>JAJGRX010000209.1:0-2894825 GCA_025461125.1 Carex kokanica | reverse complement strand
ACTTTAGTCCACATACCAAACACTCACCTAAGGTCGTATTTTTTCTTATCGAACGGATATTTAATTTTAATTTTTTCTTATAATCATTTACAAAAGAAAAAAATAACAAATCATTTAATATATAAGTACATTTATAAGATCAAATATAAACAATTTAGATGTTAAATATTAATATTTTTGAAGTGCATATAAAAAATAACATATTATAATGTGTAGTGTTGTAAATTCAAGATAAAAAAAAGTAAACAATACATAGAGAATATATAAATAATGGTTGTTTCTTTATTTATATATATCTCATGTGTATAATATGAGATTACAAGAGCTTTTTTTTATAGGTCACAAATTGTAAATGAAAAACTATTTAAATTAATTTCAATAATAAATAGAGAAATAAACTGAGGTAATCAATGTTAAGATTTTTTTTGTTTTTAGGAAAAGTCCGTATGTAATGTTAAGAGTTACAAAATAGAAAAGTTATAATATGATTGAACATTTATATTTATAATTTATTTATAACATATGAGACTAATTTCTCTTTTTTTAGGTTCTATTTTTCTTATTCCATTCATGCCCGCAAAATCAATTTCAGTTTTGCGGTGCTCGGTGAACTCCAGACATTGTTCCTGACTTATCTCTCGAATTTTTTTTCTTACCACCCGTTTATTCAGAATTCAGATTCCACCACGTACGCGTACTGGATCTGCGCACGGATCCTCAATCCGTGCGCGTAGTGGATATGCGGACCGATCCGCTCGCACGGTGGATATGCGCACCGATCCGTGCGCATAGTGGGTCGGCGCCCCGACCCGTTCGCGTAGCCAATATGCGTGCGCATTAAAAAATCATATTACCCAGCAGCGACAAAAAGTGTTTCTTTGTGTTTGGGCACACGTAGTGTTTCTTTGTGTTTCAATCTAATAAAGCATTCTAATAAAAACAAATGTGAATAAAGTGCTTCTGACAGTCACAGGGCAAAAGTAGAGATAGGAGTAGGTCCGATGGGCATCGGACCTACATTTAGGTTCAATGAGCTCTAGGACTGTACAATTAGCATCAAGATCTATGTGCACGGAAATTGATAAGACTTGCACAGATTTTGATACAGAGCACACGAATCTTGATGCAGAGCACACGAATCTGTTATTCTACAATAATGTAAAAGACTTGAGATGTTGTAGTCAAGCTCTAGACTAGTGCGTTCTATTAACCTTTTACACGAATCTGTTATCTCTACTTTTGCCCTGTGACTGTCATAAGCACTTTATTCACATTTGTTTTTATTAGAATGTTTTATTAGATTGAAACACAAAGAAACACTACATGTGCCCAAACACAAAGAAACACTTTTGTCGCTGCTGGGGGTGTATGATATTTTAACGCGCACGCATATTGGCTACGCGAACGGGTCGGAGCGCCGACCCACTATGCGCACGGATTGGTGCGCATATCCACCGTGCGAGCGGATCGGTCCGCATATCTACTACGAGCACGGATTGGAGATCCGTGCGCAGATCCAGTACGCGTACGTGGTGAAATTTGAATTTTGAATTAACGGGTGGTATTGATTTAATTCGGATTTTTTAGGGTGGTAAGAAAAAAAAATTCGGACTTATCCCTATACACGATCCCAAGAAATATTTTTATGTTTATTTTTTTATAAATGTTTATGTTGTAATTTTTTTATTTGTTTATTTTTTAAATTTTAACACGTACTCTTTCTCTCTATCTTAAATTTATTTTCTATTTCTTTCTTCTCAACTAAAGAAAAATATTGTACCACAATTTTGTACAAAAGACAGCACGACCAAATCATAAATGAAAAATTGAATGATAACCATGAACTTTAAACCCTAATACAACTACAAATAGAATCATAAATTCTAAAATGAATAATTAAAAATCACAAAGCCGAAAACTTGAAACAATTGCTTACCTAAACAATTAACTCAAAATCATTAAGTGAAAATAAATAAATGAATACAGTTTGCAATTTTACTTCGAGCTACAGAGACATCAACTCTAAACTTTAAAATCGGGTATAATGTGAAATCAACCATACTTCGACTACATTTCAACACGTTTCCATAATTAATTTTGTGCATATCGTTACCTATAAGTTTTCACTTTTTCAAAAGTGAATTCTTATTTTGTCAAATTTCATCCTACACAATCCCATCACAATCAAACAGGCCTGACAGATGGGCCGGGAGAGCGATGGAGGGGATGTGAATTCGGAGCAATGAGCCTTAAGCAACAGGTGCCTGATTCACAGCCCTAAGTCGCCCTAAAACTCTAAATACTTTCCCCTTAGAAATGAGCCAAGATAATATATATTACAACTAGAATGTAAACGGAGCAAATAATGTATGTATTAAATTTGTATCTGTCTTTCAATAAACAAATACGAATACGAATAGTAAATAAAGAAAATTAAGAAAATTTGTATATGTCTTTAAAATACGAATACGAATACGAATATGAATAGTAAATTTGTAGCTGTCTTTAAGATACAAATATCAATTAAGAAAATTAAGAAAATAAATCAAAAAATAAAAATAAAATGGATGTTCCCGTAAATACAGAAACGGAGGACGAGAAATGAAAATTAAAGAAATAAAAAAAATAAAGACAGTGGCTCTTTTTCGAGTCAGTGCAGAAAAAAAGAACATCATGGACCTTCCTGCCGAACAAAAAATGTGGAGCAAAAAAAGATAATACCAGACGTCTGGACCTCAACACAATTGGGTTAGTCCCACAAGTAATATACTTTCTTTATATTAATTGTTATTAATAATTCGTGGTTATGTCCATAACTAAACTATGTTTCTAAACACACTTGCTTCTAAAGAATACAAACAAAAAAATAATAGTACCGTTTAACATGCGGAAAAGCAACTGTTGCTGTTAATTGAACGCACCAAGAAGTACATTTATTTAGTTTATTGAATGAGTGAGGCTATGGTGCTATGCATAGCACGGATGGCTAGTGTACTACGGCTCAATATGGTACTTTTTAAAATTCTAACGGTCGATCCGACCGTTCAATGTGATAACCATATGAATATGTACTTGCAAACTAAATTTTATATTTTTTCGAATTTTTTTACTATTTTTTCAGATAGGTAGAATTTTGATGGTCCAGAATTTTCAAAAAAACACTGATTTTTCTACCTATCTGAAAAAATAGTAAAAAAAATCGAAAAAATATAAAATTTAGTTTGCAAGTACATATTCATATGGATATCACATTGAACGGTCGGATCGACCGTTAGGATTTTAAAAAGTACCATATTGAGCCGTAGTACACTAGCCATTGGTGCTATGCATAGCACCATAGCCTCACTCTTATTGAATACATGGTAATGATTTCAGTTAATTAAAATATTGCTCTTGATTAATTAATTTTTTATGCCTGCATATTACTAGCTTGTTTGCAAATTATATTTAATGAATTACTCGTACAAAATTTCAAAACTCTATAGCAATGGGAATTGTGAGACTATCAGCAGAGATGATCGTGGAACCATCGAAAACTCTAATCATGAATAAAATATCCATTGATTTCATGAGATATTTGCCTTTTTTTTTAATGACTAATCTAACTATAACAATTTATATTATTTTCTCTAGTATGATTAGCTGAACTTCATATGCTTTTTTTATTTTACTATTTTTTTGGTTAAAAATATTTAGATTTCCTTTACGATAGATCAAAGCTGGTATAATATATTCTAATTCTCAAAATGAAAAAAAAAAAATCACTTTTATGGCTGCGGAATCATTCTCTTTGCTCTCTCCTATGATGAAAATTTGTTTTGCTATTATTTTGTTTAGAATTTATTTGATAACAAATTAAGTGATATTTGATAAATTCTGATATTAAAATTTGTAATGAAAATGTCGAATTTAAAAGTAGAAGAAAAAATGACAATGGCAAAAATAAATATTAATAATATATTAAAAGGTTTTAACGTATAATTGTTAAATCATTAAGTGAGATCTAGCTTTTAAAAAAAAGACAATTTATATTTTTAATTTAGGATAATTTCATAACATCTAATCTCAACTTTTTTTTTTCAATTTTAACTGAATATAATATTGAAGAATTAAATCTACACATTAACGAAGAGAGAATATACTTTTTGAGAAACAATTAAGCAAAACATAATAATTCACCAACTAAAAAAGTTAATTATTGTCGTGTCAATAACATTTTATTGCGTGAATATCTCCCGAATTTTTTATTTATATCCAAAAATAAATTAAATTACAAAAAATAACAATGTTGGATGTGAAATTCGAAATCTACCCAAATCGGAAAAAAAATTTCCGGATTCAACATCTAACTCCGGAAATTTTTTTTCCGGAAACTCAACTCTAATTCCGGAAAAAAAATTTCCGAACTTAACAATTTTTTTTTTTTTTTTTTTAGAGATTCCGGATAAAATTTTTCCGAACTTAACAATATATATATATTTTTTTTTAGAGATTCCGGAAATTTTTTTTTCCGAACTTAACAATATATATATCTTTTTTTTAGAGATTCCGGAATTTTTTTTCCGAATTTAACAAATTTTTTTTTTAAGAGAAAAATAGCTAAAATACTGAAATCTAATGCTAAAAAATCGAATTGTTTTTTTAAATATTTGTTAAATTAATTTAAAAAATTTCAAAATGATGTAGAATAATTTAGAAATTATCAAAATAGCTAAAATGCTGAAATCTAACACTAAAAAATTGAATTGTTTTAAATATTTGCTAGATTACATTTTGTTATACTAAAACACGCTAAATTACTTGATTTATGCTGAATTACACTAAATTACACTAAATTACAATAATTATGTAGAATTATGCTAGAATACGGTAAATTACGCTAAATTACGTATGAATAGGGATGATATCTTCACTCAGAAAACGAAAAACAACGACAAAACTTCAAACGGCTATAAAACGGCGCTCGATTATCCAATTTCAGCAAATGACCACTTTTCGGAAAGCTTGTGAAAATACGTATGCGTCCGTGCTGGCTTTGCCAGTTTTCCAAATTCAGAATCAGCAAAAAACAAAGGGAAGAGCCTCAAAACTTCAGTTGAAGTTTCCGATTAAGATTTTCATTTATATTATTCAATCTACGTAGCTCAGTAAATTAGTTATGTAATAGACTTTTAGAATACCAATTGTTATTATTTTTGAATTTTTTTACTATTTTTTATGATTTATGAAAGATGCCACAAAATAGGACCCATTCATACGTAATTTAGAGTAATTTATCGTATTTTAGCATAATTCTACATAATTATTGTAATTTCAGCATTTTAGTAAATTTACCATATTTTAGCACAAAATCGGCCCTATTCGTAGTAAAAAAAACAATTCAATTTTTTAGTGTTAGATTTCAGCAATTTAGCTATTTTGATAATTTGTAAATTATTCTACACCATTTTGAAATTTTTTACATTAATTTAACAAATATTTAAAAAAACAATTTGATTTTTTAGCGTTAGATTTCAGTATTTCACTTGTGCTATTATAAATCTCATTTTACTTATATTCATGACATCTAATGCTTTATTTATTTACTTGCTTGAATTAAGAATTGTGCTATTGCATTAGGAGCATTATTTTACCAAGCTACATGCATGCACTAGATTTATATGCGAACTTTGTATACAGTGCATGATCTGTTTATTAGCTGTGTTAGACTCTGAATTTTTGTCTTTGTGCAAACGAAGGCACAAATAGAAAGCTCATTTTAGAGATGGTCATCTAAATGATGGAGTTTGAGATCCTGCAGCACATGAAGGAGACATGGAGCTGTGTTGTTTGATCTTATCCGTATAGTATGGCATTTGATTTTGATCTTGTAAATGATCAATTAACAAGACTGCAAGAAATAAAAGATCGAGACAAGCTACCAGAGGAAAAAAAAGTACAGTATTCCTCACGAAGCTCCAAATGTATGCATGCATAGGTACTCGTGTTACCAATGGGGAAGATATAAAAGTAAATAAACATCAAGTAATTATGGAGAACTTAAAATATTTTAAGAGCAAGTTAAAAAATAAGTTTGAAAAATCTCATCAGTGGGTAAGTCTAGAGTCTAGACCAATCTAAAGAGTTACATTTAGAAGTTCTGTATACTCCAAATTTAGTAATTACATTGGTATCTCAACATTAAACTCCAAGGTCAGATGATTTGCAACCTGGCCTGACCCGTAGCAGACAATCGATTTCCTATTTGTTGACTAAATTTGACTAGTGTATCTAGTGATTCTAGTCTCTTGATTTGAACAACAGTTCAATAGAAGTACATGAAAAAATATATAGTAAATAATAAAGTTTGCAGCTGCCTTAAATTGAGCAAGCTATACTTGTCTATAGCCGTGCACATCTATAGTATAAGGTTAGGATTTATTGACAATGGAACACCTTGACAATCTTCAAAATTGTCAAAAATAACTTCAATTTTGAAGTCTGACATTTGGAAAATGATCCATACTATATTTATATTATATCATAACATCATGCACAAGTGACAGAATCTGATGCATTTTTTACTTATATTCAAACTGATTTAAATTTGCAACAGTCAATATTTAATAGCTTTTGATAGAATCGGACACTCAAATTGCATGAAATTTGATGACCAATATATAATATAACAACAAGTCTTATCAAAAAAAAAAATTTCCTAATTTTTAATTATTTTGGCTTGTTTTGAAAAATATTGTCAATTTAACTGATACATTTGTATCAAATATATTATACAATAAGCTCCTATGATACACCAGATTTGTCAATCTCCTATGATACACCAGATTTGACTCAGTTACTGATAGAATGAATAGATTTACCATTTCTGAAAATCTACCTTCTGCATTAGATTTCTCCTTTTTTCCAGGAATCTTTATATCATTTCGATTTACCAGTGGATCCCAATCCATATTAGAAATTAATGAGTGGGGCTATGGGACTATGCATAGCGCAGATTGGTCCGTACTATGGATCAATATCTTCATAGTGGCAGCAGGGTCCTCTGTTAGTTTGGAGTGCCCAACATCCTCACAACTAGAGGCAGCTACCAATCTGAAAGCTAATATTAGTCGAGGATATATTTGTATTTTTTAATTATTGTATATGATCTAAGAAGGTATTTGTATCCTTTTTGTTCAGCTTTCGTTTTTAGTTCTTTATGACTAATATAAACTCATGCTTTGTTGGAGCTTGTAGGCTTCATTTTGAATGGACATGTGAAAGTTCATTCGACAAGCAAAGGGTTTGACTCAATTGTTTATTCAAGTTTTGTATTCAAATGAATTCTACTTTATTTGGCCGGATTAGGTCAACTCCAAGCAATATCCCATAACCACCTCCTGGAGTATAAAAATGGAGATGGTCTATATTGATTTGACAACTACAATAAATAAATAAAATTGAAAATTCTGGAGTAGCAATCTGACCTAAGAAAGAATTTTAAAAAAAAAAATAAGTGCTGCAAGCATAATGAAATTGTCAGAAGATTAGAACCTTCCTTTAAGACAACTTAGTACAGTTTCAACTTCATAAGAAATATACACACTCTTTAAGTGTCTATATATACAAGCAATAGCCAACCAGCTTTGTATCAACCCAATTTGAACTGAAGTTGAAGCCTCCGCCTTAAGGTAAGAATATGAACCTTTTTTCTAATTTATTTTTCATCAATATTTGATTGTTTAGAACAGTTTTGGCTGTAGCACTGGTTTTCTTCTACTTGAAAGGGTACCGGCAGACCTAATTATTTTCCTTTCCTCACTGCTTATTTATTTCTTTTTGTTAATAGTTAGGATTGAATTCCTTGAGATAGTGCTGCTTTTGCTTTTGATTAGGCATAGTTGGGATTTATCCTTCTTCAATTTCATAATACAAATGTCTTATTAAGGTCTGTAGCAAATATGATATATTACCGAGAATTATGAGTTTTACCAAATAAGATGTTAGTTGATAAGGTGAAAATCAACATAACTACTTAAAAGTGAACACATTTTTTCCTTGCGTCCTGTATTTAGTAACAAAGAAGCAATGGGAAAGGGCGAGATTGAGGATAGGTACACACAAGATGGTACGACTGATCTTAAAGGAAATCCTTGCGTGAAGAAAGAAACAGGCACATGGAAAGCATGCCCATATATTTTAGGTATGCAATTAAGATTCACGCATGTTGCTATGTGCTAGGTGGCAGATAACTAGATAGATTGTTGTATATAAAAATGTTTGTACCAATACTAACACTTAAACTGTATGTGTCATACCAACTGGGCTTTTAAACAGAGTTAGGGTCAAAACTTGAAAAACATGACCTCTGATATGGTGCATAAGAACTGACTAGCAAAGTACCCCAAAAAAAAAGATATGCTTGATTTACTCAATTGTACATCAGTTCTTGACAAGGGCAAATATGTGTGATTTACTCAATTGTACATCAGTTCTTGACAAGAAACAAGTGCACATGCAAAGGACTATTGGGGTGCAAGGGCAAATATGCAATGTTCATACTTAACAATCCAAATTTTCTAGAAGAATTATTTACCAATTTCTGCCTTGTTATAGGAAATGAGGGTTGTGAGAGGTTGGCATATTATGGTATGAGCACAAATTTGGTGAACTACATGGTAGGCCAGATGGGGGAAGGCGTTGCTACTGCTGCCAATAATGTCACCAACTGGGCGGGGACTTGTTATATCACCCCTCTGATCGGTGCATTTTTGGCAGACTCATATTTGGGACGCTATTGGACAATTTCAATCTTCATGATGGTCTATGTTCTTGTAAGTCCATTCATCAATGAATTACAACGGATTATTAACAGTTCTTGAATTGGGAATAGTGCAGCTTGTCTATGCTCTTACCAGGCATCATAACAGTAAGGGGGCGATATACTTTTTCATTTGCTCAGTGGATATACCAATACTGGGTTTGTACCGGTACTATATGGGTAATAACAAGCATTTAAAATTCTGTTAGTACTGCAAAAGTATTGGGTAATATGGAAGATGTGGTACAATGGTGATAATGTGTCACTTTGGGACAATTCCACATATAGCACCTAAAAACAAGAAAGATGATGCATACCCCAGCTTAAGAGTTGATTGGTATCTTTGTACATTTATTTTCCCAAATTTACCTGAAATGGATTGAAATAGAAGCCCTTAGTTCTCATTATTTAGAATTAAGAAATTGACAGAAAGTGCACGCGTTATTTTCAAAATGCCTTAGAAGGGATTTTTCAACATTTGCATGAAATTTTGATGTTCTGTAGTTGAGAATATTAATTTCTTGTATGTGTTGGAAATATAGAATATTTATAATACAATTAATAAATCCTGATTTTTTATGCAGGGTCTTACACTGTTAACTCTGACAACATCCGTTGATGGACTAAGACCAGAATGCACCGGTGGCATCTTCTGCCACCCGACACAAGGCCAGAAGGCTGCTGTATATGCAGCGCTTTACTTAATTGCCCTCGGTACAGGTGGCATCAAACCATGTGTCTCCTCTTTCGGGGCGGATCAATTCGATGAATCTGACCCAAAAGAGAAGAAGAGCAAGAGCTCCTTCTTCAACTGGTTCTATTTCTCCATTAATATTGGTGCACTAATTGCCTCTTCAGTATTGGTCTATATACAAACAAATGTCGGCTGGGGTTGGGGATTTGGTATACCAGCTGTTTGTATGGCTATTGCTGTGGTGTGCTTCTTTGTGGGCACCCCGCTTTACAGGAACCAGAGGCCGGCTGGAAGTCCACTTACTCGCATTGTACAAGTTTTGGTTGCGAGTGTATGGAAGTTGCGGGTCCATGTGCCAGAAGATGCTTCGCTTTTGTACGAGATGACTGACAAGGAGTCGGCAATTGTAGGGAGCAGAAAGATACAACATTCCAGTCAATTCAAGTAAGTCCATTTTAAAGGTTCAATTCAAGTAAAAGTTGGCTGACTTACCGGTATCTTGTAAGTTATGTTGATTTGATTCTGTGGGAAGTTGGAAGAAAATGATCATGGGATGGTTGGCTTTTGAATCGTAGAGGGTTTTGGTAATCACACACAGTATTGCACTTGTGATGTGTGCAAAAATTTCAATCTATATAGTTCATCAGCTTTTGGAAAACAAAACTTAAAGTAATGAGAAAAATGAAAAATTCACAATTTCTATTTCAGGTTTCTAGACAAGGCTTGTGTGGAGACAGAAGAGGAAAAGACGGTTGACCTCGTAAACCCATGGAGGCTCTGTACTGTCACTCAAGTAGAGGAGTTGAAAAGTATAGTGCGGCTGCTTCCCTTTTGGGCTGGCGGTATAATATTTGCTGCAGTATACGGCCAGATGAGCACCATGTTTGTGCTACAAGGGAATACCCTTGACCCACACATTGGCCCACATTTTAAGATACCTGCTGCCTCACTGTCTATTTTTGATACTCTGAGCGTCATTATGTGGGTTCCTTTCTATGATCGCATCCTTGTGCCACTTGTTCGAAGGTAAAGATCTCTTTTTCCCATGTACTGTAGTGTAATCAGCTAGCAGTGGTTGTTAGAAGTTAGCATACAGTACCAAATGTGCACTGGTCTTGACTACTAGCTAGTGGAAATACCAAACATTATAGTAGATCGAGGAATGGGTTTTCCATCTTACAAAAGCATGCAGGGGCAATGGTTTTGGTTATAGTAAGAAGTTATGTATTTATTTATTTGTGATAGCATATTTCTGGTTCAACTAAGATGCCTAATAAAGATTCATATCTATGTAGGATTACTGGTCGGCAGAGAGGGTTCAGCCAACTAACTCGGATGGGGATCGGTCTAGTTATATCCACCATTGCTATGATCGTAGCGGGGCTCCTGGAAGTATCCCGTCTCCACGTCATAAGCCGCGACAACCTCTACGACTCAAGAGATTATCTTCCCATGTCAATTTTCTGGCAGGTACCACAATATTTTCTTATTGGTGCAGCAGAGGTGTTCACTTTCATCGGTCAATTGGAGTTCTTCTACGACCAGGCGCCAGATGCCATGCGCAGCATGTGCTCTGCACTTTCACTGACGTCCGTTGCATTGGGTATGTACCTGAGCTCACTCTTGGTGACGATCGTGACCAATATCACAGCGAGGAATGGGAACTTGGGTTGGATTCCTAATAACTTGAACAGGGGCCATTTGGACTATTTCTTTTGGCTTTTGGCCATCATGAGTTGTGTCAACTTCCTGTTGTATCTATCGATTGCAAAGTGGTTCACTTACAAGAAGACGGCTGATGATTTGGTAGAGAGGACGTTTGATGATGATTATGGGAAACATTAAGAAAAAAGTCCAATTTAAGAAGAAATCACGAGTGTTTCTAGTATTCGCCATCAAATTTGTGTTTATTTGTGGAGTTATGAGGGGTAATTGCCTCTCTTGAATTTGTGCCGTTAATTGTCGTCAAATTTGACCTTGTAGAGTTTTTACAAGTATGACTAAATGTTTATAGTCTGCTGTATATTTTGCTGATAAAGTGCTGCAACCTTGCAATGCGTTTGGGTTTTATGTGCAAACTTTCTTGGAGAAATATTTATAAAGTATCTTAATAAACCTAACAGAGGCCGTGCGTATGTGTTTTGTATTATATGTTTGTGAACCTAGAGTGTGCTCAATCAGAGTGTGGTTCAACTCATATAGGAGACTCTGTTGAGAATTTTTTATTCATAGAAATTATTAAAAAATAAGAGAGTGAAATAGAAAGAGTATTCTAGTTGTTATATTTATAAAAAGATCGGAGTGGATCGGAATCAGTGATACTGATTCAAAAAGTTTTTTGTTTCTTGCTTCAGTTTTTTTTCACCGCACCTGTTCTTTATTCTCTACGTTGAAATTAATTAAAAAAAAGGAGGCGGACCTACATTGACTTCTCTCTCCTCTCTCTGTTTGTTAGAAATTTACAAAACAATAAAGTGGACTCATATTTTAACATAAAAACGTATAAAATGATAAGGTGGCTCTATGTTTTTGCTATTGAACTGAGAAGTAAATTTTTTTTTTAATTTGTATTATTGATTCCCATTCAAATTTTAAATCGGAATCAATATTTCCGATCTTTCTATTAATATAACAAATAGGGTACTTACTTTTTTATGTCTCTCTTATTTTATTAATAATTTCAAAGAATAAATAATTCTCGGACTCTGCTTCTTAAGAGGAATTAGAGAGGAGCTAGGCTTCTTGTTGTGTGTTGTACTTCTTTATGTATTTTTCCTTTTGAGAAGTATGTCTGGACTTTTAAGTGTTTCCTTCATTTACGTGTGATTTGTAAATTTATATTAAGTTTGGTGAATTTCAAACTATCTTCCAAACCTTTTACGTGTGGTTCAACCATACATGCGTACGATGTTTGAGTACTGGAACACAAAATTTGTGTTATAATATACCAATTTGTTGGCAATAATTTGCCGGCAAAAGAATAATTTGGAATTGAGCTAATGAATATAATCCAGTCAAAAGTTTAATTAGACACTCATTCATTATCAAAATCTAATTATTAGATATGTTTTTATTATATATTTTGGAGTAAAATATTACGGGTATTGTGAAATTGACTCGCATTTGCAGCATCAAAATTTTATGTAATTTGATTTCATATACACATTTGACTTTCATAATTTGAAAGACTGACTCCGCTTCATGGTTGACTATAGTGGTGAAAACAAAACAACGCTTTCAATTTCTTATATCTATTTTAGATTTTAGATATTCGTATAATATGAGCTATAAATATCCTTAGATTTTTTTAAGAACAAACAAAATGGATGTCATAGGACAGGTCGAATTTCTTTCTTTCACACAACCAGTATATATTTAATTTTCTAATTCACTAAAGGTTGAAAAAAAGATGATCCAATTAAACAATCTATTGTTATTGGAAATTAGTTAAAGACAACATCATATTTGTAAAATTCATGATAAAATATATTTTCATTTTAAACTGATCATAAATATATAACTTTTTATATTACCCACAATTTGTAGCATAAATTTATTCTCGAATTTGTTTTTTTGAAGCAGTAACAATAACAAGTACGATTATTTTTAAATAGAAAAAAAATTCTTGGTTTTGTGCTCATATCTTTTCCCTTTTCAAATAGAAAATAGCTAGTAAAAAATCAGAAGGCACGTATATCTTGTAAAAGACATTTTAGTAGTAGAAATTTTGTCGAAGTTTTGCTATTAAAATAACTAATCTTCCCATAAAATCACCATAATATCCAATATCCCATGAAAACTTAACATTCTTTCTTATATCCCTTTTATATATTAAATCTTTTATTTAGTTAATTTACAAATACAATTGACAAATATACCCCCATCTTATTCCTTCATTCTTATTTCTTATCTGGAACTGAGTGATTAACTAATTAATAAATTGGTATTTAATTTGATGCTAATCGACTCGGGCAATGCAAGACGATGGAACATGCCCTATGCTAATCAACTCTTGCAGTTCAATCACTGCGCTAAATGATGAGGTTTACAAGCTTGTCCGAAAAGCATTTGTACATCAAGGCAAACAGAGGAAGAATAAAGCTTGGGTTGGGTCCATGGCCACCTTGCTCTTCTTCTCTCACCGTCCTATCAGAACTAAACTTCCCTCCTCTTGTTTCCTTCCTTCCATTACTCCTTCCCACTTCTCACACCATCAGCCCCAAGTGCATGACTGTCAGGTCAATGGCGCCTCCTAAACCTAGCAACAATCCCAAAAATGAAACTTCTATCATTTTGTCAAGTTTTCCTGCTACTTCCAGTGGAGAAACACTTACCTGATTCCTAGAACCTGGTCAAGTATTAATTTCTTCACCAAGTAGAGTCAAACTATTTACATTATATGAAAAGGCTTACTCCCAAATTAAACCATTACAAATGTACAATAAGGATATCAAAATCTAAATGTGCCCAAAATCAACAAATTTCTAATATTTTACAATGAGACTTGATATGACATGTGCGTCTGGTAAATAATTATGGACTTGCCAGCAAGTCAGTACAGACCGGACACACTTTATTTGTTTCAAAAAGAATAATAGAGCAGTTAGTTGGAGTTGGAGAGGAAGAATAAAGCTTGGTTGGATTGAATTAGCGTGAGAGCAAGATAAACATACAAACAGGGGAAGGAAACTTTGGCAAAGAGAATCAGAGGAAGGAGACTCAAGCAAAGAAAAGAAGAGTATATATCAAGGTTCTAAATAGCGTTTATAGCGTCGTAGCGGGAAGGCTAAAAAAAAAAGCTATAGCGAATAGCGTCGCTATAGCGGAAGCTATTCCAAATAGCGTTTTTTTTTTACATTTCGTATATTCAATATTTGTACTAAATATCAACATTATCTAAGGTCTCATAGAACAATAAATAACACCAAAGTAATTAAGAAATTATAATATTCATATTGAACCCGTACAAAGTCCAAATTGCGGTTCAAAATATCCATAGTAATATCATAAACTATCGATTTTTCCTATTAAAAATATCTTAAGTATCATGATTCATGACATAATCTATTTTTTTTTTCTATTCAAATTTTAATTCCGGTTTGGACTTTTTTTCTATTCAAATTTCAATTTCTATTCCCAATTTCAAATTGATTTATTTGTAGCAAGTAGCAACAAATTCAATTTCGGTTTGAGATTTTTTTTATCTTTATTTAAAACCCATATAAATTGCTCAAAAATAAAAAATAAAAAAAAACCCATATTGTATAGCGCAAATAGCGCCGTAGCGGACCGCTATAGCGCTGTAGTGGCCGCTATAGCGGTCGTAGCGCAAATAGCGCATTTTGATGTCGTAGCGTAGCGTTTGAGGTCCAAAAACGCTATAGCGGCGCTATAGCGCCGCTATAGCGCGTTATTTAGAACACTGGTATATATGTCAATTATATTTTTTTAAATAATTAAATAAAAGATTAAATAAATAAAAGGATATAAGAAAGAATGTTAAGTTTCGATGAGAAAATTGGATATTATAGTGATTTTTGGGAAAATTGACTTGTATGGGTACACTAGAAATACCTTCCGAAGGTTCTAGCTTTTGGGAGCGTAGTTGTGCTCTGAGAAGCTGGGATCAAGTGAATTCGTAAAGTAACACAATATTTTTGTTTGGATTTGGACCGTCTAATTAGAATCCGCACGACTATTTAAGCGGTCCTGTGTATTTATTAATTTGGATTCTAATCGAACGTACCGTACATGATCTAAACAGAAATATTATGTTATCTCAAAGGATATGGATTTGGATCCGTATCCTCCGAGGTACCTAACACAAGCAAATTGAAACGGACAGCCCAGATTAAACCTATCTGGGCCAAACTCAATCCGGTATCTATGGAGACTGTAGGGGGTCTGTTTTGAGATTCGTGCCATGTTAAAAAACTGTATGATTGTAATTGTCTTCAGTTAGGCCGAATTTTTTATTTATATCCAAAAAATAAATCAAATTACAAAACATAACCAAGTTGGGGGCGAAATTCGAAATATACCCAAACCGGAAAAAAAAAATTCTGGATTCAACGTCTAACTCTGGAAAAAAAATTTCCGGAAATTGAACTCTAATTCCGGAAAAAAAATTTCCGAACTTAACAAATTTTTTTTTTTAGAGATTCCGGATAAAATTTTTCCGAACTTAACAATTTTTTTTTTAGAGATTCCGGATAAAATTTTTCCGAACTTAACAATTTTTTTTTTTTAGAGATTTCGGAAATTTTTTTCGGAACTTAACAAATTTTTTTTTAAGAGAAAAGTAGCTAAAATACTGAAATCTAACACTAAAAAATTCAATTGTTTTTTTAAATATTTGTTAAATTAATTTAAAAAATTTCAAAATGGTGTAGAATAATTTAGAAATTATCAAAATAGCTAATACTGAAATCTAACACTAAAAAATCGAATTGTTTTTTTACTACGAATAGGGTCGATTTTGTGCTAAAATTCGGTAAATTTACTAAAATGCTGAAATTAGAATAATTATGTAGAATTATGCTAAAATACGATAAATTACGCTAAATTATGTATGAATGGGGCTTATTTTGTGGCATCTTTCATAAATCATAAAAAATAGTAAAAAAAATTCCAAAAATAATAAAAATTGATATTCTAAAAGTTCGTTACATAACTAATTTACTGAGCTACGTAGATTGAATAATATAAATGAAAATCTTAATCGGAAACTTCAACTGAAGTTTTGAGGCTCTTCTCTTTGTTTTTTGGCGTTTCTGAATTTGAAAAACTAGCAAAACCAGTCCGGACGCATGCGCATTTCGCAAGCTTTCCGAAAAGTGGTCATTTACTGAAATCGGACACTCGAGCACCGTTTTATAGCCGTTTGAAGTTTCGTCCTCGTTTTTCACCTTCTCAGTGAAGATATCATCCCTATTCATACGTAATTTAGCGTACTTTACCGTATTCTAGCATAATTCTACACAATTATTGTAATTTAGTGTAATTCAGCATAAATCAAGTAATTTAGCTTGTTTTAGTATAAATATGCTAATTATATATAAAAAAATGTAATCTAGCAAATATTTAAAAAAACAATTCGATTTTTTAGTGTTAGATTTCAGTATTTTAGCTATTTTGATAATTTTTAAATTATTCTACATCATTTTGAAATTTTTTAATTAATTTACCAAATATTAAAAAAAACAATTCGATTTTTTAGTGTTAGATTGCAGTATTTTAGCTATTTTGATAATTTCTAAATTATTCTACACCATTTTGAAATTTTTTAAATTAATTTAACAAATATTTAAAAAAACAATTCGATTTTTTAGCGTTAGATTTCAGTATTTTAGCTATTTTTCTCTTAAAAATTGTTAAGTTCGGAAAAAAATTTCCGGAATTTCTAAAAAAAAAAAAAAAAAAAATTTGTTAAGTTCAGAAAAAATTTATCCGGAATCTCTAAAAAAAAAAAAAATTTGTTAAGTTCGGAAAAAATTGTATCCGGAATCTCTAAAAAAAAAAATTATTAAGTTCGGAAATTTTTTTTCTGGAATTAGAGTTCAATTTCCGAAAAAAAAATTTCCGGAGTTAGACGTTGAATCCGGAAATTTTTTTTCCGGTTTGGGTATATTTCGAATTTCGCCTCCAACTTGGTTATGTTTTGTAATTTGAATTATTTTTTGGATATAATAAAAAATTCGGTCAGTTAGGTAACCTTAGGTAATGTGAATTCTATGGATTTGAGATCAAGTTGGAGAGCATCTAGCTAGTACGGTTATCTAGTAGTTGACGTGCTAACAAAATATATCTATCGATGTCAAAGATGATATTTTTTGAAGCATTTTCTTTTTGAAAATAGAAAAAGCTTCAAAAAAAATATCATCTTTTCCAGAGAAATGATACTGCACCGCTTATGTGCATCCTTTAAAGGGCTGCACAAAAAATTCGTAGTTCGTAATTCGATTCGAAAAAGTTCGTAAAAAGTTCGATTCGAAATTGAGTTCGTTCGAAATTATTTCAAACCAAACTTAGTTCGAAATTAATTCAAACCAAACTCAAACTGGACCTAGTTCATTCGAAATAGGTTCGCAAACCAAATTTAGTTTGAAATTAACTCACACGTGAACCGTTAATTTCTACTGATAACTTATGTTCACTGATGAAAATATAAGCCGTCCAGTCCATAATTGCTTTGAATTTTGACTTCTGAAACAGAAAGTCTGGTCCAATTACAAGCTAAAATAAAAAAATTCAACAACCAAGCCCAAAATAGAAAAATTAAACAAAACCACCCTTAGCCCATAATCGTTGGTTGTGAACTTTTGGAATTCTCACTGTTGGTTGCGAACAAAACCAGCAATAAAAAACCTAGCCGACTTTCCCTCTCTGTTGGTTGCGAACTTGCGATACCAAAATCCAAAATCTAGAGTTTCTCTCTGTTGGCTACTTGGCTGCGATACCAAACCGGAACCGGTCGAGAGGCGAGGCGAGGCGACCCTCGTTGATCTCTGCTTTGTTGGTTGATTATTGGGATCGGCCGTGAGGCTAGGCGACCCTTGGTACCGGTCGCTTCTCTTTGCCCTTCTTGCGATTTGCTCCTCTCTCGGGTAATTAAAAAGCACACCCTTTTTATTGTTGCTTGTTTTATAGATCAAATAGATGACACACGCCAGTAAACCTATAGATCAAATAGATGACCCTTTTTATTGTTACGATTTCCTCCTCTCTTTGCCTTAAAGATGGCACACGCCAGTTTAATTTTTCTTTTCTTTTTAATCTGATCCCTTGTCATACTAGAAACTTTTCATACAATAGTCTAAACCAGAAATAAAAAAAATATAGAAAATCAGCAAAACCAGCAACAGAGATCAGTCATTTACCAGCATCAGAAAATAAAAAAAACAGCAAAGCCAATTTGGCACTATGGACCAGTCATAAGTAATAACTCGTAAGTCGTAAGTGCTGTAATTTCACACTATGGACCAGCATAAGTCATAACTCGTAAGTCGTAACAAAGTTCGTAAAGGTTCGAAATTGAGTTCGTAAAAAAATTGGTTCAAAATTGAGTTCGTTCGAAATTGAGTTCATTCGACATTAATTCAAACCAAACCTAGTTCGAAATTAATTCAAACCAAACTCAAACTGGAGATAAGTTCGATTCGGTTCGGTTCGTTTGCAGCCTAAATTCCTTTACACGTCAATATTTCTTCCTCTTTCTTCCTAAGGCTAATTTTTTTTTTATATTAACAATCTATTTGTTTATATTATTGCATTATTTAAGATGAAAACTCTAAGGTCGTATTTTTTCTTATTCGAACGGATATTTAATTTAATTTTTCTTATAATCATTTACAAAAGAAAAAAATAACAAATCATTTAGATACGATATATAAGTACATTTATAAGTTCAAATATAAACAATTTAGATGTTAAATATTAATATTTTTGAAGTGCATATAAAAAATACATATTATAATGTGTAGTGTTGTAAATTCAAGATAAAAAAAAGTAAACAATACATAGAGAATATATAAATGATAGTTGTTTCTTTATTTATATATATCTCATGTGTATAATATGAGATTACAAGAGCTTTTATTTATAGGTCACAAATTGTAAATGAAAAACTATTTAAATTAATTTCAATAATAAATAGAGAAATAAACTGAGGTAATCAATGTTAAGATTTTTTTTTTTTGTTTTTAGGAAAAGTCCGTATGTAATGTTAAGAGTTACAAAATAGAAAAGTTATAATATGAATGAACATTTATATTTATAATTTATTTATAACATATGAGACTAATTTCTCTTTTTTTAGGTTCTATTTTTCTTATTCCATTCATGCCCGCAAAATCAATTTCAGTTTTGCAGTGCTCGGTGAACTCCAGACATTGTTCCTGACTTATCCCTATACACAAGCCCAAGAAATATTTTTTTGTTTATTTTTTTTATAAATGTTTATGTTGCTATTTTTTTATTTGTTTATGTTTTAAATTTTAACACGCACTCTTTCTCTCTATCTTAAATATTTTTCTATTTCTTCTTCTTAACTAAAGAAAAAAATTGTACCACAATTTTGCTGAATTTTTTATTTATATCCAAAAAATAAATTAAATTACAAAAAATAACCATTTTGTGTTGAAATTCGAAATCTACCCAAACCGGAAATTTTTTTTCCGGATTCAACATCTAACTCCGGAAATTTTTTTTCCGGAAACTCAACTCTAATTCCGGAATAAATTTATCCGGATTCTAAATCCGGAAAAAAATTTTCCGAACTCAGTCCCAATTACCGGAAAAAAATTTCCGAACTCAATTTCCGGAAATTTTTTTTCCGGTTTTAGATTAAATTTCCGAAATTTTTTTTTTCTGAAATCGCACCGAATCCATTTATAAAAACCGTGGAGCTCTCGCTTTCACTCGCAGTGCTTCAGTCTCTCGCTCTCTCATAGTAAGTTATTTAAATTATTTTAAATTATTTAAATTTCCAATTATTTATTTGTTAATTATTTAAATTATTTAAATTATTTAAATTAATTTAAAAAATTTCAAAATGGTGTAGAATAATTTAGAATTGTTTTAGGAACCTCTTTCATTTTTGGATCCCTTTCGGAGCTCTGACTGTCTAATTGATCCGATCTTCGATTTAGGTTATTTTATTTTTTTTATTTTAATTTTAATTTATATTATAATTAATTAGTTCATTCCAAATAATTTTTTTTTTAGAATATTGTCCAAATAATTTAGAATTTTTTAGAATATTCCAAAATGGTTTAGAATAATTTATAAAATTCCAAAATAGTTTAGAATATTGCCCTATTAATTTAGAAAATTCCAAAATGATGTAGAATAATTTAGGAATATCGAAAATGGTCTTGAATAATTTAGAAAATTATAAAATGGTTATAGAATAATTTTTAGAGGTCCGGACAATTTTTAATTACTTATATGTTGTTATTTTTTAAATTGTCAGACCAATCGAAACTAAAAATGACAACTATTTATGTGAAGATTTTTATTGGAGGAGAAATCAAATACAATAATGACGGGGTCTTTTACAGTACCCGAGCTAAATACTCATTACCGCTAACAGTGAACCACAGCTTTGATTATCTTCGGAATGAAATTTATAAATTTGTTGATTATAATGCTAGTCAAGCAAATCTGGAAATCCAAGCTAGGTTTAATATGTCTACCGATGGAGGACGTGACCATCAATTAGTACCGGTAATGAACCAACAATCGTTCGAAATGGTTTTAGAACCGAACTATACTAGTCAGATTCCTGAACCTCGATCCCGATCCAGTACCAGTCGGAATCATGTGGATCCCGACCCAATACTAGTTAGATCCCGACTTAGTACCGGTCGACACTTTATGGATGTACAGAGACCCCGACCCAATATCGGTAGCAACTCTGTGGATCTACCAGTTAGACCTCTACCCAGTACTAGTCGGAACTCTGTGGATCTACTAGTTAGACCCCGACCCATTACCAGTAGAAACTCTGTGGATCTACCAAGCACATCCCGACCCAGTACCAGTCGGGCCCGTAGACAGCTACGTGATTATTCGCATGCCCTTGTGGATGCAATTGATTCTGACAGTTTGGAGAGTGGAGATGAGAGGCTCTCAGGTGAGTCATCGGGTTCCGACGATGATATTGAACCGCTCAGCCAGTCACAATCACGGTCCCGTGAAGCACAGTACCCGATAACTGGTCTGGAAAATATGACACATTCGGTTGATAGTTTCAATGACATATCCGGTTTTCGGCCTGCGGATGTCGATTTTTTCAGCAGCTCAAAAAAAACATTCGATAATCCATTGGCTAAGGGTGTAGTTTATCAGTCGAAAACAGCTCTAAGGATAGCAATCAATGAGTTCCATCTCGATAATAATTGTGAGTGCAAGGTTCTTAGAAGCGAACCTAAACGTTACGAGGTGGTGTGCAGAGATAAGTTTTGTAAATTTAAGGTATGCGCGAAGCAGAACGGTCTTTCAGAATCTTGGATTATTACCAAACAAGCACTTCCTCATACGTGCACAGTATCGGCAACACGTACTGATCATTGTCAGTTTACGGCAGAGATGGTTGCCCTTGCGATTGATAAGACCATTAGAAGGGATGTGTGCTCTTCTATAAATCGTATCTGAGATCTCGTCATGCAGAGATATGATAAGGTAACTCCCAAGTACAACAAATTATGGAGAGGCCGTGAGCTTGCTATTGCAAATCTGTTTGGGAGTTGGGAGAGCTCGTACAACTTGCTTATTCCACTATTGTAAGCCATCCAAAGAAACAATCCAGGAACTAAGTATTGTGTGACCTCGACCCCGACTGACAAAGAAACTGAGAGGCATTTCCATAGAGCGGCATGGGCATTTGGAGCGTGATTGCAGCGATACTGTTCCTGAGACCAGTGATTAGTATCGATGCATGTTTCATGTCGGGACGGTACCAAGGTAGGCTGCTAATGGCATGTATGTACGATGCCGAAAACCAATTGCTTCCATTGGCTTTTGCAATTGTGGAGAAAGAAAGCGGTGACAACTGGGGTTTTTTTATGAGATGGTTGAGGTTGGAAGTAATTGGAAATAATCGTTTTTTTGTGTCATATCGGATAGACATTTGGGAATTAAAGCCGTTTTCCAGGATCCGCTTCTCAGATGGAATGAGTCTACCTATCAATTTGTGAATCGGTATTGTTCTCACCATGTTGCCGAAAACCTCTTCAAGCACGTGGGGCGTAAGAGAGAGGTTAGCGACAGATTCATAGCTGGAGTGAACAAATGCAAACTTAGGAGGTTGCAGGAGATGTTACAAGACTTTGAAATTGGTTGTCTGGAGGCTGTCGACTACCTTAACAAGGTGGGTAAGAGGAACTCTAATGATGAAGACGAGCTTCCACGTCCAGAGAAGTTGTATCAAACATTGGACGGAGGTCACCGATGGGGGATAATGACAACAAATGGATCAGAGTCACTGAACGCCGTGTTCAAAATTAGTCGGTGATTACCGGTTGCAGCGGTCGTGGAGGACACGTTCTATAAGTTGAATAAATGATTTTTTGAACGATGGAACAAAGCTCAAATGAGAATTCAACATGGTCAGGTGTGGTCCGACAGGGTAAGTAAGTTATTGCAAAAGCGTATCGAAAAAGGAAGAGACATGACTGTGATTCCTTATCGCAGCGGTCATGGGCTATTTGAGGTTCTGGTTAAGGGTGAAAAAATTCCAGCAAGGCATAATCAGCCGAGACTTGAGTATACTCGTAGGGATTTCGGATATAGGGTTGTTGTCACGGACAATAACAATGTTGAATGTGAATGTCGGAAGCCTCAATTGACCGGCATACCATGTTCTCATTTCATGGCGGTTGTCCGCGAAATGAGATATGATGTAAATCTATACATCAACCCCTTGTACCATCAATAGTGGTACAAACATGGAGCGGACATTGGGGACCAAAAGGCAACCAAAATGAATGGCTTATATACAACGGCCCAAAAATTATACTTGAGAAGAGACTGATCAAAAAAGGAAGGAGAAGGCACGACCGCATATCGATGCAAATGGACAGAATGCGTGGTCGGAGACTTGGACATCAGCCTCATCGTGAGACCATTGATCGGAATGCAGCAGGTACAATTGGTCAACCAAATATAAATGCTTGTTTTAATTAAATTCACAATTTAATACATGATCCACTTGCAATGTAGAGGAGGCAACAAGACAGGCGCAAGCAGTGGCAGAGCAACCAGCAAGAAGAAGTACATACTCCTGGCGCACCATCAGACAACATTTAAGTCTGCGTCGTAGAAATTAACATGTGTGCTAAGAGTAAGGCTAGCACGTCGTCTGTTGTAACTGATTCAAACTCGGACGATGACTTTGTTCCATGTACGTTCAAGGCTCAATGTAAGAAGTAGTATGTTGTTCAGTCTGTTGTCGAAAATATAGTTTAGTTTGTATTTGAAAATTATGTTGTACAATTTGAATTATTTAATAGTTCTGAATTTTTTTATTCTATTTGTTTTTCTTCGTTTTGTTATTTTTGAAGCATATTTATTAAGTTATAGAAGACGGTTGAGATGAAATTGTTAAGTTATAGAAGACGGTTGAGATGGAATTGTTAAGTTATAAGAGGCAAATAATACCTAAAGATAAAGCAAATCATATCAAAATATACAGGTAGTCCTACAGGTAAAACAGATACCAAAAGCTAAAACACAAATGACAACATAAAATATATAACTCCTACGGGCCACGCTGTGCATGTACAACATGGTCCGGATACTCAGAATGCGAGAAGCGAGAAGGGTCATTTCTCTCACGCTGTGAACGTCGCAGCCCGTCAGTGGGATCCACTTGAGGAGGTGATCGAGTCGGATCCAAGCGAGGAGGTGGATAAGAAGACGACGCCTCATCATCACGGATATCAATGTTCTGACCTGGAGTCGGATGAACCTGCCACTGCTGCAGTGATTCTAATGTGGCTTGGTCAACATGCATTTGCTCTATTTCATTCGCCTGATCCTGAGAAATACCTGGAAAATAACGATAACCCGCCTGATCTTGAGACATCTGCATTTGAAACACATTTTTTAATTAAGTTCATTATATATTAAAAAAGAAAATTACTTCAATTAAAGTACTACATACATGTCTGGCTCCAGTGTCGAATATTGAATTCATCCATTCATACCCCTGCGGAATCTCTATGTCGAACCCCTGCGCCTGCAAATACGATGACTCATACTCCTGCGATTACGGTATCTCGTACTCCTGTGCCTTCAATTCATACACAGTTTTTTAACTATAAACTAAATTTGAAATCAGCTTCTAGTAATTTGAATTCATACCTGTCCGGCGTCTGCAGGTGCTGGTGGAGTATTCACTTCGAACTCTCCTGGCGGAATGTAATTTCTCCATTGAGAGCCATCATACAACCAGCCCTGCACTGGATCTGGGCCTTCGAATACAGGTGCCGCTGGGTATGGCTCCGCTCCCAGCGGCGCACTCTCGGTGGATGAAATGTCTTCCCAATTAGGTGGGACCCCCAACTCATCCAACATGGCACGCGCACGGTCTCCGTAACCATTATCACTGCAAAGGCACATACTGTTAGTGTTGGTGTCCTAGACCCATATCGTATCTATGATATGTTTAGTTTATTAGTGAATGATTTTTATCATTTTGTACCTTGAGTATTCATATTAGTGGATCATTTGAGTTGATGACTTAAATTGTAGAACTTCACAATGAATAAATTTGTTTACTCTTAAATGTCCCTTATTTTGGCAATCAGCAAGGTACACTGGTTGACCATATAAGATAAGTGTAGTGATTAGATGATGACCATGTTCTACAGGTTATAGATAAGGAGTTATCGATCTAATCACACATGTGCATACATGGAGATGTATGGCACTGGACAGACCTAAGAATGAAATATCATATGGATTGTGTTCTATGTCATTGATATTTCATTGTGTCTAGAATTCTTTGGTTGAGATATTTATTTTTCTTACATAAGGGATGTGTATTGTTGGTACTGTCCAACGCTCTCTTTAACCAGGAGTTATATAGGCAGTTACTGCAGTGCATATAACTTATGCGGAAGAACGATACGTATCAAGAAACCATTGTCCCTTATATGTTAATATAAGCGATGATATCTCTGGGCCCCTTGATAAAGTTTGTATTATGTGCATGCAATATGATTATATGATAATCATATCATAATTAAACTTCAGGAAATCAAGAAAGAATAATTGGTAAGGATGACACATTCCTAGCTTACGATTATTTGGATATCATGTGGTAAGGAATTGACACAATAACATTTTTTAATGTTACAGCGATCGTGATTTTGCATTGTGCTTTTTCATCCACATCATTTGGGTAATCAATATACCATGGCTAGTTGTATCATTGATTTATGGAATTAAAATGTTTAATTTCATTGCCATAATGATGGGATCCCATAGGGTCACATCATATGAAAGATTAAAAGAAAATATATTAATAAAGCATATGTGATATGTATATAATATGTGTTATGTTAATTATAAGGAGTTATAATTAATTTGTACAAATTATATGTTATTAATATATGAACAATTTTTATAACATGGAGATGTTGTAAAATAATCCTAGTAATATTTAAAGTATGTGTGACATATTTTAAATGACTTTTGACACATGAGAGATGCATATAAATTAACATAGAATATTAATTTATATGTTGGCCTTTTAATGTATGGGATTGTGGACTTAATTAAATATTAATATGATTAATATGTTTAAGCCCAAAGCCCAAATATATGCTGGGGAGAATTGATTAGTAATGGCATGATTTTAAGGAATATTTAAATATGTCATTAAATCTAATCAATCTCATTAAAGAGGAAAGAAATTTCTGGACATATTTTTTAGGTAAGTTTGAACTAGAATTTGAAAGAGCAAATCGTAACCATTCTGGACGTATGACCTATGTAATCTGTAGCCCTTGGAGTCTAGAATCCAATGGTGAAGATTTCAAGTCGTTTGGAATTACCTAGAAAAATATATAAGGTTTTTAGTACCTAAAGGTCAAAAATCAGTGATATATATCTTGGCCGAAATTTGCTATTTTCTCCTCTCTCCCATTTTTCTCTCATGAGTTGAGATCTAGAAATCCTCTAAGAAATTTTCAGAAATTAACAAGAGGGTTAAACTAGGATTAAGGTTCTACTTATTAATCTCTTACTAGCTGTCACACCCCAAATCTGGAGGTGCGACAATTCTTACCGCGTCTATCTTACCATTCAATATACGTAACCTAAGGCATGGATCTTTTTATGCATTGCCAATAACATCCATTATTTTTCCCCCATCTCAATTTAGTTACAATAACTATCTGACATTTTACAGTGGATGATGCTAGAGATATATTCTCTGCACCCTGTCAGATATAATAACCCAAATCTCAAACCTTTAGATGGCCTTGCTGTCAATTTTAACCCCAAAAGCGTTTCTCTGTCTTCGTCTAACAAACCTGCGAATCCCACAAGGAGAAACGGGTGAGAAATAATAAATTATTCCTCAGTGCGAATTTGCCACAATCAGGTTACTTCACTTGAAATCAGAATTCATATCCAAAAATGAAATCCATGCAAAATTACATTAACAGTTCAAACACAATATATAAATTAATGCTGGACAACAATAATCGAATGAAATACAATTTACGGAATTTTCAAGATGAAATCCAAACAAAACACGTATTTGGCCTAACTTATCTCATTATGACTGGTAGCACCAACAGATGTTCAATCGAGCTGGACCCTTTGTCAAACCCTCATCTGTAGGGTTACTGGCACCTACAGATGTCCCACCGAGCTGGACCCTTTATCTGACACCCATCTGCAGTTCTTTGGCTTAACCATTTACTAACGTCTGGTTCGAAGTCAGCTATACAGCTCGGCTTTACAAATGCATCTACACGGAATCAAAGTCAGCCATCTGACTCTACTTTGCAATTTCATTCAAATAGGGTCAAAGTCTGGCAAATTCATTTTACAGGTCAACGGATAGGTCACCGTCACCTTATCCAGCTACCTAAACAGGTCAGCCTGGCAAATTCATTACACAGGTCAACGGATAGGTCACCGTCACCTTATCCAGCTACCTCTATGGGTTAGCCTGGCAAATTCAGAAACAGGTCAACGGATAGGTCACCGTCACCTTATCCAGCTACCTCTATGGGTCAGTCTGGCAAATTCAGAAACAGGTCAACGGATAGGTCACCGTCACCTTATCCAGCTACCTCTACGGGTCAGCCTGACAAATTCAGAAACAGGTCAACGGATAGGTCACCGTCACCTTATCCAGCTACCTCTACGGGTCAGCCTGGCAAATTCAGAAACAGGTCAACGGATAGGTCACCGTCACCTTATCCAGCTACCTCTACGGGTCAGCCTGGCAGATTCATTCACAATAGAATAATAAATAGAACACATCAATTGACAACCATACGAATATGCAAATCAACCATCTCACAACAATTCAGTTCTAAATTAATTGAGTTATGCACATGAATCACACAATTTCAAATTATGCAACAATCAACATACAACATGACAATCGAAAAACAATTTAATTCCTGAAAATGAAACATCAAACAAGTCCAAGAACCCCGCACCTGATATCGTAGGACAATAGATAAGGTCACCATTAGTCTGTTCCTCCTGAACATTCTATCTCGTCTGTCTTTTTTTTTTCATAATTATGCCTATATCAGAATAATATATATTCTGATCAATACTTATAATAGTCATCAATCCTTGTTTAAGTAACAAAGTACTCATTTTAAATCAATGGATATTTAGATTAACTAGTTTGCCAATTCATTAACCATTTCTAATTAAGCCCCAATTCGGTCAAACAATCCATTTGTTTTCAGTCCAAGTTTAGACCAACTCACTTTGTTACTTTCTTTTATTTTCAATTTTCTGAATAGGTCCGAAGGTCATACTTTATTTTTTTTTTCCATTTTAAATTTATGAAGAAAGCTCAAAAGAGCTCAAACCCAATTTTCTTATTTAATTTACAATCAAGCTCCTAAGGCCCATAATTCCATTCCAAGTTACGTCTACAATTTCAGCTGGTTTATATATATGTAACTTTGCACCAAGGCGCCTCTGACAGATACTAATTACCAATCCATGAAAATTTTGCAAATTCAATCTTCTACCTTACATTTCTTTTACAACAAGTCCTTGGTAGTTTAAGTAGGTGTACCAGTAACCATAGTAAACCAGCACCGATATTGGTACCAATGTTCAGATTGCATCACCAACCCTTAATCAGACCAGAGAGTAAACAGAGAAGAGGGAAGAGAACAAACCATAGCCACACAACACGACTGAGGAAGCAAGAGCACAAATCAATCCACAAGATTGCTCGAGAAGCAAGAGAGATAATCCCTTTCTTTCCTTTTCAATTTCTATGTTTTCTCTCTTTCTTTCTTTTTTCTTTTGCGCAAACAACAGAGGAGGAAGAGAAGATTTAGGTTTCGAAACTTTAAGAGGAGAAGGTCCCAGAAGGAACCCCATGCATTGGTCAAAGAGGGAGAATTAAACGGATAAAGGATGGAAAAATAGAGGCGTAGGTCCCACATGTCCCATTAAAAATTTGTTCTTTTATAATTTAACCCTTCATTTATCAAATATTGTAATTTAGTCCCCAAATCATTTACAAGAAGCTTATAAATATTATCATGCATTAAATTTTCTATTCATTTCCTAATATATAACTATATTATTTGATAAATTCTTGCATATTACAATCTCTTAAATTTTTTTTTCTATTTCAGATTTCAATCCATTTATTTTATTTTATTTTGCATACTGTTACACTAGCCTTAGAGATACAAGTATTTCTTTAATCTTTCGGTGGATACCTAAGGAGGCTCGTCATTTGAAGGGCTAAGCACAACCACCATTGAAAGAGAAAGGGAATAAGAAGTTGCTAAGCAGGACAACCCTTTCTTGATTTGATTTGGAGATCAAATCCAAGGTATTAGTTTATTCCTTTTTTGATTAGGCTAATTAAGATTGTTTCTTGCATTTACAATAACTAGATCGTTTGTTTGAGTTGAATAAAAATTTTGTTTTATTCCTTGCTATCTAAGCATCAAAACTTTCACATACCTAGCCTCATTTTCCCCTTGCCAATTGCACGGAGACCCTTGGTGAAGAATGTTTTTGTGCCATGTGCCAACTCTCCAATCCCACGCAATGCCTGTACACATAATCGAAATATAAGAAATGATATGTAATAAATGTTTTATAAATTTCAGAGTTAGAAATGTTTACATTTCAAACAAATGTTGATCCGCTGGGAATGTATCCAGACTTCGAATGCTCGTCTCTTGGAACCGGAATATTGCGATCCATTCCAAACACGTGCGTGCCAAACAAGAAGACAGATGCCATGCCATTATGCTGGTACCATGTTCGATATCTTACAATGTCATTCGGATCCCACGGATGATCTACTTCGTACACATGCTGTGCATATTGTGTCGCATGGTTCACATGTCGGCGGTGCACTTCCGCCCAGTTCGCATTCCTCTTTGAGCCCCATTTCAACCTGTTTACAATATTAGTAAAATAAATAAGTACATAAGTACATAAAAACAAATAAACCACATAAATAATGCGAATATTACTTGTGCAGCTCTTCGTGGTCGTCCCTATTCAGGGGGGAGCCGGTGGCGCGATATCTTGCCATTTTCCAAATTGTCGCATGCAGCGATCAGGATTGTGATGCTCCACAATCCAATAAAAAATAAGAGGACCGCGGTACAAGTAGTACGGCTGAAAAATTTATAGTTGAAATGTTATGTAGAATTTATAATTATGATGACATAAATAGAAGAAAGTATGCGACTTTATTACAATATACCTGGTCTGCCCGAGTTCTTCTCGAAAGATTGTGATAAACATACGCGTATAGCTGCCACTCCACCATGTTATCCGTCAATAGCTGAATCTGGTTGCGGGAGATACTTGGACCAGTGGGTCTTGAATGCGACGAGTTCTCCCAATCATGTGGGCCTTTCCATAGCTCACCATAAGCTGGGCAAGTATCTCCTGTTTCAGCGCCCCATGCCGGTTGAGATCTCGGGATCGGCCGATGAACTTGAAATCGGCTCCACGACCAGTGTTGCAGAAGCATCGTGGGACCATGCATAGAGTGGCAGCTAGGATTGCATGCGAGGCATAGATTTCGGTATAAATATGCGAGAACAGTTCCGCCCCAATTGTAATTCCTCGGCTCGTCCAAATTATCCACCATGTTGAGATACCACAACGGTATCCCGTCCCCGCTACTGTCGGCAAACATGGTATTCCCTAACATGTCAAGGATAAATGCACGGACATACCTAATCACCAAATATTAAAATGTGAGTACATTATTGAAAATGCAAAATACGAATAGGGTTTTAAATAGAAAAATACTAACCATCTCTTTTCTTGCTCGCTCGCACCCGTGGGCAGTCTTTTGAAGCGCTCACGGAGCGCTTTTTTCGCCAAAAGCATGTCTGACGTTCTCTCATCCTTTCCCTTCTTTTGCATGAACCCCTTGATTTCATCATTTTTTATGCCTAGCAACTCATACAGTCGGCCATGAATACTCGCCGAGTCTGTAATTCCCGTTACAGGATCCCCCGAAATAGGCAAACCCCACAAACAACTCACATCCTCCAACGTTACTGTAATTTATTTTTACATGTCAGTAAGAAACTAAAAAACAAATTTATTTGAATTAGTTAATACCTATCATCTCTCCGAAAAGAAGATGAAAGGTGTGTGTCTCCGGACGCCACCGCTCGACAAGTGCATGAATAGGGCCGTATTGAGGGCGATATCAGGCATTGTCGCGAGCTGATATAAGCCCATTCGAATTAATAAAGGTGCATAGTCCTTGTGATACTCGTATTTGTGTCGATAGTGTCTCACGGTTAAAATATCTTTACTCTAAATTAGGAAAAAAAATCAATTACAATATAATTTGATTACTGACCGAGTTATGAAAAACAAAATAAGTAAATGCTTACCTCCTTCGACGCTTCAGATACCCTATGATTGCCGTGAGCTATCCACAACAAGGGGCTAAATGTATGCTTAAGTACTAAGTCTGCCATACTACAAAATTCGAACAATATTCTAAATTATTATGGACCATTCTGCTATTTTCTAAATAATAATGGACCATTCTGCTATTTTCTAAATTATTCTGGACCATTCTGATATTTTCTAAATTATTCGGACAATATTCTAAATCATTTAAAATAAACTAATTAATTATATTATAAATTAAAATTAAAATTAAAAAAGTTAAAAAAACCTCAATCGAAAAGCCGAGTGATCAGATAGTCAGAGCTCCGAAAGGGATCCGAGAAAAAAAGAGTTTCCAAAAAAAATTCTAAATCATTTTAGATTATTCTTGACCATTCTGGTATTTTCTAAATTATTCTGAACCATTCTGATATTTTCTAAATAAGTCTGGACCATTCTGGTATTTTTTAAATTACTCTGGGCCATTCTGGTATTTCTAAATTATTCTATACCATTCTGGTATTCTCTAAATTATTCTGGACTATTATGGTATTTTCTAAACTATTCTGGACCATTCTATAAATTCTAAATTATTCTGGACCATTCTACAAATTCTAAACTATTTAAAATTAAATAATTAAATATTATAAATTAAATAATTAAATAATTAAATAATTAAATATTATAAATTTAAAAAAAAATTACCTGCGCTGCTGTTGGGAGAGAGGAGACCGAAGAGAGAGCGGGGAAAGTGATGGGGTTTATATAGGCCGGGGGAGTTCAGAAAAAAAATTTCCGAAATTGGAATTGAGTTCGGAAAAAAAATTTCCGGACTTAGATGCTCAATTCGGAATGGGTATTTTTCGAATTTCATCCTAGCATTGGGTATTTTTTGTAATTTTATTTTATTTTTGGATATAAATAAAAAATAGGACAATTTTGTACAAAAGACAACACGACCAAACCATAAATCTTAAACCACGAAACTGAATGATAACCATGAACTTTAAACCCTAATACAACTACAAATAGAATCATAAATTCTAAAATGAATCATTAAAAATCACAAAGCCGAAAACTTGAAACAATTGCTTACCTAAACAATTAACTCAAAATCATTAAGTGAAAATAAATAAATGAATACAGTTTGCAATTTTACTTCGAGCTACAGAGTCATCAACTCTAAACTTTAAAATCGGGTATAATGTGAAATCAACCGTACTTCGAGCTACATTTCAACACGTTTCCATAATTAATTTTGTGCATATCGTTACCTATAAATTTTCACTTTTTCAAAAGTAAATTCTTATTTTGTCAAATTTCATCCTACACAATCCCATCACAATCAAACACAGATGAGCCGGGGGAGCGATGGAGGGGATGTGAATTCGGAGCAATGAGCCTTAAGCAACAGGTGCCTGATTCGCAGCCCTAAGTCGCCCTAAAACTCTAAATACTTTCCCCTTAGAAATGAGCCAAGATAATATATATTACAACTAGAATGTAAACGGAGCAAATAATGTATGTATTAAATTTGTATCTGTCTTTCAATAAACAAATACGAATACGAATAGTAAATAAAGAAAATTAAGAAAATTTGTATATGTCTTTAAAATACGAATACGAATACGAATATGAATAGTAAATTTGTAGCTGTCTTTAAGATACAAATATCAATTAAGAAAATTAAGAAAATAAATCAAAAAATAAAAATAAAATGGATGTTCCCGTAAATACAGAAACGGAGGACGAGAAATGAAAATTAAAGAAATAAAAAAAATAAAGACAGTGGCTCTTTTTCGAGTCAGTGCAGAAAAAAAGAACATCATGGACCTTCCTGCCGAAAAAAAAATGTGGAGCAAAAAAAGATAATACCAGACGTCTGGACCTCAACACAATTGGGTTAGTCCCACAAGTAATATACTTTCTTTATATTAATTGTTATTAATAATTCGTTGTTATGTCCATAACTAAACTATGTTTCTAAACACACTTGCTTCTAAAGAATACAAACAAAAAAATAATAGTACCGTTTAACATGCGGAAAAGCAACTGTTGCTGTTAATTGAACGCACCAAGAAGTACATTTATTTAGTTTATTGAATACATGGTAATGATTTCAGTTAATTAAAATATTGCTCTTGATTAATTAATTTTGTATGCCTGCATATTACTAGCTTGTTTGCAAATTATATTTAATGAATTACTCGTATGAAATTTCAAAACTCTATAGCAAAGGGAATTGTGAGACTATCAGCAGAGATGATTGTGGAACCATCGAAAACTCTAATCATGAATAAAATATCCATTGATTTTATGAGATATTTGCCTTTTTTTTATAACTAATCTAACTATAACAATTTATATTATTTTCTCTAGTATGATTAGCTGAACTTCATATGCTTTTTTTTATTTTACTATTTTTTTGGTTAAAAATATTTAGATTTCCTTTATGATAGATCAAAGCTGGTATAATATATTCTAATTCTCAAAATGAAAAAAAAATCACTTTTATGGCTGCGGAATCATTCTCTTTGCTCTCTCCTATGATGAAAATTTGTTTTGCTATTATTTTGTTTAGAATTTATTTGATAACAAATTAAGTGATATTTGATAAATTCTGATATTAAAATTTGTAATGAAAATGTCGAATTTAAAAGTAGAAGAAAAAATGACAATGGCAAAAATAAATATTAATAATATATTAAAAGGTTTTAACGTATAATTGTTAAATAGATCTAGCTTTTAAAAAAAAGACAATTTATATTTTTAATTTAGGATAATTTCATAACATCTAATCTCAACTTTTTTTTTCAATTTTAACTGAATATAATATTGAAGAATTAAATCTACACATTAACGAAGAGAGAATATACTTTTTGAGAAACAATTAAGCAAAACATAATAATTCACCAACTAAAAAAGTTAATTATTGTCGTGTCAATATTTATTGCGTGAATATCTCCCGAATTTTTTATTTATATCCAAAAATAAATTAAATTACAAAAAATAACAATGTTGGACGTGAAATTCGAAATCTACCCAAACCGGAAATTTTTTTTCCGGATTCAACATCTAACTCCGGAAAAAAAATTTCCGGAAACTCAACTCTAATTCCGGAAAAAAAATTTCCGAACTTAACAATTTTTTTTTTTTTTTTTTTAGAGATTCCGGATAAAATTTTTCCGAACTTAACAATATATATATATATATTTTTTTAGAGATTCCGGAAATTTTTTTTTCCGAACTTAACAATATATATATATTTTTTTTTAGAGATTCCGGAAATTATTTTCCGAATTTAACAAATTTTTTTTTAAGAGAAAAATAGCTAAAATACTGAAATCTAATGCTAAAAAATCGAATTGTTTTTTTAAATATTTGTTAAATTAATTTAAAAAATTTCAAAATGATGTAGAATAATTTAGAAATTATCAAAATAGCTAAAATGCTGAAATCTAACACTAAAAAATTGAATTGTTTTAAATATTTGCTAGATTACATTTTTTTATACTAAAACACGCTAAATTACTTGATTTATGCTGAATTACACTAAATTACACTAAATTACAATAATTATGTAGAATTATGCTAGAATACGGTAAATTACGCTAAATTACGTATGAATAGGGATGATATCTTCACTCAGAAGACGAAAAACGACGACAAAACTTCAAACGGCCATAAAACGGCGCTCGATTATCCGATTTCAGTAAATGACCACTTTTCGGAAAGCTTGTGAAAATACGCATGCGTCCGTGCTGGCTTTTCCAATTTTCCAAATTCAAAATCGGCAAAAAACAAAGGGAAGAGCCTCAAAACTTCAGTTGAAGTTTCCGATTAAGATTTTCATTTATATTATTCAATCTACGTAGCTCAGTAAATTAGTTATGTAATGAACTTTTAGAATACCAATTTTTATTATTTTTGAATTTTTTTACTTTTTTTATGATTTATGAAAGATGCCACAAAATAGGCCCCATTCATACGTAATTTAGCCTAATTTATCGTATTTTAGCATTATTCTACATAATTATTGTAATTTCAGCATTTTAGTAAATTTATCATATTTTAGCACAAAATCGGCCCTATTCGTAGTAAAAAAACAATTCGATTTTTTAGTGTTAGATTTCAGCAATTTAGCTATTTTGATAATTTGTAAATTATTCTACCCCATTTTGAAATTTTTTACATTAATTTAACAAATATTTAAAAAAACAATTTGATTTTTAAGCGTTAGATTTCAGTATTTTAGCTATTTTTCTCTTAAAAAAAATTTTGTTAAGTTCGGAAAATTTTTTCCGGAATCTCTCTAAAAAAAAAAATTGTTAAGTTCGGAAAATTTTTTCCGGAATCTCTAAAAAAAAAAAATTGTTAAGTTCAGAAAAAATTTTCCGGAATCTCTAAAAAAAAAAAAAAAATTTTGTTAAGTTCGGAAAAAAAATTTTCCGATTTGGGTAGATTTCGAATTTCACCCCAACATGGTTATTTTTTGTAATTTAATTTAATTTTTGGATATAAATAAAAAATTCGGCAGCTCCTAGCACCCTGAACTCTAACATGGCAACATCAAAACATGCCATTATCCTGTTTGGCCATTTTGGGTGTATTCCTTTTTTTACTACGATGTTTTGTCCTCCTTTCGGCGGGGGGACCACTTCATTAGGGTGTTGTGTTTTTTGTCAATGTTGACTGTTTTGGTCTACAAAGTCCAGACACTTTGAAAAGAAAAAAAAGTTCTGGATATTGGTTTGTACAACGTCCACAAATCAAATGTTTTTGGTCAAATAATTTTCTTACGTTACAGACAATTATACTTTTCTTATATGTCGAATTTGCCTGACTCTCCTCCCATTGTCGATATTTATTTATTTATTTTTCTATTAATAAAAACTTCGGACACTCTCTGATGAGGTGAAAATTGGCAGCCACGGCCACGTTTGGTCGAACCATGACAGCGTCGACGCATGTGGAAAGGATCCCGCTGTATTTGAGTACAATACGTCAGTCAATCCGCTAGCTGCGCAGTAGTCGGCGCTCGAATAGGAAAGAGGTAGTAGTCTCTGCAGATCCTTCCGCTCATTCTCTTCCGGGCGGAGGAGGAGGAACGAACACTCGGGTCTGGATCCGACCGATGTAACGAAGTCGGTCGACCTTGTTTGAGATCCGAATTCGGACCCAAGTACCCAATAGGCCGATAGTTCCATTAGCCTAGATTTTAACCTAATAGTTAATTGGGGCAGATCCAGCCCAGCAACCCGCATGTAATTCAATCCAATTCTATGAGAGCTAAAAGTATGTTTGGGCCGAACTTAATACAGTCCATTTTGAATCTGTCAATACATTGTCTAAATCGAAATCAAATCTGCCAAACTGCACACACACCTCAGCTAAAAGTTAGAACTAAAGCAAGCATTTTTTTTTAGCTGTGTTTATTTTGAGCGACAAATTTAGAACTCCATCAATTGATTGGTTTGTTTGTGAATCCGAAGACAATGCTCCATTTGAGAACCAGCTTTGGTCTAGTGGTAAAGACAATGCTCTCCATGTTGAGATGTGGCAAGTTCGAAATCAGAATGGAAGAATGATTCCCTTGTGGATATTAAATAAGTTGGATGGCTTGGCCTCTAACTTTTACTAAAAAAAAAAGTTTGATGTCTGTTGAGTATTTTAGGTATAGGACGCTTCTTTTTATACTCTTTGAACTTTTAAATTTATAAACATAATACTCAAAGATTGGTTAATTGCAAGCGCACAACCTATCGATTGTAGTATTGAGGTATCGATTCAAGGGATATCGGGAAACACTAATTTTAAACTATTAATTCATTTCAAATTGTGCAAGAAAGTAAAGTTGATTTGGCGGGTTTTAGTTCTAAATTTCTAATTGTTGGGTTCAATACCCTAAAAGGAGAGATTGTAACAATTAATCTAAAACTGAAAATTAAAAGAGAGTTTTGGTTGCTTTTCAAGGTTTGGAAGTCTAGGGGCATTCGGTCTACAATCCCTTGTTAATTCTATCTACTCGGTTTGTTTAAATTCATGTTTGATTTTGACGAGGTTTCTAACTTATGTCGTTCTTGGAATAAGTATTGATGCTATTATCTTGGGTGAACGGATTAATGTTCCTCAAATTCTAGGATTTTTACACTGCCTAGCGGGATATTTAATACACATAATTCAAGACGAACATCAATATTTATTTTAAGAAAGCTTAAGAATGGTTTATAACTTGTGTTAGCCTATGAACAAATATTGGTATAAATACTTTGGGTGAACAGATTAATGTTCCTCCATTGTTAGGGCTGTCACTCACCTATCGGGATATTTAATACACATAATTCAAAGTATATATCAATATTTATTCTAAGGTGTCCTAATTAGGTTGTGATTTCTTCCCATCCTCCTAACCTTAATTTCTGGAAATCCGGTTTAGATATCAAATTTTTTGTAAGATAAACTAAATCCTAAAATATATATTTATGATTTCAATTAGTACTTCCCTATCTTGACCAATGCCGGAATTTAATAAACTAAAGCGGAAAGACAAGACATAGCATGATTTCAAGCTACTTTAATTTACTAACCCTAACCAGGTGAACTATAAGTCAAGTACTTTAAATGAAATTCATAAAGAATAATTCACAGAAATTAACATCAAATCAAACAATCATAATAAAAACTAAGATCCGAGTAAGATAAAATTAAACAAGTTCATGCTTAAAGACCTAAACCCCTAGAGAGAAAACTAGTCTCTCATGGAGATGCAAGTATTCATCAAAAGATTAAAACAAAATATGGCTAAAACAAAGAGAAATTAAATAGAGAAATAGTTTACACCCTTCTCTAAATGAAGAACCTTGTCTTGCCTGCGATTGCTATGAACTTTCCTTCTCCTTCCTTGATTCGCCTCCAAGAGATGAGAATTATGGCTAAGTATTGAGTAGTATGGTGGATTGGTAGTGGATTGGTAGTGGATGATCTTGGAAGGGAAAGTTCCAGCCTTTTATAAGAGAAGTACTGCTTAATCTAGAGCCAATGGACGTGTGGAGTCATTAGATACTTGCTCCACAAGTTTTCCCACGTCCCCACTTTCCATATTTCACTCCTGAGTCGTTTTTAGAAGCGTCGGAAATATAAAACTCAATTTTTAAGCTGAATGCGACCTTAGTGAGTCCGCACGGGTTTTTACATTCCGAATTTGGATTTCTTTCCTTCCTGAAAGTTGTAGATTTTGTTGTCCTGGTTCCGTCAAGCTTTGATTCACCCAAATCGGAGTTTGTATGACCAAGTTATGGCCAAAATACGAACTGTATGTCGGAAGCTGAAATTTCAATGCGACCTTAGTGCGTCCGCACTCAGCTCGGACTTTTCTGGCTTGCTCTGAAATGTGCTGAATTTGTCTAAGTACTGGATGCGTCCGCACTGACTCCAACTATGACCGTTTCAAGTTCGGGCGCTAATTTTGTGTGCTGCTACAGTGCGTCCGCACTGGTTCTCACTACGTCCGCACTAGGCTCGGACTTTTCCTGTGCGACCAGAGTGCGTCTGCACGGATTTTGATGCACAGCTCATTATACCTTTTTCAATTGGCGCGTGTTCAGAATTCCTTCTAAGTACTTAGTGCGGCCGTATTGCAATCCGTGCGTCCGCACTGGGCATTTTTCTTCGTTTTTCTTCATTTTTCTTCATTTCCTGCAAATTAAAGCAGAGCAAACGCAGTAGTAACTTGATTCTAGGTGTATTTTATTCTTTTTATGTTCAAAATACAAGATATTTTGTGTTATTTTGTGATAAAAATCAGATCGAATATATATATAATTTAGGTCTATCAATGTCCGTTTGAGCGATAGGAACTCAAAAACAAGGTATAGGGAAGCTAGTTTACTAATTATGTTTTTGTGCACGCATGTGTGTTGTTAGGGCGCTAATTATTTGGTGCAATATGCTTTACTTGCAGTAAAACCAGTGGGAGTTTCAGTCTGTCTGGGTGCTAATATTTTTGAAGTTCGTGATTAAACAGACATTCATGACATCTAATGCTTTATTTATTTACTTGCTTGAATTAAGAATTGTGCTATTGCATTAGGAGCATTATTTTACCAAGCTACATGCATGCACTAGATTTATATGCGAACTTTGTATACAGTGCATGATCTGTTTATTAGCTGTGTTAGACTCTGAATTTTTGTCTTTGTGCAAACGAAGGCACAAATAGAAAGCTCATTTTAGAGATGGTCATCTAAATGATGGAGTTTGAGATCCTGCAGCACATGAAGGAGACATGGAGCTGTGTTGTTTGATCTTATCCGTATAGTATGGCATTTGATTTTGATCTTGTAAATGATCAATTAACAAGACTGCAAGAAATAAAAGATCGAGACAAGCTACCAGAGGAAAAAAAAGTACAGTATTCCTCACGAAGCTCCAAATGTATGCATGCATAGGTACTCGTGTTACCAATGGGGAAGATATAAAAGTAAATAAACATCAAGTAATTATGGAGAACTTAAAATATTTTAAGAGCAAGTTAAAAAATAAGTTTGAAAAATCTCATCAGTGGGTAAGTCTAGAGTCTAGACCAATCTAAAGAGTTACATTTAGAAGTTCTGTATACTCCAAATTTAGTAATTACATTGGTATCTCAACATTAAACTCCAAGGTCAGATGATTTGCAACCTGGCCTGACCCGTAGCAGACAATCGATTTCCTATTTGTTGACTAAATTTGACTAGTGTATCTAGTGATTCTAGTCTCTTGATTTGAACAACAGTTCAATAGAAGTACATGAAAAAATATATAGTAAATAATAAAGTTTGCAGCTGCCTTAAATTGAGCAAGCTATACTTGTCTATAGCCGTGCACATCTATAGTATAAGGTTAGGATTTATTGACAATGGAACACCTTGACAATCTTCAAAATTGTCAAAAATAACTTCAATTTTGAAGTCTGACATTTGGAAAATGATCCATACTATATTTATATTATATCATAACATCATGCACAAGTGACAGAATCTGATGCATTTTTTACTTATATTCAAACTGATTTAAATTTGCAACAGTCAATATTTAATAGCTTTTGATAGAATCGGACACTCAAATTGCATGAAATTTGATGACCAATATATAATATAACAACAAGTCTTATCAAAAAAAAAAATTTCCTAATTTTTAATTATTTTGGCTTGTTTTGAAAAATATTGTCAATTTAACTGATACATTTGTATCAAATATATTATACAATAAGCTCCTATGATACACCAGATTTGTCAATCTCCTATGATACACCAGATTTGACTCAGTTACTGATAGAATGAATAGATTTACCATTTCTGAAAATCTACCTTCTGCATTAGATTTCTCCTTTTTTCCAGGAATCTTTATATCATTTCGATTTACCAGTGGATCCCAATCCATATTAGAAATTAATGAGTGGGGCTATGGGACTATGCATAGCGCAGATTGGTCCGTACTATGGATCAATATCTTCATAGTGGCAGCAGGGTCCTCTGTTAGTTTGGAGTGCCCAACATCCTCACAACTAGAGGCAGCTACCAATCTGAAAGCTAATATTAGTCGAGGATATATTTGTATTTTTTAATTATTGTATATGATCTAAGAAGGTATTTGTATCCTTTTTGTTCAGCTTTCGTTTTTAGTTCTTTATGACTAATATAAACTCATGCTTTGTTGGAGCTTGTAGGCTTCATTTTGAATGGACATGTGAAAGTTCATTCGACAAGCAAAGGGTTTGACTCAATTGTTTATTCAAGTTTTGTATTCAAATGAATTCTACTTTATTTGGCCGGATTAGGTCAACTCCAAGCAATATCCCATAACCACCTCCTGGAGTATAAAAATGGAGATGGTCTATATTGATTTGACAACTACAATAAATAAATAAAATTGAAAATTCTGGAGTAGCAATCTGACCTAAGAAAGAATTTTAAAAAAAAAATAAGTGCTGCAAGCATAATGAAATTGTCAGAAGATTAGAACCTTCCTTTAAGACAACTTAGTACAGTTTCAACTTCATAAGAAATATACACACTCTTTAAGTGTCTATATATACAAGCAATAGCCAACCAGCTTTGTATCAACCCAATTTGAACTGAAGTTGAAGCCTCCGCCTTAAGGTAAGAATATGAACCTTTTTTCTAATTTATTTTTCATCAATATTTGATTGTTTAGAACAGTTTTGGCTGTAGCACTGGTTTTCTTCTACTTGAAAGGGTACCGGCAGACCTAATTATTTTCCTTTCCTCACTGCTTATTTATTTCTTTTTGTTAATAGTTAGGATTGAATTCCTTGAGATAGTGCTGCTTTTGCTTTTGATTAGGCATAGTTGGGATTTATCCTTCTTCAATTTCATAATACAAATGTCTTATTAAGGTCTGTAGCAAATATGATATATTACCGAGAATTATGAGTTTTACCAAATAAGATGTTAGTTGATAAGGTGAAAATCAACATAACTACTTAAAAGTGAACACATTTTTTCCTTGCGTCCTGTATTTAGTAACAAAGAAGCAATGGGAAAGGGCGAGATTGAGGATAGGTACACACAAGATGGTACGACTGATCTTAAAGGAAATCCTTGCGTGAAGAAAGAAACAGGCACATGGAAAGCATGCCCATATATTTTAGGTATGCAATTAAGATTCACGCATGTTGCTATGTGCTAGGTGGCAGATAACTAGATAGATTGTTGTATATAAAAATGTTTGTACCAATACTAACATTTAAACTGTATGTGTCATACCAACTGGGCTTTTAAACAGAGTTAGGGTCAAAACTTGAAAAACATGACCTCTGATATGGTGCATAAGAACTGACTAGCAAAGTACCCCAAAAAAAAAGATATGCTTGATTTACTCAATTGTACATCAGTTCTTGACAAGGGCAAATATGTGTGATTTACTCAATTGTACATCAGTTCTTGACAAGAAATAAGTGCACATGCAAAGGACTATTGGGGTGCAAGGGCAAATATGCAATGTTCATACTTAACAATCCAAATTTTCTAAAAGAATTATTTACCAATTTCTGCCTTGTTATAGGAAATGAGGGTTGTGAGAGGTTGGCATATTATGGTATGAGCACAAATTTGGTGAACTACATGGTAGGCCAGATGGGGGAAGGTGTTGCTACTGCTGCCAATAATGTCACCAACTGGGCGGGGACTTGTTATATCACCCCTCTGATCGGTGCATTTTTGGCAGACTCATATTTGGGACGCTATTGGACAATTTCAATCTTCATGATGGTCTATGTTCTTGTAAGTCCATTCATCAAGGAATTACAACGGATTATTAACAGTTCTTGAATTGGGAATAGTGCAGATTGTCTATGCTCTTACCAGGCATCATAACAGTAAGGGGGCGATATACTTTTTCATTTGCTCAGTGGATATACCAATACTGGGTTTGTACCGGTACTATATGGGTAATAACAAGCATTTAAAATTCTGTTAGTACTGCAAAAGTATTGGGTAATATGGAAGATGTGGTACAATGGTGATAATGTGTCACTTTGGGACAATTCCACATATAGCACCTAAAAACAAGAAAGATGATGCATACCCCAGCTTAAGAGTTGATTGGTATCTCTGTACATTTATTTTCCCAAATTTACCTGAAATGGATTGAAATAGAAGCCCTTATTTCTCATTATTTAGAATTAAGAAATTGACAGAAAGTGCACGCGTTATTTTCAAAATGCCTTAGAAGGGATTTTTCAACATTTGCATGAAAGTTTGATGTTCTGTAGTTGAGAATATTAATTTCTTGTATGTGTTGGAAATATAGAATATTTATAATACAATTAATAAATCCTGATTTTTTATGCAGGGTCTTACACTGTTAACTCTGACAACATCCGTTGATGGACTAAGACCAGAATGCACCGGTGGCATCTTCTGCCACCCGACACAAGGCCAGAAGGCTGCTGTATATGCAGCGCTTTACTTAATTGCCCTCGGTACAGGTGGCATCAAACCATGTGTCTCCTCTTTCGGGGCGGATCAATTCGATGAATCTGACCCAAAAGAGAAGAAGAGCAAGAGCTCCTTCTTCAACTGGTTCTATTTCTCCATTAATATTGGTGCACTAATTGCCTCTTCAGTGTTGGTCTATATACAAACAAATGTCGGCTGGGGTTGGGGATTTGGTATACCAGCTGTTTGTATGGCTATTGCTGTGGTGTGCTTCTTTGTGGGCACCCCGCTTTACAGGAACCAGAGGCCGGCTGGAAGTCCACTTACTCGCATTGCACAAGTTTTGGTTGCGAGTGTATGGAAGTTGCGGGTCCATGTGCCAGAAGATGCTTCGCTTTTGTACGAGATGACTGACAAGGAGTCGGCAATTGTAGGGAGCAGAAAGATACAACATTCCAGTCAATTCAAGTAAGTCCATTTTAAAGGTTCAATTCAAGTAAAAGTTGGCTGACTTACCGGTATCTTGTAAGTTCTGTTGGTTTGATTCTGTGGGAAGTTGGAAGAAAATGATCATGGGATGGTTGGCTTTTGAAATCGTAGAGGGTTTTGGTAATCACACACAGTATTGCACTTGTGATGTGTGCAAAAATTTCAATCTATATAGTTTATCAGCTTTTGGAAAACAAAACTTGAAGTAATGAGAAAAATGAAAAATTCACAATTTCTATTTCAGGTTTCTAGACAAGGCTTGTGTGGAGACAGAAGAGGAAAAGACGGTTGACCTCGTAAACCCATGGAGGCTCTGTACTGTCACTCAAGTAGAGGAGTTGAAAAGTATAGTGCGGCTGCTTCCCTTTTGGGCTGGCGGTATAATATTTGCTGCAGTATACGGCCAGATGAGCACCATGTTTGTGCTACAAGGGAATACCCTTGACCCACACATTGGCCCACATTTTAAGATACCTGCTGCCTCACTGTCTATTTTTGATACTCTGAGCGTCATTATGTGGGTTCCTTTCTATGATTGCATCCTTGTGCCACTTGTTCGAAGGTAAAGATCTCTTTTTCCCATGTACTGTAGTGTAATCAGCTAGCAGTGGTTGTTAGAAGTTAGCATACAGTACCAAATGTGCACTGGTCTTGACTACTAGCTAGTGGAAATACCAAACATTATAGTAGATCGAGGAATGGGTTTTCCATCTTACAAAAGCATGCAGGGGCAATGGTTTTGGTTATAGTAAGAAGTTATGTATTTATTTATTTGTGATAGCATATTTCTGGTTCAACTAAGATGCCTAATAAAGATTCATATCTATGTAGGATTACTGGTCGGCAGAGAGGGTTCAGCCAACTAACTCGGATGGGGATCGGTCTAGTTATATCCACCATTGCTATGATCGTAGCGGGGCTCCTGGAAGTATCCCGTCTCCACGTCATAAGCCGCGACAACCTCTACGACTCAAGAGATTATCTTCCCATGTCAATTTTCTGGCAGGTACCACAATATTTTCTTATTGGTGCAGCAGAGGTGTTCACTTTCATCGGTCAATTGGAGTTCTTCTACGACCAGGCGCCAGATGCCATGCGCAGCATGTGCTCTGCACTTTCACTGACGTCCGTTGCATTGGGTATGTACCTGAGCTCACTCTTGGTGACGATCGTGACCAATATCACAGCGAGGAATGGGAACTTGGGTTGGATTCCTGATAACTTGAACAGGGGCCATTTGGACTATTTCTTTTGGCTTTTGGCCATCATGAGTTGTGTCAACTTCCTGTTGTATCTATCGGTTGCAAAGTGGTTCACTTACAAGAAGACGGCTGATGATTTGGTAGAGAGGACGTTTGATGATGATTATGGGAAACATTAAGAAAAAAGTCCAATTTAAGAAGAAATCACGAGTGTTTCTAGTATTCGCCATCAAATTTGTGTTTATTTGTGGAGTTATGAGGGGTAATTGCCTCTCTTGAATTTGTGCCGTTAATTGTTGTCAAATTTGACCTTGTAGAGTTCTTACAAGTATGACTAAATGTTTATAGTCTGCTGTATATTTTGCTGATAAAGTGCTGCAACCTTGCAATGCGTTTGGGTTTTATGTGCAAACTTTCTTGGAGAAATATTTATAAAGTATCTTAATAAACCTAACAGAGGCCGTGCGTATGTGTTTTGTATTATATGTTTGTGAACCTAGAGTGTGCTCAATCAGAGTGTGGTTCAACTCATATAGGAGACTCTGTTGAGAATTTTTTATTCATAGAAATTATTAAAAAATAAGAGAGTGAAATAGAAAGAGTATTGTGGTTGTTATATTTATAAAAAGATCGGAGTGGATCGGAATCAGTGATAGTAATTCAAAAAGTTTTTTGTTTCTTGCTTCAGTTTTTTTTTCACCGCACCTGTTCTTTATTCTCTACGTTGAAATTAATTAAAAAAAAGGAGGCGGACCTACATTGACTTCTCTCTCCTCTCTCTATTTGTTAGAAATTTACAAAACAATAAAGTGGACTCATATTTTAACATAAAAACATATAAAATGATAAGGTGGCTCTATGTTTTTGCTATTGAACTGAGAAGTAAATTTTTTTTTTTAATTTGTATTATTGATTCCCAGTCAAATTTTAAATCAGAATCAATATCTCCGATCTTTCTATTAATATAACAAATAGGGTACTTACTTTTTTATGTGTCTCTCTTATTTTTTTTAATAATTTCAAAGGATAAATAATTCTCGGACTCTGCTTCTTAAGAGGAATTAGAGAGGAGCTAGGCTTCTTGTTGTGTGTTGTACTTCTTTATGTATTTTTCCTTTTGAGAAGTATGTCTGGACTTTTAAGTGTTTCCTTCATTTACGTGTGATTTGTAAATTTATATTAAGTTTGGTGAATTTCAAACTATCTTCCAAACCATTTACGTGTGGTTCAACCGTACGTGCGTATGATGTTTGAGTACTGGAACACAAAATTTGTGTTATAATATACCAATTTGTTGGCAATAATTTGCCGGCAAAAGAATAATTTGGGATTGAGCTAATGAATATAATCCAGTCAAAAGTTTAATTAGACACTCATTCATTATCAAAATCTAATTATTAGATATGTTTTTTTTATATATTTTAGAGTAAAATATTACGGGTATTGTGAAATTGACTCACATTTGCAACATCAAAATTTTATGTGATTTGATTTTATACACATTTGACTTTCATAACTTCAAAAACTATCTCCGCTTCCTGGTTGACTATAGTGATTTGACTGATGAAAACAAAACAACGCTTTCAATTTCTTATATATATTTTAGATTTTAGATATTCGTATAATATGAGCTATAAATATTCTTAGAGTTCTTTAAGAACAAACAAAATGGATGTCAAAGGACAGGTCGAATTTCTTTCTTTCACACAACCAGTATATATTTAATTTTCTAATTCACTAAAGGTTGAAAAAAAGATGATCCAATTAAACAATCTATTGTTATTGGAAATTAGTTAAAGACAACATCTTATTTGTAAAATTCATGATAAAATATATTTTCATTTTAAACTGATCATAAATATATAACTTTTTATATTACCCACAATTTGTAGCATAAATTTATTCTTGAATTTGTTTTTTTGAAGCAGTAACAATAACAAGTGCGATTATTTTTAAATAGAAAAAAAATTCTTGGTTTTGTGCTCATATCTTTTCCCTTTTCAAATAGAAAATAACTAGTAAAAAATCAGAAGGCACGTATATCTTGTAAAAGACATTTTCGTAGTAGAAATTTTGTCGAAGTTTTTCTATTAAAATAACTAATCTTCCCATAAAATCACCATAATATCCAATATCCCATCAAAACTTAACATTCTTTCTTATATCCCTTTTATATATTAAATCTTTTATTTAGTTAATTTACAAATACAATTGACAAATATACCCCCATCTTATTCCTTCATTCTTATTTCTTATCTGGAACTGAGTGATTAACTAATTAATAAGTTGGTATTTAATTTGATGCTAATCGACTCGGGCAATGCAAGACGATGGAACATGCCCTATTAATAGACCTACACTGGAATGTTCCAGATCAGCTGATAACCATCAGAGTCAAAGTCAAACAAATACATTAGTCAGTTAGGCAGTTAGAGATAAATAGTGAGCTGTATGTTTGTTGTACTGAATTCCCTATATATAGAAGGGTATACATGCTGTAACAGTTAATAAGAAATAAAGCAAAGATCTTGATTCTCTATTCTATCTTCTCTCTACTGTTTCTATTTTCTATCTCTCTTATTCTCTTGATGGTATCAGAGCATCTGATCCTCTAAAAAAAAAAATGGAGTCTGGTCCTTTCACAGCAGATTCTGATGTTCGCACAGCTGCTACCTTTCAAGAACCGATTATTCAGATTACCATCCCGGTGTCCATCAAGCTTGATCGTACCAATTTTCTCACATGGCGGTCACAGATAGAGCCAATTATAGATGGATTCGGGCTCTCAGATTTTCTTGATGTGACAAGAACAGTACCAGATCGCCAGATTCAGGCAAATGGAGCTACTGGCACGCTGATGCCTAATCCTGCTTTCTCTTCCTCTCACAAGCAGGATCGATTATTACTCGACTGGCTTCGTTCTACGATTTCTGGCGAGGTACTGTCTCAGTATGTGAAGTGTCAAACCTCAACATCTCTCTGGCATGATCTCCATCAGGTTTATGCAGCAATTTCCTCCGCTCGCGTTATGGAGTTGCGCCGTTCTTTACAATCCACCGCCAAAGGAGGCCTTTCTTGCAACGAATTCTTTGAAAAGATGCGTGGATTTGCTGATCAGCTCTCTGCTGCTGGTGATCCTGTCCCTGATTCAGAGCTGGTTCGCCACATCCTGGCTGGCTTGGGTTCCGACTACAACTCATTTGTAGTTGCTATTACCACCAGGTCCGAGCCGATCAACCTCACCGATCTTCATGCCTTCCTGTTGTCTCACGAATCTCTACTGACTGCTCAGTCTGGTTTGCTTACATCCTCTCTACCTTCTCTACAAAATTCTGCTGCTCTATTCACTAATCCCAGATCTAGTTTTCGCCCAAACTATCCGCGACCCGCTAACCAGTTTCCAACCCGATCCAATAACAACTATAGGCCGACTTCTACTCAACCCACTCAATACTCTGGTTCGGGTGCTCCCAGGCCGCAATTTACACCCAGGCCTCAGTACTCTTCTCGGCCCAACAAACCTTTTAATCCTGATAAAAACGAAATCTGCCAAATCTGTGTGAAAAAGGGCCATACTGCAAAAAATTGTTGGCACTTGTCTGATTACCTTGCTTCTCAACCTCCTTCCCATTTTCGGCCCAAGTACCAGTCTAATCTGGTTCAGGCTGATACTCAACTCTCCACTGTGACCTCCAGTTTTGAAGCATATAGTGCTCAGCCTCCAGGTCAGAATTCCAGTTCTGATTGGTATTTGGATTCGGGGGCTACTCATCACGTGACAGGTGATCTCAACAATCTTTCTTCTTACATACCATATGCCGGTTTTGATGCCTTGCAAATTGGTAATGGTACCGGTATGCATATTGCTCACATTGGCTCTTCCTTCTTATCTCTTTCTAATTGTACATTTCTTCTAAAAGATGTCCTTCATGTGCCATCCTTCACTAAAAATCTATTGAGTCTTTCCAAGCTTTTACGTGATAACTCAATAGTAATCGAATTTTGTTCTTATTTTTGTGTGATCAAGGAGCGCCGCACATTGAAGACCCTTCTTCAAGCTACTCTTCTTAATGGACTCTACATTCTTCCCTCTTCATCTCCAAGAGCTTATTTTGGTGTGAAAGCTTCGGCTGACCTTTGGCATTTTCGTTTGGGCCACCCCTCACCTTCTACTACCTCCACAATTTTACACTCTTTCTCTTTACCTTGTACAACTAATAAAATGGGGTTATGTCATGATTGTTGCGTGTCAAAAGCACATAAACTCCCTTTTACACCTAGCTCTTCTTCTACCTCTTCCCCTTTAGAGCTAGTTCATTCGGATGTTTGGGGCCCCGCTCCTCTTATTTCCAATAATGGGTTTCGCTACTATGTTGTATTTGTTGATGATTTTACCCGTTTTACATGGATTTATTTCTTAAAAGCAAAGAGTGAAGTTGTTCATGTTTTTACTTTGTTTAAGGCTCAAATTGAGAACTTGCTCTCTTGCTCTATCAAAACCCTTCGCACCGATGGTGGAACCGAGTATAAACCAATTGCTCGGTTATTTCCTTCTATTGTCCATCAAACCACGTGCCCTTATACTCCCGAACAAAACGGGGTTTCCGAACGCAAGCATCGGCATATTGTTGAACTTTCCCTTGCCTCTCTATGCACCATGCTTCAATTCCTAGCCGATTTTGGGATGCCATTTTTTCAAGCATAGTTTTCTTGATTAATCGCCTTCCCTCATGCAACAATGCTTCTTCTCCCTATGCTTCTCTTTTTGGCAAGGCACCCGATTACGGGTCCTTACGGGTTCTTGGTTGCTTGTGTTTCCCATATGTGCGCCCATATAATGCTCATAAGCTTCAATCTCGAGCTAAACCGTGTGTGTTTATGGGCTATCCGACTAATCAAAAGGGTTATCAATGTTTGGATTTAGACACAAATTTTATGTTTGTGTCTAGACATGTCACGTTTGATGAATCTAATTTTCCTTTTAAATCTGTTCAGTCTACAGGTAATATGGCATCCACAGATTTTCCCTCCTCTGTTTCCTGGTTACCTACTTGCTCCAGCTCTGGCACAACGAACCTACCTGTAGCATCTTCACATCCTCCTCCGCAATTACCTGCACCACATCCTGCTATAGCAGATCCAAGCAACACTTCTTCTATTTCTTCGGATCCAACACCAATTGCAGCGAATCCTCCCTCTGTTCCCTTCAATTTTTCGGGTCCTTCAATGATTGTAGCGAATCCAAGAGGCAGTTCCCCCATTGTTTCGGATACATCTCCACCTGCAGCAGATCCGACCCTCTCTTCTTTTCCTCCTTCCCCTGTTGCAGACAATCCCCAAACTTCTTCAAATTCTTTAGGCGCCAATTCCCTTCCAGCCACCTCTACTCCTGCTGTCCCTATTCATACTGCTCAACAACTCTCTTCCTCAGTTCATCCCATGATCACACGCACCAGAGATCACACCAGGAGGCCTAAACTACACCCTGATTATGTGGCCCTTTCATCTACTGCTGTACTCACAGAACCTAAGACTTATGCCCAAGCTAAGGTTCATCCCGAATGGGTTTCGGCCATGACAAATGAATTCCATGCCCTTCGTGCCAATCAAACTTGGTCTCTTGTTTCTCCTATGCCGGGTCAGAATATTATTGGGTGTAAGTGGGTCTTTAAGGTCAAGAGACATGCCGATGGGACACTTGAACGCTATAAGGCTCGATTAGTCGCTAAGGGGTTTCATCAAGAAGAGGGAGTGGATTTCTTTGAAACTTTTAGCCCGGTTGTACGACCCACAACAATTCGGGTTATTCTTACTCTTGCTCTTTCTCATAGCTGGCCACTTCGACAATTGGATGTCTCTAATGCATTCTTACATGGAGATTTACATGAAACGGTGTTTATGCAACAACCGCCCGGCTTTGTCGATCCCTCTAAACCGAATCATGTTTGCCGCCTTTCTAAAGCTATCTATGGGCTCAAACAATCGCCTCGTGTATGGTTCAACACTCTTAGTAATGCTCTTCTTTCTTATGGTTTTCGTGCCTCTAATTATGATCCCTCTCTTTTTATTCATTCTACACCGACTACCACACTCATTGTGTTAGTTTACGTTGATGATATCATAGTTACGGGATCCAATCTTGCTCTCATTCATAAGCTCATCACATCTCTACAGCATTCCTTTGCTCTTAAGGACCTCGGCCCACTCCACTACTTTCTTGGTATAGAGGTCACTCCTACCAAAACCGGCCTTCATTTGTCTCAAGCAAAATACATTAGGGACCTACTGACTCGGGTTAACATGAACCTTTCTAAACCTTCTCCTTCTCCTATGGTACCAAACACCCAACTTTCTAAACATGAGGGGGATCCTTTCGACAATCCTACATTATATCGCTCGATTGTCGGTGCATTGCAATACGCCACATTGACACGCCCCGATATTTCGTTTGCCGTCAACAAAGTATCCCAGTTTATGCAAGCCCCCACTTCTGATCATTGGGCTGCCGTCAAGCGGATCCTTCGATACTTGAATGGCTCTATTTCCCATGGTCTTTCAATCCAGCCAGCTTCCTCTTTCACTCTTCACTCGTATAGTGATTCCGATTGGGCCGGGTCAGTTGATGATAGGCGATCGACTTCGGGTTATTGCATTTTTCTAGGCCCTAATCTCATCTCTTGGAGCTCCAAAAAACAGCACACGGTCTCTCGCTCCAGCACAGAATCAGAATATCGCAGCCTTGCTAACACCAGTGCCGAAGTCGTGTGGTTACAGTACCTATTGGCCGAATTACACATCACACTCTCGGGTCCTCCCGTGCTTTGGTGTGACAATATTGGGGCTACATTCTTAGCTTCGAACCCAATGTTCCATGCTCGCACCAAGCATGTCGAAATTGATTTCCATTTCATTCGAGAACGGGTTGCAAATAAATCGTTACTCATTCGGTTCATTTCAACTCATGATCAGTTGGCTGACATTCTTACCAAACCATTGGCTGCCCCTCGGTTCTCTTTTCTCAAGACCAAGCTCACGGTGATTGACTCCCCTCTCGCTTGCGGGGGGGCTAATAGACCTACACTGGAATGTTCCAGATCAGCTGATAACCATCAGAGTCAAAGTCAAACAAATACATTAGTCAGTTAGGCAGTTAGAGATAAATAGTGAGCTGTATGTTTGTTGTACTGAATTCCCTATATATAGAAGGGTATACATGCTGTAACAGTTAATGAGAAATAAAGCAAAGATCTTGATTCTCTATTCTATCTTCTCTCTACTGTTTCTATTTTCTATCTCTCTTATTCTCTTGACCTATGCTAATCAACTCTTGCAGTTCAATCACTGCGCTAAATGATGAGGTTTACAAGCTTGTCCGAAAAGCATTTGTACATCAAGGCAAACAGAGGAAGAATAAAGCTTGGGTTGGGTCCATGGCCACCTTGCTCTTCTTCTCTCACCGTCCTATCAGAACTAAACTTCCCTCCTCTTGTTTCCTTCCTTCCATTACTCCTTCCCACTTCGCACATTCTCTTCGTCCAGCTGTCACCATCAGCCCCAAGTGCATGACTGTCAGGTCAATGGCGCCTCCTAAACCTAGCGACAATCCCAAAAATGAAACTTCTATCATTTTGTCAAGTCTTCCTGCTACTTCCAGTGAAGAAACACTTACCTGATTCCTAGAACCTGGTCAAGTATTAATTTCTTCACCAAGTAGAGTCAAACTATTTACATTATATGAAAAGGCTTACTCCCAAATTAAACCATTACAAATGTACAATAAGGATATCAAAATCTAAATGTGCCCAAAATCAACAAATTTCTAATATTTTACAATGAGACTTGATATGACATGTGCGTCTGGTAAATAATTATGGACTTGCCAGCAAGTCAGTACAGACCGGACACACTTTATTTGTTTCAAAAAGAATAATAGAGCAGTTAGTTGGAGTTGGAGAGGAAGAATAAAGCTTGGTTGGATTGAATTAGCGTGAGAGCAAGATAAACATACAAACAGGGGAAGGAAACTTTGGCAAAGATAATAAGAGGAAGGAGACTTAAGCAAAGAGAAGAAGGATATACATGTCAATTATATATTTTTTTAAATAATTAAATAAAAGATTAAATAAATAAAAGGATATAAGAAAGAATGTTAAGTTTCGATGAGAAAATTGGATATTATAGTGATTTTTGGGAAAATTGACTATTTTGAAAGTTTGTATACGTATGGGTACGTACACTAGAAATACATTCCGAAGGTTCTGGCTTTTGGCAGCGTAGTTGTGCTCTGAGAAGCTGGGATCAAGTGAATTCGTAAGGTAACAGAATATTTTTGTTTGGATCTGGACCGTCCAATTAGAATTCACACGATTATTTAAGCGGTCCTGTGTATTTATTAATTCGGAGTCTGATCGGACGTACCGTACGTGATCCAACAAAAATACTATGTTATCTCAGAGGATATGGATTTGAGATCAAGTTGGAGAGCATCCAGCTAGTACGGTTATCTAGTAGTTGACATCCTAACAAAATATATCTATCGATGTCCAAGATGGTATTTTTTTTTAAGCTTTTTCTTTTTGAAAATAGAAAAAGCTTCAAAAAAATATCATCTTTTCCAGAGAAGTGATACTGCACCGTTTATGTGCATCCTTTACACGTCAATATTTCTTCCTCTTTCTTCCAAAGGCTAAAAAAATTTATATTAACAATCTATTTGTTTATATTATTGCATTATTTAAGATAAAAACTCTAAGGTCGTATTTTTTCTTATTCGAACGGATATTTAATTAAAATTTTTCTTATAATCATTTAGAAAAGAAAAAAATAACAAATCATTTAGATACTATATATAAGTACATTTATAAGTTCAAATATAAACAATCTAGATGTTAAGTATTAATATTTTTGAAGTGCATATAAAAAATAAATAATGTGTAATGTTGTAAATTCAAGATAAAGAAAAGTAAACAATATAGAGAGAATATATAAATGATGGTTGTTTCTTTATTTATATATATCTCATGTGTACAATATGAGATTAAAAGAGTCTTTATTTATAGGTCACAAATTGTAAATGAAAAACTATTTAAATTAATTTCAATAATAAATAGAGAAATAAATTGAAGTAATCAATGTTAAGATTTTTTTTTTGTTTTTAGGAAAAGGCTGTTTGTAATGTTAAGAGTTACAAAATGGAAAAGTTATAACATAAATGAACATTTATATTTATAATTTATTTATAACATGTGAGACTAATTTCTCTTTTTTTAGGTTCTATTTTTCTTATTCCCCGCAAAATCAATTTCAATTTTGCGGTGCTCGGTGAACTCCAGACAATATTGTTCCTGACTTATCCCTATACACAATCCCAAGAAATATTTTTATGTTTATTCTTTTATATATGTTTATGTTATTATTTTTTTATTTGTTTATTTTTAAAATTTTAACACGTACTCTTTCTCTCTATCTTAAATATTTTTCTATTTCTTCTTCTTAAATAAAGAAAAAAATTGTACCACAATTTTGTACAAAAGACAGCATGACCAAACCATAAATCTTAAACCACAAAACTGAATGATAACCATGAACTTTAAACCCTAATACAACTACAAATAGAATCATAAATTCTAAAATGAATCATTAAAAATCACAAAGCCGAAAAGTTGAAACAATTGCTTACCTAAACAATTAACTCAAAATCATGAAGCGAAAATAAATAAATGAATACAGTTTGCAATTTTACTTCGAGCTACAGAGTCATCAACTCTAAACTTTAAAATCGGGTATAATGTTAAATCAACCGTACTTCGAGCTACATTTCAACACGTTTTCATAATTAATTTTGTGCATATCGTTATCTATAAATTTTCACTTTTTCAAAAGTGAATTCTTATTTTGTCAAATTTCATCATACACAATCCCATCACAATCAAACAGGCCTGACAAATGGGCCGCGAGAGCGATGGAGGGGATGTGAATTCGGAGCAATGAGCCTTAAGCAACATGTGCCTGATTCGCAGCCCTAAGTCGGTCTAAAACTCTAAATACTTTCCCCTTAGAAATGAGCCAAGGTAATATATATTACAACTATAATGTAAACGGAGCAAAAAATGTCTGTATTAAATTTGTATCTGTCTTTCAATAAACAAATACGAATACGAATATGAATAGTAAATAAAGAAAATTTGTATCTATCTTTAAAATACGAATACTAATATAAATAGTAAATTTATATCTTACTTTAAGATACAAATATCAATTAAGAAAATTAAGAAACTAAATCAAAAAATAAAAATAAAATAGATGTTCCCGTAAATATAGAAACGGAGGACGAGAAATGAAAATTAAAGAAATTAAAAAAATGAAGACAGTGGCTCTTTTTCGAGTCAATGCAGAAAAAAAAGAACATCATGGACCTTCCTACCGAAAAAAGAATGTGGAGCAAAAAAAGATAATACCGGACGTCTGGACCTCAACACAATTGGGTTAGTCCAAGTGATATTTAAATGAAGGTGAAACACATACAAGCAGGACTCGTACCAACTCCCAGTGTCTGACACACCCTTAACACAATTGGGTTAGTTTGGACCTCAACACAATTGGGTTAGTCCCACAAGTGATATTTAAATGAAGTTGTGTGCCAGAAAAAACGGTACAGATTGCTGTACCGTCCAAGCAGGACTCGTACCAACTCCCAGTGTCTGACACACCCTTGACGGCTGATCTGAACCCACTAGTAGGAGAATCACAACTTCAAAACCATCTACACATGGCCTGGACGGACGGTTCCTTCGACCAAGGAGGAAGAGGTGGAGCAGCTTTCATCATTCAGGTAAATGGTCGACTAATCAGATATGAAGCAAACTTCTATTTCCAAGCAACCTCACCATTCCATATGGAGGTTGTAGCTCTACTGATGGCTGTCACATATGCGGAGGAAATGCATTTAGACGAGTGCCTTTTCTTCTCGGATTCAAAGCTGCTGGCTGACACCCTGGACCCGATAAGGAAACTACAACCGCTACAATCAGCTGACTGGAGGTCATACTCACAGCTATCTCAAATAGCCAGGATTTTCAGAACTCATCCGCGCTACTGCTGCAGGTTTACATCACGAGAAAGGAATGCAAGTGCCCACCACCTAGCTAATTGGGCAAGAAATGAGCAAGTCGGTTTGGTTGGTTTCACATTCCCTCTCTTTATAGAAGTAAAACAGTAACAGTAAAGACAGTAGCATGAGAGGCAGAGTATTCTTGTATATATAATGTAATAATCCAACTCTGCGAATGGATGATGCTATGTACTGATTTTTTACTGAATTTATGCAATGCCTAAGGGCTTCCAACCAAAAAAAAAAACACATACAAGCAACTTCGCTTTAGAGTATCAAAAGAATGTTGAGAAGCGGAAGCGGATTGGAAAGTAGAAAATTTTGATGAAATTTCAACACCGAATTACAACTATATTCGATAACTAATTTGCCGAATTCAGAATAAGATTTGTTTGACAAAAAATGAAAGAAAGGAAATTGTAAGTAGAAAAATCTGATTTTTTATTTTTTATTTTTAGAGTATCCAAAGGATGTTGAGAAGCGGAAGCGGATTCGAAAGTAGAAAATTGATGAAATTTCAACACCGAATAACAACTATATTCGATACCTAATCTGCCAAACTCAAATTCATATTTGTTTGACAAAAAATTAAAAAGAAAGGAAAGTGTAAGTGGAAAAATCCAATTTTTTATTTTTAATATCCTATCAACTCCAATGATAACTGACAAAGCATATTTACTTCCATGTGCTGAGTAAAATACAAATACCAGCACCAAAAAATATCCACAATACTGCTTCAATTGTGAAGAAGCTCTTAATGCACCAACTCAACCATCTCATCTCCTGCAAACGGTAAAGACAATTAATTATGTACTATAAAAACAATTAATTATTTTACGCCTTTTTATGGAAATGTTAAAGATGTACAAAAGATAGCAGAATAAAGATGTAAATGTTAAACCATAATATTGAATGAGAACCATAAGACTTGTAAAGTTATTTATGAAAAATCATATTTTTCTTTTTAAAATATTTAATATTATACAATTATCTTTATTAATATAATTATTAATAATACAATTAAATAATAACGTAATGTTACTTATCAATGCTCGCTAAAATGCTTGAACCCTTCTTTCTGGCGGTCTTGTATGATCCGGTTATTATCTTTTTAACTTGATTTATTATATTTTGATTAGTTAATTTAACTATCAAAATTATTTTGAAAATCTATTCCAACAATAATATCGTTCATTTGATATATAAACTTAATTTAAGTTTTCTCCAATATCACAAAATATTATTAAAACCAACATCTGCATGTTCATTGTGCAAGTGCTATTAAAATAACGAGTACTTACTTATGTACACCAATATAATTCGAAAGGTGTGATTTATCACGCATTTGGTATTTTAACATGTGGATTCTTCGTTGCTTTCTTCCGAGTATTAATCATAAGCCGACAATTTTATTTATATCCAAAGTTAATTACAAATTAATAAATATGCCAATAATCAATTGGTTTTATTAAAAATGTCCATACCGGCCATTTTTTAGCTGGTTTTCTTTTTTTTTTGTACCGGCCATTTTCTTAGAAACAAATAGCTAAAATGTTGAAATGTAACACTAAAAAAATCGATTTTTAAAAATATTTGTTAGATTACTTTTTTGATATATAATTAGCATATTTATACTAAAATACGCTAAATTACTTGAAATTATGTTAAATTACGATGAATTACACTAAATTATGCTAAATTACAATAATTATGTTAAATTACGCTGAAATACGGTAAATTACGCTAAATTACGTATGAATAGGGCCGATTTTGTGACATCTTTCATAAATCATAAAAAATAGTAAAAAATTCCAAAAATAATAAAAATTGGTATTCTACAAGTTCATTACATAACTAATTTATTGAGCTACGTAGATTGAACAATAGAAATGAAAATCTTAATCGGAAACTTCAACTGAAGTTTTGAGGCTCTTTCCTTTGTTTTTTTTTGGCAATTCTGAATTTCGAAAAATAGCATAGCTTTCACTGACGCATGCGTATTTTCGCAAGCTTTCGGAAAAGTGGTCATTTGCTGAAATCGGACACTCGAGCACCGTTTTATGGCCGTTTGAAGTTTAGTTATCGTTTTTCGCCTTCTCAGTGAAGATATCGGCCCCATTCATACGTAATTTAGCGTAATTTACCATATTTTAGCATAATTTAACATAATTATTGTAATTTAGCGTAATTTAGTGTAATTCAGCGTAATTTAACATAATTTAATGTATTTTAGTATAAATATGCTCATTATATATCAAAAAAGTAATCTAATAAATATATTTTTTAAATTTGATTTTTTAGTGTTATATTTCACAATTTTAGCTATTTGTCTCTAAAAAAAAAAAAGTACCGGCTATTTTTTCGTTGGTACCGAAGAAAATAAGCCAGTATAGACATTTTTAATAAAACCATTGATTCTGAGTATATTTATTAATTTGTAATTAACTTTGGATATAAATAAAAATGTCGGATCATAAGTATTAGTAAAGTTCAATTTTAAAACATTTTTAATATTCACTGGGAGACCGCAAGTGTTTTTTTTCAATACCAATAGTCCCGAAAGAAAAGGCAAAAGTTCATAATTATTTCGTTATATTATTCCACAATAATAATATTATACACAAGCATGCATTAGATTATTGCCACATATAATCCTACCAAACATTACATTGTTTTCAGCATAATATAAAATATAGATTTTGTTTTAAATAAAACCAATTTAATAATTTTAACGGAACAAAATTTAGTTTTTATAAAAAAACAGCTCCACTAATTCTAGGAATCAGTGAAGAGAAATTAAATTTGATTCTACGATATCTGCGATTGACCATCTCTGCTTATTTATTCTTTTACGGATCGGTGGAGCTATTTTTTATAAAAACCAAATTAATAGTGCTTGTTCTGTTTAAATAATTAAAATTAGTTCTATTTAAAAAAAATATAAAATATAAAAAGCTTATTTTTTTTTTACTTGTTTATTATTTAAATATAGAGAAAGTTTTTAGTGTACTCATCTAAATTTATAAAATAGTCAATATCCTCATGAGTCAAATACACTATAATATTCAATATATCCATAAAATTTTAACATTCTTTTTTCTATCTTCTTTTATTTAGTCGTTTTAAAAATTAAATTGACAAATAAACTTTTTTTATTTCTAAATGGAGGTGTCCCTTCAATTTGTAATGGGATATAATAAGTGATGAAAGAAGAACACATATACGAGCTTGAAATCTATGGTTAACGGGTCTGAGTACCAAAGAGTTTATTGAAATGAAACATAAGGTTCTCACTGCTTGAACCATATCAAAAAGATAATGTCACATCATGTAATTTTAATAATCATTGTGAAAGTTAATTTTTGAACTTGTTAGCAATATTACATATTTTTAATTTACATTGTAAATCTTTATACTTATTTTTGTATAACAGAAAATTTATGGATTAATTCTAATAAAATTGTTGACTAAAAAAAACTGCCCAAGTTGCTCCCATGCGAAAACTCTTTCCACTTCCTCCAACCAATGCACTATTGTTTTTACCCTCCTAACCCTATTTAAAACCCTTCTCTCTTCGTTTTGCGGAAACCTACTTAGAACACTAGCTCCATTCCATTTAATTGATTCGAACATAAAAAAAAAAAAAAAATAGAAAAAATAAATAAATTTCGTAATCCGTTCAATTCGAGTTTTGATCCTACGTCGCAGGTGATTCTCAACAGTCGATTGCAATCCGATTTGAATTTATAGAATGTCTCATTATCAGGTAACTAGGCTTATATAGTCTGAGTTTTCGTTTTGGTCTGTTTGAATAATTGTTATTGTAATGTATATGGATATTGAATTATGAGAATATATTTAAAGGGATTTGAAGGTCTAGGAATTTCAATCTGTTTAAGGGATTTAAGTGTCTATGTATTGTTATATCTGGAAAACTAGACCTAGTCGGTTAAATATGCATATGTAATCAGATATATTTGTGTAGATTAATCTAATTTTGTTTGTATTGTTGCTATAATGAATAAACCAGTTACAAAGAAACACGTCGTTAAATAACTGGATACTGAACTTTGCAGTTGACTTCGTTTTGTTTTCTTTTATTTCTATAATTTCTGACTGAGATTTCCTCCAGTTAGCATACTCCTTTTCCCAATGATAATTGTTATTTCAGATTTTTATTGATTCTCCCTCTTTCTTTTCCTACTGCATTTTTACTGGGTTTGAACCCGAGTTGATATTCTCACCTTTTTTTTGCTGCTTGTACTAATTTACAAACCTTCGTATCAGTATTGTAATAACGAATTCGCATCCCCTGAGATATCTCAAACTTTGAGTGTTTTCTGGAAAATCTCAACCGTTCAAATACGTTCAGCACGAATCTCAAAGCACAAATAATACTGGCCCAGTGCTATCCCCCGAATAGGCACCGTACACGTCGGTCACGCAAAAGTTGAGATATCTCAGAGACACGCTTGATTCCTCTATAAATTTTCATTTATAGTTTTAAATTGAAGTTGATGAGCTCAGGTTTAAATTTGATGATTTTTAAATTATAAATCCTTTGATTAAAAATAATTAAATCTGTTTATTTGTATAATTAGGTGTGAAATATAATTATATGACCGGTTCAGAGCCTCTGCCAAAGTGAATTAGGTGATTGATATTTTAGGTCCAAAGCGTATTCCAGGCAGAACTCCGCCAAATTGAATTATTGTTCAAATTATCCAAAACAGGGCCCGTTTGATTGTCCAACGTTATCCAAAACAGGACCTGTTTGATTGTCCAAAGTTATCCAAAACAAGGCCCGTTTGATTGTCCAAAATAATCCAAAACAGAGCCCGTTTGATTGTCCGCTGTCGACGGAGAGGCTGACAGTCGGACCCGCAGTCCCACTGTTCATATTACTGTAGCTACTTTTGCACGAATACGTTCAAGTACGGGTCTATTTGGAAAATTTCAACCGTTCAAATACGTTCTGCACGAATCACAAAGCACAAATAATACTGGCCCCTGCGCTATCCCCGAATAGGCAACGGACACGTCGGTCACGCAAATTATGAGATATCTCAGAGAATACTTACCTGATGCCCTAAGTCGGTCTAAATCCCTTTCTACCATTCTTTCTACCATACCCCCTCTCCGCTTTTTATTTCTTCTCTACCCCGTACCCCCGCTCCGTTTCTTTTTTCAAAAGACTCCTCTTCTCTTTTTATCGAGAACCCGATCATGGATTTGCGGTTTCCTTTCTCGCCAGCTGAGGTGGCGAAGGTTCAAATGGTGCAGTTCGGAATTCTAAGCCCCGATGAGATAGTAATTATCTTGCCCCGTTTAAATTTAGTATTTTGTACATTTTTCTTTTTTGAAACTGGCGGGCATGAGAGGGAGGGGATGTGAGAAGAGAAGGGGGCATTTTTTTTTCAAACTGGTGGCCATTTTACTTCCAATATATATAATTTTAAAATATTTGGACCTTAAGTGGAAGCTGGTACTTTGCCCATTCTGGCATTAACCTGTATTCTTTTTCCATGTTCCTTTTCATTTATGGTTTCTACCTTCTCTAAGAAAAAAATAAACAATTGCAGAGACAAATGTCGGTGATAGAAATAATACACGGTGAGACGATGGAAAAGGGGAAGCCGAAAATAGGTGGCCTCAGTGACCCTCGACTTGGCACCATTGACCGAAAGATGAAGTGCGAGACTTGCATGGCCAACATGGCGGAGTGTCCGGGGCATTTTGGTCATTTGGAGCTTGCTAAGCCAATGTTCCATATTGGGTTCCTAAAGACAGTTCTATCAATAATGCGCTGTGTCTGCTTTAACTGCTCCAAGATTCTAGCTGATGAGGTATGCACCTTATCTGAAGTGAACAATTTTCCATTTAGCTCCCTTAGCTTCTAAGGCCAAAGAATATGGGGGCATGGGGTTTGACAAGATGTAAAAAAATTGACTAAGAGCAATGCAGGAAATCTCAATTATTTGTTAGAGAGATACAAAGAACTGAGCACATCACAATATGGTCTTATACCAATGCATTATATTTCAGGATGACACACGTTTCAAGCAAGCCCTAAAAATCAGAAATCCCAAGAACCGTCTGAAACGCATATATGATGCATGCAAGAGCAAGAAGAGATGTGCCGGTGGTGATGATATTGATGTACAAAAAGAACAGGATGGAGACGAGCCAGTCAAAAAGAGCCGAGGTGGTTGTGGGGCCCAGCAGCCTAATATAACCGTTGATGGCATGAAGATGGTGGCTGAGTTTAAGGCACCCAAGAAGAAGTCTGATGAGAACGAGCAGCTTCCTGAGCCGGTTGAGAGGAAACAGATTCTCTCCGCTGATAGGGTACTTTTCACCCTTTTCTCCGTAGGGTCCCATTAAGATTTGATGTTCATTACGTGCCAGATTTCAATCGGCTCTTAAACATAGTATTTAGTTAGCAAAAAGTACTCTTGTCCTTTCTCAGGAAAACATATAATTATGCCTTTTGCATCTGTGGCCCAAAATTTAATTTGGGCAGTAATATCTTTAGGAGAAGAACCTGCATCAAATTTTAGTGTTTTCAACAGAGAAGATTAGTGCAGATTTTAGTATGTAGTTTTATAGGTAAAAGGAACAGACTTGACGAAAGAACAAAATCTATGGTTTTCAAATTTAATTATCGTCAATAATGTGGAAAACTACAATCAGGGGTTTTTGAAATGTAATTATTGGCAATAAGGTGGAGAACTATAATCAGGGGTTTTACAATAAAATATTTGGAACTGAGTACAAACTATCCCGTCATTAACATGACCCTTTTTTCTTTCCTATGTTTTTTCATTCTTTCTTCCTTCCATATTTACTTTTATCTTTTAAGCTGAAATGAATTTAACAAAATTCTAATGATGTATGTTAAAATTCTACCAAGATTGACTGTTTAATAAACAAATTGTATTTCCAAAGAGAAGTAATAACCAACTATGCATCTAATTCTTTTGTTAAAACAGGTTCTGAATGTACTGAAGCGCATAAGCGACGAGGATTGCCTCTTATTGGGTCTGAATCCAAAATATGCCCGGCCGGATTGGATGATACTTCAAGTGCTCCCTATCCCTCCTCCCCCTGTTAGACCTTCTGTTATGATGGACACCTCTGCTAGGAGTGAGGTAAAATTATTTTTGACAAAGTACAAAAAAAATGATATCGTTCTTTTTCATGTATATGTTGGCTGATCAAGATGGGTTATCTATGCCTGAGCAGGATGATCTGACACATCAGCTTGCCATGATTATACGGCATAATGAGAACTTGAGGAAGCAAGAGAGAAATGGCGCACCAGCGCACATAATTACTGAATTTGCTCAATTACTCCAATTTCATATTGCTACCTACTTTGACAATGAGCTGCCTGGACAACCCAGGGTTAGTAATTGCTGACTGAAGAAATATTCTTTTTGAGTTCATGAAATGCATCTAATTTGTGGTGTACTCGGTTCTCTTATTTTTGCTTGTTCAGGCAACTCAAAGATCTGGGAGGCCAATTAAATCAATATGCAGCCGGCTCAAGGCAAAAGAAGGTCGGATCAGGGGCAATTTAATGGGCAAGAGGGTTGACTTCTCAGCCCGTACTGTTATCACGCCTGACCCCACCATTAACATTGACCAATTGGGTGTCCCATGGAGTATTGCTCTCAATTTGACCTATCCAGAAACTGTCACCCCATATAATATTGAAAGGTTAGATATGCATGCATGTGATGATGTAGCTTAAACTTCAATTCTGGACTATAACAACATCCTCATGTAATGCTCCCACTGTTATTTTCCTTCAGGCTGAAGGAGTTGGTGGAATACGGACCCCACCCACCACCTGGTAAGACTGGTGCGAAGTACATTATTAGAGAAGACGGTCAAAGACTTGATCTTCGCTACTTGAAGAAGAGTAGTGACCAACACTTGGAGCTTGGTTACAAGGTTGGTTTACACTTCATAAAGAATTAAGCCCCTTCTTTTTTGCATTTTTGTCTATGGATTTTAGGGAAGGCTAGTTTTAAGGGAGTTTAACTAAACATCCCTGGAAAATTAGTAATATATCTGATCCATTATAGAGGAGTATAGAGGAGAGTAGAGAAATATAAACACTTGCTTATACCAAAAGCTGAACATTTGGCATTGATTTGGTCGCTTCTTGCAACATTAAGGCTTTGAGAGTTTGAGAAATTGCCAGTAGGAAAAAGGGACGCAGTGCAGATGCCTGTTGCTTAGTACATCTTTCTAAAGCTAAATTGCTGAGTTGCAAAAAATTTCCTGAAACAAATTGTTGTCTAATAATGTTTTGTACAGGTTGAGCGGCACTTAAATGACGGCGACTTTGTACTATTCAACCGACAGCCCAGCCTGCACAAGATGTCAATCATGGGTCATCGCATTAAGATCATGCCATACTCCACCTTCCGCCTTAATCTCTCTGTCACATCCCCATACAATGCAGATTTTGATGGGGACGAAATGAATATGCATGTCCCCCAGTCATTTGAGACTCGCGCGGAGGTGCTTGAGCTCATGATGGTGCCCAAATGCATTGTGTCTCCCCAGGCAAATCGACCCGTTATGGGTATCGTGCAGGATACACTGCTCGGATGCCGTAAGATCACCAAGAGGGATACATTTATTGAGAAGGTGTCCATTTGTCTTGATATTCTCAGCTACTTGATGCAATTTTTAGGTTTACTGTATATACAACCAAGAGGGCTTACTAATTGGGTAAAATATTTTTTTTCTTTAACCAAATATGTTATTCTGAAAATTTACAATTTATATGTCGTTTTGGTAGGATGTCTTCATGAATATTCTCATGTGGTGGGAGGACTTCGATGGAAAAGTACCTGCACCGGCCATTCTGAAACCAAGGCCTCTGTGGACTGGGAAACAAGTCTTCAACCTGATTATACCGAAACAAATAAATTTGATACGTATGGCTGCATGGCATAGTGAGGCAGAGACGGGTTTTATTACACCTGGTGATACACTTGTGCGTATAGAGAAGGGGGAGCTTCTTTCAGGGACACTTTGCAAAAAGACCCTTGGAACTGCTGGTGGCAGTCTTATTCATGTGATATGGTTAGCATCTCAGCAACTTTTTTATCTTTTTGTACCTACCTACCTACTACAAAATAATGCCAATTTGTTCCAATATCATGCCATTAGTTTGTACTGTACAATTGATCCTTGTATTGTATTTGCCAGGTGAATGGATCAATTTGTTTTGTTATTTCGTTAATTAGGACATTTAATGAGAACTTGTTCAATTGTTGTTTTTTCCAGGGAAGAGGTGGGACCTGATGCAGCTCGCAAGTTCCTGGGACATGTTCAATGGCTGGTAAATTACTGGTTGTTACAGAATGGATTCAGCATTGGCATTGGTGACACGATTGCTGATGCAGCCACCATGGAAAAGATTAACGAAACTATTTCGAAGGCAAAAAATGATGTGAAGGAACTGATCAAGCAAGCCCATGACAAGAATCTTGAGCCTGAACCAGGTCGCACCATGATGGACTCTTTTGAGAACAGGGTTAACCAGGTGAATATCTTATATTATCATTTTATATATATTTGTTAACACTTTTTTTTGTGCGGCCAGACTTTGGTTATCATGATTGTTTTTCATTGGGAGAGTTGTATAGACTATAGATGTTTACTGTTCTGACCTGGTTGGTTCATGAAGTGTGATGTACTGGTTTGATACCCATGTATAGAAAATATTTATTTTATTGGTTAGCCTTTTGTCTTCATCCCATTCTAGTTGGATTGTTTTGATTACTCTGGCTGGGCATATTTGATCATGTAACAAAAATCTGGAAATCAAATGGTAGCCGGTGAGAACAATTTTGGTAGAAGGTAAAATCCCTCCTGTACAATTTCCTTATGGTTATTCAGGCTTACGTCTGTGAACACTATTTTTCCTGTCAGGTGTTGAACAAGGCTCGTGATGATGCAGGTGCTAGCGCACAAAAATCTCTGTCTGAAAGCAACAACCTAAAGGCCATGGTGACAGCTGGGTCTAAGGGGTCTTTCATTAACATCTCCCAGATGACTGCCTGTGTCGGACAACAGAATGTTGAAGGGAAGCGTATCCCATTTAGTTTCATTGATCGAACCCTTCCCCATTTCACTAAAGATGATTTAGGTCCTGAGTCTCGAGGTTTTGTTGAAAACTCTTATTTACGAGGTCTGACCCCTCAGGAGTTCTTCTTTCATGCTATGGGAGGTCGCGAGGGTTTGATTGATACTGCTGTCAAAACCTCTGAGACGGGTTACATTCAGAGGAGGCTTGTTAAGGCCATGGAGGATATCATGGTCAAGTATGACGGTACAGTGAGAAATTCTCTTGGGGATGTGATTCAGTTTTTGTATGGCGAGGATGGTATGGATGCCGTGTGGATTGAGTCGCAGAAACTGGATTCACTAAAGATGAAGAAATCAGCATTTGACAACGTTTTTAAATATGAATTTGATGATGAGAGCTGGAACCCTAGTTACATGCTTCCGGAGCATGTAGAAGATCTGAGAACTATCCGTGAATTCAGAAATGTGTTTGATGCGGAGGTGCAGAAGCTAGAGGCTGACCGGTTCCAGCTCGGTACTGAGATTGCCACAACAGGAGACAACTCCTGGCCCATGCCTGTTAACTTGAAACGGCTGATCTGGAATGCACAAAAGACTTTCAAGATCGACATGAGACGCCCCTCTGACATGCACCCTATGGAGATTGTGGAGGCTATTGATAAACTGCAAGAGAGGCTGAAGGTGGTCCCTGGGGATGATTTTTTGAGCATTGAGGCGCAGAAAAATGCAACCCTACTCTTCAACATCCTACTCCGCAGTACCTTTTCGAGCAAACGGGTTCTGAGCGAGTACCGCTTGACGAGAGAAGCCTTTGAATGGGTTGTGGGAGAAATTGAATCTCGATTCTTGCAATCTCTTGTTGCTCCGGGAGAGATGATCGGTTGTGTGGCAGCACAATCAATTGGGGAACCTGCCACACAAATGACTTTAAACACTTTCCATTATGCTGGTGTGAGTGCCAAGAATGTTACACTTGGCGTGCCACGGCTGCGTGAAATTATCAACGTGGCCAAGAAGATAAAAACCCCGTCTCTCTCTGTATACCTCAAGCCAGAGATTAACAAAAAGAAAGAGCTTGCAAAGAATGTGCAGTGCGCACTGGAGTATACCACACTCCGGAGCGTGACCCATGCAACAGAGGTCTGGTATGACCCGGACCCACTTAGCACAATTATTGAGGAGGATGTGGAGTTCGTGAAGTCATACTATGAGATGCCAGATGAGGATATTGCCCCTGAGAAGATCTCTCCATGGCTGCTGCGTATCGAACTCAACCGTGAGATGATGGTTGATAAGAAACTCAGCATGGCCGATATTGCAGAGAAAATAAATCAGGAATTCGATGATGATTTGACGTGTATATTCAATGATGATAATGCGGATAAGCTTATCTTGCGTATACGCATCATGAATGACGAGGCACCCAAAGGGGAGTTGCAAGATGAGTCGGCCGAGGATGATGTGTTTTTGAAAAAGATAGAGAGCAACATGTTAACTGAGATGGCACTCAGGGGCATACCAGATATCAACAAGGTGTTTATCAAATCCGGTAAGATAAACCGTTTTGATGAAAACGAGGGTTTTAAACCAGGTCAAGAGTGGATGCTTGATACTGAGGGGGTTAACCTATTGGCGGTGATGTGTCATGAGGATGTAGATCCGACCCGTACCACTAGCAACCACTTGATAGAAGTGATAGAGGTGCTTGGTATCGAGGCAGTTCGACGGGCTCTGTTGGACGAGCTGAGAGTGGTTATTTCATTTGACGGATCTTATGTGAACTACCGGCACCTGGCAATTTTGTGTGACACCATGACATATCGGGGCCACTTGATGGCGATCACTCGGCATGGTATCAACAGGAATGATACTGGCCCACTTATGCGGTGCTCATTTGAGGAAACTGTTGATATTTTGCTTGATGCGGCAGTGTATGCCGAACCTGACCGCCTACGTGGCGTCACTGAAAACATCATGCTGGGCCAGTTGGCACCAATCGGTACTGGCAGTTGTTCCCTGTATTTGAATGCTGAAATGCTCCAGAAAGCAATAGAACTGAACCTACCAAGCTTTGCTGAGCTAGACTATGGCATGACCCCAGCCCGGTCCCCTATAACTGGTACGCCATACCACGAGGGGATGATGTCACCAAGCTATCTCTTAAGTCCAAATATAAGGTCTTCACCAATCACTGATGCACAGTTCTCACCATACGTTGGGGGCATGGCATTTTCTCCCAGTGTATCACCAGGATACAGCCCGAGCTCACCTGGTTACAGCCCGAGCTCGCCCGGGTATAGCCCGACTTCCCCTGGGTACAGCCCGACTTCTCCCGGGTACAGTCCCACATCCCCAGGGTACAGTCCCACATCTCCGACTTACAGCCCTAGCTCACCTGGCTATTCCCCTACTAGCCCGGCATATTCTCCGACTAGTCCTTCATACAGCCCCACTTCTCCAAGCTATAGCCCTACTTCTCCAAGCTATAGCCCCACTTCTCCCAGTTATAGCCCCACAAGCCCTAGTTACAGCCCAACATCGCCAAGTTATTCTCCCACCTCACCGGTGTATTCCCCGACATCACCAGCGTACTCCCCAACATCTCCGGCGTACTCGCCGACTTCGCCATCATACTCCCCCACATCACCATCATACTCACCGACTTCACCAAGCTACTCACCCACTTCACCATCGTACTCACCAACAAGCCCCAGTTACAGCCCTACAAGCCCAAGTTACAGTCCAACAAGTCCTAGTTACAGTCCAACTTCACCGGCGTACAGCCCGACATCGCCAGGGTATAGTCCAACGTCCCCAAGCTATAACCCACCGTCACTTGCATATTCTCCCACAAGTCCGCGAATTTCCCCCAATTATAGGTGCATACTGCTAAACTTTTAATCTTAGTTTTCACATTAGTACTTGTTTGACAATTCTCATTTTCTAATGGGAAGAATAATTTTTTTTAATTTTTTTTGTGCAGTCCAACTTCACCGACTTACTCGCCAACATCGCCATCGTATTCTCAGCCGAGCCCGACATACAGCCCAACCAGGTTAGAGACCCTAATATTTCCTTCACTGGCACTGTTCAACATTCTATTAGTCTGTTCATTGTTCCTGAATTATTGTTCCAACTTTTTTGTTCAGCCCGTACAACGCTGGTGGGTCAAATCCGGACTACAGCCCCACCTCTCCGCAGTACAGGTAAAGTCTCTTCTATACATCTGTTAGCTAAGAAATTTCATTATGAATGCACTACCAAGTACCAGTACTATGCTTGTTAATTGCTGATTTTTCGACTTGCTTTCTTCGTGTTAATTGGTTGTCCTTTTCTCTTATTTTGTGTGTTCTTCAGGAGTTGTATTGTGGTGGCTTTATATATTTATGATGTTAACCCCTTGCAGGCTGCAGTATTGACCATTTATATACATATATTTTCCTTTTACATCTGTGTTTGGGAACCCTTTTTGGACCTGTTATAAGTTATCAGTAGTAATACTGATAAGACTTGGTCTATTTGAGGAATCCGTACCTCTTTCTGTTATTATATGACTATCTGATAATTTTTTTTTTAATTTAAAATAAAAAACAGCCCAAGTGGAAGTTATTCACCGACTGCACCGGGATACTCCCCACAGTCTAGTCAGTTCTCTCCTCAAATAAATAATAAAGACGACGATGAGCCTGTCTCGTAATTGCAATTATGTCTGAGTGTATCTGGCTGTGCTTTAGATCGTCGAAGCTTTATTTATTTATTGAAGAGTGTTTATCTCTTTAAAGAAAAAGAGTGTTTATCTTGTTTATTTGGAATTAATTGGCATGGTAAAATGAATAATTTAGTCAGTTCCATCCTCTTTTATTTATTTTATTTTTTATTTAATTACTTTAATAATTATATTGATCCATCTCCTTCTTTCTTTCTATTCGCTCCACCTCTTTTTCTTTCTCTTCACTGCTAAATTATCCCGGGTAGATATTTGTTTATAAATGATAATTAATAATCGTCATTCCACCTGATCATGCCAAAAGACCCGAAATTTTTATTGATAGAAATTAAAATATTAAAATATCGGCATGGAACAAGACTTTCGTCAGATTTTGAAATATAACAATTCCGTTGGCGTTCATAACGTCCAGAGGTCGTTATTGTCTATAACGGCCCGATTAGTTATTTAATTAGCAGCACCAAAACCAAACAAGTCAGCCGGTTTAAAAAAAAAAAATTAGGCCGTTATGGACATTCACGGCCAGGGGAAGCGGAAAAAGAAAAAAGAAAAAGTAAGGCCGTTATTGTCTATAACGGCCAGGAAAAAAAAAAAACTTTACTTGGCTGAATCCGGGGAGCCCAATGTGGAGTCCATCCGCCTACGGGATACATAACAATTAACTTACAGTATCAGAGAACAGCGAGACTTTGTGTTGTGCATGCGGCATCAATAACAATTCGCTAAATTTTTCTGCTGGCAAGTTCGAATTTGGTGGTGCCTCATATGCATCTTGAATGTCAGGGTCATTCGGACCGCGGCTGCTTGACATCCTACCATGCATAATATTTCAAATAATTTATCTTTAACATCAAAACTAGAAGAAGTTGAACACACATTATACTAATTTAATTCATATGCAATTTAAAAATATTACAAGGAGTTGAACACACATGAATGTAGATAAGTATTTTGATCAAATCTAACTAAAGTATACAACAAACATGTAAAAATAAAATACACAAAATTATACCGAACTCATAAAATTAAACCCTAATTAAACCTAGCAATTTCACATCAAATTAAAACTAATTTGATACAATTTCACACAATTTGGTGCGATTTCACACAAATCAATTTGCTGGAATTTTTTTTTTTTCTTGGCCGTTATAGACAATAACGGCCTTACTTCTTCTTCTTTTTTCACTTCCCCTGGCCGTGAATGTCCATAACGGCCTGAATTTTTTTTTTTTAAGCCGTGACTTGTTTGGATTTGGTGGTGCCTAATTAAACCACTAATCGGGCCGTTATAGACAATAACGGCCTCTGGACGTTATGAACACCAACGGAATTGTTATATTTCAAAATCTGACGAAACTCTTGTTCCATGCCGATATTTTAATATTTTAATTTCTATTAATAAAAATTTCGGCCAAAAGACTACTTGAGGATATATATTATATGAGGAGGGATCGGATTACACTTCTTTTTTTGACACATTTTGACACCTACCTTTTACAAAGTCCAAATAGTCGATCCAAACCGTTCAACATGATAGATATATTAAAATGTGCTTGGAGATCAAATTTTACATTTTTTTTTAATTTTTTTACTATTTATTAAGATGGTTACAAAATCGTTGTTTTCAGACTATTGAAAAACAGCGATTTTGTAACCATCTTAATAAATAGTAAAAAAATTCAAAAAAATGTTAAATTTGATCTCCAAGCACATTTTAATATGGTGATCATGTTGAACGGTTCGGATCGACTGTTTGAATTTTGTAATCACAAAATTGACCTATAAAAAAAAGAGTGTCAAGATGTATCAAAAAAATATATATATTTGAATCGCTCCTTGTATTATGTAGTATTGATAAGCCCCAAGGAGAATCGGCAGGCAGCTCAACAAAGAACCAGTTGGTTTTCTAACTTCCTTATTCTTATCGGACACGTGCCTTGTTCTTATAGGATGGAAGCATATTGAAACAAATATTCACAAAAAAGGACATTATTAGGCGCTGATTTTGAATTGGATCAGACGAAAGGAAAGAGACTGGAGCAGTCCAACAGTGAATTCTTATAAAATGTTTATTATTTTGACCAATTAATTTTGTGCTAAACGATTTTGAAACTTTCAAAATTTGCATGTACATGCATCACTCGTGAAATAAATGGGTTTTAATAGTTTGAATTCGTCATCTAAAAACAATTTAATAGATTTTTGAAGTAGTGCTCACTAAACTCTTTTGGTGAGCACATCACACCCTAGTTTTGCTCCATAAGACATGGATTATGTTATTAAATAATAAAGTCATTAACCAAATAAGAAATACCAACAATTAAAAAAGACAACATGAACTAAGCAAGTACAAAATTCGTTCTTTTAGAAAAACTATTGCGTTTTTAAAAACATGAAACTGCATTGTTTAATTAAAACACAATTATGTAATTATGTTTGAGTCTGCCTCGTAATGCAATTATGTTTGAGTGTGCATGCATGAGTATCTGGCTTGTGCCCTCCTCTGACAGAAACCTTATAAAGTATCTGGCTTGTGTCCTCCTCGAATTAATAATAGAGTTTGAATTCGATTTATGCCCTCTACAAACATCCCGCTTCTGCTCCTGAATTCAGCTAGAGTGAAAAAATGGCACACGGGAGCTAGCACCAGAACAGAATGGAACAAAACGGGATGGAACACAAAAGAGTATGGCACGTGCATCGGTTACATGCCATAACTTGCGTGTCATGACCAATTCTCGGCAAAAAAGACACGGCATGGCACGACATAGAAACCTCCATGGTCCCAGCAAAGCACAACACGAAATGGCACGTGAAAATAACTATTGTTTTCATGTGTTTCTAATTCAACACAATGATTTTACCTTGTATATGGATTTGAAAAGGATTTGAAAAGATAGTTAATTAAAAATATGAACGATTTATAAAGTGCAATCGCAAGCACAAACTGTTTTTTTTTTATCGATTAATAAATAAGGTTTTGTTGTACATTTTCGGATAATTAGCGGAAGGTAGTAAACTTCGATTAAGAAAAATGAGATATCAGATTTTAAATGGAAGAAGAAAAATGAAGATATCATTTGATTTTCTCCCATACTTATTTTCTTTATAAAAATATTGCATCGCATAAGCAACGCAGAGTTGGTGTTATTCAAACTGACATAGCATCACTAAACAGCTTGATTCTGAATTTCTGATCAGCTGGCACAAAGTAACACACGCACACCCACAGAAAGAGTGTTCCAAAACATGAAATGACGCCCCGGCAATCGCCATCATTAGCCTTTGGGGTCCGTCATTTTTGCGGTTTGATGACAGTACGTCCTAAATAAAATATGAACTAAGCCAACAAATTTGGATTCAATAAAAATTACAAATAGCCCAGATAAAAGTAACCTCGAATAGGTACAATTAATTAACCTAGAAATACAGTCCTCAACATCCTTAAAGCAAAACGGACTAAAGGGGTAACCAATTCTATTTAAAATATTAGATCAAATGTGTGCCTGCTCATGCAAGCAAAGCCGTGCAAAGATCTACAAAATTTGATTTTCAAAGAATCACAATTCTTTTGTGAGTTACGAGGTGAGGTGGAAAATTTGGCAATTGGACTTGTAAGATTGCTTAGAAGCAGCCTGTTCGAACTTCTTGGATGCGGGTTCATTTTCCTCCAAACCTGTTTGGACAAAGTACCGGATCCACCATGTGGAACTCCTTAACTTGGCCTACATAAGAACAAATACTTGTCATCAGGCACCAGTGTAATTGAATTGTTGATTAAGGCATTTTGCAGTAAAGCACAATAATCATTAGTTACAACCCTTGATACTGATGCCAGTAGCTGTAAAAAACAAGGGTGGTGAGAAATAAAATCTTGTATCAGCATGACTCCAGCGAGAAATAAGAACTTGCATGTACCAAATAGAGGCAGACTAGTACCCCTTTAGGTACAGTTTGATTCCAATTTAATATTTCTGTGTTCACACAAAGGCACACAAAAATATAAGAGAGCTTTACCGGTCTACCAAATTTGGACAACTCAGAAACTTTAGCCCTCTGCTGCCCTGGATAACCTACAATTAAAAAAGGAATTATAATAAAGACAACTACAGATTATGGCTAAATTTGGGCCAACATGGAACAAAATGCACAAAACAATAAGTGAAAATACACTTTTTTCCACCTTAGTTCATCAACCAAAACGCTTCTGAGTAGATCATATGATCTTGAAACCAAACATGTTCCTTCTGTTGGGTTGATTTTAGCTCAATGATTGCTTTTGCAAATTTGCAAAGTTGCCAATATTTAAATTAAATTTTCTCTCCTATATCTCTTGCTCTCTGTTGGATGCTAATTACAATATTCCAAAGAATGTGGGGTCTTATTTGCGAAAACTTTTATGCCACCCAAAAATTCATGCAATTCTTACAGTACAAATTTTGTGTCCACACATGCCCGCGCGCACACACACACACACAAAACACAAACACACACAGGAACTTACCAGCAAATATTACGAGGCCATCATTTGAGATCCTAGCAAGGTCAGGCAGGGTTTTATTGAGATACCTAGGGGTGAGATAATCAAGTGCGTCAGACACCACAACAAGGTCAAAAGATTTGGGCCTGTATGGTAGAGGGAACTTAATATCAGCCACTCTCACAAACCCCTTTCTGACAAGGCTCTTGCATGTACTGTCAGCATCCTCTAATTCATATGGCTCTACACCCCATGCCTCTGTATTTTTGCCTGAACAAAACATAAACAAGAAATTTTACATTATTCATGTTAAATCGGAGAGAAATCAGACGATTAATGTTAAATCAGACCTACTTTTGACAAATAATGGCAACTTCTATTGGCTTTTTAGGTTTTTACAGGAACATCAACAAGCTTGTTGCACATGGTGTACAAGGTATAAAAAAGTTTCTGGTGGTATATATATAAAATGAGTGCACTAATACTGGTAACTTTATTGAGGCCATTCTAAAGAATCACTGGTGAAAGTTAGAAAATGCATATATCAAACCATACAAAGTGGTATGGATCTCAAATGTCAGGTCAAGTACCAGTAACCCAACAGGACACCAAATTTATCAGCTCATCTCAATGCAAGCTGATTCATCCCAGCACCAATCCTGGCCCCTCTAGCACAGAATCAGCATGACATCAATCGTTCCAAAGAAATAATTACGCTCTCAAGAAAAACAACTGTACAATAGCAATTGAAAAGTTTTGCTGACAATTTGAAAGGACATGGCTCAAATACCAAACAGGAGTGAATGCTAAATGTGTACCTTCATCTTTCAACAAAGTGGAGACAACGGAGCAGGAATCAGGACCCACGTGTAAGATCCGTTTTATGCTGTCACCAAGTCCATAGGCTTTCTTTAGCATTGGCATTGCTTGTAACACCTCGGGTGTACAGGATGCTCCTTTTTTATTTTGAAGAAGAAGAAGTTTATAATAAAAGATAGTTAGTACAGAAGGATGTTGGAGGATGAAAATTAATGAACTGTTCTTCAGCTAAGAAATGTTTTTCTTTTAAAAAAATTACAGAGAATTTGCCTATGAGGTCTTCAATAGGAAGAGAAAGAGAGTATGCATCTTTACCTTCATCTCTGCTTACAGCTTCTTTATTGCTACCAAAACTACCTGTATATTAAAAAATATAATGGAGTACCCTCGTAAGAAGTATTGCTTTCAAAATAAACATGAGAACTAGAATTTGATCTATATGCACCAAAATTATAAATTCCAATTTTCTAGTCACAATATAAAGGGACCTTATCTTCTGTACAGGTTGTTCTTGTAAATTCATGATATTTTGTAAACTGCATAATTCAGATTCTTATAACAAGGAGGTGAATATGCAAATGATATTCAATTTTTTAAATTTAAAACTGACCTGAGCCACCGTATGTGTACCCAATAATAAGAAAGGCACCCTGAAATATACCGAATAGGACGAATCAATCAAACTGGAAAAAATGGTATTTTAAAGTCGAGAAATATATAAGAAGTTCTGGCAGAAGTCGATGATTGCAATATAATAGCAACAACGGGGTTACAAGATTGCCCTGGAGTATCATTTTAATGAATGTTAGACCATCCAAAGGAGAGCCATTATTTTAATGAAGTAAGAAAAGAAAACACATGTCAATACTACTCAGAAAAGGTAAGAAACAACAACAATCGTCAACCAAAAAAAATGCTTAAAATTTTATGTACAACTTATTCCTTGTTTTTCTTAAATGAAGCTCAAACTTCACCATTTTCCTATGTAATTTTCTCTGATTAAAGAAAACAAATTAAGGGTAGTTTGGGACACGTCTCATAGAATTGGAAGAGACGAGTAAAGGTGATGTATTCCGTACAACACACTAACAAAAATAATGATAATACAATAATTAAGAAATAAAGTTACCAAAACAACCAATCCAATGGTAAGTAAAGGAGAGGAGCGTGACTTTGATTGCAAAGATGTGACAAATGGTACGCTACCTCCATCTACCAGCCTACGGGTAGAATTTACTGGCCTTCGGGACATGCTTCTCCCTCAACCTAATATGTACATAATGTAAACATTTTGTACGACTTAATCAAAGAGAAAAGAGTGGTGCAAAAAAATCAGGTCAAATTATAAATTAGAGAAGTTGACTGTGGGACAATATAAATGCAAAAATTAGACCTCAAGTTATAAATTAGAGAAGTTGACTGGGATAATATAAATACAAGAAATTAGACCCTCAAGTTCTAAATTAGAGAAGTTGACTGTGGGACAATATAAATACAAAAAATTAGACCTCAAGTTATAAATTAGAGAAGTTGACTGTGGGATAATATAAATACAAGAAATTAGACCCTTGAGTTATAAATTAAAGAAGTTGACTGTGGGATAATATAAATGCATTCCTGTTGTGTGTGTATATTTTTTTTTATTTAAGCCCGTGTGTTTGGTTTTATCCAAGTGCCACTGCGCACAGAGGGACGGAGCTAGAAAATGGCCACCCCGCCACCCCAAGCCATTCTGTTGTTTGGAAGTACCTTACTTGTGTTCCTTGATCCTCAATTAACATTTGGTATTCTGTCAATTCTTTTATTTCTTCATTCTCCATTGCTGCATTGCTAGCATGATTTGGAAAATCTACCTGTCGGCTCACGATCAGATCCGATCCGATAATTGGCCGATTTACCAAAGTGAGATGGGGATGGGGACGCTTGAATCGAAAGAGACTCACCTTATGTCGGAGTTGAGTCGATTCTTCTTTCTAGTATTCTTCAGATTTGATATTTCACCAATTCCCCAAAGGCAAAGGTGGATCTGATTGATTGATGATCGAAGTGATATTTCGGGATAGTGTGCTTTTCGTTAACTATGAGGAGAGAGAAGATGTATCTGTCGGCGGGGATTTCTGTTTGGATCAGTTATTAACTTATTATTATTATTTTCATTAATGGGAGAATTTCGTATATACCACTCAAAAACTGTGAAATTACGTATTTACCATCTGAAAATCTAATAACTCACATATTTACCCAATCAATTAAAAAAATGAGATTAATTAAATTTAATATCACATAAAATATAATTAATAAGTTATTTAGTCTCTTCTCCTTTTTTGCCCCTTCCTCTTCTGCACACAGAGTTCCCTCTCGTTTTTTTTGACATAACTTTCCCCTTCTTGCTGAAACTCTCTCCTCATCTCGTCTCTCCCGCTGAAACTCGAAGAAAAGAGGGTAGCAGACTCGAATATTAGGATTCCAACTCCAGCTTGATTGTCTAAAACAAGGTAACCACTCCACCTTTTCCAACATAACAACTCGTACTGAATACGACGCCAATATCACAACCCATTATCAAAGTAGTAACTGAGTTTGAGAATCTGCGTTTTGTTACTGACTTAGTTTCGAATATATGTTTTTAATCTCTTATATTGGGTATAAAGGACAACGGATCTAAGGAAAGAAAGAGTGTGTGCTAAGTTAATCCTTGATTAATTATAGTTTAAACAATATTGTACATAATTAATCTGAGTTTTGAGTATATTTGAAATATACTAAAGTTATATTAGGTAAATATGTGAGTTATTAGATTTTTAGATGGTAAATATGTAATTATAAAAATTTGGATGGTAAATATGTACTTTCACAGTTTTTAAGTGGTATATATGAAATTCTTCCTTCATTAATTGGGTTAGGACTTAGGAATCACCGAAATTTTTATTAATCAAAAAAGGGTGGAACTGTTGGCAGAATTCTAAATATAGGTAGGCCGGGTTGAATCGTACTGTCCCATGGAACGGGATGGACCTCCCCGGCTTGCTTAACAATTCGCTAACCCTTCTGCGCGCTAATCTAACTCTTGGACCGTCCGAGCTAAAAAAAAAAAAATGAAAAAACCCAGGGACGGGTTGGACCTCCCCGTCTGAGGATCGGAAAAAAAAAAAAAAAAAAAAAAACCCCAGGACCGGGTAGGACCTCCCATCCCAAGCCCAGGGTAAAAAAAAAAAAAGATCGGGTGAAAAACACACTTATTTCAATGAAGAGTTGCAACCATGCATAATTTAAAGTTTTTCTAGAGGAGTAAAAATTTGTTGACCGGGAGACAAGAGTACTTTGGATCATGTCTTTTTCCTTGAAGCCAACTTGCCCCATTTATTGCCAAATTGCCTTTTCCAATCTTGTTGATTTGTAAAATGAGGAAGATACTGTTTGCATCCTAAGCTATATTCTTCACATATGCGTACTACTGGGTTTTTTTTTACCCTGGACCTGGGACGGGGAGGTCCTGCTCGGCCTTGGATTTTTCTTTTTTCTTTTTTTTTTCTTTTTTTTTTCCCGATCCTCGGACGGGGAGGTCCAACCCGTCCCTGGGTTTTTTCATTTTTTTTTTTAGCTCGGACGGTCCAAGAGTTAGATTAGCGCACAGAAGGGTTAGCAAATTGTTAAGCAGGCCGGGGAGGTTCATCCCGTCCCATGAGACGGTACGATTCAACCCGGCCTACCTATATTTAGAATTCTGCCAACAGTTCCGTCTTTTTTCTATATTTTTTTTATTTTTTTTCGATTAATAAAAATTTCGGCAGGAATCATCCAGATGTAAATTTATTTCTTTTGAATGAAAAAATTAGCTAGCGCTAGCTGTGTACTTTTATCTTTTTTACGTAATTCTAAGTTTCTAACACATTTAGATTTGTTACTTCTTTTTCTCTACTTTTTTTTCTTTAATTATTTACAAAATTTAAAAATTATACATACATTTATTGAGGAAAGAAAATATCAAATAACACATGATCTGATAGGAAAATTTACCAAAATTTTATCACAAATCAATTTTGATATGACACAATTTTATCATAAATCAATTTTGATAACGAACATTTAGACTTTAGAGTACATGTGACTTTATTAAATATCAAATAGCACTCATTAGTGTGATATTAGTTTAGTTACATAGTTAAATGCTTTGAAGCACTTCATTACGATCTAGTTTTCTATATATGCACATCATGTGTATTCTAAAGTCCAAATAAGGGTTCAGATCTTCGACACAACAGAGGCTCTGGAAAATTAAGGCTCCTATGAAGGTCAAGATTTTCTTATGGCTAATGTTGGAAGATAAGATCCTGACACAGGAAGTTCTTGGGGTAAGAGGATGCATAGTTCAGTCGGGTTGTCACTTATGCGACTCCAGCCTGACAGAGTCAAGGGATCACCTTATGTGGGAATGTCCCTTCGCAAGAAGATTTTGGAGGGGCTTGGGCACTCATCACAACATCGCGATTGGAAATGATAGAGGAATCTTACATGCTTGGATTCGGGGACACTCTAACCTGTCACCGAGACAAAGGGTTCGCTGGTGTATAATTTGGGCTGTTAGAGCATGGGCACTCTGGCGAGAGAGGAATAAAAGGCTATTCTCTAACAAAAGAAAATTAGTACATGGCTTTATCAATGATACGGCTATGGAAATTATCCTTTAGACATGTTCCCGATTTTTTTATTAATACCCTAAAAAAAAATATCAAATCTACCCTTTGTTTTTTTTATTAATACCCTAAAAAAAATATCAAATCTAACTCTTGGACCACGGTCTCTCAAAAAAAAAAAAAACCAAACCGCCCCCCTGTGCCCGTCCAATTTTATTTTTTTTGAGATTTTGAGAGACAATATGAAAAGCAAGATGTTGAAATTTAACAATAAAAATTCGAATTTTGTTTTTAATATTTGTTAGATTACTTCTTTTGATGTATAATTAGCATATTTATACTAAAATACGCTAAATTACTTGAAATTATGTTAAATTACGCTAATTAGCATATCTAGAAAAGAACTGGATTTAGAATATTGGTTCTTGTCAAATCAAATTCTCTCAATTTTAGGATGACATTGAATATAATTGGAATTTTTTCATATCACACGGACTGTTTTTTGTTTGAACATACAAAATGAAAGATACTCAATATTATGATGCTGGTTATTGTCAAATTAAATTCATTAGCCACATGCGAACACTAAACATTAGATCAGTAATTTTGATACAAGTTCTGACTTTTACAATGCTGCATACGACACTGTCACTAGCCGCAAACGGGTCGTTGTGTTCCTACCGATGATAAAAACTTTAACTCAATTTTTGAAGCACTAAACGACGTTTTTTTATAATTCTGATTTCATCAGCTCCCTGGGGGTGGTCCCAAGGGCACCATTGCCCCCGTCTCGTCCCAAGCTTTCCGAATTGGGGTCGTATGCGCAAATCCGAGTTTCTTAGCCAAAGTTATGGCCGTTTAAAGTTTTTTAAAAAACAACAATGCTTTCGTGCAAAAACACCGATGATGAACCAATGCTTTATGCACGACTTGTCGACAGCAGAAGTGGATCGATGTTTCATTACAAAAACATCAGCGACGCACTGATATTTTTTCAGCACTAATTTTGCGTAATTAGCGTATTTCATTATAATTAGCGTAATTTAACATAATTTCAAGTAATTTAGCGTATTTTAGTATAAATATGCTAATTATACATCAAAATAAGTAATTTAACAAATATTAAAAACAAAATTCGAATTTTTATTATTAAATTTCAGCATCTTGCTTTTCATATTGTCTTTCAAAATCTCAAAAAAAAATATATATAGTGGACCGCCCCACAGGGGGGCGGTTTGGTGTTTTTTTTTTTTTTGAGAGACAGTGGACCGCCCCACGAAGGGACGGTTAGGGTAGTTTAAAAAAAAAAAACTCGAGGGCAGATTTGATATTTTGTTATTTTCTGAGGGTATTAATAAAAAAAATGGGGACATGTTAAGTGTAAATATAGAGATATCATTTATGTAATTTTGTATATATTATTTAGCTGAATAAGGGTAACTTTAGAGCTTTTATATAAACTTTTTTTGTCAATGCATTTGTTGGCATAATTTATGCCAACCATAAAAAAAAGTCCAAATAAGATTTTTTTTTTTTCAACTACAAATGCACTATTTAATCTCTATTTACATTTTTTTTTATTAAAGATCTCTATTTACTTTTAAAACTTATAATTAATCCTATCATGGCTTTGTCTTTCATTTTATTCCTGTATGATTAAACTAACGCTTTATGTCTCACTTCTTAACATGAAAATGCAAACCTATTTTTAGCTCAAAAACAAAAAGTATTTTGAAACAAATGAAATTATTGATATGACTTGTGAGCTGTTTGATTCAAATCATAGACAACATGCCAATTCAGTTCTGATTATAAACTTCACAATCATACATTGACTATGTTGGATTCTTTATTAGATACATACGGAGCATAGGTACCTATAAGACAAATTTGTCTTTTTAGTTATTTTCTTATTATAACCAGACTTGTATGTACATATACGATTTTTTTTATGTAGATATAAAATATTATTTTCTGTTAGAAAGAGATGGAATCGGGTAAGTCTTTGAAAAATAGATAACATCATAAAATTGTTACAGTGTATACTTGAGAATACTACTTATTCAGGAGAATTTCAACGGTGTAAACAATATACCCATGCTTACACCATTTACTTATAAATATAGTGTTTAATGTTGTGTGATTTGGGTGGGAAAAAAAATCTTGCTCTCAATTTTTCTACGATGTAAGCAATATGTTCATGTTTACACTAACAATTTTCTTGTGTTACTCATTTTTCAAAAATCTACATGACTTTTTTCTTTTTCAGAAAAAAAATATTTTATTTTTAAATTAAAAAAAATCTACATATGCATGTAGGTATGTAAAATTTAACATTTTTTTTAAAATTTATTTGAACATTCTCACAAAATATCTCATTAATTTAACGAGGCGCTGTGACTCCCAATTATTACAAAGAGATTGTCGAATTATAAACGAGAACAGAAATCCAAACAAAGCATAATTTTTTGAGTAAATGATTCATACGGAGTTCCTATCTGGGTTTGAACATGTGACCTCTCACGTAGAAGATGTTGTTTTTGTCACTAAATTAATGACTGGTTCTCCCAACAAAGCATAACTGAGGTTTCTTAACATTATTTTCAAAGCACTAACTCAAATATCGTTTTTTTTTTGGCAATAAAAACTGATTGAAAGTTGATATTCTTAAATTTTTACTAAAATTTATGGAAAGATCTGTTAAAACCAACATAAGCAGGTGACTTGAAAATTTTAAGAAGATGTGTAAATATATGATATTTGCATTCATGGGTTACAACTAGAAAAAAGCAGAAAAGAATTAAAGAAGTGCTAATTAAACAAGGATTTCATTTCAAAATTATCAAAATGTATTCTGGATTTTCAGGCTAAGCTCAGAATACTAGGTTCGTTTGTAAATTTGAACAATTAAATTAGCTTCCTTGATGATCTAAAATAAGAAAGAGTAAAAAACAATTAGTAAACCTACTTGGTTGTTATGCTAACTTTCAACTATTTGAAAACAAAGTAGAGTGAGGCTATGGTAATATGCATAGCGCGGATTGGTCCGTACTACAAATCAATATTTTTGTTTTCGAAATTCTAACAGTCAATCTGAACCGTTCAACATGATCTTCATATGAATATGTACTTGTAAATTAAATTTTATATTTTTTAGAATTTTTTACTATTTTTTTAGATGGGTAGAAAATCATTATTTTCAGATGGTCCAGAAATTTCAGATCAAGTAATTGTTATACCATCCTAGAAAATGATAAAACTTTTGTGAAAAATATAAAATTTAGTTTACAAGTACGTATTCATATGAAGATCATGTTGAACGGTTCGGATCGACCGTGAGAGCTTTCAAACTAAAAATTTGAGTCCACTCAACAAAGTAACAAACATCCTCTAAAATTTACACTAGTATTAGGATCAAAATGCATATCCTTCTACAATTCTAAACACGTGCAAGTAATCCATCATCTAATTTTCCCATTAATTCAGATGAAAAATGCGACGCCACTGCATCTCATCGCATACCACTATATCTCAGGGCACACCTATTTGTGTTGCTTTATATAATCGGAAACAAAGAGCAAAATGTAACCGAGTAAAACGAAACAAGCAAATGTGCTGAGACGGTTTGATTAATACAATTATTCACTAAATAGCCTCTTTTTTTTTCTCGAGCGTTGCATGCACTAATCATGATCGTCTGATTTTGTGTAGGCGGTGTTTGATGGGGTTAGGCTCTTCTCCACTTGGAAAAAGATAGTTGAAGATATCTTTAGCTCATTTCAAATCAGACGGTTATATATTGCCTTTCAAAGCAAAATTAGGTATGGGGAGAATGTGTCAACGGTCCAAATCAATTTGAATTGGTTAAATTAATGGTTTAGATTTATTTGTATAGACTAGATTAAACTTTTTTTTTTTACTATTAGTAAGAATTTTTCAAAAATGACCATATTTGATATGTATTTTGGTATTTATTATTATAGAGTCATTTTTCAAAAATAACAAAAATTTAAAAATAGCAACATATGATATCGTACAAAATTTTGATAGGCAGGTGTTATTGAGCGATTTGAATCAATCATTCGGAAATGAAATTGTAAGATTTTAACCGTTAGCATATGACATGAAATTCTAACATTAATACATTAACATAACTCATAATTTAATTAATGATAAAGTCTTTTAACTTGATAGTAATATTGTTCACATTTTATTATGATTTCTGCAGTTTGTGTTGCTTTACTATATGTATGTTAATACTAAAGGCTGTACAATAGTTAATGATTTTTTGTGCCTAACAAAAGTCTCGTACCGATGGCTAGTGGGCTAAATTGTGCTAATTGTTCTAAGAAATATTAAAAATTAGGCACTGATTTTGGTCAGTGAGATTTCTCCTTTTCTATTGCTTAGACTGGATGTACCTCAAGGCTCCAAGAGGGGAGGGAATATATGTGTTTCAAACTTTCAATGAGGTTTTCTTGTGTGGGGTTTCAATTTGAATGTTGAAAAGCACACTTTATTGACCTTTTTTTTTGTCTCATTTTTCAAGTTCTTCTAGATTGATTGTTTATTTTTATTTTGGAAAAATATTGCTTGTACTGTCAAACAATTCCACTGTCAAGGATCCCATCGAATAATACTATTTGATGAAATCATCAATCATTGATGTGTCAGAATTCTACCTAACATAATCTACAAAATGATGCAACAGTCATGACAACTCTCAAAAAGAAAATTTCTTAGAATGTACCAAAAGGACATGGAATATATAAGTAAGACCAAGGTTCTAAATAGCATTTATAGCGTCGTAGCGGGAAGGTTAAAAAAAAAATATAGCGAATAGCGTCGCTATAGCGGAAGTTATTCCAAATAGCGTTTTTTTTTTTACATTTCGTATATTCAATATTTGTACTAAATATCAACATTATCTAAGGTCTCATAGAACAATAAATAACACCAAAGTAATTAAGAAATTATAATATTCATATTGAACCCGTACACAGTCCAAATTGCGGTTCAAAATATCCATAGTAATATCATAAACTATCGATTTTTCCTATTAAAAATATCTTAAGTATCATGATTCATGACATAATCTATTTTTTTTTTCTATTCAAATTTTAATTCCGGTTTGGACTTTTTTTCTATTCAAATTTCAATTTTTATTCCCAATTTCAAATTGATTTATTTGTAGCAAGTAGCAACAAATTCAATTTCGGTTTGAGATTTTTTTTATCTTTATTTAAAACCCATATAAATTGCTTAAAAAAAAAAAAAAAAAAACCCATATTGTATAGCGCAAATAGCGCCGTAGCGGACCGCTATAGCGCTGTAGCGGCCGTAGCGCAAATAGCGCATTTTGATGTCGTAGCGTAGCGTTTGGGGTCCAAAAACGCTATAGCGCGCTATTTAGAACACTGAGTAAGACATATACTCGTTTCAACATTTATGTTTATCATTCATTTATGCAGCATTTTACAAGTCACAAACATAATAAAATACTTACAAGCTCTCTCGCTTCGCTCCAAAGCAAATTATTGATTCGATATACAAAAATGAGAAGAAACCAGTGCATGCTTGCAAGCTGTTGTTAAATAGTATTATTCACACAGCAACGTTTCTCGTGTTGCATTTCCAGTAGTTGGATTTACCCTGGTTGACAGGAAAAACGAAAAAGAAAATGCTTAATATATAATTCTCAAGGAGACAAATATTTGACGAAACCTACTCACGATAATTAAGGAATGTAGATGCACAAATTTACCCATCAGCAACTTTGCATAGGTACTCCTTTTGATCATCTCTTAAAGGAACATCAGTAAAATCTAAAGATATGAAACAAAAGCAAGCATCTAACTTATATTCAATTAGTACAATAAGATATACATCAATTGTTGTTAACTTCTATACAATGCCAGAGAGTGAAAATATGACCTGCCCCGTTTATGATTGAACCTTTAAAAGAGGTGTTTCCTGTAGCAAGTGCCCCTTCTAAATTTGCATTTTGCAAATTTACCTGATACATAAAAGGCGAACACAAAATTATCAAACAACTTGATTGTTTGTGTGTGTGTGTGTGAGAGAGAGAGAGAGAGAGATGGAGGGTTGGGGGAGTACCTTTGTTAAATTAGCCAAGGAGAAATCAGCACCTCTCAGGTCCGCATCAGACAGATCAGCAGCTAATTAAAGAAAAAGGAAAGTACACTGTAAAGCAGAACAGTATAATTTGAAATTAACATAACAGTATGCCCCTCAAATGAAAGAAAAGGAAAACAAAATTAGACCAGTCAGATCAGCATCAAAGAAGCTTGCGCCAAGTAATTTAGCCCCTTTGAAATTTGCTTGTCTTAGTATAGACTGCATTAAATGAAATGTGCTATCATTAGCTTTATTTTAGTGTCTTTTGCCCCCAAGATTTTTTAAGATAGCATGAAATATGCGAAGTAGAATAAAAAAATTGGATCAACGCGCTTAATTGCTTATCACTTTGTACCAGCAGGGGGGGTGCATTGTACTGACCATACAAATATGCTACCATGAAAAGACCCAGTTAGTTATAAACTGTAAACATGGATTAGCAAACAAGCGATTTCTTACTGATGCAGAACCTGAATGGTACAGCACGGTAAGAATGGTATCATCAAAGGTTCCACTGGATGTGATCAATTTATTTGATGATTAAGTTATAATCCTTGTAAAATTAGTAAAATGCTGATACAGAGAATGACTGGTAGAACACCAATACATGGCACAGAAGAATCTGGCAATCTAACCGTTTTAAAATCTTGTTTGATGAGAGTTTGACCACTAAAATCCTTTCCTGTCAGATCCTGTCCACGTGTCACTTGAGCTCCATACGGGCCACCTCCCTTCATTCAAACAAATAGACAATAGAAAACACATATTTACGTCTAACCAAGAGTGATTTTTCATTAAAAATTACATAGATGGATCCCAACCTGGCACTTGGAATTATGATAATCATACTTGGTACAGATATGCTTTACAATACCTGTACCTGTACTGAGCTCCATACTAAAATAATATAATTACCAATGATTAAGGGGTGTATATGCTATAAAACCTTAAAAGCAAGAGCAGGGTCGGCGAGGCAGAGAGAAGTAGCAAGGAGCACTGCGGCAGCCCGCCCGACCAGCCAATGTGGGCCCGTACCGTCAGAGTCTGAGGGCGGTAACTTCACCGCCACGGGCGGAGGTAACTTGACTTTGGAACGATACAAGGATTTCTGGTTTAAATTCAAGTTCTTCAAGCTGCTGGTGCCAATAGATGATGACGCCATTTTTGAAAAAATGACGAACCTCTTTCTCAATCTCTCTTATTTTGAAGACCTTATCCACAAGTGAGAGAGTCAAAAGGACCGAGTGATTTTAACGGGTTCGGCTCCGCCAACCCAATTGTACGGACCCAGATAGGGGAGAATTCGAATCCTCTGAGATATCTCAAAGTTTGAGTGTTTTTTTGGAATATCTTAACTGCACGTATCTCAAAGCAAAACTAATACTGGCCTATGTTGCATGGATACGGGTACGGGTATCGTATCGGATACGATACGGATACGGCGATACGACAATTTTCAAAAATCAAGAATACGATACGTCGATTATATATATTACTTTTTATTATTTTATATATTATATTAATGTATTTAGATAATCATAACTTAAATTAAATTTGTATAAAAAATTAAAGGCTTAACATAAGAATATAATATATACTATAGTATAGAAGATATAACATAAACTAAGATTTGGTGTAGTGGATAAAGCTTTTGACACAAATCCAGGAAGCCCAGGCTCGAGTCCCGCGTGGGGCAAAAAAAAAGTGAATTTCGCTGGTTCACACGTGGTTCACAGGGAGTGGTTCACGCGCGGTTCACAGGCGCGGGCGCGGTTCACGGGTGAGTGTATCGGCCGTTTCAGCGTTTCAGCCGTATCCAGCCGTTTCAACGGCGTATCGGCGACCGTATCGGCCGAGTTAGGATACGCCACATCACAGATACGCCAGCTGGCGTATCGGATACGTATCGGTGCCGTATCAGACGCGTATCGGTATCCGATACATATCCGATACGGATACGGAGCCTATATTGAAGTATTCGAGTAACATAGATACTGGCTAACTGGCCCCCTGCCTAGCGCGCTATCCCCGAATAGGCACCGTACACGTCGGTCACGCAAAGGTTCTCAAAGGATAGTACGCACTCCATAGGGGATGGGGGGTGGAGATTCTAACGCGTGTACCATTTGATTGTTGGCTTATATGTAAACCGTCTGATTAAGTAAGATCATCGAGATATAAATGATTAAATATAGAGATGGAGGTCATATTTCAGTCTGAATTTCATTTCGTTTTGTTTTTGTAGAGACGAAATCACGCTCTCTGGCATTTGAACCTCCGACATTGGGTTCTGGAGACCCGTGTTCTACCGAACTGAACGAGCGCTTGAAATTTAGATACAAGATGCATTTTACCTGTTAAGTAAAAACTTCCTAGCACAGTTTCATTTATATCTTTCTACAACTTCAAAATTACATAATTTCTTTCTTTTTTTTTGATAAAAGACATAGATGTCCATTTCATTCACATGAAACTATAGTTAACTTACAGATCGAAAATCAAAGAGTTCAAAGCTCAGCTAAAAGACCCAAGTATACCTATCATAGAGCAAAACACAAATACTCTACGTTTAACCATCAAATTACATAATTTCTTACAAAAATTATAAATATTGTATTCAACTTAAGTTTCAAAATTATACTTAAGTTTCAAGATTACATTTTTCCCTAAAAAATTGTAATATATCAAATTTACTTTTGTAAAGTATAAAAACTCACATATTTACCTTCTAAAATCTGAAAATTACATATTTAACTTCTAAAATCTGAAAATTACATATTTAGCTTCCTACACATATAAATCACCTTTATACCATCATTCTAATTAAAAAGAAACCCCCTTATCTCTCTCATCTAGCCATGCTGACAATGTAGAAAATACAGAGATAAAGCTAAACCAGGTACATGTTATGACTCAAAATATGCAATTTTATCCATTTAGGACACACAAATTGTATTTGCAAACTTTGAATCATGTCTTAATTCAGTTACTTTTTGTATTTGTATTTCTTTATTGCATATAGCATTGCTAGTCTAGAAAGACAGGGAGGGAGAGAGATAATTCTTTTATTTAGAATAAGATAAGAAGGTAATTCATGGAAATAAGGAGAGAAAAAATGTAATTTTGAAATTTAAAAGGTGAAATTTGATAGTTTTTTATTTTACAAGAACAAACGTTATATTGAAATTTTGAAATAAAATATGTACATCGATGTTTATATGGATAAATATGAGAGGTTTTGTGTTTTAGAACTTAGAAGAGTAAATATAAATATTGAGGGATGCTTCGGTGCACATAAGGACTCATTTGTAAAATGAGTTCTATTTTTATTTTCAAAGTTCAAACAGTCGATCTGACCGTTCAACATTATCTCCATATTAAAATCTACTTGGAGGTCAAATTTTACATTTTTTTTGAATTTTTTTTACTATTTATTAAGTATTTTACAAATTCAATGGTCTGAAATTGACTAGTTTTTGTAAAATACTTAATAAATAGTAAAAAAATTCAAAAAAATGTAAAATTTGACCTCCAAGTACATTTTAATATGGAGATAATGTTGAACGGTCGGATTGACTGTTTGAACTTTGAAAATAAAAATAGAACTCATTTTACAAATGAGTCCTTATGTGCACCGAAGCATCTGCCATAAATATTTATCTTTTTTGAGGAAAAATACATAATTTTAAACTTTAATAGGGCATAAATGAAAATGCGTCTTTTTTTTTTCTTCTGTCTTTTCGCCTTCTTCTCCATTTACGTCTCCGGGTCCAAGGTTTCCTTCTCTTTGGTTACTGAATAATATCACGGAGAAAGAGAAAGAGAAAGGAGAGAGCGAGAGAGAGAGAGGAGATAAAGAAATGCCAGTTAGAGTGGTCGAAACCTCCTCTCCTTCCCATTCCTCAGGTTTTATCTTGAATTTAAGTTTGCCTGATCAGTTTTAATACCGAATTAAAGCCTCGATCAAACCCTAATCGTCTAGAAATACTCAGTTAAACCAAATTAAAATAATTTTGGATTGATAGAGGCTGTAATGTAAATACTTAAAAATTTATATTGAGATGGTTCAATAGCATTTTGCAGAAACTTGACTAAATGATCGCCTGCACACCATCAATCAAAATTTTATTTTTATCTTTTCAGGACAAGATCTGTGTTCAGCGCAACCTTCGCCTCCAAGCTGTTCTCTTTTATGTGCTGGTCGGGTGAGCAATATACAAATTTACATACCATGATTAAGTGTCTTTTCTGCAGTAAACTACAGCCATGAAACTTCCATTCATTTAGTTACTATATCAAACTACTAGTTATTCTGTTATTTCAGGTAGGAATGAGATTTATTGTTAATAATATAAAGTCAGGGCCATACCAGTTGCACTGGTTTTATGGGAGATAAAAGCTTGAAAGGTTTTATATAGTTGTTGCCACACTGGCACCACTGAAGATAACTAATTATAATTTTTAATCTACAGAAACAATAGTTTAGGGTCCAATTGAATGAAAGAAACTGAGTGGTCAGATTTTGTACAATATTTGATCTGAGGCTATTTTGGACTTCTCTGGGTCTATGTTTACTGGGGGTTTAAATCTGAGGTTTAGTAATTTATAGGCTCTAATTTAAGTTTCAACATCCTTTAATGTCTTTATAAAAAAAATGAGCAGGCTTCACTTTGTTGCATCGTCTCTGACCATTCTCCTATGCTGTCACTTTGCATCCTAGACCTATAGACATTGGGTTTAGGATAAATCTAACTTCCTTTGTTTTCTGCTTCAGTCATTCTGTGGTACTCAAAATGTGTCGAGTCTTCAAAAGGATGAGGCGTGGAAGGTTAATGTAAGGATTCAGGGTTGCGATATTGAACATGGTTTTCTATGTGGTACAATGGAAGCATTAAATGTTCCCCTTGCTGACACACCGGTACCAAACTTTTGTTCTAATTTTGCAAAGCTCTTGTTTGTAATAATATACCTTTTCAAAAGGTTTTAAAATATGGCAATGAAAGCAGGTATTTGAAACTCTTATATCTCTCTATTTTTGTGTTTATTCATGGGAAGTTTGTTGATTTTACTTTTTTATTTTTTTCCTCTCTCTCTCTCTTTTACTGTCTTACATACTTTTTCCTTGTTCATTGATGCATATATTTTTGTATTTTGTTTATGTCTGCATTAGGTGGTCACATTTTGGGAGGGTGAAATTGTAGATGCTAAGAACCACACATTTTTCACCGGCAAATGGGAAGCCACGTATGCTCTTCTTCCTTTCTGTTCATGCTAGATTTAATTATTTTTTCCGCATTAAAAGCAAACTAAAATAAATTGAATGCAAACTTAAAATAAAAACATAAATGAGTAAGATAGAAATAACAACAAGAAGAGCTACAAACAATAATAACACACAAGTTAATATTGGCTGATCTGTTCATCTCCCAACAATGTTTCTTTTTATTTACTTGCTGATACTTTTGTTTTCTGTACTGTTGTTGTTGGTTTCATGCAGACCAGAGGATGATATAAGACACTGGTCAAAATTCCCATCCTTTACTCCTCTCCTTGTAAGAATGAAAAGAATGTTTTGCAATTTTGTGTATTATTTGTTTTTTTGTATTTTATTTCTCATCACCTTATTTCTGTTTGTAGAGCCAGATCGAGGATGACGGTGGAAAATCCCTTGATTTAAGCAACTATCCTTATATCTTTATGGTACTACAGTTTTTTCACTCTCTTTATTGGTAGACTCTTCTTCTTTTATCAATTATCTCTGCAATCTTATCTTTCCGATGTATGCTGTTTAAAATGTTTCTTGCTTCTTAATTTGGAGGTTGTTCAACTCTTTAGAGAGATCTTTCTGTTTATTTGATCCGTAGATATTGCTTTACAAGGCATGTGCTGATATACACAGTAACACAGGATCTATACCAAAGGAATTGGTACTAACTCTTAGTATCGGCAGGAAGCTATCAGAAGCAAAAGACTCATCTAGACCGCTAAAGCCCCCTACGACAATTTTTTTTTCTTTTGAGGATATCTCAAACTTAAGATATTTGTTGAAAACCAAAGAACAGATGACCATGCCAACAGACATTGCTTATCTATTTTTTACGTGGTACCATTTTGTAGAGATGGAAAGAGCAATATTTTGTTAATGTTGGAGCAGATTGCGGATTGACAATAGCAGGCTTCTACTATGTTTGTTTCTCTTGTACTGATGGGTCTATCAGTGGCTTCTATTATGACCCAAATAGCAGGTTCTCTCTCTTTCTTTTGCTTTTAATCTTGTTTCGTCTTACAATATTATCAGTGTTTCTGTCAATGTTTATGCTGGTAAATTATCATTTTTGTGTGCATACATTTGGTACTGGACATGCGTATAGAAAAATTGACTATCCTGCCAATTTGTTACAATGCTCACTTTTTATTATTTTTTTTTGTCCCACTGGTACCTGATTGTTACCTGAAGAGATTATTTTGTCAACCCAAAAATAATCTCACTCTCTCTCTCTTGCTGTCTTGCTTTCCTACTATAGTCCATTTCAGAAGCTGGAACTCAAGTGCATGAATGAGAAACCGGGTGGCTTTTCCTTCTCTTCATATGAACTAGTTTGACGCTGAATTGCCCTAATTCTGAGATTTCATTTAAAACAAGCTTTTGTTCTGTTTATTTGTTGTGTTACTCTAGGCCTTCAGCTTATGGCTGTATGATTGTATAGAAAACCTTATATACACAATTTTATATGTTTGTTTTGTTTTTAAGCTACTTCTTGAAGGCCAAATCTCAATAGTATATATAGCTGACAAGCTGGGAAGAAACTGGAAACCAGTTTGGTCTTTAGTGGGCATCTCAGTGCCTCATTGGAATTTGCCATAGTGGAAGTTTCAATTAATAAAGTTTTATTTTCAAAATGCAAATTCATTGGATGACAAATAACTGTAAAATGAAACTAAGGTTTAATATCAGATATTACCTTACGTCCTGCGCATTTACCCCTCTATGGGGCTCAACTTTCGCAGTGGCTAACTTAATCTCTCTTTTTCCTCTTCTTTTCTCATTCCACCTTTAATTTTCTTTACCTTCAAGTAGTCAATCCATTACCATTTTACTAGAATCCTGCGTATCCTTTGATTTCAAGACTTGGTCGTCGATTCATTTGTGATAGCGAATTTCCTGGGCTTGGTCTGTACATGGCTGGGCTGGAGGCAAAATCCAATAAAACCAAGCCACTCAAGTTAAGGCCATGATACGTACATCCCTTGTAAAATTTTACAGTTTAATATTAAAAACAATCTATTCTTGCTAGTAGTTCACAGAATACTTGAAATTTTGGAGAAAATAAATAAATAATGAATGCTTTCACTCTTACGTCCATATGCAAAAAATTATTTTTAATTGTTTTCTTCTTGCTAAACTCCTAGATGCAGCACCAAGTTGAAGCCTGATGTAGCCACTCTATGTATGTCAAATCTAATAACGCAAGAGGAAAAAAACAAAAAAAACAAAGAAAATAAAAGAAAATTAGGAATTTAGGATCCTTCCAACTAATCACAAGTGCTACCATTTGATTATTCTGGTTGAGATGCTGCAGCCAGTGCACATGTACACCCAATTTGGCGGGAGTGCGAGCCACGCGATTTAATTAGCTGAGACACCTCGGTTATGGCTTCGAGTAAATAGGGTTCTTGTGGGTGGCAGAAATTGTGATACTTAAGTAGTTTTCTTTTTTAGCTATACATTTAGATGGCAAAAGTAGTGATGGGATGATCAAATTCAGACACAAGTAAAAGCATCTGTGATATCAGAGGAAGAAATCAAAATCGATCATGCCCGTAAAACAAGCTCTTCTTTAGGAGTTCTAAACTTAAAAACAAAAATAAAACAGTATGAGCTGATAATATGGCATTAACATGGTTCGGGATAGCAAATGGCCATTTATAGAAGAAAATAGAAAAAGAAAAGGCATGCTATGACGTTCTGAATATAGAAAAGAACGAAGATGTAGAAATGAATTCCGTAACTTTCTTGTAGTGTTCAATCCCTTTGAAGCAATTACAATCTAAATTGTGAGCATGCTATTTACAGTCCCCTTAGTTGGTTTAAGCAAGACTAATATAATTTATCTGATATATAATGACATTTTTGCTTTAGGTAAATAAAGTCACTTCTCTTCCCATTTTCTCGCAAAACAAACTGTTGTAGCAAAAGGCGATTGACTATGGAGAACAGCAAACAAATAAAAAAGGTTCTTCTGCAGACCAAATTAACCAATATTAGCTTAAATGACTATGCTTATGCTTTTCGGCTGTAAAATGTTTGTGTTTTCTGAAGATAAAAATTGAAAGCTGTGCAAGCTACCAGAATAAATCTTCGATACTCTTCGTTTAGTATGTGTATTCTTTGTCTAGATATTTGGGTAGTTTCTCTTAGTGATGAACTATTCTTTTGAAAAGAGTCGGAATAATCAGAACCCTACAGAACAAAGTGTTATATAGAACCAGAATCCTAAGTTGAACTCATCTATACTTGTATTAGTTTTAAAATCTTAAAGGCAACTGCAGAGCATACGAATTGTAGGGTATATATTGAATGGATGACAGATTATTAGAGAATGTGTTTGTATCACGAGGAATAAGAAACTAATTGGGACTAAAAGATTTTAGCAGTCATATTTCATTGTCAACTTGAGGAACTTGGAAGAACAAACAAGAATTTTCATCTTTTGCAGCACGTACCAGAAAGAGCACCAGCTTCTAATAATCTCCCTCATCCTCATTATCACAAATTTTATAAAATATTACGATTATTATATCTCGCTATGATAAATATTTTTTGTCAAACATCTTCCCTCCCACTTCTCTCTTTATATCTCAAAAGCAGGACTAAAACCCTCTCCTCACAACAGCTGACATGCACCCAAAAGAGATGCAAATATCTCTTAAATAATGGCAGAATTTAGACATGCTTCAACATTCAAACGCATGTACACACAAACATTTTTTCGGGAAGTTGAATGATGATGGCAAATTTTGGAGGCACAAGCACAAAAAGAACAAAATGAACAATAAGGGAAGTATATAAGAGCACATACCAAACGATTGCAAATGTAATTTGTCAATCAATTTCAATTGCATGAATGCAAAGCACATGCCAATTTAACAACCTTATTAAATTAGTAATTTGTCTGAAAGTTTCACATAAGCATTTGTAATTGTTTTGCATGTAACACAAGCATCTTCAACCCTGCAATTGCAAAAATTACTCTTTGTCATACTAGTGGGTCTCAAAATTGAAATAAAAGGAATGAAAATGGTTTGAAATAGTAATGAATAATTGCTAAAATTGTTGATTTGGCCAAACAAACAATTTTCAGCGAATACAAGACTGGAGATTCACTACCAACAAGAGATCTCGTTATTGCAAAAGTTTTGCTTTAAAACAGGGCCTATTTTAACTCATTTCTACAAGGAAACCACATTTATATTTACCTTGTGGTTTAGTTTTACTCTATAACTAAATTCAACATGGAGGGAAAAAATAAAAAGTAAATTAGGAAAATCATACATACTAATTTACAGTTCTAACCATCAATCCATACTCAAATAGCAATAACAAAAGAATTCCATGTATCCCCAATCAGGGTGTATCAACATCCAGGCCGTTCCAGCAAAGAAGTCTAGCAGTACATACTAGGATCCAATAACAAAATACAAGTACAAAATGACACAAATTCCTTACCAAACTATTAGCAACTAAAAAACTTAATGTACCTCATGCTGGGCCTGATAAAGCATTTCCATCAGCGAGCTTCATATTGAACAACTACAAAAAAAATCAACATAAAAGTTTTCAAAATCTTCATATGTTTAGAGGCCACTCAACTTTATAAGCTCAAGACAAACACACTGACTATGATTTTGAATTGCTATAAAATCAAAGTCTTCATCTTCTGAACAGTTAAAAACTTATAACAGGGGATGAGGATCCAACATGAATTGTAATAATTAAATCGTACAGATTTGGGAAATACTAGCTTGGGTGAACTTATGGATGCAGCAAATCATACAATGATACAAATGACGACAATCAGTAAAAATAACTCCTTAAATTGAGAAATCTACATGTTATGTCAAAAACAGCAAACTCCCTGTTGTTACTTACAGCAGTCTAGTGTTTCTATGATTCCACCAGACGTGAGAAGCAACCCATAGTGTTTACGATTACAAAATTTAAGACCAAACACACACCTGAAGCGCTTATGATTTAATATCCTAAAGAAGCATTAGGAAGCAAAAAAAACTGACTAGGCATTTGGGAAACCACGAAGAAAAATATACGCAGAGAAGAATGTCTAAGAAAACAAAGCCATGAAATATGCCAAAGACAACAAAAACTAGAAGAATTAATATAGAATCTTACTTCTACGAGTGCGCTTTTTGTAGAGGATACGGTAGCCGCAATCTCTGCACTGGATGACGTCCCCCGACTTCAGAGGACACTCCGCTCCACAATCTAGCCATTTTTATAGAGGTTATTTCGAAACAATCAATCAAGGTAAAAGCGAGAAGTGATCGATTAAAAAGTAATTAACAAATTAGCCTGCGCTAAAGGTTTTTTACCTCCGCAGAGGTAGATAACTGGCTCTGGCTGTTGCGGATCCATCGATAAAGAATCTAAGATGTGATCTCGCAAAATCGGAAGACCGCTCGTTAAAAGAGCAATTTGTTGTATTTACCTCTCTCTCTCGTGTTAGGGTTTGGTTGTCGCCAGAGTATTTGGCGAAAAGGCGGCACGTTGATCGTGTTGTAAATTACTCTTGGGCAAATTCTGCAATGGACCAAAAAGATTTTGGACCGTCCATTTAGTCACGATCGAATGGTTCAGATAATTTACGAGGTCCAAAACTCTCCGTTAAATTTAACAGATTTTTTTTCGGAAGGGTGTATTTAACGTATGAAGCTCTCCGTTAGGGCCTGTTCGGCTGTACAGTGGGAACGGGAACGGGAACGGGAATAGGAAATTTTTGAACTGGATTTTACTGTTCACGTGAGAAAAAAATAATTCAGTCTGAGTGAATTTTTTTTTTCCCACGTGAACAGTAATTTTCTATTTACTGCCGAACAGGGCCTTAGTCTAGTTGCTCCCTTAGCCTTTTTTTTTCCACCTCCTCCCGCCGTGAGAAAAAGCCGAAGTTTTTATTAATAGAAAATAAAAATAAAAATATTGACATTGAAGAAATTTTTTGTTGAAATTTGAAATATAGCAAAACTTCATAATCCATAACATCCAGGGGTCGTTATGGATCATTACGGCCTGATTAGCAGAATATTGGTCAAATAAAATTTTAATATAATTAAATAAAAAGTTAAATAATTAAATGGGGATAGAAGAAATATTGTTAAGTTTTGATGGGATATTAGATATTATTGTGTTTTTTATGGGATATTGGCTATTTCAAAAGTTTCTATGGGTACACCAGAAAATTTTCCTTCTTTTATTTACATCCTCAGTTTAAAATTATAAATCAAATCATTCAAATACTATATTTCATAGTTCTAATTTTCCAATGCATATGCTCGGCGGATCCAGGATTTCTATCAGGATAGGACACTAATTGGATTTAAATAGCTAATCGGGTACTAAATATAAAATAATTCAACTCATAATTTTGCATACTTCAATTTCAATCCAGAATTTATTATTATCAGTGTTCTAAATAGCGCGCTATAGCGCCGCTATAGCGTTTTTGGACCCCAAACGCTACGCTATGACATCAAAATGCGCTATTTGCGCTACGGCCGCTATTTGCGCTATTTGCGCTATACAATATGGGTTTTTTTTTATTTTATTTTTTTAAGAAATTTATATGGGTTTTAAATAAAGATAAAAAAAATCTCAAACCGAAATTGAATTTGTTGCTACTTGCTACAGATAAATCAATTTGAAATTAGGAATATAAATTGAAATTTGAATAGAAAAAAAGTCCAAACCAAAATTAAAATTTGAATAGAAAAAAAAATAGATTATGTCATGAATCATGATGCATAGTATATTTTTAATAGGAAAAATCGATAGTTTATGATATTACTATGGATATTTGAACCGCAATTTGGACTTTGTACGGGTTCAATATGAATATTATAATTTCTTAATTACTTTGGTGTTATTTATTGTTCTATGAGACTTTAGATAATGTTGATATTTAGTACAAATATTGAATATACGAAATGTAAAAAAAAAAACGCTATTTGGAATAGCTTCCGCTATAGCGACGCTATTCGCTATAGCTTTTTTTTTTGCCTTCCCGCTATGACGCTATAAACGCTATTTAGAACCTTGATTATTATTAATACGAGGAGGGTTCAAATGCCTCCATTTTTTGTGCCTCCATCATGCCTTCATTTTTAAGAACTTTAATAACTCAAAATTTAAAATTTAAAAGTCAAAATAAAACTGTTGGATATAATGTACATCATTTTATCTATGCGCATGTAAAAAATTGTGACATTTCAACTTTGTTTTGGTTGTCATCAAGAGTATGTAAAAACATACTAATATGGATAATTTCTAGACGTTGATTTTTCAAATGATTGATTCACATAAAAACAAAATTGAAATGTGATATTTTTTTTTATGAGCACATAGAGAAAATAATATAGATCACATCTAACGTTTTTATTTTGACGTTTATAATTTAAATTTTGATATATTAACATTTTTTAAAATGGAGGCATGGTGGAGGCACAAAAAATGAAGATATTTGAACCCTCCTCTATTAATATTTACCATTGCAATTCACAGATAAAAAAAAAATTTAGAACTACTTAAAAAGTTTCTATCCAACCTAATGATAGAATTAAAAAAACGAAGCAAATAGCATAAGTTGTACCTCCATTTTCAAATAAGATTTAGTTCAAAAATATCCAAATGAGAATTCACAGAAAGCGCATGGTACAAAGACTGAAGGAATCATAATGCGTCTAGATTGTCAATATGTTTTGAGTTTTGCTTTTATATTTGTTGTAACACTAACCTTAATTTGTATGTATCCCTTGATAGCTACCAAGTTCACAAAAAATCAAGTACAAATTAAATATCAAATCTACTCTATTCAAACAACAAACATGTGTTGTAGTACTAAAGAGGGATGTTGCTCAACCTACTTTACTTGCCCGGGTTCGATTCTTGTATGGCGTAAAAATTAGACTTTTACTTTCTATCTATGCTGCCATATTGGTGCCACAACTCAAGCGGTTGGGCCATGCTTTTTAAAACATTCTGGGTCAACAATAGACACTAAATCTAATCAGGGGTAGACACTCAATCGGGCAGAAGTAGGCACTACAAACAATTAGTACCGGGCTTAAATTTTTTTTCAAATACCTCTGGACCTTAATGGATCTGCCACTGTTCTGTTTACAAATTATTTTGCGCTTTGTAAATTGTTTACAAATTATTTTACTAAATTGTTTACAACATTTAGTAAGGTACTTATTGATAAGCAATATCAATTGGAGAAGAAATTTTAGTGGGATATATATAAATCATACTTTTGGACCAAAAGTTATGTCTAATTACAAATTTGATACAAAAATGCTCCTAGATATATATGACCCAGAAAATCTTTACAAAAATGCCAAGAAGCCTTCGTATGATTTACTTTACCCGGGCCATTGTATTAATGACTAACCTTTACAAGAGGAACTCTCCATATGGAGGTCTAAAATCATGAAATGCTCAAAATAGAAGTTCCTAGGGGATTCTTTGCAAATAGTCCTTGCCATTATCAATTGATTTGGAGCCTCCTTCCATTACCATCAGCTTCTTCTTTTTCTTCTACAATTTCAGGAAATACAAGAAATACTATTTGTGAATTTGAGTTCCATGATATAATCGTACCATATTGGTACCATCTTAAACCAGCAACAGCCTAAATAAACCAACATATAGTTGTTTAACAAGGCTTGTGCTTTTAATTGTGTTAAATAAACTTCTCCTTTAAAAAACTCTGTTAATAAATACTTGAATAAATAAAAGAATATTATAATATACCTGTATATGGGTTTCTTGAGACAGGTACAGGTGAGCCAGGCACTTTTTCATTTCCTACCAAAGAATAATCCCTGGTTCTTGTATTTCCAACAACAGCCTTGCTCTTCAAATAATCTCTAAGGGAAATTCCTTTCTGGTATCCTGTGCCGGCTACCTTGTTTGTCGCGTGAGAAACTACACTATAAACCGGTGTTAACATTTCACCAACTGCTTCAGTTACTGTCTTGTAGTCTCCACCATCAGACACACCAGTGTTAAAATTAGAGTTATCTTCTGGTGCATTGTTAGCAACTTTTTTTGTTCCAATCCGGGCCGACTCAACTATCTTACTGGCTGCTTCAGAAACTGCATGATATGCTGGTGTCAATATCTCAGTGACCACTTCGGTGACTGTCTTATAATCATCCTGATTAACGGGATTGCTATTAGATCCCTTGGGATGATTGACTGTTAACTTGGTGGAAATGGGTTTTAAGTTGATGGGTTTTTCAATTTCGAGTGACGTTGAGTTGAGCTCTAAGGGTTGGGGTTCAGCTGTATTTTGTGGCAATTTTTCACTGGTTAATTGTGATGCTGCTGTGTTGTTAACTTGATTTGATGAGCTTCCTTTAAAATCCATGCCAAGTATTTGAGTTGATCCAGCTATCTTAGAGTTATCAAAAGTTGTGGTTCTAAGGTGTTCAAATTTGTTATGATCTGGTGCATCTGTAGGAACTTGGATTCCGGTCATTGAAACTCTGGGCTTGGTCTCGGTGGGTGCAAAAGAAACTGTGCGGCGGTCATTGGTAGCATTGAGTTCAGGTTCTTGACTTGTTGCAACCTTTGAATCAGCAATCTTATGAGCAACTTCTGAAAGTACTTTATAAGTAGGCGACTCATTAGGTTTTGCCTCAGTATCCTTGTCATTATTCCACATGTTTGCAGAGATGGGTCTGGAGGTTTCGGGTTTATTATGCCTGTTTAGCTCAGGTGAACCCGAGAAGGAAACCGCTTGGTACATTTTTGTACTATGTTGGTGATGATCTTGAGCCTTAGAGGGCAAACTGGAGGGTGAATCCAGTATTTCGTTGAGTTCTTCTACTATGATGTTGTAGTCAGTGAAAGTTATGTCATTACTATTGTTTCCGCAAATCATTCTAGAGTTTGATGTATTTGACAGCCGAGTCTCTGAATATTGAGGTTCATTATATGTATTGACTACAAGTCGAGGCGATAAAGATGAAGGACTGCCAACAAACCGAGGTGATAGAGATGAAGGATATTTGGTTCGTTCAAGTTTGCGGTTGTTAAATATCACTTGTTCACTTCCATCAAATTCTTTAATTTCAGGCGAGGTTGGAAATGAGAAGGAGGTGGGTGGACACTCACTTGAGCCTACTCGAACAGGCTTGAGTCGCACCGGATCAGATTTGGTCCTGGCCATATCATGGACTTGGACTTCTTCTATTCCTGACTTGACTCCAGGTCGCGGTCTGTAAGATTTGCAGCGTGTGAGTTGTGGTGGGGACGTGGCGCGTTGCGATTGGAGCTGGGCAGGTTGTGGTGGGGAGTTCAATACTGATCCTTGTTGTGTCACCGACTGTTGCCTGTACAATTTTGGTGCAATTTCGGATTCATACACTGCAAAGAGCCAAAACAAAATGGGCGCACATTCTTAATTCATTTAGGTGGATAAATTTGATGCCGAACTAAAAAAAAAAAAAAATACCAATCAAACTAACTTGTCGGAAGGTACTAATTAACAAGAAAAGGGTTAAGAATTGCAAGAGGGAAATGATACTTCTTAAGAAGAAGAAAAATATAATCCAAGGCTTATAATTGCTCCAATATATATATCTAGCTTCGATTGAAAATACCTTTTTGTCTGGTATACTTTTCCTTGGTGATAAATTAAGTATATGTTTTGAATTTAATATATGCCGTTGTTTATCCTATATATTTTTTGGCTTGCTTTGTTTATTTGAGAGTGTATCTAAGATATTTTTCTTGATGAGTTCATTATGACCCTACATGTAATTATGAAAAAAAAAAAATAAACCAAATATTTAAAGTAACAAAAGGTAACTAAAATTTTACATGTTCTTGGATAAGAATTATTCGAGTATAATGTATTATTCGGTGCCCCGAGATAGTCAGCATCATGCTCTTCCGTGTTTCCACCGTTCCCCAAATCGACCGAAGTAGTTGCGTTATCAATTTCATGTCCTTGCCTCTGCTCATTATCATGCGCTTGTCCATGCAAGTGCTTCTTTATATAAGGAAGTATTTGCTTCCATTTCTTGGCCTTTTCTTGAACCTTTGTCATGATAGTTGGCTTCTCCTGGCTATTCTGAGCACTGTCAAAACTTGGTTCACGACTGAACCGGGTCTTGGCAGTCGGTGTATTTGGCGTCGAACAATAATGTCCCGCATCATCCAAATAATCCTCCAGATGCTTCTTACCTATGGAGGTGCATACAAAATCAGGGAGTTAGTAGTAGGGAGAACATTTGCAAACGATGCGCTGTGTTGTTGAGAATTTGTTGCATAATGTTTTTTATATATAACTTAATTTGCATTTAAATATTTTCTTTGAAAAAAAGTTACCATCATTTGGGCTCCTAGGGGAAGCCCACGCCTTCATCCATTCATGCTGATTTTGCTCTTCCTCTTGAGCCATGTTTTAATCCTGTCTCTTACTCTGGTGTCTTTCTATATTTTCAATCTCGGATCCTTTTCTCTCTCTACAAATATTAACGTTGAAAATCCATTCAGTAAGGGTGGTAAAATTTAGCTCTACCTATATTTGGTTGATGAAGATTGATGGCTAGGGGTAGAGGAGGTCTCCCAACCATTCTCTACTTCAGCATCCAATAGGCTGACGCCAGACAGAGACAGACGGAGCATCGAGCATTTAAAGCAAGTCAAAGAAAAAAAAGATTGCAAATCAATTTCCAATGGAATTAATGAAAGCAACCGATAAAAGTTGTAAGCTATGAAGTTCCAAACAAAAGACGAATTAGTGGTGCATGTTATCTTGAACGAAGTGGTACGTGTTAACTCGAAGAAAAAAAAAAATCAAAGAGACTGTCAATAGTCAGTACTTTACAAATTTATATGCTAACTTTACAGCACAAATATATTAAAATTTTAATTGTGAAGAATGGCTGAAATTTTTATTCATAAGAAATAAAAAAAATATTAAAGGTAACTGTGGATTCTAAAAATAAGAAGGCAACCTCATGATTTGGAGAATATATATATATAAGTGGGACTCCAAATGAGAACAAAATCCAAAAAATAAAATTTCCAAATATGAGACTCCAAAATAAGACAAAAATACAAATGTGGGACACCTTACAGTTCATCAAATTCCAAATGGCTATTCATATGTAATTTAGTGTAATTTATCGTATTTTAACATAATTTAACATAATTATTGTAATTTAGCGTAATTTAACATAATTTCAAGTAATTTAGCGTATTTTAGTATAAATATGTTAATTATATATAAAAAAAAAGTAATCTAACAAATATAAAAAAAAATCAATTTTTTAGTGTTAGATTTCAGCATTTTTGTTATTCGTCTCTAAATTAAAACCGGTCAGAAAATGGCCGGTACCGAAATCAATTAAAACCTTTGGATATTTTTATTAATTTTCCAAAAAACTTGGACATTTTTATTAATTTATAATTAACTTTGGATACTAATAATAGCGGTGAAAATGGCGCCTTAGACTTAAAAATTATTTGTCAAGAATGGGATTCGAACCCATGCCCTTTCGGACCAGTACCTGAAACTGGCGCCTTAGACCAACTCGGCCATCTTGACTCTTTTGTATAATCTTTAGTAATTAAGTAACAAATAATAAATGTATATTGCGAATGTTTTTTTGTCCCCGCCACTCGAGTCTCGAACAGAAGAGCAGGCTTAGGAGGAAAAGGGCGATGCTTCTCCAGTCCTGTCCCCAAAACCCACGGAGACGGCACTAACAGTTTTTTTTTCGCGTGAGAGAACTGAGATGGCGGAAGCACGAATCGCGAGGCAGACCGACTACGATCTCTTCTCTCCGACCACTCCGATTGTCATCGATAATGGCGGCTCCACCTTCCGAATTGGGTACGTTCCTCCACTGTTTTCCACTTTCGCAATTGAAACCCTGTAAATTTCTCCCTTTTTTTGTTTTCGGGCCACTTTCCAAAGGTAGGGTTTGAGTTTGGGATTTGCTTTACCAAGAGTGTTTGTTCCTCTTTTGATTCCCCTTCCCCTGCTTCTCTAAGGAATTTTGCAAATGTACCTGTCTAAGCTGCTTAGTTTGCATTGTGGCCCAGTAGGTTGCTTAAATTTTTACTTTTACCTGGTTAGTTTGTAGTAGCACAGCACGATGCAAACTTCTCAGAAGAGTGCTTCTCTTTGTCCTGAAAATGATAGTTTTATGTATAGTTCTCACTCGCAGTGAGCTATCTTGAGTTGAGGGTTTCATAATTAATACAAAATACTATCTAATCTTAGAGGGACATAAAGTAAATTGTAATTTTAACTTTCTAAGGGCCCCTATGAAGAAATTTTGTTCTGTTATATTAGATGGGCTGGTGAGTCGGACCCCCGCATCATGTTTCGAAATGTCGCTTTGAGGCCTCGGCATAGATCCACTGGTTCATCTCTCTCTCTCATATTCATGTACAGATGAATTAAATAAGTACAGTATAGAATTGTGGTTCTACTTTATACCATTGATTTGCTTTTGCTAAACTGTGCCATCAAAGTTACTTATTTCATAAAATCTGTGTACCATTTAAAACCATTTATCTAGAATAATCTCTACGATTCATTTGTATCAAATTACTCTAGGGGAGACCGTGACAGTAGTAGGAGAGCATGACCCAGCATTATTCAAATATTTTGACTGCACGAGGTCATCATGGCGCTCTCCATTTGACAACAATGTCGTGTATCAATTCGAAATCATGGAATATGTTAGTTACAGTAGACCCTATTTTTTTCTCTTCTTCTTTCAAGATCAACCATTCACTGGTATTAATGTCAATTTTTGTTTTCTTTGTAAGGTCACTTTTCTCAAGTATCTTTAGGATTGTTTCTAACTTTTTGATGTTAATTAAAGGGATGTAAAAGAATCTTTTAGTTGGTTCTACCAGCTAATGGTACCTCTTATGGGCATGCATACAGAGAAAAACTTATAAAATATATATAAAAAAAGGATCTTCCAGCAATAGCTTTCATTTTCTGAGCCCTTTTTGTAATGCCTTTTCAACAACTTTTTAGTTCTAAAAGGGCCGTGGATACTCTCTAACTCTAGAATTCCTTGTTGTTCAATTTTAGGTGCTTGACTATGGATTTGATCAGTTAGGTGCAAGTTCTTCTATGGTAGGTTAAAATAATTTGCATAGTTAAAATATTGTCATTGTCAATCATCTTTCAATAATTTATTTCTTGTTATTTTGAAAATTTGAAAATGGAGGCAGGGAAGGTTGATCATCCAATCCTTATGACAGAGTGCATTTTGAATCCAGTTTCCTCTCGTGCTAAAATGGCTGAACTTCTCTTTGAAACATATGGCGTACCATCTGTAGGTATGAGAGGCATCGTTGTCATTTTATAACGATTGATTTTTGTTAGGAAGAAAATGGCTGTTGACCTCCAGTATGCATAAGTTGACATTGGTACATGTGTACCTGACTCTCGTCACATACTAAATTGATGTTTATGTACCCGTTATGTCCTTTTAGAATTGCTCTGATGTTGCTTTTCAAATTATCATCTCATATTTCAGTGCTGGACTTATATTATTGGTTTAATCACAAGCAATTACTTGCAGAAATGTTGTTTAATTGTGACAATACTTCTTTTTGTGAAATCCAGCATTTGGTGTAGATGCTGCATTTAGCTATAAGTACAATCAAAATCTTGGGATTTGTGCTGAAGATGGGATTGCTCTTTCTGTTGGTTACATGACAAGTCATTCTATCCCGGTAAGTAAAATATACGCAAGGATTACCTTACAGGTATGCTTGTTTTGGCACTGATAAACCAGGAGGTACAATAGAGATATAAACATGCTGGCACTACAAAGCACCAACTGATTTGTGCTTAAAACGTGTTTATGTGTGCATATACACCCTGCGTTAGTCTTTTAGGGTTTCTACACTCTTTTCTTTAACTTGTTTTTTTCGCGAAATACTAATTATATCATATGAAATTCCATTTACAGTTTTTAAAAGGCGAACCACTACCAGAGGGAAGTTGCCGTACTAATGTGGGGGGTTACCATGTCACCAACTATTTAAAGGAGCTTCTCTCTCTTAAATACCCCTATCATGCGTAAGTTTTTTCTTTTCTCTGCTTCGCATAGTGATATGATGTTTGTTTAAAAATCTTATGTAACTTTTTGGATTTTAAAAAGGTCAAGTATTACTTGGGAAAAGTCAGAGGAACTGAAGAGGGAGCACTGTTATGTGGCACCTGACTACGCATCAGAGCTGCAAATTTTCAAAGTTTGATTTTTTTTTTTTTTTCTTCTGTTAATTTGTTACTGCTACTTTATTTTACGAAATGGAGACTTTGTTTTGCTATCTAAAATTTAATATTTTGTATAAAGGATCCAAGTCTTCCCATTAAAACAAAAAAAGAAAGACGTTATCACATTTCTCTTAAAAGCCCTAGCAAAGATAGTTATTAACCTAGTGCATAAAAGTGATGTACTGCCAATGTTTGGGTACTGCTAATAAAAAGTCTTTTGAGGTTTTGCTGAAATAAATGCGCTTTTCTAGGGGCATATATAATTTTTTTGATTTTGCAAGCTAGTAACATTACCAACATATGTTTCACAATTACAAAATATATATCTAAATGGCACCGGTTATAGGTGTCTAAAAGGATCTATGCAAAATGCTCTTTTTGGCATGTTGATTATGTAAGATGCTCTCAACTTTGTAGAAAGGGACAAAAGAGTCAGAAGAAAAGAAACGGGTGTGGCAGCTTCCATGGATCCCGCCTCCACAAGAGGAGCCCCCATCAGAGGAGGAGCTTGCTAGAAAGGCTGCTATAAGAGAAAAACAAGGCCAGAGACTGCGCGAAATGGCTGCAGCAAAACGGTCACAGAAGATCACAGACTTGGAAAATGAGCTGCATGTTTTGGAGACTTTGCTGAGTCAGCTTGAACAAGCTGAGCAACCAGAGGTAAGTTCTTTTTCCAGGTCAAGTTTGCTGTAGCAATGCCAGTTGATCATGAAGTATCTCTTTTATACTGATTTCTAGCAGTCATTACCATAATTAACCATTTGTGCTTATGGTTGTTAGTAATTGTTACGACAATTATGGGTTTTGTATCAATGCTAAGATTATTGTACCAGTACAAGTGTACATGTCTACTGTTCAAATGGTGCCAAGCTTTGTAGCGTGTACCAGTACTGTCCTTGCACCATCTCTTGCTGGTGCTGAGGGTCAGACTGGTACCTATGGTATAATGCAGTATCAATTTAGATACAGCAAAGATAACTTTGGCTATAAGACAAGATTTTGGTAATCTGTACTGACATAAAATGGCTTGATCGGTGTGGTGCCATACTTGTATGGAACTGGACTGACACTGTCAGATTGCCTTATCTTCGTGTTATATTAAGTTGTTATTAATACAGTGGTTACTCTGACTGGTGCATCCTTCATATAATTGTTCCTCCATATACCTGATACTTTTTGTGCCTGGTTCAAGAGAACATGCTTGTTTCCCAGTTATAACAGAATGTTTTCTGCTTTTTGGTTGAATCAATAAGCAGGTGGCATCTAGTATTTTGGCCCGATCGGGTTACCTTTCTAGACAAGAGATTGAAAGTGCTCATTTTAGGGTTTCTCAATCTCTCAGAAAGGCCAGGGGGGAGCCAACTGGTACAGTAGAAGACAATGCTGACAATGTCACATCAGCTGATAAGTACCCACTTGTGTCTATATCTGATGAGATGCTGACACCTGACCAGGTACAGTGTGTTAATATTTTATTTAGGTAGGTACCAAATGGTACATGCAATTAGGCTCTTTTGGTCACTTTCATCAGGGTACAGGATATCCACTGTTTGCTAATGTCTTTTGCCTGTGAGCACAACTGAAATTGAGCTGGTTCAATTTTTTTTCCTTTTGTAGCTAAAAGAAAAGAAGAGGCAATTATTTTTAAAAACCACATCTGAAGGCCGTCTACGTGCAAAACAGAAACGGTCAGAGGAAGAAATGATGAGGGAGAGACAGAACCAGCTAGAGGAAGAGAGAAGATTGTATGTATTTTCTCCTGTCTTTCTCTTTGAAAATTTGCATCTCCTACACAAACGAGGTAATTAATTTCAATGTTTGTAGAGAGAATCCTGAGCTTTATCTGGAAGAACTACGGGTGAAATACAAAGAGCTTTCTGAGAAAATGGACCAGAGAAAGAGACTGAAAACAAATGGAAATGGTAATGGAAATGGAAACGGATCAGGAAATGGGAATAATGTTTCTGGTGGGACTGGCCGTGGTGAGCGACTGAATGCGGCTCAGAGAGAGCGCATGCGGCTTCTAACTACTGCCCTTTATGATAAGTAAGGACCAAACAACCACTCAATTGCATTGTTGTAACTGGTTGTTGTTTTTTTCTTATGTTAATTTGCTTGTTATTGTCATTTGTTTTTCAAGGCTGCTTTTGAAGAAATGGCATTGCAATATTATTTATTTCCTTTTCTTTTATCTTTTATTTCTTTTGCTTCTGACTGTGTTTTTATTTATTAATGTTATGAATCTGTTATTGTAGTCAACCTTGGATCCTTGTAAATCATCAGTTTACTGTTGTATTGATTGGTTTTTGTTTCCATAACATCATTATAATTTCCAAAAATATAGGGGGAAGGGAGAGGATACATTTGGATTAAAAGATGAAGATTGGCAGTTATACAAGCTAATGAGTAAAGATACTGATGACGACGATGATGTGGTTGATCCTGATGAGGCCGAGCTGGAAAGAGTCGCTACTAAGCTCCAGGTTGAACTACTTTCTGTTTTGAAGGATCTTTTATTTCTTTTTTGTGTGCACAAGTGTATCTAAATTAGTTTTGATATCAGTGCACCTTGTGTGGAGGGTATGCATAGTAGCTTGTTTTAGTTTGGAGGCACAAAAGCTAATTTTGCTGAGGCCTTGTACAAATATGGAATATGCTTGCTTATGCAGTGTTCCCTTTTTTTTTCTGCATTTTAGCTATGAATTTCATTGGGAAAAGAAATTAAAAGGGTTCCTTTTGTTATGTAGGAATTTGACCCGTCTTTTGTAGGGAGGACCGAAGCGGGGCTGATGCAGAGCGCCCAAGAGCCTCCCCGGCCACGCACCCTCACAGCTGAAGACTACCAGGTTGTGCTCGGTGTGGAGCGTTTTAGGTGCCCTGAAGTACTATTCCAGCCAGGCATGGTTGGAGAGTACCAGGTGGGTCTAGATGAGATGGTTTCTCACTCTCTTAGGAGGCTACCAAATTTGGACAGTTCGGTTAAAGACCACATGTGCCAATCTATATTTCTGACAGGTGTTTGACCTCTCTCTCTCTCTCTCTCGGATACACACACACGGAGTATGGGACCTACTGGCATGAAACAGTTCAGCTCTGCCACTTCCATATAAGAATTGTCATAATTGTCATTCTGTTTGGATTCAGTGCCAGTAAATATAAGCGGTCACACCAGACCTGTAGTACCATAATGTACCATATTTTACCAGACCTATACCAGTTTTATCTAGAATTAGTATGTACCAGATGGTCAGATATATATTGTGGCAACAGGTGCTTCTGTATTGGTACGTACTGAGTGGTGCAGAACCAACCCCTTGATTTTCCTGTTTGTACTTTGCAGTGGAACTTAAGGATCAGATATGCTACAGGTTTTGGAAATATTCTGAAGGGAATGCTAGATACTTTGATGCTAACTCAGTCAACTGACAAACATGAACAATTACTTATTTTGATTATATTTTATATTGTTTGTATGTGATAGGCGGTGGCTCCTTATTGCCTGGTCTTGAGCAAAGGCTGGAGACAGGTATCAGGGCAACCCGACCATACCTCTCCCCTTTGAAAATTGTGCGAGCAGTAGACTCAGTGATGGATGCATGGAGAGGGGCTTCTGTGTATGCAGCCTCTGAGATGTTTAGCACACAAATATTTAGTTTGCAAGATTATAATGAGAAGGGGGAGGATTGGCTAAGTAGATACAATATTGTTTACTCTCTGTATGATTAGGGGGGAGAGTAGTTAATGCTGGCGTAGAAGTATAGGTTAATACATCTCCTTTTCAGATATGTTGATGCAACAAACCAGTGTACTTCTGGAGATTTTTCCTCTATTTGATCATTCAGTACCTTTGAAGAAATGGCTAGTGCATTTATTGGTATGCTCATCTTTAATCTTTTGCTCTTGCATCTACATAACTGAACAAAAGTAAAGACGAGGATGCCCAAATACCTATTTTGTAATGCTGATTCTATCTAAGAAGAGCAAGGCTCAGGTACTATGGATAGCATAAGGCCTTCTGTGCTACGGTCTCAAAAATCTATCGTATAAACTTTAAACTTCGATCTAAGTATAGTTATCAAAACTAACATTCGACTGATTTAGATACGGCAACATCGTATGAGTTTGTTCCTGTACTTTCAAGACTTGTTCTAAGAAGTAGTATTATTAGAGTTTAAAATTTTGAATGCATTTGAGTTGGATGTAGATTTGATGTTTCTCTACATTTTCATTAAAAGAACCAAATTTTTGGTTTAGTAGAAATTCCAGAATTAATTTTTGAATATGGTAAAAAACTATATAGTTATTAAAACTAATATTCAACTAACTCATAATTTAGTGTAAATGAAATACACACAAATTGCAAATAAAATAGTTCTCAAAGTTGCATCTAAATAAACAAGTTCACAACCTGCATACAAACATCAATTTAAATCACCTATTACTATGCCTAAACGGTATTCTGAGAAACCGACCAGTTCCAGAAGATGGCCTACCAGATGGCTCTGCTTGGCTTTCAGATGCCCCTACTTGGCTTCCAGATGCCCTTGTACGCCTATCAGTTGACCTCCTTGGTTGGCTACCAGATGACTCTCATTGCACCCCAATCGCCTCTCCTCCCATGGCAACTGCCTCTCCTATTGCTTCTACAAACATAGCAGATGCATCTAAACGGCTTGTAGCTGTGCTACGCCGTGACCCTTGCGACCCAGTTGCCTCTGCGATAACTCGCTCATGTTCTGCTGCGTTTCTGACCTCTGCATTGCATTTGTTGCTTAGTAAGCTAGCCAAAATTGGAATGAAATATAATTTTTGATGAATGTTACATACCTCTTCTATTCCTGTCGGTAGTGGAATGGCGAGCCTGATGCCCCCTTCGCCTACCTTGCATTTCGTCCATGGTCATTACATGACGGGTGTGTTTTCTCCTCCCAACCCTAATCCAAACCTTGCTAGGAAGAATTCTAGGAGAATGACAAACTGGCCATTCGCCCATATTGCCATAAGGAACAAACACCCCACTCCAAGTACTTTCAAGATAGTTCACAGTATACCAATCTGCAACAAATTGGTTCTCGCTCCAGTTTTTTGCACAACAAACCGCTAAGACATGAGCGCATGGAATAGATGTTAATTGGATACCTCTGCATGTATATTCCATTTTGTTGCCGGGCCCGCATGTCACAACGTACTGGAATTCTCTATGAATAATGTCTATATTTCCATTGGAGCCACGGGTGACTAGAATATACTAATTTGAGGATGAAACTTGATACTGACATTCGCCGTGTGTATAAGAGACCAAATGCATTTCTGTAGCTTTGAGCCACCGATTTTTTAGCTTGAGCTCCACCCATTCAGAAAATAACTTATTTGCATCTTTTAAATCCATGGCTCGCTTCTGCCGCTCAACAAACCATATGTTGCACTTGTAAAAAGTATTCTCCACAATGGCAGCCACGAGCATTCTCCGGCTAATCCAAATGGAGCCATGAGAGTGTATGGTTATGGGTCAGGTACGAATAAAGGAGGTTCTGGTTGTGATGTATAATTTGGCGCAACCGAATTTTGACCAGAACTTCCAACCCCTGACTCTATCGGAACTCTCTTAGCGTAGATTTCTATGATAAAATTTCCAGTGGCCTTTAACCGCCCGTACAGGCCTCTCCATGCAGCATCACTTAATATCGTAACTCTAGTATAGGTTGGGGGCGTTCCAAAGTTCACTCGGGTTGCCAATTCTAAGTTCCACATTTCTGGGTTATAACCAATGCATTCATGAATCAAAGACTTCAAGTTTCAAATTGAGGTATCATCATCAACAATGAATGAATTAATTGCCTCTTTGGAGTAATGAATCATATATGTATTAGTCAAAAAAATTCCACCACAGTGTAATAAAATCATCATTGATATGGTCAACAAACTACATTTTGGTAAATAGTAAACAGTTGTCAGATTACTAATTTAAATGTATGAGTTGCTGAAAAAAAATAAAAAAATAAAAAACCTGAAAATAGCCTCAGAAATTGCCTTCTCTCTTCCTCTTCCTCTTCCTCTCTTTCTAATCGGTTCTTATTTTAATCTCGTCCGGTCATTTTTTAATCGGTTTGGGCATTTTTAAAAATACTCAGCTTAGCTGGGTATAATTAACAATTGTAATTAATTTTGGATATTAATAAAAATGTCGGATATAGGTGGGTTAATTTATAACGGCATAAGTAATTTCTTATATCATGTTGTTTCATGCATAAAGTACTTATAAAATTAGTTACACCCCAATCAAACATGGGCATAGTGTATATTCTCTCCAATTTCATCGGTCATAACTTTTTGCCCTTTTTGCCGTAATACAATGCAGATGCAAGTATAAGAACCAAATAGCTCATGGCGGTCCTAACACCACATAATTGGCTGCAAAAAGTATGATGATCCAAGCATAACTCGGAGGAAATAAATTTATTGTTATTCCTTGAGTCTGACTCTGCTGCTTTTTCGAAAGAAAAGTAGGAATTTGTTTTTTCGGATCCAACTATTCAAATTCGTTGAGATTTGTATATGAAAATATTTCTTTATCAAGATACGCGAATGAAAAAATTTGAATGGTTGGATCTAGAAAAACAGATTTCTGTTTTTCTTTCGGAAAAGCAACAGAGTCCATTTCTTATTCCTTGGGAATAACATAAACTTGTTATTCGGATCCCAACTATTTAAATTTTTTAAACGCGAATTTAATGAAATAAGTTTTTTATGCACCAATCTCAATGAAAATCAACAATTAGGATTGGAATAACAGCAGATTTATTTCCTAAACCGGATGCCTAACAAATCGGTACGGTCCGAATTTATAGTGCTTTTAATTATTATTCTTTTAAGAATATGGAATAGACAGATAAAAAATTTCTTTAATTCAGAATCCATGATTTGTTCGTTTTTGGAATCTGTTCATTTGTTTTAAAGAAACAGACGAACCATAGAAATACGAAAAAAAAAAAAAAAAAAAATTAAACTCCTGATTTTAAGCATGTCTACAATTTTAATAAGATGCAAATGACAATTTTTAACATTAAACTGATGCATGTTAAAAATAAGCCGAACAATACTTCTAAGTTCTAAGAGCCCTGGATGATACCTCGAACTGAAATTTTTAAGCAATAACAATTATAAAAATTATTTTTCTAGAAGGTTTAGTGTCAAATTTTAAAAATAAAAAGATCGGACAATTATTTTCCATCCTTAAATATTTTATTAGACACAACCAGCGGCATAAAAGAAAAGGTGCAAAAAATAATCACCATCGATCTGTTTTAAGATTCGTGCAGAACACTTTACTTTTTGTGCGTGTCTGTTTCAATTATCGTGCGGACAAATCTTAAGTTAGATCGGACGGTCATCATGCTCGTTGAACTTAAAAGTAGGTCCAATGGGTATCGGACCTACTCCGTTCTCTTATAAAAAAAGATTGAGACGGAAAAAAAATTCTGTCCTGTTTAATTTATTAAAATTTTCGTTATAACCACTGTTTTTGAAAAAAAAAAAAAAAAAATCGGTTATTATCCTGATATTTCATTTCAAGTTTGTTTGGCTAACTAGGATACTTTCAATGTGTCGCCGAAATTTTTATTTACATCTTCAAGAAAAATAAATAAATCAATTAACTAATTTTTCGGAGAAATTATATTTTTACTGGTGACTGTAGTTTGAAATTGCGGTACAAGCTAATAGGACCGCAGTTTCAAAGTGTGTTCATGTTAAATATAGAATTTTGTTTGGAATAGAGTAATTTTTTTTTTGTTTGAAGATGGTAAAAATAAAAGTTTCGGATGTTTGACCCACGAAAATTTACGGATATTTCAAATGACGGTGGCGAGAAATTTCAGTTTTTGAGGGCATCCATGCTTTTTCATCCTAAATTTGATAATTTTGATCGCTGCCTTCGCTCAACAGTCACCATTTAGCATTTCCTCTCTCTCGCTTGCAAGTTAGAAAATCGCGTCGATGGAGAAAACGAAGATCGGAGACCTAATTTCACTGGCGCAAGAATCGAGAAAGGCCTCTAATAGTCCCGGTATTGCCTCCGGATCGCTCTCGAACAGTTCAAGTCAACCCCAAATCCTCGTACGTGCACCTACTGGGTATGGTACCTTGAATTAATTTTTTCTTTTGGAATTTTAAAAGGAGATTTTAGCACTTTAAGTTAGGATACAAGGGAAGAGAAGTTTATTTTGTTGCGGATGCAGCCGGGAATAAGGCTTGGAATTACCTTATTCCTGTTGGTACGTGCATTTTTTTCTGGGATAACTATATTTTAGCTGTAATCGGGCCCAATCCTTGACCACAGTGCTCCGATGCTCTCTCTATCCTCTTCCTGCATAATCTAGCTACCTACTAAATGCGGAGGGAGGGAAGAGAAAGAGAGAGTTTAACTACTGGATACCAAAGTCGATCTTATACCAAGTAACACTATGCAGAAACTAGAAAATTGGAATAAGAACCTTATTCTAATTTTCTAGTTTCTACATAGTGTTACTTAGTGGGAATAATATTGCTAAACTTACAAAAAAAATTCAGAAAAGTTGCTCTTGTAATTGGCTTTATTATATGATTCAAGAGAAGAGAAGATCATTTGGTATTTAGGGTTCTTAGTCGAGGTTTTAGGCAAAGAAGTTCAATCTTGGCTTTGCTTATTTATCTTAAAATGCTAAATAGCTAAATAGCATTGGTTATTAACCTTCTCTTTTTGGAATTTGTCCATGTTCTGACTATCTTTCCTTTTTATAGAAAGTACAGTTCTTATTTATTTTTATTTTTATTCAAGTATGTCACCGATTTTTTATGGACGTAAATTTTTACAAATATTGATCTTTCTCTATAGAATTTGATTAGTTACATGCATGAATACAGAAAATTTGCACACAACAAATAAATGTGATCAATACCACGTGCATCTAAATACATAATTGATGTGATTAGACCATGCTCATCTGGCACTTATTGGTTCCACTCTGAGTCCCCTACCAGGATCCATGTTATCTGTTAATTCTATAACAATCACCAACCAAAAATTAAATGTCTTTCCTTTTGGCAGGAGAGTGGTTTCTCTGTGGACATGTACAAAGATGAGTTTGCTCAGCTTTGGGGTTGGTATTGTAGTGGGTTTCATGCTTAAGACTCAGGTTAGGCGCTGGGCTTCTAAGCTGCTCAAGAAAATCAGAGATGACTAACTGAATGGCCGGTATGGCCTTACGTGATTTGTTGGAACTAGTTGTTTTCTTTGACTGGACTTCCGGGAATTTTGGTTCATGAATAGTCTTGTCTGTTTTTCTTGTTTTTGTTTTAAAAAGTTTAACTGAATTTTGGAATGCTTGCAGTTCCAGTTCTGTTCTGCAAACTTTTGATGGGTTGTGTTTTTATGATTGGTGAAAGTATGAGCTAGTTTGCTTTTTTAGGGTTTAGAATGATCTTTTGGGCTACAAATTTTTCTTTTTTGCTTTATTAATTGGGAGATGTTTTTCAGTACTGATGGGGAGATATTTTTGTATCTTTTTGTAAATCTGAGAACTTGCTTTGGGGACATGGCCCCATGTTATTGGTCATGGAGAGAACTAGTGTAGCTATGCATTCTTCCCGCAGATGGTAATGAGAATGGAGCATTTGTGTGGCATTGGTCCAGAAAACTGGTACTGACTACTGAGGCTTAGAATATTTGTACTTAATTCTTTTGTTTTCTAGGACCGAACTGTGGTGGGTGTGTGAGTTGTATTGAGCTTTTGAAAGGAAAAAAAAAAAGGTTTTTCAAAGTTCATAATATCAGTACAGTTTGGTTATGATATCTTATAAAATGATTTATCAAATGGGTGGCGTACTTTTTGCCTTATTTAACCTATCATAATATAAGCTCCTCTTGATGAGATTGGAGTAGGTTCGATGCCCATCGGACCTACTTTTAGGTTCAACGAGCATTATGACCGTCTATCTAACTCAAGATTAGTGCGCACGAAAATTAAAGTGTTTTGCACGAATCTTAAAGCAAATTGATGGTAATTAAACCCATCGGACGTACTCTCAAGTGCCTCTGGATGCCTACATTAATCTATTTGGGACAAGGAGAAGTGATATTTGGTCTACTTAATAGAGGATAGAGCTTGTAGGAAAACAAAAGTGGGGGCTCCATTCCTCAAGTAGAACAATGGCACATACCATCAATTCGAACAACGGCACAGCTGTGTTTTATATACAGAGGTGATGGATGCAAACTTTCACAAATGGGGTCCCTTTTCACCGGAAAGACAAGAAGTCTTACCTGTTAATCCCCTTTGATATTGGACAATTCGTTTCGAAGGTCGCTCTATTGTTTAAAAATTGTTATCTGATCATCGAACTTTAATCTTTCTTTCTGAAACAAACTGAGTCTATGTTTTATTCAAATTTGATCATTTATCACCAGTCTCATCCATTACAACGATGAAGTGATATCTGAAGAAAACATGTATTCGATGGTTCTGTAGAAAGAAATTAAAATGTAATGATGATATGAATTTCAGAGAAAGCTATGCAATCTCCTAGGATATGTTTGGTTGTAAAACAAGAATGACTATAATAGTCAAATCAAGAATAACTATTATTTGTCATATTATAATAGTCAAATCTCAAAATTCTTAGGAATAGTCTATTTTAATAAGACAAAAATGTTGGATTCACTATTCTAGTTATTTTAACTCAACCAAACACCGAATAAGCTATTCTGGATAGCTTAATTCCAAAAATAGCTTATTCTCAATCCAACCAAACATACCCTAAAAGAACAGTCTTTTGGTCTAAACTAGGATAGAGATCGGCACAGCAAGATTTGTTGTCTGATTAGTTCACGTGAGTAGAACTAGGGTGTTTTTAGTTTCATCAAGTTCCTTTGTGAACTTAGCTCTAAAATCTATCGAATTAGTTTCAAACGACAAATCCGAACTGTTGAAACTCATCTACCTTCTATATGCGAAAATTTTAAACTTTTGAATTAATTTAGTATAAAGTCAAGTGGTCAAAATTAAAATATTTATTAATTAATTTTAATGCGTTCATTTCTTGAACATTTTTTTACCACTTGACTCTGTATAAAATTAATTCAAAATTTTTAATTTTTCGTTTGTAGACACATCGCTCGTAAGGTAAATGAGTTTCAACAGTTTAAATTAGTTGTTTGAAGTCAATTCAATAAATTTTAGAGTTGAGTTCAGAAACACCTTAGTTCTACTTAGTTTGACGTTCTCACAGTGCAAGCTTGTGTCTCAATGCAAATCCACGTCTCAGACCGAAGAACTGGAAGAAATCACGTACGTTCGATCTTGGATTAGATAACAGGAGTAATATAAAGTGAAAACATTTCTAATTTCCTGCTCTCGTCGAACGTATATTACAAAAGTATGGTATGTTTGAATCAATGGAGAAATCTAGATTAGTAAATGAGAATTCATAAAAATAGTAATTTTTAAATTAGTATGATAATGATATTATAAAGTAAAAAGAAATCCTCAACTTTCACACGTTACCAGAGAACCAAATCGGGCCATGTTACAGTTGGTCCGATAAGATAGCGTCCGGACCCGAGAACATGAGCAAGTTTTCAAGAACTCTGTAGTAGCTTTGCAGACTTGCGGGGACTTAATTGAAAATTCCTCACCGCCGCACTCGCCTTTGCGAGCCATTATCCCTTGCTCTTTCCAGTTTCCATCTTCCCTCGGATCTCTCTTCTAGGATTTGTGAAGTTAGCCTTTCTAGCTTCCCTCGCAGCTTGAGGCCGATGGATTTCTCTAGCGATCCGTGAGTTTCTGCTTTCTCTTTTCACAAGCTAGGGTTTCGTCCTGAAGTCGCCTTGGTTTTTATCTTATCTTTTCTTTGTAGCTATATCGATGAAGACGGCGAACCTCTCATGGATCCAGATGCACCGTCGTCTCCTCCCCTGGCTCCCGAATCACCGGATCCGTACATGGACGGAGATGATGACGAAGCAGAGCGACGCGACAGATCTCCCACGCCGGTATATACTTCCTCGGACAAAGGGGGTAAGCCGAAGAAGAGATTAATCAAGAAATCGACTGGTGGGAAAGGTGAGAGTGACGAACTGATGGAGCAAGAATTAAACGACTGGGATGATGAAGTGCGAGAGGACATGCCATCCAGTTCCAGCGCTAAGAAGAAGAGAAAGAAGGAATTTGTGAAAGAGGAAAGAGAAAAGGTAAGAGATAGAAAGAGAGAAAAGGGTGTGGAGATTGAAAGAAGAAAGGGTGGGAAGGGGGAATATGGAAGTGGGGGTTTGGAAGAAGAAGAGCGAGAAATGTGGAATACTGTTGCAGGAGAAGATTCAGAGGTAAGAAATATTTTTTGTCAACATCTGAAATTGATCAGTTTTCATTACTTTTCATAAGCACTGGATGTTGGTTTGAAATTATTCCGAGTTACTTTGAGTATTTTTTTAATTGGTTTCAACTTTGGTATTCTAACGTTTCTTCATGTTTTTTGCACTGTTTGATTACGAATAGCAAAGCTGGCTTCCTTGCTAAATCTGCAGTGTTCATTTTTCTACTCCTGGAACGTTGGAACCTTATTTCTTGTTTTGCGTGCTTAAGCAACAATTTAAATTATTAACTCAACTGTACTCAAACTGACTTTTTAATTATTGAGGAAGTAAGCATCTTTGGTTATATTATGGGGTAACATATTCATATACTTTTGGGAGGTGTTTGAAGCTGTTTCTCGGTCTGGTGCTTTTTGTTAATTAGTCCCTTATTTTTGCAACATTATACAGAATGACCAAGATGGTGCTAGAACAGTAGACGATGACAACTTCATAGATGACACTGGTGTGGATCCTGCTGATCGGTATGGCAGTGACAATGACCGCTCTCCTACCCATCTCCCACAGGTGTCAACTTGTATTTCTGAATTTTTGTTTTTCAAAGCATCTATGTAGCCACATTAAGAGCTCTTGTTAGATCAATATGAAGTATCATCTTCCGACTCTAACAGACTCTTAACAAAGGACCATACTAAATTGTTGTTTCGAAATTAACTTTATTTGACATGTCGATATAACATTTGCAACTTTGGAGTGGTTTTCCTTGTCTACATGCATGCTTTTGAAAAAAATTCAACGGAGGTGTCTTTGAAAGTCGTAGTACATTAAGAGTAGTCTTTCTTTTTTGCCATTGTGGCTGTGTGAAAAGTGTCTGCCTCTTGAATAACATATACGATGAAAGTTTGACATCAGACAGTCCAAAGCTAGTTATGCGAAGTTATCCCAGTTACACATACATAGATACATTCTGATATCTTGGAGCTAGACTTATGTTAACTATGCTTTATATGCATATATTTTTTTATTTATAGGCAGAGGAAGGGGAGGAGGAGGATGAGATATCAAGACTTTTCAAATCAGGAAAGAAGAAGAAGAAAAATGAGAAATCGCCCCAAGAAATTGCAATGATTGTAGAAAATTTGATGGCAGAGCTTGAGGTGACAGCTGAAGAAGACGCTGAGCTAAATAGGCAATCTAAACCGGCAATTAACAAATTACGTAAATTGCCGTTGCTCATAGATGCTCTCTCCAAGTAAGTGGAGCTGTCCTTGTCCAAACTTCTTTACATAACTATTCGATATTTCCCTTTCAATAACCTTTGATTTGATTGCGAAAAGGGTGGGAATCCATTGACAATGGATTAATTTGATAATTTTAACAACTCGACTGTAACTCGTAATTTTGAAATCTGATATTTGGAATATGATCTATAAATTATGTATATTTACCATTTATCAGATGATTTGAAGTTTTGCAATGGCCCATGTTTAAATGCCTTTGATGGCAATATCAAATGACATTCAAATTGCTTGAAGTTCGATACACAACCAATCTACTAGACCAACAGTATGTCTGTAAACTTGCTCCTATTTTTGGAAAATCTTTTGCCTTGATTTGAAAAATATTGTCAATATTGTCAGTTAATTCTTCGTCAATGGATCCCAACACTGACAGATGTGATTTAATTCCTTTTAATGTGACAAGCTCAGAACAATCCACTATTGGTGGATTTGCAAACTGCACATGTTCCATAGTACTATGGAACAGTGTTGCTAATGGTATTGAATTTTTGTAAATGACAAAAGGTGTCACAAGACAGCAGTTCTGTTTTCCGAATTGATGCTGATAGTACTGTTTTTCCAAAATCATTCCTGTAAAACTGAAAAAGCTGTGAGGTTATGCGTGTTGAGCTCAAGTCTTGCAATGGAATTCATAAAAAATTATGCTGTTAGTACGTATTTTAGTTTTTAGGATTGCTGGAGCTCATCACAAGAAATAGCATTTATTTACATTAGAGAGTAATGACCCTAATGTGTAATATATTTGTGCGGCAGAAAGAAGCTACAACAAGAGTTCTTAGACCATGGTGTGTTGACCCTATTAAAGAACTGGCTTGAGCCATTGCCTGATGGAAGTTTACCAAATAATAACATCAGAAGCGCCATTCTCAATATACTTATTGATGTAACTTTTTATTTTGAGCTCTTTATTTGGCATGCTTTGCTACTAGATGGATAGTTGTGCACACTCACAGGTGTATGTTGTTTAATATTTGAAATTTGGAATTTGTGTTGCAGTTTCCGATAGATCTTGACCAGTATGACAGGAAAGAACAGCTGAAGAAAAGTGGTCTGGGCAAGGTTTGCATTTTTGCCTAGAACAGTTATAACTTTTTAAGGGTACTGTGAATGACTGTATACTGTGCGGTTGTTACATTAAGTGCTGTGCCATGGTAATTAAAGCCTAATGTTGTGTTCGTCTTTGCTTTTTGTTAAGATAATTAAAATATTCCACGTGACAATTAAACTATTCTTGTTAACTGCAGAATGTCTGTAGTTAGCATAATTCTCTTGTTAACATGAGTTTAATTACTTTTTGTTTACTTCGGTTTGTAGGTTATCATGTTTTTGTCAAAATCTGATGAGGAAACAACAACAAATAGGAAAATAGCAAAGGAATTGGTGGACAAATGGGTGAGTGTAGATCTCCTATGCACTTTCAAGTAAAGATAAGCAACCATTAGGGGTGCCGTCTTAAACCTATTAATGGTCAAGGACATGTCTTTTTGGGTAAATATTTGGGATTTTGCAATTCTTTGCTTTGCTGCGTAGCATTTTCCATGGTCGTTCTAGAGCTGTAAAGTATATATACACTTTAGGATACTGAAAGCGTCTCTTTTCTTACTTCATGTCAAAATTATGAAATACAGAGCCGGCCTATATTCAACAAAAGCCTCCGGTTTGAGGATATGAGGAATTATGACGATGAGCGGGTCCAGTATCGTAGACCAGCTTCTAAGAAGTATATTTTTTCTTTCTTGATTTTATGACAATCCTACTTTTGTTTCTTTTTGCTATTTGAAAAGCTTGTTATTTAATTTCTTGCTGTTATTGTTTGGTGAATGAAGGCCAATGACAAGTGATTCAGGATTAGCATCAAGAGATGATGATCTTGATTTGGCCGGTTCATCTCAGTAAGTTCTCAATTCTTTACTCTCCCCACTCCCTGGTCTATTTTTTTAGTGGACCCTAACGGATTTTTTTGAAGTAGTGTGGCTACATACTCTTTTGGCCCTAGCTGATGATTTTAAGAGTATAACTCTGATTTTAGCAGATTCCTATTTAATGTTTGAAAAATGGGAAAAAAAAATGACGAGATGGTACAAAAGGGTATTCATGAACAGAACTTCCAGGTGAAATACTACTAATAATAACATAATAGTCATCATTGTTATAAAGTTTGGTCCTTTGGAGTGCTGTGGTGCCAAGTCTTCCAAGAAATTATACTTTGGTTGGAAATTTTTTACCAATGGGGTAAATTTTAGGGGTCGTAAGTCAGGCCAGGGTGGTTCATCAAGGCAATACACCACAAGGCCAGAAGCATCAGCACTTGATTACATGATACGACCTCAGTCGAAGGTTGACCCGGAAGAGATACGGGCCCGTGCTAAGCAAAATGTGCCTGACCCAAGGCGCCAAAAGGTGTTGTGTTTTTCCTCTATTCACTTCCTAATATCAACTTTTCATATTACAATTGCATCTGTACACGAGCGCTTTCCTTAAAAATAACATATGTGATTTAGAGACATGCTTGGAAGAATTTTAAGTGTACCAGTTATGATCAGAAGTATTCCATTAGTGGTAGGCTGTTATTTAAATTTGTGTATTGAGCTGTGTTCATTATAGTTTGCAGAAAACATATCGTGATGGAAAATAAAATTCCTTTGATTGAACTTCTACTGTACATTAATATAAGCTATATACTCATATATTTATCTGTGAAATTTAAAATTGTATGTAATCAGATGCAAAAGAAGCTACAGCAACTGAAGGCCCCAAAAAAGAAGAACCTCCAGGCATCTAAATTAAGTGTGGAGGGTCGTGGCATGGTCAAGTATCTCTAACTGCTCAATACTGCATGACGCGTCTCCTTCCATGCAAATCTCTCAGGCACCTGTGCCATGCCCTATATTTGAAAAAGATCTATGCCAATTGAATCATTATAAGACTCAATAATTGTGAAAGAGTTTCGGGGATTGAAATTTTATACTCTGAATAATAGGTCATGCTTATCTAAATTTATCCTTTAGTATATAGTGTAAAGCATCTGGAAGTAAACATCTCAGTTGTTCAGCAAGATTGACTGCTTGTTTCTATCTTGTGTTTGCTTAACAGAGTCCATGCATGGATGGGGTTTAGTCGGGGTAAGGGGATGCTGATAAATTAGTTTTGTTTGATCGAAATTAATGGTCGGAGATTTATGGTTAATGGAGGCGCTATCAATGCGTCTGTTACCTCCCCAAAATTGAGGGAAAGAGGAGTTTTGCAATCAAGCAATAGAGGGGAAAATAAGAAGGCTTGCTCACCGTTTTTTTCCCTCTGACTCTTCGTTGTTATCTCCTTGTACTTCGGCTGAACAAAATATAGAGTGAAATTTACAAATATTTCCTTGTTGGCTTTATACTAAGTTTCTTTTCATTGACACTCTTTCTTATTTTATTATTTTTTATTATGGAGAATGGGGTTTTAGTTTGTCTCTAATTCCATTGAAGTCGTTAAATTAAGATCATGCTTTCAATTTAAACATTAAGTCTATAGGTAAATGCAAGCAAGCATACACTTTTAACAAGCCAGATCAGAATCTTTTCCCTCTTAACACTTGTACATCCAAGCCTAATAAAAAAAATCAAGAGAACTACAAATCCTGGAAATATAAAGCAAACGCACAAGAGCAGTAAACAACAACCGAACCATCAAGTCTGATATGAACAAAAACATGACAAGTTCATTGTCAGTGCGCTGTTGCAGAATATTCCGCCATGGTATATTTTCAATATCTGCATCCTGTCCAAAACAAATAGTGACGCAACTTGTGCGTTAAAAGTTGGTTAAGTTGCAGCTAGTTACCGGGTCGAAAGGTTTGCTTGTTGCACTGCCACGAGAACACCATAAACATTGTGTTTGCGTTGAGATTGATACAGTTGTCTGAGGAAAAGATGTTCAAGTCCTGTTGGAAATGAGGAAGCCAACTTCGGAAGGAAGAGTCCTTGTGGCAATGCAAGAACAAGTGTTAGATTGACTCCATCTGAGCACAAATAACTAATCAAAAATTCCCTGCTACAAGGATTTTGTAATGCTTACAGCTGCAATTCTTATAGACTAATGTGCATGTAGCCGTTGATTATCAAGACTTGGATATTCTTATTGATGGTGGAGACATGCAGAGAACCATTATGCAAGGCCTGAAAAATGGTGGAGACTTGGATATTCTTATTGATAGTATCCCAAAAATATAGTAAATTACCACACAGAATCCATCTGGACCAATGGCCTTGTCTACCCCATTTGAACACCATTTTTTTTTTTTACTTCTTTGTCAGTGAAGGGGTTGTCATGCGGCCTTCTTCAATGTTTATTTTCTCTTGATCTGAGGTGTGGCCACGTAGGATAGGCTGGACGCCTTCTTAAAATGTGAGGATCAGAGGATTATGTTCTGATAGGATGTTGAGAAGGAGTACGCCTCATAGCGAGAGCATGGAAATTCTCACAGATTTATTACAAAGAACCCATCTAGTAAGGCAATAGAGCCTAGGAGAATCGTTTTTTTTCCCCATTTAAGTTCTATTAGCTCTAATCAGAGATGACATAATTAAACCCTCTAGTTGTGTCAACATTAACTCAAGGTGATCTCCTGCGGCTCTCTTTTATGTCTTAGCATTGAAGTCCCTGATCACCATTCGAGATTGCTCCGAGGTCGCATAACTCTGCCCGGAAGACATTTCAGTCTTTCCAGTTATATGAACATCATAAATATGTAATTCCAATTAAGGAGTATATGAGAGCTAAAATTGCAAATTATTACCAATATAAGGACTTGTATTATTGACAACAAAAGTGATTCTATTCAATGTAAAAAGTAAGATTAATGTAGCAATGGTATTTTTTAGAATGTCTGGTAATTTTAAGCAAACAAATATGTTCTCAGGGATGCATGATCCCTGCATGGGGCAGACTTTGACACCTATTAGTGTTCAGTGCAGTGTACGTAATACATGCACCATGGTCATGTCAACCTTGAAGCAATTTTTTTTCCTTCTCAAAGAAATTCGGTCACCGGATGCATGCAACTTTTAAAATTTGCGGTTTATTTTTTTACTATAACTTTTTCCACCACTCTCGGAATATGCTTAAAGCTGAGATAATCATTTGACAGATATTGGTTACGCATTTGTCGTTGGTACAACATTTATGTTCTTATTATATATAGTCTGATAAAATAAGGTATGAAAACGGACAATGAAAATTTCCATTTTGGCAGTACAACTACAAGATATTTTCTACACTTTTTGGCCAAAACTCAAATGTAACTTCCAATCGAATTTTAACCTCTCCCTCTTCTCTCCAGCTAGCTAGTTTACTAAACATAGTAGCCGAGACTAGGAACAAAACCTTGGTCTGGATTTTAAGTTGTGTGGCAGCTTGTGTGTCAGCTGTATGCAAATCATGATGCAAGGAGCACTGAAAGAAGAATCGATTTGTGCAATTTAGGCAACCGTAGCCCCAATGTTAATCTTTTTCTTTATTGATATAAAAGATATGGTGAATTGAAGAGAGGATAAGCTGATATGGTTTGATAATAGATACCGTTACACAATTAGATATACCTAAATGCCACAGAAAAACTGCGGTTTCCTTCTCTGTTCGTTTTCCCGCCTCTAAAACTCCCTCTTTTATTTTATTTTTTTCTTTTCTTTTCTCGATCAATTTTCTATTCTCTTGACAAATTTTTGTAAAAGCGTAACTGATTAGTGATCTCGATCTTTCTCTTTTTAGAATTGCACCTTGCATTTGTCCGACAATGGTCAAGGGACGTAGAAAGGAGGAAAAAACTTCTCCTAGTGAGAAAACCCTCCACTAATTCCTGATCAGAGAGAGATTAATTAATCAATCGCAATTAATCTCTCTCATTCAATCTTCTTTTTACCCTCCATTAGCTTCCATTTAACACTTACGACGTACAATTTACTTCCTTTCTAAAAACTTTCCATCCTCAATTTTTCAATTCACCCCCTACAAAAGCCAAAATTTGAAGAAAATGGGGAAACGGAAGGGAGGAGACGCGTTACCCTTGCATCGGAAGGGTGATGGGGTTGCGCCACGTGGCAGATCAGTCGAGTTCCGACCATTTAAGCGATGGTTCCCCTGGCTCGTACCTCTGTTCGTCGTTGCCAACGTGGCGCTTTTCGTCCTCACAATGTACGTTAACAACTGTCCCAAGAACGAATCAGGACTCGCCAAGGTGGAAGGGGTGACGTCATCCTCTCGTTGCATACTTCGATCGGAGCTGGGAAGGTTCTCTTTCCAGCCAATTCGCCAGAACCCTCTCCTTGGGCCCTCTTCTGCTACGTAAGCTTTCAAATTTTCTTTTCTGTTCTATTAATTAATTAATTTATTTTACCTTTTAGTTTGTGTAATTTGCCTTGTACCGAAGAAATCCGATTTAAGGTTTTGTTGCAGATAAGTGGGTTTTTTTCATTTGCGGCCTTGTAATAACAAGGAATTCAAGTGTATATCGTACAATTTTATGTGTCCATTGACAGTTGCCCTGTAGTTCATGCCAATTTGCACCTGAACCTAATAGCCTATATTTAACCGAAAATATTCTCAAGAGTGACACTTGAAGAACAAAAACAAAACTAAATTTGTTGACACTTAAACCACTAATGGGCAGGTGACTGCACTTCACTTGACTCTGATAATATCATATTTGGAATTGTGAATGCTTTGTACAACAAAAATTAACTTTAAAAATTCCAACAGACCCGTGTTTGTCTAACTTGTTTGTTCAAAATTAGTGTCTAACCAATAACTTCCTTATTGTTACAATAACATATGGGAATCTTATTTTTGTATTTTTATCTTATGTAAACATCGTAAAATCTATTAAACAGGTTATTAAAGATGGGGGCTTTGGCACTGAGCAATGTGGTAAGTGGGGGGCAGAGTTGGCGCATGTTCACTTGCATCTGGTTGCATGGAGGTGTTGTTCACATATTTGCCAACATGTTCAGCCTTATCTTGATCGGCATCCGCCTTGAACAAGAATTTGGCTTTGGTGCGCATCATATTCTAAACAATAAAAAGTATTATTGGTGCTTTGCTAGTCTTTTTTCGGTCTAACCCTGATTCTGAAGATACTCTCTTTAGCCATAAACTCCAATAACTCTCAGAGCAAGGGACAGACTAGCATAATTCTCCTTTTTCCTGTTTGGTTTGATTTGTGGTTAGTTGGGGTTTTGTGGCAGGACGAGAGATAAATTGATGCATTATTATATTGGCAGTTATGACTGGTATTGGTAATTTTTATTTAAGGTAAAAGTTGATGCAACTTGCGACTATAAAGTTTAATCCTAATTTGGCTCGTACCTGTCTTTAAAGATAAGATTTAATACATGTTTTTCTTTTCGACACTATATATTAATTTTCCTATATGTGTTTTTATTCTGCTTAGTTTGGGTTTTTGAATGGGCGACTTAGGAATGCATCATGATATTATCATATTGGAAGCTTTGTCCACAAGGATTATTACCCAAAAAAGAACAAAAGAGAAAATTTTGATTGCCATTCCGGAAGTATCATTTAGTTTGTTTTTTAATTGTGGTAGATTAATCCTGGAAGCCTTGTAAATCTCTGCTCTATGACACTTCTTGTCCTACATTAGTCATGTGTTATACATTATAATATATATTATTTAGTTGTAAATCTTTATCACTACCAACTACACTATTCTGTACTTTGTAAAACAAAACTAACAAAATTGCGATCTTCCGTCTAAACTTAATATCACTCTTTACTTACATTTTCTTGTTTTCATTTGTTGTTCTTATTAATTGACAGTGAAAATAGGAATGTTGTATGTGATAAGTGGGATAGGCGGGAGTTTACTATCAGCCCTCTTCATGCAAGGAAGCATATCTGTAGGTGCATCTGGAGCTCTCTTTGGTTTATTAGGCTCTATGCTCTCTGAGCTCCTCACCAACTGGACTATCTATGAAAACAAGGTACCTATTTCGATCCCATGTTTTCTTGGCATTTCAAAACTGCCAGTTTTTTTCTTTTTTTTGTGTGTAGTTGACTCTCTAGATTAGACCATTGATTTCAACCTCAGTAAATCTCTAATTCACCGTAAATATCTGAACTAAACATTGATTTAACCAAAAAGTACTCCTGGTCAATTTTACAGCATATTGGTACCATACATTGTGGTTCCTTTCTTCAATTTTTCTTCAAAAATGCAAGGTTTAAAAATAAATTTTGTTCTACTTAACTTCATCCAAATTTGTCATCATCATCACCATAACCATATTGTACTTTTATTTTTACTGTTATTTAATTAATATTATTTATCTCATTACTAACATTATACGTCCATCTTTTCTGTAGCTTGCAGCTTTGTTCACCTTGGTTATCATAATTGCGATAAATTTGGCAGTTGGAATATTACCCCATGTGGATAATTCTGCGCATATTGGAGGATTTATCTCTGGATTTTTACTAGGATTTATCATCCTAATCAGGCCACAATTTAGCTACATAAATAACAAAAATGCTCCTCTGGTGTATCAAGCACCGACCAAGCGCAAATACAAGATATACCAGCTTATTCTCCTGATTATTGCCTCAATCCTTCTTGTTCTTGGGTAAGTTTGTAACATTTTAGTAAATTCACAGCTTAATATAGTCTAGGTGTTTGTTCAAATATACTTTCTTTTTTATTTATCTGCTTACTGTAAAAAAATGGTTTGAGAATAAGTGAATAGAATGTCATATTTCTTGTAGGAATTGTTAGGAGTGTGATCCTATGATGAACATAATCTTGCAAATGCTATGCTTTTCCAATTTAAGGATAGAGCAAAATAAATAGAAATCAAACACCTCCAAAATTTGGCCTCCACCATGGATTCATTTTTTTAAAATTCAATATAAAAAACATAAAGTTCAAATGGCAACATAAAACTGTCTCATATTGTCTAAAGCACTTTCTCTACATGTGCATAAAAGGTTAGGAAATGTCAATTTTGTTGTGGACTTTTTTATGGATATCAAGAGGATTGTGCAATCAACTACTGCGGACAAGTTTTATGCATTGTATTCTTACTTCATGGATACCAGAACTAAGTCAAAATGTTGCAATATTGTACGTGCACATAGAGATAGGTTTATTCTATCATTTGAGTTTTACAAATTTTATTTTGTCATAAAAAGTGGAGGAATGGTGGAAGCATAAATTTTGAAGGCATTTGATCCCTCAAACGAAAATATGTTCTGCATTTCATTTGTCATTGGTTTTCGAGGAAGGTAGTTGGAAAAATAAGCTAAAGCAACATAAATTCCTGATCTAAGAAAAATAGTTATGTGATTTTAAGTAAGGATATACATGAGCCTTTTCGTAATTTAATAAAAATTGTATCCGTTGAACTTTTCTAACTAGAAAAAATATTTCATCTTGCATTAGGTTTGTGGTGGGACTTCTAGTTCTATTTTCAGGGATGAATGTAAGTCAGAAGTGTAGTTGGTGCCACTATTTGAGCTGCATCCCCACTTCCAAATGGTCTTGTTCCAGTTCCCGCTCTGGTACTTCTTGTCTCGTAAGTGCACTTAATACTATGTACTATTATACCGGTTACAGTGTCATACCACTATACCAGCTTGATATATTGTACTTTTCTTATCACATTCCAGAGCACCCGTGTAACATCTCTTTGCTAATGTTTCTTTTGCTAATGACATGTTGTAATGCTCTCTTTCTTATTTGTTTTTCTTTTTTTTTCAGTCATCGCAACTTGGAAATCAACTAAATTTGACATGTGAAGCAACCAATAAAATGCGCACATATAATCTCCAAAGTCCAAATGCCACTGATACCATTTATCAGCTCTGTGTCGACCTTTGCAGTTGATTTTTGAATTTTAAAGACTCGTTACTTTTTTTGTCTTTTCTTACTACTAACACGAAGCGATCAATGTTTTTTTTCTTTGTTGTGGTAAAGAAAGGGGTCTACTTCATATTTGACCTCCCAATATTATCTTCAAATATTTTTCTGTGCTCATTTTCTATATAATCATAGTGGTTTATAATTAGGAAAATGTTAACAGTTTTACATACTTGCCTAACCTGGAGCTGCCTAATGGACCCAATATAGGCTTATTTATTACGACCTGTGGGCAAATATTTTTGATTGCTTGATTCAAAATTACGTATAATGTTAGAAAATGGATTGGGTCCGTGTTGGGCCAGTCGCACTACTATCTCATTGTATTCGGATTTGATCTTGTTTTGACCCGAACCGCTGATCAACGAGGCCCGGCCCAGGCCAGTCTGGAACCAACGGTCCAATACTGCCTCGATATCTTCTCCCTAGACTGTCAGAGTTTGGGATTTTCGAGTTTACCATCATCAGCATCCTAGCAATCGCTGCTCTTATAGGTCATGTTTGGTTGTGGAGTAAAGTTAATGAGGATTAAATGACTTACTCCATCTTACTCCACATATTTTACACCTTGTTTGGTAGTATAACTCATAGCTTAAATTAATCCGCCTAGAGGAGTAAAGTGTTGGAAACTGAGCCTCTTCCTATGATAGTGGGCCCTACAGGTGGAGTAAGTGTGGAGTAAGTTAATCCACCTGAAATGGTGGAGTAACTTACTCCGGATTAACTCACCGCTTACTCCACCTTACTCCTCTTCTTTTACTTCTCGTTTGGCTACCTAAGTGTGGAGTAAGGGGTTTACTCCACCTCTTACTCCACAACCAAACATGGCCATAGGGCCTGTTCGGCTGAACAGTGGGAACGGGATTAGGAATAGGAAATTTTTGAACTAGATTTTACTGTTCACGTGGGAAAAAAAAAATTCAGTCTGAGTGAATTTTTTTTTTCCCATGTTAACAGTAATTTCCTATTTACTGCCGAACAGGGCCATATGGAACACATCTCCAGATGTATCTCTGCCGAAATTTTTATTAATAAAAAATAAAATATAAAAATATCGATATTGAAGAAGAGTTTTGCGGAAATTTTATATGTAGCAATTCCGTGATTTTCGATAACGTCCAGAGGACGTTGTGGAAAATCACGGCCCGATTAGTTAATCGGATTAGCCAACTAATTTACGAAAACTCCTGACTGTTATAGAAAATTGCGGCCAGATTATTGCGAAAAAAAAATACGGACCGTAATGGTTAGATCACGGCCAGAGAAGCGGTTTTCATGTTATTTATTTATCTGTTAATTAATGGCCTCAAATTCCAAAAGAGAAAATTGAAGTTACGTCGAAAATTACAGTGTTGTAAAAAACGGTCTTAACGGCCGATGAATCGGCCGTCTAATCGTTAACGGCGGCCAAACCGTTACGAATACACTTAACGGATGCATGCTTGCAGATGAAAACGATTAATCGGCCGTTTTTTCCGATTAATCGGCCATTTTACCGTTTAATCGGCCGTTTTTTCCTGTTTATTCCCGTTTATTCCTGTTTATTCCCATTTATTCCCTTTTTTCAGTGAATATTTATTTTTTTTAAAAAAATTCTGTGATAGCGTGTGATAATAAGATTTATAAATTCCGTATTGTAGTTTTATTTGTGCTTAGATATACATCTAATATTTTTTGTATATATTTTTTCTTCAAACTTACTTTGAAATTGATTAATTCATCTATTATTTATATATCATATATTTTTCTTACTTACTGATATAATTTTTTCAATTAGTATAACGTATTCATTTATGAAATTAAGTTGTTATCATAAATTAAATTTAGTGATTTTATGTTGAAATGTTTCATTTCTTTCAAATAATATGTTATTAGTATTTGAAAAAAAAGCTTAATTCTCAAATTTATTTTTTCATTAAATAAATGAGTTACTTACACATGTAAAATTCTTATGTATTAAGAAGAAATAAGCGTAGTGTCATGTTGTGATAAAACTAAGTTAATTAAGTTTATTTGATAAATTTAATGAGTTAAATAAATTATGATATATATATATATATATATATACATAAATTAATAAAAACGTTAAATTGTCCGCATAATTCCGATTAATCGGCCGCATACCGATTAATCACTTGACGGTACCCTGTCCGTCCGACGACCGCATACCGTTATTTACAACACTGGAAAATTATACTCGCAACTACAACTGATGACGTGTAACTATATAATTGGCTATCATTCCAGATAAAGTTAGCATGTTGCGCCACATCAGAAAATTTGTAGATTTTGTGAATTATTAGACTGATCTTAAACTTCGACCAACTCAAGAGGATATCTGGAAGGTTCCGAGTCTTGTGACCAAACCGCGTATAATATATTTTTCCGCGCCGTTACAGAAAATCGTGGCCAGAATTCTGCCATAACGGCCCGAATTATCCCTGGCCGTGATCTATAACAGACCGTATTATTTTATTTTATTTTTGTAATTTTCTGACTGCGATTTTCTAAACGGTCCGGAGTTTTCGTAAGTCAGTTTGCTAATCCGATTAGCTAATCGGACCGTTATTTTCCACAACGTCCTCTTAATGTTATAGAAAATCACGGAATTACTATATATGAAATTTTCGTAAAACTCTTCTTCAATATCCATATTTTTATATTTTATTTTCTATTAATAAAAAATTTCGGGTATCCCTGCTATGTTGAATCTGGACACCTCAGAAGAAACGCTTTCGGGACAAGAAGAGAGCTTTTGTCGTTGCTTTCTTTCTCCAAGAGTCCGGATCATTTGAAGGAATGCATTTTTGTGTTTGAGTTTCAATTTGAACCGTTAAGTAAAAATGGATCAAATTTTTTCAAGTCTAATATACGGAATCTTTTTAAGATGCGTTTGGATGATCTTTTTTTTTTTTTGGTGAGAATTCTAATGAGATGAGATTTATGATCCGAATAGTGTTAGGCGGTCTTTTGATAGTGAAAACTTGATCCATGAGGAAATATTATGGAATCAAATTTGTACACAGATGCACGGAAAAAAACACAATTTTTTTTTTCTCACATGTCATCTCTTGTTCATTATCTCTTTATATTTTAACAATTTTTCTTCATTACAAGTGTAATTTAGTTAATTTTCTGACAAATTACATCCCGTATAATTATGTGACAATCGAGCATGTCTTATATTAACTCCAGTCTTTGTTAGACCTGATGTCGATATGATATCGAGGAAACGTCCTATAAAAGGAGATTTTATGCAACAGAGAGAGTTGTTGTCATTTTTTAGACTAATTTAGAGAACTGTTATTTTTAGTAAAGTTGAGAATCAAGCTACCCAAGTAGTTTAATATTCACCATAATATCTCATTCAATTTCAGACCTAAATTTAGAGAAATATTAAACGCATGAAAATGATAATATGCTGTGAAATATTGTAGATAATTTTGTTATAAATTCTGTTATAACAAAAACAAACTTATCGTGTCTTCCCTCGTTTTGCCTGATACGAAAGGAATGGAGGCAGTTTGATGGTTATTGAATCAAATTCGGCTCGATATCAAAACAAAGGTGTCCAATTCGCATTAAAGTTCGAGCGCACTTAATCTGCATGAATCTTAAAATTATTCGTGTGAATCAAACACGGATTGAACGACTCTGATGAATAAAAAAAAGATGGTACCGTACTAATCATACCACCCTCGATTCTAATATGAAATCTATATTTCTTAAATCTCGCCTGAATAAGTTATAATACACTTCTAGACGCCTTTCGGAGTCTAGAAGAGATTTAAGGGAACCGTTTTCACTCAATTTTAAGAGAAAAGAATGAACGGACTTTGTTCAAGAAGCTCAAGCCATGATTTTTAGATGGTAAATTAGGGTGTTTTTTAGTTCATCAAACTTCTTTGTGAACTCAACTCTAAAATCAATTGGATTGACTTCAAATGATGAATCCAAACCGTTGAAACTCATCCACCTTACGAGTGATGCGTCTACTTGCAAAAAATTTAAACTTTCAAATTAATTTAGAATAAAATCAAGCGGTCAAAATTAGAATGTTCATAAATTAATTTTAATGCATTCATTTTTTGACTCAGATAGGCCCTCTAATAGTACTATCAGACACAGATACATAGGACCATGACAGCTCCCTGCTAAATTCCAACGTGGACCCTGGTCTTGGTTTAGAAGGGTCGAACCTAGCTGATTATTTGTGTGACAGAGCAATTTATGATGCTATTGATGTCGCTGCTGCTGGTCTCTCCCTAATACCTCATCAACTAGTTCCTCCTCTTCTAGTGTTATAATCATTAGTGATACCATTTAGTATTACTGTTATCAACATGTTTGTCTCCTCGATGCTGTTATCTTTCTTGTTATGTTTTTGTTGTGTTTTTATTAGCTGTGGATGTTGGTTATTCCCTCTAGTTAGGCCCTACTTTGATTGTTTTGTATGAACTCTGTGGTTTCGTAATGAAACAGGTGGATATTATCACTTTTGCAAAAAAAAAAAAAATGCATACATTCTTTTAATATTTTTTTTACCACTTGACTCCATACAAATTTTTTTTTAAATTTAAAATTTTTGTATGTAGATGCATCACTCGATAAACAGATTTCAACAGTTCAGATTCGTAATTTGAAATCAATCACACAAATTTTAATATTGAGTTCACAAAAAACTTAATGAACTCAGAAACACCCTAGTTCTACTCATTAAAGTAAACTCCATTTTGTATTACACAGCCTCATCTTCACAGAAAAGTTGTGTCTAATAACAAGTCTTTTGTATGGTTTTTTTCCGTCGCTTCAAAATTTTCAAGTAATAGATATCTGAAAATGCACGAATTTAAGAAATAAGTCATTTTAAAATAAACGATTTTCGAGCTTTATAGCGGGTCTAATTTATTTATTTCTTTTATTTCTTTTGTCGGTGCAGGTTATGGTAAGTACTCGTTATAAATTCAATGACATGACACTTTTACAGTTTTACTCCTTGATTCAAATCCTCATGAGCAATAAATACACACTAGAAACAATGAAACATAGAGATATCTTCTATTAAAAAAAAAATAAATTATTTATTGCGACAATAATTTTTCCAAAAATATATCAAAGTCCAGATCGCTCCATGTTAAGAAAATATCTTAAATGCATGTCAAAATTATATTTGTCATTTATTTTTTCAATAAAAAATTGCGTATGCTATTTACTTTTCCAGCTAAGAAAGGTTGCTCCACCTGTTTAGAACATCTCCATCCCATTTTCAAATGATGACGTGACACTTACAATTTTAATTGTATGAATATGGATCACTTGCTAATTTAGTAATCTCATTAAATTAACAATTTGTCTAATAAGTGCAACATAATATTTCACAATTACTTTGCAAGCGAGCATATTCCGCATAATCGTAAAAGATTAATTTTAATTTTTTTTTCTATGACAACAAAATTGAAATTGCAGTCTTGCATGATAGGAACTTTTTAAAATTTATGTGTAGAAAATTACTAAATTGCTGATGTGATCAATGAATTTAATTTTCGTAATTGCAGGAAGGTTGTTTTTAATGATGAACAAAAAATTTAGATACAATAATAATTTTTCTTTGATTAATTACGTAGACTATGACAATATTATCACTAATGACGACAAATTATTTATTTTTAATTTCAACTAATTACTTATGTAAGGGAATAACTTATGATAGGGGTGCAAACGGATAGGATACGGATCGGATAGTGGCAAAACCATATCCGTATCCTATCCGTATTCATTTTTATTTTTCGGATACGGATCGGATATTAAACGGATACGGATACAAATACTGATATTATTTGGATACATGATTCGAATATTGTAATAAAATTAATTTATTATTTAACAAGAGGAGGGTTCCAATACCTCAAGTACCTTATCATACATCATATTTTATATCTTCTTTTTTAAAGTTTAAATTATCAATCCGAACCACTCAACATGATATTCATACTAAAATATGTTTGTAGATGAAATTTTATAATTTTTTGAATTTTTACTATTTATTAAGATATGTACAAAATCACTGTTTCTGGACCGTTCAAAAACTGTGATTTTGTACCTATCTAAAAAAATAGTAAAAAATTTCCAAAAAATATAAAATTTAGTCTCCAAGCATATTTTAATATGGATATTATATTGAGTTGTTCGAATGAAGATATAAAATATGAGGCATAATGAAATATGAAAACATGAGGTATTGGAACCCTCCTCATTTAACAAATAATTTTTCTCAAACAAAAATAATTCATAACCACACTATCAACTCCGATTCTATTTGAATTTTAGATTGATTTCTCTTCTTTGTTTTAGAAGAATACTAGGATGTTTATATTAATTCATAAACATTCTTAATTTGTTTTAGAAGAATACTAGAATCATTTTGTTTATATTAATTCGTATATTTGATTCTTGATTTTATATTAATGTCTTATAGTTAAAGCATTGGAAATATTAATCTCATAATTTTTATTTAACTGTCCATGTGTCTTATAGTTAAGCACTGAAAATATTAATCTCATTGTTACTTTTTAGTTTGTGGGTCGAAGTGTCATATTTGAGATTTCATTTGTTTGCAACTTCGCATAACGTAAAAAAAAAAAAAAAAAAAAAAAAACCAGATGTCTGCATTAAATGTCTTCTACATCTACAGTGAGAGAAACAAGGTACGAAGGAGGAATAAAATACCACGAATTTATAGCGGATTGTGGTCAGTGCGGAAGGCTTTACGGTTATCCAAAATTTGAAAAATTATGGATAATTATCTGTATTCGTATCCGTTTCCGAAGTTGAAACCGTATATGTATCCGTATCTGCATAATTTATATTCGTATCCGGAAATTATCTGTATCCGAATATCTAAATCCGCAAAATTTCGAATACGAATCCGGATACGGATGGATAATATCCGATTCGTTTGCACCCCTAACTTATGAGGAGAGATCCACTTACAACATATGTAAGTTACAACATCTTATAACAATTCGGTTTTGTAATTTTTAAAGTCCAAACAATCGATCTAAACCGTTCAAAATGATGTCTATACTAAAATGTGCTTGAAGATTAAACTTTACATTTTTTTTTTACTAATTATTAAGTATTTTACAAATAGTAATAAAATTAAAAAAATGTAAAATTTGATCTCCAAACACATTTTAATATATAAATCAGGTTGAACGATTTAAATCGACTATTTAAATTTTGAAAATTACAAAATCAAATTTTAATAAAATGCTGTAACTTTTAAGCAAATATTGTAAATGGTATCCTCCTCGTATCATATTGCAACTATTGATCTCAAAATAAATGGACTATACTTCAGATATAATAAATACTGTACACAGTACACTCCAAACGTGCTTTTACCTAATTTCTGCTTTTAACAGAAATAAATACTGTACACCACGTCCAAGAGAAATGTTGTCCGCCACTTGTCATCAACTTTTGCCATCTGGATCGCTGATCATCTGTACTCGTGGTCGTGGCGCCATAACACAACAAAGAAGAAAACATACATAGATCTTCGTTCCCAATTAGTGGAAATATTTATGGGCAAAAAAAAAAAAAAATTAGTGGAAATACTCTGATAACACTAAACACTCTTCAATCAAACCCTCCTAAAACCCTAACAATCCCCTCTCCTTTTCCTTGTTACTATCCCATTTTTCTTTCTCTCGCGTATCGAAGAAGCCTCTCCCTCTTCAATCCCCTCTTTCACATTTACATACTATTTAATGCCGGACGAGTCGGACCATCCGTCGGCCTCGGATCCTGAATCCGAATCCGAGTCGGAGGAGTCAGAGCTGAGCGACTCGGATCTTGAAGTCTACGAGAAGAAATCATACCTTCAGCTCCGATCCGCTCCAGTCGGGTCCCAGATACGGGTAGTAAATCCGGACAGCACCTACCGGTGTCCGTACTGTCCCGGGAAGAAGAAACGGAGTTACACTTACAAAGATCTGTTGGCGCATGCAACTGGAGTGGGAGCATCCACTACTAGCTCGAGAAGGAAGCCGAGAGAGGTAGCCCATCACAGAGCCCTTGCAAGGTATCTGAAATCAGATATAGGTAATGGAACCAGTGTCGTGGTTGCTACCAGTAACGTGGTTGCTACCAGTAACGGTAAGGCTGCTACCAGATTCTCTGCTGAAGCGTCTACCAGTCGTGCAGAGCCAATTGAGCAGAATGAGGTATATATATTGCTGTTCTTTTGCTTTATATTTTTTTTTTGTTGTGCTTTTTTGCATACACCAAAAGTTCAGGGGACAGTCAGCTAACTAAATTGGAATTGTCTGACAGTGACAAATTCAGGATTGTAGAAATGAAAGTTAGGAGCCAGATTGCATCAATGAAGGTACAGTAGATGTTGAAGCTAAAGGCTCTGGAAGTAACAAATATAGAAAGAGGAGGAATCCAATTACACCATTTTATGGTGACACATCTTGACACCATATGCTTATAAGTCATTTTTACAATTTCAAAGTCCAAACAGTCATCCTAACCGTTCAACATGACTCCATTAAAATGTGCTTGGAGACCAAATTTTACATTTTTTTGGAATTTTTTTACTATTTATTAAAATGTATACAAACATGTTGTTTTTAGACAATTCTGGACCATTGAAAAACAGTGATTTTCAAAAATTCTAAAAACATAGTAAATAAATTAAAAAAAAATGTAAAATTTGGTCTCCAAGCACATTTTAATATGAAGTTCATGTTGAACGGTTCAGATCGACTGTTTGGACTTTGAAATCGCAAGAATGACTTATAAGCATATGATGTCAAGATGTGTCACCATAAAATGGTGTAATTGGATCCCTCCTCATTTAGAAAACAGGCGCGATCTCATGGACTTAACTGAAAAAACTTGAAATTTTAGTTATCCCACAGCACAATGCATGTAATTCACATACATTTTGAAGAAAATCAATTCTTGAGTACTTTTTTACGACATCAATTTTACAATGACATAAGGTCTTGGCATCTTATAACTCTCCTTTCCCCCTTGTAACCTGCAGCAGCCACACCAGCAGACAAATGAAGAACTCTTTGTGTGGCCCTGGACAGGGGTTCTTACAAGTCTAGTAAATGAGGACCTAACCCGCTTCAACCCTGAAGAAATTGTCCCATTGCACGAGCGTGCAATTATTGTGCGATTCCAGGATAACTGGAGTGGATTCAAGGATGCCATTGCATTTGAAAACTATTTCAAGGCCAAGAAGTGTGGCAAGAAAGAGTTTCTAGCTGACCCTTTTGGAGAGGTAATGCAGCACTGATATAAATTAAAAAATTCAGTACATTAACAAAAGAAAATAATAAAGATACATGGAAGCCGGTAAACAAACTTATGTTGATATTAGAACAGTACCAAAACTGAAGAAATTAGTAAGGAATCTAAAAAATGTATGTTTAGGACAATACCAAATCTGCTGATATTTGATCTCCAGATAGTAAACTACGTTTTTTCTGTAAGTGCTATAGTTGGCATGACCTCCTACTGTAACTTGATTGCATTTCCATATGGTTGGGCAAATTTTGGAAGATGCGAGAGGAGAGTGGTGAGGAGATCAGTGTGTAGAGGTGGGCAAAAAAGAAATAGAAATTGGTGGTATCATCATCAATCAGATGATTCAAGGTTAATGAGTGCCTTGGAATGTTCAATCTCAACTGTTGGCAGATCAGGACACTGCATGCTTGGTAAAGGAGTAGATATGTGTAAATATTTAATGGAAGATACCATTCGCATCTTTGTAACTTTTAGGCACTATTTGCAGCTTTCCAAAAATTTATTAAAATAGTTATAATAATGAGATGTGCTGGATTTTATTTGCTAATAGAGAGTGCATAAGGTCTTAGTAAATTCTTTGGCATAGATTCTCCTTTCCTTCCCTATTCTTCCTCCTAAAACCTAACAGTTACCTGATTCTCAGGGGGCGTTTGGTTGGATTACGCGGGAGGAGGATTATAGAGGACAAAACATTGTCGGGAATTATCTAAGGGGGAAACAGGAGCTGGAGTTAAGAACAGTAGATGATGTGGCGAAGCAGGGGTCAAAGGAGACCATTAAAACAGTTGCCATGCTGGCAAGCCAGATAGAGGCCAAAAACAGATTTTTGTATGACTTAGAGGCGAAATTTAATGAGACAGCATTGCAGATGTCACTCTTGGAGGAGGAAAAAAAGAGGCTCCATGATTCCTACAATGAAGGTAAGCTACCAGTTCTTAGAAAACCAGTGTTCTTTTTATTTTTTTGAGATATAGTCTGGGATTTTGTACTTCATCTTTTGGTGTAATGTACTGACACGGGTAGCTAAAATAAACTACTATAATAATGGTTGCGTTTGGCACTGCACTGGTGATGCCTGGCATACTATCTAGTTTTACTGGTTGTGCCATAATTTGGTTCAGCAATGATATGGTCCTGTCGGTTTCATTTGCTGTTGACATTTTTTAATGTGCGTATGTCTGTATCTTGTTTAAGTTCATTTGTATTTAAATTCGCAAGTAAACTAAATCTAGAACTTACCCAAAAAGTTTAAAGCACGTATTTCTCATATATGAAATTAGTATGAGGCTACGGTACTATGCATAAGCGCATATTGGTTCGTACTTTAGATCAATGTCTTCATTTTCAAAGTCCAAACAATCGATCTGAACTGTTCAACATGATCTTTATATGAAAATGTAAAAGTAGATCAAATTTTACATTTTTTAGATTTTTTTTTACTATTTTTCTTAGATAGGTAGAAAATCACTTGATCTAAGATTCTAGACCATTCAAAAGTAGTGATTTTCTACCTATCTAAAAAAATAGTGAAGAAATTCTAAAAAAATATAAAATTTAGTCTGCAAGCACTTGTTCATATGGAAATCATGTTGAAATGAAAATATTGATCCGTAATACAGACCAATCCGTGCTATGCATTAGTACCGTAGCCTCACTCAGTATTGTAATCTTTTTGGGTGTAGAAATGAGAAGTTTGCAAAGAAAAGCAAGGGAAAGCGCACATAGGATATTTGAAGAGAATGAAAAGTTGAAACATGATCTTGACAACAAGAAAAAAGAGATTGAATCACGTACCCGTGAGCTTGATCGATTGGAGGCTGCCAGTGAAGGTGACAAAAGGAGGCTTCATGATGAGAAGCAAAAGGTATAATGTATGTAGTTACACAAGCACAAGGGACTGCAACTGCCCTAGACTTCACCAGAACTTGGTATTTATGTTAGCATTTCCAGTGGTCAATTTAAAAATTGTTCCTGCTGCGAGCTGGAACTACTGGAAGGTGTCCAGTGAAGAGGCCAAAATTGTATCAAGCATAAATTATCCTAGCAGTTAACATTGTGTCCATACCAAATACTGGTGAGTTATCTGACATCACAAGTGTTACTGATGTATTTCTGGATCATGTATTTCTGATCACTGGTATTACCGCAGGGATGCTATGTACTGAGCTGACATTATTGGCTCAGTTAGTAATGGGTTTTCTTTCTCCATTTCAGGCAGCAATGGAGAATAGCTCACTAGAGATGGCCAGTATGGTACAAAAAAGAGCAGATGAAGAAGTTCTAATGCTTGTCGAGGACCAGAAGGTCTCTTCCTCCCTCTTTCTCTTTGCAATTACTTCCCATTTTTTTTTGGAAACACCTGAACCCGACAGCTTTTGCTTCTGATTTCTTAAGACTTGGTCAATCTTTTGCCTTCACCTGGTCTTGGACCTGTGAGGCCATCTGTGCTATTGTTGCTATATAATCATACAAAGCCCACTATGTCTGGATTTTACTTGCATATCTTAGAGAGTAAAATTGAAACGAATAGCTGAATGACGAGCAGTGTTGTATTTTTTGCATTTGACGATTTTGTAAATTAAATAGCTCGTTTAAAATTGAAACAGAGAGAAAAGGAGGAGGCATTTGCCAAGTTGCTACAACTGGAGAAGCAACTGCACGAGAAGCAGGAGCTTGAACTTGAGATTGAGCAATTGAATGGTACTTTGAAGGTCATGAAGCATCTAGAAGGCGAGGGAGATGAGACTGACCAGGCAATCCATGAAAAAATGGCAAAGTTAAATGATAAGCTCGAATTGGAGAAGAAGCGGCTGGAGGATCTAAGTGGAGACTTAATTAAGAAGGAGAGGCAGAGAAATGATGAGTTACAAGATATCCGTAAAGAACTTATTGCGGTGCGAGCCTATTTTTTTGTGTGTGACTATTTTGCACAAATTTAAAATATGAAATGCGATGCTAGCTGCCACAAAATTTACAAAACAGTAGAGGCCCTACTGAAAAAAGAAGAAAAAGCAAAGTATTGCACTATGCCTCTTGCTGTGCCTTGTTATTCTCCCAAAAAAAAAAGGCACAAACAATGCCTCATCTTACCATGTCTTCTGGTACAAGTGAGCCAAAAAAGGAGGGTCCTGGCTGTTAATAAATTCATTTCTTATGGGGGCACATGAAATCTTCTCATTTGGTAGTCTTTTGTAATTTTGTTGGAGTGCACAGGAAATTTTTCCTTGGTTTGGATTGTTTGAACACATAATTTCATATTTTGGGTTTGATTTGTGCGTCAAAACAAGCTTGAAGCAGCATAGTATCTAATTTGATGGGTGAGCTTTTGTTAAGCATTATCAGTTTCTAAATATTTTTGCTTACTCCTTGAATAGTTTTCACATGCATGCCTAAAGAATCACAAGAATAGCATTTGCACTTTGACATGTAAATACATTTATTTTCCTTATGAGTGTCTCGTGTATGTGCGTGTTTGGAATTGTTGAATATTGGCTCTTGTTAATACAGTGGTTTGCATTGTAAATCTAGGGATTAGAGGATATATTGTCAGGGCAGAAGACCTTGATTGGTATAAAGAGAATGGGGGAGCTGGATGAGAAACCCTTTCATGCTGCTTGCAAGAGACGGTGTAGCTATGAAGATGCTGAAATGAGAGCAGCCGAGCTAATTTCACAATGGCAAGAGGAATTAAAGAAACCAGCATGGCATCCCTACAAAAGAGTAGAGATTGGTGGAGTAACAAAGGTAAATTATACTTGTTACGCCCACTACATGTAAAAGGTTGTTTGGTTTAGTGTGATGTCAATTGGTGTGTTTGTGATCTGATGACTTCTGGACTTTCTGTTTATATTGAAAGATCTGACAAGGAGGTAGACACCCCGTATGGTACTTGGTTGGTACTTTACCTAATATCTGACATTGAAGAGCTGGTTTTCTTGGAACAGTATACTGGTTCAGCTGGCTTTGATCTTAATAATTGCAATCTCAGATTTTTGGTACGTACTGGTACAGGAAGGTCTGGTACTGTTGCATGCTGTTCATGTTTTGTATTAGTATCTACCAGTTTCTGAACGCCTGATAGGTATATGCAAGTAGCCTACAGAAAATGTAAGATCACTATGTGCCTCCTTCAACATGCATGATACTAATACCAATAGTTTTGATTTGCATGTTACTCATTTTGCAGGAAGTGGTGGACGAAGATGACCCCCAGTTGCGCAGCCTCTGGCTTGACTTTGGAGATGATGTGTGCAATGCTGTAAAAACAGCTCTGGCAGAGCTGAATGAGTACAACCCGAGCGGACGGTATGTCGTACAAGAGCTCTGGAATTTCAAGGAAGGCCGGAAAGCAACTGTGAAGGAGGTGCTCCAGTACATCATCAGGCAGTGGAAAAACAAGCGCCCGCGAACGTAGTGCAGTTTACTATTCTAACCCTATTATTATGTTATGTACCTTTTTAACATCTGAGGCATTTGTTAGGATGTTTTCGGTAATGGCCCCGTGTGGTGCTCTAGTTTGCTATGCCATGGATGGTTTGTATTAAAGCTGATTATTTAATCGAGTGTAGAGGTCTTTCCGTACACGGTTTGCAATAAAAAATTTAGTACTCGATATTAATTGTTCATGATCTCTGGTACCCAGCAGAGTTCTTTAAACGATGGTAGTTACATATGCCCAGTGTGTTTTGGTTGATGACGCTTCTAATTAGTAGCCTATCATTACAACCGGCTACAGAAACATTGAATTCGTAGCAATGTTTCCTCGACTGTCATCAAGATAGACAACCGAAATTTTTATTAATATCCAAAAAAAAATATTAAATTTTAAAATTTACATCTTGTTTCACAATATTTTGAAAACTGTTCAAATCGTAGATTTATTTTCCGGTTTTAAGTTGAATTATCGTAAATTTATTTTCTGGTTTTGGAATTCCAGAACCGGGAAATAAATTTTCAGTTTTGGTTTTGGAATTCCAAAACCGGAAATTAAATTTTCGATTTTAAGTTTTTTTTAATTAAATAGAAAATGTTGTAATTTATTTATTTTTATATTAAAATATTAGAAGCACTTTATATATTTCTTCAAAAATAGATGAAGTATTATATAATTTGATTTATTAGAAAGACTAACAAATAATCCGAATTAATATTTTTCAGGTCGGAATTTTTGCAGCTACAAGAAAAATAAAAATATTTCTGTGTTATTGAAAAAAAATAAAAATATTATAAATCTGATTCCGGTTCAAAAGTCATTTTTAAGTAAATATTATAATCCTTCAATTTTTTTTAAAAAAATTGTGAGAAAAAGACAATTAGTCGAGAATCTTTCTATTTTTTAATTCCCGATTTCCAAGGCAAACCATCAACCAAGTGCACTTAATGAACTTAAAATCAGAAATTTAATTCCCGATTTTAGAATTCCAAAACTAAAACTGAAAATTGATTTCCTAATTATGTAAAAATAGTGCAGGAATGCCTAAAACCGGAAAATAAATCTACAATAATTCAACTTAAAACGAGAAAATAAATCTATAGTTTGAACAATTTTCAAAATCTTCGAGTTTCAAACGGGATGTAGATTTTAAAATTTAATATTTTTTTTGAGAAATTAATAAAAATTTCGGTATGGACAAGGGCAACTGCTTCTGCAGATGCATGCAAACATTTTTAACAAACTCATATACCAAAACGAATATCTCAAATTCCCAACCACACAAAGTCAACAAGAGACCAACATGATACCATAATGTTCCATCTTTATACTCGGCTCACCGAGACAACATTTTCAGAATACGGTAAAATTGCTAATTACAACCTGCAACAATGAAGCATAGAGCAACCAGGTTTACACAAATGCATAGCGTATGAAATTCAAAGTTTCAAACAAGAAAAGGAGAAAATTTACTTCACAGTTCATAACTAAAAGTACAAAAATTAAAAACATTAGAGAGAAAACAACATTAGAAAATAATCTACTAATGGAGATCTAGCCTTAACCAATTTAAACAAACCATTCTGAAAAGCCTAATCAAGGAAATCTAACCAACCACAACAAATCCTGCAAAAATTTCCCAGTTTACAAAAATGCATACCATCTTGTGAATTCTAAAAGCATCCGTTGATATATAGCAAATAAAAAACAACTTTGTTATATATGGTTACTCAGGTATCATTTGTTCATTCTCAGCATCCCCCTCTTGTTCAATTGTCGGCTTTTGTGCGGCGCCCGCACCAGGTGCCTGTTTCTTCTTTATTCCACTAACAATGTCATCTATGCGTAGAAGCATGCATGCTGCCTCTATTGCTGTCTTGAATGTTTGTGCCTTCACATTGTATGAGTCCCATATCTGCAATAAATTGAACAAGGTATAATTAACAATAAACCTATCAAAGTCCTAACCATATATCAATAACTTGAGAGAGAGGAATTGCCTTTCTATCCTTCATGTCGACCATCTCACCAGTGCTACCATCAATTCCGACCCATGCATTTTCAGCATTAGCATGCTACAATCAAGAAAATTTAATTCATCTCTAATTAGACAGAAAAAACTATAACTTACAAAGAAACTATTAAGAAAATAACATTAAAAAGAACTAATATGCCTTTGCTTCAATATTAATTGCAGAAAAAGAAAAGAAAAGCAAAAAAAGAAAGAGCTAGTGCCAGTGGTCCAGCACTGATACTTCACATATTAATATCGATCATACCTTTCCTTGGAGTTGAGTCATGGTACGAATGACATTCAATCCACAATTCTGAGCCAGGGTCCTAGGTATCGCCTCAAAAGCTAGTGCAGCTGCTTCATAAGGCCACTAAAATTTCAGATGAAAAAAGTTAAGTAACAATTAATTAGCTTTCTTTTTTTGAAGTCACTTCTGTTAATAACCAGAAAAACTTCAAGAATACCATTTATATCCCAGCAAAACAAGAGGGACAATTTGAGTAAGCCATCTTAACATATATTACTAAAAGATTGTACGTTGGTCTCCAAGCTATTATATAGCAACACACAAGCCATATCTCATTAACTGCACATGATGTTTCACATATTTTGTGTTGCACTTGTGTACGTTGGTCTCCAATCATTTTTAAGTCAACAGCTCCGGTTTTATGTAATATGGTTATGTGGTACATTACCTTCTCAATGCCTTCAATTGAAGAACTCTTTTGTTTGAGAGAAGCTGATACAGTCAATTCGGTTGCACCGCCACCTGGCAGAAGCTTAGGGTTCTTCAATATGTTGCGTGCAACTGCCATTGCATCCTGTCATATTACCGAAAATAATATTAACTAACTCTCAGCAGAATACAAGAAACTCACTGCTAAACTGATGACAGCACAGCCGGTGCCATAAATCAGTGCCAGTAACAAACTAGATAATAGATTTTATAGCGGTATCATATCAGCAACTGACGAGTGCAGGCACCATTATAGTGAAATCAATGCATGTGCATTAATAACCTTAATTTAAAAAAAAAAAAACTAAGGCCACAAATAAACCAACAAAAGAAGAAAACCTTCATAAAAACACCCAACATCAGAATAGCTTGGCATGGAACCGACTTACATTCCACCAATTTCACAGTAAAACATCCTAATTCACACTGATCTACAGGTAACCCAATAGACACAAATCCGAACAAACATACATATTTTTTTGGCTGCTACTACCAGTCACATGAAGTCTTACATAAGACCAATGCATACCTAAAATTTACACCCTACACATAAACCACATCCACAAAAAAGAGAAAACATCCTACCAGTAAAAGACAGGTATAGATGAGAACCAATCTATATAGTTAAAAAAACCTCAATTATGTTACATGCACCATACCTGAAGATTTCGCTCAACCTCATTTAACAAATCCTTACTTGCACCCCTCAACAAAACTGTGCACGCCTTTGGGTCCTTGCAGTCTACAATAAACGCGAAGAACTCATCCCCAAATTTCTTAACCTCAAACAAACCTGCACGAGTCCCGATGTCAGACTCCTGCAACTCCTCAGGTCGGTTAACGATGGTAGCACCACATGCCTTAGCAATGCGGTTGTTGTCAGTCTTTCTGAGCCGTCGGATTGCGGTGACACCAGCCTTGCTGAGGAAGTGGCATGCCAGGTCACTTAGTCCTTTCTCAGTTATGACAAGGTCGGGCTTGAATTTTAAGATTTGTGCGCACAAGTTCTCAATGTATTCTTCCTCCATTTTTAAAAGCACCTCCCTTCAAATTAAAGGGAAAACCAAAAGCAAAACAATATATTTCATTAAGGTACAAAAAAGAAATGGCCCTATGATGATATTTCACATTAAAGAAACACATAGGAGTGCTGGTGGAGTGGTGGACAGACAAATACTGCAAAAATGACGACTATTTTTCATTTTTGTTTTGCACTCATCAAGTAGTGTTTCCACACTAGATTTAAGATTCTTATCTTTCCTTAAATAATTTTTTTTTTGGTAGTGCTGGTTTTAACTTGTTTTTTGTCTTTAGAATTTGGACTTCATTCTGGCTAGTACCAAAGTACCACACTCATCATGTCGCTCAACAGTATATCCACAGGAAAACACTATCAAAATAAGGTGTCTCAACACACACCAGTCTTCTTCTTTCATAAGCTCGGCATTGGTTTGATTCTCTCCCTTCTTATACTCCAATGGGGAATCAAGTAGCATAATCCGGGGGTTGACTATCTTTCTACGCATCTTCCCTGGTGCAACTACGTCTTTGTTAAACATAACTCCTTTCAAAACTTTGGAGTCCTCTAACTGGCCACCAGGCACTTTCTCAACTTTTATGTATTTTTTAATGTCAACCTCACGCATCCCCTGACCTAGGTCTACACCTACTGTTGTGGTTGCATCAATTGCAAGATCCTACAATAAAGTGGTTAATAGAGTTAGCTATTATATACACAGTATATGGTCATATGGTCTAATCTATTTTAGATAACATACACGCAGCTATTATATACTCTGGATAAACCATTACAAATATTGTACTGTTAGTCAACCTACCTTCCTGGTTGTATGGTCTTCTTTTTTCCTTTAAATGGGTAGGGTGGGGGCAGGTTATGGGGTGCAGGGGGTGAAGGGTTAGGGGGGTAGGTTGCTTTGGTCCTACACGAAGCCCTACTTTTGTCACAGCTTCATTTTAGAAAAGAATATGAGAATTACAAAAATGCAAACATGGCATGGTTGATTTCCAGGTTTCTAGAAACTAAGCTATAAACGGACCACGGACTAATCACCAGTGTACACACGTGCACAAGCACACACACATATATGAAACAAGAATAGAGAAGCACTGACAGCAATGAGATCACCAAACTGGCTAGTAAATTTGGTGCTAATGCAACTTTTAACCAGGCCCAGCAATGTTGCGTCTGCAAAAAAAAAATTATAAAGATAAAAGAGTGATATATGTTGCTAAAGATAAGAACAAAAATAAAAAAAGTACCAATTAATTAGGTCAGCACTTACGGTCATTTACATCAACTGGAATAGCAATCTTGTCAAGTACTGCAATTGCATCCTCTAGAGCTTTGGTATATGCTAAAAAAGATGAGAAAAAAGATATTAGGACTAACATAAAAAAAAAAAAAAGCATGAGGCATGAGATACATCTTCAAATGGTATGCTAATTACCCCGGCAGATAACAGTAGGGTGGTAGTTCCTGTCTATGAATGCTTGTGCCACATGGAGCATCTCTCCAGCTATAACATAATTTCAAAGGAATTAGTATCTTTTCTTGAAAACAGCTATAATTTCTCATTTAAAAAAAAATAGTAATGACGTACCAAGAACAATTACAGATGTAGTACCATCACCAACCTCCTCATCTTGCGTGCGACTTAGCTCGATCATTGACTGAAATTACAAATAATTAAAAATAATCCATCAAACGAGGGTAAAGTAAAAGATACTCGCTTCAAATTTAACACTTGACAAAAGAAAAGAGTAGATTTTAATGATGCTTGCCTTGGCAGCAGGATGCGCTAAATCTAACTCACGCAAAATTGCATTCCCATCATTTGTCACAACAATCCCTGTTTCCATTTCAGTAAGTTAAATTTAGAAAAGCAAGCACAATAATAATAACAGGATTCTTTTAAATAAACCAACAACAGCTTGCAGTTACAACATAAGTATATTTTATTAAAAATTAAAAGGTTTGCCCCATTGTTTGCTAAGCATATTCCCTAAACCCAAATTAAACTGAAATCATGCAAAGGAAATAGCAAGCTGCATTCCATGTTACATAAATTGTATGAACAAAAGCCTCTAATTGATTAGTATGAAAAATTTATGTGACATTTAGTTTCATCTGACTCAAACTTGCCTTGATGAACAGGGTTGTTTGCAAAAAAGATGCAAATGTCAGTCATGTCATGTGTAATTTGTCAAAGAAAAAAAACACAAAATTAGGTACAAAAGAAATTATGACTAAAACACTGGAAACTTTCTCCTGCACATATAGTACACCACTAATGAACAAGCCTTCGTCTTCTTATGATATGCAACTTTTTAATTTGTGTTTCAGTACTTGCATGTGCTTGGTACTCTGCTTGTGTATATAAGAGTTGTGTTTCTCTGTGCATGGGACTCACCTCCACCAGCATCAAGAAGCATCTTCAACATAGATCTGGGGCCCAATGTTGTACGAATGATGTCAGCCACCCCCTGTACAACCAAAATTCAAACCAATTAAACATTTAACCAAAACATCAAGTCCACTAAAAAACTGAGAGAGAGAGAGAGAGAGCGCTCTATTGAAACCTTAGCAGCTTTGATGTTGTCATGTTGAACCCTCGCACCAGATTCTCTTTTCAATGAATCCTCTGATCAAGTAAGAGAAAAATAATGTTCAGAACATATTGGAAAAACTACGTTAGAAGAGTTAAACTTATCTAGTTGAAAAGTATAAAGCAATACTTTTTTCTTAGTTTTGTGCTGCATAGTCCCACTGTCATATTATTAAAAATATAGATTAGAAATCGGCCCCTAAACAGACATTGTGAGTTAGGTCTAAAAGGTACATTCCCATAAGTATGAAGCTGATTTTTATTTTTATGGATCTAGTGGCACAAAAAAGGGGGGCTTGTCAAGTCTCTATGCAAGATCTAGTTTTTCAGAGAAGTGAAAAGGAGGAAGTGAAAAATTGCGCAACACAAAGATCTAATAATGGAAAACAATCTAAATCGCCTGATCATGTTTTGGACTATTTGAAGGGTTATGTCTGTGTGATTACAAAGCTTGTTTCAATGTAAAATCGCAAAATGGAACAAAAAAAACAAAAAAAAAGAAGAGGTTCCAAAATGCAACAAGCTAGATCTCAGTCTCCTGTTGTAGATGTGCAGACATCCTTCACCGAGGCTGCGTCAACATAAAAAATGAAATGAAATAACTCGTATACCAGAGAGAGAGCAAGAGGCTTACTCAAGACGAGAACTGGAGCGTTTAAGGCCATGGCTGGCCTGGCTAGCAGTAAGAGAAAATAGAGAAAAACGCCGAGAGGAGAGGAGAGGTTACAAAGGAGACGAGCCGCAAAGAAAGGGTTTTGAAAAGGTTCTTCGCGAGGGTTCGTTCGACACCTATTGCATTCTCTCCCGGTAAAAGCTTATTGTTGCGCTTGTTTTCTTGCAAATGGTATTATTTGCTTGTTGGGCCTTGAAGAGTAAACTAACATCTGTCAAGTACTAGGGTTGCACGGCCCAAAGAACCATCAAGCCCGGTTTATATATAACGTATATAAACCGAAGTTGAAGGCTGCGGTAATCCGCATATTACGGATAGAAGTACGGACTAATATCTTTATTTATTTTTATTGGGGCGGCAGTTCAGTTGGCGAGAAGAAAAAATCTTTTAGAACTCAAAGATGGAGAGTACGAGATAGGGGTGCAAACGGATTGGATACGGATCGGATAGAGCTTAACCCATATGTGTATCCGTATTTTTTTTTCGAATACGGATATGGATCGGATATTAATCGGATACGAATACGGATCGGATATTAAACAGATACGGATACAGATCAGATATTTTCGGATACAAATACAGTACGGATATAATTCGGATTTCTAATTCAAAATATATATCTAATTAACTCATTACAAAAAATATATATCTAATTAATTAAAATTCACCAACATAACTATAACTTTAAATAAAATATACTAACACAAAAGATATTAATATATATAATTGTAACACAAAAAATAAATGGACAAAAAATATAGGTTTATAACAAAAGGTACGGTGCACATCCAATAGTTGCTTCGATCAGCCATGGCACTGCATAATGGAATCAGAGTAGGTCCGATGCCCATCAGACCTACCTTGGTTTGATGGATGTGATGACCATTCGATCTGCATCAAAATCCATACAAGTCTGTATCAATTTCCGTGCGCATAGATCTTGATGCTAATCTACGGTCCTAGAGCTAATTGAACCTAAATGTAGGTCCGATGCCCATCGGACCTACTCCTATCTCCTGCATAATATGGTACGATTACTCCAAAAGATATGTCTAAAAGAATAAATCAACAGAATAAATCAACAATCAAATCATATGTCTAAAAGCCTAAAATAGACGACGACTGTGATTCCACCTTCAGCAACCAGGGGGATTCGGATATCCGGAAAACTAAAACATACGGATTCGGATAATTATCCGAATCCGTATCCGTATCTGATTTTAAAACTCAAACCGTATCTATATCCGAATCCGCAAAAATTCAGATACAGATCCGGATTCGGACGGGTAATATCCGACCCGTTTGCACCCCTAGTTCGAGACCCGCTCATGAAGCTTTCAAAAAAGAATCTCTATTTTTTAAAATTTAAACAGTTGATCTGAACCGTTAAATACGATCTATATATAATTATTTGATATAAAATATTATAAACTATCCAAAAACAGTGATTTTCTACTTATAAAACAAGAGGAGGGATCCGATTACACTTTTTTTTGTGACACACTTTGACACCTACCATTTTCAAAGTCCAAATAGTCGATTCAAACCGTTCAACATGATGGATATATTAAAATGTGCTTGGAGATCAAATTTTACATTTTTTTTGATTTTTTTTGCTATTTATTAAGATGGTTACAAAAATCGTTGTTTTCAGACCATTGAAAAACAGCGATTTTGTAACCATCTTAATAAATAGTAAAAAATTCAAAAAAATGTAAAATTTGATCTCCAAGTACATTTTAATATGGTGATCATGTTGAACGGTTCGGATTGACTGTTTGGATTTTGAAATCGCAAAAATTGACCTATATAAAAAACGGTGTCATGATGTATCACCAAAAAAGGTGTAATTGGATCCCTCCTCATAAAACAATAGTAAAAAAAATCTGAAAAATATAAAATTTTGGTCTTCAAGTATATTTGGTCCGGCCGGAATAAGCCGGATCTATGATCCGGCATGTAATTGAATCGAAAAAATTTAGTTAATCTGGCCGGTTTTATCTAAAAAACCAGATACAGTGGACCATAAAACCCACGGTTCAACAGTGGTTCATGTATAACTAATGGCATTTCTTAAAAAACAAAAAAATTAAGCAACGTAATCAAAGCATGTTATTAGAAGCAAATAAGAGAAGTTCACAAAATCTGCCATGTAATCTTATTTAGATCTCATTCCTTTATTGAAGCAAATAAGAGCATCTACATCCTAGCAACTCAAATGAGTTAACTGTTAACTACTTTTTAGAAATTAATATCTCTAAAGTTTTTAACTCTCATATTCCTGAAATTCATTTTAGAGTTTCTAATTTGAGTCAATCATTTGATCAGCATGGAGACATCCTGAATTAAAAACTGCCACATCAGATTAGAAACTTTAATAATATCAGAGATGTGGATGCTCTAAGAAAAGTTCACAAAATCTGCCAGGTAATCTTATTTAAACTCTTTCCTTTATTGAAGCAAATAAGGGAAGTTCAAAAATCTGCCATGTAATGTTATTTAGATCTCATTCCTTTATTGAAGCAAATAGTTCACAAAATCTGCCATGTAATCTTATTTAGATCTCTTTCCTTTATTCATACTGTCCGGTACATTTAGAAGTCATTTCAGGCATCTAAAATTGTGTTACACTGGCTTTACATTTCCCATATTGAAATGTTCTTGGATACAAAATTTTATATATATTTTTTAATTTCTTTGCTATTTTTTAAGATAGATACAAAATTATTGTTTTTAAAGATTCTAGATCATTCAAAAATAGTGATTTAGTACCTCTCTAAACAATTATTAAAAAAAATTATAAAAAATTTGTTATCCAGACACATTTTAGTATGAAGATCATGTTGAACGGTTCGGATCGATTATTTACACTTTGAAAATAGAGATAATGATGTTGGGACATGATGATGCACAAAACCAATTGGACATTTTAATCCTACTCTTATTTAAGGATGAGTATTATAATTTATGACAGAAAAAAAAAAACATATATTTTGTGGTTCTTAGTTTAAATTCATCAGAAATATAAGAGATACGAAGTATTATGTTTATAGGTTCCAATAAAGTTGTAGATCTATCTTTTTCACAGTTTATAACTATAATACATCAATATAGGTGATATTTTCATATATTTTAAAATAAACAGTTCAACAGTACAGTTCAACCTGGTTGATAACCGGTCCGGTTATGATAACATGATAACATTGATCCCACGTCTGAGAACAGCTTGAGACAAAATTTTAGGTTGTTCCAATTGGTTAATTAGTAAATATTGGACATATTGATGTTCAAACCAAAATTAATAACCCAAAGGTAAATGATAAGGAACTGGAACAACCAAAAAAAACCAAAAGTCAGATCAAATAAAGCTGAAACATTACTCAGATAACATTACATTTAACAAGCCCTTGTTTTTCTCTTTGTTGGCCAGATTTTATTGGTTCAGTTGTACATACCAGTATCCCTCATCAAAACACAACTGTTCATTATTTCTATCTCTAAATAGGTAACAAGTAGCAAAACTCTGCATCATAAGGTTCTATCTCAATAGCTTTTAAAAGCGGCGATTTTACTTTTGAGTTGCTGCTTAACAGCTCTTTTATTACTTGCTTGAGCGATCCATGTTTTGGTAATTGGCTGTGTACCCACTCTAGCAGTGACTCCATATCATCTGCGAAATCCCGCTTGTGCCAGTAGAGGAGTTTTGGTATGACAATTTTTCTTCTCCCAGCAATTTTTATCAATGATTCCAAGTATTCAATTTTTGCAATCTCTAGCTCGTGCGTTACATTTTCTGCAGTGTACACCCTCAACTGCATATGCAAGCATAGAAAGGAATTAAAGAAATGTAATTGTTAATTTGCTGTTAGATTTTAGCAAGTTTGCATTTTGCCCCCTCTTTTGTAATTGTTGCAACTATGAGTTGTATATGGTCATTGCCCTCAAAAAGTTAATTGATCAATCAAGGTAAATTGATTGATCAAGATATAGAACTATATACTGTAAATTAATTTGGGGATTGAATGAGATATGGGGGCGTAGCTGGAGGGCTTGAATAGGCAGGGAATTGCCTTGAGATGCAAATTAATTATAGAAGGATTTGATGAAGCATGGTTTTTTCAGCCTATAAATAAAGTCTGTTGCCTCATGGATTAAGGCATTAAAAATACAAGCAATCCCCTCTTCTAAATAACCAAGCCCCTTATCTAATTATCATTTTTACTTTCCAACAGTAATTCCAGAAAGTTATAAAAAAAAAAAACAGTAATTTCAGAAAATAAAATGAGTTTTTCATAATTAACAGAAATTTGCTGTATTACATGAGGTTCTTAACATTCCAATGTAAAATGCAAATATCAACGAGAGCGAACCTTGGTTAAGCCTCCATAGGTAGTTTGTCAGAATATTGCTTATACTGTCCTTGTAGAAAGGTTGAATGCATGTATACATATAATTTTATTCAATTCAAAACCTAGACTAGCTAGGATTTATGAAAAAAAGGAGGGCCTGAGCCCTTTCTTTACTCATTTTAAGTCATTTATTATGTTAATTAGTTTCTTTAATTTATTGTAATATATGATTAACTACAACTCCACTAGGAAAGATACATCACTTACTGCTGGTGAAGATCGACTGCCTCTGCACAAGGCAAATGTGACATTTGGTTCGGGGTACTCCAGGCCATACGCATCTCGTAAAAATCCTTTCCTTTCATCCAATTTACCCTTTTAAAATTAATTACATTAGTGTATTTTTCTAGTTAACTGAGAAAACAAATATTTGCACATAGATTGCTTACAGGATTTGTATCAAAAGAAGACTGCCTTAAGATGAAATGTTCGATCGCAAGAGCATTCAGTACAATTCCCCCTATATTTACTGCAGCCTAAATAGAAAATTATAATACACTTTTAATTAGTTATAACTATTCTCTCTCTTTCGAATATTCAGTCTATTAATAGGAATAGTGACCTCAAATTAATCATGAAAGTAAAGTTTCTCACCTTATTTAGCAATCCAAGCAGCTTATCCGGAGATGGTGGTAACCCGTGATGTAGAAATGCCTATCAAACAAATTATCTATTACCAATTATAACCCTTTTTTGGTAATTGTATCGATGAAAATAGAGTTTAGTGTTACTACTTGCATAATGCAGGAATTGTAGATGTTGATCCAAAATGCCAACTTTTGCTTATATGTCATTAGGCTCAGGTCCACAAAACTAAGTCTTTGAATCAATTCTCTGCATTGTTTTAAAAAAAAAAAAAAAAAAAGGGTTCTGATAAATTACATAAATTACACTATCTATTAATTATTTTTTATCTACATTTCTGGAAACTTGTCTCAGAATCTTGTAAATTTCCCTACAAGTGCGTGCGCTGATATATGAAGTTAAAAATGCAATATTCAGTTCTAGCTTTCAGTATATAATTGCACATACCTCAATCTTCTTACTTGTGGAATGTACAAGGCAATGCGGCTTATATCGAAAGAATCGTTCGTAAAGTTGATAAATCTTCTAAAACCCTTATCGTTTCTCATTGCATCATCAGCATTGGACAAACCAGTGTTGCTTGGAGAAGGTTTAAATTCAATGCTTTTTGAGCTAATGCATGAGATGCTAAGTTTAGGGCTTGAATTCGAATCATAATCAAGTTGCTCGGTGCTCTTGTTTAATTTGTGAAAGATATTTATCAAGAGTTTGATTATTTCCTCAGATAATTTGCTTGGCTGCTCTGTGTTGCTCTCTCCCTCTAGGAAATTGATGTTGCAACTTGACTTGCTGCAACCTGATTTGCTACGTCTTCTCGGTCTGTCCATCTCCTGCCCTGACACATCCAAAATTAAGATTTTAATTTTTTAATAAAATGCAACATTAGATTTTCTTTTTTAAACCCTCTTCGTACATTATTAAGTATCGGATAACTAATGATTTGAAAAGAAAAAATATGAGGCACTGCACCAACTTTCATCCAGTGCTACAAAGTTCAAATGTCTTGTACCTATCAAATCTGCACAAGAGATGCTTTTATCAGACACCAAATCAAAAGAAACTTTCCTTCCATGATCAAAAAACCTCTCGCCCCATGCTACACTCGGTACAAGTGACATGTCTTGATCTCTTCTTATTCCCTTTTTAGTACCTAAACCGCATAGGAAATGGTGTTTTTGTTTCCTCTGCCACCAGAGCAGACTCCATTCCTTGTTTTGTTTTCTCTCTCTATGCAAGCATAGCTTCAAATCATCCACCTTTCTCTCCAGGTAAATTATTTCCTCTTCCACCATTGCTAGCTCTGCAAGTAGTACTTGTACCTACATTGGTTTTACTGCGTAAGAAATTTCTAGAGAGACTGAAATTATTCTTTCTTCCTTATTTTTTTCTGAAAGCAAATAGAAATGAGCTTGCAGTTGCATCTCAGAGAGTAACAAGATGTACATAATTAAAATTATGTACAAATGGACATTAATAAACATAATTTCTAATTAATTAAGCTCAAATGAGAAAATGAAAATAAAAGCTGTTGATAATGTCTACAAATGAGAGGTGTGTTATCAAATTCATAATGTTCTTATGTTTGCTGCATATTCTGAAGTAGTTAAAGTTAATCGCAGTGAATGATTAAGGTAATTAAATATAATTGCTGCATGTCCAATACTGTTAACTGGATATCCAATTACTGTTAACTTGCGAGAAATTGACGCACCTGCAAAGGGACCAATGAGGAGAGGCATGACGGGCACACAAGCCGGCCTTGTAATGAGCATTGTAGAATCTGATTCACTCTCTGTTCCTTCTCCAGTGTATTTTGCAACTCGGCCACCTAAAGTTTAAATTTCTAATATGTAAATTTTGAAGTGTGATTGCAATGACTAATTTTGATACCCAAATGCAAAGGATTGATAATGACCACATAAAGAAGATAAGTACTAAAGTCGAGAAAGGCGTATACGGTCAAAAAAGTAACGATACACCATCGGATTAAGAGTTGTATACTTGTATGCTATATCAAATGCAAACAATTCCCCAGTGTTAAAGAAAAAGATCTAGCACAAATTATATTTAACATAAAATAGCTATGACTGTCAAATTTGGCATAAGAAATCATGTTTAAGTCCCACCACTAAAACACAATTTAATTATGAACATCTAGCTAAAAGTAAGTGATGAGTTGTGAGTAATGTAAACATATGTTACATACCTCAAGTTCAAGCTCAAGTCGCCTTTGATGCTTCTCCTCTCTGCTCATGAGGAAGTACTTGAACTTCATGGTAGTGTAACGGTGAATATATCTGTTTACAAGATGGTGTATGTGCATTAATTCAAATGTAGAAACATTAATGTGAAGAGGTGGCAAGCATGGCCAGAGGTGAATTCATTGGGGGTGGGGGTTTTCTGGTTTATTTTGTTTTCTTCTTCTTCTTCTTCTTGTTATGGGTGTGTGTATCTGAAGTGTAGAGAAATTGGGGAAGTTTTCTCTAAGAAGACAAAATTAAGAAAAAGTACATGTTCGACCAGTGCTTAACTCAAATAACGAAAACTACAGATGGGGTTATTGACACTGTCGTCGATTTTCACATGCATTGATGTAACTTTGTCATGTCCTGATGGCTGATGTACCATTATAATTTTTTTTTTTTACAGATATGTAATATATTTAATAATTTGTTAGTTGTTTTAATTTAATCGTTTTTTTGTATATAGTCTTTAAAAATATGACCGTCTGATTGTATTTTTAACATTAAGCTTCTTGTTTTAAACAAAAATTATTCTTGTAAACACTTAATTTATTTCAACATTTGAATACGTATATAACTACAATACTCAAGACGTGTCCGAAGACTGTACATAAGTCATATGTGCGGTCATCATTACACTTTCATACTGTCATCATATATGCCTTGAAAACTTTAATCGTATGAGTGTGTTTTTTTTTTAAAGCACCCTAAGCGTTTATGAGAGCAATAATATGTTGGTTTAGTTTAAGAGTGATGCTTCTATGGACATAAGGACCTATTTGTAAAATGAATATATTTTCATTTTCAAAGTTCAAACAGTCGATCCGACCGTTCAACATTATCTCCATATTAAAATGTACTTGGAGGTCAAATTTTACATTTTTTTTGAATTTTTTTACTATTTATTAAGTATTTTACAAAAACTAGTCAAATTCAGACCATTGAATTTTGTAAAATACTTAATAAATAGTAAAAAAATTCAAAAAAATGTAAAATTTGACCTCCAAGTACATTTTAATATGGAGATAATGTTGAACGGTCGGATCGACTGTTTGAACTTTGAAAATGAAAATATGTTCATTTTACAAATAGGTCCTTATGTCCATAGAAGAATTTGCCTTAGTTTAATGTTAATAACATGGACTGCATGAATCATGTGTGTGTGTGTGTATTTATTTATTTTTTTTTTTTTTTTTGCGAAAGTGAATCATGTATATATGTTAAAAGCTATTTTGTTTAAGATGACTAATTAGGTACTATCTATAGATATAATAAATTTGTAAAAGAAACTAACGACTGAAAATATTTTTCCACATCTTTTAGTACTTCTTTGTTGTAGAATTTGAAATTAAATAAATAGGAAGTAAATTTAAACCGGTCCTTATAAAATTTGAATAAATTGTATAATTTTTAAATAGACGTATTTCCTCTTTGTTTATTATAGTTTAGGTAATGACAACTTAAGAGAAAGCGACAGAATAAAGTTTATATGAGTTGACATGTTAATCTTGCGTGCACCACCTAAATTCAAATCCAAGAATATGACACCTGTATAAGCATAGCATGCATGCATCCCATGAGTTGCTTTTAATCACAAGCGGCTACGGCACATTAGACCGACGCAATTTGAAAGCATTTAATGGCATCCTAGTGTTATACACTTGGAGGATTAGAGAAGGTTAAAATGCCTTTATTTTTTGTACTTTCACTATGCATCTATCTTTACAATTTTAATAACTCAAAATTTAAAATTTAAAAGTCAAAATAAAACTGTTGGATATGATCTACATCATTTTATCTATGCACGTGTAAAAAATTTTGACATTTCAATTTTATTTGGTTGTCATCAAGAGCTTGTAAAAAACGTACTAATGTGGATAATTTCTAGACGTTGATTTTTCAACTTATTGATTCACATAAAAACAAAATCAAAATGTGATAATTTTTATGAGCACATAGATAAAATGATGTAGATCGTATTCAACGGTTTTATTTTGACTTTTAAGTTTTAAATTTTGAGTTATTAAAGTTTTTAAAAATGAAGGCATGGTGGAGACACAAAAAATGAAGGCATGGTGGAGACACAAAAAATAAAGGCATTTGAACCGTCCTCGTAAACTTATGTCAAATGTCGTACACATTTGAGCAACGGTACATGGAAGCTGCAAATTTCTTTTTCTTTTTTTTTTACAAAAAAGAAAAAAGAAAAAGAGCACTCATCTCTCCGTAGAAATAACTTATCCGAATTTAATTCTTAGTTATTCACTGACAATCACAAATTAAATTTAACACATTAGGCGTGATTATTAGTATATATATCATGCATATAAAAATGATGAAATCGGTAGATCTTTTAAAGCGAAGCCAGGGTGTGTGTTGTGCTCACTAAAGGTTTAGTATAACTCTAAAATCTATCGGATTGACTTCAATCGCGAGATGAATTCAAGCCGGTGAAACCGATTTACTTTACGAGTGATGCATATACAATTATACATGCACAATTTTGAAATTTTCGAATTTATTTAGTACAAAGTCAAGCAGTGAAAAATTGATGATAAATGCATTAAAATAACTTGTAAAATTTCATTTTTTTTTGCATGTACAAAATCACATTTTTTACCGCTTGACTCTATACTAAATGAATTCGAAAATTTCAAAATTTTGCATGTACACGTATCACTCGTAAAATAAATCGGTTTTAATGGTTTGCATTCATCTTGTTTTAAGTCCATATGATAGATTTTGGATTTATGCTCACCAAACTTTTAGTGAGCACAGCACACCCTACCTTTGCTCGATGTTTTATTGTTAATCAGCCATTTACAACAATCTAAATTTTATAGAAATGATGAAGTTGGTAGATGTTTAATTGTTCAACCATTTACAACAATCTAAATTTAACAACTCCTGATGCATTGTCAAATTTGTACTAAAAAAATTAGGCTATGCATAATTTGACTTGATTAATTTATTGTCAATATAGAAAAAAAAAAAAAATTACTGCCAAAGGCATCCCATCAATTTAGGGGAAATTAAACAACCAAAGATCTTTAGTAAAGCCCAAAACACTGTTAGTCCTAGAAGTCTCCATCATCCATAAATATCCCAGTAAAACATGCAAATTGTCATTCAAGACTGGTCGCCAAAAAGGAACTGGAGAGATCTATGATTTAACCAAATTATTATTTGCCTGTTATTAACTCAAAAAGTATCTCTCAGGCACAAACCAAGTCAAAAGTGAAAAGATACACAACGAAAATCTATAGAAACAAAACATCACACTATGAAATGCTTAGAACGTCTTTTTTCTGAGACAAAATAAGGCCTCAGAGCTTTAGGCAGATTTCACTGTAGCTGCCTTGATGATGTCAATAAATTCAGGCTGAAAGAGAGATAAAAAAAAAAAGACAAATAAGTTAAGAATATTGCTCATCTTTCTTGGTGATGTTTACTGCTGGGTACCACAACAGTCAGGTATCGGTCAGATACGAACTGATAAAATACCAGCTAGGTATCTCTAGGGTAGTCAGTACATACAGTAAGGGTTTACCAGTATCCTATCCTACTGTTCAGTAGCGACACAGGACTACAAGAGGCCTGTTGACATATACATCCAGATATAGAAGTTCTGCACCAGCATGGAGAAAGAGAGACAGGAAAGGGGGGAAGTACCTTGAGAGAAGCACCACCAACAAGGAAACCATCGACATCAGGCTGAGCTGCCAGCTCCTTGCAGTTAGCACCACTTACGGATCCTACATTTATTTTTAAGAACAAAACATTAGAAAACAATAGCTTACTATCTAGCTAAAAATATTTTTTTAGTAAGTATGTACATACCTCCATATTGAATGCGTGTAGATTCAGCAACCTCAGCGCTGACATTGTCTGAAAGCCAGCTCCTCAAAGCGGCATGCACCTTTCCATTTTAAGAAAGATTGAAATCAAAATTCAGATCACAAAAAAAGAGTATTTGCATTTCATATTTTTGTTTTTGTTTTTGAGGAAATTTCATATTTTTGTTAGTATAAAAAAAAGGAAAACAGAAGAACCTCCTGAGCCTGGGCAGGTGTGGCAACCTTGCCAGTGCCAATAGCCCACACCGGCTCATAGGCAATCACCACATTGCTCCAGTCGCTGATCTTGTCTAAAATAGAATGGAAAAGAGTAATAGGAGTGATTATTACTACAATAATATGGAACTGCGCATCATACTTTTCATACTAACTTAATACCAAGTGACTAAGCAAATTGATCCCCACCCTCCTCTTCTAAAAGCCCTTCAGAAGACCTGAAGACCAACTATAGTTCTTCTTTAGTTTATGTAAAGAAAAACAGCTTGGCAGGGTGGTAGAGACATTTAGGGGTGTTCATTGGGTCCGGTTTAGTCGGTTTTGAACCGAACCGAATTAGTTTGGACCAAACAGTTCGATTTTTTCGGTTTAATGGTTCGATTCGGTTTGCTTTTTAAAACCGAATTATAATTTCGGTTCAGTTCGGTTTGGAAATTTTCAAAACCGAAATAACCGAACCAACCAAACTTTTATATATTATGAATTTGGTCTGGACTGCCCCGGTTTATTTCTTAATATACTTCGGTTTATTATAAACCAATTGCTTTAAATAAAAAAACTAATATATTTTGGTTTGAACCGAACAAACCGAAATAAAACTTTGGTTCGGTTCGGTTGCAATGCTAAATCGTTCTATTTTAGAAACCGAATTATTACTTTGGTTTGCCTAGTTCGGTTCGGTTTCAACTGATCCGGGGGGGGGGGGGGGGGGGGTTGATAATACAAAAAATGGGAAAAAGAAAAGAGGGGGATAACTACATTCAGAGGGTACTGCTGATGTTTCCCTTGAATATTGGAACTTGTAACATTTTGTACGCATATAAAAATACACCAATAATAATAATAAGATGTCACCATACCAGCAATGGCTTTGGTTTGAGCAGCAACAACATCCATGGTTGACCCAGCCTCTCTCTGCTCTAGGGTTTCACCCACACATGCTATCACCTTCAATCCCTTTGACAAGGCATAAGCTACCTTCTCCGCTACAAACTAAAAATGCAAAAAACAATACCAAATCCAAATTAAAGGTTTAGTACTTACGGTCTTTTTTTTTGTTTACATTATTTATAGACGTAAAACTGAAGTTAAAGGTTGAGTAAATTAAAGGATTGTGAAACCTGTTTCATATTTAAAAGGAAGTACCTCATTAGTTTCTCCCAAAAGAGCTCTCCTCTCAGAGTGACCAATGACGACCCATGGGATGCCCAGATTCACAAGCATCTCAGCACTGCATTTTTAGAGAGATGAATAGTAAGAGTATGAACAAGTTGTAGTAAAATAACAGGTACAGTTTGAAGGCAGTAGTTACTTCATAAAAGGTTTGGCTTATAGAGTATTGTTGTATAGGTCAGTTTCAGACTCAATATATGTAAGAACAATACTGATCCATCTGTCTACAGTTTACTAATAATAGTTTCACTTGTTATAATACATTGTGCATATGACTAACAAAAAAGTACAATGAACTGTACCACATGCAACAACAGAAAATCCAATAAAAACAGATTACCTTTGTATCATATAATTAAAGACTTAAATTGCGCAGGTTGTAATTAGGCGTTAAAATTATCTTATATCCTTTTGAACATACCTGATCTCTCCAGTAAAGGCACCACCCTTTTTGACCCAGCAATTTTGAGCTGCCACATGGAAATCGGGGCGAAGCTCGCTTTTCACCAGTGGTAAAAACACAAATGGTGGGCTTACCACCACCTCTAGAAGAATAGATAAAAAAAAATTCAATTATAAGTGCAAAATCATAAAACTATCAGTCTCCACTTTCTATAATCAAACATCTAGAAAAGGCAGCTCTGTATACAATTAGTTCTTAGAAAAGAAACAATTAATAGAGTTCTCATACCAACAACATCTGATGAAGGAACATCTCCTGTGTTAAGAATGGAGATTATCTTTTTCACCTCCTCCAGTGTTCCATTCTGAAAATAAAAAAGTGTAATAAGTGATTGAATACTAGCACACAAACATTCAACTATGATTTTATTTTTGAAATATATGATTTTCTGCTAGATTTTCGAATTACATGCAAGATGGACAGTGGGTCCCAGATCTCGTATAAATCAAGTTGACTAGTTGCATTTATTTTGAAAAACAGCACAGGAGTAATTTTTTATAGGAGTTTTACAACGATCCAGCTGTTACGTCTACTTTGATCTGAATTCTGCACAAGAATTTCGTTGGAACAAAAGAAACTTTCATCGAGTAAGCGGATTATGTTAGCTGGTAAAAAGAAAAGAATGAAATAAACGTACGCATTTCCAGTTTCCACCAACGCAGAATTTCCGCCCCATTCTCTTAATTTTTTTCGAATTTCTTTAGATCGAGAGGTTTACGTTTGCGATCAGGAGATTTTGGGTGCTTGGTGGAGAAGAAAGGACATGGATAGGAAGGCTATATAAAAAAATGGGATTTACGAGAGATAAACTTTCAATTATGTAATTACCAAATTATCCCTGTGCATCGACGTCTGAGTTTGGATCACTGGGTTTAATCGCACGGTCAGAAACTAGCGTAAAGATATAACGGAGCAGTTTTGGCTTCATACAGCGCATTACTAATAGAATCAAACAGCGCTGCATGAAGCGTAAACTGCTCTCTTAAAATCTTGACCCTAGTTTCTGACCGTGCGATTGAACCTCGGGATCGAAAGACGTCGATGCATAGGGATAATTTGGTAATTAATAGGCACACACAGCTGGCCCCGTTAAATTCTCCACATTGGATCCGACAAGGAAATGCGGATCAGTCCGACTAGATCCCACTAAAAGTTTTATATAATTTTAATTTTTTAATATCCATTTGAGCGAAACTCTGGAGATATTACTTGAAATGCCATTATTTTTTTGACTCCATCTCTATTTTTAAAAAATTTAATAACTCAAAATTTAAAAGTTAAAAGTTAAAATAAAACTATTGAATATGATCTACATCATTTTATCTATGCATGTACAAAAATTTATGACATTTTAATTTTGTTTTGGTTATCATCAAAAGCTTGTAAAAAATGTACTGATGTAGATAATTTCTAGATATTGATTTAATTCACATAAAAACAAAATTAAAATATAATAATTTTTTATGAGCACATAGATAAAACAACATAGATCGCATTTAACGGTTTTATTTTAATTTTTAAGTTTTAGATTTTCAGTTATTAAAGATTTTAAAATTAAGACACAATGGAGACACAGAAAATGAAGGCATTTGAACCCTCCTCATTACTATATTAGATAATTTTTCGGTGGACTTGAAAAGCCACCTAGAGACGCTTTACGCCCAATCATTCTTTTTCGTATTATAATTGCTTGTGCATTATTCGTTTCGATTTTAATAAACTGATTTTTTTTAATTTTTTTTTTTTTACTTCAAACATTTCAAATGTTAGTTGCGACGTGCGAAGCTGTTGTCGCAAGATTCATTGATATATTAGACAATAAACGAGGCAACTTCACTTTTTATTTTAATTATTCTAAATTTTTAATCAACGGTTTGAAGACCGTACAATGAAATTGTTTCGCCATTTTTTTTAAGTTTAAAAGAAAATGAAAAGAAAAAAAAAAGGAAAAAAATGTTTCGCCACTGATTTGCTGTGGATGGCCGTTGGTTTTTAACAAACTTCGGCTGGAAAGCGGAAAGTCTCCTTTATAGACTATAATTTATTATTATTATATATCTTCGAAAATGTAGACTATATTTTATTGTGTTGAGGACTTTAATTTATCACCGACATTATGATATGATTATAAAATTAAATTTGAAAAAAACTTTAATTTGAAAGATAATATGAGTGGAGTGAGTGTCCTCATCAACGTTGTAGCCATATTTTTTTTATCAGAGATAGATAAATACATTTACTAATACGTCTAATGGGTTGCGGACTGTCGATAATTAACTAATTCAGACTGTAAATTGTTCAAGAACAAGCAAAATTTTCGCCAAAAATAGACAATGGTTCAAATACGTAAACATATAGCTAGTTTTCAAAATCCAAATGTAAATCCGCCGCTGGCCCTCACACTTTTAGCAAAAAAAATGCTCTTATGAGAAATTTTACATAAAAATAAAGAAAGCAGAAAAAATATAACATGACATGATATCATCCAATTAAATATGAATAGTTAAGATAAAAAAAGGGTACATCTTACTTATAAAATTATATTGATCAAAATAAATAAAAATTAGATAGGACGGTTTAAATTAGATAACAATATGTATGGGGCGATTTTAATTATAGATATTTTACTGAGTTGTTAATTGGGTTACTTTTTTAATGCTTGTGTTCCAAATACAAATAAATAAAGAGAGGAACAAAAACGTTGACCGAATTACTAAATTATAATTATTTGTTTCACATTACAATTTAGAAGAGAATTAATGAAAGAGACGGCAGAACGTTTTTAGTTGAAGTGGATCCGCATCAAATAAAATAAGATAATGTTAATTCTAGAAGAATGCTGCGTCAACTAAAAACGGACGGTCCAGATTAAATCTATATGGGCCAAACTCAATTCAGCGCCTATGGAGACTGTAAGAGGTTTGTTTTGAGATTCGTGCCATGTTAAAAGAACCGTCCGATTGTAATTGTTTTCAGTCATGTAACCTGAGGTGATGTGAATTCACTAATTACTATCCCCGTACTATTTCGCGCTGAAATTGAAATCGTAGTCACAAAAAAAGAAAAAACAGATATGAAATCGAAATCGCAAGTCACAAACAACGTATAGGATTGCAATTTCATAACTCAAGTACCAAAACAACACTTTGGTCCGGTAGTAAAAGACAACACTTTATGCGTAAAAAATCGTGAATTTTTAATTTAGATGGATAGTTTTTATAGACAATTAAATAAAAAAATGATAAGTTAGATCTCTTCTTTTCCATCTTACAAAAAAAATGATATATGAAAAAAAAACACTTGCTATTATAGCGTTTTCTGAATTGCGAATTCATGACTATCAGAGTGGAGTCAGCATTTTTATCGGTTAGATTAGATTGAGGTAAAATTTAGTGTGAGATATGATTTATAATTATCTGGAATTTTAAATATATTTTTATTATTTTTTTGAAATATAAAAATAGAAGCACGGGATGAGACGTAATTTATAATATGAGGAGGGATCCAATTACATCTTTTTTGGTGACACATCATGACACCGTTTTTTATATAGGTCAATTTTGCGATTTCAAAATCCAAACAGTCGATCCGAACCGTTCAACATGATCACCATATTAAAATGTGCTTGGAGATCAAATTTTACATTTTTTTGAATTTTTTTACTATTTATTAAGATGGTTACAAAATCGCTGTTTTTCAATGGTCTGAAAACAACGATTTTTGTAACCATCTTAATAAATAGAAAAAAAATTCAAAAAAAAATAAAATTTGATCTCCAAGCACATTTTAATATATCCATCATGTTGAACAGTTTGAATCGACTATTTGGACTTTGAAAATGGTAGGTGTCAAACTGTGTCACCAAAAAAGGTGTAATTGGATCCCTCCTCTTATAATATTTATGTCTCGTGTATATTTATATAATTTGTACGACAAAAATATATAAATGAAAGTATATTGATTTATAAATTATTCAAAAATAGTGATTCTATAGGTATAATTTGATTTAGAAGTACATTTTCATATTATTCAAAAATAGTGATTCTATAGTTCGCGCTGAACGAGTTAGTGAAAGCAGATAAAAATCCGAAATTTTTAAATATAGCACAGTTCAAAAAAAAATATACCAAAACGGCACCGTTTGGGAGGAATTTCAAACTTAGCACGGCCGCAGATCAGCTGAGCGGCCCCATTTACTGGGGACCGCAGATCAGCTGAGCGGCCCCAGAAATGGGGCCGCTCAGCTGATCTGCGGCCCCTTTTTTTTTTTTTTTTTTTTAGACCTGGGGGCCGCAGATCAGCTGAGCGGCCCCATTTTTTTTTAGATCTGAGAAATAAAAATTCGAATTTTACGAAACTTTAAACGGTCATAAAACGGCGCTCGAGTGTCCGATTTCAGCAAATGACCACTTTTCGGAAAGCTTGTGAAAATGCGCATGCGTCCGAACTAGCTATGCTAGATTTCCAAATTCAGAATCGCAAAAAAATAAAGGGAAGAGCCTCAAAACTTCAGTTGAAGTTTCCGATTAAAATTTTCATTTCTATTCTCAAATCTACGTAGCTCAGTAAATTAGTTATCTAATGAACTTGTAGAATAGAAATGAAAATGAAAATCTTAATCGGAAACTTCAACTGATTTACTGAGCTAATTTCATTAGATAACTAATTTACTGAGCTACGTAGATTTGAGAATAGAAATGAAAATCTTAATCGGAAACTTCAACTGAAGTTTTGAGGCTCTTCCCTTTGTTTTTTTGCGATTCTGAATTTGGAAATCTAGCAAAGCTAGTTCGGACGTATGCGCATTTTCACAAGCTTTCCGAAAAGTGGTTTTTTTCTGAAATCTGACCCTCGAGCGCCGTTTTATGGCCGTTTAAAGTTTCGTAAAATTCGAATTTTTTTTTCTCAGATCTAAAAAAAAAAAAAAAAAAAAAAAAATGGGGCCGCTCAGCTGATCTGCGGCCCCCAGGTCTAAAAAAAAAAAAAAAAAAAGGGCCGCAGATCAGCTGAGCGGCCCCATTTCTGGGGCCGCTCAGCTGATCTGCGGCCGTGCTAAATTTGAAATTCTGACGAAACGGTGCCGTTTTGGTTTATTTTTTTTTGAGCTGTGCTATATTTAAAAATTTCGGGATAAAAATATTACAGGGGCTCTAATAAATTAAACCCGATGAGATTTTAAAATGTTTTAGTTTTAGGGGAGTGCGGTCAAAATTATTTTTTATTATTATTTCAGATGTTTGGTTGAATTTTTTTTATGACTGCTTATAAAAAATTATGTCAAACACCACACGTCATTGATTTGGTTTACAGTGTTTAATGTTTTCTTTTCAAGTAAGATGTAAGCCTACTTTAACTCGTGTTAAATTAATAAAAAAAATCGTAATATACACATATAAAAGAGGATATAATGTGTTAAAAATATTAATTAACGATTATAATATGAATAAAAAATAATAACAATTATCCCTCCAACCTAAGTCCTGATATATCTTACTTAATTAACAATGCAGAATTCTCCACTGCGAATGTCACACGGTTGAGAAAAGGGAGGTAGCACAGTTAGCTAGGAGAAAAGTCTTAAATTGTTAGTTACTCAAAGATCAAGAGTTTGATTTCTCTCATGACTTTCGCAGCTTGTGTGAAGGTTTTAAAAAAAAAAAAGTTACACGGTTCCACCGTTACAACATTTAATGTTGTAAAATTTTATGCAAAATTGAGGTCAGAGGAAAGTAAGGGAATTCATGTCAGCCTTATCTCGCTTTTTACGGTGAGGATGTTGTTCTTCTAGATTAAAATTAGCTGAAACCCGAGATTCATGAACAGTAACTTTGAAATTCTTGAAATCCGAGATCCAACCGTCCAACTTTTTCTGTGCACGTATCTCGAAACAACTGATTTTTTTGTACGCATCTCAAAACAATTCAATAGCTGGATTCGGAATTTTATAAATTTCAGAGTTACTGTTGATAATCTCGAATTTCAGCAGATTTGAATCATGTTCTTCCCACCATGTCATCTTTGGAAACTTTTTTTTTTTTGGGGGTTTATTTGTTCTGATCCATTACTTTGCGAATCCATATGGTCTATAGCGTTATATAGTTCAACTGGTTAAGGCATATGTTTTTCTAAGGGAAATTTAGGTTCGAATCCTGCATGATGCAGAAATAGAGATTGTGGGCAGTTATCAGAACCGGACCGGAAAAAAATCAGACTCGATCAAGTGTCTGGTTCGATTCGCATTAAGGATCGTTCTTACAGTTGAACCGAAAAAACCATTCAATTAACCCGTTTTTATTAAAAACCACAAACCAGTTTTTAATAAAACCCAGTTTAAATAACTTTAGCCTTTTTAAGCATCCAATGAGAGAGGTCACATGCTCACCTAGAACCTAGTGCCTAGACAGATAAATAGAAGGAGATATTTCATATAAGGATTTACATGCAATATCTTACAACAATTTAATTTTATAATTTTCAAAATTCAAATAGTCAATTCAAAACGTTTAACATGATATCTATATTTAAATTTGCTTGGAGATCAAATTTTATATTTTTTTGAATTTGTTTTACTATTTATTAAGTATTTTACAAAATTGATGTTTTTCAGTGGTCCAGAATTATCTAAAAACAACAGTTTTGTAAAATACTTAATAAATAGAAAAAATATAAAATTTTATCTTCAAGCACATTTTAATATAGACATCATGTTTAATGGTTTGAATCGACTATTTGGACTTTGAAAAATGCAAAATCAAATTGTTGTAAGATGTTGTAACTTTCAAATGTTGTAAGTGGATCCCTCCTCATTTCATATATACCACTCAAAATTTTGAAATTACATATTTACCACTTCAAATTATATAATTACGTATTTACCCAATATAATTTAAGTATATTACAAAATATACAAAATATACTAAAAACTCAAATTATTATGTTTAAGATTTTGAAAACTATAATTAATTAAGGATGAAATAGAACTAGACTCATTTCTACTGTACCCGCTATGGCAATGGATAATAGCATCAAGTTGTGCTTCTCCGACCACCCAACGTGTCGCTTGCCACCATCTCATTCGAGTCCAATTGCGACAGCAATATTGGCCAAGCCTTTTCCTACCACCCTACGCAAGCAGCCACCGCAACTGCAAACACTCCTGCTATCATAAACTGGCTGTAATAATGGAGTAGCGAGTCATGCGAGAGACAGCGAGGAAGGTTATAAATAACGTTCAATGGGCACAGGCGAGAGCTGGATAAGACAAGAGTCCATTCCGAATGTGGAGAATGTATTTATTTTTAATTAATCCTAATTAATTGTAGGCTTTAGAATTTTAAACATAATTAATTCGAGTTTTGAGTATATTTGTAATATACTTAAATTATATTGTATAAATATGATAGTTATTAGAATTTAGAATGATAAATACGTAATTATAGAATTTGAAATGATAAATACATAATTTCAAAAATTTTAAGTGGTATATATAAAATTCCCCCCTAAATAGAATGTAACTTTTTAGATCACATGCCTTCATTTACTCAATTTATTTCCATTTTCATCTTCTTCTTTTTTAACTACATTATGTCCAATGAACTTAGTTAATAAAGTAATACATCAGGATTTAAATAAAAAATAAAAATGTAAACTTTATTGAAGAATTTGAACTTAATTGAGATTTTATACGAACTTAAACTTATCTATATTTGCATATTTTTTTGAATTTGCTACTGGAAGCCCTCAATTCATATACTTTCAAAATTGTAGTAAATTTATCATACAAAAATTTAAAATTTAAAATGTTGGGATGTTATATTTTTCTCTTCTTAAAGCAAGTATTTTGTCATTTCTTGATAAAATAAGTGGTTTTATTATATTTGAGTGAGAAAATTTTATTATTCTATAAATTTATTTTTAGAGTGTAATATGTACTAGAGAATTTTCACTATTTGAAAACATGATTTTTTTTATTTATAATAACCATATTTCATAAATATAAGTATTTAAAAATCAGCGGTCGAACCGGTAGACTCGTCGATTTGACCAGTGAACCGTTAACCCGAAGCTTTACCGGTTCGACATCTGGTCTGATTCTAATAACATCGGTTGTGGGTGTTGTGTACCTACAGGCTTTGATTAAAAAAAAATATCCTCTGAGGTAACAAAATATTTGTGTTTGGTTCACAACCGTTCGATCGAAATCCGGGCCAATCCGATGTAAGTATCCCTTCGATATTACAGGAGATAAAATTGCCGAAATTTTTAAATATAGCACAGCCCAAAAAAAAATAAACCAAAACGGCACCGTTTCGCGAGAATTTTAAATTTAGCACGGCCGCAGATCAGCTGAGCGGCCCCATTTACTGGGGACCGCAGATCAGCTGAGCGGCCCCTGAAATGGGGCCGCATATCCGCTGAGCGGCCCCAGGGGCCGCATATCAGCTGAGCGGCCCCAGGGGGTTTTTTTTTTAAATTACGAAATATGTATTTGTGTTTTAGTTATTGTGTTATAAAAATAAATGTATTTGTGTTTTAATTATTGTAATGTTGTTTTAATTTATCTTTTTAATTACGAAATATGTATTTGTGTTTTAGTTATTGTGTTATAAAAATAAATGTATTTGTGTTTTAATTATTGCAATGTTGTTTTAATTTATCTTTTTTGTCGCAAGTTATTTTAGAAACGTGGTTCGTTTGAAATATTTTATATATGTCGTGTGGTTCTAATTTTTTTTTGTTTACGAGGAGATAGTGATATAATGAACAAAATAAATAAATAACCAAAATAAATAACAAAATAACAAAAAAATAAGAGGCATAATATAACAAATAAGTCCAGTGCCTGACATAGTCTACAAATCATACATCTGTCTCTGCTTCTTCTTTCTGAACCCTCGACCCCGCCTGGAGAGTGGCGTCTCGTCTGTATCTCCTGAGTCTATAGTGTCTGTGGAGTCCGCCGCCTGGACATCTGCAGACTGGACCGGCTCATCACGAACCTCCTCAATCTCGGATGTCTGCTGTACTCCAGGACCAAAAACAGTAGTCTGTGCAGACTCAGGATGCGTGAATAAATACGCCTGTCTGGCAATGGGGTCATCAAGGGTGGCATGATGTGAGGACTGTCCCGGAAACTCCGGGAAGGGCTCTGTCTGAACATACCCTAGCTGATAGGCAGGAGGATCCGTCTGTGTCGGACTGTAACCCGGAGAATACAGTCCATCTGCTGAGATCTGGTAATCCGGAATGCGCTCCCCCTCCTCACCCTGCTGCAGTAATTTACAAGTTAGTTAATCGAGAAATTTGGAAAAAAAAAACAATTGTTTTATATTTTAATTACAAATTATACCTGGGCAGCCGTATCAGCCTGAGATCCCATGCCCATACGCCCGAAGTCGCGCATCAACTCGGCAGCTCGGTCAAACACCTGACCAACAGTCTCAGCCTCATGTACAGGTCTAAACATGGGCTCATCGCCAGTGTACAGGACGTAAACATCAGGCTCGGGCTCGTCGGATATGTCGTCTACCGCATCAACTCCGCCCAAGCCAGCGCATCTCAGTAGAGAGTCGAGACGCGCCCTGTACCCACACTGGCACACTGCCGGTACGCTGTGCTTGAGGAGGACCTTCCCGAGCCTCTTCCAACCCGTGGTCACGGCCATCGTAGCCCCTATCACGCAACTCTTGACCAGATATAGTGCCTGCAAAGAAAAAAATATATGAAAAAGTTGTACAAATTTAAATATTGTTAGTTTTTAACTTTAAATTTAAAATTAAACATACCGTGGCTGCGAACGGTGCGCCAGCAGGGATAAGACCGTGGACCCGTCCTCTCCGATCCCTCGGCTTGGGTACTCGCTCTAAGGGGTTGTCGGCGATACACCCATCCAGATATATAGTGTACGCGCCGTGATCCTGGTACCAATCTCTATAAGGTCTGTACAAATTACAAAAAAACGTTAGATATGTACATATTTCAAATTACAGTGAAGGTTTCGAATTTGAGAAAAAATTGCTTACACTGGCGCGACATCCATGTGACGGTCCGGCTGGGCCAATGGGGGGTCAGTAGATGCTGCCTCGAACACGTAATCAGAAAGACATGTCCCCCAGTTCTTGCCAGCTGTGGTGTCCCTGGCCCGATGGAGCTGTCGCCACACCTCCTCGCTGATCGGTGCCGGGGGTGGAGCTAGCTGACGCATGCCGAACTGCCTCAGGACCCGACCAGGGTAGTGATGCTCGACGATCTACATATTTCAAAATGTTCAGTATGTCAGATATTTAATTAAGTTTTTAATGTACAGAAATATAAAAATTAAATTAAATAACGGTACCTGAAAGCATATGAGCGGCACCTCTGCACGCCAGAATCTCTCCTGCTGCCGACATCGCTCAGGCAATATCTTGATGTAAGCCCGATGTCCCCCATCGACCTCGACCTGAAAGCACATATTTCATACCATATATCAATTCAAGTAAAGTATGAATTGATATAAGTTTTTTCAAATTCAAAATTATAATAAAAGTAGACTCACATATTCTCTGTAGGGCTCCCAGGTGACATACTCGGGATCATCTCTCAGATGCTCGATCTCCTGTCTCCAGAATGTGATCCCAAGTGTCGCGCCATGTCCGGCTCCAACCCAAACCTTCTTGTAACAGTATCTGGCGCCGTATGCAGGGCACTGGTCTGGCTCGGGCTGGCCCCAGTCCGGCACATCAGTCGGTCTGGCTATGACTGGGCGGCCTACGATCAGATGTGCGTAGGACCAATGCTGTAGTAACATGCATGGTCCAACAAAGGTCTTGTTCTTCTCTTAAGGCAGGCATTGTTAAGACCCCTTAACAATACACAAAGTCAGAGTTGCCTATACTCTACAATATTTGAAAAATTTAAATATGATAAGAATAATTTTCTTACCTGTATAAGCATGCCAGCGTAGCCGCACCCCAGTTGAACCTGCCCGCAGTGGGCAGGTCGCGCAGAAACGGAAGATAGCACAGCCGAACCTGATCTCCGTGTGAATCCGGAAACAACCGACAGGTGATCATCTCAAGAATATACGCGCGGATGTGTCGGTCAACAACCACCTATTATTTATATAAATTAGAACATTGTTTACAAGTAAATCTGATATTATTTGAATTAAATAAGGTACAATTTACATACCTGATCTGGATGATCCGGATAGTCCTTGAATCTGGTCCTCAACTTCATCAAGCTGATGGTACTGGGCGAGATCGCAAACCTCTCACCTTTCTTCTTCTCTTTCTGTAGCTGGTCGTGCGGGATACCCAGCAACTCCTCGCACAACGGACGGAAGTCCCCGTACTCGACACCCGTCACCGGCTCCCCGGTAATAGTCATACCCCACAGACAGCTGACGTCCTGTAGGGTGACAGTCATCTCAGCATGGGGGAGATGAAAGGTGTGCGTCTCGGGACGCCATCGCTCGATGAGGCCGGAAGATAACCCCTCGTCATGGTTCTCCTCCCGCATCTGTGATAGCTGGAATAATCCCATCGAGCGTAATGTCCCCCCGTACGCCGACTGATACGGTAGCCACATGCGGTTGTGACGAACCGTAACCGCATCCAACCCCTGCATTTATGTAAGAAATCAGATCAAGTTCATTCATAAAAAAAAGATTATGTTTTATTGTATTTTTATAAATATGACTAATTTATAACTTACCCCGGTGGCAGCCTCTAGAATCCGGTGCTCTGAATTCGGGTACCACAGGAAGTCGCTGACCCTGTCAATGCGACTCCGGATACCCGGAATATCTGTCTGTGATAGAGCACTCTCGATGTGCTGGGACATCTGATACGGAGTGGGTGGATGGGCATGGTGTGTACCTCTACTGGAAGATGGCACACCCATACTGGAAGACGGTATATCTCTACCAGATGCCATGATGTATTTAATTTTTGGTACAAATCTAGTTAAGTATTGGTGCTAAAACAATTGATTTTGGCTATTTAATTTTTGGTACAAATCTAGTTAAGTATTGGTGCTAAAACAATTGATTTTGGCTATTTAATATACCTATTTAATTTTTGGTACAAATCTAATTAGTATTGGTGCTAACACAATTGATTTTGGTAAAATATACCTATTTAATTTTTGATACAAATCTATTTAAGTATTGGTGCTAAAACAATTAATTTTGGTTAAATATACATACTTAATTTTTGGTACAAGTCTATTTTAATTTTATTGGTGGACAATTAAAATTTGGAACAATTCTAATTATTAACTCTAAATTAAATCCTAATTATCAATTCTAATTCTACACCCTAATCCTAAACCCTAATCCTAAACCCTACTCCTAAACCCTACTCCTAAACCTAAACCCTACACCTAATTACTACCCTAAACTAAAAAATTAAACAAGAATAGAAGAAGAGAAAACTTACCCGAGTACGAAGGGATGAAATTCTTGAATCGATAAAAAAAATGAAACCAGCGGCCCCCTTATATAGGCCTCCAGGGGGCCGCTCAGCGGATATGCGGTCCCCTGGGGCCGCTCAGCGGATATGCGGCCCCTGGGGCCGCTCAGCGGATATGCGGCCCCTCTCCAGGGGCCGCTCAGCTGATATGCGGTCCCCAGGAAAGGGGGCCGCTCAGCTGATCTGCGGCCGTGCTAAATTTCGAATTTTCGTCAAACGGTGCCGTTTTGGTTTTTTTTTTTTTGGGGTGTGCTATATTTAAAAATTTCGGGATAAAATTGAGATGCGCATCAGATAAAATCCTCACAGCGGAGTAAAATCCTTACAGGAGATAGAATACAAGGTCACTTTTGAAAATTGAGATTCGTATCAGATTAAAATGGACGACTGAGATCTCATTCCACATGGTCAGATTTTGCACTGGATCTGAATTTCTACGTTGTGTCGATTTCTAACCTGAAGTAGGGGTGAATAGACATATTAAATCGAGTTTGATTTTCTTTAAAAAATGATATTTTTTAAACTTAATATGTGGTCATGTAAATTCAAAGGAAAAAAAAAATTAATATTTAGTTATTTACAGAAAAGAGAGATGACAACACCGGCAGAATGTATTGAATATGCTATAATTGATTCTCATCCTTTACAGCTGACTCAAAAAAAATATCATAATGCAGCAAATTCATTGTAACGATATTTGTGCCTCGAAAATATCAAAATTAGTTGTTGGAATTTGAATTTTTATAAAGTTATTTATAAATAGACGAAACCAGCTGTATAATGCACAGAGGAAAACTTTAGCTGTGTAGTCTGTGTTGCACATTCATTCGAATTTCTTACACGTTCGAGTAATTTTTTATGGATATTTTTGCAAATTAATTCTAACCTGCTCTGAAATTTACCATTTTAATCAGCTTTTTATTGGGATTTTTGCTTAAATTTTCCATCTACAAAGCATAACAAATCTAAAAGTCGGTGAAATTTGCTCTACAATGATCTTCTCTTCTGAATTCCATCAACTCCATGCATCAAACATTAAATGCTTAGGAAAATGACAAGACTAATATGATATAAGTTTTAAAATCATTAAATTATAATTTGGTTACAACAACACGTGATATGTGGTTGCGTAACAGATGAAAATTGGATACCGTTGTGAGTCAGGGCTGCAAACGAACCGAACCGAACCGAATTAAATTTATTCTCAGTTTGAGTTTGATTTGAATTAATTTCGAACGAACTCAATTTCGCACGAACTCAATTTTGAACCGAATTTTTTACAAACTCAATTTCGAACCTTTACGAACTTTGTTACGACTTACGAGTTATGACTTGTGACTGGTCCATAGTACGAAATTACAGCACTTACGACTTACGAGTTATGACTTATGACTGGTCCATAGTGTCAAATCAGCTTTACTGCTTTTTTATATTCTTGATTTTCTGATGCTGGTAAATAACTGATCTCTGTTGCTGGTTTTGCTAATTTTCTATATTTTTTTATTTATGGTTTAGACTATTGTATGGAAAGTTTCTGGTATGATAAGGGATCATATTAAAAAGGAAAAAAAAAATTAAACTGGCGTATGCCATCTTTAAGGCAAAGAGAGAAGAAAATCGTAACAATAAAAATGGTCATCTATTTGATCTATAGATTTACTGGCATGTGCCATCTATTTGATCTATAAAACAAGCAACAATAAAAAGTGTGTGCTTTTTAATTACCCGAGAGAGGAGCAAATCGCAAGAAGGGCAAAGAAACAGCCGGTACCAAGGGTCGCCTCGCCTCACGGCCGGTTCCAATAATCAACCAACAAAGTAGAGATCAATGAGGGTCGCCTCGCCTCGCCTCACGGCTGGTCCCGGTTTGGTATCGCAGCCAAGTAGCCAACATAGGAAAACTCTAGGGTTTGGACTTTGGGCTAAGCCAAAAGTTCACAACTAACGATTATGGGCTAAGGCTGGTTTTGTTTAATTTTTCTATTTTGGGCTTTGTTATTGAATTTTTTTTATTTGAGCTTGTAATTGGACCGGACTTTCTGTTTCAGAAGTCAGAATTCAAAGCAATTATGGACTGGACGGCTTATATTTTCATCAGTGAACATAAGTTATCAGTAGAAATTAACGGTTCACGTGTGAGTTAATTTCGAACTAAATTTGATTTGCGAACCTATTTCGAACGAATTAGGTCTAGTTTGAGTTTGATTTGAATTAATTTCGAACTAAGTTTGGTTTGAAATAATTTCGAATCGAATTTTTTACGAACTTTTTCGAATCAAACTCGAATCGAATTACGAACTACGAATTTTTTGTGCAGCCCTAGTTGTGACGCATTTTATCTCCTGTGTGTTCTATTTTCCTACATCGAATCCTGTACGGCCAACTATGCCGTTTTCTATTTCATCTTCAAATTGACCTGATGCTCAACTATATTCGGAATTGCTACGGGGAAACCTGTGACGGTGTTGTCTTTTTACCCGCGGTAGGAAATGCCAGATAATAATTATTTTTTTTTCAAAATTTAACAATTTGCATCTTTTTTCTGATTATTTCGAAATTTGCCATCTCCGGATCTAGGCCATCTTTTTGAAAAAATAATTTTTCGAATCCAAAGGACACTTTCCGGAAAATAAAAATATTTTGGATTGAGTTATTGATCCCGATTCAAAAATTACTTCTGAGTAAATAAAAAAAATATTGTGGTCCTTCTAGTATTTAAATTCTAAGATATTGTATCTATTTTGATACAATTTTTGATAAGAAATCATTTCGTCTGACAAAAGTCAGAGAAAATTCTTATTTTTTTTAAAATAGAAGGATCACAATATTTTATGTATTTACCTAGAAGTGACTTTTGAACCGGAATCAATAATTCAGATTCAAAATATTTTTATTTTTTTTCAATAACACACAAAGAAATATTTTAATTTTTCTTATAGCCGCAAAAAATCTGGCCTGAAAAATAGTAATCCAGATTATTTGTCGCAGTCTTTCTAATAAATAAAATTATATAATGTTCCACCTATTTTCAAAGAGACATATATATATAGAGAGTGGCTAAGATTTGGTTCTCCTATTTGCAAAGTTCAAACGGTCGATCCAAACCGTTAGATATTTAATCCATATTAAAATGTGCTTGGAGACCAAATTTTACATTTTTTGGAATTTTTTTACTATTTATTAAGCCACTTTGAAAGTTGCTGATTCGGGTGAACAGTAAAAACAGTGCAATCAAATTCTGGACCGTGTGATCAGCAATTTTCAAAGTGGCTTAATAAATAGTAAAAAAATTCCAAAAAATGTAAAATTTGGTCTCCAAGCACATTTCAATATGGAGAACAACTTGAACGGTTCGGATCGACCATTTGGACTTCGAAAATCCGAAAACAAATCGTTTGCACCAAACCGTTGGTGCAAACATTTTGAGCTTAGTCACTCACTCTCTCTCTCTCTCTCTATATATATATTATAATATTTCAATACAAAAAATAAATAAATCATAACATTTTATGTTTAAATAAAAAAACAAATCCGGAGAATTATTCTCCGGAAACACAAATCTGGAGAATAATTCTCCAGAAAGAGATTTTTGAATCCGGAGAATAATTTTCGGAAAGAAAGTCTGGATTCGGAGAATTATTCTCCGAATTGGGCATATTTCGAATTTTCCCGAATTTAGATGCAGAATGTTAAATTTTTTATTTTTTTTTAATATTAATAAAAATTTCGGCTCCAACTACCTGTAGGAATTCGTATTCTTTGCATTTACGTAACGTTTGAGTTAATTTTCTGAACCGTACAATTAAAATTCGAATTAATCCAGTCCACACCCATAACTCGAGAGTTGAGAGTCCTTTAATATTAGTACGGATCTCAATCGGACGGTCCAGATCTTAACTAAAAATTTGAGTTTAATGCAGAGGATACGAATTCCTACATGTAGGATGTAGAAGGCGCATGACCAGTCAAAAACAGAAAATCTCCAGGCTCCAGCACAAAATCAAGCTCAAGACGTTTCTGACTGCGACAATCACTTATCATACATCTGATGTTAAATCACTTTTCTTAAAAACCATTTCATGTCCGATACAGACAGGTGCTTTTTGGAATTATAATAAAAAAATTACTGGAGTAAATCGAAAACTTTTATTATTAGGACAGGTGGCCGTAGTAGAAAATTTAAGCCAATGTTTTTGTTTTGTGCGAACAGTTGTCGTAAAAAATAATTTAATACTCAGACATAATCTTGCTTTGATGTGTTCTAGGTATTATTCTAGGTGCACAGATGTCCGATTTAATTGGAAATCGGTGGAATATAATTCCACTATTATAAAAAAACCTAAACATAATCTTACGTGTTAAAAATGGTAAGATATTGTATTCATTCAAACTATTTTATGTTCAAACGACACGGCTCTAGTTGGGAAATTTTCAGTGTGAATATCGTAGGAGATAAAATATTTTCAGCCAGATTAAAATTATTTCGAAACTTATTTAAAATATGGGGAAGTACGTTTCGAGATTCGTGTCAGATTAAAATGAACGGCTCAGAAGTAAAGTACTGCACTGAATCTGGATTCAGATATCCAGCTAATGAAAGAAAGGATGTCCTTAACAAAGCATTAATATAGAACCACCCTATGTGAGCTCGGTCAGCCACAGATAAAATCATAAAAATATTTTTGTTCTCTATTACACATACGCCGTTACTCATTAGTTATCAGCAAATAATGTATTTTAGCTATTCATGCAAACCACAATCTAAGAAGTACAACCAAATAGATTTTAGTATAATTTTTCCAACGGACCCCATAAATTTGACATATTAAAAATAACAGATTGTATGACAGTATGGGATATAATTAGATCATGTTTGGTTAGAGTATAAAATGAAAATAAATGTCCTAGTTCTTGCTTATGTTGTTAAACATGAATAACTCAAAAAAATAATTTTAACATTTAAAATTTTCGCATATAAATGCATCACTCTTAGAATAGATAAGTTTCAACAATTCAGATTTATTATTTGATAGATTTTAGAGTTAAAGTTCGCAGATAAATTTGACCAACTTAATAACACTCTAGTTCTACTTTTATAATTATTATGATTGTTACCATTATCTTCATTATTATTTTTTAAGTTATATTCGCTCCAAGCAGGTACCGGTCTTTAACCCACGCAGATAACAAGAAGTTATGTTTGGCGGTAACTCTATGGCGGCGTACCTGTTCAGCAGTCCGATTATACGAATCAATATCTATGTATAAGGGTACACATGTGACATGTCAAATGTCCAACAATTTAATCTACCCAAGAAAGGTGCAGTAGATGAGAAACTGAGGAGAAATCTGGATTCTCCTCCGCTGCCCGCTAATTTCCACCAAAAACCCTGAAAATTATTAAAAATTGCAACAAAAAGGGCCCTGACCAAAGCATAGGATCCTCTCTCCTGCTGTAAATTATCAGGACACAACTGTCGGGAATTGTTACTTGTAAGGCTGGGGCGAGGCAACTCGCGATCGGGCAAGAGCAACTGGGGCTGCACGTTGTGGCTTCGCGCCATGGCTGGTATGATGGAGATAGATTCGCCAATCCCCACTGATGATCGGATTATTGAGGTAGCTTTGTTTGGTATTTGTAATTTGTTAAAGGAAAAATAAGTGTTATGTTGGTGAAAATTGTTGCTTCAGTTCTTAATTACGTTTGCCCTTTGTTAATAACTGGATTTGGATTTGGATTTGTGAATCGGGTTAAGGAGGGGTGTGTGGGTGGGGGGGGGGGGGTGGTGGTGACCTTTGTATTTTGGTTATGTTGAAAACATTGGGATTTTTATGACTTTGATCTTTTTGACTCTATCTTCAGTTTAAGTCCGAGTGAAATTTAATTGAGTTTCAAGATTGATCCCAGAAATGCAATATTAGAATTGGGTCTTTTGGTCAGGAGCACTTACTGTATTTTGTTGGTTCTTCCAATTTTTTTATCTCTGTCACTGGAATTTGTGTTTATGTATCAGGTAGACATCTGATACCGTGCAATGAATATGATATTAGGGATTTTGGTTCATGATATCTAGTACATAGCTGTCAAAAGGGGCTTTTTAGTCAGATAATGCTGTCAGCTGCTTAGTTTGGTTAAGTCAGTGAAGCATCTAGATACCTCCCCAACATTAGATTCTTATTGTAATTTTTAATGGACTAGTCAAATATGGAGAAAATACAGGAGATTTTGGTACTAAGATGAATCCTTTTTCTGAGTTTCGAGGTGGATCAGAAAAGATGAAATAGATTCTTACATTTTTACAGTATCTACGTTTGAAGTGAATACAGATGGAGAATAAACTAGAAAATGACTAACCATTGAGCATGTAAATGTTCAGTGTAAATAATGACATACAAAAAGGTAATGGAAAGCTGATTAAGTACCAAGTAACTGAATGCAGAATATCTAGGTTATACAAATGCTGAAGATTGAACTAAATTAGCACTGCTAAAAGTGTCTATGTGAACTTCACTTAATTGCAAATGAGTAGATCCAACAAAACAAGTAAAATTAAGACACGAATAATGACGAGAACTAGAGCAAACGGTAAGTTGTGCAGACAAGTGGTTCGTCAAGATCATTGACCCTTTTCGCTAGTAGTTTTTGTCTGCCAACTAGGGTCTCTCCAATGTTAGTTGCCAATGTGCCATATGGACTTTTGTACCCTCAAGAGCATCAGACATGAATGGGGCCAGCAGTATCTCCTAACGGAAGTTACCACACTAACAGGCCTCATTTACACTGATGGTGGTTAATCAGCAGATTGATTAAACAAAAAGCCACAATCACTGTATTGTGAAATTAGGCGTGGCATATTGATGGAACTTCTTCATGAATACCGCCTCACTTTTTCATCTGGTTGTAGTTCCACTAATGGAAGTTACTGTAGTTACAATCCTCATTTACACTTAACTGTGGTTACGCAGCAGATTGATAGAAACAATAACTGTGATCAGTGTGTTGTGAAATCTGGTGTGGCATATTGATCGACTTAATGACTTACTAATGAATACTGCCTGGCTTTTTCATTAGACTGGTTTATAAATTACGGATATAATTTTGGTGAAAATCTTTTTGGTGATATTTAATGGTGGCATATTTTTTTGTTTTGTTGGAATTTAATTTGGTGCTCTGTGTTGTCTGGTTTGGTATGTACCAGTTCAGTACCAGGCTTTCAACCTTTATTCTGATCTCTTTTGCTGTTGGATTTCTTCACTTAATTTGGATACTGTACTATTCAATGCAACCTAGGGGGTCTGGCATGGAGGCTGTCCTGTCGGACCATAACTGTCATGGTCAATATTGTCACAGGACCAAACCTACACTGAAGTCTTTTTCTGTACTGAGTTTTAGAGGGACATGAAAGGGAGGAGAAGAAAATTGTGAGGTTCTTTGGTTACACCCAAAATTGTTTGGGGCGGGGTTAGGGGTTGGGGGGAGGGGGGATGTGAGTGAAACTTGAAGAAATGCATAGACTGATTCACCTCATTCTTCTCTTCCATTAAGCTTCATGCACCAACTAAATTAGAATTCAGGAGCAAACCCCAGGTACCTGAGGTGCAAGTGATAAATCCGGACCATTCTTTTAACTTGGCACGAATCTCGAAACAGACCCCTATAGTTTCAATAGGTACCGGATTGAGTTTGGTCCGGCTGGGATTAATCTGGGCTGTCCATTTTTGTCAATTGCACCTCAGGTACATGGGGGGACACGGACTCCTCACCTAAAGCCCAATTGTATAATATGGACATATTTTTGTTCTATTTCTAAACTTTTTTTTTAAATCCATAATTCCGATTTCATTTACTTTGGGCTAATTAAATTGATACAAGACTTATTTTGTATTTCCTGTAATAATATTCCCCGTCATTTTGTTATAGAAACTAGTCGAATTTGGAGTCCCAGAAGAATTCCTCAGACAAGAATGCTACAAAGGCCTTCTCCTGTACACCAACAATGCAACCGACCCACAGATCGTCTCTGCCCTTGTCTCTTGCATCCTCTCTGCTGGCTCATCAGAGCCTCAGCCCTCAAGTCAATCATACACTATCGCACTATGCTGGATCCAGTGGCTTATGTTCAGGCAAGATCCACAAGTATCCCTTCAAACCTTAGCTGAGAAGTCAGCTGGCACTCGAGGTGTCTGCGGTTCGGTGTGGGGCCACAATGACCTGGCATATCGGTGCCGGACCTGCGAGCATGACCCCACCTGTGCGATCTGTGTACCTTGTTTTCAGAACGGGGACCACACTGGCCATGATTACTCAATTATGTACACAGGAGGGGGGTGTTGTGACTGTGGAGATATAACTGCATGGAAACGGGAGGGGTTTTGCAATAAGCATCAGGGGGCTGAGAAGATAGAGCCATTGCCTCAAGTGCTGGCCCGGTCAGTGGGGCCTGTATTGGATGCTGTATTGCTTTATTGGAAGGATAAGGTATTGATTATGAATTCTGAAAAGATGGTACTGTTAGTTCGCTCTTTGGTTAGTACCTATAGATTTGTATCTGACCACTTTAGGAAATGTATTCATAGTGGTGCACTAAGGGTCTGATGCCTGACAAGCATGCACTGCTATTTACCAGTCCAGTGCCTGAGCAGTATAGGTCTCTGCTCATTACCGTCATATAGTGGTCCTGACTCCTGAGGACCAGTCTTGTACCAGAAAGGTGTTAATTGATAACGTAGAGAGGTTTGAGGAACCAATACCAGTACCAGTTGTGACCAAAACAGTACCCCCAAGTGCACAAGAAGTCAAAAGAAAGGATATCATTAAATTATTTTCTCTGCCATGATTGTCAGGTGGCATCTGCAGAGCCGTCTGGGTTCTATTCCCCCAATACCATAACCACCGCGGTGCTGGAAATGCTACTGAAGTTCTGCAGTTCAAGTGAGAGTCTTCTTTCCTTTGTCGCGACCCGCATTTATGCGCAACCTGACTTGCTGGATCTCCTCTTACGCTGTGAGAAGCTCCTAGAAAAATCGGTTGTGAAAAAGCTGCATGAGCTTTTATTGAAATTAATAGCAGACCCGAACTTTAAGTTCCAGTTTGCTCTTAGTTTTGTGCGGTATTATCCAGTGACAGTGGGTGAGATTACCAGGGGATCAGGCGTGGGGCCCAATGGAGGTGAATTGTTGCTCATGGATGAGTACCCATTGTTGGCCACCTTCTCTGTGCAGATTTTCACTGTACCAACTCTGACGCCTCGGCTGGTACGGGAAGTTGACTTGCTGGGTGTCCTAGTTGGGTGCTTGAGAGATTTTTTGGTGTCTTGTGTAGGAGATGATGGTCGTTTACAGGTAATATCTTTTTGTTTCGAGTTAAAAGTTTAATTTGAGAGAATTTGAATTTGAGTGAAATGTATAATTTCACAGGTATTTGGACCTTCCCCTTGCACAGGATAAATAGTGTGGATGCTTATTTATTAATTTTTACTGTTACTAAGAGGGAAGCACTTGGCAGGGATAACTAAATTCTAAGTATTAATCACAGCGACCTACCACAGTAGCAACCTCCCTCCCTCCCTTCCCCTCTCTGCAAAAAGAAAAATAATAAACAAACAAACAAGCAAACAAATAAATAATGAGAGAGAGAGGTAGAGAGAGAGATCAAAGTATGGTACCTCTTACTGATGACTGATACTACATTGGTATGATACCTGGCAATATCCAAGATGATAACCTTGAACCTAATTATGGGTGGGTATTTTGATAAAAGTAGATCTTGGCAAAGTACCCACTCGGAAGCAAGAATTTAGATACAAGCCTTTCATTAACTATAATTTGCTTTTATCTTTTAGGCAATTAAATGGGCAAACCAATATGAGTTAATGCTGCGCTTAGTAGACGACATCAAGTATGTATTGACCCATGATGAGGTCTCTGTCCACTTGGCCCGAAATCGACCTGATATCTCCTTAGAGTGGATCAAAATCCTCCAAACCCTTCAATTTATGGAACCGCATAAACGGGTCACTACAATACACACAGAGGATGAAAATGAAAACCTAGCTACGCCTTTTCTGCTCGGTCAATATACAGGCAATGTACACAATTTAATAGTTCAAGGTGCATTTTGCAATTCATATCATGAAATTAAAGAATTCACAGACGTGACACTCTGTGCGAGTTCTTCTTCAATGATGGAGGGGATGCACCGGGATGCCAAAGTTGGGAGATTGTTATCTGAGAGTGATGCAAGTGGCTGTTATCCTGCGGGGTCCCCAGTCCCTTCCACGGCTTTGTGGCTTGTGCTAGAATGCATCAAGGCAGTTGAGATTTGGTTGAAGCCCGAGTTTTTCTCTCACAATACTGATTCAAGTTCGAGTTTTTCACTCTCTTCGTCACCGATTAAAGTTGGTCGGTTCGGTCGCATGCAAATTGGGAAAGGAAAAAACATCATCATGAGAACCCAAGTGAACCCTAGTCTGACTGAAAACAAGACACTTCTTTGTAAGCTATCAGACGGGACTTTGGTGTATAATGAACCGGGCACAGAATTTGATGTCAATGGAGGATCCAGTTTGTTCAGACTGGCTACCTGGCCGTGTGTTTCCTTTGATGTGAGCTCTCAAGAGATTTCATTTCACATCCCATTGCACCGCTTTCTTTCTCTACTTCTAAGGAGAGCTATGAAGTGGACTTATGGGGAAAGATGGTCCAGCCAAAACCCTGACACCAAACCAAATTCTAGCGAAGATAACTTTTTCAGGCAGATTTTGGGCGGTTACAGGTCACCAGGTCTAGCTGCACTTTTGATGGAGCACCCGCTTAGGGTTAGGGTATTCTGTGCACAGGTACGGGCTGGCATGTGGCGCAAGAATGGGGATGCAGTGATACTGAGTGCTGAGTGGTACAGGTCGGTGCAATGGTATTGTAAACTCGACATTTTATTTTTGTCTTTTTCTAAATTTGTGTATTCATGAGTTCGATCAATTCTTACACCAGTACAACTTGTCAACATAAGCCCTCTGAATTCTATAGAATGGCTATAATAGACCCTGTTTAATCTCTCTTTCGATAAATCAATGCGAGATGAGCTTTATGTTGGGTAACTTCCAAAAGGATGGACAGTTGGGAAGGATACTGATATAGTTGGCATTGCCAAATTGTGAACCAATCAATTGGAGATATTTGGGGGCTTATTTAACAGAAAGGAGAGAAAAAATTAAGAGCTAAAGTGGTGGGACCTGATCCAACCCACGAGCAGGACCCACTAAGGCATCAGGCTTGCCTGAACTGTGTCTGTTCAGTCAATAATTGTGAGACTAGGTTTAAGCTTCCTTCATAATTGTTAAGTATTTTTATTTATTAAGGCTAGAGCAAGGGTTGGAGGCGGATCTGTTTCTTTTACAATGCTGTGCTGCCTTGGCCCCAGCTGATGCCTTTGTCAGAACAGTACAGGAGCGATTTGGCCTCTCCACCTACACTTCATTAAATGTTACTGATCAAAATGAGTATGTGATTCCCATATTAAATAAATCATTTTACACTACCGGTCCTTTTAAGTTTGTTTATTCTTGTTTTGTTTATTTGTTCATTTGTTTTGTGTGATTCCTGCTAAATTATGGATTACTTGAGGCTGATTTTGATATCAAATCTTTAGGGGTGCCAAACAAGCCTGATACCTTTTTAGTTACCAAAGAAAACACTATCAATCTATACCAACAGCCAACAGATATGGTTATGATCCTGTTTATGATCTGCTACAGTGAAGGTTGAGTAATTTGGTCAAATTTTGAAATGTAGGTATAGTAACGTTGTATTCAAATGTTATGGAGTAAGCTCAGATAGTATAAGGACATCTTGTTACCAGGCCTGACTGCTGCTAGTCTGTAATGAACATGATTAACTTCTCCTTGCTGCTTTTATTATCTAGGTATGAGGCCGTGCTTGTACAGGAGATGCTAACCTTTCTAATACAACTAGTGAAGGAGAGACGATATTGTGGCCTCTCAGCTGTCGCGAATTTAAAGAGAGAGATAATTCACAAATTATGCATAGGTGATGTCACCCACAGTCAGCTGGTTAAATCTCTCCCTCGTGACCTCTCGAAAAATAAAAATCTCCAGCAGGTCCTTGATTCTCTTGCAGTTTATTCAAACCCTTCTGGGATGAAGCAGGTATATTTTGATAAAAGATTTACACTTTTGATAAATTTTAGGGTATATTGTTTTGTTAATGGAATAAAACCCAGTTGCCATTAAGAAAAAAAGGTGTGGGGGGGGGGGGGGGGGGGGGGGGGGGGGGGAGAGACTTGGAGCTGGTGCCATGTTATGATAATTCTAAAATTTTGACTCTTGACTTTCTCAGTATTTCCAATCTAATCAGTTCTTTCTTTAGAGAATTTCTGGAAAGCAGTAGTTTGGTGATCCTTATCTTCCTTTTTAACTTTTATTTGAATCATTTGAATTATGACAAACTGTTCACATGCACCAGGGCAAATACTCTCTGAAAAAGGAGCACTGGAAGGAGCTTGACCTGTATCACCCGAGATGGAACTCGCGAGACTTGCAAGCCGCTGAAGAGAGATACTTCCGGTTTTGCAAAACCTCCCCTCTCAATTCCCAAATTCCAAAATGGACCCAGGTATTTAACCCGTTAAACCACATATACAAAATTGCCATTGCCCCAGCCACTCTAGAAATTGTGCGTGCTGTGTTGTACTACTCCGTTTGCGGCGAGTTGGCACCAGTATCTCGTGCACCTGAAAATGTTTTGGTGGTGGCGCTACACCTAACCTCTCTAGCCCTTCAAATTTGTGAATTGGAATCTAAATCACAACTGGGTTCAGAATCATTACCCCTTTTGAAACATGCAAGTGAGGAGTTTGGCTCAGAAAAGGATTTTGGCCGAAAACAAAGTCTTGTTTCGTTGCTGTGTGTGCTGAGGCGAAGGTACAAGGAAGAAAATGAAAATGGAAGTGGAACTGGACATGGAATTGGCAAGTTTTCTAACGTGCTAGGTTTGATCGAGGACTTGTTGAAGAAATTTGCAGCAATGAGCGGGGAGTGTATGGCTGTGGTGAGAGAAGTCATACCAGATCTGATAGTTGACATGATGGGGCCTTCAGGTCAGGGAGTGAGTTCGACGTCCAGGACCAGCATGGGTTCAGATTCTAACTCAGATAAGAAGGCAAAGGCACGTGAACGCCAGGCTGCTATCTTGGTAAGAAAATTGCTGTAAAATTATTCTTTTTCTGAACTTCATTCTATTATGTGCTTTTTTGTGGTTGCTACCATGAAGCATAAATTTCCAGTTTCGGTTAATTTTTTTTATTTCATTATATTTTTTGTTTTGAATCCTGAAGCAACCCTTAGTTTATCCAAAATACAACAAAAAAATATATTTATATAAAACTTGATCAAAGGAAGTGCTAGGTACTTGAACTGCAGGTCTGACAGAATAATAAGAAACGTTGATAATTAGATAATGAGATTCCAGATTTATTTGGTTGGTCATCCACGTTAGAAATCTAAAATAAATTAAATAAATATTAGGCTAAAATGAGAGCCGAGCAATCAAAATTCGCGGAGACCTTAAAGAGTTCAGGAGATGAGGCAACAGAAAATCATAAACCTGACAAGGAGAAGGCCGAAAGCAGCAGTGTGGATGTTCAACAAGAAGAACCCTTGCCTGTTTGCTCTCTATGCCATGACCCATCCTCTACTCAGAGCCCCTTGTGCTATCTCATTCTTCTCCAGGTATGTTACCTTATGCTTGCCAAGTACATGCAATTCTACTACATTAACTGTAGTTGCATTTGGAAAAGGACCTGTTATGATTTAGGACATGAAAAGCAATTTATCCTTGCAACTTGTAAAGGATCAAAAGGTACCTGTACCAGATGAGTTATATCCTGCAGCATATTGTTCATACTATATAATCACTGACATCAGCAGTTGTGGTCCTGAGTTTAGTTTTTGAAGTTCATATTTCTTGAGGTATGTAATTGTAGTTACCTTGCTAGATGTTTTACTTGTTATATAATAGCCAACAAGTAGAATTCTAAACCATCTTTCTTTAACTATGTTTCATTTTAAACCAGAAATCAAAACTTCTGACCTTTGCTGAGAAAGGAACCCCATCATGGGATGAAGGATCCACCTCGTCAGATATTGGGTCAGTCTCCTCAGATCCGTCAGAGGAACTTGATAGCCCCTTTAGTCCTAGCTCGGGTATTTCTCTAGAAGAATACTCATTTGAAATAGACCCTTCTTCTGACGATGAGTCCCCACAGCTCCCTGCTATGACGCCCATTCAAACCATAAATCCTAATCTGAACCCTAGTTTGAGTGGGTTTCACTCTCTTGACACAATAGAAGAGGAGATATACAACTCGATCTTACAGGACCTCAGTAAGGACGTCCGTGACACTGAAAAGGGCAAAATTACAAAAAGTCCATCAGTGTCTGGGGTGTATGCTGCATGCCTCAAGAGGGACGCCTCGAAGAATTGTGAAAGTAGTAAAATTATGAAAAGCCCCTCAGCGGGCTTACGAGCTAGTGCCTTGTTCTCTATGCAGAGCGGCACAAGCCTGGTGTCCCCTAAGAGAGAGAAAGTTACTGGGTCGAGTTCTGGTTTGGGGAAGACCCGGTTTGGCCCGGTCAATAGTGACGGGGTACACATATCGTCATGTGGCCATGCAGTACACCAAGAGTGCCACGAGCGGTACCTCTTTTCTCTCAAGCAACGGTAAGATTTTTCTTTTGTTTATTTTATCTTCTAAAATTGGGCAAGTTTGATATGTAGTACAGTCAGCTCTGGTTTTGTCATCCTCTTATGGTTTTCTTTTGTTTCAAGCACTCTTCACTATATGACGGCCATGGTGTTTTTATGTGTTTGTAATACATGACCAGTACTCCCAAAATCTATTCTATTTTATTGCTCTCTTATGATGTTTTCAGATTTGTCAGGAGACTTGGTTTCGAGGGAGGCCACATAGTTGATCCAGATATGGTAATCTGTCTCTCTCTACCCCTCCCCCTCTCCTGTTTTAGCAAGTCTTTAGTCAAGAAAGCATCTCTACCTTTACTCTATTTAATTTACTAAATTAATTTACTTCCTCTCCATCTTAGATATAAATTATTAACTTACTGCAGTCTGATTATAGAAAAGAGTTAATTTAAAAGGATATTTTAGTTGTCAGTCATTGTCATAATCTCTCCTTGTCTCTACCCTATAAAGCTTATTACTATTGTTTTCTTGAATTCATAAATTAGAAGTTATTTTCTTACGCGTAGTCTCTCTCTTTCTAGGGTGAACTCTTGTGCCCAGTATGCCGCCGCTTCGCAAACTCCATCCTCCCGGCAACTCCACACATTTCTTCCAGATTTGCACATCTGCTTCCTGCAAATCTACTTACTGGTACTGCCTCCTCCCCCCTTTCGCTTGCTCTCTCTCTCCTCCAATCTGCCTCAAAAACTGTGGGGAAAGAATCCTTCCTTAAAACTATCTCCAGCATCCTTAAGACAACCCCGGACCCATCTTTGGAACCTTCTATCAAGAAGCTTGGTATACTATACTTTCCCCAAAGTAGCACCAAGTTCTCCTCAGATGACCGGTTGAGCGAGTCACTCTTTTTGTGGGACACTATGCGATACTCCATCATTTCCACTGAGATAGCAGCCCGAGGCCGAAAGAAGAGTTGTGTGGAGGCACTGAATGGAGAATTAAATTCTTCAAGTGGGTTTATATTGTCTCTATTGTTTGGAGTGGCTCGAGGTGCTCGAAACTTAAGACGCACAGAAGTGCTGTTGCGGCACAAGGGCCTTCAGTTACTTGCTGGGTCAGTGTGTTTTGGTTTGACTGGGGCTAACGACCTTTCAAATATGAGCAAGAGGAGAGGTGAGAGAATTGTTTTTTTATGATACTGTTCCAGATTGTTAGTGTTTATGTGCTGTATAGGCTGGATACTTTTAAAGGCAAGGCATTTGAACATGCAATGTACCGGTTTGTTATGGTTTATGTTAGGCCACTTTGGTTGAATCTGGGTCGGGATATAGCCTTCGTGACTTGGTGCCAACAGAATTTTAAAGACAAGTTCCAAAAATCTGATAAGGATATTAATCAAATTGAACTCATAATGAGCACATAAAAAATAATGCATAATAATCACAGGTAATTAGAGTTACCAGGCAGTGAGTTTGGCTGTATTATCTATCTCATTTGAACGTTAATCTAGAACTAAGCCTCACTACTACTAATCATGGTAAAGTATACTGGTCTAACCATTCTGATTGTCTGCAGGTATGTTTGCATCAATTTCAGAGGCTACAAGTGAAGGAGAGATGTATCCCGATATTCAGTTCTGGAAGCTGATTGCGGATCCGGTTTTATCTCGGGACCCGTTTTCTTCTCTTTTGTGGTCCCTCTTCTGCCTCCCCATCCCATTTCTCTCTTCTGATGAATTTTTCCTTCCTTTTGTACACCTCTTCTATGTCATCTGCCTAGTTCAGGTAAACATCAATCACTTCTGCTTCCCTCTTTTCCAATGTTCTGTGTTTAAGTGATCCGTCCTTAATTGTATAATCAAGGGAAAATTTGATGCCAAATAGTTGGGCTAAATTGTGCGTTAGTCAAGGTATTGTTGACTGATTTAGGTCTACCTGCAGGACAATTCAATTTTATTAAGCTTCATTGCTGAAGTGAAGCTCAACTGGTTACTTAAGGGTTGTTTCAGCTTGAATGCGCTTAAGCTTCAAGATACTGCTATTGAGATTGTTTCTCAAATGTTTTTTTGTAGGCCTTGATCACATGCTACACTCATTCAATCATCGACACATCATGCTTCTCCAATTATCCCATTCATGATATAATGAAATCCATGTCCAGCATTGACTTTGTAAAAACCTTTTTCATCTCCAATTCGTGTGACCCGTTTTCTTCCCCAATAGACAGCCTTCGCCGCCTTACCTTCCCTTTCCTTCGTCGATGTGCCTTGCTGCACAAGATGCTGACAACAGCGGCCAAGGGCCCGTTATATGACAATTGCACCATTTGGGATGGGTCAGGCCTCAATCTGTCACGAGACCCATTAGACCGGGCTCGTTTTGTGAAAATGGAGCTAGAGGGAGTGAGGGAACTGGAGGCCGCCTTTCGAGTGCCTCCACTGGAGACTATCTTTAAGGATGAGGTGGTGAATGGCTTAGTCTTGAAATGGTGCCGCCATTTCTGTGAGGAGTTTAAGAATTTTGAGAGCATGGCACCCTTGTATTGTGTACCAGCTGTCCCATTCAGGCTCATGCAGCTACCAATACTTTACCAGGATCTACTACAGAGGTAATCTTTGCTGAATTTGAGGACGACTACACCACTCTTTACTGCTATGACAATGCTAATAAAGAAATCCCAGTAATTGTCATATCAATATTTGTCTATTTGGTATTTGTCCCTGGTTATATCCTACATTTTGCACTCTCATTAATTTTTTTTTTTAAATGTCAATATTTTTTAAGCTTTTCCTTTTAATTTTTTTCTTCTATTTATATATTTATTTTATTTATTTTGGTGGGGTGTTGGATGAATTAAAAATTTCAGATACGTGAAGATGCAATGCTCAGAGTGTGCCAATGTACCAGACGAGCCTGCACTATGCCTCTTGTGTGGGAAATTGTGCTCCCCCAGCTGGAAATCTTGTTGTCGGTAATTGCAGAGTTGACCTTCTTTTTCCTTGGAAATATAAGGCCATGCGTTATTGGCTTGTAGTTTAATTCATTGCTGTACATTTTTTTTTTATTATTCTAGGGCTGGTAAATGCCAGAATCATGCACTAGCATGTGGGGCCGGTGTCGGTGTTTTTCTGCTTGTCAGGGTTTGTATATTTTCTCTTCTCTCTTTGGATTTTGTTAGAAAAAATCTTTTGTACTCCATTTGTTTCTGACAAGGACTTGTATTAACATATTTTTGCCAGAAAACGACAATTTTATTGCAAAGATCCGCAAGGCTTGCCTTTTGGCCATCTCCTTACTTGGATGCTTTTGGTGAAGAGGTAAAGTTTTTAATATATCAAATATAGAAAATAAAATGAAAAGAAAATGTCACAATGAAATCAAGATTATCATATACCCAGTCATAAAGTGGTTAAAATTTTCACAATGCCTTCACTCAAACGAGTAATCGATGTATGGAACCATTTTGGTCATGATGTCACTGTTACGAGATGACTGGTACTGTACAGTTACATGACATATTTTCTTCACAAATATGAAAATGTCCAAATTTTAATCTTTATATGGTTGTATTTTTCCAAATACCCTATTGCTTTATAATTGTTTGGTTGTGCAGCTGAACTTTTCTTTTGTACTCCGTTTATCTATTTTATTAGTTATTATATATGATGTAATAATTATTACTATTGTGTTGATTGTTCTATGTAATGTTTTGTAAACAAAGGATCATGACATGAATAGAGGAAGGCCCTTGTATCTCAGCGAAGAGAGATATGCTGCTCTAACATACCTGGTATGAACCTTTTCCAAAGATACATATATATCACTGTAAAACAACAAAATTACACATACACCTGAAAAACAAAGTATGTGGCTCCTACAAAATATAGGAAATCTACCTTCTCGGCTCCTGTTTGTCTCTAGACAAATTTTGTTGAAGAAATGCTTGTCTGGGACAACAAAAGTTTTGAGGTTTGTGTAGGGGCGTAATAAAATTTTCAAATCTTGAATGCTATTCACAGGTGGCATCTCATAGCCTTGACCGCACATCTGAAGTGCTTCGTCAGACAACTATTGGCCTCTATTCCATAGACTAGGGTTATGGACAGAGCTGAGAAGTTTGAAATCTGGAAAGGCACCTGTTGCTCTCTAGGTATGAAACTTCATGATCATAGAACGTTTTCTTTTTCTGGTGTCTCTTTGTTGAACTGTATTATTATTTTCTCAAGTCTCTCCTCTTGGGTTTATGGTCATGGCTGGTATGTCATCAATAGGTACAGCCATGCTTCAGGTCCACCAGATTGGTACCAGCAAGAATTGTTCTTGTTTGATAATTGTCGGCACAAATGATTGTTCTCTTTGTTGAACTGTAATGGTTCATGTGCAAATAGAACCACTGAATGCTACTTTGAACTGAGATCAATAAATGCACTTGTTTTGTCTTTTTTATTTTTATTTTTCAGATAAGAAATTAAGAAAGTACTTGCCAGGTTTGTACATCGATCTTCCATATCAACTCAACCTCTCTCAAGCCTTTCCATCTTAAGATTTCATGTTAAATGTACATAAAACTGTTCAAGCGTATCATCCTTTTTTTCTTTTCTTTTTTTCCTTTTTTCTTCTTGTTTATTAGCTTATTTTGTTAATGTCGAATCTACCAGTAAGTTATTTCCTCTAATAGTTTACTCAATCGCTCTTCCATTGTTAATTTCTTCTTGAGTTATGGTGTACTTGGTCCCCTGTTTAACTTGTGTATTAATAGTGTAGAGTGGAGATTTATCGGTTCCGACCGACTTTGCTCCATTTGGAATTTTTTTTGCCCCCCTCTGAACGTTTGATTTGTAATTCGGGTTAAATTTAGAGTTAAAATTGAAATAAATTTGTTGAATTTTGATTGGTAATTAGAATTATAAGTCAAAGCATCAGAAATTATAAGTCAAAAGTATTGGAAAGTATAAACTAAAGTATTGTTTTCATCAAGTACCCAATTAGTTAATGGATTTAAATCAATTAGATATTTAAATCCGTTTTGATATTTTTTCTTGTCTTTCCTACTGAAAATTCTGAATCCGTCCCGGTGTTGGCTTTAAGTCTATACTGCGCCTTTTTAATTTGGGCCTCATATCTCTCTTTAAACTCGCAAGTTTGTGGAATCTTTATTTCCTCCAATTGGAATCTGCCCCATAAGTCAGCAAAACCGCTGTTTCTATCACGGTTCTCGCTCAATCAATGCAGTGGGCTAGAGTCAGATATATCTGTTCCAGAATCTTGGCCTTGTCTCTGCTATTGAAAAGCGTGACGCAAAAGATATTCCGAAACTATGCATACAATTCTGGATCCATATGATTACAATTGTATGTGATCCAATGAAGCCGATCTAAATGGCCATAATGATCAGAAACAGATACTGTTACTGCAAACATGTTTTTGTTTTTCGGCTTACATCAAGCCCGTTGGCAAAATTACAACATATATCATACTCCTCCCTCCCAATTACTATTACTCAGAACCCATAAAAGAAGTTTGCATAAATAAAGGAAAAGTAAAACCTGAGTAGTCCCACCCATTTCCTCTTCCTAATTTTGCTAAACTATCTGCTATCATATTAGTATTACTCTCTCTATGAATAAAAGTACAATCAAAATCCTTATAAACCTTAAAAAGCTCCCATGCCTTGTAAAATTTCTTGAATGCTCTCCAATCTGCTTCCATGGGAGGCCTTAACGAAGTACAGGAAGTTGCTAGCACTTGACAGTCTGTATAAAACATACATGAGTTTATATTCATGGTGGCAACCTTTTTCATAGTACCAAAGCAATTGCTTCTGCTTGAGCTGCAGATCGATACTCTATCAGCGAGTCTCCCTTACTTTTGCAAAAACTATTTGAATTAGGTTTACCTGAAGGTCGTTCACTAAAGGCGGAATGCGGTTGAAAATTTCAGATGTATGCATCCATTATTATGTGCTCTACGAGGATTTTAACCAAATGATAGTGACATGCCAGCTAGTTCGCGTTATCATTTTGTTTTATAGGCCTGATAACCATTTCCAAGAAACTCACTTCCTAAACGCCTCTGATAAAATTTTCATATAGTTTAAAATGCATATTTGTTTATTATAATTAAACATATTTGTATCTTATGTTGATGTATATTTGTCTAATGCGTTGATGCACACTTATTGTTGACAATTATCACACGATCTTGATTAAATCAAAATGCATTTTCACATGTGTTGAGGTCTTTCAAACGTATTTGAACTTTTAAAATACACAGTTAAATATTAAATGAATGCACATATTATTGGACGATGTATATTTATTCAACTATTTTTTTTTTTTTTTTTGTAAAAAAAAAGTCGGGAAAATGTTGAAAGATGTTTTGGGGTTTAGGACTAAGGACTCGAAGAATACATATAATACACCTTGTTTAATTTTTCTCGAGGTATCATAATTTCACAATGGACTGTTACCAGTTCCAACAAATTAGTTTGGAATAAAAAAAAGAATCGCAACGAGAAGATATTCTAAATAAGAAAAAGCGTATGCTCCGACCGAAATTTTTATTAATAGAAAAAAAAAAAATATCGACATTGAAGAATTATTTGAAGAATTATTTGATGAAAATTCGAGATATAGCTAAAACGTGATAGTTTATAATGTCCAGCTACATTGTTTTTTTTTGCTGCTTCGTTTGTGAATTTTTTTGAAAAATAAAAAAACACTGTAGCTGGACGTTATGGACCATAACGTTCAGCTACAATATTTATTTCGGTTAATTAGTGGTAACTTGATTTCGTTAAACTGGCCGTAATGGTCCATAACGTCCAGAAGATATTATGGACTATCACATTTTAGCTATATCTCGAATTTTCATCAAATAATTCTTCAATGTCGATATAATTCTTCAATGACATTTACGATCTCTTTCTGTGAGATCATAGGCTATAATTATCTTTTGAGTGTATCTTTAGACTTTAGATAACAAAATCAGATACGCCAGATAATGTTAGACCAGTGCTAATATTTACTAATTCGAGGTTTACTCGAGTCTTCTTGGTCCTTCAAGAAGTTTATATTCACATGCCATTAAGGAGTCTGTCTCTTAGAAGAATAAAGGGTCAGCTTAACTCAAAGACTCCATAAATTTAACTTGGAAAGCTCCTTAATTTCGTAGAGCTGCTATTTTGACAAAAATTATGTTAGACCTTAATCCTCTTAGCAACTCACGTAATTTTAATTAATCTAATTTTCTAGTTGCTTCTAAAATTTAATTATCATAATTTCTATAGATTACCGTAACTAGGTTGGTTAATTTATGGAACGCGCTTCACATAGTAAATGATTAACATAAATCGATCCAAATTATAAACTAATTATTTAATAATTTATAAAGAGGAGGAATCACTCGATAATGGTTATTTTGACAACCTGACAATGAATTTTTTTAAAATAATTGAAAATTAAACAATAAATTTATAGGTACGTTTTATACCTTAAATTTCATGTTATTTACTGTATTTTTTATTAATATCCAAAATTAATTATACCCAGCTTAGCTGAGTTTTTAAAAAATATCCAAACCGGTCAAAAAATGGCCGATTGGGATTTAAATTTGACCGGCCATTTTTTGGCCGGTCAGGAGGTTTTTTTTTTTTTGAAATATTTGTTAGATTACTTCTTTTGATGTATAATTAGCATAATTATACTAAAATATGCTAAATTACGTTAAGAGAGGCGATATCTTCACTAAGAAGGCGAAAAACAACGATGAAACTTCAAACAACCAAAAATGGCGCTCAAGTATCCGATTTCAGCAAATAACAACTTTTCGAAAAGCTTGCGAAAAGATGCATGCGTCGGTGATTGCTTTGCCATTTTTTGAAATTCAGAATTGCCAAAAACAAATGGAAGAGACTCAAAACTTGAGTTAAAGTTTCCGATTAAGATTTTCATTTCTTTTTTTCGATCTAAGTAGCTCAATAAATTAGTTATGTAATGAACTTGTAGAATACCAATTTTTACTATTTTTTATAATTTATGAAAGATGGCACAAAATCGGCCTAATTTAGCGTAATTTAACGTAATTTAGTGTAAAATTAGCGTAATTTAACGTAATTTAGCGTAATTAGCGTAATTTACCGTATTTTAGCGTAACTTAACATAATTTCAAGTAATTTAGCGTATTTTACTGTAATTATGCTAATTATGCTAATTATACATCAAAAGAAGTAATTTAACAAATATTTCAAAAAAAAACCTCTTGACCAGTCAAAAAAAAGCTGGTCTTAATTTTTAATTCAACCGGCTATTTTTGACCGATTTGGGCATTTTTAAAAAAACCTAGCTAAGCTGGTATAATTAATATTTTATAATTAATTTTGGATATTAATAAAAATGTCGGTTATTTACTTCTAACATATACATTGCAAACTTTATGATTTCTATCAATAAAGCAAATAATAAAAATATTCAATCAAGTCTCAAATTGTATTATGGTATCAGAGCAAAATTGATCCGTATCGCTTAATCCAGTTTGTGTATCAGAACATATTGCAAAGTTTTGCAAAATGGCAAAATCACATTGTTCAGTCAGAGACGATGATGCCCATGGCGGAATCAGCCACCAGTTAGTCATACCATAGCTGAACCAACCCCAGTGATTACTTCACACCATAGCCGGCTGTTGGAACTCACCACTGACGCTCCAAGCAGAGCAAAATTACCAATCAACCACTGAGATGTACTCAACGTAATCGCGCTGGGCACATGAGCGAAACAAATCCGCACCAGTACCCGTTCCATAGACCTATTTGGGAGAGGAAAAATGGCGGTACTGGAGAGCTCCGGTCATATCGAACTGGAGGCGAAAGAAAAAATTACAAAGCCAATGTTTTACTCCGTGAAAGCTGCCGAAAATTTTATTAATCGAAAATAAATAAATAAAATATCGCTATAGGATATCATTTTGACGGAATTTCGAAATGTAGTTAGAACGGGTTGGTTTATCCCGTCCTGTGGGATGGGTCATTTTAACCCGTCCCACTAACCCATCTCCGTTTGGCTTAACCACAGCTAATCAAATTAATCGAACAGGAAAAAACCACGGACGGTATAGATCGTCCTGTCCAAGGAGCGAAAAAAAAAAATTCACGGACGGATTAATCCGTCCTGTCCGAGACCCAGCAAAATCTGTCTTTATTTTATAACAGATTCCAAACTCTGGCAGAAAGATTTATCTCTAAGGAACGGATTTTGAGAATTCACGTGGCCTATGGCTTTAATATCGGATTGAAACGGTGCATTTTATTATTTGAAGATATACTGAAGGGTCTCGGACAGGACGGATTAACCCGTCCGTAAATTTTTCTTTTCGCTTCTTAGACGGAACGATTTATACCGTCCGTAGGTTTTTCTTGTTCGGTTAATTTAATTAGTGGTGATTAAGCCCGACGGAGATGGGTTAGTGGGACGGAATAAACCAACCCGTTCTACCTACATTTCGAAATTCCATGAAAATGATATCCTTTACCGATATTTTTTTAAAGTTATTTTCGATTGATAAAAATTTCGGAAGCTGCAGACAGGATTCTCTCCAGTCAATACAAGCAGAAGCTCTCCATTTCTCGTGGAGTGGAAATAATTCAGCTCCCCAACAACACCAACGGGCAAGCACTGGAAATTTTAAAAATTGAGGAGAGTGCACTGTTTGGTAAAAGTTTTGATATTTCTCATAATTTAATTATTTCTAAGCATCAATTATACAATTCTAATCATTATTTAGATATATCTTATAATTCAAATAAATGTCATAGTACCTCTCATAATTTAATTAAATCACACCATCATTTAGCTTATTCATCTAATTTGTTAGCACATTTAATTAAACCAAAGGAATTTTGTATCAAAACGTTCTCTTTTGGTCCTCCTCTCTCTCTCTTCGCAAAGGCAGAGAGCTCTCTCTCGTCGATTGAACATGTTTGTGATCAGATTGGCATTTTTGTTTCCCTTTGCTTGCTAGATTTAAAGGAAAAATCGTGACATGACGTGACTAATACGCCATGACTTCAGTATAATTTAGGAATTATCAGTGTATATCATTTTTAAATTGGTTATTTAATTTTTAATTTACTTAATTCGATGGAGTCAGTATGGTGTGTTTGCCATCACGTAAGGTACTAAGTACCAGTTCATTATTTTTGGGATTGGTAATTTTATACCCTTGTTCAGAGCCGATAATCGAGTAGTTTAAGCATTTGTCAATCATGCCACTAAGGTTTCAATTTTTAATGTTTTTAACTAGAGTAATGCTTAGGTGCTATGGATAGCATAAGGTCTTCCGTACTACGATTTCAAAAATCTATTGTATAAATTTCAAACTTCGATCTAGGTAGCTCAGTAAATTGGTTATATAATGAACTTGTAGAATATTAATTTTTACTATTTTTGAAATTTTTTTTACTATTTTTTATGATTTATAAAAGATAGCAAAAAAAATGGTCTAAAATATTGGCAATTTTTTTTTATTTTTAAGTCATTTTTTACCGTCTTTCATAAATAATAAAAAATAAAAAATAAAAATTCAAAAATAGTAAAAATTAATATTCTACAAGTTTATTATATAACTAATTTACTGAGCTACTTAGATCAGAATTTAAAATTTATACGATAGATTTTTGAGGACGTAGTACGGAAGGTCTTATGCTATCCATAGTACTTAAGCCTTACTCTTTTAACTATGAATGCTCTCATCTCACTTTTATTCACTGATTTCATACAAAAGGAATTATTATGTCTTGATCATGAAATTTAAGTTTCTGACAATGTGTATAAAAGAAATTCACAGAATGTACCATGAAAGTTCTTATGTTATTTTTACTTGGGCACGGATAAAAACGGGATGAAAAATTGCAGATTAAACTAGTCTTAAGTTCTGAATGTTATCAAAAGTTAATAAAACTATGGAAGAAGAGGGATGCATTGATCTTACATTCGCTCTTTTAGATTTGTGCAAGTCTTGCTCTCTGCTGTAATATGGAGTGAATATCAAAATTTGAAAATGAAACAGTAAAATCAAGAAAAGAGGGATATAGTTATACACTTATACTTCAAAGATATCAAACTATGCAACTTGTAACATGAAATTTAATTACAAATAAACAAGATAAACACTTTTTAAAGAGATAAACACTATTCAATAAATAAATAAAGCTTCGACGATCTAAGCACAGCCAGATACCCATGCATGCACACTCAGACATAATTGCATTACGAGGCAGACTCATCGTCATCTTTATTATTTATTTGAGGAGAGAACTGACTAGACTGTGGTGAGTACCCCGGTGCAGTCGGTGAATAACTTCCACTTGGGCTGTTTTTTATTTTAAAGTAAATTTTTTTTATCAGATAGTCATATAATAACAGAAAGAGGTACGGATTCCTCAAATAGACCAAGTCTTATCAGTATTACTACTGACAACTTATAACAGGTCCAAAAAAGGTTCCCAAACACCCAGATGTAAAAGGAAAATATATGTATATAAATGGTCAATACTGCAGCCTGCAAGGGGTTAACATCATAAATATATAAAGCCACCATAATACAACTCCTGACGAACACACAAAATAAGAGACAAAAGGACAACCAATTAGCACGAAGAAAGCAAGTGCAAAAATCAGCAATTAACAAGCATAATACTGGTACTTGGTAGTACATTCATAATGAAATTTCTTAGGTAACAGATGTATAGAAGAGACTTTACCTGTACTTTGGAGAGGTAGGGCTGTAGTCCGGATTTGACCCACCAGCATTGTACGGGCTGAACAAAAAAGTTGGAACAATAATTCAGGAACAATGAACAGACTAATAGAATGTTGAACAGTGCCAGTAAAGGAAATATTAGGGTCTCTAACCTGGTTGGGCTGTATGTCGGGCTCGGCTGAGAATACGATGGCGATGTTGGCGAGTAAGTCGGCGAAGTTGGACTGCACAAAAAAAATTAAAAGAAATTATTCTTCCAATTAGAAAATGAGAATTGTCAAACAAGTACTAATGTGAAAACTAAGATTTAAAGTTTAGCAGTATGCACCTATAATTGGGGGAAATTCGCGGACTTGTGGGAGAATATGCAAGTGACGGTGGGTTATAGCTTGGGGACGTTGGACTATACCCTGGCGATGTCGGGCTGTACGCCGGTGAAGTTGGACTGTAACTAGGACTTGTTGGACTGTAACTTGGGCTTGTAGGGCTGTAACTGGGGCTTGTTGGTGAGTACGATGGTGAAGTGGGTGAGTAGCTTGGTGAAGTCGGTGAGTATGATGGTGATGTGGGGGAGTATGATGGCGAAGTCGGCGAGTACGCCGGAGATGTTGGGGAGTACGCTGGTGATGTCGGGGAATACACTGGTGAGGTGGGAGAATAACTTGGCGATGTTGGGCTGTAACTAGGGCTTGTGGGGCTATAACTGGGAGAAGTGGGGCTATAGCTTGGAGAAGTAGGGCTATAGCTTGGAGAAGTGGGGCTGTATGAAGGACTAGTCGGAGAATATGCCGGGCTAGTAGGGGAATAGCCAGGTGAGCTAGGGCTGTAAGTCGGAGATGTGGGACTGTACCCTGGGGATGTGGGACTGTACCCGGGAGAAGTCGGGCTGTACCCAGGGGAAGTCGGGCTATACCCGGGCGAGCTCGGGCTGTAACCAGGTGAGCTCGGGCTGTATCCTGGTGATACACTGGGAGAAAATGCCATGCCCCCAACGTATGGTGAGAACTGTGCATCAGTGATTGGTGAAGACCTTATATTTGGACTTAAGAGATAGCTTGGTGACATCATCCCCTCGTGGTATGGCGTACCAGTTATAGGGGACCGGGCTGGGGTCATGCCATAGTCTAGCTCAGCAAAGCTCGGTAGGTTCAGTTCTATTGCTTTCTGGAGCATTTCAGCATTCAAATACAGGGAACAACTGCCAGTTCCGATCGGTGCCAACTGGCCCAGCATGATGTTTTCAGTGACGCCACGTAGGCGGTCAGGTTCGGCATACACTGCTGCATCAAGCAAAATATCAACAGTCTCCTCAAATGAGCACCGCATAAGTGGGCCAGTATCATTCCTGTTGATACCATGCCGAGTGATCGCCATCAAGTGGCCCCGATATGTCATGGTGTCACATAAAATTGCCAGGTGCCGGTAGTTCACATAAGATCCGTCAAATGAAATAACCACTCTCAGCTCGTCCAACAAAGACCGTCGAACTGCCTCGATACCAAGCACCTCTATCACTTCTATCAAGTGATTGCTAGTGGTACGGGTCGGATCTACATCCTCATGACACATCACCGCCAATAAGTTAACCCCCTCAGTATCAAGCATCCACTCTTGACCCGGTTTAAAACCTTCATTTTCATCAAAACGGTTTATCTTACCAGATTTGATAAACACCTTGTTGATATCTGGTATGCCCCTGAGTGCCATCTCAGTTAACATGTTGCTCTCTATCTTTTTCAAAAACACATCATCCTCGGCCGACTCATCTTGCAACTCCCCTTTAGGTGCCTCGTCATTCATGATGCGTATACGCAAGATAAGCTTATCCGCATTATCATCATTGAATATACACGTCAAATCATCATCGAATTCCTGATTTATTTTCTCTGCAATATCGGCCATGCTGAGTTTCTTATCAACCATCATCTCACGGTTGAGTTCGATACGCAGCAGCCATGGAGAGATCTTCTCAGGGGCAATATCCTCATCTGGCATCTCATAGTATGACTTCACGAACTCCACATCCTCCTCAATAATTGTGCTAAGTGGATCCGGGTCATACCAGACCTCTGTTGCATGGGTCACGCTCCGGAGTGTGGTATACTCCAGTGCGCACTGCACATTCTTTGCAAGCTCTTTCTTCTTGTTAATCTCTGGCTTGAGGTATACAGAGAGAGACGGGGTTTTTATCTTCTTGGCCACGTTGATAATTTCACGCAGCCGTGGCACGCCAAGTGTCACATTCTTGGCACTCACACCAGCATAATGGAAAGTGTTTAAAGTCATTTGTGTGGCAGGTTCCCCAATTGATTGTGCTGCCACACAACCGATCATCTCTCCCGGAGCAACAAGAGATTGCAAGAATCGAGATTCAATTTCTCCCACAACCCATTCAAAGGCTTCTCTAGTCAAGCGGTACTCGCTCAGAACCCGTTTGCTCGAAAAGGTACTGCGGAGTAAGATGTTGAAGAGTAGGGTTGCATTTTTCTGCGCCTCAATGCTCAAAAAATCATCCCCAGGGACCACCTTCAGCCTCTCTTGCAGTTTATCAATAGCCTCCACAATCTCCATAGGGTGCATGTCAGAGGGGCGTCTCATGTCGATCTTGAAAGTCTTTTGTGCATTCCAGATCAGACGTTTCAAGTTAACAGGCATGTGCCAGGAGCTGTCTCCTGTTGTGGCAATCTCAGTACCGAGCTGGAACCGGTCAGCCTCTAGCTTCTGCACCTCCGCATCAAATACATTTCTGAATTCACGGATAGTTCTCAGATCTTCTACATGCTCTGGAAGCATGTAACTAGGGTTCCAGCTCTCATCATCAAATTCATATTTAAAAGCATTGTCAAATGCTGATTTCTTCATCTTTAGTGAATCCAGTTTCTGCGACTCAATCCACACAGCATCCATACCATCCTCGCCATACAAAAACTGAATCACATCCCCAAGAGAATTTCTCACTGTGCCGTCATACTTGACCATGATATCCTCCATGGCCTTAACAAGCCTCCTCTGAATGTAACCCGTCTCAGAGGTTTTGACAGCAGTATCGATCAAACCCTCACGACCTCCCATAGCATGAAAGAAGAACTCCTGAGGGGTCAGACCTCGTAAATAAGAGTTTTCAACAAAACCTCGAGACTCAGGACCTAAATCATCTTTAGTGAAATGGGGAAGGGTTCGGTCAATGAAACCAAATGGGATACGCTTCCCTTCAACATTCTGTTGTCCGACACAAGCAGTCATCTGGGAGATGTTAATGAAAGACCCCTTAGACCCAGCTGTCACCATGGCCTTTAGGTTGTTGCTTTCAGACAGAGATTTTTGTGCGCTAGCACCTGCATCATCACGAGCCTTGTTCAACACCTGACAGGAAATATAGTGTTCATTTTTATGCATGAGAAAATAAAAAAAAATAAAAAGAGTAAGCCTGAATAACCACAAGGAGATTGTACAGGATGGATTTTACCTTCTACCAAAATTGCCCTCACCAGCTACCATTTGATTTCCAGATTTTTGTTGCATGATCAAATATGCTCAACCAGAATAATCAAAACAACCCAACTAAAATGGGATGACCGGATGAAGACAAAAGGCTAACCAATAAAATAAATATTTTCTATACATGGGTATCAAACCAGTACATCTCACTTTATGAACCAACCAGGTCAGAACAGTAAACATCTATACAACTTTCCCAATGAAAGACAATCATGATAACCAATGTCTGGCCGCACCAAAAAGTGTTAACAAATATATATAAAATGATAATATAAGATATTCACCTGGTTAACCCTGTTCTCAAAAGAGTCCATCATGGTGCGACCTGGTTCAGGCTCAAGATTCTTGTCATGGGCTTGCTTGATCAGTTCCTTCACATCATTTTTTGCCTTCGAAATAGTTTCGTTAATCTTTTCCATGGTGGCTGCATCAGCAATCGTGTCACCAATGCCAATGCTGAATCCATTCTGTAACAACCAGTAATTTACCAGCCATTGAACATGTCCAAGGAACTTGCGAGCTGCATCAGGTCCCACCTCTTCCCTGGGAAAAACAACAATTGAACACATTTTCATTAAATGTCCTAATTAACGGAAAAAACAAAATAAATTGATCCATTCACCTGGCAAATACAATACAAGGATCAATGGTACAGTAGAAACTAATGGCATGATATTGGAACAAATTGGCATTATTTTGTGAGTGAGGCTATGGTGCTATACATAGCACCAATGGCTAGTGTACTACGGCTCAATATGGTACTTTTTAAAATCCTAACGGTCGATCCGACCGTTCAATGTGATATCCATATGAATATGTACTTGCAAACTAAATTTTATATTTTTTTGAATTTTTTTACTATTTTTTTAGATAGGTAGAAAAATCAGTGTTTTTTGAAAATTCTGGACCATCAAAATTCTACCTATCTGAAAAAATAGTAAAAAAATTCGAAAAAATATAAAATTTAGTTTGCAAGTACATATTCATATGGTTATCACATTGAACGGTCGGATCGACCGTTAGGATTTTAAAAAGTACCATATTGAGCCGTAGTACACTAGCCATCCGTGCTATGCATAGCACCATAGCCTCACTCTTATTTTGTAGTAGCTATAGGTAGGTACAAAAAGATAAAAAGGTTGCTGAGATGCTAACCATATCACATGAATAAGACTGCCACCACCAGTTCCAAGGGTTTTTTTGCAAAGTGTCCCTGAAAGAAGCTCCCCCTTCTCTATACGCACAAGTGTATCACCAGGTGTGATAAAACCTGTCTCTGCCTCACTATGCCATGCAGCCATACGTATCAAATTTATTTGTTTCGGTATAATCAGGTTGAAGACTTGTTTCCCAGTCCACAGAGGCCTTGGTTTCAGAATGGCCGGTGCAGGTACTTTTCCATCAAAGTCCTCCCACCACATGAGAATATTCATGAAGACATCCTACCAAAACGACATATAGATTGTAAATTTTCAGAATAACATATTTGGTTAAAGAAAAAACAAATGTAAGCAATTAGTAAGCCCTCTTGGTTGCATATACAGTAAACCTAAAAATTGCATCAAGAAGCTGAGAATATCAAGACAAATGGACACCTTCTCAATAAATGTATCCCTCTTGGTGATCTTACGGCATCCGAGCAGCGTATCCTGCACAATACCCATAACGGGTCGATTTGCCTGGGGAGACACAATGCATTTGGGCACCATCATGAGCTCAAGCACCTCCGCGCGAGTCTCAAATGACTGGGGGACATGCATATTCATTTCGTCCCCATCAAAATCTGCATTGTATGGGGATGTGACAGAGAGATTAAGGCGGAAGGTGGAGTATGGCATGATCTTAATGCGATGGCCCATGATTGACATCTTGTGCAGGCTGGGCTGTCGGTTGAATAGTACAAAGTCGCCATCATTTAAGTGCCGCTCAACCTGTACAAAACATTATTAGACAACAATTTGTTTCAGGAAATTTTTTGCATCTCAGCAATTTAGCTTTAGAAAGATGTACTAAGCAACAGGCATCTGCACTGCGTCCCTTTTTCCTACTGGCAATTTCTCAAACTCTCAAAGCCTTAATGTTGCAAGAAGCGACCAAATCAATGCCAAATGTTCAGCTTTTGGTATAAGCATGTGTTTATATTTCTCTACTCTCCTCTATACTCCTCTATAATGGATCAGATATATTACTAATTTTCCAGGGATGTTTAGTTAAACTCCCTTAAAACTAGCCTTCCCTAAAATCCATAGACAAAAATGCAAAAAAGAAGGGGCTTAATTCTTTATGAAGTGTAAACCAACCTTGTAACCAAGCTCCAAGTGTTGGTCACTACTCTTCTTCAAGTAGCGAAGATCAAGTCTTTGACCGTCTTCTCTAATAATGTACTTCGCACCAGTCTTACCAGGTGGTGGGTGGGGTCCGTATTCCACCAACTCCTTCAGCCTGAAGGAAAATAACAGTGGGAGCATTACATGAGGATGTTGTTATAGTCCAGAATTGAAGTTTAAGCTACATCATCACATGCATGCATATCTAACCTTTCAATATTATATGGGGTGACAGTTTCTGGATAGGTCAAATTGAGAGCAATACTCCATGGGACACCCAATTGGTCAATGTTAATGGTGGGGTCAGGCGTGATAACAGTACGGGCTGAGAAGTCAACCCTCTTGCCCATTAAATTGCCCCTGATCCGACCTTCTTTTGCCTTGAGCCGGCTGCATATTGATTTAATTGGCCTCCCAGATCTTTGAGTTGCCTGAACAAGCAAAAATAAGAGAACCGAGTACACCACAAATTAGATGCATTTCATGAACTCAAAAAAAATATTTCTTCAGTCAGCAATTACTAACCCTGGGTTGTCCAGGCAGCTCATTGTCAAAGTAGGTAGCAATATGAAATTGGAGTAATTGAGCAAATTCAGTAATTATGTGAGCTGGTGCACCATTTCTCTCTTGCTTCCTCAAGTTCTCATTATGCCGTATAATCATGGCAAGCTGATGTGTCAGATCATCCTGCTCAAGCATAGATAACCCATTTTGATCAGCCAACATATACATGAAAAAGAACAATATCATTTTTTTTGTACTTGTCAAAAATAATTTTACCTCACTCCTAGCAGAGGTGTCCATCATAACAGAAGGCCTAACAGGGGGAGGAGGGATAGGGAGCACTTGAAGTATCATCCAATCTGGCCGGGCATATTTTGGATTCAGACCAAATAAGAGGCAATCCTCGTCACTTATGCGCTTCAGTACATTCAGAACCTGTTTTAACAAAAGAATTAGATGCATAGTTGGTTATTACTTCTCTTTCGAAATACAATTTGTTTATTAATCAGTCAATCTTTGTAGAATTTTAACATACATCATTGGACTTTTGTTAAATTCATTTCAGCTTAAAAGATAAAAGTAAATATGGAAGGAAGAAAGAGTGAAAAAACATAGAAAAGAAAAAAGGGTCATGTTAATGACTGGATAGTTTGTACTCAGTTCCAAATATTTAATTGGAAAACCCCTGATTATAGTTCTCCACCTTATTGCCAATAATTAAATTTCAAAACCCCCTGATTGTAGTTTTCCACATTATTGACAATAATTAAATTGTCAAACCATAGATTTTGTTCTTTCGTCAATTCTGTTCCTTTTAGCTATAAAACTACATATTAAAATCTGCAGTAATTTTCTCTGTTGAAAACACTACATCAAATTTGATGCAAAGATTTGAGTCCTAAAGATATTACTGCCCAAATTAAATTTTGGGCCACAGATGCAAAAGGCATAATTATATGTTATCCTGTGAAAGGACAAGAGTACTTTTTGCTAACTAAATACTATGTTTAAGAGCCGATAGAAATCTGACACGTAAGGGAAAAGGGTGAAAAGTACCCTATCAGCGGAGAGAATCTGTTTCCTCTCAACCGGCTCAGGAAGCTGCTCGTTCTCATCAGACTTCTTCTTGGGTGCCTTAAACTCAGCCACCATCTTCATGCCATCAACGGTTATATTAGGCTGCTGGGCCCCACAACCACCTCGGCTCTTTTTGACCGGCTCGTCACCATCCTGTTCTTTTTGTACATCAATATCATCGCCACCGGCACATCTCTTCTTGCTCTTGCATGCTTCATATATGCGTCTCAGACGGTTCTTGGGATTTCTGATTTTTAGGGCTTGCTTGAAACGTGTGTCATCCTGAAATAGAATGCATCGGTATAAAACCATATTGTGACGTGCTCAGTTGTTTGTATCTCTGTAACAGATAATTGAGATTTTCTGCAATGCTCTTAGTCAATTTTTTCATCTTGTCAAACCCCATGCCCCCACATTCTTTGGCCTTAGAAGCTAAGGAAGCTAAATGGAAAATTGTTCACTTCAAATAAGGTGCATACCTCATCAGCTAGAATCTTAGAGCAGTTAAAGCAGACACAGCGCATTATGGATAGAACTGTCTTTAGGAACCCAACATGGAACATGGGCTTAGCAAGCTCCAAATGACCAAAATGCCCCGGGCACTCTGCCATGTTGGCCATGCAAGTCTCGCACTTCATCTTTCGGTCAATGGTGCCAAGTCGAGGGTCACTGAGGCCACCTATTTTCGGCTTCCCCTTTTCCATCGTCTCACCGTGTATTATTTCTACCACCGACATTTGTCTCTGCAATTGTTTATTTTTTTCTTAGAGAAGGTAGAAACCATAGATGAAAAGGAACATGGAAAAAGAATACAGGTTAATGCCAGAATGGGCAAAGTACCAGCTTCTACTTAAGGTCCAAATATTTTAAAATTATATATATTGGAAGTAAAATGCCCACCAGTTTGAAAAAAAAATGCCCCCTTCTCTTCCCCCCCGCCACCCCCCTCATGCCCGCCAGTTTCAAGAAAGAAAAATGTCCAAAATATTAAATTTATACGGGGCAAGAAAATTACTATCTCATCCGGGCTTAGAATTCCGAACTGCACCATTTGGACCTTCGCCACCTCAGCTGGCGAGAAAGGAAACCGCAAATCCATGGCTCACCAATTCCTGATTGGTAAATCAGTCTACCGACAGGTTCAACGGGGGCAGTAGAAAGGAGGGAGAGAGGCGATCTGACTCAGAGAACAGTAGAAAGGAGGGGGAGAGAGAGAGGAGGGAGAGAGAGATGAGGGAGAGAGGCGATCTAACTCAGAGCAAGATCGCTAGAAACTAGAAAGAAAGTTCCTTCGAAAGAGGAAAGAAGCGGAGCGGTATGGTATATTTATAGAGGAACAGAGACCAACCGACTTAACCAGGTTTACTCAGCCGGCGCTTGCTCGGGATGGCGCAGGACAGTATTATTTTGCTTTGAGATTCGTGCCAAGTTAATAAACAATTTTGAACCGTCCGATTCAATTGTAGTCAGTCCGGTAATGTGAATTCCTTAACCAGGGCAGATATCTCATATTTTGGGAAATAAATCTGCTGTTACAGAACCCCGAGATTTTTATTAATATCCAGAGTAAAATACAAATTAATAAATATACTCACGTTATCTTAGATTTTAAAAAAATGCTCAAACCAGCTATTTAATGACTGGTTCACTTTTTTCTTATAAATGTTACAATTTATAATGTAGTTTCATAAAAATAACAATTATTATTCCTTATAATTTTATTTTAACAACGAAAATTCAAATAGAATTTCCGATGAATAATTCATTATACTAACAATAAAACTAAAACCTTTAGAAAATAGAAAATTCATTTAAATTAAGCATACTATTAACATTATTCTCAAAAACCATTGATATGTGGTGTCCATGTTGTCTTTTCTTCTTTTATCTAATGGCACACCTAGTGCATCACGATATTTACCACCTCCATCAAATTGTAAAACAACATATTTTTCTGGTTTTGAAATTGAACCACAAATAGATAATGCATATCATTTAGCCGAGTAAAATACTCTACCACTATTGAATAGATCTTCGGAACATATTTATTCCTTATAATTTTATTTTTGGCCTCTTGTTCGAATGAAATTGCCTACTCATCAACATCCATCTATTAAACAAAAGAATATGTAAATAAATAAAGAAAAAAAACTAAATAAAGAATCATTAAATTTTATAAACCATTTTCAAGTATCAAAAACTTTGTCTTCACTATCATGTCATACTATTATTCAAGGTTCTAAATAGCGTTTATAGCGTCATAGCGGGAAGGCTAAAAAAAAAGCTATAGCGAATAGTGTCGCTATAGCGGAAGCTATTCCAAATAACGTTTTTTTTTACATTCCGTATATTCAATATTTGTACTAAATATCAACATTATCTAAAGTCTCATAGAACAATAAATAACACCAAAATAATTAAGAAATTATAATATTCATATTGAACCCGTACAAAGTCCAAATTGCGGTTCAAAATATCCATAGTAATATCATAAACTATCGATTTTTCCTATTAAAAATATCTTAAGCATCATGATTCATGACATAATATATATTTTTTTTTCTATTCAAATTTCTATTTCTATTCCCAATTTCAAATTGATTTATCTGTAGCAAGTAGCAACCAATTCAATTTCGATTTGAGATTTTTTTTATCTTTATTTAGAACCCATATAAATTGCTTAAAAAAAAACCCATATTTTATAGCGCAAATAGCGGACCGCTATAGCGGCCGTAGCGCAAATAGCGCATTTTGATGTCATAGCGTAGCGTTTGGGGTCCAAAAACGCTATAGCGGCGCTATAGCGCGCTATTTAGAACACTGCTATTATTTGTTATCAAAGAGTTAAACTTTATTTTTCACCAAGTTTGTCTAAAACTTATATTATCAGTTTTCGATCAAAAGACAAAACTTTATTTTCCACAAAGTTTGTCTAAAACTTATATTGTCAGCTCTCATATACATCTAACATTTTAAACAAAAATTTTACTAAACATTTTAAATTACCTTTGTTTAGAGATTTAAAATTTGAGAATTGACTCTCCGTCAAAGAAAGAAAAAGTGGCGCATGGAATTTAAAACAGATTTTATTTTTTCAGAAAGCAACTTTTTTATTTTTTCATTAGAAAAAACCAACTAGAATTAGTTGTCAATTAAAAAATCAACAATTGATTATATTTAATTAATGAGATGTCCATTAAAGAAGTAAACAGTTACTATATATTAGTTTCTTTTCTTAAACTTGAACAGAATGGTCCAAATAAATATTTTCTCTCACCTCGTTGATGTTTTGAGCCAAAAGAGTACTGTTAAAATCTACACCCATTAAGCTAGGCAATTAATTTTTTTTTTTATTGAAAATCTGTAGGCGATATTTCATTAATCAGGACATAAACCAGTTACACATCATTTCGTATCAGTATATACAACATTTGTACTAGTATTTATATTATTATAACTGAAACCCCTTTTTAAAGTAGATAAGAAAAATCAGAAGAAGAAAAAAACGGAACCAAGGGTTACTAAGCTTAGATCAGCAAATGGTGAGCCTGCAGGATTTTCTGTGCTCATGCTTAGATTGGTAGGTTGTGAGCCTGCATATTTCTTATCGTTAGCACAGAGCAGTGATGTTGTAATCAAAGCGAGGCAGGAGTATCCAAGAGAATCTTCGTGCTCAGATAAGGTTTGTACCTGAGTTATTTAAAAAGAGACAGAGAAAGGAGATAGGAAGAAGGAGAAGAAGAGGGAGGAGGAGGAGAAGGGGAGAAAAGGGATCATCATCAGCGCATCATTATCATTAATAATCGTAAACATACCTTATTTAGTAGATACTACAGTAGAGGTGGGGTGAAATTACACACCCCCATCCGAACCTGTTAAACTAAGACGAGGCGAAGAGCGGTAAGGTGGAGCGACGAGCAGGACAACTAGATCCGAGGTGGAAGTATCAACTCGACAGAGGTGAAATAGTGGTGATTGGCGGATTGGCGACCAGATCCATGACGGAAGCGCAGACTAAATGGAGGCGAAGTGATGGAGAGTGACGATCAGATCCGAAATGATAATGCCGGCTCAACAGAGAAAAGATGATGAAACAGAATGACAGAAGAAAGGAACCTCGTCTACTCAGTGAGTGCGTGGGGGTGGGGGTGGGGCAGGTGGTTGGTGGGAGTCGCGACCCTCAAACCGGCAAGCTGGGGTTTCTTCGCTGAAACGCTTTCTTCGCTGAATGCGCAATATGCTAATAATGAGATAGGAGTAGGTCCGATGGGCATCGGACCTAGAGTTAGGTTCAATTAGCTCTATCACCGTACGATTAGTATCAAGATCTATGTGCACGGAAATTGATACAGTCTTACACGGATTTTGATGCAGAACACACGAATCTTGATGCAGATCGGATGGTCATCACACCCATCGAACCAAGGTAGGTCCGATGGGCATCGGACCTACTCTCATTCCGCTAATAATAGCTAGGCAATTAATTTGGAATTCATATCCTCTGCATTAACTAAAAAGAGAATCTTTTGAGTTAATGAATCTCGACTGCTTAATATGTTTCAAGATTCGTGCGAACTAGATTTACACTAATATTAAAGAGCTCCCTATATTATAGACACGAACCGGATTGACTCCGTTTAAAATCAGACGGTTGAAATTCATTAACTCAAAAAATTCCCTTTTGAGTTAATGCAGAGGATACGGATCCATTAATTTGACCATGTTTTGTATGATGATGTGACCATCAGATTGCTTAATCACTATTTGGATATTATACTTGCGCCATTTATTATTACATTTTTGTATCTGACCCATATGTTTTGAGGACTATGCTTGTAATCGCACGAATTCGCATCCTCTGAGATATCTCATATTTTGCGTGACTTTTAACAAAATCTCAACCGTTCAAATACATTCTGCACGAATCTCAAAACTCAAATAATATTGATCCTGCGCCATTCCCGAATAGACACCGAACACGTCGATCAATTCAGCCTATAAATACTCTACAACGTCACATAATTTCCATGGTTCGTTAGATTACATAAAGTCCCACAAAGAGAGAAAAAACGTTGAAGTTCACCGTCCACAAAAAAAAAAAAAACAAAGGAGAAAATTTTGTTTTTTAATAATACTCCAAATGAACTTCAATGTTAAGAGCTTTTAAAAAAATTGAGAGAAACCAAATATGCTTTCCCATTAAGCGAGTCTTCAAACTCATAAAACCAATCATCGAAGACGCTGAAGAAACCCATTATGATAATAAGAAAAAGATCTTCATGCTGTGAAAAAATTCATTTGATTTCTGCTCACTTTTTATCGCTCGATTTCTTAAGATAAATAGGGGCTCGATTTCTAATAAATACGATTTCTAACAAATACTTCACCAATTAGTCGGGACTAAATCTGTAAATTAATTGCAACACTAGATTTTTTAAGATAAATAGAGGCCAATAGTAGCAAACCTCCTTTTCTCTGCCCATAGATCTTGACTCTAGAATAACACAGAGAAAGGAAAAGGAGAGAATATTGTTGCGCAATAAAACAGAAGCTAGACATTTTCATTTTCAACAAACAATATTTGTAAGTTTAATAATTTTCTAGTTGTTAAATTTAATAACTTAAACTTACCTAAAGTGTTAGACAAGGCCGGTCCTTACCCAGGATACCAGGGCAATGGCCCCGGGCCCCAAAAGCCCAGGGGGCCCCCCAAAAAAAAATATATATATACCATAGAAAAAAAAAACCCTAGACTCGCAGCTGTCGGCTCAGTGTATACAGTAAAAACAAAAAATTTACCTGCTCTCCGCCTCTCCGTTTCTTATTTGATTAAAGCAACCTTTTTTGATAAAGGCATAGAGCACTTTTTTTCTTGATTGAGAATTTGAGTCAGAGAAGCTCTCCGAAGGTCAAAGGTATTTGATTAAAGCAATTTTTTTGATTAAATCAATTCCTTCTTTTAAAAGAGTCAGCGGCTACCGTTGGTCAAATTTAGGATTTTTTATTAAAGCAATTTCTTTTTTGTTTTTACAGCGAAGATCAAATTTAGATAACTCATAGTTGGATCTAAGTCAGTGGCTCAGCCTGTCTTTGTGTCTCATTACTCAAGGTTGTATACTTCTATACCTCTTTTTTTTTTAATTTAAAACAATGTTTCCTAGAAAATATGCATCAGGTAGCGAAAAAAGAAACAGAAAAAGAGAGGGAGAAGAAAAACTAAAACCTCAAAAAGGTTATATTCAAAAACTTTGGAAAAAAATTAAACCGCAAAATGAGTCTATGGAAAACCAAGTTGAAACTGAGGTACACGAAAACACAAGATATGTATCTGAAAACGAAAATGAGATAAATGAAGATGAGTTAAATGAAGAAACAACAAATGTGTCTGATAATGAGAATGAGATAAATTAAGAACTAACAAATATGCTTGAAAATGAGACTAGTGAAAAAAATGAAGAAATTAATCATGTGTCTGAGTGCTTAGATTCTTCTTTATCTATGAATATATATGATCCTAGAGTGTGGGATGGTTTAGATTCAAAACTGAGAGATTTGCTTATTAAGAATGGCCCTATTAGAGATTATAATATTAATTTTTCCAATGATAGTTACAATAGGGGTTTCTCCACATATTATTTTGATCAAAAATTAAGAAATGGATAACTTATTGATAGAAAATGGTTGGTTTACTCAAAAGAATTAAATAAAGTATTTTGTTTTTGTTGTAAAGTTGTAAGACATGTTCGTTCTAAAAGTCAAATAGCAACTACAGGTGTTGATGATTGGAAACATCTAAGTGAAAAAATTAAACTACATGAAGATAGTAGTGAACATTTTACCAATCTTAAAGCTTGGGCTGAACTAAGAGTTAGATTAGGAACAAATCAAACTATTGATAAAGAATTACAAGAACAAATCAAGAAAGATATAGAACATTGGAAACAAGTTATGATTAGAATAATTTCCGTTATTAAGCGTCTTGCAATGAATAATTTGGCATTTCGTGGAACAAATGAAAAAAATAATGAGAGTTCTAATAGAAATTTTTTAGGCTTTCTAGAATCTATTGCTGAGTTTGATCAAACAATGAAACATCATTTTCGACTCATTCAAGATAAAGAAATTCATTATCATTATCTTAGTCATAAAATACAAAATGAATTAATTGCCATGTTGGCATCAAGTGTTAGGAATGCAATAATAAATAAAATAAAAGATGCTAAATATTTTTCTGTGATTCTTGATTGCACTCCTGATGCTAGTCACACAGAACAAATGACTTTGGTAATTAGATGTGTTGATGTTGCAAGCTGCCCAATAAAAATAGAAGAGTACTTTTTAGAGTTTTTAAATGTAGAAAACACATCTGGATTGGGTCTTTTTGGTGAATTACAAGCTGCTCTTAATTCTCTTGATTTAGATATTAATGATGTAAGGGGACAAGGGTATGATAATGGTTCTAATATGAGAGGAAAACATCAAGGTGTCCAAAAAAGATTGCTGGACCTAAATCCTAGAGCTTTTTATATGCCATGTGGTTGTCATTCTCTTAATTTAGTACTTTGTGATATGGCAAATTCTTGTTTGAAAGTAAAATCTTTTTTTGGAGCATGTCAGGCTTTGTATAATGTGTTTGCTAATTCAACAAAACGATGGAACATTTTACTTCAATATGTGGATGATTTAACTTTGAAGTCTTTGTGTGTAACAAGATGGGAAAGTCGTATAGAAAGTGTAAAAGCAATAAAATATCAAGCTCCCAAAATTAAAAAGGCTTTAATAAAATTAGCTGAAGTTTCTGATGATCCAAAAATAAGTTGGGATGCTGAAAAATTAGTATCAAGTGAATTGTCCAACTTTGAATTTATTTTGAGTTTGGTTATATGGCATGAAATATTGTTCAAAATAAACTTGGTAAGCAAAAACTTACAATCTGAAAATATGCATCTTGATGTAGCTATTGACAGTTTGAAAGGGTTAGTTTCTTTTTTTCAAAAATATAGAGAAAATGGGTTTACTTCTGCTATAATTGATGCTAAAGAGATTGCTGATGAAATGGAAATTGAACCAGTGTTTCAGGTAAAACGTAGAGCTATAAGAAAGAAACATTTTGATGAAAATCCTGATACAGATAGAGAGCAACAATCTGCTCAAGAAAATTTTAGAACAGACTATTTTCTTGTTTTAGTTGATATGGCAATTTCTCAATTGAAAATCAGATTTGAACAAATTGAACTTTTTGAATCTATATTTGGTTTCTTGTTTGATGCATCACGGTTAATTTCATTAGGATGAAGGAATGAAAAATTGTTGTTTGAAACTTGAAAATGCATTGACACATGGTGAGAACTGTGATATTGATGCACAACGTTTATTTGCAGAATTACAAATATTGCAGTTAATGCTACCAAATGAAGCGTGTCAAGATGGAAATGCGTGGAACTCCATTAAAATTATGGAGTTTGTAAAAAGGATGGACATGTTTCCAAATATTTTAGTTGCTTATAGAGTTTTACTAACTGTACCTATTACTGTGGCATCTGCAGAAAGAAGTTTTTCAAAATTAAAGTTGATAAAATCTTATTTACGGACAACTATGACTCAAGAAAGGTTGAATGGATTAACAATATTAAGTATTGAAAAAAATATGTTAAAAACTATTGATGTTGAACATATAATTGATGATTTTGCTTCTAAAAATGCAAGAAGGAGTTATTTCAGATGAGATGTGATTTAGATGTGTTTTTTGTGCAGGTACAACATACAAGTGTTCAAAATTGGTTTATCAAGAAGCAAGGCGTGGGTATGTTCATCATTGTATATGTTTTATTTTGAAGGGTATTGGTTTTATGTCCCTCTCTATTTTGTATGATATGTCATATTAATAAAAAAAAATTATTTACATAAAGGTTCAAAATTTTCTCCCGCCCCGGGCCCCAAAATCCTCAGGACCGGCCCTGGTGTTAGATTTAATTGTATTATGTTTTTCAATTTACTTAAAAAAAGAAAGAAAATAATCGTTTTCAATTTTTGTGATGTGTTTTACGTACAAAATTTTTAAACTTTCGAATTATACTAAATTTAAAATTTTAAATTTAGTATAATATAAGTGGTCAAAATTAAAAAAATGTATATATTAATTTTAATTCATTCATTTTAAACCTTCCAACAGTAAACATCATAAATAACTATCTCATATTCTTTTTTTATAAAAACTTAAAAAGAGAGGAGTTATACAGCCAACAGGCGACAGCTTATTTCTAATTTCTAACACACGTTCATAACACACACACGAACAAACACAGAGACATAGAAACGGATTGCAACATCTGATCCTACAGCAATCCCGCTCACAATTCACAAACACAACACCCAACATACAACACACTCCTCTGCCAACAGGCGACAGCTTATTTATAATTTCTGACACACGTTCAGAACACACACACGAACAAACACAGAGACATAGAAACGGATTGCAACATCTGATCCTACAACAATCCTCACAATTCACAAAGACAACAGACAACAGACAACACCCAACATACAACACACTCCTCTCAATCTCGTTCATTAGTTCTCACTCTCTAGATTCTTCCTTCTGATCCTCATTTGCAGGTGCAAGGATCACACTTGCAATCGGAACCACACTTGCAACCGCCATTCTCAGCTCCAGCAACAGCCTCAAACCCCTCGAATTGCCTGCAAATCAAAATACAGCAACTTTAACCCATCGTTACTCTTAAATTTCTAGATGTACTCTCATAATTTAGCGAAAAAAACCAGGTTTCCTTGTTCTTATATGTGTTATCAATTTCTGTCCGGTCAGCACGGTAACAAGTTTTGGAAGTCCTTTAAACAAAAACCCCCACAAGTTTTTTAGTTGTATGTTTAAAAGGGAAACCATTTTACCATGCAAAAAGTAGCACAACAAATAACAAACTTGCTATGGTATGCTAGCAAAAAAGAAAAAAGAAAAAGAAAAAGAATTTTGGAGGGATAAAGGGAGAGAGATCGTACTCCTTGGCGGGTGCAACACCGAGAACTAGGGTTTGAGTGGAGGTGCTCCTCTCTTCAGCCAAATCCGGATACATCTTGCATCTACATTTAATCAAATCAAATTTTCCCAATTTTTAGTTTAACGGGCACAACATGCAATTATTTTTTACCATCATAAAAGCACAAACTTTTGTTAGAAATTTTCGATGATGTTACAATCAGATCTAGCAATTACACAGATCGATTCATCATAAATTTACATAAAGAAAAGGTTATTCAATGTTGATCAGAATTTCTTTAATAGAAATAATAATAATAATAAACAAAATTTATAATTTTTTGCAAACTCACCCTCCACAGCCGCTGCCACATTTGCAGGTTGAGCCACAACCACAGTTTCCACCACAGCACGACATTTCTTTCAGATCAAATTGATAGATAATATCGATCTCTTGATGGAGAAATGAAATGAAAGTGCCTATTTATAGAGGCAAAAGGCCCGACAGAGAATTCTCCACCGTCCACTTGTCACGATTTGGTGTATTGGCTCGTTCTAATCCAGTCCGGTCCATGCGGGTTGCCTGAAACGTGTCCTGAGAAGATGGTAGATATTTCACGATAAATAGTGGTAAAAGTAAAATAATACACGTCTCCAATAATGTCCCCTGATTTCAACAGTTCGAAATCCCCGAATTTTCTATCAATAGCAGTGATACTAGTGCATGGTTCATACCTCATTTCATAGGATTAATCGTAGATTTTTCTACCAGTTTCCTCCTGATCTGTACCGCTAAATAATCAGAAGAATTATGAAATAAGATACGTTAGTAGTATAAATTTTTTTTTTTTTTAATGTTATTGATAAAAAAATATATACGAATTCTCTATGATAGTGTAACTCTCCTTTTGTTTTCTCTCTCTTAAGTTTGGCAATTTTAATTGCCACCAACCCTCAAAAAAAAAGTTTGGCTATTTGAAAATTTATATTTGTTATAACGAGATAATGCTGTAATAGACCAATTAATATTCGATCTAATAAAAAAATCATAATATTAAATTAAAAGTAATAATCTTTTTTAAAGTTTCTAAACTTGGTTTCCACAAAAATTGATCAATGAACTTATCCCAATCCATCCACATCTATAAATAATTAAATATACATTTTTTTGTTTGCAAAAAAAAAAAAAACATGCTAACATGTATGTCAAAATCAACAAAAGTTATTCATCTTTGTCAAAGATGTCCTTGTTATCTCACTGTTATTTTTGACTTTAGAGTAAGCAGATAAGGATAGAAAACTTCATGCTTTTTGTATGAAATATCTTTTCATGACTAATGTAAGTCTTATAATTGTGAAGTGATTAAATTCTTAGGATAATTACTGAATGTATAGAAAAAATTTAAAAAGTCATTTCAATAGACTGCCTGGTAGCATGCATAGTGATAAAACATATTTTATAACTTTTTGGTAAAATAACACTGCTATGCAAATGCTATATAGCAGTGATATTTTGCTAAAAGTTAAAAATTTGTAAGTTAATTTTAATTTAATTATGTTTTTATTAATTTTTTTACTGCTTGATTTATACTGAATGAATTCAAAAATTTATAAACGAGGAGGGATCGGATGACACTCTTTTTTAGTGACATCGGATGACATCCTACATTTTCAAAGTCCAAATAGTCGATCCAGACCGTTCAATATGATGGATATATTAAATGTGCTTGCAGATCAAATTTTATATTTTTTTTAATTTTTCTACTATTTATTAAGATGGGTACAAAAATTCAATGATCTGAAAAATAACAATTTTGTAAAATACTTAATAAATAGTAAAAAAAATTCAAAAAAATGTAAAATTTGATCTGCAAGCACATTTTAATATATCCATCATATTGAACGGTTTGGATCGACTGTTTGCACTTTGAAAACTTTGAAAATGCACAGTGTCATCCGATCCCTCCTCTTTATAAATTTTACATGTAAACACATTATTTTTTTTTAGTAAAGTAAACACATTATTTTTAAAGTAGATTAGTTTCAAAAGTTTGGGTTTATTATTTGAAGCCTATATAATAAGTTTTCGAGATGACACCACGGCATGTCATTATACTATCAATAGCACGCTGACATGAATGATAGACCGTTCTTATTTTTTTTCAACATGTTATGTTTAAGCTAAATTAAAAAATTTGGAAGTCTGTAATCCCTTCTTATAAGAGATCCACCTCTGATATAAACTAAAGGAAACAAAAATAATTGAACATTTGGTGAAAAAATTGGATCCGTACATTTATAATGACTAAACAGTAAAAATCAATGATCAATGTTTCAAAGAAAGCAAAGAATTGAGTTGTCGTATTTGCACTTATTATTAGTTATTACTGTTAATGGATAGTGTTAGATTTGTATAAAAAGGGGACCCCTGGCCACGGGCCAAGGTCTTTTAAACGGATAGGATTAGTTGGATTTAACTGAGATAAATCAACCTGATTTGTAATGATTTGATTATAATTTGTAATTGTAATTAATTAAGAGGAGGGTTCAAAACTTCAAATGCCTCCATTTTCTGTGCCTCCACTATACTTCTATATTTAAAAACTTTAATAAATCAAAATTTAAAACTTAAAATTCAAAATAAAACTGTTGGATATGATCTACATCATTTTATCTGTGCACGTGTAAAAATTATGACATTTCAATTTTGTTATGGTTGTCATCAAGAGCTTGTAAAAAACGTACTAATGTGGATACTTTCTAACCATTGATTTTTCAACTTATTGATTCGCATAAAAACAAAATCGAAATGTGATAATTTTTTATGAGCACATAGAGAAAATAACATAGATCACATCTAACAGTTTTATTTTGACTTTTTAAGTTTTAAATTTTGAGTTATTAAAGTTTTAAAAAATAGAGGCATGGTGGAGGCACAAAAAATAGAGGCATTTGAACCCTCTTCATTAATTAATTGGTTAAGATAAAAGTAATTTAATTTGAGTTTTAGTTAAACAATTGGATGTTATGATATCGACAGAATTCATTTTAAATAACTTAGTTTAAAAATATGAAATACTCTAGTTAATAATAACATAGAGAAAGCTATAAATTAAAAAAAAAATCAATAAAATTCACATTGTTTACATAATGATATTACTATATTACTATGTTAATTTCTATATTTTTTTGGGATTTGTATTATGGCCAGGGCCCATAGTTACTGCCTTTGTCTGATTATTGGTTCCGATTTGATCTCGAATTGTATTAAAATCCGTACCAATTAGATAGGACGCGGTTTTAAAAAATATAATATATTATAATACGAATATGATTATAAAATTAATATTTGATGGCTAATTCGATTTCCATCCGGATCCGACGTTATAATGGGTATAATATTATTTTAATTTAGATAGATTCCAACATAATTTAGAGTTATTATCTTAATCTTGTAATCATGCTAATTATTTGATGTGTAACGTTTAAGAAAAATAAGAAAAAATATTATATTTTTTTTTTAAGAAGAGAGATCTTTCAAATACTTATGACCTGAATCTACTACAAAACATAATATCCAATATCAATTTTAATCCAATTTAAGATGAATATTATTACGGATTCAAATTTGGATCCGAACAGAATAAAAATCCGGATCCTATCCGACTCAGTAGCAACTCTATTTATTTATTTTTTATTAAAAGCCCTTAGGCAATAGCAAGTCTAATTGTGGCCCAATGTTATGGAATAAATCAGCTGAAATTTTGAAACCAATGAACAGTATCCCTGAAATCCATGCAATCCAAATCTAGTTATCAAATTTTTTTTGAGAACACATATCGAAACAGATGGTTTTTCCTTGCATGCATCTCGAAATAATTAAATGGCTGAATTCAGATTGCAGGGATTTCAGAATGAACAGTAACCGATCTCGAATTTCAGCAGATTCGGATCCAAATGTTGTACACATCGTTAGATCTGCTATAGCCGGCCTATAATAATATAGATGTGATGGGCGATCTTTCTATCATTATCACATGCAAGTTGTATGACCAAGAACGAATTATCTGAATTAAATAAAAAAAATCACCTTCTAAAAAAGTCAAGATATAATATTTACCAGTTTTAGTTTTGATCGCGACAATTCTGATTAAATAATGAGAAATTGTAATTATCACCAACAATAATGACACTAGATGCGAACTCCATCTGCAAGATATTTTTTTTGGTCCATTCATAATATAACACGCTTCTAAATCAATAGAAAAGAGATATACAGATTCGTCACTAAATTTTGAGTCGTCCATCTCAGGTCAATTGTAATTTTGAGTTATACTCGTAAAAAGTCAGGGTTACCAAAAAAAAGAAAAAAGGATGAGACTTTTTTTCTACAAATGCAAACAAATTTTTTTTTTAATTAAGCAAATGTGAGAGGTCAAGTCACTCGATTATTTTTCAGAAACTCAAAAATCTTGTAACCGCTTATGGTTAATATAAATGGGAGCTAGACCCTCATCTTTTAATAAAAAAAAATAGTCACTTGACTATTTTGATATTCACAAGAATTTTTTTCATCTAAATTTTGAACCTGCAACCTGAATGTAGACAATTTTGTACCGAAATTTCATTTTTTTTTTTTTTACAAACATGGACGTGTTACGTGTGTATTGGTAAAGTGGATAACTTTTTGAGTAGGGTTCAAATACTTCACATCTTTCATGTCTTATTTGTATCTCATATTCTAATCTTCTTTTTCAAAATTCAAACAATCAATCTGAACCGCTCAACATGATCTCTATATTAAAATATGCTTGGAGATCAAATTTTATATTTTTTGAAAATATTTTACTATTTTTTTAGATAAGTACAAAATTTTTTTTTTTTATGGTTCAAAATTTTCTTAACAATGATTTTGTACTTATCTAAAATATAGTAAAATATTTTCAAAAAAATATAAGTATCAAAATTTAAGTATACTTTGTTTTTTGATTCACAGCCCGTAGGTCAATTTGTAAAAAATCATCACTCGAAAAAATTAAAATTGTTAAGGAGCACGGAGCACCTAGCTTTAGTGACATCTTATTGAAATAAAAAGTGGTTTTCAGGCACACACACACACATATTTTTTTTTTGAGTGAGGCTATATGGTACTTCGGCTAGTGTACTATGGCTAGTGTACTGCGGCTCAATATGGTACTTTTTAAAATCCTAACGGTCGATCCGACCGTTCAATGTGATATCCATACGAATATGTACTTGCAAACTAAATTTTATATTTTTTCGAATTTTTTTACTATATTTTTAGATAGGTAGAATTTTCAGTGTTTTATACAAATTTTGGACCATCAAAATTCTACCTATGTAAAAAAATAGTAAAAAAATTCGAAAAAATATAAAATTTAGTTTGCAAGTACATATTCATATGGATATCACATTGAACGGTCGGATCGACCGTTAGAATTTTAAAAAGTACCATAGTGAGCCGTAGTACACTAGCCATAGTACACTAGCCGAAGTACCATAGCTTCACTCTTTTTTTTTTATATTTGTAGAATGTTTTACGTCAACAGAAAGTACCAAAATAACCATCATACATATTAATTTCACACTACATTCGGTGTATCTCTTTGTCTGGGAGTGTCTTCTGATGCAATTGCCAACAACATATTCGTCCATAGCACTTAAAAAAGTGATAGACGGTTGCCATTAATGCACAGGAGCGCAGAGCACTCCGCCTGAAAATATATTTTTTAATCATATTTGCTGATCGTTTAAAGGCCGAGATTTTTATTTTTACCCAAAAAAAAATATATTTTAATATAATTAACCAAGTTTTTGAAAAAATTAAATTTTTACCCAAACCGTAAATAATATTTACGGTTTGAAACTTTTTTTTTTTTTTTTAGAGAAAAATAGCTAAAATATTGAAATGAAATACAACAAAAAAAAATCGAATTGTTTTTTAAAATATTTGTTAGAAAATACGCTACGAATAGGGCCGATTTTGTGCTAAAATACGGTAAATTACAATAATTATGCTAAAATACGGTAAATGTACTAAAATGCTGAAATTATAATAATTATGTAGAATTATGCTAAAATACGGTAAATTACGTTGAATTGGGCCGATTTTGTGGCATCTTTCATAAATCATAAAAAACAGTAAAAAATTCCAAAAAAATAATAAAAATTGGTATTCTACAAGTTCATTAGATAACTAATTTACTGAGCTACATAGATTGAAGAATAGAAATGAAAATCTTAATCGGAAACTTCAACTGAAGTTTTGAGGCCCTTCTCTTTGTTTTTTGGCGATTCTGAATTTGGAAAACTAGTGAAGCAAGTACGGACGCATGCGCATTTTCACAAGCTTTCCGAAAAATGGTCATTTGCTGAAATCGGACACTCGAGCGCCGTTTTATGGCCGTTTAAAGTTTCGTCGTCGTTTTTCGCCTTTTCAGTGAAAATATCATCCCAATTCATACGTAATTTAGCGTAATTTACCGTATTTTAGCATAATTCTACATAATTGTTGTAATTTTAGCATTTTAGTACATTTACCGTATTTTAGCATAATTATTGTAATTTACCGTATTTTAGCACAAAATCGGCCCTATTCGTAGCGTATTTTCTAACAAATATTTTAAAAAACAATTCGATTTTTTTGTGTTATATTTCATTTCAGCATTTTAGCTATTTTTCTCTAAAAAAAAAAAAAAGTTTCAAACCGTAAATATTATTTACGGTTTGGGTAAAAATTTAATTTTTTCAAAAACTTGGTTAATTATATTAAAATATATTTTTTTTTGGGTAAAAATAAAAATCTCGGGTTTAAAGGACTGAATTTTCGCGAATTTATTATTATTATGATGTAATAAATTTTTGTTAATTTTGATGTTTATATATAAATATTATTTTTGAGAACTAAAATAAGTTATATTAGAAAGAAGCTAGAAATTATAATAAACATATTTTTTTATCGAATTATTATGAATTATTTGTATAAGCTCTATATCCATTTTAAATCAGACATTAGCAATTTAGCATTAGTGAAAAGATTTTAAATTGTTCGATTTTTTGTCCCACGATTTAAAAATTGAAAAATCACAAGATTCACCTGCTATTATTACTTGATGGCCACAGATTTGGAACCCAAGTGTCTGATACATATCATTGACTCGTCTGAAATTTGAAATTTGAAATTAGAAAATTTTATTGCAATCCTTATCAGTCCCCTTCAAAAATTTGGGTCCACAAAGCAAAAACTGAAGAAATGGCACTATATGGGCCTTTTGTTATAAATGGAATATCAATACCCGCAAATACAAGACAGCTTAAATTGGGCCGGATCGGAAACAGAGAACATACCCGATCAAGCAGGGATATTAGATGCTACATCGTTGTTTACTCGTTTCTGAAGGCATTGATTATGAATAAAGAAATTGACAGTGATGTTTTGACTTCATGCAGCGCACAAATAATAGAGTCAAAATGAAAAAAAATATTACTCATATGTTGTACGAAGTCAAAACAGCACTGCCAATATCTTACTCATTGATAATGGCAATTCAAGAGTATTAATTCTGGAGTGAGGCTATGGTGCTATGCATAGCACCAATGGCTAGTGTACTACGGTTCAATATGGTACTTTTTCAAATCCTAACGGTCGATCCGACCGTTCAATGTGATATCCATATGAATATGTACTTGCAAACTAAATTTTATATTTTTTCGAATTTTTTTACTATTTTTTTAGATAGGTAGAAAAATTAGTGTTTTTTGAAAATTCTGGACCATCAAAATTCTACCTATCTGAAAAAATAGTAAAAAAATTCGAAAAAATATAAAATTTAGTTTGCAAGTACATATTCATATGGTTATCACATTGAACGGTCGGATCGACCGTTAGGATTTTAAAAAGTACCATATTGAGCCGTAGTACACTAGCCATCCGTGCTATGCATAGCACCATAGCCTCACTCTTAATTCTGATTTCCAAGGTTTTGCTGCAGGAGGCAAATAAGATATACCCAACTATGAGGCTTCCCCCATCCCATCCTCATCCAAAAATAAAGCAAACTCAGCCCAAAATAAAAAATAAATTACAAGTACATGAAGATTCAAGGAAAAGAAACAACAAACCTTTTCTATTGCTTATTTCATGTACAAGTTATACAATACAATAATACACCTTCAAGCACCTGGGATGACATAATCTATATACAAACGCAAAACAATTCACTCAACTAATGGGAATTTTCTCCCCCAATAATTACAAAAAGGACTAACGGAAACTTCACCATCTTCTTTGATGACAAAAGAGGAAAAATAAATATATATATATATATGAAATGAAACTAGCAAACCTCACAAATTAGCTCATCTAGTATACTAACAAAAATCTCATCTCCCAATTCCACCACTAAATGTTCCCTCTCTCTTGGATAATTTAACCACCCATCATTTTGCAATGAACCATCAATGAAATTTTTCCCACTAAAAGAAATTTCTGAATTAACATAACAACTAAGTTTTTTCCCCAAATCCTTGATCAAACCATTCTGCAATGAATTTGATTTTGGTACCATGGTGTAAGATGATACCAGCGTACCATTTGCAAGATATTTGTTAAGATTTTCACGCAATGCTTCGTGAATTAGAGCATATAAAATGTTTTGATCAAGTGACATGTTTTCATCATAATCAAATCCCCCAAAATCATTATCAAATTTAGTGAAATCATAACCGAAAGGTATTTTATCATTCTCTTGGTGTACTTCTTGGAGAAGAACATTAATTATTTCAAGGAAATCTCCATCACTGAATCCAAAATTCTCAAATAGGTCCTCCAAGTTGTCGAGCTCAGCATCATTCTCTTGAACCAATTGCGATGGTAAAATATCAAAATTGGCAAGGCAAGGATTTGCATTTTCGCCAAAAGTTTCAGAATCATCTGAAATATCCTTCAGATTAGGGCCAGTTATATTATATAAATCTGCATACAAGATTATATGATTTAGGTTAGTGCACTCAGTAAATTATACTGAAATGAAAAGTACTTCAGGAACTATATAACCAATCTCATGTATTTGATTTTTCTTTTGAGATTGTAAAGTAGTTATATAAAGAGCCCTAAATATGATAAGCCAAATAATTGCATATAGTAACTTTAATGCATATGAAACGTTTTGCCCACCCAGTGGATAGAAATGACTCAGGAAACTAACCTTCCATGTTTTGAGTTTTCGAAGATATGGGATCATCCAAAAATTCAGAATCAAGAACGGACAACGAGCTTTCTTGAAATATCTCATAATCATTGACGAGTCTGCCTACTTCATCTTGCACAGCAGCAAATTCTTCTTTCTCTTTCACCAAATTCAAATTTTCACACTCCTCATAACTCTCCGAAGTTTCACTTCCAGAACCAACTCCTTTTGCAACATCTTGCACAAATGAGATAGATTCGACCCCATTTGACAATGCACATGTTGCACCTTTCGAATCTCCGAAAGATTCATCTACCACGGTTTCTGATGCATTCGAGATAGAGTCAGTTGCTTGTAATGAAGATACTGCACTGTTCTGTTTTTGTAAGGGCCTGTCTTTAGTCAGTTCGGTACCGGATGGCACGGTTTCCAGTGTGCTGCTAGGATCCTTCCCTTGTGATGTATTATTAGCCATTGTGCTTTCTTTGAGGGACTGATCTGTGGCCAGCCTTGAACGAGGTTGTGTAGTTTTCTGTGTGCTTTCTCTTGAGAGAGACTCCAGGAGTTGAGAATACCGACTCACTGAATCAGAGAGAGATCTCGATCTGTTCATCACCTTGTGTGGGCCCTCTCTGTCATAGGTGACTGAAACAGATCGGAAGAGATTTAAATTTGATGAACATTTCGAGTGTTCAGGTAGCTTTTGTCCGTATGGGATTTTGTGAAGCACACTCTCCATTGTAATCATCTGCTTAATGCTTTTGTTGGTGACTTGAGGCCTATTTTGGTTGCTTTTGGCATTTCGGGTTGCATCATCCAAGTTGCTCGTGTAAGGTGACATCGAGTCAGGGTGTATTTTGGATAGTGCTGAGGAAGACCTGTTACTATCTTTCTCTGGAATGAGAGAAGGAAATGAAAAGCATCAGCGATTTATTCAATCTCAAATTAACTGCACCATATTGGTACCTTCTGTAACTAGTATGCACTGACCAAATTAACAATTTGTGATTCATTGAGCTAAAAAGTGATGTATTCTGGTAACGGAAAGAAGGATTGAAATAAGGTATTGTGTAATTGATCTTATTCTGAAATAAGGGAATCAAATTTTGGTACTGACAACTGAATTGACACTTTCTAGTTAATGCAAGCTTTATTTCAGTTGCAACAAATTGACCAGTCTATTGCTTTCCTGATTAGTGCGGTCGTCTTAGTATTTACTAGTACCAGTGTGATGCCACAACAACATTGACATGCAACAATAAAATAAAGTCCATTAAAAACACTTCGAAATTTGAGACCAAATGGTACATGACTGGGTGGGACAGGCATGAAATAATACAATACTAGAGTACAAGCTAAGGATCATTAGTAATTTATACCTTGAATCACATTTAGGTGTCTTGGTAAGAGAGAATCATTTGCCATTATGTCAACATTGCCATGAGAACTACCACTCGCACTGCTACTATCACTGGTACTGGTACTGGTACTGGTACTAGATAGTTTAGATTTTTTGGGTTCCAAGTGATGTATGGAGATGGTACGCAACAGCTGGGGTGACAGAGGGAGAATCTTTTGCTTTTGATCTTGTTTCCGGTAGAACTTCTTCGGAATGAAGGATTTCAAGAGGGATTTTGGTTTTCTAGAAGGTTTTTTCCTGGAACTGTGCTTTGATGATGTCTGAAACAATGCAAAACAAGCATGAGAAGATGTCAGCTCTTAATAGGTACAAGAATCTTTTGTTTTTATTTAAGCCAGCTTCTAGGTACAAATGATTTGAAGTGTTCAATTCCAGTTCATTGTTTGCCAGTACATAATAAATGGGACTGAACTTGTGCTTGCTTTGTTTTTTAATAAATTCAATTTATACATTTGTTTTTCTGTCTAGTTAGGCAGTCTTGATTTCAGGTGTGATTACCAAAACCAGGAAAATACATACAGTACATGCATTACCAGCAATAGTTACTGAACCAGTAGTTCTTCATACCGGTATGGACCAACTGGTACCAATTAAAGAAAAGATAAAATGGTCAGACTTACACTCGAGTCACTATCCATATCCGTAGAATCGCCGTCTTGACTAAGCAAAGGAACTTCCAAGCCTTTAAATTTACTTCCTGAAAATTATATTCATTCTAATAAGCATAGTAACCTTTTTGTATGTTTTAATCTTGCATAATTACCAAGTATCACTGTAACTGTACCTTAGTATTGGTTATAAACTGGTACCCCATACTTTAAAAGCCAGTAGTTGTGAAGGTTTTCTAATTGAGTTTGAGCTAACCCAAATGTATCCGGTACCTGAGACGAATTTGAGTCTGTGCTGAAAATCGAACCACCCAAGGAGGGCCCACCTACAGCCTCTGAAATCTCTCATATACACATGTGACTCTTGGTGTCGTAATGATGGCCCCGCCATCAAATAAGCAACTAATTCACACGAAACTAATTCCAAATTCCTTTTCTATTTTCTTTTTATATATCTCACTCGACTTTATCCAACCTGTTACATGATCGAGCAAGCAGCAAAAAGACAGATATAATATTAGTAATTATAATCCTTTGAGCTAAATATATTTCAAATTTACAAGAAGGAAAGGTCGGAAATCCTTTGCCATTTATAGAGTAAAATTTTAAAAAAAAAAAAAACCGTACCAACTAATCCAAAAAACCCAACAACCAAAATACAACATCCGCTAATTGTTTGGCAAAAAATTTATCCAAAATAGGTATCCATAGTGAACTAAATATGTGCGCGTGTGAGTGAGAGAGAGGGGGGGAGTGGTTTAGAATCATAGACGATCTACCTCTAGCTTTCTTGCCTCCAAAAGTACACCCGATCAATAATTTCGAATCATTTACAAAAGAATTACTTCAAAAAAAATCGAATCAATAAAGGAGATTAAACCCACTAAAACATCTCCTTGTTTCATCGGAACTAAAATCAAGCCTATAACTTCTCAAACACACAAAAAGCTGTATATTCCAAACAAAAAAACACAGAGAGAGAGAGAGAGAGAGAAGAAAGAAACAATCATACCTTGTTCGGAGGAAGATAGGAGGCAACAAAATAACAAATTAGGGATACAAGTTCCTATAATCTGGAGGAATTTAGTAGGTTTTCTCTAATCTAGTTTCCTTTTTCTCTCTCTTTTACCTCTTCTTGAGTACCGTACGGTGATGTGTAACATGTGTTTGAATGATTCCACTGATGGTGGATTCCCCCTTAATTAAAAAGTAAGCTAACGACTGGTCTATTTCGACGAGCTTAATTAATGAATGAAAACCTATTTATGATTAACAAATACTAGTAGTCAAATTCAATACATACTTTGATTAAATTGGTGTTGGTATAGATTTATGATCCTTGGCGCGCAACAACCTGCAGCTCAGTTGTCAATTCGAGCACGGAACCCTGAAGTAACTCAAAATTTAAGTTTGTATTTTGTGAGCTCTTCCCCTCCGGTTGGAGAATTTAACATTTCTTTACATGCGCTGATTGGGTGATCTCCTGTGGGAAAGAAATGGAGAGCATCTGCTGTTTATAGATTTCTTTTTTCAATTTAGAGCACGCAGACATTATGTTTGGTGTTATCAAATGGAAAAAACATCAAATCAGCTCAAAATTCGCATTTCTAGAAGACTGTTGGTAAAGTTGACGACCCAAATGACTTTTCCGTTAATTAATTGGTCCCAGTGTTGATTATTAACGACAGAGTTGCTTTTTCTCTGTTTTTCTTTTTGCCAATCCCATTATTTAATTTTCAGATTTTACGGGAGCAATATGAATATATGATCCGTTGTTACTTGTTGTCAGTAACGACAGAGTTGCTTTTTCTCTGTTTTTTTAATCCTTTTTCCACGGCCACCTTTTTAGAATTTGGAATTTGATAATTAATCTCATATAATTTATCTAAATTTCCATCTTCTTCTTCTTCTTCTTCTTCTTCTTTTTTTTTTTTTTAGGGGGGTTGATTTTCTTTTCTTCTTTAAAAAGATTCTCATGATACTGACAAATCATGATTTGGTCATAATCATGTGCTGACAGCCATATCTGGTTTGCGTGACAGCATAAAACAGAATTATAAAGATATTTACAAGCTCATCCAAGTCTGCAACTTTCAAAATTTAATAAATGATGTAACTACGTATTTTTTGTTTAAATATATAGTGAATGTGATTATATAGTTCTTTAATTCATACTTAACACTAGGCCCAGCCCTGACAAACCTTAATGGGGATTTTAAAGATAAAAAGTGTGAACTTTACCGTTGATTCTGAATAAATTCAGGAAAGGCATTCTCTGATCTGGATGCCATTGTTGACTAAAAAACAGACTGCAGACTTTGCAGTCCGGATTCTCTGAAGTAACTCAAATTTTGAGTTTAGATCCAGACTAATCTGATTCGATGTGGAGTAAGCCTGCTAATGAGCTGAGCCGGCTCATGAGCCAATGAATTGGACAGCTCAATAAATTATATCGAACTAGGTCCTAAACTAAATAAAATCCGAACTCGGCTCGACTCATATTTTATCACTCAAACAGGGCCGAACCCGAGCCGAGTCGAGTAGCCCATCGAATCTCTTATCTTCCCGTCTTTCGCTTTCTCGCTCCGTTGCTCGCCCTCTGTCGAAGGGCTATCTCTTTGCAGTCAGATTAATATCAATTTTAATTTGGATATTTGAAAATTAATGATAGCAGTTTTAATAAGCTTATTAACCTGTTTAATTAATGTCCTAATTTGAATTGGGTTTTTGTCACCGAAATTAATGGAACAAATACCAATACATGTTGTGGGCCACAGACAAAGGATCTGAATTCACCTCTGAGACACCTTCACCTTCCCACTGGGAATATAAATAATAAATTTATCCTTGTGTGTGCCAAAGAAGATATGATGGTCCGGATCTAAACTCAAAATTTGAGTTTGATATGTATTCCTCTGTGGCGTTGTTGTCAGTATGATCTGAATTTTAACTCGGCTCATAGTTTAATTCTATGTACATGTGATGGTTTTCATCATCATACGTGATAGTTTAATTTTTTACCGAGTTATGAGCTGAGCTGAAAGCTCAAACTTAGTAAACTAAGTCGTGTTTTTTTCTTCAAAACCGAGATGAGTCCGAGTTGGACCTGTTTAGTTATATACAGGGGCGGAGGCAGAAAATTAATTAATGGGGGTCAATTTTGGGGTAATTCCCAGTAATATAAAATGCTAGAGTTCTCCAAATTATACGTGGTATACAATAACTAGTTTTTCTTTGGAAAAAAAAATGGGGGTCAACAATATAAACTGTTCACATAAAATAGGGGGTTCATTTTGAGATTCCCATAGCATTTTAGAATAAAATATATGTGAAAAACATATATAACTACTAGTTTTTGAAAAAGAACGGGGTCAATTGACCCCCATTATGCCCATGTATCTCCGCCCCTGGTTATATATCAAGCTGGGGCGAGTTTAGATGAGCTAGGCTCATTAGCAAGTCTAATGTGGAGTGCACATATCTCTTTAATATTCGTGCGAGAAGACATCAGACATCAGACGGTCCGGATATAAACTCAAAATTTGAGTTACTTTAGGTGATGTGAATTCGACTGGACCGGTCAAAAGTTGACTCGTTGAGTCTCTCAAATCGGTCGCTTTACTCCCACTCCTGGGCCCACTTCTGATGTTTGCTCAAGTGAGAATGATGGCAATTAAATATTCCGGTCCATGCAGAAATTCAATTCAAAGAGAGATCTAAGATTGATAATTTCGTTTCAATTTCAAGTTTAGGTGGTTATTGTGTTTATACTTTTAAGGATGTATGATAATTGTATAAATAAAGTTATATCTTTTAATAAAGTTATTTTTAAAACGCCGCGTTGGTAAAAATTATGATTAATTTTTTAATTTTTTAAACACTAAAAGCAATCAAAATTAATAAAAAAAAATTTGATATATAAGTACGGTGCTTCTAAAATTAATTTTTAATTAATTTTAGTTTAACTTCATGAATGTAACTATATAGAAACAGATATAAAAATCTCCCGTAAAAAAAAATGAAGGAGGCATTCCGCGCTGAAAAGTAGCAAGGGCTCGTTGTAAGAAAGCAACTGATGCGATCACTTTTTATTTATTTATAATTTTATATGGATGAGATAATTTCTCTTTCGTTATAATATTACCGGAGAAAATTAAATGTCTACATCTGATTTTGTTATTCTTTGTGAGCGGTATATTCAGATATACTCTATTTTTTATTTATGATAATATTTGAACGGTTAAAACTTAAAAGATAATATATTTTATGCATGCTATTCATCAACCAACAGTTTCATCCAGTTTGATATATTCTATTCAAATTTGTGCACATAATATTTGTACACATACACAATTTGATCTAAGCTGTATGAAATGGTGTGATTAAAATGTTAGATCTAAGAGAAAAATAATATTGTAGGACCCACTTGCATGCATGCATCCTTCAGACTGATGTGTAAGTTTTACCACAAATTTATTAAAATCTTATATTACCATACATGAATTTCAATTGAATATTTGCACTTTGGCACATATCTTTGATTTAGCACAAATCAATTTACAATATATGTAGTTGATAATCTTTCTCGTATATCTCATCTTATTACTTATGAAAAAATGATTTAAAATGATTAATTACATTATCTCCATTCGTATATTAAGCACGTAGATGTCCTGATCCACCGACGACTTTGATTAAAAGATGAAATTCAGATTGAATATCAGCCATCCCATCAAATATTCTAATTCTATACATCCTTTTAGTGTTTTCTTACGTGTAGAAGTCTAAATTTATTTAGATACGTACTCGCCACACATACTCTTATTTATGTAAATTGTATCATCTTTTTTATTGGTCCTAATTTCTTTCTATTTTTTAAAATATAATTTAAGAAATTTTTAAATTGATCGTGCCTCCATTTCTTTCTATTTTTTATCGTTTAAGGAATGTTATTTGTCATTTAATATGTCATTTTGTTTGAGATTTTTTTTATGAAAATATGTCAAAAAATATATATATATATTTCAATTTAATATGTCATTTAAGGAATGTAATTTACGTGTAGATGTCATTTAAAAAATGTTATTTGTCATTTAGTCTAATTTTTTTTTTATGAAATATGTCATTTTGTATGTGATTTTTTTTTGTTCTCTTACAATATATCCCGTTGCAACGCACGGGTACGATACTAATTTTAGTTATGTTCACTTCCTTCCAAGGATTAAAAGATTACGTCATGTATTAAAAAAAATTTAATTTTAATGCATGAATTTTGTATTAGATTTAATTGAATGGCTAGATATAGTTGCTGAGATAGAGATGCTCTGAGATCAGAAAATCTTGTTATATTCCCTAACTGTCATGAAAACCAAATTGAATCAGTTGAAAGTTTTATTGTGACTCACTTAAATATATTTCTTAAGATATCTGTGATCTGAATTGGAGATCTTAGTTGGTTACAAATGGTCTTTAAAGACTAATTTTGATTGAATGATCATCAGTACAAATTATACTGTTTTTTTACACAATTATTTTGATATAAAATTTTATTATTTACAAACAGAAAGGTATTAAATACCTTATCCTAAAAAAATATTAAAGGTGTAAAAATAATATATGGTCTGCTGTGCTAGCTGCAAGATAAAAAGCTGCAGTTTTTATGTGGAGAATTTTATATAATGTCCTTCTTTTTCAAAATACAGAACAAAATTCTCTCTTTTCAAAATTATTAACAAAATATTTATGTAGATTCCACTTTTCTCTTCTCTTCCCATCCCTCCCACTCTTCCCTGTTTATTCCTTCTGTTCACGTTTTAAAAAATGTAAGTGATTTAGAAAAATGTAAAATTTTATTTGCTAAAATTAGAAAACATATTATTAACTTGAGGAGGGATCCAATTACACCTTTTTTGGTGACACATCGTGACACCGTTTTTTATATAGGTTAATTTTGCGATTTCAAAATTCAAACAGTCGATCCGAACCGTTCAACATGATTACCATATTAAAATGTACTTGGAGATCAAATTTTACATTTTTTTGAATTTTTTTACTATTTATTAAGATGGTCACAAAATCGTTGTTTTTCAATGGTATGAAAACAACGATTTTTGTAACCATCTTAATAAATAGCAAAAAAATTCAAAAAAATGTAAAATTTGATCTCCAAGCACATTTTAATATATCCATCATGTTGAACGGTTTGAATCGACTATTTGGACTTTGAAAATGGTAGATGTCAAAGTGTGTCACCAAAAAAGGTGTAATCGGATCCCTCCTCTATTAACTTATATATAGAATCCTTTTAACATATATGTTCTTTTATAAAATATTATAATACCTTAAAAAGATGAATCTAAATATCCAGTAGCATATTGATATAATCAATTATAACCAGTACTAAGAAAAATAACTAATTTTTAGAAAATAAGCACAATAAATATGCATTTTTTTTAATTCTGCTCCCTTTAGCCAAACAAAGCACATGTAAATACGCATAATGATTCGAACATCTTCCCGATATTTTTATTAATAACCTCGAAAAAAACAAATATCACATATAACCTCGATTTTTTTTAAAAAAAATGACCTAACCGCCCCAGTGGGGGGCGGTTCACTCTCCCACCTAACCGCCCCACAGGGGAGCGGTTCATTTTTTTTTATAAGATTTGAGAGACAATATGAATGAAATTTAACAATAAAAATTCGAATTTTGTTTTTAATATTTGTTAGATTACTTCTTTTGTCAAATAGCTAAAATGTTTACTTCTTTTTAATATTTGTTAGATTACTTCTTCTTTTTTAAATTCGAATTTTGTTTTTAATATTTTTTTTAGAAACAAATAGCTAAAATGATGAAATATAACACTAAAAAATCAAATTTTTTTTCCCTTTGTCAAATTACTTTTTTGATAGCATACTAAAATACGCTAAATTACTTGAAAAATTATGTTAATTTATGCCGATTTACACTAAATTACTTGAAATTATGTTAATTTTTTTAAGAGACAAATAGGTAATATGCTAAAATATAACACTAAAAAATCGATTTTTTAAAAATATTTGTTAGATTACTTTTTTGACATATAATTAGCATAGTTATACTAAAATACGCTAAATAACTTGAAATTATGTTAATTTATGCTGAATTACACTAAAATTACTTGAAATTACAATAATTATGTAGAATTATGCTAAAATACGGTAAATTACGCTAAATTACGTGTGAATAGAGCCTATTTTGTGCCATCTTTCATAAATCATAAAAAATAGTAAACAAATTCCAAAAATAATAAAAATTGGTATTCTACAAGTTCATTATATAACTAATTTACTGAGCTATGTAGATTGAACAATAGAAATGAAAATCTTAATCGGAAACTTCAACTGAAGTTTTGAGACTCTTTCCTTTGTTTTTTGGCGATTCTGAATTTGGAAATTTGGCATCATAGGTTCTAATGCATGCGTATTTTTACAAGCTTTCCGAAAAGTAGTCATTTGCTTAAATCGGACACTCGAGCGCAGTTTTATGGCCGTTTGAAGTTTCGTCGTCGTTTTTCGCATTCTCAGTGAAGATATCATCCCTATTCATACGTAATTTAGCATAATATACCGTATTTTAGCATAATTCTACATAATTATTATAATTCCAAGTAATTTAGTGTAATTCAGCATAAATTAATATAATTTCAAGTTATTTAGCGTATTTTAGTATAACTATGCTAATTATATGTCAAAAAAGTAATCTAACAAATATTTAAAAAAATTCAATTTTTTAGTGTTATATTTCAGCATATTACCTATTTGTCTTTTAAAAAAAATTAACATAATTTCAAGTAATTTAGTCTAAATCAGCATAAATTAACATAATTTCAAGTAATTTAGCGTATTTTAGTATAAATATGCTATCAAAAAAGTAATTTGACAAAAGGAAAAAAAATTCGATTTTTTTGTGTTATATTTCATCATTTTAGCTATTTGTCTCTAAAAAAAATATTAAAACTAAAATTCGAATTTAAAAAAAGAAGAAGTAATCTAACAAATATTAAAAAGAAGTAATTGACAAAAGAAATAAAATTTAGCTGTTTGACAAAAGAAGTAATCTAACAAATATTAAAAACAAAATTCGAATTTTTATTGTTAAATATTGTCTCTCAAATTTAAAAAAAAAAATGGACCGTCTCCCTGTGGGGCAGTTCAGTATACACTATACACTGGCTGACTGTCCCACAGGAGGGCGGTTTGGTGGGAGAGTGAACCGCCCCCTATTGGGGCGGTTAGGTCATTTTTAAAAATAAAAAAAATCGAGGTTATATGTGATATTTGATTTTTTCTCGAGGTTATTAATAAAAATATCTGAACATCTTCCCCTCATTAATTCGAACGGAATGAGAGTAGGTCCGATGCCCATCGGACCTATCTTGGTTTGATGGGTGTGATGACCATCCGATTTGCATCAAGATTCGTGTTATTGCATCAAAATACGTGCAAAACTGTATCAATTTCCGTGTGCATAGATCTTGATGCTAATCGTACGGTGATAGAGCTAACTGAACCTAACTCTAGGTCCGATGCCCATCGGACCTACTCCTATCTCAATTCGAACAGCTTTCCCCTCATTGATTCGAACATCTCCATTCCTGACTGCCATCTGCGTATTTATTGAGTTATAAAGGATATCTCCTGTTGTTGAAGCTGGAGATGAGAATAAATAAAAAAGAATGTTTAGTTCGCAAGCATAGTTGGATTCACAGTGGACAAGATCGAGTCAAAAGTCGGTGAATACCAAACGCTGAAACTCTCGCGTACCCGCCTGATCCGACGGCGATGGATGGTCCACAGCCGGTCGAATACGGCGAATTCGCACGGGAGCGACACGAGGCGTTCGCCGAGATGATGCTGCACGAGCTGCCGAAAGAATACGCTTCGCAGGAGATCAACCACCTCACTCTCGCCTACTTCGCCGTCTCCTCTCTCTCCTTCCTTCGCTCCCTTGATAGGGTAATTCTTGCATTCAAACCCCTTTGTTATTCATATTAAGACGTTGATCTGTCAATGAAAGTGCAATTTCAGTTAAACTTGGGAATTTAGGAAACATTGAAATGTTTAGTTTACTTGACTATGGAATTTAGGAATATATATTCGCAAATTTAGATTTATGAGAGTTACGAGCCTTGTTTATCTGGCATGCCAGCATTTATTTAATATGGAATCATTTATCTTAGGTTGACAAGGATCAAGTTGCCAGATGGGTTTTATCCTTTCAAGCAAAACCAAAGGAGATGAGCAATGTAGCTGACGGTACATATATTTTTCTCTGTTTTTTTTTTTCTGTGTATTTATTACTTTATCAGTCATTACCTGTAAACCAGTCAGATTTGTGAGTAATTTTTTAAAATTTAGGTACATTTTTTGGGTTTTGTGGTTCTAGAAGTTCTCAATTCTCTGAGGTAACCTTTATACTCTTCTCTATTCTTTTTACATGTATTTTATGGGAAAGAGAAACACATAGGTCACCACATTATTCAGTTCATATTCAAATGTTTCATACTTCAGAACATCTAAATTAATCTGATTAGTTTCTTCTAAGTTTTTCGGTTCAGTATAAAAGATGCTATATATATTCAATTTCTGATAGGTAAATATTTCCACACAACTGCTGTTTTTTTGTGTGCAGGATTCGTGTCAAAGTGTGAGTAATTTGGCTAGCACCTATAGTGCTTTGGCAATTTTGAAAGTTGTTGGTTATGACTTCGAGAATTTTAACTCGAGGTCAATCTTGGAATCTATGAAAAATCTTCAAATGCCAGATGGAAGGTAAACAAGTTGTTTGAATGGTATCCTTGTTTAAGGCAGTACTAGTATGTACTTGCTGCTTCCAACATAATAAATTTTTTAGCCCTTTTTATTTCAGAATCTTAGCATGTTCTTTTCCAATGTTCACGTGCAAAGTGAGACTAAATCTTGTTAGTACAGGAATAGTTCAGCACTTAAGCAGAATTGGGTTGAATAGAGGTCTGCTTCATTGCAATTGCAAGATCAGGGTTATTTGAGGCAAAATTAGATTAAAATTGAGGCTTGCATGCACAACTAACACAACTAATGGCCAATTGAAGTTCCTGAGCCTTTGGATATCTTTTATTTATCTTTTCAGGGAGCTGGTGTCTATCAGTACTCTTACCAGCCAAAATTCTAAATTTAATCCTTTAGAATTCTATTTATGATCTTTACACCTTTGAAATTAGTTATGAAATTTCTTTTTCTATTTTGCACAGCTTTATGCCAATTGACTATGGGGCTGAGACGGACCTTCGATTTGTTTATTGTGCTGGTACAGTGTCTTATGTACCATCTTCCTTAACATCAGTCTATTTTAGTATCCTGGCTTCTTTATATTGGAATACTTATTGTTTTAAGTTTTCAGCTGCTATCAGTTCCATGCTAAATGATTGGTCAGGAATGGATAGAGAGAAGGCCAAGGATTACATTATCAAGTGCCAGGTTGGCATTTCAAAGTCAAGTTTTTAAATGTACCTGGTAAAGTTTGCTAATTATTATTTAATACTATCTCCTTTTCCAGTCCTATGATGGTGGTTTTGGCCTGACACCAGGTTCTGAGTCTCATGGTATGTATTTCATTTCCATGGCTGCCAATATTTTATTTCAGTAATTATTGTACAGCCCACTTTTATAGCTACTCTATGACCATTATGCTCGTGTTTTTCTTAAAATGCTGAGCAAAGCTCTGTGTTATTTAAGTTCTTTTCAACCTACTTCAGCTTTGTCTAGCAATTTAGTATGACGACTTTAGAAAGAAGTAGGTTTTGTTCTGAATTGCCACACAATCTATTTTAAGTTCTGAACAAAGCTCTTTACTATGACAAATTTAGAAATTATGAATTCTTTGTGTGGCAATTTAATAATTATTGGTTCTTCCAGAACCCTGAATGAGTAATGTATAATTTCTAAACTGGCTTTAGTGTGACAGGTGGTGGGACATATTGTGCAGTTGCTGCTCTTTTTCTCATGGGATTTATCCAGACTGATTATAATAATGGTGCATTATTACCTAGGTGTACTATTATTGATATATCTTCACTTGTTGAATGGTGTTTACAGGTGAAGTCTTCTTATTTCAAATAAACTCATTATCAGTGTTCTTATATGCTCTTTTGCTGAATCCAATTTTTTATTTTAGAGGCAAGGGGCTGATGGAGGGTTTCAAGGCCGAGCTAACAAGCCCAGTGATACATGCTATGCCTTTTGGTATATTCTTAATATATTCATGTCTTATTGTCATTACAGTTACAATTACCAATATTGCTGCTGTTGCTTATTATCATGACTAATTGACTATTAGAACAATGCTAATAGTGATTATTTTCAATGTTGTTATATAAACTCGAATTATATAAAAGTTAAGCCCATGTTTTAAGCCTAACTGACTCTTGCTCTTTCTATCTCCAGGGTTGGAGGTGCACTGAAGATGTTAGGGTTATATCACTTGATCAACAAATCGGCACTTCGTGATTTTTTGTTATCTTGCCAATCACCGGTAATTAATTCATTCTTTCATGTATATTTTTCTATACCTGTAATCAAAAGAAGTTTTTCCTGTTTGACTCGAGACTATATTATTCCTTTAATTACTTCTTAATTTTTCAGTATGGTGGGTTCACAAAATTTCAGTACGAGGCGATACCCGATCTATATCACTCCTACTACGGCTTTGCAGCTTTCAGCTTGTTAGAGACGGAACTTGACCCCCTTTGTGTTGAGCTGGGCCTGGCTACATTTAATCAATTGTAGAGGTTTTGAAATGCTGAAATTCCTCATAATTAATTGGAAAAGTCATTATGTGTGTAGATTTGTAAAATAGAGTACAATAGAAGTATTGGGATGGGCTTCAGGAGATTTTGTTGTACATCTAAAATATTTGATGGGGAATTCAGTGAGATACAAATGGATGTTGAAGCAAATTTGAATTTGAACAAAAATCAAATAGTTTTTTTTTTTTTTTTTGTTACAAGCTGAACAGAAGTTCTTTATTTTTTTCTAGTAAAACAAGCTGAACCCAGGTTCTGTTCTCTGAAAGAGTAGCAAGGGTGATACTCATTTAGTTTGTTATACTGTTATAGAGTATATCAGATTATCAGATAGACATCCAACAAGGTCTCCTGTACTGTTCTCAGATTCTGTAGGGGCTCAGGTGAGCAGTTTCTGTAAAGTTATGCAATGTTTCAGAGCAAGATGACATGTAAAAACTCGGCAGTAAATTATTCGCCGGAGATGTGTTATTAACTTTTCTTAATTATCTCAAACAAAGGTAGAGAATAAGGAGTATGAACGAGTATCCTCTCATAACGTAAAGTGAGGCCCACAGCTTTATGGTCTAGATTTACTTTCAATCATGCAGTGGCTATTTAGATGTAAGGTTCTCCTTTAAGATTCATGTCAGGTTAAGAGAGAACGATCCAGATCCACTAATTCTACCAAACAGTACCCTTATGGTACCTGGGAGGATCCGAATTCTAAGGAGTATTGCATGTTCCTGTTTCTGTATCCATGAACAGCTAACCAGAATTTGACAGAAGTCAGAAAGTGAAAATCAAAACATCAAAATAAAGTCAGGTTTGATCCGAGCCGTCCGTACCTACGGATAGCATCAACGCATCTTGATACAATTTTTAAAATTGATTAGGGTCTTTCTGCAAATCTGTTCTGTGAGAATACCTATGAATTTTAGCTCAATATAAGATATTCTTAAAAATGTTCGGCAATTTATTTCATTTTATTTGGACTAATTTCACAAAAGTTTCAATTCATGAAAAAAAAAATAGGTTGGGAGTTTTTTTTTTTTGCGAGAATATTTAAAATGTTGTGTAAAATTCTATATTACAAAAAAGTGTTCTCTCTATAGTGTATTCATTAGGTATTATTCTCAAAAAAATTAGTTAAAGGTGAGAAATAAATTCTTAAGCAGTCAAAACTAAAAACTCGTAGGGGTATATTTTTGGTATCATTAGACAAATAAAATATTTTATAACATTACGCATAAAATAAACATCAGTCTCAAATTTATAAACATTATATTTTATAGATTTATTAATTAATATTTTAAAAATAAAATATAAAATTCATGAAATGAAGATCGAACAGTATTCTTCAGATATACCCAGATGCTAAAGAAAACAATTATTTTACACAAGTTATATATATTTTTAGAGGAGAGGTCAAATGCCTCTATTTTTTGTGTCTCCACTATGCCTTCATTTTTAAAAACTTTAATAACACAAAATTTATAACTTACAAGTCAAAATAAAACTGTTGGATGTGATCTATGTTATTTTCTCTATACACTCATAAAAAAAATATCACATTTCAATTTTGTTTTTATGTGAATCAATAAATTGAAAACTCAACGTCTAAAAATTATCCACATTAGTACATTTTTTACAAACTCTTGATGACAACCAAAACAAAATTGAAATGTCATAATTTTTACATGTGCATAGATAAAATGATGTAGATCATATTTAATTGTTTTATTTTGACATTTTAAGTTTTAAGTTTTGAGTTATTAAAGTTTTATAAATGAAGGCATAGTGGAAGCATAAAAAATAGAGAAATTTAAATCCTCCTGGTATTTTTATATCAAATATAAATACTTTTTTGAAAAAAAAATATCAGCGCATTTGATGTGCAGAAATGTAGATAAGAAGCGAGCATCACCACCTTTATTAGTATGGCATTAATAATCAACCTCAATGTACCATTATCATGTGATTATATTCTCAATTAAAAATAGTTAATTCCAAAAAAAACTGATTACTTCTTTCAACAATTCCGTTAAACATGAAAAAAGAAAATATTTGTATACTTTTTCCTACGACTTTCCGTGCCGTCCTTCGGCCCAGACCAAAAAATAAAAAAACCAGGATAAGATAACTCTGTTGGGTATATTCCGGGTACACCTGCTTGCTCTGAATCCTGTCTGATTGTGTATGGACTATGGTTATCGTAATTGGTAAATATCTGCCGCCGAAACAGCAAACACCATGGTTCACTATGAAGGCATGAACCATGTCTGTCCCTCTTTCTGAAGGAAAATTATGGGATGACCACATTGAGCCTGAGTCCATATCCTCTTAGGTAACAAAATATTTGAGTTTAGATCCGAACCTCGATCAGAATCCGAGCCAATGCAGTAAAACAGATCGAACGGTCGCGATCTAAAATCAAATTTTCTGTTACCTCAGGTGATATGAATTCCATTGAGCCGGGAGTTGAGCTTGGAGAGAACAATTGGTCGGTTCGATGCACAGTGCAAACCGAACCGGATATAGCCCAGAAATTATATTTTCTTTTGAGAAGCAAAGGTGAAGCTTGAAATTTGAAAATGACAAAAGACAAATAATAGTATTCTGTTTTCAAACATCACAGAAGATTAAAAAATATATTTTCTCTTCTTTTTCCCAATCTTTTTTTGTATTTATCCTAGAAACAGAGCCGAATTGTTCTGTCTAAATTCATTGGTCGGTTCAAACCACATAAACCGAGACAAATCAACTTGCTGACGGTCCAGGTGCACACAATTATTTGCCCACCGTGAGCCCGGTCTACTCTAAGATTGACCCTCCCAAGTCCAAACTCTTCCAAGTACTCGGATAACAGCCTCTCAAAGAAAGAGAGAGAGAGAGGCCACTTCCTCTGTCCTTCACTCTCTCCTCTCCCCCCTCTGCTTATCCCTTCAATCCCTACAGACCGGAGAGAGGACGGCGATAAACTCCCAACCCTTAAATCCATGGCGCAAGCTACAATCTTCACGCCTCTCTCCCCTCTTTCGACTCGCCACGGTCGCCTCTTCTCTCGCACCTTCTTCACCCCTTCGCAACACATCAAGAGAACCGGCGTGAAGGTGAAATTGAGCTTGAACGACATAATACCTCCTTTGGGTTCAGTAGACGTCGACTTGCATGCACTTGGGGAGAGAATTGAGGGTTTGGTGTATAGTCTGGCTGATGCAGCTGTAGTTGCAGCGGACCCTGTTACTGGAAGTGCTGCTGATGCAACAACACAGAAGAATGGTGGCTGGTTTGGGTTTATTTCTGATGGTATGGAAGTGGTGCTCAAGGTAAATTCCATTTGTCTTTATTTATTTGAATTTGAACAGCTAACTCTAATTAGTGGAGCTGGTGGTGGATAGACCAGACTCAATTCATATTTAGTTTGGTCACTGGATGAACTTTGTCCTGATTCAGGACAATAGATACTCGCTGAACTTGACATTTTGACTTAATTGGAATGTAATTATGGCATTACAGATAATTTAAAATTATTGAAGCTTATGTTACCCAAAATTAGGTCCAAACGACCAAACCAAATCGTGATTTGGTATTTTTTTTCCTTTTTGTTTAATCAATGGTTTTATCATACATTCTCTCTGAGTTTCAAAAGTTCAAAATCATCCCTCCCTGTTCATAAATCATATATCCCTCTTGAGTCCTGACAAAGGTTTGTTTCAGCAATTATAAAATTGAGGTGGCAATGCTTCCCACATTTTATTAGTTGTATATGCTATATTTTTTTTCTTCTAGTGTTAATCAAGAATTTCAGTTTAGTTCTAATGACTTTTTTTTGTTATTTTGATTGTATCTTTTGAGTGAAGATCCTAAAGGACGGTCTTTCAGCTCTGCACGTACCATATGCGTATGGTTTTGCAATTATACTTCTCACAATTATTGTAAAAGTGGCAACTTTACCTCTGACAAAACAACAGGTGAAATTTCTAACCTCTTTGCCCGATTAGTGACTGCTCTTTTTACTGGTTTAAGTAACAAACAACCTTTCTGAAGTTGGTAAGGATATCTCAAAGAAAAGTAATAATCAAAGATGGGAAAATATAACGATAATATGGCGTGTTCTGTTTTCATCTAGCAAGAGGAATTTATGTCCCATGATTTTGTTTTATAGGTAGAGTCGACACTTGCAATGCAAAGTTTACAACCAAAGTTGAAGGCAATTCAAGAAAGATATGCTGGCAATCAGGTTCTATTTTGTTTCTTGTGAAAGTGAACTTTTGAGTCCTTTCTTTCATAAATTTAGATTCCTAACAATTTTGTAATACTCGTGTCACTTTAGGAGAGAATTCAACTTGAGACAGCTCGGTTGTATAGACAAGCTGGAGTAAATCCTTTAGCAGGTCCTAATTCTATCTCTACCCTCCTTTCCCCTCCCTCTTTTCTTTTTTAAATAAAACTGGGCAGGGCTGCCAAGCAGATTTTATATCCTTCCTCCTCTATCTCTCGTGGATTCTTGGCAGTGGCTGCCACATTTCTCTTCCCCTCCCTCTCCTTGCTTCTCTCCCTACCTCCCTTCCTCCCTCTTTTTTGAAAAACTCTTTCTCGCTCTCTCAGTTTTATCTGGTTTAACTTAGAATGCATTAACAGGGTGCTTGCCAACTTTGGCAACAATACCTGTCTGGATCGGTTTGTACCAAGCTCTTTCAAATGTAGCCAATGAGGTACATAATTATTTTTACTCCTTTAGTTGTTTTTTCGGCAAAGAGGTGATCTTAACTGATTTTGTTTTATGAAATTAACAGATTTTTTATTTTTATGAAATTGAAGGGGTTATTAACCGAAGGGTTTTTCTGGATACCATCACTCGGCGGGCCCACCTCAATTGCAGCTCGTCAAAGTGGCTCTGGCATTTCTTGGCTCTTTCCTTTTGTGGTAATTTTACAATACTCAAATTTCACCTTCTTCCCTTTTTGTAAAATGTTAGCCCGATGCAGACAAAGATGGCATGAGTATAATTGAATCATTAAAAAGTAAAATATGTTTTGCATAAAAGTGCATTTCTTACAATTTGACGATTTCACATACATTAGGGATATTGAGCAGATATAATTGACTATATTAAAAATTGTTAGTTTGGGCATAATTTTTAATTTTAGCTTTTTTTCTTCCATACCATACCACCAGTTTCTCATTAATAGAAACTCTTTTTACACCCTAAATCAACCCCTCATCCAACCAATTTTTCTCTTTACACTTACATCCATCACCCTATAACCCTAACACTCTACCTGTACTACTACCTGAATCTGACAATTATTTACCACACAACTCTTTACAAAGTTAGACTCTAGCACATCGCTCATAAAAAAAAAATAGAGGAGAAATGTAATGTTTATTCTATGTGGCACTCATTTTTAATGCTCCTGTGTGTATGCTTCTGAGATATGTTGCTTTTATAGACGTATACCAGTCCCGTAAATCATACATTCCCTGCGCATCCTGTGCTCCTGCTTTGTTGTGTGTAATTTCTGGGACATAGATTTGCCCATCCTTTTGCTCCTGTCTGGACATTACCAGTATGATCTCTTTATCACACCCTACTTGCACCAGTCGGCACCAATCCTCATTAATTCACACCAGTCCTCAAAAAAATCAAAGCTTTTTCAGATCGCCTCTGAAGCACTCTCTGCAGTCTGCACGCATCTTAATACAACATGGGAATATATAAAAGATTAGTATCTTATCTTATTGGATGTATCCATTACTTCTATCTTAACAATCTGTATTTGATCAAAGGATCTTAGATAATATTTTTGTTATATATCTAAGCTCATTCTTTTCAGGACGGGCATCCTCCGCTGGGTTGGTCAGACACAATAGCTTACCTGGTTTTACCGGTACTACTTATAGCTTCTCAGTATGTCTCTATGGAGATCATGAAACCCCCTCCGGTTTGTTTTTATTTTTATTTTATTTTTTTCATTTTCTATTTCCTTGTCAAAACAGTACTAGTTAATTTGAATTATTATCCGAATGTCAATCCTAATTAGGCCTCAATTTGTGCAACCGGGCCTCACATTTTGAGTAGTGCAAAGATGCTCAACTAAGATTAAAAAAGGTCCTCATTGGCCCTCTTTTCTCCAGTCAAATATGAAAACTCGCAAATCAAAATAAATAAAAATAGTAGTAAACTCTGTACATAGTGCATACGAACACGACAATGTGTACTACTGCTGACCCGGCCAGAGTAGTACAGAAAGCCTATCCTTCAATCGTGGGCAGTTTGGGAGTACATTATTTTCTCACATTAAAGGTTGCTTCCCACTCTATGCAAAAATATGGGTAATAGCTGATTCTTACAAAGTTATATTGATTTTCAATTATAGAATGATGATCCTGCGGCAAAGAATTCACTTCTAGTTTTTAAATTTCTCCCTCTTTTGATTGGCTACTTCGCTCTCTCTGTACCGTCAGGTCTCTCCATTTATTGGTAATTTCCTTGTAAATTGAAATTATATATCTTTTAGTTACATCCATTTTCTTTCTTTCTTTTTTTACTTCCAAATGAGCCCCCATACTTCACCTTATTGCAACTCAAACTCACTGCTTCCAGCATTTTTCAGAAGCCTTAGAAAGACATTAAGAGAATATAGATGCACATTAATTCTACTTTGTACTTTTCTTTTTCAGGTTTACAAACAATGTACTTAGCACAGCACAGCAAGTGTGGTTAAGGAAATTAGGAGGTGCTAAACCAGGTGTAAGTCAAGATGGAGGTGGTATTATTAGTGCTGGCCGTGCAATTCGATCAGATCGTGGTGACAAGTACTGCTACTGTTCTATTATTTATTTTTAATCAAACTACCTGTAGTGTTTCTGAATTACAAAATTGCGGACATGCTCGATTTCTGCTGGTTCCTGTTTCCCAAATCTTACTCATTTCCCTAATTGGCTGATCAATGCTTCAACTGTTCAATCAAGGCCAATTAATGCTCAACCCTGCAATTAATATTAACTAAGAAGAGGGGCTAGGCACAGTTAAGATAATATATGATTAAAAAATCCAAGTAAACACAAGGGCTACTTGCCATAAAATCTGGCAAGTACAGATATTTATTCATTGTTTTTAGCTGGTAGTGGTATTGTACAGACTACAGACACCTAGTACAAAGGGTTGAAATGACTGGGTACAATATTGAGGAAGATCCTATCTTACATCGTAGTAGAAGTATTTACTAATTCAGATTTATTCCTTTTCCAGGTTTAAGCAGCTAAAAGATGACGAGAACAGAAGAAAGCTTCCAAAGGCAGCATTGAAAGCACAAGAGTCTCAAACTGTAGGCCCCACTTCTGAGTCCGATGAAGATTCTGACGATGATGCAAATGCTGAGGTACTTGCTTTGGGAAACATTTTAACCTATCCGCTCTCCCATCAATTAAACATATTTAATGTGCATTATTGTTTTTTTTTTTAATAAAAGTGGACCAAGTCCACCAGCTTCTATGAACTAAGTAGTTTGTTACAATATTGGTACCAAACAGCTGGTACGCATAATTAAGTCTTAAAAGAAAAAATTAACTATAAATGTGCATTATTGTCTCTTTGAACTTTCATGCATATATATCGCTTTCAAAAGTTTGGAATAACAGTAATCATATCTGCAAATGTCTTATTATACTAAATGCTTTTCAGAAGGAAGAGATAGAACCTAGCTACAGCTCAAGTACTAGCAAGCAGCTCCCAAATTATTCTCAGAAGAAAGGGAAAAGGTCAAAGAGGAAGCGTACTGTCCAATGATCTGTTTATACTGTTCATTTTCTCCGGTAATTTTGGTGAAATTGCAAAACCTATCAGGGTTGGCAAAGAAAAAAGCGTCGTAGTGCTCAATTTTCACTGCTGGGCTACTTCAGAAAGGATAAAATGATTAATTTTGGATTAAATTGCATTGCTGTGCCTAATATTGTAGCAAATTTCCGGTAGATGAGATTTCTCATATTGTTTGTGAATGATTATTGTAATTAAAACTTATCAGTATGATCCGAGTACTAATTTGTTTACTCACCTCTGTCGGTTACCTTTTTCTTTAAACAGAAAAAAAAAAAATCACGCAGGGTAAGCTTCGTTCACTCAGTGGTATCCCGATTATAAAACATCTCTAATTCTTAATTATATACAGCAAACCTCCTTTTTATGCACTACATTTGTATACGGGTGCCTAGTACGGGAAACACCAGTATTGGGAGATCAAATATCAAGATTCGTTAAGTACCGTTTTCCTTTTCTCTTTTGTGATACCGATACGATGATTGCTTATTTCGGTCTGCAATTGAGCGATAACGAAATCACGTACTGAGGATTCAAATTAAGCACCTTTAAAAGCTTGACAGTAAGCAGTAAGCACAAAAGGTTAAAAATAATACGATCTGACCCTGATAATTCTTCAGAAATATAAAGAATTTACAGAACACTCGTTTGTTATTATGGCACTCTGGGATTTAAGTAGGTCTGATTAGTTAGGAAAATAGGTTAGGGACGTAAGGATTTGGACACTAACCCTATCGGCTTCATCATTTTGAGTCTGGATGCTAGCATTTTTTGGGTGTGTTGGATGAAGTGAAAATAGTATTTTTTGGGTTAAGCTATTTGAAATAGCTTGTTCTAGATTTGATAGGGTTTGAATAGGGAATTCAAATTTTATTAGAATTGGCTATTCCTACAAAAAGTGAAATTTGACTATTTTAATAAAACAATAGAGACTTGGCTATTCTAGTTATTTTAAATGTGCATCCAAACATATCATATTATACATTTTATTTATTTACTTTTTAGTGCCATAGAAAAATTCGGTAATGCTGAGAACAATGTAGCATGAAACACATTGTTTTTCCTCGTGATAAATGATTCAATGTAAGCAAAGTTGTATATCAATAATATGCCGAAATTTTTATAAATAACATACAAAATATATGGTTTTCAATCAATTTTTAGAAATAACACTTCTATTGGATAATCCAGCGGAATTGAATTAAACTTCTGCAATTTTATTCAATTCATTCGTAACTTTGTAATTCCGCTGGATTATCCAGCAGAAGTGGTATTTCTACAAATTCCAAAAAGTGATGCTATTTTTTTAATTAATTTATTTTGTATGTTATTTATAAAAATTTCGTAATAATATATATACCTACTGAATACCAAAAGCATAACCAAGTCATAGAAAACGAAAGACATGCTACACATGCAGTAATTAATTAAAGGGGGAATTTCACGTATACCCCTGAAAAACTTCTTCTAAACTTTAAAATTACATATTTCCCCTCTAAACTTCAAAAACTCACAAATTTACCCATTTTATTATTTTCTATATTAAAACTCATTCTAAATTTATAAAGTACCCATTTTACCCTTTATTAAAAACATAAAAAATCCATCGGACTCAAATTTGAATTTGAAGGGTTTATCTACCGTCTGAACTGTTTTAAGATCCGTGCATGCAAAATTAGCATGAATCTTAAAGTGAACACACGAATATTGAAGCGACGTACACGAATCTTAATGCGATTTGTGGGGTCAAAATTGCTTTAAGATCCGTGCACGCTAGATCAGCACAAATCTTGAAGCGAACACGCACGAATGTTGAAGCGATGCGCACAAATATTAATGCAATGCGTGCGGATCGGACGGTAGGGGAACCCTTCAGATTCAAAGTTGAGTATGATGGGCATTTTATGCTTTTAATAAAGGGTACAATGGGTATTTTATAAATTTAGAATGAGTTTTAATATAAAAGACAATAAAATTGGTAAATTTGTGAGTTTTTGAAGTTTAGAGGGAAAAATATGTAATTTCAAAATTTAGATAGGAAATATGTAATATTGAAGTTTTTGAGGGGTATACGTGAAATTCCCCCTTAATTAAATTATAGTCTCATTGAGGCCCTTGGCCCTTTGCAAAGGGTAAGGTCACTTTGCGATATTCTGATTAGTAGTTGACCTAAAAAGTGGGAAGGGATCCGAGCTGGAGCAACCAAAAGTAAACTTATTTTAAAGATCAAAGATATTTTTTTATATTTTAATTAGTTATTAACTTATTATCAGCGCACATTCACCCCACCACAAGCCTTGGGCGTTACCCGCCCGTTTTGTCCCGAAATTTTTATTAATCGAAAAAAAATAAAAAAAATATTGCGAAATGACAGAATTTTTGCGGAAATTCTATATCTAGATAGAACGATAATTTTCTTACCGTCCCATGGAACAGGACAGTTCATCCCGTCCAACTTAACCATTTCGCTAACCTGTTTGGTTCGCTAATCCTAATTCATAGACGGATTGGATCGTACCGTCCAACCTCAAAAAAAAAAAAAAAGAAGTCAGAAACATATTGAATCGTTCCGTCGGAGACAAAAAAAAAAACAACAAATTCCTTTCTCCACAAAATTAACGAGGCTTTACTTAGAAATGAAATCCCTTCTCTTACGTGGCATGGCACCAAGCATCTTTTCCGCCTAGCAGGCATCAGTTCCTTACTGGCGTGGGCCTAGGGTGAGTTAATAAGTTCGAAGCTTTACACAAGGGTGCTATTGAGATATTGGGCCCTTATGGAAAGTGACGTTTCAATTTCTCATACATATTTACAAGGGAAAATTTCTAGCGTACCCATACAAACATTCCAAATAGCCAATTTTCCCATGAAACCACTATAATATCCAATCTCCCCATAAAAACTTAACATCCATTCTTTTATCCCCATTCAGTCATTTAACGTCTTATTTAATTATTTTAAAAATGAAATTGACAAATATATCCTATCTCCTCTCTAACTCTCTCTCTCTCTCTTTCTCCACTGTATAATAATTAAATATATAATATTAAGATCGTTCGTGGCATTCTCACGCTCACAATACTCGGATCGCTTTTCATATGTCGATGCATTATTCTTGGCTTTCTCTATCAGCTTTATCATCACGTCATATGCAGCTTTCTTTCTATTTGTTACATAAAAAACCCGTTGTAGGCCCTGGTGAGCACGAGTGTGGTTTATGTCAAGTTCCTTCTTTTAGCAATTTTCAGCCAACTCGAGAAGGATCAACAGGACAAATCACCAAAAAAAATTTAGCATAGTTGATTGGAATTACAACACAATAGCTTTTATTTTACATGAACTTAATGAATCAATTATACCAAGCTTACACAATTTGACTCTTTCCCTATTCATGACAGTATTAGTGCTATAGCAGCACCTGATACTTTCAAAATCACTAGGACTAGCACTACTCGGCAGGATTTTATAAAATGAGGTACTAAACAGGATTTTAAAAAATACAATGATAATAAAAGTATCTATCTAATTACTTGGCCTTTTCGGGGATTATTTGAGGCACAATTAACAACTGATTCTAGTACTTTGATTGAAACTGTACTTATTCCCAGACATGGTGGTGCTTTGTGAAAGATGGTCTTAATTGTTTCATTTCATAGCTTGTTGAAAATTAAAAAATTTAAGCTGATTGACATAAGTCTAATGCATTTTGTTGGATTTGAGTATCTAGTAACCATTAGCTAGGTTCCGTGTGGTCACACTAAAATCCTTCATATCAGGGAGTACAACCAGTCTTCTTTTGAGCCTCACAGGAAGCATGCATGGGCCGACCATTTCAAACAGCCTCTCTGAAATGGCCGGTACAATAAAGAAGATGGACGGGGGCGTTGGCATGGCCGGTACAACAAAAAAGATGGACAACTCGGTGCCAGTCGCGGGATACCAATGAGGCCGAGAGTAGGTCGATAATCAGCACATGCAATATCACCACCTCCTAGATAACATCTCCATGCAAGTTGATCTACAATTACATTTGCCGGTATGTGTTTTGGTCTTCATCTCCCATGTCAGTGACCTCCTCCCCTTTTATTTCACTTTGGGTTAGTTTATAATGTTCAAGGCTATCTCCTATATCAATTAATTGGTTTCTTACTTCCGAATTGATCGTTGTTATTTATATATGAGAAAGCAAAATGTACATTAACAATAAAAGTAAATGGTTAATCAAATCTATGGTTGGGGAAATAATGGGGGGAAGGGGACCGGCAAAGTATGGTTGAGTACACGTTATATATAGTTACAGGGAAGGAGAAGGAGAGAAGAGAGAGGAGGGTATGTTTGTCAATTTTGTTTTTAAAATAATTAAATTAAAGATTAAATAAATGAATGGGGATAAAAGAAAGGATCTTAAGTTATTACGGGGATTTTGGATATTATAGTGTTTTCATGGGAAAATTGGCTATTTCAAAAGTTTGCATGGGTATACTAGAAATTTTCCCTATTTACAAAGTGGCTTTAGGCATCAGTAGCACCATGCATAGCCGAAATTTTTAATAAGTTTGAATTTTTTTTTTTTGTCTCGGATGGGACGATCCAACTCGTCCCTGGCTTTTCTTTTCTTTTTTTAGGTCGGACGATACGATCCAACCCGTCCGTGAATTAGGATTAGCGGACAAAGCAGGTTAGCGAAATGGTTAAGTTGGACGGTAAGAAAATTCCCGTTCTACCTAGATATAGAATTTATGCAAAAGTTCTGCCGTTTTGCGATATTTTTTTTTTTTCAATTAATAAAAATTTCAGTGTTTTGTCAGCATTCTATCGTCTTAAAGTAAACTAATAGAAAAATACTGTGCAGGTGACTGAGGCGGAGTCATACAGTATGAATGGGGTCAATTCACTTTTTATTTATATATGATTTTATATATGATAAATAAAATATTATGGTATTTTAAAATTGACTTTTATTTTTAACATAAAATTTTTATATGATTAATACTTGTAGTTTGAAAGTTTGACTCCGTCTATAGTAGAAAAATTGTGTTACACATGCAGGTGACGAGATTAGATAGTTACAATATATTACTAGGGGTTGTCTCGGGATTTGCTCTCGAGTGCTTAATAATTTATATGCTTTTTTTAATTATAATAAAATTTAACTGATTTTTAAAAAAAAATTATATAGTTCAGCTACTCTCACAAACTACTAAATGTGTGATTGTACTCCAGTAATTAAATTTTACTTTATTATTTTTATTATTATGAAGACTTGAGTTTATGTCCCGGTGTTTCTAATTCCGCCTTTGACTCAGTTAGATTTATAGTATTACAGTTGTCATATTTTAATTCTTATTATTACTATAGTTGCTAATATTTTGACATATTATTATAAACCACGTCTAGTCTATATGACATATTATTATACAATATATTATAAATCGCAGAAGAGAAAAATATTTTTTTATTGATGTATAGGAAAAAAAAAAGAGAGAGTACGAGATCTTTCACTGTTATCAAAGACATAGCAATAAAATTTTATAAATCAGAAATACATTCAATAGAGTTTTTGAAAAATATGTTCTCCGTTGTTTTACCCAAACCGCCAACTAGTAATTTTATTAAGAGGGTGTCGATTATTTTTATATGCTTAGCATAGGCTGGCAGACTGCCAAGTTGAGGATGTGGATCTCTTAAAAATGTTGCAGATAAAGTATTTTTTTTTTAGTGAGGCTATGGTACTTCGGCTAGTGTACTATGGCTCAATATGGTACTTTTTAAAATCCTAACGGTCAATCCGAACCGTTCAATGTGATATCCATATAAATATGTACTTGCAAACTAAATTTTATATTTTTTTGAATTTTTTTACTATTTTTTTAGATAGGTAGAATTTTCAGTGTTTTATACAAATTCTGGACTATCAAAATTCTACCTATCTAAAAAAATAGTAAAAAAATTCGAAAAAATATAAAATTTAGTTTGCAAGTACATTTTGATATGGATATCACATTGAATGGTTCGGATCGACCGTTAGAATTTTAAAAAGTACCATATTGAGCCGTAGTACACTAGCCATAGTACACTAGCCGAAGTACCATAGCCTCACTCTTTTTTTTTTTAATACTTGACAGTGACTGTCAAGAGGTTACAGCAAAAATAAAACTGTTACAGACATCATAATACATCAAATTAAAAGAAAATTGCGCTAATGGAACTAGTAGTATCCACTCCACAACATTCCCTCCTGCACACAGGAGGGGATACAGGATTTTCGTCGGGGAAGCAAAAAAATATCGAATCGGGTTTAAATCCATTAACCAATTGGGTACTCGATAAAAAACAACGCTTTAACTTATACTTTCCAATACTTTGACTTGTAATTTCTGATGCTCCGACTTATAATTCTAATTACCAATCAAAATTCGACAAATTTATTTCAATTTTAACCATAAATTTAACCCGAATTACAAATTAAACGTCCAGAGGAGGGCAAAAAAAATTTCAGGAAGAGGCAAAGTCGGTCGGAACCGATAAATCTCTACTAAAACTAAAAATCCAGGGGGGCAGCTGCCCCTCCCGGAACACTCTGGGTCCGCCCCTGCCTGCACAACAAACTCAGCTAGAGCCTGATGATTGGGTCTCTTCTCTCGAACACCCACTTATTTCTTTGCTTCCATAACCCCCAGCAGGTTGATGCGAACAGAGTACTCCATTGCCTTGAAGACATTCCTGCAACCCTTGCCATCTGGTGAGGTGTGTCAAAGGTTTGAGTTACTGTTTGCTTCGCACGATCTGAGTAACTCTATTTTAATTTGATTTATTTTAATTAATTTTTAACTATTTGAATATTTTGAAAATTTACCCCAACAGTTAGTGATTTTCAACATGAGTTGTAGATAAAGTAGAAGATGAATATTACAATATGAGTGTTGATGCAGACAGGGACATAGTCATTTTTTATCTAGAGTAAACAAAAGTTTTTACTAATATAACTAGCGAGTTACGAATTGTTATGAATTAACCCATTTAGACTGTGTGTTGCCTATCTAACCCTGGTTCAATGTGGCTCTAAAAGGTACCCGAAAGATTTCAAAACTCAGGCGTTGTGACAGTAAAGGTATCTCTAGCAAATTATTAATTTTACTGATTGGTGGTCCTGTCGCTAACAACTTTCTAATGTAATATTAATACTATTTTGTCAAATACTTTGGATTTTCTATGTATACTAACAAAATCTCCCCTGTGCTTTTTCTAGTGGCATATGCAAAATTCCCCGGTAAATAACTTCTGAGAGTTTAATGAACTTCAGTAAATATATTATGGGTTTTTCCTTAATTTGAAAAAAAAGAACTTCAGCTATTGCTTTACATACGAATATCATATAATGAAATGTATTAATGTTGTCTTTACGTTCTTATTTCTTACCTTATATAGAAGTTTATAGATGTAAACATGTAAATTAGAGATTTGAGCAAAGTGTGAATTATTTTTTGTATAATTAATTACATGTTGGAGATTGGCATGCTAGACATGGCATAATAAATCATGTTTTTGACATTTTATTATATTTTGCACTATATAGCATTCCAACATCAAGCGTGCAAGCAATAATTTTTGTGGTTGCTAGTCGTGTCGGACACAATTTGTATTCTTCCTAAATGCTCCTCCAGATCTCGTATTTTTCAAAGATTGAGATTCAACCAAGGCCCAATCAATAGCACCTAGCTTGAATTTGGGAACTATACATGCTATTTGCTGAAAATGAGCGTCATTTTCTATACATTTAGAACAAAGCAATACTTTACCATCTATAAGTACGTTGGAAAAATTTATTGAATTTGTATTATATTGATGGATGAACGGATGGACCGTATTGGTAGGTATTTTCTGCTCATGAGATCATGAATAGGAAAAAAAGGCAGGGCAGATTTGAAAAATTGCAGCTCCAAGCCTCCAATAATTGATATTTGATAACGACTATTGGGATTCCGGAATCGGAATTTTTTTATATAGAAATTATTATTAAATAATAAATAAAACAGAAAGAATATCTTTGTTTTTCGATATCATGATCCGATTTTTCCGGATTCAAGGTGTTTTTTTTTTTTTTTTTTCTGAAAGTGTGGCTGAATTTTTTTTTTCAAACAGAAAAAGTGCTAAGATTTTTTGAGAAATAGTAGCTGAGATTTTTTTTTTATAACTTTTTCTGAAACAGAAAGAATACTAGAACTTTTTCTAAAATAAAATAAAACATTTTGAATCCTAAAAAGAATTTCTATTTCACAGTTTGGATCCGAGAAATTTTCGAATCCATTTGTGACATTGAAAAAGTCAGATACCTTTTCTGTTTTCTTTATTATTTAATAATAATTTCTACAAATAAAAAATTCTCCCAACAATTGCTAACGACTCTCGGGATTCCGAATTATATACCTAAGGTACCTCATTTTAAGACTACAAATCTGGTCCGTTTGTTAAATGAAAACACGAATCTTGAAGGCCCTCCTTGCAATACAGGTTGGGGCCGATTGGTCCGGATTGTGATCGGACAGTCTGAATTAAAACTCAAATGGTACATTACCTCAGAGGATCCGGACTCAGGATTCCTGCATCTACCCTGTACAAATAGAGACAGTCCGTTTCCATCTCTCTCCCTCTCCCTCTTCCCCCAATAGTTGGAAGATAATGGCGCACGGGGATTTAAAATATACTCTCCTGGACTACCGTGCGCCTTCCCGGCACACTTGGCTATGCTCCGCTGCATCCGTACTGATAGGTAATCCTATACATGCTTTATATTAGCTGGAGAAAGATCCCCCATCGGATTGTAACTAGGGGCAAATATTATCTTTTCACAAAACTTGTTTATTGCTATCTATCGACACTGGATTGTGGAGGTTTTTACATAATTGTTAATTACATGAATTTTTATTTGAAATAAACGAAGAAGCTGGAGACGTCCAGTTAATTTTCTTTACTGAAGATGCCCTGTGCTCTGTGGTGGTTGTTTACCTGTTTGTTTCCAGGTGTTGCGCTTATCCTGACAATAGCCTTCTATACAACGAGCTCCAGTAACATACACACCATATCTTCATCACATAACAATGGTGCCAGAAGCACAATTAAAAGCACAGAGGGGGCCGGGTCGGTCGAATCAGAGTCCGGCGTAGTGGCGGCAGATGATGGGAGGTGCTCTGAGATCGGCGTGCAAATTCTCAAAATCGGCGGTCATGCAGTCGATGCAGCCGTTGCGGTCGCTCTGTGCTCAGGCGTCGTTCACCCTTTCTCTAGCGGCCTCGGTGGCGGTTCATTTATTGTTGTCAGAAACTCTGCTTCTGGCGAGGCTCTGGCTTTGGATGCCAGAGAAACTGCTCCAGCTGCAGCCTCCACTGTAAGTTCTCTCTCTCATACATTAATTTATTGGTATTGCATTTGTAAATTTGCCGAATTGTAGTAAAATATCAATGTACTTCAGGATTATAGTTATTTGTAGGTGGATATATTTATGTGGTGACCTGGCAGGATTTATTTTGTATTGTTTTTTATATAATAGTTTCCGGGTCTTTATTCATTATAGTATTGTATTATTGGCTATTGCTGTCGGATTTTCCTTATAAAAAGTAGAAAATTATTGGCGTCTTTGTCAGTGGGTCCCTGTTTGAATATTTTCTGCGGTGAATTCTCGTGTGATAATCCGTGTTCTTTTAGGCTGGGCATCCTATTATTTTTATAGTTTTAAACCGACATCTTATTATCCCCATTTTGCCATAGGCATATTGAGCAATAATTCTTTAACAAGTGCCTATACTTATAATACTGTATTGTTATTGAACAACATAAAAGTAATAGGAAAAAAAAAATTAGGAGGCATAGCATATAATAAATTATTCATATTTACGATCAACATCATTTTTTAGTTTTCAATTCATATTATTTCAGAATGTTTGTATGTTTTGGTAATATATAAGCAAATGAAACAGGACATGTACAGGGACAACCCGACTTCTAAATCTAAAGGCCCGCTATCCGCTGGCGTTCCAGGCGAGCTAGCTGGTTTGCATGCAGCCTGGACCAGGTACGGCCGACTCCCGTGGCAGGACCTCTTTCTCCCTTCCATCAAACTTGCCAGAGATGGTTTTGTCGTTGTCCCCATCTTGGCAAAGGTGCGGTTATACATGCTAGCTAATATTAATACATCTGTACATGCCAACCATACTGATACGATTTAGAGCGGGTTATGGTACATATCAGCATTGATTACCATGCCAGCTGAAATAGTACATCATGGTACAGAATTTTCCCAGCGTGTAACCAAGTTGGAACTTGCAGGACTTGAAAGGGATGATGTCAATTTGAACTGCAACTCTGAAATTAAGCTACTCAAATAGGGACACATGATTAAGTTGAATCTAAAGAGTCTAGTTTGACATGTTTAACAGGCAATTCAAGAAAAAGAGGCACTGATCTTAGCAGATCCTGGTCTAACGGAGGTCCTTGCTCCAGGTGGCAAGCTGCTATTAGTCAATGAGACGTGTTATAACCCTAAGCTAGCTGCCACACTAGAGGAAATATCTGAGAAGGGGCCTGATGCTTTTTACAAGGGGTCTCTTGGAGAGAATTTTATAAAGGATGTCAAAAATTTAGGTATTGTACACTTCTGTTGTACAGTTGGATTTGTCAATTGTCCAAACCCAATGAATTGGCAATCTAGCTATTTGCCAAGAACTTCTAATTGGTTGGGTTCTTCTAAAAAGATTCAAAAGAACTATTTGATACCCTAAGTTTATACATACAACGCAAACTGTAGGTGGTATACTAACAATGGAAGATTTGAAAGAGTACAAAGTAGTGATAAAGAAAGCACTGGAGATTGAAGCAATGGGTTATACATTACTTGGCATGCATCCGCCCTCTAGTGGTACTGTTGGCATGGCTCTGGTACTGCTCATTATTTCATTCTACCCTTTTTCGTTTTTTTTTGTTTTACATGATTTTCTTTTATTTTCAGTATCATGTTACAATTGATACATACTTGTCAGGTTAGTATTGGTACCTGATTTTATCTGGTACAGCATTGCCCCGGCATGACACTAGAATTGGATCACTGGAGTGTTGAGCAGCTCATATGCCTGTATAGTCTAGAAAGTCTGTTTTACAAACTTCCTTTTTTATTTAATACCTGAATTTATAAACTTCCTTTTTTTTTTTTAATTTTGTAGATTTTGAACATACTGGACAGTTACCGGTCGGTACAAGCTGTGCAAGGATCGTTAGGTCTACACCGGATAATAGAATCTATGAAGCACATGTTTGCAGTGAGAATGAATCTTGGGGACCCTGATTTTGTGAATGTAACCCTGGATGTTTCCAATATGCTTTCTCCATCCTTTGCAGCCAAAATTCGGCAGAAAATAGTTGATAATGCTACTTTTAGCCCCAGTTACTACATGCCTAAGTAAGTCTTTTACACTTCATTTATTTAATTAATAATTTAACCAACCTTAATAAGTTAGTGTGCCAACGGAAGCTGTTCATTGTTTTATTATATATGCTTGACAGTTGTATTTCATTTAATCAGGTGGAGTCAATTAAGAGACAATGGTACAAGCCATTTCTGTGTGGTAGACTCTGATAGAAATGCTGTAGCGATGACAACCACAGTAAACTACTATTTTGGGGCTGGTGTATTATCGCCTTCAACAGGCATAGTATTAAATAATGAAATGGATGATTTCTCGGTCCCATCTGAGCTGACACCAGACGAGCTGCCACCGGCCCCTGCCAACTTCATCGAGCCACGCAAACGCCCACTTTCTTCCATGGCACCATTGATCATACTAAAGGTGAATTTTCCTTCTATTTCTTAATCTAAGTTAATTTTGCCTGAAGAGATTGGCAGTGACAGTTGTATACATGAGGATTTTTTACTGATGTGTTCCATACATTCTGAAATGCACAAGTTGACATGTATCTGGAAATGAATAATTCCATATAAAAATTGTTAAATTAAATCAAGGAAACTACATTGATAGCCCAAAACATAAATGCAAAACAAGGCAAAAAACCCAGAATAACAGTTTTGAACCTTGGACAAAATGCCAAAAAAAAAAAAAAAAAAAAAAAAAACAGAAGAGGATAAAAACTGTGCAAGTATAAGGTTCAACCAAATCCCCCCCCCCCCCCCACCCCCCTCCTACTTCCCATTCAAAAAGAAATAGATGTGTTTATTTATTGAAATTTTTTAGAATTTATATTTTCTAGCTAGATCTTCTTTCTTTTATTAGATTTTAATTTTGGTTGTAAGTTGTACATTACTATCCATTCTGTTTTGGTCCCTGAACTTTAAATGTTCCCATTGTGTTCCTAAAATTCCAAACGAACCTCTTTGGTTTAAAAAAATTAAGGAAATTGGTGTCATTGCATATGTGGCCTAGGACATTGTTTGACTGAATTCTCTCTCGTTAGAAATCATCGATTCACACAATTAATCTCGTGTTTGACTAAAAGGGTACAGTCAGACTGCTTAGAGATCATTCTTAAATTGGAAATTTTTAGTCCCAATACTGTAAATGACTGATGCTTTATAAATCATCTTTTAAGTTCTCCAATTATAATTTCTTTGCTTTTTTGGAATACTGATTTATCAGGAAAATCAGCTAGCTGGTGTTGTAGGAGCTAGTGGTGGCACAAAAATAATACCAGCCGTTCTTCAAGTATTTCTGAACCATTTTATACTTGGAATGGATCCCCTTGCTTCGGTACAAAAATCTAGGGTATACCACAAGGTTTGTTAGGCTCTTTCTCTTTTCATAGTAATTTTATCATTAAATCAAACTGAATTACGAAAAAAAAAGTTTCACTGTAGAGACACCTGAACTTAAAACCTTTCTTGACACATTCAGGTTGGGATCTAATATTACAAATAAAAAACTTTGGCAGCAAGTCTTTGGCAGAATCAATTCCCAAATAGATAATATATTACAAATAAAGAACTTTGGCAGCAAGTCTTTGACTTGAGATTCAAATATAATAATAAACTCTAAACCTTATCCATACAGTTGATACCGAACAAGGTTACATATGAGAATTACACTGCAATAGATGGGGAATTAATTGAATTTGAAAAAAGCTCGAAACTGTTTTTGGAAAAAAGAGGTCATGTGCTGGAGAACACATCATCTGGTGCAGTGTGCCAGTTAGTGGTTCATGACTTGGGAGAACCTGTGCAAAATTCGGACGGGAAAAGAAGAACCTGGAGAAATTTTTTGAGAAGAAATACTGAAAATGCAGTTTTTAAGGGTATGCTGACGGCTGTCAGTGACCCGCGGAAAGATGGGGCTCCTGCAGGAATATAAGTATTTCTGGTGAATTATTAAAAATTCGCAGTGTCCGGTGTATTTCTTCAGTACTACCTTAGATAGATGAAAGCTATTGGGAAGGCTAAAGAGCACAGTATCTGCAAATTTTGCAGTGCAAACATTTATGGCATTCTGGTCATTTTTTAAGTGTAAAGTGTCTGTTATACATGCATTTGCTCTTTGTACATTATAATTAAAGCTCTGGATATGCATTCCACAGTGTGCTCTGTACGATAATAAAGCTCTTTATTTTCGTACACTGATTATTAATTATAATACCTGGCAAAAATAGTTCAGGGCATTCTGTACAGATTTCAATGCAATACATGTACTGCAACATCAAATCCAGATTGCGTGCGCAGGTATAATAACATGGTCATGTTTTTAACTAGGACTGGTATGAAACTCTTGAAAACAACAAACAATTTCTTACATAAAATAGAAAAGCATAACATAATATAATATTTTTAACAAGGAAAAGTCGAGAGTGTAGACTTTGTTCACTATGGTGCTAGAAAATAAAAAAGAAGTAATTTCGTAGTAAAGAGAGACCCACAAAAAAAAAAAAAAAAGACTGCATGACCTTACAGCCCTCGATAAGAAAGACGAACAAAAAACACCACTCGATAAGAAAATCAAAATTTATGCAGCCCACTTTGATTCATTGATTTCTTCAAAGAAAGAGAGCCTTTTTAACCTAACTACGATGGGTCGGGCTCCTTTCTTGTTCTTAATTATTCCAATTTAAACTGCAAATCTCATATTCCATCTTTTTTATTTATGCAATTTGAACTGTTCTATGTTCAATCTGATGGTCATATTTAATTATTGAACCTCTATGGTACCTTTTTTCCTCTCTTAAGGAATAAGCGAATCTCTATCTTAAATTGATTCTCAAAATATATGAAAGATGAGTCAAAGAGAGAATTTGAAGATCTTTTATTCTTCACGAGGCTCCGAAACTATACTCTAATTTGTCCTCATCAAATCATCAGAATTCAGAAGACACTGCACGCACCCCAATCAAATCATTTCGCTTTCTCATCAAGTGAAGAGAAGAGGTGGATTACCCAGAATTATAATATCTACGTGGATGTAAGAGTGACATTATTATATCTTTGACACTTTGACACTGCACCGCACTTTTCGCTCCACGTAGATATAATATTTTGACTCTTTGTATGTGGATGTAAGAGTGACATCGAAAGATTTTTTTTTTTTTTTTTTTTGGTCCTTTTATCCTATTCGTATTCGTATTGTATTAGGTCATTTCGATATGGATAAAAAAAATTAGTCTAACCTAATGAACAAGAATACGAGTAAAAAAATATTTTTCATTAACTTATCAAGATAAGGACATTGATAAGAATTATTTTGCATCTGTTTGCTTCATAAATATTAAAATTATATTGACTATTTTTAATTCGTACTAAATTATTATTTTTATTATTATAGTTATGATTTATACAATATTATTTTATATAATTTTTTATTTAAAAACTTGTGAAGGGATTGATTTGTCCAAAATTGAATGAGGCTATGGGAATATGCATATTACGTATCAACCCGTGTTATGAATTTATGTCTTTATTTTTAAAGTTCAAACACTTAACATATTTGTCACACTCCAAATCGGAAATTTTGAATTAAGGCGTGATCAATCCTCACCTCGTGTTCATTAATTCAATAAATACGCAAGGTTAAACAAATACAAATATAAATAAGTGCGGAAGCATGAATGATAACAATAATAGCATAAGTCATACAATCCATAAATAAGCATACATATATAAAATCCATACAACCCACGTTATAATATCATAACACCAACTAAGGAAAGGGATACATGATCTAACAAATCCAATGTACGAATCAAAAACATCGAGACTCGTAAATCCTAACCAAAATCCCTATAAATAGTAAATCAAATTACGTGGTCATCGGAGATAGCTTCTGGCAAATTATGCTACTGATCACCAGTCTATGTATCTAAATACCCACAAAACAACTTGTGAGTAAGCGACTAATCACTAAATATGTGACCTAGAATTACCCCTTTAGGGATCCTCTACGATCAAATCACTTTTAAATATCTGCGTGCGGATTTTATAAATTTGTGATGTGTATGAAAGTTTAATAGTAATGCAATAAAATACTCTATTTTATTAACTATTAAAAAGAAAATACATATAATAGATGTGATTATCCAAAATGATATAATTATTCTAATATGTCAACATGCAAAGATACCCAAAAAAAATAAAATATAAGGAGAGTATTATATAAATAGCCAAATCGGAGTCCAGTACCTAAGTACCGTGTGTAGAAATTAAATATAATAGTACGGAAAGAATTTCACTCTGTGCTGTGCCAATCGGATCAATAGATCCAATAAGATATTGTCCAAGTACTGCGATCAGAGAGTCTAATGATACACGTTGCCTAATGACATCGAGCATTGTCCCATAAGATACTAGCACGCTAGCAGATGGACATATCTAACTCCCGTGTATCTTTCTTCTAAATGATTCCTCAACCAAACATATAAAATGAGAGAAATCATACAAGCATGACGTAAGAATGTGTTAACCCTTTTCTCATGAGCAGACAAGAGATTCCATTGTCCGGCCAGGCTAGACCAATGTGAAATAACAACCTTTTAATTAGTTGTAAATTTTAATTGTTAGTCTAATTAATTAATTTAAAATTTACGGACTATAACAATATCTCTATTAAAAATGTACTCGAAGAGCAAATTGTATATTTCTTTAGAATTTTTAATTATTTTTTAGATCAAATAGACAATTATTACTTTTGAATAGTTCATGATCTTTAGATGTAATGATTTTCTATCTATCTAAAAAATAATAAACAAATTCTAAAAATGTAATTTTGGTCTCATATATGTTTATATATAGAGATCATGTTGAGACATTACTTTATAGTTTATAATCAAGATATGAATCTATAGCGCAAATTACTCTGTAATATGCATACATAGCCCCACTCTCCAACATTTTATATAGTTTTAATTAGTAATTTCAAATTGATTTATACAATATATTATTTTTATTTAATTAATAATTTATGTTTTTCAAAATAATGAGACTATTAATAAATAATTTTATATTTTATCATATTATGAGGTATTTTTATTTGTTGGTTATATTTTTGGATTAAATTATAAAGGCTATCAATTATCTGATAATTTTAAAATATAAGGTACAAGGATAGAATATGATTGTGGTTGAAATATGAGCCGGTTGCATGACACCCCTGCGGTACATTCCGTGTACATTTTGGAGGGTCTAATGAACAAAGCTAGATGTCACAAGTCACAACTTGCTCAAATTCTGATCCCCAAAACGGAATTGAACTGGAATGAGAATAACTTAATAAATAACAAATGCATGTTGAGATTAAAAATATAGATGTTGCATGACACCAACAGCCATATAAAACAGAATCGGATTACGATTAGGAGAGAGAAGAGAGGAGTCCGGATATAAAAAAATAATTGCATATTCAACAGCTGTTGGGTGTTAATTTATAGTTTAGTAAAATATTTAGGGGGGGCAATATATGGATTATTGGAGAGCCAAGCCTACATGCAAAAACACAATATATAGAGAGAGCCGTTCGATCAGCTTCAAAATCCACGTGTTTTAAAATTCGTGCTGTAACTGATCGAACAACTCAAACTAGATCTCAATACAGATTTGAACAATTCTGAACCAATATCAGCCCGCTTTGGATTGCTTTAGAATAGCGCTAATCCGGGAATAGTTCCGCTATTTTTGTAGTGGCGTTATATGAGCATAGCGCATTTTTTTCAACCGTTCCGCTATGACACGATAAACGCTATTTAAACCTTAAATAAATAGAGTTCCAAAAGCTTCAAATAATGAAATTCTGAAAACTTCACTTTTTAAGGGAAAAACGGAAACTAATGACAACTATAACGAAGATTCTATTATCAAAGAAAAAAAAATATACAAAAATCCTAAATTAACACGACTTAAAATTATTTAGTGACAAAGGAAACCACTGGGTCCACAACTAATTTAGTGATGGTCATAATAAATTCTTCACATGTGGCCTTTATGCTTTTCTCTAGTTACTGAAATATTTTAAGGGAAAAACCAAATTAAAATTATAACGTCGTATTTGCAAAAAATACAATGTCTTAGTATCTATATGAGTGAGAGTGTGAGACTACGTACTTTGTATTGTGCAGATTGGTTTGTACTACAAATTTCTTTTTTTATTTTTAAAGTCTAAACTGTCGATTGAAACTGTTCAGCATGATTTTGATATGAAAACTTGGAGATCAAATTTTATATTTTTTTAAGATCACTTTATTATTTTTTGAAACAAGTAGAAAATCACTACTTTCTGATGATCTATAATTTTTAAATTAGATGTTTTTTTACTTAATAAAAAATATTAAAAAAAAATCTAAAAGATGGTCTTCAATTTAAAAATATAACCCATATTTGTATGATTTTTTTCTCATACAAATATGGGCTATATTTTTAATTCGAAGACTATTTTTTGTTGTTGTGAGAAATACAATGTCTCAATCAGTGTTGTATAAAACGTCCGTTTAGCGATTAATCGGCCGATTAGTTGTTGGCGGTGACCAAACCGTCAAAAAAATTCTCAATTAATCGGCCGATTTTCCGATTATAGCCGATTATTTCCGATTAATCGCTTGGCGGTACCCTGTCTGCTCCGACGAGCGCATAGCATTATTTACAACACTGGTCTCAATATCTGTATGATTCTATTCATGAGCGCTATTAACTACTGAAAGGCGAGTACACTTTGATTTGTGTGGTCCTGGTGACAAAGTCGACAAGCCGCAAAAATGGGTTTTAGAATTTAGACTACGTATACGGTATACCTCTCTGCAAACGAATGCCAAAAAACTAAATATAAGTAAATTTTTTTATTACATGTTTGTGTATTTGAAATGAGATTTTTTTTATAAGATACTATTAAGTAATTTTTAGCGCCAAATTATATTTAATTTAAGAAAATGCAAAAAAATATAATGATAAATAACACGATTGGTCCCGTAATACTTCGTACAACAAATCACCAAAAATATATTGTTTAAAGAATTAAATTGTACCTCACAATATATTGTACACATTTTTTTTAATCAAGGATAGAAAAACATGACGTAGTCATCCAAGTAAATCGAATATATAAAAAGAGTGTGTCTTCTATGGACATAAGGACTATTTGTAAAATGAACATATTTTCATTTTCAAAGTTCAAACAGTCGATCCGACCATTCAACATTATCTCCATATTAAAATGTACTTGGAGGTCAAATTTTACATTTTTTTGAATTTTTTTACTATTTATTAAGTATTTTACAAAATTCAATGGTCTGAATTTGACTAGTTTTTGTAAAATACTTAATAAATAGTAAAAAAATTCAAAAAAATGTAAAATTTGACCTCCAAGTACATTTTAATATGGAGATAATGTTGAATGGTCGGATCGACTGTTTGAACTTTGAAAATGAAAATATGTTCATTTTACAAATAGGTCCTTATGTCCATAGAAGAATTTGCCATATAAAAATATAAATAGTGTGACATAATTAAAAAAATATATAAAATCTTAATCCTCTTTATGTATTACAAGTTAGTATACGTTCATATATTTGAACAAAAGAGAACGCCAACCAACCCTAACAATAATTTTTATAACATTTTTTTTGGAAAATATTGTTTATATGCTGTAAAAAAGACACGTGTAATGCCAAGCCTTTTTTTATTAAATTGCACACTATCGAGCCTTTTCCTAACGATTTGGACCCTTTTATTTAAGTAAGGGATCGAGACGTCTCGAACTTTTTAGCTTATTTGTAAATTTTGATAATCGGAAGTTAATGAATTTTATTATTTATTCAAAGACGTAAATTCGGGCCGTTATGTATCATGTCATGATTAATTATGTTGTGATCTGAATAACGTGTCGTGATTACGTTAAATTTTCTTGATCAAAATCACAAAATATAATTAGGTGTAACATCCCGAAATTTTTATAAATTTTTATGAACTTATAATTTTTACTTATTTATAATTATGAAAAATATGAAGGTTTAAAGTATAAAAATTCCATCTTATTCTTAAAAAAAAACTAACTAACGTGGCATTCTAGCCACGTGGCTGTATGCATGGAATTTTTTTTTACCGCCGTATATTTCTTAAAAGCCTTCCCTATGAAAAGTGAAAAATGAAAACTAAAACTGAAAGAGAAAAAGAAAGTTAGTTTTGCTAAAAGAATTTTGATATCGATTATTATTCGATTATATGTCCGATTCGAATTCTAACTACGTCGCGTTAATTATGATATGTGTTTTCGATTTGTTTTGTTGAATTGGATTTTGAATTGGGTATTGGATTATGAGAGTATATTTAACGGGATAGCGGGTCTGAGGTTCGAATTTAATCGTGAAATGATGAGATTGTGTATAATGTTAAAGTGAGAATTATCTGTGGCAGACATTCCAAATATGTAAATAATGTGTGACTTGTTTTACTAATAACCTAAACCTACGTGCTATCATCGTTAAATATGCAATAATAATTTAATGTGAATTTGTGTGGATTAATCTAGTATGTTTGAATGGTTGTTTAATTAAGTCAATTATAGATAAACGCGTCGTTAAATAACCGGTTACTGAACTTTGAAGCTGATTCCATATTGTTTCTTTGTGTTTTTGTTTGCAACGTAGGTTGATGGGACGATGGATGGATGTCTGGATGCCTCTCTTGTCGCAATCCCCAATCCGGTGGCGGGGTCGTGACATTAGGACACACAAATAATAACACTACGTTAATTATAATTAGGACACACAATTAAGTTTGTTTAAGAACAAATATTTATGCGTAAAATGTAAATTTATTGTTTAAAATATGAATGATTTAGTTTGATATGTACGATCATGTTATGGGACCACGTGTCGGCAAGTGTTATGTGTCATACCTAGACCAATTTATTTACCGTATCGTGTTATTTTTTAGCGTTACTTTAGACTCGCCGTGTCGGATCCGCGCAGGATCCGTAAGTCTTCGAAGAAGAAAAATTATATTGTTCACAGCGCTTGCCATAACCACTCCTCATGAAATATTAATCAGTCTCTATTTTCAATTTTTAACTTTCCGAGGACTTAGAAGCAAACCTGCCGCACGTTTTCTACAATAAATATAGTGAGAACGCCACTCCCGGATACGTATCCTCCCAGGTACCTGATTCAAGACAATTACGATCGGATGGTTTTTTAAACATGACACGAATCTCAAAACAGACCCCCACTGTCTCCATAGGCACCGGATTGAGTTTGGCCCAAATAAGATTAATATGGACCGTCCGATCGTAATTGTCTTCAATCAGGTACCCGGGAGGATACGGTTCCACCGCCGAGGGGAGAGGAGAGGAGTGATGGAGAAATAAAATAAGAAAAAATCACCCACAAAAAAGAAGTGTTAGGATTTCTTAATTCTCAGAATTTCCTCATCTAAGCAAGAAACTACATCTCGTGCAAGCAATTCCTTTCCGTTACTGGATGGGTTAAGAATTTGAATATTAATATTATATATAGCTCAAAAGTTTTTGAATTCGCAACTCAACATCGCCGAGAAGTTCGTTAATGTAACGATGCAAGAGGTGCCGACGAACCGCCGGTCTGATTACCTCGCTGCTCTCACGCAGGAGATCGAGAGAAAGCTTCAAAAGGTGCTTAGCTAATCTTTTCATAAGAATACATCTCCGATTTTGCCAATCGGAGAAGCGAAATATTTTTAGGGTCCGTTAATCTAAACTTAATTGAGGTGCCATGAGAATGTATCTGCAATTGAAAATTCCTTTTAGTAATTTTTTCTTTGACGAAGGCAGTTTTTTTCCAGAGTGCATTAATACAAATGGTTTCCGATTTACGGAGTGGCCAATTATTCGTCCTTCTTATTTTCTTTTTGTATTTTGGTAGGAAAATAGATTTTAATTTTCATTATTTGAAATTTGTAAAATGGATTTCTTTTAGGCATTGACCAATCATTCACAGAGGCTCCAAGTGTTGCAACAGCTACTTGCTGACATTGCACTTGAAATTGATGATCGGGCTCGAGGTTCCTCTTTCATCTCTTTTTGACTTAATTAACTAGTTTTTGAGTTTTGTATATAATGGATTAGACTCCCGATTATTCACTAGTTCTTATTTATTGTGGATAATATATTAGAATTCTGATTATTAGTGTTTTATTACCAGTAAGGATACTGACAGACACAATATAAGAACAAATAATGAAGACTTTTGTTGACCTTATAAAAATAGCATTAATTTTAAAACAATTTGGAATTCTCAACAATGAAATTATTTGACAATCTCGGACAATTTCTTCCAAATCAATTGAAAAATGCATCAAAATGAAAAAAAATTATGGGTGCATTGTTGGATATAATAATATATAGATCCCCTACTATCAATTTTTTTTGTGTAATTTGAGTATGTCTTGACTGTTGACAAATTCAGACCATCAAGTTCAAATCATTTTGATGAACGGTAAAACACACACTGAATCTTTTCATTTATTATGCGCATGATAAATGTATCATATATATCATGCCTAAGGAGTTGAATTTCCTATTTCAATCTGTACTTTTGAGGATTGTCAAAATTGTGATAACATATGTTAATGGGTTGCAGACCCATATTTAAAATGATGTTAATTCTAGTACACTTAAACTTATAAGTTCTTTTTTTGAAACAAAATGCAGACATAATTCTAACTAAGAGAGTGGAGGGAGATGGCATTAGCAAACTAGAGGACATAGCTGAAGGGGGTTGCATCTGTTTTTATGAAGTGTTAGCAGACCATTATGTAAAATCACCTGAAAGTGCAAGGCGTATACTTGACCTAATAATGCAGCTCTGGAGCCAATCATTCGTTTCTCACATATTTGCTCTCCTTTTTCACAAATGGGTATGTTTTCACTATGATTTCAGTCATTGTTCTCCTTCAGTTTTTTTTTTCGGGAGATACCGAGTATTGGAACTTTGATTTTGATCTGCTCCGGTCCTGGTTATGTACTGGTTTTACCGTTTTTTTTTTAATGTTTTGAGTTATTTTTATTGTTGTGTATAAGTCAATTTACTTAATATTCATGGATGCACACATACCCACACAAATAATAATTAACGAATATATGAAATAAACAAATATAGTATAAAGTTAACAAAAGAAAGAAGAAATGAAAAAAGAAATTCATTTTGAGCAAACTATAGAAAATGCTTACATCCGAAAAGACATCCAATTGGTACTTGTACTGTGGAATACAGCTGTGTTAGACATGATACTGAATTTCCAAGAACTTGAGAACTAACATTTATATTCATTTCTGAAAAAAATAAAAATTTGGTCAGTCATTTGAAGTACCGATAGACGAGAGTGAGGCATCGACACGGTATGGTTCAGCCCTTGTTCAAGGTGCCAGTGATGTTTTCTGGTATGGATATTTAGCATTTTTTATCATGTTTCTGTTCAGTAATATCTTCACACTTATAATTCTATTGAGGTTTTTTGGTTGTTCATTTATGGAGATAAAGAATAGGGGTGACTTGGGCTTTTTTTAAGAAAATTAGAGGGTTGGTGTATGTAAAGTACACAGTTTTAATATAGCTTCTAATGGTACTTTTCTTTATATGTCAGGATTGACATACAAACAAACACGAGGCACTTTTTTTCCTTATTTCGTGTAAGTAATAATTATGCATTTTTCATAACTTATCATCGCAATTTTTAAATATAAATTAAGATTTGCTTATGTATTGAAACAGTATCTCCTAGAGGAAGTGGCATTAATCCCAGATAGGAGCAAGAAAATTTCTATACAGGTTCTTCTTTAGAATGTTATATTTACAAAAGAAAAGAGTTGGATGCAAGTGTGGTGCATAGGACCCAACCAGGCAATTGCTGTTGGAATGGCTTACTATGAATTGTTACCTCTTTTTACATTGCTGTTAACTTATATTTTGTGATTTTGAAATAATTAATGACTTGTTGCTTTATTTATTTCATGCACATACACTTTTTCTTTTCTTTTCCAGGCACGTAGAGACCTATATCTTCTATTGTCTAGGTTTATTCTCTTCTATGATTTAGGTTTGTATATTGACCTCTTACCTCCCCAACCACTACTGTCTAGGTTTATTCTCTTTAATGATTTAGGTTTTGAGGGGCAATTTGTGCGGTTATGGTAATTAAAATGAAAGTGGAGAGTTCTCCGGCAAACTTTCCAAATTAGTGCATATAGTCACATGCATAAAGTAGAGCAAAGCTAGCGTGTGTTGTACTCACTAAGAGAGTTTGGTAAGCACAACTCCAAAAATCTATCGGATTGGCTTCAAACGATGAATCCAAACCGTTGAAAAATGAATAAAAAAAATGAAAAATGAATGCAAAAATAATTTATAAAAAGTTAATTTTTTTGACCGCTTGACTTTGTACTAGATGAATTTGAAACTTTCAAAATTTTGTATGTACATGCATCACTCGTGAAGTAGATGGGTTTCAACGGTTTGGATTCGTCATTTTAAGCCAATCCGATAGATTTTTAGAGTTGTGCTCACCAAACTCTCTTGGTGGAGCCCAACACACCCTAGCTTTGCTCCATAAAGTAATATCATAATTCCCATTGATCTTATGCTGCTGTAGTGTTTCACATTTTGCACTTTAGATGAAGAAGACGTACTTCAAAATTTTCTGATGCAATTTCCAACATACCCAAATTCTTTCTTGGTTGGTGGACCGGCTGATTATTTTGTAATAGAGCTCACTGACATGGTACAGACAAGAAATCTAGAAATTTTTTTGTTCTAAAACTTAGAATATTTAGAATTTCTATGAGCATGATCTTTAGACATACTCACCATTGTTAGCATACCTTCCATTAGTTGACTCTTTTACCATTTTTTTACCAGCTTCAAAAGTTAAAAGTGGAGCCAGTACTGATTCATTACCTTTCTCGCATGGCCATTCTTCAAGGTATGTGAATTTGTAATCAGTGCCTTGTACCTGTTATTTCAATTGTTTGTCTGTACTCTAGAATATTTATCTTTTCTGAATTTTTTATTGTAGGGTTGAAATTGAGAATGGCCACAAGCACAAGACTAAAGGCATGTTTGTATAGTTTCACATCTCCTGGTGGCCCCGCTTACCCAACCCGTGCTGTCAGACATGCTGCTTGGAACACTCTTGATTTCCTCTTTCCTGTAAGTCAACTGACTTCACAAATGGACTTCGCAAATGGACTTACTATTTAAAGAACCGAGATTGTTAAGAGCGAAACTATTTAATTTTTATTATTTGTTTAGAAGTATATTAAGAATTAACACTTGTAACAAGGAAAAAAGAACACAAACACTAATTAGTTGCAATTCTACCCTTATTAGTGTGTTCAGGTGCTGGTAATTGATCTAACCGTCGAAGTGAACCAAATGGTTGCAGAATTTGTAGGGGCATGTCAGGAAGTTGACAAATGTATACATGTGATTATATTTCTAGCTTTTTTTTTTTGGTTAATGAAAATTGTTAGTTGGTCATTTGCCAACTAATATTCAAAAGGGAAAAAACCGCTCTAATATCAGTGACAGTTGTTTGCACTGAATTTTACTTCTGTATTGCCTCAAGCTAAACAATTTGGTTCTCATATGTAATTCACTCTCTCTTGAAACAGGTGGGGCGTTATCCTCGGCATGTGATAAGTCTCTTCTTTAGGCTATTATACCCATGGTATTGGCCCTCTTCGTGCTGGAATTTTATCATGACATGCATCAAAACTATATTTTACTTTGTACTAGGCCTTATTATTTCTAGCTGGGAGAGCATGAATCGCCCAAAGAATGCATAGGTTAATATTATGCAGCTTCTCAATCTGTTTCTTTTTTTAAAAATCAATTTTACAAAGCCCTTCTTTTACACGTTTCTTCTGTATATATATGGTTCGTTTAATGCTTTTAAGTAAGAGATTGAAGTGTTTGTTTGTTTGTTTGATCTTTTTTGTGAGGATAAACTGATGTAATATATGTTTTAGTGAGAATCTCGTTCCATTTGAATGAATATTGTTTTTTTTAATGCTTATGCAAACAGCACTCAATGAATCGTCAGTCATCGTTATACTTAATTATCAAGTTCATGTGCTGATCAATTATTTGAACTCCATGGTTGGGGACATCTTTCTGGCAGTCCCATTGCATGCCACTTGCGACTATTTGATCATTCTCACTTCTCAGCCATGTATTCTGCCTTTGATCCATCTCAAGTCGAAAAAAAAAGGCCGAACACTACAATGGTTAGATCTGGTATGATGTCGTTTGAAAAGGTTGCAACTAGCAAGTTGTTTCAGTGAAATATACCGCAACCTTGATGATTAATGATAAAGAACAACAATAAATACCAGCAACTTTGTCAAAGTCTAAGAAAGACTATTGACGGGTGTCCCATCACAAAGTTTGAGAAGTGCAGCTCCACATTTCAACGAAAAGCTAAATATTATTTTTTAAATTAAACAAAGATCAAATTGACTGAGTCCTACAAGTTTGTTTTGCAAGATAATAATATTTGAAAGCTACTGCGAAGTGCTTATGCAAAATTGGTAAAACTACTCTAGACCATAATCTGCTCCAAAGTACTTGTCAACCAAAGTATTAGCCATATTTCTCATCTCTTGATTTTCATGGAACTGAAACCTCTCCATTGCATCAATTCCATCTTCCCTCTCGACAAGCTTTGGGCCTTCTCCATTTGGGTACCCCCTCATCACCTATTTCAAAGAAGAGGGCAAAAAATGTAAGGCAAGTAGAGAAGTAAAAAAAAAAAAACATAATCAAGCTTAGTTCGGACTGCTCCACTTCTGCCAAAAGAACAAAAACTTTCATCTCTTTTAGCTATATTTGCAAAGATATTTATGCAAAAATGATGGCACCTTACTGACCTGCGATGACAGCACCAGCTGGTGCATACCAGTACCAGGATGCTTTTACCAGTGTCAATTAGATGATATGGCATTACTGGTGCATTCCAGAAGGTGCCACCACTAGTAAACCAACCAAAAGGGAAGTAAATTTTCCTTGAGACCATAACAGGTAAGGTATACTATGATGCAATATAAAAATCACATAACTATATAAAAAATCAGTACCAATTCTAAAAACTGAAGCCCCACCCTTGCACTCTCCAAATCAGCCGACCTGACAAGATTTACAAAACCCGGAAGGCACCCGCCCTTGACAAGCGGCACCAGATGGTCAACAATTATGTCACATTTGTTGTCAGAGCCCTTGGTGGGACCTACACAGATGTTGCCTAGTGTATAAGCGACCTCTTTTCTAGTTTCAAATGGGGCAGTTGACAGAAGGTCTATTAGGAGTGGCACCACCTCGCTTGAAAGAATGAGTGTCTTATGTTCCAATGTACCAGCCGCTATGTTCGACAAAACCCACAAAGCCTCCTGAAGCAATGAAAATGAGATGACATAAGTAAATCAAATGAAGACGTTAAATTGAGTTCATCTAATAACTACCATACCAGGAATTGGTAACAAGCCAAGCATAATCAGTTCAGAGTTATAACTCCACATACTTGACATATGATATTACCCTACAATACTTATTTCAGCAACAGAAGGGCTTTCAATTATCCTTATCTCATACTAATACTGATGAGGATGACATCATCACCTTTGTTGTTATTTTATTGCATTGTTGTTAATACAGTACAAAATACCTTTTTCAGTACCCGATGCTCACTTTTCAGGCACTTAATCAGGCCTGAGAGGAGTTGATCTGGAGAATCATGTATTGAGCATTTTAGTACTTGATCAGAACAGGAGAAAACAAAAATGAAACCAAAAATTAGAAAAATATACATCCTAAAGAACAATTGAAAACTTGCTAACCAGTGATATCATTTCCAACAATAAGAACTGAATGGGTGATGTAACCATCAGCAGCTATAAGATTACCAAGGCTTCTAAGCACCTACATCGATGATAAATAAAATCTCATAATATGGAAAGTCAAGCCAAATAAGAAACATGAGTGCAAATGAGAGAGAGTTGGAATTCAATTAAAAAAAAAAAGTTGGTTGCTGTGGGATGCTCATATGGGATTGACCTTCTTTTGTTAATGGGGTTAATTGGATCCAAGAGGATATAATTTCACTTGTATTAGAAAAACTTCAGATATTTTAGTTTATGTAGAAATGTACAAGGTATTATAAACTTTTAGTACCGGAATAAGCAACTGAAGGCTCTCTGACCGCACTAACAGATTAACCAAAACTGGCACAACATCACTTCGTACTAAGAGACTGATCGCCTTATCAGAAAGAGCCGAGAGATACACTACCACCCATGCCACCTCTATCACCAACTCTTCATCACTAACAAAAAGGTATATCAATCAACTGTAAACCATATATCATGTAAAACGGATTTCTGATGACATTATGCTGAGCTTGGTAAAAAAGAAAAATAAGAAAAATAAATAAATAAATGAGGTAGTGGATTTACTCCCTGAACAACCTCTCATTAAAGAAATAAAACATATAAAAAAAGGAAAAGTACGCTGTCTTAAGGTGCTTTATGATAGTATCTATAATCGCTTCTATACGTATCAATTCATTAGCTGCCTTTGGATCTGGTCCCTACATTGAGATAAATAGCAAAAATAATATGAGATAGACTCTTTAACTATCATCACGGTTTGAGAAACAAACATCACCTTTCCGCTGGAGGCGGCACAAGATACACACCAATGATTGCTTTATTGCTAACAAAACCGCAGTATATCATCAATGAAGACTTTGATATAGGTTGACTGAGAGTGTTACTTAACTTAACGAGCTGCATAATTAATCTGTGCTTTTCAGTTCTTAAGTGACAGTAACTTCTTCATTTTTTTACTAAATGGTAACTGCTACTTTTATTATTTTTAATGAAATTGTTGGTTGGCTTTGCACCAACCATTTAATTCTTGTATGTAGGGATTGGAAAGGGGGGGTGGAGATGGGAGGCTCCATTTTTTTTTTTCTTTTTCAACCAAGCTCAGGAGCAGCTAGGTACCTTGTAAAATGTAACATAGCCAAGTACCTTGATAAGATTAGATAAAGCCCATGCAGCTGTTCGTGCAGTGGATCCCTTGTTAGACAGCATCAATCTGGTTAGAGGTAATAACGCACCTTGTGCAAATAAAATGCTACGCAGCTCCATATCCTCTCCTGATACGTTCCCAAGTGCCCAGGCACACTGCTCAGCTACATGTGCAGAGCTCTTCTCTAACCGTATTTAAATATTAGTCAGATGATAAGTCGAACATGTGGTGTCTGGTGTAGAGACAATACGAAGTAGATCAACCCAATATTCTTTTTGCCCTTATCTTGACAGATATTTACAACAACAACAACAAGCCTTTAGTCTCAAGCAAGTTGGGGTAGGCTAGAAATGAAACCCAACCGGAGTCACATAATTTTGGGTTTCATTTCCACAAAAAAGACTATTTTTTTACCGCTGGCTCGCCACGCCTATCACGACCCTCCTCCTTTTTCCTGGCTTGGGACAGGCTGTGCAGTGCAGAAACTACACAGGCGGAGTTTATCTTGACAGATATTTAATTAATTTTTATTTTGTATTTTGTTTAAGACAGTTTCCTGTTTAATTTTTCCTTACAAAGTTGTGATATTATTTTGTGTACAATTGGCCTGCACACACAGGCATCTGACCTGACGAGTGGTAACAACCCTGCTCAGTAGAACAGGGCCAAAGTTTTCTAGAGATAGAACTCTAACAGGTTCAATGGTTAATTCACGCCTCACAATAAAAAAAGCTAAAATCCAGATTACAGCTTCTGTGTTGGCCGCTACTCTTACTGTGCCCGAATGGATCTGTATTACCTGGCAGTTGGTATGTTAGACCTAACGTCCACTAAACATCCAAAACAGTTGCATCACAAGGTCATACCTTGTTCTCAACCATACAGTACTAGTACAAGCTCGAAGTGACACACATATAAATAAGTAATACCAAACAATACCTCCAAGGTGAGCAACAAGCAAGGGAAGAGCTGGTAACAGAGATTTGGTTTCTTCAGGCCCACCGGCAGCTATATTTGTCACACACCAAGCTGCCTCCAATAACTGCATTTAGACTCTTCATTATTACTTTCCTTTTTATACAGCGAGCAAATTTTGTAGAAAAGTTATATTATATTGTACCTGTTCATCTGCCGAGCCAAAAGAGAGGCATTGTACTAGTAGTGGTACAGCTCCCTCTTGAATGGCTGCTTCAGTTGGAGGTACTTCAGATTTTGACAATAGCCTTCTCAAAGCACGAAGCGCCTCTATGGCCTTTTGAGTTGCATCTTTTCCTCTGACAAATATAAACAATACGTGTAATTATCATTGGCCAAATAATAATTAATACTAGTATTAATTATTATACCACTAAAGGGGTTTGAAACAATACATGACATCTGACCCTTACCGGGGCCGGCCATCAACAGTATGCTCTTTTGTTCTTTTGCTCTTATATTTGTTTTGCTTAAGTGGGGCTTTGTTGAGGCAATGAAAAGCATTACCAAGCCTTTACCAAGTGTTCATGCGCTCCTTTACTTATTTTAGATAGATAGATAGATAGATAGATAGATAGATAGAGAGAGAGAGAGAGATGTATACTGGTAGGATAAAGACAACTTCAGCTCTTGCACGGTCTGAGCTGTTCTAGCATTAAGTACTGATTGTTCTTCATCAATGACCATTTCACCTTCATCCAAACCCTTTCCATTCTCATCATTTTCAATGAGTGAATCTCGGCACAATCTTTTGGCACGAATTAAAGCCTCTCTTCTTTCCTTTCCAATTGATATAGCTTGCTGCCGCCTCCTGTTGGCCGCAGTGTTAGTAACTACAAGACAAAATTATCAGTTCTTTAGTTTAATTTTGATTGGAGTGGAGATGTAGTGTATTCCATATAATATGAAAAATGAAGTGTGCTGTAGAATTATGCAGTGGTCGATACAGAGTTTATAAGCAATCAATAAATCTCCAATTACTATTTCAGATAGAGGAAAAGTTCAATTGTTCTTGCTTCCAAGCTAATTCCTATAAAACTCCCTAACTTTGGCATTGCAGCTTTACTACAAACCCAAAACTGGGTCACTTTCCCCATACAAGTTGTTGTTCCCATCCTTATTCTAATTCCTCTTAACTTAGCAAACTCCTTGATCTGATTTCTCTTCACTTAGCAAACCCGAATAAAAGTAAATTGGACAAATCATGCACTTGCTCGTTGCAAAATCCCAAAATTGCGATTCAAAAGAGTCAGAAATCAGATGACCTGATTCGATGTTTTAGTGTCAAACACTCCTCACTAACATACGAAGAGTATATCTAGGTTCTTACTATTCCTTGTTGGAATTTTCATAATTCGCAAACATGCTGGCTCTGCTTTCAAATTCCATGTATAGAGACAGCGATGGAGAGAGAGAGAGAGAGACAGACCTGATGATTTGATGGAATCTCGGCGGTGAGACTGAGAAGCTGTCTCTTCGCTCGCCATACCTCGAATGAAAGAAATGCTCGAGAGCCTGACTGCCTGAGAGGGGAGAGGTTTGGCACTAAAAAGGAAAACGAAAAGAGTGAAGATCTACCGTTCAAAGAGGATATGACCCGATATGCAACAACTTATGAGATTTCTAGACCGTCCGATCGTTAGGCTTCCAACTCTCTCCATTTAAGAGACAGAGCATTTTTTGCTTTATGCAGCTCACAAATCATACGCAGCGCTGTTTTGGTTTTACTATCCGTGCCCTGCATGAACAAAAAAACTGATCTTTCAATATCTTCGCCCTTTTAGGATTCCTACATATTTTTTCTGTTTTATTTTTTTGATATACAACATGAGCTATATATATGTTTTATATTTGAAATTTTGAACTAAGGTTTTAAGTAAATTGAGGTCAGAAGATAAATAAATTAGCTTTGCATAACATCCCAATTCTAGGCTCTGGACATTGGACAAATCTCAGCTCTTCATATCAGGAAAGAAGGTCTGGATGAGCTTTTGAGACTTTGACCGAGTAATGACTGATACGCCCTATCTCAGAGAGAGTAGGTCGTATGTGACTAAGCTTCGGGCTGGGCTCGTCTTGTTTCGGAATGACAAATCGAGGTACGAATTGGGTTTGGAACTTGGGGAGGTTTGGAGATATTCGGACTCTGACCAATGTGATATCTCTCTTTGCTAGGATTTCGTCATTTGTTCAATGAGCCTTCTAGTCTTATATAGGCCGTCTCATAACCGCTATCCCGTGCGGTTATGGGAGACTGGGCGGTTACGTTAACCGTGCCAACAGTTATCCCGCATAAAAGCGGTGTAAGCCGATTTCGGACTGAGCCTGTATTTATGAGGCTTTACGAGGCTTTTTGTTGGGCCTTGCTTTGATGGATCTCGGACTTTTCATTGTGATCCCAAGTTGGCCTCTTAAGAAGGTCTGAATCCCAGTTCTTTCATGACCCATAAAGAGATATTTTAAGGATCTTGAGAACATGGCCCTATCAATGACATAATATCCTCTTTCGTTAAAGTTCGTTTTATTATTTCATTTAAGCAGACAAATTTAAAAAATAGATATTTGAAAAGGTTTTGGTCAACGTTTAAAGGAGCTTAATGAAAATAATAATAATAATTAAGACTAAAGAGGATAAATTGAGAAGACGCTTTGTAGACGCCAACATTTAATAAAGAGGAGGGTTCAAATGCCTCCATTTTTCATGCCTCCGCCATGCCTTCATTTTTAAAAACTTTAATAACTCAAAATTTAAAACTTAAAAGTCAAAAGAAAACCGTTGGATATGATCTACATCATTTTATCTATATGCTCATAAAAAATTATCACATTTTGATTTTGTTTTTATACGAATCAACAAGTTGAAAAATCAACGTCTAGAAATTGTCCACATTAGTACGTTTTTTTACAAGCTCTTGATGACAACCAAAACAAAATTGAAATGTGATAATTTTTTACACATGCATAGATAAAATAATGTAGATCATATCCAACGGTTTTCTTTTGACTTTTAACTTTTAAATTTTGAGTTATTAAAGTTTTTAAAAATGGAGGCATGGTGGAGGCATGAAAAATGGAGGCATTTGAACCCTCCTCTTTAATAAATTAGAATCGGCGGATCGCATCAGATCCAATCTGTTTCGATTCGGTATTGCTGCCCAAATTCGTAATTCGTCGGGAACCATTCAAACACGAATTTTTTTTTAAATATCACTAAATCTTAAAAATTTACGAAACTAATATAATTACAACTTTTTTTACAAAAATTATCTCCATCGGAAATGATGCTCGGTATGAAAATTTGAAAACCGGATACAATATTCGGTATTGAATTTGAACCCGTTCAACCTATTTCCTCCTTCAATTGCCACAGAAAATCCAATAAATAAAAACCGGATTTGGTACTCGGTTTGTAGAATTGTTTCGTGAGAGAATAAAACCAAACCCCAATTTCGGTTTTAATTTTGAAACCCTCTCCTTTAATTACTTTATAGCAAACCTTATTCATATAATGAATTAGATATAAAAAAAATCACGTAAGACAAATTGAAAAAAAAACAAATAAAGCACACAAAAAAAAGAAGAAGAAAGGAAAAACGGTCGGTAAGGCAAAAAAAAAACAAAAAACAACAAAAAAAGCAAAAAGAAAAATTCACGTAAGACAAATTGGAAAAAAGGGAAAAAAAAAAAGAAGAAGAAGAAGGAAAAACTGGCCATCAGGTCTGGTAAGGCAAAAAAACACAAAAAAGAGAGTAGAAAATTGAATAAATGAAAACCGAATGTGGGGGGCTCGGTTTGTGGAATTAGAAATCAGATTCCAAACTCGGTTTGGTGAGAAATGAAAACCGGATCCCAATCTCGGTTTGGTGAGATATAAATTAAAAAAAATAAAAAACAAATGACAAATTGAAACCGGTCACGGTATTTGGTTTTATATATTTTTTTTTTCAATTTATCAAACTACTGTGAATTTGTCATAGCCGAAAAAAATAAAAAATGAAAAAAAAATAAAACCAGTCACGGTATTCGGTTTCTCAAAATGAAAACCGGCTATGGGATTCGGTTTCTCAAAATGAAATTGAAATGGGTTATAGTTGTGTGACAATTGTGTGGCATGTAATACCGAGTACTATATCCGGTTTTAAATTTTCATACTAAGCTCCATTTTCGGTGGAGATGAGTTTTTTGTAAAAAAAGTTATAATCATGTTGGCTTCGTAAATTTTAAAGATTGAGCGATGGTTTTTAAAAAAATTCTTCAAACACTATCGATCAGTTCGCATCTGCTGCGATTTCCCCAGGGCGTCATAGTTTAATTTCGATGCATAATTTTGCCACTATTTCCAATTTCATTGTGCACTTAGAAATGATGCCATTTTATCTTGCACAATTTCTATACATTAATTGGATGAGATAGCTTGATTTGAGATCCTCGATGCGACCTTATGACTAGAGGTGTTAATGATACCTTTTTAACTCATTTATTTTACTCGTATCGTATTTGATAAGATGAGTATATGCAAAGGTTTTTTTTTTGTTAGTTAATTGGATATGGGTATGGATAATAATTTTTTTTTTTCCGTTAGCTAAATAGGTACGGGTATGGGTAAAAGGCCATTTCATACCCGTTACTTATAGGGTAATTATTTAAAATAAAATCATATTATAATGTTTGAGTAATAATTAGTGATGTTAAAATTTATTTGTGTGATATTTCATATGATAATGTTTAATCAATAACTAGTTATGTATTTTGTTATAAGAAAAATGTTAATCACATTACTTTTATTTACATATTTTGTTATTTAGTTAAATAATTGAATTTGTCTGAAGTAATATTTGTGTTTTTAAATTCTCTTGCTTTATAAAAAAAAATTAGTTGGAATTGATTACATATTTGTTTCATTTTATTTTTTATTAGTAATTTGATTGCATATATGTGAAATGAATGAGTTTTGATATTTTATTCATAAAATATAATAAAATTAACTATTATATTAATATTATTTGTTATTCACCTGCTACTGTTTTGTTGCCTAATAATTTTAACAGGTAAGGATAAGGTAGGGTAAAATCAAATTTTAATAAATAAAGATAAGGTATAGATAAAATCAATTCTTAGTGAGTATGGATATGAAAATATTTCCGCCCTATCCGTATTATACTCATTGAAAACTTATTCGGTGTGACACCATATCCAATATTTAAAAAAAAAAAAATTCAACTACTTCGTTAAATGAAAAAATCATTATTTTTAAAAACTCTACAACGTTCCAACAATTTGAATAGATCTTTCAAATGAAAAAAAATTCAAAATTTAAAAACAGAGATATGTGTTGAGTCAATTTCTTGTCCACTTCTAGAAGTATCCGATATCTAATTTTCTTTTTCAACAAACATTTAATTACTCATCTTTAATATTAAACTAGTTAGTTCTAACTAGGAGTGTCAATGGCACTTTTGATTTGTATCTTAACTGATAAAATAGGTGGTACGGGTAAGATTTTTTTTCCGTAAATTTATCGGGTATAAGTAAAGATTTTTTTCGTTATCTAAACAAGTAAGGGTACGGTAAAGTCTATTTCTTACCCGTTACCCGATCGAGTAATTATAAAAGAATATGTATATATATTATATATTAATAAGTATTGAAAAAATACTCTAATTGGTTTAATTGCGCTTAACATGATCATAATTTTTTTTTTTGACTATAAATGTGTGAAATAAATATATATGTTTTAATGTTTTATTTGATAAATAATTATTATATTAGTATTACCCGTTATTTATCTGCTACCGTTTCGTTATCCGACAACCATAACGGGTAATGGTAAAGTACGAGTAAGATAATTTGTAGCGGATAAAGATAGAGTACGGGTAAGAACAATTTGTAACAGGTTCGGATATGAAAATGCTTTCACCCAACCCTTACCGTACCTGTTGACACCCCTAGTTCTAACATATATAATGAAAAAAATATTGAATGATTGTGTATTTTTAACATTAAATTAATTATTTCTATCAAAAATATTGTTTTAACTAATTTTTTAATACTTTTTGTATTGTTTTGTTTTGTCTAAACATCGTATTCAAGACACGACTGATAATGGTACCGAAATTTAATGATGATTGCTCATGTTATTTTCCGAAATTTTTATTAATATCCAAAAAAAATACTAAATTTTCAAATTTACACATGTTTTGGACAGATTTCAAATCTGACCAATCCGATAAATAATTTACCGAAAACAAGCCCTATAACCGGTAAATTATTCACCAAATTTGAAATCCTATATCCGTCAATAATTTACCGGAAATCCTATTTCCGATAAATAATTTACCAGAAATAGGATTTTCTGATTTTTTTATTTTAATTAAATAGAAGATGTTATGCTTTTTGTTTATTTTTTCTATTGAAATATTAGAAATATTTTAATATTTCTTTGAAAATAGATAGAATACTATATGATTAGATTTTAGAAAGACTGCGGCAAATAACTCGGATCAATATTTTTTAGGCTGGATTTTTTGCGGTTGTAAAAAAATTAAAATATTTCTTTATGTGTTACTGGAAAAAAATAAAAATATTTTGGATCTGAGTTATTGATCTCAGTTCAAAAGTCACTTCTGGGGTAAATAAAGAAATTCTCGTGGTACTTCTAGTACATTCAAATTCTAAGGTACTCCATCTATTTTCGAAAAAAAATTGATTTGACATTTCGGCAGAGTCATGATGTCAATCAAATTTCTTTTTTCGAAAATAAATGGAGTACCTTCGAATTTGAATGTACTAGAAGAACCACGATTATTTCATTATTTATCCAGAAGTGACTTTTAAACCGGGATCAATAATTCAGATCCAAATTTTTTTTTTTTCAGTAACACACAAAAAAATATTTTAATTTTTCTTACAACTGCAAAAAATCCGATTTGAAAATTGTTGATCCGGGTTATTTGTCGCTGTTGTTCTAATAAATTCAATTATATAATATTTCATTTATTTTCAAAGAAATATAAAAATATTTCTAATATTTCAAAAGGAAAAAAATAAAAAAATCATAACATGTTATTTAATTAAAATAAAAAAAATCAGAAAATTTCTGAATCCGGTGAATAATTATTCACTGGATATAGGACTTGTTTCCGGTAAATTATTTACTGAATTGGGCATATTGGGAATTTTGTCCAAAACGTGCGTAGAATTGAAAATTTAGTATTTTCTTGGATATTAATAAAAAATTCAGTGTTATTTTCATATCATTATCAAATGTCTTAAGAATTGTAACTATGTGTGTTAAAAAATATTAAATGTTAAACTAAAATAAATACTTACGAAAAAAATATTGTTAAAAAACAACTCATTTATATTTTCAAAAGTACACAGTAACATAATCATATTTTTCATAATATGTTAAAATGAACTAATATTTGTGTTAAGCTATTTATCGAAAATACAACATATTAATAAAAAATTAAATCGAATACATTCAGATACAAACATGAACTCATATTGTGACTCCTGAAACAATAACACCGACCTACTAAAATTCATATTACCTGAGGTAACTTGAATTTTCAGTTCAGATCTGTCCGAACTCCGAACAATTTTTGACACGAATATTAAAGGAACTCTGTACCATAAAAAACGTCCGTTTAGACGGATTAATCGTCTAATTAGTCGTTGGAGCAGTGATCAAACCGTCACGGATTTTCTCGAATAATCGGCCGATTATTTCCATTTATACCCAATTATTTCCATTTATTCTCGAATAATGGCTTGGTGGTATCCTGTCTGTCCGACGAACGCATACTGTTAGTCTGTTATTTACAACTGCTCTGTACATTACAATTCATGCCGGATTAATTCAAATTATGATTAGACCGTCTGTATCTAAGTTGGAAATTTGAGTTACCTCAAAAGATCTGAACTTACCTACTATGGATAAAACAACTCTTATAGTCTTATCTGAGTTTAGAATCTGAAGATTTGACCTCCAAATTTTTCGTCAAAAAACAGAAAAAAAGAACTCTTACCTGTCTTAAAAAAAAAAGAAAACTCTTATCGCGCTTTTAGGCTCACGGAGACATAAAAAATTCAATACCCATTCAAATGCCTCGAATCTCGATTCATTTATGCAAATCTATGTTACTTGGATACTCCAATATAGGCTCCGTACCCGTATCAGATACGTATCGGATATCGATACGCATCCGATACGGCACCGATACGTATCTGATACACCAACTGGCGTATCTATTACGTGGCGTATCCTAACTCGGCCGATATGGTCACCGATACTCTGTTGAAACAGTTGGATACGGCTGAAACGGCCGATACGCTCGCCTGTGAACCACCCCCGCGCTTGTGAACCGTGCATGCACCAATGCAAATGAAACTTTTTTCTGCCCCGCGCGTGAATCGAACTTGGGAAGTCCCATATAAGCGCCAAAACCTTTATCCACTACACCAAAGTTCGTTTGTGATATAATCTAGTAACTATAGTATTTAATATATTCTTATGTTAAGCCTTTAATTTTTTATACAAATTTGATTTAAGTTATGATTATCTAAATGCGATATATAAAATAATAAAAAATAATTTATATAATGGATGTATCGTATCGTATCTGATACGATACCCGTACCCGTATCCATGCAACATAGATGCAAATAATCGGAACACAGTCCCATGTTTTCTGATTAGATATATGCATTTTTGACAATTTTCAATATCTTGTACTGTGAGAGTACCAAGGAGCAACGCAATTCCACCCAAACAAAAAATTTCCAGGCACGTAAATTTATTATTGCTTCAATGATGTAATTCAAGGAAACAAGTGTTTATTATTGCTTCTCAATTGCCAAAGAAATATGCATTTTTGACAAATTTCAATATCTTGTCAATTTCTCCTAATTTAACCAAATTATACAAAATTTGAACCAATTTACCTCCAATTTTCAAGCCAGGAAACAGAGCCAGCTGCATCACAGAAGAGAACTCAGGAGCCAAGGAAACAACAGAAGAAACCGGAAGCTAAACCAGAAGCTTTGTCCAGTTTGAAACCAAGTATACACATGAGAAAAAGTCGGAAAATGGAAAATAGGTGCAGAAACAAATCTTCGATCCCACAAGTCTAAATGTTATAAAAAGAAATTGCTAGTATTTGGGGATCCGTAAGACAACACAGGTAGGTCCCTTATAAGACAAAAACTTGGAGAAGTGACAAATAAGTACTCCACATATTCATTGAACTATTTACTAAATTTAAACTTGGCACCATAAAACAGTGTTGTAGTAACCAGTATTAAACAGCAAATTAGGAAAGGAGTTGTTGCATGGAGAGAAAATCCTTTGTTTCATTAATAGTAAGCTACATTTTTGGCCCCCTTGAAATTTGTACATCGCCGTATGGCTCCTCCTGCATAACCTTTATGTAATTGCGAGTTGCAAGAACTGCAAATAAGGTTCAAGCAAGATTGGTTAGTCTCTTTACTAGATCAGTAAAAGAAAATGCTACATGAAATTCCTTTTTGAGTTTATATGGCGGCAAATTACCCTGTTAGAGTGAGGCTATGATACTATGCATAGCATATTGGTTCGTACTATGGGTCAATATATCTATTTTCAAAGTCCAAACAATCGATCTAAAACGTTTAACATGATCTCCATATGAAAATGTACTTGTAAACCAAATTTTACATTTTTTTAGAATGTTTTTACTATTATTTTTGATAGGTATAAAATCACTTGATCTGATGATTCTAGACCCCATTCAATAATAGGAATTTTCTACCTATCTAAAAAGATAGTAAAAAAATTCTAAAAAATGTAAAATTTAGTTGGCAAGTACATTTTCATATGGAAATAAGATTGAACGGTTCAGATTGACTATCTAAACTTTAAAAACAAAAATATTGATCCATAGTACGGACAAATCTGTGCTATGCATATTACCATAGCCTCACTCTTATTCTTTAAGCTGGCTAAAACTTAAATTATTTTTCCAAGTTACTTTTGCAAATGAATAAAAATTTTGGTGCTGGTTGCAAACAGAAACATTGATAAAGTATTTGAACATAAAAAATTTGGATAATTGCTTAAGAGAGAGGGGGCGGAAGGGGAATTACCACATGTCTGATAAAAAAACTTGGCAGCTCTTGAAGCATTCATCCCCTGAGCTAACTGACCAAGCGATTCATATTTAGGGGCCCCAGGAGTTTCAAAGTGTAATTTAAGTTGGCTGCATATAATTTGCATTAGTAAAAAGTCATCTCACTATAGATAAAAGAGAAAATTTTCTCATGCGTGCCTCAAATATCCAAAATACGGTATATTCCTCTGTGAAACAAGTATCGTATAACCCCCCCCACCCAAAAAAAAAAAAAAAACACAACCACAAAAGGATAAAAAAACTCATCACTACATCAGATATACAAATCCTTTAATGAAAAAACAATGCACATTTAACTGTCAATTTCACCAGAAAAAATGTCCTAAATACCCTTTCATTCCTGTTGTATTTAGAGAGCAGCATTATATTCCTATCTTTCAAAGGTAAGATATGTCATATTGAAGATCTGTAGGGTGTGATTCTGTGTGACTGAAGCTTTCACAAGGAAGACATAATTTGCTACAAATAAGAATTGCTTTACTTACAATTTGATTGCTAGAGTCATAGGGTCTACATGAACATTGGAGCTTGTACCTTGGAGAGGAGTTTGAGTTGGCGTTGGCCCGGTTTCCATTAAGGGCTCTGACATAGAATTTTCATTTTCTTAGGGCAACAATAATAAATTAGACAATGGATACAGCCTATATTCTCAATCAGAGAGTACTGAAACAATCCTACTTTTACACAAGCCTATGGTATGTTTATAAAAATATGCCACAATCAGGTAAGCTCATTCAGAGTAGATGTAGATGTGCTAGTGCCACATCATTTAGATGATACTGGCCATTGATTTATGTTTTCTTGGGGAAAGAATAAAAAATAAAACTATATTGAACTTAAAATTCTTTTTGGAGATCTTTTCTTTATTCCTTCTCCTTTTATTTCTTTTTATATTTTTTAGTTCTATCTTTTTGGGTGGGGCAGGGCGCTGGTGTTGGTACCTGTTTCAGGGGTCGGGCCCTCCTCTGACACCCTCCGAATCTTGAAGGCAGCTGCAAAAGGTTCCTCCTCAACTGTCTCAAGATGGCTACCTCCTAAGGAGGAATGTTGCCTTCTTTTTGATCTGTTTCCACAATAGAAACTTGTATTAAACCCTATGTGGCACAGACACTTCTAAAGTCGTACCATGTCTGTGTCTGAAATGTATTGTACCGTATCAATTTGTTACATAAATTAGACCTAATTTATCATGCTTACAGAAATTAATCCTCAGATCCACGTTTGACCGGGCATACTCATGTTAAATAGGTACCAGAACTGAATGGCTGTATTAACTTGAGATCTCTGATCAAAATCTTTCATAACAGAACTGAGCACCTTGATTCTCCTTACCTCCCAGTTGGAAGCATCTCAGATTCACTGACTGGTAGAGTGGGCCCAGAACCTAAGCTCTGAGCTGATCGGGCTGATCCTGAATGTCCTGCCAACATGAAAATGAATATATTATGCAATCTATCATAGAAGTAACAGAACTAGCTGTCAGATTTTAGCTTTGAATTGTGGTTTTCAGTTTTGGTTGAATATCAGATGGGGCTTGATTGGGCCAACAAGAAGTTTCTAGGAAAATCAAACTGTGGTAAATATGGGAATGAAGAGGGTATAGTGACTATCAGAGTGGCATTGATTACAAAGTACATCCTGCGCACACTAGTGACGTACGTCAGCCACACAGATAGAGGGAAGGATAACAATTACCCAGTTGAATTCTAGTAACTACCTGGACTAGATGGAGTAAAATGTCCACTATGCTGACCAGCATCAATGCCCAAGTCCTCTAGATCCTTCCTCATCCTTTCCACTGAGTCATCTGGGTTGTACTGCCCCTCTGGGAACATCTCAGGAGGCTTTGTTTTAAGATTGTCAAGTTAGAAAAGGTTCCGATGCTATATAGACTACTGAGTTGAAAATTAAAATGTAGACAGCTAAATAAAATATTACAAATTCAGGAATGTCTTGAGGATAGAATTCCTCCTCTGGAAAGTTCCTTGTGTTCTGTTGATGGTGAGCCTGTGGCGATGTTTCCCCTTAAAAATTTAAAACTCTTGCTGTTAGACTCACTCTTATAAACTAAAGGAAATAATCATTCTCCACATTTACTCACGCAAAAGCTTGTAAATCTATTCATATTATAACTTATGTTGCTCTTTTTCATAAAAAAGAAGAAGTTATGTTGCTCTGCTGCCTGTATCAGTCAATTTCACATAATTGTTCCAAAATTGAGGTGCTACTACTGGAAGTATATATATACAAGAATATTACAAGTTCGAAGCAAGATACAAGCTACTAGCTTTTGCAGGATTCCAAATAAAAACTTCACATACAATATTTGCAGAACAAAATAAAAGCATTTACTATTGGGAGACAAAAGGGGTGCTCTCACTACTTACCTTGAGACAAATTTTCTTTTTCTGGCGACTTTGGCCGAGTAGACTCCTGCCATAGGTCCATGATGGGCTTTGGGAAATAAAAGCCAGGAGGAAACTTTTCATACCCAGAAATGATTGCGACAGGAGGTACTTCCATCAACGCAGTTAATGTTATAGAACTAGAAACCTGTACGTTTCATGCCGATGGTAATTTTTATATAATGAAAAAAAGATTTAGCTTGACAACTATACAAATAAAAAAAAAATGTATACTTCAACAGCCTTTTAATTTCTGGTAATGACAACCCCTATACAGTTCAGAAGATGAAACAATTTTATCAATAATATTTCAATGTAGTTGAGGATTCGCAGCTATAAGACCATACCTGATTGACTTTTCTTCTCTTGGTAACAATTTGAGATGTATCCTTAAGCCACGACTGATACACTGTACCAGATATCATGATTTGTGCATTGTCAATTCGAAGCCTTGAAACATTGTTTCTAGCCGCTCTCCTCTTCGGAGCCTTTCGCCTCTCTGCATTATCAACCTGTGTAATGCAAGAGAAAATTTTCAGGATAACTATGTTTTCAATGATTTTAGAATAATCTGAAAATGGGAAGGTGAGAACCTTTTGGCGTTGCTCATCTTGCTGCTCAGGAGATCTACCTGTGTCAGAACAGAGGTGATGCACTAATTAATAATAGCTTTATGAATCAATCAATTAAATACAATGGACTTGAACCAAACTCAATGAAATTCTAACAAATTTGAGCCACTTTAGTTATGGCACCACATAGAACATATCAGTAATGTACGACCATTTAGTACGGAGCCCGTAAACCACAACTTGCCAGCTACAAGCATGCTTTTTTTTATGATAACCACTAACATTGAGGATTGGTAGTGTTGTCGAATGGCATGGCATCATCATGACAGGTAGGATCAGGGGGTTGAGAAGTAGAGGAGCGTATGGTGGTGTTGTCGACTTGCATGACATCATCATATCGAGGTGGTGATGGTATGATGTTGGGCATCTCTTGGTCAGGAGGTGTGGTTAAATCAATGTGTATTTCGTCTTCTCTCATATCAAACCTATCAAAAAGCACCACATAAAAAAAGTTAGATCTGTAAAATTTGGCACCTGCCTAGATTTCCTTTTTATTTGTGCTACCTTTCAAAACGATCATAGTGAAAGGTCTCTGCAAAGACATAGTCTTTGTTGTCAACCAGAGTGATGTCCTCAGCTTGAGCTGCAAATCAAATTAGTATACTGAGGTTTATTATTATTTTTTTATTATATTACCTTCTAATTTTAGAAAAAGGGGATATAGGAGAAAAAAACCTTGGTGATGGTTCTCAGAGATATCATAATCATTGATTTCAATGTGGACATATTGCTCATCCAAATCATCCAATCTCTACATTCAAAACAAGCAAGAGACCATGTGTTGTTAGCTGGTTAACAAATATGACAAGAAAGTACCACAATTAAGGAATTTCTCACATGACAAAAGGATCGTCTAAGCAACAATTAAACTAGTTTTTCTCAGACAATAGGTCAGCACCTACAGCTTAAATGGGCATGTGTAGACATGCATAGTTACGTGGGCTATTAGTATTTTTACCATGACCAAACCAACCGTGCCAATATGTTTTTTTTCACCTGTGAGGCATTTTATCGAACCCTGGTCGTGTCGATTCCATGGTACAAAATCAGACAAACCTATATGCCTTAATGGGGTCGCCAATTATTAAGTTTAATAAGTCTTCAGAGAAGATCATGTTTATAACGATTAGCAGAAGCAGCAACCAGAGCCCGAAGAGAAAAGTTGTCTGTCAAGGACGTCCCCACAGAGATCCACCAGTTTCGCTGAGAAGCAGGCCCCTCAATCGGTCAGATCTTTCCAACCGTAAACCAGCCAACTATTGTCTATTGACTGGGACCCGCAAATCAGCGACCTAGCACAAAAGCTTCTGCACGAAACGCCCCAAAGAGACTGGACTCGTTACTCGAGTAATCGCGGTACTAACACGTGTGAATAAAATAACACAGCGGGTATGCCACCGAAAGAAAACAGAAATTGTCCCCTGATATAGTTATTAAAATGGTCAACTCACCGCCAATTGACCACATAAAAAGGGGTATTTTCGTCATGAGGCAAACTAAATGTCCTACTATTACAAATTAAATAGCAAATCATTACCATATGTTCCAATCTGGCAGCGGCGAACGAATTATCGGCGCGTGGCAGGGTGGGCTCCACCTCGGTATCCACGTTCCCTGGCCCAGGCAATGTAACTGATTCATACCTATAGCGAGTAAAAGCTGTCAGATCACTATCCAACGGCCACCAGCCACCTTACTCACAAAGCGAGCTGTGGCGGATTGAAAAAGGACTCATTACATGAATAAATACACTGCAATATATTTAAGAAGTAAATATTACAATAGATTTAAGAGTTCGACACAAAACTGGTTTAACTGGATTGTTTTGAGATTTACATTCTATTTACAATTTGTAGATTAATATAATTTAATCTAGATCTATCATTTATAAAACAGCAAATAAACGTAACTAGTAGATACCTGGCCTTGGCTTTTCCTTTAGGGAGAACATTAGAATTCTTGACGGGCTTAGCTTTCCATACATCGTTGAGTTCGGCCTGAAATTAGAATACATGCACGGAGGGATGATAAAATAGAGAGAAAATATTGTACTGATAGGTCTAAGATAAAAATGAAAAAGGCGGTCAGAAAGTAAGAAGAATTACCACAAGACGGTTAATATCATCTGTGAAAGAAACGCAACGGATAAACGTCAGATTTCTATTCCGATCTCAACGAAAATAAATAAAATCGGTAAAACATTGGAAAATGAAGAAAATTAGAGAGACAGAGACGAACCATAGAGGAGCTTCACCTTCCGCTCATAAACAATAACAACTCCACCTAAATAAAGGCGGGCATTAAGTGTGAGGAGAAACAATTACAGAGAAGAAAACACTAATTTCAGGTTTATTGGAGTTTGAATGGTGTTTCTTACCCATAAGGATTCCAGAGAGTCTTAGAGCCATTGGCACTGAAGGGTTCAAAATCTCCTCACTGAAAATCAATAAAGAAATTCGAAATTCAAGTACAAAAGTGAAATTAAATTCAACAATCTTAAATCAATTAAGATGCTCTTAACAGAGGAAGCTAAAAAAAACAGAGGTACGAACAAATAACTAATTGAAATAAAAGTGAAACAGAGAAAAGGGAAGAGAAGTAAAGATAAAAAACGCACCAGATCTGAATGATGTTGAGCTTGTTAAGCTTCTTCCTGTTTATCTTCGAGTGCAACGTTGCTGCCATCCTAAAAATCAGATTCAAACAATTTGAAGATATTACAAAAAAAAACTCGGATAAACTAGAAACAATACATAAAAGCTAGCTCAAACTAGATCAGAAAGAGACTAATAGACTATATATCAACCATATCTGGCCCAGTGGTGCTTTTCTCGCAAGGAGCTGATGCGAATAGAACATATCTAATCGAAACTAGTGAGCTTATCTTATAAAATCTCAATAGAAATGATCTGGTAGAGAACTGAATTATAGAAAGAGTGGAAGAGATGTTTAGAGAATTATAGCGGGAAAAATGGAGAAGAGGGGCTTGTCAGAGAAGGACGCCTGCTTTTCTGAATGGCTGATTGCGACACCTAGTGCAACGGCTTATATATAGGCTGTTTCTCGCCGGGTTAAAATGGGGATTTCCTTTCTATAAATTTTCTTTTGTTTTTTTAAGAAGAAGATTTTCATAACATTTGACTAGTCTACAGTATTTGGCGATATTAACTTTGTAAGTAGCATTTTGCAGATAAAGCCTCACGAAAATTTGTAATCTGAAATATTGCTAATATTGCAAATTATGTTTTTAGGAACTCAGAATATTGGAGGACCTACTTGTTATTCTCTCAAAGTTTGTACCTCGATCGTATATATGCTTTTAAACGGAATTTGGAGTTTGTAAAAGAACAGTTATATCCATGTTTTATGGTAAAATTTATTTGAAATCTTTGATAATATTAACCAAAGTAAAAAACTAAAAAACTAAAATTGAAGATATGTTATCTATTATTTAAATAAAACTAAAAAAATCGAAGATGTGTTATCTATTCATTTAAATAGAGTATATATATTAAATTTAAGTTAATTTAAAAGTCTTTTAACTTTGTACTAAATGATCTATTTTTTTTTTTATATAAACAATTATGATAAAGGAAATTATTTTATTCACAACACTGCACGTCAAAAATATTAAATTGATGTACCATAATCACAACAATTAACGCTTTCTATCCATTTATTTTTTATTAGAAAACAACACAAAAATGGTTGCTGATAGTTAGGGTATATGTGCAAATTTCCATTCTAAATAAGGTCTAACAAAACATCAGCTTGCAGGAGAAGCAGTTGATTTCGTCAGACCTTGTTGCTGGCGCGCTTAGATAGGACAAAAACGAAAAGAATCAGGTCGTTATAATGGATACGAGGTGAAATGGTCAATTTTTACCATGTTTTTTGTTTTTTGTTTTTTTTTTTTGGGCGTTTTGAGAATGTTTCTTTCAATGTTAAATTAATAGAAGTATCGCATCTACTGACTTTGATAAAGATGAAATTTAACAGGAATTTTAGTTGCAGCGCACCCAGGTTTCTGACAGGTGCCTTAATTTTTTTACTAAATTTGGGATTCAATAAATATCAAATAATAAAGTTATTTCCATCAACTGTTCAGATATCATTAACAATATCTAATTGTTAATTGCACTCTCTTATATGGAGAGTGGCTAAGATACAAACGTTTGCACCAAGGCCTTGGTGCAAACGAATGGTTTTCGGATTTTCAAAGTCCAAACGGTCGATCTAAATCATTAGATGTGATCTCTATATTAAAATCTATTTGGAGACCAAATTTTATATTTTTTAGAATTTTTTTACTATTTATTAAGCCACTTTGAAAATTACTGATCACATAGTCCAGAATTTGGTTGCACTGTTTTTATTGTTCACTCAGATCAACAATTTTCAAAGTGGCTTAATAAATAGTAAAAAAATTCCAAAAAATGTGAAATTTGGTCTCCAAACAGATTTTAATATAGATTAAATATCTAACGGTTTAGATCGACTGTTTGAGCTTTGAAAATCCGAAAACCATTCGATTGCACCAAGGCCTTGGTGCAAACATTTGTATCTTAGCCACTCTCCTCTTATATGTACCTTTTATTTTGGTGCTCCATATGTATTTATATATTTTTTCCGAAAATAATATATATTTGATGACGAAAGTGTTTTATGATTCTCTAGTCCTTCATGGGTAAAGCAGATAGTTGTGATTTTCTGTTTTATTTTTTGAGACAGTGATTTTCTGTTTTATGATTCTCTACTATATATCTTTACAAAAAATTCATTGCATTTTGATACTTATCATATATCAGCACAAAAAAACTACAAATATCATTTTTCCTATTGATTTAAGTGATCTAAATAAACACTTTAGATCACTGAAACCAACGGCGCATTGTTATGAAAATATCGGTAACTTCTAATTTCAATTAAATCTATATTATTAATGTATCGTTTGTTCATTTCTTTTTTTATTTTATTTGTATCATAAAAATGATAATCAGTTTAACTGATTGTTCGTTTCTACGTTTATTTTTTCTTTTGTTTTTTCTAAGTTCCGGGCTGAACACCTAGTTATATTTATAGTTGGTTAGAACACTTTTCAATCCTTCATGAATAAAATCATGCGCAAACTTAAGAAAACACCATAGTAAGTGATAACATTTGGCATAATACAAAAAAACTCTTATGTTCTTAAATTGAGGAAGTTATATAGCAATATTGCATCAAAGGTTGAAGTGGGGCACAGATATATATATAGTATATTTACGGCTCAATAATGTCAAAATATATTGTCAAGATAGTAGATAATTGATAGTAATTGTTGGACAAACATTTCAGTCGACCATAAATCGCCATCGATGAATCGATCAAGCATTACTAATTATCCCTGTACCAAATTAATATGTAGTCGATAAATTTTAAATAAATAATAACCAGGACAGGAGCCTTAATTTGGAATTTGAGAAAGAGAATTGTCTGTGCCTTTAAATAACTTAAATTCACCTCTCTGAAGATCATCGACCTATTCGGCCAGATGACGGGTCTTAGGATAAACTTGCAAAAAAGCAATTTTGTACCAATTGCCATCCCACGAAATCCAATTGAGGTGGTTCAAAGGATACTGTCCTCACAAAGTACGCAGTTACCATGACGCTTGTCAAAGCAGTACTTACGGCACTGCCACTACACTATATGCAGGTAATCAGATTCAGCATACCTAAGGGAGTCCTAAAACATATAGATAGAGCAAGGAGACAATTCCTGTGCAGAGGAAACCAGTCCTGCGGCAAAGGGATCAATTGCTTGGTTGGTTGGAACAAGGTATGTGGACTTAGGAAGAACGGAGGGATGGGCAATTTGAACCTCGACATACAGAACCGGGCCTTACTAACCAAATGGATCTGGAAACTGGATATGGAGGAATCAGGTATGTGGGCTCAGATGATGGCTAACCTCTATGGCATCCGAAGATCTGATCAACTGTTAGTCAACCCAAGGTACTCCTTTTTCCTTAGATCGCTCTGTTACTTTACACCATTCTACAGGGTTTCGATCTCGGTTGTAGATGGCAGAGCACCAGGTCAGACAGTACGCTTAGCTTGGAGATGGACGGCAAATGGGTCTTTCTCAACCTCTTCGGCCTATGCTATTATGCATGATTCTGGAGTTCTCAACCCAATAAATACGGCCCTATGGAAAATCAAGGTTCCGACAAAGATCAGGGTCTTCCTGTGGGTGGCAATGCAAAACAAACTACTCACACAATAGATGCTGAGAAGCAGGGGATGTCAGGTTCAATTAGGATGTCACCTTTGTCACAGCCCGGCTATGGAGACAACGGTGCACCTGCTATACAACTGCTTGTTCTCCAAAAGGTTGTGGTTGATCTTAGGGGGGCTCCGGGTAAATAAAGTTGCACGCGGGGATTTAATATCATTCTGGTGGAAGCCACAAATGGCAATGTCACTAGTAGAGCGAGCCAAATGGGACAGACAATGGACAGCAGGGTGCTGGACATTATGGAAAGAGAGAAATAGACGTCTCTTCACTCAGAAGAGATTGAGGGTGGGCCACCTGACTGAATTAGCCAAACAGGATGCAACTAATTGGGTGGCGATAGGTCGTTCGAGCAGGAATATCACAGGTGTAGGGTAGAGAGGATGAGTATTAAGTAGGGTAATCCTGTAAATATAATTGTAATTAATTCGGACGAGTTATGTAAATATTTCTTTTATCAATCAAAATGTCAGCTTTTGCTGACCTTAAAAAAAAAAAACTTAAATTCCCTTCAGTCGTAGGAGGTACATATTAGCACCGTAAATGTATCCTGTGTTGACCAAATATTGTCAGTCCAGGATGCCAACTAAACCAAAGATAATTTTATACCTTCCTTATTGAATATCTTGATGTATCTTTTAAGATTCGTCCTTTTTGTTTAAAGTAGATTGAAGCTTTGTACTGAACCAATTTCAGAAATCGTTTTGGGTACTTGATTAAGACGATAGTGAAATAATATGTCCAAGGTCTTAGATTGCTAACAAACTCATCACTCATCAGGATACCAGTTCAAATATACCACTATGTAATACATATCAAAATCCTACGAAAGGCTTCCTACAAAAATTAGAATTTTCCATAGATGAACTCTTGACCACTGAAAGAGCAATAAAAGCAACAGTCAAAAGGAAGGAGTAAAAAAAGGAGTTTTGGCCTCAGGACCTTTAGAACAAATTGATGCTATTTACATCTTCCAAAGACAGAAGTAGAAAAAGGAGGGACAGATATTTGACAATGATTTTTTTTTTCTTTTTTCTTTTAATCTTCTAAAAGACCTATCTATTTAGCAACTGAGAAACTACACCTACATACCAATAAAGTGAGCAGAACATATCAAAGTTGAAATTTTGGGTCGGTAACATGAAAACATTCTGGGGATGCAGGACGTGAGAAAATGTTGTAGTTCATGAACATCTCTAAATCTGGAATGCTAGGCTGATTCCTGGTTGCATTTGGAAGCAGAATACCTGAAAAGAAACCAAAAACAATACATTACATGTTTCAGTTAATTGCTCAAAAGCTAGTTATGTTATAAACACGATTGGCACACAATGTAATGACCGGTACATTCAGAACATGCTTGTACCAGCTCTGACAAACATCATGTAGAAAGCCAATACTAAAAGCAATTTATCGATTTAAACTAGTAAAATGTAAGAAAAAGTTATTGACATCATAGATGAGCAAAAAGATGAGAAACCTGAATTAGGGGCAACTCCAAAACTGGACATGGCAGACATGCTGTGCATTGTGCTCAAACTGTCATTTACTGGGTTAGGTAAGGGATGCACAATACCAGCAGCAAGACTAAGTGGTATCCAGTCATCCTGATGAGTACCACCTTGCATAGACATATCTCCACCAAGGCCCCGGTTAGAAAAGTTCTCCTGATTAGGGTTGAAATTGCATATTGCCCTTAAATCAGTATATCTTCCATCTTCCAAAATGCCCCCCTTGACCACACATGGGGGAGAAATTAGGTTGGACACATTGCCCGTGAAATTGGGGTTAAATTGGGGATCTGGCTGGAACCAGGAACAGGAACCAGATCCAACAAGTAATTTTGGGTTTTCTACAAACCTGGTTTCACTGATATTTTTACCCATGCTTAGGCCTCCATTGCTAACAGAAATAAGGGAGCCTTCATATTTTTCTGGCTTGTTGACTTCTAGATTGATCTTGTTAAGCTTGAGGTTAGGATTTAAGTTTGGATCAGAAATGGAATCATTAGGTGAATGCCAAGGGAATTTAGATCCATTCAGCCCATCTTTGGCCTTAAGGCGCCATGAACTATCTAAATTGACTTCTATTTCGGTCAATTCCTCATCAAGCAAAGACAGCTATTTTAGAAAAAAAAAAATGGAAAACAGATAACTTATTATTAGCATTCAATGTACCTGATATATAGGGGAAAATAAGTGGATAGGATATGTATGAACTATGATCATACCATAGAAGTAATCTTAGTGAAGTATGGGTCGATTATTAGGTTTTCCAGCGAGTAATTTTTTAGGCAAATTGGGCACTGCCACTGCAATTATATCCCAATAGAAAATAAATCAAATTACACAAACTTGCTGGACAATGATGCATAGATGTTGGTGGACTAAGAACAAAGTATAACCAACAATAAAGCTTGTCTGGAAGCAAAAATCTCTATACAGGTCATGGCTATACAATAACTATTGGCTGAACATCTTATTAGTAATTAAAATGTCTAGAATGCAAAAGTCCTTATAAGACCAGCAAAAACACAGATCAAATCTAAAAAAAGGAATTTTATTTCCCTCGTATTTTGTTTTTTCTGGAAGTGGAGAGAGATGGAGGGCAAACCTTGCGGGCCTGTTGATTAAGATGGACAAAGGTGTAAAGATCAAAGCACCCTATGTGCACACATTGCTGGAACCTGGCAGCCACCTTGATTCTTGACCCACTTATCTACTTATATTTAAATATTTATGCATAGAGTCAAGAAAAGAATAAAAGTGTAGAAATTCTCTCGTTCAATCCTTAAATGTGCAAGTACTTACAGGGCAACGGAGATTGACTGTGACACAATCATCTACTACCTCAAAATCACTATCAGTACTTCCACTTTTTGTACCACATCCACCTATGCACCGGCGGACCCTAGCTAAGGCATCTTGAAGGGACTCCTCATTTGCTTTGTTGTCACAAATCATATTTAGAACCTACAAATAAAAATAGTTAGAACAGATAGTAAATTAAGCCTTCTCTCCAGAAGCATACTCGTCTGGATACACAGTTATATTTCACTTCCTAACATATTCCTTGTAGTCTTCAAACTAAACAAGATAACTCTGTAGTCTCTGCTAAACTATTCATTTCTAGTTGCAAAGCTTTCCATGCCTGCAAAGTTTTCCTTTATATCTCAAAAGACTAAAATATCCCTCTATAGTATAATGTATGGTATATTTTTTAGGAACTAAACTCAAACTTGTTTTTTACAATGTATTCCCTCTCAGTAGCCACATGTCCTTTCTCTTTACAAATACTGTCTTTTGGCTCTTCAAAGTACAATTTTCTTAAAAGAGATATTGTATTATTTTCCTATAAATAGTAATTCGTCGATACAATTAATTAATTTGTAGAGAGAATCCATTACTAGACAAGATACCTGAAGTCATAAGCAGAGAAATACCTGGTCAATTTTTCGCCTCTTTGCAATACGTATTCCAAAGCAGAAGGAACGTGTATCATTCCATGCTAGAGTTATTTTGTTCAACCCCTCCTTGCAGTATGTTTTTATCTGCATATAACAATTATTTCATTTTCAAAATAATAAATTCCTCCTTGTAAATCAAGTAAATGATACTCCTTATAATATAAGAACACAATTATGTTCCCGGACCTCATATGTTAGATAATTTCCAGATCTTATAAGGGAATACTTCACATAGCTTTTTCATACAATATTTCTATAGGCTGAATATCCATGAGACCATTGAATAAACCAAATCGACTTTCAAGCTTAAACTTTTTGTAGGGATATTTTCTACAATATGTTGACCCTACAGAAGGAAGTACAATCTATCATTTTAATTTTCTCATGAAATATTTAACCCTAATTGTTGAAAAAAAGATACACTAACCAAAGGACCATCATCTCGGCTGTTGGTCCCCAAAAGCTGTGAAGAAGGTCTATTAAACACTCCCAATTTCGTTCCTATTTTCAAATTACAGAATCAACAGATGGAATCGAAAGAAATAGCATAAACTAAAAGAAATATTCAACCGGGGGGGGGGGGGAGTGTAGGGGGTGTAGGGGGGTTGAGACAGACCATTTATATAAAAATCAGAATCAAGAGGCCAATGCATTCTAAACTGTACTTTATCATTCATGAGCATACTCCAAACCTATTTCAAAAAAAGGAAAGAAACAAACATCAAATGTGATAAGTTTATGGCACACTGCTGCAAAATTTCTCAAATAAATAGAGGTACAGTACAATAGTTATTCAAGCTTGCAGAAAAAAAGGGCTGGACATAAAATTGTCATCTCAGATCTCCATAGTAGTCCAATCTAGCACCAGAATGAACATTAACACTGGTAAATTACACCCAGCGCTATATGGGGGAGAGGGGCAATTAATATTGTGCATAAAGTTTGATCATAAAAAAAAAGATTTGCTCATGGCCATGCTGGTTCAGATGAATAGTACATGAAGACTTACCTGAAGCTCATGTTGGGTGGATTGGAGAAGTTTCATGTGTAGATTAGAAAGTACAAAAGTTTTCTCCACACAGAGCGCTGGGCTTGAACTGAATTAGAAAAGAAAGTCAAGAAAAAATAAAAAGGAGAAGTGATAAGGAAAAAATAAACAAATAGCTTACCCATCTGAGGCAACAAGAGAAGGTACCAGCTTCACTGGAAGTAATGGATATGCCATTGACACCCAAAATCTGTGACAATAGAAACCACAAACTTTTGGTTAAAATGAAAATATTTTATCAAGAGAACAGAATAATCAGGCCTAAATCAACTAAAAGTCGATGAGAAGTTTGAAACTAATAATCTATCACAAAAGTAGTTTGTGGTACTTGCAGAGAAATGTTTACTTGTTAAATAAAACACTAAAACTTTTGGAATATGAAATTGAGGAAAAAAAGTTGAAAACTTACGGGTCAGCCCGTTGAATACGGCAAATCTCGCATAAAAATCGAGTTGGCATATTAAACTGTCCATCAACTGGATCTGATACAATCACACATCCAGCATGCTGCCATATCCGACATCTGCGATCTTCACACTGGAATATATTATAATTACACTTCTCTTAAAAGGAAAATTAATAGAAGTAAAACAGCAATAGAATGGTTCACTGAACCAGCAATTCCATGGTACTGGGATTTTCAGCACTTGGGAGTAGTAGTTAGTGTGTGCGGGTACTTTCATATGGTGCCCGTTTTATTTAAAAAAGACTCAGAAAGAAAAACAAACTCACAGTGAAAGAAGTAGAATATCTAATATTGGGCTTAATTATATTAAGTATTAACCATCATTTCAATCCGAAGCATATATAACCACTAATGAACAGCGGGTAATGTAATCAGATTTGTCACTGGTAGGTTCTTTTTGCAGATTCTATCAAACCCATTCTTATGGTGGATGAAATTTCAGTCAACTGATACCAAAACGTAAGAATTCTCAATGTTAAGAGGAAAATGCAACCTGAATAATCGGATCAAGAGGTAAAGAGCTGCCACATATGCACCTAAACCTGTGCCCTTCCTTCTTTTGTACCACAGTAACAAGATCAGGCCTTTTTACTGCTACCGGTTTAGTTACTTGTTCCATAGCTGGAGTAATTTCTTGTCTACGGATCACCCTTTTCCTTTGCTTGATGTTTCTGAAAGAAGAATAGTATATGATCCATATTGCCATCTAAAAGAATATGGCATACAAACTGTATAAAATAGCCTTCATGAACATGTAATCCATCAACTTAATATTATAACAGTAGAATTAGTTTACTATAGGATTACATACAGCACGGCCTAACAAGTGCATAACTGTTGCATGAATTTTACTGGTCAGATGATGTGCTACGGCTGGTCCTGTATCCTCTTAAGCTTAATCACAGAGTATCAAGTGGCTGCTTAAAGACAAATATTATGTGGGTTGCACCGTACAAAGGTTTTACTACCATTAATTTTGAAGCATGCCCCTGGTTATCAATTTACAGTAGTTCAGGAATCAGGAATCTGTTGCAAAGAAAAAATAGACAGAGAGGAAAGTCTGCTTCTTGCCCCTGAACTATTGCACTTAAATCATGAAAAGCTTTTTTGGTTCCATCAAACCCCTATTGTTAAAGAAGATGACGTCCAACTACATCAGCACCATGTCATCAAAATGGCACCACTCAAGCGCCAGACCCAGTACGTAGCCACTATCTTAGTGCAGCATCATTGCCACATATGCATATAATCGTGCCGGTGCAACATTACTTATTTCTAATGTGAAGGACTTCATTGAACCAAGAGGAGTGCAGGGGGGCCAATTGAACCCAAAAAAAAAAAAGCTCAAGGGCTCAGTTAAACCAAGTCCCCCAGTTTAAGAGCAAAAGGCAGTCTTTCCATAATAAGAAATGCATGTAAAGAAAGATTACCTAAAAGCACAGTCAATACACCTTACAATTTCTTCTTTTCTTATAGGGTTTGTATCTGTTACAGCATAAAATGGATTTGGAGTAAAAATATGAATTGTCATTGTTTTGCATGGAGAATCAGATATAATCAATAATGTTTACCTTTGTTCTCATTCAGTGCCGCTAAAATCCGATCGGTAAGCTCCTACAATGCAACAAAAAAGTAAATATATAATAATTGAATATGGAATATATCAAACAGATAGTACATAAAAGAAAATGATAAGGAAAAAAGATTATCATATCAAAACAAGCGATTTCTGCACTTGAAGAAACAACTCACTCCAAAAATATAAACATGTTTTTATTCGGAATTAAGCTACAATAAGGCTTAGTGTACTCCAAATTGATGCTTGGGAGATGAAACCAAAACTCAAAACTGAAATTCTAGGTATCATTCTTATTCTCAAAAGGCTATTTTTGAGGTTCTTATTCCTGGCAGATTCTCCAACAAGCAAGATTTCAAAGATGAGACGGATAATCACATAAAAAAGGGTGACTCATATTGCAACTAAACAACCTTGATCTTGTGTTATATTCTTGTTTGTCCGGATTAACCTAGTTTAGGCCTTATTCCCAACTTATCCCAAAAAGAACATTGAAAAGATGAGAAGAGATATAGCGTCAAAATGAAGGACAAGTGAAATGTTAGCTTACATGGAGCTTTTCTAGGCCTAAATCCCAGCATTTCCTTTTCATGAGCTTGAGCAAAACGTATTGTAACCTAATTACTGCCTCAATTCAGAACCAACTCCAAAAATTGAGAAAAATAGATGGCTCCATACCTGCTTCTTTCCAGTTTTGCGCAATCCGATTTCGGCTAATAGACTTTGCAAATCCCTTACAGTGAAACGTAGCAACTTTTCCTGTATTTTCAATTAGCCAAAAATTTCCATGAAAATTTTGGTAATATGACAGAAGGAGAATTAATGTAACATAGATCAGAGTTTATCTCAGCCCCAATTTATCTATAGGAATGTAACCAAACACAGATCAAACATTAAAGAGACAGAGCAATCAGCCCATAAAATATATACATTTTGGTCTTTCATATTGAAGGTAAAACATTTTCCTCAGAAAACAACTCCAAACAAGTGTACAAGAAGTAATTAAAAACAAAAAACAAATGCAGACTACATTGTGAATATCATAAAGATATATTGCTCAGAAAGGAAGTTGCGGCAACAAGTAAATGAGAAAAACTTCAGTAGTGAACGAGTTGAACAGTTTTGATTCATATCCTTGGTTCTTAGTGGTATTGCCAAATACATCTTGAACTAAATATTCAAGAAACAGAGTAATAACTATTTAGAGACTTCTACTAGGTCTAAGAGAGACAAAGAAATAAGAGCGACCAGTAAATCAGCACACAGATTATATATTGGGGAAATTGCACTTTGCCTACATGGAAATTACTATACCTGTTAATCTTGGCAATTTTCATGATTTTCTTGAGAAAAAAATGTTATGATATTTTAGGAATGTGATCTATTTAACCTTGCATGGTTGATCTCTCTAAAGATAAGTTAGAAACATTTTTCAGGATGACACAGATTTCGAAAATTCTTTTTGAGGATTGTTCTTCAAAATAGCGTTTACATCTTATTTCCGAGAGAAGGTTTCCTCAAATAGATGTAAACCCTCGCTTATTGTCACCCAAAAAATTGTGGATTCTTACTCTTAAACCCCCTAATTTTCAAGAAAATTACGTACTGGATATGTAATTCTGTACTCAAAAGAAAGAAAAAGAAAAAGCGAAAACACGCACGAAAAATATAGAGAAGGTACTGAGCACAATTTTTCGAGATAAATATTCGAAAATGCGAGGTCATGCCTGGCATATGGTAAAGTATCAACGCCTGGTCAGACGAGGAGAGAGTACCTGACATCCTGAGACTGCATCCATATTTGTTCTTTAGCCCCCAAAATTCTGACAAAATTGAGACTTAATTTGGGGGTAGAAAAGAGGTAGGATGGCGAAGGAGGGAGGGGGGGAGAGAGTGAAGTGGAAATAGAGGGAGCTGAGAAGTGTGATAGAGATGGAGAGAGGAAACTTGAGAGCGAGACGAGAGAGGATCCGTATCCTCTGCATTAACTCAAAAGGGAATCTTTTGAGTTAATGAATTTTAACCGTCCGATTTTAAACGGAGCCAATCCGGCTCGTGTCAATAACATAGGGAGCCCTTTAATATTAGTCCAGATCTTGTTTGCACGAATCTTAAAATATATTGGACAGTCGAGATTCATTAACTTAAAAGATTATCTTTTGAGTTAATGCAGAGGATATGAATTCGACGAGAGATGGGGGCAAATAAGTAAACCTGTCTTGCAATATAAACCTCGATTTTAAGTTGGGCCCACGACTATCCAACTCTCAGCCTCTCAGGTATACTATTTCGTTGTAGACCGTGTCTACGACGCAATTTGATCAAAGCGTGCTGTGTCGAGGGAAAACAAGGCCAAGGGTAAAGCGGGCGGGAACGGGTGCAACTCGTGGAATTAGGATCCGTTCATTTCGTAGAAAATATCGAAATGAATAATAATAATAATAACAATAAAAATAATAATTACATAATGAGTACGTCAATGATACTTTGCATTTTGCTGCATAGTACCAATCAAGAATATTATATTCGAAATTTCAAGTTTTGAGATTTAAATGTTTTATTTACATATAGGAATCTTATAGCAAAATCATATTCTATGGTTTTAAATTTTTAGTTTTGAGATTTAAATGGTTGTCTTATGCAAAGAAATTTTGTAGTAAAATTGTAGGGTTTCATTTTTTTTTTGTCTAATATCTTTTCTTATTTGTTATAGAAACAAAACAATTTCTGTGAAATGGTCTAGAATTATTCTTTCAAAAAAAGGTAACCAGACCTTTTAATTCGAACAAAAGGTAACCAGACCTTTTTGATAAAATATATAGAAACAAAACATCTGATTTTATGCTCCAATATGCTCCACGTCTTTTTTTCCGTTTTCAAAATTCGAACAATCGATCCGAACTGCTCAATATGATCTTCATATTAAAATATTATTGGAGACAACCTTCAAAAAAAAAATATTATTGGAGACAAAATTTTATATTTTTTGAAATTTATCAATATATTTTAGATAGGAACAAAATCACTGTTTTGGATGGTCCAGAATCTTCTAAAAACAACGATTTTATACCTATCTAAAAATTAGTAAAAAAATTCCAAAAAATATAAAATTTGGTCTCCAAGCACATTTTAATACAAAGATCATGGTGAACGGTTCGGATCGACTGTTCGGACTTTGAAAATAAAAATAAAAATGTGGAGCATGATTGGAGCACAAAACCAATGGTGCATTTTAATCCTACTCATTTTCATGACCCTTTTAATATTTTGATATATTACTAGCAATATTTTCCATTGTTTTACAACACGAATACACGATTGCTAAATTAGTAATTAATATTACATCCTTACAAGATTTTTAAGTGTTCAACACGATCACAATGATTTACAATTGAAATTATATGCTCCAACAACACAATTAGAAATTTCAAAAAAAAACTAAGAGGCAATTTTATGTGCAGACGAATGCATCCAATTTTTAAGAATTGTAAAATCCCTGCATGATTTTACTATTTATTAAGATGGTACAAAAATTCAATGGTTTGAAAACAATAATTTTGTAAAATACTTAATAAATAGTAAACAAATTCAAAAAAAATATAAAATTTGATCTGCAATCACATTTTAATATATCCATCATATTGAACGGTTTGGATCGACTGTTTGGACTTTGAAAACTTTGAAAATACACAGTGTCATTCGATGTCACCAAATAAGAGTGTCATCCGATCCCTCCTCTTTATAAAATGTAATGTAACATTAATTTATAATATTTATTTATAATTCTGATTATGCCGGGCATAAGAACAGATGAAAAAGTTGGACACGAGCCGAAACCAAATTTTGGTTTCACGAGGGATGGTTACTGGACAGACCTTCGACTAATACAACAAGGGTCTGCATCCTCCAAGTAACTTAAAATTTGAATTTAGATCTGGACCGTCCGATTATAATGAGGATCAATCTGATTCAAGTTAAAGTCATTGAATCCTTTTAATATTTGTGTGGATTTTGATCCAACGGTTCAGATCTGAATTCAAACTTTGAGTTACGTTAGGAAATCGGAATTCATACAAAAATCGAATTTCACTGGGGAACAAAAAATGTTAGGAAAAGAATTTTAAGCTTCTCATAAGTTCAAAATTTATAATTATATCCATGAAAATTTATAAATTATATACATCTATTTATCTTTTAGGTCTTCTTTTATTTATAAAATAAATTGCATTATATTTAATTTTTTAGTTTCATTTCCGATTTTACTGTTGTTTCCACCATTGATCCACATCCAAATGAAATTCAAATAACCAAGGTTACATAATATTTCTATTTAAATCCTGACTGTCCGATCCGAATTCGTATGAATATAAAAGAGACCCGTGCATTTCACCTCAGACCGAATTGACTAGATTATAATCGAATGGTCCGCTAAACAAAAATATTATGTTACCTCATGGGATATAGATTCAATCCAAATACCCGTTTTAGGAATTCATATCATGTGAGGTAACATAAATTTTGAGTTTATATTCGGACCGTTTGATTGAAAGGCCGTGTGCATACTACCTCAGGCCGGATTGACCCGGATTTTAATCGGATGGTCTGGATTTAAACACAAATATTATGTTACCTCAGAGGATATGAACTCTCGTTTCATTTCCGATTTTACTGTTGTTTTCACCACTGATCCACATCCAAATGAAATTAAAAAAACCTAATGTTACATAATATTTCTATTTAAATTCTGACTGTCCAATCTGAATCCGTATGAATATGAAAGAGAACTCGTGTATTTCACCTCAGACCAAATTGACTGGATTATAATCGGACGGTCCGCTAAACAAAAATATTCTGTTACCTCATGGGATATAGATTCAATCCAAATACCCGTTTTAGGAATTCATATCATGTGAGGTAACATAAATTTTGAGTTTATATCTGGACCGTTCGATTAAAAAGGCCGTGTGCATTCCGAATTCATATCCTCTGTAATACTCGAGAAAGTACGATGAGGTCTCAGTCGTCAGATTTAATTTTACACGAATCTCAAAGCACAAATAATACTGCCCCCTCCAATCACCCGAATAGGCACCGGCTGAGAGTAAATCCGGGCCGTAAAGTGATTTACTGTTCTGTACAATATTACAGAGGATACGGGTCCGTGCATTCCACTCAGGCCGGATTGACCCGGATTCTGATGGGATGGTCCGGATTTAAACACAAATATTCTGTTACCTCAGAGGATATGGACTCTAGTTTTAGAGCTTCGAACAATTAAAAATTCCAGAAACCAATATACAGGCCGATGCCTGACATGCTCAAGGAAAAGCCCATAATTACGATCTCTCTTACCTCTTTCTCCAATCCATAATCCCAGGCCCATTTCTTAAAACCTTCGTCGTTTTCACTTTTCTCTCGGTGCTCCCTAATTGGAGTAATACTGTAGCCGAATCTCTCAGCCGCCGTCTCCCGTCGGCTCACTTCCCGGCGATTTGATCTCTCCGCCACGAATCGTGGAGTTATTAATGGTTAGAAGGCGTTAAAGATACACCTCCTGTTGCTCTCTCTTTCTCATCTCTCTATCTCTCTACGTGCGAAATGGTCAGTGCTTATTTTCTTTCGTTATTTTTTCATGCTTTCTATTTTTTTTTTTCGATTTGAATTGTCGTTTCGCAAGCTTAATTTGATCTTTTAGCAAGAACTTCCAATTGAACGCGAATAATCACCAGTTCAGCACTGATTTTATTCTGTAGACATTTTCAACACTCTTTGGTTTTTTTTTTTCTCTTTTTTCATTTTAATTTCCTCCCTGGATTTAAAGATTACAACGTCAGATTAACGGTGTATTTTGTTAGTTAACCCCAAATTAGCACATAAGGGAACCCAATTATTGTTTTTGAAAAATCGCTATAGAGGCTTGGTACTAATTAAGTTGGAAAATTTCTGATTAACGACTCTGGCTATTCCCTTCATTTAATTTACGCATTTTAACTGTAAATATTAGGCAACACCATTTATCGCCGGATTGGCTGTGGCAGCGGCTGCTCTGGCAGGCCGGTATGGGGTTCATGCATGGAATGCATACAAGGCCAGGCCTGTCGTACCACGCATGCGCAAATTTTATGAAGGCGGTTTCCAGCAATCCATGAATAAGAGGGAGGCTGCTATGATTTTAGGCGTCAGGTACATAACATTTGTCATTGCATATTATATTATTATGATCGTTCTGTGTCCACGTTGAGTTTAATGGGAATTGTGATGCCTTTGTACCAGTCATGATTCATGATTGTAACCTTTTGTTCATGTAATGGAGTATGTACCTGGTGGGTTGTTGTGGAATTAATGTATTAGCTGATAGGTTTGTGGTTGTGGGTGATATCCTTTTGTGAAAATCTTTTTGTTTGCATCACGGATTACGGTTCATTTAAGTTTTGGATTCCCATTGAAAGAGAAGCAGTTAAGAAAAGATTTGGTGCAGTTAAGTTATTCCCTTGTTGTAGAAGTTGATTGCATGTTCTTGGATCTGTGCATCAAATTCAGTTGAAAGTAAAAAAAAAAAAAAAAAAAATAGGCTAGATTGAACTGTATATGAAAGGGAACGCACATGGTAGTCTTGCTAGAGTCTAAACAAAAACATAGCATTAATTTAAATTTTTCGCACTTCTGAGAATTTGTTCCTCTGTATATACATATGTAGAAATTCAACTTTTTTGTGTTTTACTCTTAAATATATTTGAACAGGGAAAACGCCCCTACTGACAAGGTTAAAGAAGCCCATAAGAAGGTCATGGTGGCAAACCATCCCGATGCCGGAGGTAGCCACTACTTAGCCTCCAAAATAAACGAGGCAAAGGATGTACTATTAGGGAAAACAAAAGGTGGCGGCTCAGCATTTTAACAGTTCTACTTGTGCTGATGCGGTTTTAGTTGATGATGTGTCATGCATATTGGATTACCAATACAAATTGGAATTTTGAAGTTTAATTTGTTTTATAAAGTTCGGTTAACGTTCTAGTTGCCTAGTCATGATGTGTTCCGATTTTGGAATTTTAGGTCTTAAATTTTAGTGCAAACATTGATTGCGGTGCTGATGCGGCACCACGCTGTGCCAACATGCCATACACATCAGCCTTCCAAGTGTCACAGCATTATCAAAAACATAATAAAGCAACAAATTACCATTTATCTTGTGAAAAAGATGGAATGCTTTAATATTCTTGTACTCTATACTGCTATACCGGTAAACTTTACTTGACGATGGGTTATTTCTGCTTCTTTTTTTCTATATACTGTACCCTATCTATTGTACTATGATAAAGGTTTGCAAAAATTGAACCGTCATGCAAACCGAAAGATCATAAAAATTATCAACAAAAAAGGAAAGGTTACCTCTTGAAAAGAAACAAATGTGAGAGTAGAGAGCTCAAAATTTGTTTTAGTGAGAATGAACAGCTTACAATACATGTTCTAGTAAAATGGCAGGATGTAGCTTGCTACTTTGTTAAAAAAAAAAACGATAATAAGAACCAACAAAATAGTTGATTCAGTTGCCTCATAATTTAGGAGGGACTTGATTTTCCACAAGGAAAATTATAATGCTAAAAAGTTGGAAATTTCTCTGTGTTTCTTCTACCACTCTTTACAGTTTTTATCAGGAGTGAAATGGATGCACAAATGACCTAGGTATGTGAAGGTGCCACAACATCACCCGGGAACAGTCTGAAGGGATGCCTTTCAGGTTAGTTTCCTCCTCTCTCGTTGCCTCCTCCAATACAAATTTAATGAACTCCTGACAAGTGACAACCAAATAATCCAATCAGAATCTAATCTCACAACAGTTTACATATCTCACAAATTTACAACATATCCATGTAACTCTAGAAAATGTTTTACATGTAATGATTCTTCTATAAAATTTACAACAAATTTTGGTAGGTTAGTTCAGACAGATTATTTGGAGTTTCTGGAGAAGTTCATGTAATGATTCTGCTATAAGATCTTTCAATAACTTGGCTGACTCACATTTTTCTTTTAAAAAAATAATATGTGTACATTTAGGTCAAAATGGAAAATTTAAAACCATATTTGTAACAGAGAATGGAAAACTAAAGATCTTTGGAGCAAACCTTGGTGGTGTTTGTCGTAGATTTTGTTCGATTTGTGCTGCTCAGGTCCCATAAAATAGAGCTATCGAACCCGATCCCAAACACATTTATCTTTCTTGCATTAGATCTAACATCTTGTAATGAAGCAATCGTTTGATTTGCTCGGCTACTGGCATCTTTAGAAAACCACCCTGCAATATTGGATTCCTGACAAATAGGTCCTTCGATGATCACTTTTCTCCGGTTCATTCCAACCGTTGCAACTGGCCAGACTCCAAACCTCCTGTATGAATACCATCAAACTAAGAGTTAACATAATAAAAATGGCTATTTCATCTTGTTTATTGAATTGAAATTTTTAATCATCATGTTTATGTCTAATTTGTAAATGTGTTTTTTAAGCACACCCATGTCATGGTTTTCATAACAATGCAAGCTTTCATCTAGCGGATTTTGGATCTCACGCTGAAACAAACTCCGAGGCCGCCTTTAAACAACAAAGTAAAAAGTTTAATATGATCTATGCGGAGCTTCATTAAATAATGTGAAGAACAAAATAGTTGTCAGTTATATAATAAATATGTCGAAATACCGAATTATTTCGAATTATTTATTTTATTTGCTGAATGATGATATATAATAAATTATACTATTTTTGGGTCACCGTATATAAAATAAACATATGAATGATTGTCTTTGACATATTGATAACAAACATGAAACATAGATGCCTAAATTTGTATATAACGACAAAGTGTCGCATGAATTGGATCATATATGTTTATATATGATTTCAATTTTGTAAAAGTTCATTAAGGATGAGTTTGGATGGGAGCTAGAATAACTAGAATAGTGAAATTTGATAAAAATAGTGATTTTCAAATTAGTGTGAAAATGATGCTATTCGTATTAGCAAAAATATTGTTTGGATTGTACATGTGGAATAGTGTTAACAATGTGCTAATTATAAGAGGAAAGATAGGCAAGTGAGATCTCAAACGAATTGTCACGATATGGAGATAGCGGAAGCGGTGTCAAATTTGTCATTTTGAAACTGTGTTGGCGGAAATTCAAAAAAGAAACATGTTTTTCTCTCTCTTCATACTTCCGAATAGTAGTTATTCCAACATTTACAGGTTATGTTTGGATGACGCAAGAATAGCAAGAATAGAGGCTATTCTAGAATAGAAGCTATTCGGAATAGCAATGTGCATCCAAACAACATTTTTGCTATTCGGAATAGCTAAAATAGCTGCTATTCTCTATTCCTTGTAAATGTTGGAATAACTACTATTCGGAAATGTGAAATGAGAGGAAAATGTTTCTTTTTTGGATTTCAGCCAACACATCCCGAAATGACAAATTTGATACCACTTTCCGATATCTTCACGTCGTGACAATTCATTTGAGATCCCACTTGCCTATCTTTCTTCTTAATTAGCGCATTGTTAACACTATTCTTTATTGATTACAACTATTCACTATTCCACAAATACAATCCAAATAATATTTTTACTAATCCGAATAGCACTATTTTCACACTAATCTGAAAATCACTATTTTTTCTCTATTCTCATTTACTATTCTAAAATTTCGCTATTCTAGCTATTCTAACTCTCATCCAAACGTACCCTGTAAGGAATAGAGAATAACAGCTATTCTAGTTATTCCGAATAACTCATATTCTAGAATAGTCTCTATTCTTGTGTCATCCAAACATAGCTTAATGGAATTAGAATAACCATCACGAAATTATTGTATATTCATATCCAAATACTTAAATGTTATGAATTCGGAACTTATTCTTTTCCATCTATCTAACAAAACAAATTAATTCTAACTTCATAAGGAGAAGTATAACATTTTCAACCTTTTCCTTTTGGGTGATAATATGGACAAATTTAACAAATGTATGTTGAGAAGATCTCCACAAACAGGACCTACACAAATGGTCTTCCTAAGTGGTCAACACGTTGAAGACAATTAATGTTTGTGGCTCTCAACAAACTTTACACACAGCAATCATAATTAACGAATTAAAATGGAACACCGAGAATAATAATACTTTTCTTTAAAAAAAAAAGGATGGAATACATGGGGTCATGTAATGACAGATTCTTCCAAGGTGAGACAGAAATAGGGGTGTTTATTGGGTCCGGTTTAGTCGGTTTTGAACCGAACCGAATTAGTTTGGACCAAACAGTTCAGTTTGTTCGGTTTAATGGTTCGGTTGGGTTTATTTTTTAAAACCGAATTATAATTTCGGTTCGGTTCGGTTTAATTTTTTTTAAAAACTGAAATAACCGAACCAACTGAACTTTTATATATTATGAATTTGGTCCAGACCGTTCCTGTTTATTTCTTAATACCCCGGTTTATTTCTTAATCAATTGCTTTAAATACTTCGGTTTATTTCTTAATATCCGGGTTAGGGCTATACAAAAAACTCGCGACTCGTGAGTCGCTCGAACTCAACTCGGTAACGAACTCGCTAACAACTCGTTCATTTAAAATTCGAGTTAGTTTGACTTGAGTTGAATAACTCGTTTAACTCATGAGTTGAGTTCAAGTTGGGCTCAACTCGCTCGTTACAACTCGTGTACTCGTTTCGCTTGTTAAATCGTTGTGGATTGTTTGTTAATTCAATATTTACTTCTCATATTATTACATAACAACAGTCATCAGTTCAAGTGTTCAACATTTCAACACCTTAAACGAGTTGACTCACAAGTCACAAGCCAACTTGAGTTACTCGCGAGTTGAGTTCGAGTCAGTGAGCCAGCTCAGCTCAGTATTCTCAACTCGAGTCAACTTGACTGACTATCTTCCGAGTTGAATTCGAGTTATCCATAACTCAAGCTAACTCGGCTCGTTAGCAGCCCTAATCTCGGTTTATTTCTTAATATCCCGGTTTATTATAAATCAATTGCTTTAAATAAAAAAATTAATATATTTTGGTTTGAACCGAACAAACCGAAATAAAACTTTGATTCGGTTCGGTTTGGTTGCAATGCTAAATTGGTTCGGTTCTATTTTAGAAACCGAATTATTACTTTAGTTTGCCTAGTTTGATTCGGTTTCAACCGAACCGAACCGATGAACACCCCTAGACAGAAATATATGTGAATATGGTACATTATGGAATCCATATCCTATGAGGTAACACAATATTTCTGTTTAGATCAGGACCGTCTGATCAGAATCCGGGCAATTCGGTCTGAGGTGGAACATTCGTACAATTAGACGGTCCAGATCTTAACATAAATATTATGTTACCTCAACCAAAAAGCATGAAAGAAAATGCGACCATGGAAAATTCAGCTTTTTTGCTGATATGCACGACAGAATGTACTATATGCAAGATTAGATTAATTTTCATCCACAACACCAAAAAGAAAATTAATTAAAGAACAAAAAAAAAAAAAACTAAAGGACTTACATACTTTATTTTCCTCATCTCTTCAAAAAAATTGAGATCATATATAACAGATGCATCGGCAAAATGCACGATGCCGGCCAGGCGGTGGAGCTCAATGTGCCTCAGTGCAAGGTTTCTCTGGTGGTCTATCTCCCTTGCCGGCGTCGTAAAATTTTCCTTGTACGTGAGATGCCGGTACATCAATTTCGTATCACGTAGCGTCTCAGCAGTAATCTTCGATTTCTTTCGTGCCTCTACCACAATCCACAACAGTGGTGGAGACACAGTTGCTAGGTTTTGGGCTAGCCTTGTCAGTTCAATTGGTTCTAACTTGCCATCAGATCGGGTAGTAGTTATAACAATGAGCGAGCCGTTTAAGCTGTGATTTGTGCTCCCGAAATGCGGGTGATTGTCTAAAACAGCCCCGGCATTGTCAGACAATTCACCAAAAGGTTTGAGTAGCTGAGAGAAGATGGAGAAGCGGTTACTTAGGACAGACATGGTGGTGTTAGGAGGCACAAATGCGACGATGAAACCGGTTGTGAAGAAAACAGAGAAGTGGATCAAAGGATTGACCCAATTTTGTAGCTTATAATTTTTTGATCTGTGAGAGGGGGATTCCATCACAAATTTCCAATCAATCAATGCACTTTTCTCTAGTGTTCTTGCTTGTAAGAGGTTGAGGAGCGCCAAAAAGAATTAGAACAGAGCAAGAAGATGAACAGTAACGCAGAGTAGAGGGAACCTTTTAAACGAAATTTTTATTAATAGAAAATAAAATATAAAAATATCGACATTGAAGAAGAGTTTCGCGGAAATTTGAAATATAGCTAAAACGTGATAGTCCATAACGTCTAGGATACTGTAGCTGGACGTTACGGACCATCACGTCTAGTTAATCTGATCGCTAATGATCTAACAAAAAAATACTGTAGCTGGACGTTATGGTCTATAACATCTAGCTACAGTTTTTTTTTTTTTTTTGCTGCTGCTTAGTTTGTGAATTTTTTTGAAAAAAAAAAACACTGTAGCTGAACGTTATAGACCATAACGTCCAGCTACAGTGTTTATTTCGGTTAATTAGCGGTAATTTGATTTCGTTAAGCTGGTCGTGATGTTCCATAACGTCCTTAGACATTATAGAATATCACGGTTTAGCTATATATGAAATTTCCGCAAAACTCTTCTTCAATGTTAGTATTTTTATATTTTATTTTCTATTAATAAAAATTTCAGACCCTTTTAATGTTGTCAGGTAATCAGATTTTATTTAGGGGGTGCTTGTAAAACAAACTGTGAAATTGTTCTTTCCTCTTTTGGTTAGAAAGAAATCTTTCGTTCTCCTCCATCGATGGGGATATATATATAGCCTATTGCACCTCAAAATTATATAATTAAGAGGGATACCGTATTTAATTAATAAATAAACAGAATTATAATTAAGGAAAAATTGAGGGTCAACTTTCTCGCATGATACAAAACTTTTGTCTCATTTCATGATTGGTCTATTTTTTTTTTTTTAGTAATTTTGCTTAGATAAAATGGGTTATCTCCTAAGTTTATATATCCACAAAAAAATTCAATCAAATTAGAACTTACTTTATACAGAAAATATTATATTAACCACTAGACTAAATTGAAAACTGATTCTTCGATTAATCCTAAACTTATGATTAATATGTGCTCCATCCTTTATATTACTGAATACATTTTATATATTACAATTAAATAACTTTTTTTATATTTTCTATTGAAATATCAAGTGTCCATACACCTTATACATATACATCCGAATTTTTTATTTATATCCAAAAAATAAATCAAATTACAAAAAATACCCATGTTATCTCGAAAATTTGAAAAATACCCAAACCGGAAATTTTTTTTCCGGATTTGGCCTCTAAATCCGGAAAAAAAATTTCCGGAAATTGAACTCCAAATCCGGAAAAAAATTTTCCGGATTTAACATTTTTTTTTTTTTTTTTTTTTAGCAAAACCGGAAATTTTTTTTCCGGATTTAACATTTTTTTTTTTTTTTTTTTTTTAGAGTTTCCGGAAAATTTTTTTCCGGATTTAACTTTTTTTTTTTTTTTTTTTTTTTTTTTTTTTAGAGATTCCGGATAAAAAAATTTAACTTAACAAATTTTTTTTTTTTTTTTTTTTTTAGAGATTCCGGAAATTTTTTTCCGAACTAAATAATTTTTTTTTTTAAGAGAAAAATAGCTAAAATACTGAAATCTAACGCTACAAAATCGAATTGTTTTTTTAAATATTTGTTTCATTAATTTAAAAAATTTCAAAATGGTGTAGAATAATTTAGAAATTATCAAAATAGCTAAAATACTGAAATCTAACACTAAAAAATCAAATTATTTTTTTAAATATTTGCTAGATTACATTTTTTTATATATAATTAGCATATTTATACTAAAACAAGCCAAATTACTTGATTTATGCTGAATTACACTAAATTACAATAATTATGTAGAATTATGCTAGAATACGGTAAAGTACGCTAAATTACGTACGAATAGGGATGATATCTTCACTGAGAAGGCGAAAAACGACGACGAAACTTCAAACGGCCATAAAACGGCGCTCGAGTGTCCAATTTCAGCAAATGACCACTTTTCGGAAAGCTTGCGAAAATGCGCATGCGTCCGAACTTGCTTTGCGAGTTTTCCAAATTCAGAATCGCCAAAAAACAAATAGAAGAGCCTCAAAACTTCAGTTGAAGTTTCCGATTAAGATTTTCATTTCTATTATTCAATCTACGTAGCTCAGTAAATTAGTTATGTAATAAACTTTTAGAACACCAAATTTTATTATTTTTGGAATTTTTTTTACTATTTTTTATGATTTATGAAAGATGCCACAAAATAAGCCCCATTTATACGTAATTTAGCGTAATTTATCGTATTTTAGTAAATTTACCGTATTTTAGCACAAAATCGGCCCTATTCGTAGTAAAAAAACAATTCGATTTTTTAGTGTTAGATTTCAGTATTTTAGCTATTTTGATAATTTCTAAATTATTCTACACCATTTTGAAATTTTTTAAATTAATGAAACAAATATTTAAAAAAACAATTCGATTTTTTAGCGTTAGATTTCAGTATTTTAGCTATTTTTCTCTTAAAAAAAAAATTTCCGGAATCTCTAAAAAAAAAAAAAAAAAAAATTTGTTAAGTTAAATTTTTTTATCCGGAATCTCTAAAAAAAAAAAAAAAAAAAAAAAGTTAAATCCGGCAAAAATTTTTCCGGAAACTCTAAAAAAAAAAAAAATGTTAAATCCGGAAATTTTTTTTCCGGTTTTGCTAAAAAAAAAAAAAAAAAAAGAAATGTCCAAACCGGAAATTTTTTTTCCGGATTTGGAGTTCAATTTCCGGAAATTTTTTTTCCGGATTTAGAGGCCAAATCCGGAAATTTTTTTTCCGGTTTGGGTATTTTTCAAATTTTCGAGATAACATGGGTATTTTTTGTAATTTGATTTATTTTTTGGATATAAATAAAAAATTCGGCATATACATACTAGTATCGTGCCCGTGCGTTGCAACGGGATGTTTTATAAGATAATAAAAAAATTATTGCTAATTTATAATGTAAAGTCCTAAAAATAAATTTAAAAGATGAAATTTATTTATCAAACCTTAGAGATTTTATTTATCAAAACTTACAACATAATAAGAAAATTGGTAGCAATCGAAAAAGATGGAATTTATTTATCAAATCTTAAGGATTTTCTTCGAAGCCCAAATTCAAATGAATCAGAAAATGCACTATTCAAAGGTAATTGCATCTAAATTTCACAAATATCTTTTGGACATTATACATCACAATTTCGCAGAGGAGGGAAGGATCACGGTAACAGGGAGGAGAGGAGGGGAAGAGAGAGAGAGAGAGAGAGAGAGAGAGAGCGCAAACCAACAACTGTTGGGGAGTAGAAATTTTTTCATTCTACGGATTTGTATAGAAAGAAACAATAAGATATCTCCATTTAAGGAAAAGTTTTATCGATTTCCATTATGCTCCATTATGGCCATTGTTTGGAAAAAAATTATCGATCTCCATTTAAGGAAAAATTCTTCGATTAATCCTAAACTTATGATTAATATGTGCTCCATCCTTTATATTACTGAATACATTTTATATATTACAATTAAATAACTTTTTTATATTTTCTATTGAAAAATCAAGTGTCCATACACCTTATACATATACATACATATATATATATATATATATATATATATATATATATATATATATATATATATATATATAGGGTCTGTCTAATTTGCTGCCGGCAGCAGTTCGGCCAAGTGCTGCCGGGGCTATATTTAGCCGTGTGATGTCCAAACAACAAATTCAAACTGTTAGATGTTTAATCTATACTATAATCTACTTGGAGACCAAATTTTACATTTTTTGGAATTTTTTTACTATATATTAAGCTGGTTTGAAAACCGCTGTTTTTAGTAAATTTCTGCAACGTTAAAAACAGCGGTTTTCAAACCATCTTAATATATAGTAAAAAAATTCCAAAAAATGTAAAATTTGGTCTCCAAGTAGATTATAGTATAGATTAAACATCTAACGGTTTGAATTTGTTGTTTGAACATCACACGGCTAAATAATGCCCCGGCAGCACCTCGGCCGAACTGCTGCCAGCAGCAAATTAGCCACAGCCTATATATATATATGGAGAGAATGGCTAAGCTCAAAACGTTTGTTCCTGGGCTCAGGAACAAACGGGTCGGTTCTCCAAATTCCGAAGTTCAAACAACAAATCCAAACCGTTAGATGTTCAATCTATATTAAAATGTGCTTGGAGACCAAATTTTACATTTTTTGGAATTTTTTTACTATTTATTAAGCTGGTTTGAAAATCGCTGTTTTCTAATGGCGCAGAATTTTAATAAAAACAGCGATTTTCAAACCAGCTTAATAAATAGTAAAAAAATTCCAAAAAATGTAAAATTTGGTCTCCAAGCACATTTTAATATAGATTGAACATCTAACGGTTTGGATTTGTTGTTTGAACTTCGGAAATTGGAGAACCGACCCGTTTGTTCCTGAGCCCAGGAACAAACGTTTTGAGCTTAGCCATTCTCTCTCTCTCTCTCTCTCTCTCTCTCTCTCTCTCTCTCTATATATATATATATATATATATATTAAATTGTCAATAGAAAAAATTGTGCACATGAACTAAATCACAATGTTATCTTAATGTTATTTTAAATTATTGTTTTGCCATGGTGCAAGGGAACTAAAAAATCCGCTCGTATCACTATATCGTTTAATATTCACAAATAACTAGACAAAGAACAACCAAAAGATCATTTGAATAAATAATATAACAAACCTAAAATTTAATAAAAACAACAAATGTTTTGGAACAAAACTCAAAGCAGAAATGAATTAAAAGCAAATCAACAAGTATATTGTATTAAATATTAATCATTTGATCAAAAGTAATCCAACTTCATTCATGCTATAGGTAGGGAATATATAGATCTTGATTTTTTAGGGAAGAAGGTTTGCATGCCATAAAATAGCACAACTGCATTCTCTTGACTGCTTCCAGACTTACCATTATGGCTTAGGTTTAAGTCTTATGAACTATGGTTGGTTCTTAAATGTTCATTTATGGCATAAATGCGTATTTAGTTGTTTCTTGATTATTTTGGATACAGATATTGACAGAGCTAGTTTGACTTCATACAACACACCAACCATATACTTCATTTTGTCTCTATTATTAGTCGTGTGCTACGTGAAGTCAAATTAGCTCTGTTAACTTATTATTTTGGATCTTGTCAAGCACATTAAATGTTCAAATAATTTTAGATTTGTGGATTAAGCAATGTAATTTTGAATATCAAACTCTGATTGTTGATGATTATAAATTGATATATTAAATTCTATCAGTGTATCGGTGGAGTTGCTTTAAGTCTTGAATTGTATTATCTGAAGCCTTCATTAATTTTTCTAATTTTACATATATAATCATAGAAATCGATACACTTAGGATGTTTCTTGTACAGCTTAAATAAGTGCTTAACTTAATATGTAGATTAAATTTATATGTCAACTGTTAAAAAAAATTATAATCAAGGGGAAAAAAGCTTGAGTTTTAGTTTCTACATGACACCAACTATCAGCATTAGAAAAATAATAAAGATTTGGTTGAAGCATGTTGTTGACTTTGTGGCTAGGGGTGTTCATATCGGTTCGGTTCGGTTGAAACCGAACCAAACTAAGCAAACCAAAGTAATAATTCGGTTTCTAAAATAGAACCGAACCGAACCGATTTAGCATTGCAACCGAACTGAACCGAACCAAAGTTTTATTTCGGTTTGTTCGGTTTGTTCAGTTCAAACCAAAATATATTAATTTTTTTTATTTAAAGCAATTGATTTATAATAAACCGAATTATATTAAGAAATAAACCGAGGTATTAAGAAATAAACCGAGGTATTAAGAAATAAACCGAAGTATTTAAAGCAATTGATTAAGAAAGTATTAAGAAATAAACCGGAACGGTCCGGATCAAATTCATAATATATAAAAGTTCGGTCGGTTCAGTTATTTCAGTTTTAAAAAATTTCAAACCGAACCTAAATTAGAATTCGGTTTTAAAAAGTAAACTGAACCAAACCATTAAACTGAACAAACCGAACCGTTTGATCCAAACTAATTCGGTTAGAATCAAAACCGACTAAACCGGACCCAATGAACACCCCTATTTGTGGCTATCCAATATTATTATTATTTTTTTCTGAAAGGAGCTATTAGTATTTATTTGTTGTTGGTACTTGAATGGTCTTCTTATTTCTGATTATATTTCCATTATAATTTTTTACTCTGTCTTCATATTCTCTGAGATCTTTTATCCTTTTTGACATTCTTTCTTGTTGAATTTGTGAATATAGCATGTAACTCAGAACCTCAAAATAAGAACTAGTGTGTAGAAGAGTCTCATGTACTGTGTAGAGCATCTAAACCAGCCCTCTGATGATTGTGCCAACTCCCCGTACATCAGAATAAAGGGAGGAGGAATCCATGTACGTACTGCCCAGCTCCAAAAAACAGTCAAATGAGAATAAATTTGAAAACATAGCTGCAAGTCTTAAATTGTTCCCAAAATGCACCCAGAGATAGAACACAATGTGCCAAGCATCACTGATCAAAATTTCTCATTTATTGGAATTTTTAATGATTTTTAAGTAATTATTGAATCTCAGCCACTAAAAATAAAAAACAGCACAGTTGCTGTGTGCTGGCATAAGAACTGGCCTGCACAAAACAATAGATTTGACCAAGCTCACAAGGCAACACAAGGCAATTCATAATCCATTACATGAAGGGTAATGTTGTCATTAAAATTATAGTGTCATACACAAGGCAACACAAATTAAAGTAATAATTCCATTACATCAACACAACAAAATAAATATCAAACACTAAATTACATTCAATTTGAACAATCATCTGTTCTATTACAATAGTGATGTCTCATTCTAAATGGAAATTCATGAAAATAATAGTGACATACACAAGGCACCACAAATTTAAAACATAATTTCAGCAAATAGAGTGTTATCATTACTGCCACAAATCAAAATTTGAGCAAATTAAAATAATAGCAAATTACATTTTTTCTAAGCATACACCACAAAGACAACCTAAGCTTTTTCAGTGAATCAAATCCTCAAGTCTTTCATATGAGTAAAATAACCTAGCTCATGTATGTGTTTGTTATCTGTATCCCAATTTTAAAATCTCATTTTATATCTGTATCTGTTTGTTATCCGATCCATATCCGTATTTGAAAATATAAGCGGATATAGATATGTTTACCACTATCCAATCTGTATTTGATGCGTTTGCATGTTGCACCTCCGGTGGTCAGTGCTCCAAAGATAATAGTATCTAAAATAACAACCCATCATTCTTTACTTGGGCTCACAGTCACGCCCCAACTTACTATTTTCTGTTAAATCCATAATCATTCTTTATTTGGGCTCACAGTCAAGGCAAAATAATGCTCAATACATTTAAGCATATATATAGTTGTGAAAGAGAAGCTGATCAGAAACATAAAAAGAAATACACTGGTAACAGAAAAGAAAGAAACGCAATAAAAAGCGAACTTAAAGAAAGGTTGTTCAACTATGGGAAGATTAAATTAAGATCATGAAGCTTCATTTTCCATTAAAATACTTAAAGAAAGGTTGTTCAACTATGGGAAGATTAAATCAAGAGCCCTAACTTGTTCCCTTCAAGAGAGGAACTCGGGTCATGGAGCGGCAGGCAGCGAACGAGTCTGAATTAAGCTCAAATCTATGTCAACACTAACTCAGGTTTAAAATCCGTTGGTATAATATAAATAAGACATAGATCAAGTTCGAATAAAATAAAGCCACATGACATCTACCAAAAAAATATCCAAAATAAAATATAGCAAAACATACAAAATAAAATTAAATAAACCCTAAAGATAGTAATTGTCTGTCAAAACATGCCAAATAAAATAAATAAATAAGCCCTAAGGATAGTCTGAATGCATGAGTCTGTCTAGGGAACCACAAGCATGCGGCGGTCACTTGGCAGGAGGAGCATCTCTATCGCCATCCTCCTGCGTGACCTCGGGCTGCGTCTGCGTGACCTCTAGGGAACCACAAGATGATGCCCCTCGGTCTCTTCCTGGAGGACCATAATACTGGGCCTCATATGCTCTCCGTGACTCTCTCCGCGCCTCATACATCTGAGTCTCATACACTAGATGCTCATCCATCCAGTCGGGGTTGTTAGGCGCCTCCCACTGATAAGAAGTCGTGGCACCAATGTCTACATCCTCATAAGCTGGAATAGCATGATCCTGAGAATTTTGATAATGAGGATCCTGATTCACCTGAAATTCATAAACAAATCTATTTTAAATTTTTATTTTCCATTAAATATTTATATTTTTCCTAAAATGGAGTATGTTTAGAGTCCAACTTCAATGCATGGCACTACTATAACAAGATCTTTAAATATGTTCTTTTCTTAGAAACAAATATTGAGCAATTTTCATGACTCAATATTTCATTAAAATTTACGTCAAGTGTAAAATGAGTTAAGTACAATTAGTATGGATAAAATAGTGTACCGTGGTACCGGAGGAGGAGGCTGCAGTTAGCTCTCGGATTAGATTGTCCTGTTATGCAATAAAGAATCAATTCATTAGTTTTGATCTACATCATAAATGTCAGAGTGGTTATGAGAACTCACCTTTTGAAAAAAAAAACAAACAAGATATTTTTGAAACCAGCATATCTCACGTACTGTTGGAAAATATATATATATGAATGGGATTTAATAATTCCCAACACATACAAATATTATGTTTTCTTTCGATATATATATGAATTGTTTAAAACCAGACAAACATGGTGCCAAATTAATAAAAACTTAAATACCTTCCTCTCTCTAACTTGACTTAACAGTTGCAAGATGCTTCTGCTTTTCTCATCAACATTCTGTAAATTACATACAAAACCATTAATGATATATACTCAATTTCCTACAATTAAAAATTATTGCTAGAATTTATGGTGAGCTATATGTTTTCACCCGGTCGAACAACCGAGAAGGAGAAGATTTGGCAAAGTAAGAAATACTGCACACTCTTAATTACCTTGCAAGCAACAGATCATGTGATATGGTTAGTTTAACAGAAGATTAAGAAACTACTGTCAAAGTGTTTGAGGTGTAGTTATAGGTCTAAACTCTATACAACTCTTTCAAATGGATGATATATGCAAGCACCAGAATGTTAACAAAAGTACGGACAAAAGAGATAGCTAAGCAAGACACCATTATCCCACAATAGTAATGAATGCATGCTTCCTCATATATGATAACCAACATGTCAAAGGCAAATGAAAGCAATAAAACAAATGACAAGATACTTTACCTCCACGTTCTGGTCCGTCAAATGCGCACTTGGAGTGGCATTCTGACTACAAATTATAAAAGATTAACACAAATAAGAGACCAACAATAATAAACCTTTGCTCATTCGATAGAAAAGTTTATATCAATAAAAATTCCACCAAAAAGAAGTATGTCCCAGATGCAAATCAAGCAAAATTGCCACAATTTGGATTTTATCAACTCAATTTACTTGGTAAACAACAATGTTTTGAAATTAAAATTTTAAAATTAATTAGTTATTGGTTTTAGTAATTATACTTCTACAATAAAAATAATTAATTTTAAATGACACAATTTAAAATTCTATCAAGAAATGCATTTGTACATACTTGGATAATCCAGCCACCGTCTCTTCTTCAACATTTATGTTTTCTAGAAGCACGGTAAGGCTCTGCATTAAATAAATAGTAAAAGATTTTAGAAAGAAGATAGAAGCAATAATAAGAAGAGGAGGTACAAAACAAGTGAATAAATATATGGATGACATAAACAATTAAACAAACTTAGATCTGAAACTTCTAATTATCCTCCCTGACGTTAATGCGAAACGGAAATCCATCAGCCTCAAGTAGTATTTCTTGAGATCATGTTCCTTCACTACCACAAATTCAGCCTTAAATTTACAAGACCACTAACCATAGAATTAAGATTAACCTATCAAAACAGATCCCATCATTCAAACTGACCCATCAGCTTGAGAATTTACTCCTTACAAACTAATCCAAACAAAATAATGATTCTACTGGCCACGTATGATATGTTTAACAGTTTAAGTGAGTGACAGAGAGCACATGTGGGAATGCAGAAAAATAAATCAGGTTCTATACTTCTATATATGCACGTGTTGCAGTGGGGAAAGGAGAGATCTCGAGGACTGGAGTAACCGAGTAAGTGTTAATTGTACCAAAGTGTGTCCGGTGTCCCTCCTAAGTCCTAATAGAGGTTCCTGAAAGCATGTGATCAAAACACGCTCAGGATGAATAAGGGTCGCACGTGCATGATTCAGTTCGGTTCAAAATCGCACAGTCAGCTGGGTCTCCTAGTTAAGGTCCAATGGTTCAAAATGTGTAGCTGTTGGACGTAGCGGATCCGTCTAGACTCGTTTGGGAATTTGAGCGAACGCCTTGCGTGGACCAGTGATGGTTGTTTTGTTTAGTACACCATTATGTCCCATGTGTGGCCAGTACCCACAAAAAAGAGAAATTGCCCAAGCATTTGGTCGAACACATTGAAAACAGAACAGCGCCAAGCGTGCATGTTGCAATACTGGTAAATTCAAGCTATTTGGATAGCAGAGGTTCAACTGTTCAAGCAAAAGAGGTGGTCACTGAAGAGAAAGGTAGTGTTGGTCAATGGAGAGAGGAGTAAGGACATGAGAAGAGATCAGAGGTCAAAATATATAGGAGGGAGAAAGGGCGGGGAAGAAAGTTATCAGATTTCTAAAAACAACGCCATGATTTAAATCAGACGGCTTCTGCGAAATATGACTCATCCCCTTACCATATATTTAATTGCATTTGTGGCTCAAAAGTAACCCAAAAATAAAATTAATGTTTTCCAAAGTTGAGTAATATAAATATTTGAAATTGTAACTATTGTTTGAGCTATTTTTTTTTTTGTTAAATTTCTAAATTAACATAAAGCACGTGCACCGAAATAAATAAAATAAATAATAATAATAAATATACCTCTTTGTGCGGAATCAGATCGCTAGATTACAAGAGACCGGAAAATAAAAATAAAAGAAACAATTAGACGAAAAAAAACATTGCGTTATGAGAATACAAAACAAAAGTGTTTTAAAAGTAAATAATGAGAAAAGATAAAGCTAATACCGTGGTAGTTGAAAATCTGGACGATTAACAAATCCTAGTAAGATATCCTCAAGACTGTAAAACAAACAGCAAACCTCATAAATAAACTTTTTAAATTCCATAAAAACTATGCATTGTTTATGAGAGAATTATTAGACATAAATTAGAAATCTACATTATTTCAATTAATGCTATACCAAGATCCCTTGAATTAACCCAAGATATATTAATTTAACAACAAAAGTTTTGAAATTCCATAAAAAATATATATCCAAAAACTTGCTGCTTATAGAAACATGATATAAAAAAGAAAATTTCTAGTTAAACTAGAAAGTCATAAAATTAGCTAGAGTTTATATCTAAGATCATTGTGTTTATATGACATCATCACTCAACAATTAATTTCTCAACTTGACTATTTTGAAAGTTTTTCAAAATTAATACAAAAAATGGCAAGATTTCTTTTCAAGATAGGTTAATTAATTAAAACTATACATGCTATATCAAGATCCCCATGAACTACATACCAGTATGCATATTTTAAATTCAACGTACTCTATATCAAAAGTACCCAAGATATATAAATTTAACAATAAATGTTTTGAAATTCCATAAAAATATATATCCAAAAACTACCGGTGCGCATGCATCTTCTATTTCAACTCAAATATCAAAACCAAAGATATGATTCTACAACAAAACTTTTGAATTCCATACAAGTATCCAAAAAGTCGGTTCTTATACAAACGTGAAACTAAAAAGAAAAATTCTTGTTAAAGAAGGAAGGTCATAAAGTTAGCTAGCTAGGTTTATACGATAGATCAAATAGATGCAGTTCTAACCCAAGATATATCTCTACAATAAATTGAACTATTGAATTCCTTAAAAGTATGCAAGAAACTCGGTGCTTATACAAACATGAAATAAAAAAGAAACATTCTTGTTAAAAAAAGGAAGGTCACAAAGTTTGCTAGCTATATAGGTTATACGATCGATCAAATAGATGCAGTCAAGAACATATTACAAAACCATGGTTTACGTGTTGGATTATTACCTCTTTTGAGCAGATAAGTAACTAAATTTGCCGGAAGGGGAGATGACGACAAGCCCGACCTCCCTGTCACAAAGAACTGAGAGCTCGTATGCCTTCTTGAACAGGCCTTGTCGTCGCTTTGAAAAGGTAACGTGTCTTTTCTGATTGTCCTCGATTATCTTGATTGGGATTTTCTTCCTCACCATTTTTGTTGTCTGATCGATGAAGGGAGAGAATTAGCTAGGGAGCTGTTTGATGAAGGGAGCGGAGTAATGTACTAATGTTTGATGAAGGGAGCGGAGTAAAGATGGATATCATGGATATGATAGAATAGCCATATTTATACACAGTACGTAAAATGTAAATATGGAATGACCACATCCCTCTGTCATGTGGGGCCACGCACCGCCTTTACCAAGTATCATGCAACACATCGGAGAGGGTCGCGTAGAGCGGACTAAATTCGGTCCATGTCCGGTCGTAGCCGTTTGATCTGATGATGATTCGCGTTCTACACTTCAAGACTCGTGTGAATCAACAGGATACGAATCTTAGTGCTGATCAAACGTTTCTAAATGGGTTCTCATCGAAATTCCTTCCGATGCCCATCGAATCGAACAACTTCCGCGTATAGCAGCAGTAGCGATAGTGAGTGAGGTAGGTACGGGATTTTCTTTGAACTCTTTCGTGCGGCGAACATATTGAACTTGAAAATTACGCTGCAAGTAACTACCACACGGAGAGTTGTATAATCATGCTCTCATCATGTATTTTAAATCTGTATTTGTTATGTGATTTTGCTGGTTAGCCCCTCTGTGTTTTTTTAATTACGAAAAAACAGTTAAACAGAGAACGGATATAATTATTTAAATTCATATATCATCCACTATAAATTTCATATTTAAATAAATTAAATTCAAAGATGTTTGTTTCATGTATACGAGCTACAAGAGTTTAATTTTTAATATATTTGACATCCGTTTTGAATATATTATGTACTCTTTTATTGTTACCTCTCTAAAATATGATAAAGTTGCATTATATGGGAAGTTTTAAAATTATATATAAGTTGATTTAGATACTTGGATGTGCATATCTTATAGGGTAGTAGGGGTGTCAACGGATACGGTAAGGGTCGGGTGGAAGTATTTTCATACCCGTACCTGTTACAAATTGTCCTTACCCGTTATGGTTGTCGGATTACGAAACGGTAGCGGTAAATAACAGGTAATGTTATTATAATAAAAAAATATTATTTACTAAATAATAAATTAAAACACATTCATTTCACAAATATATATAAGTGTTTAAAAGGTCTAAACTTTATTGAGATTTGCTGAAATTAATTTATGTGTTTCAATAGTTAATTAAGCGTAACACAACTATCAAGAATAGTTGAAAAAATTAATATTCATTGCTCATTAATATATAATATATATATATTATTTTTTTATAATTACCTGATCGGATAACGGGTACGGAATAAGCTTTACCCGTACCCTTACCCGCTTAGATAACGAAAAAAACATCTTCACCCGTATCCGTACCCGATAAGTTTACGAAAAAAAACCTTACCCATACCCGTTTTATCGGATACGGCACAGGTTAGGTAAACAGATAAAAGGGTGCCATTGACACCCCTATAGGGTAGTGATATTATCACCACTTTTATTTTATTAATACAGCATCTTCAAATATTTGAGTTGGATAGACAATTTTGTCCCTCATAAATATATACCGTAGTTGCCATATTTTTTTTTAATATAATTATATGGTATAATCATTTATTACTTGATTGATTTCCATAATTGTTAGATCTTCTCTTCTTATTTTCTAAACCTTTCAAAAGAGGAGAAAAAAAGATCTAATATCTCAAGCATTAATTGACAAGAAAATGAACCAATCTATTATCTCGCTCTTTAGTCTTTTTGATAAATTAAATAAATAATGAGGAGGGATCGGATGACACTCTTTTTTGGTGCCATCGGATGACACCGTGCATTTTCAGAGTTTTCAAAATCCAAATAGTCGATCCAAACCGTTCAATATGATGGATATATTAAAATGTGCTCGTAGATCAAATTTTATATATATTTTTTAATTTTTTTACTATTTATTAAGTATTTTATAAAATTGTTGTTTTCAGACCATTGAATTTTTGTACCCATCTTAATAAATAGTAAAAAAATTCAAAAAAACGTAAATTTTGATCTGCAAGCACATTTTAATATATGCATCATATTGAACGATTTGGATTAACTGTTTGAACTTTAAAAATGTAGGGTGTCATCCGATCCCTCCTCATAAATAATATGGTACACATATTTTTATTGATTCTGAACAACACAACTATATACATTGCTTAAGGTTTTCTTAATTATTCTTAATTTTTCAATTAGGTTAATATACTTTTGTTATGTATTTTTCAATCTATATGTGTATTTAGATAGAATTGAAAGAAACATTATAATTTATGTTTTGCAATTATTTGAATTAAACAGATGAAGAAGAAAATATGATTGGAGGTACAGATCACATAAGAAACATTATAATTTCAATTTTGCAATTGCTTTTGTGGAGAAGAAGGAAATAGAAGGGTCACATAAGAAACATGAAATAGTTGTCTAATAATTTTATTATTTAATCTTTTTACTTTTGCTATAGGAACCTATTATATATATGGTAATTTCACAAAAGAAAAATAAACAGAGAAGGAAATAATGGTGGATATTAATATAAGAGAAATATTTGATTTTAGAAGAAAATAATTTATAAAGGGCAAAATTGTCTAAATAATTAAAATATTTAAAGGTGTTGTGTCAATAAAAGAGTTAGTGTTGTTAATATGACCACCCATCTTATACTATAGATATCCTATTGGATTATTATTTTATGGATCTCTAATCATTAATTACGAGTAAAACAAGTTCAATATTGAATATATTTTAATATTTTTTTTGTGAGCTCCTTAATTTGAAGCAAATGTAAGAGAAGGGTGTGAAACAAACATAAAAAGAAGGGATTTGAAAAATTTAATCCTTAACCTTTGATTTTAAAAAAAAGTTTTATTTTATATTGATTATAAACTATCTATGTACCAGCACCAAGATCCCTACCCAACAGCCTAAGAATTTCCTATATTTTATATTTTTCAGAGCTAGAAAGCAATAGTTGCAAGCTGTCACTTCTGATGGATGAGGCTTTGTGCACAAACAAACTGATTCACCTGGACCAAGTAAAAATTAGTTGCAGTAATATCATTACTGGTACAATTAGTTTGTACCTACTTTGGGTTATTGTTGCTACCAGTATGTAGTATGTACCACAGTTTTTGCTGAATAAATTAAAATTTTATTTTATGCTCTCTAGAATACTTGTTATTATTTCCAATTATGTGTTAAAAAGAGAAACGTTATTGTAGTTTAGGAAGGGAAAATGAAAATGGAGAAGTGTGCTTCCAACAAGGGTATTTTGGAAAATTTACTTTATTTCTTCAGTCAAATATAGAAAGCTATTATTTTATTTAAATTTTAATTGAATATGTGAAATCAATTTTATTTTGCTATTTCTTGCAACTGCAATTTCTTCATCTCTTTAATTCTTTAAAGCAGTTCTCATTTTGTTTAAAATTGGGTTAAAATTGATCAAAATTTGTAGAATTAAAATACAAAGCCTACAATTCAGAACGGCTGCGCACTTAGATTTCTGCATCACCAGGTAAAGTTCATCTTTACTCTTTATCTTGTAAACTATGAGAATTACTCACTGTCCTTATTTTGATTGCATTATTGATTATTACGCAAGGCGTAAATGCATGACTCAGGTTTCAAGTGGAAAATTGAGGGTTCAAATTTGATTGAACAATACGTGAAATTATATCAGATGGCCTATTAACATAATGGCCACACCGATATGGGAATATATGCCAAAAATTCTGTCACAAATGCTTCTGTTCCTTCTGAAGGGTACAGTTTGAGTACCCCTGGTAATTGAAACCAAAAATATTTTATGTACATCTCTCATTAATTCCTTTTCTTTTACTGGTCCAGATTGCTGTCTGTTCTCTCTCCTTAGTTCTTAAAAGGTATTAGAAAGGAGAGAGAAGGAAGAATATGTTTGAATGATTGTATTCTCATTGATCTCAGAAATGATACAGGGGCTGCTTTATATAGCCAGCAGTAGTACATGAATATATCTAAGTAACTAACTAACATTCATCATAACAGAATCCTATGCTGTTACATCAAACACAGAAATATAAAGACTACTCCTAATACCCCCCCTCAAACTGAACCTGGTACATCACGAAGGGTCAGTTTGGTTCTCAAAAACTCAAGTCGAGCAGCCGATAAGGATTTGGTAAAAAGATCAGCTAGTTGGTCCTTGGAAGATATGAACCGAATATCCAACTGCTTGCGTGCCACCTTTTCCCGAACGAAATGAAAATCTATTTCGATATGTTTCGTTCGAGCGTGAAAAACTGGATTTGCCGCGAGGAAGGTAGCTCCCAAATTGTCACACCACAGTACAGGATTAGATCTGATCGGCACATGGAGCTCCAATAGAAGTTGTTGTAGCCATACAAGTTCTGTGCAAGCCCCAGCCATGCTTCTATATTCAGCCTCTGTGCTGGATTTAGATACTGTTGACTGTTTCTTTGATCCCCAAGAGAGTAAATTGGAACCAAGAAATACGCAAAATCCCGAGGTGGAGCGACGATCGTCCGGACACCCCGCCCAATCCGCATCCGAGTAGGCATGAAGCTCGAATGAGGAGGAAGCACTAATATGAAGCCCATGAAACAAAGTACCTTTGAGATACTGCAAAATGCGCTTGACGGCATTCCAATGCTCATCGGTGGGGGAGTGCATAAATTGCGAGGCCTTGTTCACGGCATAAGAGATATCGGGACGAGTGATTGTGACATATTGAAGGGCACCTACAATGCTTCGATAGGTGTGCGGTTCAGCCATTGGATTTCCTTCAAATTTGGAGAGAGGATCATTCGGAGAGAAGGGAGTAGAGCACGGTTTGGCACCATCCATCTTGGATCTAAGGAGAAGGTCTCGAATATATTGGGGCTGTGAAAGAATAATGCCATTTGGTTGAGAGTTAACTTGAATTCCCAAAAAGAAATGTAATGGCCCAAGGTCTTTGAGAGAAAATTGGGAGCCAAGAGAGGAAATGAGAGAAGCCAGAAGAGAGGAATCAGAGCCAGTCACAATAATGTCATCCACATAAATCAACACGAGGGTAATGGAAGAAGAATCACCACGAAGGAAAAGGGACGAATCTGATCGAGAGGCTTTGAAACCAAGATCGGTAAGAACCGATGCCAATTTGTGAAACCACGCACGTGGAGCTTGCTTGAGGCCATAGAGTGCCTTTTTGAGAAGACACACATGCTCGGGAAAGGAGGAATCCGCAAAACCCGGTGGTTGTGTCATAAAAACTTGCTCTTCAAGGTCACCATGGAGAAACGCATTGTTGACATCTAATTGGCGAATGGTCCAACGGTGAGAGGTGGCTAGAGAAAGGACAACACGAATCGTGGTCGGTTTGACAACCGGACTGAAGGTTTCATGGTAGTCGATACCCGCCTCTTGATTATAACCTTTAGCCACAAGTCGTGCCTTGTACCTTTCGATCGAACCATCGGCCTTGCGCTTGATTTTAAAAATCCATTTGCATCCAATGACATGTTGGTCGGGTGAAGATGGAACAAGAACCCAAGTGTTTTTTTTAGCAAGAGCAGACAATTCAGTAGACATAGCATCTCGCCATTCTGCATGTTTATTAGCTTCTGTGAAGCATGTCGGTTCAGCCAGAGGGAGAGAAGGAAGAGGATGCCGTGTGGTGAGAAAAATCTCATGATCCGGAAATGCCTTTAATTTTCTAGTATTGTCACGATGACGTGTTGTCATAGGATGAGAGGAGGCCGAAAGAGCAGGTACTGACTGAGCTGGAGGCGGTAAGCTAGACAGAGAGGGCTCTGCTGGAGTAACAGGGGCTGCACTGGAGGGAGCAGCAGCTGGCAGAACTGGAGAGGAGAGGGATGAGATGCGGCGCCTATAGGTTTTGAGGGCCGTGGAATTAGAGGGCAGCGCTGGAATTGAAGGCCCAGAAAAAGAAGGCCCAGTGGAGTGCGGCCTAGGAGGATTAGTGGAGTGCGGCCTAGGAGGGCGGTCCAGGGAAGAGAGAGGGAAAGATGGGCCAGACCCGTGAAGAGGAGGATTGGCCTGTGCTGGAACCGCAGGTTGCACTGGATCCAAGTCATGCAGTGGACCCAAGCTTTGCACTGGAAGCAATTCTTGCGCAAAGGAGGAAAATAAAGGCAGAGAAGTAAATGATTGGTGCTCAGAAGTGGAATCAGGTGAAGAAGAACCTTGAGAGGTAAAGGGAAATTTCGTTTCATCAAATCGAACATTGCGACTTATGTAGATCTTGTCGGTAGGAATGTGTAAGCATTTGTATCCTTTTTGGTGTTGGCAATAGCCCAAGAAAACACAAGGGAGAGAACGAAATTGAAGTTTGTGCGAGGTGTAAGGTCGAATTAGTGGAAAGCAAAGGCATCCAATAACTCGAAAGAAGGTGTAATCGGGTTCTTTGTTGAAGAGTATAGTGAAGGGAGAAACATGAGGAGGTGTAGTAGGAGGAAGGCGGTTTATGATGAAAACCACACTTTGGAACACATGATCCCAATATTCCAAGGGAATGGAGGCATGAGAAATAATGGCTAGACTAAGCTCCACAACATGGCGGTGTTTGCGCTCGGCGACTCCGTTTTGTTGAGGGGTGTATGGGCATGAGACTTGATGAAGGATTTGAGGAAACATCCGTGTGAGAGGTTTGAACTCCGTGCCACCATCCGTTTGGAGAATTTTAATAGTCGAGCTAAAAAGATTCTCAACTTGGCATTTAAACTTAGTAAAAACATCAACAAGCTCATTCTTAGTGCGAAGAAAATAAATCCAAGAGAACTTAGAAAATTCATCAACAAAGTTCACATAATAGCGAAAGCCATTTTTTGAAACAATTGGGGATGGCCCCCACAAATCCGAATGTACCACATGTAAAGGAGAAGAAGCATGAGAAAGAGAGGGAGCAAAAGGCAAAACATGCGCCTTTGCTTTACAACAATCTTCACAAATTCCCAATTTATTTGAAGAAATAGGTAAAAAATGAGAATTTATTATGAAGTGAGTGGTGGAGGAAGACGTATGCCCCAACCTCTTGTGCCATAGAGAAGCCGACACACGTTCTCCAACCAAAGCTTGAGGTGATGAAACGAGATTGTAAAGGCCATTAGTTTGTGTAGCCCGAAGAAGAGGCCGATTCGTGCGGCGGTCCTTTACAATGCAAAACAAGGGGTGAAATTCTAAAATGACATCATTGTCTTTGGTTAATCGAGAGATGCTTATGAGATTTTTGGTAATATGTGGTACATGTAGGACACCATTCAAATCTAAAGAACCATTAGGAGAAGAGATAGAACAATGGCCTAGATTTTGAATGATAAGGTGAGAGCCATTACCAACTTGAAGCCGATCTTGTCCATCATAGGCATTGAAAGAGGTGAGGTTGTTCAAGTCGGATGTAACATGATGTGTTGCCCCGGAATCAAGAAACCAAGCTTCATTCGGATTGGAAGTGGTAGTGTGGAGGAATGCTTGAGGTGGAGAAGGATACGCATCATTATCAAAGCGATACCAACACTCAAGAGCTTCATGTCCTTTCTTCTTACACACCTGGCACTGTGGCCGATCAGCACTCGGTTGAGCAGTCTGAGAGGAATTAGGAGCTGCACGGTTTGAGGAAAAAGCATTGCCTCGGCCAGTTGCATTATAGTTGGGCTGAGAGATCACACCAGAACGGACTGGGCCTGATGCATTAGAGTTGTGGCCTGGAGTGGGAAGTATTGGGCCCTGAGAAGGCCCACGACCTCTTCTTCCTCTCCCACGTCCCCGACCAGCATAGAAGACAGCTGGATCGGCAGAGTTAGAAGAAAGAGTGGGATTTTGAGAAAGAAGCAGAGCTTCGTGAGAGAGAAGAAATGCGTGAAGATCCACCAGGGAGACAGGAACCGATCTTGTAGTAATCGCAACCACAAAAGAATTAAAATCAGGACCAAGACCATTCAAGATAGTACGAACCAGATCGGATTCAGGTACTGGATCACCAGCGATCGCCAATTGATCAGCAATTCGCTTCAATTTCTCAAAGAAAACTCCACATTTCTGATTACCGCGTGTTGCCGTTTGAAGAGATCGCCTCAACTCCATAACTCGAGCAGTGGATATGGCAGAATACACCTGATGGAGAGCCGTCCAGAGAGCAGAGGCGGATTGGCAATTCACATACTGAGATAAAACTTCCTCGGTGATTGTGGTGCGCAGCCACCCCAGCAAGAAGCGATCTTGTTTGTGCCAGGCAAGAAAAGCCGGGTTAGAGAGAGAAACACCATCACTGATCAGGATCTTGTCTGGAGGAGAGATAGCAGGATCAAGGAAGCGTGAGAGACCAAAGCCATCCAGAATCGGCTCGATCTGAGATCGCCATGTCAAGAAATTGTCCCTAGTCAGCTTAGTAGAGACAGGGAGGGAGATTTGAATCACTGGATCAACAGGGATGAGAGGGGAGGGAGGAATCGGATCAGAAGTCCCGCTGGTAGCCATTGTTGCTTGACTCAGCGATTAGAGAAGAAGAGAAAAGAGCAGTGCTCTGATACCATAAAAGGTATTAGAAAGGAGAGAGAAGGAAGAATATGTTTGAATGATTGTATTCTCATTGATCTCAGAAATGATACAGGGGCTGCTTTATATAGCCAGCAGTAGTACATGAATATATCTAAGTAACTAACTAACATTCATCATAACAGAATCCTATGCTGTTACATCAAACACAGAAATATAAAGACTACTCCTAATAGTTCTGATTGTCTCATAGATCCACCTGGTAAGTGACATGTTTTTCCTTATTTATGCTATTTTATTGAAGTTTACTTCACATTTGGACGACAGTAGGAGTATTTTATGAGATGTACTTAGGGGGCTAGGTCATATGCATCCATACTTTGCAACATCAGCAAGTCCGAGTAATCTTTTTATCGAAATTGTAGTAGGAAACCTTTTTTTTTATCATAAAAGCATGTAGGCCATTCCATTCATTAAAACCAAAAGTTACAGAATGGGTACAGATGCAAATAAACCACAATAACCAGTAATGGGATACTGGTATTTATTGTGGTTATCAGAATAGGCTATTCCCCTCCCATACAATCTGATACCAGTAAATACCAGTATCCCCTTAAAAGTCCCTTTTACCCTGATACACTAGTTTTACATCGAAGCATCAAAGTATTACATAGATTGATACATTTCACTAAATAAGGGAAAAGCGAAACCAAGATTGCTACATTTCCATAACCTGCCCAGATTAGCTAGATGGTGGGCTGTGCAATTAACTTCGGTTCTAATATAGCTGCACCTGAACCCTGAGTTTTGAGTGAACATTAACCAAGCTTGCATTACTTCTTGATGCACCTTCCATTAAACGCTAATTGGGGGGGCCATCTTCATTTAGGATTTTGGAGAGCTGTGCCGAATCAGTCAGGAAGATACATTTTTTAGTGTACATGATCGAGAGCTTAATTGGATATAAAGTTTTATACTTGCAAGAAACTAATGGATCATTTTTTAGTGTACATGATCGAGAGCCCTGACTGGTTCCTTTCAAGAGATCGAGGAACTCAGGTCATGAAGCGGCAGGCATAGAGCGAGTCTGAATTAAGCTCAAATCCATGTCAACACTAACTCAGGTTTGAATCAAGTCCCTCTGACTTTGCAATGGGCCCACTTCTACCTGGATGAGTGAGGATGGCAAATGGGCCACCCTCTCTGATGTCGACTGAGATACTCAGTGAGGACAGCATGCAGGTGCCTTTTCTACCACATAATTCCATGAGATGGCGTCATAATCCACATGACAAGCTAACAAATTTTATATTTTGTCTTGCTTGTTAATTGTTATTTAAATCTATGTAATGTGATGGCTTAATATAATGAAGCAATGAAAGATGAATCAGATTAAATTTTTTACTGTCATTTTCTTATCTTAATTATTTTCCTCTTTTATTATAAAAATTTATCAAAAGTAATTCATCTTTCAAGTCACCAGTATTTCATCTACGTAAAATCGACCGTCTCTATTTCTCAAAACCTCCACCAGAAAATTCTGTATCCTTGCTCACGTCTATACCTAAGTCACTAAATTTTACAAGTAACTCTACCAAAGAATCACAAATCTTTTCTCTGCATAATTTAGTGTTAAATCTTACGTTGTCTGTACGTAGAAAAGAGGGAACAAACACATTACTGGCACTAACCAGTAAAAGCTTTTAAGAAATTAGCTTCCTCTTCTTCAAAGAAACAACTTAGTTTCCTCAGAACTTTGGGATTGTGTACAATTTGCTGCCTTCGTTGCAAGTTAGGTATATACCAGTAAAGACATTTTTTCAGCCCAAAATTTAATTATAGTTGTCGACATGAGTAAGATCATGAAAGATGAAAAGCAGCCCGGTGTATATCTCTTCTCCTTCGTTTTTTTTTTTGTTTGAAAAACAAGAAAGGTACTGAAAGACTCCAATTCCTTCATCTGCAAGCTAAAGTATTTTCTTATCTTGTTGGTGTTAATTTCTAATTAAAGTATTCTTAAGGACCACATTGCACAAGGCTGTTCTTTGAGCAAATCATGGTTTGGTCAAAGAATAATTTTACCATTAAATTTTAGCCTATAATAGGGATAAATTTAGCTCTAATTGCAAATTTTTGAGATATAATCAAAGAACATTGGGTTAATTGTGAGTTAGATGCTTAATTTAGTTAAACTAAAGTCCTTGGTCTAACTCATCTTGCATCACATGTGCCTTGCTGTGTAAAGAGCACTTGCTTCATATCTGGAGACCACTAACAAGCACACAATTCTGTGGCTATTTCTGATGGCAATTTTGGTCGGGCCTAATGCAATTAGTTGCATTGGGTTTAGTCTGAATCTCTTTTACTGCTGGTAAATTCAGGTACGGTACTAGAATATAAGATAGAATGTGACAAAATTCAAAGAATAGGACATACAATTATTTTAAACACAAGCATATGATAAACAAAAATGACAAAAGAAGTGTTTTTCTCCGAATCCTACTGACTTCAACCGTGGGTGGATCCAAGTACTGAACTGACAACAAAAAAAATCCAAAATTACACAGTTAAACTTACAGCAGTCACAAGCGGAAGTCTAATGATTTTATTGGGCATAATTATTTTTATGGTCTTCAAGAGTGCGAAAATACGTACAAATACATAACACAAAGTCTAGAAATCCATTAAAGTAGCTAGCTAGGATGCCTACTTACAAGGAAATGGTGTGTAATTAATTTGACATGTGATTTTTATACTATTTTCTCCGTAATAACTCCGGTTCACCTCTAAATAAGACTTTTCGTTGAAAAATTTAAGCATGTAAAAGCCTCATTTCACTCGACCATCTTTTTTTCAAAATAGACCCGTAACGGCTAATTAGGCAAGCGAGAGCCAGCTCATTGGTTGAGACTAGAGGGCACGTCTCTCAATTTCTCATCAGTACTGGATAGCTCCATTCATCGTTTAGATTCTATATATAAAGTCGGATTGAAATTTACCAAGGAAACCGTATATAAAAAAATATAAAGTTCTATTATATCCTATTAGCATTTGATACATAAGTAATTTTTTTATTTAAGTAGCCGATCAATTGTGATTCAAATTAAAAAAAATCTAAATTCTTCACACTTGAATCTAGTACATGAAAAGCCTCAAAATTTTAAATTTCAATAAAATAATATTATGACAACATTCATCTTAACATTATTACTCATTTTGACAAATCACAATATATGCATGAACAAAAAGAACTATAGATAGTTTGTTCTTAGTGAGCTCTATTAAGTTTAATTCATTTCTCACAATTATGTATAAATAATTATATAGCAGCAGTAAAAAAAGTATTTGGAGAACTCAACAATTAGCTACACAAGAAATTACATGTAGAAATTAAATAAAAATTTTATAATTAAATATCTCATGTTACTCTAAAATAAACATGTTTTCTTTTCTTTTCTAATATCCAAAAAACAATTGTTAGTCCAAACTTAATTTCACGCGAGAAGATGACATCTATGAGAATCTAGAATGAGTATCCCTTAGGTTGTGCTCCAAAAAGGAAGAGGAAAGATGTGAGAGGTAGTGTAAATAGTACGTTAACTTTCTTTACATTCCGAATTGGAGGTTACAAAATTTGAATAGTTTGTATAGAGACTTCCCTCACTTTCTCTTCCCTCCTCCCCCTCAAAATTAAATATTCTGAAACAAGTAAACGCGGTTTGGTCATCCCTCCTCTCCCCTGAATTGGTCCTCTCATTGAAAAGCAAAGGATCAAAAACATGAACCAATCGAGTAACTAATGACTCAATTTTTAAGTTAAGATTTGAGCAGTCCGATTTAAATCTGCACTAATATTAAAGGGCCCCGTGAGTTATAGGCGTGGGCCGAATTGGCCAGATTTTTTTTAAAATAAGGCTACGAGGCCCGATTCATTGACTAAAACATGTAAATTGGCCCGAATTATGATCACACTGTACGGATATGAAAATGCCTCCAACCGATCCATATCGTTGACACCCCTAGGTTACAGGTACTTGCGAGAGGAAGTGTTAAATGGGCGAATACGTGTTAGGCCTCCCTTTCCATTTCTCTCTCTGAGCCTTCCTCTACCTAAGCACTTGCCTCCCCTTTCTCCAACACATACCATGCCTATTCCTGACCTTCGCTCTCAACCGTCCGATTTCCATCCATCGCTCATTCCTTGTAAACAAAAGAAGGACGCTTCCCCAATGGGGAGCTTCCAAATTCTTGTACCAAAACCTACTGACAGGATAGTGTGATAATTTGGATGCACCTGGCATTTAATTAAATGGTCACACACCTAACATCCGCCACCAGATAATGATTCACAATTAAAAATTCCCAATTTATTGCTGATGATTGGTTCAGTACAAATGGAGCATTGTGTAAAATATTTGATGAAATCATTGAACCATCAACTTGATAAGAATTTGGAAAGAGCTAGAACAAGTACCTATTTAAAACAAAACAAAATGTTATTACACTTTTCTTCCTAGGTTTAATTGAGGTACTTCACCATAAATTATATATAGACCAAGTCTAATTAGCAATCTATCGTCTCTAAATTGAACGACCAGGATTCAGCCGACCATTTCAAAAAAAAAAATCTGTGCGGCCAAGATCACATATTTCCCTCTTCTCGCTAACAATTAGCAAAGAGTCCATTCTTTTCGCGCCTTTTCTCACCTTGTTGGTGTTAATTGCACATTCAAGTATTCTTAAGGGCCAAATTGCACAAGAATGTGTTCTTTTAATTAGCAAATCATAATTTGGTCAAAGAATAATTTCACCATTAAATGTTAGCCTATAATAGGCTTAAATTTAGTTCTAATTGCAAAATTGTGAGATATAATCGAAGGATATTGGGGTAATTGTTAGTTGGGTGTTTAATTTAGTTAAACTAAAAGTTCTTGGTCTAACTCATCTTGCATCACATGTGATTGCCGTGCAAAGAGCACTTGCTTCATATCTGGAGACCACTAACAAGCCAAATATTTTGTGCCTATTTCTTATGGCAATTTTTGTCGGGCCAATTGCAATTAGTTGCATTGGGTTTAGTCTGAATTTCTTTTACTGCTGGTGAATTCAAGTGTGGGGTCAGAAAATAAGATAGAATGGAACAAAATTTAAATAATAAGACATAATTTTATAATTATTTTAAACACAAATATATTTTTGTAAATTAAAAAAAAATGACAAACAAAATATACTTTAAAAAAGGTTTTGGATCAAAGGTAGACACAATTCATATCCCCTCAATTACCGTACTCCATTGTAGGAAATGAACAGTCTGGATTTAGTCCCAGTCGGGTCAAAGAAAATTCGATATCTATTATACATATAGGAGGTTTATTTTTGAGATTTGTGCCACAGTTAAAGAACAGTTTGAATTTAGTAATTCTACCCTATGGTACCTGGGGGATTCGAATTTGGGTACGAATTTGAATTTGAATTTGAATAGACAAGTGTCTTCCACTCGATCCAAAATTACACAATTCAATTAACTTGCAGCAGTCACAAGCTGAAGTCTAATGTTTTTATGAGGCGTAGTTAATTTTATGGACTTACGAGTAAGAAAATAGAAATACATAACACAGTTTAGATAGCCATGATAAAGTAGGATACCTACTTACAAGGAATGGTGTGTAATTAATTTGACATGTGATTTTTATACTATTTTCTCGTAATAACTCTGGTTTTACCTCTAAATAAGACTTTTCATTGAAATAATTATAGCATGTAAAAGCCTCATTTCACTCGACCATCTTTTTTTTTTTCAAAATAGACCCGCAACGGCTAATTAGGCAAGCGAGAGCCAGCTAATACGTAGAGACTAGAGGGCACGTATCTCAATTTATCATCAATACTGGAGGGCTCCATTCATCATTTAGATTCTACATATCAAGTCGATTTGAGATTTACCAAGGATACCGTATAAAATATCAAGAGAAGTTTTGTGCAATCCTATTAAAATTCGAGTTTGCATCTCCTCTAATATCATATATGGAGAATTCCGACAATCTAATCGACCTATGAACAACTTTTTATTTAAGGAGCCGATCAGTTGTGAATTTGTGATTCAAATTAAACGATCTAAATGCTTCACAGTTGAATATAGTACATGAGCAAATGTGAAGTCTCAAAATTCTAAATTTCAATAATATCATATTATGAAAACCATTCAGCATAAAAATAATAAATCATTTGAATTGAAGATGAAGGTCAAAATACCAGGAGGAATATCATATGAAAGTGAGAATACTGTAGCAAGTTTAGCAAGAAAGAAATGCTAATTACACAATTTGTTATATGGAGAGAACGCTGCAACAGAACTTTTAGAGAAGAAAATTTCAATCTGCTCCAACTTGCCGAACAAGTGGAAGCACAACGGAGACTTACTTCAATGACAGGAGCTTAAGAAGAAAGGAATAGCCTATAGCGTCTTTTTTGGAATTTTTTTTTTCAGTTTTTTCTAATTTTCTTTAATTTATTGTTTCTCAATTTTTCTTTTTTTATGCTCAAATTTTTTTAGCAGAATTTTTTTTCTTATTTAGTTACATATCTTTTGTAACTTCAAAGTGATTAATGAAATAAGGGCTAGGTCTTTTTTTTTCTTTTCCAAAAAAGTTAACTCATTTGAACAAATCATAATATATGTATGACCAAAAAGAACTATAGATAGATTGTTCTTAGAGCATCTACATCTCTAAAACTCTTAGAGTTTCTAATCTGATGTGGCAGTTGCTAAACCAGTTTCAGAGATGTAGATAAATTTCTTATTTAGCAACTTTGCTCAATAATTTCTTAATAAGAAATCGTTTATAAACTGTGACGTGGCGAAACGATTCGCTGAAATTCATTTCTCTTGCAGATATATCTTAATAAGAAATTTTATAAACTGTGACGTGGCAATTAGGAAACTCTAATTTTAGTTTCAGGGATGTGGAGGTTTAAAAATTAAGAGATGTTTAATTTCTAAAAAACAGTTAACAGTTATTTAGAAACTCTAATAGTTTCAGGGATGTAGATGCTCTTAGTTTGCTCTCTCTCTCTATATATATATATTAAATTCAAATCTTTTCTCACTTGTCACAATTATATATAAATAATTATATAACAGCACTAAGGAAGTATTTGGAGAACTTACCAATTAAATGCAGAATAAATAACATGTAGAAATAAAATAGAAACTTTATAGTTGAATACCTCTTGCTACTGTCAGAGAACAGTTTTTTTTATATCTATAATATTCAGAAAACAGTTGTTACTTAGGATTTAACTACAGGCGAGAAGATGGCAAACTATGAGAAACAATGGACTCGTCCATTGTTGAAGTAAATGGAGTGGGGTTGAATGTACTTGCAAGAAGAAGTGTTAAATGGGCAAATGCGTGTTAGGCCTCCCTTTCCATTTCTCTCTCTGAGCCTTCCTCTACCTAAGCACTTGCCTCCCCTTTCTCCAACACATACCATGCCTATTCCTGACCTTCGCTCTCAACCGTCCGATTTCCATCCATCGCTCATTCCTTGTAGACAAAAGAAGGACGCTTCCACAATGGGGAGTTTCCAAATTCTTGTTCCAAAACCTACTGACAGGATAGAGTGATAATTTGGATGCACCTGGCATTTAATTAAATGGTCACACACCTAACATCCGTCACTAGATAATGATTCAAAATTAAAAATTCCCAGTTATTGCGGATGATTGGTTCTGTACAAATGGAGCATTGTGTACAATATTTTATGAAATCATTGGACCATCAATTTGATAAGAATTTGGAAAGAGCTAGAACAAGTACCTATTTAAAACAAAACAAAATGTTATTACACTTTTTCGAGGTAGTTCACCATAACTAATATATAGACCAAGTCTAATTAGCAATCTATCACCTCCAAATTGAACGACCAAGATTCCGCCAACCATTTAAAAAAAATTCTGTGTGGCCAAGATCACATCTTTCCCTCTTCTCGCTAACAACCAGCAAAGAGTCCATTCTTTTCGCGCCTAACTTGAAAAAGAGAGAGACGCGAGGGGAACAGGGAAGGTGTATTTAACGAACCAACTCGCCAAGATGGCCCATTCTACTCTACTTACGAAGCATTTTAAAAAAAGTCTCTGCAGAGAAATATGAAAGGGGAAGTGCCTAGCAAGAAGCTTAGAAAACCATACACGATCACTCGGCCGCGCGATCGATGGACTTCAGAAGAGCATGACCGGTTTCTTGAAGCACTATTACTGTATAATCCCTCTCTCCGCTTTTTGGTTGTTTCTTTTTTTTTTTCAAATTTATAGGATCAGGGGTGCAAATTTCTGGCTCTGAGATGGAATTTTTTTGTTCAAAAAAAGTTTCTACACCCAAGTTAGGCATCAAATCTAGAGAAATATATAGAGAATGAATTTCATATAAACTCTCTTTTGCTAATTATTGTTGAAATTACTGAAAAATGAAGACTAGCTATTTTTTAAATTTGTCTTTCTTTTTGTAATATGGTGAAATAATTTACATATAGGTTCGGCCGGGATTGGAAGAAAATTGAAGATTTTGTTGGCACCAAGACAACAATTCAGGCTAGTAAATTATAACTTATTAACTCTGTCTGAATTGCTCAAATTTGAATTTTCTAGAGCTTAGCTCACTTTATAAACATAAAAAATAATAAGTTGATAATATGTAGATTCAACACCCCAACCAAATTTACACACTCGATTAGGGATTGAATTCAAGAGAATCCTGGAAGAAATCATCAATCATGAAAAGAAGCTTAAATGCACCCAAAAAATGTATACTTTTCTAAGTTTATATATGCAACGCTTCATTTATTCAGATAAGGAGTCATGCACAGAAATATTTCTTAAAGATACAGAAGATCGGCTTAGAGGCACATGTACCTCCGCCTCATTCCCGACGCAAAACTGGGCCACAACAACAGTATCACAACTCCTCTGCTAATGGTTTAAATTTCTCCCTTTTTCTTTAGTCTTATTCAATGGATCAATTCACAAAGAACCAGTACATTTAGTGATAAATTATCTACAATTGCTGAGAAGCATTACTAAAAATCTTAAAATTATACTAATCATAATCATATTTGTTCACCAAAATTCAGAGTTTGAGTCGTCCACATTACTTTTCAGATGTTATACAGTTAGATCTCCCGCTTGCTCTTCCTGTGGGCCCCACCTTCATGCCGACATGCAATTCGTGGGACTCACCTTCTACTTCATCGCATGTGCTAAATTATACACCGAATAATGCAGATGCTTTCGCAAAATACCTCAGTATGGTTCTCTAATTAAAGCTTACATTTATCAAATCTTGTTGTTTTTGCCCTTATTCCCATCTAAATTTTGATTTCATATTTATGCCCCCACCAGAAGCTGCTATGGGATTAAAATTCTCCCAAAAAAAAAAAACTACCTCTGATTTTTTTTTTTTTTTGCCTCTTAATTGAGTTTGAAGTACACATAGTAGAAAAAAATAGCTATTTTTAGCCAAGTTGATAGCTCTTATTGTAGATAAAGGAAAATAGAGAGAATAGGCATAACATGGGTATTAATTGTTGATATTGATTATTACATAAAAAATTATTCATGGTATTGATAGCAAAGTTTTGTGTACTTATGTTGAATTTAGGTGTCCAAGATCCAATGAGAAGGTCAAATTTGAATCATCGAAATTCAAATTTTGATTGGGCTGAAAGTTCAAATCAAGTATGTAGAAATGAATATGCTCCAATGCCCCCCATTTCAAATCCAACTACCTCTGTTCCTGGTACCATTTTTCATATGCTAATTTATTTTGGTTCTTAATTATGCATCAGCATCTCAGATAATTGCCATATAAAATTTATTCAAATTTCAAAGGACATTAGAAGAACTTTTTGCGCTTTTTTTACTACTATGTGCATGCTACTTGCAATGTAAACAAATAATACTTTCAAAGTAATTCATGGATATTATTTGCTTGTTGCTTGTCATCTTGCTTAAAAGTTTCTACTACCATGACTATCAAAAGTTGTTTAAATTTAAAAAAAGAAAAAGAAAAAGGAATGAATGAATTGAATCACACTTAAGAAACTTTCTTCCTGATTTAGTCTACTTTTCACTAATAAAACAATTTTGATACCTTATCTGTAAATAGAAAGCTAAAATACATTGTTATATGGAAGTTGCTATTTCCAAAAATCTCATTTTGGACGCATAACTTGTATATATCCTTGTAAAAATCTCATTTTGGTACTTTCCTTTGTTGCAGAAATGCCAAATTTATGTCAGGTATACTCTTTCATTGGGAACATGTTTGATCCTGAGACGACGAGACCGGTTGAAATTTTTATTGAAATGCTCAAGCAACTTGATCCTGTTACTTTGAAAGCTGTAAGAAAATGAATCTCAAGAAATTTACATTCTTTTTTTTTATTTGACAAGTGGTGAAACAGGAACAGAAACTTACAATCCAAAAAATATTTCAAAAGAAATAGTTAAGGCAGTTCTAACTAAGCACTTAGAAGAAATCATGTGCCTCAGAAAAATCACATAATTATCTTTGGCCAAAACACATATCATACTCATCATACCAACACACTTAGGATCAGGATATCAGAATGAAATTTAAGAATAACAGTATCAACACTGTCCAATCATAATATTTTCACCAGGATAATCATGCAATTGACTTCTAATCTTTTTCAAAATCTGATTTTCTCATGTAGCTCTTGTCGATGATAAGGAACCTAACCAAGCAAATCTCAAGCCCTGATTTTGAGTCTCTGGTAAGCTTACAAAATCTGTTATTTCTTCTTTGATGTAATTGATATACTTCGCCGTTTCAACAAAAGGCCAGCTAATACCCCGGGCTGACCCACCACTCCAGCATGCAGCACGCTAGCTGTGTCATGATTTCTGTCTGTGCCCATGAATTATGTACATTGTACAAAATTCACACTTATAAAAAATCTGGACAAGTTTCCTACTTAATTTCACAATTAACAGGAAAGAGTTTGCATGTGGCACCACAGAAATGGTGGAAAATGAAATTATTTCGCTTTAGTGTAAATAATTATTTTCCTTCTGCAAAAGTATTTGACCTCTTAAAAAAATTATTTTTATTTGGTCGTCTATTACTCTATTTGACTCAAAATCCCTCTCTACAAAACAGGAAAGGTGGTTCTCCACATATGATTCAGAAACAAAAACAATTGGAAAGTTCACACATTCACTCTCATGATGTACAATATTTTTTTTTCTTATTTTTGTCTGTACTTCATCAAGTATTTTTCCATTATTCTGTTGCATTGCTATAATGATTTGTTACATGACATTGTTTTTGGATGATTTGCAGAACGATAACGGGATGTGAAAAATAGATATTGCGGTTTGGCACCAACTACTTTTTTTCATTGATACCTTGTAAAATTCATAAGAAACTGGAAGAGAAATAAAGGCACCGAAGATTTTAAGTGCGTATATATATTTAAGTATACAGATGAACAAGGAGATATCTTAATGTTATTTAGGATTGATAAACTGCCAATTGAATTATTTTGGAGCTTGTTTATTCTGTGAACTCATAAATTGTTGTGTTTTTTTATTATGATATAGAGATATCACTTGTCTCTTCTTAATTCTTCTTTCTTTCTTTTTTACTATTTTGTTGATTTGCTTCCTTGTTGTGAATTGAATTTGATCCCACCTAAATCTGCATACATTATACACATCCAAACAAAGTGTCCATATGGCGATCTATTTTACAGACTAAAACTCAGAGAAAAAAAATACATATTCGGATCAGTTTTGATTAACCAACAGTTGCATATTGCAAGAACCCAATAAGCCCCACCTGCATGACATTACAATCCAAACCCATTAGAATTCAAGCACTGGGCCTTGCTGAGCCCCACTGTCAGAGTTCAATCATCCAGCCCCCTTGCAATTTTCTTCTTGTCATTCTTTCTCAATATGTTTTTGGATGATTGAACTCAACTTCAAAACATATTGAATTGACTTCAAATGACAAATTCAAACTGTTAAAATGATCTATTTCACACGTGATGTGTTTACATGCAAAATTTATAAATTTTCTAATTAATTAGTATAATGTCAAGTGGTAAAGAAAAAATTATAAGTTAATTTTAATATGTTTATTTTTTTATCATTTTTTAACTGTTTTTATGCAAGTAGCCCCTCCCTCCTAACGGGACCCCTCATAGTCTCGAACAGGAAATGGGGGGGGGGGATAGCATCATCATGCAATATGATAAATACAATCATATTTGAAGCAATAAAAATTATTCATACTATGCTATGCCAACAACGCAACTGTTATATATATACTATCAAAGCAACTAACAATTTATCATTTATGATACAAAATACCAACCACGGATCACCCACAATTGCCACTCTAAATCGCATAATTTATAAGACAGGAATACTAACCCCCCACCATTTATTAATAAAACAACCGTTTTCTCAGGCCTTGTTTGGGGCATTGATGGCATCATAATCTGTCTCATACACCTGACCATAATGCCCCTTGGCATCTTCATCTTCATCAAAGTAGTCCGCCCGGGCATTTAGGGTTAGCATCTGACACACCAGCCAGAAGAGAGTGGCATCTAGAGCTATGAACCCAGCCCCACCAAACAGGCCGGTCTTCGCTGTGGGGCAAGTTGTGTCGAGGTTGTGGTGCACATTTCGGGAGAGGTGAAGCCCCTCTGTTACTGTGGCCCAGGTAAAGAAAATCAAGGCCAATCCAGTTGTCAGCCTATGAAAGACAAAACAGAAAGAAAAGGAATAAGAGGCAAAAGACCAGGGGCGGACCCAGTGTATTCCAGGGGGGCCCTAGATTTTGAGTTTTAGTGGAGATTTATCGGTTCCGACCTTTGCCCTCCCTGGAATTTTTTTTGTCCCCCTCTGGACGTTTGATTTGTAATTCGGGTTAAGTTTAGGATTAAAATTGAAATAAATTTGTTGAATTTTGATTGGTAATTAGAATTATAAGTCAAATAATCAGAAATTACAAGTCAAAGCATTGGAAAGTATAAGTTAAAGCATTGTTTTTATCGAGTACCCAATTGGTTAATGGATTTAAACCCGATTCGATATTTTTTTGCCCTTCCTGACGAAAATCCTGGATCCGCCCCTGCAAAAGACGGACCCTTATCAAGGAAATATCAGATCTGGTATTGTTGGATAGTACTGTGAACCACATGATACAACCTCAGTGGGTGTGGTGATGTGTGCCTCAAACTGATGAAATGAGAAAAACAGTGAATTGAACAGATTAAGAATATGCCGATACTCAACCCTCACAACTCCTGTACCATGCCGTACCAGTAACAGCGTGTTAGAGCTGAAATCATGGATGATCACCACTTATTAGAAGCATACAATAGACCATATTGACCTAGTTCATATTCAGTGTCACACCCCTTTTCCTACAATTTTTTTTAAGAACAAAAATAAAAATATTCATGCAAAAAGTGACTTCTATACTTACTCGGCAATAGAAATGAACACAACCAAACTGAAACTTCGAAATAAAACTTCTCTCGGGACCGACTTCCCCTTGTAAGGGTAGAACACCACAGCATGGCCCACCACCCAAGCAACTAAAAGGGCCAGGATGGATAAGATCCCGAGTGCAACTGTCGGGTCACTCGGGTACTTGCAAATCGTAACATCTTTTCCTTTAATTGGGGTCCCATATGGAGGCTATGCATCATCAGTAGTTTAAAAAAAAAACATTAAAGTTGAGTAAAAATCATGGAAAAACTGTGAAGTTCCTGCTGATAGCTAGAACAATAGGCAGGTAAGCCATATTCAGGCCTGGTATTCTGAGATAAAACCTCAACTTACAAAAAATTCAAACCAATGGAAAAACATATATAAAAAAGAATAAGAGCTCTAGTTAAACCGTTTCACAGTACCAGCTAATCCTTTCTTAACCTGTTATTTGCAAGGCTTACACTTCATCTGTGTTCTTTAGTTCTCGAACAAAGAGCTTACCTTTTTGTTTTCAGCAATCACACCAAGTAGGAAAGAGAGGATCCCAAAAAAAGTAACACCAAGCGCCAGATTCCATGTAGAATTCAGTGCCATTTCTTACCAAGAGACATAAAAAATAAATAAATTAAAACATTAAGTAATAGAATGCACTGAATTTCAATTACTTGTGGTAGCAATTGCTATATCTATGATATGTAACCATTTGTGCTGGACCAAATGCTCAGATACACACAAGACCAAAATGCCAGATACAGTTAATAGTATTTATATTGAAAATAGCTGTGTGCAAATTACTTGATGAAGTATGAAAAATAACTATTTTTCCCTTGGAATAAGATTTACATTGTACAAATCACATTACAGTATGAAAAATAACTAAGAAATTTTTTTTCCCTTGGAATAAGATTTACATTGTACGAATCACATTACAGTATTTCGTTAATTACATATTTCTTGACAATAGACCAATTGGTTGTGCGTGGAAAGGTTTCCTTTTGTCTTTCGGTTAGAATTTATCTGGGGTCTCATATCTAAATCATGAAATAATGGAGGCCTTAATTGGAGAAACAAACAAGAAGAAATTTCACTAAAATTCTCTCATAATCAGGGGGAAATGCATTTTTTGGGTCCAAATATCTTCAAAATGGACTTAGATCTGAGATTACTTAAAGTCCCATATATGGTGAAACCTACATTGAGATAACAAATAGAGGGGCCAAAGAACAATTTTTGTGGGATTTTTCCACTTATAATCCAGATTCAACTTCAGCACACAGCATGCCAGTGAGAAAAATGAATTGAGAAGCAAAATTTTAGAGGCAAAACTCAAACCATCAAGTAAATTAACTCTAAATATATCAAATGTTGCAGAAATACCTTCTGACGCAAAAATCAGAGAAAATCTGATGAAAACGAAGAAGCAAGCAGAAATGGGGCTGGGTTTGGTGCTGGTGAGTAACAACTAACAAGCGGATAAATATACGGGGGGTGTAAATTCGCTAATAAATAGAAAATAGTCGGTATTTAGTGTTCGAAAAGATTAGTCTTGTGTTCCAGGAATTCATATCGTCTGCCTTAACTCAAAAGAGAATTTTTTGAGTTAATGAATCTTGACTGTCTAATATGTTTCAAGATTCGTGCAAACTAGATCTGCACTAATATTAAAGGACCCCTTATGTTATAGACACGAGCCGGATTGGCTCTGTTTAAAATCACACGGTTGAAATTCATTAACTCAAAAGATGCCCTTTTGGGTTAATGCAGAGGATACGGATCCGTGTTCGAGCTGGTTGTCCAGAATCACAGGAATCTTGAAAAATGGGGATTTCCTGTAACTTTTTTCTCTTTGAATTTAGTAAAATTTGCAACACTGTGGCGGGTCGAACTATTGAATTTTATTAAATTTGACCCGCCACATATTAGTCTATCCGAAACATATCTATAGATAGTCAGATATGAATTTGTTTCCTTTGAATATTGGTGAGATTCTTGTAATGGATTTGCCGTGTACAGTCCTCAATCGCTCTGTAATGCATTCCTAGTAAATTCAAAGATTCTAAATTCGAACCCTCCTTGGTAGCCACCACAGTGACAAATGAAAAATTCGGATTCAGTTCGGCAGGATCAAAAATTCATAATTCGGATATAATTCGGTATTATACATAAATTTCGGAGTACAAAATACCTTCAGTGTGTAAAATCTCAGAAATGAAAGGTTATCCATTCAAAATTATATATTAATTTATTATTAAAGGACTATCCCGAAAAAGCAATCTATTGACACACAAAAATTTATATTAATTTATTATCTTGCCTCGAAGTAATCAAATTTTCAAACGTGTTGTATCTGATAGCTTGCCGAGATTTTTATTAATACCCTAAAAAAAAAAAAAAAAAAAAAAATATCCTCATTTTGAAAAAAAATTTAAAAATGCCCTAACCGCCCGTTCACTGGGCGGTTCACCCTACCCACCAAACCGCCCCTTCACTGGGCGGTTCTCTTGCTCTACCCAACCGCCCAGTGGCTGGGCGGTCCAGTTTTTTTTTTTTTTTTTTTTTTAGAGATTTGAGAGACAATATGAATGAAATTTAACAAGAAAAATTTTAATATTTGCTAGAGACCCATTCAACGTTTATGAATGAAAATTCTCTTGCTCTACCCAACCGCCCCAGTGGCTGGGCGGTCCAGTTTTTTTTTTCTTTTGATGTATAATCCGACATTTTTAAAAATACCCAAAGTTAATAAAAGATTAATAAAAATGCTCAGACCCATTCAACTTTTATTAAAAATGTCCAACCCGGCCGATTCCTTGAATTTTTTTTTTTTGAGACAAATAACTAAAATGCTGAAATATAACACTAAAAAATCGAATTGTTTTTTTAAATATTTGCTAGATTACATTTTTGATATATAATTAGCATATTTATATAATGAACTTGTAGAATAGTTAGCAAACCAACATTGGTTTTTACAAAAATCATGCTGAATTAAAAATACGGTAAATTACGCAAAATTACGTATGAATAGGGCCTATTTTGTGCCATCTTTCATAAATCATAAAAAATAGTAAAAAAATTTCAAAAATAATAAAAATTGGTATTCTACAAGTTCATTATATAACTAATTTACTGAGCTACGTAGATTGGAGAATAGAAATGAAAATCTTAATCAAAAACTTCAACTGAAGTTTTGAGGCCCTTCTCTTTGTTTTTTGGCGATTCTGAATTTGGAAAACTGGCAAAGCCAGTACGGACGCATGCGCATTTTCACAAGCTTTCCGAAAAGTGGTTATTTGCTGAAATCGGACACTCGAGCGCCGTTTTATGGCCGTTTAAAGTTTCGTCGTCGTTTTTCGCCTTTTCAGTGAAAATATCATCCCAATTCATACGTAATTTAGCGTAATTTACCGTATTCTAGCATAATTCTACATAATTATTGTAATTTCAATTAATTTAGTGTAATTCAGCATAAATTAATATAATTTCAAGTAATTTAGCGTATTTTAGTATAAATATGCTAATTATATATCAAAAATGTAATCTAGCAAATATTTAAAAAAACAATTCGATTTTTTAGTGTTATATTTCAGCATTTTAGTTATTTGTCTCAAAAAAAAAAAATTCAAGGAACCGGCCGGTTTGGACATTTTTAATAAAAGTTGAATGGGTCTGAGCATTTTTATTAATCTTTTATTAACTTTGGGTATTTTTAAAAATGTCGGATTATACATCAAAAGAAGTAATCTAGCAAATATTAAAATTTTTATTGTTAAATTTCATTCATATTGTCTCTCAAATCTCTAAAAAAAAAAAAAAAAAAAAAAAATTCACCTGGACCGCCCAGCCACTGGGCGGTTGGGTAGAGCAAGAGAACCGCCCAGTGAAGGGGCGGTTTGGGGTAGGGTGAACCGCCCAGTGAACGGGCGGTTAGGGCATTTTTAAATTTTTTTTCAAAATGAGGGTATTTTTATTATTTTTTTTTTTTAGGGTATTAATAAAAATCTCGGGATAGCTTGCTTTTTGGCTTGTAGCTTGCTTTTTTCGAAAAAAAAGAAGGTAAAAGTTCAAAACGCGTTTAACATTTTTATCGTGTCAGACCAAACCAAGTGACGTTTTTTTTCGTATAAAATGCGTTTAATACGTAAAATTTGTTAAATTCGCAAATAATTTGCGAACGGAGCGTTTAATTCGCAAATCACCGTATTAAACGCTGATTGATCCGCTAGAGTCTCAAATACGTTTAATTCACGAATTAAATCCGGATCCTGTTACTATGGTAGCCACTACCAATTTTTCAAAAAAAAAAAAACATTCGAACCCATGCATATCCGGTAAAGCAAAGAAATCAATGCAATTTTAAAGAGCAAAATAATAATAAAAATAATAATAATAACGTTTTTAACTTACATCCGTCTACTTAACTTAACATCTTATAAAATATTATTTAATCCAGAATAATGAATATAAAATAATAAATATGTTCGTAATTATTTAGATAAGACATGTATTGAACTTATTAAGTCGATTTTAAAATTTAATTTATCATCCGTTATAAAATCATTAACCATCAATTGGAAGTTCGCATTTTTGTTTTTTCTCCTCTAAATCCATCTTCTTTTACTTCTAAATTACTTAAGAGAGGTGATGATTGCATTCCAGATTCTATCTCTGGTCAAATATCTCAATTAGTGATTTTTGACCCAGACCACATTCTAGAACATCGCTAGTGCATTTATATTTAGTGTCATAGTATATTTTATATATTAATGCTATATGCAAAAATTTAAACTTGTATTACCAAGTATATATAACAAGCATCGTGGTTTTATATATGACATGACAAATATATGTGTATATATAATTAATCTCTTGGGTGTGTTTGAGTGTCATAAGAATAGCACTATTCTGAGAATAGCAATGCTATTATGAATAGGGTGAATCCAAACAACTTGATAGCTATTCAAAATAGTCCAGAACAGCACTATTCCGCTAATTCATAAAAAAGTTGGAATAGTTCGAGTTATAAAGAAAATATATATAAAATAATAACTTTATTCATTCCATTCATCACTATTCTAAATATTCAATCCAAACATCATTTTCGCTATTCCGAATAGCACCACATCAACACTATTCTCACACTCTTCAAAAAAATCACTATTATCATCTACTAATCTCAAGGCTATGTTTGGATGACATAAGAATAGTAAGAATAGATGCTATTCTATAATAGAAGCTATTCGGAATAGTAATGTACATTCAAACAACATTTTTGCTATTCGGAATAGCTAGAATAGCTGCTATTCTCTATTCCTTGTAAATGTTGGAATAACTACTATTCGGAAATGTGAAATGAGAGGAAAAAATGTTTTCTTTTTAGATTTCCGCCAACACAATTCCGAAATAACAAATTTGATACCACTTTCCGCTATCTCCACATCGTGACAATTCATTTGAGATCTCACTTGCCTATCTTTCTTCTTAATTATCACATTATTAACACTATTCTTTATTGGTTACAACTATTCACTATTCCACAAATACAATCCAAACAACATTTTTACTAATCCGAATAGCACTATTTTCATACTAATCTAAAAATTACTATTTTTTCTCTATTCTCATTTACTATTTTACAATTTCGCTATTCTAGCTATTCTAACTCTCATTCAAACGTACCCAAATAGTAACTATTCTAGCTTCCATCCAAACGTACCTCATTAGATGTTTGTACGGTACAATTTGTATTCATTACACACTAAGTTCTACAATTTCAACCACAGATAATCTAAAACATTGTTTGAATTCATTAGACCTCCTAAGTCTTAATCGCAGGCTTCGCAGCTCCCTCGTCTCTTACTCAATTGAACAATTGGCAAATACATGACTAATTAATTCAAGTAGAAATTGTTTTATTTAGTAATAAGCAAAAGGTAAAACTTTCGGCAATACATACCGGACGTGAATAATTATTAAGCATTACTTAACTGTCAACTACAAATTTAATTGAATTTTAATTTTCTTAAAGTTTTTATATAGTCCAGCCTAGGGCTGCAAATGAATCGAACCGAATCGAACTTACCTCCAGTTTGAGTTTGGTTTGAATTAATTTCGAACTAGGTTTGGTTTGAATTAATTTCGAACGAACTCAATTTCGAACGAACCCAATTTCGAACCGAATTTTTTACGAACTCAATTTCGAACCTTTACGAACTTTGTTACGACTTACGATTTATGACTTCTAACTGGGCCATAGTGCGAAATTACAGCACTTCAATAAAAACTCAAGTATTCAAAGTACAATTTAAATAAAACTCAAATATCAATAGAAGTACAACTTAAATAAAAACTTAAGCACTCCAAAATATTCAAAATACAATTTAAATAAAACTCAAATATCAATAGAAGTACAATTTAAATAAAAACTCAAGCACTCCAAAATTAATTATAACCAAATACCACACTCAGTTTGAATGTACGCAACAAGGAATTTGGGCGAGAGAGGAGTCTTTGTTGTGAGAGGCCACCAGAGAGAGAGAGAAGACGTGAGGGAGATTATTTTAGTACTTAGCGGGAGAGGAATTTGGGCGAGCGGTTTTGGCGTAAATTAGCGGGAAGAGAGAAAAAAATTGGAGGCAATGGCGGAAAAAATAGCGGGTTAATTGGTTGAATAGAAAGGGAGCGGATTGATGACATGGAAGAGATCTAGACGTTGGTAAGAGGATAAATCTCAGGGTGTGAAATTATTGAGGTGATCGGATTGCAGAATTTGTGGGGTCACTCGCTTAGTTAATATTTTATTTAATATTTTATTGAGTGAGTCTAAAAGTGCATTGCAGTGATACAAAATAAAATTAAGCAGCAAATAATTTGGAAAAAAATAAAAAAATATATTTTCAAACTCTTTTACATTTTTTTTACTTTTTGCATGTTTTTTTTATTTTATTTTATTTTTTATCAAATAAATAAGTTTTTTTTGCATTTTTTGCATTTTTTTTTACAGCAATACATATAATTTTTTTTTCTAAATGAATAGCTGATCAATAACAGCATTTTTTGTATTTTTTAGACATATAAAAGAAATATTGTACCTTGATCATTTTTTTGACAGCATTTTTTTTCATTTTTTTGACAGCAATACATTTTTTTGCATTTTTTGGCATTTTTTTGGCATTTTTTGCATTTATTTTCGGACCGTTCGTTTTACCGCGGGAATTCAACGGTCGATCTACAACAAAATCATTCCAAATCTGATCTAGAATGATCAAGGTACAATATTGAACGTAACCAACATAAAAGTTCGGAAGTTTTATTATGTATGAGCTTTGATCCAGCACGAAATGTTTATGGCCATACGATGCTTCAATTTTCGATCAACTAGATGGATGGGTAAATGAAAACAAAATTTTATCAAACTTTCATGGAAGACGATAAATGCAATGTTCTTTGATTTCAACGGCTCCGATTGGTCAACGGACGACATGTTTATGTGCGCCTTCATTAACTTAGAAAGCAAGAGTATATGTTTCATGAGACATAAACTTTTGCCTTGTGAGTTAATGAAGGCACACAAAAATATATCGTCCTTGGTTTGATCGGGTCCGTTGAAATCAAAGAGCACTGCATTTATCATCTTCCATGAAAGTTTGATAAAATTTTGTTTTGATTTACCCATCCATCTAGTTGATCGAAAATTGAAACATCGTATGGCCATAAACATTTCGTGTTGGATCAAAGCTCATACATAATAAAACTTCCGAACTTTTATGTTGGTTACGTTCAATATTGCACCTTGATCATTCTAGATCAGATTTGGAATGATTTTGTTACAGATCGACCGTTGAATTCCCGCAGTAAAACGAACGGTCCGAAAATAAATGCAAAAAATGCCAAAAAATGTATTGCTGTCAAAAAAATGATAAATGTACAATATTTATTTTATTTATTATTTATTATTATTTAATAGTTTCTTAAAGCTGAAATTTATTGAACAAATTTATCAAATTAATAATAACTTTATCAAAACAAAGAAAAAAACGAGAGAGTTGAGACTGGATTACCCGAAAAACTCAGAATCCTACCATAAAAAGCAAAATTTCTGGTATAAACATGTGAATTTTTTTATTTGAGCTTTGTTATTGAATTTTTTTTATTTGAGCTTGTAATTGGACCTGGCTTTCTGTTTCAGAAGTCAGAATTCAAAGCAATTATGGATTGGACAGCTTATATTTTCATCAGCGAACATAAGTTATCAGCAGAAATTAACGGTTCACGTTTGAGTTAATTTCGAACTAAATTTGGTTTGCGAACCTATTTCGAACGAACTAGGTCCAGTTTGAGTTTGGTTTGAATTAATTTCGAACTAAGTTCGATTTAAATTAATTTCGAACGAACTCAATTTCGAATCGAATTTTTTCCGAACTTTTTCGAATCAAACTCGAATCGAATTACGAACTACGAATTTGTTGTGCAGCCCTAGTCCAGCCTCCTCATAAAATGTTAGATATGTGCTTGTAGTTTGGTGGTTAAGATCTTATTTTGTGTTTGGGAGGTCTTGAGTTCAAATCTCACTAACTACAAATTAACAATTATGTATTTTAAGTTTTAGTCTTTTTTAACTAAATTTTCTAATTCCGTCTCTAAAGATGCGAGATAATTACACGAGTCAATTAATACGATTTATTGGTCAAATGTTGGTCTCTTCCTAATCCTGAACCTAAATTACAGACCAAAAAATTCCAGGAAAAAAAAAAAAAAAAACCAAAGAATGATATGAAACAAATACTGAAATACCCATATCTCCTGCTGTTTGACACATTCCTGATTTGTTATGGATGACATTAAAAATAAAATAAAAATTCATACCACACTTTTTACCGAATTTAATTTCGGTCCATTAAATAATTCAGCTGTTTGCATAGCTACACCCTCTGAATTACGCAACATCTGTTGAATTATTCATCAGTTATATATGCTATAAATCGATATCCGGTGAAAAGTACAGTTTTTGTTTAATTTTTTTATGAGATATTTAGATATATATACCCAATCATAACTTCATCAATTAGGTATTTACCCATCAAAACTTAAAATTTAATTATTTCTCCATTCAAATCCATTCATATTATTGATATCTCCATTTTGTGATTTAATCAATTAAAAACACTAATTGATATTGATTAAAAAATAAAATGACATTTTTATCCTTATCTATTCATTCCCTTTGCTAACAACCGGTTATCTTCTTCCCCATTATTTATTTGATTTCTTTTTTTGCAAAAGAAGAACTTCTGAGAAAGACAACAGGTCTCTCTCCGCTGTCCATTGAGGAACCAATAATACATGCTCAGTTTCCATTGAACCCAATTAGTAAATAATAGACTAGATATGCATGATATCAAAATCAAGAGTTATTAATTGAGCTACACTTTTCCAATGTTACAAATTACAAATTTTGGGCACAGAATGACATTGCTCTTGGGCCCTCCAGGATCCAGCAAGACAACTATTAGCTTTGGGAGGAAAGCTAGATTCAGATTTCAAGGTTGAGAACCTGAACCATTTATTTTGCAAATTCAAAAAACATTTTCATTTTGATGAAGATAATTTGGTCCAAAGCTGAGAAAATAAAAACAATGTAGGTATCAGGGAAAGTATCATACAATGGGCATTAAATTGAATGAGTTCGCATTAGAGATAACAACTGCATCCGTTAGTCAATATGATCTTCACACAGGAGAGAGATGAACGTTAGAGAGACTCTTGCCTTCTTTTCTAATGGAATGAAGGGTTAAGAGAGCAACCCTTCTCCATTGAAACGACCAAAATTTTCACCACTGCCTTATTATTGTAAAATGACGGCACTAATTATTAACAAAGGGAATGAAGAGATAAACGGATAAGGGAATCAGGGGCGGATTCAGGATTTTCGTCAGGGGGGCAAAAAGAACTTAATTCCTTTCCGGGGGGGCAAAGTCGATCGGAACCGCTAAATCTCCACTAAAACTCAAAATCCAGGGGGGTAGCTGCTCTCCCCTGGATACACTTGGGTCCGCCCCTGAAGGGAATGAGAGAACTGGTTATCAGACTAATTGGTTCCTTAATGGAAAACAATAAATTTTTAGACTCAGGTCAACTTTCGTAATGGACAGTGGATGGAGACCTGTCGTCTTTCTCAGAAGTTCTTCTTTCGCAAAAAAGAAACCAAAGAAATAAGTAACAGGAGAGAAGAAGACTGATTATTAGCAAAGGGAATGAAAGAATAAGGGTAAGAAAGTCATTTTATTTTTTTATCATGTTTTTAATTTGATTAAATCTTAAAATGGGGATATAAATAATATGAATGGATTTAAATGGGGAAATAATTAAATTTAAAGTTTTGATGGGTAAATATCTGATTGATGAAGTTATGATGGGCATATAGCTAAATTTCTCTTTTTTATTGTTTTAACTTTGACCCGCTACATATTAAACTATCCGAAACATATCTATAGATAGTCAGATATGAATTTGTTTCCTTTGAATATTGGTGAGATTCTTGTAATGGATTTGCCGTGTACAGTCCTCAATCGCCCTGTAATGCATTCCTCTTCTTAGTAAATTCAAAGATTCTCTATTCGAACCCTCCTTGGTAGCCACTACCAAGTTTTCAAAACAAAAAAAATTCGAACCCATGCATATCCGGTAAAGCAAAGAAATCAATGCAATTTTAAAGAGCATAATAATAATAATAATAACGTTTTTAACTTGCATCCATCTACTTAACTTAACATCTTATAAAATATTATTTAATCCAGAATAATGAATATAAAATAATAAATATGTTCGTAATTATTTAGATAAGACATGTATTGACTTATTAAGTCGATTTTAAAATTTAATTTTATCATCCGTTATAAAATCATTAACCATTAATTGGAAGTTCGCATTTTTGTTTTTTCTCCTCTAAATCCATCTTCTTTTACTTCTAAATTACTTAAGAGAGGTGATGATTGCATTCCAGATTCTATCTCTGGTCAAATATCTCAATTAGTGATTTTTGACCCGGACCACATTCTAGAACATCGCTAGTGCATTTATATTTAGTGTCATAGTATATTTCATATATTAATGCTATATGCAAAAATTTAAACTTGTATTACCAAGTATATATAACAAGCATCGTGGTTTTATATATGACATGACACATATATGTGTATATATAATTAATCCCTTGGATGTTTGTACGCATAGTAACAAATGAATAATTCGGGTTCGGTTCGGCAGGGTCAAAAATTCGTAATTCGGGAATAATTCGGGTATAATTCGGGAATGATTCGGAATTATAATACGAGACCTCAGTGCATATTTAATTCATTACCGATGATTTACTATACAATATACTGCTTGTATTTGTCATAGAAGATCAACATAGTAAAAAATAATATAAAATGGAAAATGTACTCAAGCCTCACATGGGTGCTTGGGAAAACGCGTGCTCAAGCCTCACCCTGTAATTTGAAAAACTTTACTGTGCTTGGGGAAACGCGAGAATCCAAAAAAAATTGCTGATCAAAATTTGAGAAAAACGCGTATTATTCGTAAAATTCATTAAATTCGCGTTTTATTCGGTCAAAGATCCGGTCAACGAATAATACGCCATTCGGTTCGGAAACACCCCAAAAACGTTTTATTCGCGAATAAAACGCGTACTTTGTCACTATGTTTGTACGGTACAATTTGTATTCATTACGCACTAAGTTCTACAATTTCAACCACAAATAATCTAGAACATTGTTTGAATTCATTAGACCTCTTAATCTCTTACTCAATTGAACAATTGGCAAATACATGACTAATTCAAGTAGAAATTGTTTTATTTAGTAATAAGCAAAAGGTAAAACTTTCGGCAATACATACCGGACGTGAAAAATTATTAAGCATTACTTAACTTTCAACTAGGCGAAAGTTATTATTTGTTTATATAAAAGGAATAAAAAATTATTAAACCATAACTGCACGTTTAAAAATCGTTTAAAAATCATTAAGATGCGCAAGGGCGTATCTATACTTAGTCCCGGGATACTAAGTCATTTTCATGATTTTGAAACTTCTAATTACGTAGGTTGAAATTAACTGAATTTTAATTTTCTTAAAGTTTTTATATAGTCCAGCCCCCTTATAAAATATTAGATTTGTGCTGGTAGTTTGGTGGTTAAGATCTTATTTTGTGATTGGGAGGTCTTGAGTTCAAATCTCACTAACTACAAATTAATAATTATGCATTTTAAGTTTCAATATTCTTTAACTAAATTTTCTAATTCCGTCTCTGAAGATGCGAGATAATGACATGAGTCAATTAATATGATATATTGGTCAAATATTGGTCTCTTCCTAATCCTGAACCTAAATTACAGACCAAAAAATTCCAGGAAAAAAACAAAAAAAATTAACCAAAGAATGATATGAAACAAATACTGCAATACCCATATCATTCCTGATTTGTTATGGATGACATTAAAAATAAAATAAAAATTCATACCACACTTTTTACCGAATTTAATTTCGGTCCATTAAATAATTCAGTTGTTTGCATAGCTACACCCTCTGAATTACTCAACATCTGTTGAATTATTCATCAGTTATGTAAAACGATAACCGGTGAAAAGTACAGTTTTGTTTAATTTTTTTATGAGAAATTTAGATATATATACCCATCATAATTTCATCAATTAGATATTTACCCATTAAAACTTAAAATTTAGTTATTTTTCCATTTAAAAAAAAAAAAAGAGGCAGAGAATGCCCATTTGCATTTGCAAACCAGTGTCTTAATTACACAAGTATCAGCAGCAAAAATAAAAAACGCACAAAAAAAACCAATACCTCACCTCCCTAAAACAACTCAATACCCGGATAGACCAACAAATCAACAACAACATGCACCAAACAACACAAAAACAGAATGAAAAAATAGGTTCCTAGCACAAAACAAAACATGACACCAGGAAAAGAGTAAAGCGTAAGGGAACAACAGCACCATAGTCACGGGGTGACCCCATCCAGCACCACCATCTCAGGAACGTCAGCCCATGCCCGTAGCGGAATGTCGGCAACCTCAGCTGGAGTCCAAGTCACCATCTCTTGTACCACGTCCGCCGGAATATTTCCTGACCAATATTGAAGTAAAGACAAAATGAGAAATATCATAGATCGATTAGATTTAGGTGGAACTCCTGTAAAACAGATATCATTACGATGTTTCCAAAGTGACCAACATATTGCACTAATTACGATTAGAGCAGCTTTCCGCTTTTTGGTAGTTAAGGAATGAGCATATTCTATAACATTATCAAAAGAGTGCTAATCCATAAAAACATCTTGGAAATACCCCATCCAGAACCAAATGGTTTTGACAAAAGGACATTGAACAAATAAATGTTTCACCAATTCAGCCTCATCACAAAAATGACACTGATTAGACCCGAGCCAACCCTTTTTAATCAATCGTTGTTTAGTAAGAATTCTTTTATTGGACAAGAGCCACATAAACACCCTAATTTTTGGTGAAATCGGTATTTTCCACCATAGAGCATACCTATCAGCTTGAACCCCACTAAATGCAAGAAAAGTATATAAATAATGTATAGTAAATTTATGAGAAGAATCTCATTTCCAAGATATGCGATCATGTGCATAAGTAAAGGCTGTGATACTAATTAATCGCAAAATTTCATTCCATTCAGCCGCCAAAACCCCGGACAAGTGTCTTCTAAATTGTACAACCTCACCGTGGGAGTTATTTCCCCATTCAAATCCATTCATATTATTTATATCCCCATTTTGTGATTTAATCAATTAAAAACACTAATTGATATTGATTAAAAAATAAAATGACATTTTTATCCTTATCTATTCATTCCCTTTGCTAACAACCGATTATCTTAGAACTAGCCTTTGGTCTAGTGGAAAAGGTACATAGTCTCTATGTAAGAGGTCATGAGTTCAAAATTCAGATAGAGAAAATCATTTGTTGTAATAACAAGAGTATTAAATAGTTGGGTGTCTTGACCTCTAACTTTACTAAAAAAAAAACAACCGGTTCTCTTCTTCCCCATTATTTATTTGATTTCTTTTTTTGCAAAAGAACAACTTCTGAGAAAGACAACAGGTCTCTCTCTGTTGTCCATTGAGGAACCAATAATACATGCTTTAGTTAATCATAACATACTAATTTTACTGTGTTTAATTTGGAGTATAAAATGAACTCTAAAAATCATAAAATTTTACGAAGACACGTCTTTCATAAAAATAAACAAAATTAATAATTTAAGTTTGATATTTAATTTTTATTTTAAAATATAAATGAAAAATGGTAATATTGATAATATTTGTAAAAACCTTCCATATTCACATTAATCCTAAATTTTATTTTGTTAAAATCCGGTACTCCGTATTCCCGTAGGTCACGAAATTCACCTAAAAATTCTCTATTGTTATAGACTTATAGAGGGTTCAAATGCACCATAATTTTTATGCTCCAATATGCTCCACATCTTTTATCTCCATTTTCAAAGTCTGAACAGTTGATCCGAACCGCTCAACATGATATTCATAATAAAATATGCTTGGAGACCAAATTTTATATTTTTTAGCATATTTTTAATATTTTTTTAAATAGGTACAACATCACTTTTTTAAGGAGATTCTGGACCATCCGATAAAGTAATATTGTACCTATGTAAAAAAATAGTAAAAAAATAGTAAAAAAATTCTAAAAAATATAAAATTTGGTCTCCAAGCATATTTTATTATGAAGATCATGTTGAGTGGTTCGGATCAACTATTCAAACTTTAAAAATGGAGATAAAGAATGTAGAACATATTAGAGCACAAAAATTATGGTGCATTTTAACCCTCCTCAAACTGAGTTCGAATCCAGTGAAGTAACCCAACTTTTGGGTTTTAGATCGAGACCGTCTGATTTGAATTCGAGAAAATCCATCCGCGAAGTGAGTGCACACATCCCGACGACAAATTTGAATTCCGAGACAACCTCGAGCGACGAATTCGAATCGGATGGTCTCGATCCAAAACTCAAAGATTGGGTTACTTTAGGGATCCGGACCCCCTCAAACTTATAATGCGAAAATCTGAATTCTTCTTTTTTTGGAGTTCACGCTACGGTAATCAGAGAATATTAAATTTCTTTCGAGTTAAGTAGTTAACCCTCTGGGTTGGTGAATGGTGCGTGATCCCCGGCGTACTTTATTGTGACCCGGGGAGGCGTGGAGCTCACACGTCAGTGAGAGAGAACTCCCACAAACATGGGCCCACTTTCCGTCCGAGTCCGGATCCTCTGAGATAGCTCAAATTTTGAAATTAGATTCAGATCGTCCGATCAGAATCTGGACCAATCAGGCACGAGGTGGAATGCACGAATCCTTTAATATTCGTGTCAAAACAGATCGTACGGTCTGGATCTAAATTGAAATTTGAGTCACGGTCACCATATGAATTCCTGTCCCTGTCCCTGACCTACGGGTTTTACTCAAAAAAAAAGAAAAAAAAAGACAATTTGTAATTTTTTTTCTTTTCCAAAAATGATCTCGAGAATCGAGATTGAGAAATCACGACTTTCAATTGTACCAATTTGTAATCAGCACAGAGATTCCGACTGCTTGCATTTCGCTCTCTCGACTCTCAGCTACCTTTCTTCCCCTTCCCCCCTTTCTCTCCTCTCTAACCTCTCACTCTCTCTCTCTTTTTAAAACATTGGCAGCGGCTGCTGAGTCTCTCTCTCTCTCTCTCTCTCTCTCTCTATCTATTACCGTAAGTTATGTCGTCGTGGATTCGAAACGCGGTGAGCAAGGCGGTAGAGGCGGGAGGGAAGGTCAAGACCTACGCCGACACCGTGGCGACTCAAGCCGGGAATGCTGTTTCTGGGGGCGCCAAGCTTCTTTTCCAAGATCACCTTGTAATTCTCTTATTTCCCTATATCTTCCCCTTTATCTAGTTGATTATCCATCAAATTAAGAAGTTCTTCTGTTTCTGAGCTCTAATTTGACTGATTGATAATTTATGGAGGGTATTAGTTTGGAGATAGACCCGTGTAGAGGAAGGAGTTTGGTTTGCCTCAATGAATGCTTTATTATTCTACAAAGCACTCAGAATTTGTTTTTGTATGGCAACTGTACCAGACCAAATAGTGGTATTTACTAACTAGATTTACGTGTAAAAGGGAATAACTAGTATGTAAGTGCCGCTGCCAACCATTGCTTATGGCTAGCACAACGACTTATGTTTGACAAACTGAGCTTGATTGAAAGGTCCCTACTATTTTATTCACAGACAAGTGTTTTTTAATCTGGAAACTGTAATGGAAGCTATGCATATTTTTTTTTTTTCAATCTATCATTGCCTTTTAGCTTTAATATAATAAAGGAATCATGCATTTTCTCTCATATATAACTTTTTTTTTTACTTAAAAATATGAGATAGTTTCCACAATGATACTAGATTAGGATAGGGTTTGTTCTAAACAAACTTCTGTTGAGGTATAATAGACATATTGATGCCTTGTATGAGGGGATATAATTGTTATGTGATATAGTTTTGTACTTTGACGCGATGTTAAATATCTCTGGCTCCCCTGCTGTGCATGAATACCCATGGGCTGTTTATTCAAACCTAGAAAGTTAAAAACCTTTTTATCCATTTTACTTTATTCCTTGAGGATATATTTAAACAAACAGAAATAGACAGTATAAACCACAATATTTATACCAAACTATAATTTGAGTTAGTATGATGTCAATTATTATTTTAGGGAATGAGAAACTATAGAAGTTTCAAGCAAACTGTGAAAAGGTTAGAAGAGGTGGCTGTGTCTTGCCGTGGTGTTGAAAGGGTTCAACTCTTGAAACGTTGGTTGATGGCACTCAAGGAGACTGAAAATTACGAAAGTGCCCCTGCTGATGAGAAAAGTGTCGAAACATCCCAGGCCTCCGCCGAGCCCATCACTTCTCCTAGAAAGGCTCCTTTGGTGAGTGGGTTTAGGCTGTAATATTTTATTTTTTCCCTGCCTTGTCAAAATTGTGCCATTTAGAGGTGCTTGTTGAGGAGATCGATGAAAGAATATTGAATGTCTTATTTTTATTTACTGACCAATACATATTATTTTCTTTTTTTCATTCTTGGCACAGGTTTTATTTTTTGATCCCGAGAGTGGACAGGAGCCAGTGGGCTTTCGCGAGGTATTCTTATACAGCCAAGCACTTGAAGGCATTACACTCTCCATGGTAAGCCTGTTACAATGAGATCTTTTGTCTTCTTTTTGTGTGTGTGCGCGAGAAGGTGAGAAAGATTGGTTGTTGTCATCATTTAGTTAATTATTGACACAGATATTGGAGGCTCCAACAGAGGAAGAGGTATCCCTTCTTTTGGACATCTTTAGGTAGTGCCATCAACCTTCTCTTCTCATTTATTTTTTCCTTCTGTGCAACTTTATTTAATTTATTGATTTTATTCTAGTAGAAGATACAAGATGAACCTTAAAAGAAATCACTGGAAGGAGGCTTTGACCTTTTGTTAGTTTTAAAAGGCCAGTATTACAGGATAAATTCAAACATGCATAAAAGTATTAGGTCTAAATTTTGAAATGGTGAAACTGAACAAAAGAATATAACAATGTATTAATAAAAGCATCACTGTGTTTACATGGAAGTTAGTATGAGGTTAAGTTCACCAAGGGTGTTGGCGAGCTGAACCTCAAAAACTATCAAATTGGCTTTACTTGATGAATTAAAACCATTAATCTCGATCTACTTGATGAGCCAAAACATTACATACCCATTTTCTCATTTTGTGAGTTTGTTTTGTGTTAAGATCAGGGGTTTGAAATTATTGACGGGTTTTGAAAACGTCGCTTAAGCCAATGTGACGGGTTTGGAAGTTAAGATCACGAATCTTTGTGGTGATCTTAAGCTCATACTAGCTTTACTAATATTATTGAACTAAGGTACTGGTTTTAGAGCCTAATTAACAGCATGAGGCCTCACTTTTAGCTTCTCAAATAAGATATGGATGTTTTCTTAGGGGCTCTTTTGCACTTTTTTATAATGTAGAGGATTTCTTTTAAATCTTTATTTTATTTTGTCTCACTTTAATTTTTTTTCGTGTTATAAGCATCTGTCTGACAGGAGGGAAAGAAGTACACAATGCAGTAATAAGTAGCATACAAGATCTGGCCAAAGTTTTTTCTAACTACAAAGAAGAAGTCTTGGTATAATTCTCTTTCATTTTATTTGCTTCTGTCTTTTGAAAATTTTGTCTGCCATCTGCTCAAGCCTGTCTGTATATTCTGGTTCAATCCCGATTCAATTTGCAGGTGAAGGGTGAAGAACTACTACAGTTTGCTCAAGGTGCTATTTCTGGGTTGAAATTGAGTGCTGACGTGGTCAGGTTGGTAATTGCTTTATAGTACTAACTAGTCAACTTTCTTTTTTTTCCAATTATTTTTCTGGTGGCTTCTAGTTGATTTTAAATGTTTAGTAGCAAAGAAACTCAAAAGAAAAGGAGCTCATAAGTATTGCCCAGAAACGAGTTATGTGCCAATTAGGTTATATCTTCATGTATCTTAGGTCCCTCACTGTCTCTGTTTTGATATGGGTATCCACCGTTGCTTTGCGTACTTCATAACTTTTTAATAAAAATGTAAACTCCAGAGAAAAAAAGAGTTATAAACCTAGCTAAAACAGTGAACCAAATAAACATGCTCTCATTCAGGTTGGATGCTGAGGCGTCAAGAATTGAAGTAAAGATCAATGAACTGGAAGCAACAGGAGCAAAATCTACCATAAATGACGATATAGCATCGGACAAGACGGCTCTTGCCACTGTGGAGGTACTTCTAATATTCATAATTCCAAAGTGTGTTTGGTCCTTTTTTATCATTTTGAACAGAACCACTATTGTGACCTTATATGTATGCATGCACAAATTCATGCATTGATATGTGCATTATGGATGAATTTTGGGGGTGTAAACGGAGCGAATTCGGAGTGGATAATGCTAATGCCAAATTCGTATCCGCCTTTGAATGAGCGGATACGAATACAAATAGTAAACAGATGTCAAAATTTGAAACCAAATCTGCCTTAAACGGATATGGATACGGAGCGGATAATCCACAAATACGGATTCGAATACGAATACGAATTGTCGGATAATCAAGTTATATGAATTTTAGCACACAAAAATTAATTAACAATATGAAAATATGAAAATGGATGAATAACAAGGTTCGCTGTCAAAAGATGATTCATTACTGGAAATCCATGTTACATCAATGACATAATAAATGGCTCAAATTTCAACCAATAGGTATGATGGCTATAAGCGTCCTTTCGTCAGGTTGCACCTGGAGCAACATTTAAAATCAATGTGCCAACCTCAAATCAATGGAAAACCAACTAAAAAATAGCATGGTCTATTGCACGAACTCATAGAACGGGAACATGCACAAAAGTTAAAAAAGAAGAAGAAAAAAACAGAAGTTCAGATGTCCGGATAGTATTTAGTCCCACAGAATAAAGAGGTTAGGGAGAGAGTATATAACACTTTGGACTTTGGATGCTTCAAACGCTGGAGAGCGCGGAGAGAGGAGAGAGAAATGAGGGCGGTGGATTCGGAGGTGGGTTCCGGATATCTGATCCATTTCTGCACCGTTTAAGTTATCTGTATCCGAATCCGGTTCTATTCTTCTTATATAAAAGTTATCCGAATTCGGGTCTGCCAAATTATCTGACCCGTTTATCCGTATCCGGACTATTAGCAAATTCAGAGCAGATTCGGTTGGATAAAACCGGATCTGTTTTCAGCCCTATGGAAGATTGTATGCGTTTTTGCTATGAAAATGCACATATGCTACATCCATTAAGGATGTGTGCATGATGGACTTATCTATGTGATGTACATTCATCTATGCAATGTGCACGTGTGCGTGATGTAATTTTTGCATGGATGAATTACAAACTTTTGTTTTAAAATTGGTTGTTTAGGTTTTCTCATTTGCAAGTGAGCAACTTTGTTATCTATTTACAGTTCTGCATTGTACATATTTTATGTATGCATTTTGCATAGGAAGTGTAAAGATTTGTCCGTGCGTGCAGCGTGCATGATGTGCTTCTCTACATGCATATGTGCATGCCAATTTAATCTGCCTTAATCTTCATGATTTTTAATTTTTGTAAATAGGCACTCAGAAATGCACTTGCTGAAGCACGGTTGTGCTACAAAATGGAAACTATTGCGCTGAAGAAGAAAACAATTTCCACTGGAGACTCATCAGAAGTGCATTCTCAGAAGGTATATCTTGGTTTATCTACCTCACGTGTTAGGTTTTGATTATTTGAAGAATAGAAAGTTACTGTTTTCTCTGTTAGCTTATCTTTCTTGTTAGGGGTAATGTCATTGCATTCTGCGAAATGTCAACATATGATTCATTCATTTGTTATACTCCAGCGAATTGGAATATCATGCATACCCCTGCAAAGCGCGACGATACTATGCATACCATTATGAAACATGAAAACAATTTCCTCATACCCCCACCCTTAACCTACTTGCTTAATAAATGTGCCCTCAAGTGGCTGCCTTCTTGTTTATTTGATTGTTTATATGAAAATGAGGGAGAAGAGGACAATTATCACATTCTGCAAGAAATAAGGAGAAGATTTTTTTTTTTGTTATTATTATTATATCTAGTCGATACTCGATACACACAGTATTTTGCTGCTTGTAGGGGCTCACATAAATTCGTACCTCGGAATGCTATTGCGTGAATGCATTTGATTTGGAATTTAATTATTTATAGGTTGACAAGCTGAAGGTGTTAGCACAATCTCTTGCCAATTCTTCCTCTAAGGCTGAAAAGCGTATTTTAGACCACAGGTCAACCCTCTCCCCCTTCCCACACAAAAAAAGAAGGAAAAACAAAAAGAAGACAGGAGAAAGATTCTGATTTAGTTGACTTTTCTTTATTTTATTAGAAGTGAAGTGCACTAAGCTGTTTGTTTTTTTCCTTTAAATTCTCCTAAATAAAAATAGGCGTCAGAAAGAGGAGGCGCTTAACTTCCGTGTAACAAAGACCAATGAAGTCAGTGTGGTTGAACAGGTAATACCCATCCTGTTAGTTCAGTTTAGTGAGTACTCGTACTGGTTGGAATTTCTATTTAACCAGCATACACTGTCAATATACAGATCTAGTTCTAAAATTTTATTATTTATTATAAAAAAGGAGCTGGTAGCTGAGATTACCGAGATTGAAAAGGAAAGAGATGAATTGGAAGCTAAATTAAAGAAGGTAAATGGATAATCAAATTTTAAATATGACTTCTGTACTTTAATACACAATTGCTAATTTGAACATGGTTATGTTCATTTGGAATTTCAATTTCTCCTAAATTCAGGTCAATATATCCTTAAATGCGGCAAACTCACGCCTCAAGAAAACAAGGGAAGAAAGAGACCAGTTCGATGAAGCTAGCAACCAAATTGTATTGCACCTTAAAACCAAGGTTCTTATTCTGTTCTTTGTTGGAATTCTTTGTGTCTACCCTTTGAGCTTTTCGTCTTTGCAACCAAATTGTCTATTTGCAGTTTTATGCATATTTGCCAGTTAGCATCACTCCTTCAAAAAGTAGTCTGTGCGTTTCTAGTGATTTGATTATCTAAAAGAGTTATTCAAGGGTCATTAATGCAAATGAGAATTTATGTGCACAAAGTTGAAGCCTCCACCTAGTTTTACATTTTTAAATGTTGGCTTCTGGAAATCCTAATTTTAATTAAATTTGTTGACTTAAGTAATTTTGACATGCTGAATATTAGCAAGGATGCTTTTTGCAAATAGTCTGTAGGTGTGTGGCTTCATATTCCGCCCACTAATTTGTAATATTTTTTTGCCTATTCAACTCTGGAAATTAATCTTTTTTCTTTCATTAAATCACGTCTTTGATTTAGTAGTTGTGCATCTCAGCAATTTCTAATGGCAAGTAAAAAAATCATAATCTTTTAGGGGTGTGTTGCAAATTGAAATCTCTAAAAGGCAAACTATGTGAAACTTTTCTGACCTCATGTTCTTGACATGTAGGAGGATGAGCTGGCTCGGTCAATTGCATCCTGCAAAGTAGAATCGGAGATTGTGAATACCTGGATTAACTTCTTAGAGGACACATGGCACCTCAAATCAACTTATACTGAAACAAAGGAGAAGATATCCAGGTAAAAGCAAATTCTATTGTTTAAAAGCAAACTCCTCACATGTGTTTTTACACACTCAAAGTCACACAGAAGTAAGAATTGCATAGACAAAAATAGGGAAGTTATAAAAACAGAAGAAACTTACATTTTGCAGGGGAAACTTATTCAGTTTGTCCTAGTCTTGATCAGTAATTCAGTATTGAAGACTGTAATACTTCACATGTTTAGGAATAGAATGAAGTTAGTGATGCAATTTCAACAATATTTTATTACTGTAGCATGTTCTATCTGTTTACTAATTACACTCGTTTTCTTCATTTTTCTTGTCTAAAGTGAGGAATTGGAGAAGAGTAAGAAACGCTTTGCAGAGGTCACAAACCATCATCTTGTTGAATTTAAGGTTTTCTTTCCCCTTATAAACTCTCCCAAAACATGTTTTTCTAAACTTGTTCTACTGGGCCCACCATCCCCGCCAGGTTTTTTATGAATAGAGTTCAAGGGGATGCCTACAATTTTGTGGGTGTGTACTTGTGTTAGAAGAGAATTTTTTTTTTTAACTGTTGATTGTGTATTTGTGCATTACTTTCTATAACTGTGCATTTGTTGCTCAGGAAATGCTGGGCCCTGCTATTGGCCGCATCAGAACGTTTGTGGATAATTTGCATGTTATTAGCGAGAGGTTACTTTTAACTCTGAATTATTACCCTTTTTGTTCGGTAATTTAGCTGTAGTTTGTTCAGACCTAAAAAATACATTTTAATAATGCTGCACAGGTCTGAGACGGTAGAAGAGTTAAATCCCAAGAAGTACCTCGAGGAGGAATACTTGGAAACTGAGAAAAAGGTAGTCTAATTAGAATTTAAAATCATTCGTCCATTGCAAGTAACATTGTATCATTTATTTGCTAAGCATGTTGGTCCATTGCAAGTTAATGAAACAAGAAAGAAAGAGAATAAACCTGATATTAGAAAGAAAATAAACACACATTATGAGAACTTGAAGTTGCCCACCAAATAAACTGTTGGGAAAAGAGAAACCAGATAAACACTTGCATAAACAAAGAAATACAGTTCAATTATACTCAGTTCTTGTTTTCCTTTCGTTTCGACACTAATATATCGATTTTCCAGATTGTGACTCTATTTGGTGTGGTTGATCGCATGAAGGATCTATTTTATGCCGAGCAAGGGGACACTTCTAGGTAAATGAGGAATTGAAATTTTCATTTCTGTTAGAAATGAACACAAAATTATCTTAAACTACAAAATCAGTATATCTCAATGCATTATATTGGAAATTAAAAGATTCACTGCATATTTCATCTGTACTTATTTGTTTGTTATGTTATTCTTTATAACTTTTCTATTACTATAGGAAAGAAGATCCCAACATAAAAGTCCTTTTTGTTGAGATCGAAAAATTGCAAGAGGAATTCGATTCAATTGCAAGGCCAAAATTAGAAATTGAATCTCCAAAAGGAAAAACCAAAGCCAAGGATAAGTCACAAGCAAGTGCATCTGATGAACCTTCCAAAGCGGAGGATAAGTGGCAAACAAGTGCATCTGCTGAAGACAAGGTTCCAAATTCACCCAAACCAGCTAAAGTTAACTCGCCAAAATCTCCTGTACCAGTCAAACATGATTTGAACCCTGATACTGATCTCTCGAAATTTGAACTGGAATTTGGAAAAGAAGGTAAAGACTATTCAGCTGATGAAATTAGTGGATGGGAGTTCGATGAGCTTGAGGAGGAACTAAGGTCCGAATCAAAATAATTTTAAATATCTTTAATTTGTGCATGTAAACTATATTCTGTTTAAGAGAATGCCATCGACAAAATTTTAACTGTTGAAGACATGTTGGGTAGAGTTGTAAAATGCTAAAGTCGGGACTAGCATTGTCGTGTATATAATTTGTTTGTTTCTTGTACCATGCAAACAAAGATACAACCGTTATATGTCATATTTGTTTTAAAAATTCTTATACATTTCTTTCTAGTTTTGGTATTTTTTGTTTTCTTTATAGATATATACTATATAGTTTAATATATATTATGAAAAAAATTATGTTATTCACTATTATAAAAAGCGGATATCCGTATCCGTATCCGTTTAATATCCGATTCATATTCTTATTCGTATTCGTATCCGAAAAATTAAAACGGATATGGATATGATTTTACCACTATCCGATCCGTATCCTATCCGTTTGCATCCCTAGTCCTTGCTGCAATAAATTCATTCATGGTGCACAAATTAACCTATTGATGAAATCGGGAGAACTGCTGCTCATATAACATCATACAAGTTCGGTCAAATCAAAGTGACAATCGAAACTGAGACACGAACACTTGAATAAAGCCCCACTCCCATATCATTGATATAAACGAAAATTCACACTCCTTTGACATGAAATAAAAAAGAACAAAAAACGGGTGGGCACAACTTGAAGCAAATTCTAGTACGTAAGATAAACTGAAAATTCCAACACGGTCTCGACACCATCAGTCTCATGTTGTGTTGCTGCTGAATGGACCACTGCCACCTTGGCAAAGCCATGCGCATTCACGTACTTCCCAGTGCCACCGACAATCGCCAAGTGTGAATCTGAGTCAATAGTGCGGTGGACCCCGAAGAAGCTGATGCTGTCAGCGTACTCATTAGCCTTGAACATCGTTGTCAGTGCTAGAGTCTGGCTTGATCCATCTAACGAGCTGGCCACATAGAATCCCTGATTATTAATTGAAACATCAGCATATATTACATCAATATATAGAGTGAGATAGTCTTGATAAAAGTGATTCACAAAGAAAACAAATCGTCATGAAATTGAAGTCAGAGATAACCATATGGTGCAAACTACAAAGGAGTAATCGTACTGTACTATACTGTACGCAGGCAGAGGAGATCATTTTAATTTTTAACTAAGAAAAAGTATGAAAGTTGATGGGAATTTATAGAAAACCTGCGCCTTCCCCATTGCCCCTGATCCGAGCTCTGGTCCCTCTGTTAGCTCATCATCAACCACTGTCATTGTCCCAAAAAGCAGTTTCTGCAATGTGGTCCCCTCCGGCAGGCTGCCTCCAGCGAAAAAAGGTACACCATTAGCATTTCCATTGCCGTTATTTGTGTTGACGGCATTTGTGGTGCCCCCGAGACCGGTGAGAAATGGTATGTTGTTGTTATTAATGGCCCCATTGTTGCCGCTATTTACATTGACGTTACTATCAAGAGGTAACACCGCACCATTTGGACGTGCAAAAGGTAACTGTGAGCTGACTGCCACGTCATCAACTATACCGGCCACGATTCGGGCTGACGGGTTGGACCCACCGAGTATATCATGCATAAAGAACGTGAGCGGTTGATCCCCAGTTTGTGGTAGGCCGGTTGAAGCAACGGGCGCAGAGGCCGGTGAGACTGCTGATGTGGCAGCTGGGCTGGCTATAGGGGACTCAGCAGTGGGGTCAGAGGTTAAGATGCGACCGGCATTTGCAGTGGCGATTGAGAGGAAGAGTGTAAAGATAGAGAGGGAAAGGGATGGAGCTTGTTTTTGCATTTTGAGAGGTTTTTGGAAATTGTTAAGATGGCTGAAGAGAGTATGCTTTGAATATGTTTTGTGTAGTAATGTTGCTTGGCCTTGCTAGCTTTGGTCGCCTGTACTGTATTAATAGAGTGGCAAAGGTTGGTTAAGGGTTAATGGAGTGGGTTTAGGTGTATTGGTTGAACCTCTCCGACTCCACCTGATGTGATACACAGAGATCCATGTTTTAAAATAGAATTAATAAAACTAATTCACCTAATCAAACAAAAAGACCGCATAGCGCAGTGGATTAGCGCGTCTGACTTCGAATCAGAAGGTCGTGGGTTCGACTCCCACTGTGGTCGTTTTTAATTTTTTTCTTCTTCGCAGCAAATGAAAAGTCGGAAAAATGAAAATAGAGAAATTTATTCCGTTGCCGGGAGCCCGGGACTGGAACCCATGTCTCTCGTCGTTTTTAACTTTTATTTTAGATGTATATAATTTTTTAGATTCGATCCGAATTAAAATAAAAAGTCTAAATTTCATTCTATCAGATCAGGTATCTGACTAAATTAAATTAAAATTTCCAAATGATGTAAATTTTAATTTTCAAGTGCGATTTTATATAAAAATTATTTTGAATGGTTACCTGATCGCATACTTAAACTTTTTAAATATAAATATTAATTTATAGTACGAGTCATTCTTCGCTTTACAAGATACAATGGCCTCAATCTTTTTACAAAATATATTACCAATATATATATAAGAGTTGGGCTACGGTGCTATGCATATACAGTGTTATATAGTGCTATGCGTTTTTTAACCGTTAGATGAATTTTGAGATTCGTGCAAGACTTTAGATGCTGATTAGAATTTAACGGATATAAACGGAGATTTCAATTCTCTCTCTCCGTTAATCGATGCCTGTCGTTCCCCAAACGCTTCGGTCAAGTTCCCCCGCGCCCCCCCACCCCCCACCCCCACAAAACCCCTAGCAGCTCTCTCACACCTCCTCCTTGCCGCTGTCTCTCATTTTCGTTGTTCTCACCTGTCGCACGCCCTCCATCGCGGCCTTCCCTTTTCGAACAATGTATAATTTAGATCATCTCACACAGATCGCTCTTCTAGACTTCTACCCTTTGGATTCATAGCCAGTGAAAAAAAACGGAAACCTTCGAACTGAATTTTGAAATTTTACCAATTTTATAGATTTCGTCTTATGGATTTTCAGTTTAGATCCTCTCGCACGGATCACTCTTCTAGACTTCTAAACTTCCGTCTTATGGATTTTCAGCAAATTTAATGCGTATTATAGTTTTAATTGATCAGCGGCAGTATTAATTGATATTATATGCTAGGGCAGCGAGAGAGATGGGAGTCCAATTCAATCAGCGATAATGGAAATATATCTCCGTTGTCTCCGTTAAATTTGAATCAGCGACTAACTCTTGCACGAATCTCAAGGTCCATCTGACGATTGAAAAATGCATAGCACCATACTACACTATATATGCATAGCACCGTAGCCCAACTCTATATATATAGAGAGAGAGTACGGCTAACGCGCTTCCTCTATTATATTAACAAAATTTATCGAATGGCCTCCAAAATCTATCGAATGGGCTTCAAATGACAAATTCAAACCGTTCAAGTCAAGCGGTCAAAATATGAATGATTTTGTGCGCATTTTAATGCACTATTTTGCTCATTTTTTTTTACAACTTGACTTGATAGTAAATAAATTCAAAAATTAAATTTTTTTATATGAAAACGAAGCTCTCGGTAAGGAGATTGGTTCGAACGGTTTGAATTTGTCATTTGAAATCCATTTGATAGATTTTGGAGACCAAAAATATATTGTTAGTATATTAGAGAAAACGCATTAGCCGTACTATATATATATATATATTACCAGAGAAACACGTTTAATTTGAAAATTAACATACGTTACTAGAGCAAGACACACGAGATGTATTCGGAGTCGACACGTCCATTCATCATTTTCCAACCTAAATGAGCTGTGTTGGTAGAAAACAACTGCCACACTCAACAAAATATTAACATCTGGTTTTTCTGCAGGAGAAAAGGAAAAAAAAAAAGATAATACTAATTTATTGCTCATGTATTTCTTACAAATTTAAATTAAGAGTCACATAATAAAATATAATGTTCTTCCTTTCTCTCATAAATTATAAGATGTTCTTGTTTAAAAGAATCTATGTTGTAACATAATTCACTAAGGGGTTGTTCGGTGAAACACAGTGCCCGTGGGAAAAAAACATTTACTTTTGAGTAAATTTTTTTTCCCACGCGCACAGTGTTTCGGCCATTCAAAAATCTTCATTCCCGTTCCCATTTCCGTTCTCTTTAGACGGCCGAACACGCCCTAAAATTTATTCAAATATATATATATAGAGATAGGCTAATATGCTTTTAGTAGCATATGGACCGATATGTTTCCAACTCAAAATCGGATTTTCAAAGTCCAAACGGTTGATCCGAACCGTTCAAGTTGATCTACATATTGAAATCTGCTTGGAGACCAAATTTTACATTTTTTGGAATTTTTTTACTATTTATTAAGCCACTTTGAAAATTGCTGATCACATGATCCAGAATTTTGTTGCACTGTTTTTACTGTTCACCCGGATCAGCAATTTTCCAAGTGGCTTAATAAATAGCAAAAAAATTCCAAAAAATGTAAAATTTGGTCTGCAAGCACATTTCAATATGTAGATCAACTTGAACTGTTCGGATCGACTGTTTGGACTTTGAAAATCCAAAAAGGAGGCCGAAGTAAAACGTTGTTTTACTTTGCAAAGAAAAATAGCTCATCTCATATATATATATATATGAGGAGGGATCCAATTACACCTTTTTTGGTGACACATCATGACACCGTTTTTTTTATAGATCAATTTTGCGATTTCAAAATCCAAACAGTCGATCCGAATTGTTCAACATGATCACTATATTAAAATGTGCTTGGAGATCAAATTTTACATTTTTTTGAATTTTTTTACTATTTATTAAGATGGTTACAAAATCGTTGTTTTTCAATGGTATGAAAACAACGATTTTGTAAACATCTTAATAAATAGTAAAAAAATTCAAAAAAATATAAAATTTGACCTCCAAGCACATTTTAATATATCCATTATGTTGAACGGTTTGGATCGACTATTTGGACTTTGAAAATGGTAGGTGTCAAAGTGTGTCACCAAAAAAGGTGTAATTTGATCCCTCCTCTATATATATAGAGTAGAACTAGGGTGTGATGTGCTCACCAAACTCTTTGGTGAGCACAACTCTACATAAACTATCGGATTCACTTCAAACGAGATGAATCCAACCGTTGAAACCGATGTACTTTACGAGTGATGCGCGTACATGAAAATTTTTGAATTTTTTGAATTCATTTAGTCTCAAGTCAAGTGGTCAAAATTGATGAAAAATGAATGATCCAAAATGAAGTTGTTTTAATGCATTCAAAAAATTCTCAATTTTGACAACTTGACTTGAGACTAAATGAATTCAAAAAATTCAAAAATTTTCATGTACGCGCATCACTCGTAAAGTACATCGGTTTCAACGGTTGGATTCATCTCGTTTGAAGTGAATCCGATAGTTTATGTAGAGTTGTGCTCACCAAAGAGTTTGGTGAGCACATCACACCCTAGTTCTACTCATATATATATCTCTCTATAGAGATATATATATATAGAGTTGGGCTAACTTGCTTTGGGAATTAAAGGGGGAGTTTTACTTTGCGATCATATCTTCATTTTCAAAGTTCAAATAGTCGATTCGAACCTTCCAACATGTTATTCATATTAAAATGTGCTTGGAGACCAAATTTTATATTTTTTGGAAATTTTTTACTATTTTTTCAGAATTTTTGAAAATCATCACTTTGCTGAATTTTTTATTATTATTTTTTTTATTGGAAAGTTGTGATTTTAAAAAATTCTGAAAAAGTAGTAAAAAATTTCCAAAAAATGTAAAATTTGGTCTCCAAGCACATTTTAATATGAAGAACATGTTGGAAGGTTCGAATCGACTATTTGAACTTAAAAAATGAAGATATGAGCGCAAAGTAAAACGCCCCCTTTAATTCCCAAAGCAAGTTAGCCCAACTCTATATATATATATATATATATATATATATATATATATATATATATATATATTAAATATGGAAGTACTTTAAAGAACCAACATAAATCAAAGACACAATTTTGTGTGCGTGAAATTGTATGTGACAGAATGAGTAATTTGGTACATAATCTATAATTTTCCGTATTAAATAAATTACATGTAATAAGAGTAAAAGTAGGGTGTTCTTAAGTTCATCAAGTTTCTTTGTGAACTCAACTCTAAAATTTATCAGATTGGTTTCAAACGATGAATTCAAACTGTTGAAATCCTTCTATCTTACATGTGATATGTCTACATACAAAAATTTCAAACTTTCAAATTAATTTAGTGTAAAGTCAAGTGATCAACATTAGAAAGTTTATAAATTAATTTATGCATTTATTTTTTTGAACATTTTTTGACCACTTAACTCTATATAAAATTAATTTGAAAATTTAAGATTTTTGCATATAGACGAATCACTCGTTACCATTTTTGCATGTAAATGCAAATTCATAAATCTATATATATGGAAGGAATAAAATCTAAATAAGATTACATTGACTGATCTTGTGTACTTTTTTTATCTTGCTTTTATTACGTTGCTTGAGAAACAAGAAAACCTTTTTGTTAAAAAAAAATGTCATTAATTATACGTAAATCCATGATGAACCGTATGTTATGTGGTCCACCGGGTCCGGTTTTCTGGATAAAAGCATCCCGGTTAATGAAAAATTTACGGTTTTTTATCTTCATAACGAACCAAACCGGTAACAGTCCTGTCCGGTTCATTTCCGGACCGCCCGTTAGGTCCGGCCGGTTTAATAACAGTGCCCTCTGAGGGGGTTATTTGTAGAAGGTTATTTCCACCCTAAAACCCTCGTCTCTCAGCGTTCTTCCGACTTCCTGCGGCGCCTCTCAGGTACGGTTGTACTACCCCCACCCGGCAACCCCCGGACTTTTAAATTTCGCCAAATGAATTCGCCTATGGAATTGGAACTTATTTACGGGTATCAAGAGAAACTGGCGCTCATAGATTTATCTCTTATGATACAAGGACTAAGGTTCATTCCTAGGAATATATGGAGTTGATTATACCAGGGTGCTGAGTAGAACTGGTGTAGTTGTAATAAGGTGGAATAGTTTGCTTGATATATGCTTCGTTTTGTGCAAGAAAAAGTATGTCGAAGCAGTTTTATTACTAACAATCAATATAATCCAAGTGCCAGCCATTTAGACAAAGATGATTTTTAGAGGAATTAGTGCTCAAGATAATAAAGTGCTCGCTATACTGGTGTTTTGAAGTTGGCTGTACTAGGGATACACCATTAATCCTGTAAATGCAGAAGTGAAAACAATTTAATTTATTATTTACAACCTTTTTGTGAATTTAATGTCTCCCTGTAGGATTTAAGAAATGGGGAAAAGGAAGAATGTTATTCTGCCTCCAGCTCTCCCACCTGAAACGCCAGATGAAGAATTTCAAATATCTGATGAGGATATGGAGTTTTTCTCAGAAAATCCCAAATTCACCAATTTTTTGACCCGTATTGATAAAAAGCAGATTGACAGGTAGGTTGTTACTGTTTGATGTAATATGTACAATTTTTGATGTAATATGTACAATTTTCGGGAACTTGTTTGCCTGCATACCCTGAGATTATCATTTTCATAGGTACTGCATAGTGGTGCATTTGTTTATGTTGAGACTGGTGGCATGTTTAGTTTCACATAAATTACCAGTTTTGCTGAATTTTGTTGGAACAGTCTTAATAAAAAAAATTTCACACTGTTTTAGAAATGATAGCATTGCCACTCAGGCTGTACCTTCTTGCTATTTTGTGTGACATCCTTTAGGTTGTACTACATCAATCATGACTTCATTAGAAATAGAGTTTCTTTTAATTCCAAAGCTCCATCTGATAGACTGACCTTAATGTACCATACTGGTACATAATACTATGCAAACAGTACTCAAATTGTTGGTGTTGAGGTTGTTTTTATTCTTTTTATATAATTTTGTTTGACTGAATCTGAAACTAAGTTTGGTCTTGAAGGCATGTAACCCGAGTGGCAAACAAGTCTGAAGATGAGGTTGAGAGGCTTTATGAAAGGAGAAACAGAAATGCAGCTCCATTAGATTCACTGGAAAATGACTTACATGTCGACCCAGTTGATGCGCTTCCTATTAAGACATTGGATGGGAAGCTACAATACAGGACAAGTATGAAATCTTTAAACATTAATTTTGTCAATGTGATTTTTGTTAATTGTTTATTTTTTATAGTTCATCATTTGCATCATCATGATCACGATCATCATTGTACAATTTTTTACTTGTTGTACAGGCCTTCTGTTGCATGATAGGAAGTGCAAGCATGAATCTATGATTTTAAATAAACATTGTTTGAACAGAAGAAAAAATGACCTAATCTGTAATGTATGAGTAATATCTGTATCATACTTGTACATACCTTATTATATTTGCTATTTTTTGTTAACTTCAATTTAGACAAGAAGGTGAGTACTAGAGAAGGGAAAGCAGACACAGAATCAGCTGAAGAAGATGATGATTCAAAGAGCGGCACAATCCGGCTCACAAAAGCTGAGAGACGCGTAAAGTTAAAGAAGGAGAGAAAGGATACTAAAAAGCTAAATAAAGATGAAGATGTAGCGCCTGACTCACCAAAAGAAAAAATACAGTCAGAAGTTTTGGTAATATGCTTTTCCAATTTGTTTGTTATTATCATTGTTATTATTGTTATAAGTTTTTTGTCAGTGTACCTATTTTGTTTTGATGTTGTTTTTCACTTGTTATAATGAGGGTATATGAAAAGATTTCAACAGATAAAAAGAGTCATTTTGCATAATATTCATATTGGAAAATCCAGAAATTTTGATGATGCGGCACTGTTAAATGCTACTGGAGAAAATTTACAAGTTTTTTTTTTTGTTTTGTAATTGTAACTGGTGAAAATGAGCTTGTCATTTTGCTGTACCTGTACAGGTACTGGATGAGGGTTGAGATTTCATGTCCGTACTTGTATCCTGGAGGCTTTGTGATACTATGAAAAATCCTTATATTTTAGGAAGCTTTTGTTTTTCTAACAAGGCTATATGGATGTTTTATGATTTTTGGGTATATACATAATAAATATCTTTATTCTATGCACAGAAAGAAGTAGAAGAAGAAATTTCTGCTGAAGAATCATTTGGAATGAAAAAGATAAAATTGGCCGAGATAGGGACGGCCTTGCTTGAGGACCCCGAAGCTAATATCAGATCTTTGAGGGACCTTTTGCAAATTTGCGAAGACAGAGATCCTGAAGTTATAAAGCTCGGTCTTATGTCAATGCTAGCTGTTTTTAAAGATATAATACCTAGGTAAAGTAATTTTTACCTTTTGTCTTAGTTGGTGTTGATTGAGATTGGATTGTCTCGTCTTTGTTGGTTTCTTAAATTGAAATTTCACCATAGAAAAAAGGATAAAAGAAAAACATATATCTTACTAATAGGACACTCATAAACCAAGACTGATATGACCAGCTATTTTTTTTTATTAGTTTTCTAAATGAACTGAGATTTTTCTTATTATCATTTTCAGTTATCGGATAAGGGAACTTACTGAAAAGGAGCTAGCAATGCAAGTCTCAGAAGCTGTACGAAAGACGCGCTATTATGAATATACCCTTTTGCGCTCTTACAAGGTCTCTTTTTCACCACTAAATTGATGGTTAGCTTGTATTGTGCGTATAAAGAGAATACCTATATTCTCATTGTTTTGTTTTTCATGAATCTCTTATATTTTCGCAAAATTATTTACTCAGGCCTATCTGCAAAAGCTAGTAGCATTACAAAAGAAGCCTGTTTTCAAGCAAGTCGCAGTACGGTGCATGTGCACTCTATTAGAAGTGGCCCCACACTTTAATTTTTGTGAGACTGTATTGGCTGGTACCATCAGGAACATTAGCTCTTCAGATGATGTCATCAGGTGCAAAGTTAAAAGGAAAAGGAAAAATATGAAATTAGCACACAAATGTTTTCTGTTATTTTCTAGAGTTATATTTGTTTATAGTAATCAAGTAAAGTGTTTTTAATTACTTATTTAAATCATTTGATTTAGGAAATTGTGTTGTGAAGCAATCAAGTCTTTGTTTAAGAATGAAGGAAAGCATGGAGGTGAAGGAACTGTGCGTGCAGTGCGACTCATTGCGCAGCTAGTCAAGTCACGTGATTGCCATTTACATCCTGATAGCATATATGTGTGTAATAACAAGTTTTTTATTGTTCTGGTTCAATTTTTAATTCTTTTGGGGGATGGTCATGTTCAACTAAATTGAAGTAATATGTATCAACATGGATTCATCGAATTTTCCTTGTAACCAGCTTTTTGGTTGTTACATATTGTATAGGTTTTTCTGTCTCTGAGATTTGACGAAGATCTGGGCAAGCCTGAAAACAAAACTGAAGAAAAGAACAAATTTAAGAAAAATAAAAAAGGAAATAAACAGGAGGATCCAATGAAACAGTTGCTACCTAGTGAGAGGAAGAAGAGCAGACAGGAGTTGATTTCTAAGACAAGAGAAGAGGTAACTTCCTCTCCAGAATCCTTGTACTAGATGCTGATACTTCACTGGTCAGACCTGGCACTGATATATTGCTGTGAAAAACCACTGGTTGATACATTTATTGACTATGTTACCCAGATACAATAGTTATACTGCCAAACCTCTGTCAGCTCAATATCTAATACGATATGCCAGCGAATGCATGTTCAATACTTGTATTCAATACACTGGTTAAAGTATTGATGCACTCATGATCACACCAGTAGCCTCATTCGGACTCCAGCTACTGCAATGTGAAACTCTGGGTAACCCGCCCCTTTTTATAAGGGAATGCCCTTGTGGACTAATCTTGTTGGTCTTGTATGGTAATTCCATATATATGTAATGCTCCAGGCCAATGAGGTTTTCCTTGACTGTTGAATTAGTGGATAACACTATGCCAGCTTGTGTTTCATCATGCGATGATAATGTTGAGGCCAGTAAAATTGATGACTATGTTTTTCTTTTCGGTTAGGTTTATGCAGATTACAGAGCAGTTTCTTTTGCTCCTGACTCGAAGGAGAGACAAAGGATGCAATCTGACACACTTTCAGCTGTTTTTGAAACTTACTTCCGTATTTTAAAGCATGCTGTCGATTCTTCTGATCCTAGGTTTTCATTCTATTATTGTATTGGTTTTCTTTCATTTTTTTTTTTTTGTTGCATAATACTATCCTTTTTGGGTAACTTATTTCTTCTTCAACTTGAATACAAATTAACAATAGAAGTAACAACGAATTTCATGACAGCCCAATAGAAAACTAATATTTGTGCCTGGAAAACATGAAATATTTTGTAATTGCATCCAAAAAGTTTGGTGTGTGCCTCTTAAGAGATCAAGTATACCCTGCAAAAGAAGTATCTTATATACCCCCCCAATCAGTGTATGTAAATATCATGCATGTCCTTGCTGTCTTAAACCTACTCTTTTCCTACTGTACTTGTAGAGCAATAAGCATGTGTTAGGCATCTTTTAAAGTAAATGGGGAAGAGAGGTTTTCATTGATGTTTTCTCCAATCTTTTGCAGGGGACTGTTTGATATATCCAATGTTTTTTACTGCATGGTTAATTTTTGTAGTTTTAGGTGTATCCTTGATATTGTGACACTTTGTAGTGGTACAATTGAAATTACTTGAATTATGATGGTAGTATTAGTCTATTAGATAGTAACAAAAGATACAAAATTGGTATAATGGTCATGCTGTACCGGACCATTCAAATGTCGGTTTCCTAATTGGTGATTTTTTTTAATTACAAAATTCCAGGTCTGATACAGAGATGAGTAGGTCCCATGCACATCCGCTCCTTGCACCGTGTTTAGATGGTCTTGGGAAATTCTCTCATTTAATTGACCTTGACTTCATGGCTGACCTCATGTCATGCCTTAAGCAGCTCTCTGGCTTTAGTAGCGGTACATACCTTCAGACAAAAACTTCTGATAGTAGTAGAAGTAACAATGGATTGACTGTGTCTGAGAGGTTGCAATGCTGTATAGTTGCATTTAAGATTATGAAGAGCAATTTGGATGCATTAAATGTTGATTTGCAAGATTTCTTTGTGCAATTGTACAACCTCCTACTTGAGTATCGGCCCAACAGGTTTCTCTCTCTCTCCACTCCCACTCTTTTCCTCCACTGTGTGTGTCTGTGTTCAAATTGTTGCTTTGGTAGGGAACTCAGGCCTCTAAATGTATTATTGTTGACCTTTTATTTTGTGTTATACCAAGTCCCCCAAGTAATTGGATTTTAGGCCTGAAGTTAGTTTTCAAAAAGTCTTGATACAGAAAAATTGTATCACCCAGCCCATACTAGACCAAAGAATGTATATGCGAAGGAACAGTCGGAGCTAACAAGGTTTTGGTTATTCCTTATATTTAGGCCAGTTCTGTTGTGGAACTTACGGTGTCGCATCCAATGTTTCCTTTGTTATCATTATTAGAGTTACAAATGCATTATTCATTTGTGATATGTAAAATGTTCCCATATGATGTTGGACAAAAACAATAGGTTAAGTTTAATATTTCACTTTTGTTTTCAAGAAAATTATGATGATTATAGTGAGATCGACTTAACTATTGAAATGGGATAAAAAATAGGGATAAAGGAGAGGTTCTAGCAGAGGCACTAAAGACAATGCTATGGGATGGTAGGCAACATGACATGCAACGCGCAGCTGCTTTTATAAAACGTCTAGCTACCTTTTCTCTCTCCTTTGGTACAGCCGAAGCTATGTCAGGTACTCTAATCAGGATATCAGCTTGGTTAGTAGTTTTTATTAGGAGTTATATATCACTAGTGGATCTAGTAAAGCCTAGCTGAAACAGAAACTCCAGCCAGGCTGCTTTGGATTTGCTTGGATTATGTTGAACTGGCTGGTTAACCTACTGAATTGTCAAAATGTTAATAATATATTAAATTTAAAACTAGTGGGAAATTGTAGCATGGCCTTTTATACTGATAAACATTCTGACTTAAATGTCTAAATGGATCAGCAGGTCATGCATAACCTGTTGGCCAAACCCGCTAGTAGGTCATTTAGCATGGATCAGACAGGTCATGATAAACCCCATCAACCTAGAGGACCCAATGGTCTTTGGCACCTACTGGAATTGTTTAAGCACTGTTGAAAATTACCCCCGTGTTTTTCCTGTTTAGTCAATTTAATCCTAGTTTAGCTCTTCAAACCTATTGGGCTTAGGTTAATTGCTGGAAGTAGTACCCAATTTTCTATCATGCAGCGATGTTTTACCATAAGCCCAACTTTATATGTAAATTAATGAAGAGAAAAATGTACAACTGCATTCATTTCACAAGCATGACAACCAACAAAATGGTTATCAAAATCAGAAAAATGAAATTGATATGTTATCGATAATTTAGATATGTTGTTTATTAAATTTGGTGCAAGTTGGGAATAGTTTGTTACCAATTAAGTGCTGATAGAACTCATTTGTTAAATTATTATTATTATTTTTTTTTTCAAATTGCTTGATGGATGACTAATCGATTTACAGATCATCAAGTTTGATGCACAGCCTACCTAAACTATAGAGAATATTTAGTTTATAATAACTGTTTAGTTGGTTTACAGTTGTTAATTAAGTTTGATATTAATAAATATCTATGCTGATTATCCTTTTGTTCTCATTTATTTTTAGCCCTGGCCACACTGAAGCAACTTCTACACAAGAATACTAAATGCCGAAGTTTGTTAGAGAATGATGCTGGTGGAGGTTCCATTTCTGGTTTCATTGTGGTAAGCCACCTTTTCTCAGAAAGAGATTGGAAGGTTAAATTTGGGCCCGCTACCAACTTTGTTCAATTACTACACATGCTGTGTGGGTTTGTGGCCAGTGCCACCTCTAACTTGGAACTACTTTCTAATTGTTCAAAATGTTCAAGCCCGGTTCCATGTAACCAGTCTTGTGGAATTCATGCATGTGTATTCGCCAAATGATATGCATCTCATTAGTGGAAGCGTAACCTCTGAGATAACTCAACATTTGAGTTGATGGATTTACGGGCCAGATTTTAAACGGTGTGCCTATTTAGATGCACGGAGGATGTATTAATAGGAAATGGGTTGCTTCAAGGTTCGTGCTGAATGGTTCATCTTTTTACACATTTAACTCAAAAGTTGAGTTATCTCAAGGGATGCGGATTCCTCATTAGTTGGGTATATAGAAAGGTCGGCCCTTTGGAGGACCACCTCATTGGATTCACATATTATATTGGCAGGATCTGACACAAATCCAATTAAGTACACTTAAGTGTGTAGTCCATCAAATTTCTCTTATTTCTCTTATTTTTTTGCTTTCTAGAAATACCAACCAGAGGTCACGGATCCCTACCTCAGTGGGGCACTTGCTTCAGTTTTATGGGAGCTAAGCCTTCTATCAAAGCACTATGACCCTGGTGTTTCACAGATGGCCTCAAATATTTTAAGCATGGCGAATTTAAATCCAACACAAAATACTGTCAACCCCTCTTTGGTCGCCTTGAATCCAATTCAAGCATTTTGGGAGTCCACCATTGATAAGGAATTATCTAAACCAATGAACACAAAAGTCCCCCCTTCTTTAAAACGTAAAAGGAAAAGGGAAGGCAGGGAATATTTTGTTTTGGACCCTGAAAGAATGAGAAATATTGAGAATGAAGTTATTGGAGAGGAAGAAGTACATGTGAGGTTTGAAGAGCACTTTAACGTCCTTCTGGACATTTCAGAGAATGAGCGGTTGAAAGGGGAATTGAACCGTACCTTGGCATCTATTAATTTTTTTGATGAGTTTAAGAGAGAGAAGGAGAAAGAGAAGAGTGTGGGGTTGAAAAACGGAAAAGAGAAGGCTAAAGTTTTGGTAAAGTGTTCTAGCTCTTGATAGAAATTATGTTGTTGTAATTTTTTTTTAAGCAAGTGTAGGATTGTTCTCAGAATTGAGCGAGTTTTTTTGTTGACACAGAATTTGTGAATGCTGTGTTGTAATGATAGGATGCTGTACCATTGTTCAAGTTTTGCTAAATTTTGTAAGAGTACATTCATTACTTGATGTTGTACGATTAGTGTTTTTCTCTTAATAATAAAGCCTTACACATGTGAGAGACGGATCAAAATTTAGTCCGATATTTGGTTGGAATTATTTGATATGTGTTAAGATTCGTGCACACTTAATCCTCACACCGTGTATTGTTAAGTTGTTCCATGAATCTAGAGGTTGATCGAACAGTTTTGACCAGGCATCGGACTGCCTCCGATTCTTGTTCGTTGCATGTTCTTACACCGCTTAGTATGGATTTTCTCTAAGATTGCATGGGGCTCGCTTTGTGCTGCTACAACTGGCAACCTCTGGACTAACCAAAAAATGTGATGTAAATTATTTTACGATATTCCCTCAATGGGGATAAAGAGAAAAAACAGTAATGTAAAATTTGTTTCTGCTGCTATTTCGGACCCGGCTAGCATGATTTTGTTTTACTGACCTGGTAGCGTCTATTCTAAACTGAACGCACTAAATAAATTTATTGACGTCTATAAAAATTCAATTTTAAATGACATTATGCAATTTATGTTGTGATGAAACTGGGGCGATCTAAGTCTGGCGAGAAATAATATATCTCGTAAATTAATATATAAATCTATTGTCTCGCGAGCATATTTTTGTATGTTAGTACAGGATATAAATTAATTACTTTAAATACACTATTTAAAATAATTAAACGATAATGAACAATAAATTTGGATATTTCATTGATGAAATTATACAAGTCGTGCCTAAGTGTTGAAAAACAAGATAATTAGAGCACCATTAGGGGTATTTTCGTCATTGACCATTTATTAGGAAAAAAAGAGTTACTAATTAATAAAAAAAAGCAACTCCATCTTTTTATTTGACCGTTAGATAACCGTTAGGAATTAGATAGAAATTTGCTATATAAAGCCTCACTGTAAAGACCTTACACTAGATTGCTATTATACAAACAATTCATCATATTATCTGAATATTTCTTCTATGTTTCAATTCCATAAAAATCAACATGGTATCAGAGCAAAGTTTTTTTTTTTTCTATTTTTTTTATTTTGGTATTGTTGTTCTATTCTATTCTGAATCAGGGTGGTTTGCTGATTTTTTTCGGTTTTCTAGTTTTCCCTTGATGGTGTTGCAGCTCTTCGTTAGCTGCAGTCTTGTAGTTTGTTATTTGCGGAATTGAGACAGAATTAGATACTCCGCTCTAATACCATGTTGATTATTATGACTGGAAAAATTTGTTGAATAATTATAGAAATTGTAAGACCAAATAATTTGTGACTGTAGCTAACGGTGAACAAATGAAAATATTAGGAATTGGTACAATTAACCTCTTCTCCAAACAAATATCAAATGCCTTGTATGTGCAAAATTATTCATCAAACTTGTTATCCGTAAGCAAAATTACCATAGAACTAAATTGTGAAATTATTTTTTTATCAAAAAATGTGTTCTTCAAGAATGTATAATGATGGGATTAGATCCAAAGGAAATTGAAACTCTTTTCGTAAGAAGTGAAGACCAATTGACAGATATTTTTACGAAGGGATTAGATCCAAGACAATTTGAAGAAAACGTGAACAAGTTAGGGTTGATCGACATTTACAACCCTAACTTGAGGGGGAGTGTTGAAAAACAAGATAATTAGAGCACCAATTAGGTCTCAAACCCATTAGGGGTATTTTTGTCATTGACCATTTATTAGGAAAAAGAGAGTTCCTAATTAATAAAAAAAAGCAACTCCATCTTTTTATTTGACCGTTAGATAACAGTTAGGGATTAGTAGAAATTTGCTATATAAAGTCTCACTATAAAGACCTTATACTAGATTGCAATAATACAAATAATTCATCATATTCTTTAAATATTTCTTCTCTGTTTCAATTCCATAAAAATCAACACAGGACGTCAGGTCATAGAAATCTTAATGATATCTTTGCTAATATTATTGCGTTTAACAAATTTAATTCGAAACCCTTGACAGCCTATGTCAAGAATTTCATAAAAAAAAAAATTCGAAAACGTCTATATATATTTATCTGCCAAAACCTCAGAGGTTTGCATTATGCTTTATTTCAGTGCTCGCACATCATGTATAAATATGACGGCGTTATTTTGACTTCATGTAGCGCACAAATAATATAGTCAAAATGAAAAAAAATATATATATATATAACTTGCGTGCTACATGAAACCAAAACAGTGCTATCAATATGTTTACCCGCACATTGCTCCCTGTTTCTTTGTTCCAGAGATTCCAGTTTATTTGTTTAAGTTTTCCTTTCTATTTATATTTTCTTGAGATATACTTCATACTGTTCAACCACCACGACTTGCTTTGACTTCTATAAACATATACTACTTGACCAATAGCATTAGTGTTTAATTTTTAAATCTCTCATTTAATGGTCCTAACTTTGTTCTGTTGCCATCTTACCTGCTTTATAACCATAAAAATATTGTAATTAACAATGTACTCATATCCTTTGAGGAAACCTGAGGCAATGTGAATTATTGAATCGTGTTAATCAAATTTTATTGGTCCAATCAATCCCTTACTGTTGTAATATTTTTTAAATGCTATTATAATCATGGTGAACATTAAAAAGAAACAAAGGAAAGTAACAGCCCTTTTAAGTTTCTAACGTTGTATAACTAATATATGTAACTAAAATAATGCAAGTATTTATGTAACTAATATATGTATCACAATTTACTGATTTACCTTAAAAAGATTTTTGTTGATGTATATTAACAAATCCCCCAGCTAAGGCCTTAGTCAAACTCTATTATTATATTTAACCTTGCTCTTACTTATAAATTTGAGAAGGTAAATGGGGGTTAAAGGAGTAAAGCTAGTGTGTGCTATAGTCATCAAGAGAGCTTGGTGAGCATAATTTCAAACTCTACTAGATTGATTTCAAACGATGAATCTAAACCGTTGAAATTGATTTACTTTGCGAGTGATGTGTGTAAATACAAAATTTTGAAATTTTCGAATATATTTAGTATAGAGTCAAGCAGTCAGAAAAATAAAGTTATAAAATTATTTCAATGCATTCATTTTTATCATTTTACCGCTTCACTTTGTACCAAATGAATTCGAAATTTCAAAATTTTACATGCACACGCAACTCGTGAAATAGTTCGGTTTCAACGGTTTGGATTCATCGTTTGAAGCCCCATCCGATAGATTTTGAAGTTATGCTCACCAAACACTCTTGATGAACATAGCACACAATATTTTTGCTCGTAAAAATGCTAAAAAATATTCATTTTTGCAAGTTTGATTCACCTTCAACTTGAATCATAATGAGGTGTAACTACATAGCTTGAATTCCATTTTCTTTTGTTTCTTTCTCTTTATTTCCAAACTTGCACGACACTAATTATTTTTGGTTGAAGATCTGTTGACAATCAAACTAACTTGACAATTGACAACAAATTATAAAATACATTCGAGTCAATATGAACAAGATAGAAATCATGACATTTTGTTTATATTTTACCATGTAGTAAATAATTTGAATTTTGCATCAATTAGTTTTTAGCTAGCTTAGATGAAGTTTAAAATAATACTGAAATTGCACAATACTTCAAAAATTAAGCCCTCTATACTTGACACCACACTTGTAAACTTGTTTTCTTGGTGATAGGGCCATGTTCCAAGGGCCCTCACAGATTTCTCGCAGGCCATGAATAGACCGGGATTTGGACTCCTCTCAAGGGCCAACCCGAGATCAATATGAAAAGTCCGAGGTCCGTTAGCGATGAAGCCCAATAAGGCCCCATAAGGCCTTGTCCAACGCGAGTCCAGCCCGGACTCAGCTTACGGTCACCACCCTCGCGTCCGTACAGAGCGGGTGCGATTTAGTGACCGCCAAACTATGCGGACGTCACTGCCCTTATGCGAGGATAACCGCCTTTATGCGAGCATAACTGCTCCTATACGATCTCTCCTAACTGCTTTGACAATGCGGAATGACGGTTAGGGGACGACCTATTTAAGGCAAAACGTCCCATTAAACAGGGGTCGAACTTTTGCTTACCCAAGCGAGATATCAAACAGGCTAGAGTTTGAATATCTCATAACCATTCCCACTTCGGGAACCGACTTCACTAACGTCGGCCAGTCTCCCCGAGGCAGGACGAGCCCAACCCAATCATCTTTCTTTCATATGGCCTGCTCTCTCTGAGATAGGACGTATCACTTGGTTTTGAAAATATTTTCATAAAACCTGATTCAAATTTCTTTTCTTGACGTTTTTATATTATAACCCCCCCCCCCCCCCCCCCCCCCCCACACACACACACACACACACAAAACCCAACCCGACATGTATGGCGTTTATTTACAAACACATTATGCACAACTTAGTTCACGGGATGAAGACGAAATTATTTTATAAGAGGTCTGGAGGAAGTCGAACTTGACCTTAAAATTTCTGATATCATCTCAATTTGTAATAGGTAAACTTGTTTTTATTAGCATGAATGTGAAATAGCCATCACAAGGTTCTTTATACAATTTGCAGGGCGAAATAAACAGGAAGTAATCTAATAATATTACAAAAGTATCTATTACAATTGGTAGAACAGGTAAACATCTAGTCTAGATTGAATCAATCTTAATTTTCAGAATCAGTGACAAGACCTTGAGAAATCATGCCAACTATGAACCGCACGAATTGATAACCTCGTCTTATGTTGAAAGGATTAAAGTGTGTTTCCAAATAACAATTGCAAAACTCTGTTTGTTGGATAGATTTCAAGTTCAACACTTGTAAAACAATCGATTCTAGTTAGCGAAATCAAGCCCAAAAAAGAAAGAAAAAAGAAGGTTTGTGGAGCATAAACAAAAAAATATGATGATTTTGCTATTAACCAGATCTTCCTTCATAGCACACTAAATTCCAAGAGAAGGAGTTCCCACACAACCATTTAATTTTCTCCAGTATTCCCAAGTTACAATGTAAGTTCATGAACAAAAGAAAAGAAAATAAAAGAAAATTTACAAAGTAAAACAAATGTCATGAGTTTCCTTTGTTTAGTGCAGCTCTGACCAGCATGAATTGCTCGACTTCGCATGGAATCTGAAGTATTCCTTTTTGTTCATACCCAAATTCTTGCACAGCCATCTCAAGTAGTACCAGAAAACATGGATGCTTCAGTAACTTTGTGTGTACCAGAACCTTCTCCTTCTCTTTATCTTTTCCTACAAGTATCGGTATATAGCCTCTGGGCACCTTCCCCATTTTTAACATTGCTAAATCTGTGTACCAGTTCTTCAAGAGCTAGTCAGAAAATGGGCAAGGACTTGCTTACAAATTTTTTGCTAAGAACTTCCTTATATAGAGATCACTTGGTTAATGGATAGCTTTGTTTAGATAATGAAACTTGCATTTGTTTAGAGAACAATTGAATATACTTCCTTTAAAATAAAGCGTTTGTGATTTATGTGAAGATACTTGAAAGAAGACCTTAAGTTATTTAAATGAGCATTATTAGCTTATTGATAAAGGAAGGTATGCAATTTTATATAAGAAGCTATTCTCTCTATACTTAGGTTGTTGTCTAAAAAAGAGCAAATTGCATTATTTTTCAGTTAGCACCTTATATTTCATCATATTAAACAGATAACCATACTTTTTTTTTTTTGTCTAAGTGCACTTCTTTTTCAAAATATTGAAGAAGTATAATGTGTCAAAAAGTATATTCTTCTTCATGTATAAGTCATTGTTTGATAAATTAATATTGTTAGATTTATCCCCATTGGATCCTTGTGTAATTTCCAAAGACGAATGTTTTCCGGATACATAGTAAATGTAAGGTCTGAAATGAATAATACTTGGTAAAAGTATTTGCATTTGATGGTGAAAATGAAATGATGATGCCAAGTGGTATGCGGTGAGTGGATTGTGGTGATACGGTGGGTGGAAAATTTAAGTTAAATTAGGCGAACAATGTTATTATTTTCTTAATGTTACTGTGTCTATGTAGTTTTGTCGTGTGTAACCAGGCAAAAGGTGTATATATAATTTGCATTGTATTGAATGCGATATGAATGATGTTGTCATTTTTATTCAGAAAAAAAAAAATGACAAGCCCTGACCGTAAATATATAAACTTCACAAATTTGAAATGTTGTAGGGGTACACATGTAAATGTTCTTTTGTTGGAAGTTGGAACTTGGATTCCAAAGGGGTTTGACTATATTTGGAAGTTTGGAAGTAATTTTTTTTATGCATTATTGAGCTGACTTGAGGCAAGATAGAGGCGTCACTCATCAGGTGCGCTTTGCTTTTATTAATTTTTAACATCAATCCAGAGTTAAGATTAATAGTTGGATACCTAAGGATAGGCGTGTCACTAGCTGCTGCCATTAAGGTCCTTTATTCTAACATGCTAGCTAGTCATTTGATTAGGCCTTAATAAAATGAACTTTAATTTAGGAGTAGGTACCTAGAAAAGGGCTCCGTTTTTTTTTTTTTAGGGTTATGACTTGATGATGAATAAATCATCGTTGTGTAGGGTACATGTTTACATGTTGACTTAAATCTCGTGTAGATTAGTACTCTATTAAAGTATTAGACATTATCCTTGTCATTTTTTTTTTGAGAGAAACATTATCTGAATCATTAATTGTGAATTTTAATCATTTGTTTAATTCCATCTGAGTATTCTACACTGGAGTACTTCAAATATATATTATGGACTTGTACAAATTTAAATCCAAAACCCGTATTTAAATGTTTATTTGTTAATATTAACAATTGACGTTAAATTTTATTTATTCAAAACTTTTGCAGCATTTCCCATTTTTCTTTTTCTTTTGCCAGTTCACACTTGGGTTTCGTTGTAGGGTTTTCTCAGTTATATAAATACAACTAATGTATTGTTAACTTTGTTCTATACTAATTAGGATTTAAATCTGTCTTTTCGTGAACAGTAACCCTGCTATTTCTACTTTTCCGAATCCAACCGTCCAACTTTTTTCGAGAATGAATCCCGAAGCAACTTTTTTTTTAAAACTGTTCTGTGCACATATCTCGAAACAGTTGAACGGTTAGATTCTGAAAAGCAGAATAGCATAGTTACGGTTTATAAACGAGGATAGCAGCAGATTTGAATCCTACTAACTATACAGATTTTATTTATTCGTCTTTTTGGCTGTACAAACAATCAAAATGTTAATAAGATTTTTCGTGGCATTCTCCAATTGTATAGTTAGTGCATTACTCATTAACATATTCTAAAATAATTTTTGGGAACAGACTTGCAAGAAATATAGATTTGTTTAGGACTTCGCTTTTAAAAAAATATTTATTTGACGAAAAAATAATTTTAAATAAAATGATTTCTTAGAAAAATCGTCAATTAAGCAAATTCTGGAATACAAATATATATATCTTTTGAAATGCTAAAATACCTCATACAATGAACAATTACACGATTAGCCGTACATAAATTCTCACATGAAAACAAAAAATAGTATTACTTAAAGAGTTCTAATATATCTCAGGTACAATAACTACATATGTATTTTTGTAAAATGAGAAGAGAAATATGATAAAATAGGAATTCTCCGATTAGGATAAATGAAGAGAAATGTACTTCGGATGGATGAAGGTATTGGTGAGAAGCCTTGGGGTCTGTTCGGCGCACCAATGGGAACAGGAATGGATCTGAGAAATAAAAATTTTGAAACTACTAATTACTGTGTGCGTGTAACAGAAAACACGAAGTTGAACTGAATTTTTTTTCCCACGCGCACAGTAACTGCGCTGAACAGACCCTTAAAATCTAATTTTATTTATGGAGTATTTGTTAGAGGATGCCACGGAAAATCTAGACATGTGCCTACCCTAAAAAAGTTCCAAATTGTACTACAAACGAATTTTGGAACGACATTTTAAAAGGTAAGCTATAATGTATTTGTAAAATATTAATTCTCTTGTACTTTAATTTTATAATTTCATTTTTTTAGATTAAAATGTTAAACTTGAACCATTCAATATGATATACTATATTGCAATCTTATAAGAACCAAACTTTATAAATAATTTATACTAGTTTGCTATTCGGCGTTCTATAATATTTAAAGGCAATGATTTTTTCTATTAAATGATAAAAAGAAAACTAGTGTTTGAAAGGAAACAGCTTGAGGTACATGTTTCTTAGAATATTTTGATATACAAATCATATGAAAATAAAATACACACCATAGCCTATGTCGACATGTTAGAGGGTAGAATTAAATTAACATAAGCATTTTTTAAAGGAATATAATCACACTGCTGTCTGACAAATTTGTCATTTTTAAGGCCGATTTGCAAATTTTCAAATAAGTATGTATATTACCCAATTGCAAATACTTTTTCCATACATAAAAGAGAAGAACAAATCAGCTGCTCAATACGTACGTGGATTGCCTCCCGATTGCAGTGGTTTACTAATATTCAATGGTCCAATCATATACCCAGAAAAAGAAAATAACAAAAATAATGTCGAATTGACAAAATCGCACTGGGTTAATGCCTGGCTTATCAGATATATCATGGAGACATGTTGTGAGGCTGACCGCCTATTAATTAGATATAGATATAGAGATATAGAGATATATATATATATATATATATATATAGAGATAGGCTACCATGCTTTGCAAATTAAAGCACCTCTTGTGCTTTGCGCTCATTTTCGGGTTTTCAAAATTCAAAATGTCTATCCGACCGTTCAAGTTGTTCTCCATATTGAAATGTGCTTGGAGACCAAATTTTACATTTTTTGGAATTTTTTTACTATTTATTAAGCCACTTTTAAAATCGCTGATCCAATGGTCACACTAGCAAAACAGTAAAATTTTCTGGACCAATGGATCAGCGATTTTAAAAGTGGCTTAATAAATAGTAAAAAAATTCCAAAAAATGTAAAATTTGGTCTCCAAGCACATTTCAATATGGAGAACAACTTGAACGGTCGGATAGACATTTTGAATTTTGAAAACCCGAAAATGAGCGCAAAGCACAAGAGGTGCTTTAATTTGCAAAGCATGGTAGCCTATCTCTATATATATATATATATATATATATATATATATAGATAGGCTACCATGCTTTGCAAATTAAAGGGCCTCTTGTGCTTTGGGCTCCTTTTCGGATTTTCAAAATTCAAAATGTCGATCCGACCGTTCAAGTTGTTCTCCATATTGAAATGTGCTTGGGGACCAAATTTTACATTTTTTGGAATTTTTTTACTATTTATTAAGCCACTTTGAAAATCGCTGATCCAATGGTCACAGTAGCAAAACAGTAAAAAATTCTGACCAAAGGATCAATGATTTTCAAAGTGGCTTAATAAATAGTAAAAAAATTCCAAAAAATGTAAAATTTGGTCCCCAAGCACATTTCAATATGGAGAACAACTTGAACGGTCGGATCGACATTTTGAATTTTGAAAATCCGAAAAGGAGCCCAAAGCACAAGAGGCCCTTTAATTTGCAAAGCATGGTAGCCTATCTCTCTCTATATATATATAGTGCTGGGCTTAGCTACTTCATGAAGTAAAACGACTTGGTGCTCCACGCCTCATTATTTTCATTTTGAAAATCCAAACGACCGATCCAAACCGCTCAAGTTGTTCTCCATATTGATATGTGCTTGGAGACCAAATTTTACATTTTTTGGAATTTTTTTACTATTTATTAAGCCACTTTGAAAATCACTGATCCGGCGGTCCAGAAATTTTTACTGTTTTTTACTGTTCATAAGGATTTTCAGATTTTCAAAGTGGCTTAATAAATAGTAAAAAAATTTCAAAAAATGTAAAATTTGGTCTCCAAGTACATTTCAATATGAAGAACATGTTGGAAGGTTCGAATCGACTATTTGAACTTTGAAAATGAAGATATGGCGTGGAGTACAAAGTCGTTTTACTCCATGAAGTAGCTAAGTCCATCTCTCTCTCTCTCTCTCTCTATATATATATATATATATTAAATTGTCAATAGAAAAAATTGTGCACATGAACTAAATCACAATGTTATCTTAATGTTATTTTAAATTATTGTTTTGCCATGGTGCAAGGGAACCATACTGGAATTTAGACATACAAGTTTTACACTTGTATTTCAAATAAAGCATGGGCTGGTGTTGTGCCCATCTGAAACAACTACCACCGATTTTGTCCCTCCTCTCGGTTTTGAAAAAAGGAGTGACAAGGCTTCTTCATTGTCCTTTAAACAATGGAGTGCCTAATGATGATATCTCAAATAAAATCAAAAGATCAAAGAAAGCAGTTGTTTAGACTATTTTAAATCTGAAGGCACAAGATCTCTTTTAAAACAAAGTTTTCAAGATCATGGCCGCGGTCGAATTCTCGTCAAGGGAGATGGCCACCTGTCAGGAGGGAAGAACCCCAGAACATATCAAGCTAGCAGGCATTTCAAAGTAGAAAGAGCGTTTAGATGTGCACAAATGAAAGAATATCCGAATATTAACACAAAATTCAAACAAAAACGTTGGATCTAAAGCCCGAACGGCTTCTTACTAATGGGGCCCAACTGTCAGTAAATAAAAGGAATGGATCAGAAAATGATGATCACAGCACTAATCTCAAGGCCCAATATCCAAATCTTAAAATCTAAAATCCAAATCTCAAAACTCTGTGACTAATATCAAAGCCCAGTGTAAATCTTGAAGGCCCAGTGATAATCTCAAAGCCTAAATATAGGTTAAATAAACCCTTTTTATGAATAAAATCCTCTGATAAACAAATGCTCACAGCACAGCCCCTGAACTTTTACATACAAGTCCTTAGCGCCTTAAAATCTTCACAAACAAACCCCTAATTACCAAGTTTCTTTATTAAACCTCAATAAAAATCCAAATAACAAATGTCAAATTTCAATGATTTATAGAAAGGTCCCTGCAAATATAAAGTAATCACAAATAAGTCATTTTGACTAGTAACTTCTTCATTTCAAGTCCAAATTGACTCAAATCAATTCCAAATGAATCCGAATCAAATCTTTTACACTCCTAGACCGAAGTTGAATACGCCTCGACACCAATCAAGTCCTGAAATGACCAAAATACCCCTTCATTCAAATTCAAAATGATTTTTTTTATGAATAAACTATAGATAAAATGCATGTACGTATTTCTCAAGTATAAAGCATGTTTTAAATATAAATAAACAAGTATAATCAATATATTCTATACAATGTAAACTTCATATTTGCATATTCATCATAACACACACGCACATGCACATATCCAACAAGTGAGTACCAATCAAATATGTCTAAACCATACATGAGCCCTCTCTTTTTAGCCCCTTTATTCAGTTTCACACAAACATAGGCACAAATTCTGTAATGAACGAGGTATTCAGCTTGACTCGGAAGGGCCTGCTGATGTAATTAACGGTGAGGGCTTGCACCTGTCGGGAGTTAAATGTCCTCACAATCAATAAACTCTCTCGAAGGTGAACTGAAAGGATAGCAGAGAGAAAAACATGTCTCAAGTTCAATGTCATCTCCATGTCTAGCAATAGAGAGCACTGAACCCTGAAACATTATACACACCCGCACTCCAGTGCAACTTTCTGTGTCCTACAATAATAGTGGATGGTCCATTCATTTTATAACTCTCAATATTAATCTTCTTTATTTCCCCACCACCCCACTACCATTGGAATTGATGTTCACTACTATTGAAATTCATTTCTCCATTTATTTAGATAGTTTTTTATTTACAATTTATATTCTATAAATAGAGGCTTTGTAATCTTCTATTGTGCACACATGAAAAAATGTATAAATAAAGAGATTGTCATCTTTTATGTGTTTTCTATCTTATTTATTATTATTTGTCTTTATATTATAACACGAGCATTGTTTTTTCAGAAATATTGCGCTCTTTCATACTCGGAACGAAGACAAAGTAACACAAAACAAACTGAAAAATAAAACACTATTTTGGCCCTTATATAAAAAAAAAAAACTGGATCAAAAGAAGATTCCGATTCAAGCAGAAACGAAAATTGTATTGAAGAAAGCGTTGTTGGAACCAATAGAAAATATTTGTATTCCCCAGAACATTGGTTCTTAACAATCTGGCAATGCAAAGAGTATAAGCAAAAAATAAAATAAAATCAATATAATATGTTATTCTTTGAATGATAATTAGGTTCTCAAAAAGGTGTTTAACTCTATAATTTTAAGTCTTACATTTAAGCAATTCGAGAGAAATTAATAGATTAATTAACCTCGGATTTACTAGAAAAAGAGAGCTCCTTCAATTGTTGTGGATCAACCTCTGATGGCGCCTTTGTAAGTGCACATTGTGCAGTGGTGGTTTTTGGAAATGCAATCACATCTCTAATTGAACTTGCACCAGCCAAAAGCATTACTAGTCGATCCAAACCATAAGCAATTCCTCCTGCATGCAAACAGACACACAGTTAGCACAACAATTTTTCAGCAGTAATCACGTGAACTTCTACCAAGTACGAAACAAAAGATGTCAAAATTCTTATAATAGTAAATAATGAACTAGGACAAATTGGACATTTCTTAATACAGCAATTTGGGGTTTACAATTGTACAAAACTTTTAATCAAAATTGTACAGTGGTTTTCGATAATTCATATTCAAAGTGCCAAAATAGCAAAAGCTAATACAGTACCATGTGGAGGGGCACCCATATCAAGACATTCCAAAAGATATCCGAACTTCTCTTCAGCCTAAAATTGAACAATAAATTCAAGTCATCATCTTGAAAGTTGAAACAAAAGCCTGCAGATTTGGTACTAAACAACTGTGCCAGTACTCTCAGTTTCTAAATTCAAAGTTTTTGTAAAGGCATTCAAGTAGTGTGGGTGTGTTATGAACCTATGTGCAAGTGGGAAAGAGGAACCTGTTCTCGAGAGATGCCGATAATTTCCAAAATCTTTTGTTGAACTTCCCTCTTGTATATTCTCAAGCTCCCTCCCCCAATCTAAAATTTAGAAAATAGAATAGGAGAAGCAAAAATAAAAAAGTAATATAGCGCACTGTACAGATGAATCAACAATATGCCCCCATGAATTAACATTTATATGGCATGGATCCTAATTGTTACCACTTGCGTAATTATGATGACATGAACGTCTGAACATGCAATTATTTGGAAATCAGCCATCCAATTACAATTGAATAGCACAAATCAAATGTTTATACTTTTTGAATTTATCCATTTTGCATGAACTATAGAAGGATCAAAGACATGAAGCAACAATCCCATATCAATAATAGTGCCAATTGGGGTTTATAATCCAAGACCCCTGCTTGTTGCTATCCCAATTTCTAGTACTTCGACTGCTAAGATGGGCCATTGGCTGGATAGGCACCACAAGTAGGGATCTTCATCTTATCCAAACCAACTAAATTTTTAACAAGACACTCACGGGAACAATGGTATACCTGGGCCATTGTTCAATAATTTAAGCCATTGTCAATTTATAATTCAAGCCAACCCACCTAGTATTTGAAGAAAAATCTAAGGAAAAATAAATATGCAAACTAATAAATCCATTAATTCCTAATAAAAGTAATAATACCTCAACTCCATTATAGATCATATCATAGGCCAAAGCGCGGGCAGAGGCAAGGTCATCCATGTCCTCTGGATTTGGTGCTGTAAATGGATGGTGCAAGGCCTGAAATGTAAACAATTTAAAAATATAGCAAAGGGAAAATAAGAAAACAGTTAACACTTAATTATCTACCAGATAAAAATCCAATCACAAAATTTTAATGAATTTGAAATTTGAAAGACTGCTACTTCAGAAATTCGCTAATACTTGCTGGCACTAACCCTCTTAAGTAGTAAATGTACCATAAGAAATCGATCTCCACAATTTGTACAAGTTTGATCCGATTAGACTAGACTAAGCTTCAAAAATCAAATACTATTTATTTGTGTAATCTGTGTGATCTTACTCAAATGTATTATCTTAGCCTCAATCATTAGAACGCTCACTCCCAATTGTACAACCAGATTTAGGAAACAGGTAATATAAGTCAAACCGAGTTACTCAATTATCAGTGCTGGCAACCTAGATTTGTGTTCTGCCTCAAGTTTCCTTATCATACGAGTATAGGTAGCATTAAAGCTTCTAGTTGGCTCAGTCTGGGTTTTGGGAAAAGGGTCAGGTCTAGTTTTCAGTCTCAGGTCATTTCAGGTTTGACTTGTTTCAGAGTTCAAGTCATTCTGCTTTAGTCAGGCAGGTAACGGTCAAGTTTGGGTAGCAGACAGGCAGGCCAGTTTGGGTCACATTTTGGAGTAAGAGTTGTTTTGGGTCTCAGGTTATTCTTTTTTGAGTCTAAGCACATTCAGGTACAAATCAGCTGGGTTGGATAGTCAGGGTTCTTTCAATTTATTGCCCCAACAATATTGATTCACGTAGCAATTGGTCAAGGTCACAAGTCGGGTTAAGCACGATGAGGTATCATGTCAAACAGGTCAGGCTGAAGTCAGCCTGGTTGCCGATCAGGTTTCAGGATCCAGTCAGGATTAGGGTAATTGGCTTCTGAAAAATCTCATTGTGTCGGCTTGATGTTTGGATAGCTCAGTCAGGTTTTTAGGTCAGATCTTGTGCAAGATTTATATAGTCAGAAGCAATTACTGAAGCTTAAAAAAAAAAAAAATTAACCTCATATCTTTTCTCAGAATCATTCCATTCGAACATCGGAAAATCTGTAACCCACAGTATTGAATGCACTCCCTACAAAGTTCCCATAAAAAAAAGTCAAGTATATTAGATTTACAAAACGTAAGTCAAGTAGAACATGAGAGGAAAACCTTCTGTACCTACATGGTTTATTAAGCCCAAATCGTTGGCAATAAACAATCTAAGTCGGTCAAGAGTCTTATTCACGCTTGCAGTATTTCCAATTGCAAACAAGATGAGATCACCCGAATTTGCATTGACAGCTTTTATCAATCTCTCCTTTTTGTCAGGAGTTAGACTTGAGATCAGAGCTGGTATTCCTTCTAGGTCATCTACAAAATTAACAAAAATAAATTAATGAATAATATATATTATGGTCAAGCAACTTAACTAAACAGCAGTTTTGTTCATATCAAGCATCTCAATTTTAATGTTTGTGTTATTGGCTGGTACAACAACACCACAGTAGTAACAAAGGAAAGCAACCTTTCACTAGCTTCACAGGGATCTTAATCTGACTTTTGAGTTGAGCCATTTTGAACTTTAACTTCACAGGGATTCCATGGACTAAATTGTGCTAGGGAATACTTCAAAATCTGAATCTCAAAGAACAAATTTAAACTGCTGATCTTATTCTACAATCAATGCATAGATGCCAAAAATCATAAAATTTGGACCATATCTTGTTATATAAAAATCAAGGGGCCAGAAAATCCAACTGTTGATGTTTGGCCTCTTGATCTTGTGCCGAAGGACTCGAAATTCTAAAATCACCAACATGCATGTGTGACTTGTGGTGTAGAACATTAACGACAGTTCAAATTAGCGCTTCCAATTCAGATTTTTGAGTTATTAATGCCAAAGTATGAATCTTTCGATGAAGACCCTGTAACGTAACTTCATGCTCGATTTCATATGTACTGGCCTACCAGATCAGTTTGGGCCCGTAGCAATGCTGACAGATAATGGGGCACCATTCAGTATAGCAGCTCTAAGTGCAAAAATGGTGAAGTTTAAAAGAAAGTGATGAAATCATGTGCTTGGACAGATTTGATTCGGTACCAACCATTAAAAGGATCTTGGTAAATGCCAACATAAAGAAATAAAGTTCCAAAATCCACTCAAGTAGATGCAATAAATAGTAATTTATTTTTCTCTTACCATTATCTAAGACCTTAAGAAAAGGTAACCCCTTTGCACCAGCCTTTATTGCTTGGTTGTAGACATCACCCTTTTTTAGTGCTGTATTTGAATATTTTTTAGCACCAGATGGCACACATAGGGCTTTTATTATGCCCCCATTTGCTAACACGTCCGCAAAAACTTTGAAATTACACCCCAAGAAAATGTCACTGACCTGCATAATATAGAGAGAGAAAACATTATGTAATGTTTTGTACCATTACAATCTATAAACCAGATGCTACTCTATTTCTTCCTCAGTTGACAAACCCAAATAAGAATAATAAAAGCAAATATTAGAAATGAAGGTGAAATAAACAATGGTGGTGTTGGTGACGACTACTATGATGCTAGCTTATTATTAAGTATTAAAATTAGCACTTTTGTTGCTGCTGCTGATGTGAACATAGTTCAATAATGGTAGAAGAGCATACATCTTTGAGCTCTAAATCAAAACGAAGATCAGGTCGGTCGGTACCGTACCGCCTCATTGCTTCGTCATACGTCAGCCTTGGGAAAGGGTTTGGTAGATGTACTCTTTTTATCTCTTGAAAAACCTGACAAATAAGATAGGTTATTGTTTTCATAGCTAGAAGCTTAGTATATATATGGAGTTGGATACCCTATCATACTGGTAAGTCTACAACAAGTACATCCCTGTAGGTACATTTGATATTTCCATGTTACTTATAAGGCTGATACTGGAGTATTGGGAGGGTAAAACTGGAAATATAACTAAAAAGAAATGTATACATGTCTTATAAGATCTTCATTAAGCTTCAACATATCTTCAAGGGGTATAAAAGACATTTCCATATCCAATTGTGTGAACTCAGGCTGTCTATCAGCTCTCAGATCCTCGTCTCTAAAGCATCTGTTTTACAGAAGCCACTTCGTTTAAAGATGAACAGTAATGGAAAATGAAAATATTAGATTGAGAATTCTAAAATACAGAAAGGTGCTCCATAGATACTTTTCATCCACAGATATTAGATTGAGAATTCTAACATTACAAGTATAATACTTTTCATCCACAGATATTAGATTGAGAATTTTAAAAGACAGAAAGGTGCTCCATATAACATTATAAGTTACTGATTTTGTATAAACAAGGGAAATGATGTATATTACCTTGCAATCTGGTAATATTTCTCGAAACCAGATACCATAAGCATTTGCTTAAAAAGTTGAGGGCTTTGTGGCAATGCATAAAATGTTCCTGGCTTCATAAAACCCCAAAAAAATAAAGTTAGATGGAAATCAACAACTGACAAATATGAACAAGGAATTGTCTAAGGCTGATGTAAAAAAAAAAATTATGAAGTACCTGAACTCGTGATGGTACGAGATAGTCCCGTGCCCCTTCTGGCGTGGATCGAGATAGTATTGGAGTCTCAATCTACCTTAAATCCCACAACATAACTATAAATACAGGAACTTATATTTTCTCATCACATTAATTTGAGACAGAATCGAGCACACAAAAACTTAAACGGGTTGTTAAAGAAAGGTGCTTCTACATAGTACACCCAAAGAATCACATTTTTGCAGTTAAGACCCTGTAACTTATATTGTGTTGCTTAGCAAAGGGAAAACTAAAACAATAACAACAGTGTAATCAAGAAGTATATGACTAAAATGTCCCCATCTAACTCAACCGAACCTTTTCCAACCAACTTATATAAACATGGAACCCAAAGGAAGTCACCCCGGACTTCATCTTAGTTTAACTTGAGCTTTGGAGCGAGATAAAATTGGTAAGCTTGAGGTCAAAATTGCCAACATCTACAGATAAAACCCTTTCCATATCCTAAGGATTGGGTGCAACATGTATAAGATGAACAATAAAATCTTACATAAGTTGGTCTAAGTTGCAAATAAGAGATATGTTAGTGTCAAACTGTCAGTAGCAAATGTGATGAAATATCAAAATATATGAAGCATTTCAGAAAGAAGAAAATAACACACTACCTCGACAAAATCATGTTTGTCTTCTAGATAACGCCTCACAAGTTTAACTACATTATGACGTAGCCTTATATTTGACTGCATCTGCTGCCGCCTCAAGTCTAGCACCCGAAATCTAAACACAAGTTTTTCAAGCCATTATCTCCAACTTAAAAAAAAAAACAAGAAGAAAAGAAAAGCAGACAAGAACGATGCCATACGGGTATCGAAACAGATACTGGAGTCACTTGAGGTTTAACAAAAGCCCAAAACAAAAAATAAAATAAAATAAAAAAAGATCCAATTGTTGGTAATCTTTTGGTATACACACAAACTGCTGTAATAACAGGTGGTGGCACTGTGGTTCTCAGTTGCAACTGTCTAATACCTCAAACGAATCTCTTCAGTAACCATGTCCTTCACCTCGTCAGAAGTGGTAACAGGAAAAGGTAAGGAACGGCTTACAGGGTTCAGCACCTGAACATGCTCTAATGCAACCTGCATTAAAATATCTATCTATGTGATGCTCATGGCTTAATCAGATATAGTATTCTTAAATTGCAAAATAAAACTTAACTACAAGAATAATTCGAAAAAAAAAAAATTGCAAAAGAGCCTCATGAAATCTGGACAACTTGAAGAGCAGAATTGAAGAAAAATATTCAATTTTCTCCCAATTTTTATTAACAAATATGACTTAACTAGGGTTTAGTGTCAGGTCTCCAATATGAAGTTCAGGAAGATTACCGTGCTGCACAGTACTGACATACAGTTTACCAAAGGTTGCTACTTTCATAAAAAATAAAATAAAACTATAAATAAAAATTTGCCAAGGCTTGCAATTATAGTCAGGAATAGCTGGTTCTGACAAAACTGCCACTGTATATTAGTATGATCAGGTACATTTTTCCTCCAATTGCAATTACCAAGATCGCCACGGGTGAACTAAATTGATCATTAATTAATTTTGCAATTCTTTAAGAATAACATTTTTGCTTCTACTACTCAATATAAACATTATATCCTGCAAAACTTAAATAAACTCCATTTCACTTAATTCAATGTGATTTGCAATAAAAGTTACAAATACAGTTTAGAAAGAAATCAGATACGAAAAAGAACCTCAATAGCACCAGTTCTCATCTTCGCATTTAATGATTCAGCCGGCCGAGACCTAACAACACCCTCGACAGATATCACATACTCTACTCGTAGTTTATTTGCCACACTATAAGCTTCAGGAAACTCTTCTGGAAGAGTTGTTATCTGAGAACAAGAAAATGCTTTGACATGAAAGCTAATAATTTTGTGAAAATTAAATACTTAACGTGAAAGGGACTGCCACGGATTGATGAAACAAAAAACTGCGATATGTACGAACACAAAGGTAATACTTTTGGTCTTTACAAAAAAGAAATGCTCTCTGCACCTGTACAATACCAGATGCATCTCTCAGGTTGAGAAAGGTGAGACCTCCATGGACCCTGTGTAAAGCGACCCAACCACACAACCTCACGCGCTTGCCTACATCGCTCACCCCAAGATCACCGCAATTTGCGGTTCTGTTCACCCAATTCAATGGAGAGAGCTTAGCTGGTGTGTCCGGCTCATGAAGGGCCTCGACTGTGGTAGAGGTGGAAGTAGTACAAGAGGGTGTGAAATACGGTGGTCGGGGCAAGCGCGGTGTGCGTGAGATGGACTTGATGCGGGCAAGAAGAGAGAGGCGGGGCGACAGAAGGAAGAGAGGGGAGGCGCGAAGGAGCGCTCCCGCCATCGTTGCCTGTGGAAAGAGAAGGGGTTTAGTCCTTGCGCTATCGTCTCGGTGTACAGTTAAAGAGCAGTCCCGGTCTTCATAGACTCGAGACTGCAGCCGAAATTTTTTTAGTTACCACCCCCATAAAATACAATTAAATCAATACCACTCAAACCCAATTTTTTCCATTCCTATCACCCACGCGGCCTCAGTCCGCGCACCAAATTGTACTGGTGCGCACCAAGAGTGTGGGACTATAAATAGCGTCGCGCACCAATTTTGGTGCTCAAACGGGGCAGCGCGCACCTTCTGCAGTGAAAAGGTATTTTTTTAAGTAATTAGTTTACATTATTGTTTTTAAATTAGTTATTTGAGTATATAGGTGTCCAAAATAAATCAGGATTGTATTAAATAGTTCGAATGGTGTCCAACATTGGTAATATTTTAAATTTACTATATTTGTAGTATTTTAGACCAAAATTGACTAGAAATGCACCAAATTGGCCTTGTATTGTTTGAAATTATCTAAGATTGTACCATTTTTTTACTGATGGTGTCCAAAAATTAGTCAATTATAAATTTACCTTATTGTATTTTAGACCAAAATTGATTAAAAATGCACCAAATTAGCCTTGTATTGTTTGAAATTACCTAAGATTGTACTTTTTTTTACTGATGGTGTCAAAAAATTGACAACATTTACAAAAAATTTAAATATGGCATCAACAAGCGGTACCAAAGAAACCAGTCTCCCGTACAATGAATGGGATTTGGATATGGAACTGGCCTCTACTGTCTTTCCGCACATGACGAATGAGAGTATTAGCCCCGTTTGCTGGTTCCCATATAAGAATCACAAGATCACAAATTCATATGTAAGTTTACATTTGATAACTACTTGAAAATAATTTAAATTTTCATTTGAATAAATAGGTAAGTTATTTTTTTTGTTTATTTTAAAATTTAATGTAGTCTTATACCCTTACGGCGACACGGAATAACCATATGAACATCAACTACGATGAGCGATTTGCATCGGTGTTACAGATGATGGGTCTGTGGCATGTCTCACAGCTTACCAAAGTAGTCGCAGTTGTCGCCCTTCTATCTACGCTGGTCGAGAGGTGGCGGCCGGAGACGCACACATTTCACTTTCCTGTTGGAGAGATTACGGTGTCTCTCTAGGACATGATGAGGAGCCCACGCCACCGCCCCCCTTTGAGTTTGACTTGGGCGGTTCTCATTACAGTGCCTACACTCAGGATTACTCATCTTCTACATTTTACACTCAGGAGGAGCCACTCCCATAGTACAATGCAGCAGTGATACAGCAGGATGTCCCATATCGACCTGTGTACACTTCAGATGATACACATGAGGTTATTTTCGGTCCTGGGGCAAATCAGGTTCCATATGAGGAGGCACTTTTCGGGGAGATCCCAGAGGAGGCCCCACCACAGCCATCACGAGAGTATACGCCGCTGGCGCAATTGGAGCAGATGGAGGGGCGGGGTAAAAGAGTGAGGAAAGAGAAGGTGCCGTACACACCACCGAGCAAATAGAGCAACATTTTTTACTTGTTATTTCGTTAGTTGTTATGTTTTCCGGACTGTTATTTAGTTCTTATGTTGTGACAAACTTTTATTACGTATGTTCGACTTTTATGATATTATTTGGATATTAGGGACTAAAAATTAGCTAGTTTTAACAACAAAAAAAAATAGCACAAGTAAATTCACAACAAATAAATTATACTACAACACAATATAAAGTCTACTACAACATAATTAATAAATCCTACTACAACACAACATAAAGTCTATTACAACATAACACACATTTCATATAAACAAATTTACCTTATTGAGTACGGTTCCTAGTATCCATTCTCTTTCTTGCATTCTTTTCGAGGGTTGCTCTGTTGGTCTGGTGACCTTTTGGTCTTCCTTCCAGTATGTCCATCCATATTTGAATCTGGTTGTATCGTCTCCTACCCAACTTCACTAACCGATGCTCTGGAACTAAGATCACTCCTTTATGCGCCGGCCAATCACTTTGATTTTCATACACGTGGAATTCACCACTCCATGTGTCGATGAGTGTTTGAATGTTGTAGTAGTAATTTACGAAGACATTTGGATCCAAGTTCCTATATTTTTCACACATTTGTAAGTAACGTCATCCTCAATTATAGTAATGATTACGAAATTATTAGTAGATACTTGTACCTTAGACGACACACCGCCATCACATGAACACATGGTATTCCGGTGAGCTGAGGCTTTTGGCACGCGCATTCCACCTCATTATCGTTCTTCACAATGACCTTGTACCTGCAGTCTTGAGACGTGTACACCCATTTGCCTCTCTCTATGTCAAATGGGATTTGTTGAATGCAATCGCGCTCATTTTCTTAATCTTCTCGATGTGCTTCATCATCTTTGCATGCACACGAGTGGAATGAAGCTGACCCTCTAATTGGCATTGCACAACCTTCTCTCTTCTTTCAACGAACCAGTTGACACACTTGTAGAACGTCTCCTCAATAATTGTGGTAACTGGTAACCTACGAGAATTAAAATTTACAATTAAATAAAGAGAACCTAAATATTTGAATAAATATAACCTATGAGAATTACAAAGCTCTCAACCTACGAGAAGTTTGAAGACATTGTTGAGCGATTCAGAACCATAATGACTAGTCATTATGGCCCAACGAGCCCCGTTGTCCATAGCTTGATACACCTTCCATGGCTTAACCGATTCTCCCTTGTCATTTCATTATATTTGCCACATGTATCTAAGTATATCAACCAATCAGGATTTCGCCTTCCGATTGCATCAAAGCATTCTTGTAATCTTCTTGTTTTCTTTTTTTCAACCATGATCTTGAAAAATTTGGAAGCAACTTTATTCTAAATGTGCTTTCCAAAATTCTTAAACACATATTGAGAGCAGTAGCGATGAGTAGGGTTGTACAAAAAGCTCGCGACTCGTGAGCCGCTCGAACTCAACTCGGTAACGAACTCGCTAACAACTCGTTCATTTAAAATTCGAGTTAGTTTGACTCGAGTTGAGTAACTAGTTTAACTCATGAGTTGAGTTCGAGTTGGGCTCAACTCGCTCATTACAACTCGTGGACTTGCTTCGCTTGTTAAATCGTTGTGGATTGTTTGTTAATTCAATATTTATTTCTCATATTGTTACATGACAACAGTCATCAGTTCAAGTGTTCAACATTTCAATACCTTAAACGAGTTGACTCACGAGTCACGAGCTAACTCGAGTTACTCGTGAGTTAAGTTCGAGTCAGTGAGCTAGCTCGGCTCAGTATTCTCAACTCGAGTCAACTCGACTGACTATCTTCCGAGTTGAATTCGAGTTATCCATAACTCAAGCTAACTCGGCTCGTTAGCAGCCCTAGCGGTGAGCACACTCCCCATTCTTCTTGGACCACCCACATGAATCTATTTGGACCAATTACAAACTCCTGCACCCACTTCATGAACCACCCCCAATTCTCAAAATCCTCACTCTCTACCAGTCCAAATGCTAGCGGGATTAATTGGTTCTCCGCATCATATCCAGTTACAATCAACAATTTACCTCTGTATCTACCTGATAGGAAACAAGCATCAATGGTGATGACTGGTCTGAGGTGACCCACTGCTTCAATACATGGCCCCCATGCCCATGCTGCCCTATGAAATAGTAGTACCCTGGCTTAGTGGTTGGCTTTGAAACAATTTTATATTGGGTTCTAGTATTTTCCGTTTTGATTGCCTCCAATAAAGGGACAATCAGCACGTAAGACCCCTCCCAGCTACCAAATGCCCGGGCAATCGCTAACTCTCTACCACGCCACAGTTTGTTGTACTTTGCGACGATGCCCTCGTACCTTTCAGCAACCAGGTCCATGATAGTTCTGATACTAATATCAACATTTTTTTCCAAAAACATTTTTATGCAGTTGGCGACCATAGCGGACGTCAACTGCGCATGATCTAACCTGGATGCCTCAGCATGGCATGTGTGATTTTCCTTAGTCTTCGTGATGGCCCAAGCATTTCCAAAGCCTGTAGCCTTCGCAACTAACTCCAACTTATAAACGGTCTCTCTTGCACTTATACTTCATCCTTCCTGTGTCGCTGTGTGTCTGTTTGATCTCGATATTTTCCTTTATGTGCCAGTGGTGAATTGTATCTTTCATTTGATCATTGTTGTCATACGTCATTCCCTCAGACAATTCATGTTTTTCTCCAACTAATTTAAAATTTTTAAAAGTAAATTAAAATTAACAAACGAACCTCAGAATCGGCAAAAAAGGAGCTGTCAGCCTCTTCAAACCCCGATGTGTCATGAAGTTGCTTGAACGGGTGTCTTTCTCCACGACCCGATATCGGCCACTTCCGCCTACCAAGCACAGGATGACCAGAATCCTCATCACTGTGATCAGGTGACCCCCCATCATCGTCACTAGCATCCCAATTTTCCTTTGCCTCCCGTTCTTCGGGATCCTCGTCTGTATTGTCAGCCTCCCAATTTTCATCTGTCTCCCGTTCTTCGGGATCCTCATCACTGGAGGATGAAACCTGAGATCGGCCCCCGTCAGATTGGGCCCTACTAGGCCAATCCCCTACGGATGGGGACCGACTAGTACCCACTAAAGTTAGGGCCCGAGTAGGACCCGTCACAGAATGCTCAAGGACCCGACTAGACCATGTGGTGCGCCTCCCCAGTCCGCACACCAAATTGGTGCCCTCCTTCAGTGTGCACACCAGCCCAATTTGGTGCACGGACTGCAGTGGTAGGAATGGAAAATTTTGGATTTGGGTGGTATTGATTTAATTTGTATTTTATGGGGTGGTAACTAAAAATTTCGGAGACTGCAGTGGTCTAGTGGAGACAGGATTCTCTCAATTCTGAGCGGGTAGAATGAGATCTGAGTCGTCAGTTTTATTTTTGCCCGAATCAAAGCGGACCTCATATTTCAAATGGGAAGCACATCGTCAGGGACCTTGGGATACTCGAATTCTCTACTGATCAATGAACTTTTTATACATGCCCGTATTACCAAAAAAATGTACTAAAATCTGAAATTGAATTTATCTTTATAAATAATTAAAAAAATTACAAAATTGCTACGGAGGATGTACAAATCTCAAAGTGGCAGCTAAATGCATTAGTTAAAGAGAAATCTTACAAAAGAAACAATTTTTTTCACCCTTGTTAGATTATTTGTCAAAATATGTTTAATTATAAGTCAATGGTATATTGGTATAGACTTGTCACTAGTGTGTCCGGCCGTTCAAAATTGAAGTTCCTGCCCATACCTTTTCCTTTTAATAAATAATAGTACTGAAATCTACATTTATGAAACAATAATAAAATTTTCTAAAATCTAAATACATATATTTAGAAATATTGCATGTAAATACGTTCATATTTCAAATATGCTTTTACCATTCTGCAAAAAAAAAACGAAATATTATTATTGTAGAACCAGGGTGTTCTTAAGTTCATCAAGCCTCTTTGTGAACTCAACTCTAAAACCTATTGAATTGACTAATGACGAATTTGAACAGTTGAAATCCATTTACCTTACGAGCGATGTGTCTACATGCCAAAATTTTAAATTTTAAAATTAGTTTAGCATAAAGTCAAACGGTCAAAATTAGAATGTTTATCAATTAATTTTAATGCATTTATTTTTTGAATATTTTTTTACCACTTGACTCTATACAAAATTTATTTGAAAATTTAAAATTTTAGTATGTAGACACATCACTCGTAAAGTAAATGGATTTCAACGGTTCAGATTTGTTATTTGAAATCAATCCAATAAATTTTAGAATTTTAGAGTTAAGTTCATAAAAGAGATTTGGTAAACTTAAAAAAACATAGTTCTACTCATATTATTACTATTCTTACCGGTATAGACAAAGAATTTGAGCATTGCGCTCCTTCTCAGGAGTTTTATGAGTTAAATCTTATGGTGATAAGCAGATATACACCGTCATTTGATAATTTCTGATCAGATTTAGTTCGGGTCTAAAACAATTACAATGGATATCAAGAAAGAACGAGTTATGAACGGCTTAGCTAATTGAGGCGGTGGTCGAAATCTGCTTCGAACCATTTTAATGAATTATCTACAACTAAGAGGATTCTTTCAAAAAAATCTACTAAGAGAAGTCAAACCTAATGAAATAAGCAAGTTCAAATTTTGATGAAATACTACTTAATGGGATGCATTTTCTTGATATGAAATTATTCTGCAATTCTCTAATTAATTCAAAAGGCTATAAGTATTAAAGTCTGTCTAGCATAATTAATTAAGATGTTACTCTCTATAGGAAATATCAGAAACTCAAAATTCAATGTATATGTATATTACTAAAATTGATTTGAAATCTTTAATCATCATCTCAAAACAAAAAAAACTACCAATATAATGTAACAGTCATGAATTAGTGCAAACTAATGATGTACTTGGTCTCGCTAATATGACCAATCATCCTGATTCAAATTAACACATCTTCATATTTATTTAGTTAGATACGAGATGAATTTTAATTAACTTAATGTTTTGTTTTTTATATATATTTTTGCTTGTATATTATTCACGATGCCAGTAAACATGAAACAAAAAGACCAAGTACCACATGATTAATTAAATTTCTAAACAAACAAGTTCTCACCCAAAACAAAAGGTACACCAGATAGAGGCTGCCTCATACAACAAAATCTCTACTGGAACAGAAAAACAAGGACCAAAAACAAATCCAACTAGTAACAACAATCTCAAGAAATAACCTTAGTCTCTCATCTCTCTGCTAAATATTCTCAAAAAACCTAAAGGTTGAAGTAAAACATTTTATTTTTTTCAGTAGAAAAATCCAAGAACCTTTCCACCAACATTCTTTCTCCTGGCCTCCTCGTGGTCCATGATACCGGCAGATGTGGTGAGCACAATGTACCCAAACTACATTAGGAAATAAAAAAAATCAGAATTTAAGAGTAATGGTAAATTCGCACCATTAATCACAACACGCAATAGCTCATACAAGTGGTAATTCAGGACAATGCTGGATACAAAAGGAAAGTTGATTATAAGTACTCAAATTCTTTCTATAATGATTTATATTTCATTTGAACTTGGCTCTGGCATTAGGCAAAAGCGTGATAGGTTCCATAATAATAAAAAACCACAGAGAACATATAGTTTCAGAAAACCATCATAAAAATTGTGAAACAAGAAAATATATCCCGTTCACCTCTCAACTAATTATTTTCAAAACAATAACCTTCTTTCACTATTATATAAAGTGATAAGCAGTAAAGATTGAGGGATAGAATCAGCATTTTTTCTGGAGTATGAAAGATACTTCCTATGATTTTGTAGGCAGATAAACAATATTTCCGGCTTTTTACCATACACATGAGAGGTTTTGTACCCCCGCACATGAGATACTTCTCAAAAAAAGCCATAAATAATTACAAATGCTAACCTGTCTAGAAGGAAGAAGCCTGGCAGTCCATGACTCAATATCCTTCACACCAACGTCAAAGCGAGGACTGATAACACCACACTTGTTCAGCCTTCCATTCAACTCCACCACAATCTTACCAGCTCTGTGGTCATCCACGTACTCAAACTCACCAATGTAACCTGCATTTCATGTTATTCAGATGAGATTTGAAATATATAAACAAACGGGGCTTATAAGCAACATAGAACTGCGAGGTAATAACTTGAAAAGATGAGGGCAGAGATTCAGTTTGAAGACTAGTGTCATTTGAATTGTAAACAAGGTTTAGCACATTCAGAGAAGGCAAGAGAAAGACTGGATAAATCTAGTACATATTGCAATTTAGAGAGAGATGGTGCGGGAAGATGGACTTTCAGAACGAAAGTATTAATACTTTGCACCCCGTGGCTAACTAACAGCTTACCACATTCCTAATGTCGACGATCACCATAATATAAACACTGCAGTCAGGGTAAAAAAAGAGGCTAAACAACCAAAACCATGCCAAGAAACTTCACAAGTTATACACAACTGCAAATTAGCTATCTTGTTTTACTATACTTGCACAGAAGCTCCAACTACAATGGCACATCTTATTCACAATCCCAAACACTGTATAATATAAAGAACTGAAAAATATGGTTTACTGCAACAAGAGGGATAAAATGCAAAATTACCATGCTTTTGCATAACAATAAGAAACTTGATGATGACTTTGGAAGAGGGACGAATCATGACCTGGCGCTTGCCTCTCTTCTCAGCATTGTACATGCTCTTCAGTGCATCATTCAACACACTAACCTTCACCATTTTCACTTACCTACAAATAACACAACCAGCATTTTTATAGTCTGCATACCACGTGAGGAAGTTTTGGCTTATATTGAGCTTTTAACCGAGTAAATATGGAGATTATATACTGGTAAAAAAGATCATATACAACTCAGTCAACCAGAACAAAATTTAAATCAGGTTTAATTGGATAATAATGATCCAACAATTCTGGTACTCAGGCTTCCTTAAACAAATCTCTACACAAATGGTACTATCCGCGTCTGGTATTGGTATCCTACAATCAATATTAAAATTGGGGTGCTTTGTTCGCTAAAACAGATCCCCTTTCAACCATGCATCAAAATCAAACACAAACGAAATAAGAAAATTAAAGAAAGAAAAAACTAAGCGCAGAAACCAGGAGAGCCCTAGCTCAGATAACGGAGAAATCCGATACAGGAGCTTTGAAAACTCACAATTTAGCGACACAGCAGAAGTTTTGCTTTGTTTTTGTTCGTAACAATTAAATCGGATCCCAACATTAGTTAGGAATCAGAAAGCAAAAAGAGAAGAGGCTAACCTTCGAGCAGGTGCGAAGATCGGCGGCTAGGGTTAGGGTTTTTGAGAGAAGAAGCTTTGGAGGGGGTTCAGAAATCTCTTATTTATAGTAGGAATTAATGGGTTCTCTGGGTACTGGATTCCGGGTATAAATCTTTTCGGATCTATTTTTGAACTTTTGACGCTCGGTAATATATTTGGAATTTGTAATGCGCCACATAGCAAAGTGGTATAATATTTTGAAGGTGGATCCAAAAACTACCGAGAGTTTTATTAATATCCTAAAAAAAAAATTAATAAATAGTCTGAATTTGACTAGTTTTTGTAAAATACTTAATAAATAGTAAAAAAAATTCAAAAAAATATAAAATTTGACCTCCAAGTACATTTTAATATGGAGATAATGTTGAACGGTCGGATCGACTGTTTGAACTTTGAAAATAAAAATATGTTAATTTTACAAATAGGTCATTATGTCCATAGAAGCATCACTCACTAAATTATTAAGTCACTGGAGAGAGATGTTCTTTATAGGTCTTCATAGATTAGAATCTTTGCATAATTATTTCATCATCGATACGCACAAGCAACTCCTTCTCAATGTAAGTAACCAACAAATCATTCATCCATTGATCTCCTATGGTATTTCTCAAGTTATTTTTCACGAAATCATTGCCGAAAAGACCCTTTCAACACTAACACCCGCCATCGGCAATATCAATGTCAATTTCACTAATTTGTAAACCAAGAGATAAACATTGTGCTTGTTCATTTCCACCATTTTTTAAAAATTTCACCTAAGTTCTTTAACTCCAAAAAATCTCTATCATCTTGCATATCCAAGTGGTAATTTCCCAATTGACTCTTTAGGGTTAATATATCGTATTGGTTGAAATGAGAGAGATAAAATTGAGCAAATTGAAGCAACCTAACTTTATTAAATGATGAAAAAAAATCGGATCTAAGCATAACATACAAATAAGAAGTTCGGTATTAGTTTCCGTGAATCTTTCACCAAGCTCTCGCAATTGCATATCAATAACCGTGTAAAACAAATCAACACGATAATAATGCAAATTAGCTAAGTATTTTTGGCGCTATGGGTTCATTAGCACATCTTGAATGCTTTGTTAATGGTTCATCAAATTGGAACATTTTTTTAGCCTCATTGTGCCAAAAATTTGAATCGCCAACATGATCCTCAAACTCTTTTTTTAGCATTTTTTCAATTTCTAAAATCATTTCCTACAAAATTGGTTCTTCCACCTAATTCAAGATTTTCCGGTCTAAAAAATAACAACAAAAGCAAAATGTCGCATCCTTTTATTTGCTATACTCCAACCAAGTTTTGTACTGATTAAATTAAACCATTCTTCGTTAAATCTTCTCATTACACCACTGAAATCTCTTTGGAGAAAATTCATAGTTGTGAGGTTGACATAGACCATTTATTAACAACTCTCGACTAAAATTTATAAAATTTTACATTCATTTAATATAAAGTCAAGCGTAAAAAAAGTAAAGAAAAATAAATACATTAAAATTAATCTATAAATTTCCATTATTTGACATCTTGACTTTATAATAAATTAATTCAAAATTTATAATCTTTGCATGTAAATGCATCACTCGTGAAGTAGATCGGTTTCAACGGTTGAATTCGTCGTTGAAGCATATCCAATAGATTTTTAAAGGAGTAGCGCGACATGCCACTATGCTACTGGTAGCACGTTAGCCTTATTCATTTATAAAATGACGAATCAAGTTAATTATAAATTAATACATAAATTTTAAATGCACTTATTATTAGAAGTCTTGATTTTGTAAAAACTAATTAAAAAATTATAAAATTTACACGACCACTCTCATGACGAAGAACAAGATGGTGATTCCCATTTTTCTTTTTCTTTTGAATTTTAAAATATATATAAATTAAAAAGAGGCGGTGATAATTTGGAATTTTTTTTATAAACCATAATTAAATTTATTTTTTTACGAAACCAACATGATTGTTTTTTTTTACAAAAACCATAAGAATCGAAATGCCATTTCGGTCCGTTATTTTTTTTATTCCGGACCGAAATGGCACCGGTCTCCTTTTTAGCTGCCACAGAAAATCCAAAAAGAGGACCGGACCAAAATGTCATTTCGGTCGGAAATAAAAAAATGGCGGACCGAAATATCATTTCGGTTCTTATGGTTTTTGTTAAAAAAAAAGTATTCATGTTGGTTTCGTAAAAATATTTTCTTTAAGGCATTTGCTTCTATGGACATAAGGACCTATTTGTAAAATGAACATATTTTCATTTTCAAAGTTCAAACAGTCGATCCGACCGTTCAACATTATCTCCATATTAAAATGTACTTGGAGGTCAAATTTTACATTTTTTTGAATTTGTTTACTATTTATTAAGTATTTTAGAAAACTAGTCAAATTCAGACCATTGAATTTGTAAAATACTTAATAAATAGTAAAAAAATTCAAAAAAATGTAAAATTTGACCTCCAAGTACATTTTAATATGGAGATAATGTTGAACGGTCGGATCGACTGTTTGAACTTTGAAAATGAAAATATGTTCATTTTACAAATAGGTCCTTATGTCCTTAGAAGCATCCCTTTTTTTTAATTATGGTTTATAAAAAAAATTCGATAATTTGACATCCCACATTACCAAGGATTTCATTAAAAAAAAAAAAAGACAATTTGTGATCCCAAAATGTTATCGCATCAGAATTTCTTCCTGATTATATGTCATTAATGCTGGCCAATAATCATACTATGAGAATTTTTATTGGTAAAAAAAAAAATATATTGGTGAGGCCATATATAGTAAATTTAAACAAGGTCACTAATATCACCAGAAAAGCAAATTTGGCAATAACTATTGGCCTATTGGGAAAAGGAGGATACATCTTTTTATGTTTTCCAGATTTTGCAGGGGTTACTTGAGATTATTCTCATTCGGAGTCTGTGCTCAGTGCTCATAATATTGAGATTCTCAAGGGTTCAGAAAGACTTGAATTATTTCTCGTGTAGATCCTTCCTTACTCCATCTCAGTGCTCTCCTTCACCTCGCCAATGCCACCTTCACTGAAACCTCTCCCCCCTCACTCCGATCACAAAATTGTCCTTAGGCTGCTCTCCATCCTCCAATTACCACCTTCCTTGTGGCATCTCCACCTCCCCTCCATTACCCCTCTCCTATCCTCGCACCACCTCGACCGTCTTCTTCTTTCCATTACCCTCCCCGTCTCTCCCCTTCTTCTCCGCTCCCCATCATTACCGTCCCCTACCTTTCCTTTTCGCTTCATTACACTTCTCTCATCTTCACTCTCCTTCCCACTTTCTCCTCTCTCGTTCGCACTCCTCTCCTATACCCTCCCCTCCACTTTGCCTCGCCACCTGTCTTTATCTGTGTTTCACAGTTTTCTTTCTTCTCACCCGACTCTCTCTCCTCTTACCATCTTCAATCTTCTACTAAAAACCCAAGTTCATCTTTGTTCACCCTCGTTCCCTTTGCCCCTTGATTGCCTTGTACATGCTTACCTCTTTTGCCGGCAGCATATCAATGCTTACAACATCACCATGTTATCCATCGAGCACTCAATTTTACTAAAGATGAGAACTTTCAGTGATGTCATGTTCGCCTTATTGAGATTCAGGTGTTTTTCTCTTGTAGCTAACCTGTTCGACAAATTGCTTGAAAGAGGAAATTTGGGATTTTATCCTGACGAGTATATCTACACTGCTGGTATAAGAGCTTTTTGTGAATTAAAGGATTTGACACGTGCCCAGAATCTGATTTGTAAAATGGAGGAAGAAAATAGAAATTCATCTGTGGTTCCATACAATGCAATGATATATGGGTTTTGCAAGAATGGGAGAATTAAAGAGGCAATTGAGATGGAGGAGGAACTGAAGCACAAAGGTATATCCCCAGACGGGGTTACTTACAGAACCTTGTTATATGGGCTGTGTAAAGATGGTTTATTTGATGAAGGTTTGACTTTGGTTGATGAGATGATTAAATTAGGGTTTCTACCATGGAAGAGTAGTTGTTCTCTGTTAATTGATGGACTTAGGAAAAGGGGTAACATTGAAAAGGCTTTTGAACTCATTAATAAACTGTGGAAACTGGGTTTGATTCCTAATATATTTGCATTTAATGCATTGATGGATTCTTTGTGTAAAAGTGGGAAGTTTGACGAAGCTGAGTTACTTTTTCAGAAAATTAGGGATAAAGGGTTGGCACCTAATGAGGTCAGTTATTCAATTATGATACATTCTTTGTGTAAGATAGATGATATGGGTAAAGCACATAAGCTGTTTGATAAAATGCGGGATGAAGGTATTCAGGTTAAGTCCGTTTACCCTTATAATTCTTTGATTCATGGTTATTGTAAAGAGGGTAATTTGAACAAAGCCATGCATTTATTGAGAGAATGTATTCAAAATGGGATTAAACCTCATGGTTCAACTTATACCACCTTGATGACTGGCTTTTCCAAAGAGGGGAATTTAACTATGGTTTTAGATCTTCACAATGAAATCCCTATAGTTGGTCTGAAATGGAATGTTTATACTTTCACGGCAGTAATATGTAGCTTTTGCAAAGTTGGTAAAATGAAAGAAGCCTCTGAGTTATTTGATGAGATGATAAAGCTAAAAATTGCCCCAAATGAGGTGACATATAATATTTTAATCGAGGGCTATTGCTCAATTGGGGATATGAGAAGGGCATTTGAGTTGTTTGATTGTTTGGTGGAAAGGGGTCTTAAGCCTGATAGTTACACTTATCGGGCGTTAATTAGTGGGTTATGCTTAAACAATTTGGCACCCAAAGCTCGTGAATTCATACTTGATATTGAGAAAAATAATCATTTGCTAAATCATATTAGTTTTAGCGAGCTCTTGCATGGTTTCTGCAAAGAAGGGCGGATAAAAGAGGCATTGAGTATCTGGAATGAGATGGAAAATAGAGGCCTGATTCTGGATACGAAGAGCTTTACCATTTTAATTAGTGGGCTTTTGAAAGGACCCGACAAGAAACATGTGTACCCGATAGTGAAGCAGATGGTTATGCGGGGTCTTAAGCCCGATGAGGTATTATATACAAGCATAATGCTTGCCTATTTTAACGAAGGGAGTGTAACCAAAGCATTACCTTTTTTGGGTAAGATATTCTCTGAGGGTCTTTCCAGAAATGAGGTCACAAGCTCAATTTTGATAAATGGGTTTTGTAAAGCAGGTCTGTTAGAAAAAGCAGAGTGGATACGGGATAATTGCGTACATAATGAGGTAATATGTGGTACTTTTATTGACCATTTTGTAAAAGAGGGTGAGTTGGATAAGGCGGTGAATCTACACGCGACAATGCTCAAAAGGTCTTTAGCTAACCAGTTTTCTTTCAACATGTTGGTAAATGGATATTGCAAGGCTGGAGAGATCCAATATGCTATTGATATGTTAACATGTATGGATGTACTGGGTTTTTCACCTGATTGTATTACCTACACCACAATTATTAATGAGCTTTGCAAGAGGGGCGAAATTAAAAGAGCAATAGATCTGTGGGGCGAGATGGTAAACAAGGGGACTAAACTGGACCTAGTTGCATATAATCTTCTGATACATGGTTGTAGTGCACATGGAGAGTTTACAAAGGCATTTGGGTTGTTTGAAGATTTGGTTACCAGTGGTTTAAGGCCGAATTGGGGCACCTACAGAGCCCTTTTTCAGGGCACCTTTCTTTTTGATTCCAATAAAGGAGAAACATTACTTTTAAATGAGTGATTTTGAACTTGTAGAGGTTTGCTCGGCTTTGAGACACAGGAGCAGATGTATTTATTTTAATTTTATGAAGCAGGTAGCAACAAATTATATACAATTTGTATCTAACAATTGTTTTTTAAATATAATTAAGAAAGAGTTGCCATAACAGCATTTCTACTGGTGCCGTACTGTACCATACCATACCGTACCGTATTCAGTGCTTGTAATAAAAGGGTAGCTCAAAAGAATAAACAAACACAAAAAGAAAAAAATGAAATGTGAAAAAGGTTAAAATAATAAGCTGTTATTGAAAAACTTTTAAGATTTGTATGTCCAAACTGTACTGTCCCAAAGAGTTCGTGTCTTGTACCAGTACGTGTGGTGTGACTGCTATTCTTACTTTTGGAGCCATACTAATTACTTTTTCCTGATCTATTCTTAATTACGCTACTGTTGAAATAATTTTTTTTATCTCATTGCGTTGTTTAAACTTTATAATCTAACTAGCCATCTGATGCCTGCTGGTCGGGTCAGTTTGGAAATGACAATAATAATAAAAAGAAAACAGCATAGTAATTACTAATTTTATAACTAGAGTTACTTTTATCACTACCAGTTTTATGCATGCCATTAAAAATAAGCATATCATCCAAATCAAAATATTCATTCATAGAGCTAAAGAAATTGAGAAATATCAAAGACACATCGTACTTGTTGCTACAATAATTTTGCTAGGTATCATACTTATCATCAAACATAATTTCCCTCATTCCTCACAGATACTTCAAAACACAACTAAGTAGCCACCCAATATTTTCTTCTGATACTTATGGAATTTACTGAGCTGATTTAACAAGCTTTTCACTGAACTGCCACAAATCTTTGGCCAATTTCTCATCACGCGCCAAAACGTTAGTTTTTTCTTCATTGCAATCTGAAAAGTACTTTGCTGTGACTCCTTTTAAGCTTGGGTTCGTCGCTACAAAGCATGTTGTGGCTGCCCCCTAAAAGAAGTATTGAAAAAAAAATGAAAAAAATTGTATTAGAGAAGTGATGATAACAAAAATTGTACTCTGTATCTTCACTGGAATTGTACCGCTCAGTACCAAGTTGTGATGCCTGGTACAGTAATGCTTAATTATTAGTAAATAACCAAAGAAATAGTTAAAAATTTGACACTGAAAACATTGGTAAGAAAATATGATTTATTACAGTTGCTAATTTCTAAACAAAAAATTGCTGACTTTAGCAAATGAAGTGACAAAATGCAAACCTGGGGAACAGTTTTCCAGCACATGTAGGTGAATACTTTGAGCATTTCTACACAGATAAAATTGAGGAGAGTGAGCAGATATATATTTAATTTCCAAATTAGAAGAAAAGTTGTGTCATTCAGATACATACTCATGACAAATAAGGAGTGCCTCATAAGGTTTGTCATGATTAAACCAGGATGAACTGAGTTCACTGTAATATTTGCACCTTCTTCCTGTTTCACAACAGCACCCAGAAAAGTAATTACTGTTCTTTATTTCAATATTTAAAAAAAAATTAAATGAAGAGAAGTACAGAACAAAAGATACCCTTAAGCGCCTTGAGAGCTCTTTTGCATGAAGTATATTGGCAAGTTTAGATTGCCCATATGCTTTCTTATCAGAATATCTACAAGAAGAATAAATTAAGAAATAAATATGAAACCATCATTGGAAAATATCTGGTTATCCAAACTGCAGACTCGCAGTTGTATATGGTGATAAATTGAGAGGTAGCATACACTGTTGGGTCGTTCAGTTGTTCAAAGCAAATTCCTTTCTCATAAGTATGGTGATGTGCGATGGACGACAAATTTACGATCCTGCCTTCAATTCCTGTGCTCTTCGCGGTGCTTTTCATTTTCTCGAGAAGCAAGTTAGTCAGTAAGAAATGACCTGTTTGAGTAGAAATAACCAGATAGATGTTTGTATTGTTATCCATTTTGTTTTTATTGATTCTTATGATTGTGTGCTTCTATGATTATAACTGAATCATTACCTAGGTGATTGGTGGCGAACTGCAACTCAATTCCATCTTTGGAGAGTTGAAAGGGACAGAACATAATTCCTGCGTTGTTTCTGTACGAAAGATTTTAAAATGCCAATGTGAAGTTAAAAACACAACTGAAATGTAACAGTGCAAATATATTATATAATGTGTGCCAGAATTTGTGCTTGTGTTGGTGTGGTTACATTAGTAAGTTGAGAGGTAGGTTCATGGAGAGGAACTCATCGGCGAATGCTCGCACAGATTTCAAAGAGCTAAGGTCTGAGTTTTATGGTATCAACACGAGCCTTTGGGGTTTTCTCTAATATCAGTGCCTTCGCATTCGACGCTGCTTCCATGTTTCTTGCAGCAATTATTACGTGGGCCCCTCGCAGCGCAAGTACCCTTGCTGTCTCTAGACCTATCCCACTGGCACCTCCTGTTTCAAATAAAAAAAAATGCTGGTTACCATGATCTCTAAAAGGACTGAAATGAGAACTGTGTATGTCAGATAGTTAACGTGACACTATTTAATCCCAAGAAAAGAAGGTTCCATCAATTTCGGAAAACACAATAAGTTAGGCAATTTGATAGATATGTAGGGGTATATATAAAAATTTCACATTCGCACAGCAAGAAGCCAAGAGTTATGGAAAAGTACGAAATTGGGTGTAAAATTATGGTACAACACATTTAAAATCATACAGTCTGGATGTAGTCATTAAATGCTAAGAGAAAGTTCCCAAATTCTAGCAAATCATAGTCTGGATCTTAATTTCTTAATCAATAACCCGGTAGGCAAAAAATCATCCAAATATGAGATCCATCTATGAATCTTAACCAGTCAACTTCTGACCTGCTACTGCAGCTACTCTATCTGGGTAATATGACATAGTATTAACCTATCTCATATTCATTCTTAAAGGAAAAAAAAAAGTACATATGGCATTTTTAATGGATCCAGTAATTTATTTCACTTGTATTTGTCATAAAAAAAATGAATGTGCCTGTGCAGCATCTTAACATTTAGTAAATTTAATATAATAATATAATGAATAAATTAGCAGACAAAAAAGTTCAAGGCAGTGACAACTAACAACTGTCATATATATATATATATACCCTTACCATGCATACTACATGTCCAAATTTATCTAGCAGACCGGTGGTTCACATTTACTATGAACCTCAAAGAGAATATTACCAAGTAGCAAGATCAGCATTCTTTGTTTTTATAGGGGCATTAATACCGTGAATATTCGGTGAGTGCTTTTTGATTAAATGCTACAAACGTATACTAATGTAGTACTGGAGACAGTGAATAATCTGACAGACTATACCCTATGAAGGAAATTGTTACCAAAAATGCACAAATACTTTTATTTCTGGGTGTGGAGGAAAATTTCTTAACAAAATGATGAAATTAGATGTTCTTGTTCAAAACAGTATAGTCAAATTTCTCCATGCCATTTAAGAAGAAAAAAGAATAAGCGAAGTGCATTGCAAGAATTGCAAGAATCCAAAAAATAAGTAAACAAAAATAACATACTAGCTGAGACCAACAGACAGCTCAATATTTTGTTATAAGATCCTTTAAAATAGCAAAAAAGTAAAAGATAATGAGATGCGACATGATGATGTAATACTATGGAAAAAGATAAATTAAATCCTAATATGACATAACCGGTGTCGTTAAATGTTACAAATAATTTTAAAGTTCCCATGACATAAAGCATTTTAATAAATAAAGTAATTCATAATTACAGAATGAACCAGAAAATTAAGAATATTGTTTTGCTTATACAGAAAGGCAAGAGAATCCTAAAATACAAAGAAACAAAAAAGATTGTACAAACCAGTTACAATTGCAGTGAGTTTACTAGCGTCAATTCCCTCGGTGACTTGCTCAGATGTAGAAGCCGATCCGAACCCGCTTGGACCTGGCCACCCGGTTACAAGAGAGAACATACCCATTTTCTTTATGAAGTTCTTGGTAGGATTTGTTCTTTGTTCACAGGGAAGGAGGGGGAGAGAGATAAAAGAGAGAGGAGGTGAAAAGTTGAAGAGTAGTTTTTTTATAATGAGATGATGTTGGTTGTAGTTTGGTGGCTGGTATAAAGAGGGAGGCGGTCATTTAAACGGCACAAATTTGAAGATTTCTCTTAATTTTAGTTACGCTTTATTCAGACTCGTCGATTTTACTTTTCTAAAGGAAATATTAATTTCAGAAGGTGCCGTTTAAATTTGAAAGAAATTCAATAAATAGAACTATAATAATGGTGTGGAAATTGTTAATTTGGTCTCGTCTTTTTAATTATCAATTACTTAGAAAATGGCCAATAGCAGTGCTATTTTGAGAGCAATATTTATCTTATATTATTGAACGATAGAGAGAAAATTCTTCTATTTTCATATCGAACTTATTTTTGTATAGTTTCTTCTAATTATGATAAAAAAAACTTAATAAAAGTTAATATTATATATGTAAAATAAACTATTAAATACTATTTTAGGAGAATATAAGAATGACTCGACTTATTGTCTTTTTTTTTATGGCGACATTGTTATTTTAAGAGTTCAATTGAATAAGTCAAGTTATTCTTGAATGTTAAACAAGAATAATAAATAACTTAAAAAAAATGAATAAATTTTGTTGCATGTAGTAAAAAAATTGTCTATGTGAAAAATGTGATTCACTCTAAAATTTAGATGTCAAAGTCTAGTATTGCATAATAATTTTATTTATATCTTCTACCATAAGTATTTTATATCCTCAACGCATTGTTTAAAAAAAGATGAAGTATAGGATATGAAATAACAAATTTCTTTTTGACACTAACGTAGAGATTTTAATTTGCAACTTTTTTTTTTATAATTTAATATGAAAAGTAAACTCTAAGAATGTGCAGTTTATGACTACTAAATTTGATATAAAAATATAAAAATTTCTTCAAGTTGTATATTTAGCTCTCAAAATAGCAATATCACCATAAAAATAAAATAAAAATGATAATAAACCAAGCTATTTTTTCATTCTCTTTCAATAACATTAATAGTTTTCATTCTCTATCATAATTAGAAGAATCTATATAAGAGTAAATTGGGTATGAAGAGAGAAAATTATCTCAGCCCTCAATAATATAATTTTTTATCTGAAAATAGCACTGTTCAATGATCAAGTATTGTAAGGGAATAATTAGGAAATTTTTTTTTTTATCTCAAATTAGTACTGTTCACTCGAATTTGAATTTAAGTTTTCACAACAACAAAGGAGATTATTCTTGTCACTAAGCTGAAAACACATATTTAATATTTTATGAGAATGTTGAACAAGATAAAAATATTTTTAGAAAAATTCAATTAAAATTTAATATACATGATTCAAAAATTTAAATTATGAGGTTGGCTAAGTACTTTCTGCTTGGCAATTAATTTACATTCAGTCATCTTTAACAAACATAACAGACAAAACTCTATTATGAAGAATGAACAATACAGGTGGCAACCATGGGAATAACTGATGCACATTTTTGTCAAATAAGAGCAGTTTGCATTAATATGAACTTAATTATAGGTGGCAGTAGACAGTAGTGGCTCTTGAGTGTTGACTTGATAATGACTTGGAATTAATGATTAATTAAAGGCTGACAAATGTTAGTAGAAATTAATTAAAGGATGGCTACATCCGAAACAGACCGGGCCAAACATTAAATTTAGTTTGCTGTGTCTATCTAATTCTAATAACTATCCAAATTTTGAATAAATAAAATTTGTACCAAGATATTGTTCCTCACCAAGTTACCAAAGATTGTTTTTGAGAATGCCCCAATTAATGCAATATTGCAAAAATTCCAGAGTACACATTGACTGTGCAGTGATCAACATCAACCAGCGGCCTATTTAAATTCAGTTCACGGACTTTACCACAACAATAATTGCAGCGGTCTATTTTTTTTTTCCTATTGATCGTTGAATGGGACAATGTTGCTGTGCCAATTAAACTTCAACAGTGCATACATGTTTTCCGTGGTACCAACAAATTAGGATATGATCAATACTTGCTTAGCTAGCTATTTTCATCACAATGGCAAATACTATGAGATATGAACTACCTGATTACATTTTGATTTTATACGTCTTTAATCAGCAGCATCTCAAGATAATTTTTTTCCATTAGCGAGTTTATGTGTACACATAAAAATAATGCATTCACATAAAAATATGAATAATGCATTCACATAAAAATATATATGATTCAGATATCAAAAGATAAACACACTAAATTAGTTTTTTTTCCTTGATCCATCCATTTTATCAAAACGAGCAAGCTACGAACCACACCTATCCCGACTCGGCTCAGCTTGTTACCAGCCTTAATTTTTGTACATGAATAATGCCTAGGGGCAGAACTAGAAAATTTTGATAGGGGTGGCTGAAAATTAAAATACACAATTGTGTGAGTGAGATTTGAACCTAAGACCTCTCAATCACAAAATAGAGCTTTAATCACTAGACTACAACTAAACATTTGTTATTTATTTTAAGGTGGCTGGGCTATATAAAAAGTTAAAAAAAGATAAAAATTTAATTAAATTTCTATATGCATAATTAAAATTTTGAAATCATAGGGGTGGCTTAGCTACCTTTGGCTAAGCCTTATATTCGCCCTTAATAATGCCTTCACATAAAAATATATATGATTAAGATATCAAAAGATAAACACAACTAAATTAGTTTTTTTTTCTTCTCGATCCATCAATTTTATAGGCACTAGCTTATACGTTTGATGAGTCCAAATTGAACTACTACTTTTAGTATAAATTAATATACATTTTAACTCTAATTTATACTTACGTTCCAATCACAAACGCATGATCCTACCGTGTAGTATAATTAGGGTGTCGATCCACAGAGACTGTGTACGTGATTTGAAAGGTTTTTCGATCTTGCGATCGGCTTTCGGGCTATCAATTCAAAGTAATACATGCATGCAATTATCTTTCTCACACAAACACAATTGATCATATCATATTCTACCCCTCAATTAAATTTCCCAAAGACCCTACCTAAATTTGGTATCTCCTACTACAATTGAAATTACCGATTTACGCTATCCTGCCAAGGGAGCCCACTGGGTTCTAACCCTAGTCTTTGAACCGCTGTCAGGCCTCGTTAGCCGAAGTGTTACATATACTTACATGCATTTTCCACTCACACCAGGAATGAAACGAAGTCATACGCATATTAGTATGTAGAGGGTCATTGGCATATAGTAGACAGAACTATGTATGCAAGGATTTAATAAAAAGGGTTCAAATAATAAAAGTAAACTCAAATCAAAATACACAAAACATAAACATATACTAAAATATAATTAAGAATTTGATTACAACCCTCACCGTAGAGATGAGAGAATTAGCTATTCATAGCAATAGCAAAATAAAAGGAATAAGATAAAAAGAACATAAATTACAACCCAATTGAAGATGAATGAACCTCTCCCGCCTTATATGACGCCTTCTTCTCCTGCTTGGCTTCCGATTTCTACTCCTCTCTCTCTAAGTAACTCTCTAACCTAACCTAGTATGAGGATGCTAATCTTTATTCCATGGACACAATTAAACACACACACTAAATTCAAATATAAGAGGGGCTTTTAAAGCCTTCCTAAATGAGAGGGGAAGTAGTGGAGAAGGAAGAAACTTGGAGTGCACTTCAAGTTTGCTTAGAATAAGCCAAAAATAGCTAAGATAACTTGGCTATGAAGCAACAGCGTCAATCTGGAAGAATTCTGTCGAATTTAGCATACCTTCACCCCAATCATGTTCCCACAGCATTGTAGTGCGGCCATCTCCTAGGTTCCAAATTGTGGACACTTGAAAGAATTGTCTCACCTCTGATGGAACTGCAAGAAAAATTGTGGTGGCCAGTACCCCTTGTAAAATTAGAGCGATTTGCAGCAGTAGTGGTTTCCAGAGTTTCTGATTTCAATAGCAAGGCATAGTTGAAAATTCTCAAATCTAACACTCCCAGTTCCCCAATCAATTCAATTCGCAAACCGAGCTCCACATGACAAGTTTGTAGCCTTTTCCATAGGAATTTGCGTTGAATCTTGTCAATCTCCTCGATAACCCACTGAGGCAGCTTGAGCACTTGCATGAAGTAGATCGGTATTGATAAGAGGATAAAGTTTAGCAATACCAAGCGACTTGCCATGGATAGTAGCTTCCGGTCCAACCCGCCATCCTTTTCTATAGTCTGTGACAGGAATGTTGTTTTTGGTAACCGTCCATACATGATCCCTAGGTAGGTGAATGGTAATGTTGCTAATTTACACCCCCATGATGGACACTAACCGGTTTGTGCATCACTGATCAATTTCCACATGGGCAGCTGTAAGCAGTTTGTAAGGACTTTGGAGAAAATTTTCTGGATACCATGCATCAAGCTAATCGGCCTGTAGTTAGCCGGTAATTGCAGGTTGTTTTTCTTTGGAATGAGGATAATATATGATGTGTTGAGGGATTGAAGTCTTGTTTCAGTGTTCATGACATGTCCATATACCGCTAGCAAAGCAAGTGATATGATATCAGCAAAATGTTTATAAAATTTGCCGAAAAACCCATCAGGACCCGGACTCTTGTTATTCGGCCATTGGCCTATCGCTGTTGTTATCTCGTGCAGTGTTATTGGATCAGCTAAGCTAGGTCAATCTGGTTCGGGTAAAGAGTTCCCCAATGAATTTGAGGTGTTGATGGTGGAGCCGTCCCCATGAGATTTTTGAAGAAATCAAAGAAAACCCGAGCCTTGGTGTTGTGATCAGAGAAAAGAGTGGAGTTTAGCTGAACCTGAGCAATTGTGTTTGTCTTTTTAGAGCTAGAAGCTACAGCATGGAAAAAACTGGTTCCTCGATCTCCCTTTAACTCCCACTTAATTTTAGCCCTGAACTCTAAACCCTAAACAATAAGATAATTTTGTTGGACATGTACTTGAATGTGCCAACATAAAATATATTATTGTTGTTGGGTATCTTTAATTAAATGTTCTAATTAAGTAATTAACTATGGGGTTTTTTCCATTAGCCAGTTTATTTTAAATCTTGCCATAGAGACAGGCGGAGCAAGATATCTCAAGCAAGGGATACTTGAGCGAGAACTGTAGCTACGGGATCTTCTTCCTCAAGCCTCTAGGCTCTAGCTAATTGGTGATGCTCTTTTGAGACCTACACGGCTCGCATAAAGTGAAGTTGGCGCCGTAATGGGGGACGGTCACCCCGGCGACGGAAGCTCCAGTGAGGTTCCACTACTACTAGACTTCTCCTCTTTAGCGCACTAATCCATCTTAGACCAGTTTTTCATTAATTCCATGACCCTTCGAGCACTCTTTGAGCATCCTTTTTACCAAACTTTGAGCACTTTTCTCCCCTGCACTCTTCTTCTTGTTTGAGATCTATCTACTCTCTAAGGCCTCCTTGTAGACTCACCACCTACATTAGATACATTTATTACAGCACTACTCTTTACTATTCAACAACCCTGGATAAGACACTTGCAGTTAATTCTACTGTTCCATTAAAGAAAGCAACAAGCTACCTCCTACAGTGCCCTATTACCCTACTACGACTGAACCTTCATCTCTTCCTAGAGTTTTAAATGCGTATTTCCTATCTCGTTATACCCTCCCTTTGATTTTTTACAACCTTATTCCCTTTACACCTAACTGCTACCATTACTGATACTACCTCCCTCCTCCAAACCGACACATTCCATTTCTGCTGCGCATTAGCGGTCTAACAAACAATGACTAGAGATTTTCCGTTATGCACCCAACAAAAACTTCGGGGCTGTGTGTATTTCCAACAAAATGACATTTACCACGCGAACATCGAGCTATTGCAAGGGTCCATCAAGGTCATGGCTGAGGGCAGAACCCGGGATAATGGGGGATCCATCAGAGTAGTACAACATTTTCTAGCGGTAACCTTTGGAGGCAACATCAATAGTTACCCTTATTGGCGGTGCAGTCCAACAACATTCAGAATCCAGCTCCCGCATGCTCTAAATACGCTACTGGTACTAGAAGAAGGTAATAACTGGGGAGTACAACATGGTTGGCGAATGAGGGAATGGGACATAGATTGGGATGCAAGAGTTCAGATCAAACCATATAGAGTGCGAGTGAAGGTCACAAATTTTCCAGAGGAGTTCTGGCACCCGTTCTTCATACAACAATTAGTGGCTCAATTCGGGGATATTGAAAGAACAGACGAAGAGAACATCCAGGGGGCGAACCATATGAATCTCTGTTTATGGGCTAAGGTTATTGACCCGCGAAGGATTCCATACTCCACGGCATTACCGTATGGGAATCAATGGAAAGAGTGTTTCATCATAGTGATTGCATGGGAATATGTTGGAGAAATGCCAACAGACTCCGACCTACCTCCCCCTGAAGACAGTGGGGAAAGATACGGCACGAATACACAAGATAATGAATACTTCATGAGACGCTCTTTGCTGCATTTCCATGACCGCATCACTGCAGAACACCAGGCACAACCATCATCACCGGAGCCCTTCTCCGATTCTAACCCAACGGATAGTAATGATCCGGGTCTACACAGCATGGTGCACCGGGGTGTTGGAACCGAGACGCAGATCAAAGCTGTAAACCGGGTGCAGCGCAGGGTTAGAGTGTCAGCCGTAAAAAAGGGAGATTCAGACAATACGGAAGGCGGAAACTGGAACCCTCTCACATCCTACAAACAAAAAGTTGCTGTAAACGTTGGCAAATATACCATTCTAGTGAAAGAAAATGCGGTCTCTCCCACAGAAGCTCAAAAGGCATCTACAGCGACTCATAGTAACCTACATAGAGGCATGACTAGTAGGGAGGTCACGGTGGGCCAAATTCTGATTCTCAAAATATCACACAATATTAATGCTTCTGGATCTATTGTGACAAAACCCACGGGCAAACCAAAGTCATATATGGGCTCTCTAAAGCTACATGAAAATGACAGATGGAAGGTTACACAAGAAAATGGGTCTCCTACACTGCCATTTACAGCAGGACTCTCCTATCAAATAGATGGAAAAGGAAACTGTCACGACAGCAAGGTGGGGCCACGCACTGGTATATTAACAGCGACACACCGGAACGGGTCTGAAAAAGGAAGCGTTGACATAATGCCTATACAAGCCGAAAACCAACACCTCAAAGCTGATGATTTAAAAGGTTCATTTAATAAGCCCAATAACACAAATAATACCATCCAGACCATAAAGCCCATTAATAACCTCTATTCAGCTACCATTCAAAAACAAGCTCATACAAACCCACATACCATTCTACAGGAGCACTGGCTTAAATCCCACCCTGCCAAAGACAAAGACCAATACCATCACACACACTTCACACCTCACCTGACCATGGACCTTACAGATGAGCAAATCGTCGAGCAGATTGCGGCCCTAAGCTCTGGGGGCGACCTATCTCAACCGGTGCATCTCCCTCAAACCGGGCTTGCAAACCGGTAATGGCACCTATGTGCATTATTGAGAATTGCTACTGATAAAGCCATCATAGACCACCTATTCTCAGCCACAATGATGAAGGCGTGGGGAGTCGATCCGGCCACTGACATTTCCATCCTGACAAGGGAAATGTTTTTAGTACAATTTACCAACATGGCTGATATAGAAAGGGTGATGCAGAGAGGGATATGGTCATACAGAAATGATGCGGTTTTTCTTAAGAGGGTTTCAGGGCCTATAGATCTCGAGCAACCAAAGGTGGATGTCGCTAAAGTCTGGACCCAATGGCATAGCGTACCACTCACTGTTTCAAAGGAAGGGATTTCGTGTTTGGTGCTAGAACTGGGCACAGCACTGTCTGAACCAGTGGTTATGTTTGCTGGAGGAAAAAAATTCTAAAAGGTGAAAGTGCTGATCAGTATCGATGGTAAACTCAAAGATAAGCTCAGTGTATGTAACCCGAGTCTAGATACCTTTACGGTTTATCTCACCTATGAAAAACTACCTAGAATTTGCCTATTTTGCTAAAAAATTGGCCATGAACCAATGGGTTGTGTGGATAAGTTGCGGTTGGAACGATTGCGACTTGACCCACGGTTTCGAGACCTGCCTCAAATGCAGCAACCAATTAGGGCTCAGGTGGGAGCATGGATAACCAATTCGGCCCTGATCCCACAAACTGATAACAACAGACCCAACCATGATAACACATCGCAATATGGACCTGCGCCTGCGCCCTCTGTGCCCACAAACAACCCAAGGCAGGCAGCAAACCCAGTCCGAAACCCAACAGTTTATTTGGGTGCTGCGGGCCAACCAAGTATCCAGGAAGGAGGAGCAAATTCGGCCCAGAACCCAAACTGGACTAGCGGGTCGGAAAATTTAATTGGCAATGCGGAGTATATAGCCCCACTGGAAAGGCCCAGGATCTTTAGAGCTAAACGGGGTGGGGAGCAGCAAACTGGGCCTGTGAGAAAAGGAAATAATTCGGCTACTACAGAACAGGATGAAATGTCACAGGGACTGTTACAAGTGTGTTCAATTAGAGAAGACAGTGTTGGCGCCCAAACCTCGGGTGCTGCGTTCGAGGGGAGCGCAAATAAAAAGAGGACCTTGGAGGGGAGCTCGGCTCAGCCTCCGCGGCACCAATGAGTACCATAATCTCATGGAATTGCCGTGGGGCCGGAGGACCACGGAAACAACGATTCCTAGCGGACATCCTCCGGGCAACGAAGGCGAACATCGCCTTCATTTCTGAGACTAAAAGGTCTCACAAAAAATCCAAAAAAATTCTAGACCTACTTCCTTTACGAAATAATTCTCTTGTACCGACACGAGGCCGGTCCGGGGGACTTTGGTTGATTTGGGATGACAGAACCAATTTGACGGTGGTGTCGCAGGATAGATTCAGAATCCATGCGAGAATACGGGAACAGGGAGGATCGACATGGACACTCATTTGTGTTTACGGGGACCCATCTCATGGGAGTAATTCAAGATTATGGGAGGAGATTAAATGCATTCTAAGCACAGAGGTGACAGCATGTGTTGTAGGTGATTTTAATGCAATAGCGAGTGACTATGAGAAGTATGGAGGCAACTTGGCTATGAATTCAAATAACATAACCTTCAGAAAATTCCTTTTTGAAGCGGGTTTGATGGATTTGGGATTCAAAGGCCCGGCTTACACGTGGACGAACAAACCAAATGCCTCGGTGGCAATTCATGAACGACTGGATAGGGCAGTTGCTACGGTGCAATGGATGCAAGCGCATCCACATGCGTTTGTTAACCACATGCCTCGAATCCATAGCGACCATTGCCCAATTTTGGTGCGGGCTAAAAACAGACCGGTTAGCGCGAGACGATTTCGGGTCGAGAACTGGTGGCAAAATTCAGAAGGGTTTAAAGACATGTGTGAATTGGGCTGGCAGCAGACGGTAGGCCTTGCATGGGAAGTGCGCATGGAAATGCTTAAAAAGAGTATCACTCAGTGGGCTAAAATTCAAAGCTCCCCACAGAACCGAATTAGGCAGCTCCAGCGACAGATATTGGAGATCCAAACCATTCACCCTAGCCAACAAATTCATGGGACAGAGGAGGCGCTGATGAGGGAATATGAGAAGGCCGAACTGGACTTGGAGGTTTACTGGAAGCAAAGAGCTCGAATACAATGGCTATGCGAAGGGGATCGGAACACATCATTCTTCCACGCGATGGCAACACAGCGAAGACGAGCAAATTATATCTCTCATGTGAAATTGGGAGATGGGGTATTACTGACAGATGAGGTGGACATCAGAAGGGCTTTTGTGAATTACTTTAAGGAGGTATACGGTCTGACACAAATCCAACAGCAACGAAACCCAAATGGTTTGCTGTCGCAAATTCAGATACCTGAAGAACAGAAGATACCATTGCAAGCCCATCCAGCACTCACCTCAACTCCGACATATGAGGAAATCAAACAGACTCTATTTGGTATAGGGTCGGACAAGGCACCGGGGCCGGACGGAATCACGGCTGGATTTTTGCAACAAAACTGGGGGTTTTTGGGAAAAGAGATAACTGCAGCGATTCAATCGGCTTTTAACAGGGAACTTTTGCCGGAACAGTGGCTGGCAAGTCACGTTATTCTAATACCAAAGATGGAGGACCCGCTCCACCCAAAAGACTATCGACCGCTGACCATTGGAAACACAATCTACCGTCTCTTCATGAAGTTACTAGCGAATCGGCTGCAGACGTACATGCAGTCAATCATATCCCTACAACAAACAGCTTTTCTAAGAGGAATGAACATCACAGACAACGTCATCCTTGTTAAAGAGATATTACACTCTTTCAACAACTCAAATTACAAGGAAGCTACCTTCTTGCTAAAAGCTGACGTGAGTAAAGCGTTTGATACCATACAATGAGATTTTATTTTGGCGGCTATGAACATGGTCAGAATACCGGCAAAAATCATTGCGCTGGTTCAAGTTTGCATGAGGTCGAGCAAAACCACAATTTTGATTAACGGGTCGGGTAGTGGATTTATCAGGCCTATGCGGGGCTTGCGGCAAGGATGCCCCCTTTCCCCTTATTTATTCATTTTGGCGATGGAATTTTTATCCAAACAGATCAATGACGCGATTCAAAGTAGAGTGCTTGCGGGAATTAAATTGGCCCCAACAGCCCCAAAACTCTCACATGTACTCTATGCTGATGATCTCATGATCATGGGACAAGCAAATCAAGGCGAGGTTAGTGCGTTCAAGTCTATCCTGGAAAGCTTTGCTCTCAATTCGGGCCTGGCTATTAACCCTACCAAATCTACGATTTGGTTCAGTAGCAATTGTGACGAGTTATGTTGCAACCAGACCACAATGGCATTTGGGGCAAGAATGGCTGAAGAAAATGAAAAATATCTGGGGATACTGCTAAACTCAACACAAAGCAGACAGGATCCCAACAATGAAGTACTACTGGAAAGGATATACTCCCGGCTAGCGGGATGGAAGGCCAACCAATTGTCGCATGCAGGACGACTAACACTCATTAAGTCGGTCGTTATATCTCTGCCAGTATACTTCATGGGTATAGCAACGCTATCAACAGCAACTGTGGATGAAATTAATCGGGTCATGAGGAAATTTCTATGGGGAAAGCTGGGTCAGAACCGCTATATGTCACTCATAGCTTGGGACAAAGTATGTAGGCCGGTACAAGAAGGTGGTTTGGGAATAAGGAACATATCGGCATTCAATGAGGCTCTCATGCTGAAATTGGTGTGGCAATTGGCGGCAAACAAAGGGAAATCATGGGTTGAAATCATGAAGGCAAAGTACTTCTCAAGAGGAGGGTTTTGGGGAATTCGAAACTGTAGTGGCTCGAGCAAAACATGGAAGGAGGTGCAGAGATACAAGGGTTTCTTTAAAGACTCTACAAAATGGGAGATAGGGGATGGTAATAATATCACAATAGTTAACCAGCCGTGGTATCAGGAATGGGAGATAACGAGAATTACAACAAATGTGCAGCGGCACACAACAGTGGCAGCGGGGTTTGATCATCACCAAGGGTGTTGGAGAGAAGGGAAAATTACACAATTGCTGGGACAGCAAGCAATGAATAATATCCGGGCATCAGTCAGATTGCCTAGGGTTGGTTCATGGCTACCAGACAGACTGATCTGGACCCCCAGTGACAGCGGACTCTATACTGTCAAGGAGGGATATAAATTGCTAGCGACGCAGCGGCAAAGAATTGTGAACTTTGATGAACATCAATCCAACCTGTGGAAGGAAATGTGGAATTGGAAGGGTATGGTGCCACGGGTGCTGATCTTCATTTGGAGGGCAATACATGAAGGAATCGCAACTGCTCAAGTGCTGCATCGAAGAATCAGAAATCTCAGCCCAATGTGCCCTCGATGTGGGCAAGAGAGCGAATTCATAATGCATGTACTCTTCTTTTGCCCACTCTCTCAAGTCACCTGGTTTATCTCACCTTTTGCCCTGCGTGTAGAGGGGCTACCTCTCAATTTTGCCATGACATTAGCGACCATAACTCGAGAACTGGATAATAACCAAATTGTAGAATTTTCAAATATTCTATGGTGTATATGGAAGGCAAGGAACACTTCGATCTTCAGAGGAGAAAACACGACACCACAGGCAATACTGGCCCAAGCGAAGGCTCTGACCGGGAATAATTTGGTAGCCCCGACTGTGCCAAAGGAAATTCGGTTGGAGACTGTGATGGTACCAAGGGGCAACATAGTGATACTAATGGATGCCTCTTGGGATAATACAAAACGAATGGGAGCAGCATTGGTGGTGTATGACAAGGTGGGGAAGCTCCAACACGTGCAAACCGGGCATAACATGGCCACAGACCCGCTACAGGCTGAAGCGAAGGCATTGATACAGGTTCTGGGATACGTTCAGCAAGTGGTAAGTGCTCAATCACATTCACAGTTCCTATTATGCTCAGACTGCAAAATACTGGTAAGAGCCATCCTTCAAAAAGATTTCCTGGAGTTACCATCTTGGCAAGCTGCAGAGGATGTGGCGCTGGGAGCGCAAATGTACCACACAATAGGTGAAGATGTAGTACTGAGACATGTAAATCGAGAATTTCTCAAACAACCTCACTTCCTGGCCAATTGGGCACGTACCACAAGAGCAACATGTCAAGGAATGGTACCGGCAGACATCGCAGTCCAGGCAAATTTAAATCTGCAGATTGATCCGGAAAAATTCAAGCTTCTGGAAGAGATTTGAAGAGGAATCAAGACATCACTGGAGTAGCTACTAGTAGTAGATGTTTGCTACTTGACTTTATAAACCTTTAAATATTTATTTAAGATTGTAATAGGCTTATATTCTAGGATAGTAGTTTAGGAAATTTCTGATTATTGTTGTAACGAAACTGTCTTCTTTCAATGCATGCCTACGGGTTTTTCATCAAAAAAAAAAGAACTGTAGCTACGATTCAACTATACAAGGCAAGGGTTATTAGGATCCACCATGACAACTTTCTTAAAATTCGTATTCTTCGGCAATTTTCGCTCCAAAATGGAAAGTGGGCTATGATGCAATTTTGTTGGGCTGAAAGACTAATTTCAATTTAGCCCAAAACTTATCTCAGGCCTCAGCTGGAGGAATTAGAATCGCAGATCTCTCCCCGCCTCTGTTTTCAACTTTAAAACTGGTTGAATTTGGGCCAAGTTCGATGAAGATGCATTTGCATCTCACGTAGGATACTCTGTATTAATTCTTATAATTCAAACCGAAATTAAAATTTCGTTACCACAGCATAAAATCAAAATTAAATGAATACCACTCTTGCTGAGATTTTTCCAATCCTACCACCCATGCGGACCTAATTCGCACACCAAAATGAATTGGTGCGCGAACTGGGTTGGCGCACCAACTGGTGCTCTAACTGGGTTAGCGCACCAACTGTTCCAAAAATTTTACTGCATTTCGGTGCATTTCACTCCGTTTGAGCACCAATTTTGCATCAATTTTGATGCGCCAACCTAGTCCGCACACCAACTCATTTTGGTGCGCTTGGACACGGTAATTCAAACTGCGCCATTATGTGTTTTACAAACCAGCTGACATCACCAAGGTGACGCCATAAGCAATTAACCAATTAGGTCGCTTACAATTGCAATTCTCTTGTGGCGCTCACTATACTGTAAAATCCATAAAAAATATAACTTCATAAAAATTTAAGAGCACGCTCTAATTTCTATGCAAGATTACAAGCAGCAATGCCTCAGGGAATCTCAAATGTTTCTAAAGCCATGTTCTTATCGACTTGTCCTGTGATCTAGTACAATAATTGGATGGGACATTTAAAAGCATCTTCAAGACTTCAACTCATCAGCCAAATGGCCCAAGCAGAGACTGTGTGTGTGTGTGAGAGAGAGATTGAGAGAAAGAGAAGAGCGGTAGAGAGAGGTTGCCTTCGCAGGAGAGATGACGCCATGGCCACATTGTAAATGGTGATTGCATCATCTTTCCAGTGAATGTAACCTAGAAGTCTACCAATAATAAATTCGTTTTTATTACTTTTCAATTGTTTCCTTTTTAGTTTTCAAATTAATTTTTCTGCCCTTTCTGCCTCTCATCATAAGACTTCTCAGTTTTTGTAATTTTCTTTTTTCAGAGATTTTCGTAAACTAAAATTGAAGAGAAGAGCTCAAGTTTCCTTGCATTTTTTTTTTAACTATGAAGTTCTTTTTATCATAACAAGCTCCATTCTTACTAAATCATGCAAGTAATACATTTAATTAAACTTTATTCCTATAATTTAGCTCCTCCTCAAAGTACATTGTATTAGAGAAATGTATATAGGGGCGGAACTAGAAAGTTATGAAGTGTTTCTAATCTTTAGTACGAGTTTGCTGCAGCCTACTCCTGTCTCCTGGCTATTTTGTTCAGTTTGTAAATAGCTAATTTTGGGAGGTCTAAATGTAATTTTATTTTATGCTCTGAGGCGTTGTACAGGATTTTTTATTTGGGAAAAATTCCAGTGTGCTCATCCAAACTTTCAAAATAGTCAATATTTCCATATAAACTTAACTTTCTTTCTTGTATCACCTTTCATTTATTTTATCTATTATTTAATTGTTTAAAAAAATGTATCGACCAATATACCCTTCTATTAAATGGAGGTGTCCAATAAGTTTCTAAGAATGATTGAACAAGAGAAAAAACATGAAAACTTCATCTTCCTTCCTTCCATCCTTATAGTGTGATTCGCTAGAACTTTGATCCCAAACTGAAAACTGTAGCTCGAGATTGAGCAAGTCACTGAGTGGGGGCCGGGTCATCAGTTCAATTGGCAGCAATGGGTTTTCTAGCTTGTCTTCCATTCCTGCGACAACATTCATGCCAAGCAACTAAGTGAAAATTGCTCCAATCGGCAAAGACCCAAAGCTGCACAAGACTATAACATTTGGGATAAATTACTAGCTAGGTGAAACTAGAAAGTTGATAAATTTTTAAATAATAATGCATGTCACAATAGTGCGCTTCCGTATAGTCAGACCTAGGGTTTTGAAAACGGGCCGGTCCGGTCCAGACCCGGCCGGACCACGGTTCCAATGGTCCACGGTCCACACGGGTTGAGCTGATTTCATGGTCCGGGTTCGGCGGTCTGAATAATTGGGGGTCGGCCGAAACCCGTGCTTGGACCGTGGTTCAATTGACACGGTCTGGTCCGGTCCACGGTCTGGCGGTTTTTTTTTTTTTTTTTGGATGAGGGTGGGTCTGGGTCCGGTTCTACCCGGGGCGGTCCAGATTTAGTCCAATCAAGTCCAAGACGGGTTTGGAGAAAAAAATCGAACAAAATTATCCGTGCCAAGACCGTCCTTAGCCTTGGTTCGGTCTGGGTTGGAACCCCGGGTTGTCCGGTCCAGTTCTAAACCGGCCGGTCCATTTCAATACACAAGTCAGACCAATACAATTTTATCCTGGTATCTAGTAAAAAAAAAAATATTTGAGCATGAAGCAGGGATGAATTACTACAACTGTACAAGAACAATAATAAAAGTTGATAACATTTAAATAAACAATTGGAGAAATTGGATCCCTAACAGTCAGATTAGTATCAGAGAATTACGTTCAATACATAAGAAAGCAGTTCCCTGGTATTAACTGGTATGTTACCAAGATTTTCTACTGTATTCTTCGATTTTATCAGAAAAAATTTCTTAAAAAAGCACGAATTATTATGCACAAGGTTAGTTACACGTTGAATTTCAAATTAAAAACTATTCAAGTAACAAGATAATGTCCAGACAATATGAATAGAAAAATTCAAGTTATCTACAACGAATCTAATACGACAATTAAAAGTAATTCAATAATCGAACCTAACTGTATAGTGAAATATCAAACTATATGGATAATGAAAAAGGAGATAACATTACCCTTTTAGTGGAGGTCTGTTTTCATGTTTTTTCAGAGTAATTCAATAATGAAAAAGAAGGAGATAATGAATAGCACTGTAAGGATGGAAGGAAGATGAGGTTTTCATGTTTTTTCTTTTGTTCAATCATGCTTAGAAACTTATTGGACATCTCTATTTTAATAAAAGGGCATATTGGTCAATATATTTTTTAAAGAATTAAATAAAAGATAAAATAAATGAAAGGGGACAGAAGAAAGAAAGTTAAGTTTAAATGGAGATATTGGCTATTATGATGTATTCATAAGAAAATTGGCTATTTTGGAAGTCGTAATTCATCGGAGTCTTTATTTCAGAAAAAATATTAGTGGGAAAATATAATATTTTGATATGTTCATTAAAAAAATGAATATGGTGATGCTAGCAATTAACCAAAAAAATTGAGGAAATGTTTAGAGATGTAAATTGGAAGGACTAACTTATGGTAAATGCCATTTGATTGACTTCTAGTTGGGGCTTTGTCAAATTCCATTAAAAGTTTTAATGGTGTAGTTTACTACTTCTTTCCGAATTTATTGTGTAATATTGTTTTTTTTTTTAATCCAAGCTGATAGCTCATCCATGGTGATTGATTGAGAGAGAGAGAGAGACAATCGCCTTTTCTTTTCTTTTTTTCCTATAGAGACGCTGCATGCATTAATGCCAAAAAATTCTCATTTTCCTGTCGTCTCAGAAAAAAAAAAAATTCTAGGCCGCAATCTTATTTAGGTTTAACGGTCAAGATTGCGTGACATTTGATGGCTGATACGTCAAAAGGGTATATGTAAAAAGCTTTATCCTCAAATACACTTTCGGCTCAGATTGCAAGTATACAATCCTACCGTGTAGTATATTATCGGGTATCGAACCTCAAGGAGTAAGATAAATACTTAAATTTCAACCTTAGATGATAAATTTCAGAAAAGAAAAGAAAGTAAAGTGCAATAAAGTAAATTTGGGGGTTTTTACTAAAAATCCTAATTGTTGGGTTCAATACCCGAAAAGGAGAGATTGTAACAATTTAAACTAAAACTAAAAATTAAAAGAGAATTTTGGTTGCTTTTCAAGGTTTGGAAGTCTAGGGGCATTCGGTCTACAATCCCTTGCTAATTCTATCTACTCGGTTTGTTTAAATTCATGTATGATTTGTCGAGGTTTCTAACTTGTGTTAGCCTTTGGAACAAATATTAATACAAATACCTTGGGTGGATGGATTAATGTTCCAACAATTCTAGGGCTGTCACTACCTAGAGGGATATTTAAGTCACATGCTTCAAAATATATGTTAATATTTGTTCTAAGGTGTCCTAATTAGGTTTTGACTTCAATTTAATACTTCACCAAATCCTAACCTTAATTTCTGGAAATCCGGTTTAGATATCGAATTGGTCCTAAGAGAAACTAAATCCTAAGATATATATTTATGATTTCAGTTAGTACTCTCCTTACCTAGACCCATGCTAGAAATTAAAGCGGAAAGACACGATCAACGTGATTTCAAGCTACTTCAATTCGTCTAACCAGGTGAACTTATAATTCAAATACTAATGAAATTCATAAAGAATAATTCACAGAAATTAACAATCAAATCAAACAATCATAATAAAAACTAAGATCCGAGTAAAATAGAATTAAACAAGTTCATGCATTGACCTAAACCCCTAGAGAGAAAACTAGCCTCTCATGGAGATGCAAGAATTCATCAAAAGATTAAAACAAAACATGGCTAAAACAAAGAGAAATTAAATAGAGAAATAGTTTACACCCTTCTCTAGATGAAGAACCTTGATCTTGCCTTTGTTTGCTGTGAACTTCCCTTCTCCTTCCTTGATTCGGCTCCAAGAGATTGATGGTAAAGAAGATTGTATGTGGATTGGTAGTGGATTGGTAGTGGGTTGGTAGTGGGTTGGTAGTGGGTTGGTAGTGGGTTGGTAGTGGGTGCTTTGGAAGGGAAAGTTGTAACCCTTTTATAGGAGAAGTCCTTGTTAATTCTGGAGCAAATGGACGTGGAGAGTCATTAGATACTTGCTCCACATGTTTCCCCACGTTGTGCATTCTAATTTTGGCCCTTGGAACACGGCCAGGAGTGCTGAAAATAGAAAAACCGTCGAAAACGCTGTTTTTAGGCTGAATGCGACCTTAGTGCGTCCGCACGGGATTTTACATTCCGAATTTGGATTTCTTTCCTTCACGAAAGTTGTAGATCTTGTTGTCCTGGTTCTGTCAAGCTTTGATTCACCCAAATCGGAGTTCGTATGACCAAGTTATGGCCAAAATACGAACTGTGTGTCGGAAGCTGAAATTTCAATGCGGCCAGAGTGCGTCCGCACGGAACCTTAGTGCGTCCGCACTCAGCTCAGACTTTTCTGACTGGCTCTGAAATGTGCTGAATTCGTCTAAGTACTGGATGCGTCCGCACTGGACCTTAGTGCGTCCGCACTAGGCTCCAACTATGACCGTTTCAAGTTCGGGCGCTAATTTTGCGTGCTGCTACAGTGCGTCCGCACTGGTTCTCACTGCGTCCGCACTAGGCTCGGACTTTTCCTGTGCGACCAGAGTGCGGCCGCATCGATATCCGTGCTTCCGCACGGATTTTGATGCACAGCTCATTATACCTTTTTAAAATTGGCGCGTGTCCAGAAATCCTTCTAAGTACTTAGTGCGGCCGTATTTCAATCTGTGCGTCCGCACTGGGTATTTTTCTTCGTTTTTCTTCGTTTTTCTTCATTTTTCTTCATTTCCTGCAAATTAAAGCTGAGCAAACGCAGTAACTTGATTCTAGGTGTATTCTATTCCCTTTATGTTCAAAATACAAGATATTTGGTATTATTTCGTGATAAAAATCAGATCGAATATGTATATAATTTAGGTCTATCAAATTCCCCCAAGCTTGAACCTTGCTTGTCCTCAAGCAAAATCTGAACTTGGACTACCATTCGATCTCTAATTCAACCCTATATCAAGTATATCTCTCAATTGAAAAATTTGTATGATCTTGCCAAAATTTAGAAACCTCAATGTAAATTTTCACAAATATAAAGTTCAACCCTTGGTTAATCATGATTCACCCCACAATTCGATTACTCTAACTTTCATTTCCTTAAAGGTTTAGAATTTGTAAACTTCGGTTATCTAAATTTGTTACAAAAATGCATTCTTATTTGTGGAAATTATTATCAAATTCCCCCAAGCTTGGATCAATCTTAGGTTAGAAAGTCGCGGACTTTGTGTGTTGATACATGCAAAAAGTTTATTACTTTTTAAAAATATTTCGAGCTCAAAGGCATCCCGTAGGATTGTGCCAGTACTCTTTTTTATTACTTTGGGAGATGAGCTCAAAGGCATCCCGTAGGATTTATTGTGCCAGTACTCTTATTTTCTCCATCTTTTCCTTTGTTTCATTTTTTTTTCTTTAATTGCATATATCATGAATACACACATCCCTAGGCATTAAATCATACCCGTGGATATCCGATCTTTCTTAATTCATTTTTCACATACAAGTTGCTTTTTCAAAAAAAAAAAATTTAAATTCCTAAAGTTTCAATTTCTTAAACCTTTATTTCCACAAAGTTTTTCGCCAAATTATGTGGTTATTTCAAATTATTCCAAGGGCATTCCTAAAAACTCGTTAAAATTCGCATTAAAATTTCTAATTTTTGCCAATCACTCAAATTTATCAAAAGTTTTAGCCAATTTTAAACACGAAAATTAAATATGATTTTATACTTTATGCATTCTCAAACAATTAAGTCCAATTATGCAAGACTCTATTTTTCATAACCTCGGTAAACATCTTGACAAGTTTGCAATTTCAATCAATTAAGTTCAAAATTACTAACCCTATTCATGGTCAAGTAAAAATCCTGGTTATAACCCTCTAAAATGCAAAAAATTTAAAAAAATTTAATCTAAATGCAAGATACAATTTCTTCTCATCCCCCAAGCTTAAATCAAGCATTGTCCCCAATGCTATAAAATAAACTAAAGTAAATAAGAAGAAATATGAAAGCTTAACTTGTGTGAAGAATCTTGTGTGAAGAACCTTGTGTGAAGAACCGTCGTAGAGGCGGAGAGACGGCGATTCTAGTAGAAGGAAGGAACGAGAAGGACTTGGGTTGCCTCCCAAGAAGCGCTCAATTTTACGTCGTGAGCTCGACACAATTTGCGCTCAATGTTAGACGGAGGGGATTCCTCCGCAACTTGCTTCTTTTGGATTGTCTTTGTCCTTAAATTTCTTCTTGCTCCTATTCTTGAGTTTTTCCATCAATTTCATGGATTTGTCTTTCATGAACCAAGTTTGTTTTGTCTTGTCGACATCTCGTATTTTGTCAGTTTCAGATGTTGCCACTGACTTCTCTTGCACCGATTCTATATTCACCTGTGAAATTTCTACCATGCAAACTGAATTTTTGTTAGGAGGTTTTAATGGTTTATGAAATTTTTCTTTCTTCTTCCCAACGGAGAAAGAAAGTTCCCCTTCTTTGACTTTGATGCTGGCACCTGCTGTTGCCAATAAAGCTCGACCTAAGAGAACTGTTAATTGAGCATCCGTTTCAATGACAACAAAATCGGCAGCAATCTTAATCTTACCAATTTTCACAATCACATTTTTCAAGATACCTAGTGGAGATCGTTCAGTCCCATCGGCAAGAGTTAATATCATATTGGTTGGTACCAAATTACCCGACTCAAGTTTGTCATAAACCGATTTAGGCATGATACTTACACTTGCCCCTAAATCACACATTGCATTTTCAACATATATCGTGTCTATAAAGCAAGGTATCGAGAAACTACCAGGATCTTTCAGTTTGGGAGGTAAACTAGACGAAACTATTGTGCTACATGTTTCATTTAATACCACAGATTCACTATCCTCAATTGTCCGTTTTTTGGTTATTACATCTTTCAAAAATTTTGAGAAATTTGGCATTTGAGAGATTGCCTCGGTAATTGGGATGGTGATATTCAATTTCTTTAGGTGGTCTACAAATTTAGCAAATTGTTGGTCTAGTTTATTCTTCACTAACTTTTGAGGAAAGGGTACAAACCTGAGTGGTGGAATATACTTAGCATGTTTTACCTTCTCTGATGCCGGTGCGTCCGCACTCGTGGGGGCTGCGGTTGATCTCAGAGGAGCTGAAGCGTTTTGTGTCTCCTTTTGAGGCTGCTGTTCTTCTTTGTCGGGCATCATAGGGCCTTCATATTCCTTACCATTCCTTAGGGTTACGGCATTTGCTTGCTCCCTAGGGTTGATGTCCGGCTTGCCCGGAAGTGTGCCTTGTTGTCGAGAGGACAATGATGCTTGTTGTGCTATTTGTGTTTCTAGTATCTTTGTCTTCGTTTCTAGGAACTCAAACTTTTTGTTGACCTCATTATTTGTGTTCCTTTGATATTCGATGTACTCCTCCATCATCTTTTCCAACTTGGAGAGTGGTGAGGGACCTTGGTAAGAGTTTTGGTTGGATCGGTATTGGTTGGAATTATCATTCTCGGTTTTCCATGTGAAATTCGGATGGTTCCACCTTGTGTTAGGGTTGTAAGAATTGGAATTGAAATTATCATTTTGCCTAACCTTATTGTAGATCGGGTCATTCCTCTTATTACCTTGATTATAGAACATGGCATTCACTTGCTCCACATTTTCTCCTTCCATAAGGGCCTGGCAATCGGCGGTGATATGAGTCGCCTCTCCACATATGCCACATGGAGCCTTCTTTGTCATGGTTTTGACGTTTTGCATTTGTGTCATTTGATATTGCAAGGCCTCCATTTGTGCTCTTAAGGCGGTAACTTCATCGACTTTCATGATCCCCGGTGTGTTGGAGGTTCGTCCACCTCTTTCGGCTGTCCACTCCCTTTGGTTGATCGCCATATCCTCAATCATTAGCATGGCTTGCTCGGGATCCATCCTTGACATGTTTCCACCTGCAGCAGAATTTAAGTGAGTTTTAGTGGCTATTGTACAACCTCCATAGAAGAATTGAAAGAGCAACCACATGTCAAGGCCATGGTTAGGGCACAAGCGTTGGAGCTCCGCCCATCGATCCCATGCCTCGGTTAGAGACTCCCCCTCGGCTTGCTTGAACGTTGTGATCTTCGTCCGGAAATGTTGGGTCTTGGATGGAGGGAAGTATTTTCCTAAGAACAACTTCTCCATGTCGTCCCATGTATCGATGTTGTCCCGGTTGACGGTTCTTAGCCACGTTCTTGCATTGTCTCGGAGGGACAAGTGGAAGCATTTGAGTTTAAGATTGTCTAGCTCGTCTCCTTCTCGGGCGAAAGTGCCGCAGTGTTCTTCGAAAACCGCCAAATGGGCGTGTGGATCTTCGTTGAGGGCTCCCCCGAACTGATTTTGGCCAAGCAAATGGATGAGAGAGGGCTTAATATCTCGTGGCTCTTGGCCATGAGGAATGAAGCCGAAGCGGTGGCCGTGTTGATTGTTTCGGCGATTGTTGTTGTGGTTCCCGTTACGAGGTGGGGTTCGTACGCGGCTTGTATTACTTCCATGGTTGGAGTGTTCGTCTTCGTTTTCCATGCTTTGGTGTTCTTCTTCTTCTTCTACAATTGTTGGAAAAAGAATTCTTCCGGTGCTCATAGAATTTTGAAAAAGAACTTAGATTAGTTTCCAAAAAGTAAACGAAAAAAATCTGAAATAAATCGCTAAAGTAAAAACTTAGTATTTAAACTATACTCCCCGGCAACGGCGCCAAAAACTTGATACGTCAAAAGGGTATATGTAAAAAGCTTTATCCTCAAATACACTTTCGGCTCAGATTGCAAGTATACAATCCTACCGTGTAGTATATTATCGGGTATCGAACCTCAAGGAGTAAGATAAATACTTAAATTTCAACCTTAGATGATAAATTTCAGAAAAGAAAAGAAAGTAAAGTGCAATAAAGTAAATTTGGGGGTTTTTACTAAAAATCCTAATTGTTGGGTTCAATACCCGAAAAGGAGATATTGTAACAATTTAAACTAAAACTAAAAATTAAAAGAGAATTTTGGTTGCTTTTCAAGGTTTGGAAGTCTAGGGGCATTCGGTCTACAATCCCTTGCTAATTCTATCTACTCGGTTTGTTTAAATTCATGTATGATTTGTCGAGGTTTCTAACTTGTGTTAGCCTTTGGAACAAATATTAATACAAATACCTTGGGTGGATGGATTAATGTTCCAACAATTCTAGGGCTGTCACTACCTAGAGAGATATTTAAGTCACATGCTTCAAAATATATGTTAATATTTGTTCTAAGGTGTCCTAATTAGGTTTTGACTTCAATTTAATACTTCACCAAATCCTAACCTTAATTTCTGGAAATCCGGTTTAGATATCAAATTGGTCCTAAGATAAACTAAATCCTAAGATATATATTTATGATTTCAATTAGTACTCTCCTTACCTAGACCCATGCTAGAAATTAAAGCGGAAAGACACGATCAACGTGATTTCAAGCTACTTCAATTCGTCTAACCAGGTGAACTTATAATTCAAATACTAATGAAATTCATAAAGAATAATTCACAGAAATTAACAATCAAATCAAACAATCATAATAAAAACTAAGATCCGAGTAAAATAGAATTAAACAAGTTCATGCATTGACCTAAACCCCTAGAGAGAAAACTAGCCTCTCATGGAGATGCAAGAATTCATCAAAAGATTAAAACAAAACATGGCTAAAACAAAGAGAAATTAAATAGAGAAATAGTTTACACCCTTCTCTAGATGAAGAACCTTGATCTTGCCTTTGTTTGCTGTGAACTTCCCTTCTCCTTCCTTGATTCGGCTCCAAGAGATTGATGGTAAAGAAGATTGTATGTGGATTGGTAGTGGATTGGTAGTGGGTTGGTAGTGGGTTGGTAGTGGGTTGGTAGTGGGTTGGTAGTGGGTTGGTAGTGGGTTGGTAGTGGATTGGTAGTGAGTGATTTGGAAGGGAAAGTTGTAACCCTTTTATAGGAGAAGTCCTTGTTAATTCTGGAGCAAATGGACGTGGAGAGTCATTAGATACTTGCTCCACATGTTTCCCCACGTTGTGCATTCTAATTTTGGCCCTTGGAACACGGCCAGGAGTGCTGAAAATAGAAAAACCGTCGAAAACGCTGTTTTTAGGCTGAATGCGACCTTAGTGCGTCCGCACGGGATTTTACATTCCGAATTTGGATTTCTTTCCTTCACGAAAGTTGTAGATCTTGTTGTCCTGGTTCTGTCAAGCTTTGATTCACCCAAATCGGAGTTCGTATGACCAAGTTATGGCCAAAATACGAACTGTGTGTCGGAAGCTGAAATTTCAATGCGGCCAGAGTGCGTCCGCACGGAACCTTAGTGCGTCCGCACTCAGCTCGGACTTTTCTGACTGGCTCTGAAATGTGCTGAATTCGTCTAAGTACTGGATGCGTCCGCACTGGACCTTAGTGCGTCCGCACTAGGCTCCAACTATGACCGTTTCAAGTTCGGGCGCTAATTTTGCGTGCTGCTACAGTGCGTCCGCACTGGTTCTCACTGCGTCCGCATTAGGCTCGGACTTTTCCTGTACGACCAGAGTGCGGCCGCATCGATATCCGTGCTTCCGCACGGATTTTGATGCACAGCTCATTATACCTTTTTAAAATTGGCGCGTGTCCAGAAATCCTTCTAAGTACTTAGTGCGGCCGTATTTCAATCTGTGCGTCCGCACTGGACATTTTTCTTCGTTTTTCTTCATTTTTCTTCATTTTTCTTCATTTCCTGCAAATTAAAGCTGAGCAAACGCAGTAACTTGATTCTAGGTGTATTCTATTCCCTTTATGTTCAAAATACAAGATATTTGGTGTTATTTCGTGATAAAAATCAGATCGAATATGTATATAATTTAGGTCTATCAATGGCAGCGGAACGGCCCTCCAAAAAATAATTGGCTTTTGTCCAAATTTTACTCAAATCGAGCCGAAATTTTTTTAGTTACCACAGTAAAAAAACAGAATTAAATGATTACCGCTCTCTCCAGCGTAATTTCAATCCTACCATCCATGCGGACCGGGTTCGCGTACCAAGATGGCGCGGTGCGCAAACTGAGTTGGCAGATTGTAGTTCTGTTCTGAATCAACCACGCAAAATTTTGGTGCGCCAACTAAAAAGAAAAAAATGTGGTGCACTAATCCAGTTTGCGCACCAAAAATAATAATAAAATAATTAATTTGATGCGCCAGCTCAGAACCAACTTGGTGCGCGAACTGGGTCTGATTGGGTGGATTGAAAAAGAGAGAAAGATGATGGTATTAATTTAATTTGATTTTTTGGTGTGGTAACTAAAAAATTTCGGCAAATTGAGTCAAAATCATATTTTTTTTTTTGTTATTATTCTTGCGAACAAATTAAATTTTGATAATTTAAACGGTTCCATAAATTTAAATTGTTCATACAAATTGTCTATCGGACGATTAGGAGAATACACTACTAGAATTTCCGGTTTTTGCAAGAGTGAAAAATAGCTTTTTCCATTGGCGTACCGTTGGAATAAGTCCTGAAATCGTCATTTTCATGCGCTACCCTTGGAAATACTCCCGTAGCAACAACCCTCGTTGGAAATAGTGTTTATTTCCAAGGACGCTGTTGGAAATACTCGTTTCTAACTTTTTCCATGCGTTTACTCTTGGAACAAGGGCGCATGGAAATACTTTCGAACTTGGTCACTATCTGGAGTATTTCCAATGGCAGAGAACGTGGGACCCACATTAGTATTTCCAAGGAAGCGTTAGTGGACCCCACCAGAGTATTTCCAAGGCAAGCAAACACGGGGCCCACCTGTTTATTTCCAATGGCAATGTACGTGGAACTCTCCAGAGTATTTCCAAGGGCAGAGTACGTGAGACCCACCCAGTATTTCCAAGGCAAGCGAACGTGAGGCCCACCTGTTTATTTCCAAGGACAGTGTATGTGGGACCCACCTCAGTATTTCCAAGACAAGCGAAAGTGGGGCCCACGTGTTTATTTCCAAGGACTAATATTTGCATGGGAAGATGATTTTCATTATTTCATGGATTACCCATGGTAATAACAAGTCTAAATGGTATCATATAAGCATACCCTCATTCTTCAATCCTCCCTGTACCAACCCGGTACCAACCCATTTACATTCCCCAATTCTCATTCAGCCAAATTAACAAACACATTGAAATTACAGCTAAGATTTACATAGTATAAATAAGAACCATTAAATACATATCACATTGCTGCTAAACTAAATCATAATACAGTCTCCATATTGTCATCCATAAAACATTCGAAGAGAAATAGATGAGATTATTTATTATTAACTAAACATATCGCACATCTTTTTTATCAATACCAATAATAAAGAAGACTGCACAGCTGAAAGATGCGCAGATCAATTTCCTGATATAGAAAAAGAAAGTTTGATGGTCAAATTGAAAAGAACTAAAGTTTTGGCTTTGGGTATCTCTGCTCTTGTTTTAAATCATTTAATAATCTTAGACATACTATTGTAAAGCTTGAATTTGGGTTGGCAGTTGGCACTCCATTATACACCATGTGAATCAGTAACTCCATTTAATGTTTTTAAACCGTGCAATTTTCATATACTATAGTAGAAACTCTTCAGGTTTAGCAAGAAAATAATAATTTTTGCATATTCTTGAGGACATAATGAAATCAAAATATGGGACCATATATGGTTACCTTAAATAGTTGCATAACTCATAACATGGTTTCATTATGTGATTGAATATATCAAGTTGAAACAATTATATATCCAAACATGTACCTTTAGACAAATAGAGATGCGGGATGATTTGCTTTGATTCTATCAACTGCTTTGCAAAGACCTTCACAAAGATAAAAATTGGGTGCAACAGTTAGCCTAAAAATGTGATACAAGAACTTGTTATAAGACATTAGGATTGAGAGATTGTCAAGATTTCAATATAGACTATTACAAATGCTTAAATTAACAAGATTTGATAGTTGTTCGAGAAATTTTCCACTGACAACAAATGATGACATGACCAAAAGTAATATTTTTTCATGCATGCGAATAATTAGCATTCAACACATTACCAAAAGTATTATCGCTTTTATCTCTCTAAATGCGGTAAAAAATTACGCATAGGGCACCTTTTAAAATTCTTAAATTACATCGTTATGTTTTGTACAGTTAAAAGTGTGACCTGAAGAGAAGGAAGATTTCCAATGACACCTTGCTGAGTTTCAGAACTGTTTATTTCACCCTAAGTTAAACAATGCGCATGAGGTAATGTTAGTATACTGCTATATCTCAACAGCAAAGACAACTCATACATCAACAAAGGGGTCAGAAAATTAAAAATTACATCATCAAAACAAGTAGTACTAACAACTGTTTATTGCACCAATAAAAAGGTTACTGTGCATAATTATAAACATAAAAAAGGCCAAACAGTGTGCAAAAGGAAGTACCATATAGATTTTCACCAAGGAATGTTCTGGTATCATCCAATTATACGAGTAATTGGATCAAACTGGTACAATATCTATGCACTTTTCATGACTAGAGAGGCTTCATGCGAAATTCCCAATAATGACAGTAAGAGGTTGAACCAAATGTAAGGGATTGAACTAAATAGGTGTGCTGAAATTTATGTGAGTAATATGTGGACAATTAATTTAATGCAGCCATTTCAATTCATGAAAATTTTGAATCAGCAACTAAATATAGGCGATTTTGAATTCTAACTAATTGTGTAACTAATTGGAAACAGTGCAAAAAACCAAGTCGATCGACCCTTTGATTGAGTTGGAATCATATATTAAACCAAAGTTCTAATTTTTTTTCTATGATAGTTTATATGTATGAACTTGTAAAAACTGTCAAGAGGATTCATTAATTGGACACCTTATAGCTAGTATCGACCGTGGCCTGATGAAGTGATAGCTTCACTACAAATTTTTGCTGCAATAAATTAAAAAAAATATTAGTTTTACCAAATTGAACCAGCAAACACAATTGTACATTTGTATAAAGAGATGTACCTAGTTGCATCAAAGCCACTGATATAACAATATTTGGAAGAAATTATCCCACCATCTGTCCCCTACAAAAATTTAAAATAAATTATAATGTAAGAAAGTAGAGTTCAATGAGAAGGCTTAGAGCATCTACATCTCTAAAACTATCAAATTTTATAAATAACTGTTAACTACTTTTTAGAAACTAAAGCCTCTAAAGTTTCTAAACTATCACATCCCTGAAATTAGATTTAGAGTTTCTATTAAGCCACATCAGCAATAAATTAAAAATCAACTCAATTTTTTTCCGTTGAAATCTATGGTTCGACTCTGTTCTGTTTCTCCTTCCACGCTATTCCTTTTCGCTTAAAATCTTGTACAGTGAAAATGTCAATCTTTTCTCAATTTAAGAGAAATTGCGAAGAAAAATATCAATCTCTTTTCTCAATCTCATTTTCATATTCTCGTAACCGAGTTACGACTGATTAAAGTGAAAGACAAATCTCAGACAATGAAATCTCCTTTTCTTTAGCGAGTGGCCCACTAACAAATTCAATAAATTATGGAACCTTTATTAAAATATGGCATCATGCAACAGATCGAATCATCATATTCATCAAGATATTTGATTAGAATAATTGTGTTATTTGTTACGCGATGACAAAAATAGTTAAAACAACTTGATACGAAATATGCCATGAAGCAAATTTTGAAGTCTTAAATACTATACCAAAGAAATTATGTCTGGAAATTTAGTATCAGTAAAATTTTTGCAAGTTCAGGACTGCAATTCTGCAAAGGTGGCCATTTGACTTGATTTTGTCCATACCAAACCTATTTGAACATTATCCTTCAATTTTGAATATATTGCCTCTTTTATTTTCTATTTTGGTTTATAAATCTACCTAAAAAAATTTGGTTTATGAAATGGCAAATAGGATCCATGAAACGAAATTGACCAAATTATAAAAGCTGCCGGCTAAAACAGTTGTGATCTGTATAAGACCCTTTATTTCTATCATCATTTGGCACAACTGACAAGGTATAAATCAATCAAGACAATTGGTAATCTAAAATGAATCATGACCAAACAAAGTTTAATTTCCATAGGTAGAACATTTATTCCGGAGCAACAAGAACTGAAATGTTTCACTTACAAGTATAGACTGGCTTGTAAAATGGTAAGCTCAATTAGATTATAGAAACAGTCAAAATGAAATAGGAATTTGTCGCTACCTGCCCATTGCCATTCTAAAATTAAGTTTCACATTTAGTCTTATAAAACATAATCTGAAATAAAAATGAGTATTTTATAGACACCTTATAAAAGAAATATAATATCAAGCAGTGATCTTTGCCAGTATGCCTTGGTATTGCACAATACAACACAATGACAGAACCATTTTACCTCTTTATATTTTTTTTAAGAAAAAGGGCGGTATTTGCACCTGAGTATGGTATTATCTCTGACACACTAGATTTCCAATCTTTGATCTCACTTAAATTGAATGTTCAATGACTTGCATCAAAATCAAATACTCAAATACTAAAATTGATACTAAACCAAATCACACAACGCTAAAGACCCTAAACTTCAAATTGATTTCTAAGTATGATGTGTGAAAAGGCAAAACGGTACCTGAAAATATGAAAATTGCGCAGCTGCTAAGAGACGCAGCAGAGGTGACGCGACGGAGGAGGTGGCCTTGGCGAGAGGCCGGAAGACTGGCGGCGGAGGGGGAAAGAGAGAGAGATCGGACTAAGAGAGAGGCGATATCGCATTACAACTGGAACCCTAGCTCTGAACCCTAGCACGGCAGCTGCCTGGCTTGGCGGACAGCTTCCAATCGACGGAGCTCTGCCTCGGCGTTGAGCTGAGCAGCGAAGGTAACGGCGGAAGGAGAGATCAATTTTGAAAACCCTCAGAGAGTGAGGGAGACGGAGGGAAATGAAAATATTGCTGATAGAGGGAAATGAAAATATCTTAGGGCGAAATGAGTACAAAAGAGATGGCGGCTCCCTAAATCCTCTTTGGATGCGATTGGGAACAAAAAATTTCTCAAGTACATATATTAACAGAGCAGTTCTAGCTTCAATCAGTGTGTTAAGTATATTGGATGCTCTTTAAATTATATAGGTCGTGCATTGCATAAAATCAAAACTGCTCTACTAACAAAATCGTCCCAAATTTCAAAGCTCTGTGAGGGAAAATTGAGAGGGAAGTGAAAATGAAACAAAAAAGAAGAAGTAATGTATACATAACAAATAACATGAAAAAAAATTCTAAAAGATATATTTTTAAATTTTTTACAGTTTCTATGGCCAAATTAGTATTATAATTGATGTGCGTATGTGTTTAAATGTTTACGAGTAATAATTGATGTTGCTTTTATTTATTATAAATTGAACTAGTTCAATATTTTTACTATTGGATTGATAAAATGGCAATTATTAAAATGACAATAATTTATAATGATATTGATAAAATTTATACCAAAATATAATGCTAGAACATTTTTATTGCATTATTAAATAATTTTGACAAATTAAATTGTATAGTTATACATGCATGTTGCATCAATGACTAATGTCAAACATGCATGACTATAAAACATCAATTCATGCTAGGTGAGTTAATGAAGGAGCAAAGACAAACGTTGTCCGTTGGTCGATCAGAACCGTTCAAATCAAAGAGTGTTCCATTTATTTCATTGTTGATAAGTTTGATCTAATTTGATGTTCATTTACACATCCATCCAAGCGACGAAATATAGCGACATCGTAAGGCTATAAATATTACACATTGGATCGAAGTTTATAATTGTTGGAACTCCAAATTTTTGTTGTTGTTAAGGTTCCCGATACTAACTTGATCATTTTAAAATAAATTTGGCATCATTTTATTGCAGATCGACCGTTGAATCCTTATGTGGAAATCAACGACCTGCAATATTTGGCTCAATTTGAAGAGGCTAAAAATAATGAAATTCTATAAAATTGTCAATAGTTGTTATGATTTGTAAATATAAGATGTAAAAAACTATTTTTTTTATTTTTTCAAATTTAATTATGTACATGTGTTTAGAATCAGATTAGGACTATGAATATGAGCCGTATGATCTGTGATGAAGTGTGCATATTATCAATGAATTCCTCTATTTCAAAGGCTGTTTTCACTGTACCTTTTTGTGTCCATTCACAGGTACCAAAAAATTTCATTCGGCATCAAACATAACTAGTAGACTAGTGCGTTTCCTCTGAGATATCTCATATTTTGTGTGACTGGCGTGTCCTGTGCCCATTCGAGATGGCACAGGGGGGCCAGTATTACTTGGGCTTTGAGATTCATGCAGAATTTATTTGAACGGTTTAGATTTTCCAAAAAGTCACGCAACATATGAGATATTTCAGAGGATGCGAATTCACTAGTAGCTATAGACTCCCTTCTTGGACTTTCTCCTAATTTTGATCTCCCTTCTAAATTTTTTTTGGCAACTTCCCTCCTCATTTTTTGATTGCCGCCAAACCCATTTTCTACCTTGAAATAGGCGACCAGTGTTGGGTTGAATTATACACATTTGCCTCTACATTTTGGCAAACCAATTTTTGACTCCCTCCTAATTTGTTGGGAACTTCACTCCATATTTCCTTCATCTCATTTGTAAAAGCATCAGCGTTCATGCTCACCGGCCCCCTTCTTCGCCTCCTTCTAAACAAGGCAAGGTAAGATATTTGCTCATCCCGAAGCTTTTTATTTGCAAATTTGTCGCCCATTTTCTGAATTTTGTTTGGTTTTTTTATTGATTAGGCGAATCCCTCCACAGCGGATCCAGTGATGGCCCCTTGCGAAGAAGGGCACTTGGATCATGAACAATTTTGGCCGAGTGTTTATGTAGATTCTGCAAATTAAGATGATGGAACTTGATGGTGTTGAGTTGCTGCACGGAAGGCTGCCTTTGAGTTGCTACATGGTCAAGATCATTGGGCAGAGCGAATTTGGTGTCGAGTATTGGATTTGGAGGTGCCAGTTCTGGTCGATTTTGCTGCTGAACTGAGCCTTGGCAAGACCATGGTGAGTCAATTTGATATATCTCTTTTCTTCTTTCCTTTTGCATTCCTTTGCAGAACTCATGGTGAGTTCATAGCAATACTATGTTCTAAGAAGTATTTCATCGAACAATTCATGTGCAACCCAAAGAATGGTGAATTATATTAGAAATGAATGGTGACTTGAAAAGAGAACACATGAAAATGCTCACGAGGTGAATTTAAAAAAGAACAAATGAAAATGCTTCTTTCACTCTCTATTTTTATCTTTACTTTATTTCTTTGCAAATAAAAGCTCATGAATTTCACTTTTCTAATGCATTCGTTTTCATTTTATTTTTCAATTGTAGATAATGAAGCTATTTTGAGGGGTATTAAAAATCAGATTTTAATCCATTGTGAGAACATGATAATATTTTATACCAATATCTTTTAAAAAGTTAGCAAGAAGAAATAACTAATATCTTTGCATTTATGCTGCTGGATTGAGTGTGAGACTCATATTAAGTTCATGTCAATGCATAGCGCAAAAACAACATGTACTAAGGGTCAGTTTGTAGTCTCCTTGATGCTCAATTTGATGATTTTATCACAAAAATGTATGCACAACTTACCCAAGGACCTTCATACAACCTTTGTGAGTTATTCTCATTTCAGTCCTTGCATCTTCATCTTCATTTATTTTCAAAATATGATATATATATATAGGGAAAATTTTGGGTGTGTCCATCCAAACTTTCAAAATAGCCAATATCTCCATAAATACATCATAATATCCAATATCCCCATATAAATTTTATTTTATTTCTTCTATCCCCTTTCATTTGTTTAACTGTTTATTTAATTAATTTAAAAACTAAACTGACAAATTTACCCTCCTATTTGAAATGGAGATATCCCTTAAATTTCTAACAGAGAAAAAAAAGAGGAGACACTTTGGTGATTAGTTTTCTAACAGAATTGAACAACAGAAAAACAAAAAGAGGAGATGCTTTCGTGCCTAACTAATCGTCTTCTTGCAACGGTAACAAATGTCTTTCCAGTATCACTCATTCTTACCAAGAAAAAGAAGGAAACAGAAAACTTACGAAGAGTGGCAAGACAATGCTTTGACCTGTTTTATGATGATTAACTTAATATCTCATGTTAGGTTTTTTTTTCTTTTAGCTTTAGGACAAGTTGATTCAATATTAACGATGATGCTTCGATTCTCTTAAATAGTTCCTCAATCTTGAACCTTTAGCTGTTGGATACATTTTGATGATTAATTCTCTTGTTGGTTTTGTACCATGTGGTACTGGATCCAATAGCCCATTCTCTTGGAATTTCTCAATTTCAAAATTGGTTCTTTTCATTCATGATGTCAATCAAAATTGGTTCTTTTCATTCATCTCTGGTGGTTGTTGCATGGCTCAGTTTCTATTTTTTTCCTTGAAAGAGGCACTATTCATCAACAGCTTTCTCAAATTAAACTGGTACAGGAAAATGGGTTTAAATGATGATCACACCCAAACAAACTTCGAACTAGGAGGAGAATGAATCTATGTACACCTCGAATTGGTTTCTAAGTGAATCTACAAATAATATCAAAACATAATTACATTTTCTTGCCCAAATTTCCCCCATTGTTGGTAAGCAGAAAAAAAAAATCAACTGAGGGAAACAGAAAATTAAGTTCTGGCTCTGATAAATTGTATCCTGAAACATTCAACATGAAGATCAATTTTCAAATTGATTGTTCATAATAGCTCACTTTGCACATAATATTCCTCCATCTTGGTTAACAAGACGTTCAACAAAGATAACACAATTTCTGTCTCAAACAATCTCAAGAACAAAGCCTTCACACCGTAAAATCATCAGAAATGCCAATTTATGACAATTCAGATAGAAAATTTCCGATATTGCAGAATCTCAGCAAAAGAGGAGTGGAAGCAAAACTCACACAAAATTCTGCTAGCTCTATGAAGAGACTAAGACAGAGAGAGAGAGAGAGAGAGAGAGATAAGAGGGACGAGAGCAAGAGGGAGAAAGGGAAAAGGCACTTCTTTCCGTTCAGAGAGATTTTTTTTTTCAATTTTCTGTCTTTTTCGTGCAGATAGATCTGATAAATAAAACTGAGTTCGAATTCAAATATAAAGGGTATTTTTGTCAATTTTATTTTAAACAAATTAAATAAAATGTTAAATAAATAAAAGGGGATGGAAGAAAAAATGTCATATTTTTGTGGGGATATTGGATATTATGGTATTTTGATGGAGAAATTGATTATTTTAAAAATTTGAATGGCCATACTAGAAATTTTCCCATATATATATATAACTGTTATAAGACAATGTCCATCTTGTATTGTTTTTTATTAGAAAATATGATTATTTACATGACCTTGTTAATCTAGTGTAATTATGCATATATATATGATCACTGTTTACTAATTCTATTTACTTATTTTACTCATTCACTAACACTCATATGTTTAAAAACATACATTGCAGGAGGACAAATTAAAGAGTCATTCAAATGAAAGAAAGATAGCATGTATTGCTTGCATTTGTCAAAATATGTGGTATCTAAAACATAGATTGGCTTAGTCCAAATACCTAAATTTATGTTTTCAATTTGTAGTGTGGTGTTTCATTTTACATTTTGCAATTTAATACTGCTTGTTGTTTTGATTTATTTTTATTGCTACAAAGGGAGATCTCAAATAAACATAAACGTTTTTGCCTCCAGGAACTTAACATTTCCAATGGTAGCCTCATGGAAATAATTAGTCTATCTATAAAATAATATAAACTGAATCAATAAAACATTTTCAAGGGCATAGTGCTTCAATATTTTTATGAACCTTCACTATAAAATAATATAAACATATAAAACAGAACATATCCAAGGATATTTCATGGAAATAATATGTCTCCCTTTTTCACACTTATTTCCAACGGCATGGGACTAGGTATTTCCATGAGCTTTCAATAAAATATAATATGTGGTCTGTTTAGAGGGTCATAGGTCATGCAAAATTATTTCCATGGGCGGATAGGAAACATTTCCATGTGCAAACAGCAGGGATTTCCATGCGCTACTAGTTCCATGAGTCTACCGTTGAAAATAGTTAATGGTGTCAGAAAACGCAATTTCATTTCCATGGACCCTTCAACCTCTTGGAAATAACATTTGCTCTCCTTGCAAAAAGCGGAAATTCTAGTAGTGATAAGTTTTGCAAAAAGTTTACAGTGAACAGTACAAAAGTTACACAAGAAGTGAAGGTGAATAAAGAGGATCCAACTCCAGTGCTCTTCAAATTTCTGCTCTCTCTCCTCTTTCTCTCTCTATCACGTGATCCTCTTCCTCTCTCTCCTCTTCTTTGAAGAGAGAGATAGGCAAAAAATGAATAGCAGGAGACTGTTTTTTTATCAAGAAAAGCAGCAGAGTGGGATCCGAATAAAGAGGCCTTCAGATGTCAATAAAATATTTAGCTTTAAAACATACATGTTGAATAATCTTCAAATTTCTATTTTCAAGCATAATTTTTTTTATCATTCTTGTAAATTACCTTGGTTTGGTATTTATAATCTTACTATTTCTCACACTGAGTTCTGAGGTGTTAGATACGTGCGATATTATTTTAAAATCGTAAAATCAAAATGTCGTGTTCAACAACATTAGTTATATTGGAATACATACAACGAGTCAGTGACAATGACCCGGTTCAGTAGAAACCAATGTATGCAGCTACAGCCGACGGAGGATTAATACGATACGTACGTTCTTTGTAGGATGTAATCGAGGGCGGTTATTCTATTCGATGTTAGGTTATAGCTGTCCTATCAACATTAAAATTTGCATTAACAATATTAAAGTTCGTGCAGATCAAGTGTATACGAATTAGCAAATCCAACAGTTTTAATCAAATATCGGACTAAATTTGGTCTTATATCCATCAGACCAACCTCACTTCCAGCAGGATATGTTGAATCCATAACCATAAAACTCCATTTGTTATTTTCATACCTCTTTATATATTCTAATGCGTATAGAGAATAAAGACTCAAATAAATATAATAATAAAATTTTCAAGCATTGTTGGCCAATTGATACATATAGAGTCAATCATATAAAATTTTTCTTCGAAGAATAAAAAATCAATTATACAGTACCGTGACATTTTATTCTAAATTATATAGAAAAACATATATAAATACCAAATTTAAAAAAAAAAAATGGGATCAATTAATCCCCATATCTGAATGACGTACAAAAAAAATCCACCGAATGACAAATGTAATTTTTAATCATTTTTGCTGCACTCATAAAATCTTCAAAATGGTTATATATGAAAATATTAGCATTAGAAAACAGGAAATGGCTCAACTTATTTGGATTATTTTACTATATATGTTCAGTTTAAAAATAATGGTAGTATGAATTTTTATTTACGGTTCAGTTTTGACAATTTAAAACTAAATAAATTAAAACAAACCATATCAAGTGAGTGCTCATATTATTATTTATAAATATAAATAACCAGATTAAATTTAATTTATTTAGTCGGTTCAATTTTATATTTATACTAACTGAATAAAATCTTAATTGGACAGATTTAAATCGAACACCACTATTCACAAATAATCTCACATCAACTAATATACACTCTAAAATACAAATAAAATAAGTGATACCTTCCGTAAAAGAAAACCACCTAGATTTTTGTGCTGCATGAAATACCCCATTAACGTCAATATTTAAATTCAAATTAATTCAAAAAAATCCATGGTCTAAAAATAGCCGAAATATTTAGTAACGCCTGTTAAAAATAGACTTCACGACCGTTTGGTATTACCTTCCAAAAATAGCCCAGTGCCGTTTCGGAAAGCCTACTTACAAAAATATTCAAACGTGGGTTCGGATCCACTGGCATCACTTCTGGTTCTGGGCAGTGTCCATATATAATATACCCACTTTACTTACTAACCCAGTTCATATTTCTATCGAGATACCCCCAAAACCTTTTCAAACTTCCCAATCGCTCCGCCCCTTTCGATCCTTATCCGCCGCGCTGCGCCAAAATTCTCGAGGAATCCCTCTCTCAAATTTTGGGTAAGATCTCTCTCTCTCACTCGTGAATTGAGTGGACTGCAAGGGTTGTGCAATGCTGGTCAAATGGAGGAGTGGGAATTAGTTTAGAGGCTTAGATCCAAACTTTTTATGAATGATGGAGTAATAGATTTTCTATCGAGATTATGCTTTCAAGATTAGACTAGAGATTATGCTTTCAGGATGGTGTTACTTAATGGAGTAATTTTATTATTGTTGTTTTCTTTTGCTTATGAGTCTGGCATTTGTTTATTCCCAGAAGGAGTTGTTCAAAGGAAATACCATTAACAGTGTTGTTTATGATTGACTTAAGTCATTGTTTATTTTTTTATACATAGGAGTCATGTGTGGCAGTTATTCGACTGAAAGCCCCACAGAAAAGAGAAGAAAGATTGCACATGTTGATAGGATAAGTAACATGCCAGATCCTATACTGATTCTCATTCTCTCTTTGCTGAGCACAAAGGAGTCTGTCCAGACCTCCTTGCTAGCCAAAAGGTTCCAGAACCTCTGGGCTTCTGTACCTGTTCTCGGCTTTGATTTTGACGATTTCCTCCCTGATGATCACTCAGAATATCTGGATGAAGATGAAGAGAATCTCTGTGAATATGAAGAAAATTTCACAAAATTTGTTGATGGTGTTTTTGAACACCGAGAGCTGTCAAATTTGGATTCATTCAAACTCAAGTGGAAGGAGGATGAAAGTGACCCCACTCCTGCCACTGCATGGCTTGAAACTGTGGCAAAGTTGAAACCCAAGTTTCTCTCTGTCCATATTTTCACAGAGAATTTTAATTTTGAAGCTCCTGATTCGGTCTTCGTTTGTGAGTCGTTGCAAGAGTTGGAATTAGAATTGGGATTTGAGGCTATAAGCCCAAGGTCTGTAAACCTTCCCTGCCTCAAGAAAATAACCCTTGATTCCATAGAGATTGTAGACGAGGTAATGCAAAAGCTGTCAGGGTTGCCTGCTTTAGAAGAAATGGTGCTCAGCTACTGCCAATTGAACATCTGTGACATATCTTCTGGCACATTGAAGCGTCTGGTTCTCGATGGCTATCACAATGACAAAACTCCTCCTGACATATCAATTTCAACACCGAGTCTGCTGTACTTGGAGGTACGTTCTTGGATTATGGGAAGAATAAAGTTCAAGAAACTGGAGTCTCTTGTGAAGGCGTGCATTGACTACCATGTGTTTGACGATGAGGACCCTCTGTTTCTGACTGGTCTTTCAAATGTGACCTATCTCGAGTTAATGCTGTCTGAATGGGGTCAATTGGTATGAGTATTCGTAACTTTCTATGCTAATATGTGTTAGGTTGTAGAGGAAACATGTTACCTGATGTTTGGTTTGGCTTATTTTTTGTTCTTTTAAAACTATGGTAATTGGCCTTGATGTGACAGCACTGATTTAGCACCAACTGTTATTGAAATCCTCCAACTCTAAGGAAATATGGCTTGCGGGTAGAACATTTTTTGTTCATTTAATCTTGTTTTGTTTTAACAATTTTCTCCATTCAGTGTGCCCTCTGTACCAATTAAATTTTTGTCCTTCCAGTTTGGCAGCTTTTGGTACTTACTTGGATTCTTGTACCAGTACTTAGTTGGCAGCATTTGGTACTCGGTACAATTAAATTTTGGTCCATCCAATTAAATTTCATTACAAGAATTATGGAAAATGTGAATGACTTCTATTTTTGTTCTTTTAGCAAATGAAGGATGTATTGAAGGAAGAAACAACCAAATTTCCAACCTTCAATAATTTAAAGACCTTGAAAATTGGAGAATGGTGCATGACTGATGAGTTTGATGTGTTAGCTTGTTTCCTCTTCCATGCAAGTAACCTTGAGAAGCTGACTCTGCTCCATCGCCAGGTATGTGACACTTCACGTTGTAATGTCAGTACTTAATTTTTGTAGGTTCACAGGATGTAGTGGGAATAGGCTTGATTTTAACTAAGACTGAGTTGAGTCCTAATTGCAGCATTCTTGCAAAATTTGATGACATAACTGGATTATAACAAATGTTCAATAATATTAGCTACATTTTTAAGGTCCCCTCATACGCCCACCCACCCAACAAGCTGTTATCTTTAATGAATTTCCTTCTATTTTTTATCGAAAATGACTAAATTGGGCACCTAGATTTTTATCTTTATCATCAAGTCAGTTCTGCTGTGATTTTCCAATGTTATGTTTTTATATATTGCTTGTTTCAAGTAGGATTAATAGTAGAATTAATAAATGTGTAATCGTTTTGGTTATCCATTGTTAGTGCATTTTTCTGTCAATGAAGTCAATAATTATTTATCGTTTCATTTATTCTGAGAACCAATATTCAATGGGCAACAATCTTTTGGACATACTAAATAGTATATTGTTTTGCTTGCTTGAAATTTCAATGGCTCAAAGCTAGTTTAGAATTTTGAATAACACATGTATTTTATTGATTGGAAAAGGAAATCTCTACCAGTCAGTAGTTTTTTAATTGGATAGACTGTCTGCTTCCCTGGGAATTGGGCATCCATCTGTCCTGCCTTAAGAGTGAAAACAAAGAGCCAAAATTATGTGCCTTTGGAGTTTCATGTATTATATAATTAACTGAGATAGTAAATTATATTTTTGGCATCCAACAGGTTTTTGGAAATTTGCTTGGAGTACCATATTCCTAAAATAGCAAATTATAGTACTTGTATTGTCTATATTTAAATTGTTAACTCAGGTGTTTCATTGCTAGTGATGACTAGAAAAGTACTATATACTAGCTGTGATGTTACTTCTGAAATGCTTGTTAATTTGCTATTTTAGGAATATGTTTAATTTTAATGGGTCCAGATGAATGTGTGGAGTGCAAGAAAAGAGCCAGTGTTGATTATTTATTAATAAATAAATACTCTACGTGACTATGATCATTGGAAACTTCCCAAAACCTCTTGCAAACTACAAGTTCCAAACTTTTAGCTTAGGGGTCCTTGTTGAATATCTCGTACTAATTACCTTTGGAATTCCCACATCCTGTTGCATCAACAAGTTTTTAAAGGGTGAGTCCTTCCTAATTAATGAAATAGATGATTAGCATTAGGGACATTGATGAACTAACTCTTGATTAATTTTCCAATGAAGTCAGTGGCAGGTCCGTACTACAAGATGGAGATAAGCCTTGGATTGGGGGACAATGTTGACATTATGGAGATCAATGACAGGAAGAATGATATAAGAGTCAACGAGCTAGTGAAGCGTGTAGATACACTTCTGAAAACCAGACGGAAGATGAATATCATTTCCTCCGAGTAGTAATATATGGAATAATGATGTTTGGTAACTGTGTGCTGGCTATATTAATAATCTTTTCAGATTATTCTGCTTTTGTAGTGTTGTCCTTTTTAGTTGTTTTTTAAAATTCTGTTTAATAATTTGTGTTTTGTTATGTTGTTTCATTTACCTTACAGAAAATAATTGAGAATATTTATTTTATTTATAAAAAAGTTAAGTCACAACAACTGATTTTTTTTAATTTTTGGAATTTTGGAATTTAAGGTCTAAGTGTGCGCTTTGCTGCAGACTTTCTTTCTTAATAGGCGTAACTGTGATATAGACGCAAAAATGATAATATAAGGCTTTATATGCAGTAACTCTGTAACACCTGCTTCTTCAATTTAAGCCTACGGACCTTTTACCCCTAAAAAAATGAGAATATTGTTTAGATTATTCTCTTTTCTGATATAAATATTAAAGAATATTGAACTATACATTAGAAGCATATTTAACATTAGATAAACTGAGCTGCATGTAAATATTTTTTTTTTGGATGCTTACTGTCGATGCATTTCATCGTATCAATTTTGTTCCTCCAAGCAAAAGGGGAAACGGTGAATGGATTTCATCGTGCGATACGATTGGTACTGGAGCATTTGTAAGATGTTGTAAACCATTTGTATACAAATGGATCCCCCTCGTGTTTATATATAGATGAGCTATAGTGAGTTGCTAAGTAAGAATCTTGATTTACTTCACGCTTATATTTCTATTTTTAAAGACCAAATAGTGGATTCAAACCGCTCAACAAGATATCCATATTGAAATGTGCTTGGAGACCAAATTTTACATTTTTGGAAACTTTTTACTATTTGTTTAAAATATTTCAAAATCACTATTTTTTATGGTACGGAACCATTCAAAAAGAGCGGTATTCTATCTATCTAAAAAAATAGTAAAAAATTTCTAAAAAATGTAAAATTTGGTCTCCAAGCACATTTCAATATGGATATCTTGTTGAGCGGTTCAGATCGACTGTTTAGTTTTTGAAAACGGAGATATGAGCGTGAAGTAAAACAAGATCCTTACTTTGCAACTCACCATAGCCCATCTCTCTCTCTCTCTATATATGTATGTGTGTGTGTGTGTGTGTGTGTGTTGGCTAATATCAAAATATTTGTTCCTAGGTTGTGGAACAAATGCTTCGGTTTTTACATTTTCAAAGTCTAAATAGTCGATTCAAACAATTCAACATTCAATCTATATTAAAATGTACTTGGAGAACAAATTTTACATTTTTTGAAATTTTTTTACTATTTATTAAGTCAGTTTTAAAATCGATGTTTTAATGATCAAGAAATTTTTCATTGTTTATTAAAAAAAATGATTTTAAAACTGGCTTAATAAATAGTGAAAAATTCTAAAAAATGTAAAATTTGGTCTCCAAGCACAATTTAATATATATATCACATCTAACGGTTTGGATCGATCATTTGGACTTTGAAAATCAGAAAACCAATTGGTTGCACCACGGCTCTGGAACAAACGTTTTGATATTAACCAAACCTCTCTCTCTCTCTCTCTATATATATATATATATATAGAGAGAGAGAGAGAGAGAGAGAGAGAGAGGTTGGCTAATATCAAAATGTTTATTCCTAGGCTGTGGAACAAATGCTTCGATTTTTATATTTTCAAAATTCAAATGGCCAATCCAAACCGTTCAACATTTAATCTATAATAAAATGTGATGACAAACAAAACAAAGTTGAAATGTCATAATTTTTACAATTGCATAGATAAAATGATATAAATCATATCTAACCGTTTTATTTTAACTTTTAATTTTAAATTTTGAGTTATTAAATATTTTAAAAGTGGAGGTACAAAAATAGAGGCTTTTGAACCCTCATCAATCACCAAATAGGAAAACATAAAATTATTCCATTTTAGTTTCACAAAAATACTAAATGAGGAGGGTTCAAATGCCTTTATTTTTTGTTCCTCCACGATGCCTCTATTTTTAAAAAACTTTAATAACTCAAAATTTAAAACATAAAAGTCAAAATAAAATCGTTAGATATAATCTACGTCATTTTATCTATGCACGTGTAAACAATTATGATATTTCAACTTTGTTGTGTTTGTCATCAAGAGCTTACAAAAATATACTAATGTGGATAATATCTAGACGTTCATTTTTTAATTAACTTATTGATTCACATAAAACAAAATCGAAATGTGATAATTTTTTATGAGCACATAGTGAAAATCATATAAATCACATCTAACGGTTTTATTTTGACATTTATATTTTAAATTTTGAGTTATTAAATAAAATTGATCACATAGTGAAAATGTTATTTGTTGATTAATGCACATTCGTAATAAAATACGAGTGTTATCTTTAGAGACGTATTTGGCTCACGGCCTCCTCAAATTATAAGTGTAACAATAACTCAAAAAATATTTGAATTTAGATTGATAAATTTCATTGTAAGTAAAGACTAGCTAGAGAATGGTATTGTCTTCTGTCTTTCTTTCTTTTTTTAATCAAAGCTATATCTTAGTTTCTATAATAATATTCCAACTAACGGGTTGTAATACAACGATTACTAGTTTTCCATTAAAAATAGCATTCATAGATAAATTTTTATTATTTAATTCCTTTAATTAGATTTATTGCAAAATCCTTCTAATATTCTACAGGTGCTTTTAACGCCATAAATAATCAATTCTTCAAAATAACATCTGTATAAAAATAAAGTTTTTTTTTAATCGAAAATAAAGTTTTGATTTAAATATTATTAAATCTAGTTTGTTAATAGATAGTTGTCATTGTTGGTTGTAGCAATATTTTAATTACTTTGTTTGACATAATTTGAAAAACATACATTAGTTGTGATAGGGCTATGTTCCACAGGCCCTTTTATCTAATTTAAACTGGGCCATGAACGACTGGGATTCGGACCTCACTAAGAGGCCAACCCGAAGTCATATGAAAGGCCCAAAAGATCCACCAAGTCGGGGCCCAGTACAGCGGCCCCAATATGCCTTAAATGGGGATCGTGTTAACCGACATGCGGGATGATAGTGGAAACGGCTAACTTAATGCCTCCCATCCCAGTAACGGCTGACATAACTACCCACGTCCTCCATAACTGCCCGAGATAGCAGTTATGGATGGACTATATAAGGCGGTGATTCCCATGAAGCGGGGACACTTTTCCAACCACAAGAGAGATCATACAGGATAGAGTCAGAATCTCTCGCAATCCACCCCGAGTCCACAACTCCAATTACACCTCGGCCTGCCATCCTTTGGCAGGACGAATCCTACTCAGCCCAAGATCCCATACGGCCTCATCTCCCGAGATAGGACGTATCAACCACCGTGGGGCCACGCCTTGCTCACACAGAATTAGATGGCTAACCAAAACACATCAATTCCACTCCCTCCAGGAGTCACGATCCCGTTAGGTGCAACGATCACACCACCTCCTCTCGTGACCCCGCTTACAGGGAATCCTTCCCACAGTCGGCCTCATGCGGCGAGGCCTAACAATCCGATAATACGACCTTCTGGTCCTCAACCGACACAACCTCGCCACACAGGCCCCGACATTGCTACTCAACCTTTGTTTACCGAAGGGCATGCGAGTAGACCATTTTATACTGAGCACACACCGTTACTTAGTACTTATCATCCACCATACATACCGCACTACACACAACAGACGCCATTTTACCCTTATGGCGCGACCACCTACACGCCGTATACCCCGATGTACCCCCAGTATCCTTATGCGACACCACCTGCACAATGGGGTCCAGGAGGCGCTCAAGGAGTATATCCCATGACAGGTCCAACACCCCCCACTCAACAAATACCATCGCGACCTATAATCCAGACTGTACCACCAGCTGTGCCGGCTTCCCGGCCTTTGTCAGCCAATCGTATTCTAAGTCGGCCAGTTAAAATTCATCCTCGAGATCTGCACTCTCAGTTCGTAGATGTTCGAACTGGTAGTGAGACAGATACGCTCATCCTGCATGATCAACAGGTCCAATCCAAACGCCAGGACCAAAACATTCCGCCAACGGGAGCACAACCAGATGAAAGAAGACAGCAGGAAGGGCAAGGCGAAAGTAGGGAACCTGATCCCGAAAGACAGCCCCATGTTGAACAACCTGAAGTTCGTCACAACAATGAGCGCGAATCAGCCAATCAGGGCAGAGGTTCCAGACCATCACGCCGAAAACAATCTCGCTCCTATAAAGAACGTGAGCGAAGCCCACCCCGTGGTCGGGATAGAACTCGCCGAGATGATCGTAGGAGAAGCAGGCGATCACCTACCCCGCTCAGAGGTGTAAATATGGCTCAAATAGAAGACTTGATTCAAACGAGGCTCGCAGCTAAATTAGCCGAGATTGAATCCCAGAAGACCGGTGCCACCTCTCGGCCTATGGGGATCAACGATGGCCCACTCTCCAGAGACATCTACCGCCATTCCATGACGGATTTCAAGTATCCAACAACTCTTCCCAGCTTCCGGGGCAGCGGCGATACTCAGGATCCGCATAACTTCGTGTACGGATTCCTTGAGCGACTTCGCCTCCTTGGGGCCACAGACGCCATCATGTGCCGAGTCTTCACCACTTGCTTAACCGGCGAAGCATGGGATTGGTACATGACGCTACCCCGGAGGTCCATCAACAAGTTCGAAGATTTCGCCAAATTGTTCCTGAAGAGATACACGATTATCAAGCCACCGCAAGCTACATGCGAGATGCTTCTGGACATTGTCCAGGGACAGCACGAAAGAACAGGTGCGTTCGTTAATCGGTTTATACAAGCATCTCGGCGAATTCAGAATCTCAATGAGGAATTCGCCTTGGCTGCCATCAAGAAAGGACTTCGCAAAGGGGGTCCGGGTACTTTGCGTTACGAGGCGCATATGAAGAAAATGACTACTTTGAGGGAGTTTGTAGCCTTTGCTGAGGGTTACATCCGTGCTGAGGATGACAATGGGAGTCCCGCGAGGTTTCGATCCCGATCTCCCCGTCCGACAAACAAACAGCCGGCTCAAGATAGGTCTCACAATCAAAGAGAACCTCGGCAAAATCAACCAACCGAGCACAATTCCGGTACTAAAGGGTACCGACAGCACTTTGTGCGATATGCTCCTCTCACCAAGAAGCGGCATGAGATGTACAACATCATAGAAGGCATGTTCGATCTACCCCCGCCGCTGCCAAAGAGCATTTTTACGGTGGTCGACAACTCGAAAAAATGTGAATACCATGGATTCAACGGGCATTCCACCGCAGAATGCCTCCAGTTGAAGGACATCTTGGAGAGACTAGCCCGAGAATGTAAACTAGTGGAGTTCATCAACCCTGACTTCTTCAAAAAGTTTTTCAAGAAATACAATGGTCAAGATAAAGTTTTCAAGAAACCCATTCCATATAGACAGGATTACACGGGACCTCGGGTTAGTGAGGTCAGTCCCCAAACCCGGGATGATCCCGAGACAAGACGCCCGGAGCGGCAGGGTAGTCCTGTCATTAATGTGATCAGTGGGGGTCATCACGGTACCGCCCGAAAAATCTTACCACGTGACAATCGAAAACCATACCCCACTGTCCTACCAGTTGAAGTTATAAATGACAAAAAACGACTTCGATCCTAGGAAGTGATATCTTTTTCTGAGAAGGACCTCGGTCAAATTTCTGGACCGCATGATGATCCCGTGGTGCTTAATCTCAAGATTAACACTCACAGGGTTAAAAGGGTATTAGTTGATACAGGCAGCTCAGCCGACATCCTGTATCTACCGGCCTTCACACAAATGGGCCTCAACACTCGCGCCCTCCAACAACACATATCACCCTTGATAGGCTTCACGGGAGACGCCCTTCAACCTCGGGGAATGATGCCACTCAAAGTGACATTTGGTACATCTCCCCGGACAGTGGAAGTCATGGTGGACTTCCTCATTGTGAATGCCCCTTCTGCGTACAATGCGATCTTGGGAAGAGCGACCTTGAACAAAATCGGTGCTATCATTTCTCCTTCTCACCTCAAAATCAAGTTCCACACCGAAAACGGGATAGGGGAAGAATGTGGCCAACAGCAGGTAGCTCGTGAATGCTACATGACAACCATTCAAGGTCACGGAGGTTCTGTTCACCAAGTGGATCAGCCTGAGACAAAGACCAATTCACAGCGGTTGCGCTCTAGTACTGACTTTCTACCTCCGAACACCGACCTCGCATTAGACCCAGTGGATAAAGCTGAGGCGAAAGCTCCCCTTGAGCCCGTTGATGAAGTCGAGCAACTTGAGTTAGGTGACGGTAAAACACTTAATATAGGAAAGGCGATCCAAGGGTCGGCACGGGCCGAGTTAATCAAATTCCTCCAAGAAAACCAATATGTTTTCGCTTGGACTGCAGCCGACATGCCAGGAATTCCTAGGTCAATTGCCGAGCACCGATTGCACATTAAACCGGGCTCAAAACCAGTCAGACAGAGGAAGCGTAATATGGGGGACGAACGACAGCAAGCCGTTAAGCGCGAGGTAAAGAAATTACTTGACGCTGACTTTATAAGAAATGTCGAATGTCCGGAATAGACAGCCAATCCCGTGTTTGTCAAGAAATCCAATGGCGACTGGCGTATGTGTATCGATTATACCGATCTCAACAAAGCATGTCCTATTGATTCTTTCCCTTTGCCCAAAATCGATCAATTGGTCGATTCCACCTCGGGACATGCTTATCTCAGTTTCATGGATGCCTTCTCCGGGTACAATCAAATCCGGATGAGCCAAGCCGACGAGGAGAAAACTGCTTTTACTACCAACTCGGGACTTTACTGTTACCGGGTCATGCCTTTTGGATTGCGCAACACTGGCGCCACATTCCAAAGAATGGTTACCACGGTATTCCAAGGTCAGATTGGACGAAATGTAGAGCCATACGTAGATGATCTACTTGTCAAAAGCATGTCTGACCTCGACCATGTCCGAGATCTCCGTGAAACCTTCGCGACTTTAAATTCCGCCAACATGAAACTCAACCCGAAGAAAAGTTTCTTCGGTCTAACTGGCGGTAAATTCCTTGGCTTCATGGTTTCTATGCGGGGTATTGAGATTCATCCCTCCAAATCACAAGCCATCCTCGATATGAAACCACCCCGAAATCTCAAAGAGCTGCAATCTCTCACCGGTAAACTGGCCGCTCTCAACAGGTTTATTGCGAGATCTGGGGATGTGTGTTTTCCCTTCTTTAAGGCCATGCGCAAGTCGGCCAAATTCGAATGGACAGACGAATGTGCAATAGCCTTTGAAAAAGTCAAAGCATATCTCGCCAATCCACCGTGTCTGAGCATCTTGGTGTTGTACTTGGCAACAACAGGGCATGCAGTAAGTGCCGCCCTTGTTCGGGAAGAGGGACGAGATCAGAAGCCGGTCTATTTTGTTTCACATGTACTTCGGGATGCCGAAACCAGATACTCCCAGATTGAAAAGGCGGCATATGCTCTAGTCATAGCTGCACGGAAGTTGCGACCTTACTTTCAATCACATCCCATAAAGGTTTATACCGGGATTCCACTTAAGAAGGCCTTCGCAAATTTTGATTCGTCCGGGCGATTGCTAGCTTGGGCGCTCGAATTATCCGAGTTTGATGTCTCTTTCCATCCCCAAAATGCTCTGAAATCTCAGATCTTCGCCGACTTTATCGCTGAATATTCCGGACTTCCTCCCGAATCTGAGGGGCGCTGGGTAATTCATGTGGATGGTGCCTCTTCATTACAAGGGGCGGGGGCCGGGGTATCCCTCACTGGTCCACAAGGGGAAACCCTGAATTATGCTCTTCACTTTCAATTTCCGGTAACAAAAAATACTGTGGAATACGAAGCCATGATAGCAGGCCTTAAGTTGGCTAAAGAATTGGGAGCCCGCGAGGTTCATCTCCGAAGTGACTCCAAGTTAGCAGTCAAGCAAATCAATGATGAATGCCGAGTGATGGATGACAACTTGCGCAAATATCGACAGCAATTCCACATGCTCAAGACTAATTTCGACGAGGTAAACATCCAACATGTTTCTCGCAACAAAAATTGCCAAGCTGATGCCTTGTCCAAACTTGGTGCTGCGGGTAATCTGGACAAAGAACGGCCCGTGATTGTTATGGACGTTCCCGAATCCAGCATCCATATTGATACCACAGCTGTCTTTGCCATTAATGAACCCGGCGAATCCTGGTTCACCCCGATTTGGAATTTCCTTAACACGGGGATCCTACCCACAGACCAATTAGAAGCCCGACGTTTGAAAAGGATCGCGCCCATGTATTCTATTTTCAACAATCATCTCTATAAACGGGGATACGTGCGACCTTGGCTCAAGTGTATAAACGAAGAGATGGCCTCAAAAATATTATCAGAAGTACATGAGGGCATCTGTGGGAGCCATTAAGGGGCGAAAACTCTTGCAAAACGCATTCTCCGAGCTGGTTTTTACTGGCCAACCATGCAACATGATGCAGCAACCTTGGTCCGAAAATGCGAACGGTGCCAATACCATAGCAAGTTGAGTAATATCCCGGCATACGACCAGATATCCATCTCGGGGGCCTGGCCTTTTGACTTATGGGGAATAGACATAGTCGGGCCATTTCCCACAGCTGCTAGACAGCGCCGTTGGGATTATCGTTGCAGTGGAATATTTCACCAAATGGGTTGAAGCCGAAGCACTAGCAACAATTACAGCCGCAGCAGCAGAAAAGTTCATTTGGAGGAACATCATTTGTCGTTTTGGCATACCACATGCACTTATCTCGGACAATGGAACTCAATTCAATGCAGCCCGCACCATCGCGTTTCTTTCGAACTTGGGTATCCAGAACAATTTCACCTCGGTCAGCCACCCAGCTAGCAATGGATTGGCCGAAGTCACCAACCGTACAATCTTAGACGGTCTGAAGAAGAAAGTTGCGGAGAACAGGAAAGACTGGCCCGACATTCTTGATGGCATCTTGTGGGCTTATCGCACAACACCCCGAGAGGCTACACAGCAAACACCATATTCTCTGGTATTCGGGATGGAAGCAGTCACCCCAATCGAATTGATGGAACCATCTCTCCGCACTTTGGCATATTCCACCGAAGCGAACCGCGATGCACGTGTTGCTGATCTCGAACTCATCATAGAAGGTCGGGAGAAGGCTCGCATTCGCACAATGGAATACCAACGCCGAGTTAAGCGTGCATTCGACAAACATGTAGTACCTCGCGCATTTCAACCTGGTGATTTGGTCCTTAAAACTGTGGAAGCTACTGTCAAACATGTCAGTAAACTCGCTCCTCAATGGGAAGGTCCCTTCAAGGTCATCCGACCCCGAGGAAAAGGTGCCTATGAGTTGGAAGACCCGAGTGGTTTCATCCTTACTCGACCATGGAACGCTTGTCATCTCCGGAAATTCTACACTTAAATGTATGATTTTAATTTGCAGTTTTACTTCGTATATTTCATGTAATGTTCTGGGCGAGATAAGCCTTTTCTGCTACATCCATGTATTTTACCTAGACCGAGATACAAGTTTTTGTATGGTTCTAGGCTGTTCTTAATATATATATATATGATATTTGTTGTGTTTCTTATTATTTGGGTACGAGATATATGAACGAAAGCCTTTATTAGGCAACGAAATAAGTCTTGGTTAATATTCCCGAGATACACAACAAAATAATGCAGTCTCATAAGACGACGAATGAGAAACCAGTAAAACAGTTCTTTTTTATGTTCGCGACATTAATCGAAAACCCCCTCGGGGCAACGCATATGTTCTCGCGACTTCATTTTTTCCGATGTTAATTATTTACAAAAAAAAAGGGGGAAGAAGGATATATATCCCAAGTATGCTATACTAGGCATGAACCGAGATATAAAAGAAGGTATACATCAAATACGAGTTAGAAATACAAGCAAGAAGATATAACACATGAAGACAAACAATAGAAAGAAAGGGTTACAACAACTTCTGTTAAAACCCCTACATCCCAGGGGCATACAATGTCACATTACAATACATCTGTTAAAAAACCCCACATCCCGGGGGTATAAATAAATTAATACAATACATCTGTAAAACCCCCACATCTCGGGGATATCAAATCACTCACTTCTAGGAAATTGAATCCTCTGCTCCTTTTGCTCGATATGATCCTTCATACAGACAAACAAAACAATAGTGAGCTTAAGAACAAATAAAATAGCTCGGAGGATAATATAGATTTACTCACACATAGGGGAATCCGGCTCCACGGGATCGGCATCATGTGGAGAATTGACGACATCCACAGCCGCTTCGTCCCTTTGTTTCTCGCGAGGTTGCGTGATATCGCCTTCTTCAATTTCCCTCATCTCGAGGTCTACGCTATTGCCTTCAAAGGTCTCAGAAGGCAAATCATCCCGCCCTTCAGATGGGGCATCTGGCAAGTCGAGATGCTTGGGCCATTTATCCTTGGGCCAGGGATGGACGATACCTGAAGCCGGATGATTCTCAAGCACAAGATCCTGATTAATAGGAGTACCATCCGGGTTCAATAATGAATCACCCTCTTCATCCCAGCGGTAACCCGAAAGATTTTTTGTAATAATTTTTTCGGGGTCCACCTCGGTAAACCCTACCTGCTCGGGTCTAAACGGGTAATGGCCAGCTAGTGCCTTGAGATAGCCATGAACGGTTGCTGTCATTATGTCAACACATGCATAAGGGACAGCTTGCGTGAAAGCTCTGCTGCCCAGAAATTTGCTAAGTATTGTCTTTGGCAACTCATGCATCTCGGCCCGAAGTCGGGCGTTCTCTGCTTTCACGACCTCCAACTCTTTAGTTTGAGCCTCGAGGTCGGTCTTAAGACGTGCCGACTTGCTCTTGTAGTCCTCGGCTTTGCGTTTCTGTCGCTTCAGTTTTTCCTCGGCCTCTTTGCGTTCAGTATCGGCTTGCACGCCCATATGCTTTACTAACTCGAATTTGGCCTTAAACACAGCAGCTTGGCCATTCGCCACTCTCATTTCCTTATCTTTTTTCGAGGCCATCTGCAAAAAATAGTTCCTCTCTACAATAGCCCTGTTCAGCGCCTCTTGATCAGTGTGAATAACGAGAGAGTCCCGTTTATCAATCGAGTCCTTCAGAAACCCGAAGTAAACCCCGGCATCATGCAGTAGACTCGACACATGACCAACTACTTGGTCGGGGTGCTCCTCAGCCCATTTCCTCTGGTACTGAGTGGTGGTTAACCTGAAGGTTTCCCGAGAAAAGGCGGCATGAACCTCGGGATGATCTACCTCGTCCTGCATAAGTGAGTATCCGGGGAGATAGGCCAAAATACTATCCGGGAAACCCCGAGAAATATTAGTACCCCACACAAAACCGGTGTGTCGCCCCTGATCAGAAATTTGCGACTTTAGGAATTCTCTATGTTCCTCTGAGGGGTCCCACACGTTGGCAGCTGCGTCCTCCACAATTTTATCCAACTCCCCTTGAGCAGCGTCGACTTGGGCTTGGGAGGGTTCCTCTACAACCTCCCTTGGTTTACCCACAACAATCTCGGGTTGAATCTTTTGCTTTTTGGCCTCAAGATGCCCAGAAGCCGTAACCTTTCCCTTTTCCTCTCTGGTCAAACGTTGGGGAACGTCTCCAGATATTTCCTTCCTCTTCTGAGATCCCCCAGAGGTGCTGTCCTTGATACTTTTCCCGGTGTGTGCCGATCTCGGCTGACGAGTTACGGGAGTAGTAACGGCAGACTTCGGTGCTTTCTGAACTATAGCCGACTTCGGCTTGGGTGGGTTCTTAACCCCTTTCTTTTGCACAACCCCGCCCTCCGGGTTAGCTAAGACTGGGAAGGAACTAGCGGACTTCCAAGGCAATGCCATATAACCGCGACCTGCGACATAAAGGGTATACGAAAATTAGTAAATTATTCATGCTATTACAAGTTAGATAAATAAATATGATGCACAGGTATACCGGTGTAAATTAAAAGCAAAAAAGACTAACTTGTGAAATAATTATCAAGAATTTCCTTAGCCTTTAAGTCAACTGGAGTCAGGGGATCAGGTGAGGTCGGCATCAATTTTTTCTTTTCTAGAGGGCGCCATTCCCTTCGTATATTTGTCAAACACTTCAGTTGCTCAGGGTTCTCGAGATATACCCACCCGTGGTTCCACTCGTCCGCTTTTGACAGTTGCTCAAAAAGTGCCACACTATTAGGGCGCTTCCGTATTGCGAGATAGCTCTCACTGTTATATAACACGGTGAAATAATGAAAGAATAACCCGACACTCGGGAAATAATTCTTTAACTCGGGCAAGTGATCGAATACAAACTTGAAGCTCATGATGTAACACCACGCAGGTGCGGTCAACTGTGCAGGAGCCACTTCGAGATGTCGCAATATCTCGCGAGCGAACTTGGATAACCTTATCTTAAACCCGCACTTTGGCATCTTCCAATAGATACACATACCGCGCTCTGCGTCGTGAGCTCGGTCATTTGGACCCGGGGCTACCATCTGAACTACCTCCCGAGAATACTTTTCTCTGTTAACCTCCATCACAAGATCGTTGTAGAAGGCATTAACGTACGCTTCACAACGGACAACCAGCTTGGGTGAGATACCAGCCGATGTCGGGAAGTCCGTGTCATTTGCATGTCCATCTCGGGGAACTACTACTTTCTTGGCCTTTTGGTTTTTGGGTTTTGAAGGCCCCTGAGATGTTCCTACTGGGGTGTCAACCAGTTCACCCCGAGATGGACTCTCGTGTTCATCTCCTTCAATATGTAGTTCCTCCTCATCATCTCCCGACATTGTGTCAGAAGGTACGGGAGCCATCCCATATAAACTCTTGCCCTTACCAGGGCGGGGGGTGAAAAGGATAGTGGGGACACCACCTCATAGGTATGGGGGGATTGGTCCCGAGATCCACCTTGTTCTTCGGCCATTTCTAAATTTACGAATAAACAGGATTGGCTTAAGTCACCGAGCTTACTATTACAATGTCAGTTTCTAAAAGCATTTATGCTACTGATGCACATTAGATGTCAAGGTTATGGTAGGCAAATAGACTCCTACAACATTACCATGCTTTATGCTATTCATTACTTTACTCCCTAACCTCGGTAAATAAACATTACAATATGCTGGATTTGTCAATTCAAGGCCAGTTACCGAAGTGATAAAGGTTTACCTTCTTGGAGATTTAAATGCTCGACTTTCGTCCGACGTCCACTTCCGAGATTGGCAGCTCCTGAATTCCGAGATTGCTTTTGCTCTTTCACTCCGATATCAAATGGCTCAAGTAAACGATACTGAATAAATGGGGGGGGCCGAAATATATATAGCGGTCTTCATTTTTCCCGCTCAATACTTGCGTAGTTTTCGAAACGACGCCACGAAACGTCGCGTTGTCTCCTTTCATCATGGCGACGCTTCGATTCCCGCGCTCATTCACCGGCCGCGAATTCTCACCGAGTTAACGCGTGCCACGTGTCAAGCGGGGATTGCGCCATCACCTCGTTTCCCTGACTGATCTGATGGGTGATTTGATGGCTGACGGCGGGTTAACGGAAGACGAGGCGTTAGGCATTTAATGCTGGAATACTATATATACTTCCTCCGTCTCCCTTTAACGATCCATCAACCATACATTTCTCCTTCTAACTCTCGTTATCACGAGATGACTGATCAAGTGAACGACGAGGTTGCCCTTAAAAAAGATGATATTCCGTCACCTCGTACACTTCCCCCACATCCATGTCCCGAGGTTACCATCCACAAGCCCAATGAAGAAGATGACCCACTAGCTTGGGACCGATGTGCCATTTGCAAATTGAGGGGATACTCTCCGCAAATGTTTCACTGTGACAGCTGTGAAGAAGCCTTTCATCCCGGGTGTTCGGCTCGAAGATCACCTCGGAACCATAGTGATCTTCGCTTCACATCCTTCACTTGCAGCCAATGCCGTGACCATGCACGTCGGCTTCATAAGGTTTCCCACGACATTGTTTGACCCAATGGTGTGGTCTTCACGCTCAACAGTAAAGGAGGCTGCATTAACTATCTTTGTGTCCCTCCTTTACGAGATCCTATTTTCATGATCTTTAGTATAAATAGGTTTTTTTTTATTATATCAATTTGAGTTAGATTTTGTATGAGTTTGAAATATCAATGAACATTTAATCTATTTTTCATCTTTTCGTCCTGCTTACCTCGGGTTTTCATCTCGTTTTACCTACAACCATTTAACACGCACACAAAAAAAAAAAAAAAAAAGAGATGGCGGTTTAAAACTTGCCTATTTTAAAAACCTGCCTATTTAATGATATACAGTTGGGCAGATGGCGGTGGGACGACTATAAATAGGGTATTTTTTCCCAGGAAAAGGACATACTTTCCCTTTGCTTTTGCTTCTTAGAAAAACATTTCTACCTCGCGTCTATCATGTCTGTTAACCGACATGCTTTAGAGTTCCTAGCGGAACGTGCAAGGCAACGTCGAGCTATTGAACGTCGAGTTATCCCATCTCGCCCTGTTGGATCATCCAGCTCCAGCCGAGGTCCCCAGGCCACACAACGACGTGTACTTACAACCGAGGAGAGGGAGGACTTGATCCAAGACTTTCCCAATGACTTGGATTGGATGCTGGATAACGAGTCCATCACCATCCGAGACCTTTTAAATTACAAGCTGGCGGTATTCAGGGAGGTGGGCGATGAATTTAACATCGTCGAATTCCTCGGACCTCTTCGTGATTGCCTGGCATGTGGGAAATCCGCCCCAAAAGAAGACATGGTCAAATGTCGGGGTTGTCGCACATGGTGGCATCCCTCTCATTTTTTGATTCATGATCGGTCGGATCCCCGACGTCGATTCTTCAGATGTCAAACTTGCCAAAACCGACATCCCAATGCACCCACATTGGCCACAGCTACTCCGGACCAGATTTGGGAAGACGACCATTTTGAAGATCCCGATAGTGAGATGATGGACTTCATCCCTTCACCTCCGGGATTTCATTAAATTACTTGTGAGAATAATAGTTAATAGGCTAAGTAGATCCGCCTTTATTTTGCTTGAATCCTTAGTTTAGCTCGAGTTGTAATGGGTCTTTATTAATAAAAGTTCATTTATATTTGGTATATTCTTTAAACATCGACATCATACATCACACGATGTCGCAATCACATCTCGCAACCAAAGATGTTACATCACGGATATTGATAACCTAAATAAATGTGTTTTCACGAGTTATTCACCCTCAAGTCGAAAGCATCGCGCTGATGCATTCCGACTTCGGGGGCTAATGATAGGGCCATGTTCCACAGGCCATTTTACCTAATTTAAACTGGGCCATGAACGACTGGGATTCGGACCTCACAAGAGGCCAACCCGAAGTCATATGAAAGGCCCAAAAGATCCACCAAGTCGGGGCCCAGTACAGCGGCCCCAATATGCCTTAAATGGGGATCGTGTTAACCGACATGCGGGATGATAGTGGAAACGGCTAATTTAATGCCTCCCATCCCAGTAACGGCTGACATAACTACCCACGTCCTCCATAACTGCCCGAGATAGCAGTTATGGATGGACTATATAAGGCGGTGATTCCCATGAAGCGGGGGGACACTTTTCCAACCACAAGAGAGATCATACAGGATAGAGTCAGAATCTCTCACAATCCACCTCGAGTTCACAACTCCAATCACACTTCGGCCTGCCATCCTTTGGCAGGACGAATCCTACTCAGCCCAAGATCCCATACGGTCTCATCTCCCGAGATAGGACGTATCAAGTTGAATTTAATCATTTTCATGTATAAGTAAGTTTGTAGGTTCATTATGATTATAATAGCAAAATTAAATTTAAGAACCAATAAAGGTTTATGAAGATCTTAATTGCAAGACTAAATTGAATAACTGAATAAATCAACAAGACTTTACGAAGACAGAAATTGTAATTATCAAATAGAAAAGTAAAGTAAATTTGAAATTGTTAATTTTTGTGGAGCAACCGTTTGGAATAGAACCTGGACCGTCCAAAATGAAAATATGCAGAAATTCACAGAGAGTTTCCAATTAGTTCTGTCTAGAACGGTTGTGATCTGTCGGAATGCTTATCAAGAATATCATAGGATAAATTGTACTAACCGTTCTGAAAGGACATATACATTCAGAACGGTTAATATTAATTTAATATTACAACAATTCTAATTTCAATATTCGTACAGTCTGTTCAGAACGGATTCCATCCTTTAGAACGGATTTGGTCCGATCTGAAGCCCCCACTATAAAGTGACCCCACTTCAGATTTTTCCAAACTAGCTACCTCTCACATTCAAAAATTATTTATTGTACATTCTTGAAAGCTTTCATTGTTGAGTATGTAATTTTGAAAGTAAAAGCTTTCATTCTAAAATCAGATTTTCCATTATTGAGATTAGTATTGTGCTAAATCTCTCAGCTGTGATGCTATGACCTATGACTATGTTCTACATAATAATGTTTTACTTTTTGGATCATGTTTTACTATGTCTAATCATGTTTCCTCCTGGTTCTAATCTGTAAACTCCTGATGTGCTCCTATGCTCGCAATAAAAAATATCAAACCATTTTGGGCCTAGGATCAAAGCACCTATTGGGCCTAAAATTATGGGCCAACACATACTGTATATGATGCCTAACATTTCACTTTCCAATTTTAGAATATGTGAAGCATACTCGAGATATCTTTTGGAAACCTTACGCAATGTGATTGTATTTTCATGGAATAAGAACTGAATTCAAGTAGTAGAAAGCAACTCTTGTATTTGTTTTCTTCAACCGAATAATACAACTAGCCAACTAGGGTAGCAACGCGGAAAAGTTGGTCAAATTTGTGTTTCTACATTCTACATACTTTTCCGGAGGCTGCGATGAATATTGGTTTTTTGATAGTTATTAAGTACACGTAATTAGAGTGGGAAAAATGGCACGGCAGAGCCGGCTCCGTCACGGAACGGCACAGCACACGTGTCAGTTACGTGCCGTAATTCGCGTGTCCCGTGCCATGACTATTTGCGTGCCGTGCTCATCTTTTGAAACTTTGACACGGCACAGCACGGCACGTGAAAGATTTAGTCACGACACGGTACGGCATGTAGTCACGCGAGCATGTAGTCACGCGAGTCACGTGTAATTAAGGACCATTAAATATTTATGTAATGGTGAATCATGAATAAACTAACCTAAATTATGATTAAATAGTCACGCGAGTCACATATGGTCACGGCACATTAGACACGGCATAACTCACGTGGCGTGACCATTCGCGTGTCGTGACCACCCATTGACATTTTTGTCACAACACGGCACGGCACATGAAAAATTAACTTGGTCACGGCACGGCACGACATAGTTTTTTTCACTCTACACGTAATGCTAGTTTTTTATTATTTTGTCTTATTTTTTTTTACCATTTAAATGATTAGTGACACAGAGTTTGACCATGTGGAATTCGTATGCAGCAGGTACCGCACAAGGAAATTTTTTTAAATGATTTTCTAATTAGTGGATTCGAACCGTTCTTTTAACTTTGCACGAATCACAAAGCCCACATAATACTGCCACCCGTGCTAGCCCAAATCTCAAAGCGTAAATCTCAAGCCATAAAGTAGTGAACTCCACCGTGAATCAATAAGTTAATTAAAAAATGAACTTCCAGATATTATCCACATTAGTACATTTTTGTAAGCTCTTGATGACAAACACAACAAAGTTGAAATATCATAATTTTTTACACATGCATAAATAAAATGATATATGTTATATCTAACGATTTTATTTTGACTTTTATGTTTTAAATTTTGAGTTATTAAAGTTTTTAAAAATAGAGGCATGGTGGAGGTATAAAAAATAAAGACATTTGAACCCTCCTCATTTAGTATTTTTGTGAAACTAAAATGCAATAATTTTGTGTTTTCCTATTTGGTGATTGATGAGGGTTCAAATGCCTCTATTTTTGTACCTCCATTTTTAAAATATTTAATAACTCAAAATTTAAAACTTAAAAGTTAAAATAAAACTGTTAGATATGATATACATCATTTTATCTATGCAAGTGTAAAAATTATGATATTTCAACTTTGTTTTGTTTGTCATCAAAAAATTTTAAAAATGTACTGGTGTGGATAATTTCTAAACATTGAGTATTCACTTATTGATTCACATAAAAACGAAATTCAAATGTGATAATTTTTTTATGAGCACATTGTGAAAACAAATACAGATCACATCTAACGGTTTTATTTTGGCGTTTATATTTTAAATATTGAGTTATTAACGTTTTAAAAATATAGACATGATAAAGACACAAAAAATAAAAGCATCTGAACTCTCCATAATTATATTTATCTAATTAAGTGGATATCTAATTTGTGGTATCTATTTGGTTCTAGGACTCGTAAACTAATTAATTGCCTTACAAGGAGCGGAGCAGAAAATTGAAACTAAAAGAGGTCTAACCTATGTTGCATGGATACGAGTACGGGTATCGTATCCGATACGATACGGATATGTCGATACGGTAATTCTCAAAAATTAAGGGTACAATACGCTTATTATATTATATTATTTTTATTATTTAATTATATTATTAATTCAACACTTGTATTATATAAATTAAATATAAAAATTCTAGGTATACATTAAATATAATAGCTACTAGAATCTAACATAAAATGTGATGTAGTGTAGTGGTAAAAGTGTAGTTCGTTAAAGGGAACAACAAGAGTTCGATTCACCATAGGCCCAAGAAAAACCTTATTTTTGGCTGGTCCATACTCGCGGTGTACAACTAGTTTAGGACTGGTTTTGGCTGGTCCATACTCGCGGTGTACAACTAGTTTAGGACTGGTTTATGGTGGGCGTGGTCCATACTCGCGGTGTACAACTAGTTTAGGACTGGTTTATGGTGGGCGTGGTCCATACTCGCGGTGTACAACTAGTTTAGGACTGGTTTATGGTGGGCGTGGTCCATACTCGCGGTGTACAACTAGTTTAGGACTGGTTTATGGTGGGTGTGGTCCATACTCGCGGTGTACAACTAGTTTAGGACTAGTTTATGGTGGACGTGGTCCATACACGCGGTGTACAGCTAGTTTAACATCAAATGTGCACGTATTTAGGCCGTATCCAGAAGTGTCAGGGCCGTATCGGAGACTGTATCAAGAGTTAAGGATACGCCACATAAGCCGATACGCCAGCTGGGGTATCGGATACGTATCCGGGTCGTATCGGATACGTATCCGGGTCGTATCGGATACGTATCCGGGTCGTATCGGATACGTATCCGGGTCGTATCAGGCGTGTATCCGTGTCTGATACGTGTCCGACACGGATACGGAGCCTGTATTGGAGTATCCGAGTAACATAGGGTCTAACCATAATAAAATTTTGAATTTTATGACGAGGATCAAATCATATTTGTATTTTAAAAAAGTGCAAGATTTAAAAAATATTTAAAAGAAAAGCACAAGTTCAATTAAGGGCCCTCGTTCTTTCCGCCCCAGACATTGGCTAGCAAGTACAAACTAATGATAATTAGTCAATGATACAACCCATATATTGGGGGCTACTGGGCACTGGCTACTGGCTACTGGCTACTGGCTACAGAATTTATGAGCATAATATCTATTAAAAAAAGGAGTCATCAAAGTCCGAAAAAATACAGCTGCCTATGCGCCAATGCCTAATTTGGATCAACCAAACCAATCAAATATTTAATGCAACAATCGTGATCTCACCCACGTTTTCATGTGCCTTCGAAAGACACAATGGGTCGGATCGAGTTAGATATGTATCCAGTATGAAGGTTAGATCTATGCTTCGCTTCAAAATTTACTACATCGGTCTGCGTCGGTTCCAACACTAATTACTTCATTCGCCTAATTAGTTTTTTTTTTTTCACAACACTAACACACAATGCACATATTTCACACAACGATAATTTAAATATATACCCTAAAAGCAATTAAAAATAAAGGTTGTGAGCGCACAACCGAGCGTTGTAATATTTATCGGGTATCGATAAGATAGTTTGTAATATCAAACGTTAACTATTTAATTGATTATAAACTTAAAATGTAATTGAATTTAAAGACAATGCCTTCCGTGCGGGAGATTGCAGGTTCAAAATTTGAATATAATTTTTTTTTTATGAATATTAAATAGTTTGGTGGTTTGACTTCAAATCTTTATTATAAAAGAAAAAACTCTAATTAAATTAAATTCTAAATTAATTGTAAACTAAATTTTAAATAATAAAAGTTATTTAAGTACAACTTCACTCCGAATTTAGTGGGAATTCGTGCTTGAGATCATGGGAAGTTATTGGAGAAATTTTGAGGAAGTGAAGAGGTGGAGAAACTGATAACCGAATTTGTTATTAATATCTAAAATAATATTAAATTTCGCAATATACACACGTTTTCAATGAAATTCGAAAAATAACTAATTCGCTAAATAATTTGGCAAATTTGGATGGACGAAATTTCAATGAAAAACAACTTTCCGTTGAATCCGTTTCTGATTTTTTTTATTTTAATTAAATAGAAGATGTTATGATTTTTTTATTTTAATTAAATGGAAGATGTTATGATTTTTTTTTTCTATTAAAATATTAAAAAAATTATAATTTTTGAAAAATAGATGGAGTACTATAGAATTGAGTTTACTAAAAAGACTATGACAAATAACCCGGATCAACATTTTTCAGGCATGATTTTTTGCAGCTGTAAAAAAATTAAAATATTTCTTGGTGTGTTACAGGAGAAATACTTAAAAAATTGGATTTGAGTTATTGATCCCGGTTCAAAAGTTACTTCTGAGTAAATAATGAAATTATCGTGGTCTTTCAAGTATATTTAAATTTTAAGGTACTTTATCTATTTCTCTAGAAGTGATTTTAGAAAAATATTAAAATATTAAAAATATAAAATAGCTTATAGGGAAATAGATGGAGTACCTTAGAATTTCAATGTACTAGAAGGACCACGACAATTAATTTATTTACCCATAAGTGATTTTTGAGTCGGGATCAATAACTCAGATCCAAAACATTTTTTTTTCCGGTAACACACCAAGAAATATTTTAATTTTTTTTACAGCCGCAAAAAATCATACCTGAAAAATGTTAATTCACGTTATTTGTCGCAGTCTTTCTAGTAAATTCAAAAGAAGACAAACTAATTAATTGGAAGGTTGATATTCAATCCAAAATTCCATCTTTTAATTAAAACTTTTGACAAGTCATGACATCTACGTCTTAATATAAGATACGTGCTTCATATAAGAATGAAGATACAATAAACAATTGAATATTAATTTTAGTAAATGCAAAGAAAGTGAAAAAAATAATTATTATTTACTTTCACATGATGTCATAAACAACAACAAACGTAATATATCATGTCAGACTAAAATGGACGAAGTTCCAACAACAAATTTGACCCGACTTAGACCTATTGAGTATTGACGGGTGGAAATAATTCTGATATATAAATGAGAATGAGATCCGGTGCTTTTCAAATCCCTACTCTTCTTCTGTTATTCTCTCTCTCACGTGATTCTCTTTCTCTCTCTCCTCATTTTTGAAGAAAGATATAGAGAGTAAAAGCATAGTAGGAGTCTGTTTTTGTATAAAGAAAAGCAGCAGAGTCGGCCCATATAAATGCAAGTATGAGAAGAAATCACCCGACTTGGCCTTATTCATTGCATGTTTTAACTGTTCAATTGATTTAAAACTTATTAAATTTGTTAAGACAAACTATTTAGCTATCCCTCTCCACTATATATAGGTATATGTATAAATTTAAAAGTGACATCAAAAGCCACCATTTCTATTAAAATTAGGAATATAAGTTTATTCGTAGTTCATGCTGTATCAATATAACGCCCCTCCCAAGAGACCTATTAACTTAGTATTGTTTTAAGTACAAAATTAAAATTAAATAAGAAACAAAGACTGCTTAGTTGGTATTAGAAACTTCCAATTTAGAATTTTGTGTCGCCGCCTCTATGATTTCTTTGGGAAAATTGTCAAACATACCCTTGTTTTACCCCATATATTCATCCCTCAGTTGAGTAACGTCATTTTTTCTTGGGGGGATTTCATCTATGTCCCTAAAAAAATCTCAAAATTGCGTATATTATTTCAAAATTATGCATTATATTTTTAACAAAAAATATTCTTTGTGAGACCATACTAAAAAAAATGTAAAATTGTAGTTAGAATTGTGTATATATATATATATGTTTGTCTTTGTTGTTGTTTTTTAATTTAAACTGGAAGAATGAATTTTTCTGGTACTTATTTGACCTTAAATGTTGAAAGGTTTACTTTGCTCTACTTCTATATATTTTTCTTAGAACTGAAAAAAATTAACCCGGCCCAATTAATAAGCAATTTTAAGTTAAATATCATTCAATTAGCTATCAATTTGTGTGGAGGTACGATGAAATGCAATTTAATGAGACAATCACGCTTCTGATTTCTTGATTTTTTTTATGAAATGTTAGCTTTTACTTCTAGGTTTCTTGTAGTGATCACACATGTGAGTGGAAGTTATTCAATTCTTTTATAAAGAAAATTCATGAATAACTTCTTATTGTCTTTTTTATTTTCTAATGCACCTATTAAACAAAAGTAACATCAGCAAGTACCTATTTAATAATTTAAAAATCATATGTAAATTTTGTCTTGAAAGAGTAATATGACATGAAAGTTTACGTTGTCTTGAAGAGTAATATGACATGAATTCTTTTATAAAGAAAATTCTGTTTTCACCAGTATTGATTCAGTAACTCTCTCTCTCGCAGAGATTAATTGGATGGAAATGAAATAAGTGCGAGATCCGGTGACAATTCGAGGAGAACCGCCAAGTCACGGCGGAGGCGGAGGTGTGACAGCTCCTTGATCAGGCCAAGGAGGCCTCGCACTTCATCCAGCACATGACCATTCAAGCCAAGCGAACCCCTTCTGGATCCTTTGGTAAATAATTAATTACCATTTCTCTCTTTTTTCTGTTCTTGGAAGTAATTATAGGGTTTACTTTTACTACTTAGTTTAATTAAGTTCTTAATGTAATTAGTGTAGTTAACTTTGTTGATTATCTTCTCTCTTGCGTAATGTATGCTTCAATTGTAGAAGGATTCAAGCATGCATACACTACAGCAAAACAGGACATCCGCGACCGGCATCAGCGACCGCTTCAGTCGCCGGTCGCTGAAGACCCAACAAAAAAAATTAAATAAAATAAAATAAAAAGTTTCGGCGACGAAATCTTCAGCGACCGGTGTCAACAGTTTTCTGCGACCGATTTGACCCGGTCGCTAAAGAGTACCCCTAAAAATCCCGCGGCAATTTCCTTCCCTCTCTGACTTCGCGCGTTTATAATGATGCCAAGTCTCCACTTTTGCAAATATAGGAGAGCTCTACTTTTCATATTTTGTTTGTTTATTTTAAAAAATGTTAGACTACATCAAAGAGATGACATTGGCAATGATATTTCAAGATCCATTTGTTGTAGATCAAATAATTTTGTCTTTGTTTTTTTGAGTGTCAATAGTAAGGAAAATCACATTCCTATGACATCATCAATTGAATAAATAAGTATTTTTTTTTCACCATTTGTGTTGAACAAAGAAATAAAACAAGTATTGATTTCTATTCATTTTCGTATTTAGTACATATTTTTCATTTGTGTTGTAAATAATTCTAAAAAAATAAAAAAAATTGTGTATGCTCTAACATGCACAGAATGTTGTTGAATTAAAGCAGTCATTTGTTGATGTCTCTTTTATTGTTATTCGTTATTTGCTTCTCTGTTCAAATTTATAAGTCCCCGTTGCAACACACGGGCACAATACTAGTAATTATATTTAAACGTAAAGGGTTTCTCAAATGTTTGTGAGTTGCGACATGTATCCGCTCTGGATCCGAATTTGCACTGGATTCGAACCAGATTCGATAATTTACAAATAAGTTATGGGTATCTATTTATCCGGAACTGAAAAATTGGATCCCGAAATATCTACAGGTAAATAGGTATCATGATTCAGACCCAACCCGATTTGAAACTTATAAGTATATGGATTGAAATTCTGACCCAAACACTTTTAGAGTACGTGCGACCCGATAGCACCTCTAGTAAGAGATTCTTAATGTTTCTAGATATAGTAAGGATGATTATGTATTTTTTTTGTTTCTCCGCTATAAAGATAATTTTTGCTCCGCAGCAATGTAAATTTAAATATTGATAACTTAGAAAGGATATCATTTTCAATGAATTTTTTTATAAAACATAATTGAATTTTTTTTTTTTTACGAAATTACAAAAATCATAAGAATCGAAATGCCATTTCGGTCCATTATTTTTTTTTATTCCGGATCGAAATGACATTTCGGCCCGGTCTCCTTTTTGGATTTTCTGTGGTACTGGTTTAACAAGTTTTTATATGAGCCGCCACAGAAAATTCAAAAAGGGGACCGGACCATTTCGGTCTGGAATAAAAAAAAAACGGACCGAAATGCCATTTTGGTTCTTGTAAATTTTGTAAAAAAAAAAAAATAATCATGTTGGTTTCGTAAAATATACTTTTTTAATTATGGTTTATAAAAAAAATTCCATTTTCAATTGGCAAAAGCAGCTTGTCACATGTCCCTGTCAAAGAATTGACAAAGGGTATAATTTTTTATGGGCAAAAGAAGTCTGTTGTAGTGTTGTCATATGCAATTATCAGAGAATATTGAAGCTATAAGACAAATCCCCAATAGCTGTGAAGAAATTTTATAACTAGTTAAAGCTAAAATGTACTTGTATGTGTTCTGTGCAACTTCAATGAAACAACTATCTACTTTTGGGGACGTAACAGTACCAATCATTTATCCTCATTCAATGCAAAATAATGTGATTAACCGTTCGAGAACTCTTGTAGAATATCACAAACACAATTTAGCTTTAAAAATGCAAAAAAAAAATAATCAAGTACGATTATATTGAATAGTTTAGATTGACGATTTGAACTTTAAAAATGAAAATATTGATTCATAGTATAGACCAATCCGCAAGTTTATAATAAAGATTGCCACATGATGGCGCGCCATAGAGGAACCGAGATTACCTAATTAGTATCTCTCCCTCTAAAAACCATGCGTTGATTGTCATCAATAAAACTTGTAGAATATTTAAAATCAATACACAAACCCATCAAAATCTTCTCAAGTGTGCTTTTGAGACCACCACCTCCTGCCTACTCCAAAGCTATCATTTCCAATAGGGAGGTCAACAGCCATGAAATCATCATCCCTACTCCCTCTCTACAAATTTTCTCCATCAAATGCTCTACTATTCTTTCTCCATATATTCACATTATCAAGTACAGTATACACGGCACAAGTTGGAACAACAACCGCTGCACAGAACGACCTGATCGACCAATTGCCGGGCCAACCGGGCCCGGTCAATTTCACGCAGTACTCGGGGTATGTGACGGTCAATGCTACGGCCGGCAGAGCACTGTTCTATTGGTTGCAAGAGGCGCAAGGTGGGTCCGAGGTGTCAGACTCTGCACCATTGGTACTCTGGCTGAATGGAGGGCCTGGTTGCTCTTCGGTTGCGTATGGTGCATCCGAAGAGCTCGGTGTATTCCGGATCAATTCCGACGGAAAGACCCTTTTCTTGAATAAGTATGCATGGAACAAAGGTGAATTTTAATTACCAGTAGTGATATCTCTTCTTTTTCTTCTTCTTTCAGTTCTGATTTTTATTTGTTTGGTGCTTATTTTGAGAATTTTTTACATTCAGAATAACTTGATGTTAAAAGGCTCTGAATGTGCCACGTGATAAATATTGCTTCAGTGTTAAAGCTATGAGCTGGATATGACTTACAAGTAGAAATAAATAACCAGATTGGAATTGGAATGGTGCAAATAATGAGCAACTTTCGTGATCACGCATTTTATTTTTTTAGGAATATTTTTTTAAAGAAGTGATAATTGCAATTCCATCTGTACCTCTTACTTATATTTAATAATTAAAAATACATTTATATTTAATAATTAAAAATGTTTATACTTTATATTACTAAAATAAACTCCTAAAGTTATATAGTTTACTTATTTGATAAAGTATTAAATTTGAATTTTCTATAATTATTCAGTAAAAAATGATAATTTATATACTATATATAGATACTAATTAGTTTATATATTAACAATTTTTCATATTAAAAAAAATTCAAGTACAAGTAACGGATGAAGAACATTACATACAAGTATAATTTTTTTTTATTTTTTTTCCTTTTGAGAAGAATATTCGTCGCTTTCTCCTTCCGGTCCCCACCTCCTACCCATAGTCCGGTGGTCCAATATAATTGATGAATATTTTTTTTTGTTTCTCCTTAATTTCAACCTTGAGATCTTGAGGGATTCACATCAGCTGAAATCCAAGATCTATAAACAGTAACTCTGAAATTTCTGAAATCCGATATCCAGTCGTCCAACTTTTTCTGTGCACGTATCCTGAAACAGCTGGTTTTTCTGTGTACGCATCTGGAAACAATTCAATGGCTGGATTCGAGATTTCAGGAATTTCAGAATTACTGTTGATGATCTCGGATTTCAGCAGATTTGGATCCGACCTTGAGACCTTCCAATGAAACCTTCCAATTAATAGAATTCTATTTGTGTTAGATCATCTTTATATATTTTACAGGAATCGTAATTTTCAATATGACACTTATAATTTCAATTACAATAATATGAAACACTTATAAATTCAGCTATTAATAATATCTTAAAATATTACATAAGTTTTTACAATTATTTCGTAAGTGATATGAACATTTTCATCTTTACAATGGTAAGAAATTGCTTTATTTATTAATTCAAAAAAAGTTTAATTACGAAATTAAATTTGTTAAGTATAAATATTCTAAAATTAATATGATAACATTTTTAAATTATTGATGTAACAAATTAATTTAAAATTTAAAATTATAGAGAGGGAGATGTTTACAGATATTTGTTCAAAGCCAGCCCTCAATCATTAGTTATCTTTGTATTCATTCATATAAAAATTATTTATATTTGGACACTTCTATTTATCTTATTAGCGGCGGAAAAATTGACATGAAAATGACTGTATTGCATTGAAACCGACACCATAAAAAATAATATTGTATCATATTTTTTTTGTCTTTAGTATGAAAGCTATCTAAATCGTAATAATAGAGTCAAAAGTGAAATCACTTGCCATATTGAGCACTCAAAAAGGCATTTAACAACCTTTTAAACAATATAGAAAATGCTTAGTCCCCATGGTCATGTTTGGTTGTGGAGTAACTTTAATCCGGATTAAATTGCTTACTCCAAGTTAAGGTGGAGTAAGTTAATCATATTTGGTTGGGTCATGCAACTTAAGCAACGGATTAAGTTACTCTAGAAATATCGTTGTCTGTTGTCTAATGAAGAGAGAGAAAATAAAAAAAATAGAACTAGTGTATGACAGTGGGCCCCATGACGTGGAGTAAGTTAATCCATCTGAAGAGGTGGAGTAACTTACTCCAGATTAATTTAAATCTTACTCCAACTTACTCCATCAATTTTACTCCATGTTTGGTGGATTAAGTGTGGAGTAAGAGAGTTAATCCACCTCTTACTCCACAACCAAACATGGCCCATAGGAATAAAACATAAGAGATCAAGGGCTTCTGAATAAATTTCAACTCCAAGGGGCGGACCCAAAATTTTTGTCAGGGGGCAAAAAAATATCGAATTGGGTTTAAATACCTAATTGGGTTTAATCCATTAACCAATTAGGTACTCGACAAAAAACAATGCTTTAACTTATACTTTCCAATGTTTTGACTTGTAATTTCTGATGCTCTGACTTATAATTTTAATTACTAATCAAAATTCGACAAATTTATTTCAATTTTAATCCTAAATTTAACCCGAATTACAAATCAAACATTCAGAGGAGGGCAAAAAAAATTTCAGGAGGGAACAAAGTTAGTCGGAACCGATAAATCTCCACTAAAACTCAAAATACAGGGGGCAGCTACCCCTGAAATACTCTGGATCCGCCCCTATCAACGCCCCTATTGTATATATTTGTTTATTTTATGGATTTGGATCTCACTTTTTCCCGCCATTATAAATTAATGCAACTTTCATCCTACTACTTTGGCATTATTTTCATGGATACTACTATTATAATATAAGTAACTTTTGTAGTTTTATACTTCTATTATAGATTTGAGAATTTTTCATTACTGTTTCTTGCAAGTTGAACTACTAGTTATTGGGCTTTGTGCCTAAATTTACACCGGTAAGAAAGTCCCCTAGTCCCAACCATATTTGGGCTTTATTTGAGAGAAAGAAATATCCTTGCCTCTTACCGACTCCGTGCGCACACGAACTAAAAGCAAATATGTGACGGTTCGGAGAGTTCGAAACCCGGCGTCCGGCCTTGTATGGCCTGATACGGTTCGTCGCAGTCCTTGTTTCAGCGTCCGCTTTCAGTGCCTCTCAAGTATCTCTTGCGGCACAGTGGGACGGTGGTACCCCGTGTCCGGGGCTTGTTCCGTGAGCCTCTTCTGTTTATTGCCCATGAGGTGTTTGATGAATTGTCTGAGACTCTGAGGTGTTATTTTCTCCTAATAGGGAACTATCACTAATTCACTATTCTTCTTAATTGTTAAGTTGGTCATACTATGCTTCTTAATTCACTATTCTTCTCGTGTCCAAGGGCCTGTTATCACTAAATATCATGTTCTTTGGTACTTTATTATGTTAAGTTGGTCATACTATGCTTGTAATTTACGAGCTACCTGAAAGTCTGTGCCATGAGTCCATGACAGGTCATTGTTAAGTTCTTCATATAATTATTTTTCTGCCTGGCTTATGTTTTACTTGATACTTTATTATTTTTGCTTTTAAACTTTTTTCTAATCTTTCTTGGACTTGTTTGTGATTTTACCATGCTATGATCATTTTCTTTATTAGGTAGTGAGTGACACATACTGATATTAAATTATGATAAATGGCAGTGGCAAATATCCTTTTCCTAGATTCTCCGGCAGGGGTTGGCTTCTCATATTCTAATACAAGCTCAGATCTTTACAAGTTCGGTGATGCTAACACAGGTATGTGTGTGTGCGCTCCTGTGTCTGCAATTTCGTCTTGATGCAGTTTGATGTAACTTTGATGTTGCCGTTTGATTTAGCTGTAATGTAATTCTAATTGATATAGAATTGTGAAAACAAACCATCTTCTTTTTGTGTCTGTTCTCATTTCTGTGTGTCTGTACATTATTTTTTTTATGGGACAGTAGCCAATTGAAAACAGTTGTCCACCTTGCACATTTGCAACGTACACTTAATTTCCTAGGATTTTGGGATCCAATTATCTCGCTTATAATGTGGTTTATTGGTCGTTATTTTATTGTAGCTCGGGATTCATATGCTTTTCTATTGGGATGGTTTGAGAGGTTTCCCAAGTACAAATACAGGGATTTCTATATCGCAGGAGAGAGCTACGCTGGTAAATTTTCTCCACTACATTTTTTTTATGCATGTTGATTGCATGTTTGCACAAACCTATCTTGAAGATTAATCTAAAATTTGAAGAAATTGTTAGGGCACTACGTTCCCCAGCTATCACAAATTGTTTACGAGAAAAACAAAGGCGTAGAGAATCCCATTATCAACTTCAAGGGATTTATGGTAACATGTTTTCCTTTTCAATGTTGTTTATGTGCATTTTTAAATTCTTCCTTTAATTATTAATTAGTTGCTTTTCTTATGGTAAGGGATCATCCTTTTACTTTGCTTCTTTCTGTGCTTCCCTAAAATTATGAATATGAAGTGTTAGGCCTGATATATGAGCTGAGTAGGGAATATGAAGAGGATACACATTTTTTCTGATTAGATTTTGCTATCCAAAATATAAAAGATTGATCTAGTGACATACTAGGTCAGACCCATTTCATCTTAAAATGTTAAGCAGAATACCTACCATAAACTGCACATTTACTGATTTCCAATCACGTATATTTAACTGGAACTACACCCAATCAATCAAATATTAGGTCGGCAATGCAGTTACAGATGACTACAACGATTATATAGGCCTATTCGAGTTCTGGTGGAATCACGGGCTTATCTCTGACAAGACACATCACAATTTGAAATTGGTCTGCCCAATGGACTCTTCTGAGCACCCCACAAATGCATGTAATGATACCATCAATACAGCCTATGATGAGATGGGGAACATTGACCAGTACAGCATCTACACTCCCACATGTAAGAAGGCTAGCAGCAAGCGCAAGCAACTTAGAGCTGGCTATGTGAGAACTCCTGCCACTATTTATAATCTTCTTTGATGTGTTTAGTTATTAATGTGATAAGGTGGGTGACAGATAAGATTACAATTTTCGTTCATGAGAAAAAAATGGATTAAATTATGAACATGCCTATCAGTTTGAAGGTTTTGAGGATGTTCTGCACTGTGATTGTCTCGAGTCGTGTCAGTTTCACTTTTGGTTGGGTTTCTGTGCATAAATTAATTAGTGTCATCCTTTCATTAGTGTCAAAAGTAACTTCTAATATTTTTCAAATGCAGTAGAAAAATCTTGGTCCAAATTAATTGCTGTTTCAGTTCCAAAGAAAAAAAAAAGAACATATACAGATATACTTCCTGAAATTGTTGACCATGCTATTGTATGAGATAACTGGGATTCTGAATTTGCTTGATTTTTAAGTTCTGATGCTTTGAAAAGTGATTAACTAACGGTGAAAAGAAATACTTGTACTCAGCGTTTGATGTTTGGAGGTTATGACCCATGCACAGAGATCTACTCTACAGAATACTACAACCACCCAGCTGTGCAAAAGGCTCTGCATGCAAATGTTACAAAAATCCCCTACTCTTGGCAGACATGCAGGTTTGTTAAAAAAAAAATTAAAAAATCCTTAACTGAGCTAGTAATTTTGTCCTTTTTTATTCTTGCAAGTGTGTCAGTGCATTAAACTTGGTTTACATATTGTAGTGTCCGGGCTTAGCAATTGTGTCCAAGTTGACTCATATATTACCTAATTAATTACATTAGGGAAAAAGGAAAGAAGTAATAGGATTGCCCAGCAAACTGGTAAAATAACCACTGGCAGGATCTTTCTGAGTAGGTCCTTTGCCCAATATAACTTCTATTGCACATATTTTCCAAATGATCTGATAATTTATGTTTGGTTCTTCTTTTTGAACAGTGATATAGTCGGAGTTTATTGGGGTGATTCACCAAGATCCATGTTGCCCATCTATGAAGAGCTCATCGCGGCTGGGCTAAAGATTTGGGTTTTTAGGTACTACAAAATTGTTTGCATATGACCATCAAATTAGTGAAATATGACATATCTAGATCTCCTCCAATACTGTACAGTTATTCAAAATTTCTCTAAATCTTGCACTTTCTAACACTTACCATTATGCGGTGTTGCAGTGGTGATACAGATTCAGTGGTTCCTCTGACTGGCACGAGATATTCCATTGACGCCTTGAATCTTTCTACTGTCACAAGTTGGTATGCATGGTATGATGGCACCGGAGAGGTACTCAATTCCAACCCGCTATTAAAATACTGAAATCTTTGCCCCTGTAGAAGCACAACAAGCCAAGCTATTATATATAAATTCTTAAACAATAACTCAGCCAGATTTTACTAGTGTCATCAACTAGTCCTAGTCGAGATTTTCTTATTGAGTGATTGAACAAGTGGTTATCAAATTTTCCCTAATGCATATTTGGTTTGCTGAACTCGATTTGTTTCTCCCAAACCATTGATTTTTGTTTATCCTCATTTGTATCGAATGCACAGACGTCGACATTTTTTAGTTTTTATAGTGACAGTAGCCTGCTTATGTCTTTGGTTTTGCTATCAGGTTGGTGGATGGAGCCAGGTGTACAAAGGTCTGACACTTGCAACCGTAAGGGGTGCAGGCCACGAGGTTCCTTTGCATCAGCCATTTCGAGGCCTAATTCTTTTCAAGCATTTCATAACCAATAAGCCTCTACCTAGTGGCAACAACAAGAATTAAACTTGGAAGCAATTTAAAAAAGATTGGTCATTGACAAAAAAAAATTGTACTTGTTTTTCCTCTTCTTCTTTTTTTTTTTTTTTTAAATTTCTGAGAGGGAAATTCTTTATACGAAAAAAAAGATAAAATTACACAGTTCCTTATGTCTCTATTGGAAAGTGTAAATCAACATATATATATATTTCAATTAATTCAAAATTTCTCAAGATAGTTGTATTCAAATAATTCTTACTATATATCATTAAACTTGTCATTGCCATTCTCAAGCCATACTATTTTGTTTGCATTATTATTATTGTGGTTAGATCAGAGGCTCTGACACGTTTTAACCAAAATCTTTATAGTTAAGATGATTTATCAGTTCTTTAAATAATGCATCAAAATATAATTTGTAATTAATTTAGCGTTATAATTTCCAACATGAAATAGTGTTGCAGTAAACAATTGCACTTCTCATTAATTTTTCATCATTCCTATTTCTTAAGAAAGAAATATAGGGGAGGAATTTGAAATATCCACAACCAACTTATTTTCCACAACCCAACCCTAATCAAATTAATGTAACTCTTCAATTATATTTACATGGTTTAATCATATAACTGTTCTCTTATAATTTGTCTGACATTTAATGCAATCGAAATTGTCCGGAAGAGTGTGGACATAAATATGCATCAAAATATACAGCAGGTAAAAAAAGGATTTCTGTGACGGGTGAAACTGTTTTGTTATGATTTCGATTGATACCTCTGTAACGGTTAATCGTAGATGTACAAATATTTCGCCGCCGAGTTCCTGTTTTCTGTTGTCGAGGATCTTCTGTATCTATCCGTGCGGCTAGAATAACAAAGCACTTAAAAATATAGTGCAAATCTGTCCCTCGACACGGATAACACATAACATCCGCCACTAATTTTCTGGGCCACGCGAGACAGCTGGTACCGATTAAAAAGTAGCCCTTTTACTTATGCCCCATTAAAAATTGCAAATTATACAATCTTATTCTATGTAGGGATGGCAATGGGCCGAGCCCACATGCATTTTGCTAAGCTCATGCCTGACCTGCCTGTTAAAAATTAATGGCCCACCTGCCTGGCCCAATCTAATGGGCCTCGAAATCCATGCCCGGCCTGCCCATGGGCTTTTTCCTTATGCCCATGCCTGCCTGATCAGGCCCATGGGCTGCCTTACCCGACCCGGCCCTGCAATGCCCAGTCAAAAAACAACCAAAAACTATATTTTCAACAAAACAGCAATCAACAGAAACATAGTTTAGCACAAAAAAATAGCAAAAACACAAAAAAATGTAATTTAATACAACAAACAATTGATTTTTAAATAATACATCAAACACAACAACATAATTCAGCACAAAATAATTCAGCACAATTTATTGTAATACTCATCACTGGTACACTCATCAACTCGACTTTTGCAACTTTTGCAAATCCATTCGCATTCCCTCACTCATGTCCTTGAAAGGCTACAGCATTGAATTACAATAAATTTAGTTAGTTGAAAGTATATTATTAGTATATCTTCTAAATTAATATATCTTTTGACCTGCATACATGAAATTGAGTATTTGAGTTGCTGTTTTGTTGTTCTGATAGCCAGCTTTTAAAAATTCATTCTGGACAATCTACAAAGCCAAATTTTTTGTTCTTTTTATGAAAATGTAGAGGAAAGTCTCATCTGTATGCATGCAATTTTTAGGATTTTTGTAATTTTCTAGCTATTTTTAACAGATGTTTGAATGCAGGGGACAGATTAATAAGAGATGCAGAAAACAGCAGTTTTTATATTTTTCAGAAAGTGAACTTTAAAAATAGCTAGTAAAGCATAGAAAAATGCTATAAATGTAAAATTTGGGTCTAAAGTGTGTGTTTTTGAGTCCTTTATTTACCAGTATGGTTTATTTTGTATTTTGGTCCCTGTACCAGTCTGCACTGACTGGTTTACTAGAACAGGTCATTTTTGTTGTTTTGAGGGCTTTCTTTGTACCAGCAGCACTTGCACAGTGCTTTGTTGCTAAATTTAGACTTGGTACTGTACCAGAGGTCAGGTAAGGGGCTTTCCAACATGGCAAGAGGGCTGGTCAAGGTTGGGACAAGGTTTTAGTAGCTAAAGAGCCATTGTTAGGGTACCAGTAAAAAAAGTAAGCATCAAATAAGCTCCAGAATTCAATTACTTCACCATATTTAGATACAAAAATATAGCTTAGAATTTAAAATAGGCAGAAAGGCCCCTGTTTTGTTTAAAATCATGTTTTAGATGTTATTTTACTTGAAATAAGGAAAATTGAAAAAAGGAGTTACCTCAACATCATTACTAATAACAAAACACTGAACCCACTACTCTTCCTCTTCTTCTATTCTGTTGATCTGCATGAAGAGGTTGGTAGAACAAGATTAGAGTTCAATTTTCTCTAGAAGTTATACTAATAAGGTTAGACCCAAACCCAACAAGGCAGCAAGCAACAGCCAAACATCAGGATGATTAGGGGTACTTGATGTTGGTGTTGCGGTTGCAGCAGTACCTGATGCCGGTGTCGCACTTGTTGTCGATGTCGCACCTGATGCCGGTGTTGCACTTGAGCCCACTCAGGGGTAGAGGATGCATCCTCTTGATTAGTCGGTTCTTGCGGGGTTGCCATGATAATATCTATAGGGGTTGCCATTTTGCCTACATAAAAAAGAGTATTTTTAATTAGTAAACACCCTTCTATATTCTATAAGCTCCAAAATGGTGCTGCCATCCAAGTAACATGATATTGATACCATAAGTAATAATTGTAATAGTTCTCAGAAAATATTAATATAATAGAAATAATTAGTCCAAAGAACGCTTGTCTGATACCATTTAATCCTTGATTATTCATTAATATCTTTTGAACAATAGCATATTTTAATTACCTTTATGCGTTTTCTTTTTTGTTTTCAATTCCTATTTAATCCGGATTCTGACCCAAACAATTAATTGGAATCTCTCTCGTATGACTACAGAAATACAACTCTATCATTGACCTTTTCCCTGGCTGCATTCAAAATAATTAATCCATTGATTAATCCTTTCTAATACTTGACTATTTGACTTTGATGTGTTCTTGTCGTATCTTTGCCCGAATATCTCAAAACTCCACACAAATTAATGATCAAATAATTCTACTCCCTACGATCTACAAAGAAAATCTTTACCTTGTAAGAGATTAGTTTAGCTTATGTCTTAAAGAATCTCCAAGTTGCTGCGTGTTTTACAGTTCAGTTCAGTGATTATATTGTTTGTTGCTCTGATTCTGTAATTATCCGTTCACACTAGCACTAAAATTGGAGCTCTGGCGGAGATCTGGCGGAGTGGCCGCGGCGATTCAGCGGAGTGGCGGAATGAAGTAGAGAGAGCAAAAGGAGAGAAATGAAAGAGAATAAGAGATGGAGAGAGTGACAGAGAAGAGATGGAGAGAGTGACAGAGAGAGCAAAAGAGACTAACTCCAACTTGTTGTATACAGAATACAGTATAACATATAGGCCCAACGGGCTGCCTGTGGGCTTCGGTTCAAGCCCAAGCCTGGCCCATCACAGCGCCGGACTGACCGGGTAACAGGCGGGCCGGGTGGGTATGACCGGGCCTCCGGGCCAATTGGGCTTTTTTGCCATCCCTAATTCTATGTGATTAAGGTATTGTTTTCATGCGTATTGTGGAATAAGGTATTGTTTTTTTTTTATTCTTTCAAAATATCTGTCTCGTTATAGTGGCAAGAATGAATTTAGTATTTAATATTGTTGAGAAGAATGATTTATTCATTCATTTTATGAATTAGACCACAAAATTTATAAATTACTTATTCGAAAACAAAATAAAAAACGTGTATAGTTCTTATATCACATACTTCAAAGGTTTTTTTTTCTTTTCAAAATAATCATGTTTTGTTATATCATGCGAAAGATCTCCCAGATTTACAAAATTCCTTCAATTTTCAATTAGGAAAATTGCACCATTATATAATTTTATCAAATTTTAGTATAGATAGAATACATTGAATATTTTTTTGTTTCTTTTTATTTGCAAGTTTTTACATTAAAAATTACCCTGGTGGAGTTACTACACCATTTCTTCCGTTTTAAAATAGGATCTAAACTTAATCATACAAAATTAAAAATCATGTATTATCTTCATTCCGTCCATTGTTCTATTTTATGAACATGCAGACTACAAGGTAAAAAGTTGTACTTTCCTATTTGATATTAAATGGACCATAAAAAAATACCTAAATAATAAAATATATCAACTAAACTCTTTAAGTTTTTTTTTTTTTATATCTTGTCCTCCCAAATTTTTTTCATAACATTTAATGTCTGCATAAAGTATAATTATTTAGACAATCAAATAAAAAAAATCAGTTTAATTATGCCATCCTTTTTCTAATTTGAGCTCCTATATATTCACAATTAGGAAACAACAGCTTTTCTACGGAAAATGACCATGTTTAAGAATAATTAGTTAGCATTCTTATTTAAAAAAGATTATTAAGAAAAATCAAAATGCTTAGTTGAAGCAACACAAAACATCTGTTATAGTTGGGATTCAGATCAGCTGAAATTCAAGATCCATGAACAGTAACCCTGAAATTCCTGAAATCCGAGATCTAGCTGTCCAACTTTTTCTGTGCACGTATCTCGAAACATCTGATTTTTCTGTGTACGCATCTCGAAACAATTCAATAACTGAATTCGAAATTTCAGGATTACTGTTGATGATTTCGGATTTCAGCAGATTTGGATCCGTTATAGTTGTTATCATTGCTAAAAGTTGAAAGGAAAGACCAATTAATGCAGTTGGGCCACCAATCTTTTTTTTGAAATGCCATGATAGAAGCTTCAGGCAGGGGCGGACTCAGGAATTTGATCAGGGGTAGGCACAATGAATTAATCAAAGCAGCGGACTGGACCAATGAATATATTAAAGCAACAAATCTGTTATTCTGAGCCAGAAGTAGACACAGGAATAAAAATACAATGGGCCTAAAAATAAATTAAATTAAGGAGTAGGCAAGTGGGCCTTATGGGTCCGCCCATGGCTTCAGGTGGTATTGCATTTAACATTCGGCCACCAATCTTATACTCATAAATGCAACCTCTCCTTTTCATTCTTTGCAAACATGGTGTCTGATCTCTCGCTTGCATTAATTTAAAATCATTGCATCATTGATTAAAGTTTCAAAATATTAGACTATCAATATTTCAAATTTCTTGTTTATAATACATTAAATTAAGTACACTGAATATCTTTTTGATAGAAAAAACGTCTATGCTTTACACTTAATTTTTATTTGAATGATGTCACATCAATTATAAAAAAATAAAGAGTATGTTGACTGATTGTTAGTATATATATACAATGTTAACCAATAAATAGATTTCTTCCGCGGGAAAAATAAGGATGATTTGGGAAAATTTAAAATATCATTCTCGATTTCAATTTTCTTTGTTTGGCTAGACCATACAAAAAGTTGAAATATGCTTACATGTAAGATCTATATTAATATGAATAAATGTCGTTGAAGAAAACAAAGGTGACCTGAGAATGCCAACAGGCAACAGCGTCTCTGTTCGGGAGCTCCACCCCCATACTCTATACCCTTGGTTCTTCCGTGGCACTCTTCTTTATGGGCAATTCATGTAGCCATAATTATAGCATCAAATGTACTAGTCCATTCTTTCAAAACAGACCCTATATATTGTATACTATTCAGAAAAATCTCATTACAACATACAATGCTAGCGTTGAATTTACATCATTTTTTTGGTAACGAACAGAAACCATACAAGAACCATAATAATTATCGACATACATACATATAACGCCTCTCCCTGAACAAGAAGATTTTTCAAGAATGAAATTAACCAATAAAAAGCATCAAATGAGAAAACAATAATTTTGTACCAATCTGGATCTTCTTCAAGCCTGTTCAAGACCACAATCGACCTGCCCCAAAAGAATCATCCATCTCTGACATTTTAGAATCCTATTTATTTAAGGCAACAGCCAACTCCAAAAAGAATCATTTCAGGTTGGAGCCGTTAACATGGAATCATCATGCACAGCCTTACTTCATAAACTCTCTCTATTTAAATCTCTAATTTTCCTTCTCCATCTATTCACATTCCTATGCACAGCATACACCGCACAACCACCAACTGTCTTAAAAGATGCTGCACAAAATGATCTCATCCACCAACTGCCAGGTCAACCCGGTCCAGTCAACTTCACGCAGTATTCGGGGTATGTCACAGTCAATGCTACGGCCGGCAGAGCCCTTTTCTATTGGTTGCAGGAGGCTCAGGGTGGGTCCAAGGTGTCAGACTCGGCGCCATTGGTACTGTGGCTGAATGGCGGGCCGGGATGCTCTTCCATCGCATATGGCGCGTCAGAAGAGTTGGGTGCTTTTCGAATCAACTCTGATGGAGCGACGCTCTACTTGAATGAATATTCATGGAATAAAGGTTAATTTTGTGTACTGTAGGGATTTTATATTGCTACTGAATCAAACAGTACCTCTTCCCTAATTTATATTACATAAATAAGCCACAAATTGTGTTAAATTGTAGTGGCGAATGTGCTTTTCTTGGAATCTCCTGCCGGAGTTGGCTTCTCCTATTCCAATACCACCTCAGATCTTAGCACTTGTGGTGATAATAGAACAGGTACATGTCGTTTTGAATTTTCTTTTGTCAATCAGCAAGGCATTTATTAATCTTTTCTATACTCATTATTAAATATTTTTTGTTTTGGTTTGGTTTGAGATGTTTAATTATTGTTCTACTGTAGCTTCGGATGCATATACTTTCTTGTTGAATTGGCTTGAGAAGTTCCCCAAATACAAATACAGGGATTTCTACATTGCTGGAGAGAGCTACGCCGGTAATTAATTTCTCTCTTCTGAGTAACTTCAGATCCATTCTTCAGCTATGCAAATTGAAATTTATGTATACAATTTTTATGAATAAAATTGCTCACCATTTTATTATAATAAATTTGATATATTGTCAGGGCACTATGTTCCTCAGCTATCCCAAATTGTCTATGAGAAGAACAAAGGCATAAATAAACCCATTATCAACTTCAAAGGATATATGGTAATTCATTTCCCTATTTCAAACTAGCATCTGTTTAGCTTCAGTGTGCAAAATGGCCACCGTTAAATTGCATTAAAAATCAAGTAGCATTTGAAGTTATAGCTACATGACAGTAGTATGTACATAATAATTGCCCTCCTTAAAAATGGATCAATCAGTAACTTCCTCTCTATCTAAATCTTCATCTTTTGTTACCTTATAGAATAAACGATCGATATCCTAAAGTTTAAAATATGCACATAAAGCTTTGTATCATCAACAGCACAGTGCGTGTGACACACTTGACATGCACCCAGTTTTCTAATTTTGGATTTTAAATTAAAATGACATATTACCATTTGTGGGAAAAAAAAAAAAAGTAGTACCAACATTCTGTTACATATTCAGCTTGAAAATTAGGGTAATGTCAATAAACTAAACTATAACATAACCCACACAATTACTTCTAATGCAATTACACACTTATGTAATTAGCAACTGAAACAATATGATCAATATTAGGTTGGCAATGGACTGATAGATGACAGCAATGACTACAAAGGGATGTTTGAATACTGGTGGAACCATGGATTGATATCTACCGCTACATATCAACTCCTACAAAGTGCTTGTGCATTCAATTCTTTTATAAGTCCCACCGGCGCATGTATGAATGCTCTAGATAAAGCCTATGATGAACAAGGTAACATTGACTGGTACAGTCTCTACACACCCAAATGCCAGAAGTTTCTTTCTACAGTACTCACGCGAAGACAATACAGAGCTGGACATGTAAGAATTCTTGCGATTATCTATAATCTTTTGAAATTGTATTTGTTTGTTAATATACTCCAAAGTTGGAAAATCACTTGCAATATTCCTCCAACAAAAATAAGAAGTCAACATTTTAAATTCAGTAAGTCTGATTGTTCATATTATTATTAGAAAATATTTGATGGCTACATATGAAACGATGATAAACACCCATTACAGCAGAGAAGTTTGTTATCTGCAAACATGATCAAAAGAGTAGGCTTAATTTGTTAGAGTAAATCATAAATTGGTAACTTGGAGTTAACTCGGGCGTCTTTTTCAATCGTCTGCATAGCACCTATTGACTTATAGAAGAAACAGGCACCGAGCTGAACAGGGCACTGACAGAAAGGTGACTGTGTCAGTGAGTTTTTGCCAACTGAGGGCCTTATGATGAACAGAAACAAGAAAGAACATGAGTGATTTAACTGAATTCATACATGTCTGCATGTAGGTTAAGACCAATCTGTTCAGATTTTCCACGTGGAATTGGAATTTTGAATGTTTCTGATGTAGCATTTTCAAAATAAATGGAGAAGTCCAACAAGTGTCATGTCCATAGTTTGCTTTCTTGGGAATTAAATTAATAACTCTTAAAAGTTATTCTAATACTGTAACACTTTATTAGGCTTTAGAAATAATTTTCTGATACGTGTGGCGATAAATCCTTTTCAGTTTACAGTACTTAACTATACCGATAAAGAAGTATTTGTTCTCAGCCTTGGTTTGCAGGTTATGACCCGTGTACAGAGATATACACTAGGGAATACTACAACACCCCAGCTGTGCAAAAGGCTATGCATGCAAATGTTACAGGCATCCCCTATGCTTGGGAAACATGCAGGTTTGCACTATATATTCCATCTGAAAATCATCAGTTCAAGCCTTTTTGCATGCATATCTTATTTGATTTGTCTTGTGGGACTCTATAACCAGGGCCCAGGGGCAGTAGAATTTCTGATTTGACTGATAGCATGCCAAGGAAAAAGGGGGTTACTTACATTTCTGTAAATGGAATTCAGTGGCAAATGGATATAACAACTTTTAACATAATGTTTTAATACATGGCTTCAGTAATTAAGCAATGCATGCAACTTTTGTTTACGCTTCATATTGCTCTGACATGTGGTGACACCGAACAACCCATTAGACTTGTATTAAAATATTACATCACATCAATTCTATATGCTATTTATATTCAAATAAAAAGGCATTTTATGAGTTCTTTGAAAAATGTACTTGTTTCAATGTGCTTCTTCTGAAACTATAATAATTATTAATATATGTAATTTTTCTGGTAATCTTGAAACAGTGATACAGTATGGACCTATTGGAGCGATTCACCCAGCTCCATGTTTCCCATCTATCAAGAACTCATTGACGCTGGACTGAGGATTTGGGTTTTCAGGTAAGACAAAAATAGAAAGAAAAAAAAAAAAACCTGTTCTGCACAAGTTTATGTACGCAACAAGTCTAAGAGTTGGATACTTGTACTTTCTAACAATATAATTGTCATTTGGTTTAAACAGTGGAGATACAGATTCAGTGGTGCCTCTGACTTCCACGAGATACTCGATTGATGCCTTGAACCTTCCTACTACCACTAGCTGGTACGCGTGGTATGACTATACTGCAGAGGTAAATTAGCCCCCAACTGCAATGCGAATATTAACAACTGTCAAATCTTCAAATACTCTAATTTCTAAACTGTTTGCAAATAAAATATATATACTCAAGTTGCCATATAATGCGCCTTTGCATGTTTGTCAGGTGGGTGGATGGAGCCAGGTGTACAAAGGTTTGACACTAGCATCGGTGAGGGGTGCCGGCCATGAGGTTCCTTTGCATCAGCCACTTCGAGCCCTAATTCTCTTCGAGTATTTCTTAAATGATAAGCCTCTGCCAAGTACAACCCCAAAGAGTTGATCGGAAAAAAAGAAAAGGAGAACCAAGTATGCGTAACACAAAATTTTACAAAAATAGCTGGTCCTTTGCATATTAAACCATGCTAATATCGATACAGATGTGTTGTTATTTGTTTTGTATTCATTGATTCGATACAGATGTGTTGTTATTTGTTTTGAATTTATTGATTTGCATCAGATGGACAAGTGCATATGTTCTTTTGGCTCCATAGGATGCATACACAAGTTTCGGGTTTTTTTTATTTCTGAACACCATGTATTCAAATAAATTCAGTTGGTAAGCTATACAATTATATTTATAAATGAAGCATTGCTTGATTATCATTTAGCAATACACTCTTGGTTTCCTTACAATGATAGATGTGCATGAAGATTATGGCCGGCTATGGTGATTAATAATATTTGTAGCTTGGGGTTAAATATTAACTGAAAGTTCAATCGGATCCAAACCCTTCATGTAAGATATTCATATCAATGGTTATGTATATGAAAACCGTCGGTGATGATCACAATCACTGACCATTTATAAGCGTCAGTGATTGTCTATCTCATCATAACAGGATCAGAACCATCATTGATATCAATTTACAACCGTCAATGATGATGCGTACGTTATGTACTAGTGCATTCTGAATTATTGAAATTTTTGCAAATTTAATGTTCGTTCAGGAACACATTGCCAATAGCCAATAGCCAATAGCCAATAACCAACCTTTTTCTTATTAATATATTTGTTGGCACTAAGCCAACCACATTTGATGAATGATACCATTAATGAGTTTGTCCAGAGCAACTATAATCTTCATCGTTCCTTAAAACTACTGTTGAATTGTATGTGTACGGATACCTTGTTGCCACAACCGTACTAGCGTTTCCAATGCTGATAAAAAAGAACATCAATTGTTGAGGCTGTTGTGCTTCGAGTTTCGTAATTGGTTAAACAGCTATTTTAAACTTTTTATATTATGCTATTAATTAAATTATAATCGAGTGTTTAATTTAATGCAGAAAACTGTAGGGTTTCAAACGGATATTATCCGCCTGAATTCATATCCATATGCGAATTAGATTTATCTAATATCTAAATATCCTTGCGGGGATACAACATGTATATGGTTTTAAATTTTAGTTATCCATTTTTAAATCGATATACAACATATCTGATCTATATATGGATATATCCATTTTCATCTAATAACCAACTTATTCATATCCATATTAGAAAATAAAAAAGGGATGTGAATATGTTTTACCAACTATCCAATCTATATCCGATCCGTTTGCACACCTACAGATTGAATTGGGATTGATCCTTTTGCTAAGGCAACAACGCGCAACAATTCACATTTTTTTCTCGGATTATACCAAAAAATAAGGGGATGGTATGTACAAGATGTAGTATAGTATGGTCATTATGTGTTTTAGAATAATATGTAGTTAAATTCAGAATTTTACCAAGCATTCGTATATATTGTTTTTCCCTTAGTTTTGTATAACTGCATGAGTATTAAATATAACAATTTTAAAATACTTCACACCCTCATTTCACATATCTACTTGAAACTACGTACACACAAATATTATTGTTCAATACAACAGGGGACACAAATCATGAATAATTGCACTGAATTATATAGGGATCAAGCTAACTCCCGATTATTATTATTGTTCCGGATCTTAAACACTTTCTCATAGATTGCTGCTTTTTTTCTCTGAAGTTTTTCAATCCGCTCCTTGATATTAAGCATTGTACTTAGTCGATTTGTTTGAGACATATCTTTCTCCCATTTTGCAATCTGACGATCAAGGGCTTGAATCTGTAACAATACAGTTTATATATCTATCAATCAAGGTTCTTTCCACCTACCCGACAACCAAATCAGGAACTTTATGTATTTAAAACCATTCAATGATAGATAATAACAGAAAGTAAAATATATATGCGATTTGTAATAGAGAGAGAAAAACTCACTTGGCGACTAGGCCAGCGCTGCAGTCCATTTCTTCGGCAAACATGTTTCAGTGCAGTGGAACAAACTCCAAGCTTCTTTGCAGCTTCTGCTATTGGAAGGTGCAAGTAATGTGCCAGTTCAGGTAGCCCCATGCTTGCTGTTCGTTGGCGCTGTCAGATGCATTCACCAAGATACATTTAATTTTATCATTTTATTATAATTAAAGATAATAGTGTGTATCTATATATTATACTTTTAAGCATTTTCACAAACAAACCTGTAGTGCTAATTGATTTCCTGAGGAACGGCGGTTGGTATCAGCAGGTTCAACAGGTACATCTTGTGGGGTATCTGGAATGTCAATAGCAGTGCTACTGGAATTACCATCTGTAGGCATAGCAGGTGATGAGATCAAATCCAACGGAGGATTTTCCATCTGAGTTAGAGTAGGTATCATAGCTGTTGGTGCCGGTATTTCAGGTAAATTGAAGCTAGGTTCACTATCCTCAAATAAATCATCTTGAGTATATGATGATTCTATAATTAAAACATAACAATAATTAAGCATAACAATTAATAATTAGAATACAAGTAGGGTTTTTGAAAGAAAATTTATTCATAATATTTGTTTTTTTAATATTAAGTTGTTAATTTAAAGTCAATAATCATTTTTGTGATTTGTATAGTTATATTTTATAAACAGTGAAAATTAGTTATATATTATGTTACTTTTCCATTTACAACAATTTGTTGGGCATGATCAAATCCCACTATCAACGAAAGATCATGTATATATACACCTCCAATTTCAAAATCTTGCGAGTCCTCAAATTCAAAATCCGGCGAATCTTCGAAGCCAAACCAAGACCCCAAATCTACACTCAATGTCTCATCCATTGTAGTGGTGTTCATGTCAGCACAAAGGGTATCGTAGAAAGAGGTCAGAGAGTCTTGCACAGTTCCGGTGGTATCTGTTTGAAGAAGAGATACACTCCCAACAATGAAACTTCTAACCCAATTGAATGACCTCAAACTTAAGCTGCAATTTGACAAAAAAAAATTGCACAAGCACAATTATATTTTCAGTGTCACAATAATATGCATTTATATAATCTTGAATAAACTATGTGGTTAAAGTACATATAACAATAATAAGATGATATTTATTGAAGTTTCTTACTCCACATAAAAAAGCTCCCTTGTGGATGGCCTTCCATCCATTCCAAAGGACTCAACATCAAATACTGCATGGTCGAATGTTCCGATTCCGCCATGAACAGTGAAGATTAGATTTCGGTTTGCTACACTCAACAAGAAGTATAAATTATAAAGAGAGAAAGTCGTCAAAACCATCAATGAGAAGAAAACCATGAACCAAAGTGCCTATTGAAGATAGTAACGAATCATCTTTCAAAAAAAGAAGATAGACACGAATCAAATCAAAAATTCTAGATGATTACAGAATGAAATATTGTTTTTTGATAAAAATTACAAGGATTAATTAGTAAACTTCGCTATATCAATCTTTATTAAATCGGGTTTGGTTCTTGATTTGATTCTTTTCTATCTTGCAATATTTTTTACTATCTTTAACAGTGCCTAGCGAATAATTAAAACTCAGAACTCACAGCTAGAGTGTGATACTAATCTCAGAGTAATGCATCCACTGCAGTCCCTCTGTCCAGGCAAGTATCTATGGAAAACCGGTTCGTATGGAGCTTCGCTACTCGGATTGGTAGACGATGAATCCTCTATCTGGATGTTTTCCATGGCCGTAATAATGACCCCTTCAATGCTTAGTTCAGTACCTTCAGTCTCCATATCCGCAGTGGCGGGAACTATATTTGTTCCATCAAAACCCTGCGTTTGTTGAAGTGCCTCTTGATCAGGCAGTAGTAGTGGCAATTGTTGAAGCAATAGTGGCATCTGTTGCAGCGCTTCGTGAGTTAATGCCGGCGGCATTTGTTGATACGTTTCCTGAGGAAATAGCGGTGGTAGTTGATGAAGCGCTTCCTCATGAGTTAATGGCAGCGTTTGTTGTTGTGCTTCATGAGGAAATAGCGATGTTTGTTGATCGAGCGCTTCCTGAGTTAGTGGCACCAGCGTTTGTTGACATGCATCCTGAGGAAATAGCGGTGTTTGTTGAAGTGCTTCCTGGGGCAACAGTGGTGGAGTTTGTTCAAGCACTTCCTGAGGCAATGATGGTGGCAGGTGTTGAAGCGCTTCCTGAGGTGATAATGGTAGTGGCGAAAGCACCGTTCCTTCAAGGAGATCAGGGTCCAGAGGTGATAGTGGCAGTGGCGAAAGCAGGAGATCAGGGTCCTGAGGCAATAATGGCAGCGGCGAAAGGGAACCGAGGAAACGAGACACATCTCCGTCAGGATCATACTGTTCATTGGTAGGGTCCATGTTGGAAGAAGTAAGAGCAGGAACTGATCAGTCTTTGACACTTGGTAGTACAGTCGATGGAAGTAAGAGCGAAACAAAGTAGGGTAATGGCGGCGGGTTTAAATAATAAAGTGAAGTAAGTTAAGATGGGGCCAGGGGATCTGTACGGATGAAAAGTACGGACAGAGGAGTCTGTTGGTAACGACTTTTTGAATTTGAAAAGGTGCCAACTGGAGTGTCCAGTTGGGTCAGGATTCCGTCTCATACACTGTTTAATACATAAATGGGCCCTTATTTGGGCAATAACGAGAAATTGGGCCCTAATTTGGGCTTAAATTTAACTCGATATTACTTCGGCCTAGAGCAGAGGCTCAATTGATGGCCCATTCCAAATAAGGCCATAGAGCCTAGCATAATTTTACATCGAAAATTTGGATTTCAAAACAAGAGTAGAACTAGGGTGTTCCTAAGCTCACCAAGCCCTTCCGTGAGCTCGACTCTAAAACCTATCGAATTGACTTCAAACGACATTTCCAAACCGTTAGATATTCAATCTATATTAAAATGTGCTTGGAGACCAAATTTTACATTTTTTAGAATTTTTTTACTATTTATTAAGATGATTTGAAAATCGCTGTTTTCCAATTGTGCAGAATTTTAATAAAAACAGCGATTTTCAAACAATATTAATAAATAGTAAAAATATTCCAAAAAATGTAAAATTTGGTCTCCAAGTACATTTTAATATAGATTGAACATCTAACGGTTTGAAAATGTCGTTTGAAGTCAATTCGATAGGTTTTAGAGTCGAGCTCACGAAGGGCTTGGTGAGCTTAGGAACACCCTAGTTCTACTCTCAAAACAATATTAAATTTATAGAATTATTCAAGAGCATTTAAAAAATTCTGATGCAAATAGTTGCAACTTGCAAGGATGTTGCATACAATTTTTGGCAACTAACTTTAATGTAAATAATATTTATTTTTTGTAATTCAAAATTTATATAATAAAATATCATCCCATTAATCAGATTGTGAAGTTCATCAAGTACATAAAAACAAGAACAAATTAAACAATGGCTTATTCGATTAGACAGAATCCTGTCGGCATGCTATGTACTATTTTATTATTTGCTTTGATGACAATGCCGGAGACTCGGCTTGCTATATAATAACTAATTTCAGAGTGCTCTTTTTTAATTGAAAGAAATTAAAGCTTTTAAGATCGTTGTGCATGACCAGCATCAATTGATAACAGATTAAGAGAGCCGGCTTAGTAATTTATATCAATCATTTTAATTTATGATTATATAAGAGCATCTACATCTCTAGTACATTATAGTTTCTAATCTGATGTGGCAGTTTCTAATCCAGTTTCAGAAATAAGAGAGAGTTTCTTATTTAGAAACTATGCAGTAAAGTTTCTTATTAAGAAACTGTTTATAAACTCTATGCTGATCAAATGATTGGCTCAAATTATTTCTTCTTTTTAATTTGCTGCTGACGTGGCTTAATAGAAACTCTAAAATTAATTTCAGAAATTTGAGAGTTAGAAACTTTAGATATCTTAATTTCTAAAAAGTAGTTAACAGTTATTTAGAAATTAGTTTGAGTTGCTAGGATGTAAATGTTCTAAGAGTTTGATAAATTTTTCTGAGAAACAAGAAATCATCCTGTTTTATATCTTTTCACTAAACTAAAAGTATGAACATTGATTAAAGGCATGGAGTTCGAGTTTCACCAATTTTATTTCAAACACCTGTGAGGTGTCAACGGGTACGGTAAGGGTCGGGTGGAAGTATTTTCATATCCATATTTATTACAAATTGTTATTACTCGTACTCTACTCTTATCTGCTACAAATTCTTTTACATGTACCATATCCTTATCCGTTATGGTTGTTGGATAACGAAACGGTAGTGGATAAATGACAAGTAATACTAAAATAAAAATTATTTTTATTATTTATTAAATAAAATATTAAAACATATGCATTCATTTTACACGTATAGTATCAATAAAAAATTCTAATCATGCTAAGCACAAGTAAACCAATTAAAGGACTCTTTTCAATGCTTATTAATATATATAATATATAATTTTTCTAATTATACAATCAGGTAATGGGTATGAAATAGGCTTTACTCGTACCTTTATCTGTTTAGATAACGAAAAAAATCTTTACCAGTACACGTACCCGATAAGTTTACTAAAAAAGAAATCTTGCTCATACCCATCTTATCAGATACGATAAGAGTCGGATAAACGGAATAAAAGGGTGCCATTGACAACCCTACAAACACCCCATAATTTGCCCATTTTTTTTAATATTCAACATTAAATAAAAAAAAATACAAATGCTCAAGTATTCTGAAGAATTTTAAAAATATCCAGACCGCCAAAAATCTCAGCGGCCGAAAAAAGAATTGTGCTGCCGAGATTTTCGAGGGCCGAATAACATAATTTTTTTTTATTTCAATTCGGTTTATGTGGTTTCTGTCAAAAACCTTTTTTATATTTATGGTTTTTTTTTATTTAATTAGAATTTTTCATGATATTTTTTTTTTCTATTAAAATATTAGAAATATTTTATATATTTCTTCAAAAATAGATGGAATACTATATAATTTGATTTATTAGAAATACTGCAACAAATAACCTGAATCAACATTTTTCAGGCCGGATTTTTGGTGGCTGTAAGAAAAATTAAAATATTTTTTGTGTGTTATTGAAAAAAAATAAAAATGTTTTTGATCTGAGTTATTGATCCCGGTTCAAAAGTCACTTCTGAGTAAATAAAAAAAATATTGTGGTCCTTTTAGTACATTTAAATTCTAAGATATTGTTGTTGGCCCTAACGACACCTAGAGGGGGTGAATATAAGTCCTTTTAAAATTTTAACCCTAAATGGTTTGATATTCAACTATATAAATGAATCTCGTATGTACGTAAGTTGTTCTTGGCAGAAACAGGAAACTTAAAAATAAACAAGTGTACATAAAGTAAATAGAAGAGTTAAGAGACACTTGACATGAGAGATGTTTACGGAGTTCGGCACTAACGCCTACGTCTTCGGAGTTTTGTGACCTTCGAGATGACGCGCATTTCTTTGCCCAATGAGAAAGGAGTACAAAGTGGAACTGGTGAGCCCTTACAAACTTTGGGAAGTCACACGGCCCAAGAGCACTAAAGGCTCTTAATACAAGAAGCGAGCACTCAAGGCTCTAGTATTTAAATAAACAAAAGATCTTTCATAAATCACTCTAATTCTAATCAAGATTGAGGTTTAGTGGAGTAGATTCGAGGTTGTTTGAATGAGTATTGAAGTTCCAAGAACAAGCAACCATGGTGGCTCTTTTTCAGCAAAGTAGTGTTTTGGCGGCTGGAGCTCACTTTTAAAACCTAATATTTGTTTCTATTTATAGGGAGAGAAACAAATCTAGATTTATAAACGTTACCATAGCTGACGTCGGCCTTCCACGACCCATAGCGATCCACCACTTCACAATTTGAGTAAAGTTACAACATGAAAATTGTAGATCTCCGTTTCCTGGTTTTTCAAGCTTTGATTCACTCAAATTGGAGTTTGTATGACCAAACTGCGGCTAAAATACGAACGGTGTGCAAGGTAATCGATTTTTTCCGTTATAACGTTTAATCGACCATTACAACGGAACAATTCATTTTCGAGATCTAAATTTCTGCAAAAACTTCTAGAGGCAACTGTTGTGACAGCCGTACAACGCCTATTAACTGTTACAACCGTTATAACGCTTATTAAGCGTTGTGGAATTTCAGCAATCTTCAAACTAGTGTATCTCGGCGCTCGAGTATCCGATTTCGGCATATGACCACTTTTCGGAAAACTTGTGAGGAGTAGATATTGATTTTGAAGTCTTAGCCTTCATCAGAATAATGGTGCAGTCAATTATCTCAAAGACAAAGGAAAAAACCTCAACAGTCATGTTGTAATTCTAAATCTTATGAACCTGTTAAATTCAATAAATATATGTTGTACAAATCTAGTCAAACAAACTAAGTAGATGATTGCTTAGTCCAACAATTGTATCCATTTTGAAAAAAATATTGAAAAAATATCATTTCATCTGACAAAAGTCAGAGAATTTTTTTTTTTCGAAAATAGAAGGATCACAATATTTTTTGTGTTTACCTATAAGTGACATTTGAACCGGAATCAATAACTCGGATTCAAAATATTTTTATTTTTTTCCAGTAACACAGAAATATTTTAACTTTTCTTACAACTGCAAAAAATCCGGCATAAAAAATATTGATCCAGATTATTTGTTGCGGTCTTTCTAATAAATCAAATTATATAGTATTCCATCTATTTTTAAAGAAATATATAAAATATTTTTAATATATTAATATAAAAAATCATCAAAATTTCTAATTAAATAAGAAAACCATAAATATAAAAAAGGTTTCCGACTGAAACCACAGAAACTGAATTGAAATATAAAAAAAAAAAATTATGTTATTAGGTCGTCGAAAATTTCGGCGACCCAATTCTTTTTTCGGCCACGAAGATTTTCGACGGTTTGGACATTTTTAAAATTCTTCAGAATAATTGGGTATTTGTATTATTTTTTATTTAATGTTGGATATTAAAAGAAAAATCGGCATAATTTGCATTACTATTTCATTAAAGTGGGAAAAAAAAATTAAAAACCTTATATGTTACGAAGTATAAAACATATAAATGAACAAATTACCCAACGATTTGTTTAGTACACTTTCGCAGAAATAAAAACTTAGTGTATTTGAATTATTTTGAAAACAACGAACAGTCGTTCACTTTCCAAGAAAAAGAAAAAGAAACAGGCGTTCACGTAGGTTTGACCTCAATAGCTGGTACTATTTGGGTTGCACGTTTACGTTATGCTGCACCTCATGATCATTTTACTTATCGTACCATAACATCCGTAAAGTTTGCAATATACATTCTAAAAGTTTATGTTTTCTCTAATGTTATATTTTGTTACAAAATTATAATAAAGTCCCTATGCTCAGATCAGGGGCTGTACACGATCCTACATACATTTTTGTACTCAAGATTCGTGCTATATTTTAGATCGATTCGTGCTATAATTACTGACATTGAGGAGGCACAACTTTACCGAAAAATAATTCCTGACGAACAACTTAACCAAAACCTCTCACCATATATACAACTGAAAAACAATTCTAAGACCTCCAACCCCATTCACTCTCAGAAAAAAAAAAAAAACATGAAAGCCCTGCTGTTCTTATGTCTCCTCATCTCCTCAGCTGTCTTTGCATATGCTGAGTATGACACCACGGCGCCCGAGAATTCACCGCCGGTATCTCAGAACTCGGCAACGATCCCGTTGCATCCTAATGCAATGATCAAGGTCGTGATCGAGGGTGTCGTGTTATGCCAGGACTGCGGCACAGCTCGCGGCACCTGGTCCCTCTTCAACTCCAAACCCATTAAGGGTGCAAAGGTTAGCGTCACCTGTCGGGATTCCAAGAACAGGCCGGCTGGCTTTTATGCAGCAGAAACCGACGACAATGGGTATTTCCATTGTCCCTTTGACGTGACTCGCTTCAACAATTATTTTGGCGGCGATCCCACCAAGGCTTGCTTCATTAGGTTGCTCTCTTCCCCTGATCAAGGTTGCAATGCATTGACAAACATCAACTGGGGTATTGTCGGTGCTCCTGCGAGTTTTGCCGGTAAGTTGTTTACTGGTCCAGACTATACAACTGTGGTCCTTGAGGCAGGTGCACTCGCGTTCCGGCCAGGTTGGTGCCCCATTTCAGGCTAGTTCCAGTTGAACGAGTATATGCCATTATACCAATCAGAGGGTTTTGATGGCCTTTACTAAACGTTTTGTTTTTCTTTGCATTTTATTTTTCTTGTCTGTGAAGTTGTATGAATGTGTTGTTCGTTGGAGTGTTTGTGCTTCTAAAATTATATTTTGCTGTGTAAGTGAAGAGGTCAAGCTCGACTATATATATGAGCTTAATTTGGGAACTTAATATAATTAACGAATGTTTTGTTATCCTTGCAATTTGTTTTAATTTCATTAAATAAGTTAATTGACTATTACAAGTCCAACATGTTCTGCTATTAAGTTTAAAAAACAATCACAAGTTATTAAGTGTAAATTTGTGTTGCATTCTCGTAAAACATCTATCACTAAGTTATGTGAAAGTTGTGAATTATCGTTATGAAGTTGTGTTGTGAAACTCTTTCTGATTAAATTTTAACATCAGCTGCCAGGAATAAATCACACATAAATATCTCAATGAGATAATCAATTACCCTTCCCTAGGTTCATACATTTCACACACTGCTATTCAATACACACAAAATGTCAAAAGCATTTTAGCACACTGCAGGAGATACATATTTGTTTTTTCTTTTTGGTTAATTATAATTCCTGAAGTTGCTTATCATTTTAAAGCAACAAGCAACATTATGGAAGTTAGCTATATATGATTCTGGAAAAGGGAGCTCACTTTGTGATACTACATTAATGTGGTACAGTTGAATCCATCAGCTTGTACCGCGTTTCTTCAACACCGGTAACACCCATTTGGATCTCAATAATTGTGTGAAGTGGTACCTGGATGCATAAAACATGCAAGACCAGATTATTTTCTCCCCCGTCTCAAGGTTAGCACTTCTCATGTTATACCAGTACATACAAGTATTGGAATTACTAAGGGCTCAAAACAGGAGGCACAGGTGCCATTATGTCAGCAATACAGTTATACAGATTCCTACCAGTCCTAAATTGTTCATCAACCGTGCAATGTCATAATACAGGACAGGAAAGAAATGACACATGCTCTTTGTTCTTTTGAAAAGAACATTTATTTCATGCCAACTGCTTCCACTTAAAATCAAATCCAAGCACAAAACCATAAAAAATATGCATAAAATGTAAGTTGAAACTTGTAGAAAAGGTACCTCAATGTCAGGAACTTCTCTCAATGGCCTATCCGCAAAATATGAATACAATGCTCTCAACACAGCCTATTTATGGCATTTCCAAATTAATTACTAAACTATTGACGATCAACAGGTTTCATCAAGATCTAGAAGTTTATTACTTGAAATAGAAGTGGGAAGGAGGTTCTAATTTATTTAAAAGTACCTGGTGAGATATGACTACCACTGGTGCACGTTGCCTTTCAAGCTCGATTATGACTGGCTCTAACCTTTACGTATATCAAACAAATGTAAAACACAAGAAAAATATACCATTTAGAAACTTCTGAAATAAAAGTATTTTTCTAACCTTTGGATGACATCAAGATAAGACTCTCCACGAGGATAGCGGTATCTCAGTTTATCCTTTTTACGGGACCTGCATTGTAAAACTAAGATCTTAAAAAGGCCTATTGGTAATTCTGTATACATGCCCCTAAATTCTGGTGATTTGGAAAGAGTCAAAGATTGGCTATTTTTAGTTAGGTCTTTAAGTAGAAGTACATACTCATATTCTTCAGGCATGTTCTTCTTGATCTCTTCATATGTCATGCCATCACATACTCCCGAATTTATCTCATCCAGTGCACGCCATTGTATCTACCAGTTTAATGAAACTAACATATCACCTCAAATGAACAAAAAGAGAAGGAAAAAATGAACTGGCGATGTCGCTAGGTAGAGAGAGAGACCTTTGGGAAGCCAACAATTGGAGTTGCGGTCAAAATTGTTCTCTGGAGTGTGCTTGTCCATATCTTTGGCCCAGAAAAGAAAACAGTACACGACATAAGCAAAAACAGACTAAAGAGAACCAAGGAATAAAAAGAGCGCATTTAAGCACGAGAACGGAGTAGGTCCGATGCCCATCGGACCTACTTTAGGGTCCGATGGGCTCCAAGATTGTCCATCCGCTTTAAGATCCGTGTACACGAAAATTGAAGCGAGCATGCACGAATATTAAAGCGGAGAGCGCGGATGTTAAGTTCGATCAGACGGTCCTGGAGCCCATTGAACCTAAAGTAGGTCCGATGAGCATTGGACCTACACTTCTATTCACGTCTAAAGCTTACAGCAATTTCACCATATGGAGAAGGTTGTGGCATTTCATTTAATCATCTTAATTCTACCCTATTATTATTTTGTTGTATTGTTTGTTTAAAATAAATGAGTACTCACAGAAGCGGTTTTTTCAGACTTCAGCCTTTTCTCAACAAAATTCGCCAGCTTCTTTGAGTAAAGTTCCCCAGCATCACTGTAAGTTTTTTAGTTTATTACCATTTGGAAATGAAAATTGGAAAACTTAAAGATCAGAAGAAAAGATGAGCCTCAGCAAAGTAACAGGTACATTTTAGAACATAAAAATATAAGCAAACAAAAGAGAACCTCAAGACTGTGTCCCCCCCAATCCTTCCTCTGACATTGTGTAAACTCTCACCATGTCTCGTCAAAAGAATAGGCCGAGGTGCCAGATGTGCATTGACCTGGAAAAGGGCGAAAAGAATCAATACAACAAAAAGGCAGATTGAAACAGCTTTGAAGTAATGAAAAAGTTGCTTCATTGTTTTTCATTTTATACAGCAATTTTACCAAGAAAAAGACAATTCGCCCAGGAAGATAACCACTAATGTTGTTGACCTGAAATTAAATGAAAAATACATATTACGAAACATATTTAAAAAGTGATGCAGAATAAGCATAATATACGGAAAAAAAATAAAAAACGATACGTAAATTTTCCAAAATTACAAATGAGAGGGTATTGAACTATTATTCAGCAGATGGCAAAAATCTTAGTGCACTGATGAAGACAAAATCTTACTTGCAGCTGGCCACCTTGACCACTGACCATGTCTATCATTTTGATGTACGAACCCTCCTCTACCGGTTCATATACCTACAAAAATGCTCATAAACCCACATGTTATCGAATATAAAGCCCAATATACAAGACCATACCCTTACATATGGAATGAAGCAGAAATAGATAACCTTTTGATAATGCACTAATCGTTCTTTGAAATCCCGCAACCCCGCTTCAAAATCTGGCCTGTGTAATAAATATACAGACTTTTTAGAATAGGGCATGAGTCGTATTATTTTCTTAAAGAGGTAATGATGCAAAATTTCTCACTCCTCAGCATAATCAGGGCTTTGTTGAATTTTTAGCCGAATATTCCTTTCAATTATCCTCTCATCATTACATATTGTTTCCAAAAATATAACCTAAACCATTTGAGAAGGGACCAAAATAAGTATCATTAAAAAGAACCCAACTCAGGACAGAAAAAGGAAACATTTTTTGATATATAAAGAATAAGTATACTACAATTATGAACCACAAGCGGATATCATTACCTTGCATTTACCTTCCGCCATTTTCATGAGCATAAGTCTCCTCCTTTTAGTGCTGTTTGTTGCATCAAATATACCAACCTAAAGCAAAAAAGATAAAAATAATAATTACAAAAAAATAAATACTTATTATTTTAATACAATCATTAGTAGGGAATGGAATGGAATAGAAAGGAAGATTAACATATTTAACCTCTTCATGTTTGGTACGATTAATGAGAGAAAATAAATTTAACTTTCTTTCCCGTCTTATTTCTTGTTTGGTTAATTATAGAAGATTAATGAGAAATTCGGTGACTGTTGTAAGTTTGTAACAAAAAAACTTGGATGAGAATTATATAGGTAAGATATAGGGTTGGGCATTTGTATCATTTGAAACAAAATTTATTTCCATCCATTACACTCCAAATCGGGAGGGAAATCGATTATATTGACTACAATCATGCGAGGTTAAACCTTTCCCCTATTGTGCCCTTCACCTCCCAATAATTTTGTCAACCAAACACGATTCGAGGAAAAAATTCCTTTTATTTCCATTCCCTCCCTTCCTCTACTCTCCATCCAAACAAGGTGTAAAAAAAAAAATTACCTTACCGCCATCGTGCATCCAGGATAACATATCCTCCATTGCTAACGCAGCCACCTAGGAAAGTTACCACCATGGATTGAAAAAAAGAACTTAATATCCATTATATAAGAGAGATAAAATGAAAATTCTAGCAATGGAAAATAAACACAGTGTAAGATCTTAACATACTAAAATTTTGTCAACTATAATTACAAAAAGACAGCATGATAATTATCAAAACTATATTAATGAATGAAATAATAGTATGCTTATTATTTTGAATATCACAAGGATGGTTAATAACTGGACTAGAATATAACATACAAAATGGAGAAAAACAGTGCAGTTACCTCATTTCGTGCCTCCATGCCATCAGGATTATCAGCACGGAAGAAATCCGCTGACTGAGCAATAAAAAGCTCAAATATTTATTACAAGAATTTCAACAATTAACTGTGCATAAGTTGTGTACAAAAAAAGAAAAAAGAGAAAAGATTAACTGAATACCTGATTAGTTCCATGCTTGAGCCGACGATACTGAAAAAAGTGAAATTATAAAGTTATAAAGTTGACAAATTAAGGTACTTACAATTTACCAGCGAGTTGCTACAGATTTTTATTTTACATGAATCCAGTGAAGAATATCCGCACCTTACCAACATTAAAATGCTTTGTTTCATGGCCCAACCACCTGAGATATCTTGTCAGTTTAGCTGCTGTGAACGTTTTTCCTCGTGCTGGCAAACCCACCTAAATGTTGCAGAACTTTTTTAAATAATAAGAACAAAGTCATCAACGGACAGCCTCAAAAAGGAAAAGACAAAATTAATATAAGGATGGAAATTTTCTAAAGAGTCCATGCATCAATGTGAAACTGTAGAAGGTCCCTCTTTTCTCTTTATTCTCCAAAAACCCTTATATTAAGAACATCAAGTTCTGCTCCTATGCAAACACAGGGCAATATGGACTGAATAGAACATAACTTCGTGAAAGTACAGTCAGTAAAGCTCCAAATAGTAGATGAGCGTGACATTTCAATTATAATTTCTTACCAAAAGTAGAGGCATTTTGTAAGTTACAAAGGGAGTGGCCTTTTCAGAAGTTTCTTGACAATGGAATTATGCACATTGCAAATTTTCTGAATAAATTTTCCATGATAAAAAAAAGTACCAGAACAATCACCAATCGACGGTCCTCCTTGGGTGCATGCATTCTATCTGCTACAGCAGCTGCTGCTACAGCTCCTGCCGCCTCAGGCATAGTCTGTTTTTATTTTTTTCAAAAGAGTAATAAGTACATGTTGATAAAGTGATTGAAAGAGAAAAAAACAAAAAATTAACTATGGGTAAAATGAATGTAACAAAAACACCTTAGACTCATGATCCAAGTTGAGATTGGTTGTCAGAGTGGTTGCACTAGCTGATTTGACAAGACGAGGAGACCCAACTCCTCTATCTACAAATAAACCCTTTTGCCCTTCTTTGTTTTGAAGTGAAGAGAAGGTGCCAAATGATTTTGACTCCATCATTGTCGAAGGAGAAAACAGCCTTGTTTGATCAACCTCACTTTCCTGGAAAAAATTAATATAAAACATATAATCTAGATAAGGCTGTCGTTCTAATTCCAGTACACATGAGACTGCCAATGAGGTACCATTGCAGAAATGCTCTACAGCTAGCTTAATGTGTGTTATTGTGGGCTTTTGATAGAATCTGTGGAAAACATTACAGTACTTTTTCCATTTTCCTTTGCTTTTTATGAATTTTCCTATTGCTTTTTATGTTTTTGTGGGGTATACATTATTCTAGCAGATCGGACTTTAATATTATATGGTATGTCCCAGGTTCATAATGGTTATGACAAACTGGAACTGACAAATATGATACCAAATCCTAAGATCTGAACCAAAACTTCGACATTTAGAGTAAATCTGAAGAACTAATGCTGAGACAGTTACTTAGTACGGCATGATCTAACAGTACAAATATAACTTGCCTCAATGTTTGCACTACCTTGATGTAGTTGTCAATGTCAATGGTATATGAATTGCTGTTGATTGCACTTTTCGAATTATTGGAACTAAACATCGGTACTTCACTTTTCCACTGATTTCCAATTTGAAAGAGAGACTTTGGGTTTTCAGCTCTGTTAGCCATATAACCGGTGCCAGATGCGCTTGGTGCTGGAATTATGTAGTGCTCCAAATCAAGTTCCAAGTGATGGCCTGATCCATCCTGATCCATATTTATCAATTATTAGTAATTGCTATACTTTTTTAAATCATGAATACATTTTCCAGATTTTCACTAAAAAAAATAGTTTTTTCTTTTTCTTTTTTTACTTGAGGTGTCAACAGGTTGAGTAGGGTTCTACTCGGCTCAGAAATATTTTTTATTATCCATATGCAGATTGAACCTGATCAAACCTCCCACAGGTCAGAATATGCTTTGAACCAGGCAACATTGACAGTATTATATCGCCCTGTATCAGTCATGCCAAGACTTGTACAATGGCCCATATCAGGCAGTACCAGTAACAGTCATTGCAACCAGTACTGCTACCATATCAAATAACAGCAACATATTGTTACCGCTACTAGCACTCTGTTAACAGTACAGTCATGCTGCAAAATGCTATATGCCCACTTGCGGGCACCTCTGCAATATCTACCTGACAGTAACTGGTACCAGACCACCGGTACTAGTTTAACATTGGACTTACCGATACTAACGACCAGTATGGCAAAAGAACAAAAATAAAAATAAAAACAGTATGGTTCAAAAGATTAAACAAACAACCTCAACAGCTCCATCTGGTGCCACATTGATACTGACATCTGGAATACCACGCACCCGAGATGGCTGAAGGTTTTCCCGGTACACACGCCAGCTAGCAGCAAGATCCAGAGGAGAGACAATGTCAGCCTTAATGAAAACCTGGCACTCCAGCACCTCTTCCTCTCCATTTAACTTGAATAGTGCAGGTTTTGCATCACCTTCCAGCAAACCTCCAGTTAATAGCCTAATTGGCCCCTCCTCTACTACACATGGGCTGATGCCATACTTTGGTTTTAGTAGAAACTTGAAATCTAATGTTTCTGAAACCATAAATGAAAAGAAAAAAAAAAAAAAGAACAAATAAATGTGGAACTATTTAGGTTATGCATGCTAACATGGGTGTCAGATGTAATATTCCTATTTGATTAATTATATTGGATAACTAAATCCAATTTTTAAACTCAAGCCGCTATAAAATTAGAACTTGTAAGAATTTGAGCCAGCCCTGAAAAACACCGCACCCAGCCTGAGCATGGTTCGACCAAATTATTATGAAAGTTAAGGACTCAAAACTCAAATAAACGGAACCCAAAGAAACTGGAACCTGATCAACCTACAAAACTGAAATCTGACAGCCCCTACACAAAAAGTACTCAGTCACCTATTCCTGAGAGCAAGAAACCCAATGTGCCACTATCATCCAAGACCTGTCATGGCACTTGATCATGGCAACACAAGTAATTGAGGCCCTAAATGACCAGAACCCAAAACTGACACCTGAAACAACCAAAAAACCAAAACAAAAAAAATGAACCCGAAATAGCCTGAACAAAACCTGGATTCAAAATAAAACTAAAATTGAATAACTAATCCAGTAGCCCAAAAATCATTCAGACTGAAGTTGACCACCCACTTGTTTGCAACCTCTAGATAATACACTTAAGAACTTTCTGAAATCAGAAAGGAGAGAATAATTCTTAAGATGGTTATTTAATTATTTTAACTGCTCTTTTAAAAATAAATCAAGAACTACTAGGATAGGATTGGTATATAACAAACAAATAAACACAATACTAATTTGAGGCGAAACTTAACTAAACCAACTGTAATTGAAAATATTCTTATGGGTTAAACAAAAATAATAATAAATAAAAGTCAGACAATGGGAAACCAAACTGCAAGGTTTGCAAGATTATACCATGATCACGAGGCACTACAAAACTGAGCTCCCACATAGAAGCCAGCTCTCTCTCCATCGAAAGCTTCATTATTTAAGATAAAAAAAATTATAAAAGGCAAGTTTAGATGACAAAATCCAAAAAGTGACAGGCATGGCTTTATTTCATAGGATTAGTGCATTACGCCATTACATTACTACTTGCCTGTTTGGACACGTAACGATCTTCAACAGTAGCACCAAAAGAAAGTTGATATCTTAATCTTTGCATGTTTGCTGAACCTTTCCTATTTTGTGGGCTCATATTTCATTTCCTCTCATAGAAACATTCTATCACTAAAATCGGCCAACTTAAAAACATCCAAAAGGGAAATTGCACTAAATACAGGGTCTAAATTAGAACCAAAAGATTACATACTGCTTTGGATGGATCCCAAGAGCCAATGATACGCTCGGAACCGTACACATGGGGCACGAGGTCTCCTTTTATTCTGAAATTTTCCATCTTTAGTGACACGTACAGTTGGGCCCCGCCTTCTCTGTACGACCCACCATGGCTAGAGTCCGTACTCCTCGACATAGTCGTCCCCATTGTTGCCTAGAGAGAGAGGGAAGTAAAATTGAACTAGTGAGAGGGAGAACTAGAGGTTTGTATCAGTATTTTGGAGCCCATATATAAGAGAGGTAGCCGAGAGAAAAGATTCGAACGGTGGAGAGAAGGCTGGGGTGGGCCCGGTGGGGTAATAATCTGATGGAGAGAATACGATACGGGAACTTATCCTTCTGTACACATATTAGCCACGTGGAGAGATAAGCGGGTTAAAATTAATCCTTGACTGACCCGTTACAGATAATTTTTTTTATGATGAGGTAGAAAATCGAGGCTCACTATAGCGAGGGAAGCGTATCAAGTATCAACTATCAAAGGATGAAAGCGACTCGAGTCGGAGTGTATGGGTAAGAGCAGCGAGAAGAGGATAGATCCTGCTCCGGTTATGCACTTCGACGGCACCAACCTCTGTGGCCATATGTGAAGTTGAGCTCTGACCATGGGTTTCTCTCTGTATTTTCGTCGCCACAGGCCGTACGCAAGGCTACAGCCAGGCATGTTACTCGACTCTCGATCGTTGGGTGCGGTAAAGGGATAGGATAACTTCCAACCAACCGAAATAAATTTTTTTGGAGGTCTAACAAAAACTGTCGATGCAACTTTCATTTTACGCGGTTTCTGATGCTTTGGAATTTGTATGTCTTACTTTCTAGTTTACTTATCCTATTGGATTTCTGGGGCTTACTTCGTATGGTTGGGCTTTTTTAGTAATTTTGCACAACACCATTGCTTCAGCCCATCAGCCTTCAAATGCCACAAAAAAGGAAACGTAGTAATGATGGAACTTATTCTAATTAAAATTGTTAGTGAAATCATCAGAAAAAGTTCCATATGTGACATAGATATAATTAACGGGTCCACAATTTATTGTGAAAAAAAAAAAAAATGTAATAATAACCTTGTTAGAAAAGAAGAGATGAAAAAATTGATGTAGAGTGATTGCAATTGAAAAAAAAATATATGTGAATTTCCTCTTGTATGGATAATTAACAGGTCCACAATTTATTGTGAAAGATAAAATAAAGAGAATGTAGTAATGACCTTGTTAGTGAAGAAGAGATAAGAAAACTGATGTAGAGTGATTGTAATTGGAGAGAAAATATATGTGAACAGAATTGAGGAGAGATCCACATATATTTTTTTTCCAATTGCAATCTTTTTTTTTTAAAGGTTGGTAGGTGCTACCAAGTGTTTTCCAATTGCAATCACTCTACATCAGTTTCGTTATCTCTTCTCTAACAAAATCATTACCACATTCTATTTCTTTTCTCTTTCACAATAAATTGTGGACCCGTTAATTATATCCAAATCACACATGGAACTTATTTTGATGGTTTCACTAATCACTCTCCAATGTCTTTAATTTTTCACGTGTCCACATATATTTTCTTTCCAATTGCAATTACTCTACATCAGTTTCCTCATCTCTTCTTCCCTAACAAAATCATACTACATTTCCTTATTTTCTCTTTCATAATAAATTGTGACCCATTAATTATATCCAAATCATACATGAAACTTATTATGATGGTTTCACTAATCACTCTCCAATGTCTTTAATTTTCCACATGTCACATATATTTTCTTTATAATTGCAATCACTCTACATCAGTTTCATCATCATCTCTTCTTCTCTAACAAAATCATTATCACATTCCCTTTCTTTTCTCTTTCACAATAAAGTATAGACTCGTTAATATTTAGGCCACAGATGAAACTTACTTATTATGATGGTTTCACTAATCACTCTTCAATGCCTTCAATCTTCGAATCCGGCTCCGCTGCTCTCCAAAAAATCCTACTATCCCTGCTATCATCTCTTTCTCTCTCTCCTCTCTCTCTCTCCTCCTCTTTTGAAGAGAGAGATAGACAGAAAAGTGGAGAGCACCCGCTGCTATTCTTCTTAAAATAGCAGCAGAGTCAGATCCTCAATCTTCCATATCCTTTTTTAACTGGTATAATTTTATCCAGATAATGGTTTCACTAATTGAATGTTAATTTGTTAGATACTCCTAATATACGAATCACCTACCAAAACTGTTAAAATGTTAATTCATGCCACAAGAACAACACCCTTCACATCTACGAGAGAAACACCAGTAGTTAATTAATATAATAAACTGTATATAATTTCTACAACAAAGTAAAATATAGACAAATTTAAAAAAAAAAAAAAAAAAAACTTGCTATTCTTTTTTTTTTTTTTTTGAAAGCTTGGCAGAGACTACTAAAATTGAATTAATAAGAGTGTTTACAACCATAATTCCTACATTATTACATCAATTGCTATGGTATAGTATCAATGCCACTGTTTACATATTCCCTCTGCCTTCCACAATATCACAACCACAGCTGTGCATCTTCTCTTGCTCTGTTTGCCACCAGCCAAGCCGGTAGTTTTGAGTTCCTGAAGATAACAAGAGTTATGATGCAGATAATATACAAATTCAATCTCCTAACATAGGAGTAGGAGACCACTTGGATTTAGACATGCATAAGTATCATTGCTTATTTCCGTTTTTTTTTTTTTGTCATTCTCATCGACATTGACATGTATAGAGGTTCGTCGAAAAAAATAATAATAAATCATGCATTTAGTAAAATTTGAATGATTTTTTTTTTTCCGATGAACAAAATCACTATCTTAAAACATAATGTTAGAATCACTCATTTAAATATTTGACGATTTTTCTTATATTTTAGAACGATTATTTTTTATTGATTTTATTATCTAATTGCATGCATTTAGATTATTACAGAAATTTAAAAGTATGAGATAAGAGAGATGTATTCTAGTCATCTCATTTCGTAGTTAGAAAAAAAAAATAGTCTAAATGAATTCATGTGTTCACTCATAAATATTGAATGGATGGTTCAATTTTAGACTGTTGTCAAACTTTTAAAATCCGAAATATTTATATTATCTGGTATAGATAAATAATATTCTACAGGAAATAAATTAAATAAATAAAACAACCGATAAAAAACATGACTTTTCTTCGGAAAAAACATGATTCTGCTTTTCTTATGTTCGAGTCGTCCAATCTGGATATGACTCTGCTGTTATTCTAATGGAAAAGCAGGATCCTGCTTTTCCGATCCCAACCGTCAAATTTATTGAGATTTGTGCATGAAAAAAATTTCCGCAAATGAAAAATTTTGAATGATTGGGATCGGACAAGCAAATCCATGTTTCTCTATTAGATGGATGAATGGATCTGGTTCATGTGTTTTAAATCAAATAGTTTAAATAAAATAAATATAATCTAACAATTTTGTTAAACAATATGGAATTTTTATCCTCGGTTCGCATTAAAGCCTCCACTACATATTTGACTGTTGCAACTTTTATCTCACAATGTGGCAAAGGGGAAATTACATAATCATCTCTAACTTGTGAAATACAATTACCTCGGAGCCAATAATTGAATGTTAAAATAAAGATTTCAATAATCTGTCAATTATCAGAATTCAAATTATAAAATGTTACCAAAAAAAATACTTAAATTGATATTTGTCTTTTGTTTTATAAAATAAGCAGAGACTTCATCTCTATTGTTCGTAATCAAAATATATTTCAAGAAACAATAATCTAGTAACAAATGACAACACTCTTCGTGTGAGAGATCATGAATTCAAAATCTGAATGAGAGATTTTTTATAGCCATTAAATAAAAATTAATAAACTAGACATCCATTTTTCTTATAAAAAAATAATAATTTAGGAAATAAAAAGAATGTTTATACTTTCTAGTTGTTGGGATTTTAGGCTCAAATGAGGCCTTGGCTTATTTTTTATTTTCTTATATCTTTTTTGGTAATCTAACTCTTGAGTTAGTGGTGACTGGCAGGGGTGGATTCAGGATTTTCGTCAGGGGACAAAAAAATATCGAATCGGGTTTAAATATCTAATTAGATTTAAATACATTAACCAATTGGGTACTCGATAAAAAATAATACTTTAACTTATATTTTTCAATACTTTGACTTGTAATTTCTGATGCTCTAACTTATAATTATAATTACCAATCAAAATTCAACAAATTTATTTCAATTTTACCTCTAAATTTAATCTGAATTACAAATCAAACGTTCAGAGAGGGGCAAAAAATATTCTATGGAGAGCAAAGTCGGTCGGAACCGATAAATCTCCACTAAAATTCAAAATCTGCCCCCTCTGAAATACTCTGGGTCTGCCCCCTGTGACTGCTTCTCTTCTTGTGTAAGGGCCTGTTCGGCAACACAGTGGGTTGGGGAATGAGCACTGGAAAAAACAAATTTTGAACTGATTTTTACTGTTCACGTGGGGGAAAAAAAAAATTCAGTCTGAGTGATTTTTTTTTTCCACGTAAACAGTAAAATTTAGAGTAAAATTTGGAGAGCAGCCGAACAGACCCTAAGACAGAAAGAGAGAAGGTGCGTGATTGTTTTTAGTGACAGTTTGAAGGATTTTTTTTAAAAACCATAATTAAAAAAATTAAAATTAGGGAACCAACATGATTACCCGCAGATTTCGAAAAACCATAAGAACCGAACAGCCTATTCGGTCCCCAAATTTTTTTTCCCCTGGGACCGAATAGGCATTTCGGTCCCCCCCCATTTCACAGTTTTTTCGAAAAAAACTGTGCAGCCTTCCGTGTAACACCCTAGAACCGAGATCCCAATTCGGTCCAGGGTATTTTCAGTGGGGACCGAATTGGCATTTCGGTCCCCAATTTTTTTTTTTTTTTTTTTTTTTTTTTAGATACAAAAAATCGAATTTTTTTTAAAGACAAAATGATAAAATATAACACTAAAAAAATCGAATTTTTTTTAAAGACAAAATAATAAAATATAACACTAAAAAAATCAAATTTTTTTCCATTTGTCAAATTACTTTTTTTATATCATATTTATATGAAAATACGCTAAATTACTTGAAATTATGTTAATTTATGCTGATTTACACTAAATTACTTGAAATTATGTTAATTTATTTTTAAGAGATAAATAGGTAAAATGCTGATTAACAGAGCCGATTTTGTGCTAAAATACGGTAAATTACAATAATTATGCTAAAATACGGTAAATTTATTAAAATGCTGAAATTACAATAATTATGTAGAATTATGCTAAAATACGGTAAATTACGCTAAATTACGTATGAATTGGGCCGATTTTCTGGCTTCTTTCATAAATTTACTAAAAGGAGCGTCACTTTTGATCCGTCCGTCGGATCGGGCTGAAATTTTGACAGGAACTCCACAACCCAAAACCCAATCCGAAACTGATCAGCGATCTGTTTCGCCCATTTGCGGGCTCAGATTTGCGATCCGAGTCTTCCTTCATGGACTTTTGAACATTTCTTTATAATTTTAGAGTTTTTAGGGTCTTTGATGTATCTTTTATATATATTTTCTGTTTTAGGGTTTGTATTTAGGGTTTGTATTTAAACAGACGTCATGTCTTTTGGCATAATTATTGTAATTTAACGTATTTTAGCACAAAATCGGCTCTGTTCGTAGCGTATTTTCTAACAAATATTTTAAAAAACAATTCGATTTTTTTGTGTTATATTTCATTTCAGCATTTTAGCTATTTTTCTCTTAAAAAAAAAAAAAGAGTTTCAAACCGTAAGAAAAATTTACGGTTTGGGTATAAATTTAAATTTTTCAAAAACTTGGATAATTATATTAAAATATATTTTTTTTTGGGTAAAAATAAAAATCTCGGGCTATTTGTCTCTAAAAAAAAAAAAAAAAAAAAAAAATGGGGACCGAAATCCCATTTCGGGTCCCCATCCCATTTCGATTTTCTGTGGCGGCTCTGCCAAAAAAATGTGAAATGGGGGGGGGACCGAAATGCCTATTCGGTCTCAGGGGAAAAAAATTTTGGGGACCGAATAGGCTGTTCGGTTCTTATGGTTTTTCGAAATCTGCGGGTAATTATGTTGGTTCCCTAATTTTAATTTTTTTAATTATGGTTTTAAAAAAAAATCCCAGTTTGAACACTCACGTAGCGGACTGAAAACAATGGATGTATGGTTTGGAACTTTGGATAGTTCGCTGTAATTTATTTCGTTCGAATAAGAAAGAGCACATGATAAAAGGGGGAAAATCATGCTCTCTTTTACGGTACATGTTAGATTAGCGACACGTGTAGTTAGCAGGCGGTGAAATCTAGCTGTCAGCATGCATGGTACTCTGTTATTTTACACGTGTCGTCCTTGTAGAATTTACTTACACGTGTCAGCATCGCATTGTGCTTCGTGCTAATCTTCTCGCACGTGTTATTGCAACCTTTACAGAGAAATTCACCGCCTCTCATCGAAGTCGGAACTAGATAGACCTGGTTTATTATCTTGGTCTACCATTGTATATTAACCTTGGAGCTTTTATAGTAATTTTAAGCGATTTGACATATTTACACAAAATCCACAAGGGAATGTTAAATATAATTACACAAAATTCATAAGGAAATATTAAATTCATAAGAAAGTGGCAACAATATTAATACAGGGGGGAATTTATGTTAGATAATTCTTATCTGTTATTTTTTACAACAACAACAAATATACAAACTGTCCCATTAATTAATTGATTGCTATCAACGGATAAAATTTTCTGATATCAATATAACATTGTGAGATTAAAATAACTAATATTATTTTTTGAACACATAATACACAAAATTCAATAATCTTTTATTATTTTTAATAAGCAAGCATTAACATTACATGATAGTTCATATATAGTTGTCAATTAATTTTCCACTTAAATTGTGAAGTAATGATATTTTTTAGGACATAATATAAGAACTAATAAGCAAACGATATACTAAAGTCAAAAGACCACAGTACAAAAATTAATAAGCAAGCGTCATAATATAAGAATTATGATCAATAATTTAGATTTCAAAGTAATAATCTTTTTAGCTTTTTGTATCATATACAAAATTACAAATACAGAAGATAATAATCACTATATATAATTATAATTACAAAGCTATCAATTTAATTGAAAAGAACCACTATGGATAATATAATTATTGATAACAACATAAGAGCACCGACTATATATGGACAATTTACACCGCTAGTGGTATCTAAAACTAAATTTTAATTACAAAGTTATCCATTTCGGGTTAAGTCTAAACTAAAATTTCAAAATTAATTATAGCATACACCGCTTCTTTTGAAGTAAAAGTAACTCTCTATACTTATCCATAGTGGTATCTTTTTTATCTTTACTCAACTTATCCATAAATTCAGTACCTCCGAACTGCCTATAAACTACCATGTCTGTCATTAAAACAGTAAGATAAAGAAACGCTCCAAGTTAGATATATACATCTATATATAGAAGCTGTCCTTTTTGCCAGTCAACTGTGTCAACAGTTTGAAGGGTTGTAGAAATTAAATGGCAACAGCGCAGATCAAGGATCCAAGGGAAGTAGAAGAGATGACTGAGGAGGCGAGGAAGGAGCTGGATCAGCGGGTCCGGGAAGGCGAGACAGTGGTACAGGGCGGTACCCGTGGCACGAATCTTGATGCACAAATACACCTAGCTGAAGGTTCACTTCACATGCATGCATGCGACTCACTATTAAAGTTTCTCAATTGTCAAATTAAAATTTGAGTATATATGCTATGTGTTTTATTTTGATTTAATTTGAGTACTGTATTTGAAAATATTATGCATGTATTAATACAATGTGTAGGTCGGAGCAAGGGAGGGAAGAGAGGTGGGGAGGCGAGGAAGGAGCAGATGGGAGAAGAGGGGTACAGAGAAATGGGCAGGAAAGGGGGCCTCAGCAACAAAGAAGAGTCCGGCGGTGAGCATGCCGCTCGCGACGGGATAGAGATTGACGAATCCAAGTACAAAACTAGGTCCGAATAACTCGATTGGAACTCAATCAAGCGTTGCTTGATGCTAGTATGGGGCTTTTAATTAGTAGTTAGGTGGTGTATGGGACTTGGCCGGGTGTGATGTTTTGATCCTCTTCAGGTATGCAGTAAGTAGTAGGATATAGACTGTGTGGCCTTCTGTGTTGTACTTTGTTGGGAGGTCTATGTTGAGTTGTGTCTTTTATGTAGTATGGTAGTTGATGGTTTAATGGACTTGAATTTTTCGCGTTTGTTATTGGACATGGCTTTTATGAATTTATTTTGAGCTCTGGTCTCTATTTAATCAATATTTATCCGTGATTAATCTTGGGACTTCTAGATCAAGCCCAAATGTGGGACAAGCTGAGTCCTTTTTATTTGTTACTTTTTTCCTCCCTTTTGACATTAGAAGAGCATCAAGTTGTCGTATCTTGACAAACAATTGAATAGTTTCGATATTGAGTGAGGCTATGGTGCATAGCACCAATGGCTAGTGTACTACGGCTCAATATGGTACTTTTTAAAATCCTAACGGTCGATCCGACCGTTCAATATGATATCCATATGAATATGTACTTGCAAACTAAATTTTATATTTTTTCGAATTTTTTTACTATTTTTTCAGATAGGTAGAAAAATCAGTGTTTTTTGAAAATTTTGGACCATCAAAATTTTACCTATCTGAAAAAATAGTAAAAAAATTCGAAAAAATATAAAATTTAGTTTGCAAGTACATATTCATATGGTTATCACATTGAACGGTCGGATTGACCGTTAGGATTTTAAAAAGTACAATATTGAGCCGTAGTACACTAGCCATCCGTGCTATGCATAGCACCATAGCCTCACTCTTCGATATTTGTATGAGTCCCTACCGAATCCGTATCCTCTGCATTAACACTGTGATCGGAACCAACATTTTCTCATTAAATGAGAAATAGAATTGACGTATTTCGAAATTTTCAGATCGGAACGCTACGAGTGACGGGAAACGATTTCTTTTGACGCGATTTGGAGGGAAATTTTCCGCCCAAAATTTTCCCGTGAAAAACCAAGAGATTCGGCGGGAGTTCATTTGCCAAAATTTTGGAGGTATTTTATTTCCAGCGATACCCTTCCTCTTCCTCTTTATATTCTACTCCCAACTTGCGATACCCTTCTTCTCCTCTGCAAACTCACAAAGCTAAGAGGCAAGCTTTTATTGAGGAAGGTTTCAGCTTTTATTGAAGAAGGTTTCAGCAATTTGGGGTGAGATTTTATTAATTATAGTAGGAAATTAATTAAATATAGTAGGAAATAATTCTAGTAGTGATTTGGAGTTTCAGCGATTTGGGGTGAGATAAAATTGATCCCATTGAGAACCCTAGGTCCCAAAGCTGCCAGGTCCCAAAGCTGCCGTGTTACCTTTGATGAAAATCTACCACATATGAATTGAGATCCTACCTATCCCGGTTGACTTTCTTTTTCATTGGAAAGTGTTTATTGCATTTGTGAAAATTATGTGCTTCTCTTTGCCCTTTTCGTTGGTGTCCTTCTCTTTGCCCTTTTCCCTTTTATTCCATGAATTTGCTATTGCAGCTTTGAGGAAGCTTTTATCCCTGATCTGGTTTCAGCGATAAGTATAGTAGAAAATTAATTAATTTGTTGTTAACTTTTTTTGTATTTGTTGTATTTGCTACAAATAAATAATGTATCTGTCAGTTAGAAGTTAAATTAGTTTTATTTAGGAAAACACCACTTAGGATTATTATTATGTATGATATGTTGTCATTTTAGGAAAAAAAGATGAATGATTTTGAAGGTAGAACTACTCTTCTTATAGCAGCTTTCACAGCATATGTCGCATATTTGAATATTTTGATTCTTGTTGAGTACTACAAGAATCAGATTTTAGAAGCAAAAGATGAGGCTAATTTTGAACGGAAAAAAGTACGTGATCAGTTGATGGACGACTTAAATAACCTTGAAGACTCACGTGATATTATACGCATGAGACCACATGCTTTTCAGAGGCTGTGTTTTATTCTTCGAGGCACTGGTCGTCTTAGAGATAATCAATACAGTTGTGTCGAGGAACAAGTGGCAAAATTTTTGCATGTTTTGTCTCAAAATGTAAGGAACCGCACAATTAGGTTTTTCTTCCGACGATCGCTTGGAACCATTAGTTGCCATTTCCACAACGTACTTAGGGCATTAATATCACTTGAAGATAGATTTTTAGTTCAGCCTACAGATGATTGTCCAATCCCGAACGAGATTTTGATCAAAGAAGGGAAATTTTCCCCATATTTTGAGGTATGAACATTATATTTTTTTTAATACAAAAAGTAATAAATTGGTTATCATATATTGATTAGGTTACGTGCATATATATGTTTTTCAGAAATGCGTTGGAGCAATTGATGGAACTCACATGCGTGTCAAAATTAGAGGTGATGGTGCAAGGACATATAGAAGTAGAAAGCAGTTCCCCACACAAAATGTTTTAGTAGCGTGTACTTTTGATCTAAAATTTACATATGTTTTAGCGGGCTGGGAGGGTTCAGCACATGACTCAAGAATACTTGAGGATGCCTTAAATCGAGTAGACAGATTAAAGATACCTCAAGGTAATGATTTTTGTAATAATAAATTTTAGCTTGACATAGCTACTTAGCATAAGAGTACTAAGTATCAAATGGTGTTTTTTTTTTCTTGTGTAGGTAGATACTATCTAGCTGATGCTGGTTATATGTTAACACCCTCTTTTATTACTCCTTACCGTGGTACAAGATATCATCTTAAGGAGTACACAAATCATGCTCCGCAAAATTCAAGGGAACTGTTCAATCTTAGACATTCCTCTCTACGAAATGCAATAGAAAGATGTATTGGTGTTTTGAAGAAACGATTTCCGATTATAGCTAGTGGTACCGAGCCACATTATGATGAGGAGACTATGGCTGACTTGGTTATTGCTTGTTGCATTATTCATAATTTTTTAATGGGTGTTGATCCTGACGAAGAACTACTTTCTGAAGTAGACAATGAGCTTATGCGTAATGCTGTTGAAAATGAGACACCACCAACTACCTCTAGAAATGATGAGTATAGGCGTGGTGAAAGGATTAGAGATACTATTGCTATGATGATGTGGCGGGATTATATTTCTACAAGCCATTAGTTAGCATGTGTGATGACTAGAAATATTATTATTATTTTGTTGTTGTAATCATTTTGTAAAACTGATTTTCATGAATATTTTGCTCTAGAACAATTTTATCTACACTGCATATGCTATTTTGAAGTAAATAATTTTTTTAGATTGTTAATAGCCCTTGTATATTATATGGTTCTTCAATTAAAAGCTATAATGTTTTTTGTCTCTACTTGCAGAGTATAATGGAGATTGATGGTTTGTTCGAGGAAAATCAAGGAAACAATGAGAAGATATTTGACGGAGTTGAGCATGATGAGAAACAATTAGAAGGTGGATACTTTACATGGCCAAGACAAATGGACACTCTTCTTCTTGAAGTTTTGCGGGAGCAGAAGATAAAGGGTTTAAAAGATGATAGGAACTTTCAAGGAGAGGCTTATAGGGTCGCCATTGATGCCATTAACAAGGAATTTAAGTGCAACGTCACAAAAGAGAAAATTATAAATCGTTTGAAGACTTTGAAAGAAATAATGAATCTTGCTTTGGATGCACTTAAAAAGAGTGGCATATCATGGAATGATACCACAAAGAAGATAGAAGCAGGACCCGAGGTTTGGAATGAGCTCATTAAGGTGTAATGTAGTATAAATTTTAATGCATCTTTTATGTTTTTACTAAATGTATGAATCTTGCTTTAGATGCACTCTTCTTCTTTTTTTAATACCATCAATTTAGGTACGGTACCAGATCAGCATATTATAGCTTCTTCATGACATTTTGTTTCTTTGGGCTTAGGCAAAACCAAAAATGAAGCGTGTCAGGGACAAGGAAATTCCAAATTTAGAGCTTCTTCGTGACATTTATGAAAAAGATCGAGCAACTGGGATGAAGGCAAGGACAGCAAAAGAGAGACTCCATCAATGGGAAGAGGCCAACACAGTTGATGAGGTGGACCAGCTTCAAGCTGAAAATGTGGTGATTCTAGAAAATTTGGAAGATCCACACACTTCTCCTCAACTAGGAAATTCCGATGGTGCATCATTTTCTAACAAAACAGTGAAGAAGGGTTCGTCCAAATTAAATGTTAAGAGAAAACTTGATGACAGAAAATTTGAAGATGCAAAAGGTAAGAACTCAACAAATGCAATTCAAGAGGGATTGAAGAATGTGAATGAATCTATGGCTGAAATTGCACGAGTTCTACATGCGACAAATACGAGGATTTATTCAGCCACTGAAATTTTTGCTGAACTTGAGAAACATGGGGTTCCCGACGAGAAGTTACTTGTTGCTGCAAAATTTCTTAAAGCTAATAATGAAGAGGCTGACACCTTCTTTGGTTGTCCAGACAGATTGAAGCGACAGTGGCTAGACGGTAATGGGTTTTTGGTTTGACAAAAGGTTAAGTGATACTTTTGCAGTAGAAGAATAGTACTTTTTTGGATAGTGATGTCATCTTTTTGTTAATATATATATATGACATACTTAATATGGATATTAGTTATTGGTATTACGTACTTGAGCAATATGGATATTAGTTATTGTATTTTGGATAGTATTGTATTTTGTTAATGCAATATGGATATTAGTTATTGTTATTGCTTGTTCGGTATTGGATTGTACAGGTTCTGTGGGTTGCTTTCTTTTGAATTCGACAGCACAGGGGTACTGATTTTTCCATTTATTTTCATTCATTTTGATTTTGCTTTTTGACCGAAATTTGATCTTCATTTATTTGCTTCTATTATTACTGTTCTTGCTTTATTTGCATTCCTTTTTATATTTCGATTTGTCTCTTTGTCAAATCTTTAAATCCAATAGCATGCGAAATGCATTACTCTAGCATACAGAATAATTGGCCTTTGCTGCCTCTTTCTTGCCTTTTCTCTTTAAGTGCTCTCTTTAATTATTTTGTAAAATGACCAAGTAGCAAGGATATGAGAGTAGAAGCTTGACAGCTCCACTTGTATCTAACCTATTTAAATCATTTTATTTAAAGAATTAAGAGTAATAAATTGAAATTAATAAACATGAAATATAGAGCTTGACAGCTCCCTATGAAATCCTCTTTAAAAGAGCCTATTTTGCAAATATAAAGGTTAATTAATCAATATTCATGTACATGCTTACATGAAAATTGAGAAATTAAAGGATATGTATGCAAATAGTGAGGGAAGAAGGACTAATCTGCAAATAGGCAACAGCCATGCTGAATCTTGCCATTTGTACAATTCAATACCAATTTCTTGTTCAATCGGTACTGGTGCAGAACCTAAAACTGGAACTGGTACAATTTTGGTATTGGTACCAGTTCTGAGTTGAGATTAATTTAAATTGCCTAGATATGTGATTTTATTTGTGCTGTAAGATAAACTGATACCGGTACAGTGCCTTTGCAGCAGTTATTATTCTTTTGTTCTTGTTGTTTCTTCTTCTTTTGTTGGCTGTAGGAACTGATAAATTAGAAATGTAATGTATGAATTAAAAATGTAATGTATGAATTTAAAATTTAGTTAATCCTTTCTTTGGTCAAAGTTTGATTCATGCCAAAACTTGCAAACTATTGACTAATTGTTTATAATATGAGTACGGTACCAGTGGTATGAGCCTAGGTTGTGATTCTAGTAAATTAAGGGTTAGAGTGCAAAATTTGCTACTGACTATGTCAGGATATAATTTTGAAAATCAAAAGGAAAAAAACAGATGGATTTCTATGAGAAGTCTGAGTTTGATTCTTATTTAAATCTATACATTTGTGTAGATTGATTGACCGAGATTTTTATTAATACCCTAAAAAAAAAAAAAAAAAAAAAATACCCTCAGTTTTCAAAAATTTTTAAAAATACCCTAACCGCCCAGTGAACAGGCGGTTCACTCTCCCTACCCAACCGCCCCTTCACTGGGCGGTTCTCCTACTCTACCCAACCGCCCAGTGGTTGGGCGGTCCACTGTGAAATTTTTTTTCTGGCCTTAAGGCCGCTGGTTCCCTTCTCCCTCCCTCAAACCCTACCCGCCCCCCCCTGTTCCTCCTACCCGACCCGAGCAGCCCCCCAGCGCCCCCCCCCCGACCACCCCCGCCCACCCCCGCCCTCCCCTCTACCCGGCCACCCTACCCTCGGCCTCCCCTTCCCCTCCCTCTTCCCGTTCTCTCCTCCTCTCTACCCGGCCACCCCTCCCCTCCCCCACCCCGCCACCACCCCCTCCACCACCCCCCTACCCGAACCAGCCCCTCCCCCACCGGCCACCCCTCTCTCCCTCTCTCGGCCACCCTCTCTCTCTCTCTCTCGGCCAACTTTCTCTCGATCGGATTTTTTCTGGTACGTTTACGTAAATTATTAATTTATTTTTTTGTAGAATTAAGCGGATTTAGTTTGGAAATTGAATTGCCGTATGCGGGTTGTTGATTTTCCCGACGCGATGAAGTTGATAAAAATTAGAGTTTAGAGTTCAGTTTGGAAATTGAATTGCCGTGTGCGGGTTGTTGATTTTCTCGACGCGAGTAAGTTAAATTAGGGTATATAAATTAAATTAGAATTTAGGTTTTATAAATTAAATTAGGGTTTATAAATTAAATTAGGATTTATAAATTAAATTAGGGTTTATAAATTAAATTAGGATTTATAAATTAAATTAGGGTTTATAAATTAGGGTTTATAAATTAAATTAGGGTTTAGGTTTTATAAATTAAATTATGGTTTATAAATTAGGGTTTATAAATAAGAGTTAGGATTTATAAATTAAATTATGGTTTATAAATTATGGTTTATAAATTAGGGTTTATAAATTAAATTAGGGTTTATAAATTAAATTAGGATTTAGGTTTTATAAATTAAATTATGGTTTATAAATTAGGGTTTATAAATTAGGTTTTATAAATTAAATTATCAGCGGTGTCTCCGACAGTCCACTCCACGTGGGGATGATACGGCGGCTTCTTGGGGTAGCGGATCCAAAGACGCTACAGAAGAAGAAGAAGAAGAAGGATGATGAGGAGTTTCGGTATTCGGGGTACTGCATTAGCCTAGCGGCGCTCCGTGATCACTTTTTTCTGCATCGGATCACAGCCGAGACCACTGATCTGGAGGCCGTCAGGAGGTAATAATTGAAAATCTTGAAATTAAAATATGTTACGAACTCATCCGTGAAAATCATTAAACTGATATTTACTATTTTATATTTTTAGGTATGTGAGGGCCTTTGTGCTGGATCTCTGTGGCAGCGTCATGTTCGTGGATTCCAGCGGTGACGCGGTTCCGATTATGTTTCTCTCTCTGCTGACAGAAATTGAGAAGCCATCGAACTGGAACTGGGGCGGAGCTGTGATCGCCCACTTATACCGGAGCCTGTGCCATGCTTGCTTGGTAAGTTTTCACAAATATTTCGGAATTTAAATTACAATAATTAGGGTTCAATAATCACCAAGACATTCACCTCATGTCCAAAATATAGGTGAAGAACAAGCAGATCCACGGACCGCTGCTTCTACTCCAGCACTGGTCGTGGTCTCATTTGCCGGTATGTCGGCCAGTTCGTCCGTCTCTTGTCCCTTACTTGAGGAGACATGATGCCGAGAGGTGTCCCGCGTACGGTGCCATATGGGGCGATCGACACACGTACGAGAACACGGGCAGGGGGAGAACTGTGGGGATTTCATATGTCCGGAGTCAGCTCCAGATGCTTCACGAGAGCAGCGTCGACTGGTTCCCCTACCGGGAGTTCTACGAAAGGAACGCATTTTGTCGACTGACATTGGAGCAGAGGCATCTCTGGTTTTATCGGGGGCCGTGTGTATGTTACTGGATTGTTGAGTACACATATCCAGATCGCGTGACACGACAGTTTGGTCTGGACGCATTTGTCCCGCAGTTCCCAGAGCTTGGAGAGGCTGAGACCACCAAGTTGCACAAGTAAGTTACAATTACTTAATTGCTCTCCTACCGTTACTTGTTCAGTTCTGAACTTGATTAACATTCTTTTTTTAATTTAAATGTACTGCAGGACTAAACACAATAAGCCCAACATCGACTGGAGCATGCGCCACGCAGAGCATATCATCCAAGCACAGTCTCCACAGTTCCACATGTGGCAGCCTCCTACGGCCGATGATGTCACACTGGGCGCAGGGCCTGGAGGATTGAGGTACTTAGTCTGGTACCAGAGGTGGGGCATGCCCTCGGTATACCTCACGGGCCATTGGGGTGAGACCCTTCGACGGAGGCTTTCTCGTGCAGGGTCGAGTGGTTATATGTCATTCGGACCGATGCAGGCTCGCCAGGTAATTACTTACGAAACTAACATATTTAAAGCATTAAATGTTTATTTAGTTTTTCCTAAAAAATTAATAAATACACTTTGTGCAGATTCTTACCGGTATCAGAGGAGTGGCACACAGCTTGGTGTGCATGGCACGAGATGGTTGGCGAGCAGTGGGATGTACAATGCTCCAGCACACTGCTCCTATGGTGGAGGACTCCGGCTTTGACGGCCGCCTCGTTGGCATGTTGCATGACAGTGGGGAGAACATCAACTGGCGCGAGATACAGCCCACACCACTAGATCCGGATCAGCCCAGAGTCGCTATATACGGTGATGAGATGCCGCCACCTCCTCCAGGTAATTTGATTTTGTCGTACACAGTCATTTCTCGGTACAAAAACTATTCTAATTAATTTGTCTTCAATTATGCAGTGGATGAATCAGGTTGAGGCTTCCACGAATGGGTGTTGAATAACAATGCGTGGAGCGCTTACTACAATGAGTATGGAGTTCCGGTGCAGGTTGGACAGGTAGCAAAAATTTATTATTTATTCAACTTACTACTTATTTGTATGTAGCAAAACTAACATTATTTCCATTAAGGGTGGAGCTCCCCCACGACATTCCACTCCGGAGTTCACTATGGATGACTTTATGGGAGATTATGCCGGGGATGAGAGACGGAGCCTCCACATGCCACGATATCCGGAGGCCAGACAGCACGATGACGAGGCCAGTGGGAGTGGAGCACAGCATGCAGATGCATATGCATCTGCTATATTTGGCACACCGCCTCCTCCGCCTACGTATCCATCGACCTGGGAGCCATGGGAGGTGCCTACTATGCCGCCTATCCCCCCACTGGTGGAGGATCCGTGGGCCGAGGCGGATACAGCCGCACAGGAGGAGGAGGTTCACGTCAGGCGTGTACAGCCGCCTAGGGACCGTCATCCACCTCGTAGGTTGGATCTCTCTGGTCGTCGCCCTCGCCCTCGACGTTAGGTTTTTTTATGTTTTGTAGTTTGATAGGTTTCTACTATTATGTATTCGGTCTGGACTATTTTGCATGAGTTATGGACATTTATTTTACGTAGTTTGGATTTTTTTTTTTTACTTCCGATTTAGATTACATATTTTTCACTGTTTATCACGTTAGCCAAATCGACAATCAGTACAACAGCCGTATAACCGCATCAAAACTCAACTCACTTTTATTGAAAATTACAATAAAAAAAATTAAGCACTTTCCTTCATTTTTATATAAAATCTACAATAAAAAATATATATCAATATATATTTCCTTACAATAATATATATCTTAGTAAACCAAAATATATCTTAAACAATATATACATCTTAAAAAAAAAATATACCAATATGTATTTCCTTATAAATATATATATCTTAAAAAATATATATATATATCTTAACATGAAGGAAAAATATATATCTTAACAATATATATATCTTAAAAAAGAAAAATATATCTAAACAATATATACATCTTAAAATATATATACATCAATATAATGTCCTTATAAAAATATATAAAATCTGAAAAAAAAAAAAAACACTGAACCGCCCTATCTCTGGGCGGTTTTCTGGAGGAGGTGGACCGCCCAGAAATAGGGCGGTTTTCTACCATCAGTGGACCGCCCCATTATGGGGCGGTTAGGGTATTTTTAAAATTTTTTGAAAACTGAGGGTATTTTTATTATTATTTTTTTTTTAGGGTATTAATAAAAATCTCGGATTGATTGATTGCATTTTGTAAGAAAACAATGTAATTTTTTTGAAGTGCGGTTAAGTAGTTTTATACTTTTACGGTTCAGTTCTTATGGTATTTACCGGTACAATTGATCACTTGATACCGAATAAATATCATTTTGTGTTAACATGGGAGAAATTTTCATATCATTACTAATTATCTGTTTAAGGGTACAAGTGTCATTTTAATTTAAGTGAAATCATTTCTCTTGTATTATGTACACTTTCCAATCAAAAATGTGAGAAGAATTCAATTCCTTTTCATTCTTTTCCGATCAGCTAAATTCAATTGGAATTCATCTCTATTGAACTCTATTGAATTGAAATCAATTGAACTCCATTAAGTAGTGTGTTCCGATCACAGTGTAACTCAAAAGAGAATCTATTGAGTTAATGAATCTTGACTGTCCAATATGTTTCAAAATTCGTGCGAACTAGATCTGCACTAATATTGAAGGACCCCTATGTTATAGAGTTGAGCCGGATTTGCTCCATTTAAAATCAGACGGTTTAAATTTATTAACTCAAAAGATTCCCTTTTGAGTTAATGCAGAGGATACGGATCCGTCGCTACCTGACTGGCATTCTCATCTTGTTTAAGATTTATGAATGATGTCACCTGGGATGTCACTTAATTAGGATGCCATAATTCTTGGCTTCACATCTGGCAGATGATTGGTTGGTTGGGTTGGTTGAAGGCGATCGTATTCGACGGTATCGATTTTCATTCAATAGTATATTGATCTGACAAATATTAAATAGTTTGATTTACAATCTAATTATGCATGAAAATATTTACTTCTATTAATTTTAGAATCAATTACAGATAATGAGTATTACAGAAATAAAGATCATATAATAAATGAGTTGGGTTAAAATGTTCAAGTAGTTTTGTGTTCTATCAATATCGATCTCATTCAAAGTTTAAGCAGTTGATTCAAAATTTTGTTATCTCATTCAAAGTTTAAGCAGTTGATTCAAAATTTAATTTAAAATTTAATTTAAGCAGTTGATCTGAATCAATCATATTCATATTGAAATGTTCTTATTGAAATGTAATCATATTCATATTGAAATGTGCTTGAATATAAAATTTTAGATTTTTTGAAATTTTTTGTTATTTTTTAAGATAGATACAAAATTATTGTTTCTTGAAAATTTTGGAAATTCTGAATCATTTAAATGATCCAAAATTAAAAAAAAAGTGATTTTGTATCTCTAAAAAAAATTCTAATTTTTTTAATATTTGTTAAAAAATTTTAAAAAAAATCTAAATTTGTTGTTCAAATACATTTTAGTACGAAGATTATGTTAAACGGTTCGAATCGATTATTTAGATTTTGAAAATATACTAAAAATCATGCTGAACGGTTTAAATCGATTATTTAGACTTTGAAAATAAAGATAATAATGTTGAACTTGAAAATAAAGATTATAATGTTGAAGCAGGACAAAATATTAATGGGGCAAAGATCAAACTGAAAATTTTAACAGAGATGCTATTATTTTTGTATGATTTTCTGTTCCAAGATCAAACTGAAAATTTTAACAATTAAGAATTGAATTCGAGCAATACTGTATTACTATTTACTACGCGGATCTACGTACAAAAGAGGGGTAAGAGTAAGACGATGCTTGTGACAAAATAACATATCCATTCTTTTCAGAAAGAAAAGAAAAAAAAAAAAAAAAAAACATATCCATTCTCTAATTAACTAATTTAAATCATGTAGGATCACCTCGTATAGCGTGTCCCTTATCAAAAAAAGTTGCGTGAACCAGTTCCCTCCTATGGATAAGCTGAATACTGACTGAATTTCGGTCCCACAAATTTATACTCTCGATCCGCAAAATGGGCTCCACTGTGAAGGGCACTTGCGTATAGGCTAGGGACTGGACCTTTCTAAACCGGAGCCGCACGATTACATGTCAGATTGAAATCGGGCGGACAGGATCGAACATCTTAATAAGAGCAGTCTTAATTTCCCCATCCGAGATTTTGTTGTTCTTCAACCTCATGCAGTTTTCTTCTCCAACTCTCCTAATATTTCCCTGCTCGCTCGCCTAGTCTCAAACTTTCTCTTTCGCAATTAAATAGCTATTGTTGAGAATTTAAGTGCCCGTTTCACCCAAAAGATGGCCGATTCAGCTCGTAAGGATCTCTATATCTAAATTTTTTTCTTTTCTGAATTTGATTTTGATCTCTCGGAATTGTTATGAATGTTAAAATCACGTTGTAAATAAATGCATAATCGATCCTTTCAGGTATAAACGCACAAAAGATTGGGCTTCCTGCAATGGATCTCTCCATTGCTTTTCCTCAAGCTACACCAGCTTCAGTTTTTCCGCCCTCAGGTGCCGATTGCCTTTTCTATTTCTTCTTTGTATATAGCTTTTTCGATTTCTTTATTTGTTTATATGTTATTCTCGAGATAAAAGGGCTCTAGTATGAATACAGCAAAAGAAAGTTTAAAAGTTATTTGTTTGGTCGAACATAATTAAGCTTTTAGATTGTTTGATTAGAGTTAGCCTGAAACAGCAACCTGAGGATATTTTTCCCCTTTTCCTTCTTTTGGATTCTAATTATTCAAAGATATTTTGATCACTGAAACACACTAACTTAACATTAATAATGGAAGAGCATAGAAAATGATATTTTCATGCACTTCATTGATTTATCTTTTTTCTATTTTTTTAAATATTATGTTAAATTCAAGTCTCTTTTCACATATAGCTTCGGATTATTATCAATTTGATGATCTTTTGAGTGTCGAAGAAAGAAGTCTTCGCAATAAGGTCCGAGAAGTCATGCAAAGAGAAGTCGCCCCTATAATGGCCGAGGTTCCTGTCAATTCTCTCCTTCTTGTGGCAATTATGTGCACCTTTTTAAGTTAAATTAAATCTTTTGGTTTGCAATTGGTAATTGGTGAACATAAAAATTCTTTGTTTGGATATGGATATGGACTGCTGATATGTGCACCTCAGACTCAGAGGTTCTTTTTTTGTAATTTAATTTGAATATTTTTTAAGCAGTACTGGGAGAAGGCTGAGTTTCCATTCCATATAGTTCCAAAACTTGCTGACCTTGCGGTTGCTGGAGGTACAATTAAGGTATGTCTTTTTTTTCCTTCTGTTTCAGACAACTTCCCAAATGCAACCTCAAATTTATGTATCTAGTGGGGTTTTTTTTTTTGGTACCTATAGGGTTTTGGGTGCCCAGGTCTGTCTATTACAGGAAATGCTATTGCAACTGCTGAGATTGCACGGGTTGATGCTAGCTGTTCTACTTTCATTTTAGTTCATTCTTCCCTTGCTATGCTCACAATAGGTAACTTTCTTTTTGAACTATGTCAGTTTGGTGCTTGTGGAGTTGGATGCATAACACAAATCCAATCAAAGACTGATTTGTGTGCCTCTATATATCATCAAAATTGTTATTTTTCACAGGGCACCAGTTTACATTGTTTGGACCTTGTCCCACTCTTTTTCCATTTTATTGTTTTTATGGTTCCCACAACTTTTTTTTTTTTTCTTATTTTGGTGTAGCTCTATGTGGATCAGAGGCACAAAAAGAGAAGTACTTGCCATCATTAGCTAAATTAAAAACTATTGCATGTTGGGTTAGTTTTACTTTTCTTTCTTATTTCTGTTTTGGGTGAAAAAAGAAAGAAATTAGATTCAATTTTTATTTTCTTCTATTTCTTCTGATAGATAAATATATTTGTTTTGTGTACTTCATTTAATGCAAAATTATGTGCATTAGAAAATTAGGGATTCTCTACCAGACAACAAGTTGTAGGACATAAACCAGAAGCTTTAATTTTGTTGTGTCGAACTAACTGAAGTTTGTTGTTTCTTTACAGGCTTTAACAGAACCAGATTATGGAAGTGATGCAAGCTCTTTAAAAACCACTGCCACAAAGGTTTTATACTGTCCTAGTTCTTTTTTTTTTTTAATCATGAAAATAAAAGAAGAAAACCACTTCATGATGATGATGTCAACCAGCAGTTCTCTTCTGTTAGTACCTTCTGTTGGCTGAAGAATTGCTTTTTTCAGTTGAAAACAACCAGAAAGTGTGTACCTAATATCAGGTAATCTATTGACCTAATTGATTGGTTATGTTTAATTAAGGCATTTTATTTGTTTGTAATGACATAGGTAGCAGGAGGATGGGTGCTAAATGGACAAAAGAGATGGATAGGAAATAGTACGTTTGCTGATTTACTTGTTATCTTTGCGCGAAACACTAGCACAAACCAAATCAACGGGTATATTAGCATTGCACCTTTCTTCTTCTTTTTTGCATTTTTTTAGTTTCAATACTTTTGGAAAGCCATTTAATTATCTCTTTGTACCTTGCAAAGGAAATTTTCTAAGAGAGACTACAGGTAAATACAATACCTGGAATTTCTCTCTGAGAAAAGAAGTCAGTACTGCCAGCTACAAAGCTCAAATATGATGTAGCATTGTACAAGAATTTTTAATTTTTTTATTTGTGGATATGAACAAATTTCTCCAGTTGGGTTTCATTTCTAGTCTATCCCAACTTGTTTGGGACTAAAGGCTTTGTTGTTGTTGTGGATATGAACAAATTTCATGGAGCCAAGCACCAACCAGATTAACTGGCCTTGAATCAGGCATTCCTTATTCATGTATGGACCCAATACTTCTTCATAGTAGTGCTCTCTAATCGACCTTTTATTTACAGATTTATCGTGAAAAAAGGTTCTCCTGGATTAAAGGTCACAAAAATTGAGAATAAAATCGGGCTCAGGATGGTACAAAATGGAGATATTCTTATGAAAGATGTTTTTGTGCCTGACGAAGATAAATTAGCTGGCATCAATTCATTTCAAGATACCAACAAGGTTACAATTACAATTAAATAACTATAGTACTTGCTACTCTCTGCTACTGAGCTTTGACCTGTTTTGGTTTACACCAATACTGTATCTGACAAACCAGCTTCACTGAATTACCTATGCATTAATAATGCCGAATAAATACAAAACATACCACTGGTAAAAAGTGGCAACAAGCATTATGCCCACTTATTATGAACCAAATGTAATTTTTTTATGTGAATGATGCAGGTACTAGCGGTTTCGCGTGTTATGGTCGCATGGCAACCAATAGGTATAGCAATGGGAGTTTTCGATATGTGCCACAGGTACCGGAATGATCAGTAATTTAGACTTCATAAGTCTAATTTTAATAATGCAAATTCGTCTTTTAGAACATTTTTTTAACAATTATAAGGCAATCATGAAAAATGATAAGAATTGAATAAAGTATTTGCAAAAGTTATCTCTATTGGTATTCTATTTTCGCATGAAAATTTGAACGAAATTTTCTCAAGGTTCCTGGCTTTGAGGGACATACTGCACGGTCTCTTTCTTCAAAACATTTTAATCTTCTGCCGGCATCTAGAGATATAATGAAGCATTTTTAGTTCACTTGATTATTCATGCTTGCAATAAACTCCATAAAATTTGATAGGTACTTGAAGGAGAGGAAGCAATTCGGGGCACCATTAGCAGCATTTCAACTTAACCAAGAGAAACTTGTCAGGATGCTTGGAAATATACAAGCCATGTTGTTGGTTGGATGGAGACTTTGTAAATTGTATGAATCTGGCAAAATGACTCCTGGCCATGCAAGTTTAGGAAAGGTACTTCTATTCTGTAGTATGTCAAGACAACTATTAACTTACCTGCACAATATCTCTTTGTATGTGTGCTTGAGTGTTGAAATAAACAAATGCATGTGTGCACAGGGGTGGACCCAGATGGAGCCAGGGGGAATTAGAGCATTATTTTTTATCTGTTACCTGATTAGCTAATGGGTTTGAACCCAATTCGCTATTTATTTGCCCCCCGATGAAAATCCTGGATCTGCCCGTGTGTGCACACACCTGCAAGCATGCGCACAATGATGCCTGACTAGGGACTTAATATATTAAATTAAGGATAATGGAGGTATCAATACTCTGGATTGGATCCTTTCTCCTGTGGGATTTCAAACTGTTGATCCCTGCCAGATTGGACCAGATACATCATCTTGATTGAATTTAGTAGGATTATAATCTGGCCAGTGTCAATCTTTGATAAATTAGGAAAAGTATCTAGGAAAACCTTTTTGATCGGTACGTGTAGATTTATTATAAATCCTTATGTAAAAAAGGTTTATAGTTGTAAGTCTATATATAACTTAATTTATATTTGCTGCTTGGCTGGTCACTTGATTGGGTCTATTTATCATTCAACCAACCTACGAGGTCTTAGGTCACAGATCTTATGGTAACTGAGAGGTAATGCCATACCAGTTAGTCTGATTGAGTACTTGTACAGATATGTTAAATACTCTAATCGTTGACCATAAACAATCTTTGAGATATCAGAAACATTGATGAGAATAGGTTGATACTTCATAGCACTGAAAGGGCATTTAATTATCTACCAGGTTTTTTATGTGTATTTGTCTTTTGCCGTTAGTTTAATCTCTTTTCCCAAACTGTGGTGTTTATAGGCATGGACATCATCGAAAGCAAGGGAGGTTGTTTCTCTTGGCCGAGAGTTGATGGGTGGAAATGGAATTTTGGCTGATTTTCTAGTTGCCAAGGTATCTTCAATGAATTTATTTTCAGTCGGATTTGAGTTGAATGAAATAAGAGAAGTACAAATTAGGTATATAAGTTTGCTTAACAAATGGACAGAAAGCATTTATGATATTGTCCTGACATTTTGGTACCTTGTAGACTGGTACAAGACTGAAAAATGGTATGAAATTTCTTGCTTTTGTGTATAGCAATGCAAAAGGCATGTATTAGGTTGGATTTGGACTTCTTTTTCAATTGGTTTTCTATATGACATTCAGACAACTCGCTTTTGAAAATTTCAAAATACAAAAACAACTCACTTTTAACATGTCTTACTACTTTAGGCATTCTGTGATTTGGAGCCAATTTTCTCATATGAAGGCACATACGACATAAACAGCCTGGTCACTGCAAGAGAAATCACAGGCATTGCGAGTTTTAAACCTGCAATTTTAGCAAAATCAACTCGAAGCCGCCTTTAATTTTAGATTGGATGGCTGGGAGCATACATCTCTGGGCGCAACCATGGCATAGTAATAGTTAAATGAACTTCTTGCTTGGAAATCAGTGCAACACAAATTGAATAAGTTAATACTGTGTTTATCCTTGTTTGGAAACAAAATAAATTGCTGTGAACGGAATTTATGTGATAAGTTGTGTCCATTGCTATATTTTTCCCAAATGAAGTCTATAATTATTTTTCTTCAAGTTGGGGTTCGGAGTACATGTGAAATGAAACCCCACCAGTTTGCAATCTTACAATGCCCATCTGTAATGGAGTTCCAAAAAAAAATGGGAGAAATAAACCTCTTAACTTAGGCTATTTAAAGCGGAATACAGTAGAGATGCCTGCTTGTATCAGACACCAGAGGGCAGAGGTGGCCACAAAAGGGCGGGGGGGCGCGCGTGATATTAGTAAAAAGAGTATTGAAATCTTGATAAAAGGATCTCTCTTTACTTTTCTTTTAGGCCAGAATGGTAACAGTATAAAAGTGGTAAGGTTGAAAAGAGTATATTCAACAAAGCTCTAGCCAATATAATTACATATATATGCTTTAGGAGAGAAGACCCACCACCATTTGTCCCCTTTTCAATTTTTTTTTTCTCTTATCTGTGTCATGTACATGTATCGTGTAGTATCAAATCAGGTGGAACGTGTGAAATTATAGTACCTCAGAAAAATTTCTAAGAGTGAAATGCCAGGTTCCCAGAATTCAAAAAATGATCGTTCTCACGCTAATTACAAAAGTATATAGGATGGAAAAAATTTGTACATGTTAAAGGTGAAAATTCGAATGAAATTGAATACAAACTTGCATTTGGCATAAATAAGAGCCTAGAAATAGTTAAACTGAAACATGTTATGGGACAATGATGTTTCACAAGTTGCATCAAAAAGCATCTGTCATCTATTTGTCTGAATATATAAAATCTCAAGAAGAGTAACGTTTAATCTTGCAATAATTTCATTCAGAGAGAAAGGGACATTTGCGCCCAGTTCATGACCTCATTTAGTCTGAAATTAATAATAGACCCGTGATGGAGTTTTACCCGAAACCGTTTTTTATCAAATCCAATTTTTTTTTTCTTAGAAATATGAATCATAAACATGATGTATAAACCTGAGCCTTGTAATTCCATTTTGCAGTTGTAATGGAAATAGACAAATAGTACTTGTTTGGAGCGGTCCAGTATACTCCGACCCGACCCACTAATCATGAAAAAAGAACAATAATATAATGTATTTCTCACTGTTTTTGCTGCCTTGCCAAGCAATCTAGTTGTTACCACCTTATTCAAGTTTGGTGCATGAAATCCCCTCTCCACCTACCTTTCGTCATTCTATTTCCACAATAAAATCCCTAATCTCATACACTCTTCAACTCACCATCCCTTTTTCCCTCTTTTATACAAAGCCTCATCACTCCACCTTGTAGCTAGCATTTAACTAAACAATAGCAACACACCTTTTGAGCATTCAAATTTAGCTACAACCATGACTAAAGGCTATCTCGCCACTTCTCTCCTTTTCTCTCTTCTTTTACTCATCCTTAACCCCACCTCTGCTCAGACAGCTACCGCACCGGGTCCTGCAGGGCCACCAAACATCACCGCAATCTTAGCAAAAGGTGGCCAATACACAACATTAATCCGTTTAATTACATCAACTCAAGTCGCCGACCAAATAAACAACCAGCTCAACAACTCGAATTCCGGTCTAACCATCTTCGCACCGACCGACAATGCATTCAATTCTCTCCCTGCCGGGACCCTAAATTCCCTCAGTGATCAAGAGAAAGTGTCTCTTATTCAATTTCATGTCATACCTAATTACATGACAGTTTCAAATTTTGAGACTGTCAGCAATCCTCTCAGGACACAAGCAGGAAATTCAGAGAATGGCGAGTACCCCCTAAATGTGACTGCGGCAAGTAAGTGCATTGCAAAAAAAGAAAAACAACAACAGAGTAGTTAATTTGCCAAAACATTTATAACAAGCATTGTTACTTAAAGTAATAAAATAACCTCATGACCATCTATTAGTTCACCAAATTAATAATAAAAAAATAAAAAAAGCATTGTCCATAATAAGAAGTTCACTAAAATACAATTATAAAGCAAGCACAGAGTAGGATCCTTTACTTTAAGTTCTATCTCTTTTTTTTCTTTGAACAACTACTTTAAGTTCTATGACTTCTATCTTAGCCTTGTTCTCGCTCATTCTGTTGAGCATCAAATTCTTTGGTTTAGTGTTCACATATTCTTTCCATATAAATTTAACATCACCTTAACAATACTTGATTTAATCTACGAAATATTCCATATCTGATGTGGCAATAACCATGACAGACAATCAGGTGAATGTATCAACTGGAGTGGTGAATGCAACGGTCGACAATACAGTATACACTGATGGACAGCTGGCAGTGTACCAGGTCAACCAGGTACTGCTTCCTCTAAGCATTTTCGGGTCCCACCCACCAGCGCCAGCCCCAGCTCCTGCTGCAGCAAAGAAGGATAAGTCGAAGCCCGCGTCAGATGCACCAGCTGCAAGTGATGATACAGACACTACAACTAACTCTGCAACTAGACACGCAATAGATCAGTCTGTTATGAGAGTGGCTTTTGTTGGTTCACTTTCTCTTATTGCCTGGTGGGTCCTTTGATTGAGTCTTGTTTTTGATGTGATGTGGTAAATATTTTTGGAGTGTATTAAGAGGGGAGTTTCTCTTTTGTTTTTGTTTTTTAATCTTTATTAATTTGCATTCAATTCTTGTATTGAATTTATATGTATTTTCCTTTATTATAAGGTCTGAGAGTGGATTATTGCATCTGTTTCTTATGTTTATTTATTGGAGACCGTTTACTAGAAAACTGACAGTACAATTTCAATTTTTGAAATGAAAAGGGGGGGAACAGATTGGATGATGTGATTCTTAATATGAATGTAAGAAGATCAGGCATGTAATTAAATTTTTCTTGAATTGAAATTTCATCGAAGATCATGGCGGTTTGGAATTTTATTCAGTGGTGGTAGCGTACAATAGAGTCAGAGATTAGTTGTGTACAGGTTTCAATAGTCAATTAATCACTTCAACCTTTAATTGTCACAATTTATGGTCAACTAAACCCAGCTTCACGTTTATTAGCCTCAAATTTTTTTGTGCCTAAATTTTAAAATTGCAATCCTTGTACTAACTCTAATTTGAAAAGGTTGTATTTCCTGTTATCTTTCTGGTAAGACCCAGTACTTTGAAACCTGTTAAACAATAGTTGTAAAGGTTTTATGTTCTTTCTTTGTAAGTTTGAAGTAAAAGCTCTAGGTTGGCTTGATTCGTTTTTTAAGCCATGTCAGAGATTTAGAAATGCTTCATTTGAGGTTTTGTGGAGCACTTAGGAAACTTCTGCTTTATATTAATATGCATGAAATAAGTAGGAAAAACAAATAAAGCAAGGGGCAAAATGAAACTCGGTTGGAGATCCTTTGTATAGAGTTGGGCTATTGTGCCTCATGAAGTAAATGCCACGTTTTACTTTACTTCACACTCATATCTCCATTTTTAAGGTCCAAATAGTTGATCCGAACTGTTCAACATGATCTCCATATTAAAATATACTTGGAGACCAAATTTTAGATTTTTTAAATTTTTTTTACTATTTTTTTAGATAGGTAGAATATCACTATTTTTGGATCTTAATTAATGGGTTTTTTACATATCTGAAGTTGAAAAACTTGACCTCAAATTTAGAAAAGTAAAAACGTGACATGACTAATATGCCGTGACTAATTTCCTTTTCTAGTTTCAACTATTCTTTCTAAATTATGCAAGGACAATTTTGTCAAGATTGTTAATGAAAAATAACAATTAAATTCTTAGAACTTTGACAAGAAGGTGCATTCTCTTTTACCAGTCCGGGAGCTGCTTTTTTTTTTTCTAAATAATTGCCAGAAATAGTCACCAAATTAGGCTGACCGAAATGAGTACTTATTTGATGCTGTACAACTAGAAATAAGGATTAACACTGCCAATTATAAAAATAATAGGTTCTATCTCCTACTATTATTTATGAACAACAACACTTAAACTAGGACATCTTGCTCTTGGTCATGTTTAAAGTCACATGACTTCAAAATAAGATCCGCAAGCTAAAAAATTTCGGGGGCATTTTGGTCAAGTTAATTGAATACATGAAGGCTATTTATAAGCTTTTGTTGTAGATCAGATTAGGGACTAATAAGAGATGTTATTACTTCAATCAAGTGAAAATTTTGCCTTGAATATAATTTGCATCTTGACGAGAAGCATTATTTTTGTTATTAGTTCTAACCAAGTTTTGTGACATATAATATAACAATTGTTGATTCATGTGAATTTATTATTAGTTCAAAAAAATATGTGTTAGTATTTCGCAGGATACATGTGAATTTATTAAAAGTTGGGTTGGAAAACAGGTGGAAATTTATTTGAAAAGGCATTGTCGCATTGAACAACTCTCAATGAAAATTAATATCCAAATAGGTTCTGAATATTTGGTGAGAGAGAGAGAGGAGAGAGAGAAAGAGAGGGAAAAGTTTTTGTATGATCTATCATGTAAGTATATGATTTGTAATACAAAAGAATTTCTAACGAAAAATGAGTTGCAATAAAAAGAGTATTATAGGTTTTGCTATAGATAGTTTGCATTAATGTCAGAGACTAATTTTGGGGGTGAAATATTTATAATTATGTTTCTTTCAAAATTTAAATTGTAAAATCAACACACTAAAATTAGTGAACATATAAATAGTTTCTCAAAGTGACATCAGTAAAAAGACATTTGCGATTGGCCAAATTCGTCACAGAAACAGTACTACAACTCTTACGACATCATCTGCGATCATGATGGCGTCATCACGACACTATATGACTGTCTATCACTGTCGGAACGGACTCTGCTGCTTTTCCGTTCTCAACCATTCAAAGTCGTTGAGATTTGTGCATGAAAAAGTTTCTTTATCGATATACGCGAATGAAAAATTTTGAATGGTTGGGATCGGAAAAACAGGATCCTGTTTTTTTCTAAAAAAAGCAGCAGAGTCGGATCCATCACCGTCTGTAGTAGTTGCAACTGTGACCATTCTATATTTCTATGGATATAGGCAATTGCCACCATACTGTTGGAAAAGACCATTGCGACTGTCTTGCTATTATTGGTGGCTGTTTTGCAGTTGCAAATGGCCCTGTTTGCTGTAATGACATGATTTAGAGAACCTGAACTATTAATTACAGTACTTAATCAACTATTGCAGGTGCGGTTCATATAGATGGCCACATTTTTTGTATAATTGAGACAGGAAAAATATTTTAAGAAAGTGCATTACTCAGTCGACAAGGGCTGAATATATAAAATGCACGAATTAGATTTAGAGACAACAAATTTGATCGCCGACTCGTCATGCCCTCCAAATTCGGTTATAATTGAGAAACCAAGGAATAAAATTTGTTGATTACATTTAAGGAGCTGGAGCTCTTTGATTAGAAACTCAAAAAAGGTATACTGTCCATTAATCATATTAACCCAGCACAGTTTTAAAAATTGCTTCATTTATATTAAAGTGCAATTTTAATCTTTTCATATAGTACACATCTATTTTCTTTTTTAATGCATTTTCAAAATATCTTAAGAATAACAAAACATGGTCTCCAATCTCCATTAGAAGTCACTGGACACGTTCATAAAGCCGAGGGGTTGTGATGGCACGGCCAATTAGCAAGAAAACCAGAAAGACCGAATGCTTAGATCAAATGGTGCTGCACTCTGCTGCATTTCTCAAAATGGCTGCCCAATAGATGAGAACAACAGTGACATTTTCCATACAAGGCCAAGAAATGAAAAAAAAAAAAAAAATTACTGTTCCGCCTAATTAATGACACCTAAGTTCATTACTTCGGGATCAATATTTACAAAGACAACTTGAAAGTCCAAAATGATAACTCGGGACACAAAATTATGCACATCAAATTTATCCATTACTCTTTAAGACAGAATGTGTTAATACAGAACTAGCATTTTCAGAAAGTAACACTCATAAAAATGTTTCAAGAAAAGTACTGACAATTCTAATTATCCATAAAAGTTAGAAACAACATACTGACATGAAATTTGACATTTTTCACGCTAACAAAACATAGGCTAAATTTTTTAAGAAACTGGAACTCTTTCCAACTATATTAGTTTAACTCACTATGTTACAAAACCACCATGGAAATCAATAGTTTGTTGCGTATTGTATATATGGACAGAAGTCATGCCTTGCCCATAATCCAAAACATATAGTTTATGGGTCCCAACACAACACCCATGCACATCCCAATATAAATTAAATAAAAGCTGATGTGTTGTACCATGTTGCATCATACCCAACACTTGCATCTGTCTGTGCAACATATTGCTTTATACATTCTTAATTGAAATTGACCTCATTGATGGAAGAAAAAATCAATTTCAAGAACCAAAAAATAAGCAACCCTAACTTAAAATCCATTTTAAACTAGAGGAGGGATCCGATTACATCTTTTTTGGTGACACACTTTAACACCTACCATTTTCAAAGTCCAAATAGTCGATTCAAACCGTTCAACATGATGGATATATTAAAATGTGCTTGGAGATCAAATTTTACATTTTTTTGAATTTTTTTGCTATTTATTAAGATGGTTACAAAAATCGTTGTTTTCAGACCATTAAAAAACAGCGATTTTGTAACCATCTTAATAAATAGTAAAAAAATTCAAAAAAATGTAAAATTTGATCTCCAAGTACATTTTAATATGGTGATCATGTTAAACGGTTCGGATCGACTGTTTGAATTTTTAAATCGCAAAATTGACCTATATAAAAAACGGTGTCATGATGTGTCACCAAAAAAGGTGTAATTGGATCCCTCCTCTTTAAACTAACCCAATTAACATTACTCAACCTACCTATATTTTCTATAACCCTCAGGGTCTTAACCTACCTCGTATCTTGATCCAGATGCAAAGGTAGCTATATTAGGTCCCACCCGCTTGCCAATCATGTTGCAAAGAGAAGAATTAGATAATATTTTTCAAAATTATATTAAGAATTAGCAAATAAATTCAAGCACTCACCTGAATATATAATAATCTCAAAACCTACCACAGCAAAGCTAGCAAATATTGGTAGTAGTTTACATCCAGCAGCCACTCTACGAAAATCAAAGCAAGAAAAAGAGAAACAAAAGTGCCATACGACTTCAATAATCTCCATAGAAATAAAAATAGCATACAGACCATACAGCCATCCAACTTGGGTTTTGCTACTAATGCATACTATAGAAAGATCTAGTAGCACTAAAGGGAGGAATTATAGGATGAAGTATAAACCTACCTTTAGGCATGTCTACAGAAGAGACATACAAGAGAATTAGGATTCATAGTACACACTATTGCAAAGAGCAAGTAGGTATCAGACTTTCTAGGATTTAGTAAGGTCTTGAGCGTTGACCGCCCCCATGGTGCCGGTCAGGTCCACCACTGTCACGGTAATTGTCTCTCCTCCTATCACCGCCACCTCCTCCTCCACCATAGCCACCACGCCTAATAATCACAAATAACAACAAGACAAAAATCACAATTCCAAATACATCACAACAAGAAATGAAAACTACCTCTTGTACCTATGAGAACATGAGAAATTGTGAGCTTCAGAAAAATAAGACCATCTGTTCAAGTTCGATAATGGTACAAGAGGTATTTCCAGTCCTGATGAAAAGTGCACCCATTTTTTGTTTCCGAGGGGATCACAATGATATTTTTTCATTTTAAAAACAACAACAATATTTAACAATCTATTAATGATAACAGAAACCGTTTTTTCTTGTCATAACGATGATAACAATAATAAGTACATGACCAAGAGTAATACCCATGGGAATAAGAGGATTGAGGTTTTGGAGCAGATTTCTCAGCCATTGTGACATTTATTTTGAACCCTCTCAAATCGTAGTCTGCAACCAAAAAAGAATATTCCAAATGTATCAACTATCAAAAGTGCATCTTATTCTAAAAAACAAGAAATAGTATGACATTGTGTAAATCTGATCGAGAGAAAGAGAGACTGAGAGAGCATACTGTTGTAAAAACCACTGGCAGAATGAGCAGCAGAGGGATCTTCATAAGCAAGACAAGCATCACCTTTATTTTTCCCATTGTCGTCAGTGTAAATTTTAATATTATATGGCCACTGATCCTTGTACCCTCTCTTCTGCTTGATTCTCCCCACCTGAACATTTCAACCAAAATAAAAAAGGAGAATTAATTTTTTATGATTTGTAAATAAAAAGTGACAAATTGCAAGTCAATTACACATAATCACAACTGCTTGCATCTATTTCATGTAGTTATTGGGCATATTCTAATTTAAGCGAGGGATAAAACTGAAATGTTTTTGCTTTAATATTCCTTCCTTGTGATCCTTAATTAATCATAAAAAAAAAACAGAGACCACAATCTTTGGCATAAAGAAAACATTGTTGAAACACTCCACTGGAAGATAAAGATGATTTAGAAAAAGAAAACAAAAAATCAAATGTGTAATCCTTTACCAGACCAATACCGCCAAAAAGTTCTTGCAACTCATCAATAGAAACATCAGGGGGCAAATTGGAGATATAAATCCTCGAATTATCACAGGTGTCACCACAATTCTCATCACACTGCTTAATTTTCACTGGGGCCTCCTCCTGGGCTCCGCTGCTGCCACCACGGCCCCTGCTATCACGATATGCACCACCAGTGGCACTCCCCTCACCATAGCCCCCATCACGACCACGAGATGGTGCCCCATAGTTGTTACTGTTGTTGGCAATAGGTGGTGGTGCACCATAACTCGGTGGATAAGATTCAGGTCCCCCTTCATATCCCCCAGACTGCACCCCGTAAGCATTATCATACCCATTGTTACCTCCATAAGCATTTGCATTGGGGATGTTATAATTACCAGCAGGTTCTCCATACTGATGAGCTGGCGGTGGAACTTGTGCATAATTATCCTCCTGTCCCGCATAACCACCATACCCACCATCATAACCACCTGAAGCATCTCTGTTATTATAGCTACCTCCAGTATTTCCGTCGTCACTATTACTGTAACCACCATCCCTATTCTCTCTATTATTATAACCACCATCTCTGTCTCTATTGTAGCCGCCGCCGCCACGACCACGGTCACCACCCCCAGCACCATCTCGACCACGGCCACCACCACCAGAATTATAGTCTCTGCCTGCAACACAAAAGTTTTAGTGAACATTTCATAATCTTGGTAGGTACCAGTTACTGGTACCAACTTGCTCGTACCAGTTTGTGGATTATTCTCCATTGCTTTTAGTCTCAAATACTTGAGCCCATTAAAGTATAGTAGGAAAATTATAATTAAGTAAAATATCTTTCAATTAATTGATGGCCACAATTTGTAGTTTTATATTTTTGCAAAAAGTAACCTGCATGTCAACTAGTCCCCATTATTGATGGAAGACCACCTCCACAGTACCATAATAAATAGGTAGTACTGATATATCCCAGCACATAGTGAATGAATATATTATAAAATAACATGGCCTATATAATTGGAGTCGTTTGTCAAGAATGAGTATCTGTTGTGTCACTTTATTCAAAATACCTCCTTTGTTATAACCATCACCGCCACCAGGTCCACCACGGTTATATCCACTGCCTCCACCAGATCTATTGTAACCACCATCTCCACGGCCTCCTATGTTACCTCTATTTGCCCCAGCTGGATTAGGTGTCCCACATTTGTTGCACTCCGTCCTCCTTGCGAAATTCACGTTTGCACAACTAACGCAAGGATAATAACAGTATCAGATCAAAGCAAGGAGGTCATCTCAAATTGCTAACATATACTGGTTGAGTACCAACCTGATCTGTTTATTTCAAATTTTTTTGGGAAGCATCAGTTTGGAGAATAAATACTGAAGGTTAAACCTCAATATAACAGTAATTAACAGCAGAGACTTCAGCACACTGGCCATTATCTAAATACCATGCTTTGAAAGAAAAAAAATATGGATTGTATTTCACATACAAATTAAAAAGCTCTTTTAATCAAACAGGATAACAAGGGGAATAATAAAATGCAAATAGATGCATTAGAGAGAGAGACAGACTTGGGATCGGGGCAAAGCCAGTCCCCATCACGGCCCGGACCACCAGGCCCACGGCCACCACCGCCTCCTCCTCTTCCACCGCCGCCGCCGCCGCCACGGCCCCCACGGCCTCCGCCACCATATCCACCAGAACCACCTCCACGGCCACCTCCCCCTAAAGATTTTTACAATTTCCAAATAAGTTGCTGGTTATGAATCATTAGGTGATCCAGTTTTGGATAATAGGGCGAATGGGTCACCAGAATAATAACACAAAATCTACCTCCAAAAATTAGGGTTCTAGATAATGGTAGGGTTATATAGAAGGCCAAAGTTCCAACGACTAGATAATAATTTACCAGCTCTAATAAATAGAGTTTAACAGATCATTGCCAAAAAGATGAAGTAGATTCTAATTTTTAAGTGCTCGCTAATTCCGACTTCAGATCTAGCAGAAACTTAAGACTAGAAGACGCAAACAACAGTAAAGAAGTACTGCATCCTATTACTAACCTCGGTTATCGTATCCGCCGCCGCGATCGTAACCCCCCGACATGGATTTAATTTAGGGTTCAAAGAAAGAGAAAGAGAGAATTAGGGTTTAGAGAGAAAGAGGTGCGAATTAGTTAGAACTTGGAAGAAGAACGAAAGAACGGCGCAAGCGGCGAGAAAGATTAGGATGATATCCGTGGTGTCGGTTCTGCTGTTCTATAATCTTAATAGATGAAGGTTTCCTTTTTACATCCGTGCCGTCTGATTAGAATTGGACGTTTGTGATATCTCATACCAGTCAACGGGAAACAGGTTCTCAGGAAATAAATCTGCTGTTATTCTTGAGGAATAACAGGTTCTCAGGAACTTGTTATTCCGATCCAAGCTGTTGATATTGATTGAGATTCGTGTATAAAAAATAAGATATATTGCTTTAATTTTTTTTTAAATAAATATACCTATCAAAAAAATAGTAAACATTTTTTTTAAAATATAAATTTGGATTCCAAGCATATTTTAATATGGAGATCATGTTGAGTGGTTCAGATTGACTGTTTGAATTTTGAAAACGGAGATACAAAATATGAGATATGATAAGGCGCAAAGTAAACTTAGCATTCCAACCCTCCTCATATTTTAATAACTGATTTAATCCCCACTAAATCAGTACCTGGCATCACCGGAATCACAGTAACATGCTTGATACTATAATAAATCCCATTAGGGCCTTGTAAAACATCACCACCAATGTAAATGGATACCATAAGACTCATTTTGAATCAAATACACAAAAATCTAAAATTAAAAATTAACTAAATTAATTATTAACCTACTAAAAAATAAAAATAAAAAAAAACTTGCAGATCAAAGCTCTTGTCCAGAAGAGAGAATGGGTGAGAGTGAGAAATGAAATTCTGCCTCTGATTGATTTATATAGCAAAATAGAGATTGCATAGGCATTTGGCGGACCCCTGGCTGGACTGCAGAGACATTTGGCGGCCCCAGTCTTTGGGGCCGCCAAATGCCCATGCAGCTTGAGTATTCGTCGAATTACCTCAAATCTGAAGTGATTTTGTTTATGCTATAAATAAAAATTTCGGCGCGTTTAATCAAATCACGTCAGGAGAACACATTTTTTTATCTCTAATTTAAATCTTTTTTTAACATATGTTTTCATATCATGTTTTTCAGAAAAAATATTTTATTAATGAGATTAGGGTTTAGGGTTTAGCAACTTTAAAGTAAAAGCAATATGCCGCATACAATAACGTTCTGCTTCAAAACATGCAGTTCACGCCACATTTGCTGGTTAGATAACTAAAAAAAAAACTATAAGAGTAGAAATAATAAGAAGAGTGGTTGTAAGCAATTCCACGTAGCCAAATGATCTTCTTAAAATCACGTCCGTTAACGAGTGCCGAAATTTTTATTAATATTAAAAAAAATATAAAATTTAACATTCTACACAAATTCGGAAAAATTTGAAATCTGCTCAATCTGAAGAATAATTCTCCGGATCTAAGCCTTCTTTCCGAAAAATTATTCTCCGAATTCAAAAATCTCTTTCCGGAGAATTATTCTTCGGATTTGTGTTTCCGGAGAATAATTCTCCGGATTTGTGTTTTTTTAATTAAACATAAAATGTTATGATTTTTTATTTATTTTTTGTATTAAATATTAGAAATATTTTATATATTTCTTTGAAAATAGATAGAAGACTATATAATTTGATATATTAGAAAGACTACGATAAATAACCCGAATCAACATTTTTCAAGTTGGATTTTTTGCGGTTGTAAGAAAAATTAAAATATTCCTTTGTATGTTATTGGAAAAATAAAAATATTTTGAATATGAGTTATTGATCCTGGTTCAAAAGTCATTTCTAGATAAATACATAAAATATTGTGGTCCTTCTATTTTTGAAAAAATAAGAATTTTCTTTGACTTTTGTCAGATGAAATGATTTCTTATCAAAAAAAAATTTCAAAATAGATACAATATCTTAGAATTTAAATGTACTAGAAGAACACAATATTTTTCTTTATTTACTAAGAAGTGACTTTTGAACCGGGATCAATAACTCAGATCTAAAACATTTTTTTTTCAATAACACACAAAGAACTATTTTAATTTTTCTTACAGCTGCAAAATATCTGGTCTAAAAAATATTGATCCGGGTTATTTGTCGCAATCTTTCTAATAAATCAAATTATATAATATTCCATCTATTTTCAAATAAATATATAAAATATTTCTAATATTTCAATACAAAAAATAAATAAATCATAACATTTTATGTTTAATAAAAAAAAATCAAATCCGGAGAATAATTCTCCGGAAAGTAAGCCCGGATCCGGAGAATTATTCTCCGGATTGGGTAGAATCGGAAATAATCCAAAAACGGGTGTAGATTGTTAAATTTTGAATTTTTTTAATATTAATAAAAAGTTCGGTTCATAGTGCTTTACACTCTTCCGTGCCAAAGGTTCAAACAGTTGATTCGAACTGCTCAACATAATATTCATATTGAAATGTGCTTGGAAACCAAGTTTTGCATTTGTTAGAGTTTTTTTTACTATCTTTTTAGAATTTTTGAAAATTGTTATTTTTTAATGCTTCGGAATTTTTTGAAAAAAAAAAAGATTTTTAAAATTTCTAAACAAATAGTAAATAAACTCCAAAAAATGTAAAATTTGGCCTGCAAGAAAATTTTAATATGGAGATCATTTTGGACGGTTTGGATTGACTGTTTGAACCTTGAAAATGAAGATAAGAGTGTAAATCACAAGAAGGTATGTGTTATATAAGCACCTTAACACATCTTCTGCATTAACTCAAAAGATAATATTTTGAGTTTAATGCATCACAGCCATCTGATTAGGATCAAAGCCAATCCGGCCCACACCTATGATGCACGGGGCCTTTAAAATTAGTGCGGATCTCAATCGGACGACGCACGTTCCGTTAATGCAAAGGATACAAATTCTCCCTATATATTTTTTTCTCCCATCATGATCATATTGTCTGTCAACCAGCAATTATTTGAAGTTATAAGAAGTCACTGTATTGTTGGCTAACATATTGAGCATCTATATTCCAGCAACTCAAATGAGTTTCTAAATAACTGTTATTTTCTTTTTAGAAATTAAGGTCTCTAAAGTTTCTAACTTTCACATCCCTGAAATTAACTTTAGAGTTTCTATTAAGCCACATCAACAACAAATTAAAAAACAAAAATAATTTGAGCCAATCATTTAGTCAACATGGAGTTTATAAACAGTTTCTTAATAAGAAACTTTCCTGCATAGTTTTTAAATAAAAAACTTTTTTACATCGCTGAAATTGGTTTAGAAACTGTCACATGAGATTAGAAACTCTAATAGTACTGATAATGTAGATGCTTTCAAAAAACTAGCGAGTCAGTTATAAGCTAGTTGTGCTCGCCTATATACGCCAAAGTTTATTTATTTCTATACGTTCCACTGTTATACTCTGTTGACTATTAAACTAGAAACAAAGTTTTAAACTAAATAAGTTTCGAAGAACTACTTCAATATATTTCCCCCTCAAATTCGCAAAAAAGCTAACCATTTTACACGCAAAGCATTCTAATCTAGTAAAACTACATAGAATCAAGATTAAATTTACGTCTGACCAAAACTACAAAGAAACGAATGACATAAAGTGCTGTCCATGGTAAACCTACCATGTTAGACGTAAGTTTTGGGTAAACATACATGCCATTCCGAGGTAAAGTTAAATATATAAAGGTGAGAATATAAATGTGCGAAGTATATTTGGAAAAGAAAAAAAAAAACCATAGAGAAGAAGAAGAATAGCCCACAGGCCCACACCCCACCAAAAAAATAAAAAAAAAAAACTACGATGGCACTACAATAGTACAATCTTCTAAACCTACAGTCTTGCAACATATTGGTGTTGACCTGCAATTCATAGTGAAATATTGTAACTTTTTGGGACTTGGTTGTAAAAAAGAAACGAGTATTACGATAAAAACATGGGTCCACTAAAAGAATACAGGCAACAGAGTTTCTGCTTAACTAATGATGGAAAGTAAGATTACAAACTTCCGATTCATATCCTTGTCATAGCACTCTTTGAATGGCTTTTCCACGACCCTCCTCTTTGCTTTAAGTTTTTCTTCACCTTTTTATTTTTCTTTCCTTTTACAATTTTCCCACTAATATTGTCATCGTCACTTTGTCCCCCGTCTTCTTCCATCTCTCCCCCAAACCCCATTGCCCTCTCATACTCTTCCTCATCTATTGCCCCTTTTTTCAATTTTTTTAGGAGACGGTATTCTTGTTCAAGCTCCTCATAATCCTCTTTGCTTTGTACTGCCTTTCGTTGCCTCCCAGTTTTCTTCCTCGTGGGGGCATTTGCATCATTGCCGTCTCGGTCCTTCTTGGTTTTTTCGGGCTTTGTATCATGACTTGTCTCGGCCTCCGTTTCTTTCTTCTTCAATGCCTTTTGTTTTTGCTTCTCTCGGGCTTTATCTCTGCATTAGAAAACAACAATGATGCTCCTTGTAAGCCCGAACGAAGGAAAATACTAGTTGCTTTGAGTTCATTTTCCTTTTCGTTATGTATGTGAATGAATATAAAAATAAAAGTATCCCACACCAGCTCATATCAATTACAAAATGAAATGAGAAGTTCCCCTCATCTAACTTCTGCTGGGTTTTTTATTGCAAATACACATCATCCTTTTAATTCAAATTTATGTGGTGACATTAAAAATATATTTCCAAAGCAATATTCCAATCAAAGAAAGTAAGACTTACTTGTACTTGATGAGAGTTAGGTCAAGATCATTAATTCGACAGAAACCATCTGTAGAGAGAGAATAGTGCTTAACCTCCTTCATCAATGGGATTTGTAGCAACCCATATCCCATTGCTAATTTCCCCACCTCTAGTTTCTTCCACCTTTACCAAGGAAAATAAATTTTAAAAAAATATCATAAGTTGACAGTAATCCAAAATAAAGGATAATTTGAGAAAAATTGACTTGCTTTAACAAATACCAACCTAAAAATATAAGAACAATGATGCTCCTTGTAAGCCCGAACGAAGGAAACAAATGCCTTGGCACCTTTCTCCATCACATCTCTATCTTCTTTGGCTGCACGCCTTATCTAAGAAACAAAGAAAACATATAAACAAGTTGTATCAACAAAATTTTGTACCAATGATGTGCACAAATGTGTGTCTCAGGTCAGGGATCTATGGTTGAGAATTACATAACTGATTCTTAATAGAAAAGATGTACTTGCCTGTGGTACAACGTCAGTTGCATCAAGGTAAGGCTGTCTCTCTTCCAAAGGGATCCGCCTGAGCTTGAGAAACTCCACATAAGCCTCTTCCTACAAGGAAAATTTGTCCTCTTTTACAAAAGAAGAGCCAAAAGCATTTTAGGTTTAGAAAGGATGTATATTCCAAAACCTATGAGCTAACCTTGGGTAAAAGAAACACAACAGCACTTCCTTGCCGGCCAATTCTAGCTGTTCGTCCTGCTCTGTGTATAAATACATTTGGATCTTGCGGCGGATCATACTATAAAATGGATTATGAAATAGGGATCAGAAACTCGCGTGTATATTAGCATGCAAATATTTTATATTTGGACTTATCAGGGAAAAGGTAGTTTCCACAGATTTTCAAACTACAAAAGCCAGGCATGCAAAACTGAGGAATTGAATCACAGTAGTTTGCTATAGGTAAAATTTATTCTGACATCAGGTACCACAGTCCATGCATCTTTCCATTTTCCTTTGTTTTTATCATACCTGCACAATCCAATCCACACCTGGTATGTCAAGACCTCTAGCCGCTACATCTGTACATAATAATATACCACTTGCAAGAGATGAAAAGGAAGCCAATGCTTTCTCACGATTCACCTGGACAAGTTACAACAACAAAGATAAAATCAATAATTTCGATCATTGTAGTTGATAAACAACACGGAATTTCAATGAATGTGAATAAAATTTCCACCTGTTTCATTTTTCCATGAAGAGGGATTATTGTGGAGCCTTTGAGAGTTTTAATTTGGGGGAGAACGACCCCCCAATAGTCTACACATGCACATGTCATAAAGTATCTGAAACCATGCAACATTACAAAAATAAATTAAACAAAACAATTACTATAAATAATTCAAATGGAAAGAAAGCATACATTCTTTCAGAAGAATAGTCCATACATAATTATTTTTTTGGATAAGTACTGTGACAAGAAGGCAACAAGCTGAGATGACTTATTTGATGATTCACATATCATATACTGCAGATATAAACCAATATTCAAAAAAGAGAAGTTAATGCAATGGTTAGACAACATATGCATGATTGCAGCTTCATGGAAATTTTGTTGCATTATTGAGATTTTTTAGGCTTAATTTTGATTAGTTCTGGAAAAGCTGCAGCATGCAGGATCACACTACCTTCACTAAACCAGGACAGCCAACAGTAGTAAAATATGCAATCCTTCATTATACCAGTCACAAAATCAATACTACTACTGGTACCAAGTTACAACATCAAAAGGAGAAAATAGTTAGCTTCTTACCTCTATGTGAAGGCCTAGTGGAGTCCTGGAAGGAACTGACTGGTCAGAAATTCCTAAATCACCCTTTCTCTTAACCTCAGTCTTGACCTCGACCCTTACAGGATTCCTCAAACCAGCTCGAGACAGCTCCACAACTGCCTCAGTCTGAGTGGCCGAGAAGAGACCGGTACGGCGCTGCTTCGGTATTCTTGCTAGAATAGAGGTAACTTGTTTTTGGAACCCCATCTCCAGTAGCCGGTCAGCCTCATCTAAGATCAGTATCTGTTTAGACACACAATTACATATAGAGACGTCATGTGCTTTTACTATTATCACTTTGCTTTCGCCTTCCTTGTAAAGAGTTACTCTTTTTTTCCAAATGATAATTATTGTATGATTGCAACTTCTCCATGAATTCAATATAGCCATAATGACATTAAATTCTGTTCCTACTTCCAACTAATAGATTACTTACCTAAATCATCCGGATTTTTATTTTATTATCATTTTTAAATAATTTGTTATCATTACTTAGGTGGTGATTATGTCCAAGTTTTGTCGATGGACCATAGTCCTGGTCCAACAGGGACATGTGCATGCCAGTGGTTCAAACCAATCCACAGTCACTAAAAATATAAAAGATTAATTAAAGGTAAGAGCAATTTGCTAGATGCATAAGAAAAGAGAAAAGTGAGTGTACACTTACCTCAAGGTCACGGAAATCAAGGATATCAAGACGATCCATTATATCGTACAACTTGCCAGGTGTACCGACCAAGATATTGACCCCTTCCTCCTCTATTTTCTGCAACTCTGATTGTATATCCACACCACCCACTAAAAGCATGGAGTTTGTTTTGGGTACTTTCTTGAAGAAGGGCTCTGCTACGTGGTATATTTGGGATGATAATTCCCTCGTAGGAGATATTATCATACCAAGCACCTAGCAAAATATATAAAACAAAACAAACTCAATTCATGAAATAGTAGGATGCAAAGTAGTGTTACGAATATATTACCACAAGTAACTCAAGGGTGATAGGCATATTGTAACTATTTTCCAGTGAATAGTGTTTGGCCAAGGAATTTAATTGGACTATGGAAGGTAGCACGAGCTGCTACTTTCTATCAGTAAGAAAAAAGAAAATCAAATTTGTGGCAAGGTTGAAGTTTGAATTTAGTTTTACCTCACCTCGTGAATAGCTAAGTTTTATCAACAGCTAATTAGAACCTTCCTAATTTCCCAGTCAAACTAACACGACGAATTCCCAGTAACAGCATACTCCGAAAACCAATGTCCTTTTTCCGAGTAATAAACATGACTAGTTTGCTCCAAACCACCTCGGATAAAAAGAATAACTAGTAGATAACCACAATTTCTACTCAACCGAGAGAGAGAGAGAGTGTCTTACTAACCTGATGCTTCTTAGGAGGTGAAACAGCGCAGCTTCTCATCACTATTTCTACAAAAGGAATTAAAAATGCTAATGTCTTTCCTGACCCAGTCGCCGCATCAACTGCCACATCCTTGTGCCCTAAAAGGAGAGGTATCGTCGCCTCCTGCACAGGTGTGCAACGCACGAAGCCGCCTTCTTCGAGAACTTCCAATACAGGGTCGGAGAGAGGTGGGGTCAGGTCGGAGAAGCTCGTGGAGGTTAAGGTCCCGGTCGGTGGATCCACCATGTCCGCCATGGCAGGGATTAAGGCTAGGGTTTTAGTTAGGCCTCTGTTGCGGAAGGAACTTTTTACTTAACGCGATGGACAACCTGTATCTCTGCCGTTAAAATGCGAACAGAAGGCCCGATGGTATCGAACCAAAAACTGGAGGGACGACGGCGTTCAATTCAATGGCATGTTCGGTTATGTATACTTTTATATACATGAGATCTTGTGAAGTATTCCATTAAAAGTTAGGATTTCTTTTGATAATTTTAATTATATATTTCCAGATTAAAGACATGTTATTAGATTTATATTTTTATTGTATATCAATTTCATGTTTTAAGTCATTTAATAAACGATAAAACTTGCCGATTTTTTTATTAATACTCTAAAAAAAAAGCAAAATATCAAATCTGTCCTCGATTTTTTTTTAAAATTTTAAACTACCCTAACCGCTCCCTGTGGGGCGGTCAGCTTTTCCAACCAAACCGCCCCCCGTGGAGCAACTGTCTAAAAAAAAAAAACACCAAACCGCCCCCACTGTGGGGCGGTCCACTATTTTTTTTTTTTTTAGATTTTGAGAGACAATATGAAAAACAAGATGCTGAAATTTAACAATAAAAATTCAAATTTTGTTTTTAATATTTGTTAGATTACTTCTTTTGATGTATAATTAGCATATTTATACTAAAATACGCTAAATTATTTGAAATTATGTTAAATTACGGTAAACTACTTGAAATTAGCATATTTATACTAAATTAGCCTACAAAAATTAGCCTTCAAAAATTAGCAAATTAAACTACTTACCTTCTTCTGTATTTTTTATATCGTGTTTTCAGTGCTGACAACTGGACATATGCTGAAAAACAGTTCGTCAAAAGATATCCAGAAGATGCGGTTGTTCTACGTGAGTAGTTAAATATTTAAATTTACTCTTTCAGCGAATAATTTATTATTTACTAATTTATTATACCCAGAAATTGCAATAGAGGCTTCCTGTATTAGTAAGCTCTACCTTATATAAATCATAACTCATCATAGTACCTAAATAAGTAAAAAAAAATTGAGCAATAATTGAGCTCTTCATATTACTTATTAAAAAAAACTTTAGGATAAGTATATATTTAGCATGATTCAAGTAAAATTTGCTTTGAAAGAGATATAATGGGAAAGAGATTAGCTGATGAGGTAATTTACTGCTTCAATCTTCTAATTCTCTTGTGTAAAATTTTTGAATGCTATTGAATTTTTGTTTTTCTAGGTACGTAGGTTTGTACAAAACAGACACGAGATACGAAAAATATCAATTGTGGCGGCATTCACTAGGTGGGCTGGTTGCGAGATACGTACTTTAAAAAAAAGGGCATATTAACTTTGAATATGGTACTTCAATTAATAGTTGTCAGAACAAAATCTCACCCTATCTTCCTGAGGGCACATCTCTCAGTCTACAGTTAATAGCCTCATTATCAAAGATCCAGCAAATTTTACTATAATGCATGGTTTCGGTTATTGATTGACTTTTCAGTTGCAAACAATCTATGTATTACATATGTATTACAGTTCAGTTGGTCCTCAGTAGCATAAACAATAACTTTTCAGATTCCCATTCTGCGTGGAGTTCGCGCATTAGAAAAGGTGGCATACAACCTCTCATGGATGGATAGCTGGTAGAAGCGGGAAGCATCTATATTTAAAAGATAGGGAAGAAGGAAAACCACCTCTTCTTCTCCAAATGGTTACTGATTTTGGCCTTCCTTTCATGTAAATCTATTAAAATAAAAGTTTCTGTATTTTGTTTATGTACTCCTCTAGTTTCTTTTTTGGTCATTTATATCCTTGTAATTTTGATATTTCAATCATTTTAATTGTTGCTAATGTTGTTTCTTGCATTTATTACGTAGGTTTGCCTTGAGATCTTTCTCAAAATCTAAAAATAAAAATACAATAGTGGACCCACATTGGGGCGGTTTGGTGTTTTTTTTTTAGACAGTGGACTGCCTCATGGGAGGGCGGTTTGGTTGGAAAAGCTGACCGCCCCATGGGGGGCAGTTAGGGTAGTTTAAAAAAAAAAAAACCGAGAGCAGATTTGATATTTTGCTTTTTTTAGGGTATTAATAAAAAAATCGGTAAAACTTGTATTTAGTTCTATCATTTTTCCAGTACACCATATTATAGGTTATATTTTAAAGATCGAATTTTTCTCATTATCAAAATGATCAATTTAACCTATTGTCAATAGATTTTCATTCTTTTATTGAAGCTCGTGGGCATTGAAAAAATCGTTGGAATTTAATTTGTTTATGAAAATTAGTGCGCAATTTAATTCAAATAGTATGAAAAAAGTATGAAGTTAAAATTTCCATATTTTCTCGTGCAAATGTAAACATGTTGAATACGCCAACTGGTTAGGTCCGGATTAATCGAGACCAGTTTCTTTACCCAATGTGTTGTGAACCCTCGATCAAATTTAACTGAAAACAATTTTTTTCCTTTTTGTTAAGAATATTGGACTCTCATTTCTAAAAATGATAATATGGATGTTCCATTTTATCATTTTTTTAACCGACGGATCATGAACTGGTTATATACTACACGAGAAGATAAAGTTTGGCCATCTATTTTTTCTCCTGATCTGGATCTGCAGCAAATTATTGCCTTAAAATATATATTCTCACACAAGTATATTGTTCTTTTACTGATGGTACAGTACTGCTATTATTACTGGAAGTCAACACTTACTGTCTATATTCTGATTCCAATCCAACATCATCTACAAAACCGTATGATTAAAAAAAAAAAAAAGCAAAGAATACACTATGCATGTGCAGCAGTGTTGTAAATAACGGTATGCGGTCGTCGGACGGACATGATACCGCCAAGTGATTAATCGGGAATAATTGGGAATAATCGGCCGATTAGAAAGAAAAGAAATGTATAACGGAGCATCAATTAGTTACTAAAGAGAATTGCAGAACCGACCATCAATTAAATTACTGCTCACTCGAAGCTTTTACAACTTGTGCAACAATCACAGTTATATCATCCAACTTACCACCTGAAATCAAACATGTTTAGTCATGGAGTTGAACAATATTACCCAACTTGCCACCATGCTAAAGTGTAGCACAATGGTCAAGGATAACACAAAAGTTAAATCTAATTAACAACCAAAAGGTCAAGAAAACATGACTCTCAAGTCAAACAAAAAAATAAAGGAATTTGAACCGAACATCGATATTTTGGTATTGGTACATATCAACCAAGCCCCCACAAATCTAATTAACTCTATTTGCCGTCAATCCTAATTCGAAGGTTACTAGTTTGATTTGCTCTGGTATGACCAAACAAAGGACCAATACATTGTTTCTTCCCAACTTCTCGAGTATTGAAGCACGTACCTGTTAACTTCTTTCCGAGTAGTTTCTCCCACCAGGTCACATCAAAACCCTGTTGCATGGTAAAAAATATCAACAACCAATGGTAAAAAATTCATAGTCGCATTAGATAACATTTAGAACAATAATAAATATAAAATATCAACAACCAATGGTAAAAAATTCGATCCATGGCATACCCTATTTCGTGATTCGATGGAGAACGGTGAATCAAAGTAGAAGTCCCTTGAATGATTACTAGCAAGTTCTGCTAATTCCTTGGCTACAATTTATAGAAGATATTGTTTCAATAAATTTGTGTGAAAATTATTCCAATAAATGAATAAACAAATAAACAGTAAACATGCTGTAAAAGAATTTTATCGGTTGGTATGTTTCTAATCACTAAATGAAGTTAAAAATTTTACTCCTTTTACTCAACTGCACATATACCTTCTAACGGAACTAGAAGAATTGAAAGTAAACACGCGTAGCCAATAAGAAGTTAACAAACAACGTTCCAATAAATGTGAATAGCCAATGAGAATAGGCAATTCTTTTTGGTGGCCCACCTGTGCAGTGATCAACATTTTCCATAAAGACTATTTCAACATTCAAATATTGCATTTTTTTACTTTGTCTCTACCAGTGCCAGATCAGAACTTGTATCCTGCTCATCCGGTGAAAAGACACAAAACATACCAGTCCAGACTGGAGTTTAATGTATCTACATAGTTACCTCAAGGTTGTTAATTTGTTATCAGTAGATCCTCCCACGTAAATCATAGCAAATTTAGGACCAAGCTTAGCTCTCTGTATATTTCTTATAATATAAATGATATTCAAGGGTGTAGTGTTTCACCAAGAGGGAAACCTTCTTAATTAAAAGCACGTCTTAATTTTAAAAAAGTTTACCAGCCTCAGCCATGTCCTGAAACTTGGAGATTTCAGAGAGAATCTCTCTATCAAAAACATTGTCAAACAGGCCATCAGATCCCATCACAATTATATCCTGCTCTTTCAATTTTATGCTACACACCTGCATTAGAAATTGTTTAAATGCAGCAATTAATTAATGAAATAATTACTAAAAAGTTCATAGTAAAGAGGTATTAAGAAATTTTTTTTGGAGAAATCATAGTTCATAAATAGATATTGGTAATTCTACTGTCAATTCAAGTTTTAATGTACATCCTGTCTTAGAATACATCCTAAATAATAATTGTTGATTCTTAAAGGGTTAAAATAGTCATTTCAATAATAATATCAAATTGAGTGTCTTATAAGAAAATTTCTACCGCAATCCCAATAGCTAGATTAAAATCTTTGATCTCTAACAAGTGTTTGGTTTTTAATTAATCTGTGCATTCAATACAAACAATTCCTTTCATCTTCTAATAATTAAACTGACAGAAATACCCTTTTCTGGATAAAAAAGGAAAATCATTATGTCTCTCAAGTTTACATTTCAGTAAGGGTGTAAGCCTAACCCGATTAACCCAACCGACACGACCCAAAAAATTGCGGATTTAGAATTTAATTGGTTAGGTGTGGATTAAATTTTGATTAACCCGACATAAAGTTTTTGGATACAGATATTGTAAAATGGTTGAGTAAAACCTGATCCAACTGATTTACATTATTTCTTAAGAATATTTGTTTGTATACAACCATAATAATAATATCATTATATAAATAATGCGGTATTTTATGAATTCTAGTATTTTAAATATAAACTTCTCTAGTTATTGTTAGGTAGAATATGTTCTATTTTTTTTTTTCTTTTTTGGTAACAAGTTCATTTCAAAATGAAACCTGCCAAACCTGACTGCCTAACATAAATCGGATTGAATGATATTTATCTCGATTGGTTAGTCACGGATTGAAAATGTTGTAACCCAACTATTGTAAATCGGATTGTTGACCTGGATGAAACCTGACCAACCCGATACATTTACACCCCTAAATTTTAGCCATTGGATGCATCTTAGACATGATGTACCTTAAATCTTGGATGCATGCTAGAATCAACCAATAGATATTAGAATTGGACTAGTTCAAAAGTCGAGAAAAAAAAACAGAAAAGCCAAAAAAGAAAAGAAAAGAAAAGAAAAGGAAAATATTAAAATAAGATGTCCTAGTAGTATGTGAGTAGAGCCTAGGGGATTAAACTAAGTTAAGGTAGGATGTTCAAATTTACAACATTTGAACTTGATTATTATCAATATCAAGCTTCAAGGGCATGGTTTTGAATCAATATTTTCACTTTTGCAGTTCTAATAACATCTAAAGAAAGAAAGAATGTACAGTTGCATCTTCATATGTTTGACCAATTGCCTCTGAGCTTATCTGGTACGGACAGTCGAAATAATGCTCTTGCGGACATGAGGTGAAGATCACTTGGCCTATTCAATAAAATTTGCAAAATAAGCAACATAACTAAATTAAAAAGAAATTAAAAGAGAGTCAGTAATATGTTGGCCTCGTGTTCACCTTTACGAATGATTCTCAAACCGCAATCACCAACATTTGCGATTTTTAAGGTTCCGTTCTTCTCCATAATAGCACAGAGTCTTAAAATAACACAAGAAGTAAATTAAAAGAAAAAGGGAAGAAGAAAACTTAAGTGATAATAGGAGGTTAGTTTTCTCATTTGGATCGTCTTTCTGTATGAAAGAAATCCCTATATGTTTCACATCTACTTTTAATGCCAGAATGGCTGAAAATTAGTTACTTTGGGCTAATAGCTCAGATAACTTAACAAATACAAAATGTTATGGTAGTGATATCTATGTCAAAAAAATAAAAATACAAAAGGTTAATACTAACACGGTGGCTGACCCAGTAGAAGCTGTAGCCTCATGGGACTTCCTCAAGAGCATTTGGGGGTCACAATTTACCTGCCAAACAGACAAAAAAAATTAAAAAAATCACATTTTACAAAATAACCAAAATAATTGTATTGCGGTGCAGGTTATTTCAGCACTTGACAATTTACTCTGAGCTTTATTGACCATACTATACACAACTGGAACACATACCTCTTCATCAGCAAAAAAAATTGAAACATGAGACATCAATTCACGAGAAAATAATGCAGGGTCAACCTTCCTCTCCGCCCATCTGTCCAATTAAATAGCAAAAAAGCTAGAAAAATAAAAGTTAAAAATAAGTGTATAGCTGATTCAAGTTAATATGCTGAGCCTTAAATTGGAAGGATATATTGACAACCATATTTACATGACGGCCGTGACACCAGGGCGGATTCAGAATTTTCGTCAGGGGGGGGCAAAAAAAATATCGAATCGGATTTAAATATCTAATCGGGTTTAAATCCATTAACCAATTGGGTACTCGATAAAAAACAATGCTTTAACTTGTACTTTCCAATACTTTGACTTGTAATTTCTGATGCTTTGACTTATAATTCTAATTACCAATCAAAATTTAACAAATTTATTTCAATTTTAACCCTAAATTTAACCCGAATTACAAATTAAACGTTCAGAGAGGGGCAAAAATAGGTCCGCCCCTGCGTGACACCCAATAAAATAGTTATCAAAATTAAAAAAAATTAAAATTATAGATATGTTCTACGCAGTTTCAATATGTTTTGTATTAAGTACACATTTAAAAAACCGCTTGGTCGCCGATCAAGTGTTGATAAAATGGAACCGTTATTTTTTTTCAAATCACATGATGTATGATAAACAGATTTTAATTTTCAATATATTCAATAATAGAGAACATATTTAAGATTTGACTCTTTTAATTTTCGATAACTGTTTGCTTGGTTGTCACAATTGCAAATAAGTTGTTGTCAATATAACCTACCCGTCTTGAATAATATTTTTTTTTGAATAATATTGATCAAACATATATCTATTTTACCCCGAAACACCATCGGCAACAGCAAGAACTCCATTCTCCCCACTTATGAAGAAGGCATCCTCTCCACCTCTTTCTACCTTTGAAGTTGACAAAAAAGATTCCAATTCTTCTAATTAACATTTTTAAAGAAGGAAGAAATCTTCAACAAGAGAATTAGCAATAAGCAGAATTTACCTTTCTGGGGTGGGGAATGAGACGAACCCCAACTGATAAAGAGATCTCAGACCTATATATGATAGCATGAAGTAGTGATAATTTTGATTATTCATACAAATATATCATTAACTAAAAACTAACCAAAACAATTCTAATTTAGACAAATAGACCTGGATTAGTTGGGGAAAGATGGAGGTGACGGAGAATTCAGTTTCCAAGAGTATAAGAACTGATAGTGTGTACCTGACTGTACATGCAGTGCAGATGGGAAATTGCCTCCTTTTGGTTCTAAAGGGAAGATTGAGAAGAGTACAGTTGGATATGGAGACCGAGAGACGCCACGCGGCACCACTAGCCATTTCTCCGTCTCTTTTCAATCGGATGCTTCTATTGTTGCTAGCAAAGATTGTGAGTGTGAGATGGAGAGCGGTGAAGCGAGGCAACGTCGACGACAATAGATATGGGTGGGTGCAGAACTGCGCCTTTTCCTTCGGCTAAGATCCGACGGCTCACGTCGCATCACTTGGGATGGCATATCTCAATTTCCTTGAAAGGAGAGTTCAGAGATCCGAACCATTCGATTTGAAACCAGCACTCCGCAGTGCGTAGATCTTAAAATTTTATAAAGAGTGCGGCTACGGTACTATGCATAGCACCGTTTCGTCCGTGCTATGGTTCAATATTTGAGTTTTCAAAATTCTAACTGTCGATCCGAACCGTTCAACATGATCTCCATATATATATATATACTTGCAAACCAAATTTTACATTTTTTAGAATTTTGTTACTAACTTTTTAGATAGATAGAAAATCAATTGATCTGAAAATTATGTACCATTCAGATCAAGTGATTTTCTACCTATCTAAAAAAAAGTAAAAAAATTCTAAAAAATGTAAAATTTGGTTTGCAAGTACATATTCATATGGAAATCATGTTAAATGGTTCGGATCGACCGTTAGGATTTTGAAAACTCAAATATTGAGCCGTGGCACGGATGCCCTCTATATTACGCGTAGCACCATAACCAACTCCTATATATATATATGAGTAGAACTAGGGTGCTCCTGAGCTCACCAAGCCCTTCGTGAGCGCAACTCTAAAACCTATCGAATTGACTTCAAACGACATTTCCAAACCGTTAGATGTTCAATCTATATTAAAATGTGCTTGGAGACCAAATTTTACATTTTTTGGAATTTTTTTACTATTTATTAAGATGGTTTGAAAATCGCTGTTTTTATTAAAATTCTGCACCATTGGAAAACAGCGATTTTCAAACCATCTTAATAAATAGTAAAAAAATTCCAAAAAATGTAAAATTTGGTCTCCAAGTAGATTTTAATATAGATTGAACATCTAACGGTTTGGAAATGTCGTTTGAAGTCAATTCGATAGGTTTTAGAGTCGCGCTCACGGAAGGGCTTGGTGAGCTTAGGAGCACCCTAGTTCTACTCATATATATATATATATATATATATATGAGGGTTCAAATACCTCCATCATACCTCTATTTTTAAAAACTTTAATAAATCAAGTCTCAAACAAGTTTTAAATTTTGATTTATTAAAGTTTTTAAAAATAGAGGTATGATGGAGGCACAAAAAATGAAAGCATTTGAACCCTCCTATATATATATATATAGATATACAGAGATGGGCTATTGTGCTTTGCAAAGTAAAGCCATCGTTTTACTTCGGCTTACTTTTTGGATTTTCAAAGTCCAAAACATCGATCCGACCGTTCAAGTTGATCTACATATTGAAATGTGCTTGCAGACCAAATTTTACATTTTTTGGAATTTTTTTACTATTTATTAAGCCACTTTGAAAATTGCTAATCACATGGTCCAGAAAAAACAGTGCAACAAAATTCTGGACCATGTGATCAGCAATTTTCAAAGTGGCTTAATAAATAGTAAAAAATTCCAAAAAATGTAAAATTTGGTCTGCAAGCACATTTCAATATGTAGATCAACTTGAACGGTCGGATCGACATTTTGGACTTTGAAAATCCAAAAAGTAAGCCGAAGTAAAACGATGGCTTTACTTTGCAAAGCACAATAGCTCATCTCTAGATATATATATATATATATATAGGGAGCAGCTAAGTTGCTGCCGGCAGCACTTCGGCGAGGTGCTTACGGGGGCATATCTTGCAATTTGATGTTCAAACAACAAATTCAAACCGTTAGATGTTCAATCTATATTAAAATCTACTTGGAGACCAAATTTTACATTTTTTGGAATTTTTTTACTATTTTTTAAGCTGGTTTGAAAACCGCTGTTTTTATTAAATTTCTGAAGCATTGAAAACAGTGGTTTTCAAACCAGCTTAAAAAATAGTAAAAAAATTCCAAAAAATGTAAAATTTGGTCTCCAAGTAGATTTTAATATAGATTGAACATCTAACGGTTTGAATTTGTTGTTTGAACATCAAATTGTAAGATATGCCCCCGTAAGCACCTCGGTCGAAATGCTGCCGGAAGCAAATTAGCCATACTCTATATATATATATATATATATATATAGAGCTGGGCTTAGCTAAGTCATGGAATAAAACGACTTGGTGCTTCACGCCTCATTATTTTCATTTTGAAAATCCAAACTACCGATCCGAACCGCTCAACATGATCTCCATATTGAAATGTGCTTGGAGACCAAATTTTATATTTTTTGGAATTTTTTTACTATTTATTAAGCCACTTTGAAAATCGCTGATCCATTGGTCCAGAATTTTTTACTGTTTTGCTACTATTCATCCGGATCAGCGATTTTCAAAGTGGCTTAATAAATAGTAAAAAAATTCCAAAAAATGTAAAATTTGGTCTCCAAGCACATTTCAATATGGAGAACAACTTGAGCGGTTCGGATCGGTAGTTTGGATTTTTAAAATGAAAATATGGCGTGGAGTACAAATCATTTTACTCCATGGCCTAGCTAAGTCTATCTATATATATATATATATAGAGAGAGAGAGAGAGAGAGAGAGAGAGAGAGAGAGAGATTGGCAAATATCAAAGTGGTATGATCAAGGTCTTGGTGCTACCAATTAGCTTTTGTAATTTTAAAGTTTAAAAAGTTGATTTGAAGTGCTCAACGTGTTCTGCATATTAAAATGTGCTTGTTCACCAAATTTTACATTTTCTTAAATTGTGTTGAAGTTTCGAATGGGGTCCTTTCTTGCACTTCATATTTTCTCATGTATTAACTAGAAAAACTCACAGTCGTAGTTCGCTCAAGATTAATTCAAAAATAATCACAATTAGTTCGCTCAATTGAACTTGTTACTTGAGGTGGGCTTTGTTCATTCGAACTCAGCTCATCTCGCAGCTCTAAACTTTTTATACGATTCATCCACTTTGTAAAATTTTAAATATTTACTTGTAAGCTTAGTAATTAGAGATTTTTTTTTTGTAATCGTAAAAACTTAAATCTAAATTCCAACCCCTACATGCTGTCCTCCGATTTAATTTCCGACTTGATAATAACAGATATGTACTTGAATTGAAAATAATAACATAAAATGGAAAAATACAAATCGAAGATGGAAGAGCCAAAACAAACATGAAGAGTTTGTCTCCTGCGTTATTGAGCGCAGGGACGGATCTACACTATGTCCAGGGGATGCTAAGCCACTCCATAATTTTGAAATTTTTAATCACGTATGTTAGAATTTAATTGATTTTTTATCTTTTTGAAGTTTTTATATAGTTTAGCCCCCTCATAAAAGACTAGATGTATACTTGTAGTTTAGTGGTTAAAACTCTATTTTGTTCTTAGGAGGTCTTGGGTTCAAGTTCCACTAACTACAAATTAATATTTGTGCATTTTAAGTTTCAGCCCCCTCTAACTAAATTTTCTAGTTCCGCCCCTATTTGAGCGTGCAAATTTGTTTGTCTATTCTAAAACCAACTTTGTCGTAAGCAACTCAAGGGCTCATTTGATAATTTAGGAGAGTATATCACCATCACATAATTATATCCATTACTCTAAAAGATGACATTAATATTCCGGATTTTAAAAATTGGTCAGTATAATGTATAAAAGTAAACATGTATCCATGATCGGGTGAACCTCTGGATGCATAGGTTCATCCGTTCATGCATTTAATTTATTTTAACTGTCCGCATTTAGTCAATTTTGACACACATTTATTTTAACCTAAATTTTTTTCGACACTTTATACACATGTATTAGTTGAAATTACTATACAAAAATTAGGCATAATCTTGCTAAAATTTTAAAATTAGGAATATATATTTGTGTTAAAAAATGAGGGATAGATAGACTAAAAGTTTCTTCAGAATATGAGAAAATTTCAAGTGCGCTTTTGACATTTTTCCTTCTCGCTTCAACCGGGAATAAAGAAAAGTGTAATGTTTTGCAATTTGCAGGGGCTCTTTTGCTTATTCATCAAATTCTTTGCATTGCGGGTTGCGGCTTTCTTGATCTCTCTGATCTAAATTTTTGCTATTGATCGAGGAAAGGAGGAAAGCTGATAGGGGCGGAGATAGAGGTTGCTGCTAAACCAGCCATGTCGAGGTCATTTAAGCGCGAGCTCCCTCCTCCTCAAGCGGTTACTCTCTCTCTCTCTCTGCCCCTGTAATTGGTCTGATGTACTGTGCCAGTGAGAAGAGCAAAAGATACAGTAAAAAGCAAATTCCAAGATAGAAAGCCTTAATCTGACGTCTACATTTGTTCAATAAAATGACTAATAGGCAAATTCCTAGAAAGAAGCGTCAAATTGACTTCTCCGTTTGGTCAATATCTCAGTTTGGTTGTAGAATTTTTGCAAGTGTCGGAGCTGTTAGTAGGGGTTTGATTGGTCCTCTGCTATTTTTTTTTTCACAACCAGAACTTCAAATTTAGTGACTAAAGTGGAATTGATATACTTCTAGGCAGGGGCGGAGGCAGACTTTCTAGTTATGGGGTTACTTTCACAAAAATATGGGGGTCAATTTTACAATACCCATAACATTTTAGTCTAAACTATATAACAAAATCAACTACTTTTGGAAAAGAATGGGGGTCGATTGACCCCCATTTCTCCTTATTAAATCTGCCCATGCTGCTAGGAAGCTGCTTATGGAATTACTGATTCACTTTATTCAATGGAAGTAGCATAAAAGTTCAGAATAATTGGCTAATAGAAATGGAATAATTGGTTATTTATTCTTTCAAAATTACAGGCCATAGAGAAATTAGAGAAGATGGTAAACGAAGGGAATTACTATGAAGCTCAGCAAATCTACAAATCCACTAGTGCAAGGTACAAATTTTTCTCCTTTTCAATGAGATATAGGTACATGAGATGATGGATATTAACCTTTATTTTGTTTCAATGTAGACTGCTGTGTAATTTTTGTGTTTGGAATTAGTAAAATAGACCTTAAAAAAATAGAAATTCCCTTGCAAAACATAAATCAGTAATAATATGGGTATTTTGTTGTGAATTTTTTTTATTGATATTAATTTAGTATTATGTATCCAGTATGAGGATAGTACCTACTTAAGGTATTGGTATACTTTGTATGAGAGGCGTCTATCACGCGCTTCTTAATTTTTGATGAAACAGGCAAAATGAAATCTGACCATGTCACAGGTATGCTTCTGCACAGAGATACTCTGAAGCATTGGATATTCTCGAGTCAGGTGCCTTACTTCAATTAAAGAATCAGCAGGTATCTTATCTACTTATATTTGTTTTCTATGGATAATAGAATATTTGGAATAATTAGATGTTATTTATAGTTTGGAATAATTAGATATTTGTGTTCTAATATTATAATAATATTCTGCAATGCAAGAGGAAGTAAAAGGTAATTAAAAGAATTAATAAAGAACAGATGGGAAATTGATATTGACCTGTATACAAAACAAAACCTCTGCATCAGCAGTAACCAAATCCAATGTAGAAGTCATCATTTGAGCAAATTGAATTTCAGGTGACATGTGGAGCGGAGCTGGCAAACCTATTTGTGGAATCCCTAATTAAGGGGAAGTTCCCCTACAATAATGAAACACTAGGTACTATAATTTATTTTGTAGTTTTTCTTGCTTTTAGAAAGGATACATTTTTTGTTCATAAGCTTCATTGCGGGCACCTAAAAGCAAAAACCGGCACTATTTCATCAAAATTTACCCAAATTATTTCATACATAATTTATTTCACAAACTCATATATGATATGGTAATTAATACAAAAAAAACATTTTAATATTCCCCAACACCTATCTACATTTGTGCGAACACTTCCCATATAATCTGCATAAAGGATGGGAATGGAAGGTTAGTTTGTGCATCGTTTGAGGAGGTATGCATGATGTTTCGTTCTTTTTTACATTATAGGTGAAATTTGTTACACCATTAAACATTGAATTATAACAGCAGCTATAACAGTTATAATAACAATGCTATAATTACGATTACTAAATTCTTTAGGGATTCTCTATTGCCCATTGATATATCTTTCCCTCCTTAATTATTATTTTTGAAAATCTTAGGCCGTGTAAGAATGATATTCGAGGCATTTCCAAGAATATCCTTGCCATTGGAATTGCTAGAAGATGATGATGACATGCAGAAGCTGTCAGAAGCAATGGTAGCAGCTAAGGCGCGTGTCGAAAACTGCTCTACTTTCTTGAGAACTGCTCTTAAGTAAGTCTGTTTTATGTAACTATCATTTGTACCTATACCTGCACCAGTCAGCTGTCTGCTTCAATTTGGTAGAAGCTCCTACAAACAGAATGATAGTAATTATGACAAATCAAATAAAATCAAATCAAATGGTTGAACCAGTATTTTCAAGTTACCATTTTACCTGGGAATATCATACTGTTCAAGTATAGATTTGTATCGGTTTGTACCTGGTGGTGCATCGAACTTCTAATGAGGCTAAAAAATACAAAAATTGGAAGTGGCTCTCAACAGTAAAACATTTGTACAGATGTGGTATTGTCAGTCTCAGTGGCTAATTAGGTGTATATCTTAGTTCCATACCTATACTAAAACTGTCAATCCTTTCACAACCTTCATTTTATGTACTTCCTGTTGTATTTGGTATTATTGAGACCTAGCTATGTTGTGATTTTGTACAAAGGAATTTAGTTAGTTGGCTTGCTATTCTGTTTTCCTTATTAGGTGGTCGGCTGAGTTTGGAGCATCAAAGAATGGATCACCTGAGTTTCATGTGATGCTCGCTGATTTCATGTATACTGAGTCCCCTGAGACAGTATGTTTGTATAAAATTATATTTAATAGAGCTACATGCGCACTCCTCAACTTTGATGAAGTTCCTTTTAATCTCTGAAGTTTCAGTTTTGTCCCTTAGTAAATAATTTGTTGATTTATTTAAAGTTCTTCAGTGTTTTCAAAGTTATTTTTTATATTAATAGTATACTATGTGGTATTCAGCTGCCAAAAGATCATAAGTTTCGTATGATATTCTGATTTTCTATTTAAACTAGAACTCCATTTTGTTGTACAACCAAAAGTTATCATTGGTTTCATTTGATATTCTCACTTCCATATGTGAAATCATTTCTTTCTCTGTTTTACGTTGTACTCTTTTAAATTGGGTAACTCGCGGGATATAACATGGATTCAAAAGGAAATATGAATAATTGTCGGACTAAATTGCAAGGTTAAACCCTCATGGACAAAGGTCGAATCCTGGTAAAGCACAGGGACAGTTAATTGGTTACCTCTTTTTCCATCTTTTTGTGTAAATAATAGTAGATATGTGTCAGGACATGAAAAAGTATGTAAATAGGTTAATAGTTTTCTTTATTTCTAGGATATGGCGAAAGTATCAAGCCACTTTGTCAGAGGAAATAACCCTAAAAAGTTTGCCAAGACTCTTGTCAACTTCATGAGCAAGGTAAGACTAAAAAAATTTACTTTTGTACTGCATGCAGGCATCCTATGTGATGACGTTCCAGACTTCCAGTATTAACTTGTGTGAATCCATTTTGCCAACTATGTTAATATATTGTTAACTCCTTGAAGTTTCCAACATGGTCAGTGACTCAGTGATATATAATCCTACTGGTGTACTTCGCTGGTTGGGAGGACAATTAATTTTTGTTATGGCATGGTATCTCTCTGAGTTATCTATTTCATTATAACCTTTTATTTTAACAGTGTTACCCAGAGGAAGATGATGTGGCAATTGCACGTGGTGTCTTAATGTATGCTCCTTTTATTTTCATTTGACATACACATGTACACCAAAATCCTATTGCAACACTGATGTTACTTTTTTATTTTGCATTCCTTTTTTCCTTATAAGGTATCTTTCACAAGGGAATTTAAGAGATGCAAACATTCTTATGGATGAGATCAAGCAGCAGCTTGAGTTGGATGAACTCGACTTACCACAATCTGAATTAATGCAATTCATTGAGTATCTTTTGCTAACGTAAATATTCAAATTGATATTCTTAGATTAAATCAGTTCTTTGTAGCTTTCTGCACTCATCATTATTTATCCAAAATGCCCAAGCTGTCTCTTGTTTTCATAATTCAGGGAGAAATACAGAGGTTTACCTTTGGCATTTTAAAGAAAAATTTACTAGGGGTGATGAGAGATATTAACTAGTTTTGGGGCTGTTAACTTCATTTGTTTCTGATTTATTTGTGTATTTGTGGTTGGTAGGTTGGAAAGAGATGCATATCCAGTTATGAAAGTTTTAAGGCAGAGCTTCAAATCAAGTATTGATCGTGACCCTTTGTTTGACGAGGTAACCAAAACTTGCATTAAATTTACTTTTAAAAGAAAACCCTCCTGATGTAACAATTTATTAAACTAGTTACGTGTGGTTGATAAACTTATAGAGAAACAGTTATTTGGCTTTATTTTCTGTTTGGAGTGGGGGGATTGTACCGAGGAAAAATGAATGCCTATATTGTGGTGTAAAGCCTTAAGTTTGACCAAGAGAGAAAAAAGAGAAGAAGAATAACAAAATATTTTTTTCAGACACTACTCTTGCTTTTTTGTTTACCATAATATTATTATTTCCTCATTGTGCAGTCGTTAGATGAAATTGCCGAAAAATTTTACAACGTGAAACGTAGATCTGGTGGCTTACAAGGTCTTTTAGGCGATCTTTTTAAGGTATAAAATTCTTAATGTTGGATGTGTCTTAGTACTCGAACCCCTTCTTTTTTCCTTATTTGTTTTTACATACTTTTCCCCAACCATTTGTTGTAAAATGAGAGATCTAATTGTCATAGCTGCGAATAAGCAACTGCATCTGCATAGTAAAATTTGCACATTACAAGTGGAGGAAAATTGTGTAGTTAATGTATGTGCTTTGAGGAAAACTTGTGTAGTTAATGGATTAACTACCCTCATTCCTTCAGTCTACTATTTGTTCATTGAAAATTTTCTCAAAATAAGCCCAAGGTCCTAGCTATAAGGAATCTGGGCTAGTATGCATTGCACGCATTATGTAGACTGTTCCATATTTGTTACTATACTTAGTCTTGAGACCAAACTTGAGATACTTTGCTGTGCTCAGACTTTTACAAGCTTGATAACCTTTTTCTTGAAATTTCAGAGATAAACCCAACAAGGAACTCCTAAAAACCTATGATAATTGGTTCAAATGCCTTATTGTTCCTATTTGGGAACAAGTTTGTTAAGAAAATGCTTATGGATCTCATTTAACCTTACACCATCAATCTGAACTGCAATCCCTAGTCTTAACTGTCATCTCGTATCAATCAGTTGTGCTGATGTTTTCAACTAATGCATGCTGGCTTTCTTTTGTCATTTCTTTTTAGATGCCAATGATGTGAGATATTTGCTATTATTGAGTTATGTTGGTGACTTGTTGAGTTGCATATGTGGATTTATGATCGGTATACTAAGCAGTTGTACTATTTAAAGAGCTAGGTATGTGCTTGGGAAGCAGGCAGTTTTGCAATTGATGTACAATTTGTTGTCACATTACTGTGCAAGTAGAAAACACTAGTGCATTAAGCGTTAAGCTCCTTTTGATAGGACTAAATGAAAAGCATGTCGAGTACTTTGATTTTAATGATCTTATTCTATTTATTATTATTTAGAATAAGGTTGAAGTACCTTTACTTTTCATGCCTATTAGTGCTCCATCTTTAAAATATTATTATTCTTTTTTGGAAATAGGTGTTATGTTGCAAAAATATGAATACTACTATCATATCACGGAAATGGTGAATGTAATTCATAAAATTATCCCTATGATTTGTCTTTTGTATACAATTTTTGGGGAGAATTGTTGGTATTCCTAATAAAACATTCTAAATTATCTATTTTTCCATCAAAACACTTAAATTTTTTTATTTATTCATTTTAAATCTGAGTAATTATTGTCATACCCAACAAAATATTCAAAATATCCAATTTTTCCATCAAAACTTATAAATTGTTCATTTCTCCATTAAAAACAAACCTTTCTCATTTGTCCTTTCTTTAATCTAATTTTAAGCTTTTATTTGAGCTTATTGTTAGTCTTTTTATTTTAAGATGGAAGGACTAATTTGTTGACTTTGTTCCTTTTCTATGATTTCATAGTAATTGATTTACGGACCTAATAAATTCTTGTAGTCGGTTTGGCATTAGTTGTTTTGCAAAATAAAACTTAGCAGCAAAGAAGATGATTGTCAATTTGTCACTCTACCTATACGAACTCAGTTTTTCCATCAATACAAATTGAGTAGCTAAAGTTGAACATTAACACTCAACTAATTATTGATTAGAATGAACAAAATACTGATCATAATTGGATAGTAAGAACGTGTTCGTTTGACGAGAAAGATAAATTAGTCATTTCATCTTAACATAAAAAGATTAATAATAAGTTTAAATAAGAGTTTGTAATCAGATTAAAGAAATGGGAGATGAGAATGGTAGGTTGATTTCAATTGGAAAATAAGTAATTTTCAAATTTTGATGAAAAAAATAGATATTAAGATGTTTTTGATAGGTATAACAGTAAGTATTTGATGAGTCCAAAATGAACTACTATTTTTAAATATTTATAAATTCTAATTTCAACCTACGTTCAGATCAAAAGCTTATGATCCTACCGTGTAGTATAAATTAAGGTGTCGATCTACATGGATAGTGTATTAAGTGTTTTGTCGTACAATTTTCTTTGGTCTTCAATCATTGTTGATGGATCTAGTTTCATAGACTGAATTTTAGTGCATTCTTTCATTTCCTTGCCAATCTAATCCATACACTTAGTGTGTTGCTTTATTGTTTCTATCCTTTTGAGTTCAACTTTATATTGAGCCTCCATTGCTTCTTCTTTTTCTTTTTTCTATTTTACTTGCAAACACTTCTTTTTGTTTGCCCTTAGCCTTCGAAACTTTTCTTTTCGGAGGCCGAGAAGGCAATGATGTAATCTTCATTAGAATTTACGCTAATGAGTGTAGTCGTTGTAAGTGTTATTTTTTCACTTTGGATATGTCCCTTCATTTGATGTGATTTCTCTGTTCCTTCTCGCCTGGTTGAGCCATTTGTGTTCCTTTCTCAAAAGTTCACATGTTTCCAAGCATGCATGAAGGTAAATTTTTTACCTTCTATTTGAATATATCAAGGTTCTAAATAGCGTTTATAGCGTCGTAGCGGGAAGGTTAAAAAAAAAGCTATAGCGAATAGCGTCGCTATAGCGGAAGCTATTTCAAATGGCGTTTTTTTTTTTTACATTTCGTATATTCAATATTTGTACTAAATATCAACATTATCTAAAGTCTCATAGAACAATAAATAACACCAAAGTAATTAAGAAATTATAATATTCATATTGAACCCGTACAAAGTCCAAATTGCGGTTCAAAATATCTATAGTAATATCATAAACTATCGATTTTTCCTATTAAAAATATCTTAAGCATCATGATTTATAACATAATCTATTTTTTTTTCTATTCAAATTTTAATTTCGGTTTGGACTTTTTTTCTATTCAAATTTCTATTTCTATTCCCAATTTAAAATTGATTTATCTGTAGCAAGTAGCAACAAATTCAATTTCGGTTTGAGATTTTTTTTACCTTTATTTAAAACCCATATAAATTGCTTAAAAAAAAAAACTCATATTGTATAGCGCAAATAGCGGACCGCTATAGCGGCCATAGCGCAAATAGCGCATTTTGATGTCATAGCGTAGCGTTTGGGGTCCAAAAACGCTATAGCGTACTATTTAGAACACTGGAATATATAAATATAATGCTCAGTTTTTTTTATCACCTTCACCTGAGACACTTTCTCTTCGTTTGTGGATCTGATTCATATAAACAACGAACTTTGAGATGACATGGTTTAATTTGAGCCAGCGAGACATCATCCCCTGTCTACACCTGTTGTGGCTTCTCATGAAATTTTTCATAATGAGCTATTATGCAATCAAGAAAATTAGAATTACTACTGCATCTTTGCTAATATTGAGCTATGAGCTACATAAAAGCATATCATCCTGAATTGACCGTCTTTTCCTTGTTATTGTTTGGTGTTTCACTGGTTTTGGCACCTCTTCAACAGTATTAGTTATTTACTCACTATTTTTTCTGGTACCGCAATATTAGGAGTGATTAGAGCTTAGGATGATTTAAGTTGCGGATCATTTGAATTTTGATACATGAGATTATAATGATATCTCATGTTTGACATTTTTGGAATGACACTTGATTATTGACGAGGTAATGATATGGGAAGGGATTGAAAGCGGGTCGATTGGTATCCATTTGAATTATAATTGAATGAGGAAGGAATTGGCAACATGTTTGAGATTTAAAACTTCTAAAATAAGTGTTATCGACACTTACCATCGGCTGACAATTTTTCGGAGTCAAGAACTTAGGACTTAGAGCATCTACATCCCTGAAACTCTTAGAGTTTCTAATCTGATGTGGCAGTTGCTAAACCAGTTTTAGGGATGTAGATGAATTTCTTATTTAGCAACTTTGCTCAATAGTTTCTTAATAAGAAATCGTTTATAAACTATGACGTGGCGAAATGATTCGCTGAGATTCTTTTCTCTTGCAAATATATCTTAATAAGAAATTTTATAACCTGTGACGTGGCAATTAGGAAACTCTAATTTTAGTTTCAGAGATGTGGAGGCTTAAAAATTAAGAGAAGTTTAATTTCTAAAAAACAGTTAACAGTTATTTAGAAACTCTAATAGTTTCAGGAATGTAGATGCTCTTAGGACCTCAACTCCACAATCTATAGTGTAGGCATAATATAGTTAGTATTATTATTGGTATTATTATTACTATATCTATTATTACTATTTTATTATTATTATTTTATTACTACCTACTTGGATTTTGTGACTCCGGTTGAGTTTCATTTCTAATCTACCTCAACTTGTTTGGGACTTCAGGCTTTGATGTTGTTGTATCGAAGACACGCCCAAATTGTTGTACACTTATTCATGCCCATCAAAGATTCATGGTCCAAACAATATCTGAATTTGAAGCTTGAATTATAGATAAGTACCTTGATAGATTAGAAGAAGATTTTTCCTATTCATAGCTGAAACATTGCCATAAAGCATATGTTGGCGTCAAATTTTCTACAATCAGTTATCTATGATAGAGGCACTCATTTTTTTTTTTTTTTTAACATTGGCAGCTGTTGTTAAGTATATTTCAAACAACATCATCACAGCACCATCCAAACAACACAATAAATATAAACTACACATCAAAATCTAAATCACACAACCGCTAACAACATATCATCTAACAAATTTTATGTTTCATAATAGTCATTCTTTACCTATTAAATTTCATCAGTGACTCATTCATTCTTATTGTTTCATCATACATTATGGATCGTTTGGTCCTTTCTAAGCGATTGAAAGAAAATTATGAAGAGAGACATTTATCAAAAATTTCAAGAAAAAAATTGTTTATAAAATTTTACCTAATTACTGGAGTCCTCGAAGGATTAAAAGGCAGGGACCCAGAGCCCCAGACTACTATCTAGCTCTCTACTGTTGGGGTCCACGTGCAAGCTGCGGATGAAAAAGCGAGAAAGTATACTGTCGGTGGGACCCAGAGTCAGTTCCCTTACAGATGAAAAACTAACATTTCAACTTTACTTCGATTAGCACAAAAATATATAAAAAATCACTGATGAAAATAATTTTAGATTTTGATTAAAACAGTAAAAATAACACAGTTCATTTATGATTTTTTTTTATAAACCATAATTAAAAAACATATTTTTACGAAACCAACATGTTATTTTTTTTTTACAAAAACTATAAGAACCGAAATGTCATTTCAGTCCGAATTTTTTTTTTTATTCCAGACCAAAATGTCATTTTGGTCCTGTCTCTTTTTTGAATTTTCTGCGGTGGCTCATATGAAAACTTATGAAACTAGTACCACAAAAAATTCAAAAAGAGGACCGGACCGAAATGCCATTTTGGTCCGGAATAAAAAAAAAATTCGGACCGAAATAGTATTTCAATTCTTATGGTTTTTGTAAAAAAAAAAGTAATTTTAATTATGGCATACAAAACAAATTCTTCATTTATGGGCGCTTATATTAGCATTTAAATCACGTGTAGTAACAAAATCTAAACGCCATAGCTTACATTACGGACGTGTAAAAAAAGCGTATAAACCATATCTATTAGTTTTATTGCTTTACTTCCAATATTTTTGTTATCGACTTTTATTATTAAGTATTTAAAGGTGCAAATGGGTAAGCACGCAAATTTGAGGTACACAATCAAATATTATCTTCTGCTATATGTTTTATTCAACCAAGAATGTGTTTTGAAGCTGTTGACGCAAATGTAGTCTTCTCATCTTTTTGAATTTTTTTGTAAAAGTTAACACTACAAGTAGAATTGCCACCCAAATGCTCCCATTTATATTTTACAGAATTTAGCACTTAGCACTCTTGGCCATTGACCAAGCACAAGACTCGCTCTCTTAGCCTCTCCATAACCTGTTTAATTGACAAAAACAATTTAATTAAACTGACAGATATAGAATTAATGAAAATATGAAACGTATGGCAACAAAAGGAAAATTTACACACAAATGCAGATAGCAGTTCTGCATTTAATTCCTTGTATATAAGAAAATTAACCAAAAGGCATACTCCTAATTCTTTCACATAGTATACCACTACTTGAGGAGTGCAATTCTTTTTGCCAGATCTTACCAAAGGAGAGCTCTTTGCCCATTTCTCGGCTGACATGGCAGCATCCTTAAGATGAGATGTATTAGGTAGCTGTGTGGAGAGAGAATAAGTGCAGTAATCCGTCGCCTCAGCCACCCAAATATTTTTTCTCTGATCTCTAGCACACTTTACGAGGTTTAAGAACCCAACCTAGGCCAAAAAAGGAAAAATAAATAATTGACAACCAGTGACAAGCACATGCATCTATGCATCAAGGATATTGTAGCATGTTAGAGGTTTTTCATTTTACCCATATTTGGCCATCAACTATATTTAAGCATCAACTGAGCTCCAAATGATCTTAAGCAATTAACCCCAAAAAAGTACCCATATTTGGCCATCAACTACATTACCGGTGTATATATTGCAAGGGTAGGCATAATGTATTAGTGAAAAGACAAAATTAATTATCACAGATTTATTTTCTCGACCAAGCTTCTAAAAAGTGTTTAGTGGCAATTTAACACTGGAGTGATCATTTTAACAGATCTACAATCAAAATTTTACGAAGTCCAAATTATATATAATATATATCTATACATAATAACATAATATAATATGAGTTATGCAATATACTAGGACTTAACTACTACAAGGTCTCAATTCTCAAAACAAAAAGTATGTCAATTGATTAATACTTAAATTATACAGGATCTCAAAGCAAAGTAGCAAAAGTAATACTTAATAGTTTAAAACAACAAACATTAAAATCTGTTAAATTGTTTAAGATCATTTAGAGCTAAAAGTATTTTCCTATCAGATGATTTTAATGCAAGGGGCCCAAATCCATTTAAAAGACTTATTTTAAAAGCTTGGCCTCATTGCAAAAATAAGAAGAGCCAAAGATGAGATTGCATCAACTATGCAAAATGATGAGCATTTTTAAAGGGTAGAGAGAGAAAACTACCGTGCTCCCTTCAAGGGTTTTATTAAATAACTCGAATGAACAATCATCTTCTATAACTGGAGAAAAGAAGCTGACAGCTAGGATGCAACTGCAAATATCTCCTGTTTCTGTCCTGGATTCTGACTCGGATCCAGACCCGTCTACAATGAAAACCCATTGCCTCTTTTGTTGACCTGATAAATAAATATCTCCAACAAGTAACACCACCGCTGCTAAATCAAATTCACTAAAAAGGAGAAAAAGGCATAATGTCAGTTGGTTTCTTAGCTCAAATACAATTCACAAATTTAATTTGACATCCATGCCTCAAAAATCATCAAATTTTGTTGTTTCCTATTTTATATCTCGGCTGATGTTTCTTCACTGATAAATTAACTTCTTTTTTTGAAGAAACATGAATTATTCAATTTTCCTTGTACAAATGAAAAGTTTCTCTATTTTGGTCATTTCCACATAATCCATCAATAATTATAAGAGAGCACAAAATCAGCAAAGTTATTTGGTATTAACGGTACATACTGAAATCACAATAGTATATGTCAGTATTAGTACGAACAAAGCACTACCAAGATCTATGAAAGACCACATATACATCAATTAAGAAACCAAATCAGAAATTATTAATATCCTAACCTTGCTAGAGGTACCTGACCTAAGTTGGACAATTGCACAGCTCTGCGTGGTGCAAGAAATGATCTGTTCATCAATAGAAAAAGAGAAAAAAAAAAAAACTTCAGGGACTGAAACAAGTAGGTAGATGAAGATGTTTCCTTATAAATTTATCTCATTTTAGTCACACAGGCTTCCAGTAATGATTTCTTTAATCTTTAACATGTCGAAGATGCTCTCCAACAATATTGCAAGTAATATTCCACATTTAAAAAAGAGTAACAAATACTATGTATAAACAGTTTTTTAATCCAAAATTGTTGTCAAAAGAATGATGGTAATACATAAATCAAGAAGCCTAAGGGGTTACAAGAGGAGCATGGGAGTACATCATATGTGTGAGAATGAGGATAATTTCCTAGATTGCCTTACTCAAAGTGATTAGCTTGTATAGACGACAAGGGTTTCCATATACAAGAGGACCCCCTAGCTTGCAAATAAAGAATATCACCACCATAGTTTGATGGTACCAGCCCTGTTACATGGTAGATTCCTCCTTCCATCAGATCCATTTTCTATCATAAAAACAAAAAATATTAAACTAGCAATGAATTCAACGAGGAAAAAGTTTTGTACCAAAAGATGTCTCCCATAGTGCAAACCCTTTCCCCTACCTTGTCAATGATGGTCAAAATCAAGAGCAAGGAGGATAGACATTTCCCACTTGTTGCAAAAGTACAAAAGATTCATGTAAACTTAGTATTGAGGTTTTGACAGGATACAAGGACTTGCCTAGATAAGGAGGATAGTTTAGACATTTCTAGTCTGCTGCAGGGTAAATGAGATTCATGAAACTTTATAGTGTTGAGGTTGTAAGGATAAACGTGACTACAAGCCAATGCACCCCTAAGCATATTGATAACTAGATAAATAACAAACATAGAAATGTCCCTTGTCACTCACACATTCAGAATTAGTTTAAGATAAACAAACTACTTTGGGAGCCAAAGGAAGTAGGTTTTGATAAACTATGCTTGTTAACTAATATGATAATTTTGCCTCATCCACCTATCATTTTGCCTTTCAATTGATAAAGTATGCTATTTAACTAATAACCAGTATTATGATCATTTTGCAAAAGTCCATTTACAATCTGATATAATATTATGCCTTTTATTATTCAAGGCATGCACTTGAAGAGCTTAGGATTTTGGTAATGGTTTGATGACATATTTCCTTTGGAGATTGCTACCAGCCCCCAACAATAAAAAATAAATCCAAACTTACATGTTTTTCAGTAGGGTTCCATATGGTAATCAGACCTTCCTTATTTCTGGATTTTCCTGACAAGCTTTTAACGCAAAGACCTACAACCCGTACTTTCATAAAGGGTGAAACATCCCTCGAGCCAAGCCCAGCTTGTTCTAGGGCATTCTCAATTTTCTTACTCAAGTTCTTTTGTTTAATATCCTTCAAAAAAAATAAAAAATAAAGAACTGATAATAATAAAAAGAGGAATTGAAAGAAATTGGCTTAGATATATGTGGGTAGGATTGTAGGAAGTGTGAGTACATCCTTAAGAAGTCAGAATCTGCATTGTTACTGTTACTTCTTAAAATTGCACAAGACAACCACTTTGGCAACTTCAGCATATTATCATATTTAATAGGGGCTCACACGCAAAATTTCTTATATAAGAACCTGTTTCTTAGCTTGGTAGGAGGAGAATGTCTTGAGCTGTTCTGATGTCATCCCGGCCATTAAAATCTCTGGCTCAGCCGATCTCTCTATGAGCTTTGAAATCTTCGCCCCTTCACAAGATTCATTTAAGTTTGTGTCTGAACAAATCTCTTGTGATTTCAAAGTCATCTCCTCTGATAAATTTGATCTCCTATAATAAAAATGTTTTCAGTACAGAGGTTACAAAGAGTTCCAATAAAAACTAATACAATGTATCAGATTGGGACAATAACAGTAGTTTAAAATTGAATAATTGCTTAACTCTGAATAAACGAAATTAGAACAAAAAATCAATTAAATGAATATATATATAAAAGAAACTTAAAAACATAAAAAAAAGGTTGGACCTCTGGTGATACAGTTGAAGTGCTTTCATTTCCCTTCGCTCAGACCTCACAACAGAGCTTCCATTACTAAGTCTGAAACACACACAAACACACACACACACACACACACATAATGATCAGTAAAAAAGGATGTACCAACTTAAAGTTTGGATATAGCAGGTAAATAACGAGTATTTTTACTATCCGTACAAATGAAATATTGACCAGTAACCTCACCTCTCCTTGTACAGAAGGGGATACATCTTTTTTATCCCAACAAGCGTCAAGGGTATAGTACCACCCGAGCTTCTGACGCACCAAAATGCTAGAGGCAGCCCAATTCTTTTACCTATTATAAATATCTTATGAATTATTACCATTTACTAGAGTTAGGCTTGCAAGCATTTGAAGAAATAACTAAATGAAAATAAAGAAAAAGATTCATACATAATCCTAGTGATTCATCCCAGCTTGCTCTGCATGTCCCATTTATATGCAACAAAAGGTTGACAGTTCCAGATGCCTGAAACATTAAGATGCATAAAAACTATTAATATATAGAGTACAAATATTTGGGTCCTTCAATGCTTATTTGTTTTTCTTAAAAATATACGACCTCATGGAAAGAAATAGGCCCAACCCAGCCACATAACGATGCTCCTGAAATCTACACCAAATTTAGAAGATAAAAATAATGAATATTAAACCAGACTTGATGTACAAGTAACAGATCATAATGGTTATTTTTACAATCTGCTCTAAAAGAGAAAATAATTATTAGATTCAGCAGCAACTATCACATAACATGGCATATTTACACAAGTGGCTCCAAAAGCCCGTATGGGAACATCCAAAAGCAGCTTTCCGTGTCATTATATTTTCACCTTTCATAAGATTCCATCTAATTTTATATGTATTTTTCTTCTCTCTGAACTGAATTTACATTTGGTTGGAAGAGAAAAGGGTACAGCACAAATATAGCAAGTCCTGGAGATTATAAGTGCAACATTGAGTTTTCATAGCTACCCGAATCTTCTGTCCAATGAAAATCTTCTTAGAGTGCAACTGTTTAGTGAGTAATGCATCTAAAGAGGCTTCTATAGAATACCTATAATATAAGAAAAGCTAATGAACAAATGAATAAAAAACAACACAATTACATCGTACAAGAGAGATAAGACAATAGGCATGGAATGAGCCATTCAAGACAAAATTCCAGTAACAAATTGTATATTCCTCTCAATCCCAAAATCACTACATTCGGCAGTCTGGACTTATTCCAAAATCAACTTTACTACAAGTTAATAATTTTTCTTACCATCCATCAGTCAGTTCGATTTTCATATTGGGGCAAGTAGTTGCACTATTCCCAATTGGGCCTTGACTATTCGAGTCATTAATTTTGTCATCCAGTTTTGGATTGGCACAAGAATTAATATTACAAACACATAGAACCATCGTAGAGGCTGGTGAAACATCCCCATCTAATATTTTCTTTATTGCTGATCGGTGGCCGTAGTTAACCTCCCTCTCATACCTGTCATGGAAAACACAAGTCAATATACATTTTAGAACAATTGGTCTTTCAAAAACATGCACAATAGGTTATTGTTGAAATTAGGGTCTATGCTCATGTTTTCAAAGATGCCTCCAAATAATACTGTGTATGGTGCACAAACATCTCCTACCAAAGCTAACTGCTGAGTCTATAAAAACAAATACTAATATAAAGAAATAATGATTTATGAAAAATGGCATATTTCATGCTGATGATTTTGGCCACCCCACCCCCCCCCCCCAAAAAAATAAAAAATAAAGAAATACCACAATTTGAATCAAACTAAACTAAAATCAAATAATAACTTGGTTTCCAAGTTCCAAGGGAAAATTCATTGAATTTAAATGGAAGTTAGGAGCGACTCAACATTAGTCATTGCATTATTGTTTAATAAACAAAGTATGCCGGTGTAAATTGCAAACACAATCAATTGAGTCTTATTTCCGATACAATAAATAATAAATAATGAATTGATAATAACTCTAGAGAGCAAGTGAAAATTTACCTATACTTTAATTCCTCTAGAACATTGGAAACCGTTAAAAATTTGCCAGCAGCAATTGATGGGTAGCATCTTTCATATGATGCAAGTTTCCACACAATCCATTTATAGTGATTTTTGACCCACCTAAAGGAAAGAATTATAGATAAATGAAAATTATTTTCCAAAAATATAAAAGCCCTAGTAATATAACAGCAGCATTCCATTTTAACACATATTGAATCTAATAAACAGCACTTTCGTAGTACTGTGCAGCACCATGCTGGTCATAACTCTACAGGCACAAAAGATTCAACTCATAGAGGTAAACTTGTTTGATTCCCAGTACCAAAAATAAGTTGCATCACAGGTACGCCAACCCAATATAGTGATTATCTGGTAACATCAGCAACGAGAAAATAAACCTTACTGTTTAGTTGCCTGTCCCGACAAGGCACCAGACTGGATCAGCAGAGCATGAAATTCATCAGAACCAACTTGGTTGAACCCGAGTCCACCATTTTTAAATACAAATTTCTCCGCATTATTTGCATTTATTTGTTTCACCTCATCAGACACATTTTCCTAACAAATTCACAATTAATTTTAGTTTCAAGTAAAAACAAGGAGTTCAGGATTGAATTTGAAAAATATTTTTACCTGGTTTTCATGGAGCGGGGGCCTGCTGAAAAATTCTCTGATGGTCTTTCTTTGCAAGTCAAAGGGATAACGAGTCGAGACACGTTCTTTCTGATATCCATTTTGTAATTTAGTTAATGAGGACGAACCTAAAAGAACAGTTTTGTCAAATAAACTAAAGAATAAGTGCATTATGAAGTATGAATAGTATCCAATAGAAGGACACATATGACCAGTCCAAAATATGCCTCTTTTGCCTCAGTTAACTTGTGTTCTAAAGTAGCAAATTTGTTTATAAAGTTAAGATTTGGTTATGCAGCTTTGCTTTGAACTTTGATAAATCACAACATAGCCCCATTTTACCTATTTTTCTCAATTTAACCATTGGGCAAGCAATTATGCCTCGATTATGCCAAAAAGGTGAAAAACTTTCTTTATCTTTTTGTTTTTTACTATATAAATATTTCGTCCATTCATTTAAATGAAAGGAAACACATAACAACGATGCAACAAGTCTTCACTAGAAATGGGCCTCAATAGGCCCTCTTGGGCTCAAACTAAATACAAGTGAATCAACTGATAGAAGATAAAACTGGACCAATTTGTTAAACTTCTTCAATTTCTAGTAAAAAGAGAGATCCATACGTAAATGCTAATGGACTATTAAATGCTTGATGTGTTGCTTACCATCAAATGCAAAAGGCACACTCCTGTTTAATGGAGCAACAAACCTGGATCAAATATTAAGCTTTAGTTAGAATAATAAATTGCCTAACAAGAGGATTTCACATATATCACTCAAAGAGCTACCAATATGCATATAAACCAAGACGTCTGTTAGTCCATTCAAAGTCACATGAATGGTAAATAGTTATAGTTTTCTTGTAGTTTAGATATAGATAAATATTTTATTGTTGGATAAGATAGTAGACAGATCTTTTGTTTTTATTTATTTCATGTTAATCATAGATTTTTTGGAAGCTGGTGTTTAGATTTACAATCAAGCTGGAGCACAGATTTACAATTATATAAGTATGATATCTCGGTGGCAAAATAAAACTTGCAGAACCTTTAGAAAACTGTAAAATCCAAGAACCACTATAGACAAAGAAGTTAGGTGAAATCCAAATCCAATTGAAATAGAAGTTAGGTGAAATTAAGTCAAACCTGGAACTTCGGGGTCTTTTAAATGGGGCAACTGAGCTTATCTTTGTGGGTTTTCTCTTGGAGGCAAAAGCATACCCTTTTCCTTTTCCAAAATCTTTACAAATTTGATGAGGTACCTCATTTGCAGGCACCCCCGTAATTCTACTTTCATGCAAGTCCATTTCAAAAGACTCTGGTGCTATCTCCCTATCCAATCTCTCTTCGTTCAGAATTATCTCATCTTCTGATCTCAGATCACCAAGAAGGTTCTTAGCACGAGCTAGGGCATCTTTAGAGACCGCAATAGGTCTCCCACTGGCAGTGCTCAGCCCTTCCTGTGCTTGGCATGCATCTGAATGCAGTTGATTTTCTGGCAAAATGAAGTTACATCGGTTTTCTTTTCCATGGTTGAACAGTTGCGTGGCTGAAAGGTCATTCTCATCCAATCCCAATAAGGATTTTGCCCTTGAAATGCCCTCTGAAGGAAACGTCCTATTATTCTCAAAGGTTCTTTCTAAATTTGTGAATGTATCATTTTCTGTGGATTGATTTTCCCCATGCAGCTCTGCTACAACAAATATTATATATCATGTTAGATTCTAGATTATTCACGCAGTCCATCACAGAAACCGGTTACGTGAATGTTTATTTCGAGTGGTAACAAAATGGTCGCATTGGTGGAAGAAACCCTAAACACAAGGCTAGTACCAGTTTGCTAGCTTTCTGATTCGCCAACCATTTTACAATATATTGTTAGATGTATTACTATTTCACCTAAACTGGTTGACCTGAAATTTATCATGCACTTGTTTCAACTTGGTCTTATATTATATACCTTAGTAAGGTACTGGCTTCATTGGAAACATTCCAGCCAGAACATATAGGAACTTGCAATGTCGGTAGTTGTTCTACCACAAATTATGCATTGGTGGAAGAAACCTTGTACTAGACATTGGCGCATCTCCATAAACTTCTAGAAAATTAAGTAACATGTTACACTAATTGTTGATCCTTTGAAACTTCCTTAAAATTTAGAAGTTCCAATTATAGAGTATAAGATTTTTGATACCATAGTTGTATTCCGAAACAGCCCTTGCCATGTTGATTGAGCTCTGGTCCACATAAACAGATCGACCTGAATCATTTGCAAATGTTGGAATACTTCCATGATCTTATCTAGTGAAGAATGTAATTTAGATACTTCTGTTCATTTTAAATAATGGAACGTGTCAAATAATAGAAATGAAAATAATTTACACCATTAATATGATTTTCTAAACATCCCTTGCCCTAAAAATTAAGCCCTGGTTGTCAAAAAGGGGCTGACCTGAACCGTTTGCAATTGTTGGAACGCGTCCAGATCCATTATCTTGTAAAACAAGCAAGAAAATCCAAACATTATTCAATATCAATGCCCATCCTGAAATTAGAAACTCCTAATAATGAAAAACAATATTTTCGTACCATTGTTGTGATTCTCCAATAGATTCCACGCCTTGTGAATGGAGCTCTGGTTCACGAAAACCGATTTACCTGACCCGGTTGAAAACATTGGAATATCTTCATGCACTTTATCTAGTAGAACAAGTAAGAATTTCAGAGACTTTTTTATTTTAAATTTCGGAGATGCTTCTAGGGGTAGAAAAGAAACTGGTTAACTTACCACTGTGACTATCCAAAACAGCCGTTGCTTTTTCCAATGAGCTCTTCTTTACCAGCACTGGTTGACCTGACCCAGTTGAAAAAATTGGAACATCTTCACGTACATCAGCTAGTAGAACAAGGAAGAAGTTTAGAGTTGCTTTTATTTTAAATTTAGGAGATGCTTCCAGTGGTTAAAAAGAAACAGGTTAGCTTACCACTGTGACTATCCAAAACAGCTGCTGCTTTTTGCAATGAGCTCTTCTTTACAGAAACTGGTCGACCCGACCCTGTTGCAAACATTGGGATATCTCCATGTACTTCATCTAGTAATGCAGATAAGGAATTATAAGATATGCATTATTCATGTTTTCTAAAATGTCTATATATTATAAAGAAGAATAGTCTGAACCAGTGTTGTAGTTCTCCAAAATAGTCTGTGCTTTGTGTATAGAGCTCTTGCTAACTGAAATTGGCCCTCCTAACCCAGCTGCAAACATAGGATGCTCTATGTATTCTTTATCTATTGAACAAGAAAATTTTAAGGACTATTACCATCTATTCTAAAACTCACAAATATTCCAAAAAGAAAAGACAAGGTTTCATGCAATCTAAAACTGCCATTAGAATGTGAACTGAGCTTTGGTTCACCAAAAAAGGCCAACCAGACCAGTCACCATCATGGGAGTATCTTCCGGCACTTCATCTTACTGGCACAAAGAAAGATTCATTTCATGCATATTTAATGTTTAAGAACATAGAGATGTTTGTGATGATAAAAGTAGAAATTTTACATACCGCTGTTGCTATTTTCCAAAACAGCCCTTGCCTTTTTTATCGAGCTTTGGTTCACTGAAACAGGTCTACCTGACCCAGTTGCAAACATTTGAACATCTCCGTTTACTTCATCTGGAATGCAAGTCAAATTATAAGATACATCATCCAAGCCTACCAGACATTTGGAAATACTTCTACAGAAAGAAAATTAATACCATTGTTATAGTTTTCCAAAGCAGCCCTTGGCTTCTGTACGGAATGTTTGTCTACCAAAACAGGTTCACCTAACCCAGTAGAAAATAGTGGAACATCTTCATGTTCCTCATCTGGTAATGTAAGAAAAATATGCACTTTGGGTCCATTTTAGATTTAAAATCCTCTGTGATGGTACAAAAAAAAGGAAAAGCTTTTATACTGTTATTGTGATTTTCCAAAAGAGCACGTGCTTTTTGAATTGAACCCCGGTCCACCAAAACAGGTCGACCTGACCCAGTTTTGAATATGGGATGTTGCTCACAATCATCTCCATTTCCTTCACCTAGTTGGAACGCAAGGTTAGCTATTCATTTAAGATTGAGACTTGTTCTGAATAAATTGTATTGACCACAGCAAGACGAGAATTTGCACACCAAATTTCTGATTTTGAAAAGCAGTCCTTGTGTTATTCACTGAAACGGTTCCCCCAGATCCAGTTTCAAATAATGGAAGTTGGCCTCCAGGCCCTCCAGCTCCACTTCCTTCCTCTATGATAGGTAAAATAGCAAAGTGTAGGAGATCAAACACAAACTAGTAAAAAGTTTCAGATTTCTTGTGAAATAATGAAACAGAAATTTCAAACCTATCTGCTGCTTTTCCAACAGTGCTCTTGCCTTGTCAACTGAGCTCTCATTCACCGAAACGGGTCGACCTGATCCAGTCTTGAAAAGTTGAAATTGACCACCATCTCGACTTATGTTTTCTACAAAATTTAGTGTTTTATTCAAGTGAGATTACGATAAAAACCATTTTAACATAAGAAGACAAGAATCTGATACCAATGTTGTGGTTTCCCAAAAGAGCATATGCTTTCTCAACTGAGTTCTGCTTCACTGAAACAACTCGACCCAACCCGGTTTGGAACAATGGAAATGCCATATTACAATCCCCACTTCCTCCATCTACAAGGCATGAAAAAAATTGAAGTACTGAGAATTTATATGAAATGTGTTTAAACTTGTCTATTTCAATTAAATGCATTTATATAGAGGTTAAAAAGTATTCCAACCAATATTCTGACTTTCTAAAACAAATGTTTTCTTGCAAACAGAGTTCACAGTTGCTGAAACAGGTTGCCCTGAACTTCTTTGGAGGATGTCAAGTTGGCCACCTCTATCTACATGCCCTTCGTCTAGAAAAGCAGAAAATTAGTTAACAGCAGAGGAACATTTAACTTGATACCGTGTATGGGTGAAGATGCTAACAACAGGTACTCCAACAAATAAAATAATCTTAAAGACTTCGGTATTTGATAGGGAAAAAAACAAATTTACCTTTGCTAACCTCCAGAACAGCTTTTGCCTTCTCAATAGAAGAACGGCTCATTGGAACAGACCTTCCCAAGCCAGTACAAAATATTGTACATTGATCTTCCTTACCTTCACAGAGAACAAAATGACATTGAGAACAAGAAATTGACACCTTTGTCATACCATTGCAAAATATTTAATCTATGCATTAAGGAGTTTGGGTCAAGACTAGTATGGTGTACCTGTTGGGATCATAGACTAATCCCATCTTTGAAATGGTAATCTAAATTATGTTTTAAAAATAAAATTTTACCTTTTAGCTTATCTTCTTCCTCTTTTCCTGATGCACCCTCTTCTCCTTGGATGTTTGGCCAAGCTGGGAAGAGTGAAAGAACAGTTCCATGATTAACTGGCAGAATATCCATAATAAAAAATGTCTTTATAAGAAGAAATTAGCATCAGTACCTTTTGGTCCATTAGCTTTACAATATTCCGTTCTAGTATATATGATATCTTATGTACCAAATTATTGATCATTTATAAGACAATGCTTAGAAAGTTTTCCTCGAGTGATGATCTGAAATCACCTGATTCATTCTTACTCAAAAAGAATATTCTCTTTGGAGTTAGGAGCAACAACTAAATGCTGGTAATATTCTTCTAGAACAAACTAACTGCATGACATGATCACTGCTTAGGTTTAATTTGAAGTTCTACCTGTCCTCGACAAATTAATTGTGAGAAATGAGGGGTTTTAAGTAACAAACCTCCATCGAACTCCCTACTGAATAAGATAATTCTGGGTTTCTCTTGGATTTAACTTAAAATTTGAGAAAGAATACAAAAACCTCTAATTTTTTCAATTTCAGATAATAATCGTCGATTAAAAAAGGATCCCATCAAGATAATCCCCACTCGGTGCTCGCTTTCGCCGATATCTGGGCCCACCAAGGTGGTAGATAACGGGGCCCAAATTTCCGTGAATGTATTATTCTCCTGCACTAAGGAAAACCTCAAAATAATCCACTGTGGTGTAGTTCAGTGGTGGGAGTGAGTAGCCACCTTGAAGCAATAGATCGTCCATTGAACAGCCTAGGGTTTCCTCCGACGGCGGTGGGTGCCGGAGGCGGCCGCGGTCGACGGTTGCTGACACCCATCTAACGTGTCCATCGGAAGTTGCTTCAATTTGCCACGCCTGCATCACTTGCTTTCTCCCTCGCTGCACACTCTCTCACGCACACGGTCGTTTGTCTTTTCCTTCTCTCTTCGCGCCTCCCGAAGCAGCTCGAGAGAGAGAGAGAGTGGCTACATTAGGAAAACAATAAAGTAGAAGTCCATTTGTCTATTACTCTCCTCTATTAAACCCATGTCAGTGATACAAAGTGTATTGGTGTGATATCATCCAGGAAAGATACATAACTATAATCAATATACTATGTTAATTACATGCACTCAGTGCACTACACCGTCGACGAATACTTTTCTTAATAAGCAAGCATCTTTGTTGGACCCGGAATTAAATTGCAACGGTTCATGTATTAACTGTAAGCTGGATTCAGTGGATCGCTGCAATTGGAAATGGGCGGGAAAGCGGAAAGAACCGATAATGTATATTTCAAGTAAATATTGTACGAATTTTAAAATCAGAAATCCTCAGAGACGGATTATATTTTTTTTGGCAAGTATCTTTATATATTTCTTTTCCTTTTCTGAATTGAAGTCTCGGTGTAGAGCGGTAAAAAACTACTGTGCCTGTTGTACCGTCACTAATACGTTGTGATTTTGATCTCGTACCGTATCGTACTGTGACTAAAATATTAAGATATAATCACGGCACGCGAGTCACGCCGTGTCCAAACGTGCTGTGTTCAAACGTGATTGGTCATGTTTAACTATTTTTTCATAATTTTAGTTAATTTATTCAAGATTCACAATTTGATCAAGATATAACAGTTCTAATTACACGTAACTCGCGTGATGTCATATTGTGTCGTTACCAGATCTTTCACGTGATGTGCCGTGCCGTGTCAAATTTTCTAAAAATAATTACGGCACGCAACACATAACAGTTACATGTGCCGTATCGTTCCGCGAGAGAATCGACTCTGCTGTACCATTTTTCCCACTCAACCTCGGTAAATCTATTTTGGGTTCCAACAGCATTTCTCGGCAAGACGTGTATTTTTTATCTGACCTGTCGAATTTAAAAATTATTTTAAAATTATATTCTTGTAAAACAATAATCTGAAACTTTGTAAGATTTGGAGTATACATACGACCGGTAGATTAATTAAAGAGAATATTGGGCAGATATATTTATAGACAAATTGACTGAATTACTCAAGTGTTCCTAAAGTAACCCAAATTTTGAGTTTGAATCTAAATTCAAAATTTACCGTATCCTTACCCCACGCAAAGCTTCTCCTGATTTTTCTATTAATAGGAAAAACAAAAACAAAATCGGCAATCATGAACAAATTTGCTGAGTTTGAAATATAAGAACCGAACATTATAAATCATTACGTTCATGTAATCTACCCCGTTAACTCCTTAATTAACAAAACAACAAAAAAATAACAAGATGACAATAATATCTGAATAACATGAATTCTTTGTTTGAATTCTAGATAAAAGAGAGAGCGAAAAAAAAAGGAAAAAGACAAATTGATGTGCGGGGGCGGATTTTCGTCAGAGGGGCAAAAAAATATAAAATTAGATTTAAGTAGCCAATTGGATTTAAATTAATTAACTAATTGAATACTCGATAAAAAATAATGCTTGAACTTATATCTTCCAATACTTTGAATTGTAATTTCGGATACACTAACTTATAATTCTAATTATCAATCAAAATTCAACAAATTGATTTCAATTTTAACCCTAAATTTAATCCGAATTACAAATCAAACACTAAGAAGGGGGCAAAAAATATTTCAGGGGAGTCAAAATCAGTCAGGATCGATAGATTTTCACTAAAACTCAAAATTCAGATAGGGCAGTTGCCCCCCGGGACTACCGAGGTCCGCTCTTGTTGATGTGGGTAAACTCAGCCATAATACCAATAATGAAATTTGTTATCAAAATTCTACACTACTCTTATAAGTTGACAATTCTAAGTAGCTCTAATTTGCAAATTAACTCTAATAAAATATCTCATCACGGTTGTCAAATGTAAAATCAGCATCTCAACATTTTATCTCTTAACACGTACACGGCAGAGTCTACCCACATCAAGCGGAGAATTCATGTTACGGCAGTTACGTTATAGACAGTAACATCTCGCTTTTTTTGTTAATGAAGGAGTTAACGGGGAAGGTTATCTGAACGTTATAAATCATAACGGTTTTTTTAAATTTCAAATTCTGCCCGAAAGGTTCACTATTTACTTTTTATCATAGTAAAATATGAAACGGGTTAGTTTGAGTTGAACGGTAATGGATTCGGACTTGTAATAGTAAAATATGAAACGGGTTATTTATGGTTGTATTGGTCTAAAATTAATTTCAATTTGTATTTGTTAAACGAGTAAGTTTTTATCAGTTAATAATTGAATAAATTAATAACTTATAAAATATAATTAAAAGAATATAGCAAATAAATAAATAATATTATTCTAAAGACATTATATTCATAGAGGTCAAATACTTCCATTTTATTTTATGTTTCTTTCTCATGCATGCTTTCATTTTTAAAATATACATATCAAAATAAAATTGTTAGATAAAAAATGAAAACTTGATCTCCGAGTACATTTTAATACGGAGATCGTGTTGAGCAGTTTGAATCGACTATTTAAAATTTAGAAACAAAAATAAGAATTCGCGGCATACAAAATATGAGACATTTGAACCCCACTCTATTAAGAATATAACCATCGATCCATTATATTAATAAATGTTAGATAATTAAATTTAGACATAAAAAATCATCACATATGATTTTATATTTATTAATAATTCTATGAGATAATATGTTCGTAATAACTTTTATGTATACTTATCTATAAGATAACAAAATTGAACTGCGAGCTTAATACAGTGACATGAACTCCGTCTCTTTACGAATAGGTCTGAGTCCTTTAATAAAAAAAATAACAATATTCTTTTATATGTTTTATTCAACGAGCTAATATTTTTTTTAATCACATTTGTCTTATCAAATACACACAGATCAGATAAAAAATAAAAAAAATCATCGACATCTCTAATTTCAATTTTTAAGAACAGCAACCCATCAGGTTGGATTATTCAGGAGTGGACTCACATAGTCCGGGGGAGCAGCTGCCCCCCTAGATTTTGAGTTTTAGTGAAGATCTATCGGTCCTGACTAACTTTGCCCCTCCTGAATTTTTTTTTACCCCTCTGGATGTTTGATTTGTAATTCAGATTAAATTTAGGGTTAAAATTGAAATAAATTTGTTGAATTTTGATTGGTAATTAAAATTATAAGTTAAAGCCTCAGAAATTACATGTCAAAGGATTGAAAAGTACAAGCTAAAGCATTATTTTTTATCGAGTACTCAATTAGTTAATGAATTTAAATCCGATTAGTTATTTAAATCCGATTTGATATTTTTTTGCCTCCTGACGATCAATCTGACTTTGTATGTTCAAAATTACTTATTGAATGCCATATTCGATCAAGGTTTTCTTTTCTTAATTCTAAGCCCGTTGGCACCATCTATTCTGTTTTCTTCACCCGACAGATCAGAAAATGCTTGATCTGAAACGGATCCAATTAACTCATCGGTCAATTTTAGACAGGTCGGGCCAAACCCTACAATTTCAATAAATTCGCCTTCGCTCTTTCCAAATTTGAAAAAAAAAGGAATATATTAAAAAAACACATTTTGTATTGAAGAAGTTATCTCTAGAGATTTAGAATTATTCAACTTGCACAGTTAGCCCTTCATTATTCATACATTTTGATTATTTATTATTCGAAACAGAGGCTTTTGTCCCAGTACAATTGTTAATAATACTATTACGAGATAGGAGTAGGTCCGATGGGCATCGGACCTATATTTAGGTTCAATTAGCTCTAAGACCGTACGATTAGCGTCAAGTCTATGCGCACGGAAATTGATACAGACTTGCACGGATTTGATACAGAGCACACGAATCTTGATGCAAATCGAATGGTCATCACACCCATCGAACCAAGGTAGGTCCGATGGGCATCGGACCTACTCTGATTCCTACTATTACACCTGTGAAAGGGGAAGAGAGAGGCGTTCTCTAAACTCCAGCCTCCTAGTCTCACTATAGAATGTCTTTTGCTTGTTTGGCCAGTAGGTTAACCAAATGCACCCTGTGACCTCCCACTGTGTAACCATGGCGGTACTTGGACACATCTTCCAACGGACACTTTCTCCGTATTCATCCCGTGCAAACACAACCCCACCTTGCCTTGTAAATGGCCGAAAAGCACTTGCGTACCGGTCTCTGAACCATACCCTGGGTTGAAAAATTGAAAACTTGGAGGGTTTAGACGAAACAACCTCCCGACCGTTGATCCCGTCATGCAGAGACCAATCGAGCACTGCACTACTTCCGTGAACCGACTGTTCGAATTTCCAGGGTTTCATGTTCACAACAACATTCTCACTTGCTGACACTTTAAAGCCGAAATGAGGATTAGGGGGTTCAAAGGATCCTTCAAAGTTTGTTTCGAAGCCAACCTCGTGGCTTGGGTTGTCTGAGGATTTGTTAACTGAAACAGATATTATGTTTGACTGTTGCAGAGGTGTTATTTGCAGAGATATGCGAGACGGGAAGTGCTTTTCTTCAGATCCATAGCCTCGCTCTGCCATGAGTGTTTCAGAGACCAGCGAGGTAATGTCGCATCTGTGATTAATTTGTATTGGTGAGTATTTTTGTACAATTTTGTTTAAGAAAGAACTTGCAAACATCATAAAAAAAAAAGAGGTAAATTTCACTGTGGGTCACTAAACTTTGTCATTTGTGCGAATTGGTCACTCAAGTTTGATTTGTTCCGTTTTAGTCACTCAATTTTGTCATTTGTTTCAATCAAATCACTCTATACTTTTTACGTCCAAAATCTTAACGGAATATTTCCATTCCGTTAGTATTTTGGATGGAATATGCTCATCTGTTAGTATTTTAGACAGAATGAGTATATTCCGTTAATATTCTGGACAGAATGGGAGCAATAATTAGAAGCAAAAGCCACTCAAATAGATATCATAACAGTAATAATAATTAACAGCTAAAGCCACTAACAATAATTTATCAAAAAAAATCCAAATTGAGCTAAAAAGACTAGGAACTTGAAATTAATATTTTGGACAGAATGAGAATATTCCGTTAAAATTTTGATAAGATGATAATCAGCAAAAACTTACCTTACATTATCGACCTTGACTTCCACATCAACCCAATTCTGCTTCAAGGTTGCCCTGTATGCTAGCTGTACCACCCCTTCAACTTGTTGGTACCTCAAAGAAAATAATAATCTTTCATCTTGAGTTGGTGAGCTAGACTCCTCCATGCTCATGGCAACAACCGGGCAGTACAGTTGGACCTTCCACAGTCCAATAGCTGACACTGCATATGAAAATAAAACTGACGGTATTCGGAAAGAACCGCTTGATGACATGATTTCACTAATCCAATTGGTAACGGCTAAATTCAGCGCTCTCATCCATTCCTCCTCTAAATTTGAGCCAAGGATTCTCACAAGGTGCTTAGACACCTCCTTGGCATTTGAACCAGTTAATTGAACCTTTAATGCATCGACGCAGCCTCGCCTGAGGTCGTGAGGTGCGGCCTCGTATATGCAAACCATGAAGACTAGGGTGAGGCATGCTAGATTAAATACATTCTTAAAGTTTTCTTTAATCCGAACTGCTCCGAAACGGAAGGCATATTTCTTGTTTGGGCCATACCTGAGAAGAACCAGCAAGAATACCCAACAAAAGTTTTATTAATAGATCTAGCATGTTCACAAATGTAATTTCACATTTTTCTTTAACAAAAATGACATTTAGGAACTAAATAAATTCAAAAATATAGCCCAAAGGTTTTAGCATTGAAGCTGGGAGACACAAAACCAGCTGAGCTGGATTACCGAGCAGGTTCAAGTTGGGACAACAGAAATTGAGCTAGAAATTTATGTTAAGATGTTTATGGGACACTAGCCTTTTGTTTTGTTGGGATATTGACATTCTAAAATAGAGACTACCGAGTAAGCCTAGCTTTCAACTATGTATAATTTTATTTTCCTGAGTGAAAAGGCCTTAAAAATTAATTAAAATGTATGTTTGTTCAGAACTGGAACCTGAGGACCCAATTGACAATATCAACAAATAGCTGGATCAATTCGTGCTCGTCAAGACTTTGTTGAATTTTGTTGCTGAGGTGGATAGGTGAGGAGGTCCAGAGGGAGACCGGCACATGAAAATTTGCGATGACAGAGAGGGTTATGTGTGAGGATGAATTTTTGTTAATTGAGAGGAACATTGATGGCTGTTTTGAGGTTGATGTGCAAATGCATAAAGACATGGAGCTTGTTTTCCATTGAGAGAATGGAGGAAGGTTGCTTATCCAAGCCCAAATATCAGGGACAAAGGCTGGAGCATCCATTTTATTGGAATTATAGAGAGGTAAGTAAACAAGTTAATTTTGATGAGGTGAAGAGAGAATGGAGGGATGTATATCTTATTTAAAGAGGTCTAAAGGGCAATACCAAACTTCAGATTCCATCACAACCATGGTCTATAATTGAGACTCTCAACTTGATCAAAAGTACATTTATTGATTCTGAGATAGACTTCTGTGGAGTCTAAAAGAGACTAGCCTTTGTTGTTCTCTTAACAAAGAAATATCCTTTACAAGTTCAGCACCACCATTAAAAAAATTATAGTTAAAATAGTGTAGAAATAATTTCTCCTGACATGACTACCTTTCCTATTTAGATCGCTAGTTTGTTAAAGAGAAATTCGAGAAGAAAGCCGTATTACTTGAACTGTAGCTACTGAGAATGCAATTATCCTTGCACCATAATAATAATGGATAAGAATGGGATGCTTATTTCCCAAAAGTAATAGTAGAGAGAATCGTTGAATTTTGGAGAAAGACAATCAACTTTAGCATCTCTGTCAATTATGCCTTCTCTAAGTTTTTGGTAATTACCATTTTTCATCTATGTAGCACGGTCACTTGTCACGCATCATCGTCTCTTGACATCTATTTTAAAGACATAGCTTGGTAAAATTAAATCAGAATACCTGGTTGCGGCTTCTTATAATTAAGGGCTATGTTTGGATCATCTGAGACTAGTACTATTTTTAGAATAGCATTGCTATTCTAAATTAGATTCATCCAAACAACCTTAGTTGCTATTCGAAATAAAGAGAATATGGCTATTTTGCCATCCAAACAAAAACTTAGAATAACAATTGTTGCTCTCTTCAACCGAATAAAAAAAGATCATTTATTCATTCTCTCCAAACTCTATTCCAAATATGCATTCCAAACAACTTTTTTACTATTCCGAATAGCTTTGAGTTAGCACTATTCTCTTACCATCAAGGTTAGTGCTATTCTTATTTACTATTCTCAAATAGTAGCTATTCTAGCAATTCTAGAGTGCATCCAAACGTACACTGATGACTAAAGTTATCTTTATATTATTGTAAGCATTTAGTAATTGATCACATGGATCTTCTTCAAGAAGCTAGACAAATTACTTGTCTTGAACAAACCCTAATATACCAAATAGTTAGGCAAGGTTAGGTGCATATTCTCTCCAACAGTTTTGCAAGCTTTTTAAGTTTTAACATAACGCACGTTAAACGCTAGAAAGTAAATGCCCAAAGGGAAGCTATACGAAGAGGCACGAATACATGTACTATTTCTATCACGTCCACAGAGGAAGGATGCAACAAAAAGAAAAAGGTGACAGCTGATCAAGTGTCAGGCACATGCAAGGTTATAAAATGCGGTTTTCATGCGGTATGCGGAAAGCCACCGCATACCGCATATACGGTATACGGCCGCATATGCGGTTTTCATGCGGTACTTATATATGCGGGTTTTAAAATGAGAATTCATATATATATAAACAAGTATGCGGTAATATGCGGAAATATGCGGTAATATGCGGTAATATATGGTAATATTCGGTATCATACAATCAAAATGCGGTAATATGCGGTAATATGCGGCCGAATATGCGACCGCATATGCAAAACCGCATATTGGACCGCATATTGATTTTCCATGCGGTTGCCAACCGCATACGCATATGCGGCCGCATGAACCGCATTTTACTACAGTGGGCACATGTTCAGTATCTCTGCACTGCTTCACATGACAACAGCAGAGGAGAAGCACCTTAACCCAAGGGATTTAAAACCAGACGTATACCAGCCTATTCTCGGATTGAAGCACTCCACCTGAAAAAGAAAATTATAATTGAATGAAAATTAGAACATAGAAACAAACTTTATCAACTTTATACTGTTATGAAGTTGGATGCCAAAACGTAGAATAAAAAGACTACTAATTGAAATTCTTAAGAAAATAATAGGTTATTCAGATTAGATGCAGCAACTAAATTGAATAGAACAAATAGAAGTTCCTAATACTGAGCATATCTTATCCATTAAGGAAATAATTTTTTTTCATTTATAAGCCATTTTAAGAGATATATATGAAAATAGAAGACAATAAGGTATCTATGGATTAGAAGAAAACAAACTGTGGAAAATATCTTCACTGAGAATGTGAAAAACAACGACGAAACTTCAAAAAAAAATAAACGGCGCTCGAGTGTCTGATTTCAGCAAATGACCATTTTTCGGAAAACTTGTGAAAATATGTATGCATTGGTGACAGTTTTGCCGTTTTTCAAAATTCAGAATTGCCAAAAAAACAAAGGGAAGAGCCTCAAAACTTAAGTTGAAGTTTTCGATTAAGATTTTCATTTCTATTTTTCGATCTAAGTAGTTCAGTAAATTAGTTATATAATGGACTTTTAGAATACCAATTTTTACTATTTTTGGAACATTTTTACTATTTTTTATAATTTATGAAAGATGACACTAAATCGGCCTAATTTAGCGTATTTCAGTATAATTAGTGTAATTAGTGTAATTTAACGTATTTCAATATAATTAGCGTAATTAGCATAATTTAGCGTTATTTAGCGTAATTTAGCGTATTTCAGTATAATTAGCTTAATTTAGCGTAATTTAGTGTAATTTAACCTAATTTAGTGTAATTTATTGTAATTTAGCATAATTTAGCGTATTTCAGTATAATTAGCGTAATTTAGCCTAATTTAGCGTAATTTAGAGTAATTTAGCGTATTTCAGCGTAGTTAGCGTAATTTAGTATAATTATGCTAATTATACATCAAAAGAAGTAATATAACAAATATTTAAAATAAAAAAAACTGACTGGCCAAAAAATAACCTATTTAGACATTTAAAAATACCCAGTTTAGTATATTTAATATTTTATAATTAATTTTGGATATTAATAAAATGTCGGTTATTTTACGGAAACATGGTCCGTTGGTAAGGTTACGGGCAAGGTTAATGCGTGAAAGTCGTAATAAAATGTGGCAACTTGTAAGTTTATAAAATATGCTTTTCAATATATTTTTTATTTTAATTTAATATGATTTTAATATCATTTAATATATTTTTTTTAATAGCTTGGCAGTGGCAGTCAAGAAAAATAATTAAATCGTCGACAGCAGGGTTCGAACCTGCGCGGGCGAAGCCCAACAGATTTCAAGTCTGTCTCCTTAACCACTCGGACATATCGACAACTTTCATTTAATAATTTATTGAATTCTTTTTATTTAAAACAGTAGACAAATCCACTCTTTTGCTACGAAGCTATAAATTGTTCGATACAAGTAAATGGTAACAAAAAAAACACAGATAGAGATAAGGACCGCTTGTAATGTTTAATGAGATAGACGGAGAGGGATTTTTTTTTATAAATCATAATTAAAAAAATTGAATTTCGGTCCCGGAATTTTTTTTTTGAACCGAAATGTCATTTCGGTCCCGATTGACTAGTTTAAAAAAAAAAAAGCTGTGAAAAGTTATAAAAGGCTGTGAAACTAGTCGGGACCGAAATACCATTTCAGTCCCAAAAAAAAAAATTCCAGAACCAAAATGGCATTTCGGTTCTGATGGTTTTTGTAAAAAAAAAATAATCATGTTGGTTTTCTAAAAATTAATTTTTTTAATTATGGTTTATAAAAAAAAATTCGACGGAGAGCTCTCCTCACTGATTCCAAAACACTTTTTTCCCTTTTGTTTTCTTTTTCTCCATTAATAAAGACCCCGGGTATCTCCATTTCATTCATTTTTCATATTTTCTGATTTTTCTTTTCTTTTTATTCTTTTTTTCCTTATTTTTTCTTTTTTTTAGTACATCATAACATTAAAAGAGTGTAATTAATCACTATATTAAATTATGAATTTTTATCATCAAATAATTCACGAGTATTAATATCAAATTATTTAATCAATGTCTGGAATTTTTTGTGCATCGGTGGGACTGACGGGGATGAAGACTGAGGCTGGATGAAACTATTAAATCATTTTGATCGAGATGTTTAAAATACTTTTTTGAGTAAAAGTTGGAAGTCAAGTCACCAAACTATTTAATACCCTTGATTATTACAACAAATAATTTCTCTCATTTGGATTTCGAACTCATGACCTCTTATATAGAGACCATGTGCCTTTACCATTAGGCCAGAGGTTAGCTCTCGAGATGTTTAAAATACTTATAAGTCTCCATCATTTTTAATTTAGTTCGATACGTCATAATCTACGATGACACGAGTTAATGTTAATATCAATTTAATTGACATTCGATGTCATGAATAATTATTGTACTTGACTACTTATTTAATATTTTACCACACGTGCCCTCTTCAAGAAGTTGGCCAGATCACTGAATCCGTATCAAGCCAAAGCCAGGTACCTGAGATGCAAGTGGTAAATCCTTACTGTTCTTTTAACTTAGCACGAATCTCAAAGTAGACCCCTAACAACAGATACTAGATTCAGTTTGATCCCACTGAAATTAATTTGGATCGTCCGTTTTTAAATTGTATCTCAGGTACCGGAGGGAACAAACTCCAAATCATTTGTCTTGAACAAACCCTATCATTACCAGAATTCACATCCTCTCAGTTACCTGACTGATAGTCAGTACAATTGAAACGGACGTTTTTTTAACTTGGCACTCAAAGCATAAATAATATTGCCCCTGTGATATCCCGAATAAGCACCGGCTGAAGTAAATATGGGCCGTCCGTTTTAATTGTCTTAAGGTAAACCTCTTTGCATCGGATAAATAGGCTGCTCAGGTCCCATGTAATTCATTCTTGACATTGTGAAGATCAACCTCTCACTTTCTTGACACCATCCTCGGGAATTTATTTATCCGCAAAAATTATAAAATTCAAACGTACGGAAATAAAAAGTGCTTCGTTTCCAATAAATATAGAAAAATTGGGTTCATTGAGTCCGATCTAAATATTATGGATCAGACTTAATGATTCAGATTCAAGTTTTTTTTTTTTTTAGTTTGGATCATAACTGTTCGATTAGAGGAGAATCAAGCTCTGATCCACAGATAATCTCAGAAAAGCATAATATTTGGATCTGAATCATTGAGTCTGATCCATAATATTTGAATCGGACTCAATAAACTCCATCTTTCTATATTTAATTATTTATTGGAAACAAGACACTCTTTTTATTTCCGTAGATGTCCCCGCTCTCTTTTTGAAATTTTGGCACGACTGTCAAAGTTATTATTTTATTAAATAAACATAAAATTAATGAAATTGAAATTAACACTTAAAAAATATTTCCATTCCAAAATTATAAATTTTAATTATTTATTACATCAATAATTTAGTGATTTTTCACATTAATTTTAGAATATCTTCATCCCTGAAATTTTAATCAGCAGCCGAAATTTTTTTTCTTACCACCCTCAAAAATCGAAATTAAATCAATACCATCCGTTTATTCAGAATTCAGATTCCACCACGTACGCGTACTGAATCTGCGCACGGATCTCCAATCCGTACGCGTAGTGGATATGCGGACCGATCCGTGCGCGTAATGGGTCTGCGGACGGATCCGTGCGCGCAGTGGGTCTGCGGACGGATCCGTTCGCATAGTGGATATGCGTGCGCACCTTACACACCATTTGAATCGGTACATATTTAATTATTAAACGGAGATTCTCTGCAGGAGAATAAGAATTAGATAGCAAGTTGCGAAGCCCTAGATAAAATATCCGCTGCTATTTTTGTTGTTTGCATCACCAGTTAGAAAACATTTAAGGTACTCGTGGCGCGATTCTAATGGTAATTTGTTAACTGTTACCCTGTAGCGTTGTAGGGAATCCTACTCTTATCAATTGGTGTAATCTGACGTGCTTCCAGACTGGCATTACAAGTCGCATGATGGACCTATCCAATCAACTTTTGGATGAACACGGCGTTCGTCTCCGACGTTGCGTCACCAGTGTAGTTCATTACTGTTTTCTCGTGAACCATGTTTAGGTAACTAGTGAACATTTTTTATATGCAGTAATTACGCTCGGAACTCGGACTGGGGACGCGAACGGGTCCGTCCGCAGACCCACTGCGCGCACGGATCCGTCCGCAGACCCACTACGCGCACGGATCGGTCCGCATACCCACTACGCGCACGGGTTGGGGATCCGTGCGCAGATCCAGTGCGCGTTCGTGGCGGAATCTTAATTCTGAATAAACGGGTGGTATTTATTTAATTTGGATTTTTGAGGGTGGTAAGAAAAAAAATTTCGGAATCAGCAGACATACATTAAAAAGAATCAATTATTAGAATTAACTAAGATAGTATTTTTTTTACAATTACAGAGATGAAAATACCCGTACTGCTTGCAAAATAATTGCAAAAACTGATGTGATGTTTTTGTTACTAATTTAATAAGATTGCTAAATTAACAAGTGATTTACAATACCTTAATTAAATTATGGGTGCCACATCAGTTCACCTTAATCTCTCTCTTTTTTGATAAACTTGGTACCGGAGCGGTTACCAAGTGAACTCATTTTTTTTCTTTTTAGCCTCTGCCAAGGATTTGTATTAATATAAAAAAAAAAAAAAACAAAGTGAACTCTCCTTTTTTTTACCATACGACCAATAGTACGGCAAGTACTTGATTTTACGGATGGATTTTGGAAATTAGTTTTAGCACGTATTTAAATAATAAAAAAGTCCCCCGGTGCATTGGAAATGGTACAGCACCGGAGAGGTTAAAAGTCCCCATTAGTCAGATACTACAGAAGTAAATGAAATATATCCAACAAAAGCTTTGATACAAAAAAGAAGAAGCAAGAAAGCATATCTTCTTCTTTTTCTATAATGTACGCAGAGGAAGCAAAAAAATGTAACAAAAGGTGACAACCCGTGTTATACAGAACTGCTTCCCCAAGACGCCGTAGGTAACTGATGTGGGAGTCAACTGCCTCTTATCATAGTACCAGAGACATATCTAGTATCTCCACACTACTTTACATGACAACAGCAGAGAAGAAGCACCTCTTCCCAATGGATTTGAGAGCAGGGTCATACCAGCCGTTTCTCTCATCAAAGCATTCCACCTAACAAGAATGGTAATTGAATGGTATCTTCAAACATTGAAATGAATTCTGTCAATCCTGTACTAATCAGGAGTTATATGCAAGAAAGTATTCACTAACAAGATTAGTTGAATTGTTTGAGAAAAGAATTGGTTTTCAGGGTTAGATGCAGGAATTTAAATTGAAATTTCAGTATATGAGAACTCCTAGCACTTAACATGCATCCAGAAATGCATGAAGGAATAAAAAAACTCCTTTTTTTGCAGAAAAGATCCATTTGAGTATATATGAAAGAAGATGAAAATGCATTTATGAATAAAAAATAAAAAACAAAAGGGTTCATTGACAACAAAATTTATTTGAAAACTGCGATAAGCAATGTCAAATTTGAAAACTAAAACAAATAAATGTATTTTTAATCATATAGGCCATGTATCAAAGTGGGCGCAACTTGAGAAAACTGAACCGTTAATTTTTCAAATTGATGACCAATTGGTAATCAAATTGCACCTGATTGGATACACATCGTTACTAAAATATTTAAGAGTCTTTATAACATGTATAAAATTTTACTTTTCTTTATATTTTCATAAGCATTGGCCCAATTGTCACTAACATCATATGAGTTAGTTGTTAATATAGCCAAAAAGATGTGTTGTAGTTGCACCTGATGTTAACTAATAAAGCTAACACCATTAAAGAACAACCTTCTGAGAATCCAATAAATCACCATCTTAAAATAAATACAAGGCATTCTGGTGTGACAATTTTTGGTGCCACAAGCAGCTACAGCCTCTTTGCACATGAATATTCAAAATCCAAAAGCCCAATGACATATCCGAACCTTTGATCTCGATCTTCTTCACAAACAATGCATGCATATAAAGATTTGTCAACTTTCATGTTCGAGTACAAGATCAGAAGGCTGAAATGTGAACACAAGATTTATTGGTTGCGATTAACTTGACCACTACATCTTTTGGTCTCCATGATCTTTGTACCAAATGAAACAATAAATTATAAGTTTTTATATGCACACATCACATGTGAAGAAGATCAAGGTGAACTTTAGACCTCACCATTTGAATTTCAGATTTTGAAATAGTATTGCAGAATGTATAGCTATGGCAACTCATGGCACAGGAACCCTCAAGATAAATGCACACACATCGCCTTGAATTTATGAATTCCAAAAGTTGTTATAGAAATATTATTTTTCAAAGAGTACCCACAATTTCAGAAACTTCATCTCCATTGGAGAGACCACCAATCATGTAGATTGTGTCATTGATCACGGCAGAACCAGCATAACCTCTAGGGTTTTGCATGGGAGTGCCTGGGACCCACGATGGGAGACGTGGATCAAATATCTCCACACTCGACAGCATATAGGCTCCATCAAAACCTCCTACTGCATATCTGATAGGAATTTAGAAAGAGATATTTAATAAAAATTTCTTGCCAGCCGCTGCCAAGCTTTCAATATAAATATATATAAAAGTATGGCTAATTTGCTTCCGGAAGCACTTCGACCGAAGTGCTTACGGGGTCATATTTTAGTATTTGATGTTCAAACAACAAATCCAAGCCATTAGATGTTCAATCTATATTAAAATGTGCTTGGAGACCAAATTTTACATTTTATGGAATTTTTTTACTATTTATTAAGCTGGTTTGAAAACCGCTGTTTTTCAATGCTGCAGAAATTTAATAAAAACAGCGGTTTTCAAACCAGCTTAATAAATAGTAAAAAAATTTCAAAAAATGTAAAATTTGGTCTCCAAGCACATTTTAATATAGATTGAACATCTAACGGTTTGGATTTGTTGTTTGAACATCAAATACTAAAATATGACCCCATAAGCACTTCGGTCGAACCATACTTATATATATATATATAGAGAGAGAGAGAGAGATGTTCGTCTTCACAAAGAAAAGGAGGCCAATCCAAATCACCTACTGTAGATTTTTTATAAGGGTGGTCTTTATTCGGTTAATTCTAAAACTAAATTTATTCTTTTATTCATTGTTTTATTCCATGTACGTGCTTCTTTTGAGGTTGCTTCCTAAGAAGTGCATCAAAATAATTAAAGCACAAATAATATACTAATTACTAAATAAAAGGAATATATATGAAGTATGTCATACAATTTTTCATTGATTATACCCAAAGAGAGGCAACCCCTTCTTTCAGTCATGCTAGGAAGCCGGGCCCAATAACCTTCCCTGGGATCATACCTCTCAGATGACCTGTCAAAGGAAAACAAATAATTCACAAATTGCTTCAAGAGTTCACACAGCAACAATTATGAGGAGGGGTTTTTTACCTTCCTTTTTTTTTTTTTTTTTTTTTTTTTGGGGGGGGGTTGGGTTACCTCAGATAATGTTTCCCGTCATATCCACCGACAGTGTAGATGGCCCCGTTAAATTCTATTGCTGCGGGAGCAAACCTCTGTCAAAAAATATTGTCAGATATTATAATTAAACAATAGATCTTAATACACAATCTGGAAATATCATTCATGCCTTCAACAGTGACCAGCACTGCTGCTAGAACCTGACCATTATCAACATCGCCGAGGCAGTAGCTTATGATCATCCCCAAAAGCTGATGCATTTTTGAAATACACACCCCAAAAGGCAATGCATTCTTTGAAATACACACACATCAAGGACAAACAAAACAGAGCAACATCCAAATTACCACATAAGTACCACCAGGCAGACCAATAATTAAAGGGTTCATATTCATGTTCCTAGACATGCCCATAACCCCAGTCGGATCATACCCAATAAATATTTCACAAAGAAGAGAAACCAAAAGCCCTAACACCCATCAGCATGTCCCTGCATATATTCTTATGTTCTTTATTTTGGCCTTATTCTTTATCTTTGAAAATTAACTTGTATGGACCTTTTCATTCATGGAATCGCTGTAAACCCACTTTCCTACAGATGGATCCAGCATCTCCACGCAAGAGAAGCAGTTCTCTCCATCCCCGCCCCCAATGGCTAATATCTTACCGCCATGTGCTGTACCCGCAAGGCTTCCCTTTGAGCAGTTCAGAGGTGGGCACTGGATCCACTCATCCGAGCTCCTATTGTAGCATTCAACTTCACCCGAAAGAAAAAAGGAGAAGAAGAAGCATTACTTAGCTTCTCAATACCATCAACTTATGCTTTTAAGGAAGAGAAGTACAAGTTGTGTTTTAGTAGCCTATGAATCTAAAAGTTGTTGTCCAGATATTTTGTAGTTAGATCTGACATAATTGTTCAGCCATTATTGTATTTGCTATCATCATTATCATTGATTCTTTTGTATTATCAGTCGTATATTGTAGAAAATTTTTAAATCTCCTTTCTCTTTTGTCAAGTCATACAATATGACATAGATTAATCTATGATCACCACCCCCTTTTGTGAGTGTATCGGTATGAAAAGGGCTCGATGGAGCCACTTTTGTTAGTCATGAGCTAGCGACAATATCATTCACAACCGAAACATTATCTAATATCTAACTCAAAATAGTTCACAAAACTTGTATACCGATATCAGACCACGAGTTGCCATCACCACCACCAATGACAAAAATGTCCTCTCCAAGTGTAGCCACTGAGGTGTACGCTCTAGCGCCTGACATTCTTTTCAGAGGAATCAGCCGGTCCTTTGATGGCACAAAGGCATCTAAAGAGGACAGCCAATCTACATTGTCATATCCCCCAACCAAATATATGAGCTTTTCAGACTGGGCCGTGTACCGAGCTGAAATGCCGAGCCTCTGCTCCAGCTGCTCAAGCCGGCTCTCCGACTGAAATATTTTTCTTTCTGATTGGTTCACTATGCTGCTGAGCCATTTAACTTCTTTCTCAGATTCAATCTGGAAACAACATTATCATTTGGTATTAAATCAGGAGTACATTAATTAGGGTATATATCAGCTCTTCTTAAAACAGGTTGCATTTGAACATTATACAACAAGAACAGAGACATATTGGTCAACTTGACTGGTGCCAGTTTGTATATTAGCTGAAGGTTATCCAAAATTACATAACAAGGTAAAAGAATGAACCTGCTTCTTCTGCAGTTCTGTGATTTGAGCTACCAGTTCCTTCAAAAGCTCCATCAACTGCTTCGCATACAAAAATAAAAATAAAAATCCCAAAATAAAAATGTATAAAAAAGGATTGCATGTTTCATTAGAAATTTAGAATGAATTGGAAAAAAAGTAAAATAAAATAGCGCATACCTCGTGATTTACATTGGATTGGGGCAATTGGAGATGACTAATGCCCAAGGGTTCTCCAGGGACTTGCACTTTTGGCTCAGCATCCAGTGCATGTTCATTTCCAAGATTTTCACTTGCACATGCTATCTGTTCCTCTCTTTCTAAAGCCAAAGCCCTCAGCCTATTCAACACAGTTTGTTCATCAAATCCACTCCCAGAGGCACCACAAAACCGGGTTGGCTCAAAACCCAGGTCATTGTTATCATACACTGCATCAAGTCCAGATTCGGCATCATTGTTGTAATTCCCTTCCCATTCCCCCTGATTGCCCCATGTATCTTGTACCTCCCAGTTATCTCTCACCTCTATGTCACTAGGTCCTGCCTTGCTAGGACTCCCATTATCTTGTGCAGGTGCTGATGCAGGGTTGGATGGGTTTAGATGAGTGAGAAGGGTACTTTTGTATGAGATGTTGGGTTGGGCATTTCTGAGGGTGGTAGGTGGTTTGTCTACAGGAGGTACACTTGAAGGCACATAACCCGGACTAGCAGGTGTAAAGAGAGAGATCAGTTTCTTTGTTTGGGCACGGTCGAGTTCAAACCAGAAATGAGAAAATTTGAAGTAATTGCCTCGTATTACTTTCTTAAACTGGGGCTCACTCAGTGGTAGGCACGGTGTCTTGGTAATAATTCGTACCTAGAGAGAGAGAGGGAGGGGGAGAGGGAGAGGGAGAGGGAGAGATCTCTTAATAGATATTACAAAGTGAAGATCTCATACTTTGGATACGAATCATACAGTACAAGGATTGCAATCTGTGACCTCACTGCAGTTCATAATACAATTTCTAAACCATATAGTACATGTTGCTGATGCATACACCATTCAAAAACTTATATAAAATAATATAAGCACTTCTGTCTAGATTGTCTCAATAATGCTGATGAAATAATGATATGCTAGTTAATAAATAAACATGACTTAATCAGTTGAGACCAATACAGGAACCAATTATCCCACCGTAGAGTACAAACAAATAAAAAATTGTACTGACCTGAGCCGGGTAAGGGGTTCTGGCAGTGCCATCATCTGACCATGCATAGGGATCGATGTTCGTATGACCAGGTCCTGCTGCCTCAAAAATGCCATGCATTTGTCTGTCACTATAATTAAATAGAAACAGAGGCAGCCCTGCATCTATATTTCTTATGTATGAATAATGCATTGCAGGTAAACCTGTCAAGGACAACAAGAATGATTATAATGGCTTGGTTATAATGATGATGATGATGATACAAATATCAACATAAAAATGTGAATGATCGGCCCATAATGTGGTAGGGAGATTCTGATGATAGTCAAGAATCATAGCATCTACCATCTGAAGTTTAATTACTTGCTCATTCTTACCTTCAGTAGGACTTACATTTCCAAGCTATGACAAAAGTTTCAATTACAACAGTAGTGCATTAGTACAATAGCATCTGAATAATAACATATCCCACTTTATTGCTGTACCTTTGTTTACCCATTTAATGGTACTTACTAGAGAGGTACAGGCCAGGTAGTGGCTGATAGCATAAATGCATCTGGTAAAGGTATAACGCAGCAAAGGCTTAATGCATTAAAGGAGGAAGACAAGACAACATACCAAACAACTGTTTGGTAAGGCATTCCTCCATGGTACCATTCTTGCAACCAAAAATCACCCCCCCTAAGTCAGATTTCTGCAAGTTGCGAAATCCCGGCAATATTGAGTTATTGCCTGGCACTCCTAGAGCCATGCTATTTGGATTGGCCGATGCATAGAATGTCTCGGTCTTTCTGCCTGCACCCATTCTGCACACACAATATATATTAATAAATAGCTTACAGCGATCACATCTTCCTTCCAGCACCCCTTCTGCAAATGACAACGTTCCCAACTTCCAAATGCTGGTGCTGTGATTTGGTATTTGTTGTATGCGTGATAAACAAGCAATGGACGTCTCCATTCCTGCACACACTGGACAAGCTAGTTCATCCTAATAATTAGATGCATTATTCAGTTTAGAACACTCCATTGCTTGTTTATCAATATGCCATTAGATTTATCTGTTACAAATTATAGCAGATTACTCCCACGCAATAAGTTAAAACCCTGCCATTCCTTTCCATTTTGAAAATAAAGCATTTTCTTAGCAAAAAAATGGCTGTTTCTCATTATCTCTGTATTAATGTTACAAGAACACCGTGCAATTTTAAAAATGATTTCCTTGTGACAAAACAACTCAAAGAAACAACTCCACAACCACAGAAACGAAATACCATGGTATAATTTCTAAAGAAACCTTCTTGTAACACGAGAGTTTAAAGAAACGCCCCAAGAAAACATGAAAAAGAGATCAAACAATGTTCGCACACGTATCTAGAACTCTGTGAACTATAAGCCTCTGATTGAAATTTAAAAAAAAAAAAAAGTTTAATACGGCGAATGTATGAGAACGGAGCAAGGGAGGATAGAAAGAGAAATGAGAAAGAGTGATTACATTACTCGCGTTTGAGACCAATTCTTCTCTTGGATGCGAAAATCGGAGAGAAAGATCGAAGCTAGGGTTTTAGTTACAGTGACAAGCGTGTTTTCTCTCTCTCTCTCTCTCTCTCTCTCTCTCTCTCACCTGAAAAGGGAACAGAAGTCGAACCGTTGGTACACAACTGCACGTCTGCAAAGGTCTGGGGTTCGAATTAAGACAAAAAGAGCGCATAGAGGACTAGAGGAGCAGTAGTTTATATAGGTGATAACTTTATTAGTGACGTTTTGCAAATTAATCCTCAGGAGAGGTTTCTATTTTGTTTTAATCCCTTTTTAATAATTTTATGTTTTTATTATATTTACTTTTATTTTTCAGCTGTTGTGTAATTTGGTGATGATATGGTTGTTTATTTTAATTGCTTGCTTCACTAAATTCCGATTATTTTTACCGTTTTTGAAAAAAAAAAAACAATAGGCATTTGGGAAAATTCATAATTACTAGATCCGCATGTATAATCTACGCAATCAAAATGTATGAAATCGAGTGAAATCAATATTTACGCAGACTGATTTGGCTGTACAGATTATATATGCAGAACAAATCTGTTGATTGCGCATATATAAAATGGTAATTCTGGAATTTTCTCAAAAAAAATATTATTGAGTTTATTTTTTTCTAAGATAAAAAAATAGTGATAATTTTAAAATTCACACCAAAGATATTATACTTCGTCACTAAAACAAAAGGTTGATTATAAAATATATTTAAACTATCTTTTCTACAAAAAAAAAATCTTATTTTTTTATGAGGAAGGATCCACTTACAACATTTGTAAGTTACAACATCTTACAACAATTCAGTTTTACAATTTTAAAAGTTCAAACAGTCGATCCAAGCCGTTCAATGTGATATCTATATTAAAATGTGCTTGGAGATAAAATTTTACATTTTTTTGAATTTTTTACTATTTATTAAGTATTTTACAAAACTGTTGTTTTTAGATAATTTTGGACCACTGAAAAACAACAGTTTTGTAAAATACTTAATAAATAGTAAAAAAATTCAAAAAAATGTAAAATTTTATCTCCAAGTATATTTTAATATAAATATCATGTGGAACAATTTAGATCGACTATTTGGACTTTTAAAATCACAAAACCAAATTGTTATAAGACGTTGTAACTTACAAATGTTGTAAGTGGATCCCTCCTCTTATTTTATTACAGTTATCAATCGGATGGATTCACGTGTGTATAAAAGATGATGATGTTCTATCATGGCAATGGTAGATCCTTGACTAACAATCTAACATTAGGGCGAGTGCAATATTGATGGTTAATTGTACAAATGTGGGTAAGGATTTTTTTAGCGTAATTTACCGTATTTTAGCATAATTTTACATAATTATTGTAATTTAGCGTAATTCAGCGTAATTTAACATAATTTCAAGTAATTTAGCGTATTCTAGTATAAATATGCTAAGAGGAGGGTTCAAATGCCTCTATTTTTTATGCCTCCATCATGCCTCCATTTTTAAAACGTTAATAACTCAAAATTTAAATCATAAACGTCAAAATAAAACCGTTAGATGTGATCTATATTATTTTCTCTATGTGCTCATAAAAAATTATCACAATTTGGTTTTGTTTTTATGTGAATCAATAAGTTAAAAAATCAACGTCTAGAAATTATCCACATTAGTACGTTTTTACAAGCTCTTGATGACAATCAAAACAAAGTTGAAATATCATAATTTTTTACACATGCATAGATAAAATTATGTAGATCATATCTAACGGTTTTATTTTGACTTTTATGTTTTAAATTTTGAGTTATTAAAGTTTTTAAAAATGGAGGCATGATGGAGGCATTTGAACCCTGCATTTCTAAAAACAAAATATAACAAATATTAAAAAAAAAAAGTCTAGTGTTAGATTTCAGTATTTTTGCTATTTGTTTCTAAAAAAAAAAATTATTTAGTACCGGCTATTTTTTGGCCGGTAATAGAAACAATTAAAACCGGCAAAAGAATGGCCGGTCTGGGTAGTTGTATAAATTCCAATGGTTGTTGGGTATATTTATTAATTTGTGATTAACTTTGGATATTAATAAAAATCACGGGAAGAATATGATAAACTCGGAGAAAATATTAAAAATGGATATTTTCTAAAAAATTACGAACATGTATTAAATCGGAATGGTTATGATTTTGACGTCGAAGCTTGCTATATCCGGGATGAAGGGCAACGAAATATCCAAAGGTGATAGAATTTGATCGGCAACAAAGAATCCATAATTAGTACAAGCATTAATTCATGACGTCATGACGTCCTCCAAAAACTAATTTCCACTATTCCAGAGAGCCATGTAAAGATGTGAACATTCAGTGCTACTGCAGGAACAATTTTTGATGAATGATGATGTCTATTTTAATACGTGAAATTTTAACTATCTCCAATTTTATGACAAAAGAAATCTCCACGATGGCTATGGCTGTAACATCTCTTAAAATCTATGTTACTCTGATACTTTCATATAGGCTCTGTACCTGTGTCGGATACGTATTGAACACGGATATGCGTCCGATACAGCTCCGATACGTATCTGATACGCCTACTGGCGTATCCTTATTCTCTTGATACGGTCTCTGATACGGTTTGACTCGCCTCGATACGGACTGGATACGTCTGGATACTTTGAACTTCGGATAACCATACACCACACATGGACCATGCCCACGATGCACCAGCACTATCAGTGTGAACCGCACATGGATCACACCAAAAACACAATTTTTGTGGCGCCAGTGGAGAATCGAACCTAGGATCTTTTGGACCAGCGCCACAACCTTTACCACTACACTACCTCACATTTGATGTTAGAAGCCAATAACTTTTATATTTAATATATAACTATAATTTTTGCTATTTGATTTATATAATACAAGTATTGAATTAATAATATAATTAAAATAATATAATATAATAGGCATATCATATCCTTAATTTTTGAAAATTGCCGTATTGATGTATCCGTATCGTATCCGATATGATACCCGTACCCATATCCATGCAACATAGCTTAAAATCTATCGTAATCATTTTCTAATTTTTACATGAAATAGTTCGTTCCTGTGTGTTATACATTCTAAAATCAAAATTTTCTAAAATTATTGATTTTTTTTTTTAAATTCATATCCACGCGTTCTGCATCCATAGAATTGTATACTGTTGAACCATCAAAGTGAAACATACTGTGAAATGAAAACTTCAGCTAAGACTCAGTTGTTTTTTCTCATGAAATAATTTTTTTGATTGGAAATTATGAAATATTGACTTAAAAATATGAAAAATATAATTTCACCCGATCGATACTTTTATATACTAATTTTTCAAGCTAAACTTTTAATATATATTTTTAACATTGTAAGGGCCTGTTCGGCGCAATTACTGTGCGTGTGAGAAAAAAAAAATTCAGTACGAGATCGTGTTTTCTGTCCCACGCGCACAGTAATCCGTAGTTCAAAAATTCCTGAATCCCATTCCCGTTCCCCTCCATCTGCCAAACAGGCCCTAAAGGAATGTGAGGAGATGTTAATTTATAATGCTCGTATGCTGTCTTGATCAAGTCAAAACGCATTTTAACAGTCGTTAACGTATGTCTTGATCTTTCAAATATGTTTTTTTTAATCGCTTAAGACACGGTTGAGTATAAACTAATACAAATACTATTACATCAAAGCACACTTGTTTATTTAGTTTTTTCTTTTCAAAAAAAAAGTTGATCAAGTACAATTAGAAATTGACCAAAAAATGCCGAAATTTTTATCAATACCATTCCTTAAAAAAAAAAAACCACAAATTTGATAGAATTTGAAATCTCCAGGCTGCAACGACAATTGGCGGCCCTATTCTTGGAGGCCCGCCATTTGTCGTTGCCGCCCCCGCAAAAACTAAAAAAACTCAAAAATTTCATCGGTTTATCTCATTCAGTTTGATTTTAAAATATTTGTTTAATAATTTTCAAAAATAGAAAGAATAATTAATAATTTAAATATGTTAGAAAGAACGTTAAATATAATAGATAAAACATCTTATAATTTAGATGTACTAGAAGGAATCCGAAATATTTTTTAAGCATGATTTTTCTGGTTGTAAAGAAAATTAAACTATTTCTTGGTGTCTTACTGGAAAAAATAAAAATGCTTTGTATCTGAATTATTGATCTTGGTTCAAAAGTCATTTCTAGTAAATAAAAAAATTATTGTAGCCCTTCTAGTTTTGAAAATTATCAAACAAATATTTTAAAAATCATCGGAAAGAGATGAATTTATTGGTTTTTGGGAGTTTTTGCAGGGGCCAACAACAAATGGCGCCCTCCAAGAATAGAGCTGCAATTGTTATTGCGGCCCTGGTATTTTTCAAATTTTTCAGAATTCGTGGTTTTTTTAGAATGGTATTAATAAAAATTTCAATCAAAAAAGTGTTTATCAGTATAAATTAAATAGTTGGACTACTTCAACTTGCCGCGAACTAGATTTAACATATTCATTAACGCTTGGTAAGAGTTCCTTAAGCGAATTTTTTATTTATATCCAAAAAATAAATTAAATTACAAAAAATAACCATATTGGTGTTGAAATTCGAAATCTACCCAAAACGAATTTTTTTTTTCCGGATTCAACATCTAACTCCGGAAATTTTTTTTTTCGGAAACTCAACTCCAATTCCGGAAAAAAAATTTCCGAACTTAACAATTTTTTTTTTTTGAGAGATTCCGGAAATTTTTTTTCCGAACTTAACAAATTTTTTTTTTTTTTTTGAGAGATTCCGGAAATTTTTTTTCCGAACTTAACAATTTTTTTTTGTTTTTTTTTTAGAGATTCCGGAAATTTTTTTCCGAACTTAACAAATATATATATATATTAGAAAAATAGCTAAAATACTGAAATCTAACACTAAAAAATCGAATTATTTTTTAAAATATTTGTTAGATTACTTTTTTTGATAGCATATTTATACTAAAATACACTAAATTACTTGAAATTATGTTAATTTATGCTGATCAGTGTTCTAAATAGCGCGCTATAGCGTTTTTGGACCCCAAACGCTACGCTACGACATCAAAATGCGCTATTTGCGCTACGGCCGCTATAGCGGCCGCTACAGCGCTATACAACATGGGTTTTTTTATTTTATTTTTATTTTTAAGCAATTTATATGGGTTTTAAATAAAGATAAAAAAAATCTCAAACCGAAATTGACTTTGTTGCTACTTGCTACAAATAAATCAATTTGAAATTGGAAATAGAAATTGAAATTTGAATAGAAAAAAAGTCCAAACCGGAATTAAAATTTGAATAGAAAAAAAAAATAGATTATGTCATGAATCATGATACTTAAGATATTTTTAATAGGAAAAATCGATAGTTTATGATATTGCTATGGATATTTTGAACCGCAATTTGGACTTTGTACGGGTTCAATATGAATATTATAATTTCTTAATTACTTTGGTGTTATTTATTGTTCTATGAGACCTTAGATAATGTTGATATTTAGTACAAATATTGAATATACGAAATTTTAAAAAAAAAACGCTATTTGGAATAGCTTCCGCTATAGCGACGCTATTCGCTATAGCTTTTTTTTTAGCCTTCCCGCTACGACGCTATAAACGCTATTTAGAACCTTGATGCTGATTGACACTAGATTACTTTAAATTATGTTAACTTTTTTTTAAGAGACAAATAGTTAAAATGCTGAAATCTAACACTAAAAAATCGAATTTAGTTTTAAATATTTGCTAGATTACATTTTTTTATATATAATTAGCATATTTATACTAAAACACGCTAAATTACTTGATTTATGCTGAATTACAGTAAATTACACTAAATTACAATAATTATGTAGAATTATGCTAGAATACGGTAAAGTACGCTAAATTACGTACGAATAGGGATGATATCTTCACTGAGAAGGCGAAAAACGACGACGAAACTTCAAACGGCCATAAAACGGCGCTCGAGTGTCCGATTTCAGTAAATGACCACTTTTCGGAAAGCTTGTGAAAATGCGCATGCTTCTGAACTGGCTTTGCCGCTTTGCCAGTTTTCCAAATTCAGAATCGCCAAAAAACAAAGGGAAGAGCCTCAAAACTTCAGTTGAAGTTTCCGATTAAGATTTTCATTTATATTATTCAATCTACGTAGCTCAGTAAATTAGTTATGTAATGAACTTTTAGAATACCAATTTTTATTAATTTTGGAAAAAATTTTACTTTTTTTTATGATTTATGAAAGATGCCACAAAATAGACCTCATTCATACGTAATTTAGCGTAATTTATCGTATTTTAGCATAATTCTACATAATTATTGTAATTTCAGCATTTTAGTAAATTTACCGTATTTTAGCACAAAATCGGCCCTATTCGTAGTAAAAATACCAATTCGATTTTTTAGTGTTAGATTTCAGCATTTTAGCTATTTTGATAATTTCTAAATTATTCTACACCGTTTTGAAATTTTTTAAATTAATTTAACAAATATTTAAAAAAAAAATTCGATTTTTTTTGTGTTAGATTTCAGTATTTTAGCTATTTTGATAATTTCTAAATTATTCTATATCATTTTGAAATTTTTTAAATTAATTTAACAAATATTTAAAAAAACAATTCGATTTTTTAGTGTTAGATTTCAGTATTTTAGCTATTTTTCTCTAAAAAAAAAAATTTTGTTAAGTATGGAAAAAAAATTTCCGGAATCTCCAAAATTTTTTTTATTAAGTACGGAAAAAAATTTGTGAAGTTCGGAAATTTTTTTTCCGGAATTGGAGTTGAGTTTCCGGAAAAAAAATTTCCGGAGTTAGATGTTGAATCCAGAAAAAAAATTTCCGGTTTGGGTAGATTTCGAATTTCAACACCAACATGGTTATTTTTTGTAATTTAATTTATTTTTTGAATATAAATAAAAAAATTCGGGTTCCTTAAGGTACTCGCACTGCGATATCTAATTTTCTAAAAAAAATAATGTGTTGAGTCAGATCGTGAGGGTGGATGATGTGCCGCGCGTAACTTTGGGAATTCGGATCCATCGAAGCAACTCAAAAGAACTTTTGGGTTTTAGATGGAACCGTCCAATTCGAATTTGTGAAAATTCATTCCCAAAGTGAGCGCATACATCCCGACGACAAATTCGAATTCCGAGATGATTCTGAGCGACGAATTCGAATCGGACGGTCTCGATCCAAAACTCAAAGATTGAGTTACTTTAGGGGATCCGGACTAACTTTGGTAGAGAGTAGTTGAGTACAGTAGTTTAACTTCAAATTTGGAGTTGTAAATAGGGGTGTTCAAACGGTCGGTTCGGTTGAAACCGAACTAAAATAACCAAATTAAACTTTTTTTCGGTTTTCAAAAATAGAACCGAACCGAACCGATTAAACTTATAAACCGATTAAGAACCGAACTGAACAAACCGAAGTAAACCTATTAGTGCCATTATTAACGAAAATTACACATGTTCATACACAAGTTGTTCAATTTCATACAAAATATGTAGATGTTCTAAAATATTTAAACTAAAATGAAAGAAAGGAAACAATGATTGAACCGAACAAAATATAAATCATACTTGAATCAATATAATTCGGTTGGTTCGGTTTAGCCAGTTTTAAAAAGTCTAAACCGAACCGATTCATTTAAACCGAAATAATTCAAAATTTTAACCGAACCGATCTATTTAAACCGAAAAATCAAACCATTTTAACTGAAATTTTTCAGTTCAATTGAAAACTGAACAAACTGAACCGTTAGAACAACCTAGTTGTGAAACATCTCTATTTTTGTACACTTGTAAGCCACTACATGGATTTAAAAAAACAAAAGATAAACTCAGGCAAAACCAGTAAAATACTCTCCAGTTGAATTTTGTTCAAACGGTCAAACCCAACAAAAGAAGCTTTGGAAGTTCCAAAGCCTCTGTTATGTCACTTCGTAGTACTAGATTTTCCCTAGAAAATTGAGCTGAGTCAGAAAACCATCATCGGGGGATTCAAAAGTTTGAAAATGAAAAGATTAAATTTTGTAAAAATAAATAAAATCTGAAAATAATGCAATTAAGTCAAAATCTTTCATGTGAAAATCGTATCTTCAAAATTTCAATTCAAATTTATTGCGATTATATAAAGTTTGAGACTTAAAAAAAAAAAACAAGCGATTTTGCACAAGTCAAAATTCACTCTTTATCTATCATTTTACTTTCGAAATGTATCAATTTATAAATTATTTTGAAAAAAAAAATTCGATTATAAGTCGTAAGTTGTAAATTATAAAATGCCGTATATCATGTAGTTATAAGAGTATACGTGCTATATTGTTTTATATGTGATTGCATGAGATGAACTCTATAATAACTTTTGCAATGTACGTGTACATTTGTTTTCGATACCTATCTAAAATGGAGATCCGACTCTGCTGTTTTTCTTAGAGAAAAGTATAATCCTGCTTTTATGATCCAATTATTCAAAAAATTTCATTCGCGTATCTCGATAAATAAATTTTTTCATGCACAAATTTTAACGAATTTGAATTGTTGGAATCGAAAAAGGAGAACTCTGTTTTTATCTAAGAAAAACATCCCTAAAATGGAAGGGACCAATATTAATAGATTAATGTGCTTTGAGATTTGTGTATAAAAGATTTGAATGGTCCAGATTTGCACATATCCACTCAAAATTTGAGATATCCCATTGGATGCGATTTCCATTGAGTTTTGAACTCATGACTTCACACTGAAAGACTGTTATTTTTTGTGACTAGATCAAAGACTTAAATTTATCATTATTAATTTTTCCGTGGAAGTTTTAATCTTGATTATGACAACAGTCACGTGATTTTTTTTTTTTTTGGAAACCTTAGCAGCAGACTGTCAAGTATGTAGTCATGTGATTTTCAAAACCATAATTTCTGAAATTAATGTCTTATTACTGATTTAAAACCAGAAACCCGAGAATCATGAATTGTTACATTATGCGTATTTATAAGCAGAAAGTAGAATTAAACAAATATCAGACATGGTTGCACAAATTAAATATCATAGTAACTGAAATAACCACAATACATAAAATATCTCACGATAAAACTTAAAATGCAATATTAAATACTTTGGAGCAATCTATACCCAAAACAAGTAATTTGAAAATCACCTGTATTCAATTCACGTCTGACAAAAAATAATTCCAATCCGATTAATTTAATGGCGCTCAACAAAATCTGTAGAAGTTCTTCCAACCTCCAAAATCCTTCCGGAAATCCTCAATTCAAATTATGCAATCAATAAATTAAATATACGGATTCCGGAATTTGAACAAAAGGCTTGTCACCGCCACGCATGGTCAGAGTCATGTACGGGATGGCCATCATGGCGTGGGAAATTTTTTATTGGTAGAAATTGACAGAAAAGAAGAGAGAGAGATAGAAAGAGTGCATCAGTTCTTATAATAGTATAAAAATTGGTACGATTTCTACCGATTCAAAATAAAAAAGTTTGGATCAGTACGAATTATTCTGATCCAAACTTAGTTTTTTTTTTTTTTTTTTAAATGTGATGTATAAATGGAGGGAATTCTTATATTAGATTTCTAGTAAAATATGAAAAGTTTTTAAAAAATAGATATAATATTTCTATTATATCTAAATTTAAAATACTCAATCTATTTTCATAAAAAAAATTATATTTTACTAGAAAAAAATGAAAGGAAAAAAAAAATTTGGTTTTTGGATCGGTAAATTTTTTACCTATCTTTCTACCAATATAAGAACTGATGTACTCTTTCTATTTCTCTCTCTTATTTTCTATTAATTTCTACCAATAAAAAATTTCCCATGGCGCGCGCTCTCTCTCTAACTAACGAATTCACATCCTCTCCATTAGGGATCCGTATCCTCCCAGGTACCTTAGACGATTTCCTTCAATTTGAGATTAAATCTTAGCCGCGTTAGGATTCGGGCTAGCACAGGAACCAATATTATTGAGCTTGGAGATTCGTACCAAATTAAAAAGAACAGTCTGGATCTATTACTGCACAAGAGAATCTTTTACAATTAGTGAATCCGGACCGTTTCTAAACCCTAAATCCTAGACTCCTAATCCTAACGAATTCACATCCTCTCTAACCACTCGAATTTGAATCTCCTTTTAAGTAACTTGAAATTTGAGTTTAGATCCAATTTTACATCGGAATAAATTAATTTGGATTCTGATGAATTTTTTTTATAAACCATAATTAAATTTTTTTTTTACCAAACCAACATGAGTATTTTTTTTTTTTTTTACAAAAACTATAAGAACCGAAATGTCATTTTGGTCCGTTATTTTTTTTAATTTCAGACCGAAATGTCATTTCGGTCCGGTCTCTTTTTGAATTTTCTGTGGTACTGGTTTCACAAGTTTTTATATGAGCCGTCACAGAAAATTCAAAAAGAAACCGGACAGAAATGTCATTTCGGTCCGGAATAAAAAAAAACAACAGACCGAAATGACATTTTGATTTTTATGATTTTTGGAAAAAAAAAAAGTAATCATGTTGGTTTCGTAAAAATATGTTTTTTAATTATAGTTTATAAAAAAAAATCGATTCTGATAGGATCATGGGGAGTCCGAATCTGCTGCGATCCTGCGATTCCGAATCAACGGTTCAAATTTTTCTGTGCGCGGATCTCGAAAACACTTTGGAAAAGTACATTTTCATACACGTATCACGATAAAAATCAACAACTGAGATTCGAGATCGCAGGGTCTGCGATTCCCGAGAATCACAGCAGATTTATTTTCGATCATGGGACGGTCCGAATTCGAACTCAAACTGTTGTTGCTTTAGGTGATGCGGACCCGTTGACGATGATATGTGCCTTTCTCTCTTTACCAAGCTGCTGCCCGTTGGTCGAACTTCTCTCTATTTCTGCCGAGTGGAATTTTTTATCAGACGGTTTTATTAGAGAAATGAATAGAATCAGAAAATAAAGTTAGGAAGCTAAACCAACTATGTAAATCAACCCTACAAAGGTGCACAATGTGTAAAAGAAATAAAGATTAATACAAAATCATTTTGGATTCATTTCTCTATTTTTTTTTTAAGGTCGGTGGCTAATAGCCTTCCAACAATTTGTATTAATAGAAAAATTATTTACATAACCAGGTGATCTGGTTTTACACTCATTACATCAAACTAGCTACAAATTAAAAAGCACACTAATCTGATTTATCTCTCTTACTCTCTGTTTCGCAAAATTATTTAATTCTGGATAAAGTCATATTTAAAGTCCAATCTAAACCATTCGATCGGCATTAAAATTTTCGTACGGGCAATTTAAATTATTCTAAATCGTTCACGCAAATATTGACATAGATCGAACAGTTTCGAATCAGCTTTAAATGAAACTAGGCAGAGGCCTCGCGTTGCTTCGGCAACTTTTTTCAAGACATTGAAGAGTGTATATAGAAAGTTTATATATATATATAGATAGAGAGAGAGGTGTATAGACATTTTACAGAAAGTTCATATAGAGGTTTATAGACATATTACAAAATAGCATGCATCCATGTTGCTGTTACAAAAACTTTACAATAGAAGAGAACTATTTTTTATAAGATTAGTCTATAAAATATGTTTGGAAGAGGGATAACCACTTGCCATAAGTGTGCTATCCCTTTGAGAGATCTTCCAAACATAGTTTTTTTGTTAAGACAAAATAAGCTAAAAGTATTTTGCTCATGGATATATTAACACAAAATAACAATTGCAACTAACAAAATGCATCAAAGTTCTTCTTTGACGACTGATGTCATTATTCTGCCCTGTCCTTCCCTTTGCTGCTTTCACTACTGTTGAAAATGAAGAAATGTGTTAATTTTGTTTTACAATCTCATATTGATGTTTTGTTCAAACCTGATTTGTAATCTTTGGTGTAGTGTTTGAAGTAGCAATTGGAAAGGAAATAAATCAGATTTTGTCAAGGCCTGTCAAATTTTTTATATTCTTTTTCAAATTTTTTTTATAAATGGTATGATTATAGGTTTGATTTGTTTGAATAAATTATGTATGTATGTTGTACCAATGCAAAAATAATTTGCATATATATAAGCTAAAAGAAGGTTGTTTCCTGTTACCGTTTCTACACAATTAGATTTATAATTCAAGATTTAAAGATGCAAGGGACAACTGGCTTCAAATTTAAAAAGAAAAAGAAAACTTTATACTCGAAGTATTTCAGAGTAGAATTGTCTTGAATCTAAACATCATTGAATGCAAATTTGATCTGACATACAACATTTGTCATGTTTTTTTTTAATTTTTTAATTTTTTAAGGATGTCAGTATCAGTAGTGTGGATTTTACCTTATTTTTGGCTTTTTTGATAGATGCTCTGTGAATAGTTGCCTTCTTGTGTCCTTCATATCTCCTGTTGTTGTGATGTTTGATTGAGTTTCATATCTGCAAAGATAAATTGGTAGCAGTATTGAGAATTTTTTTATTGGCTGAAAAATTTGGGACAAACTAAGAAAATACAAAGGATAAATCACACATAAATCAGATATGAAGGACAAATCAGTAATTAAGTGGTTGAAAATATAAAGAAAAATTCAAAATCAGTAATTTACTGTTTTCACCACATCACTCTTCTTTTTCACTGGTACCAACTAAAATGCACTGTACCAGTGCTATTTTAAGATTTAAACTTCTGTGAATAAATCTTCAAATACCAATTAAAATCATATGAGTGACATGCACCAAGCTAAAATCTTCAAATATTGGATTATGAGTGACCTCATCTTAAAAGTGATGCACATTCCAGTGCTATCATTGTTCTAGTGACTTGCACCAGTGCAAAGTGATGTGCAGGTGCACCGTACCAATCCTCTCTTTTAAATACCAAATAAAATCTTCAAATATTAGTGACCTGTACCAAGGTAAATTCGAATAGAACCCAATTTTAGTATACTTTTTTTTAATACCTTTTTCTCAATGTAGAGTCCAATAAACTTATGGAAAAGACTAATCTGAAAAGTATTATGGAAAAAGTATGCTAAATTCGAATACAACCCAATTTTAGAGTAGTGGAATAAGTAGAAAAGCTACAACAGCTTGGACCAGGTCACTAATATTTGAAAAGCTACAACAGCTTGGTGCAGGTCACTGATATTTGAAGATTTATTCATAGAAATTAAAAAATTAAAAAATCCACACTATTCATATTCAGTGAAGATAACTGCTACAACCTTGTACTGTAATAGTAAAAAAGTAGACAATCAACCTATTCATCTTCACTTTGGAAATAAAAGTGTCAGTATATTATAGTGCCTACAATAAAAAGTAGAGAAAATTTTATATTCAGAATTTAGAAGAAAGAAAAATGCAATTTTGAGAACAGTAAGATAAAGGGTGTGATTTGAAAACTGATATAACAACTGTATTGATGGAAAACAGAAATTGCGGTTTTGACCCTAGAAAAAGTTGAATCACCAAAGTAATTTTTTTTCATTACTGTATAAATTATAGTTAATGAACCTAATAAAGCTTCTTTCATCATTACTGCATCGGAAATTACTTATATTACATAAATAAATGTTAATTTATATGCACAGGGGTTTAGCATTTCTCAATAAAAATTTAAATTAGGCACCACTATGGTGCATTATGTACCTAACATTATGAGTGTGACAATGTAAATACAGATTAAGTTCTTGGCCAAAAAGTATGGTCAAAACCTCACCAGTTCCCTAGCAAGCTAATTGTGAAACCAACTATGATACTATTTGCTCTATACTGTCAACTGAGGCCCGAAAATTAAAATAATCTTGCATAAAGTCAGATTTCTACATTCACAACGCTAATAAGAAACATGCATGTAGTGAATTGTAATTAAAGTTAAAATATAATTTTCTTTCACAATTAAGACCTAACAATACCTTAACAGGTTAAATTCAGATTTATTTGCATGATCAAGGCCAAATTACCAAATCAATGCTTGCTTTCCAAATACAGTAGTATTCATTTTCAAATGTCTTCATTCTCTTATTGTGAAACAAAAGAAGGATGCACCATCATATTCTAGAATTGGAGTTGTCAGAGTTTCATGCTAAACATTTTAAGGGTGTCTTTGGAAAATTTCATATAGAACACTCCCATATAGTGCAAAAAAGGTGAAATTGTCTAATGGTGCAAAATTTACTATCTCGAGTGCCTAGCATGTAATGAATTCAACTTGTATGTACTTTGTCTTTAATTAGTAATGACTTTTAGAAAGAAACAAAAAAAATAATGTATCAAAGAGATAATATATAATTAGAAATATGCTTACAAAATTCTTGAGAAGGCCTCTGTTTTCTTTTGTTGTCCTTATTGCTGCAGAAATGAGAAAACGTGTTACTTTGCTTTGAAATGAGTACAGTAATGTTTAGTACAATATGCTTTGAATTCTGATGTTTTTGAGGAATTACAGTAGCTTCGGTTGCTGTGATACTATACTAAAATAAAAAATTATGGATTGACAACTCTAATATGATATATACTAAGAAGATGAGTTCTCGTAAGTAAACCCACAATGATGCCGAGTACATTGTAATTTTGGATGCTCAATTGCATTATATAAAAGTGGATTTCTAATTGCAAGTTTCAAAGAAAAATGTTTCAGCAACTTTTTTCATTTTTTTTGTACTATCATTCCTTTCAAGCATTCTATGAACAAAACATATGACAATTGTCATTAGCTTTTTTGTTTGAAAAATTAGAAGATATTGAAAATGTGGGGAAAAAATATGATCAAAACATATGACAATTGTCATTAGCTTTTTTGTTTGAAAAATTGGAAGATATTGAAAATGTGGAGAAAAAATTACCTCACAGAAGGAAGGAACTCCGCTTATCTTCTAGCAATCGGCTGTAACGTTGATAGCCAATTTCCTTGCAAAATCCTAAACCCTAAATTGCAATACAACTAAAAATTTAGATTTCAGCAACATGAGAACCATATCTTCACAAAAGTGAAATAAATAGAAAAGCTACAACAATTTGGAAAAATTTGACTAAATTGCTACAAAACCCTAAACCGTAAAATGACGTAAAGAAAAATGCAAAAAGTTCCCTTGTCATGAACAAAACCACTATTTGTACCAAAATTTCCGGTCAATAGAGTGGTTTTGTTCTCTATACTAAAATTTAGTCAATTGCTGACCTAGGTACTAAAAAAATTGCTAATCGAAAATAAAATTTTGGTACTGAAAATTGACTAAATTTGCCTATTTAGGGTACTGAAAATTTTGGTACTAAAAATTTTCGATCTCTATACTAAAAGTTTCCTTTTCTATTTATTTAGGGTCAGTAGCTTTTCCAAAATTTGCCTTGACTAAAAATTGGTTGTTCACTCTATTGACTCAGTTGTTATTTGAATAGAGCACGTTTAATAGATCAAAAAATCAACACAGTGAACAATTGGTTGTTCACAACAGGAGCAGATTTTTTTCTTTCTATACGACCCAGTTTAGCACACGGAGTAGATTTTTCTTTCTATTAACTAAGTGAGAAAGCAAGAACAACACAGTGAACAACCCAAATCGCACAAAAGCTCAGTCTACGGCAGAAAAGACTCACCCTTAGCGCTAAACAAAAGAGAGAAACAGGAAAAGTTGGAAAAGAAGAAGGAAAGTAGAAGGAAGAAGCTAACCTTTGGAGACGCAGAACGGACAGCTTCACCGCAAATCATCTCACACTAACCGAAGAGAAAAGGGAGCAAAATCGTGAGCAGCCGCTTGAAAGTGAAGAGGATGCGATCCGAAGACGAAAGAAGGTTCGAGAGAGGAAAAGAGGAAGAAGGCGTCATAAAAAGAAGGTGGTAGAACCTTTGAGAAAGAGAAGGGAGAGGCGAATGAAATGAAGGGACAGACGCAAATGAAAAGAGAGGAGGCGAGTTCGCTGACACGGAGGGCCCAATCGTCAGTGTAACTGTAGACGAAACTGTTCATTCGGGGATCGGAAATTAAGTAATATTAAATGAAATTTGTCCAAAACCTCACAAAAAATAAGTCCGACTTAAGATAAACTGAAAATTTATGTTATCTCATAGGACTCAGACTCATCGCTTGCATTGCTTGCCCCCTTGCTCGTTTCTTTCGTCCGAGATTCACTGGATTGGTTGCTTTACTCGAGTCTGCATTCTCTAAAGGTTTCAAAATATTCTTAGATCCGGACCGTCCAATCTGAATCATGGTTAATGTGGCCGAGGTGGAATGCACGGATCTCTTTAATATTTGTGCTAGAGCAGATTGGACGGTCCAAATCTAAACTCAAAATTTCAGTTACCTCAGGTGATATGAATTTGCTTTACTGGACATGTTGATTATTTTTTATTAAAATCTTATTCTGGGTATTTGAGTCTTAAGAAAAATACGCATTTATGCACTAAATTAGGTGCTAAGGAATAGCTAGGTTAGTTGGATTAGCAACTATTTTAAAATTTGAGTTAGTGACTATTTTACGTTTGAGTGAAAAAATAGCTATTCTCAACACTTGAGTTACTATTTCGCTAACTCATTGAAATGTTGAGTTAGCATGCTATTCTCGCTAACCTTACTATCAATCCAAACGTACCTTAAAAGAATTGCAACATGCTCATTTTTCCTTTCTGTACCCGATTGGTACAACCTTATACCAGTCCATGACTCCCTAATATTGGCCAAGGAGTCGCTTATTTGTTGTGATTGACATGTTTCAGTAACTATGCATATTTCTTGCTTGATTACCAACTATGATTGTCTTGAGGATATTTCCATAATTCTGGCGGCACTTCTGATGTCATCTACTATTCTACTCAATCTGTATCTATTTTGACATTGGTACCACTGCCTTCATCGTGCCATCTCTTTACCCACACAAATTTCTGCAGCTCGGGACTGGTCGTTATCCTGTCTGGCTCGAGTCGTCACCGACCGTATGGTGATTGACTCCAACTTCATCAGTACTATGCACACTATATGGGGCTTGCATCCGGCCACACGTATTTCCCCCATTGCGCGGCACACCTATCTCGTTGATTTCGTCACCTCCACCGACTTGTATGATGTTTTACGACGCGAGCCGTGGTTTTACCGCAATGATATCACAGGCCTCCGCAAGCTTCATGATGCAACTCACCTTACCTCAGACTTTGTACAAAACGTCTCATTGACAACCCAGTTTCACCACATACCACCTGAGATGGGATCCACTGAGGGAATCTTGTTCCTAGCCCGAGAGATAGGCACACCAATTTCTGACGTACGCCCGGCTTACCACGCGGGACGTATATACAAGCGAGTTAAGGTCTCCCTCCCTCTTAGAGAGCCACTGAAAGATCATCTCACCATAAACCACCCCATCCTTGGGCCCGTCACAATATACCTTGCATATGAACGTATCACTCGCGTTTGCTCCTTTTGTGGTGAGATCGGACACGAACTGTCCGGTTGCTCCTCGCATGGACGCATCCTCCAACTATTCGCTGATCCACACTATCAGACGTTCTCGGAACTCCCTTACCTACGTGATTTTAGAAGAGGAGAATGGCTTACCAACCCGGCTTTGGTGCCCTGACCGCTACTGGACCATATCCCTTCCAACCCGTCGCCACCAGCTGCACCACCAATGGCTGCGCACCAACCTCTCCATGCACAGCACCAACCGCAGCTCCCGCACCAAGCCTCACCCTCTCATACCTCCCCTGCCCCGCTAGCTGCTACAGTACGTGTGTTTTTGCCAGAACCGGCCCCGCCATCCATCACGCCATAGTCACCTATATTAGTGAAAACTTCGGATCGAGCCAACCGAGAAGAGGCTCGAGACCCTAAGTAGTTGCTACATTTTAACTTTAATTATTTTATTTTAATTCTTTTCTAAGGTCCAAATCAAAGGGCCCAGTCTATTTTATTTAAATCAAGGCCCAATTGAATTAATTTATTTTCCACATTTCGGCCCAAAGTCTTAAATTCCTTTTTATTTTAAGTTTCAGCTGAGCCCATTAGAAAGGATGCCCAAAACCTCCTTTAATTAAATAGTAAAAGCCCAACATAAAAAGGGGGCCAGCCTAATATTAAAAATCCCTCTATAAATTAAATTTTCTTTTCGGCCCAGTCAGAGAGAAAGCCCAAATTACTTTTAATTCATTCCTTTAAATTTTGGGTTGGGGTCCATGAGGCAGAGAGAGAAGGAGAGAAAATAAAGGGATTGAAAGGGAATAGAGTGTTTCAAGATTCATGCAAAATAATTCGAATGGTTGCGATGATTTCCAAAATCAGAAGGAGTTTTAATTAGTGATTTCTTATGAACAAACTATCTATAATCGAATCAATTAAACGAAACTTGCGTTAGAAAATTAATACAAAATCCTCGAATGTTTCTTGATTGATTTTAATAATTTATTTGCTATCTCATTAATTATTTAATTACAATTGTTATTGGTATGTGTATTCTTTATTTGTAAATTTTAATTATTAAGCTAATTAATTAGATTTAAATTTACGGATTATAACAGATATCCAGGGGCGTAACTAAGTGGTAAGAAAAGGGGGCCAAGCTACCCCTATCCCTTGAAAATTTTGCATTATTTACCTTCAAAATTTTAAATTTTACAAAAATTATTATTATTAGTCCCCCTTATAATATAAAATTACATAATGCTTATTCATTCAGCTCCCTCTATCTTAATTTTCTAGTTCCGCCCCTGAGATATCAAACATTAATATATCAAATATGGAATTATAGTATAATAAGCATATTATTCAGAAGTTTTATTACTCTAGTATGCTTAGTATACTATAATTCCGTATTTGATATATTAATAAAAATACGCTTGTTGCAACAAAATATCAACAAGTGAATCGTCACTCAGAACTCTATTTTTTCCCCCTCTAATACGATTTTTAAAATCTTTATCAACAATATCTCAATTATAAAAAAACTTTAGCTACGGGCTCTTTTTAACAAAAAAAAAAACTTTAGTAATAATATTTTAAGTTTAAATTTGACAACTTTATTTCTACTTTTCGAACACATGGGTTCATAAGTCATAGTGAAATCACACGTTCAAACAGATGAAAATAGTAAAAAAAAAAAAATCTTAGTAAACAAATAAAACAGTATGAATTTATGCATTCACTACTCTCCGTTTAGACTGGTTGTTTATGTGCTGTGCATTTTTATTCTAATTTTTTTAATATATTGCATTTTAAGCATTTTTTTCAGCCGTATGAGAACACATGAATTCATTCAACATCATTAAACTCATGTATTCAGAAAAATAAACATAAAATCGTCAAATATTAAACAATAATGATATTGTTGATAACATTTTTAATAATCGGGATTAGCAAAAGTATACTGTGAAGACTCAGCCGTGTTAAAGAAATTATAATGATACACATAAATAATAGTGCCGACTGCCGTGTTGGCGTGTTGTGGAATCCAGATCCTCCCAGGTACCTGACTGAGGTAAATTAGAAACGTACGGTTCAGATTGAGTTTTTAACTTGGCACGAATCTCAAAATGGGTTTGATCCGGCTAGGATTAATCTGGACCGTTCATTTCTAATTTATCTCAGTCAGTTACCCTGGGGTGATCCGAATTCCGAGTTGGGAAGTATCCTGGCAATAAAATAAAGTGAGAATTAAGCGCACACAAAGTTTCACGGAATCTTCTCCAAAATCTGTGCCTATCGGACAGTTCCTTTCATTCCTTTTTCACCAAATAAATCCAATAGCGCTGCGCCACGTTACATTAACGATCGTCGTGGTTAAGCGAGCTCTGATTCACCCTTGCTCCTCTTTTTGTCCCATAGACCTGTTCTTCTAGACCATTAGCATGCTTGTAGGTCCCACAAAAACTTATAAGAACATGGGACCTACATTTCAGTGAGCTGTGTTCTTATTAAATTAAATCAGATAAATCTGCACTTTATTTTTTGTCAACGACCTCTACCCTCCTCTCTCTTTCTGTCCCTCTCCTCTCCTTCTCTCCACATAAGTGCAGAGAGGGAAACTCAATAAAGGAATATAAAGAGAAAGAGAGGGAGAGACTAAGCCTGGAATAAGAGCCTAAAGAGCGAGATGCTCAGCTTAACAAAACATACAGAGAGAGAGAACGAGAGAGTAATTGAGATCTAGTCCAAGGGACTCATTCGATATAGCGAGAGAGAGTAGAATAGGTTGAAACTTTACAGCAAAAACCTAAGGAATACAAGATGGGGAATTGCATACTGAAAGCAATTTGTGGAAAGATCTCAGGTAAAAAGACTGACAGCGGGGCCGATCAGGAGTCAGCAGGAGCCAATAGGATTTCAGCCAGTGCAGTGGGTGTATCGGCATTGGCTGCCGATCTGCTGCATTATGACATCACAAATCAGGTTAATTAGTAGTTTGTTAATTGACATTTCAATTAAATACATCTACTTTAGTTATGGGAAATTGGGAATTGAGAGCTACTGGTAATTATTGAAAAAACCCTGCACTTTTAGGAAATTGCATTTATAAGTTAATTGATATTTCAATTGGGTAATACATCAATACATCTACTTTGGTGATGGGAAGTGAGAGCTACTGGTAGTTATTCCACAAGACCCTACATTATTTAGGAAATTACAAGAACATCAATGTCCTTCTACCTATTATGGTCCAGTCCATCCAGGGGCGGACCCACTAACAGAGTATGGGGGTCAATTGACCCCCATTTTTTTCAATTTTTTTTTATTTATATATGATTTTCTATGTAATTTAGAGTAAAATATTACGGATATTGTAAAATTAACCACCATTCAGAGCACAAAATGTTATATAATTGACCCCCATTCAAATTTGACCCCCATATTTTGAAAGTCTGGCTCCGCTCGTGAGTCCATCACTTGAAAAAGATACAAAAAGGAAAGACCCCCTCTTGTCTATATCTGCCCAGTTAAATAAAACAACTATCACAAATTATAAGAATTATTTGCAATATCTATTAAAGGGGGGTTTTACAAACTGTTAAGCTGTATTTTAAGACGATGCATTCTTTACTGTTTCGAGAATTTATTTTGAACCTATACTTTTAATATATTTATGTTTTAATAGATACCCGAAGGGCTTAGTCAGCACGTGACTGCTTCTAAAAAGACTCAAGTTAATTGGTACATGTTTCTTTCTTAATAACTGAAGTACCAGAACATTTTTTTTCGATTTGAAATTTGAGAACTGTCTAGTAATGAAATTTCAAAATGAAAAGGTACGCAAAGTTATTGGAGGCTTGGAGAGAAGCTAAACCTCCACCAAAAACATCAGAAGAGGCCAGTAAACTCATAGTTGATGCTCTCAAGAGGCATCAAAAGGCTCATGTGGAGGTAAATTGTGATAACATTTTCAAACATTCATAAATAGCTTTTTATTTGTCTTTGTCTTTTTCGTTTTGAAAAAAAATTAAAATTTTATAAGACTTGAAGTTCTATGCCTCTGTTTACAACAATCATCCTGCATTGTATGTTTCTCCTTGGGTGTTGTAACTGCTGGCTCAGGCAAGCAATTATCCAGTAGGCCCATATAATATACTACACTGTAATGAGTTTGAGGGGTCTCCATTTCTTCAATTACCTTTCCTTTTAAGATCTTGTGTGAAAGTTTTTTGAGTTGAAAGCATAACAATTAAATTGAAATGAAATTAAATTTGAATTATCTTTTTGTGTTTTTTTTCCTGGAGCAGGGTTTACTAAATTACTATGGGCTTCCTCTTGCACAACAAACTGGCTCAGAGTGTGTAACACATCCTCATACTGCCTCAACTCCAAAGCTGAAACCTGATGGAGTCAAGTATGAACTGAACACTCTTCCCGTGAGTCTCTCTCTCTCTCTCTCTAACTCTTTCCTTCTCTTTTTAATTTTGTTCTTTGTTCTTATCTTTGGGCCTCATAGCAAAGACTGAAAAATTTGGAAATTTGGTACATTCTTGTACTTTTGAATCTAAATAGAAACTGAACACTTTGGACTCTATATGGTCCGTGTAGATCAAACTGTGGAATTGGAAAAATGGTAAAAAAAGGCAAAGTGGGTTGTTGGCAAAAATAATTACATAGACAACCCCTTGAGACTTTATGGTGTAAATAGTTAAAAGGTATAATCTAACCCATGGACCATAAAAATAACAATAACTACATAAGCAACTGAACTGTCCAAACATGGCAATATTTTGGTATACAGTACCAGAGAAATACAAGCAATAAATCTCAAAGCTACTTCTAGAGGGTTCCTCACTCCAACATTTTAACTACACAAACGGTTAGTTTCTGAATTACCAATCTAGGTTGTGCTTGCGTTTGACTGCACAGCTACATAAAGTGTATGTCGCCATGAAATTAACCTGGAAAGATCACATACTCCCCCTAAAAGAATATCATCTGTACCTCATCATCCTCTTTACTCCAAATATGGACAAATTGCATCTTTTTCCCGACCATTTCCTATCTCTGAACATGTATAACAGATTAACAGGGGAGGAGGATGGGGGATTAGCTGATAGGATATTATTATAAAGTTAGAAATGGATTAATCACAATATATCAATATTCCTAATGAAATCCAGCTGTGTTTTATAGGTGGATATAAAATGTATACCAGATGGTGACACGATAACTGTCTATGTCGATGCGACGATACCCCATGAGTCATGCAAGGTGCCCCCAGAAATTAAGCGTGCATCCAAAGAGTATACAAAAGCATCCACAGCTAAAAATTTTCAGAGAGTAAATAATCTTCGAAAGACCATAACTGATGCAGGATATAGGTACATAAAACTAAGTCCCCCCCCCCACCTCTCTCTCTCTCTCTCTCTGCTTGTTCTTATTCTTATTCTTGAATCTTCTGCAGGATGGTAGCTTCTCAAAATGGCATCGAAATTCTTGCGAAGAAGTATCGTATAAGATTTAGGTACATATCCTCTTCTTATTTTTTCAAAGAAAAATTCATGTAGATGTAATTGTAAAATTTAAGTAACTTTGATAAATTCTTGATAAGCTAATAGGGGCATAGATGCACCAGAGAGTGCAATGCCTTATGGGAAAGAGGCGAAGGAAGAGTTGGTGAAGCTCGTAAAAGGCAAGATATGTAAAATTTATGTGTTTGGAGATGACAGATATGGTCGTTGTGTCGGGGACGTTTATTGCGGCAAGGTCTTCGTACAAGTAAGAAACAGAGATCATATCCATGTCATATAGTTATTTCCCCCCTACTGGCGCTTCTTTTAGCCTAAAAGAAAATGAAAACATTTCATATTCATGCTTATTATATTGACTTAATGTATATTTTATAAATAAATTGCTTGATAACTTAGGAACGTATGCTAAAGAAAGGATTAGCATGGCACTACACAGCCTATGATCAAAGGCCAGAGCTTGAGATGGTATGTATATAATGTTTAAAATTTTAAAAAACATTTCTGACCAGAGGTTTTGATCAAAAGTTGCTAAATTATATGAAATTTTAGTGGGAGAAAGAGGCACGAAAGGCACGAGTCGGCTTGTGGGCACAAAAAAATCCTGAGAAGCCATGGGAATGGAGAAAGGAGCGGCGCAATAAAACATAGAATCCGGTACAGCTCCATTGGATTTTTTAGTAATAAACATTACCGAGATCAGTAATGACATAGATAAACAGTTCTGTGTGCAGTGTGATATAGAAAAAAAAAACATTATTTGCATTTATCAATTCTTATTTGTATTCATGTAATTGAACTGGCATAATCTGCTGTGCAACGCTAATTACTGGTGCTTGTTGAGCTGTGCTGATTTATTTGACAGGCTGCTGTATTTTCTCGATAACTATTTTAATTCGTTCAGAATCTGTTTTAATTGGATGATAAAAATGTATGATGCAAAGGAGTAATGCCTGTATTAATTAAGCATGAGTTATTCAAACTCATCGCCAAAAACTTTTAAAGGTTTACTCGAATCTCGTTTGATATGAGAAAAACGATAATTTTGATTTCCCTTTATTGGGCCGAATAAATGCATAAGACCAATAAAAGATATATTAAACAAAAAAAGAAAAAGAAAAGGCAGTTGAATCATGAGTTTTTGCACAATGGATTTTTTTTCATTTTCTCTTTTAACTTGCTCTGCGTACCACGAAATTGGCTCGTTGCTGGAACTTGATTGGTACACATTAACAGATATGCTTGCATTCTACTGGAGAACGAACCTGATTGCCGGGGGCAGATGCAGTGTGTCACAGGTCCTACCCTGAAAATTCATATTTAGTTTACACGAACTGAATTTTATTGCTTTGCCCTACTTTGAAAAAGAGAATTGTCCTACTCTGATCTTGAAAAACATATTCAAGTATCAAGAAATTCCAAGTCTTTGCAAAATGACAAATAAATCTAACTCGTTAAAATCAAGATCTTATATGATCGTTCTATATTATCTTTATCAATTCTGGTTGATCGATTAGAGGATAAACATTTCTTATTCAAACTAAAGCTAAATTAGAGTTAGTGTTTTTTAACTTTGCTTCGAAAAGATAAAATTTATTAATAAAACAACTCTTTAGTAATAGAATTTAGAAAAATTTGGACACAAATAAATATCATTTTTGAAATGTTAAAATCATATAAGATAATAAATAATACGATTAGCTGCACAATAATTTAGTAGAGGAACACAAAATAATTGTTATGCTAAATTGCATCTTAGACATATCAAATACATTTCTTCTAAATGAGTATCATAAAACAGATCGTTCTTTACTCATTGTACGCCTCAGTTGGAGACGATCCCACGTTTTTGCGGTACCGCACTTCGTAAACGAGCATATGGACATAAGGACCTATTTGTAAAATGAACATATTTTCATTTTCAAAATTCAAACAGTCGATCTGACCGTTCAACATTATCTCCATATTAAAATGTACTTGGAGGTCAAATTTTACATTTTTTTGAATTTTTTTACTATTTATTAAGTATTTTACAAAAAACTAGTCAAATTCAAACCATTGAATTTGGTAAAATACTTAATAAATAGTAAAAAATAAAAAAAAATGTAAAATTTGACCTCCAAGTACATTTTAATATGGAGATAATGTTGAACGGTTGGATCGACCGTTTGAACTTTTAAAATGAAAATATGTTCATTTTACAAATAGGTCCTTATGTCCGTAGAAGAATTTGCCTTGAAAATTTGGACCTATTTGAATTATACAGATCCACTTTAATATTCGTGCAAAGAACGTTTCGGATCTCATTTTACATTTTGCTCACAGGTACCCGACTGGATCTGAACTCAATCTCTCTTCCGATATCACATCCACCTTTGAAAATTCAGTGAAAGATCAATCCGGAGAATCCGTCAGAAACAAATTAAAAGGAAGAATCGGCGTAACTAGGACGGTGAGTCGGAGGAATCAAGCAACAGTGATTCACCCCCGCTCCCAGCCAGAGCGTTTTAGCGCCAAAAAGCACCACCAGTCGCCCAATAATCAGATCGCGAGCTGTCAATAGATTTTCCAAACCGTGATCAGTGGACTATTTCTATGGTAGAAGGTCCTAATTTTAAGTAAGGTGATTTTCCAAACCATGGCGTTGTACTGTATACTATAACTGTTACCTGTAACGATGTTAAAGCTACTACATTGACAGATTTCTGCATTATTGTTCCTGTTACGGTCCACTTAGCAATAGTGCTGAGTACTGATAACTACACTAAAAACATTAACATTAATGGATGATAAAAATCGCTTATTTGCAAGTATGGAAGATAGGATTCAATTATGCCTTGGAAGTTACTGTTACAATCAGATAAGAAAAGAAGGAATAAGTTAAAATAGAATAGGGAAGGCCTGGGTCTCTGCTGGTCATCCCCTCGCTTTGATCAGATAATTGCTCCCAAGTCAGACCTCAAGCACATTTGCTTCAGTTGAACTTATTTCAATTTTTTTCTAATATTCTGAAAACAACTGTTGTGAACAAATGGAGTTCCGGTTATGGTTTTTTTAATCGAGTTGCTTTTTAGACAAGAAAACCAGTAGCTGGAGACAAGTCCATGCTGGTAACAGAGAGTGTGTACTGGTATAGGTTGATTTGAACTGAAAGTGCCAGTTAACAGAAAAATACAAGGCTTTTCTTGAGAATATCAACATCGTGCAGTTCACTGATAAGAATTAATGTAAACAGGTTTGGAGTTTAATGCTGTCTAGTACAAGATGAAAAATGGAAGGGCTTCTATTAATACACACAACTATGTGCGAATTGAATCGAGTGCCCCCAATAAAGTGATAGACGTGCATGATGTCTTTGTCAAGAGGAGCAATGTCAGGGTTTTCCTCTGTTATATTGGTCGACTTTTTCTTCTTGCAAATATTTTATTGTTGCTATTTGAGAAGGTAATAATCATTTCTTGTGTCCCATGTAAGGTAATAATCAGTTCTAATTAGTAGGAGGAGACTTAAATCTTGATAGAAGGAAATTTTCTCCTTAAATTAACCAAACTAATCACAAACACAACATACCTTCCCTCCATGCGAAAAGGACAGCCTATTGAAATGGGGTTACTACTAAATATCTGGTATTAATCAGGCTCAGGTTATTTGGCCATGATTTGCTTTTTAAAATTTTAAAATATCAATATAAGTTAATTACGATTGTGTTGTTGATTACACACTGACTATGTCAAACATTGATGCCAGTTATATTAATTACAAATTTATATTTCGAAGTTTCAGGATAAGTTGACCATTGGTTCCTTTTGGAGATTATTTTTTGGTGTTGTTTTTGCTAAGCTTTCGCAATATAAGCCCATCAAGAAAGGTAAAGAGGTTTTTGTATCAAGGTTCATATGGAAAACCATCAGGACATGTGTTTTCCACTATACTTCAAAAGAAGTGTGATTGCAATAACAACTATAACGAACAAACGATAATACATGCCAGCGAGAAAAGCTTCCTCTTTACCATTTACAGGTGCTCCTTAGAGTGTTAAACGATAATTAATTTTCTAGAATGTAAAACTGATTTTTGTTTTCTCTTCTATGCCCTCCAAAAATATTCTATAGCTTTATGGCCTCCAAAAATTAAGTTAACATATGGTGATCATAGAAAGACACACATAAATGCAAAAATACACTATTTTGAGACTGCAAATGCAATTCACATTTGTAAATTCGATTTGAAAGAATTAAATTGTAAGTTGTGATTAAATTGATTATTGTTTTTTTTTTATTTTGCCCCTGTATTTATTCTTGTTTTCTATTTCATAGAGTCAGTTGTGATTATGCCATCATTTGGGGTCCAACTGGAAACTCATTTTTGGAGGTAATATATTGATTTTCTGTATTTTCTTTGCTGTAGTTGTTAATGGTTTGGATGCATGTTTCTGGTCCGAACTACATCAGGTCTGGTGTAGTTATCAATACATAAAGGCTAGTGCCAAGCTAGCCTGTACTGATCGCTTAGACTTTTTTTTTATTGCTTTCTGTGTTTGTTATTATCAAAGTAAGCCTATAATCTGTCAATTTTTTTTGGCCAATATTGATACCCGAATGTTATGTAAATTTATTGAAAATTAAAAATAAGGAAGTAAAACCCTTAAAGAGTTTATCATACTGTGGAAGCTGTTACTATGCTTTTCTTTTACAAATATTTAAATTTGTTTAGTGGGAGAAGTGATCGCAAATTTATACCAGTGGGAAATATTCTAAAGCCAGTATTGAATGAATGCGTAACTCCAGTCACATGCTATTGGAGCCTCGCATTGATATTACACGATGAAGATGAACTCACGTTGGTTTTTCAGGTAATATATTGGTGAAGCTTTTTATTTCATTTTGTTATTAGTCTATTGAATTGTATTTAATTTCCCCTGTTTGCTATTTTGTGAAGAACTTTTGTCTTGGTGATTTTGAATGACTTAGGACTTGAGAGTTTCTTTCAGTGCTGCCAAATGGTACAGCACACTGTCTTTGAAGGCACTTTATGTGGAAATTTTTTTTGCGGCCAAGAGAATTCACTCAATGTAATAGGGAAAACGAAAACTAGAAATAGTAGATTTCTCCAGTATACTACTGGTAAAGTAATGATATGGGATAGTGTGTACTGGGTGTTTCTGCAGCCTTGTTTCAACACACGCCTTGAATCAAGTATTTCTTTAGGCTACATCCTTTTATCTTTTCTTAAAAAATATTAAAAGTCCGTGTAGTAGAATATTATTCTAAATATCTTAATATAATTTTTGGATTTGCAGAAATTGCAGCCGCCCATCAAAATATTGGTACCTGTGTGGAGGGCACTATGGAAAGCAACAAATTTGGAAGACCTTTCACATTCTTTGAAAAGTTCTACAAAATCACATTAAATTAGTAGAGCAGAGCAGATATGTAACTTGTTTCCTATTTTGTAAAACCTGCTGCAATTTATATTAATTATCTCAAAAAAATTCTTGGGGTTTTGTTGAAACAAGTCAATAAATAATCTCCCAAGAAGTTGACATTGGGACAATTAAATAGTATGGGGCTGTGTAAAGTCACAAATTTGGAAGGCCTTTCACATTCTTTAAATAGAGATTCTACCAATCACATTAAAATAATAGGACGAAATAGATTAAAAGAATGTGTTGCTTCTTTTTTCAAACCTGTTGCAGTATATACTATAGTTTTATTAAAAGAGATTGAGTTAGGTTTTTGTTGGAACCAGTAATAAATTATCTCATTGGAAGCTGCAATTGGGACCTTTAATTAGTAGGGCACTGTGTAAAACAACAAATTTGAAGACCTTTCGCATTCTTTGAATAGCAGCTCTACCAAATCAGAAGTAGAATGATGTAGATCAATAGTTTGCTGCCTATTTTTATAAAATCTTGTTGCAGTTTATACTTTTAATTTTCTCAAAAGATTGTGTTAGTTTCTGTTGGTACCAGTTGATAAATTATCTCCTAACAAGCTGGAATTGGGATAATTAATTTTGGGTTTCAATTTCAGTTCCAACAAGTTAAAGCTAGTAAAGTTTTTCGTTAACCAAGTATCACTTAAACTAAAAAAATTAAGGGTCGTAAGTTATAAGCTATAATTAATCCAAAGTCAACATACCATTATTTGACAGTTTAACTAGATGATGACTATTAATAATAAAAAAGTTGCAGTTATCAACAAAAAGCCTAGATAAATGATGCATAAACTACAGATATCAATATCATGTTTGCCTAGATCCACAAGGAATAAAAGCATAGTAGATCCACAAGGAATAAAAGCTGAGATATCTCTTGCAGACATCTTTATTTATGTTATTTTTAACAGAAAAGGAGTTAACATGCAAACATTACATGACCCTTTCGGTCCCTTTTATGGTTTCTATTTAGTCAAATATATATGAGTCCGACTAGGCTAAGCCATGGTGTAAAACGGCTTGGTACTCCACGCCATATCTTCATTTTCAAAGTTCAAATAGTCGATTCGAACCTTCCAACATGTTCTTCATATTGAAATGTACTTGGAGACCAAATTTTACATTTTTTGGAATTTTTTTACTATTTATTAAGCCACTTTGAAAATCTGAAAATCCTTATGAACAGTAAAAAAACAGTAAAAATTTCTGGACCGCCGGATCAGTGATTTTCAAAGTGGCTTAAAAAATAGTAAAAAAATTCCAAAAAATGTAAAATTTGGTCTCCAAGCACATTTCAATATGGAGAACAACTTGAGCTGTTCGGATCGGTAGTTTGGATTTTCAAAATGAAAATAATAAGGCGTGGAGCACCAAGTCGTTTTACACCATGGCTTAGCTAAGCCCAGCACTATATATATATATATATATATATATATTTTTATGATCCTTTCAAGTTTCAAGTATGATTATAGGGTATGTTTGGTTGGATTGAGAATAGGCTATTCTTGGAATTAGGCTATTCAGAATAGCCTATTCGGTGTTTGGTTGAGTTATAATAGCTAGAATAGTGAATTCAAATTTTTTGTCTTATTAGAATAGACTATTCTTAAGAATTTTGAGATTTGACTATTCTAATAAGACTAACAATAGCTACTCTTGATTTAGCTATTCTAATTATTCTTGTTTTACAACCAAACATACCCATACAAGACAAGCCGAGTTCATTGCGAACTGTACAGACATGCAAATAGTTGAGGTGTTTACTGACAAGTGGACCCATAATTTAAAATTCCCAAGGTAATTTTGCCGCATTAAATTCGAATTTGTTTTTGATAACACATTGATGGATTGGCTTGTTAATAGTTGCTACAGGTATTATGTGCTAGCGCAATGTAGTTGACTGTCATTTGCTATGCCAGGTCAGGACTTTTGCTGTTGTTTTCACAAGTTTTATTGTTATTTTTTTTGTGAGAGGTAATCATAGATCATAGTACCTATCAAGTTGGTTAATTAATGAAGAAGAGGTGAGCAACAGAACTGCTAGCATTATCAAACGGGTAGTTCAAGTGTCCTAAGTACTCTTGTCTACCTCAAAATTAATTCTTTGTGCATCATTTAATCTTGTGAAAAGAGACGGACCCACAAAATATAGGTTCAGCAATCAGCTTCTTTGTTGTCTCATTAATTAGGAACTGTATGTAATTATTGGCCCATGGAAAGGTCTTAACTTTTGTATTAGCATGAACTTGCTCTTACAATAATGCATAAAGCCAAGGAGGTATTCGCCGACAAGATCACCGGCGTGAAGAAACCGGAGGCCGACCTCACCGACTTGATGATTAAACATGTCAACCGTGACACCGCCACGTTTCACAGCATGCTCGAGGTCCGCAACCCGTATAGCCACTCCATCCCGATTTGCGAGATATCGTACACTCTAAAGAGCGCCGGCAGGTATATATTATGTGACAATTTCTTATTTTGTGTGATAATTAGTTCTTTAGGTTTTATATTTCTAGAAATCAGGCCTAATAATTGTATTGTTGTTTGTTGACTTGGCAACATTTTCTCAAAAATTGGTAAATGGATGAGCATTTGCCTATTTGATGAATTTATTGCTATATTAGGCTATTGCAATCTGGAAATTAGGTGAAGTTTTGACCTTTTATTTATTGAAATTGATTGGTATATAATAAGGCCAAATCATTTTTTTTTTAGCTTTGATTAGTCAGGCCCAGTGAAGAATTGTCCTTTTCAAGTACATAAATATTTCAATGTTAGCTTAGCACCACCACCGGATAACACTAATCATCTAACTCTTTCAAACAGTATAAAAATAACACAATTCTAACTCATATCCGGATAACACTAATCATCAACTATTTTACTCTTATAGTTTAAATAACACTATTGCTTGATATACCGATTTTTTTTATTTATACCCTCAGAAAAAAGAAAAATAACAAATCTACCCTTAAGTTTTTTAAAAAAAAAAATTAACCTAACTGCCCAGGGGTGGGGTGGTCAGCTTTTCCAACTAACCCCCCGTGGAGCGGTCCACTGCCTAAAAAAAAAAAAAAAAATCACCAAACCGCCCCACTGTGGGACGGTCCACTATTTTTTTTTTTAGATTTTGAGAAAGATCTCAAAGCAAACCTACATAATAAATGAAAGAAACAACATTAGCAACAATTAAAATGATTGAAATATCAAAATTACAAGGGTATAAATGATCAAAAAGAAAACTAGAGGAGTACATAAACAAAATACATTAATTAGTATAAATGACCAAGGGTATATACGATGCTTTTTAAGAACCTTTTTTATATAAATGATTGAACACAAGCTATTTCTTACTAACGACTTAAATTATGAACATTTATAGTTTAAATAACACTATTGCTTGATTTGCCTGACGAGCCATGACAGTATATAATAGACACACGGCACTAATGTTAGGTTGATAAAGCAAATCCTATTAAGAATAGGTGCTTTAGAGCGAAACTTAGCGGATTTGGATAGGAAAAAATTTCTAAGATTTTTTGTTACCTAAAGATCAAGAGTTCGATTCTGCAAAGATTAAAAAAAAAGACACTTAAATGTGTTGAACCAAACCAATTCATATATTTAACAAGGCTCTTGGGGGTTGACATTTTTGTGTATAATATATATATGAGGAGGGATCCAATTACATCTTTTTTGGTGACACATCATGACACCATTTTTTATATAGGTCAATTTTGCGATTTCAAAATCCAAACAGTCGATCCGAACCGTTCAACATGATCACCATATTAAATGTACTTGGAGATCAAATTTTACATTTTTTTGAATTTTTTTACTATTTATTAAGATGGTTACAAAATCGCTGTTTTTCAATGGTCTGAAAACAACGATTTTTGTAACTATCTTAATAAATAGCAAAAAAATTCAAAAAAATGTAAAATTTGATCTCCAAGCACATTTTAATATATCCATCATGTTGAACGGTTTGAATCGACTATTTGGACTTTAAAAATGATAGGTGTCAAAGTGTGTCACCAAAAAAAGTGTAATCGGATCCCTCCTCTATATATATATATATATATATTTATATTTTTTATATTTTTGAGAAAAACATATCTTTAATTTGATACAGAAAATGGGCCTCGTCCGGAGGGCCGGACCCACCAAAATATGATTCACATCTAGTAAAGTATATCGTTTAATTCACGAAGCACAGTAGCCCAGTTGGATATGTTGTGGCTTCTTAAGTAGGACACGCAGCGGTAATAAGAAAAAGTTACCGAGGAAAACATCTCGAAAAGAGATGAATTAAGATTTGCAATCAACATGATAGAATTAAGGAACAAGGCGAAATGAAAAGGTCTTAAAGGAGATAAAACCAGAATAGCTAGGCGCTCCTCCCTCGATTCAGATATTATGCCGCGCTAGACAGGAATCGCACGATGCAGATGGTTTCGAAATTCGTGCGTTTTCTTAGAGATTCGCTAAAATCTCCTATAAACCATCAAATTTCTCCACGTGCCTTCATAATTAAGGTATACACTAGCAAAGCAAACGCCAAGAGAGCAAATTTGGACGTGACAGAATTTTTTTTATAAACCATAATTAAAAAATTGATTTTTAGGAAACCAATATGATTGCTTTTTTTTATTTGATAAAAACCGTCAGAACCGAAATGCTATTTCGGTCCCAGATTTTTTTTTTTTGGAACCGAAATGGCATTTCGGTCCCGACTAGTTTCACAACTTTTCACAGCTTTTCTTTTTGAAACTAGTCGGGACCGAAATGACATTTTGGTACTTATGATTTTTGTAAAAAAAAAAAATAATCATGTTGGTTTCCTAAAAATCAATTTTTTAATTATGGTTTATAAAAAAAATTCGACGTGACAGCTTAAACTTACGCGCTCATCCCAATAATTCTATGTTGGAATGAATCAGAGGTAATTTCATAATTGAAACGTTCAATGCAAATAAAAAAAAGTTATGTTTAAATGGTCAAAGAAATAAATAATATTATTTAAAGTAGGTTGTAAAAATAGTATAAAAGTACTAATTTGAGTAATATGAAAACTTATTCATAACAATATAAATATTATTTAGATTGTATAATTTAAAAAGCAGTGTTAGTTCGTAATTCTTATAAAATATTCAATTGGAATAATGCTTAATCTAATACAAAGCTATTTTAGAAAGAAACTACTCAACAACCAAATCTATTTTTTGATAAAAAAAAAAAAACAGATTAGCACTTAAAGTCAAAAATATAGAAAATGTCAAACAAAAGACTTTGAAAAATATTTCGTCATATAAAATTTTCCAATAGTCCAAGATGATGGAATATGACTGCTAATAATTACAGTTACCATTTTATTATCTCTTCCATTACAAATACATTCCTTTAGGTAGTAATTACTATGTATGTATTAATATCAATGTCAATCAATGGTATTAAATACCATATAAGTTCACAAATTACTTGCTATTGTTCTTATATGATGCTATCTATTCAATGTCAAATTGGCTTATCATGATCTACATGCCTCTAGATTTGACATGATCTACATATATACCTAGTAAGTTCCGTACACATGCATGCATGTGGATTCTTCCTTTTAGATATCTGGAAATGAAATTAACGTTAGAAATCATGTTGCAATTAACAATTAATTAATTTAATGAAAGGAACATGAGTTCACATCTTACGGTCTAACGTACCTTAATTAATTAGACTAATGCACTAGCTATAGGCCCGTCCCTAATAAAAAAAATAATAGGTTATAACTGCTCCTGTCTTTTTCTAAGCAGCCACGTTGTATTGTTTAACTAGTATTTGTATGCATATTGATCATATCAACCGGCGAAATCGAGAGAAATTAATTAATATGTTAGTCTACATGTATATATAATATTAATTAATAATATGGATTATTAATTGTGCATGCAACTATGCAAACTTTGCTCTGCCAATTAAACGCGCGTGTGCTGACATCGGTATTAATTAGTTGTACCTGATATTTTTTACTTCATTAGATGGTGAAATAATTAATGCATATATAATAAGGGGATTTCACTTGAGTAATTTAGAATAAAAAACTAAAGTAAATTAGCATATATAGAAGTTTAGGTAGACATTTGTTCCTTACTATATATATATATATATTACTGATTATGTAATAGCACCCTGCACATATGTTTAATTTTGAAAATATACAATATTCTTCTGCATATATTATATATTATATTATACATAATCAGAAAATTTTAAGAAAGTGTTTGGCTCTAGGCACTGATACATAAAAGCTGGGTTAACTGTTTAATTAATTGATAGTTAAATGATATAATATTGTTTAATACTGACACGTCACTTTTTTTGACAAACAGCATACCTAGTGCCCGAACTAATACGTCTATATATATTTATTAACTGACGCTTTCATCTCTAACTTGGTAATTATGTGCTTGGTAGAAAAGTCAATTCTAGAAATATATATATGACCAAGTCTTCCCATAAAGTATTAGCCAAGATGAATTATGAAGTCATAAAATAGGTAAACCAAAAGGCAGTGTGGAAAGTGCATGGAAGCTCCTTCCTACCAAAACAAAGAAAACAAGGTAAAAGAGGGGGTTTCATTTTTCCATTTAGTAAACGATATGATTATGAGCGATTAATATATATATATATAATCAACCTAAAATAATACAGCAAAATACTCAACCACTCATGATGACTCATTCAAATTAACATACAATACTACTCCAAATAATCTCTCAAGTCTCATCACACACAAATCACAAATGATACAGCAATAACAAGCACGTACAGTAACTAAATAAATTAAGAAAACCCTAATAATTAAGAACATGTATACCTTTGTTAAATTATTATGAAAACACAGATGATCACTGCTAGCTAGCTACCACCGTGCACCTAGACAGAGCATCAAAGTATGTGATCTTTCCTCCTCTTCTCCTTTCTTCTTATAAGAGAAAAAATGTGTATTAGGGCTAGAGAGCCCGGCAGTGGCTGCATGCCGTTGCCGGGCTTCCTTGCCTACGGCCGGTGAAGATGGCTCAGAAGAGGAACATGACGAGGAGGAAGACCTGTACAACAAGTTGGCTCGCCTTAGAGTGAGCTTCGGTAGTATGATGTGTAGAAGGTTGCGGGACTTAGTTTTCTTCTTGATGGATTCCGAGTTGTACAACGGTGGCGGTGTAAGAGGTGGAAAGGCATCTTGGTTATTTGAGCAAGGAGTACTTGTGGTGGTGGTGGTGGGGTGCTTTGGGGTGCCTGGTTGGGATTCCCAAAGAAAAGGAACTGAACCTGTGGCCTTGCCATAGTAAACCCTAGAGGAAGGATTTGAGAGCTCTCTGCTGAGAAGTTTGGAGGGCCTCTGGTTTTCCATCAGAGGTTTCTTGTTTGCGGAGGTCATTCGATCTGTGTTGTTAGTTTTTGTTGTGTGTAGCGAGAGATCGAGCGAAAGAGGATTAGAGCGGGTAGGCTACACAAAATATTATTAGAGGTTGTTAATATATACATAGTACGTTGAGGTCATAGAGGGGGAAAGGGGTCTTTGGATTTTATTTAATGAAATTTGCTATTGATTAAGACGAAAGATGAGGTGCTTACATCTAACTCCCCATTCTTAGATCATTTAATTATTCCTTCATTTAATAATGGATAATTATAACGCGCGTTTGAGTTTTATTTAAATTTTTATGTAAAGTAGGGTTAAAATGCACAATTAGTTTTGTGCTCCAATCATGCTTCACGTTTTTTTATTAAAATGTGCTTGGAGACAAAATTTTATATTTTTTGAAATTTATTTACTATTTTTTTAGATAGGTACAGAATCACTATTTTGGATGGTACATAATCTCCTAAAAACAGTGATTTTGTACCTATCTAAAAATATTAGTAAAAAAATTACAAAAAATATAAAATTTGGTCTCCAAGCACATTATAATACAAATATCATATTGAGCAGTTCGAATCGATTGTTCAAACTTTGAAAACGGAGAAAAAAATCTGGAGTGTGATTGAAGCACAAAACCAACGGTGCAATTTAATCCTACTATGTACATTATTAGTAAACGAATATTAATATTTTATATTAAATGGACATATATGAAGATCAAAATTGTATTTTCTTATATAAAGTTACTCGATTTAATCTATTAGGAAAAATTAACAAATATTGATTCTAGATACCCACTAATATTATTCTTAATAATTACAAACTTTTAAATCAAATACTAACGAGATGAGACTCAAGTTTTGGTTTAGTGACAAAAAGGCTATATTCTTCGTGTAAGAAGTCGCAGATTTGAAATTCGAATGGAGAAATTTTTTGTGGATATTAATAATTGAACCCAAACTTTACTAAAAAAAAATACTAATAAGATAAGAGGGATGCTTCGGTGGACATAAGGACCTATTTGTAAAATGAACATATTTTCATTTTCAAAGTTCAAACAGTCGATCCGACCGTTCAACATTATCTCCATATTAAAATGTACTTGGAGGTCAAATTTTAAATTTTTTTTAAATTTTTTTACTATTTATTAAGTATTTTACAAATTCAATGGTCTGAATTTGACTAGTTCTTGTAAAATACTTAATAAATAGTAAAAAAAAATTAAAAAAATGTAAATTTGACCTCCAAGTATATTTTAATATTGAGATAATGTTGAACGGTCGGATCGACTGTTTGAACTTTGAAAATAAAAATATATTCATTTTACAAATAGGTCCTCATGTCCACCGAAGCAAATGCCATAAGATAAATCAGTGTGATTTAATTTACATATCACTTTCTCTGCTTCATTAATTTTAGTATTCTCTAATTTCTTTTGAAGAAGGATCAAAAGCATGAAAATAAACAAAGTAGAAGATTATATAAATTATATTTAACAGATCTATCATGTTAATTATTTGAAATAACATTAATTACATTCAATAATTTTTTTAACCTTTTTTATAAAAGTTAAAATATGACAGAACTAAAAAAGATGACATCATTTTAACCCAAGTTGTAATTCATTATGAGTTGGCAAATAAAAAAAGAAAGAAAGGACGGTGATAACAAATAATTAAAAGGACGTCGTAGTATTTTAGCCACTTGGATCAATTTTAATTGCAAAATCGTACAAATTAAACGTTCCCACTTAGAATAAATACGAAAAAAATAAAAATATTCAATTAAATAAGAATAAGGATGATGAAGCAATGAAGCATATATACTAACAAACTTGAAAATTTTACTCTCTTTAATATGGATTGTTATGATTCATGAATGCCTCCAAAAGAGGAAAAGTGACCCCCTGAAAGGATGATCCAACTTTTCTTAGAAAAAAGAATTATATATTTTACTCTTGTGTTTGAATTGAAAATGATACATAAGGAAAAGAAGAGGCAAAAAAATGGACAACAATTTCCAACATTTCGCCAATAGAACAAGAATTTTAAAACAACCGAGGCGGTGTTGTTGGTAGTTGGTAGATAACAATAAAAGGAAAATAAATCTGCTCAGGACTCTGTGATCCCGATCTCAATTGTTGGTCTTTCTCAAGATGCGTACATAAAATTTACTTTTTCAATAATGTTTCCGAGATCTGCGCATGAAAAAGTTTGAACCATTGATCTCGGAATTGCAGCAGATTCGGACTCCAATAAAAGATGCATATATAATTTGACGTTTGAACACGAAAATGGACGGCTGATATTGCATGTGATTTTCCATGTCAAATCCCCTCACTTGACAAAATAGATGATGGCTAGACATGTTGATCGATAGCAACAGGTAGCTTTGTATCATCATCTCAAGGCTATCTCTTCGACTTTTTCTCTGTTTTCATCTGCGGGATTTATTATTCAAGAATAACCTTCTTTAAAAAAAAAAAAAATGAAAATCCTCTCCGCACGGCGCATATATATGAAGTATGTTTGTTGTACGGAATCCAACTTCAACAAAAAAAAATCAAAATATATAATTATCGATATGGGGGTTGATAGGGTCATGTTCTCAAGGTCCTTAAAACACTCCATGGGCTATGAAAGAACCGGGATTCGGACCTCCTCTAGAGGCCAACTCGGAATCACAATGAAAAGTTCGGGATTCATCACAGCAAGGTCCAACAAAAAGCCTCAATAGATACGAGCTCAGCCCGAAACCGGCTTGCACCGCCTTTGTGCGGGATAACCGCTGGTACGGTTAACACAACCGCCCAGTTTTCCATAATCGCACGGGATAGCGATTATGGGACAGCCTATATAAGGCAAGAAGGCCCATTGAACAGGGGTCGAAATTTTAGCTAAGAAAGATATCACATAGGTCAGAGTCCGAATATCTCCTAAATCATCCCGAGTGTCAAACTCATTCTCATCTCGGCCTGCCATCCTGAGACTGGACTAGTCCAACCCGGAAGTTTCGCAACATACGGCCTACTCTCCTGTTAATCAAAATATATAATTATCGGTATGGGGGTAAAACCGTAGAAGAATACAGTTCAGACCGTTAATTAAAAAAATAAGAATGGAAAAGGGAAAATAATCCTAAATTTATATAATAGTTGAACATATTGCTCACATTTAATTCTCAACTTGCACACTTGCAGAGAATATGGGATAGACACAAATTTATATTATATTGTGCATGACATAGTTTATAAATTTTAATTCCTATCCAAAAAAATTGTCTCCAATAACATAAATTAAGAGACCCAAATCTTAAAGAAATAAATGTTGCTAAGAAAACTTAATTAATTGATAGAGATGTCTTAAGAAGTCAAACATAGCTTAAGAAATGAAATAAAAGAACACTAAAACAGGGTTTTTTAATCCATGCTAAAAATCGGTGTTTATAAAACTTAAGCTGCTAAAATGATTGAAGAACACTTAAGATAGGAGTTCTACACTTCTACTAATATATTAACATTAATATTTTAAACAATGTGTTCTACATAGATAAATCTTATTAAAAATAACTATTTTTAATTTTTACTTCCTTATTTTTTAAAGATGGCTCTTTTAATATGCAAACAATTATTTTTATTATTTATTAAAACCCTAAAATTTGTAAAAAGACAAAAAACAGAGATTAACTTGAAAATTTTGAATTGACTATTTAAGATATGAAAAGATGTGATCAACTATTAGCATTTTGGTCGAAAAGATAATGCTAATACATCAACAAAATTTCAATGAATTAAGGAGAAAATTGTCGAAAAATAATTAATCATACAACACAAACTCAATTACACCCGAGATTGATTTAAGTATGAGCTTGCTTTCAGGAGAACTGGAACGAAGATGTTGGGGTATTGCAATAAAAATAGTTAAGCCACAGAGCTAGAATAGTTAATTAGTATTAGTCATAAGACTTATCACAAGTTGTCGATATGTCCGAGTGGTTAAGGAGACAGACTTGAAATCTGTTGGGCTTCGCCCGCGCAGGTTCGAACCCTGCTGTCGACGCTATAATTATTTTTCCATTTTCTACTACCCTTGAATTTACCGTTTCCGAATTATTTACATGAAATTTAAATGATTAAATGCATGTAGATCTGTGGATGCTACTAGCTGCAAACAAATTAAACCAAATCAAACTTGCTCTAGTTTGAGTTTCAATCAGATTCGAACTGAATTGGTTTGATTCGTTTTAGAACGAACTTCAATCGAATGAGTTAATTGTGAATTTTTTTTCGAATCGAAGTCAATCGAATCACGAACTATGAAACTTTTTTTGGCATCCCTACCACCCTTAGTTATTTTTTGAAAATCGGATAGCTTAAACTAAGCATTGCATTATATCTTATCTACTCATATCATGTACCTATTTATACCTATTTGAAATGAAATCTTGATTTTGAACTGAGCCACTGGCGTTGCTTTAATTTGAACGGTATATGTTAATTTGAGATTTGAACTTAAATAGTTCATGAACCAATTTTGAATGAACTATACCCAGTTTGAGTTTGAGTTTGAGTTTGAATAAGATTCAAACCGAACTGGTTTAATTTATTTCAGAACGAACTTCAATTGAATGAGTTAATTGCGAATTTTTTTTCAAATCGAAGTCAATCGAATCACGAACTACGAGCATTTTTGGTAGATGCTACAGATAACAATTCAATTTTAACCATAAATGACACACTTTACAATTTTTTCCCATTCATATTACTGCATTACCGTGATGCACGTATCAGGTGAGAACACTGGTGCCATGTTATTTCGTTCATGCCCCTGAGGTTTCCCAAGGTAAAACTCTCTCAAAAATATTCCTAACCTCTGCATTTCTTAATGCAGTGCTATGAGCTATGTCGCAATATGCGCCAGAAATAAATAGTGCTGTCACATTTTTCCAGAACACCAATATTTGCGCTTCAGTGTGCAAAGCTAATGTTCCAAGAGCAAAATTATATTTTCAACAGCTAATTCTTATAATCATTAATGCAGCACCCTAGATTCCCTCAAAGTTTTTATACTTCATGCACGTGGTGCCTCTTGTACTTCCAAGTAATGCCTGAGACCCAAAACATTTCGTGTAGGTTTATATTTCTGAAATGTACCTATCTTTCTTTGTGAAATCAAATTTGGGATCCATTTGCATACTTCTTGGAATTTGGCCTTAGGTCATTCATGGCAACTCTTTCATTTTCAAGTATTTTTTTTTGTAAGCTTCACAGAGGCTACGAAGTCGTGAGTGGAGCTTAACTCTCAATCTTTAAGTAACCACAGTCCTAGGACCTTTTAACTCTTTCAAGTATTCATTCTGTATTTACTCTTCCAAGAATAATCCATATTGGATCATGACATGCTGCTCTAAATCCTCTTTACTAAGTATTGAACTGTGACGTACAACGAAATGAATCCTGCAGGGTGTTGGAACAATTACATTCAGGTTCAGTTACTTGCTGTGAACCAAAATTCCACCCAAAAGATAAAATATATTTACAGTTATCTCGTGCACAGCTCAACGAAGTTGCTAAATGTGTTGCTAAATCATTTATTAACACAAACATTATTATGCACAATGATATCAAGGTAAAAATGCAACACAACTCAGTGCTACACTAACTTATGTACACATCATGAGAGAAGAAAAAGAAAATTAAGAAGAAGAAAAAACTAATTATATAGTGTCCATTGTGAGCTTCCTCTTAGGAGGCGACTTATCTATAATTTTCTTTTGTAAATCCATGAATTTTGTTCCCCTAGATGCAAATAATCTTCTAAGATTTATCACAGATAATTCACTATATTTAGCCACAGCTAAGTCGGCTTGTACCAATTCGTACCTGTCACATAAGAAACACAATACGATTATATTTTTTTTTTTCCCTTCAAATTCAGGAAAGCATCAGCCTAGAATACCATGTTAAACAATACAAACCTATCAGTCCTCCGTGCCCACAAAATCCTATCAATACCACTTCTGAAATCATTTTCAAATTATACCCAAATTACCCCACCTTTCTGTTTGTTTAGCTGTAAGGTATAAGGAACGGAGAGTAGTTGGATATTTTTGGAATAAATAAGACTTTGTTTGAGGGCAAAGACCTTTTTTTTAAATAATCCCAGTAAGGGCATAAACTATTTAAAAATAACAGTCCGAATGTGCAAATAATTTTAGAAAATAATTGAATATATACGTACGCACGATGAGCTCCAATTAATGCCACAGCCATCATGGTGCAATTATGTGCGGCTGTAATTCCTCTAAGGTCATCTTCAAATACAACACATTTTGACGGCTTTCTATCCAACTGCACCAAAAAAATTAAACATTGCAATCCATTTTTAAGAAGGTTTTTTTTTTTTCACTTGTGGTTTTACCAAAGTGGAGAACCTTTTTTTTTGTGACTATTAATTCACATGGACTCGTGCTGCGTGTGCTTTATGGGGCTTTTAAACTGTTCAGCACCCTGATTGCAAAAAGGCTCCTACTTGTACCGTTAAGAGATTTGAGGGGTACTGACACACAGACGGTATAATTTATTTTGTACAAGAAATAAAAAAATATAAAAAACGCACCTTGACAGCAGCTGAGAGGAATCTATGAGCTATAGATTCCATCCCATCTTCCTGAGTTACAATTGCCTTCACAAACAAAAAGATACTTAGTAAAAAAGAAAAATGTAATTCATAGAAAAAAAAAAATGAAATTACAAGCCACAACTGAAACTAGAAGTTGGTAATCCATTGATACAAATTTCAAGAGAATTGTTGTGATCTGGAGTCTCACCTCTGTATCATCTGGCAAACTACCCATATGTGACAGTACTTACTAGGTCAATAACATCTTTTGTGTTTTATTGCTTTATTCTTGAAGTGCTTGTGGCTTAACTAAGTTTTACAGATACTGGTAACAAAAATGGCACATGTGCAAAAATATGACATGCAAGTGTATATTTGCTAACAAAAGTACCCCAAAATATTTCTTCAGACCCATTCTTTGTAAAGCTTCTACCATGTATCTCCTGTCTAGACAGGATACAACCGCACATGGTATGCGAGCTGTATACACAGCATCAAGCCACTCTTTTAATCCCTTCACTGGTACATCAACCTATAAAAACAACATAAAGCAAAATAAAAGAAAGCAGATAAATCAGCATTACATATTTGTAATCAAAATAAGATAGACTACAAGAAGGAAAAAAGTATTAACCTTTTGAAGGTTTTCATAGTAAAAATCGTAGAGTCGTGACTTTAACCTTTCAATTTCGGTTTCTTCCTTTGCCCAAAATAAAACCTGAGAAACCCCCCCAAAAGAGAAAAGATCATACATTTATACCGAAATAATAACAACTTGCTGGTTTGGCAAATGAACAATGCAACACAAGAACAGACTATTACATCAAAAAAGAAAAAAGAAACAATTGCAAAACAAGAGGGAACTTGATTCATTTTCTTGGGTATGCTTTCGAGAAGAATTACACTTCGATTACAAAACAATTTAAAGTTAACCTTTGCAAGAACATGATCAGCTGACAACCTAAGCATATTCCTTTGCAAGTGCTCGCTGTTTGGCATTTCTTTCCCTGCCCATGAAATTCATTCATCACTAAAATAAAAGCCCTCTGATGAAAATTGCAGATTACAGGAAACTACTTCTGTTTGGACTAAAACTCAAGGAGTTCAAATAATAATTAAGGATCCGTATACCAAATTGCAGCAGTGTCTTGCTAAGTACCAGTATCGGCAATCATACCCTAAAAAATAAATTGTCAGTACATTGTTCTGAAAGAGTACCTTCCTCAGAAGCAAGCTGCCTCCAAGCTGCTAGCTTTACAGAATGTGTATCCACCTAGAAAGAGATACGACAAAAAAAAATTAAATGACTGGAAACATATTGGAAAATAAATTAAATAAATGATCATGTACCAGGGATCATCTTGTATGCAAAACAAAAAAAGGAACTTCTTTGAGTGCCATTTATATAAGGCAAGAACAAGCACATTAACTTTTGGAGTAAAAGTAACAAAACTTACAACTACATTATCCCATGAAAAAATGAGACCAAATGCTTCATCAGGCTTCATGGCATGTCTTATTTTCTGAAGGAAGCATTGTTGCAATTTGTTGTTCAGATAATCCTGTGAAGGAAAACACAAATTTCCACATTAGTAAAAGCACCTCTCAAAAGTATCTCCATTAATTTTTTTTGTTAAAACTCTACCGGTCACCCCAAAACTGCACAAGCCCACATTTATTGTCAAAACGAAAATCAGAAAGCAAAGCCATCTTAAAAACACTCCATTGAATCTGGTCTTCATAGACCACAGGTAATTGAAAAGAGCAAGCCGTAAAAAAAATAAAGGTATTTCTTCCGATGGATGACACTTTTAAAATACTTTGGAGGTGAATTTAATGCTTTTAGACTTCACAAGGTACACAAAGTTAGGTCATAAGTGTAATGCTTTACTTACCACATCAACCTTTAATGGGCCATCTGTGCGAAAGGTCTCAAACCCTTCTCCATATTCAGCGCCAATTGCCTATTAACAAACCATAGAAAAGATAACCTACTAGCATGAAAAATTAGACAGCCTTGCAATATAGCAACTCAATATTCTAATTACTCCAAGAAGCCAACTCAAACTAGATATCCCTTTTTCTTTCCCTTTCCATAAAAACACTTGGCTCAATTTTGAATCAAACAATTTTATGCCTAAAATAATGTCCAAGCATCTAAAACCTTACTTTTTGACAATGAAATGTTGTCAATACCATAGGATTGGTACAGAAATCAAGTTAGCAACAACTAGACTAAATAAACATAAGAAGAAACATCCACTTAGTCACCTCTTGGCTGAATATATTATTAGGCAAGGAAGAAAAACCATCAGCTCCGTTTTCTCTCTCTTGACCTCCTGATAATGCATTTCTCACCACCAATTTCCTCCTTCCCACACTTATACTCTTCCATTTCTAAAACAAAAAGGTTTATTAAAAAAATCATGGCAAGGAGCCAAGGACAATCTCAAAATGCCACAAATACAGAGTCGTTAATTACAGCGTCTAGTTTCAATAATTATTCCTCTCCTTGAACTTACTTAAATCGAAAACCACCGAATTAAAAGAATTATCTGAGCTTGTAATTTGAGAAATACTGCTATACAATATCGTAAAATAGTAAACGACATAGCTATTGATCACTCCACCAAAAGAACGATCATTTTATCCTTGCGTGTCGTATTTCTTCGATTCCCTACGAAGCAAACCCGAGAAATTTGCAAAAAGAAGGAATGAAGATAAGAGAGAAATTACCGATAAACACAGGTGAGAGGAGAGGCGCGTGGCCGGAAGAGGAGGCCGAGCCGGTACGAAGGGAGGGGAGAAGGAGGACGTACTTCTCATGCTCAAACTAGGGTTCATGGCTGGATTTTAGAGGAAGGAGCGAGAGAACTGAAGAAAATGGGTACCGTGAGTCCGTGAGAAAATTTCTTTTCCGGTAAAAAACTGTGGTCGGTAAGCTCTATTCTAGGCAATTCTTTCGTATTAACCCTTGTGATAATATAAAATGCTTATATTGCCCTTGAAATTATAGTGACTTAAAGAGTGGAATTGGTCAACTGGAGTTACTCTCTGTTGTCAGTACTTGAGGAAGTTTTTTTGCGAAACGGGTCCCTACAAAATCTGAAAATTCTTATTCGTTCCGTCGAGCCAGGAATATCCGAGTCCATATCCCATAAGACGGGCCAATTCGGTCTGGAATGCCCGAAAATCCTTTGATATTCGTGCTGATCCTGACTGACGGTTCAGATCTAAACAGAAATAAATGAATTCGGAATATTCTGCACCCGACGAAAAATGTTGACTTATCGTGAGTTAACGTTGATTTATTTATAGACTGAGATTGGCTTATGTTTATTGATTCAACATAAGTTATATATTGCTTCCTCAATTATTTTAATATTACATATTGCTTCGTATGCATGCCATATTTATGTGATTTTGCATACCCCCCACCTTTTGGGCAACTTGTATTTTTTATTTTTAAATAAGGACTAAGTCGGGCCTTTTCATTTTAGATATTCTGTAACTTCGTAGTTTATACAAATATTTTTATAACTTATAAACACCGGATAATTTAATTGCAGCTTGTATTCTAAATTTTATTGTTTTAGTTTGCAAAAGATGTCGTAGTTGAAACTTTCAGCCGCTGGGAGCAGTATGATGGAGAAGCTATTTTCCGTGTGATCTGTTGAATGAAAAATACTTATAAGTGAATAAAGGATGTTTTGAACTTTTTGATGCAATGTTTCATGTAGAAAGTTAATATTTGTAATTGGCAATTTTTTTCCTAAGCTCAGGTTAACTAAAATCTAGCAAGATGATGATGTATTGGAGTTCACTCAAACATCAATGAAATAAGTAAACAAACAGCCTTATCAAGTCTAAAGGCTAAAGTCCATTTTCATTAAAGAAAATTTAACTTACAGCCTTATCAAGTCTGTCTTAATAAAAGTAAACTAAAACAATCCTGACAATAATGACCATCAGCTCTATCTCAGCTGGTAAGTCCAAAATACAGTAGTAAAGACTAACTATTTCAGTCACACAAGTAAGCCACACACAGGGGCTGAGGGTAAGTATAGTAAACACAAAATTTGGCCGAATAGCCATAGATTTATCAAAAGTTAGCAGCAGCATCATAGGGGGCAATCTAATTCCCTGGATCTTCTTCATAGATCTGATTTTCCTCTGTCAGCTCATCATCAGGGTGCCAGCTAGCAAGTAGAATAACCTTCATATCTACTAGTAGCCAGAGAGCTGTGGAAGATTTCACGTTCTGTTTAAATTATTAGCAAAATGATCTGTCTAGGTGATTTTTGTTACCTATGTTAAAACACAGTTCATTTATGTGTTTTCAGATGGTCCAACAAATAGCACTGTAAACAAGTAGTAAAGCCATTCTCTGTGCAGCTGATAGCTGTTTAGCAAAATGAAGTATATCTGACAGTGTGGTCCGGTGTGGGCTAACATCTTGACAAGCTCCGATCCCATGAAAAACCAAATTTGTCTATCAAAAACACATGTAACAAATAAGTGATTTATGAACTCAGGCTGATTACATAATTGGCAAGTATCACAACCCTACTAACCTCTTTTAAGCAGATTATCAGTTGTAAGTATTCTGTATTTATGAGCGAGTCACATAAAAATTCTGATTTTGATAGGAATAGAAACTTTCCACCATAACATGGTATTTTTAGGTTTGATACATTTAAAGTTGAAAAATGTATATAATGATTTAACCGTAAATTTTCCTCGTAAATCTCATCTCCAACTGAGTTTGTCATTTAGTCATCTAAATGAGTAAAGGATAAGTGACTAATAATATCTAATATCTCTATTCATTGAAAATATTAAAGTCCATATAATGACCTACGAAAGGTAAGATTATTCTCTTGTGAGTTAACCACTTGTTGCAAAGATATATCAGGATTGGAACAAATATAAGGATACTTAGTGGTCATTGAGCAGTGTTAGTACCAGATATCAATCCAAAATAAAACATTAGTATTTCTACCTGCTTCATACTCTACACTAGATGTACCTAATTGGTTTAATCTCGACATCATTTTAAACTTTCAAACAAAGTTCGTTTCAATAGACGACTTGAATTTGGACGCAAACTGTTTTGTGTATACTACGTAGAGGTCCAGTTTCCTGATGACTGCACCTGAATAGCTTTTTTGTTGCTTACCTTTTTATTTTACTTCTCTTGTAAACATTTTCGTTTGCTCTGCAACTTCTTTGTACCACTAGTTCCATGCATGTTAGTAAACCGTATATAGTGCCACCTATTTAAGGGCTGCTGTCTTCACTGTCTATCCTACTGTAAATTTACCATCCCAAAATTCCATAGACTCTATAGCAGCGATCAAATACAAAAAATTTATTCAACAGGTGATAAGACAAAGGCACTCAAATTAGAAAGAAATCCCAGTTACAACTTGCATATAAACTAATGCAAAGTGTTGACATAAAATATGACATTAATCAAAGTCCTGTTATGCACATGATGACAACATTAAAAGCTTTCTTGTTCAAACTCATTATCAAATTTTATGACCTTTCTTTTCTAAGTCTTTCTATCTCCTTCACCATTTGCCAATGCTCCACAGAAAGGATTTTTTCTCCAAAGCTTGAGGCCATTAATTGGGCCATTGTCAGCCATCTAAAACATCCACAAAAAACTCTTATTAAAAAGGGGATAAATTTAACAGGATATTAATTATGGAATATAAACACAAATGAAGGACAAACCTGCTAAGATCAGCACAACCAAGGCTCCTGTCTTTACGCATTGCATCTACCATTTCATTTTGTAACATCTACAATACCAAAGTAAAAGAGTCAACTATTATACAAATTAAACACTACGAAGGCCATGGGTTGCTGAAAACAATTAAATAAGGTTGGTCAACACAAAACATACACTGATGTACAGTACCTGTCAGGTCAAGCACAGCATGTACAAACATGTACCCACTTCTATGGTATATGTACTGGTCTGACCACTATTTAATCCTTTTGATTATGCCTTTTCATTCTATTTTTTTAATTTATCTTGCCATTATAAGTGCTGAATTACAAGCTTCAGAAAACTGAGGAAAATTGAACTAGTAGGTATTTAATTTAAACATATTGACAAAGCAGAGCATTGATGGAAACAACTGTACTAAAATGTGACTTTACCTCACAAATACTGGTATCAGTCAAGTGGGGTAGAGACCTGACAGTTGCCAAGTACCACCTCCATGCATGAAGCTGCTCCTCACTTGCAGTAACTGGAGTTACGGCTGAAGGACACACTGGAACTACTAGATCAGCTGGTAATATGTTAGACTTGGCCTCTGATATAATCAGACACTGTACTTCTGCTGCCATCTCCAATTTATAAAATTGGAAGTCATATTCTACCTGCAATAAGGAGAAATTGTGGACTTGTAGAATTCAACTTGTGGAAATACAGTATGGTTCTCAATTGAGAGGATTAAAACCTTTTCAGATTCATTGCAGCATAGAGTATGAACTCAAAAAGGGTGTTCACATTTTGTAGCAGAGAAGGGGGTAAAAGGAAAGTTTACCGTCTGATGTTCCATCAAAAGCTTGAGCAATAGCACGTTATCTACTCCTTTAGAGTTTAGCGTGCCAGATTGCATGGAAGTCTCGTCAAATGTAAGGTGGGTCCCAATTGCCAGCTGTAGGACTCCCATCACCAACCTGATGAACCTTTTTGTTAACTGAAATGTAATGTTCCTTACTAAATGTATTTCAATAATTAATACATCAAATTGGATTGTGTTTGCAGTGTTGATCCACATTGGTTCAAACAACGTCCATGACAACATGCATACAAGAATGGCCAGATCAACATGCGTTGCTGATATGGATATGCTTCTAGCACTACTGGCTATGGCTTATTCAAAACACTAGTGGTGCACTTAGTACCCATAAGATGATTGTTTGCATGACTGAAACAATCAGTAACTGACATGACGAGAACATACCTCCACAGACCATGGTACATTTCCTACCAAAATCTGGTGCACAAAAAGGCAGCTAAATATATAAAGGGAAAAGGATGTATACCTTCCAGTCTGGTTGTCTTTCTTGGGTTGAAGCGTAGCCGTGTTGAGGTACTCTATTGTAAGAGGGATTGTATGTGAGTAGGGCACAAGGGTCTTTATCACGTTGTGTAGTTGGGACCCAAAAATAGAGGCAGTTTCTTGTGTAAACCCAGTGAGATTTAACGATAATCGACCTACTGATGCCACATCAGATTTGGTACGTAACTGCACAAACTCAAAGAGTACCACAGAGTGATGATCAGCACACAGAATGGAGAAATATTGATACGAGAATTGCAATGCCATTTATAAGTTTTTCCAGTGGTCAGTTCCTATACTGATCATACAGAACCAGTTGGTAAAGACAAGGATTTGAATAGCACTGAACACTAATTTGACTGCCTAAAAGATCGAGAGAGGAGCAGCGTCAAAAGTCATTCCGCTATTGTCAAAATAAAGGCCAAAAGAACAGCAACACAGCTCATTTAAATTACAAAAGGTAGGTCTGAAGGGTACAGAAGTAAATTGACAATTTCTGCCAAATTTGCTTGTTTTACATTGTTTAGAGGGAAGATAACTAATCCATTCAATGATAAGGAATAAACAATTGAAAAAAGAAAAAGATTGAGGAAGGTGTACCTTGGAAAGGAGATGCAAGAGAAGGCATTGTGCCGCCAAAACATCATTTCCCAATGTACAGCTTAGATAAGAAACCAATGAATCTCTAATTCCTCTCATTATGTTCGGTAAAGGCTGCAATAACCCCACAAAAAATTGATAAAGTTTCTTTCATGTTTCTTCAAGATATTATATAGCAGCAGGATGTAAAGGTTAATATTCAAGAGGCAAATCTGTACAACTAATCCCTAATTAACCAATGACCATTCAAATTATCCTCAATCACACAATTAAGCTTCAATTATCCACATTTTTTTCTGACTTGCACCAAACTTGCTTGAATTATGCAGTATACAGCACCAACAAGGGAAAAACAGCAGCACAAAAAAAGGAACTTGTGGTTAACCATCATGTAGCTTCTTCACACCAGTTCCACAAATTAAAAGGAGATATTCTGGTATGGTGCAGATGCTACTTCATAACTTACAATACCTGACTGAATGGTTCCCAACTCCTGTTCAATTATTTTGCTCACTATAATTAAAAGGAAGAGTGAAGAAAAGTTTTACCTCAATCGCAGGAGAATTTGGGATAAGATCCGGCGTAGACAGCTTTCGGGATACCAAACAATGAATACGTGGCACCTGAACATAGAAATATTTTTGAAGCTTGAACATAACTTATTTTATTTTATTTTCTTACACTTTGAATTAACCATCATACAATTACACAAACAAGGTCACCAACAAAAGCAAAGGCTGCAAGTTGGTATGACCCCATCAACATTCGCCAAGTTAAATGGACAGGCGCTTCTTTTTTTAAATGTAGAGCTTGAAGATACAAGGACACGACTAAACAACTTTGAGGGCCATAAATTGTAGGGTTATGATTCCTGGACAACCATCAACATTCACTAAAATTGAACTCAAAATTGATAGTCCGACATATAATTTGATAACCCATATATAAAAGGCATGACAGATTTGATTTACATTCAATCCACAACTCTGATTTTCAAAAAGGTATGTATCTGATGCTTTTGATGGATTATAAAATTATACTTGGTTATATAAAGGAAAATTTTGACAAGAAAGGTGCTCAGGTGTCCAACATGTCCAGGTAAGTTTCCAGTTTTAATATATGTTTTTACCCGATTAGTCGAGTTTGAGAAACATTCGAGATTGTCGAGTGATCCTATCCATAAAAAAGGGCAAATAGAATATAGCTACATACCTTGCTAGGTGGTAGATGAGTTGTTACATCATCCATAAAGTCGAACATCATCATATCATCATCAACATCCTCCTTGTTGTTACTTGCAATAAGCTCAGGCTCAAAAGTGTAAATTCCTATGAACTCTACCACTTCGTTTAATTTTAACTGGCTTTCAGGCATGTCATAGACCTATAAAGAAAAGAAGCCAAGGTTTGATTATCCTTTTGCCATATTACCCCAGCAAAGAGTAATTTAGAAAACATTATTTGGTAATAACCCCAGCAAAGAGCAATGCAGAAAGCATTCTCTATACTAATAATGAAGTAATTCAAAAGTAACCTCTACCTTTACAAGACACGAGAAGGAACTGGTAGGAAAGCTAGACCCATCGTTTATCTCTGCTATTCTATGACGACTAGCTGATCCAAAATCTTTCTGCATGTTACAAAAAAAGCTGAATTATACTCTGTATGTACCTGTCTTGTACCAGAACCAACCTTTTGTTATACTCTAGTCTATAAATTTGCAGGAAGCAGGAGTTGACAACAAATAATCAAAAAAGAAAAGAACATCTGGCACCTTGGTTGCTCCTGCAATAAAAGGAAATGATATGGTTTAAATTGGGGATTTTTTCTTAATTACCTGTTTCTTATTTGATAAAGAGGAGCCTTCATCAGTGCAATCAGAGTCCTACAGAGAGATTTTGATTTCTCATGAGATCAAATTAAAATAAAGTTAAGACAGCATACAGATTATGTGGATCAATTGTGGGTTAAACATTTTCTACAGGGCCCGAGTGTAGAGCATGTTTTAAAAGGTTTTTCTCATTGCATGAGACTTAATAGATGCTGACATCATTGTCCATACCAGTAAAATACCATATTGGATGTAAAACTGCTTAGAATTACCCAAACCCAACCTGTCAGAACCCCAAAAGTAAACTGGGACAATATACCGAAAATTAGTTTTACTAACTAAAAGAAAATGGAGATTACACAAATTCTATTGGGATCGTCATCCCTCCTTCGTTTCTCTCCATGATGACATGTCATCTCATTTGATATACTTCTTTTAAGTGGAAAAGGAGTTGACTCAATTGCCCATGAATTCTGACCTGGAACCTGTTATATACCAATGTACATATTAAAAAGTGCATGCCAAAAGGGTTAACTGAAATACCAGGCTTATACCAGTGCAAATTAATCCAAACATATACTAAAGCTTTGCCTCAAAAATTCCAAGGAAGAAAGTAGACAATCTTGAATATCAAAATGAACTTAAAAAAAACAGTTGAATCGTAAGCAACAAAAAAAAAAGGATGTGAAATATCAAAAAATGATTACTACCAATTCCACAACTAGTGCCTGTCATGGCCGTACAGCTCGGTGCAAATTATGTACTTAAAATATTTTAAGAATGCAGTGGAAAACCTTCTCATTCTTGCAGTACTACAAACAAAAATGTTTTGAAGTATACATACAGGGATGCAGTGGAAGAGGTGGCGTTCCCAAAGTGTTGTTTCAGAGACTGGTGGTGCAGAAAATGGTGAGAAATCCATGAATTTATTTGTTCTCCATGTACCGCCATCCTATACACCAACGAAATAAAGTAAAACAAACTTTGAGAATTTATAATATAAAGACTATGGTTAATGTTAAGGTGGTGCCCCAGAACCCCTCATAGATATCGCCCTCTCTTCCAGAGGCGATTTTGAGAATCATTCACTTCTCCCTCGATCCCTCCAAAAATGTAAAAGTATGCACTTCCCAGAACTTCGTTCAAAATATTAAATTTACTATATAAAGGCGGTGCTACCTTGAAGGCTCCAATGTAGAATTCATTTCCAAGCATATCTTGTACCATTCCTCTAAAACGAACAAGTGTGTTTGGTTGCATCCATTTCTGACTTGATGCGTCTAGAATTGGCACCTGAAAATAATTTAACAAGACAAATTTACAGAAAAGCCTCAGTTGCTTGGGTTATTGCAAAATCAATTGTCTGTTGCTCAAAGCTCAGAACACAAGCACAAGTAAATGACCTGTTGAGAGCAGAAAAAAAAAATGAGATGTCATGTTGATTGCTCATTCTTGTTTGTAATTAACTAAACTCGAAGTGAGAAATTTACTACTTGTGCCTTCAGAATGGTTATCATTAGGTTTATGCGTGTTCACCCTTCTTAAACCCTAAACTTTGAATGTTGTCTGTTTATTTTGAGGAAAACTTGAAGAAGAAAAAAAATTCAGTAGATAAATTTGTTATGTGCGTACGCAACATTGCACTCTGAGAACTCGGCTTGCTCAGTTCTACCCCTAAATAACAGGATATTTCAACAAATACCTCATTCTGCAAGGTTTGCGTGAAATGGAAGAGGAACTGGTTGAGAAGAGGAACCGGGGGCATATATACCAATATATTATTTCACTTTACAGGGTTAAGTTCGCAAAATGATATACCAATATATTATTTCACTTTACAGGGTTAAGTTCGCAAAATGATATACCAAATTTCAACGCTACCTGTGCGAGGCCGCCTTGATCGAAGAGGAACTGGTTGAGAAGATCCACAATTCCCCAATCTTTACCCCTGTAAACAGCCGTCGGATCAGTATCGGACGGCGGAGATGACGCCACGGCCGACTCGAAGGTCTGTCGCACTGCTCCTAGAGGATTCATCAGCAGATCATACTGTGGCCCACCCATCACTCCCTCTGATCTCTATATCTCTTTCTAGAAAAGAGGGTTTTAGGAGATGCGCCGTGTACCCGATTATGTTTCTCTCTAGAATTGATGTGTTCTTACGTGAGGAGCGGAAAGGTTTTAAGAGGTATACGGGGATTTCCCGCCACCCGAGTTGGTCTCGTTCCCGCCCAAACGATCTCTCTTGGACTGTTCCCGCCAAATTATGCCTCGGCTCTGACCTGTATTTTTGGATTTTTTAAAAATTAACAAAATAACTTGATGGTTTTAGTTTTTACAAAAACCATAAGTATCAAGATGGAAATTCGGCTCAGTACATTTTTTTTTGTGTGTGCTGAAATGTTATCTCGGTTCCATGATGTTTTCAATTTTATTAAGAAAATCGTGTAACCGTTTGATGTGATAATTTTTTTTTACTGTGCCGAGATGAGGACTCGGACCACCCTTTTTTATCACCGTGCTGAGATAGGGGCTCGGCCCAACCTTTTTTTTTCACAATTTCCCTCTCTATGCCGAGTTGTCAATTCTGCACAAAGTTTTTTTTTTTTAATTTTAGCCATTTCGATTCGAAGATTGAGTGGAATTGCTGAAATTATGTTTTCTTTTTTCTTGTGTTGAATTGAGTACTCGGCCCAACAAATTTTTAATGATTTTCCCCTATGCGCTGAATTTCCAATTCGGCACATAGGGTTTTATTCTTTTTTTGGTTAAAAATAAATTTCTAATTGATTATTAATCCGGAACAAAGAAAAAACTAGTGGGCCGAAATATTATTTCAGCACAAGAAAAAAATATGACGAAATAGGACCAGAATGGCAGAATAGTATAACATGCATTCCAAGCTGAGTTCAAGTCAGGACATGCAGCTTTTGATCAACGACGTTATCAGTAGTAAAGATTTTGTTAATGTTTGAGTTGAAGGGTTATTTGCAAATTACAACTATGTTTCTTATTTATATACAAATCGCACACCCGATTCTTGAATTGCCATCAATAAGAACATTAAGCTGTGTAATTTGTTTTTTGTTAAATTCGAGCCTAGAGAAATAAATAAACTGATCATGGAATAGGTGCGGATTTTGATTTCAATATGTTATTTTTTTCACATAATGAATGTCGTGGTTGGCGTTATTTGCAAAAAGTTCAAATAAATACTGGGTGTTTGCTTCGTGCCTATAAAAATGACGGGGGTCATTGGAAAATTCGCTACCTTACTTGGGATTTATTTGCAAAATTTCTTGTATTAGCAGTCCTTGTAAAAATCGATGCCTATTCAAATGGTAACAAATTACAAATGTATATATCCAGCTGAGACCAAGAAGCCCATATGGCGGCCCAGCCATGCTGTTTGAACCCCGCACGAAATGGATCAGTCCGCCCAGGTTTGAGTTTAGATTCAAAGGAATCCAGCAAGACGTGATACCTACTATCTCGGAAGAGTAGGCTGTATGAAAAAGTTACTGAGTTGGATTCACGCGGTCTCTGAAATACAGACCTAGATAGAGTTTTGAAAAAACAACGTCAATAAATTATTCACAATAGTTTATTTTTACAAACGCTTGATACCAATCAAGACAAAGTACAAATTTCGTAATCTTTTATACGTGCATAGAATAAATGATATCGATGATATCTATTGGTTTTATTTTGTAATTTGAATTTTCAATTTGAAGTTATTTAAGTTTTAAAATAAAGGAATAATGGAGATATCAAAAGTGGAGGTCTTTGAATCCTACCCATGAAAAATAATCTTTCCTAATAATATATTGATAATCATAAGTGTTCAGCCAATTATTTTTGTTCACTTAATACTTCCCTTTTTCTTTAAGATTCGTGATTTCTTGATTAGATTGAAAAACGTTAACAAAAGAATTGTCTCTGCTCTCAATGTTATAATTTGGGCGTTTAAAATAGCGAATTTTTTCTTATAAACCATAATTAATTTTTTTTTTACGAAACTAACACGATTACTTTTTTTTTTACAAAAAACATAAGAACCGAAATGCCATTTCGGTCCACTATTTTTTTTTATTTCCAACCGAAATGTCATTTCAGTCCGGTCTCCTTTTTAGATTTTTTGTGGTACTGATTTTTCAAGTTTTCCTATAAGCCGACACAGAAAATCTAAAAAGAAGACCGAACCGAAATGACATTTCTATCCAGAATAAAAAAAAAATGGCGGACCGAAATACCATTTCAGTTCTTATAGTTTTTGTAAAAAAAAGTAATTATGTTGGTTTCGTAAAAAAAAAAATTTTAATTATAGTTTATGTTTAAAATAGCAGCCGTGGATATGAATTCTGGATCGTGCGGCTCACGAGTGTCGCTTGAGCCTCACAATCACCAATCTTGTCAGTGACGCTGTCGCTGCTACTCCATGTGCAAGTATTGCCAACAGCTGTACCAAACTCATTCGCACTAAATCGGTGGGCACCGTTTACAATCGCTCAAGGCAATGTCCCGAAAACAGGGTGCGGATTTAAACAGCATAAAATTGACTCAATGCAGCGATCAGGTGAGAGAACTTTTTTACTTGGACCATTATGTTCATGTTTTAAAAAGGAAACTTTTATAACAGCATATTAGAAGACCATAAATATTAATGGAGCATCACCTTTTAATGGAAGTATTTCTTCAAATAAATTCAAAGATATACATATGAATTGAGAATATTGTATTTCTCTTTTTATTGTTACAAATCAAACATTATTTTTGCTAGAAAAAACGATCCGTGTATTTTATATTAAATATTTAATTTCTACATTTGAAATTTTATATCCTGATTTTTGTCGTTATTTTTTTTTTTCAACATCATATAACAACAAATCTGATTTTTATATACTTTTTTTTTGTACAATTCAAATTTTCTAACCGGGTACTGTTTTGTTGTCTTTTCCTTCTGATTTTGTGAACTACATAATTAATTATTGAAGATGAGAAGGGTTCCAATGCCTCATCTCCTCATACCTCATCCATACCTCATGTTATATATCTCCATTTTCAAAGTCTAAACTATCGATCCGACCGTTCAACATGATATTCATACTAAAATATGCTTGGGGATGAAATTTTATAATTTTTGCAATTTTTTTACTATTTTTTAAGATAGGTACAAAATCACTGTTTTTTGAATGGTCCAGATACAGTGATTTTGTACCTATCTTAAAAAATAGTAAAAAAATTGCAAAAATTATAAAATTTCATACCCAAGCATATTTTAGTATGAATATCATGTTGAACGGTCGGATCGATAGTTTAGACTTTGAAAATGGAGATATATAACATGAGGTATGGATGAGGTATGAGGAGATGAGGCATTGGAACCCTACTCATTGAAGATACGCATACAAGTAGATCATGAAGTAAATAAGTTGATTTCAAAAATAAATTTTAGGACTGCATCATGCCTTTGTTTTTCTTGATCGAACTATTTTCTCAAGAATCAGTTCTACTAAACGAGTGTATTTTTATTTTATTTTTTATATCAAGGATGAGTTTAACAATAGATCAACCAACATACCGCATATAGATTTTGAGCCGTTACAGTCTATAACGTAATAGCATAAAAATAACAACCATTATTTCTAAAAACTTTATTTTAACACCAATGAGTAGATCTTTGCGAGTTTCGTACTTGAAACCGAGTAAATTCAAGTTTTTCGGCCTCTTGTTCAAATGAAATTGCCGACTCATCAATATTCATCTATTAAACAAAAAAAATAAAGCAAGAAATCAAATGACCTATTAAGATATTGTAGAAAATTATTTTTTTATTATTATGCTAGACTTTCAAGCATCAAAATTTAATTAAATTTGCTTAAAAAATATATGCTTAAAAATAAAAGTTCCGTTCTCATCAGTTTCGTCCACATTTTGATGAGAGAAACTAACACTTGTTACCTTCGAAAATAAACTTAGTTATATATTTTAAATTACCTTTGATTTGAGAATTTCTGAATGAAGAAGAGAGAAATAGCGCACTCAAAACATGAATTCGTTTTTTCTCGCAGCAGCTTTTTTTGGTTCAGCCAAAAATACCAATTATGATTGACGGCCAATTAAAGAAAGAATTATCAATTGATTCTTGAGAAAATAGTTCCATCAAGAAAAACAAAGGCATTTTCGCAAAAGGGAACGAAATTATTATATATACTGAATCAAAAGACCATGTTTGATATCTAATGAAGCGGAAATTTTTTATCTATAGAAATTATTAAAAACAGACGGACAGAAATAGAAAAAATGTTTTATTTCTAATAAATATAGAAAGATTGAGTTTATTGAGTTTGATTCGAATATTATGGATCGGACTCAATGATTCATGTCCAAATCATATGTGGATCGGACAGTTTGGATTCAAATTCAAAGAAAAAAAAAATTGGATCTGAATCATTGAGTCCGAATCATAATATTTGAATCGGACTCAATGAACCTAATCTTTCTATTTTTATTAAAAATGAGAGACTTTTTCTATCTTTAACATCTGAATTTAATAATTTCTAAAGATAAAAAAATTCCCAATGAAGCGACCCAGTACAAAGCATTCCGTTACAGTGCGACGCACGCAACGGACTCTAAATTGGATGACAACGGATGTAAACGTTCAGCAGTTCTCAATGAGCAAATTTTTTGTACAGCGAGTACGATTGACTTCTACTCAAGAAAGGAATTTTGCCATTAAAGCAAACTTTAGTAAAGCTTTGCCACTCTCCCCAATGGCCCTTATTAGATACTTTTTATTTATTACTTTTCTCACCCAATTCACATTTTTATTTACGGGGGAATTTCAAGTATATCCCTCAAAAACTTCAAAACTACATATTGCCCCCCTTTAAACTTCAAAACAAATTTACATATTTTATTGTCTTTTATATTTAAACTTATTTTAAATTTATAAAATATCTATTTTACCTTTTATTAAGAACATAAAAAATATAGCTTGTTTAAGAAAAATACCGGTCTTATATTTGATTAGTTTTCAAGGACAATTATAAAGAATAAAAAATACAATGGATATCCGGCAATGTTCTAAATAGCTAGTTATAGCTACGCTATAGCTTTTTCGGACCATAAAAGCTAAGCTATGAGATAAAAGTGCGCTAATTTAGCTACGACCGCTATAGCTGTAATAGCTGACCGTATTACCGCTACGCGCTATTGCTACCGCTATGCTACATGAGCTTTTTTTTTTTTTGCAATTTACATAAACCTCTATTCTTATTTCTGATGCCACATGGTCTATTATGATAAGTATGCTAAACCGAACTATTTGCTTCTTTTCCTATTTATGATTTAGTCTCTCATTCTATATCGGAACATATTCAAATATTAATTCTTCCTTTTGCCTGCTCTTCGTCTAGTATTCACTCGTGAAATTATTACCGTTTGTTTCAATTGAAAGCTAATTTTGATTATTATAATGTATAAAATGTTCAAATAGGTATACTTCATTTCACTTGTAAAATTAATTACTCTTCATCTATTATAATCTGTAATACTATGAAGTATGAACTATTAAATAATGTTACCTTATAGATTATTTTTTCTTCTTCTTATTTGCATGATTGAAAAAAGTATAAACTTAGATTAATTGTCATTTGAATGTTACCCCAATTCTCCAATATTGATCATGTTGATAATTAGTAGAAATATAGAATATAAATTTTGAAAAGAAAAGAAAAACGCTATGTACGATAGCTTCTGCTATAGCTATGCTATTCGCAATAGTTTTTTTTTGTCTCCCCGCTATGTCGCTATAATCACCATTTAGAACCTTGATATCCGGTTTAAGAGAACAAAATGGATATTTTATAAAGAGTGAAGGGTATAATGGGTATCTTATAAGATTGATATTTTTCTTAAACAAACCATAATTTTTTATACTTTTAATAAATGATAAATATATATTTTATAAATTTAAGATGAGTAAATTTGTGAGTTTTGAAAGTTTAGAGGGAGAAATACGTAATTTCAAAGTTTAGAGTAAGAAATGCGTAATCTAAAAGTTTTTAGAAATATATGTGAAATTCCTCCTTTATTGATTTGAGAGTTTGTACATAAACATCAGCAATCTTTTTCTGTAGATGCTAGATGTGTTATATTACAATCCTCAGCGTAAAAGATTTTAGGGGGTAATATGTAAATATCCACAAACATGTAACTAGCTTCAAGAGTACCAGCCACTCAGACATTATTACATTTGTCGGTCGAAGGGATCCGATTTTTCATTTATTCATAAATTTTATACAAACCGATGCACAAACGCTGAAACGCCCAAGAGACCGTTGTTTTTTTCCACTTTATTTTATTTTCTTCCTCTCTCTCACTTTTTTTAACCTCTTTTTTTTTTTTTCCCATCACTAGTCAGGTCAGATCTAGAGTACAACATCATTAAATCCCGAAATACGCAAATCCCAAAACCCGCTATGTTCATAAAAAATACATCCTTCCCAAGGATTGCAACGGATTGAAGCTAACACAAATACCCAATCCGTTGTTTCTGATCTAGATTTGTCGCCATTAGCCTGTTCGTAACGGATTGAGCTCGATTTGGAGGTGACTTGCGCGAGCGATGGGGGAGGGAGAAAGGTTTCAATTGGGCACGGTTGGTGCTCTGAGTTTATCCGTGGTTTCGTCTGTTTCAATTGTGATCTGTAACAAGGCGTTGATCAGCTCGCTCGGATTCACCTTTGGTAAGTGTTAGATCTGATATTTCCCTCGTTTCTATTTTCTTTTCCTCTGTTTATTCCCATGTGTATTGCTGGGTGGATGCGGAGCGCGTATGGGGTATGGTTCGCTGCCTCTGAACTGTGAGTCAGTGTTTAGAGATGAGAGAGAGCTGTGCAATCGAGGTGCTTCTCTGTTATCCATCCATGACCAGTGATAGGAAGATGTAAGATCTGGCGGTGTGTGCTTTGTGTAGCTAAGTTAGCACCTGATCGGACCCACACTTTTCTAATACCGCTACTGGATTAGACCAATGACTGTGTTGATTTAAATTTTGGAAAAGATTCTATAAATTGAGGAAATAACCAAATCAAATGCTTACCGTTACTGGTACAACAGTGGCCATGGATAGTACCTGTAAATACTGTTATTCTTGATTGCTATATTGCAGAACCGGCCATTGGTGGCAGGTACATAATGGGGCAAAATAGAAGGAGCAGAATATAGATTGGGTACTTGCCATATTGTATTTGTACTTATTTAGTTTACTAATACGATGTTGACATGGTCCATTATGAAACGGATGCCAGCAATGATTCAGATCTTACCAATATAAGAATGTACATGATCTGGTAATTGAAATGTATATTGTGCCAAAATTTTGGCACCGATTAGAAGTCCTTTTAATAAAATAACATAGCAAACCAATCGGAGAGGATAATCAAAAGTTCACTTGACATATCACAAACCAAATTGCTTGAGTTTTGTGTGAAACTATCCCTGGCTATTCATTTCCTTCGTACTTGTTATCTTTCCACGTTTCTTTTTTAAGGAAAACAAAAATAACTCTTTTTCGAGAAATCGATGGTAACAAAAAAAAGCAACGATTATGGTAGGTATTCGAAAGAATCAGGGTGTGATGGTTAGTATCTAATTAACTTGAAAAACTGCTCTTTGCCATTTTAAATGCCCTTTGTTAATATAAACTTCCGTTGTTTCATTGTTTGGGGTAATTTATATTCGTTTATAGTAGTTCATGAGACAAGCACAGAGGTTACAGATGTATTAGCTTTTATCTGGTCCAAATGCAGATATGGGCATCCTTATCAAGTATTAGGCGGATCTGTTTTCACCCTATGCACATAACTGGTACTGTGAAAGAGTTTGTTTATGCAACTTTTGACCAGTTCCCCTTTATCACTATGATTTACATTTTCTTGCTGAAGAGAATTGAAAATTGGAGACATATGTATCCTTAACACACTGAAACGACTTCCATTATTCGTATCAAACTGATAGTGATTCATACTCAATAGACCTTCCAAATAGAAAAAATGCATGGAGAAGTGGAAGCGAATGGGTATCAAATGGATGGATGCACAAAATATGCGAATCAAGTATCCTCGGATACAACAACTCCAAATCAAGAAAAAATTATCTAATCCAGTTGACCAATCAGGAGATCAGAGATATAAACCATTAACCCAATATTTGTACAAAATCTTGCATTTGTACACATTTAGCTTTTCTTTTACCTAATTTATGCATATTGATGTCACAGCTACTACATTGACCAGCTGGCATCTACTGGTGACATTTTGCTCGTTACATGTGGCACTATGGTTGAAATTGTTCGAGCATAAACCATTTGATGCTAGAACAGTTATGGGGTTTGGGATACTCAATGGCATCTCTATTGGGCTTTTGAACCTTAGTCTTGGTTTCAACTCAGTTGGCTTCTATCAGGTAAACTGTTGAAAAATTTGGTAATGTACTTTTTCCCGAACTTTAAAATTAAGGGCAAATTAAGCCTCAATTATTAAAAAAAGCTACCCAATCTGAAGAAAAAGTGAGATATGTTGATATCTAGTACTATAATTGCCTGGAGATATGTTGATAACTAGTACTTGAGATATGTTCATAAATTCACGCTCCTTCCTGACTAAATCATTCTAAATTGTGCGCATTTCTTTTTCAGATGACAAAGTTGGCTATTATTCCATGTACTGTACTTTTGGAGACCCTTTTCTTCCTAAAGAAATTTAGGTTAGCCCTTATAACTACTTATTTGGTCTCAGAAATAGGTCTTTCTGAGATAGTTCCATAATCTTTGTTTTTTTTTACAAAATTTGACTAAAATATATAAATGCGCTGTTTGAACCATGGTCAGAATAAATAAACTGATATATAAACGCATTTTTTATTTTTTTTATTTATTGCAGTAGGAGCATCCAGCTGTCGCTCTCAGTTCTTCTTTTGGGTGTCGGGATTGCAACAGTTACAGATCTCCAGCTAAATGCTCTTGGATCAATTTTGTCTGTCCTTGCCATTCTGACTACTTGTGTTGCTCAGATTGTATCCTTAAATTATTTTTTCGTACTCATTTCCCACCTTACTGAAACCTTTTAAATCCAGACATCAGTCTTGATCTTGGTTTACTATACTGGTTTTGTAGTATGCATGTTGATTGCACCCAATGTTTTTAGTTTCTTTTTGGTTTGATTTTTTGTTCCTTTTTGAGTTTTTTTGTTTTCCATACAAGTATTGTTATGTATAACCTTTTCTGGTTCAGGATGCGCTGAGATTGAATTCCTTGGTCTTAATCTACCAAGTTATCAACACAAGTGCACAAAATATGAATTTTGTTCCGACATCAATTTTGGGAGAAATTCATCAGTTTAAGATCCAGAGATCAGAAGGATCTGTATCTACTGGTTTTTTCACATTAAAAGTAGGACCTGCTATTACAAGTCAGGCTATTAGATCTAAAATGAATGGAACGGGTCCACACCGGGTCCAAATGAGATACAAGTGGTGTGGGAACTGTGTTCATTTTAGATCAGAAGGATCATATCATAATAGTAGGTCCTGCGTTGAAGGCAAAAAGCAGCACATGAGACTCTATTCTTCTATAAAAAAGAAATTATGTCCGTTCTATTTGCAAAGCCTTGACCATATATAACAGATGACAAACACTATTCAGAAAAAGTTCAAGGTGTCATCGACTCAGCTGCTGTACCAGTCCTGCCCATACCAAGCCCTAACCCTGTTTGTCACGGGTCCATTTCTTGATGGTTTCTTGACAAACCGCAATGTTTTTGCTTTTGACTACACTCCTCAAGTCTTGGTAAGATATCAATTGTACTTTTCTGCTCTTGCTAACTTCAAAAAGTTTGGTATTTTATTTTTCTGGTCAAATTATCCTGAATTTATACAACATTACGGTACCTCCCCCCTTCGCCCCTCTTTTCCACTTGCTACTTGTGGCCTTAGATCATGAGTAGGTTCATCAATATTTTTGTGCATCATTCAACAACTCATTAATGAAACTAATTCAAGGCAATTAAAAGAACGTAGAATAGAGAGAGAAAATGAGAATTGAAAACTGATAAAAGATACAACCAAACCAAATTAGAAAGCCACAAAAAGTTTAGCATTACAAAGCAAAATGGTCATAACCGGCAACATTTAGGCTATTGTAAGTTGTAACTTTGAACAAGATACTGAACTGCTTGATTTACTCTTTTCATGTTCTAATTAACTTTTTCATTTTTATTATGCAGTTTTTTATTGCGCTTTCGTGCTTAATATCAGTCTCAGTGAACTTTAGCACATTTCTAGTGATAGGAAAGACATCTCCAGTCACATACCAGGTTTTGGGTCACCTCAAGACATGCCTTGTTTTGACATTTGGATACGTTTTGCTACATGACCCATTTAGTTGGAGAAATATTCTGGGGATTTTTGTTGCTATGATAGGGATGGTCTCTTACTCGTACTATTGCACACTTCAAACTCAACAAAAACCTAGTGAAGCATCTTCCCAGATGTCTCAGGTATATGGAAGCATTTTCATTTATACAGCCATAAAATACAAAAATCATGGATCCTCCTCAGGTCCCTGGAACATAGAACATAGAACATAGCTAGGTATTGAAGTAGTCTCAAAAGATGCCTAAACTACCAACTCCTATTTCTTTTTGCATAAATGAGGATATTAATAGTTTGACTGAAAGAAAAAGAAAATGGAGGCTAGACTTGGTATTTTCTTTTTTTCAGGTAGCCATATGGTGCTTTTTTAACATGGTTTTTTTTTTTTAATCTTTGGGGGCACACTAGTATGTAATTATGGAAAAGCGACCAGTGATTGCAGTAGGTACCTTGTTGGTCATACACAGTATCAGTATGGTTCTGGCATAGATATACTATTCGTTTTGATTTTGAGTACTTGGATTTTACTTGAGGTCTAATGGAGGCTTTTAGTCAATTGTTCTTACTGTTGCACCTTTCTATATATTTCAGGTAAAGGAGAATGAATCAGATCCTTTACTGTCCTTGGAAGGTGGAGGTGCCATGATGTCTGATGGGGCAGCCCCAAAAGCGCCCCCAAGAAATTCGAGCAAGTATATGCAATGATGTTTTATGTAATTAGGAAACACTGTATTGTTTTTTTCAGAGAGAATTATACTATATTATTACATATCCTAGAGTTCATGCGTTGAATATCCTTATTACTGTTGTTGTTAAATCCAAAGTTTTGTTGTATTTTTTTTCTAATCGGGGTTGTACAAGATATTAGCAAAGGATCTCATTCTTTATTGTATCGAATGTAACTGCTACATGATTTTGGATATTGTTTAGAAGTTATAAAGTAGTTTGCTAGATGTATTAATTCCTTGATACGATCTTTTCTTTCTTGCATTCATGAACGACACTCGGAATGAAAATGTAGACGTATCATTTTAAATGTCTGGCGTATCACTTTGCAAACCGACATTTTTATTTATACCCAAAGTTAATTACAAATTAATAAAATTGCCCAGAAGTGCCAGCTTTTATTAAAAATATCCAAATCGGCCATTAAATTATCGGTCCCTGATTTAATTTTTTTTTTTTTGAGACAAATAGTTAAAATGCTGAAATATAACACTAAAAAATTAATTTTTTTTAATATTTGTCAAATTACTTTTTTGATAGCATATTTATACTAAAATACGCTAAATTATTTGAAATTATGTTAATTTATGCTGATTTACACTAGATTACGCTAAATAACATATGAATAGGGCCGATTTTGTGTCATCTTTCATAAATCATAAAAAATAGTATAAAAATTTCAAAAATAATAAAAATTGGTATTCTACAAGTTCATTATATAACTAATTTACTGAGCTACGTAGATTGAACAATAGAAATTAAAATCTTAATCGGAAACTTCAACTGAAGTTTTGAGGCTCTTCCCTTTGTCTTTGGGTGATTTTGAATTTCGAAATCCAATATTGCGAACACTAATGCATGCGTATTTTCTCAAGCTTTCTGAAAAGTGGTCATTTGTTGAAATCGGACACTTGAGCGCTGTTTTATGACCGTTTGAAGTTTCGTTGTCGTTTTTTGCCTTCTCAGTGAAGATATCATCCCTATTCATACGTAATTTAGCGTAATTTAGTGTATTCTAGCATAATTCTACATAATTATTGTAATTTAGCGTAATTTAGTGTAATTCAGCATAAATTAACATAATTTCAAGTAATTTAGTGGATTTTAGTATAAATATGCTATTTATATATCAAAAAAGTAATCTAGCAAATATTTAAAAAAATAATTTGATTTTTTAGTGTTATATTTCAGCATTTTAGCTATTTTTCTCTTAAAATAAAATAAAAAATAAACATAATTTCAAATAATTTAGTGTAAATCAGCATAAATTAATATAATTTCAAGTAATTTAGTGTATTTTAGTATAAATATGCTATCAAAAAAGTAATTTGACAAATATTAAAAAAAATTCGATTTTTAGTGTTATATTTTAGCATTTTAGCTATTTGTCTCCAAAAAAAAAATTAAATTAAATTAGTGACCGGCCATTTAATGGCCGGTTCCCTTTTAAATAGGGACCAGCCATTTGTTTGAGTATTTTAATAAAAGCTGGCGACAATTTTATTAATTTGTAATTAACTTTGGGTATAAATAAAAATGTCGGCTTCGCAAATCATAGCACTGTTTGGGTGATGTTACTAACTGTAATGGACAATGTTACAACTTGAAAAGGCTTCTATAATGTCGGCTTCGCAAATACATAGCACTGTCGGCTTCGCAATACATTTTTAAATCACCGTCTTCTATAATGGACAATGTTACAACTTGAAAAGGTTACTGTTGGGACAATGGTTCATCTACTATTAGCAAGTACGTGTCATTAGTCAAGCATGTATTGATATTAATGTGTTGAAACTGCAGTTACACGGTCGACCAAAGAGTTCCTAGAGCAGTCCAAAAAATATTGTGATCCCAAAGGACCCAAATCTCCTCAGCATTCTCAGTGCAGTCCTTTTCTCATGGCAAGAGTGTATATCAGACATCCGAGCACAGCAAGAGAGGTGCGCTAACTTTCTGCCCTACTCTCCATTCGGGCGCCACCACCTCCACAGACCCAGAGCAGCATGGTAATCATTGGTGGGGGAGGCTGCCGGCAACCTCCCCACCCGCCCAGGGGCGGACCCAAGTGCCCCCCCCGCTGGATTTTGAATTTTAGCGGAAATTTAGTGGTTTCGACCGACTTTGCCCTCCTCTGAAATTTTTTTTGCCTCCCTCTGGATATTTGATTTGTAATTTGGGTTAAATTTAGGGTTAAAATTGAAATAAATTTGTTGAATTTTGATTGATAATTAGAATTATAAGTCAAAATATCAGAAATTATAAGTTAAAGCATTGGAAAGTATAAGTTAAGGCATTGTTTTTTATCGAGCACCCAATTGGTTAATGGATTTAAATCCGATTCGATTTTTTTTTTGCCCCCCTCCTGACGAAAATCCAGGATCCGCCCCTGCACCCGCCTCCTCTCTTCTTTTGAACAAAAAGATTCGGATGGGCCGGATCCGGCGGGGAATTGCCAATGTGATGTTGTGATGTCAATGTTTGTGTAGACGAGAGATGAATAGAGATGATGAAGTGGTTTATGCAAATGATCACAGGCAGTTGGAGAGATTTTCGGAAAAAACATGGCTTGGCTAGAACTCGACGCTTTTTAGATAGTATTTAAGGAATTTAAAGTAGGTCCGATGCCCATCGGACCTACTTTGGTTTGATGGGTGTTATGACCATCTGATCTGCATCAAGATTCGTGTGCTCAGCATCAAAATCTGTGCAAGTCTGTATCAATTTCTGTACACATAGATCTTGATGCTAATCGTACGGTTATAGAGCTAATTGAACCTAAATGTAGGTCCGATGCCCATCAGACCTACTCCTATCTCGTATTTAAGTAGTTAGGTTTGTTGATTCTATTTGTTATTGTTGTCTGAAGTATTTATGTGTTGATTTATGTTGTTATTTGAAGTGTTTGTTGTGTTGATTGATATTTCCATGTTGTCAAGTGTTGATGTATAATGATTGCACTTTCTATTTAATACAATGAGACGTGACACTCGCTGCTACTGAAGTTCTAAAAAAAGAGAGACAGAAAATACTTAGCAGCACTGCTAATATTTTCAAAGAGAGAGGGAAAGAGAGCAGTGCCTTTGTCCTTAAAGAGAGAGAGTAATTGTTCTGAATATAAAATGATGGATGTAATTTTACATTTATTTAATAAAAAATATACTTGACGACTAATGCCAAGGTTTCAGGAAAAAAAAAAAAAAGAGTAACTGTTCATCCTCTGCCAACATTTTCAAAAGAGGAGAGAGTACCTTCATTCTTGGTAGCCACTACCAAGTTTTTCAAAACAAAAATATAGTACCTTTCTTATGAACACTCTGCTGCTGAGTATTATTAGAACACTTAAATTGGGACATATATCCAACTACTTAAATCTCATCAAAATTTTGATTCTTCCTTTTTGGTGTTTAAATTTTGATTTTTCATCCTCACAGCATTTGAAATAGCAAAACTTACACATAAAGTATAACTACATGTCCCTAGTTTTAGGTGTACATCAAGGAATAAGCTATTTGGATTTGACTAAGTTCTCTCTATCCACTGAACATTTTTCCAAATTAAAAAATAAAAAAGGATCATTCAACCTTGGCAACTCCTCCCTCGGGACTAGTGTCCACTATAGTGTCTATAACGAACCTACAAAGGTTTATAAAAAATATTCAAATTTGCCTTCTGCATTAATACAGTTTTCAAAGTTTCTACAGTGACCCTGTAAAACCTCAAAGTATCGAGCATAAATTGCACGTATGAAACATTCTTTGCACAATTTAAACACAGTACCTAAACTAGCCTTTCCTGACTTTTTTTTGTTTCTTCAATTATGTGAGGAGTGGTGGTTGGTCAATTTTAAAAAAATAGGAAATAGTATATAATAATTTTGAGGTTTTGCACAGTGCACAAGGAATTCCTATTTAAATTAAAATTGAAAAGCAAACAAAAAGAACAGTAAAAAGACATACTTCTCAAGCTTATCTTTGGATGATTGTAGGACATATATTGCAAGAATAAAGGACAAAATAAGCCCTGCAAAAGAACCATTCCAAATTCAGATACATGTTTGATTAAAGAAAAAGAACATGAACTTTCAATTTAAAATAACTACAAGCAAAATAAAGCAAGTTTCAAGATGTAAATAAAAGGTATGCACTATTTGTTCCGAACTATTTAATTTCTTGATTAATTTTAGGTTTTTCTTAATTTGTTTACATTTGTCTTTTTCTTTTTACACGCTGTCCGATACCGCTGGCAATGCTAGCAGTAGTAAAACATCTCTACATTGCCAGCGGTATTGTACCTGACCCCAATGTAACTCAAAGTCCGGATCCCCTGATGTAACTCAAAGCAAATCGGACAGCCAGGATGCAAACTCAAAATTTGAGGTACCTTAGGTAATATGAATTACATGCACACATAAATGGATAAACCCTTAACCCAAAAACCTAAAGCCGAAATTGATGTACATCCTTATCGGGCTTCAATAGAGAATGGAGTGTGTATCCTCTGAGATATCTCAACTTTTGCGTGACCGATAAGAACGGGCCAGTATTATTTGCGCTTTGAGATTTGTGCTGAACTTATTTGAATGGTTGAGATTTTCCAAAAAAACACTCAAAATTTGAGATATCTCAGAGGATGCGAATACGATCTTTTAATTTTTATTATTTACTTTTATGGGTGTTTTAGCCTTTTTTTTGTTTCAGAACTTTGCTGAGACAAAATCATACCAGATCCAAAAAGCACGTAGAATCCACCAGCAACATCTATTTCTGATGTCTCCTCCCTATATTTAAAAAGATTATTCACATCGTACTTGTATTTTTAAAAACCGAACCAAAGCAGATGGCATTACTATACCAACTGGCACGTACTTACCAGGACATAAGCAGCCTTGTAACAAGATGGTGTCATCAAAGCCATATCTAAATAGAATAAAGCACTATATTTGTTACAAACCCCCGCTAATTATAATTCCCAAGCAAACAGTTCCCCCAAAAAAGGACACAATTCTGTACCAGATCTCACAGGTATAGCACCAGGACTTAAGAATGTTACCTTTGGAGATATCAAACTTACCAAGTGTATCTGACAATGATGAATTTAGGCCATTGCTCAGGGCTCCAAAAATTCTTTTTTATGTCTTGATGCATCTGTATATCTTCTCCCAAAAAAAAGAAAAGAAAAGAAAAATTACATAAAAAAAAGGGTTAACAAAACAAAAAAGATGCGCAAGTAAAGGCAAATGAACCGTACAATGGTGAGGCATGTCTATTACTTTAGCAGTGACTCCATGTATATCATTTCCAGAGTATTTCTATAATTTGAAATCATAAAAAGATGCATTAGGAATAGTAATAGAGAAACAAAAAAAATATCAGATGTTCTTCCATCTGAACTGAAAAGTTGACCCCTTGGCCCTTGAGTGTATGTATTCCGCATAACATTCCATGAGTATCTAATAAAATTTGAAACAAAATACATTAAACTAGAACACGAAGAATAGACAAGATTCTTCCATCTGAACCAAAAAGTTTGATTCTTTTGAGAGTATATATTGTACATAGATTTCCCAGGGTATCTACAAGATTCGAAACCAAATACATTGAACGATCAAAGGGTCAAATTTGCCAGTACTGTTCTGGACCAAGAATAATCTAGTATCTACCTGGTACTGGGACAATCACAGCGGCATCATATAAAAAAGATCTTACCAAATGAAAGTCAATCATGGGTACTTCTGGGCTCTTGCGGTTTATTACATAAAGCCAGGGCACATACACTTTTTCATGCCCTATTTGAAATGATCTGCATTTTTTATCTTATATTAAGACTATATATAATAACAGGATTGTTCTTTTTTATAAAATTTATTTCATTAGCAAGTCATAAACCAAGCATATTAACGGAAGATATTCAATGCACCCTTTGAACAACATATTTATCAAGGATATCCTACAAAATGAAAAATATCCAGTATGCCCTACAAAAAAGGTCAATTATCTCCTCATATGAAACATACCTGTATTCTTTTAAAAAATGACACGGAATACCCCTAAAACTCACATCTAAAAAATGTACGAGGTAAGAAGTGGATACACTGGGCACATTTTTTCAGAAAATAGAAAAAGGGTAAAATGGGATACTACTTTGTTTTCAGAGAATAATTCTGTGTTTCCAGGGTACATATGGAAATTTATTATTTTAAAGGTACAAAAAAAAATGAGCAAACAAAAGGAAATTGGGGAGCTTACAGCTTGTAAGGATCAGCACCAGTGAAACCAACTGGTTTGGGAATTGGCATCAAAACCTATTAAAAATTCAGGTCATAATATAAAGATTGAGGAACATGTAGAAAATAAGCACTTGAGATAAGTATGGGATATTACATAGGGCTTTACAGACTTGCAGAATAATTTAAAAATTGTAATCTAGGGTTAATTATATCACAGGCAACAATCTTTAACAATTTACATGAAATATAATTAATATTAAAAAATACCTCCTTATTGACTGCAAATACGGGGCAATAGCGGCCCACTACGTCATGCCATACAGTTCGTGACTGTAATCATAAAAAAAAGCATATATAAATTAAACCTGGATAAAGGAAACTACTAAATTTTCTTCAAGTATTGGCGGAATACCACTTACTCCTTTTTATTTCCAACAAATATGTAAAGGCAGGACCACGGTTCCAATATGTTGTGCTTACCAGTGGTATTCCCGGGAATAAGCAAAAGATCATTACAGAAATACAAATATTTATTCCCATCTGCTTAATTATGTTAGACATAATATGGGAAATAATTGCAGAAGATTCAAATCTTAACACAACTCACAAGACTAAAAAGAGACCTACACTAGCATGGTTTATCTCCCAACCAAAGCACTATGCTTACATGCTTTTATCATCGACATTATATCAGTAAGTGAAAAACTGACTTATTCCCAAGTTAATTCATAAATGACGACTGACGAGAACAAGGCAAATCAGTCCTGTTCCAGCCAAAATTCCTCAATTAAACAATACCCGAGCGAGAGTATTATTCTAATAAATCACTAGAAACCTAATTCCAGTATTATTCTAGCTTTATGCTCTAATAATTTATTTTGTAACTCACCCCGTGATATTGACCAGATCGGCTCATGGGTACAAGCTCTCCAGGCCTATACGCGAGCGAGAGTGAAGGGAGAGAACAGATCCATACGAGGAATATGAAAATAATTGGTTGAGTTGCACGGGAGTGAGAAGAACAGCGATTCCTCGCCATGGTTTGGAAAATCTCGCCAAAGAGAACGAGTGAGACGAGAGGAGCTGGGGAGAGACCTTCGGAATTTCCTGAAGGAAACTTCCATTCTAGACCCTATATTTTATGGTATTTGAAATGGGATCTAGCAACTTTTCTATTTAATGAGAAAAATGTCACATGATACCACTGCCGTTATTACGCCGAAATTTTTATTAACAGAAATTAAATAATTTAAATATCGAGATTAAACAACGCTTTAGACTTTTTTCCAAAAGTAGGAATTCCGTTGATTTTCGTAACGTCCAGAGGCCGTTATCGTCCATAACGGCCCGATTAGCGATCTGATTAGCAGTGTGGAAATGCAAATCTCGGGCCGTTGTTGTCCATAACGGCCAGCCTTTTCTCCGAAAAAAAAATAAAACTGCGGCCCGTTACCGACGATAACGGCCTGGAAAACTGCCGAAAAAATAAGAAAAGCCCGGGCCGTTATAGACGATAACGGCCAGAGGAAAAATTGGAAAAATTCAAAAATCCTGGCCGTTGTTGTCCATAACGGCCAGGTCCCTATATCCTTTCTCTCTGTCCGCTCTCTGTCTCCTCTCCGCCGAAGTTAGAGAAAAAAAAAAACGGAAACGCGCGGAACTTCGCCTCTGCTCTCCATCCAGCGCCAAAAAAAAAAGAAGCTGCTGGCCGTTGTTCTCCATAACGGCCAGGCCTTCCTCCACCTCTGCGGCCAGCAGCACCAGAACTGCGACAGGACAGCAAAAAAAAAAAGGTTTTTTTTTTTTTTTAAACTTAGTAAATTGTTATGGTTTAATTTGTTGTGAGAGTTATTGCTAAGTTTAATTCTGTGTAATTGTATCAAAATTTTAATTTTATGAGAAATTGTACCAAATTAGGTTTAATTCGTGTGAAATTGTATCAAATTGGGTAAAATTAGGTTTAATTTGTGTAAAATTGTACCAAATTAGGTTTAATTCGTGTGAAATTGTATCAAATTGGGTAAAATTAGGTTTAATTTGTGTAAAATTGTATTAAATTAGGTTTAATTCGTGTGAAATTGTATCAAATTGGGTAAAATTAGGTTTAATTTGTGTAAAATTGTATTAAATTAGGTTTAATTTGTGTGAAATTAGGTTTGATTTGTGTGAAATCGCATCAAATTTTGTGAAATTGTATCAAGTTAGTTTTAATTTGATATGAAATTGCTAGGTTTTATTAGGGTTTAATTTTATGATTTCAGTATAATTTTGTGCAATTGCCTTAGCTTAGTTTTAATATCGAAATTTTGTACCAAATTGAGTGTATTTTATTTTTACATGTTGTTGTATACTTTAGTTGGAGTTGATCAAAATACTTGTGTACATTCATGTGTGTTCAACTCCTTATAATACTTTTAAATTGCATATGAATTAAATTAGTATAATGTGTGTTCAACTTCTTTTAGTTTTGATGTTTAAGATAAATTATTTGAAATATTATGCATGATAGGATGTCAAGCAGCCGCGGTCCGAATGACCCTGACATTCAGGATGCATATGAGGCACCACCAAATCCAAACTTGCAAGCAGAGAAATTTAGCGAATTGTTATGGATGCCGCATGCACAACATAAAGTCTCGCTGTTCTCTGATACCGTAAGTTAATCAATGAGTCATATTATATCCAAAATTCACAAATTTTTTTATAAAGAGATATAAATGTTTGAATTACAATATGTTATTTTAACCAAATTGTATAACAATGACAGGATTATAACGGGTTGGATGTTCGAGGGCATCGATGTGTGATTCCATACCACGCGGAGTGTGCACCATACTTGTGTAGGCTCGGTTTGTTTCAGATTTCTCGGATGGAATCTATAAATATTGACAAATGGCTTCTCGCTGGCCTCGTTGAGCGGTGGAGACCGGAGACGCATACTTTCCACCTTCCCGTGGGAGAGATGACGGTGACACTGCAAGACATTTCATGTCTATGGGGGTTGCCAATAAAGGGTGCACCGGTGACCGGTTTTGCAGACTTTGATGCGTACCACTTAGTGGATCGTCTTCTTGGAGCTGGGAGTGCAGAGGCTGTGCTTAAAAAGAAAAAGAGATCGGGAGTGTATGTGACATCTGGGTATTCAATTTGCCTGAAGAAATTGCGCAATCATTTTCCTGTCATGCCAGACCATCCTATAGCGGAGCAGGTACGCCAGTACACTCGGGCTTACGTACTGGACTTGTTTGGGTCTGTAGTTTTTGTCGATTCTTCTGGAGATTCGATTCCGGTCATGTATCTGCAATTTCTCGACAATCTTGACGCAGCAGAGCAATACAACTGGGGTGGTGCTGTTCTAGCACTACTCTATAGGAGCTTGTGTGTTGCCGTTGAGCGCAAGACAAAAAGTATGTATGGACCTGTTCTTCTTCTGCAGCAGTGGTGTTGGTGTAGATTACCGACCGGCCGTCCTTATCCCGTAGGCGGATGGACTCCAAATTGGGGCTCCCCGGATTTAGCCAAGTAAGTAAAGAAAATGTATTATATTTTTTAATTTGTCGTTTATTATGTTTGGGGTTGATTATGAAATTTTTTATTGCAGGTGTCCTGCAATCGGAGAGATGTGGTGCTGTCGCCATGATTACAAGCAAGCTCACAATCGAGCTGGAGTTGGTTACTTCCGTAGCCAATTGCAAGATCTAGAAGATTACATGGTGAGATGGGAGCCTTACAAGTCTTTGTTGGATGAGATTCCGTGTCGGTTGCCGGCACGGGTTCACGAGGAGAGCGATGTGTGGTTAGCTGGTGTGCCATTGATACACTTCTGGATAGTTGAGCAGTACTATCCTAATCGGGTGATGCGTCAGTTTGGGTTTGCGTATGTCATCCCACCCGCACCGCCGTTGCATGAGCATGATTAACTGTTTTGATGAATTAGTCTGTACAATAACGAATAAATTACATATAATTTATTATTACACGAATGAACAATAAATAGTAATTAATTACCCTACACAATAGTTACTAAGAATTAAAACTAGTAAATTTTTATAATATTTTTTCCAATCAGTAAATTAAGAACCCTCAACATGAGCATGATTAACTGTTTTGATGAATTAGTCTGTACAATAACGAATAAATTACATATAATTTATTATTACACGAATGAACAATAAATATTAATTAATTACCCTACACAATAGTTACGAAAAATTAAAACTAGTAAATTTCAGTGTTCTAAATAGCGCGCTATGGCGGCGCTATAACGCCGCTATAGCGTTTTTGGACCCCAAACGCTACGCTACGACATCAACATGCGCTATTTGCGCTACGGCCGCTATAGCGGCCGCTACAGCGCTATAGCGGTCTGCTACAGCGCTATTTGCGCTATACAATATGGGTTTTTTTTTTAAAGCAATTTATATGGGTTTTAAATAAAGATAAAAAAAATCTCAAATCGAAATTGAATTTGTTGCTACTTGCTACAAATAAATCAATTTGAAATTGGGAATAGAAATTGAAATTTGAATAGAAAAAAAGTCCAAACCGGAATTAAAATTTGAATAGAAAAAAAAATAGATTATGTCATGAATCATGATACTTAAGATATTTTTAATAGGAAAAATCGATAGTTTATGATATTACTATGGATATTTTGAACCGCAACTTGGACTTTGTACGGGTTCAATATGAATATTATAATTTCTTAATTACTTTGGTGTTATTTATTGTTCTATGAGACCTTAGATAATGTTGATATTTAGTACAAATATTGAATATACGAAATGTAAAAAAAAAAAAACGCTATTTGGAATAGCTTCCGCTATAGCGACGCTATTCGCTATAGCTTTTTTTTAGCCTTCCCGCTACGACGCTATAAACGCTATTTAGAACCTTGGTAAATTTTTATAATATTTTTTTCAATCAGTAAATTAAGTACCCTCAACATGAGCATGATTAACTGTTTTGATAAATTAGTCTGTACAATAACGAATAAATTACATATAATTTATTATTACACGAATGCACAATAAATATTAATTAATTACTCTACTCAATAGTTACTAAGAATTAAAACTAGTAAATTTGTATAATATTTTTTCTAATCAGTAAATTAATTAAGCATACAATAACTTATTTATTTATTTATATTGCAATTTATTTGATATTAACATTACTATTTTTTTTAATCAATTAATACCATGCATAATTAAATTCATTCAATATAAATTACAAATCTAAATACATGACAGATAATTTAAAATTTTACCTTCTATATAGAGTCTTTTGTCAACCAATGTCTGGATAAGATGTACTCGTCGTCTCTTGTCGTACGTACTCCTCTCTTCTTGTGCATGTATGTATAGATGATTTCTTATTTTTAAGGGAAGCAATGAGCAAAAAAATTTTTTTTTTTTTCAACAGAGACAGAAATATATGAGAGGATGCTATTTTTGGAAAGTATTTTAAGAGACTTACGATTTTTTAACAGACATTTGGAGTTATTTATAGTGATCTAGACGTTATGGACAATAACGGCCAGACTTAAACTTTTCTTCCGGCTGGACCCTGGCCGTTATGGAGCATAACGTCCAGATTTGAACTTTTCTTCTGGATGGACCCTGGCCGTTATGGAGAATAACGTCCCAAGATTTCACTGTGCTGCCGACAGCCCGTTGTTGTCCATAACGGCCAGGATTTTTGATTTTTTTCCGGTTTTTCATCTGGCCGTTATGGTCTATAACGGCTCGGCCTTTTCAATTTTTTTACGCAATTTTCCCAGGCCGTTATCGTCCATAACGGCCCGCATTTATTTTTTTTTCCCCCTGGCCGTTATGGACAATAACGGCCTTCTTTTTTTTTTCCCGCCAGCTTTGTTTGGTTCTTTGTTCTGGATTCTGCGGGGGTTAATGAAATCGCTAATCGGGCCGTTATGGACGATAACGGCCTCTAGACGTTACGAAAAACAACGGAATTCCTACTTTTGGAGAAAAGTTTAAAGCGTTCTTCAATCTCGATATTTAAATTTCTTAATTTCTGTTAATAAAAATTTCGGTATGATTACAAAATAATTTAACTTGTCAATATAATAAATAATTATCTTTCTCAGATCTTATAACTTCAGCAAAAATTCGGTATTATCGATTTTTTTATTAATAGAAAATAAATAAATAAAATATTGAAATAGGGTATAATTTGGTGAATTTTAAAATATAGGAAGAACGGGATGGTTTATTTTGTACGCCGAACATAATAAACCATTACGTCCAGCTAATTCCGTCTCTAACCACGCAAATTTGCTAATTAAAAAAAAAAATTTCCTGAACGAAATTAGATGGACGTGATGGTTTATCCCGTATGGCAACGGGATTAACCATCTCGTTCTTCCTATATTTCGAAATTTCACCAAATTATACCGCTATTTCGATATTTTATTTATTTATTTTCTATTAATAAAAAAATCGGGATAAACTCGTGGCAGTTCAAAGTGCTTCGGTGAAAACTCAAAAAAATATAAATATTCAAATGTTAACAGAATTATATAAAAAAAAATTAAGTATTTATAAAAAATATTTATGTTAGATTTTATTGTATAAATAGAGTAAAATTTGTACTGTAAATTGACCTTCATTCTTAGCATGGAGATTTTATATGATTGATTCCCATTATATATTTGACCTTCATAGTTTGAAAATCTGGCCCTCGTCCTGAGTAGATAAAACAAAAAAATGACTTACTATTGAAAATAACTAACTAAATATTTATAAAATCAACATATATATTAAAAAAAAATTACTAGATATTCCCAGCCCAATGGATACAATGAAAAACAATATATCTAAAACCCAAGGTCCAGATCCAACGGTTTGACATAAATACGAAAACTGATTTGGACCGTCCCCCTCGAAAAATGTTATCCATACCTAGAAAACTGATTTGGACCATCCCACTCGAGAATTCGGATCCAGTGAAGTAACCCAACTTTTGAGTTTTAGATCGGGACCGTCTGATTCAAATCTGCGAAAATTCATCCACGAAGTGAGCGCACACATTCCGATGACGAATTCGAATCGGACAGTCTCGATCCAAAACCCAAAGATTGGGTTACTTTAGGGGATTTTGGACACACTCGAAAACACCATCTACGCTGCAAAAGTGTCTGAAGCACATCGGGGGGGGGGGCACGGACAAGTATCCTCTGTAGTACTGCACAAGGGGGCCCACTACTTTACAGTCCAGATGAAGTAAAAAACGGTGCCTATTTGGGATTCGAGATTAAATAAAAAATGGTGCCTATTCGGGATTCGGGAAGGGGCAGTATTATTTGTGCTTTGAGATTCGTGCAAAGTTAAAAAAAAAACAGACCTGATCCAATTACTCCACGTAACAGTACCTCTGTAGTACTCCACAGGATACGAATTCGGGGAGGCACACGGTAATCTCAACCCTACGAAAGTGCCTTGAGGACATTATATCTGCGTAAGCGTCTAAAGCGCATCAGACGGCCGAGAACCTCCGAAGCAGTAAAAAACAGAACAATGAATTGCAGACAAAAACACTAGCAACTTACGGGCCGGCCCAACAGACCCAGAAGAGAAATAGAAGACTGAACGACAGAGATTTCGTCACCTGGAAATCAAACGGTCCAGGAGCATCCGAACACTATTAAAAAAAATACTGTTCTTTCTACAGTGCGGAAAATGTTCAAAATTAATAATAAGTTTTAATAATCTACCCTTTGAACTTCTTGTTAATTTTTTGAAACATTTTTATGGGGCCCAATTTTAGTCTCTACATTTGGATAACCAATCTAGTTTTCTATAAAATTAGATCACAGCATTCCAACTTTGCCTTTATATAATATAAGTCTTATAAGAATATATCTGGATAGATTCTAAGAAGTCTTATTTTACGTTTTGGTTTCATCCAAAATAGATTTTTTTTGTAACTTCTTATATGTATATAAACTATAAAGAAATTAATATTTGATAATATATATATTCAATAATTTTACTGTATTATTTAAATTTTAAAATTGTTTATTCAATTTAGGATAAATTTCGCTGGAGGTCACTAAACTTTGTAATTTGTCATGAATTGGTCACTCAAGTTTGATTTGTCTTTTTATAGTCACTCAACTTTGTCATTTGTCCCAATCAAGTCACTCTATATTTTTTCGTCTAAAATCTTAACGAAATATTCTCATTCCGTCCAAAAAATTAACGGAATATACTCATTCCGTCCAAAATACTAACGGAATGAGCATATTCTATTAGCATTTTGGACGGAAAAATATAGAGTGATTTGATTGAGACAAATGACAAAGTTGAGTAACTAAAAATGGACAAATTAAAGTTGAGTGACAAATTCGTGACAAATTCGTGACAAATGACAAAGTTTTACTTCCAACGAAATTTACCCTTCAATTTATGAAAAAATAAAGGTATAATAGAAATAAGAAAATTAAAATATTTTATCTCTTTTTCAAAATGCAATATACAAATCTACAGTTTATTGAACAATTTGTCAACTAATTAAGGCCATGCTGTATTATATTATATGATACATGCCTAAAGGTATTATATTATGCACTGCTGCCAATCCGAAGGAGTTCGTGCCTTGCATGTCTCTCTGACTCTTCTTCCAGACTCCAGACTCCGAGTCTCCGACGCGTATAACGGTAACCAACCTGTCTCCGTGTCATGAAACCCAACCCTTAGCGGTGTGTTTGGACTTTGGATGGTGTTCCAATAGGAGTGAGGGGCGGTCCAATGTCCAAACATAACCGTTTGATCGGCGTTAAGATTTGTGCAAATCAAACGGTTCAACCATACAAAATTTGATATTGATTGGACCAATGTTATCAGAACCGAGCCGGACATCGACCCGGTAAAGTTCTGATTTGACAGTTCATTGGTCGGACCAATAGATCAACTGGTTTAACCGTTGGTTTTTTAAATACTTGCATATTTATAAGATCTAATATATATAAGATGAGGAGGGATCCAATTACATCTTTTTTGGTGACACATTTTGACACCTACCATTTTTAAAGTCCAAATAGTCGATTTAAACCGTTCAACATGATGGATATATTAAAATGTGCTTGGAGATCAAATTTTACATTTTTTTGAATTTTTTTGCTATTTATTAAGATGGTTACAAAAATCGTTGTTTTCAGACCATTGAAAAATAGCGATTTTGTAACCATCTTAATAAATAGTAAAAAAAATTCAAAAAAATGTAAAATTTGATCTCCAAGCACATTTTAATATGGTGATCATGTTGAACGGTTCGGATCGGCTGTTTGGATTTTGAAATCGCAAAATTGACCTATATAAAAAACGGTGTCATGATGTGTCACCAAAAAAGGTGTAATTGGATCCCTCCTCATATAAGATATAAGTATTATTATAAATAATTATATTTTATGTAATAAAAATTCCAATATACATATTAAACAATGTACTATAAAAATAAATTTATATATTACAAAATAATGTTTTTTATTAGAAAATAATATATTTATTGTAGCACAAATGTAGAACTCATTCTTAGAATTAGTAAAATAAAATATCATAGAATACTTTTTTGTTCATCAAAGAAATTTTATAGTTTTATACTTCATATTAAAATTGAATAACTACATAGAATTTTTTTATTTTTTTGTATTCAAACGAACATTGAGCACAGAATAATACATATTAGATCCCACTTTTTCTCCTAAAAAGTTATTGCCTTTTTTCCTCAAAAGCTTGCATCTTTTTTTTTTCAAAATTGGAAATAGATGGCTGGACACAAAACCAATACAAAACCGGTTTATTTTGGTTTAGTACTCCGGTTTGTTTATAAAATCGGACGGTTTAACTAAATATATCCGGTTCTATTGCTTGTCCGATTTTAATAGCGAACCAAATCGTAAACCTGTCCGGTTCGGTTCTGATAATAGTGGATTGGACGGCTCAATCGAATGCTATCGCCCATCAGATTCAAATATGCTGCAATCCTCCTTTCGTGAACAGTAATCCTGTTATTCCTGCTTTTCCAAATCCAACCATACAACTTTTTTCAAGAACGAATCTCGAAACAATGTTTTTCAAGAACTGTTCTGTGCACGTATCTCGAAACAATTGAACGATTAGATTCGGAAAAACAGGAATAGCAGAGTTATTGTTCATACACAAAAATAGCAACAGATTTGGATCCATCATCCATCTCTAATCGGATCCATCCGAACTCCGAAGTCATACTGGTGAACTGCGAAGACAATAATAGATAGAGAAATTGATAAAATATGCAGCGGCCCGTTTTTTAATCTTATTGTACGTGTTCGGCAATGAGACTTTACCCTCCTTAGACAGGCTTTAGCCTCCTTAACTGTTTAAGCTAGCTGAACAGTTGTGCCTTAGACAGGCTTAAAACACCTTTCTTAAGCTTCCTTAAAGCAAATTTTTAAGCCGATAAAAATCCAGGCTTAAGCACAATGCCTCCTTAGAGCTCCTCCTTAGTACCTTTATACATTATAAGCTTCATTGCTCTAAGCCTTTGTTAGTCGAACAACTCCTCCTTACCACAGCTTAAATTCTTAAGTCTCATTGCTCTAAGCCTCATTGCCGAACATGGCCATTACCCAACGGACTGGGTGGTTACTTTGAGACGGGACTCGGGAAAGTTGAATTTTGCTAGCTGTACGAAATCTTCTTTTCTTTTTTGCATATTTGAATCGGGTCAATGGGCAGTAAATTTACTAGAGATAATCTCAGTGTTCTAAATAGCGCACTATAGCGCCGCTATAGTGTTTTTGGACCCCAAACGCTACGCTACGACATCAAAATGCGCTATTTGCGCTACAGCGCTATAGCGGTCCGCTACAGCGCTATTTGCGCTATACAATATGGGTTTTTTTTTTAAGCAATTTATATGGGTTTTAAATAAAGATAAAAAAAATCTCAAACCGAAATTGAATTTGTTGCTACTTGCTACAAATAAATCAATTTGAAATTGGAAATTGAAATTGAAATTTGAATAGAAAAAAAGTCCAAACCGGAATTAAAATTTGAATAGAAAAAAAAATAGATTATGTCATGAATCATGATACTTAAGATATTTTTAATAGGAAAAATCGATAGTTTATGATATTACTATGGATATTTTGAACCGCAATTTGGACTTTGTACGGGTTCAATATGAATATTATAATTTCTTAATTACTTTGGTGTTATTTATTGTTCTATGAGACCTTAGATAATGTTGATATTTAGTACAAATATTGAATATACGAAATGTAAAAAAAAATAACGCTATTTGGAATAGCTTCCGCTATAGCGACGCTATTCGCTATAGCTTTTTTTTTAGCCTTCCCACTACGACGCTATAAACGCTATTTAGAACCTTGGATAATCTACATCATTTGTAAATCATGTCACAATTAATTATTCCTTAATTTGAATTTTGTTGATCATTTTTTTAATTTGAAAAAACCGTCGATATACATTTATAACCGAAATTTTTATTAACATTATAAAAAAATAATATAAAATTTAACATTCTGCATCTAAATTCGGAAAAATTCCAATCCTGCTTAATTCTGTGAATAATTATCCGGATCCAGACTTATTTTTCGGATAATTATTCTCCGGATTTGAGTTTTTTTAATTAAACAAAAAATGTTATGATTTATTTATTTTTTGAAATACTATATAATTTAATTTATTAGAAACACTATGTCAAATAACCCGGATCAACATTTTTCATGCCAGATTTTTGTGGTTGTAAGAAAAAAAAAAAATTTCTTTGTGTGTTATTGAAAAAAATAAAAATGTTTTGGATCTGAGTTATTGATTCTGGTTCAAAAATCATTTATAGGTAAATACAGAAAAAATTGTGGTCCTTCTATTTTCGAAAAAAAAAGAATTTTTTCTGACTTTTGTCAGACGAAATGATTTCTTATCAATTTTTATTTTCAAAATGGATACAATGTCTTAGAATTTAAATGTACTAGAAGGACCATAATATTTTCTCTATTTACTCAGAAGTGATTTTTGAACCGGAATCAATAACTCAGATCCAAAATATTTTTATTTTTTTCCCAATAACACACAAAGAAATATTTTAATTTTTTTTACAACCACAAAAAATCCGGTCTGAAAAATGTTGATCCGGGTTATTTGTCGCAGTCTTTCTAATAAATCAAAATATATAGTATTCCATCTATTTTCAAAGAAATTTATAAAATATTTCTAATATTTCAATACAAAATAAATAAATAAATCATAATATTTTCAGTTTAATTTAAAAAAAAAACTCAAATCCGGAAAATAATTCTCCGGAAAGTGAACCTTTAGATCCGGAAAATTATTCTCCGGAAAGTAAGCCCGGATCAAGAGAATTATTCTCCGGATTGGGCAGAATCAGAAATAATCCTAAAACAAGTGCAGATTGTTAAATTTTGATTTTTTTTAATATTAATAAAAATTTCGGCATTTATAACTATAGAACATGTACTGGTACAGCATCACAACATCATCAGTTGCAGCTGATGCCGAAACTGGTACTGTATTATTTTTATATATTAGAGTATAATTACTAATTAATATACTAATCAATCAAATATATAAAAATAATTCCGGTTTTATAATTTTTGGATACAATTACACTGTTGTCACAACCTTTTGTAACATTTACTTCTCAAATTTTCTATTTCTTTTTTAATATTGATCTCAATCCTTTTCAGCGTTCATGTTAAATTTGCTTCACATAGTTCTATATAAAATAATAAATTTAACAAATCTAAATTTTTGTAACGTCATATATTTTTTTAACATACATCTTATCTAAAATCAAGAAATTTTTCTTTTTTTATTTCAAGAAAAACAGCAGTTTGGCACTTTATTTTATAAGTAGATGGAAAGAAATAAATTACATCTTATGTACAGAGATACTCAATTGGTCTATTATTTGAAATTACTTCTATGTCCTTCAATAGTTAAGTAATCCCTATTATAAAACAATAAAGCATTATTTGTATTTTTAAGAATCTTGTTCAGTTGACATTATGATAGGCACTTAAGATTTAGTTAATAGTTCTATTATGCTATTTATGATTGTTTTTACATTGTTATGGGCACGTTGTGCGCCGTGTTTAATATATAAGAAATATATAGGCGATCCATCACTAGTCATAGTTAATAGTTATCAAGGCTAAATATTATGAATTCAGATCCAGTGAAGTAACTCAAAAATTGGGTTGCTGTGACCATCCAACTAAAGTGAAGCGCACATATTCCGAGAGACAAATTTGAATTGAGAGGCGATCTCGAGCGACGGATTCGATTCGGACGGTCTCGATCCAAAGCTAAAAAATTAGGTTACTTTAGGAGATCTGGACCCAAATATTATGGGGTTCATTTTCTTAGTAAAGAGATAATTTTACTTGTATCATATTTATCAAACTAAACTGAAAAAGCTCTCAAATATATCCAATCTATTGTTTTTTTTTTATGAAAAACTAATTCTAAATCATAAACTATTATTCAACATTAATTTCAACCGTTATATTAAATTAATAAAATCTATTGCTCACACCTCTTTTACCTTTCTATTTTTCCATTCTATTGTAAATCATGTTTTCCAAAGTGTGCCCTCCTATTGTATTCTCTCTGAATTCACATCACCTCAGGTTACCTGATCGAAGATAATTACGATCGTTACGATCGGACAGTTTTTTTAACATGACACGAATTTCAAAACAGACTCCCTACAGCCTCCATAAGCACCGGATTGAGTTTGGCCCAGATAAGTTTAATCTGGGCCGTCTATTTCAATTTGCTTGAGTCAGGTACCTGGGAGGATACGGATCCATTGATTCCATTCTCTCTCTCTCGTGTAGCTGACCATTTCATCAATGAGATTTTTGACAGACATTTCATCAAACACCTATCTTGCATCTTTAAAATTCACTAAATGCACCACCTTAAACTTAAAGTGAGATTCCAACGTTGAATTCAGTAAAGCAAGAAGGTCAGATACAAGTGTACGAATATATTCTTCAATTTCCTTACTCTTATTTAGAGTTAATAGTAAACGTAAACTAAAAAAGAAAAAGAAAAAGAAAAGGTTAGGCAAGAATAATTTTAATAAACTTCATCGTGACTGTCCACACAAGAACCCTTTCGATGGCAGAAAGGCTAAAAACGAGAAACAGGACAGCACAAATTGTAATTTGGGTCGTCTTTTATGTACTTGCTTGTATATTTACAATATTAATATGAAGCAGAATAAGGAAAATGAAAGTCTTTGCAAAGAAAAAGAAAAAAGAAAGATCTCTCCTGTCCTGTCACTGACTTGGCCAACCAATAGTGACAAGCCAGTTCTCTTCTTTTAGACGTGGGCACCACCAATTGTTAAAAGACATTCCTGCCCCCGCCCCTAACCCCAACACACACGCGCCAAAAAAAAAAAAAAAAAAAAAAACTCACATCTTCAAATATAACAAGAGCTGTCTGACAAATCGACTTTCAAGCGGGGGTCTTCTCTTCTCTTCTCTCTCTTCACAATGCCGAGAGATTCAAAAACATGTTTCACATGCACCCTCTTCAAACCAAGCAGAGGAGTCTTAGCTCTGATCAAACGGCCATTCGCCTCCCTCTGCTCTTTTAAATTTTGCAGCTTGCGAGAAGTAGTCGAGAAACGCAGCCCGAAACAACGTGAGTATAAATCGGTGCGTGCTGTGTTCTGGCCGTTGGTATCAATGCATGAAGAAGAGAGTGATAAATTGGGGGATCTGCCCAGCCTTAGTGCCACTGAGAGAAGCCACGAGCCGTTTCCTTCGCCGGCTACGCCTACATTTATCAAAATGGTATGTTGTTTTGCTAAAATTTATAACAAATTAATAAAATAATTTGTGAATTAGTCATGATTACATAATTAATGTAGTTCCTCAATTTCTGATTGCATTGACCACAATGTGCATAACATCAAACTAAAATGACATTTTAATGAGTTTTTACATACTACACAATTAGCTTTATTGTTTTAGTAACTTTGTTGGATTAGTTAGTTTAATTCAGCTTTCCAATGAATCCAAAAGGACAAAGATTTCAACCAAGAATAATCACTCTGATTTATACATTCCGTGCGGTGATAGGTGCGTCTAAGGCGTAGCAATAGCGAGGACACCGATGTACAGGACCCAGCTGTAGAGGCGGCATGTAGGAGCTTCGAGGGATACCTAATGGAGATGCTTCTTGAAGAGCACAAAATGAGGGACTTGAAGGATGTTGAAGATCTCATCTATTGCTGGGACAGCCTCAAGAGCCCGGTTTTTGCTGATTTGGTGTGCCGGTTCTATGGTGAGTTGTGCAAGGACTTGTTCTCTGATGAGACCGAGTCCCCCACAGTTGACGACAAACTACATTGAAATTTATTGCTAATAGTTTTGCGGTGTGAGCGTGCATGAAATTTAATTAGTTAGCCAATTTGTTTGGAGCAAAAGAATTTGGTATAATTTCTGTCACTCATGATTTTGGCTCTATTTCACTCCAATCGATATTGTTTATAGATCACTCAATATAATTTGATGGTTATAGAATTTTTTTTTTCTTTTTGCTTGAGAATATATTTCAAATTTTAGTTTTTGATCAGGAGCAGAACAGCTCCTTGTACCCTTTTTTTGTTATAATTATCCGTTGATTTAAACCTGAGAAATTAAAAGAGAATTCTATATGTAAGAAAAAGAAGTTTCAAAATGCTGCTATCAAATTGTTGTATGGTCTTAATCAACTTCAGTTTATATTAATTCCTCAATTCTGGAGGAATTTGGCTTGGCAACTTCATTGCATGCATCAAATTGTTTTATGAGAGAAAATGAATTGTACTGCGGTGCATGTTAAGGTACATGAGACCAAATCCTTGATAAATGATAACACCACTTCAAGGTCTTATTTTTCACAATCAAATTCCGGTGCTTGGAGTTGTTTATTGTAATCTAATCATCAAATTTAGCAGGATGCATATGACATAGTTTTTATTTTTATGCAAAAAATATTTCATATGTCATATGTTTGGTTGGATTTAGAATATGCTATTCGGTATTTTGTTGGGTTAGAATAGATAGAATAGTGAATCCAAACTTTTTATCTTATTAGAATAGACTATTCCTAAGAATTTTGAGATTTGACTATTCTAATAAGACAAACAAACTATTCCTGATTTGACTATTTTTGTTTTACAACCAAATATACCCATAGAGTTTGGAATTGCGCTATTTGGACATTCGGAAGATACAAATCAAGTGGATCCTGATTCTTCGTAGTTGTGGTTTGCCATAGTTGTATGTTTGGAACTGCATGTGCTATTTGACAGTTTTTTTGGGAGGTATTTTATGTGTCCTTATTTCTTCTCCAAAATCAGTAATTACATATTTATTCTGCAAAATTGTAAAAAATTACAAATTTAACATTAACTTTTTATTAATTCTTATTTTACTCTTCTTGTTTTTTCCTTCTTCTCGATCGGTACACACGAAATTCCATCATCCTCTGTCCCAATCAAGTGAATCGGTTTCAATAGCATTCCTCTTAATTAGGAGTTAATTGAGCATTTTGGATTATGGTGGCTAATGCCTTCATTTTAACATTGGTTTTCTGTTTGACACTAGACCAAAAACTGATTTTCTATTTGACATTTTTTTTTTGACATTTTTAAAACTCACTATTAAATAACAAATATGATTGTATGTTTTTATGCACTAAAAGGAAAGGTGATAATATTAAGAATTTAAGATTTATTTAAAATATCTTTAAAAGAATTGTGACACTACTATATATGTTTTTTTTTTTCTTTTCATTCTTTCTTAATATGATGCTACAAAGAATTTGAAAATTAAATTGACTGTAGTAATCCTACAATTCCTTTCCTTTAGGCTGTAATCTTACTCTTTAATTACAATTTAATATTCGAATTTCTAAATATAAAATACTGCTAATATAGTATCTAATCCAAAGAATATGTACATCTTTTTCTACTATTTTAGTCCGGGAATTTTAGTAACGGAACCGTCCAATTCGTACTAAATGGAGGGAACTCGATAGCTTCAACTTCATCAAGTATACGGCTTAACCAATTCAAACTTCAAAACACACTGCCGGACTGCCCAGTGCCCCAGTCCCTAGTTTCCTTCTCTCCACTTCGCCTCTCCCACTCTTCCCACGATGAATCTCTCAACAAAGCCCCAGCCCAAATCGTGGGCTATCAGCGTCCGATGCAGATCCAAGGGCCTTGATTTTCGCATGAACGCAGCCAATATACTTCCCAATTGGGGCAATGGTGGTGAGCGGATCTCTCTCTTTCTAAGACTAAAGCGAATGTTTTTACTGACGGTTGAATCCGAATTTGGGGACCCGACCCGGAATCTGGATTTGAAGAAGAAGGGGAGGTTAAGGAGATTTTGTGGGTCTCTCGGAAAGTTGTTTGGCCGTTGGAGAAAAGGGAGGAATAGGAAGGTCAATTTGGTAAAAGGGAAGGAATGTGGTAATTCCATGAGAGACCAAAACTGGTGTAAATATCAGGTGTGTCATGTGTGGAATAATTTCTTATATTAGTCTGTTCTTTACTTTTGTGATTTGTTCTATTTAATTCCTGATTCTGATTCATCTATCAGAAACATTTTGTATTTTTTTTATCATTTGGTCATATCTTAATGTAAGCCTCAATGACTGTCAGATAGGATCCATTACCATTAATTAGGACATAAATTAAGAGAGCAGTTAACAAAATAGCATAAAACCAATTACACAGAATTGGGATCAATGGCTAAAAAAAATTTAATTTGAACTTATGCATGGGCCTGTGACGGTGAGAAACCTAAAATAGAGATGAAAAGTAGTGATGTTATAAGTTAACCATGTATGTCTCTGACCCTGATACAGATAAAATCAAAATAGAAGGAAAAGATAAATATCTTGTACTATTACTGTGTCAGTACTAGATCAAACAAGCACTGGTCAATTTGTACTACTAACTCTTTTAAGTTTATTTTGTGTAGACTTCACTGATACCTATAATGGGAAGCCTCTCCCTCCTCTTTTACTCGTCAACACACAGAGATCACAAAGGAATACTAATCCATGCATTTTCTTACATATTCTACCTGGTTTCATTCTTCAATATCTCAATGAATGCTCAAGTTTCTTCATTTTTTATCCTGATTTTGGTTTGCATAGCTGGATTATATTTCAGCTATTTGAATTATGGGGGCTTCATTTCAAAAGCTGCTTATTTGGGTTCAAATTGGATGTGCTCATTAGCATTCATTTATCTTGTATTCTCTAAAGTAAGTCTTATCTATTGCTATATCCGTAATAGAACTTCATTTTTGCACTAAAGCTTATAATCTGAAAATCATGTTTCTTTCTTTTAATATAGTTAATTTCTTCAAGTCCTCTAATTTCAATTGAGAGGAGAAGGATGAAATGGTGCTTATTAATTATCTCTATGGTGGTGCTTCTGTATAAGGTAAAATAATTTATGTTAAACATGTGTAATGTTTGTATTTTTGACAGGTAAATAAATCTGCATACCATGCATTAATTATAATAAAATTTAGATGCACTTCTGAGATAAATTCTTCTCTAACTAGCGTACATTATAGATTCTTCTTCATTATAATTATTGGATGAATATTCTTCAAATATCGGAGTTATTATAAAAAAAATATACTTCCAACGTCCATTAATTTGTGAAATACTAATTATTTGAAGATAATAATTCTGATATAATTTGTTCAACTCTTGTGACTTTGTGTTGTACAATGAATCTTTTTGTTATAATAACGATACTTTTGTTCCAGTTAAGAAGGGAAATTCCTTCGTATTTGATAAGGATAGCATTCTATGGCTCTCGTGCTTGGATCTCAGGCTTGCTTCTTACTACACAAGCCTTATTTCAGACTGTAAGCCTAATTTTAGTATTATTAATCTCTTCTTAATTTAGATTCTGTCAATAAAAAGTATTTTATAGTTTAACAAAATAGTGATGGTTACTTGTGCTGTTGTGCATCATATAATTTTATTGTATCTATCTTTTTTTAAGCAATGCTTATTTTGACCTAATATGTGTTTAGTCATTAAGCCATTTTGATATAAAAAATCATCCGTGTTCGTACTTGTTTTTGGTTAATCCAATTGGATTTCATATCTGTTGAAAATATAAGCCATATTTGTATGCAAACATATCTGTATACATATTATATCTTGAAAAAAAACATATATATATATAGACACGGGTTGACCACAAACTGATCCATATTTACGCCATATGTATTTCTTACTCTTGATGCAATTGGTACAGTATTGTTGCAGAACCCAACTTTGAGACCATTTTGCACTAATCATTTCAGCTCCCCTTTGTAACAAAAAAACTGTAATGATGTCTTTCTTAGTATGTAATTACTAGAATTATTAAAATTTTACAGATCTTTGAGTCAAAAGGATATAATCATGCATTTGGAGCACTGTTATCTTCAGCATACTTTTGGGGAAAGGAGATGGCTAATTATTTGGTTCCTTTATTACAGGTGCACATACCAAAAAATATATATTTTAGCACGTGAATACGACTATTTTTATCAGATTTAAGCATTCTCAAATAGAATTATTGCTTTTTCAAAAAAAAATATTGCTTTTCCGCATGACACTACTTGCTTATGTGAGGGATCCAGTACTCATGTTTTCTTTCATTACACCACTGGTGTCCGTATTTATAGAATACAGAGGCTAGAACTCCACATTTATCTTTCAAAAAAAATTACTATAGTTTTCTTTCATTAAACAATTCAAAATCCAGATCTTAAGTGAAACATGTGAGCCATTATTCTTAACATATCTCAGGAGTAGAGCGTTCACTTCAGAAATCATAAACAGAGTTCTTGGTGTGCAAACAGCATTTCTAGGTTCATTGAAATTAACTTGGTTTGCAAACTTTTTTAGGTTCTTGTTAATGTCAAAATGAACTTCCGATTTGACAATTTTGTTTGGATGCACTAGTCTTGAGATAGAATAAGATCAATGTCACACATTTCTCCTACATTATGTGAATTTTGAATAAATATAATTAAAAAGGAAATGCAGTTATGATGGGTTATGAAACACATTAGTGCTGAATTCATCCTCTTTTCTGACATGTTTCATCTTAAAAGCTGTTTTACTGGCAAGGGGGATGAGTGCAGGGATTAGTACCTTACAATCTGTTTTACCTGGGTGAGTGATAAAACTAATAATTGTTTGTAAAGTTGGCTCCAATTAATTTATAGGTCCCTTTCATTTATGTTGTTCATAATCTCTTCAATTTGTATTTTGAAACTAATAAATTTTGCACGATTGTAAATAAGGGAAATGGTCTGGCTCTCCAAACCATCATACCCCGAGTGTGCCTCCAACTAGTTTAACTGAAAAAACTTTCCAATTTTATCTAACTTTCATTTTCAGCGCTCATATCATGTTTTTAAAGTTCAATTTATAACATTTTACAATGTTACTCGCAAGTGTTTAAATCTCTATCTGTAAATATTTAAATCTTAAATCTGGATAGTTTTAACTCTTAACTATTTTTGTTTTCAAGCCAAAAAAGAAAATATTTCTTGCACCAATTTTTTTTCTCTGATCATTCTCGTTTCCGACGATCCGTGATGAATTTTGCGAATCTAAAAATATAAAAGTTTTCTACTCAATTTTCTCTTTCAAATGAGATCCATGAAGAAATATTTTTGAGTTATTTTCAAGTAAATTGTTTTTTCAAGGTAAAGCCCATGAATATTTTAAATTCTCAAAATTCTTAAACATCAGTCTACAACCATTTGAATATCTGATGTCTACCATTTAAACTGCTATGTTCAAGCGTTTAAACCTCTGATGTTGATCATATAGTATCACGCGTTTAAAGTAGTACACTCAAGCATTTAAAACAGTACCATCAAGCCTTTAAATTTCTGTCTACAAACTTTTAAAGTACTTCTGTCAAACCCTTAAACATTGTCTACAACCGTAGTTGTTTCAAGCATTTAAAATAGTGGTGTTAAACATTTAAATAATTTTCATGTCAGGTTTAAAAGGTTGTAAACTGAGACTTAAAACTTAAGAATTTAAAGTGCTTATGGACTTTATTTTAAAAATAAAATAAAAATAACGATATGAAAATACCTCAAAAGTATTTTTTCATGGATCTCATTTGAAAGAGAAAATCGAGTAGAAAATGTTCGTATTTTTAGATTTATAAGATTCATCACGGATCATCGAGAAAAAGAACGAGAATGATCAGAGTAAAAAAAAAGTAGGTGAAACAAATATTTCATTATTGGCTTGAAGACAAAAGTAGTTGGGAGTTAAAACTACTCAAATTTAGAATTTAAATGCTTGTATATAGAGGTTTAAAAGCTTGTGAGTAGCATTATAATAAGTTATAAATAAAACTTTAAAAGTTGAATATGAGCGCTGTAAATAGAAATTAGATATTAAATACTTCTTATGTGCACTCAGGGATTTGATTAGAGGGCAATTATCATGCTCTTATAAATAAATGTCCTTCATAATTGCAGTTAAGCACATTTATTTGTAATCGTGCAAATTTATACGCATGAAGAGAGATGAAAAAAATAATACTGTACTCTCGAACTATGAAGAAGTACAACACGTTGAAACGGTTTCTTAAATATTATTAATTAGAAGTAGAAAGACGCACAAATAACAATTTTCTTGCAATCCCACATCGACGTACCGTCTTTTCTAATGCCACGTCACAAGTATCAAAAGGCGGTGATATTTTTGCGGTTACTTTGGTTCTTCAACAAAGAGAAAAATAAACAAGTGCAAATAGGGTTATCAACGGGTACGGTAAGGATTGGATTTGGGTGGAAGCATTTTCATACCTGTATTATTTTCTTATCTGAATATCCGCTACGAATTATCTTATTCGTACTCTATCCTTACCATTATGATTGTCGGATTACGAAACAGTAGCAGGTAAATAACTGGTAATGCTATTATAATAATAAAATTATTATTTACTAAATAATAAATTAAAACACATTCGTTTCACAAATATATATATATGCGGTTAAAAGGTCTAAACTTTATTGAAATTTGCTGAAATTTATTTACGTGTATTAATAGTTAATTAAGCGTAACACAACTATCAAGAATAGTTGAAGAATTAATGTTCATTGCTCATTAATATATATAATACATATAATTTTTTTTATAATTACCCGATCGGGTAACGGGTACAGAATATGCTTTATCCGTACCCTTACCCATTTAGATAACAAAAAAAGAAAATCTTTACCCGTATCCATACCTGATAAGTTTACGAAAAAAAATTTACCCATACCCGTTTTATCAAATACAGTACAGGTTGAGTAAACGGATAAAAGGGTGCCATTGACACCCCTAAGTGTAAGCCAAGTAGTTATATTTTTAATTTAAAAATTGATCTGCATTCTGCAGTTAACAATTTTTTCTACTTTAAGAACCCGATAATGATTGAAATTGAAGTCGTCGGTAGTAATTTTTTTTTCCTCGAATATTTTAGGAGTGACAATATGTGTAATACAGATCGATCCGTGTGTTAGTAAAAAAAGTTAGTATTAAAAATAAAAAATTTGATTCTTGAATACATTTTCATATAAAAATCATATTAAACAATTTATATTGATTGTTTGAACTTTAAAAATAAATATATAAATTCATAATACAAATCAATCTGTAATTAATGTGCATACTACTATAGACTCACTCATCTTTTATAATTATTATTATTACTATTATATCATCAACTTAACAGTTAATATCATAAAACCTAACAAACAACCTTTTTGTTTTTGTTTTTTGAGTCATCAATTAGAGGAAGTTCTACGGAGAACACTTTTGTTGAGTCATGTATGAATTTTATATAATTTTGACAGTATAATTCATATAAAAGTTCGAATTTTATATGTAATTCACACTAATAGAACAGGACGACGTGGCTCAATAAAATATTTTAGTGGACATATCGAAACGATTTTTTTATACAACAATTTAGCAAAAAAAATTCCTATATGATTATTTAAAAAAAATGGCCAAGACCCGTTCCATTAACATAAAACCATAATTATAGGATCAATATTATGCCAAAGTATAAAACTTTAGCCTGCAACCAAAACATCCAAACACTAAAGGGAACAAACATAACAACATCCAAACAACTACAGTGTAAACATAACAAACAAGCTATATATCAAGCTTGTGATGAATCTAAACTTCAAAAGTAAGCTAAAGTAGCAACAACTAAGCCACACAACATGCGGCTAAGGATATAGTCTAAGTACAAAAAAGATCCTTGAGCAATCTTCACTGCTGGCTTGGAAACTCTGGTGCCTGATACACCACAACATCCATAGGCATGTACTGATCTAGGGGCCTCAATGACTGACATCCAATCTTCAACCACCTTTTGCACTTGTTCTTTGAAATTACCTGACCAATAGCAAAGAATAGACTTAATTAAAAATATAATTGATCTAGCTGATTAAATGGAGCAGTTATTAAAGCACCTATCATTTCTGTGCTTCCAAAGATTCCAGCAGACAACACTTAGTACTAAAAGGAATCATTTTTGCTCTATTGTAGGTAATTGCAAAGCAAATTGTATAATATCCTCAACTTGATGCCAATCATGCATATAATCCTGGCTTTTACCAAACCAAAACCATACTTGTTGTGCTAGTGTACATGTCAGAAAAAGATGTGTAACAGTTTCAGGTTGTTGACAAAACTGACAAGTTTGGTCCCCACCCACCCTCTAATGGCTAAATTATTTTTGGTAAGTATGATATTGTGTGAGACCAACCACATAAATACTCTTATTTTGGGAGGTACTTGCAATGTCCACCATAACATTGCTGGTACCATAGGTAAACTCCTCCGAAATTTAGGAACTGGTACAAAGAATGAGTATTAAAGTTCCCTGTATCTTCTAAAGTTAGGATGATCTCTCTCAAAAGAATGTGTTTATTGCTATAGTGTTTATAGACTATAGGATATCTAGTTGCTAAGGAACAATTCAGATACCAAATATCATTCCAAAAGCTACATTGTGAGTGATTCCCTGATGTATACATGATACTAATAGAGCCTATATGTTCTAATTTAGTGATAGCTTGCCAAAAAAGGGGAGTAAGGGGTATGATTGTCAATATATTTGTAAGTAATAATGTCTTTCCAAGTGCCAAAGAATTCAGAATTCTTGAACTTCCACCACCATTTTAATAACAATGCAATATTCATTTCTTTGAGATCTAAAACCCCCGTACCTCCAAACTGTTTGGCAATACACACATTTTCCCACATTACCAGTGCATATTTTTTTTTTCTGTGCTTTGCCATAAGAACCTTCTTCGAATCTTATCTATTTTGTTAATCACTGTAACTGGAATTTTAAAAACTAAGAGAGCATAAAATGGCACAGCTGATAGGACTGAATTTAACAGTGTAATTCTACCTCTTATAGATAAGAGTTGGCTTTGCCAGCTTGGTAACCTAGCCTCTATTTTATCAACTAAGAATTGCCAATCATTAACTGCAAGTTTCTGATTATGTAAATGAAGGTCTAAGTACTTAATAGGAAATCTCCCCCACTGGCATCAAAATATTTGATGAAAATTAGAATCATGGGGGTCAATATTAGGGGATACATCTCAGTTTTATCAAAGTTCATCTTAATACCAGAGAGGGTCTCAAATGCCATAATTGCCCACCATGCATATTCAATATTATCTTCCTAGACAGCCAAGAAGAGAATAGTGTCATCAGCATAATGACAATTGGTAATGGCTGTGTATTCTAAACAAATTGGACCTAACCCCTGAATCGCTTGAGCTATTCTTTCTTTAGTGAAAATTTTACTTAATGTATCAGCAGCCAAGATATACATAAAATGAGAGAGGTGGTCCTCCTTGCCTAGCACCTCTTTTACAGTAAAAGTACTCAGTCATTTTTCCATTAATTGTCAAACATGATTGAGAGCTATACAACCAGTGAGTAATCCATTGGATCCATTTGTGTCCAAAATTTCTACTATATAAGACTTCTAACAAGTAATCCCAATAGATTTTATCATATGTCTTTTTAAAATCTATTTTGATTACTACACCTGGTTGTTGATTAGTTTGACAAGAATGGATAATCTCTTGACTGACTATCATATTATCTAGAATGTACCTATTTTAAGAAAAGCTGATTGACTATTATCTATAAGTCTGGGCATGATTTCCTCTAGTCTAATAGTAAGTAACTTGGATAACATCTTAAAACTACAATTAACTAAGCTAATATGTCTAAATTTCTTAATGAGAGTAGCATATTTTTCCTTAGGGATTAGACAAATACAGGACATATTGATTTTATGTAGGTCCAAAGAGTTTTTATAGAAACAATGAGTGAGAGTCATCAAGTCATTTTTTACCAGATCCCAAAAGAATTGATAAAATTCAAAGGTAAATCCATCTGGACCAGAGGCTCCATTTGGTTCAGAAGCAAAAACAGCTTGTTTAAGCTCCTGCTCAGTGAAAGGTCTTTTTAATTGCCACTGTTAATATGGATAGTAATTTATCCTCTCTATTCCAAAATGCAGAATCTTAAATGTGCATATTTAACTCCAATGGAACCTAACAATTCTTTATAATATGAAATTGTATGTGTTTTTATATCTGTGAGATTAGTGTTAAGTTGGCTATCTATTTCTAAAGCATTGATCTTATTCTTTTTTGACCTATGAGTAACTAAGAGATGGAAGTATTTGGTACTAGCATCCCCTTGCTCTAATCATTTTTGTTTGGATTTCATTTGCCAGTGTTCCTCCTCTTCTTAATGTATTTCCTCTAATCTTTGTGTATAGAAGATCCACTGTCCCCTTCAGAGCAAGTAAGATTTCAAGTATCTTTTATGAGTTCTAAGTCATGTAACAATGTTTTAAATGTGTTTTTTCTTTTTTTTTTGTCCATAAAAGATTTTAGACCAACTTTTAATTCTTTTTCTAATGTGTTTTAATTTTTTATTCCAACTCTTAGCTACATCAGGTAAGGTAAGAGGGTATTCATCCCACCATTTATATATTAGAGTGACAAACTCTTTCTGTTCAGTCCATATGAGATTAAATTTAAATACTGGTTGAATGGGAGGCAAGTAAGAAGTGGTCTAAGAGAGCCTATATGATTAAATTAATTATTATAAGTAATAATTTCTCCAATAAATCAAAATATACGGCCCGAAAGAATGGGTCCGGATCCCCTAAAGTAACCCAATCTTTGGATTTTGGATCGAGACCGTCTGATTCGAATTCGTCACTCGAGATCGTCTTGAGATTCGAATTCGTCGTCGGAATATGTGGGCTCACTTCGCGGATGGATTTTCTCGGATTCGAATCGGACGGTCCCGATCTAAAACCCAAAGATTGAGTTACTTCACTGGATCCGAACTGCGAAAGAATCATCTTTCCAGTTTTACTCCTTTTAAACGTCCCTCGCGGCAAATTCGCTTCCTCTGAGATATCTCAACTTTTGCATTTTTTGGAAATGTCAACCGTTCAAATACGTTCTGCACGAATCTCAAAGCACAAATAATACTGGCCCCTGCGCTATCCCCGAATAGGCACCGGACACGTCGGTCACGCAAAAGTTGAGATATCTCAGAGGATACGCACTCCCCGGACCACTGGTCCCTAAAAAAAAAAAACATAAAGGGAAAGAACGATAGATCCTTCCCGCTACCCCCGACCCGCTACTCATTTCTCTTTCGATCATCAATCACATATTCACATCCTACATTCCTACTTCGAAAAACCGATTAAAAAAAATCAAATCCGAAGATTCTTCAGCAGCAAACAACAGAAGGAACGAAGAATCATCGTAACTCGACGGTGACGCCCTCGCTAGCCACCCCTCGCTCTGACTCTGATAGTAGACTTCATCCTTTTCTGAGATTTCAAAGCTGAATTATTGTTCCATAAGGCTCCTATCACTGGTCATTGTCTATTCTCTTCTTATATATAGCTTCAAATTTGTGATTCTTATTTCCTGTTCATTTCGTTTTTGCGCTCTCACTGAGATTTTTTTGTTATCTGATCGTTCACTGCACGTATTCTCCATAATTGATTTTCACTGTGGACTCTACTTATTTAGGTGATTTGGTGTCTCTAAAGACTTTTTCATTCTGAAATGAGAAAAGTAATAAAAAAAAGTTATTCCTGATTTCAAGATTATTTAGCATATTCCCTTAGTTTCGTTCAGAGTTGTAACAAAATATTTCCTCAAGAAGAAGTGTAAAACGGTTGTTATCCACAATTCATTGAATTTAGCCTATGCTTGTATTTTAGGAAAAATGTAGAAGAATTGGGAAAGGGATTTATCAAGTTTATGGCTCAGTTGATAATTCCACTGCCATTGTTGCAAGAGTGTTAGCAAACAAAATTGGAAATATAGATATTACAACCTACTTTACAATCAAATTTAACTCATTGTTATAAGGAGAATAGCTATCTTAGTTCGATCTTCTGTCTCGGTGAAGTGTTAAGCTAAACTGTCACTATGCTAGGAATTTTGAACTATTTCCATTTACAGATCAAAACCAGCTAAAAGGTCTAATTGTTGTTCTTTCTTCTAGGGTTTTTCTTTTCTTTCAGATTCAAAATGTTAAAATGGACTGGTGGTTCAAGGAGGAAGGTTTCTACTGTAAGTCCATCCCCTCTTTTGTGGCATCCATGATCAAAGGTTACTGTAGGAAGCTGATACCAGTATTGGATCTTACCAGCATGGTCCCAATGCCAAAATCTACAGTATAGGGTTTAACTCAGCTTTAGCTAAGCAAAAAACAGCAAAAAAAAAGAAAACGACATTGAAAAAATATATGTAAAGAAAGAAGAAAAGAAGTTGAGGTCCAGTCAGGACCCATTTGCACTGTACCCTCAGTAGACATGACTTCATCTTTAATAGTCACCCCAACAAGCAGCCCATATCTTGGTATTTATTTCTATTTTGTATGTTATCTCTCAAATTTCATTTTTTTGCTCGGATGATTCTACTGTGTATTTACTAATATCTTAAATTTGTCTCATTGTTGTACGGGAATCCTCAGTCAAGAAAATCAACACAAAGCAAGTAGGTTCTTTTCCTTCTTTATTGATTTTATGTTTTAGTATTTTATTATTTTTATTTATTTTGTTTGCTTGCTCTTGGAGACTGTTTTCATACAAAAAATTGAAATCATAAAAAGCAAAAAAATACCACCTCTATATTTTTCAGACAAAAGCAATACTTTGAGCAGAAGAGAAGACTGCAACAGACACCTAGCACAGAAAACCAATCAGAGACCAACAAGTGGGGTGACCCGTTAGATGCTAGGTCACTTGACATATTGAGCTTTGTGAATCTGGCCACAGTACATCAGAATAAAGAATCAGTTCATACAGAAAGTAAGCCTTTGTATTTTAACTGCTGGTTGGAAACTATATATAACTTAGGATGGTCCTATCTATTTTGCTACATTAACAGTTGGCTGGAAACTATTTATAACTTAGGATGGTCCTCTCTATTTTGCTACATTAACAGTTGGTTTCACTACTGCTTTATTGTGTGCCTCCTTAGTTTTATCCAAATTTGTCCTTTATCTTTTAATCAGTTCTCTTGGATTATCTCAAGTGATGTACTGGTCTTGTCTTGTGCTGCTACATGCTCAAAGGAATTGCAATCCTCGCTAATAAGAAGGTTACCTGTTGGTGGCGTGATATAGAGGGCTGATTCTTACTACTAATGCCTGACTATTGGGATATGTCCTGTACAATTCCAGCCAACTGAAGCCTCTGTTCAGTTTTTCAATAGTTAATAGTACATTGCCTGCCTGATCTTTCTTGTGTTGTACGTATCAGATAATAGTTCTACACAAGCATTCTACAATCCTTCTAATCTGTCTTCTCCAGCTGCTTATAAGAAGTTCAGGTCTGTGCATCCAACCAAGGCCAATGAAGCATGTAAAGGTTAGAATTTCAGTACTGATTCAATCTACCATGTAAGTCCTGACTCTTACAAGTATGTTTGGATGTGGTTCAGTGACAATATTGTCAATGATTTTTATATGTTTTGGCTGTTTGTCCACTTACATTGATAGAAAGAACCTCCTTGGATTGGTACTGGTAAGAAGCAGTTGGTACAGTAGTACCTCAGCATTTGATTTTAATTGCAGGGATGATCATTAAATGAGTAACTCAGTGAGAATAAGTTATCGGGCAGGGAGTTTCAGTTAGAATATTTACACCAGCAATTCAAGCCCAAAGATGCCCAGTTTTGAGTTTTGTTTTGGTAGCATTCGTTAACACTCACAACTTTCTATATTCTGTTAGATGATCATAATAGTACTTGTGGTTCTCAAGAAGACAATGGTCATCTCTCAAAGTTGTCCCCTGCAATGGCAGTGAAGAAGATAATTTCTGGACTCTCTAACAACCCAAATGAATCAGGTATTGACTTCATAAAGTTAGGTTGCTATAATCAACAAATGAATAAATAAACAAACAGTAATGAACTTGATGAAAAAGCTGATCAATACCTAGATATATCACATTTGCACATGATATTCTTTTTAATTGGCGTTTTCCTAGTTTTTAATGTGCAGCGTTTGTATATGGAACCATAATTGAATATGGTATAGTGCAAATTTTTATATGGTTCTTTCCAAATTACATATACTTTTGTTGATGTTGTGGGCTACCAGTATCTGGATTTGTTTTTATTTTTGGATTAAAGTTCTTTTTCAAGTAATATTTGTCTGATGAGTGGATGCTGATTTATCAGGTTCTGTAACACGGACTTCCTCCTTTCATGAGTAAGTCTACTGAGAGCTCTCTTTTTTATTTCTTTTTGGATATGCAAATGTACTACTTGTGTTTGCAGGCATGAAATTACATATTTATATAAAACAAATATTTTAATGAATTAGTTTAGATAACACTGTATGCTTCATTTTGGACATTCTGCTGCCTCAACTTCTCTATAAAGTACCTCTAGGTTATTTTTCTGCTATTACCAGTAATGTGCCAAATTGACAGCATGTAAAAAGGCAAGGGCATAAATGCCAAAGATGGTCGGTTAATTATTTTTAACAGGAAATAACAACATCAGTATATTAATTGATTAATTTTTGTAATATTAAATGAGGCATATATCTCTTGACAGGCCAATTGCAGGGAAGGCACTTAATTTTACGGAAAAAGTGGGTGATTTTGGGAAATTCCCCCCCTCAAGTCCCATGAAATCTAAGAGTTCTGATATGAAACAGAAGGGGAAGAGTAATATGCAAAGTGGTACGTCTTACTACAATAATGCGATCACTCTCTAGTTGCAGTGTTCTGGTATACTTGGGGCTGGTACTGGTCCATACTATGCAAATTCTTATAAGAAATTATTTTTTTCTCCTTGCATTTCTCATATGGCTACTTGGGGTTTGTTTTAGTTGTATCAGCTACTTGTTTTGCCACTATTGCCTGGTCAATTTTGGTCAATTATTAATGTCATTGTTGATTTTGAAATTAAATCCAAATTGCAGAGGTCTCACTTCTTGACCTTCTAGATGATGAAGATTCAGAAAGAAACTCTATGCAGAAATTATGTCACGAAGCATATGCAGCATTTTCTATTAAAGGTAATGAACCAAAACTTTGTTACAAACTTGCATTTGGTGTGTTTTCTGAGCGGTTGTGTATCAGCAGATCTTTGCCCCTGCATTTTGGATTTCTTGAAGCAAATTTCTGCTTACAATAGAATTGTACAATCTTTTAGGTCTAGGCAAAGTTGAGGTAGAGACACCTCCGCAATCTCCGGTGCCATATAAAAGGTTTAATACTATGTCTTTCACTTTTGCATTATCTATTTTTCTAAAGTATCATTCTCTTCTATATCTAGAACAAAATTTTATATTTGTTTCTTTCACTTCATTATTTTTGTGTCGTGACGTGGTGGGCGGAGGGGGGGGGGGGACTAGCAGGATGGGCTTGTGCTAATTGACGCTTACAACTCCAGTTCCTGCAGAGATTGCCCAAACTAATTAGTCCTGCTCAGCACCAAATCCGACTTAAATTATACAAATTTAACTCTTCAGTGTCGACCAATTCTGCAATCCATAATGATGGGTTTTCTAAGTGTCTTTATGTCAAACTTGCAGTGAGCACTTTTAACAGTACTGGGCCCGCAAGTTATAATCCTCTGTTACTGTTTAATGCTTAAAGCACTCTTTTCTATTTATTTTAATGCAGAAGTTGTCCTGAGCCTCCTCAAAGAGCTGCAAGGTGTACCCTGAACAAAGAATTTCAGTCAATTCCTTTTGGGATTGAAATGGTGCTGGTTAGCAAACTCTATTTTATCCACCTAAAAAACAAAGGGATGCAAGTACCTAATGTGATGCTAATTTAATTACATTATATAATTGTACATACTGTTTTTAGTATTTAGTTATGACATCTTGTAGAAAATGTCCATTGTATGCAATATGCACTGATGATGTTACCAGTCAGTATTACCAGCTGGTACTTCAAGTTGCAACTCTCTTTGTAATTGATATTTTTGTTGATTTTTTTCACATGTTGTTGTTTGAATTTTTCTGGGGGCAATCAACATGATTTAGGGAATAATTACCGGATCAACGGCATACCCTCACTAGACACAGTTGGGTAAAATGATATTGGCCTCACTTGATTTTTGCACAAGGACTCTTATATATATGAGATGCATTTTGAATTTTGACAATGAAAATGTCTCAAGAGCTTTCTGAATTGACTCCCAGTGCCCTTAAAACTTGGTTCTGGCACTGTAACACATAGCACTAAGCATTACCTTTCTAATGCCACTTGCTTATTTTTCTTACTCAAGTACCACACAGTATGGAAATTAACATTTTTGTCTTTTCAAAAATTTTTAGGATTCCTTACTGCATGATACAAATTTGATAAATGATGTCAGACAATCAGAAAGGATGGGAGATTATGGACCAGTTATAGACAAGACAGTATTTGGCAAAGAGATCCAGTTTGAAGACATTTATTCTCCCAATTCATATGATAATTTTGACGACAGTCCTGATTGTGGACAGGATGGTGCATTTGATGAGCACATGTGTGACCAAATCTGGGAAGGTATGCACCAAATCTGTTTGTGCCCAAAACCGGTAGATGTTAGGCAGACTACCAATACATTAGGCAGGCCATTTCTGAATCAGTGTGGCATTTTTGGCCATCTCTTATATAATATTTAGCTTGGAAGTTTTTTAGATTTGTTTCAATGAGCTAACTCTATGCCCTGTGTGCGGTACGGTTCTGTTTAATCTTTTTTGCAATCTAACTTTTATTTCTTATTTTCCATTGTTTTAATTACCTATAATGACTTTACCAGCTACTTATGAGGAGACAGCTAATGTTGATTTGTCTGGAAAAAGAGAAGATAGATTGTGGGACACTAATTTGTTCAATTCGGAGGACTTCAACATAACTTCTCCAAATGAAAATGTATCTGATCCAACCCTCACTGGATTTGAAGAATACGATGATTTTCCTACACTGAGGTTTGTTTCCCTTGGAAAATATACACATATTGTACAATATATACATTTTCAAGTTACAACTGTAAATTAAAGCGCTTTATGTGCTGCCGAGCTTCTTTTGATTGCATCAGTCTAGTTCAGTGGTCAAATGGTCCCTACAATCGAATCTTTTGATAACTATTTCTTTTCCTTCTCTTTGCCTCAACTTTGAACTAAGGTATTCTATCTGTTGATATCATCAGATAGAGTGAAGCATTGATATAACTGAAGTTAACATCTTTAACCATTTTTTAGGACTGGAACAAACACGAAGAGAAGGTTTGACTTGTACTCAGGTAATTTTTTTTCTCCTCCTGTTTCCTTTACTAAAAAAATGAGTGAAAAATCTTCGAATTTCACTTTGAAACTTGGAAAACTTAGTTATTATATGTTTTTCTTTTTTCTTCTTTTAATCTTTTAGCAAGAGCTGGCCCTAGCTGCAGTCCCTTAACAATGGAAGGCAAGTACTTGCCTATAAATTCTCATTGGAAAAGGTAGACACCAAACTTTTCTTAATTCTGTACAAAAAGTCTTAAAATATGCTCTTTATTTTTATAAGTTTGTGATATAGTAACTGTCATAAGCAGGGATACACCTGAATTCAAAAGGAAATCAGACTTTGATGGCCTTTTCTCTCAACCAGTTTGGCCTTTAAAGGATGGAGTTGCAGATTTGCTAGATACCACCAGCTTAAGAAGGTAATGTACTAACTTGTAGATACTTTTTCTTGCCATTTGCTAGTTACCAGTATCTTGTTTCATCTGTTTCCATCTGTGCCTTCTTATTTTTTTTCTAATTTTGTTTCAGCGAAGAGTCATACTCAGCCAGAGGTTACTTTGAATTACCTTTCAACTTGCATACATAGAGATATCAAGCAGAACTGAAACACTATCTCAGGCATTTGCAAATTATCTCTGTATAATATACAGAAAGCCTCCAACTCCTGCCTTTGTCTTTAGCTATATCATTTTTCACATTTTATATAAGGGCTAAAATAAAAACCTTCACACCTGCAATGCTTATCTTGTTAGAGAACCACAAGAAGGAAGAAATTTTGATCAAACAAACAAAATAGCCACTTGTCAAATATTATATTACATAATGCCTTTTCCTTTTCCTTTGCTCTATTTCGACGACAGTCAAAGAAGTGAATAACTACAGCTTTCAATCATGTCCGCAAAAGCACAAGATAAACCACATGGATGACTTCCAAATGAATTCTAATTTGAATCTCAAATCGCCCAAGTTCAACAACGTACCTTCTCAGGCCCATGACAAAAGCACTCGTAGAACAAAATCAAGTACCACAGGGTCTAAACTGCAAAGAACCAATCACTCAGTGGAGGACATGTTCCTAGATTCTGACCTATTTTCTGACTGCATGAAGTATACAAAGTCAAAAGAACCCTCCAAAAGTGTTACAGTTGAACAAAGATCAAGCACGAACTTAGATTTTCATGCAAATGAAGAAGAGAAGCTTGATATTTTCAACAATCCTGAGAGTGAACATCCAAAGGGAATGAAATCCAGCTGTGTAGGAGAGGTTGGGCTGGGTATGAAGGAGATGTGCAGTGAAAACAAGGGACCGAAGTGCGAATCTGAGAAATTTTCAGATGAAGCTGAGAATGGGGGACATACTGAGGCAGACAAGTGTACTTTCAAGGAGTCTCCTATAGTTTTTGAGGCATGTGCCAACGGTACACCGTAAGTATTCTAAATTTGGATTTTACTTGCCTGACTGGTATAGGGTGTTACTATCTACTAAGAGAACTCTTAAGCCTCAACTGAAGTTTTGTAGCAAATCTCTAATTCTGAACAACAGCAGCTGAGAAATCATAAAAGAGGGAACAAAAAAAAACTCAAATAAGTAGCAAATCAATTTGGATATATCGGTATTTTTTTTTTTTTATGTTACCAAAAGTTAGAGATGGTTTTGATTGCTTGATATGGAAAATCAGGATTTTTAGAATATAGTATCAAAAATAGAAATTTAAATGGGAAACAGAATTTGCTTGCTGAGATTATACTTTTTTTTATTTCTCTTAGAAACACTCCAGCCCAATCTCAACAATTTGAGAGGTGCAATCTAACAGAAGATAGTAGTGAAAAGATCTTGCCATTTCCACCTCAAGCTAAAAACCAAGGTCCAATACTTTACATTATATGTTTAGAAGGAAACAATTTCCAATTTAATTTGATGCAATGAAGAAATATATCCATAATTTCATATATATTTTCAATCCCTAATATTTTTCAGATTTTTATTTTTCTATTTGGGCCTTTTAGCAAATGTGTCTGATATATAATTGACCTATAGTTAATTTTTTCATTATTTTAGGAAATGAGAAGGGAAAATGTGACGCACAATACCAAGTGATGCTTCAGAGTTATGTTTTTCAACTCCTTTGTGTTCAGAAAGTTCTTCTAGAAGCTTCAGGAAAGGACACAAAGGAGGTAAAATAAGAAAAACTTTCCTACTTTAGGACCTATTCATAAATTCATATCATATAATGATTTTGGTCATCATATGTTTTGTTTTTTTTTTTTGGCATAGAACTATGTAATTCCATATTTTTATTGACCTTTCCTCAGTTAAGTACAAATTAAGTAAATGAGAAAATTACAATTAATGTTCTTTATTTCTATATTATGTGTAGTGACTTTGCAGGAAGCAGATGAGACAGGAAATTTTCTTCAATATACATACTTTCATACTCCATACTCCAGAGAAAAACCAAAAGAAAACCAAAAAGAAAAATAAGTCGAAAGAAGACATTTACCCTTTGTTTTAGCTATATTTGAACTGCTGAGGTTGTTAAGCTCTCGTGTTACTTTTTGCTAAAAGGTTCTCCTGTAAATATTCATAAAGTTCATAATAGATACTCTTATAATTTTTTATTTTCATCACGGTTAGAATTTTCCTCTTTTGAAGTTGACTTGCCTACAACTTTGCCTTGCGTAACTCGGGAAAAGCTCTTGGAATTACACTTTATTTTGGATTTGTTGGTGCACATTAGCAGTGGAAAATACATTTTCAGCTTTTACAAGGGAATTCCTTGCTATCTATCATTGTCAAATCATTCCAATCGGTATATGTTGCCTGGTTATAACTGATAGAAGTCCTTCAAAGAATGACTTCTGCTGCTGCAACAGTTGCATTTGCATGGTTAACCAGAAATCTGTCATTACTGGAGATGGTGTGCGTACTATAGTGTACCTATTCACAAAAGTCCAATTTCAGTACTCTGCATTATTGCATAAGTTTAGCTCTGGACCGTCTGATCAGAATCTAGGTCAATCCGGCCCACACATGTAATGCACAGGGCCCTTTAAGATTTGTGCTAGTATGTAATTGGATGTAAACTCAAACGGTGCGTTAATGCAGAGAATATGATTCAGTAATCTCAGACTTGTATAGCATACCTAGTACCTATTCAGTGTGATAGAATGGCCACGAACGATGGTATCGTATTTAAATGTCCTTGTACAACATCAGTTGTTAACACAACCTTCCATAAAGTAAGTTAAATATTGTTAACATTCCAAAGGAGTTTTTCATAGAGTTCATCTGCAAGATGGAAACGAAACTCCAAGACTCTAACATGATGCTTATTGCAAAGAAACATAAAAAGTATATTCTCAACATAAAGGAATTAAATAAACTTGATATTTCGGCTTAGTTAGAGTTGATCCCTTGTCATGACGATAAAATGCAAGGGTGAATTCCATTCCCGCAAATAAGACACCAAAACAAAGATAATCTAAACACACAAATATCAGATAAAAGCATAAACTATTAGAACAAAGAAAACCAATTATAATCGACACCAGAGAGACTCTGAATTAGCATGCTTACTACAATCAAGAAAAAAAGGTCATATACTTATATAAAAATGTACAAGCATAGAAGCAAATGCATCCTCTTTGTACAAACAGCTTACAAAAAAACAGATAATAATGCGATACATACATTTTCTTTTTCCAAATATTAAATCCTGATATTTTTTTTGTTAGTACTTCAAGAAAACAGAAATAAAAAAATGATGTTACTCCTTGTCAGGCTTAAGATACCAAACTAACTCTTCCTTAGACATCTCCCCACCGTTTTCAGGATCAAAGCTGCATTTGCGGAAACTGAAAGAAGAGGGAAAACAGTTTTTTTTTTTTTTAACATGAAAATGATGCAATATATACTTGGCTCCCAATGTATGACAAAAAAAATATCAACAGTGCGTATGGCGAACAATTACTTGCATGCTGGCTATGTGGCAGGAGTTAGATACACCATAATCAGTAACAAAAAAAAAATTCCAATTTTGGTTTCTTATTTTACCTTATTCAGTTTCTTCCTTGTCTTAGCATTTAATTTCTGAAAGACTAAAAAATAACCTTACCTCCCATCCATGCCAATTATCATGACAGTATTATGAGATCCAAATGCAGTGATGTATCGGGTCACTTCTGGTAAATGTAATTGTGCAAACGACCATTCTGAACTGAAGTACTTTGGCAAAACACCTGAAAAAAAAACATTTTTGAACATACTTGATCTTTACCTCTACATGTGATAGGTTATACAATTACGCAGTAGAGAATTATATTGTCTAAAGCATGCCCCATACTAGAACCTTCACCTGATTGGTTCAGAATACTGATTCATACCTGTCCTGGAGAAAAGTCTTCAACACTTCATATAGGATTAAAAAAAACAAGAAAAAGAAAAGAAAAACATAATTCAATCACAAACCCTAAAAAACTCAAAACCAAACCAAAAGGGAAAGAGTAACTCATACTGGCACAAGGTCAGAAGAAATTACTATTTTATTAAAAGAACAAGAAAAAGACCTTGTTGTGAAAATAAAAGAAGGCAATGAAATGCTTACCCCTCATAAAAGAAAGAGAAGAGCTTGAATTATCCCCATCGGTGCTTGGAGACAAAAGAGCATCTACAGAGGAGGTGGGATTCCAATGACCCATTGTCCCCGGACTTGGTGCGCCAGATGGTGAGTGCTGATTATCCAAGTCCTCTGATGCCACTCTTACTTTGAGCCGAAACACATGCACAGTGCCCTTGTCGCTTGAACAAGCCAGCCATTGTACATTTGGAGATAATGCAACGCTTTGTATCTCTGCTCGGTCTAGTCCTCTCCTTACCTATAACATTTCAATAACTTCTGTGAATTCAAATTATCTTTTATAAAAGGGGTTTTGTTTCACTTCTACTGCTACTGTTGATCCCACAAAAATATTGTATGGAGTGGCAAAGTTTTATCCTGGTTGTCACTTGGGCAAATACTATAATTACATATGATGACACCATCACAGTAGTATTTCAGGAATCCCACACCAGTACCGATGCTAACAAGTAGATTTACCGCATTAGATATATACACTTGCTTAATTTATCTTCTGACAAGTGTCTGTTCTTATTTACACATTAACCAACACATAAAACCAGCTTGCAGTACAAATGGTACTATTACCTGCATAAACCGCAGCTATGAAGTGTACATAGATTTTTTTTTATAAATAGCATATCAAAATTAATAAAATTCAGATTAAAAGTAAAACAGAACTATACCTCTTGTAGGCGGGTTCCGTCCAGGGTATTGAAAACTCTAATCAGTGTACCCTTCATACTAGCTGTAGCCAGTAACAAGCCATCCATAGTCAAAGCCATACATGCAACATTTGAATCATGCGCAGCAATAAATTTGGTCACCTTAAGGCCAAAATGCTCGACCCGTACGTGACCCATTTGCAAACCAGGACATGCAAGAACTGAAGTATTGACATTCTGAGACAAGCAACAGAGACCACGAGGATTTGACAGAGTCTCTATTTGGTGTAACAATTTCAGATCAGAAAAATTGTGCACATAGACCTTATGTTCTAGCACAATTACAATTGTATCCTTGCGTAACCTGACAGCTCTAACAAGGGACCTAAATGAGAATTCACCGATGCACCGGCTTTGGTGGTCGTCCCATATCAGTACCTTATTGGGCGGGTATTGTGGGTCAGACCCACCACCCACCAAGGCCAAGATGTTGGTCCGGAATAGCATCTCAACAATCCCAAAACCTCCTGATTTTAGATCCCTTCTAAAAGTTTCTTTAAATGGGTCGGAGTTGTAGATACGGAACCCATTACTAGTGCCAGCTGAAAAACAGCCAAAATCTTGGTTCCAAGAAGTGGAGAGGAGGTCGGGTTGACATTCCGGGTCAGTATGGTCATTATCGGGTTGAATACCGGGTTGAGCTGATGGTGGCAGATCCCATGCAATGCGTAAAGGATTGCCTCGAACATCTTGTATGCCTTGTGGTGGAGAGACCTCAGAGCTCATTTGGCTTAGGGTTTAGGAGCAGTGTTAGGTATTATAATTCCTTCCCTTTCCTAGAAAATGAAGCAGTTAATTGCCTATTGGGAGTTTATAAATTTTAAACATGAAAAGTAAAGAATCATAACTCAGAGAAAAGCATCAAGAACTGAGAAGGATGACAGTAGCACTGGTAACAAAACATTTGAAAAGAAAACATAAGAGAAGAACACACTTGAAGGTTCTCTGATTCAAATCAACATATGGTTAAGATTTGTGAACATTTCATTGAAATTGGAGTTGTCTAGGCTACTGGAAAGATAGAGACATTAATAAATGAGCCCATGGAAAGAAAACTACAATCTTCTCTCTCTTTTTCTGGAGGAAAAGAAACCATAATATTCATCCAGAAAAATAAGAGCATATAAGAAAATCAAAATTCAAGAACAAATGAAACCTTCATACTAACGAAACTAAAAATGAATACTAAAGTTCAAAGAAGACCCCGAATTCTCTCTCTACAAGCAACTAAATCAAGAAAAAAGTTTTGGATTCAGAACCTTGCACTAAATCGGTGATAAAGATCACAGCGCTGAACTAAGAAAAGTTAATTAGACATCACGAAAATACCTTGAAATCCCCTTTTCTCGCTCGACTCGATCAAATCGGGTCCTATAAATTGTCCGCCAAATATAAGAGAAGAAAAAGGCAAATATTATTTACAGAAATAGATGAGAAATTTTGTTCCGAAAAAGGCAAATTGTACGCCAAGTTTGGATTGCCTTTTTTATTTTTATTTTTTTGCATTAAGCGGGGATAAGGAGAAGATCAGAAGGCTAATGGATTATAAAAAGCGCGCGACAATTACCAGGTCGCCAGATCGAGTCCCCGCGCGGTTAAAATACTTATTGTAAGATATAAAAAATTGCTTTCTTCAAAAAAAAAGATATAAAAAATTGCTATGTTAGAATTGTATGAACTATGAAGTAATTTGATTGGTGTGTTCATTCGTTATAGATATTAGTTGTTGGCTTAATTGTAATTTTATCACTGGTGGATGGGAGGTTCAAGTACCTGTGCTTTTCCACTTCGGCTCGTCTGATGTGACACGAACAAGTTACATCAAACCGACATGTTATTCGAGTAGAAGACTATAGTGGGTTACATCAAACCGACATGTTATCAAATTCCACTATTTTCTAGTAGAAGACTACATGCAGTTATCCACTACTATTAAATTTGATGACAATAGGAAAGGATTAGCAGAGAGAAAAGTGGATAACAATAGTAGAAGACTACAGTTATCCACTATTATTAAATTTTCTAGTAGAAGACTACAGTTATTCACTATGAGAATGGAGTAGGTCCGATGCCCATCGGACTTGCTTTTAGGTTCAACGAGTATGACGACCGTCCGATCTAATTTAAGATTTGTGCGTACGAAAATTAAAACAGATACGCATGAAGTTTGAAACATTTCGCAGGAATCTGAAAGTAAATTGACGGTGATTAAATCCATCGAACAAAAGTAGGTCCGATGCCCATCGGACCTACTCTCAAGTGATCCACTATTATTACATCAAACCGACATGTTATTCCACTATTCTCTCTGCTAATCCTTTCCTATTGTCATCAAATTCCAATGATTCTCTCTGCTAATCCTTTCCTATTGTTATCAAAGTGATAATTTTTTAAAATTTATATGTCAAAATAAAACCATTAAATGTGATCTATATTGTTTTCTTCACATGTACATAAAAAAATTATCACTTTTTTATTTTGTTTTATATAAATCAATAAGCTAAAAATCAATGCGCAGAATTTATCTATATTAATGTATTTTTGCAACATCTTGATACCGATTAAACAAAGTTGAAATGTCAAATTTTTTAATATGTGCATGGAGAAAATGATATAGGTTAAATCCAACGATTTTTTTAATATGTGCATCAAAATTTATATCTGTGATGTTAAAAATACGTTGTAAAGAGAAATTTTGTACGAGAATCAGCTTTTGGTCTAGTGACAACGATAATACTCTGTATGAGATGTTGCAGGTTCAAAATTTCGAAAAAGAACAATCATTTGTGGATATTAAATAGTTAGGTGACTTGATCTCCAATCTTTACTAAAATAAAATAAAAGAAATTGTGTACAAATTAAATTTTTTTAATTTGTACATGATTCATTCCGGTGCATTCAAATTTGTGTCTGCAAATTTTTAATTTTCGTAATACAAAAGTTATGCAATCACTCTCCGAATAATAATTAACACTCCTCTTTTTATTATTCGGTGATATATAATCGCTATCTTTGTGTTTGTATTCAATGTACATAAACATATATTCCAAATTTACAACTATATATGTTGCTAGCAAAACAGTGACATGCTAGCTAGCGTTCCTATCTGATACGAGCTCTGACATGCTATATTTTATTTACAAGCACAATAATTGGGAATCAAATCCTCTGCCCACCGGTGGGCAGGATTTTCCTGCCACCCTTGGAAATCAACCAATCTCCATGCGCCACTTGTTATGAATTTTTAATGAAAGTTTTCACAATAATTAATTACTAAGTCCATCATTAATATTTGTAGACTTAGTAACTTTTCTAAACACAGAAACATAAACTCGCATAATAAACAAAAATAGAAAAACAATCCAGTTTGTCTTTTATGAAATAATTAATAATACCACAAGTTATCTAGAGGATAAATATTATAATTAATATAAATAAAAATAAATTTATAAAAAAAATACCACAAGATATTCTTTTATGAAAAAGTAAAGTTATTTACAGGAGAATTTCAATACCATAAATTTTATGTACAATTTGAGTTATAGATGTTCAAATATAAACAAAAAAAAGTAAAATTTGGACGTATTTTAATTTCTCTTAAATCATGTTTGATGTTCAAATATAGAGAAGTGTTTTCAAGAAAGGTTATCATGTTAAAAAAATTTGTGCAATAAAATGGCCAAGTTTGAGGTTCTAAAGCAATGAAGGTTCTCAAACGATTTAAGAGATATTACAATAATATGTCCAGATTTAACCTTTTTTTTCATTTATATTTGAAAATTTATAAAATCAAATTGCACATATATATAATAAAATCTGTGGTATTGTGGCTCTTCTGTAAATAACTTTACTTTTTCATAAAAAAAATATCTTGTATTATTAATTATTTCATAAAAGACAAACCGAATTGTTTTTACTTTTTATTCTATTTTGTTCATTATTCAAGTCAATCTTTCTATGCATAAAAAATTACTAAGTAAGTTTACAAATATTTAATAAACAGACTTAGTAATTAATTATTGCTAGAGAGTCTAAAATACGTGGCTTATGTATATTGGTTAATTTCCAAGGATGACATGAAAATCCTGCCCACCGAGGGGCAGAGGATTTGACAGTTCACAGTTGCACCTCATTGAAGCTGGTCCATGCAGCCCGTAACTCGGAGAGTGATCTGACATCTCCATTGCGGTTAAAATGGAGGAATCCGATTATCGGAGTAAAATCAGTCGTAAAATCATGCTTATCTAGGACTGAAATTAAGAACGTGGTTTTTGTCTCCACGGATGTTCCACATAAAAATGCAAATTGTGCGTATTTGATTGTGAAGTAAAATTAGGAAGGATTAAATTGCTTATTTCAACTTGAAGTGGATTAAATTAATTATGTTTGGAGTAACTGTGAAAAAAAAGAAAATTTGCGGTTTACAAAATTTGTACCCAAAAAGTACTACTAGTAATGAATTACTAAAAAGAGTTCAAGAAGGTAATCTATCTGTTAGTTTAGTAACATTTTTGTTTGTTTCCATTTTGGTCCCATCGCTTTAGTCCTAGACAATTTCTCGCCTAGCCTCTCTATCAAGAGTTCCACGATACAACCCTTTCTTGCAGTTGCCACGTTGCGTTTTCCTTGAAATGCTCTCAAGTCTCAATCCAATAACCTCTTTTGTTTTAACATTAGCTTTATATTAATACAAGTCCTCTAGTTTACATTTTATATAACGCCCCGAAATACATCTCCTCCAACTTCTATATCTCAACTCACCAACAAGAAATTGTAGATGGATACAAATAGTCAAATGCAGGACGATTTACACGCTGCTCATGATATCCCTTTTAAATTTTGTTACAATAAATACATAGTTAAAGCCCGAGCAACCCAAAAAAGAAAAGAAAAAGAGACTATAAAGTGTGTAAGCAAAGTCAATTGATTGTTTTTTGTCCCCTTAAGACCCGTTCCTTAGAAAAGCTGAAAGAAGAGGCTAGTTGAGCCATCACTATACGACCTGAGATCAGCCGGCTTGACCAGTGCACGGCAGAGAGGGCATGTCCTTTCTCTCTCAAACCTGAATTTTTTGTAAACATAGTTTCATTAGATTATTTTGGAAACTTGATGATAAAAAAAATAAACTATGAACTTCTTCATCAGGATACTAAACTTCTGGCCGATACATATGGACAAAAATACAGCGCAAATACATTAAATGTACAGCTACATGCTGTCTAATGTACTTAAGCCTAGTTCAGGGCTCCCAATATAATAGTAAGCCTATAAAAAGACCAAAAGCTTTTAGAAAGAAGTAAAATCAGTGTGCTGTGCACAGAGTAAATCAGCTAACTGATTATGCAAACTAAACTTTTGCAAACAAAAAAGACACACAACTCACCATTCAGAGACACAATCTTCACAAAAGATGTGCTTACAACGAAGAAGAATTGGCGAAAGCATCTTCTCCTGACATATCGCACACATATCTCCTGCTGCCGTTACCTATATGTTTCATGTTTTGCCCCCGAAATGTTAAAATACATAAATAAAAGCCCCTCTAAACAAGTTGAAAAATGGTTCATAAAAAATTTATTAAAAAACAAAAGCGGTGCGACTCCATGAATACCTGCTCACTCGTAGCATAAGCTCCATAGTGTATATCTTTACGTGACAATGCTTTCACTGATGTTAGAAATGATTGCACCTGTTATGTAGCAGAAAACTAAGTATGTTATAAAGAAAATAATTACAACCATGACATGATGACGATGAACATCACGATGATGATGATGATGATGAGAGGGCAAAGAAAGAACCTTCTCAACAACTGAGGTGAGCTTGAAAGTGAGATATAGCCCTGTTGTCAGAGAAGAAAAAAGGCTCCCATATTCCTTGTTCAGGAAGAAGCAGTACCATACGGGAGTAGGCAACAAGGCACGGTAGAGAAGTAGAAGGTATTCGACCACTGTCAACATCTCACCCTGAAAGAGAAGGAAATTAAAAAGAATAACAATTTCTGCACACTGAGGTCTATCACTGGGGTTTATCGACGATTACAAACACATTTTGAAAGCAATATAAATCCCACATCTACCAGTTATATTTTATGATCTAAATTTTTACCAAGTTATTAATAGACAAACAGTGAGTTAGAAATCTCGGAGGCCTTTGACAGAAAGTAATGATAGCAGACAGAAAATTAACAATAAAATCTAACTTTTATTAAAATACCTGCCTACGGTAGTTACGGCCCTTGCAGTTTTTGTAGTACATAAGCAGCATACACTTCACTATCATAGCAGCTTGTCGTACTAGTGTGTCTGACAAAGGGGGGTTGAACATGAAATCAGAAACATAAAAAAAATGATACCAAAAGACTAGTTGAGAAGAAGTTATCCAGATAATCTAAATTCAGAGTTTAGTCCCTTTGTATACCTGTTGATCACAATTCAGAAACATTTTTTTTGCAGTTTAATTGCATGGTTTCTCAATGAGAACTGGTCACTTTTTAGCATTGACAGGCTCAGCAAACATTAACTTAAAAGAAACGCCAAAATAATACCCCAAAACTTGCACCATTACATATGGAATTCAACTATGAACCAGTACTGATATTCCTCGGAAACAAGGGCTGGCAAAACAGTTCCTAAGATAATCACATAGAAAGAAGAGAAGAATAAGAGAAGAATTAGTTACCGTTAACCAAGATTATGAATATGGCGTGCCAGAAAGGGGGTATTTCTTTAGGAGGAAGCATGACGAGAGGCCTTATAAGGTCATCTTTTCTATACCACCAATACACACCAAATACATGGATCACAAATACCATAATTATTCCAACAAGCACCGATATCTTTCTCTCTCCCTACAGCAAAAGGCAACAAGGACCAATAAAGACCAAAAAAAAAAACCTACCATAAATGGAGGATCTGCACATATACAACTTGCATATGGATTGGTATAAAGGAAGAAAACATATAAAAGAAAAATAAAAGGAGGATCTGCACATTCAACATGCATATGGATTGGTATGAAGGATGAAAACATAGAAAAGAAAAGAAAAATAAACCACCAATAGATGGGAGGAACATTAAGTTTTTAGTGTTTCCCTATATTTTTAGGATGGTTTAATTGAGTCTCTTGATTCATTAATTCTTTTCATTTTGCTTTCATCTTTCAGGTTTGTTTCGAGAAGTTGGGAATAAGGTATAAACCTTCAAAGCAGTTTGCTTCTTCAATACTTCATTTGACTTGAACATAACAGCTGCAATCCAAATAGTGACAAAAAAACCTGCAAATGCAATCAAGGCACTATCACTTCCTGTCCTTCATTTAAGTTTTGTCTCTATCTACAAGAAAAGGCAAAACAAAAAAAATATGCAGACATACCTTGTAAGTGTTGTCTGATAAACACCACCAAGAGTAGAATTGAAAATGGCAGTATCTGTTCGATCCACCTGGCAACCTGCTGTATATCATACCTCTGGTACGTGGACCCCGCATTTGTACTCCCACTCTCCCGATTGGACCCTTCATTTGGGGCTGCATCATTGTCTGCCGCACTGTTGCCACTCTGGTCCAGACCGGACAGAGAGGAGGTAGAGAGAGAAGAAGGAAGTGAAGTCTGCCTGTTATTTCTCTCACCTTGCAATAAGCTTTGTCTCTCTAAAGCTCCTAGATTTGGCTCAGAAGGAGAGGTATGAATAGTATTCCTTCCTGGTGAATCTCCCGACCCGATAATTCGTATTGCCACTTCACCATCTCCGCCTTGATGAGACGACTGATGAACTCCTAAAAATTTTTCAAACGAGCCCACTTGAATAATAATGTTTACTTTGTTTATTTTTTTCAACTTGGAAAGCTGGATGCAAACATAGTATTATTACGGAAGGAATTTGCTTATTTTTAATTGTTCTTAGATCGGAAATCAGAATATCCCTGTAATTTTCACTATCCTGATTCCTGAAATATGTAAAAAAACACATAAACCAAGGGTTGTCACAGACTTAAATGGAACAAACATTTCTTCCAGGAGATCTTTCGGATATGAAAATACATTAAAAAAAGTTCCATTTACTTTGTTGGCTAATAAATTAAGCTGCTAATGAAAAGTTTTTCCCCTGTTGTCAGGGTATTTCAATAAGCATAAGAGACTATTACTAATGCAAGTTTTTTCTCCATAAGTTACTTATCATATAGAATCACTAAATTGCTCCCCTTACTAAAGATTAAGTTTTATTTCCCGAAGACTGATTAACAGGCAAGTACTAACGAGACATCAACTAGATCGACAAATGATTATAGAAAGAAAACTAATTAATAGACCAACCTGAATTTTCCGGATGGTTCGATCGAGTCTGGAGAATTCCAGAGTATTCTAAAAGAGCCGAGAGAGGCGCCTGGAGAAGATTCGAGGCTGAGAAGCTTACCCCATACCCCCTTGAAGCGCCGCCACTGGAGTCCGGAACGTCGTGGGACGGTGGCGGAGATGCGCTAGAAGGTTGCATCGTCTCTGATCGAGAGAAGGAAAACCCTAACCCTAGTCGAGGGGTTGGTAAGACGAAACAGTATTTCTTGGATTGATCTCTCTGGCTCCTCTTACTAAGCTATAAATTTGTATGAACTGCTAGATAGCCGAGATTGTATGGGTTCTTTGCTATTTATTGTTTCTTTTCTCTTTGTTTTTCTTCTTGCAAGAGTCTCTTTGAGCTTTCAGCTGTTGCTCGAAACGAGAACGATTGAAAGGTAGGAAGAGAAGAAAGAAAGAGACATGGATCTACTGTTTGATATCTAAACAACTCTCTGTGTATCGGCTAAAATTGCCAGACTATTGACCCGCTACAGAGACTAATTAAGTTTGAGAGCTTAGTCAATAAAAAAATAGGTGAGGAACTGGGATATTTGTCTCCATTTCATGGTAAATTAATTAAGCGAATTTTTATCCAGTGCTATACGAAGATAATTAATTAATTAATTAATTGAATAACTGGTCTAGAAGGCCTACACGGTAAATGGATATGCATGTTACTTCTAAACCGGAGATATGAGCCGCGTTATACCGTCTCATTCGCTTTTTCATTACCGAGTCACGAGAGGCGGTTTTTAAATGGAAAAATTACAAATGCCCCGTACACCGAGTCCAAATATCTCTTTTATCTGATGTTAACTGACCCCATATTATCATCTATGCATGCAGTTTATCACATCATCAAATATATATTTTTCTTGGTTACTCAATTATGGCATCATTTTTTTTTTCTAACAATTAAAAAAGTACGGGAAATATTTTGAAAAAACAAAGGGATAAAATATCTCTACGTTTTGAAACTCTATAGTAAAAACAATATATATGGGTGAAGAAAAATATGTGTATTTAATGATGGAGCAAAATGCATGCTTAATATATGGCAATTTGGTGCCATATATATCACATTATCACATCCAAAATAAGATTAAAGGGGGTAATTGACACTCTTTAAAAAAATGTAAGCAGGTATCTGCTTAATTCAAAATGTGAGGGAGTATTTAAAATATGTGGAATATGCAAGGGTTATTTGAATATTTTTCTTTTTGAATTTTTCTTTTTCAAGTATGTATCTGTCATAGCTCATTACCCACGTAATAAATCAAATTAGAAAATAAGATTAAGAGTAGAACTATGATGTTCTTAAGCTTACTGGATCTCTTGATGAGTTTAACTTCAAAATATATTAGATTGACTATAGACAACAGATTCAAATTGTTGAAACCGATTTACTTCACAAGTGATGCATTTATGTTCAAATTGTATAAATTTTTAAATTAATTTAGCATAAAGTTAAGATGTCAAAAAATAATAAAAAACAAATGCACAAAAATTTACTTATAATTTTTTTTTACCACTTAAGTTTGTACTAAATTAATCTGAAAATTTATAAATTTTGTATGTAAACACATCACTTGTGAAGTAGATCAGATTCAACAATTCAGATTTCAATAAATTTTGAAATTAAGCTTATTAAGAGGTTTTGTGAGCTTAAATTACCCTAGTTCTGCTCAATATATTAATACGAGCGAATTATTTAGAAAAAATCAATTTAGGATTAGTTGTTTAAACAATTCAGTCGCACATGGACATCTCAGTGTTGTAAATAACGGTATATGATTGTCGGACTGACAGGGTACCGACAAATGATTAATCGAGAATAATCGGAAATAATCGGTCGATTAATCGAAAAAATCCGTAACGGTTTGATCACCGCTAACGACTAATCGGCCTAAACGGACGTTTTTTACAACACTGGGACATCTTTTTTCCCCCTAAATCAGTCATCTACAATCTACACTATTCAATACCTTCACCTAATTTCTCTTAATTATTTCCATCATCCAATCCACGCCAACACCAAATTTCACCTTCAAATTCCATTAAAAAAAACCCTCTAAATTCGCCATAAACTACAGAAAAATATGATGTCCGGTTCAAATAAATATGTCAGCCGTGGTCAATTTTGTCCAACAATTCACTTCCACAACTTACCAATCCCGATAATTGACGACCTGTTAGATGAATTGAATGGAGCGAAGTGTTTCTCTAAACTCGATTTGAGGTCAGGTATCATCAGATAAGATTATAAGAATGCATGAAGAGGATATTCTAAAACAGCTTTTATTTCCTGATCATTTTGAGTGAAAAGTGATGCCTGGGAACTTGAAGCACCAACCAAAACAGTCTGACCATGACCCTAGATTGAGCTCGTCCCCAAGTAGGTTAGGAGATAGCATCCAGATCAGACACGAGGGTTATCATCGACTTCACTATTAGTCAAAGCTTTTGCCAATGATCGAACTTTTACTTGCTCTACACGTCAATTTTAAGATTGCCCCAAAATATTCACAAAAGCCCTTCAAAACTTCACAAAATTAACCCAAGGTCGGCCCTTTCAAAATAAATTGTGTTAATGTAAAGGGCCAAAATTTATTTCCTTTGGTTAAAAATATCAATGACAAAAATCAACGTCCCATACAACATATACAGGGGCTGCCCCTAGATTTTGAGTTTTAGTAGAGATTTATCGATCCCGACCGACTTTGTCTCTTTTGAAATTTTTTCCCCCTCTCTGGACGTTTGATTTGTAATTCGGGTTAAATTTAGGGTTAAAATTGAAATAAATTTGTTAAATTTTGATTGGTAATTATAATTATAAGTCAGAGCATCAGAAATTATAAGTCAAAGTATTAGAAAGTATAAGTTAAATAATTATTTTTTATCGAATACCTAATTGATTAATGGATTTAAATCTGATTCGATATTTTTTTGGCTCTCTGACGAAAATCCTGAATCCGTCCCAAACATATAGTGATAAAATAATGAATGATAAGTTCAATTTTTTTTTGGACCGAAACCAAAACAATTAAGTTACTTCGTGACAATAAGGAATAAAATACAAAGGTGATTTATATTTTATTGCATAATTTTATCATAACATTTCTAAACAGTTGAATACTAAAATATATTATCTTAAAGACCAATCATTGGAAAGTTTCTTCGATTGGATTGTTTAGGAGAGTTGAAAATTCACCCAAATCCGACCACTTTTCTAACTTAATTTAATTTATAAAATAAATAATGGGGCTACACGAGAAGCAAGAAAAATAATAATATGTAAAACATGTTTTAGAAATAATAAAATAAACGAGTACCGGACACCGGTATCTGACCAAAATAGGGTCCGGATCCCTAAAGTAACCCAATTTTTGGGTTTTGAATCAGAACCGTCTGAATCGAATCCGTCGTTCGAGATCACCTCGGGATACGTGCGCTCCACTTTAGTTGAATGGTCACGGAGCGCTTTTTTTTGCTTGTTGAACAAATAGTCGAAACAATGGGACACTCGGGTAATTATTTTATTTTAGAAATAAAAATATATATAATTTGTCGGAATGAATTGTTTTTTTTATAGATGAAATCGAACGTGACCGAACCAAGGCTTAAGTTTCACTGATTTTTATAATTTATCACAACAATGCCTACACAGTGTGGAAGAGATAAAAAAAAAGCAGAGAGAGTCTGCGAATTTCATACAAAATTTAAAATGTAGTAGGTGAGATTTGAACTGAGACTTCACACTTCAAAATATAGCTCTAACTACTACACCACAAGCAAACATTTAATATTTTATAAGGAGGACTGAAATATATAATAAAATTAAAAAAATTTTCAATATGCATAATTAAAATTTTCAAATCATTAGTGTGACTCACCACCTGGCTAACTTTTAGATCCACCTCTGAATTTATAGAAATTATAGGACCGGAATATTAATTCGGTACCAACATAAAATTATTGATTCAATTCCATCATTTATGAGATGGAAAGAAAAAAACAAATCCATTTCCGACAATTTGTTTTTTTATTTCTAAAAAAATTGATACTAGGGTGTATCTAATGACGCGTGTGAGGTACGTCCTAGCCTTTTATAATGCTTTCAGAGCATTAATTAGTAGTTTAGTACCGTACGAAACGGAGAAGTATTTTCGTATTAACAGGAAGCGGTGAGTCACGTCTTGAATGTTTATCTTTGTATTTATAAGAAATTGACTATAAAATCTAAATCACGTCGTAATGAATATTGATTATAGAATATCATATTCTCCACAACTCAATTCCTTTTTAGTTTGTTGGGCCGAATTAGGGTTTTGAAAACGGGCTGGTCCGGTTCGGTTCAGATCCGGCTGGGCTGCGGTTCCAATGGTCCACGGTCCACACGGGTCCGGCGGGTTTCACGGTCTGAATCTGGCGGTCCGAATAATTGGGGGTCGACCGAAACCCATTCTTGGACCGTGGTCCAAATTGACACGGTCTGGTTCGGGTCCGGTCCACGATCCGGTGGGGTTTTTTTTTTTTTTTTTGGGGCTGCTGGCCTGCTGCTGGGTCTGGGTCTGGGTCTGCTTTGGTCCGGGTTTTTTTGGATGAGGGCTGCTACTGGGTCTGGGTCCGGTTCTACCTGGGGCGGTCAGGGTTGGTCCGGTCCGGGACGGGTCCACAGGCCTACAAGGGTCTGGAAAAAAAAATCGAACCAAATCCGTGCTAGAACCGTCTCTAGCCTTGGTCCAGTCCGGTCTGATCCGAATTTGGGACACAGTCCAAGCCAGTCCGGGTTGGAACCTCGGGTTGTCCGGTCCGGTCCTGAACCGACCGGTCCATTTCAATACACTAGGCCGAATACATGTCGCCTCCCCCTCCCATAATGCGACACCCTTATTTCATCCTAAAACATCTACAGTAATATCCAAACTTGTCAATTCAATCAAAATTGATTCAACCCTTTTGAAGATAATCCAAATACCTCAAAACACCTCACCGATTAGTTTCCACACTTTATAATTTAAAACCCTTATAAGACAACACCGACTACTGTCATGATCCCATCCGGATTGATGCACAAGTTAGTGTCGTCTTACAAGGATTTGATAGCACAAGTTAGTACTGTCTTATCGATTAAATGTGAGTGTAAATGATGGATGAATATAGTACATAGATTGGTGGATAATCATCCATACTCTTGAGATTTTGCATCAACTGAGTCAACTGAGAGTAATATTATTCTGATCGGCCGTTTAGAGATCAGATTAAATAGTTCTAGACATTTTAAAATAAAATGTACAACTGTTTTTTTAGAAACCTTAACAGTAGCGGTCAAGTATAATTTTTAGGGAGAATTTCATATATACCACTCAAAAACTGTGAAATTACGTATTTACCATCTAAAAATCTTATAACTCACATATTTATCCAATTAATCAAAATTTAGATTAATTAGAGATGAATTAAGTTTAATATTATAAAGAATATAATTAATACTTGGATTAGTCCCTTCCTCTTCTATGCACATAATTCTTCTCTTTTTGACTCGACATTTATTTTCTACGCTAAAATTTGCCGTTCTCTCTCGCCTCCTCCTCTTCTAAAACTTTTTCCTCATCAAAGGAATGATGACATCAAATGAACGAAAATAAATACAAGTTTACACATCTTACATCACACCTTAACTTGCGGATGAAAATAAATAAATCAGTTGTATAATCAGCCTAAATAACATAAATTGAAAATTATAAAGAAATCCTAAAATTAGCGAAACAGTTTCACATTCCTAGTTATGTTGCTCATGTATCTATTGGAAAATAGAAGGTAGTTGCTTGTGCTGGGCTAAGTTAATCATTGATTAATTAGAGAACGTATTTAAGGAGAGAAAGAGAGGGTGCTAAGTTAATCATTGATTAATTATAATTTTAAGAATATTAAGCATAATTAATCTTAGTTTTGGGTATATTTGATATATACTAAAGTTATATTGGGTAAATATGTGAGTTATTAGATTTTTAGATGGTAAATACGTAATTATAGAAATTTGAATGGTAAATATGTAATTTCACCATTTTTGAGTGGTATATATGAAATTCTCCCTAATTTTTATTAATTAAACATAAATTACATCTATCGTTCTACATCTAGTACGTCATCAACATCAAACTACATCAATATCAACATTAACATCTAAACCTCAGCATCTAATAACTAAAATAACAAAATAAAACAAACCATCTTCATCGGTAATAAACATCGACTGACCACTGATCAGAGGAAAGGGGGCATCATTTTTTTTTTCTGCTAGGTTTGCGGGTGGGGGAGGCTAGCGTGGCCTTGGCCTCCCCTTCCCAATCAAGGGTTTTGTATAGCGGGGGTATTGGTGGGAGGGTTGGAGGCGCTAGGAGACGGGAGGGTTGGCGGCTAGAGATATTGTCATCAACTTTCTCTGAAACTTCCGACGAGAGTGAAAGATGATAGAAAGGTGTCAGGGGACGAGAGAGCTAGCGGCTAGGGCTATCATCGACTCTCTCTTCTCTCGAAGGTGTAAAGGATAACGAGGAGGTGCAGAAGTTGCGGTGAGATTGTGAGATGGGAAAGAAGCTCGGGTGACTTGCTGGCAGGAGCGGGGAGTAGCTTGTTGCAGGTCTCCGTCCTCCGCTCCCTCCGGGCGGAAGACGGAAGATGGGTTGCTCGTGGAGGTGGTGGAGCGGAGGTGGAGAGAAAGAGGAATAGATTGGAGAGGGACAGTCCAGAACGTACAATTGTTACAAGGTGAAATTCAATACAACACGTTGTATTTTGGACTTCCTTTGATTTTGAAAATCATTATCTGATACTTTGATTGCAGAATAAAAATCCTCACTCCGTCGTTCTTTACTTCAGTTGTAAGTTGACACATGATCCGTACAACCGAACTAATTAATTAACGTACCCATGCCATGCCAATTGTTATTATTATTATATATATTCCAATTTCTCAAGAAAATCTTTTTAGTTTATTAATCAAACAAAGGAACTCAAAAGACAATAGTTGTTCAGACATGGGTCTGAACCCTGGATTTATGAAATTTGACAGTTCCAAACATTTGCTGGTTATTGGTCAAGAGTACGTAATTTATAAGCAAAGAACAAACTAAAAAAAAGCATTTCATTCAACTGTACAGGGGAGGACCCAGGTGTATTCAGGAGGCAGCTGCCCTCCTGAATTTTGAGTTTTAGTGGAGATTTATCGGTTCCGACCGACTTTGTCTTTCTCCTGAAATTTTTTTTGCTCCTCCTTTGGACGTTTGATTTGTAATTCGGGTGATGTAAGTTAATCTTTTTCTTCAATGAAATGAGCATATGCCTTTTTATCAAAAAAAATTTGTAATTCGGGTTAAATTTAGAATTAAAATTGAAATAAATTTGTTGAATTTTGATTGGTAATTAGAATTATAAGTCAAAACATAAGAAATTACAAGTCAAAGCATGGGAAAGTATAAGTTAAAGCATTATTTTTTATTGAGTATCCAATTGGTTAATGAATTTAAATCCGATTCAATATTTTTTTTGCCTCCTCCGACGAAAATTCTAAATCTGCCCCTGCACTTGTATATCCTGGTAGCTTCAAACTAAAACTACAACAAAGATCTATGATGAATTCAGGATACGCTGATATAGTGATATCAAATTTGAGTCTCAAATATATAATCGACTATGAAATATATTTGAATTTAATGAATAGCTAAGGTGATAAGCTGTTGAGATGATTTTCAAAGGTAATAGAGGTTCACGTCAAGTAGTAGATACAATATGGAAAATAAAATTATAAACCTTCTTCATGATAAAAATATACTATACACATTTAATCATTTTATTATGCAAAATTGACATATGCATCGATTTTTTTGGTAACTGAATAATAATAGACTTATAGTCCAACATCGGCTTATATAATTATGCAGAACTAATACAAATTAGATCCAATGCATACAATGGATTAGACCAAATTATTTTGCAGTACCTAAAAGAAAAATAATGAGAACTAGCTTTTAGTCCAATAGTCCTTCGTGTAGAAGGTAGTACGTTCAAAATTCGGAATGAGAGTAGGTCCGATGCCCATCGGACCTACCTTGGTTCGATGGGTGTGATGACCATCCGATCTGCATCAAGATTCGTGTGTTCTGCATCAAAATCCGTATAAGACTGTATCAATTTCCGTGCACATAGATCTTGATGCTAATCGTACGGTGATAGAGCTAATTGAACCTAACTCTAGGTCCGATGCCCATCGGACCTACTCCTATCTCTTAAAATTCAAATTAGAAAACATGATATTCGGGTTCTATTCGAATTAGAAATGAAGCAAAGCGGGTACTGAATTTGTATACTCCAGCACTATCCAAATTTGAGTTCTCCTCCTCTCTCCAGTTCAGTATATTATGATGCCTAATTTAAATTTATACGACTCATTTCATATGATTCAATAAATTAGTACTCGAATGAGTCATTTTTTTTTACAAATTATATTCGAAATTTAATTAGTATTTGTATATTAAAGTTTATATGACTCATTATCTGATAATTATTTGTTCGTATCCATATTCGAATCCGTATACGTGAATTATCCGCTCCGTATCCTTATTCGTTTAAGACAGATTTGATTTTATATTTTATATCCGTTTTCTGTATTCGTCCCAGTATCCGCTCATTAAATGGCGGATACTAATTTAGTATTAGCACTATCCCCTCCGAATTCGCTCATCTCGAAACAGCTAGTTTTTCTGTGTACGCATCTTGAAACAATTCAATGATTGGATTCGGAATTTCAGATATTTCAGAGTTACTGTTGATGAGATTTTGCAGATTTGGATCCTAAAAAGAGACCAAGGAAGCCCAAGTCAATTTTAATTTTTCCTGATCAAAACCAAGAGAAATTGAAGAAAAGAAATAAAAAAAGGCCCAAGTCCAACCTCTCCAGCTTCTCTGTTCTAAGCCTCCCTAGTAACTTTTCTCCCCTGCTTCGCTCAAACTGAAAGACTCCGATTGAGTTTTGATTTTCTATTGTAGCTCACTGCCATGGCGAATCCTTCAAGACGAACCATCGATTGCATCCAGAGGCTCTATTCGCACAGAACCCTACTGAATCCGATCAATCCGCGCTCTAATCTCTCTCTAATCTATCAAATACCCCATTATACGACTTCCAATAGCATCTTTTCTCGTATTCTTACTCAAAACTACAGTTCGCTCTCGCATCCCCACAATGGCCTTAATGGGAGCATATTTTCTAGGATTTCCCGATCTGGTTGTTCCATTTCAAGGCGCATTAGCAACCAAAACCTCACAAAGCTTCAATCTCTCGGTTCAGGCATCAAAGGTCTTGGCCCATTTAGGCTTGTCTCAGTTAGAAATTTTAGTTCACTTAAATCCGGCTCCAATTTGGGGAAATCAGCCATTGACAAACCACTGAATGCTGCAAAATCAGTGATTTCACGGTATAGAGAGGCGGTTGGCTTGCAAATTGAGGCCTTTTGGAAGAGAAATTACATGGTTGTGGTAGGTGCTGGTGCAATAGTCTTGTGCATTTTACTGTGGAGATTGATGTTTGGTATAGCTGATATGACTATTGGAATTTCTGAAGGATTGGCTAAGTATGGATTTCTTGCACTCGCTACAGCTATGGTTTCTTTTGCAGTAAGTGAACTTACTAGTTATATTTAACTTATGAATTGCAACTTAACCAGATCATACCTCATCTGACCATCAACTGTACAAATCTAAGTATAAGTGCAATCAGATCTAATCTCCAGTTGTTCAATTAGACCTCATTGTGACCCAAACTAGCATTAATTTACCTTCGACTATGCAGTTAAGCACAAAATAAGCCAATAGAAATTTAAAAAATAAATTGAGAAACAAGGGGTATAACTGCTACCGGTGCTTCTTATCTGTTATTCTAGATTATAATTCGGTAATCATGTCACCCAACATCTAACATTCAAGATCAAATATGATTTGGTGTACTGTGTGACCCTGCATTTATATGACTTTACATTGAAAGGGGAAAATTTTGAAAAATATTACACCCTATTTGCAGATATTAGTAATGTTTGGTGTTTATCTTGTATATTTGCAATGAACTTGTGCTAGGGACTGGATTAGACAAAATAAGATTTGGTGGTTATTCATAAAGCCGAAGCCCTAAAATATGAGGTGCAATATGCAATTAGCTATATAAACCACCCATTTCTTCCTTTTCACCTTTCTTATTTTTAGATCTTGTATCTACGGTCAAGATTCACTGTAAACCCAGATAAGGTGTATCGAATTGCAATGCGTAAACTGAACACATCTCCTGCTGTCCTAGAAGTAATGGGTGCACCTCTTACTGGTACAGATGTGAGAGCCTATGTCATGTCAGGTGGTGGGCCTAAGCTGAAGAATTTTAAATTTAGGCTTGGTGGAAAGAGATGTTTTCTGATTTTTCCCATTAGGGGCAGTGAAAAAAGAGGTCTCGTCAGTGTTGAAGCTAAAAAGAAAAAAGGCCAGGTACTTTGTGCTAATTTTAGCTAGTTATTACTGGTTGATATCACTTAATACCAACTGATACATATAAATTGCTGGTATCTAGTACTGTACAGTATCAAATAGCAAGAGACTCATTCCCCTATTCAGAATGGTCTTTTGCATTACACCCACTAATTAAACATATTTGCAAATAAAGCCAACAATTCTAATATTTGCAACTAACACTAAATTTTTTTGTAATTTCTTTGCTAAACTAACTTATATAGGCCAAACTGAAGTATTAGCCACAACCCCCAAAAGTTTGAATAAGTAGTTTCAAATCTGACAAATGTTGGGTTCATTTGCCAATATGGTACTACTTCAGAAAAGAAGCGGTATACTACGATGCTGCCAGTTTCATTTTAAAACAAGCCAAATGTCTTGTATTACTTGGACAAACCACATTGTATCTTCCAGAGAAATGTAAACAAATTTGTATTATCTCGAACCATGTTGTATTGAAACATCAGCGACAACTTGGTACAAATTCCATGAATACAGAGAAATCTGAGCTAGCTATATTGTTTTCTTTATTTTCTGTGCTGTTAGTTATTATCATTGTTTTTTATTAGTATGATGTGAAGCTACTTGCGGTTGACATTCCAATGGCATCGGGTCATGACCAGAGATTATTTGTAATTGGAGATGAGAAAGAATACAAGGTAGGTGGGGGTTTAATCTCTGAATTGCGGGACCCGATCGTCACTGCCATGACAGCTGAGAAGGAGTTTGATGACTTAGATGAAAAGGAAGAGGAAGAGGATGAGCTAAGAGAGAAGCAGGAGGCCGAAAGAAAGCAGAAAGAGGAGGAAGAGAGAGCATTAGAAGAAGAGATGAGAAGGCGTGAAGATGCAGAGAGAGAAAAACTTATAGAAGAGGAACAAAAGAAGTTAGAGAAGTCTAGTTCTTAGTTGTTTTCCCCCCATTAATGGGGGTCTTTTTCTCTTTGTTGCTAATAACAAAATTGTTTATTTCCCCCCTCTATGAAAAGGATTGATGCATGTTTAGAGTGATTGGTTCCTTTTTTCAGAAGAACAGCTTGAAAGGTTTAATAATTCAAGCAAACTAAGGTTTTCTTTTCATACAAGCTGAAATTTTGCTATCTGCATTCAGTTATTTTCTTGGGTCTGTTTATTTTTGCTTTCATTCCATGTTTGGAAGGTTGGAGGGGTAAATGAGAGATATATGTTCCAAGAAAAGGTAATATTAGATATTGTTAACGGAGCTCGGATAATAAAATATGTTGTACTCATCTATCTCATTATATAGTGCCTATTGTTCCCGAAATTTTTATCAATAGAAAATAAATAAATAAAATATTGATATTGAAGAAGTATTTCGTGAAAATTTGAGATATAGAGAAAACGTGATAGTCCATAACGTCCAGGGTACTGTATTTGGACGCTATGGACTATCATGTCCAGTTAATATGATCGCTAATAATTTAACAAAAAACACTGTAGCCGGACGTTATGGTCTATAACATCCAGCTACAGTGTTTTTTTTTTTTTTTTTGCTGCTGCTGCTGCTGTTTTGTTTGTGATTTTTTTTAAAAATATAAAAATACTGTAGCTGGACGTTATAGACTATAACGTCCAGCTACAGTGTTTATTTCGGTTAATTAGTGGTAACTGATTTCGTTAAGCTGGCCGTGATGGTCCATAACATCCTCTTAGACGTTATGGACTATCACGTTTTAGCTATATCTCGAATTTTTGTGAAATGCTTCTTCAATGTCGATATTTTTATTTTTTATTTTCTATTAATAAAAATTTCGGCTATTGTTCTATATATTCCCATTAAAATCAACATGCATTAATATATTTATAATGCTTATTTGGTTAATTGCACAAAATAAGTGTAAATCACTAAATTGAGATGATTTGGGTCTTTCGATCTTGAATATGAATATAGTCGAAGTTGTATAAGAAAATTTAATCACTCTCCTCCGCCGAACAGATCTAAATTAATTTGTGAACTTTTGAATTAGTCCTTCAACATTTTTGGAATTAAACAAAATTCCACACGTGCCATTTTCTTTCCAGTGTTGTGTTCGGTTTCTGTGCTTATCTAGCACAGCAAAGGGATAGCACACTAGTAGTATGTGTATCATTTTAATCTAGGTAAGCTGGAGAGGCTACAAAGTCTAGACCATCAGAAGAAATTCAGATTGTGCTAAAACGTTTGTAAACATGCAAGTAATGTATTTGTCTTTCTGTTTTTTTGTTGATTTTTTTTTTTTTTGAGAAACCTGACAAAGGCTATCAGTTACAAGTAAATCAGAAAAAACAAAAAGAAAACAGAAAAATAAACTACATAAACACTCACACAATTCTCACACACTTTCAACATTTCTTAACAGTTTTGTATCCTGCAACACGAATTCCTCAACCACCTTCGCTAGTTCTTTTCCTTCAAAAATCTTTGTATTTCTTTGCTTCCATATCGACCAACAAGTTGATATGAAGTATACCGACCACTGTTTTTTCCCTATTCCCGCACTTGCCGTATTCATCATCGAACTGTTCCAAGTATCATGTACTGTTTCAAGTGCCGCATTCACACTGTTTTTTTGTTGAGTTCACTGGTGCGAATGCAAGAGAAGAAAGAAGTGTCAGAAGAATACTCCACCATGTGCATGGTTGCCATGATGATGTGGTGATATTTGCTGAAAGTAGCAACGCGCTCGAGCAAAATAAAATTATTTGTTCTATTAGTTTAAGAAGAGAATCATTTGCTTCTTTTAACATGATTTTGATAGGTGTAACTTCAAATTGAAGTTTAAATGGGCAAACCCACAGCTCCTAAGAATGGTAAATGAGAAGCATTCAGTAACATAAATGAAATGCTAATAAATCATCTGGATCTAATGATTAAAAAACTTGTTACATAATCTAATGCGAGCAATTAAGATCAAGTACTGCTAAAATCACTTACTGATATCATCAGATAGAAATTGATCATTAGAAAAAATGAAGATGTATATTTATCTCTTATTTAGACCCAAGCTAAAGAAGTTAGATCTGATTTTTTCCAAAATTTAATCAGTCATCACACACTAATCCCACATGCTGCTTAGTTTCGACCAGCTAGCAGGAAAGAATGCTCTAACTCTCTCTAATTACCATAGCAAATAAAGTGCATATCTGTTTTCACCATACTAACCTCTCATCCTGTAAAATAATATATTACAAAGATCAAATTTTAATAATTAATATGGCATTAACTAAACTATCCCCTGGTGCTGATCCTGATTTTGGGTATGTTTTTGCAATTAAACGTCTCTTAGTTCTGCTCAAATCTGAACCAAAACTTGATTACAGCAGTCATGTAATAAAACTCTTCTTTTGCTAAAATATTGTACAAGTTCAATTACAATAAGCAATACAGGTCTAACAAAAAACTAAACGCCTAATTACAATAGCGATACAGGTCTAAGCAATACAGCAATCCTTGCCAGCAAACTCAACTTCTGCTATGGGAACCAAGTTTCAATAAACTTCATCCAGCAAACTCAAATATTTTGGATACAGTAAAAAAAAAATTAGAAAGAATTAGCTTCATAATCAAAGGAAATGAGCATCTGCAACACATAGCTCATCGTTGGCCTCTTATCTGGTGCCTCTTCTACACATATAGTAGCCAGCTCCAGCATTGCCACGGCTTGCAAGCGATCGAAAGACCCTTCCAACCGAGCATCCACCAATTGATAGATCCAATACTCATCCCGCTTTAGTTTCTCCCAGATAACCTCAACCAGCCTCCTCACACCAAGTTCCTCCTCTTCTCCATCTATCACCATGTTTGAAACCCGGACACCCGTCACCAGTTCTAGGAGCACAACTCCGAAGCTATAGACATCTACTTTTGCAGTAATTGGAAGATTGTACGCCCATTCAGGAGCGATGTAACCTCTTGTCCCTCGAATACCCGAAACCTTGGTACGAGAACCTCCCCTGTGTAGAAATTTCACCATGCCAAAGTCTGCAATCTTGGGCTCGAGATTTGCATCTAGCAATATGTTCTCAGGTTTCATGTCACAATGGATAACCCATTCGAGACATTCATGATGAAGGTAGGCCAACCCCTTTGCCACCCCTATTGCAATCTTGTATCTTTGCTTCCATCCAAGCAATTTACCATCGTCCTCTTCACTGAATAACATTTTATCCAACGACCCGTTCTCTACGTGCTCAGAAATCAAGATTCTGTGTGCACCTTCTGAGCAGAAACCCCAAATTCTTACAAGGTTCATATGGTAAATGCGTCCTATGACACTCAATTCTGCTTGGAACTCTTCCTCTCCTTGTGTCATGTATTCCAACTTTTTCACAGCTACTGATCTTTCATCATCCAAGGTTCCCTTATAAACTACCCCTGATGCTCCCCTCCCTAGCTCATCCCGAAACTTTTTAGTAGCTTTCACAACCTCCTTGTATGCATATCTTCGAAATTGATCACTTATTGCTTTATATCCTTCCAGTACTTCAATTGGTTCACCCTCTTTTCTACAAATAAACAAACATCCCAGAGCAATGAACAAAACCTCTATTACAAAAAATGCTGCAACAAACCCATACCAGTAGACTAACTTCCCCAGTCCTTGGCTTTTGAAATCGGTATCCGAGAAATTTGCCCAAACTTCTTTCACATTGCAACTGAGTTTGGGTGCTTTAGGTGTGTAAAACCAGCTGGATTGAGGTATGTACTCATTTGTGACATTAATAAATTGCGGAAGTTTGAGGAATATGGTACCCTGCACAGAGTCTGGAGCGGTCAAGCCATTATAGAGCTGAGATTTGAGGTAGCAAATTCCATATGCTTGATGATATGCAACAGCAACACATGAGCAATCTCTCAGACACCTATCTTGGCAATCTTCAGATGAAATGTACGTTGTGTAATTATAGTCAGAACCCGGAAAGTCAGTGTGAGGAAGCGACACCATCTGCATTTGATTGCCACAAATCAATCGAAACTTTATCTTACAACCTTTACGCCAATCACTTGTGTCACTCATCTCATAACCGGGAGGGCATGAACATGAGGGAACAGGTGTGTATTGGCAAATTCCATTATTACCACACAGTCCATGGATTTTGCATGGCTGAGCAAGAACTTGATATGAAATCGACCAACTTCCTTCTGACTCATCTAAACTATAGAGCCGGAGAATACCATCAGAGTCTAGAGTTAGCCTTCTTTTGATCATAGAACCAAAATCTGAAGCTTGAAATGCAAAATTATCACTTGACAAAAACTGCCCTTTGTCATCAAGGAATCCCTTCTGGGTGCTGTTAAAGTAAAACCTATTGTTGTTCCACCGATTAGTATCCGAATCAGGGAAGTAGATGCTCTTTACCTCCAAACCAACGTAAAATAGTGATAATATCCCATAGTCACTAAATTCAAAGCTATAATAGCTTGAAGAATTTTGAGATATGTTAGCTGATACCAGTTTGGTCCTTTGTGTGATTGATTGACTTGGTAATAATGTATCAGTAGGATGATCAAAGCTTTGCCATAGTTTGTCAGAGTTATAATCTACAACTATAAGGTTCCCATTTTCTAATATCTCTGCATGACTTGCTTCTGGGATGTTTGTGTTGGTGCTCCAGATGATCTCTCCATCATGGTCGATCAAAACCAAGTTGCCTTCCTTTCGCAAAACAACAGCCGACCCTATGCCATTCACAGGTCTACTGGGGTTTGCACTCCAAACCACGGTTTTGTTAGCAGATTTAGAGAACCAAATTGAGAAAGTGAAGGAGTTGTTACCGACCTCGCGGAAGCCACAAGAGAAGGTACGGTTTGGTGAGATGAGGAGTGCTGAGGAATCTTCGACTAACAGAGAAGAACCCTTGTGGAGGCGATTGTCCGTGGCCATGGTGAACACTAATGGAGATAATGTGAAGATTATATAAACTGAAGCTAATATGGTGTTCATATTGTTTCTTCTTTTATCTTTCGAAGAAGCAAAATGGGTATGTGTGTCTGTGTGTGTTTGCCAATGATTTTGTAATTATGATATAATTTCACACGGAGGAATATTCGATTATGAAGCTTTCTTTAAGTAAGCTTTTAAGATGATAGGCATCTTAAAATAAAGGGCTGGAACGTGCATTGTCTTATGTCATCTCCTTTTGTGTGAAACAGGTCCAATGAATATTAGTGATTGCTCCTTTTTTTCTAAGGTTGTTAGGCGATGAGTCATCATCCTCTGTCACGCAGTGCTATAAGACGCACCGATGAATAAATTTATATTAGTGCAGAATTATTCTTAATATGATCAGACAGTCTGTGACGCGTCACAAAAAATTTAAAATATAATTACTGGAAACTGTAATCTTCAAGAGTGATGTAAATAACTTTCTGTAAAGTGAGGAGTTAGAAATTAGGAACTTGTAAAAAACATTTTTTTCTTTATCAATATATTATTTATTGGTATTTAACGACTAACTGTAAAAAAAAAAGAATCTTCAAATTAAATGAAGTGTCGAATACTCAAGAGAAGCATGTTAAGATTTGTTGAAAGCGTGAAAATCATGCTGAATGCTATGAGATCGAACAGGGCTTAACTAAACTCGAGAATAACATTATAATATCGTATCAGGAATTTTCATTACGTGGACTAACAACAGTAAACTCAGCATTCGAACTAACAATAGTCTTTAATTAGGAAGTTGACTTGGACTAACAACAGTCTTTAGAAGTGTTGACTTGTCAACGGTAGGTGCAACCTCCCCGGTCTCTTTTTTTTTTTGAAAACCTGGCAGAGGAGGCTGCTTAGGTGGAAATTTTATTAATAGGAAATTATAACGTCTTACATCCTGAGATCCTTAGTTAACTCAGTAAAGAGAAAACATACAACTAAGAGGGGTATAGAAAGATAAAACAACAAAAACCAGCATTTACAGTTGTGCTGCACTAAGCAATCTTATGCCAATCCGGACCTCCTGTTAAAACACAATATAAATTTGCTGGTACCACATTCATGCACATCCATGTACACCTTGAAATGAGCGAGTTGGAGTATGCTCAAACTCAGCTCATTAATTAAACGAGTCAGTCAACTCGAGTTGTAAATGAGCGAGTTAAAGTGAGCAGTTAGCGAACGAGTTATGAGTGAGTTACGAGTTTGAGCAATTTTGTACATCCCTAATGAGAACTATAAAAAACATCAAAACAATTAAACTTGAGACTTGACAGAAACCCTCAATCCTTATCGGATCGGGTCTCCTCCTCCTCTGTATCTGGGTCCGAAGCGGCATCTTGATCCGTCATTCCATCTTCCCGTTCCCCCCTTCTTCTACCCCTGTCTCTCTCTCTTTCTCCCACTTGTATTTGTCCTTTCACAGATTTGGTAAAATATAAAATAATAATCAGGTCATTTTTTTTGTTATATCCTAACTTAATTCAAAACATCTGATGTCTCTCGTAAAATAAAAAATTGTCGAACATACTATTCTGAAGTAAAATATATATATATATTTTCAGAAATTTTTTTTATCGAAAAACAGATGAATTACTTTTTTTAATCTCATGAAAGGAACCAAAGCATTGATTTGATCCTTTTGCGTTATCTATAAGAACCGAATCAATGATTTGGTCCTTGTACCTGCCACTTTGAACCAAACTGATCTGAATGATCTGTTGCGTTTTTTATTAAAATTTCGTAATAGTAATTAATATGTATTAAAAATTAATATTGTTATTATTAATTTTTAATCCTTGTTAGTATTAATTGTTATTATTATATTGTTGTTATTGTTATTTGTTAACACTAAAAAAGTTTGTTGAATGATCTTCAATAATTTTTTTTTAAAAAGATCTGTTTCTATTTCAAATAAAAAAAAATAGAACTGTCAAAGATAAAAAATAAAAAAATTCAACTCAACTTTTGAGATTTTTGATTTTTTCCGAATACTAAAAAAAATGTTATGGTATGTTGAAACCATTGAAAATCATGCCAATTGCTGTATGAAATCGAATGGGGACAAACAATATTAATTAAACTCAGCATTCGACTCGTCAATGTAGCAATTTAATACGCTTACAATTTCGAGTTTTCCACAAGATGACAATCATCTCTAATTGTACACTGACAGCCGCTGTCAGTAATTTAAAAAAAAAAGACAATCATCTCTAATTAATTGTTGAAAAGCATTGTGCACCTGACTTTTACAATTCAGTATTTAATTTTATTATTATTATTTTAATGATTGCCAATATAACCGTTGCCAAGTGAACCTCTTTTAACAAAAGATAAAAAAATCCTAAGTAATTGTATTTTAACAATAATTAGAAAATGAATTATAAAGGCTCTTACAATTAACCGCAATCTAATTCGTTGAGGATAAATTAAGGAACTGTTTTCTTATTATTGTAGTAATTGATTTACTGTGATATGGTACTGTTTTGCTTTCTGTTACTTTTGCAGCAAAATGGGAACCACACAAATGTGAAGCTAAGGAGAGATTTTGAGATGAAGAAAGCAGCTGAATAGCCCCAAAAAAAATAAAATAATAATAATCATAATAATCATAATCATAATGAATCATAATGAAGAAAGCAGCTGAATAGCCAAAAATGGGAACCAAATGCCCTCTTTAATTATCATAAATAAAGTGCATATCTGTTTTCACCATACTAACCTCTCACTCTGTACAATATCTATTATAAAGATCAATTTCAATAAATAATCTGGCATTAACTAAAATAGCATCTGGTTCTGATTCTGATTTTGGGTAATTTTTGCAATTAAACATCTCCAACTTCTGCCCAAATCTTAACTAAAGCTCAATAACAGAAGTCATGTAACAAATTTCTTTACTTTGCTAAAATTTTGTACAAGATCAATTAAAATAAGCAATATAGGTCTAACAAAAATTAACGCCTAATTACAGCAATCCTTGCCAGCAAACTCAACTTCTGCTATGGGAACCAAGTTTCAAAAAACTTCATCCAGCAAACTCAAAGATTTTGGATACAGTAAAAAAAAAATTAGAAAGAATTTGCTTCATAATCCAAGGAAATGAGCATCTGCAACACATAGCTCATCGTTGGCCTCTTATCTGGTGCCCCTTCTACACATATAGTAGCCAGCTCCAGCATTGCCACGGCTTGCAAGTGATCGAAAGACCCTTCCAACCGAGCATCCACCAATTGATAAATCCAATACTTGTCCTGCTTTATTTTCTCACAGATAATCTCAACCAGCTTCCTCACACCAAGTTCCTCCTCTTCTCCATCTATCACCATGTTTGAAACCCGGATGCCCGTCACCAGTTCTAGGAGCACAACTCCGAAGCTATAGACATCTACTTTTGCAGTAATTGGAAGATTGTACGCCCATTCAGGAGCGATGTAACCTCTGGTCCCTCGAATACCCGAAACCTTGGTACGAGAACCTCCCCTGTGTAGAAATTTCACCATGCCAAAGTCTGCAATCTTGGGCTCGAGATTTGTGTCTAGCAATATGTTCTCAGGTTTCATGTCACAATGGATAACCCATTCGAGACATTCATGATGAAGGTAGGCCAACCCCTTTGCCACCCCTATTGCAATCTTGTATCTTTGCTTCCATCCAAGCAATTTACCATCGTCCTCTTCACTGAATAACATTTATCCAACGACCCGTTCTCTACGTGCTCAGAAATCAAGATTCTGTGTGCACCTTCTGAGCAGAAACCCCAAATTCTTACAAGGTTCATATGGTAAATGCGTCCTATGACACTCAATTCTGCTTGGAACTCTTCCTCTCCTTGTGTCATGTATTCCAACTTTTTCACAGCTACCGATCTTTCATCATCCAAGGTTCCCTTATAAACTACCCCTGATGCTCCCCTCCCTAGCTCATCCCGAAACTTTTTAGTAGCTTTCACAACCTCCTTGTACGCATATCTTCGAAATTGATCACTTATTGCTTTATATCCTTCCAGTACTTCAATTGGTTCACCCTCTTTTCTACAAATAAACAAACATCCCAGAGCAATGAACAAAACCTCTATTACAAAAAATGCTGCAACAAACCCATACCAGTAGACTAACTTCCCCAGTCCTTGGCTTTTGAAATCGGTATCCGAGAAATTTGCCCAAACTTCTTTCACATTGCAACTGAGTTTGGGTGCTTTAGGTGTGTAAAACCAGCTGGATTGAGGTATGTACTCATTTGTGACATTAATAAATTGCGGAAGTTTGAGGAATATGGTACCCTGCACAGAGTCTGGAGCGGTCAAGCCATTATAGAGCTGAGATTTGAGGTAGCAAATTCCATATGCTTGATGATATGCAACAGCAACACATGAGCAATCTCTCAGACACCTATCTTGGCAATCTTCAGATGAAATGTACGTTGTGTAATTATAGTCAGAACCCGGAAAGTCAGTTTGAGGAAGCGACACCATCTGCATTTGATTGCCACAAATCAATTGAAACTTTATCTTACAACCTTTACGCCAATCACTTGTGTCACTCATCTCATAACCGGGAGGGCATGAACATGAGGGAACAGGTGTGTATTGGCAAATTCCATTATTACCACACAGTCCATAGATTTTGCATGGCTGAGCAAGAACTTGATATGAAATCGACCAACTTCCTTCCGACTCATCTAAACTATAGAGCCGGAGAATACCATCAGGGTCTAGAGTTAGCCTTCTTTTGATCATAGAACCAAAATCTGAAGCTTGAAATGTAAAATTATCACTTGACAAAAACTGCCCTTTGTCATCAAGGAATCCCTTCTGGGTTCTTTGAAAGTAAAACCTATTGTTGTTCCACCGATTAGTATCCGAATCAGGGAAGTAGATGCTCTTTACCTCCAAACTAACGTAAAACAGTGATAATATCCCATAGTCACTAAATTCAAAGCTATAATAGCTTGAAGAACTTTGAGATATGTTAGGTGATACCAGTTTCATGCTTTGTGTGATTGGTTGACTGGGTAATAATGTATCAGTAGGATAACCAAAGCTTTGCCAAAGTTTGTCAGAGTTATAATCTACAACTACAAGGTTCCCGATTTCTAATAGCTCTGCATGACTCTCTTTTGGGGAGTTTGTGTTGGTGCTCCATATGATCTCCCCATCATGGTCGATCAAAACCATGTTGCCGTCCTTTCGCAAAGCAACAGCCGATCCTATGCCATTCACAGGTCTACTGGGGTTTGCACTCCAAACCACAGTTCTGTTAGCAGATTTAGAGAACCAAATTGAGAAAGTGAAAGAGTTGTTACCAACCTCGCGGAAGCCACAAGAGAAGGTACCGTTTGGTGAGATGAGGAGTGCTGAGGAATCTTCAACTAACAGAGAAGAACCCTTGTAGAGGCGATTGTTCATGGCCGTGGTGAACACTAATGGAGAGAATGTGAAGATTAAATAAACTGAAGCTAATATGGTGTACATATTGTTTCTTCTTGTATCTTTCGAAGAAGCAAAATGGGTATGTGTGTCTGAGTTTCTGCCAATGATTTTGTAATTATAATATAATTGAACACGGAGGAATATTTGATTATGAAGCTTTATTAAAGTGAGCTTTGAAGACAATGGCTTCTCCTTTTTGGTGGAACAGGTCCAGTGAAGGATAGTGATTGCTCCTTTTGGATTGTAAATTGTTTTATTGTCAGGTCAAAAACTGTGTAAGTTAGGTAAGATGCCTTGTGGTTGTAATAGCGCTAGGATTTTGTTTGAATATTATTGAGGATTGGTACCAGGACCCTTATAATCCATGGTTTCATGAGTAATGAAAGGTATTCCACTTTTATCAAAAAAGAAAGAAAAAAGGAAAGAAAGATGATAAGCATCGTAACCTTTTTTTCAAGTCAAAACTTTTACTTGGACAAGTTCTGATGATGTCCGGAAAATGTAATTTATGAATTATCTTTGCAAACCAACATTCCACGTGCTAATTAATAAATGTCAATTTTAGTGTTCTCGAGAGGTTTGACCAGTAACCGGTGAACTGCATCTAGAGGTGCTACTTTTACCCGTTTAACTGGATCCGAATCGGAACCGACCCGGATCCGATTAATTTTGATAGGATATGATTTAAAAAATATAACCGATTAAATTATGGGTATGGTTACAAAATTAATAATTTAATATCCGACCTGGATCCGAACCGGAACCGATACTGTAATAGATAGAATATGAGTTTGATTTAGTTATCCGACCCATAATTGAATCCGACCCGATATCTGTATAAATACCCGATAAAATGATAATACCATTTCTTTATAATTATTTAATATAAATACATATATTAATAACTATGAAAAAACAATTATTTGTAGTATTTTTTAATTTCTTGAATGAAATTTATTGCTCTTTTCGCACAGATTATTGAAATAAAATGTCATGTTCACCTTTTGCCTATAAATTTTCGAAACTAATTAATTCATTTCTTGATCTTTTATCTACCATGTATCTATTTTTTTGCACGGATTATCGAAATTTATTGTTCTCTTCGCTGATTGAAACAAATTAATATTAATATTTTATTCCTGAATTTTGAAACCATATAATGAAATCACCATCTTCAATATTTTACTTTCTAAAATTATCTCACCTTCAATATTTTGGAGCAGATTTTAATTTATATTATAATGATATATTATGTGAGATGTTTAAGAAATTATAATTATATTTAAACGTAAGGTGTTTCTCAAATACTTGTAAGTTGTGACATGTACCCGCTTCGGATCCGGACCCGCCTCGGATCCGATAATCCATAAACAAGTTATGGATATATATCTACCCGGAACTGAAAGATTGGACCTGAAATATCTACGGGTAGAAATGTATTTGGATCCGGACTCGACCTAATTTGAAACAAATAAGTATATGAATCGAATTCGGACCCGAACACTTTTAGCCTTTTAGGATATGAGTCCAAATATAATAGTATCCGGATCCTACCCGACCGACACCTCTAGTTTCATCTATCCGCCGTCTCTCTCGGACTTGATATGTTGTACCAAATTAATAAAAAGATTAGCTTGATAAACACGACAAACAACAAATAAAAGAAAAATATAAAGTAACCATGTTTAATGTAAAAGAGATCTGAGATGAAGAAAAGGCAAAGAAAACCATCAAAGCAGCAAAGTCATCAAATAGTGAACTGAGATTAATTGGGCTTTCATTAAAAAAAATAGTGAAGTGAGAAACCGAGATTTTCTCTTGCATGATTTATTGGAGCTAGGAACAGATACCATTTATTTTTTTCTAAAATTGTTAGGCGATGAGTAGGGGTGTCAATGATATCTTTTTAACCGTCTGTATCCTCCGTACCGTATTCGTTAAGGTGAGTATAGATAAGTTTTTTTTTTCGTTAGCTTATCGGGTATATGGATATGGGTATGTGCAAAGGTTATTTCGTATCCGTTACACTGTAGGATAATTATATAAAATAATATTATATGTGTTTGAGTAATAATTAATAATGGTAAAATTTATTAGGGGTGTCAATGGGTAGGGTGAAAGCATTTTCATATCCATACCCATTAAGAATTGATCTGACCCATACCCTACCCTTACCCATTAAGAATTGACCTTATCCTATCCTACCCATACCCGTTAAAATTATCGGGTAACGAAACGGTAGCAGGTGGATAACGAATAATAATAGTTGAGTGAGGCTATGGTGCTATGCATAGCACGGATGGCTAGTGTACTACGGCTCAATATGGTACTTTTTAAAATCCTAACGGTCGATCCGACCGTTCAATGTGATATCCATATGAATATGTACTTGCAAACTAAATTTTATATTTTTTCGAATTTTTTTACTATTTTTTCAGATAGGTAGAAAAATCAGTGTTTTTTGAAAATTCTGGACCATCAAAATTCTACCTATCTGAAAAAATAGTAAAAAAATTCAAAAAAATATAAAATTTAGTTTGCAAGTACATATTCATATGGTTATCACATTGAACGGTCGGATCGACCGTTAGGATTTTAAAAGTACCATATTGAGCCGTAGTACACTAGCCATCCGTGCTATGCATAGCACCATAGCCTCACTCATAATAGTTATATAATAATTAATTTTATTATGTTTCACATATAAAACATCAAAACTCATCATTTCACACATATGCAATCACATTACTAATAAAAAAATTCATTCAATTTCAACTAAATTATTTTTTATAAAGCAAGAGAATTTGAAAACACAAATATCTATTCGGATAAATTTAATTATTTAACTAAATAACATGTAAACAAAAGTAATATGTTTAACATTTTTCTTATAGCAAAAAACATACACTAAATAACAAATATACATCACTAATTATTGCAACAATATTATTATATGAAATATCACAAAAATAAATTTTACCATTATTAATTATTACTCAAACACTATCATATAATATTATTTTATATAATTACCCTATAGTGTAACGGGTACGAAATAGCCTTTGCCCATACCACTCATTTAGCTAACGAAAAAAATCCTTACCCATACCCATACCCATACCTGATAAGCTAATGAAAAAAAAATTTACCCATACTCTCACCTTAACGAATATGGTACGGGTACGGGCAGGGGCGGACCCAGAGTATTCCAGGGGGGGGGGCAGCTGCCCCCCCTGGATTTTGAGTTTTAGTGGAAATTTATCGGTTTCGACCGACTTTGCCTCCCTTGGAATTTTTTTTGCCCCCCTCTGGATGTTTGATTTGTAATTCGGGTTAAATTTAGGGTAAAAATTAAAATAAATTTGTTGAGTTTTGATTGGTAATTAGAATTATAAGTCAGAGCATCAGAAATTACAAGTCAAAGCATTGGAAAATATAAGTTAAAGCATTATTTTTATTGAGCACCAAATTCGTTAATGGATTTAAACCCGATTTGATATTTTTTTGTCCCCCTGACGGAAATCGTGGGTCCGCCCCTGGGTACAGGTAGAGTAAACGGTTAAAAGAGTATCATTGACACCCCTATATATATGACGCATGGATGAATAGATTTATATTAGATTTTGAGTGAGGCTATGGTGCTATGCATAGCACCAATGGCTAGTGTACTACGGCTCAATATGGTACTTTTTAAAATCCTAACGGTCGATCCGACCGTTCAATGTGATATCCATATGAATATGAACTTGCAAACTAAATTTTATATTTTTTCGAATTTTTTTACTATTTTTTTAGATAGGTAGAAAAATCAGTGTTTTTTGAAAATTCTGGACCATCAAAATTCTACCTATCTGAAAAAATAGTAAAAAAATTCGAAAAAATATAAAATTTTGTTTGCAAGTACATATTCATATGGTTATCACATTGAACGGTCGGATCGACCGCTAGGATATTAAAAAGTACAATATTGAGCCGTAGTACACTAGCCATCCGTGCTATGCATAGCACCATAGCCTCACTCTTAGATTTTTATATTAGTGCAGAATGATTCTTAATATGATCAGATTGTCGATCTGTGATGCGTCACAGAAAATTTAAAATATAATTAACTATCAAATCAATATGTATACATTTACGAGACAAATCATTGGAAACCGCAATCTTCAAATTAAATGAAGCGTCGAATCCTCGAGAGAAAAATGTTAAGATTTGTTGGAACCATGAAAATCATGCTGAATGCTATGAAATCGAACAGGGGCTTAATTAAACTCGAGTATAGCATCATAATATCGTATGAGGAATTTTCATTACGTGGACTAGCAACAGTAAACTTAGGCAGAGGCGGAACTAGAAAATAGATACTGGGCCGAAGAATCAAATATAGTGTAATTTTATTTTATAGAAGGTGTTAAAAGATATTAATGCATATAAAAATTACAAAATTTAATAGATCAAACTACAAATTTTCAAACTATAGGGGGTGCTTAGCACCCTTTCTCCACCACTATGTTCCGCCCCTGAACTTAGGGGTGTCAATGACACTCTTTTATCTGTTTATTTGACTCGTACCGTATTCGATAAGATAGGTATAGATAAGATTTTTTTTTTCCGTAAACTTATGGGTTACGAGTACGGATAAAGATTTTTTTTTCGTTATCTAAATGGGTAAGGGTGGCCTATTCCGTACTCGTTATCCGGTCGGATAATTATAAAATATATATATTATATGAGGAGGGATCCAATTACACCTTTTTTGGTGACACATCATGACACCGTTTTTTATATAGGTCAATTTTGCAATTTCAAAATCCAAACAGTTGATCCGAACCGTTCAACATGATCACCATATTAAAATGTACTTGGAGATCAAATTTTACATTTTTTTGAATTTTTTTACTATTTATTAAGATGGTTACAAAATCACTGTTTTTCAATGGTCTGAAAACAACGATTTTTGTAACCATCTTAATAAATAGCAAAAAAATTCAAAAAAATGTAAAATTTGATCTCCAAGCACATTTTAATATATCCATCATGTTGAACGGTTTGAATCGACTATTTGGACTTTGAAAATGGTAGGTGTCAAAGTGTGTCACCAAAAAAGGTGTAATCGGATCCCTCCTCATATTATATATATTAATGAGCAATGAATATTAATTCTCTAATTATTGTTGATAGTTGTGTTACACTTAATTAACTATTACAATATGTAAATAAATTTCAACAAATCCAAATAAAATTTAGACCTTTAAAACACACACACACACACACACACACACACACAGATATATATATATATATATATATATAGAGAATGGCTAAGCTCAAAACGTTTGTTCCTGGGCTCAGGAACAAACGGGTCGGTTCTACAATTTCCGAAGTTCAAACAACAAATCCAAACCGTTAGATGTTCAATCTATATTAAAATGTGCTTGGAGACCAAATTTTACATTTTTTGGAATTTTTTTACTATTTATTAAGCTGGTTTGAAAATCGCTGTTTTCTAATGGCGCAAAATTTTAATAAAAACAGCGATTTTCAAACCAGCTTAATAAATAGTAAAAAAATTCCAAAAAATGTAAAATTTGGTCTCCAAGCACATTTTAATATAGATTGAACATCTAACGGTTTGGATTTGTTGTTTGAACTTCGGAAATTGGAGAACCGACCCGTTTGTTCCTGAGCCCAGGAACAAACGTTTTGAGCTTAGCCATTCTCTATATATATATATATATATATATATATATATATATAGTGCTGGGCTTAGCTACTTCATGGAGTAAAACGACTTGGTGCTCCACGCCTCATTATTTTCATTTTGAAAATCCAAACGACCGATCCGAACCGCTCAAGTTGTTCTCCATATTGATATGTGCTTGGAGACCAAATTTTACATTTTTTGGAATTTTTTTACTATTTATTAAGCCACTTTGAAAATCACTGATCCGGCGGTCCAGAAATTTTTACTGTTTTTTACTGTTCATAAGGATTTTCATATTTTCAAAGTGGCTTAATAAATAGTAAAAAAATTCCAAAAAATTTAAAATTTGGTCTCCAAGTACATTTCAATATGAAGAACATGTTGGAAGGTTCGAATCGACTATTTGAACTTTGAAAATGAAGATATGGCGTGAAGTACAAAGTCGTTTTACTTCATGAAGTAGCTAAGTCCATATGAGCTATGCTACTCCATAGAGTAAAACGCGTTGGTACTCCACGCCGTATTTTCATTTTGAAAGTCCAAACGACCGATCCGAACCGCTCAACTTTTAATCCATATTGAAATGTACTTGGAGACCAAATTTTACATTTTTTTGAATTTTTTTACTATTTATTAAGCCACTTTGAAAATCTGAAAATCCGAGTGAACAGTAAAAAACAGTAAAATTTTCTGGACTGCCGGATCAGTGATTTTCAAAGTGGCTTAATAAATAGTAAAAAAATTCCAAAAAATGTAAAATTTGGTCTCCAAGCACATATTAATATGGAGAACAAGATGAACGGTTCGGATCGGTCGTTTGGATTTTCAAAATAAAAATATAGCGGCGTGGAGCACCAACGCGTTTTACTCCATGGAGTAGCATAGCTCATCTCTATATATATATATATATATATATATATATATATATTTGTGAAATGAATGTGTTTTAATGTATTATTTAGTAAATATACACTTTTTTTTATTATAGAGCATTACTCGTTATTTATCCGCTACCGTTTCGTTATCCGAAAAATTGAAATATATCCTGTCTTTGTTCGAGAAGCATTAGAAGGTTGGGAAGATCATTGATGAACCGCATGCACCAGTTGGAAAAACAGGACAATTTATCAACGTTGTGCCAGAATGGTCGACACAAATGTAGACCTCATGCAATTGGTAGCGACCCGATGCATCCTTGTTGCACTTGATCCACGGTGTGTGACCAATACATGACGTGATCGCACTCTTAATTTTAGTTAAAGTATAAGATCCACCGTTCGGCAAAATACCTGTCAAATACATGTCAAGAAGTTAACAATTTTGTTATTGTCAAAAGGATGTGTGCAATTTTGGTTTTTAATTCTTTGAAATAGACTAACATGTGAAGAAATTTTTTTTTTCCAAATGAAAAGATAAGTTTTTTATTACTTGCAGATTTGAGGCATGAAAGAACATTAGTTGTGCTCTTGAGACTAAGTGACTCTTCGAAATAAGAGTGCTCATCCAGCACAGTTTCAGAGCATGTGCCGTGCTTCTCCCACTCGTGCTCCCAAAATGGAGTGCTATCGCCGCTCGGGCATGCAAGTGACGCCCAATTTGTTCGTAGGCTGCTAACTAAATCCTGGATCTGCAAATAAATTACTATTATATTCAGTGTTCTCTTTGATGATCTTGTTGTTTTGAAATAATAAATTATTTGTTACTGCATAAAGTAAGTTGAAAGCTAATTTGATCTGTTATAGCTTGTTCGTTGGTGCTGAAAATGAAATAGTTCATTTGTTTGCTCATTTGCTGAAAATTCAAAATGTAAATTCAACTTGGTATATAAATGTACTAAATATCCGAGATCAGTTACCTTGGATACATCAAAAGGATTGTTCGGATCGCAGTAAGCCGGGTAGGAGCCGTTGTTATAATTCGGCCAAAGTCCATGAATACCAAAGTCAGCTGGTGGTTTTCCATAAGTTGGATAACAATAACCGGAGCTTGTGGCACAATAAGATCCAGGCCACTTTTCAGTCAAAAAATGATCAAAACAATATTAATTTAGTCCCTCATAAATTATAAGTAGTGACCAAGCATTAAGTCACATGATTTGCATTTTTCCGTCTACCAGTACAAATCATTTAGCTCGGCTGGTACTGCCCCAATTATATATCCAACATTCCACAGTACATACAAAATACTTGTTATTTTTCTGGAGTACACAGAATATGTCAATAATCAACATTCATTTTCTTTTGTTAAAGCAAATCCTACTAATCCACCAGCTTCCATTGTTTCTTGAAGGCTCATACGTCGTAAGCCATAGCTGGTCCAATTACATAAAATATAATAAAAACAGAGAGGAAGCCCATACCTAGGCGATGCATCCTTGCACTATATATGCTTCTAAACAATACTAATTAAAGGAATATATGGAGAAACACATTAATAAATTTAACCTGTTGAACGAAGTAGAAGAAATCATACGCATATCCTTGTGCACTCAACACTAATGCTGAGAAGCAAAGAACTGCAAAAAGAGCAATCGCCATGATCTTCATGCTTAATCTTTCTTTGTATGTAACCTATTGATGCTGATGGAGGTGCCCATACATATATTTATAGGCACCTTACTGGAACAAGTTGGATCAGCATATGATACGGAATAAAATATATTCCTTATGTATAAACTTACAAATTTAATTATTAAAATCGAAATCATTTGTTGTTAAAAGTTCATTGCGTTAATTAAATACTACTTATAAGAATATATTTTCGTGTATTACGAGAATATCTAGATGGTCTTCAACATTGACATCTTAAATATTTATTTGTTAGGTCGAAAATGTATAGCGTATTGACATATATACCATTATATGAACCTAGGTGGATTTTTTTGACAACTTGTATATTTCTTTTCTTTGTCTTTGTCTTGACCAAGGGAAACAAAGAATAAAAAATTCCATATTTAATTGAAAACTAACTAGGGCTCCAACGTTTTGAAATCTGAATATTATACCATGTAATTCCAAGTATATTTTTTTTTCAATTGAAGTAGTTATGCATGTTTCCGAAGAAACTATACAAAATTTTAAGTTACATACCATGCAGTACTGATCACAAGTCTGACTGAAAAAAAAAGTTTCATCTTCATTTCATTCCATTAGTTGTAGGAATTGTAGGTGTTTCGAATAGTTTAATTATAATATTGTGATTCAAATTAGATATCAATGAATTGACCTTTAATTAACTCACCCCGGATAATTGCAAGTTATGTTTGGTGATTTTTTTTTTAAATAATAGTCAAAGTAGTATTCATTTATGTACAATCATGAATTAAATATCTGCTCTGATTTTTAAGTAGGCAACCATGTTTAAGTGTTGATCATTCAAAAGAGAGCGATGTTATATTTTAAAATTTATGAACTCATAAATGTTATTGGTTCGGATCGCAAGCGCACAATCCTATCAACTAGTATAATCAAGGTCGATCCTCAGGGAATATTGGTCTACAGTCTTTCGAAAGGCTAGACAAAATCTGAAAATTAAGAGTTGAAGTTGTGATCAATGTAAATTTGACAACAATTAAAAGTAATTAAAATAAAGATAGAGATGAGAATTTCTAGGGTTTCGGCACACCATTATTACTCAATCCTCTTTGATAATCTACTTCTACCGGGTCTGATTTCCTATTGTTGTTTATGGAAGACGCTACATAGGACATTGCGAGTCACTTATGCAAATGACGGGACTTTCATCGAGATACTACATAGGACACTGCGAGTTATCTTACGCAAATGACAGATATCTAAATACATAAGTTACTACATAGGACACTACGATTGATCTTACGTAAATGACAGAACTTAGTTTGTATTTTGTGGTTCTGATTTATGGTTTTTCCGCGAAGGTTTTTTCAAATAAATCTAATGGCTTCCAACAAAGCTAACTCGTCCATTATAGTTTTTCTTACCATTAAAGCACTGTCACTACCCTAACGGATTAAACTAGATCATCGAAATCATGTGAAAGGAGAATAAATTGCAAAAGCATTTCAATCAACAACAAGAAATCATAATCAACATAAAATATATATATCAAAGCATCATGAGTAACAAGGTTTACTGCCTAGCCCCGAAGAAAAGAACTTAGCCGCGGAACGGCATAATTACAACACTCCTCTCTTTCTCATTCTAACCCTAATTACCAAAATTACAAAGATAACTTCTTCTGTCCAAGGGGCTTTATATAGGAGTGAGGGGACGTTTGGAGATGAGTGGAGGCCAAGAAACGTGAACTGGATACAGCTGTGGCAGTTATTCCCCAAAAGGCACCTCTGGTTACGGACCGTATTGGTTGATACGGTTCGTATTCACACCATGTCGTTGAGGGGTTTAATGTGTATCAAGACATCTTCTCGCCCGTATTCGGCTAGGTCCGTATCAACCAGTACGGACCGTAACAGTGACTTAGTCGATCAGCGTCGCTTCTCCGATTGACCTGATTCTTGCTCCATTTGATGTGAAATAGTCCCAAAGCATGTTTCCTGCAATAAAACATAAAGAAGGGTGACAGTAGCCTTTTTATCTAATTAATTAAACATAAGTGTGATATAATATGCAAAACCTAAGCCAAAACCCTACGCAATTAATCATCATTTTGACTCTGATCACGCCTCCCAACTTGAATTGTTGCTTGTCCTCAAGTAGCGATATCCCAGCTAGTCAAAGGTCCGGTCTAAGTTAAACCATACAATCTCAAGGACTTGCTTTAAATTAAACTAGAACTCGGCTTGGTACAATTGTCATGACATTAAAAATTTAGAACTTCAAAAATATTCATAACCTCTCTCTTGAACAACTTATTCACCCCATGATTGACCTCATTGTGCATTCCTTAGAAAAATTATTATCGAACAATTCACTTCACAAATATCCCTAAATTTGAGAGTATTAATTTCCCCTTTGATTATAAACGGATCCCTTCTAATCAATAGGAATTCTAATGATATGAATTTTGATTTTCCTTCCTAATTGATTGGAGCAAAGTATGACAACTTAGTGTGTTGGTACTTGTGACGATTTTTGAAAAATTAAATATGCACAAAATTTAAAATTTGGGAGGTTTTGTCGAGCCTATTGGTAACCAGTCTTGTATAGGCACCCATACTCTTTTTATCCTCCATCTTTTATTCTATTTCTTTTCTTTTTCTGAATTTTTCTATTTTTTGGATTTTTCTCATTTCTGATTTTTTTGTATTTTCCTGTTTTTCTGAAATTTAAAAATTTGTACAAGTAAATATTTTTGTGTCACAAGTAGCATGATTACACACAATTCCAAGTATTCATTCATACAAGGAATTATTGCATAGTTTCGCTAGGGGTCTATCTATAATAAATGGGTATTCTAGAACACTCTCAGACTTAAAGGACTTTGCATAAATAAATTACTCAACAGTAAAAAATTTAAGGTTTGCGATTTTTGGTAAACATTCATGGTTAGCAATTAATTGTTCAGTTTTGAGGTCACTAATTACTTTAAAAATTCCGAAATTTTGTATCATGGCCAATTGTCTAAACCCTAGCCTAACTCAATTCAAAACAATTCCTTATTTGATTATTCTACTCCTACAGAAATTAAAATGCAAGCTAGCTAAAAAGCTCAACCAATCATTCTAGGATTTTTGGTAAAGCCTCCAACCCTAGTCAAAAATTGAGTAAAACTACTAGCATCTAAAAGAAAATAAAAATGCAAAAAATTTAAAGGTACATGGTCAATTTACCTCCTACCCCCCGAATGAAATTGAGCATTGTCCCCAATGCTCGAGAGATAAAAATAAAGAAAGTATAAAGTAAAAAGACCGAGGGAAAGAAACAACTCACTACACCTCAATCCTGAGGTGGTGGAGGTGGTGGCGGATGATGGATCTCCTCGAAGAATAGTGGGTCGAAGAGTCCAAAGGGTGGTGGCTGGTAGGGTAGCCCGATAGTGAGAGCATGCTGGTAGTACTGCTGTGCCATGTAGCGGGTCTACTGTGCCTCCCGCCTGTTGTTGTTAACATGCTCGCGTAGCCTGTCTATGCCATGACGGACCTCGCCTACAGAGTGTCGCATCGTGTCACACTGCTGGCTAAGTCGGTCGTAAGAAGACCTGGAATCAATGGAGAACTTCTTGATGTTTGTGTTCATCCATTGTACGGCCTTGAGAAAGTCACCGTATCCACCCTGAGGGGCATCAGATGTGCCCGCCTCTCGTTGTGCTGCTGTTGCTGCTGCACCAAATGCTTCTTATCGGGGCCCTTTCATTTTCTGCCGCCATTTCTTGCATGTATGTTGCGGCTTTTGCGGCTAGGGCCCTCTTTTCTTCTTCATTTTCAGCCTCAATGGCCTCGAAATCAACCCCATGATCTTCCTCCTGAGCGGCCCTTCTTCCTATAGGGACCGCTTGCTTCCATGTTTTTGCGGTTGACCGAGAAGTTTGCCTTTTCCACGTGTGATGTTTGAGAGATCTCTTGCCATTTTAGGAATTTGGTCTTCCATGTTTTTGCTGCGGTTTGTTAAGGATTCGATCTTTTGCGTGATTTTAGCGTTCATCTTGTCTTGCTTCTCGAAGAATCTCTCCATTAGTGATATGATGTCAGGTTGCTGTGGTTGGTTGTACTGCCTCGGTTGGTAATTCGATTGGGAATTGTCGTATCTTGGTTGGTAATTGGGTTGTGGTTGGTAGTTCTGTTGAGGTGCAGCGGGTCTTTGGTTGTTTGCGTATGAGAGATTTGGTTAGTTTCGATTGTTCGGATGGTACGAATTGTAGGCGGGCTGAGGTCGAAAACTGTTGTCAATGGTGTTTACTTGCTATGTTTCTTCCTCAGTTCCGTCACATTCGTACATTCATTCATCTCATGCGCTCCTCCACAATAGCCACATGTTGTCGCGACATTGACTACTGCTACCGTTCGTTGCTTGGTCTGCTTATTAAGTGCTAGTTGCAATGCATCAATTTTTACGCTTAGCATGGCTATTTCATCAACTCTGTGCATGCCAGGTGTTGGGGTTGACTTCTTGCGCTCAGGGATCCAGTAGTGTTGATTGATCGCAACTCTTCAATTAGGTTGTAAACCTCGTCAAGTTCCTTCTTGCGCTCAAGTTAGACCATTATAAAAAGTTTGAACAATCAGCCATCTTTCTAGACCATGATGTGGACAACACCTTAACATATCCTTATATCTATCCCTGCCTCACATAATGATTCACCATCTTTTTGTTCAAAATTAGTAATTACATTTCTGAATCTTGAAGTTTTAGATGGTGGAAAATATTTTGCAATAAACACATTAAACAATTGGTCCCAAATTTGAATGGAATTGGCCGGTAAGGAAAACAACCATGCTCTTGCTTTATCTTTTAATGAAAATTGAAATAGCCTTAGCCTGATTGCTTCATCGGTAACTCCGTTGATCTTTATCGCCTCGCATATCCCAAGGAAAGATAAGTGAAGATGTGGATCTTCGCTTGGAAATCTTCCAAATTGTTGTTGTGAAACCATATTAATGAGAGCAGGTTTGATCTCAAAATTACGGTTCGTAACTGTCGGTGGGTTTATGCTTGAGTTAGGATCATTCGCGCGCGGTACGCAATAGTCTCGTAGAAGTCTGGGTCTCGCTGCATTCTGAACTCCATTATCACCATTGCCTTCTTGTCTGTTTTGATTGTTGAATGGTGGATTGTTGTGAATCGGTTCGTTCGGTGGGTTATCCATGTTGACTGAATCTGAGTCTTCTTCGCTTTCAGAGTAAATTGAGGAAGGACAATGGTTAGTCCTTATCGGTGATGGGGAAGCGAATGTTCTATCCTACTTGCAATCTTCAGGGATCTCCGTAAGGATGATTCGGCTAGCATGCAGTATCCTAAGAAACAAAAGAAAAGAAAATATGAAAATTAAACTAAAAACTGAAAAATAAAATAAAAATAAAAATAAAAATAAAAACGAAATTAAAAATAAAATTGAAAAGAAGAAAATAAAAATGCAGAAAATTAAAAATCTAGACGTCTCTAATTGATTGGATTCAATGGTCAAAGCAAGGTCGTCTTGCGAGACCTTGCACAATAAATCGTTATTCCCTGGCAATGGCGCCAAAAAAGTTGATCACTAAAAAAAGAGCGATGTTATCTTTTAAAATTTATATACTCGGAAATGCTATCGGTTCGGATCACAAGCGCACAATCCTATCGAGTAGTATAATCGAGGTCGATCCACAGGGAATATTGGTCTACAGTCTTGAGCTATCAAATCACAATCTTTCGAAAGGCTAGACAAAATCTAAAAATTGAGAGTTGAAGTTATGATCAATGTAAATTTGGCAACAATTAAAAGTAATTAAAATAAAGATAGAGATGAGAATTCCTAGGATCTTGGCACACCATGGCTACTCAATCCTCTTTGATATTCTACTTCTGTCGGGTCTGATTTTCTGTTGTTGTTTATGGAAGACACTACATAGGACACTGCGAGTCACTTACGCAAATGACGGGACTTCCATCGAGATACTACATAGGACACTACGAGTTATCTTACGTAAATTACAGATCTCTAAATACACAAGTTACTACATAGGACACTGCGATTTATCTTACGCAAATAACATAACTTGATTTGTGTTTTGTGGTTCTGATTTATGATTTTCCCGTGAAAGTTTTTTTCACATAAATCTAATGGCTTCCAACGAGGCTAACTCATCCATCATAGTTTTTCTTACCATTAAAGCACTGTCACTACCCTAACGGATTAAACTAGATCATCGAAATTGGGTGAAGGGAAAATAAATTGCAAAAGCATTTCAACCAACAAAAAAAAAATCATAATCAACAGAAAATATATATATCAAAGTATCATGAGTAACAAGGTTTACTGCTTAGCCGCTAAGAAAAGAACTTAGCCGCGGAACGGCATCATTACAACACTCCTCTTTTTCTCACTTAATCAAATCTAACCCTAATTACCAAAATTACAAAGATAACTTCTTCTTATGTTCAGGGGGCTTTATATAGGAGTGAGGGGACGTCTGGACATGAGTAGAGGCCAAGAAACGTGATCTGCATACAGCTGTGGCAGTTATTCTCCAAAAGGCACCTCTGGTTACGGACTGTATTGGCTGATACGGTCCGTATCCACACCATGTCGTTGAGGGGTTTAATGCGTATCACGCCATTGTAGGGTTTTGAGGCTACCCAAAGCCATTAGGCTTAAGCTGCGGAAATACCGTAAAACAAAATTTTTACTTTTAACTCAAGCCAAAAGGATTAAAGTGGTATGCCGGATAATCTACCGAGAGTTACATACATGTTCAATCTTTTTCTTAGATTAAAAGCCGTAAGTAAAACTTTACTCATTCAGATCATAGATTAAGTAGTATGTCGGATAATAACCGAGAGTTACATACCAGATTAATCCTGTATAGACCCAAAGTAGTAAAACCGTATTTACTTGTATTTTAATCAGTTTATAGATCTACTCCTTTGATTAATTTCTAAAACTTTAATCTACTTACCAATTAAATAGATTAATATAACATGTTTATACCTTGTTTCCAAATCTCAGTTGGAAAGCAGACCGAGCGTGAAGAGCTACACCTGGAAATGATTCGCCTCGGAGTATCAGACGTCTGATACCTCTATTGGTTATCCACCAGGACTAACCAGAGAGCGGTTTATTTCTTTTGCCAGAAATACTATAAATCGCAGATTTATGCAAAAACACTATTCACCGAGAAAAGGACAAAATAATATATTTACGACCCGCAGTTATTCAAATAGAAATACCACGACTTTCGCAAAATATATTATTTCCAGATCTCGTAAAAAAACCACAATCGAGAAAGAGAGAAAATAGATTTATCGATTCGATCAGACAGATCGATACGATACAAGTGAATTAGTAATTTTCTCTCTACCCCTACCCCTCTATTTATAGGCCTAAAATGGACATGAAATGACCATTTTGCCCTTGGTCAAGTTTGGTATTTACCAAAATGCCATTGTCAAATTCAATTTGACTTTGTCAAGATTGGTATTTACCAAAATGTCATTTAGCCAAAAAAGTAAATATTAATTCATAATTAATATTCTCATCCATATAATACACACACACACACACACACACACACACAATTATTCTGAATAATTATATTTCTTGCGTTTGCGGTTGCAATTAAATTTATACGACGTGTCATACACGTTTATAAATTTAATTCGGTTTAAGCATGTCATCTCTATGACATATATTTTATTCTTAATTATAACACTTTATAATTAATTATAAAATTTCTCTTATTACTTTCCTATTGGTGTGACCCTATAGGATCTGTGTTATGTTGGTAAATAGAATTAGAACTGTTCTAACTTCTATAATCATAGGAGGCATTTGACATCTGCATTATGACCATCCAATTACACAGATGATGCTGTACTGTACAATACCACGATCCAGTAAACTATTTACTCGTGTTAATTCTTTTGTCTCATAGTTATCAGATCAGTTTCAAGATAGGTGTGTGTCATCATTGCAAACTTGATCTTTTATTGATCTTGAACAGATTACCTAATATAATTACTCTTGTAATTATACCGCATGCAGATAATCTTATTCTATCAAGGGGCTCAGTGATACTATAACTCGTATAGAGATACGAGGGACGATAGTACTTTTAGTAAACCATCACTACCTCAGCTAAGCTATGTATACCGAAAAGCTACCGTTATAACTGCGTTTTACTAACAGCGTTAGGTAACAGTCACACATACACATCTCTTAGTAGGAAAGATGAATACCTCATACTTTAGAACTAAACACTGAATGAAAACATTAATGACACGAACACAATTACATTTAATGTTTCATTCGGGGTCTGTCAAATACCATGTTCCTGGAACATGTATCTATGTGATTAAAATGACATCTCTTGTCAATGGTTTGTAAAACTTAACCATCTTTTAATCCACATGCTAACCTTGTAACGGTAAATTAGTGTTCCTGCTAAATACCTTGGTTAGTGACTTTTTAAGAATATATATCATCTATCTTATGAAGTTTCACAATTCCAGTTAATGACTCTAGTCAGAAAAAGGAATGATTAATAAATGCAATAATATTCAATGTAACAAAATGACAGTTTATTAATCACTCAATTCATGAACAAAGCTTTATGATAATTTATCGTATTATTGACTTCTAGATTATTACAAACTAACAGCCATCTCCTCGTCCGTATCCGACTAGGTCCGTATCAACCAGTACGGACCGTAACAGTGACTTAGTCGATGAGTGTCGCTTCTCCGATTGACCTGATTCTTACTCCATTTGATGTGAAATAGTCCCAAACCATGTTTCTTGCAATAAAACATAAAGAAGGGTGACAGTAGTCTTTTTCTCTAATTAACTAAACATAAGTGTGAGATAATATGCAAAACCTAAGCCAAAACCCTTCGTAGTTCATCATCATTTTGACTCTGACCAGGCCTCCCAACTTGAATTGTTGCTTGTCCTTAAGCAACGACATCCCAGCTAGTCAAAGGTCCGGTCTAAGTTAAACCATACAATCTCAAGGACTTGCTTTAAATTAAACTAGAACTCGGCTTGGTACAATTGTCATGACATTAAAAATTTAGAACTTCAAAAATATTCATAACCTCTCCCTTGAACAACTTATTCACCCCATGATTGACCTCATTGTGCATTCCTTAGAAAAATTATTATCGAACAATTCACTTCACAAATATCCCTAAATTTGAGAGTATTAATTTCTCCTTTGATTATGTGCAACTCAATATTTCAAATATCAACCTAAATATTAATAAACCTTGACCATCAAAAAATATTAATGTGTTATTCATTTGCTAGTAGATTTAATTTTTTCTCATTCATGATAGTGTGAAATTTTGTCACATACCATTCCAATTTAGTCATATTGGGTCATGTCCCACGGAAATAGAGGAAAAAATATTTAACATTCCATCCCCACCTTTTAACTAGTATTTTTCTAAGCATGGAAATTAACCAAGGAATTGTGAGCCAAAAATCCCTAGACTTCTCCAATTCGAATCACATCCGAATTTTAATTGCTTTGCTACGAACCTTTAATTTTCATAAAAAACAAAATTACACGACCCCCCCCTTTACTTTTATTGTTTAGTTTTAAAAGTAATTTACTTTAGTAAAAATTAGTATTTTTCTACCTCCCTTGGAATCGACACCTACATACTACAATCGATAGGTTGTGCGCTTGCAATTAACTTATTTATTGTGTACAAAGGTTTATAAATTTTAAAAGTTAAAAGTGTATGCAACATCGAAATGTCCTAAAATACACAACACCTCGGTTTTGTCATGTTAACATGTAATTCAGTGTTGGCAATCCACCGGTCGAAGGGAGATGCATGGTCAGTGGCTTTCTTCGTATCGGCATACTTTGCACTACTTCTCCTCTTCTGGTTTGTTGCGGTTGTGCGAGCGGGCCACTCCAAATTCAACTAGAAGGGGGAAACTAAAAGCTGGAATATATATGGTCACTGTCAACATTTTTAACAGGCATGTTTACGTATAAGGTAGCGGCGTTGATGCCATGGCCGGTTGCTCTGGTCGTCTGGGGAATGGCAGCTTCTGTGATTATTGGTGGCTTTTGTGCTTTCTGCATCCTTCATCCTTCATGATCATTAATTATATATTACATTATGTTCGTATTCTTTATGCATATCATGGTCAGAATATCGTTCAGATTGTAAGTAGGAATATCTTTGTATATTTGATGTCTCATTATTTGATCGATTGTTTCGACCTATTTCCAGACCAAATATCATGTTTTGAATAACTAAAATGCATTGTTTATGATTGAATATCAATAGAATATGGTACTGCTGCGTTTTGGTTATCACTTTGCAGGAAATAGGCGAAAACAGACAAAAAGCAGAGTTCAGACATCTTCCATGCGGGCCGCGTCCCACCTGACGCGGGTCGCATCACAGCCCAGCGCGACCTCAGACGCGACCCTCACAGCGCGCATCAGACCCAACCCGACGCGGGTCGCATCAGAATCCATGCGGGTCGCGTCGAATTAACTGCGCAGGCCCAATTGAAGCCCAGTAAGACCTCTATAAATAGAACTGGGCCTGCGCGATTCAGACGATCCAGAATTCATTTGAAACAGAGAGATCGGGACTGAGAGAGGAGGACTTGGCGCCAGAAGACAGGAGAGCTGGAGCAAGAGGAATTTCGGCCAAGATCTTGATTCAAGCTCGATCTCCTTCGATTCTTCTCCTCTTCATCATGATTTGCATCTCCTCTATCTCTTTTCTTTTCTCTTTGATCATGTTAGAGTAGATTTTCAGTTTTGAGGGATTTAGATGTAATCCAAAGCTTTGTTTGATGATGAATGTTAATTGAATCTGAATTGTTATTCGTGTTTCTTGATTTTTGTATTGATTGAAATTGCTTGACCTAATTACTTGATTGATTCTTGATTGTCTACTATTGATTGCTTATGGCATTTCTTTTTGTAATTTGGCCTTGATGTATCTTGTGGATTAGGTTTAGTATTTGAGGTAGGTCTAAGATCCGAGAGGTGAGATCAATAGTAGCCGAAAGGTGAAATTTCCATTAATTGAAAGAATAGTGGATGCCTTTAGTAAACGAGATCAAGAACCTAGGTTTGAATTGAATCTAGGAAGGTGAAATTGCAATTCCATACCAGGTCTATTAAGCCAATACACGAGAGTTGAGGTTCAGTGACATTAGGTACGGTCAATCGAGCCTTACACGAATTAAACAACCAGAATCAGTAATGTTCAGTGTCAGCTCCAGGACCACGCGGGTCGCATGAGAAATCACGCGGGTCGCGTCACAAGGTCGCATGTGAAAGCATGCGGGTCGAGTGAGAGGTCCAGAGTGCTTGAGGGCTACGCGGGTCGCGTGTGAGAGCACGCGGGTCGCGTCACAAGGGTCGCATACAAGAGTATGCGGGTCGCGTGACAAGTCCAGAGCAGCAAAGTTGAGGATGAAGTCTGAAACCCTCGAAACGCTTTTATTTTACAGATAATCCAAAATCAAACATTTAATTGCTTTCATTCTCTGTTGTTACAATTTTTGTATTGATTGAAATTAGGAACTTTAAACAAATTCAAACACCCTTCTCACTTCTAGTACCTAATTAGGTTAAGCCAAAATTTAGAATTTGAGTCGTCCCTGCGGATCGACACCCGATTATACTACTCGATAGGGGTTGTGCACTTGCAATCCTTATTCGTGAAGTGTAAACGCGGTTTTAAAAGGTACGCCCTCAAGCGTACCGAAACTTGCGTTGCGCTTTCGTGCGAACAATATTTATTTGCCATAACAGATAAGAGTAGGGTACGGGTAAGGTTATTCATAGAGGGTAAGGGTAGGGTACGTACGGGTAAGAATAATTTGTAATGGGTACGGATATGAAAATATTTCCACCCGATCCTTACCGTACTCGTTGACACCCCCAAGTAAACGGGTCCGGATCCCCTAAAGTAACCCAATTTTTGGATTTTGGATTGTGTCACACCCCCAATCCGGAGGTGCAACAATTCCTACCGCGTCTATCTTACCATTCAATATACGTAACATAAGGCATAGATCTTTTTATGCATTGCCAATAACATCCGTTATTTTTCCCACATCCCAATTTAATTACAATAATTATCTGACATTTTACAGTGGATGATGCTAGACATATATTCTCTGCACCCTGTCAGATATAATAAATCCAAATCTCATACCTTTAGGTGGCCCTACTGTCAATTATACCCCAAAAGCGTTTATCTGTCTTTGTCTAATAAACCTGTGAATCCCACAAGGGAAAACGAGTGAGAAATAATAAATTATTCCTCAGTGCTATTTGCCACTCAGGTTATTTGATTCGAAGAAAATCCATATTCAGAATGAAATCTCCGCACGAGAAAATAACAGTTCATTTCATAATGATGAATGCAAATGCTCAATAACAGTATTCAATTGAACGACAAAAATTACATAAGTAAATCATAACTCTAAGAATCTTATCAGAATAAATGGTTTGGGTCAAAATCTTTTAAACCATAAAGTATGGTAACGTTTGGTTTCTTAATTTTACAATTTCTAATCTGGTAACACTAACAGATACCATAACATGTATCTGTCATATTAGGGCTTATACTGTTCTAACTATCCTGACAATTTGTTAACGGAAACAATACATAATCAATATCTCCATACTGTTATTATCGGAAAGAAAATCAATGATAAGACAGTTCTGACTATCCTGACAATTGGTTAATAGAAACATTACGAAATCAATATCACAATACTGTCATTATCGGAAGAAAATCATTGATAAAACAATTACCACAATTCATTAGTCTTACAATCACAATTCACATTTATTCATTATCTCCTATCCAACCGGTACTGGATTCAGTTGGGGCCATTCACCATATGCGCATAAGGGTCCTGAAGTAAAGTCTAGTAGATAGCTAGACTTTACGATATATTAATAATTTTTCTCCACTATATGGAAGTTCAAGGATTACAGTATTCAATATTCAATCAATTCAGTCACTGTGGTCTCAATCAATCATTTGCAATAAGAATCAGTCAATCGATAAACAATATCAACATGACAGTCAACAGACTTACTTGTAATTCAGTTTCAATTGTATTGGGCTATGCATATGATGCAACAGTTCAATCAATGCAGTCAATCAAATATTCAAAATGCACAGCGAGTTACGATTTAATTCCTAATCATGAATCTCAGACTAATCCAATAACCCCGCACCTGATATCATAGGGCAACAGGTGAGGTCGTTAACAGTATGTTCTTCCTGATCATTCTGTCTCATTAGTCTTTCTTATAATTACGCCTATATCAGAATAAATATATATATTTTGATCAATACTCATAATAATTAAGTATAACAGAATAATTTACTTGCCTCGATATTTAAATCTCCAATGTGTGTTTATTTAATCATTTAATTAGATATGTCTCTAAAATATCTTTATTTAATTTTTAAGTCCTACCAATTAATTTTACATATATATATTTCTCTTGTAAACAAGTCCCTTGAACTATCATAATAACATACAAGAAACTACAACCAGGGGCGGATCCAGCATAGAGCAGGGTAGGGCAACTGCCCTACCTTGGAATTTCAAAATTAGTTTCCAAGTACTAGGTTTTTGGATCTTGCCCCACTCTGGAAGAAACAAATGCCCTTTTCTTTTTCTCCTCTGTAAATTTTTGTATGTCATGTTTAGATTTGAAAAAAGAAAATTTGGCATGTTGATTGTTTTTTATTTAGTACCCGATTAGATAGTAGGTTTAAACCCGATTAGATATTGGACCCGCATAAATATTATCTTGCCCTACCCTGACGGAAATCCTAGATCCGCCCCTGACTACAACCAATTTGGTACCGACTAGTACCAGTATTTGACGAGTCAGAGGTATTCAATACCGACTCGGTATTGTATCATAAAGATAACTAGTAGCAGGATAAGCCAACCATGGCTAACGGTTGAACCTGCTAAGGGAAGGGAAGAAAGAAAGATAACAAGGAATCATCCAATATCGATTGTTAACAAGCCTTTCAATTTAGTTCAATAGTCAAAATATATGGCTCTTGAGTGCTCAATTTCATAAAGCCTATCAAAATTCTAATTAGGATTTGAGAAACAAGCCACAGAAAGAGAAATACCACTAAAACCGGATGCGCTGAGAGGGAAAAGAGAACACCCATCCAATGATTTAATAACAAGCTCAACCAACCAACTCTGTTTTTCCTTTTCTTTTCTTTTCCGATTTTATTTTGTTTTATTTTGTTTGTTCTTTATTTTCCTTCACGGAGGGAGAAGGCCCATAAGGAAAGTAAGGGTGAAGCATCCAGTGCTGACCACGTGGCCTTAGTGCCACGGACCACGGTGGTGACTTCTTCTTCTTCTTCTTTTTTTGGCTTATTTTGCATTTTTTATATAATCAACCTTTAACTTTTCAAATATTATAAATAAGTCCCACCTGCCTAATTGATAATTTATTTTACCAATTTAACTTAACATTTCCAAGCTCTTCAAATTAGTCTCAAAATATTTTGTACATATTAACGGATGTTAATTTCCTATTGTACTAATATCATATAATATCTAACTTAATTTTAAATATTTGTCTCTGAATATTAAATTTTTTTCAATCTATGTAACATACACTTTACATCATTCAATTTAATATTTGGAGAATCTAATTCTAACTAACTTTGAGATAACTTGATTATCTTACTAATATGTTCAGTAAAATACTAATTGAACGTTAAATGTTACATATTTTATTGAATAACACATTTAAACATTTCATATAATACCTTTGATTATTAATTTCAGAATTATATTTTGCATAGTGTTACAGATTGGGACCGTCAAAATCAAATCCGTCGCTCGAGATTGTCTCGGAATTCGAACATGTCTTTCAGGATGCGTGCGCTCCACTTTAGTTGGATGGTCACAGATTCGAATCGGACAGTCCCGATCCAAAATCCAATTTTTGAGTTACTTCACTGAATCTGAATTCCATGTAAACTCAGCATTCGACCTGTCAAATAAACCATTTGGACTAACAACATCCTTTAGGAAAGTTGAACATGTCCTTGTCTCTCTCTCTCTCCGACTTGAAATGTTCTACCAAATTAGTGAAAGGATTAACACGACAGATATAAGTAAAACATAAAGAGTGAGGCTACGGTACTATGCATAGCACGGATTGGTCCGTGCTACGGCTTAATATTTGAGTTTTCAAAATTCTAACGGTCGATCCGAACCGTTCAACATGATTATAAAATGAATATGTACTTGCAAATCAAATTTTACATTTTTTCAAATTTTTTTACTATTTTTTTAGATAGGTAGAAAATCACTGTTTTTGGATGGTCTAGAATTTTCAGATCAAGTGATTTTCTACCTATCTAAAAAAATAGTAAAAAAATTCGAAAAAATGTAAAATTTGGTTTGCAAGTACATATTCATTTTATAATCATGTTGCACAGTTGGGATCAACTGTTAGGATTTTGCAAACTCAAATATTGAGCCATAGCATGGACCAATCCGTGCTATGCATAGTACCGTAGCCTCACTCAAACATAAAACGATACTCAGGTAAATTTTGTGTTATATCCTAACTGAATTCAAAATATATGTGATATCTCCTGCAATATACAAAATTGTTGAACATGCTATTCTAAAGCCAATTTTTTTATTATTGTCAAAAATAAAATTATTATTATTATAATTATAATTATTGCTGCTGCTATTTGTTGAATAAATAAATCTCTAATGAAAATATATAATAAAATAAATAAATTTATTGAATAACCTCCAATAAATTTTCCTAGAAGAATCGTTTTGATTTCAAACAAAACGAAATTACATAATTATCCAATATCAATAACTTCAACACATTTTTTTTTTATAAAACATCAGATAATCTTTTTGTTTCTAATACTCATAGAAAAAAATGCTATGTTATGTTGAAACCTTGAAAATTATGCCAAATGCTATGAAATCAAACGGGGATCTAACAAAATTAAACTCAACATTCGACTCATTAATTAAACCATTTAATACGCAACAGGGCTGAACAAAAAACTCGTGACTAACGACTCGTTTGGAATTAGCTTGGGATTTAACTCGCTAACAACTCAAGTTAAAACTAGCATGAGTTGGCTGGCTGCCTGGCTCGTTGAACTCACGAGTTAAGTTCAAGTAATTACTCCCAATTTACTCATTATCAACTCGAGTTACATAAACATGACCACATTTTATCCCACAACACTACAGCAAAATCAGTCTTCAGCGACCGGCATCAGAGACCGGTTCTATCACCGGTCACTGAAGACCCCCCCACAAAACAAAAAACAAAAAAAATAAATAAATACATCGGAGACGAACTCTTCTGCGACCGGCGCAATATCTTTCTCCGACAGATTTGGCCCGGTCGCAAAAGGGTGACTCCTAAAAAAACCCCGCGCGAACTTCTCTCTGTCTCCTCCCTCCCGCATTTTAGGTTTAGCCAAAAAAAAAGAAAAACACCGGCTTCGCCCGACCCCGACCCCATACCCACTGGCCTCCGCCCCACTAGACTCCGCTGACCCCGACCCCAGACCCCGACTCCGCCCGACCTTGACTCGCCCGACCACAGGATGACGCCCTATCCACAGCACTGATCGGTGAATTTCTTATTTTTTTATTTTAGTTTTTTTTATTTTATTTCTTATTCCTCCTGAGTTATCTTCTCATCTAAAAATTCTGTGAACCGTGCCTTCAATAGTAATAAAGCAAGTTATGTATGTTTCATTTATGATATCCTTTCTAAAAGGCTTAATTGAGGGGGGTAATATGAATAGCACCTGGTATCATGACACCGCCTTTACTATATTGTTAACTTCCTAATCTAGTCAATTTATAGTATATCTATTGACCATAAAGTAGAAGTATTGCAGATTTGTGTAATATATGCAATATATGCAAAAGTAGAAGTATTGCAGATTTGTGTTTAAAATATATTGCAAAGAGACAAGTGTTAGTTTTAAGCTAGTTGTGTCAAGTTAATTTTATTGTTTTATTTCTGAGTTATATTTTTGTAGCACCAATTATGGTGCAAAATTAGTTTTAGTAAGCAATTTTCTGTTTTGGTAGTTATGGATATGGCGTGGAAGAAAATGGAAAACCACAACATATTTGTAAACTATTTTTAGGTAAGTTTTAAGAGACCGACTAACTATCCCCCAGCTCTCATCCCCCATTCATCCCCCAGTCAATAACTGTTTTTGTTGACTGCTAATTAAGAGGGGACCACAAATTTCAGCGCTAAAAGACAAAACAAAACGTGTTATTATCGCGGCGAGTGCAAGTATTCATATATAAGACATCAAGTATTCATATATAATACATCAAGTATTCATATCTAACATATCAAGTATTCAAAAAAAAACTGGACACATTACTCACCCATCTTTTACACGTTTTTAGAGGTGGATTTTTTTCTCCGTTCACTCTAATCAATATTTCTGACAATCTGGTAGGAATTTTGCAAATATAAAACCACGAACGTTTTCTACACAATTTTCTCTTTCAAATGAGATCCATGATGACATACTTTCGAGTTGTCCGTTGCACAAGTATTCATACATTGTCATTCAAGTATTCATACATCATCGAACAAGTATTCATACCTAATTAGTATTTCACAAATAAAAAACTGGACACATAATTCACTCATTTTTTACCGATTGAAATTTCGTTACCGCTCAATTACTGGAAGTGTCCAGTACACTCTATCTTAGGTATGAATACTTGTTCGACGAGGTATGAATACTTACTTGACGTGGTATGAATACTTGCATGACGAGATATAAATAATTTTACGAGTTATGAATACTTGCGCGACGGATAACTCAAAAGTATTTCATCATGGATCTCATTTGAAAGAGAAAATTGCATAGAAGACGTTTGTGATTTTAGATTCGCAAAATTCTTCACAAATTGTAAGAAATATTAGTTAGAGTGAACGGAGAAAAAAAAAACCACCTCTAAAAACGTGTAAAAGATGGGTGAGTGATGTATCCAGTTTTTTTTTTAAATACTTGATATCTTAGATATGAATACTTAGTGTATTATATATGAATACTTGATGTATTATATATGAATACTTGTGCGCGTCAGTTATAAAAATTTTCAAATACAAGCGGTCCCCCACGTAATTAATGATTGATACACGTTTTTTTTTTGTTTTTTTGTACTTGAAGTTGTGGTCCCCTACATAATTAATGATTGGGGGATGAATGGGGGATAGGAGCCGGGGGAAAAAAATCTTTATCCAAGTTTTAATTTGCTGTAATAGTGAGAGGCTAATAAAAGGAAAGAAAACCCAGAAAATGGCGTAGCAGTTTTTTCGCACCACAAAAAAAATTCTCTGTTCTTTGTTCTGTGTTTACTGGTATTTGTTCTGAAACCAGCGTGGTGTGTTCTGATCTGGGTTAGCAATCATATGACTGGTTGTAGAAAGTACTTCACCGAACTTGACACATCTATCGGAGGCACGGTCAAATTTGGTGATGGTTCGGCGGTGTCTATCGGTGGTCGAGGCACTGTGCTAATTGAGGGTCGCACAGGTGAACACAAGGCACTAACCGATGTGTATTACATACCGAAGTTGACCAGCAACATCATAAGTTTGGGTCAACTCGAGGAGCGCGGATGCAAAGTTGTGTTGGAAGACGGCTACTTGTGTGTGTTTGATAGAAAGGGAAAATTGCTGGTTCGAGTCGAGAGAGCAAGGAACATATTGTACATCCTTAATCTCAATCTTGCACAGCCAGTGTGTTTGATGGCACGCCTCGACAACGATGCTTGGAGATGGCACGCACGCTATGGGCACCTAAACTTCCAAGCGCTGCGCAAACTAGGCCAGGAGGGCTTGGTTGAAGGCCTTCCGCTGGTTAACCATGTAGAACAGTTGTGCGATGGTTGTCTAGCTGGAAAACAACGCCGCAAACCATTCCCACAAGAGGCAAATTTCAGAGCAAGCGGGGTGTTGGAAGTAGTACATGGTGATCTGTGCGGGCCCATCACACCTTCAACTGCGGGTGACAACAAGTACTTTCTACTGATGGTTGATGACTATAGTAGATACATGTGGATTGCACTGTTGAAATCCAAAGATATGGCATTTCAAGCATTCAAGGAGATCAAGGTGGCGGCTGAAGTAGAAACAAATACAAAGTTGAAAGCGTTCCGCACTGACCGGGGAGGTGAATTCAAGTCAAATGAATTCATTGCCTATTGCAAGCAGATGGGCATCAAAAGATACTTGACTGCCCCTTATACTCTCAGCAAAATGGGGTGGTCGAGCGAAGGAACCAGACAGTTGTTGCCATGGCACGCAGCATGATGAAGAGTATGAAAATGCCTGCAAAATTTTGGGGAGAAGCTGTAATGACCGCGGTGTATATACTGAACCGTGCGCCAACTAAAAGTGTGATTGGGATGACGCCGTACGAAGCATGGCACAAGCGAAAGCCGACAGTACATCATATGCGCACGTTTGGATGTGTGGTGCATGTGAAAGAAGTAAATGGCCACATCAGAAAATTCGAAGCCCGCAGCTGTCCGATGGTGTTCATTGGATATGAGAGCGGTTCGAAGGCATACCGTGTGTATGATCCCTCCACCAGAAAGGTAACTATAACACGTGATATTATATTTGAGGAGGAGAAGGCGTGGGACTGGGGTATGATGCAAGATGCAGAGGAAAGTCCAACAGATGATGTGTTTCATGTAAACTATGAACAAGCTATATCTGTAGGCAGCAATGAGAGCATTGGTGAACATGAACTACAGCAGACACCGCCCACTCCAACACACAGTGTAGTACAAGAGGAGGAAGGTGAATCAGAGGGAGAAACAACACCGGAGTCATCCTCAGCACATGGCATAATTGAGGAACCAACTTCATCATGGGAAGCCCCGGTAAGAATGCGAAATTTGCATGAAATTTACGATGTGACCGAACCAATGCAACTTGAATATTCTGGCCTTTGCTTGCTGGGCACAGAAGAGCCAACAAGCTTCCTGGATGCTGACAAAGAGGAAAGTTGGAGGTGCGCCATGCAGGAAGAGATCGACTCTATCCGCAACAATCAAACATGGAGTTTAGAAGATCCTCCTGTTGGCCAGCGAGTCATAGGACTCAAATGGATATATAAAGTGAAGAAGGATCCTGATGGAAAGGTGTTGAAACACAAAGCACGCTTAGTAGCAAAGGGGTATGTGCAAAAACAAGGTATCGATTTTGAAGAAGTGTTCGCACCGGTCGCAAGAATTGAAACAGTGAGATTACTCATTGCACTAGCAGCTCAAGAAGAATGGCGGCTACATCACATGGATGTTAAGTCGGCATTTTTGAATGGAGAATTAGAAGAAGAAGTATATGTAAAACAGCCGCCTGGTTTTGAGGAGAAGGGAAGTGAACATAAGGTATTGAAGTTGCATAAAGCTTTGTACGGTTTAAAACAGGCTCCAAGAGCTTGGAACTCAAAATTAGACAGCACAATGTTGTCACTGGGTTTTGAGAGAAGCCCATTTGAGCATGCTGTATACAAAAAGGGCAAAGGGGAGAATTGTCTCCTTATTGGTGTGTACGTGGATGATTTGGTTATTACAGGAGGTAATGAGGAGGAAGTTGGAAAATTCAAGCAGCAGATGAAGGAGATTTTTAAGATGAGTGATTTAGGCTTATTGAGTTACTATCTTGGCATAGAAGTTCATCAATTGCCAAATGGTATCTCATTTTGCCAAGAGGCATTTGCAAAAAGGATTCTTCAAGAATGTGGTATGGCAGATTGCAATCCAACTCAAGCCCCGATGGAAGCAAGGCTCAAATTGAGTAAGAAAAGCTCTTCACCACCAGCGAATCAAACCACGTACAGAAGCATTGTGGGTAGCTTGCGATATCTCACAAACACTAGGCCAGATCTAGCCTATTCAGTTGGCATTGTGAGCAGATACATGGAGTCACCAAAAACCGAACATATGGCTGCTGTAAAACAGATACTGAGGTATGTTAAAGGAACGCTTGGTATGGGCTGTCACTATGAGAGAAGAAAAGCAGGAGTGAAACTGTGTTTGGTGGGTTACAGTGATAGTGACATGGCCGGCGATGTAGATGATCGTAAAAGTACAACTGGAGTTGTTTTTTTCTTGGGCTCTAATCTGATCAGCTGGTCGTCAAGGAAGCAAATGGTGGTTGCACTATCCTCATGTGAAGCAGAGTATATAGCAGCAGCATCTGCGGCGTGTCAGGGAGTTTGGTTAGGATCTCTTCTTGCGGATCTCTTGAACCAAAACCCTGACAAGGTGAAGATCAACATCGACAACAAGTCCACTATTTCTTTGTGTAAGAATCCAGTACACCATGACAGAAGTAAACATATCGATACACGTTTTCATTACATAAGGGAATGTGTAGAAGAAGGGAAGATTATGGTCGAGCACGTTGGGACGAATGATCAGCTTGCGGACATTCTAACTAAGCCTTTGGGAAGATTAAAGTTTATTGAAATGAGGGAAAGGATTGGACTGCGTATTGTGAAGAAGACACAACAAGCTTAGGGAAGTGAATGTTAGTTTTAAGCTAGTTGTGTCAAGTTAATTTTATTGTTTTATTTCTGAGTTATATTTTTGTAGCACCAATTATGGTGCAAAATTAGTTTTAGTAAGCAATTTTCTGTTTTGGTAGTTATGGATATGGCGTGGAAGAAAATGGAAAACCACAACATATTTGTAAACTATTTTTAGGTAAGTTTTAATTTGCTGTAATAGTGAGAGGCTAATAAAAGGAAAGAAAACCCAGAAAATGGCGTAGCAGTTTTTTCGCACCACAAAAAAAATTCTCTGTTCTTTGTTCTGTGTTTACTGGTATTTGTTCTGAAACCAGCGTGGTGTGTTCTGATCTGGGTCTGATATTTCCAACAACAAGTACATTTCTCTTGGACCAATCGAATTCAAGTTGTAAGCTTTCGACATTTGAAAGGCTGTGAATAAGCTTTCGACATTTTTTATGTTAATGGTTGTGTTAGCTCTTAAGTTTATGATTCACAAAAAGAAAAAGCGGAGAAGGTATTGCACTCAGCTGCGGCGAAAGCGGAGAAGGTATTCATTGATATCAGAGCCATCGATCTCAAGTCCAATAGAGGTATCTCTCTTTTACTTAAAATTGGGTCCGAGTGCTGTATGGATTGCAATTATAAGTGAATTCTCTTAGGAATCAACTCCCATTCTAATCGGTACTGATTTTGTTGAATACCAATAGGGGGGTGCTTTTAAACAATAATTCTGGGGCAGAATAATTGAAACTGGTATCCAAGTGTGCTTCCGAGTTATCAACAAAATAATACTGATCCAGGGGACCGTTGTTATTGAGCTTTGATTCAGTGATATCCTTCTTTTAAAGTTGCTGATTTCAGTTCTGAATTACGAATTAAGCAATTTAGTTCAGGTTGAATTTTGCAATTATGGCCTTATGAACTGTTTTTTTAGCTTGTTCTTTTTACTTTGATTAACAAAATATGTCTTGTTTTGTGTTTCACAGAAATCAACGGGATTGATCTAAAGAACTCTAGGAAGTCGATAGATCAAGAGAAAGCTCAATCTGGCTGCTATAACAAAAATCAAGATGAGGTTTGTTTCGAATTGTCATTTTTATTTCATGTAAACATATGCATATTTATTTATTTTTATTTTGTTTCCTTTATCCATGGTACAAAGTTAGTTTAATATGTCTACTGTATTATGAAGTTTTAAATTTTCAAGGCCTCTCAATTAATTACATTAAGTTAATGAATAATAGGTACCCGGCCGTAATATGATGTTCAAGTGAAAGTAACTAAAGAAATAGTTTCATATCTCTATTTCTATTGAGCATATCAGTATTTTTATTTTTAAATCTGCTTAGTCCTTCGAGGCAAATAAACTCTGGTCAAAAGAATGACAAAACAAAATTATCTAGAAAAGATAATGCCGTATATTGCCAATAAAGACTTTTACGTACATATCTAATGATTTTTTTTTTTAACACATTATAAGTTTAATGCATCTACTTCACAGTACACTGCTCCATTACCCTCCAAATCAACAGAAATCCGATTTTTTAGTATGTTTGAATCCAATAAAGACATTATAAAAATGTTAGTTATATTCTTGCAGGAAGGTTCTACCTCGCACCATGCATCGAACTCTGATGATCAGGATGACAGCGGGGATGATATGGGAGATGAGGGATGATATGAGAGATGAGTTTTAGACATATCATGTTTGTTACTATATCGTACTTTAGATATTTTATTTTTATGTGATACTTTAGATATTTGTTATTTCATGCTTATGTATACTTTAGATATTTCATGTTTATGTCGTTTTGTGAATTGTTTGGTACGTACCAATTAAATTGCTTGTCAATTACTTTTAAATTGCTTGAGAATTGTTTGGTACGTTTCGTACTAATTGGGGCGGAAGAAATATAAATGAACCAAACGAGAAAAAGAAAAAAAACAGCAACTAAAAAAAACAGCAACAAAAAAAAAAAAAACTTCTGCGACCGACTATGGTCTCATCAGCGACCGTTTATTCGGTCTCTGATGGTCTTCCTACCACGTCAACACATACCATCAGAGACCGATCTAATTGGTCGCAGATGAGTCATCTGCGACCGGCGCTACAACCATCTGCGACCGGTGACGTCAGCAGGAAGGGTATCAGAGACGCAGCCAACTGCGACCGTTACATCTACGTCCGATTTTTGTCTTCTGCGACCGTCTTTGTCATCTGCGACCGGCGACATACTTATCTACGATTGATTTGGCCGGTCGCAGATGAGTGTTTCTAATGTAGTGCAAAAACCCAACTCATCTATTACCAATTTCACATTTCCTAGTTTCCTTTCCCACAATCCCACTTCCAGTAAGACGCCGCCGCTTCTCTATTCTCATTCATACGCTTGACAAGTTCAAGTTTTTCTTTTTCTTTTTCTTTTTTGAAAAATTGGCAGTAGCTGCCAATTAGACAAGTTCAAGTTTTCCACAGAATGACAACTATCTTTGTAAGGTTACTTTTCAATTCAGTTATACCTAGACTATAACTATCAATTAAAAAACTACGCATCATTGATTTCCAACCAATGATTCAAGCAGTACAAAGAAAGATGGAAGGTTGGAAATCAAATTTCCTGTCGTACGGGGGTAGAGTAACCTTAGTAAAATTAATAAAATGAGAAGGTGTTTTTTATGCAAGCAGTCAGGCTACCTAAAGGGATCACCAAGCAAATTAATAAAATGAGAAGGCGTTTTTTATGGCGAGGCAACCCACCATGCAAAGGTATAAACTGTTTAATAAATTGGGAAACAGCCTGTGCATTAAAATGCAATGGCGGTATTGGAATGATTTCCCTTGATTGCCAAAACCAGGCACTTCTAACCAAGTGGATCTGGAGACTGCAACACGACCAAGATGGGCTATGGGTGACCACAATGCGTCAATTGTACAACATCACAGAATGCTCGCATCTTAAGGAATCCCCAAGCCTCACTAGTTTTCTAAAAGACCTAGCATTGCTCACACCCTTCTTCTCCTGCTCGGTAAAGCAAGATATGGCCACCCAAACAATTCAATGAAGATGGACAGCAACAAAAGCTTTTTCATGTTCATCAGCATATAGGGTAATGCATCATACAGGAGTTAAATCAAGTTACCACTGAGCACTGTGGAAGCTTAGAGTACCTATGAAGGTGCGCATTTTTCTCTGGTTAATGCTGAATGACAAAATCCTAACTCAAGAGGTACTTATCATGCGAGGATGTATGATAACACAGGGATGTGCGCTATGTAATAACGGTCAAAGTGAGACTTGTGACCACTTAATGCGAACATGCCCTTACACCAGAAATTTCTAGATGGGTCTATGCGCACAGCTAAATCAACCAATGATAGGGAGAAACAGTTACACAGAGATCTGGTGTGACGGTCGACAACAACTGACAGGACAAAGCAAACAACGCTGGGATGTGGCATAGGCGGCAGGCTCATGGACAATATGGAAGGAAATGAATAGAAGGACCTTCACCCAGAAGAGGAAAATGGAGCATATCCTAATTAATGAATGAGCAATTGATGTACATAACTGGTTGCTATTTAGTTAGATGCAATAGCGAAAGGGGTGGCCTAGACATAATGGAGGCTTTCTTAGTTTTATTAGCTGAGCTTTTTAATATCTGAGTTACATTGTAAATTTTCTAATAGTTACAAAGATCAGTTGGTCCGTGTAACACCTATGTACATATTTTTTTTTATCTCAATATATCTCAGTGGAATTCTCACTAACCCTACAAAAAATTCAGTTATACCTAATCAAAGAGACAAAACTACAAGCGATTGTAAGTTAGTAAAGAGACAGAAATGGCAACCACCTGACTTTTCAATTCAGTACATCTCGATCATTTGTCACTAAAAATTGCCTGTAAAACTTCATAGCATGAAAAGATTAATAGCTCGATGTTCACCATGAGTAAACCTTACAAATATTCGTTTTTTATTACTTTGTTATTTGGTTATTTTTTATTATAGGGTTAATTGAGAGTTCTTCAATTTCTTATTTGCTCTTCTACTCTTTATTATATTTAATATGTCTTTTTACTTTTTATTTATTATTTGTCCATTACACAATAATTCTTAATTTAACCATAATTAAATCTCAAGATAAATAAGAAAAGATAAAAATACCCTTTTATGAACGAGGAGGGATCGGATGACACCGTGCATTTTTAAAGTTTTAAGGACTCAATATCCATCGTATTGAATGATTTGGATCGACTGTTTGGACTTTGAAAATATAGGGTGTCATCCGATCCCTCCTCTTTATGAATTCCTGTTAAGAATTTGATCGATCTATATTTGACAGCACCAGCATCTCACTCGAGATTTCCTCAGATGGAACCACGAAGCTCGACTCTAATATTTTCACCATTCTTGGCTCCAGTACTCCCTTTGGCCTTTCATTGGCTACTAGTTTCAGATCGATGAGTTTTGAGTGCATGTTAGAGTCCTCATTTATAGGTTGTATAGTGTTTGATGAAATGTCTTAAAGAAAAGGTGTTTCTGTGGATGCTCCATATTTAAGGACTCAAGAGGGCAGAGAGGAATTGACCAAGCAGAAGCATATGCTTCACTGCTGATGGTCTTGTTTGCTAGTTAGTTTTGTCTATCTAAATTCAGTTTGAGATTTGTGTAAATAGTTTTAGGTTTCTGTAAATAAACCCTTTTTTTTTTTTTGGCTCTGTTGGCTTTCTAGCCAACCTTCAAAAAAAAAGAAAAGGTGTTTCTATATATCTCGGCATAGCTCGAATGCTCCAGCTAAAAGAAAATCAAATCCATATCCTTTCCGAATCTGGTACTGGTACTGAAGTGCCAGTAATTATATCTCTATAAATTTGTTCGTGTTTATTGCATCATTCGTCCAATTAAGAGTGCCGGTAATGGTTATACTAGCGGATCCAAGTCCTTTTTCACAATCTAATACTGCATGGTACTAGAGTGCCAGCAATTATATATCCACAAGAGTGAGGCTATGGTACTATGCATAGCACGGTTGCATCGGTGCTACGGCTCAATATTTGAGTTTTCAAAATCCTAACGGTCGATCCAACCGTTCAACATGATTATAAAATGAATATGTACTTGCAAACCAAATTTTACATTTTTTCAAATTTTTTTACTATTTTTTTAGATAGGTAGAAAATCACTTGATCTGAAAATTCTGGACCATCCAAAAACAGTGATTTTCTACCTATCTAAAAAAATAGTAAAAAAATTCGAAAAAATGTAAAATTTGGTTTGCAAGTACATATTCATTTTATAATCATGTTGAACGGTTGGATCGACCGTTAGGATTTTGAAAACTCAAATATTGAGCTGTAGCACCGATGCATCCGTGCTATTTATAGTACCATAGCCTCACTCTATGCACAAATTGCCGTGTTTACTGCTAGCGGGACTCTCACATGGTTTTTTTGAAAATTGCCATGTTTACTCTAGTGCCAGCAATTATATTGTGAATTTTGAATTATATACGCACAAATTGCATAGTTTTTTTAAACACTGCGGTCACATTCGGCAATGAGGCTTAGTGTAGCACAGCTTAAGAGTTTAAGCTGTGCTAAGGAGGAGTTGTTTGGCTGACAAAAGCTTAAAGCAATAAAGCTTATAGTGTAAAAAGTTGCTAAGGAGGAGCTCTAAGGAGGCACTGTGCTTAAGCCTGGGTTTTTACGAGCTTAAGAATTTGCTCTAAGGAAGCTTAAGAAATGTGCTTTAAGCCTTTCTAAGGCATAACTGTTCGGCTAGCTTAAGCAACTAAGAAGGCTAAAGCCTGTCTAAGGAGGCTAAAGCCTCATTGCCGAACATGTACTGCACAATTTATGGGGGGTCCGGATCCCCTAAAGTAACCCAATCTTTGGATTTTGGATTGAGACCGTCCGATTCGAATTTATCGCTCGGAATCGTCTCGAGATTCGAATTCGTCATTGGGATGTGTGCACTCACTTCGCGGATGGATTTTCACGAATTCGAATCGGACGGTCCCAATCTAAAACCCAAAAGTAGAGTTACTTCACTGGATCCGAATTCATAAATAGGGACTCTCACATGAACTCAAAACAAATCGATCTGAAATCAACAACCAATCAAAGGCCAAAGGGAGTAATGGAGCTAAGAGTATCTAATATATATTTTTTTTATTATAGCCCATAGGCAACACACACACACACTTTTTCCTGCTTTTAGCAAGGTTCGAACCCACGTTCTCCCGTAGAAGAGTGAGGTGTCCTAACCAACTGCACTAGGCAGTGGTGACAAGAGTCAAAAAAAGTTCATTGCTTCAAAATGCCTCATTGTTTCATGCCCCAATCGTACCCCAACATCTTTATCTTTAATTTCAAAGTTCAAATAGACGATCTGAACCGCTCAACATGATATCCATGTTAAAATATGATTGGAGACCAAATTTTATATTTTTTTTAAACTTTTTTACTATTTTTTAAGATAGGTACAAAATCATTGTTTTTAGATGGCCCACAATTTCCTGAAATATAGTGATTTTGTACCTATCTTAAAAAAAATAAAAAAGTTCCAAAAAATATAAAATTTGATCTCCAATCATATTTTAACGTGGATATCATGTTGAACAGTTCAGATCATCTGTTTGAACTTTAAAATTAAAGATAAAGATGTTGAGGTACGATTGGGGCATGAAGCAATGGAGCATTTGAGCCCTCCTCATTTTAGAATGTAGATTATTGTAAAATAAAATCTCTTGATGAATAATTAATGGATAGTAGAATCAGAAGCTTCAACTGAAGTTTTGAGACCCTAAACATCTTCTTTTTTGCAATTTTGATTGCATCGGCTTCGTAGGTGCCTGGGTCACATGACTCTTCATCTCTTCGCGACCTTTTGAATTGTGGTCAAATGCTCAAATTGAAGTTTCCTATAAAAAATTATGGTCATTTAAAGTTTGGAAACGATAATGCACTAGTGTTTTATACCTTGGTTAATCCCAGCACAAGTTTATCGATGTTTCGTAACAAAAATATCGATGAAGTGTCGATGCAAAAGAAATACTTAAAAGAAAAAATCCAGTATTGCTGGCATTGCTAGCAGTAGGAGGGAAACTGTATCGCTAGCATTGTGAGCGGTAAGGTCAAAATTTGAAAATTTGAAAATCGAAGGTCATAGATAGGGGTGTCAATGGGTGGTACGGTAAGGGTATGGGTGGAAGCATTTTCATACTCGTACTCGTTACAAATTGTCCTTATCCGTACCCTACCCTTACCCGCTACAAATTATCTTACCCGTACCCTACCCTTATCCATTATAGTTGTCGGATAACGAAACTATAGCGAATAAATAACGGGTAATACTAATATAATATTTTTTATTTATTAAATAAAACAATAAAACATATACATTTATTTCACACATGTATAGTACTTTATTGGAAAAAAAATTGATCATGCTAAACGCAAGTAAACCAATTAAAGTATTATTTTCAATGCTTATATATATATATAATATATATAATTTTTTTATAATTACCCGATCGGGTAACAGGTACGAAATAGGCTTTACCTGTACCCTTACTCGATAACGAAAAAAAATCTTTATCTATATCCCTACTAATAAGTTTATGAAAAAAAATCTTACCCATACTTGTCTTATCAGATACAGTATGGGTCGGATAAACAAATAAAATGATGCCATTGACACTCTAGTCATAGAATTTCTTTTTTATAGGATGTGAATAAAAATTTCCACTACTTGACCATATGTGCTCTCTAAGGCTGTGCTCTAGAGGAGGTGAAATATTGTTCATTAAAGGGAAGGGAAGAGAGCGGAGGTGGAATCCCAGCAGCCCAGACCTGACCGAGTTGTTCCCTTGCTCCAGAAGAGAACAATCGAAGAGAAAACGGAGGGGAGCAAAGGGGAGAGAAGTTGAGTTTGCTGTACAAAAGCTTTGAGATTTGTCACCCCCAAATTGAGATGTAGAGAGAGTGAAATTAGCGCTGATCCCTCCCTTTCCCTTCCGTTCCTTCTACGCGGAGATTTCTGGGGCACAGCCTAAGTTGAATGTCGGATCAAGTGTGGTTTTTGTCACGCGCAAAGCACCAGACCGATTAATTTTCCTTCCACCCAATACCCATGAATTATACAAGTTACTCAGTACTCACTTCACAAATAGTTATAATAATCAGGCTGTAGATTCTGTTTGAGAAAACTTTACATAAATTCGATGCGTTCGATTAAAATCTTGCATGAAACTTAAAAAGGAAGAGTGCTTAAATAACGAAGACAGCTTGACGATTATTCCGGTTTTTTTATTAGTACCTTGAAAAAAATACAAAATATCAAATCTGTTCTCGGTTTTTTTTTTTAAAAATATCCTGACTGCCACCCTGTGGGGCGGTCCATTGTTCAAACCAAACAGCAGAGACTATGAGGCGGTCCACTGTCTCTCAAAATCTTAAAATCTCAAACAAAAAAAAAACAAACCCCCCTGTGAGGCGATCCACCGTTCAAACCAAACTGTCCCACAGTAGGGCGGTTTGGTTTTTTTTTTTTTGAGATTTTAAGAGACAATATGAAGAGCAAGATATTGAAATTTAGCAATAAAAATTTGAATTTTGTTTTTAATATTTCTTAGATTACTTCTTTTGATGTATAATTAGCATATTTATACTAAAATACGCTAAATTACAGTAAACTACGCAAATTTCGCTAAATATAGTGAAATACACTAAACTACGCTAAATTAGCCCGATTTTGTTAATGAGATTGAGAATTTGATTACATGATTCCTTGTTAAATTTGTTAATAAACATAGAATTCATTGGGACTTATGTACATGCATCCAATCAATTGGGACTTAAACATCTTTGTTTTTGCAATGAAACATTGATTTTTCGTTAGCCTTAGCACTGGCAATTAAGCAGGGTAGTACTAAAAAAATATCGATGCACTTCTACCGTCGATAGGTGATCACTCAAAAGTGAGCGATGTTATATTTTAAAATTTATAAACTCGGAAATGCTATCAGTTCGGATCGCAAGCGCACAATCCTATCAAGTAGTATAATCGAGGTCGATCCACATGAAATATTGGTCTACAGTCTTGAGCGATCAAATCACAATCTTTCGAAAGGTTAGACAAAATCTGAAAATTTGAGAGATGAAGTCGTGATCAATGTAAATTTGGCAACAATTAAAAGTAATTAAAATAAAGATAGAGATGAGAATTCCTAGGATTTCGGCACACCATTGCTACTCAATCATCTTTGATATTCTACTTCTGTCGGGTCTAATTTCCTGTTGTTGTTTATGGAAGACACTACATAGGACACTGCGAGTTACTTACGCAAATGACGGGACTTCCATCGAGATACTACATAGGACACTACGAGTTATCTTACGCAAATGACAGATATCTAAATACACAAGTTACTACACATGACACTGCGATTTATCTTACGCAAATGACAGAACTTGGTTCGCGTTTTGTGGTTCCGATTTATGGTTTCCCCGCTAAGGTTTTCTTCACATAAATCTAATGGCTCCCAACGAGGCTAACTCGTCCATCATAGTTTTTCTTACCATTAAAGTACTGTCACTACCCTAACAGATTAAACTAGATCATCGAAATCAGGTGAAGGGAGAATGAACTGCAAAAACATTTCAATCAACAACAAGAAATCATAATCAACATAAAATATATATATATATATATATATCAAAGCATCATGAGTAACAAGGTTTACTGTCTAGCCCCTAAGAAAAGAACTTAACCGCGGAATGACATCATTACAACACTCATCTCTTTCTCACTTAATCAAATTTAACCAAAATTAAAAAAATAACTTCTTCTTCTGTCTAGAGTGCTTATATAGGAGTGAGGGGACGCCTGGAGATGAGTGGAGGCCAAGAAAACTGATCTGGATATAGCTGGAGCGGTTATTCACCAAAGAGCACCTCGGATACGGACCGTATTGGCTGATACGGTCCGTATTGGGACTGTGAGGTCCTGATAGCTGTTTGTATTTCGGCCATAACTCAGTCATTCGGACTCTGATTGAGGTGATTCAAGTTGCATTGGAAACTAGACAACAAGATCTACAAGTTTTATGAAGGGACTGAGTTCCAATTCGGAACGTAGAAGGCTCAGAAATTCATCCAAAGTGAGTGTTCTCCAGAGAGCGCCTCGAATACGGACCGTATTGGCTGATACGGTTCGTATTGGGACTGCTGCTGAGGGAGTTAGTGCATATTTGGCCATCTCTGGTCTGTATTGGGGCTCTGGTCCGTATTAGTTAGTACGGGCCGTAACAGAGACTTAGTCGATGAGCGTCGCTTATCCGATTGACCTGATTCTTGCTCCATTTGATGTGAAATAGTTCCAAAACATGTTTCCTGCAATAAAACATAAAGAAGGGTGATAGTAGTCTTTTTCTCTAATTAATTAAACATAAGTGTGAGATAATATGTAAAACCTAAGCCAAAACCCTATGTAATTCATCATCATTTTGACTCTGATCAACAAACCGTGCATAAAGAATTAGCGCATCATCAGTGTTTTTGTACGAAAGCATCATTTTTTTTAAATCTTTAAACGACCATAACTTTGGCTAGGAAACTCAGAGCGCGTACGACCCCAATTCGGAAAACTTGGGACGAGACGGGGGCAATGGCGCCTTAAAGGTCAATCTTAGAGAGTTGACGGAATCAGAATTGCAAAAAAATATTGTTTAGTGCCTCAAAAATTGAGTTAAATTTTTCTTTCATCTTTAGACACACAACGACCCGTTTGCGACTAGTAACAGTGTCATATGCAGTATGGTAAAAGTCAGAACTTGTATCAAAATTACTGATATGATGTTTAGTGTTTGCATGCGGCTAGTGAATTTAATTTGACAATAACCAGCATCCTAATATTGAGTATCTTTCATTTTGTATGTTCAAACAGAAACAGTCCGTGTGATATGAAAAAATTCCAATTATATTCAATTTCATTCTAAAATTGAGAGAATTTGATTTAACAAGAACCAATATCCCAAATCTAGTTCCTTTCTAGATATGCTAATTAGCGTAATTTAACATAATTTCAAGTAATTTAGCGTATTTTAGTATAAATATGATTATTATACATTAAAAAAATAATCTAACAAATATTAAAAATAAAATTCAAATTTTTATTGTTAAATTTCAGCATCTTGATCTTCATATTATCTCTCAAAATCTCAAAAAAAAAAAAAAAAAAAGCAAACTGCCCACAGTGGGACAGTTTAGTATGCATAAGTGACCGCCCCTGTGGGGCGGTTAAGGGTATTAATAAAAAGCCGGACAATTATTGGATCTATTCTTTCAATAATTATTTTACATTTATGATAAATTAATAACTTCTTTATATTTAGGAAAAGATATTGATAACTTCACCACTATTACTGCCGTACATGAACACTGTATACTAACAACTCAGCTTAGTACCTTTTTTTAAGACAGATTATTGGATCTATTCCTTCGCATGACGACAAAAACTGTGCCCGGTCTCTCAAAAAAAAAAAAAAAAAAAGACGACAAAAACTGCTGGATGAAGAACCACCGACATTTTTATTAATACCCTAAAAAAAAAAAATATATCAAATCTGTCCTGATTTTGAAAAAAAATTTAAAAATGCCCTAACCGCCCCATGATGGGGCGGTTCACTCCCTCTATCAAACCGCCCCATCACTGGGCGGTTCACCCCCCTATACCCAACCGCCCAATGATGGGGCGGTTCAACCCTTTTTTTTTCTGCTTTAACCCCCCTGGTCCCTTCCCCCCCTCTAACCTACCCGCCCCCCCACCCTTCCTCCTACCCGACCCGACAGCCACACCCCCGCCCAGCCCCGCCCAGCCCCGGCCTCCCCTCTCCCCGGCCACCCTACCCCCGGCCTCCCATTCCCCGCCCCCTACCCGGTCTCTCCTCCTCTCTACCCGGCCGCCCCTCCCCTCCCCCACCCCGCCACCACCACCCCCCACCCGAACCAGCCCCCCCCACCTCAGCCCCTCTCTCCCTCTCTCGGCCAAACTCTCTTCCTCTCTCGGCCACCCTCTCTCTCTCTCGGCCAACTTTCTCTCGATCGGATTTTTTCTGGTACGTTTACGTAAATTATTAATTTATTTTTTTGTAGAATTAAGAGGATTTAGTTTGGAAATTGAATTGCCGTGTGCGGGTTGTTGATTTTCCCGATGCGATTAAGTTGATAAAAATTAGAGTTTATGGTTCAGTTTGGAAATTGAATTGCCGTGTGCGGGTTGTTGATTTTCTCGACGCGAGTAAGTTAAATTAGGGTTTATAAATTAAATTAGGGTTTAGGTTTTATAAATTAAATTAGGGTTTATAAATTAAATTAGGATTTATAAATTAAATTAGGGTTTATAAATTAAATTAGGGTTTAGGTTTTATAAATTAAATTATGATTTATAAATTAAATTATGATTTATAAATTAAATTAGGGTTTATAAATTAGGGTTTAGGTTTTTAAATTAGGGTTTATGGTTTATAAATTAGAGTTAGGATTTATAAATTAAATTAGGGTTTATAAATTAGGGTTTAGGTTTTATAAATTAAATTAGGGTTTATAAATTAGGGTTTATAAATTAAATTAGGATTTATAAATTAAATTAGGGTTTAGGTTTTATAAAATAAATTAGGGTTTATAAAGTAGGGTTTATAAATTAGAGTTAGGATTTATAAATTAAATTAGGGTTTATAAATTAAATTAGGGTTTAGGTTTTATAAATTAAATTAGGGTTTATAAATTAGGGTTTATAAATTAAATTAGGATTTATAAATTAAATTAGGGTTTAGGTTTTATAAAATAAATTAGGGTTTATAAATTAGGGTTTATAAATTAGAGTTAGGATTTATAAATTAAATTAGGGTTTATAAATTAAATTAGGGTTTAGGTTTTATAAATTTAAGTTATTTGCAAATTGTGCACTGCAGATACGATGGAGAGGGGCGGTAGTTCGTCCAGTACAGAGGCTCCCAGTGCATCCGGTGCAGAGCCTCTCGGTGCAGACCACGCTACACATGCAGCTGATACATTCAGCCCTCTTCTGTGGATTCCACACGTTCAGCACAGGGTCGCGCTTGCATCTACGGAGGTACGTTGTTTTTTAAGCAATTCAGTTCAAATTACAGATTTTTAATATGGCATATAGTAAGTTACTCAGACTGAAATTATTGTTAAATACAGGACGAGACGATGTTGACCGTGAGACATCGCACCTCCGGGATACCGTACGTCGGTCATCCTCTGATGGAGCAGTGCATTATGAATCTTGGATTGTACCAGCTTGCTACCATGCCACAGGGTCAGATCGATCAGGCTCTGATGAGCGGGCTCGCGGAGAGATGGCGACCGGAGACTCATTTATTCCACTTACCCTTTGGGGAGATGACCGTGACCTTAGCAGATGTGAGCGCTCTATGGGGTCTACAGATCGATGGGGAGCCTATCAGCGGTGTCTCCAACAGTCCACTTCATGTGGGGATGATACGGCGGCTTCTTGGGATAGCGGATCCAAAGACGCTACAGAAGAAGAAGAAGAAGAAGGATGATGAGGAGTTCCGGTATTCGGGGTACTGCATTAGCCTAGCGGCGCTCCGTGATCACTTTTTCCTGCATCGGATCACAGCCGAGACCACTGATCTGGAGGCCGTCAGGAGGTAATAATTGAGAATCTTGAAATTAAAATATGTTACGAACTCAACAGTGAAAATCATTAAATTTATCTTTACTATTTTGTATTTTTAGGTATGTGAGGGCCTTTGTGCTGGATCTCTGTAGCAGCGTCATGTTCGTGGACTCCAGCGGTGACTCGGTTCCGATTATGTTCCTCTCTCTGCTGACAGAAATTGAGAAGCCATCGACCTGGAACTGGGGCGGAGCTGTGATCGCCCACTTATACCGGAGCCTGTGCCATGCTTGCTTGGTAAGTTTTCACAAATATTTCGGAATTTAAATTATAATAATTAGGGTTCAATAATCACCAACACATTCACCTCATGTCCAAAATATAGGTGAAGAACAAGCAGATCCACGGACCGCTTCTTCTACTCCAGCAATGGTCGTGGTCTCATTTGCCGGTATGTCGGCCAGTTTGTCCGTCTCTTGTCCCTTACTTGAGGAGACAGGATGCCGAGAGGTGTCCCGCGTACGGTGCCATATGGGGCGATCGACACACGTACGAGAACACGGGCAGGGGGAGAACTGTGGGGATTTCATATGTCCGGAGTCAGCTCCAGATGCTTCACGAGAGCAGCGTCGACTGGTTCCCCTACCGGGAGTTCTACGAAAGGAACGCATTTTGTCGACTGACATTGGAGCAGAGGCATCTCTGGTTTTATCGGGGGCCGTGTGTATGTTACTGGATTGTTGAGTACACGTATCCAGATCGCGTGACCCGACAGTTTGGTCTGAACGCATTTGTCCCGCAGTTCCCAGACCTTGGAGAGGCTGAGACCACCAAGTTGCACAAGTAAGTTACAATTACTTAATTGCTCTCCTACCGTTACTTGTTCAGTTCTGCACTTAATTAACATTCTTTTTTTTAATTTAAATGTACTGCAGGACTAAACACAATAAGCCCAACGTCGACTGGAGCACGCGCCACGCAGAGCATTACCTCCAAGCACAGTCTCCACAGTTTCACATGTGGCAGCCTCCTACGGCCGATGATGTCACACTGGGCGCAGGGCCTGGAGGATTGAGGTACTTAGTCTGGTACCAGAGGTGGGGCATGCCCTCGGTATACCTCACGGGCCATTGGGGTGAGACCCTTCGACGGAGGCTTTCTCGTGCAGGGTCGAGTGGTTATATGTCTTTCGGACCGATGCAGGCTCGCTAGGTAATTACTTACGAAACTAACATATTTAAAGCATTAAATGTTTATTTAGTTTTTCCTAAAAAATTAATAAATACACTTTGTGCAGATTCTTACCGGTATCAGAGGAGTGGCACACAGCTTGGTGTGCATGGCACGAGAAGGTTGGCGAGCAGTGGGATGTACAATGCTCCAGCACACTGCTCCTATGGTGGAGGACTCCGGCTTTGACGGCCGCCTCGTTGGCATGTTGCATGACAGTGGGGAGAACATAAACTGGCGCGAGATAGAGCCCACACCACTAGATCCGGATCAGCCCAGAGTCGCTATATACGGTGATGAGATGCCGCCACCTCCTCCAGGTAATTTGATTTTGTCGTACACAGTCATTTCTCGGTACAAAAACTATTCTAATTAATTTGTCTTCAATTATGCAGTGGATGAATCAGGTTGGGGCTTCCACGAATGGGTGTTGAATAACAATGCGTGGAGCGCTTACTACAATGAGTATGGAGTTCCGGTGCAGGTTGGACATGTAGCAAAAATTTATTATTTATTCAACTTACTACTTATTTGTATGTAGCAAAACTAACATTGTTTCCATTAAGGGTGGAGCTCCCCCACGACATTCCACTCCGGAGTTCACTATGGATGACTTTATCGGAGATTATGCCGGGGATGAGAGACGGAGCCTCCACATGCCACGATATCCGGAGGCCAGACAGCACGATGACGAGGCCAGTGGGAGTGGAGCACAGCATGCAGATGCCTATGCATCTGCTATATTTGGCACACCGCCTCCTCCGCCTACGTATCCATCGACCTGGGAGCCATGGGAGGTGCCTACTATGCCGCCTATCCCCCCACTGGTGGAGGATCCGTGGGCCGAGGCGGATACAGCCGCACAGGAGGAGGATACAGCCGCACAGGAGGAGGAGGTTCACGTCAGGCGTGTACAGCCGCCTAGGGACCGTCATCCACCTCGTAGGTTGGATCTCTCTGGTCGTCGCCCTCGCCCTCGACGTTAGGTTTTTTTATGTTTTGTAGTTTGATAGGTTTCTACTATTAAGTATTCGGTCTGGACTGTTTTGCATGAGTTGTGGACATTTATTTTACGTAGTTTGGATTTTTTTTTTTTGACTTCCGATTTAGATTACATATTTTTCACTGTTTATCACGTTAGCCAAATCGACAATCAGTATAACAGCCGTATAACCGCATCAAAACTCAACTCACTTTTATTGAAAATTACAATAAAAAAAATTAAGCACTTTCCTTCATTTTTATATAAAATCTACAATAAAAAAATATATATCAATATATATTTCCTTACAATAATATATATCTTAGTAAACCAAAATATATCTTAAACAATATATACATCTTAAAAAAAAAAAATATACCAATATGTATTTCCTTATAAATATATATATCTTAAAAAATAAAAATATATCTTAACATGAATGAAAAATATATATCTTAACAATATATATATCTTAACAATATATATATCTTAAAAAAGAAAAATATATCTTAACAATATATACATCTTAAAATATATATACATCAATATACATTTCCTTATAAAAATATATAAAATCTGAAAAAAAAAAAAAAACACTGAACCGCCCCACCTCTGGGCGGTTTTCTGGAGGAGGTGGACCGCCCAGAAATAGGGCGGTTTTCTACCATCAGTGGACCGCCCCATTATGGGGCGGTTAGGGCATTTTTAAATTTTTTTTAAAACTGAGGACATTTTTAATATTATTTTTTTTTTTTAGGGTATTAATAAAAATCTCGGGATGAAGAACCACTATTTGGTAGATGAAGAATTTAAGATGCTGCTTAAGAATTTTCGAAAGTTGAAAATTTAAAAAAAAAACTCCCGCCTAATCTTATATAATGTCCCCACATGCCACGCGCCCAGTGGGTCCACCACAACTATGCTTTATTAGTTCCTTTTCTTATTTTTATTATCCTAAAATGTTGACACGTTATTCATGTGTAGGCTACTAGGCTACGCATCGCTCCAATTTAGATGCGGAAAAATAAATAAACAACTCAACAAGTTCTGAGCAAATATAAATATCTCCATCGGTGCAGATAAAATTTGCAGCGATAATTTCACACAATTGAATATTTAACACTACTGAAAACAAAACAACTGTATAAACTAAAAAGGATTCAAAACTTGATAGACAGGAGTCTCCAGTTCCGTTAACACTATAGAGGACCCAGGTATTTATTTCCCAAATGCAATTATTGCAGTTACACAGCTGGCGACCCCATGTGTTGTTCAAAGTTCAAACACCTGGGGAAGCAAATTAAAATCTCTAGTGGGTCCCAGTCGACGTGGGCATATCCCAATCGTTAATTAGCACTGCTCTTCAAGAAACCCTAGGACGAACGGCCACAAAGAAAGATTTGACCCCGCCATTTCCGTTTTGATTGTTTTATACTTTTATCAGTTTCTTCGTACAAATCCCGGCTTTACACAAGCCTGGCGCAACCAAATAATTAATAAACAACGAACTAGAGATTAGAGAACACCTTCAAATGTTTCAAATGAATAGATGAAAGTACTATTCTGTCCCGCATTAAAATTAAAATTGTTTTCATTATGAAAGGGAGAATTCCATAATTATTTTTGCTTGTCACTGGTGAGCAGCAATTTTAGGGCCTGTTCGGCTGTACTGGAAAAATCACTGTTCACGTGGGAAAAAAAAAAATTCACTCAACGTGAACAGTAATTTTCAGTTCAAAAATTTTGTTTTTCCGTACCCATTCCCGAACCCACACTGCAGCCGAACAAGCCATTAGAAATTGAATTTTGAACGGTTTGAATCGACTATTTGGACTTTGAAAATATAAAAACTGAAGCATTTGTTCCACAGTCTAGGAACAAATGTTTTGATATTAACCAGTAATTATATATATGAGGAGGAGGGTTCAAATGCCTCCATTTTTCATGCCTCCATCATGCCTCCATTTTTAAAAACTTTAATAACTCAAAATTTAAAACTTAAAAGTCAAAATAAAACCGTTGGATATGATCTACATCATTTTATCTATGCACGTGTAAAAAATTATGACATTTCAATTTTGTTTTGGTTGTCATCAAGAGCTTGTAAAAAACGTACTAATGTGGATAATTTCTAGACGTTGATTTTTCAACTTATTGATTCACATAAAAACAAAATCAAAATGTGATAATTTTTTATGAGCACATAGATAAAATGATGTAGATCATATCCAACGGTTTTATTTTGACTTTTAAGTTTTAAATTTTGAGTTATTAAAGTTTTAAAAAATAGAGGCATGATAGAGGCACAAAAAATGAAGGCATTTGAACCCTCCTCATATATGAGATAGGCTATTATGCTTTGAGATTTAAAGATGGTGTTTTACTTCCCTCTTATATCTCCATTTTCAAAGTAAACCAGTTGATCTGAACTTCTCAATATAATCTTCATATTGATATGTGCTTGGAGATCAAATTTTATGATTTTTGAAATTTTTGTATTATTTTTTTAGAATTTTTGAAAATCATAGTTTTTAATTAAAATAATAATAATAAATTCTAAAAAATGGTAAAACTTTTCAAAAAATGTAAAATTTGGTCTCTAAAAACATATGGAGATAAAAATTTATATTTTTTGTAATTTTTTACTATTTATTATTTATTTTATGAAACTGCTATTTTTCAGTGGTCTAGAATTGTTTAAAAATAACAGTTTTGTAAAATACTTAATAAATAGTAAAAAAATTCAAAAAAATGTAAAATTTTATCTCCAAGCACATTTTAATATAGATATCATATTGAACGGTTTGGATCAACTGTTTGGACTTTTAAAATAGCAAAACCGAATTGTTGTAAGATGTTGGAACTTATAAATGTTGTAAGTGGATCCCTCTCTCTCTCTCTCTCTCTCTCTATATATATATATATATATATATATATATAGTAGAACTAGGGTGCTCCTAAGCTCACCAAGTCCTTTCGTGAGCGCGACTCTAAAACCTATCGAATTGACTTCAAATGACATTTCCAAACCGTTAGATATTCAATCTATATTAAAATGTGTTTGGAGACCAAATTTTACATTTTTTGGAATTTTTTTACTATTTATTAAGATGGTTTGAAAATCGCTGTTTTCCAATGGTGCAGAATTTTAATAAAAACAGCGATTTTTAAACTATCTTAATAAATAGTAAAAAAATTCCTAAAAATGTAAAATTTGGTCTCCAAGCACATTTTAATATGATTGAATATCTAACGGTTTGGAAATGTCGTTTGAAGTCAATTCGATAGGTTTTAGAGTTGCGCTCACGAAGGGCTTGGTGAGCTTAGGAGCACCCTAGTTCTACTCTGTATATATATATAGTTCGGCAAATATGCTTTTAGTTGCATTTTGGCCGAAAATACTTACGGGTCAAATTTCAAAATTTTACATTCGAAACATCGAAATAAGTAGCTTAATAAATTGATTATATATTAAGTTTGTAGAATACCAATTTTTACTATTTTTAGAATTTTTTCTCTATTTTTTATGATTTTTGAAAGATTTTTTTTTTTGACATACCAACAATGCATCAATATACGCACAAATCTTCATTTTTTGACCTCTTTACTTGATACCAAATGAATTCAAAAATTAAAAAAATTTATATTTAAATGAAACTTTTTAGAAGGAGATCGGTTTGAACGGTTTAAATGTATATGCATTGAATTTTGACTTTTTAAAATTTAATATCTTTTATTTTGATTCAACTAAACAAATCAAATTTACTTTGAATATTTTAATTCTGTTACTATTCAGTTGATAAGTTTAATCCGATTAATCTGATTATTTATTTGAAAATCGGATAAAATTTTGATCTTAACTATTTTAATTCGGTTTCTCGTCTAATGAACACCCCTAGTGATGCCACGACTGGAGATCTCCCTTTTGTTCAGTACTTGAGATTACCTATAAATCTATTAATTTAAAAAGGTACTGTGACTGGCCCTCCACGCTGTGAACGAACACGGGCATTTTGGTCATTCCCTTTCAGTAACTCCTGACACCAGAGCTTAGATCCAGTCCAGAGCAGGAAACTTCCAGCGCAGATACAGTCCGTCTGTTTGCTTTGATAACCGTGCAAACTCAATCTCAAATAAATCCTTGAAAATCTACAGCGTAGATCCTCGCGGGACGCTTCCAGAACGGGAGAGGCGCATGCAGTACTCCATCCATAGCAGCTTTTATAACACCCGCCTTCCAGAAATTCGTATCCTCCGAGATATCTCAAACTTTGCGTGACTTTATGGAAAATCGAAACCATTCAAATAAGTTCTGCACGAATCTCGAAGCACAAATAATACTGGCCCCTGCGCTATCCCCAAATAGGCACCGGACACGTCGGTCACGCAAAAGTTGAGATATCTCAGAGAATACGCAGCCGACTTCCAGCGAGTAGCCAGGGACACCTCACACAACTCAGTGACACAGTGTCCCCCTCTCTCTCTCTCTCTGTTTTTTTTTAATATTGGCAGCAGCTGCCAAAATATCCCTCTCTCTCTCTCTCCGTTTCTCATTTTGAAATACGAGCTTCTCTCTACGCGCTCCTTCCCCAACCTGAGCGCTCAACCGTTATTGCTGCATTTTTGGGCATTACTCTGGTCAGTTCTATTTTTTTTCTCTCTAATTTAAACCTTTCTTTTGGCTGGCTTTTAGAGATTTTTTGCTATTGTTTTAGTTATTTTGTTTCTTTTTGCATAGAAATTAGAATTAGTACCTTAGTATTGACAAAGAAGGAGAATCTACAATATTTGGAGAATGCTTTTTTAAATCTACGATACTTGCTCGACTGTTCTTCATAAGTTTTGCAAAATGGTCTTCCTTTTCTCTTTTTAAATTTCCCATTTACAATCTGTGCCTTCACTTGCCATCCCTAATTACGGCCTCTGAAGGCTAGATTTTTTGTGACAATATGCTAAATCAAACGTATATAATTTTCATTGTATTTTTCAAAATCTATGTGTAGAATAAGTAGATAATAATGGCCTTTTATTTTCAAAAGCTAAGTGTAGAATAAGTAGATAATAATGTTTTTTTGTTAGGCTCAAAATTTATGATTTAAATTGTCCAGTTTTTATGCTTTAAGGCAAATTTATTTAAAATATTTTTGTGGGTTTAGCTGTAGAAGTCTCTTTTAGAGTTGGGTTCATGATTTGAAGGATGTATATCCAGAATTCAGATCCAGTGAAGTAACCCAACAATTGAGTTTTGGATCGGACCGTCCGATTCAAATCTATGATCATCCAACTTTAGTTGGGCGCACCGCGCACGCATCCTGAGAGGCAGGTTTGAATCCCGAGGTGGTCTTGAGCGACGGATTCGATTTGGACGGTCCCGATCCAAAACCCAAAAATTGGGTTACTTTAGGGGATCCGGACCCGTATATCGACGCACCAAAATCTCTATCAGAAGTGGGCATCATGTTTGCATTTGGGGCCTTGTGTGCAGATATGGTTTGAACTTGAAGAACTAGTTAGCAAATTGGTGAGGGTGTATCCGCAAAACCTTAGCGTTCATTATTTTTATTAGATGATATTGTTTCTCGTGTCACCTACCGTGCTCTACGAATTTTTTTTATAAACCATAATTAAAAAAATATTTTACGAAACCAACGTGATTGTTTTTTTAAAAAAATCATAAGAACCGAAATGACATTTCGGTCCGAATTTTTTTTTTATTCCGGACCGAAATAGTATTTCGGTCCGGTTTTTTTTTTTTTTAATTTTCTGCGACGGCTCATATGAAAACTTGTGAAATCAGTACCACAGAAAATCTAAAAAGAGGACCGGACTGAAATGCTATTTCGGTCCGGAATAAAAAAATTTTTGGACCGAAATGGCATTTTGGTTCTTATTGTTTTTGTAAAAAAAAAAGTAATCATGTTGGTTTCGTAAAAAAACAAAATTTTAATTATGGTTTATAAAAAAAATTGGTGCTCTACATGAGTAAGGCACATGCAGAAATTAAAATCCGAAAATAGTGAAGAGAATAAATGCAATTCTATATTATTATTTCAATTTTCCTTTCTGACATCGGTAACTGAGAAATGAAATCTCTTAAATTTATATTTATTGCAAAGGATTACTGTTTCAGTTGAACTGACACATCTAACAAGTTTGACTAAACACCAAATCTGACTTATACGTGGGTCGGGGCTCTTCTTTACCCACTAATAAAACATTGCAAATATTCTAAAATAATATTAAGGATTATAAATGAAATTGTTTCATTCAATCTGGCGCTTTTGTTGCACTGTGCTGTATAGAGGGCCAATGAAATGTGGGCCCAACTTTGTTTCTTGCATATTGTGGTAATGTGAGTAATTATCAGTGTGAATCTACACTACACAAGCCATCCCGTTATCTAAAGATGTTGGCACATAAATGGTGATATAGAAGAAGTGCAAATAATTGAATTGGGTGGTTGGGCTATCTATCATATCCTATTGTGTTCTAAGTTTTGTTTATACAAATACAAGTCAATGAAATATTTTTGGCTTCTATGCATGTGTCTTGCATGCATATTCTCATGCTTGCATGGGTTCATATGGTAATAGACAACCTGTCAATTTTCTTAGTTTGCAATTTATAAACAGAAGGCTACCAAACTTGGTTTATCTATTAGGTAGGATCGATGGAAAGGAAGTTTAAATAGCAATGGAATTAATGGATTAGGACCACATAATAATGTTTTCGACTTGTACAATATACATATTGAAAATTGTCATGAATGAAATTTGAAATTGAAATCAAACTTTTTGAATGAGATTTGATGCCTTTTTATAGTTGTTAATCAAATGGTTTGACATGTTCAGTGGTGTGTAGTTGTTTGATAGATCATTAAATAATATTCAAACTGCATTATATTTGACTGATAAATGAACAATTGAAAAATAAATTTATAGGTATGTTATTGGACATTTAGATAGACTAATAATTAAAATTCATGCAATTTAAGTATTGTTTTATGATGCATGAAGAACCACTAATTGGGGACTTGTAATTAAGTTATTTAATGGACGATGAAACAAATATGACATCTCGTCATATTTTTATGATATGTGGATAGCATAGATCATGCCTGTAATGTTAGATTTCAAATTTGAACTTTATTTTTTAAGATTGTTAAAACAAGTGATTGTCAAATGATCCCCCTCATATTTTTAATTATGCCCCGAATCTTGTGCTTGCTTGTGTCCATATGGCCATATGGGTACAGACAGCTCCTCATTAATAATATGGGAATGTTCAAGCTCATCATGTCTGATATTATTTAGCATATTAACAAGTTCAATATAGAATTCGCAAGGTCTAAAATTTGTAATTTGGTTATACTACAAGGTTATAACTAAAAAATAGTTCGTTTTATATAATTTAAATAAATATCAAAGTATTGATGATTAAGAAAACAAACAACAAATTTGGGAACTTTGTTATTACACTATTTAGTTACGAACTGCATGATTAAAATTGGCCTGAATATCATAGATGCTAATGGTAATTACCTGTCCTGCAAAATATGCTAATTGCTGGGAGTCCTTTTGAAAATCATTTCTCTAGCTGGGTAAAAATACAAATATGATAATAGTGCTTGGCCTTTTACAGAAGTACCATACATAATTTTTTAAGTTGTGCATGGATCTATGATAGATCCTGACAGTTGCACATGTTCATTCGGTTGTGGAGAACCAATCTTTGCTGGTCCCATCAACATATCTTACTTATCAACTGTTATTGTTGCTTGTATATGTTTGGAAGTTGCAGGATTATATTTATTCTGCTTAGACATACTAGTACAGAATTCAGGGAGTTCTTACTAGTATGGGTCAGTGTGTCTCTATTTAATTTATTGTGGAACCCACACACATATTTACAAAGTAGACCTCAGACCTCAAGTCTAGTGTTATTCAAAATGTAGAGGCCATTATTTGTTGGTGTATTTTGGTTTGGATAGAGTTCTCTAATTACACTAGTCTCACATTATATCCGTTGGGTCTAATATACGCTCTTTAGTTTGCGTGCTTTCATAAATTTTAAACTTAATTTGATTATTTATCTTTATAAATATATCTGAGTATATTTTATTCAAATTTAGAAAACTAATTACTACATAATTCAATGAATATTATATTCTGGGATATTTGAAGAAAAAGAGAAAAAAACGAAAACGAAAGACATGTTTAGTTCTGTGATAACATGTGGTAAGGCAAGCCAAGTATGTTCAAGTAGAAACAATTCCGATTATAGAAAAAAAGGATAAACTCAACAGATCTGGTTCATATTACCAAATAATTAATAGTCCTTCCATGTTTCAACTTTATTGTTTCTCCGGTCTCTATTTCAACTAGGAAAAGATTTTCCTTTTCCTTTTTGTTTTTCAAAATTCCTAATTTTCTTTTCTTTTCTGTTTAAATAGGGTTAATTGTGTGGTATTGGTGAGAGAGGATGGCAACCAATAAGTTGAAGAGATTCGGATCGAAGAAGTCGCATTCGTGGTGGTGGGATAGCCACATCAGCCCTAAAAACTCCCGTTGGCTTGATGACAATCTTCAAGGTATGCTCGTTTGCTATTTTTATTTTATTTATTATATTGGTTCAGGATAAATCCTTCAAAAGTAGAAAGGAGAGTCCATTCAATACCTGATCGTATCTAATTTCTCATTTAGTGCACTTAACGCTTGAAGAATAATTAATGGTTATAACTTTTAAAGAAAATTCGGGTGAGATTACTAAATTGTCCCTGGGACAAAGTGCAAAATTTAAGGTTTACTGGAAAAAGTCAGTTATGTGTACCTCCTGTGTTATATGAGTTGGCAAATGATTTTTTTTCCTAAATAATAAATGTGTAATCTGTGTATCAATTTGGCAGTACATTGACGATATTGTAATTTATAGTTCAGACAGTCGATAAAATATTAATTTTGTAAATTATATCTATTCTTGCTGCTAAAAAAGCATTTGTTTTAAAAAAATATCAGAGATGGATAAGCAAGTGAAGGAGATGCTAGTCCTAATAGAAGAAGAAGGCGACTCCTTTGCAAAAAAGGCTGAGATGTACTACGAGAGACGACCTCAACTCGTATCCCATGTCGAAAATTTCAACCGTATGTACCGGGCTCTGGCTGAGCGTTATGACAATGTCACTGGGGAGTTACGCAAGTCCATGCAACTCCAGCCTCAGCACAACTCCCCTAACGGGTCTGATTCTCCTCATGGGTCAGACTCCAGTTATTCTCCTGAGAAGAAGCCTCATCAGAGAAAAGGTGGCCGAGCTGCTGGTTTTGAGTTTATTCTGGGGTCTGATGTTTTTAAGAAGGGAAGCAATGATGGATCAGAATCAGAATCCGAATCCGAATCAGACTCTGGATCAGAATCGGATCAAAATGGAAATGAAATTGGTATTGGTTTTGAGTTGAATGAGAGAATCCGTGAGCTAGAAGAGGAGTTGAAGGGAGCGAAGGAAAGAATTAGATTTTTAGAGGAAGAAAAGTTGAAGTGTGATACTGAGGCTTCTAGTTACAAAACATCTGATGCACTGGATGCTGATTTACTTGCAAATCGGCATGAAATGGAGTGTTTAAGAGGTGCAATGGAGGTCGCAAACGAGAAATTTGAAGTTGAATTATCCAGCCGTGATTCTGAAATTGGGAAATTGAGAGAAGATTTTGAGTCTGCATCTAGGAGGTTCTCAGAAGAGAAGTCATCTCTTGAGGCAAAAATATTGGGTATGCAAGGATCTAGTGAAGATTTAAGGATAGAAATGGAAAAAATTATGCAAGAGAAAAGGGTACTAGAGTCTCGTGTTCTTGAGTTAGAACAAGTAGTTTCCGACCTAAAAGCCTCAGCTCAGATTTCAGATGAAACTTTTTTAAAAGAGAAGTGCAACCTTGATTCTAAAATCATGGAATTAGCAAATGCTAATGCTAACTTGGAGGCCAAAATAGAGCAACTCGAGCTACATGCAAGTGACACTGAGAATCGAGTTTCACAATTAAATGAAACTGTAACCACACTTAACAAGGAACTCAGTATGCGTGCAGATGAGATTCTCACCCTTCACTCGCAACTCGAAGAGTGTGCAAATGAGATTCTTGCATTAAACTCTCAACTCGAGCTGCATGAAGAGGAGAAGAACTCACTCGAAGTAAAGGTGAAAACCATGGAAGTCCACTTGCACGAGCTCCATCTGGAGCATGCAAAACTGATTACAGAAATTGAGGCAGTAAAAAGAGAAGCTGTAGACTTCAAGGGGAGGATTAAGGAATTGGAGAGGGAAATTGAGAGACAAAGTATGGTGATTTTTGAAAATGCAGAAGGAAAAAGAGAGGCAATAAGACAACTTTGCATGTCAGTTGAGTATTACCGGGACGGGTATTGTCAGCTCCGGGCAATTATCAAAGGGCACAAGAGGCACTTTGTCATGGTTAATTAGGCTTTCTTTTTTGTGTCATAAAATATCTTGGTGTGTATGTTTGATGTATTTCATTTTAGTTTCAGTATTATCCTACTTAATTGTTAATGTTAAGGCTAACGAAACATCGATATTTAATTGCAAAAATAATGATGTTTTTTTAGCAGAAACATCGTTGTTTTTGTTAACCAAATATCGATGTTTTTATAATGGTAAGACTAACGAAATATCGTTGTTTCATTATCAATGCTAAGGCTAATGAAACATCGTTGTTTTATTGCAAAAACATCGATGTTTCGTTAGCAAAAACAACGATGTTTCGTTAGCAAAAAAACGTTTTAGCTTAAACATGTTTCGTTACCAAGATAAAAACAGCTATGTTTAATTAGGCACTTTGTCATGGTTAATTAGGCTTTCTTTTTTGTGTCATAAAATATCTTGGTGTGTATGTTTGATGTATTTCATTTGCGGTACGATCAATAGTTTCATGAGGTATGTTGATTGTGCAGTCTAGTGTCGGTATTAAATTGGTTTTGTATTAATTGTATGTTGAGAAAAAAAGGAGGGGAACTGATCATTATTGTTATAATATAGCTATTTGTTTGTGTTTTTAAGTTTGGTAATTTAAAACTTGTCTTTATTTGAACATTAATTGGATGGGTTATGAAAACAGGTGTAGTAATTACAGTGGCAAATTTTTCACATGTAAACCGTCCAATGAATTATAAATTCTTTTGTTTTTTTTTTAATACCTTACCTTATTAGTTTGATTCTTATTCATCAAGCAATTTCAAATTGAACAATTCACATTTATGAGTAGGAAAACACCAAACCTTATAAAAATTACAATCTCATCGTCCACTTGACATTTTCATTAGAACAATGAAACATAGTTCTGAGTTACAAAAGAATAAATCCTTAGAGAGCACTGAATAAGTCTACTGATATCTAACCAACAGAAAAGAGATATCACACAAGACAAGCATTATTTTAAAATTTCAAAACACAAAATATTGTGAATAAGCCTATCATCTCCAGTCAGAACTACTATTTGGCATTCAGAACTAATAATGTAAATAAGCCTATCAACTAGTATATTATTATTATTTTTTTTCAAAGATGTCACCGGAATTTTATTTTTGGAAGTAATAAATCCAAACAATCAGATTTCTAGCTAGCTAACACAAACCGTACAATGATTCATGCCAACAAATAGACCGACGGGAAGAACCTTAAGACTTCGCATTTAAACCATCTAAAATGATTCAACCCAAAGCTTCTAACAAAGGATGTTGCACCATTATAAATTATAATGACATACCATCCGTCAAGCATACTTGTCTACTTGTTAAAAATAAAATGAAAAGTTTATACTTCTTGAGCCAGTCACAGTACTACATATAACAAATTAATGATGATTATCTAACTCTGGAATACTGACTTCTCTTTATAGTGCTATTCGATGTTCTGATACTTAAATTTAACAAGCAAGCAATGTGTTTTTTTTTTGAGTAAAGGTTGAAGATCAAACCACCAAACTATTTAATATCCACAAAGAATTATCTCTTTCGAGTTTTGGACATGCGACATCTCACAAGGAGAGCATTGCCTAACTTTGTCTTTTTTTTTTTTTTTTACTTAACAGTGGCTGCCAAGTTAATTGAAAGTATTATTTTTGTCACTAGATCAAATTAAGACTGATTCAAGTAATGTTCTCCACAAATTCATTTTAGAAACAAACCACTTCTTAAAACAAAAGATATCCAACAATTAAAATGAGAGGTCCCTTCGCTACCAATACACTTCATATCCTGATAATGTGGCTCATAACATTATTAATTTGGTAATGGAGAAGCTCAACTGGTACTTCTTTTACTGAAATTGGGCAGATAGCTATTAATCAACTAGCATTAAAATAGACATATCAAGGTAAACATGATATATTTTTCTATAGAAGAGAATTAATTCTCCACCTTTTCGCTTCAACTAGGGCCAATCGCTTACTTTGCTTTTATAATCAGTTTTCCTTTTTTGTTTTGAATAAAATTGTGCTAATTCATTAAATAATGTTTTTAGAGATGAATAATAAGTTTTGGCAATTAATTCGTATATTTGCTGTACTAGATGCTTTGGGACCACTACAGCAGTCAAAAATAGTAATTGACCTATATATATATATAGGAATTGGCTATGGTGCTACGCATAGCATAGAGGGCCTCTGTGCTACGGCTTAATATTTGAGTTTTCAAAATCCTAACGGTCGATCCGAACCGTTCAACATGATTTCCATTTCAATACGTACTTGCAAACCAAATTTTATATTTTTTAGAATTTTTTTTACTATTTTTTTAGATAGATAGAAAATCACTTGATCTGAAATTTTTTGTACCATTTAGATCAAGTGATTTTCTATCTATCTAAAAAAATAATAAAAAAATTCTAAAAAAATGTAAAATTTGGTTTGCAAGTACATATTCATATGGAGATCATGTTGAACAGTTCGGATCGACCGTTAGAATTTTGAAAACTCAAATATTGAGCCGTAGCACGGAGGCCCTCTATGCTACGCGTAGCACCGTAGCCAATTCATATATATATATAGAGAGAGAGAGAGTGGCTAATATCAGAACATTTATTCCTAGTCCCCGGTACTACCAAGTGGTTTTCTGATTTTCAAAGTTCAAACAGTCGATCCAAACTGTTAGATGTTCAATCTATATTAAAATGTGCTTGGAGACCAAATTTTACATATTTTGGATTTTTTTTACTATTTATTAAGATAGTTTGAAAATTGCTGTTTTGAAGTTTTTTTCAGCACCATTTAAAGCAACTATTTTAAACCATGTAAACCATGGAAAAATGATCCTTGAAATGTCGCAAGTATTATAGACTAAGATCCTTACGTATATATCTAGGTTCATGTAGAAAGTATTATATGCAATACCTATTAAAATAAAATAAAATATGTAATTAAGCCGGCCTCCACATATTTTAGTCAAGACAGTGCAATGCATGTTGTTGGCTTGCACGAGAAGTATTATAATGTGCAAAAACTATCTGGGGCAATATTTTTCTGACTAGGCTACAATTTTTGCATGATTTCATATTATCAATTGGTCATTTTCTTAATTTTGTTATTAGATAACTCTTGAATTAAAGGTAATCGATACCAATACCATATACGTATATGGTTCAGGGCAAAATATAAGTTTAATTTATCTTGAAATAATTAAAAAGGTTTCAATAATTCCCTTGAAATCCTAACATCTCTTTTTATGGTTAGATACTTCTATTATTGTTCGGAGAACTTTTGTGAAATAATATTCTGACCTTGTTAGATTAGATTAATCCATAATTATATATTTTGCTGGAAGTCACTAAACTTTGTCATTTGTCACGAATTGGTCACTCAAATTTGATTTGTTTTTTTCTAGTCACTCAACTTTGTCATTTGTTCCAATTAAGTCACTCTATATTTTTTCGTTCAACATCTTAACGGAATATTCTCATTCCGTCCAAAATATTAACGGAATATACTCATTCTGTCCAAAATATTAACGGAATGAGCATATTCCGTTAGTATTTTAGACGGAAAAGTATAGAGTGACTTGATTGAGACAAATGACAAAGGTGAGTGACTAAAATTGGACAAATTAAACCATAAAAAAAGTGAACAAATTAAATTTGAGCGACCAATTCATGACAAATGATAAAGTTTAGTGAATCCAGCAAAATTTACCCATAATTATATGTGGCACATTTTTCCTAGACTAATATCAATGCAGAGTCCGGCTACTATACCACTAGTGTCATTTGAATCTAAATAACACTACATCATGAGCCATCCGATATACTTTAATATCCGTGCAGGATTTCCTTTTGATCCAGTGCTACATCCTGCACGGATATTAAAGCATATCGGATGGCTCATGATGTGGTGTTATTTAGATTCAAATGACACTAGTGGTATAGTAGCCGGACTCATCAATGCATGTCTGCACTCTCCATGTGAGGTCGTTCATACATGCATGATATAAAAAAATATAAAGTAATATGAGATACTAGATCTGCTAAGTCAACAATTGCTATAATGGCAATAAAACATGTTTTCATTTTTCAATAGTTCCACCGGCTTTGTACCTAATTGGCCCTAATTTGTACTCCAAAAAAAAACTGCACCCAGAGAAAAAAAGAAAACAAACCTGTACTCTGTATCCTGTACAAAAACACTAAGATTAAACATAATTGCAGGGTGGCAAAAAAGGTTATAGATCGTGACACGCATCTGACTCACTCGATAATAGCTCGTTCGTTAGTGCACCGAGTTATTAATGAGCCAGCTTGTCACTAGCTCGGTCCAAAATTAATGAGTTTGAGCTGGAGTCTAGCTCGCTCGCAAACTGACGAACCAGTTCGGTATTAGTAATAAATTGACTCTTTGGAGTAATAAATCTCATATGTATTAGTAAGAAACTTTCCACCACAGTGTAATGAAATCATAGCCATGATCAACAAACTACATTTTGGTAAATGGTAAACAATTGTCAGGTTACTAATTTAAATGTATAGATTGTTGAAATAAATTAAAATAAAATAAAAAATTATAAAAAAAATAAATTTAAATTAAATAAAAAAATAAAGTAAATAAAGTACTTGAAAATTGCCTCCGAAATCGCCTCAAATCGCTTCAAATCACCTCAGAAATTTGAAAACAGCGATTTTGAAATCATCTTAATAAATAGTAAAAAAATTTCAAAAAATGTAAAATTTGGTCTCCAAGCACATTTTAATATAGATTGAACATCTAACGGTTTGGAAATGTCGTTTGAAATCAATTCGATAGGTTTTAGAGTCGAGCTCACGGAGGGCTTGGTGAGCTTAGGAACACCCTAGTTCTACTCTATATATATATATATTTCATATTTGAATATATTAAGCGTGGAAAATGGAAGACGGTTTGTTACTTTCATTAGTATTAAAGGTTTTCAAGGTAGATGAACAATCAAGTCAAAGGTTAATTAAGGTTTAACTTTTTCTTAAGAGCTTATTGGTGAAAATATTTTGATAACATTGTCAAACGAGTGTTTTAAAACTTAAAACAGAATTGATAAATCAATATTATGTTAAATCAAATCAAATAGTATGCATAAAATAAATAAATGCAACTCAAAGTTTGACACAAGTTTGGACCAACAAGTCAAACTATCCGTTGCAGCTATTATTCCAACCAAATTTGTTAAAGAAAATCAACGGTAGGAAAAAAAAATTCAATTTGTGCCATGTTAAAATAGCGGTCATCATGTTTCAAACATAAATCCATCATTAATTATGAAATCATGAATATTAAATCGAATGTATGGTTGATTTCGTACTAATAATATAATGCCTATCGATAGACATGGATATAATGACATTAGCTCTATATCATAGTTTGAAATTTCCGAAATTTTTATTGATAAGAAAATGAAAAAATTAAAATATTAAAAATAAGAATTCCTGTGCAGGAATTTTAAAAATGAGAAAGCGGTCATAAGCCATGGCGTCCCACATCTCCACCCCTTGAAAAAAAAAAGTTTCTATTTATGGGACGCCATAGCTCCTCTCAACTGACCAAACGAAAAAAATAATTTCGCTATCTTTGTTTTTGGCTGCTGTAATAGAATAGGAGAGAGCGATGAAAAATGAGAGGATATAGGGTTGAACATGTGGGAGCCATGGCGGCCCACTTTATTTTCTTTTGTTTTTCTTTTTGTGGGTTGGGCTGAGCCATGGCTTTCCACATTAGATTTTTTTTTTTCGTTCATTTTTTTCCAGTCTTGAGTGTTCCATGGACGCCATTGACCCCTACTGCCTTCTCATTTTTCAAATTCCCACACGGTATTTCCAATTTTTAATATATTTTTTTTATGTATAAAAATTTCGGTTGAAATTTTATAATATATTATTTGAACCCAAATAGTACAATTTTTTTCTTTCATAGTTTCTGGGATTAATATTGTACTCAAGTTTTTATTATATTAATAGGAGTTGGTACTTTACTTGCTATCCAAAAAAGATTAAAAAATATCAAATCAAACCAACATGCTTCTTCCGTACTTGCTCTTAAAATTGAAGCAAACGATTGTTGCTTTAATTAATTACTACTTGGAAATTTGAAATCTGCTCAACATGTATATAAATTAATACTTCATTCTCTTTTCATTCTTATATAAGTAGAGAGAAAGCCAAGATCAGTCTCACCTCTTCAGTAGCCACTTAATATGGTAAACATGAGCATCAGATGTGTAATTCCTTATGTTCTCTGCCTTTTACTGTTGCCATCCTGCTATTCTATGCCATTATGCACAGATTCAAGTAGGCCCTATATTTTTCCACTATTCATTTTGAAAATCTTTCAATTCTAACTAGTTAGAAACTGAAATATACACCACAAAACAATCAGGGTATGTTTGGACGACACAAGAATAGCAAGAATAGAGACTATTTTAGAATAGAAGCTATTCGGAATAGCAATGTGCATCCAAACAACATTTTTGTTATTCGGAGTAGCTAGAATAACTGCTATTCTCTATTATTTGTAAATGTTGGAATAGCTAGAATAACTGTTATTCTCTATTATCTATTATTTGTAAATGTTGGAATAACTACTGTTCGGAAATGTGAAATGAGAGGAAAAAATGTTTCATTTTTGAATTTCTGCCAACACAATCCCGAAATTATTTGATACCACTTTCCGCTATCTCCACGTCATGATAATTTATTTGAGATCCCACTTACCTATCTTTCTTCTTAATTAGCACATTGTTAACACTATTCTTTATTGGTTACAACTATTTATTATTCCACAAATACAATCTAAACAACATTTTTACTAATCCGAATAACACTATTTTCACACTAATTTGAAAATCACTATTTTTTCTTTATTCTCATTTATTATTCTAAAATTTCGCTATTATAACTATTCTAACTCTCATCCAAACGTGCACTCATAGAATAATACTAATCAAGCTCTTACTCTTGGCTTATGTATGTATTTCTTGATCAACAGCATGGCCGATAGAGAGAAATGATACACTTACATTTTGTGGCTTCACGGGGTCGACTTGTTGCAATGCCACGGATGACTCGGATATCATGTCCCAATTCACATCCATGAACATCACTGATCCCTCATGCGCTTCAATTATCAAATCAATTCTTTGTGCGGTATTAACTCTTCACTTAAATTTTACCTGCTTTTTAATTTTATACTTAGCATCTACAATATAATCGATGAGTAGAACTAGGGTGTTCCTAAGCTCACCAAGTCCTTCCGTGAGCTCGACTCTAAAACCTACCGAATTGACTTCAAACGATATTTTCAAACCGTTAGATGTTCAATCTATATTAAAATGTGCTTGGAGATCAAATTTTACATTTTTTGAAATTTTTTTACTATTTATTAAGCCGGTTTGAAAACCGCTATTTTTCAATGGTGCAGAATTTTAATAAAAACAGCGATTTTCAAACCATCTTAATAAATAGTAAAAAAATTCCAAAAAAATGTAAAATTTGGTATCCAAGCACATTTTAATATAGATTGAAAATCTAACGGTTTGAAAATGTCGTTTAAAGTCAATTCGATAGGTTTTAGAGTCGAGCTCACGGAGAGCTTGGTGAGCTTAGGAACACCCTAGTTCTACTCATAATCGATATATGATTATTACAGTTTCTATTATATTAGTTAGAAGCTATTAATTCCTTGACCATTTCCATTACTAATTAAAAACAACTGGATGGTGTGGTTGAGTTTTGTTTTTCTATTTTGGTGTTGTTTCTAACATCTTTTCTCTTTTTTCACACTGGCTCTTTCTTTCTGTACAAACAATCATGAATTAATTTGTCTTCTCCAAAAAATATATATATATATATATATATATACAAGAACATAACTAATAAGTGCATTAGCAAAATTTTCATGTACACAAAAACAGTGAAGGGATTAAAAAAATTTAGATTGGAGGCTGAAACATAAAGTATATAATGTGTGACAGTTGGAATTTAAATTCAAGTCTCCACGATCACAGAGTAGAATGCTAACCACTAGCTCTTGGCACACATTTAACATTTATGAGAGGGTTGAACCATATAATTAAACACTTAAAGATATAATTAATTGCAATATACATGATTAAAATAAATTTATGAGGGTGGCTAAGCACCTCTGGCTTGGAAGAATGAGTAATGACCGTTGGATCTGTAGTGAGGTGGATAGTAATGTAAATGAATTTTAATTATAGATGGATGGTGATATATTTGCTCCTCTGATGTTAATAATACACCTTCTAAAGACATAAATCTAACTATACTAACCAGCTATCCTACTTTTAACTTGCAGAAATGCAATCCTTACTCCGGTGAACTATACACTGTAGCCAATACTCCACGCACAACTCCTGTACTGTGCAACAACTCGACATCTGATTTTTGCGCTGCAACATGGGAAACGTGCCAAAATGTCACCATTCCAAACAATCCTTTCTCAGATACCTCCACCCCAACCGAGCTCTCCGAACTATACAATTCGTCGGTTGATTTCTGCAATTCTGCTGGTGGCCCTGTAACTGACCAGACTGTCTGTTTCGATGGCTTTTCAGCTAGATTTCCACTGACAGTTCCAACTCCTAAACCTCAAGGAATATGTGTCGAAAGACTTGACAACATGTCTTTCACTAACATGGCACCCCACCCTGATGGATCAGACCGCATCTTTCTAGCTACAAAGAATGGCAAGATATTCCTAGCTGAGGTGCAGAATTTTGGGAATGCATTAATATATAATAAGTCTAATCCATTTCTTGATCTAACAAATCGGGTTTATTTTGCCAATGACTATGGGTTGTTGGGTCTCACATTTCATCCAAACTTTACATATAATGGGCGGTTTTTTGTGTCGTACAACTGCGACAGCACAGTGACACCTGATTGTTTGGGGAAATGCTCATGTAATTCAGAGATTGGCTGTGATCCAACAGATCTTGACCCAGATAATACAACAATACCGTGCCAGTATCAGGAAGTTGTTGCTGAGTATAGTGTAAATGGGACAACATTTTCTCCTTCTACGGTATGTTACTTGTTGATTTTTCTCAACCATCCACTAAATCCTTTCTTAAATTAATGTTAAGCTAGGCCATCAGTAGAATTACATTTATCCATGGACATGAGAAATCATTTGTTTATTTAGAAATCATCACAACTCGTATGTTACATAATTTTTTATGACTATTGTGGACATTATTATTAATTATATTACAACGCAAGGGAGTCAAATGGTGATCAATGAATATGCATATACAATAAACTTACAGATTCTTAATAACAGACAAATTAAAATAAGGAAAAAGAAAAATCTTTATAAAGAAAGGGAAGAAATTTTTCAAAAAAAAAAAAAAAAAAACAGGACAATTTGCCAATTGTGACAATCAACAGGATAATTTCCTTTTTGTATGTATAATGTGCACATGCCCTTTCAGCTTTTCTCTTATGTATGTTCTGATTAATTTGTATGTAAAGTAATTCATTGCTTCTTTTGTTGACATGAAAATATATATTAGGCGACCGTTGCAAATCCAAACGAAGTTCGACGGATATTCACCATGGGTCTTCCATATACAAGTCACCATGCCGGCGAAATATTCTTTGGTCCTAAAGATGGTTATCTATATTTGATGATGGGAGATGGAGGGAACAGTGGAGATCCATGGAACTTTGCTCAGAACAAGAAATCAGTACTTGGAAAAGCTCTCAGACTGGATGTAAATCATATACCAAGTACGTTATGTCATGAATTTTAAACTTAAGGAAAAGATTTAATTTTTTATTTTGAACTTCATATTATGTTTTGTTTTCAATTTGTTTAAAAAGGGCGGTGATCAGGACAAGTGTATGACTGAAATATGATAGGTCATTTGTGATCTAGTTTTCTTTTTATTAATACTAGGGTTTAGATATATTTATTTACTATAAATGTTCAAGCACTCTGTTTTTTCTATTTTTCCCTCTTCTTTTTGTCAGCTCAAACTGAAATTGACAGCCTAGGCTTGTGGGGCAATTATACCATTCCCAGTGATAACCCGTATTATAAAGACAGTGGGTTCAGGCCAGAGGTTTGGGCTCTGGGATTGAGAAATCCATGGCGGTGCAACTATGATTTGGAAAGGTCATCCTATCTGTTTTGTGGTTCCACAGGCAATGTAAGTTGCAAATATCTAAAATCTAACAAAACCAAAACTTTCCTTTAGAATACAGATCCTAATTGATTTACCTCAAAATAATGTTACATACATATCTATATAACTAGCTGATGTCTAGTCTTTTCTGTTTATTTGCTCATATTTGATCACCAAAACAAGATTAAACCGAGCATTAACAACCTTTTGTAGGATGATGTCATGGAAAAAATGGACGAAGTAGATCTACTGACGAAGGCAGGGAACTATGGCTGGAGGGTCTACGATGGCTTTGAACTTTTCCACACAAATTTGACACCGGGCGGTAGTACACCACCGGAATCCATAAATCCTATTTTTCCGACAATGGTCATGCGACACTCGGAAACACATAGTAATTTGGGCCTAGCTGCACTTGTTGCTGGATATGTGTACAGGGCAAGAAGAGATCCCTGCTTATATGGAAGGTACAAGTATATAAATACCAATTTTTTTTTCTGAACTAATTATAGAGAAAAATTAGTCATATCCATAATTCATTTCAATTTGTTGTAGATCCTTTTGCATTCATCTTGAAGATCAACAATTTCATTTTTTTTGCTTTGGATTCATGGATCTTCTATCATAAATCTAATTTACAAGCAAAAATATATATTTCAGTTATACTCATTTACCAACAAAAATCATAATGATTAGTAATGATTTGACATCCACAATTCTGAACCAGTGACATTTTTTTTTTTAAATTCAACTGAAGAAAGCCCAAAAGAAATACAAAACCTAACAGAAAATCAGAGCCAATGATACTAGGTATAAAACTATAAATTAGTCAATGGTACATCTGTTCGGATATACAAATGACATTTTCAATCTAAAGAGTTCTCACAGCAGCATAATAACATTTCTATTACTTTAGGTTCATCTACGCCGACTTGTTTGGGTTCGACATGTGGACCGCAGAAGAGATCCCGTACATGAGCGGCAACTTCAGCAGTGAGCGAGTGAACTTCACCTGTACTACTAGTTCTCCTATCCCTTGTAGCTTTGTTAACTCGACCACAATTCCGGCATTTGGCTACATATACTCTTTTGGGCAGGACAACAACAAAGATGTACTCCTGTTGGCAAGCACAGGAGTTTACCGGATTGTCCGATCACACCGTTGTGGCTATACATGCAATCTAGATCCATATTATCCATCACCGGATGATGTACAACCACCTGTAGAAGCACCGAGTTACCAACCGCCGACAGCAAGCCCTGTGGAACCACCGAGTTACCAACAACCAACAGCAAGCCCTGTGCAACCACCGAGTGGCCAACAGCCGACAGAAAGCCCTATAGAACCACCAAGTTCTTCGCCGGTGGCGGCACCAACATCGCCTGGACCGTTCTGAGTCGAATTAAGACCACTGAATGTCCTGAATTTCAAGTAATAAATTTATTGGCACTAATATTTTCAAATAAGTTGGAAGAATAATTCTGAATTAGCTGTGTGTGGAAGTCCAATTTAATTTGTAGTTCTCTTCTATTAATTGTCATTATATGTTATGGTTTTTCTGCCACGGCTGGCATGGACGCATGGTAATTTTTCAAGTTCACTGCTTGTTTCTTTTTCATAAATTTTGTCGGACTTGTCAATTTTTCAATAGGTTCAGAAAAAAGACGGTCTAATAAGTGCTAAACTTACCTATTTTAAACTTCACCGAGTAAGGCTTTTGTAAGCACAGTGAAAAATAAATTATTTGGGTTGCAAGGTCAAAAATTCGTGGTTCAAGAATAATTCGAGTATAAATTAGAAATGATTCGGAAGTATCCGGACTAGAGATATGCCAATATATATATATTCTGGGAAAAATTCAGGAATAATTCGGAAAATGTTTGTAGAATTTGCAAATTATTCAGAAATAATTCGGTCAAAGTTTGGTCAACCGAATAATTCGGTTCGTCATCACAAAAAAAAAACAAATTATTCGCGAATAATATGCGAATCTTGTGACTATGTTTGTAAGTAACCCACCTGTGACGAATTCAAATCCAGTGAAATAACTCAAAAATTGGGTTTTGGATCAGGACCGTCCGATTCAAATCCGTGACCATCCAACTAAAGTGGAGCACACGCATCCCGAGAGATGGGTTCGAATTCCGGAACAATCAAGATCGACGGATTTGATTTGGACAGTCCCAATCCGAAACCCAAATATTGGGTTACTTTAGGGGATCCGGACCCACCTGTGACTGTGCATGAGTCTGTGACGGGCTTTGATATTTTATTTCAATTTATGATTGTTAGAAATTACTGGGACGGGCTTAAGGTTTACTAGCCCAACTTGGAGCTCTTTCACAAAAAAAAAAAAAAAAAACCTAGTACGGACCGCCCTTTCAAATAGTTTTTTGTAAACATCTGACAGAATAGTTTTTATTGGATTAATAATCTACGAAAAGAATAAATGAATTAAAATCATTACATCATCTTTTTTTTTTCTTTCTTTAGATTGTATAAGTATTAAATAAACTATGTATGGGTTAATTTTCAATTTTTCATCCAATCATATAAACATAAGAAGTACACCAGGCTAAAATTATAAAGGTTAAATAATACGTATGAAGATTTTTTATACCAAGATAACGCATATATATTTTAATATTTTATAATTATAATCCCTAGAAAAAAAAAGTGCAATTACATTATTTGTATAGTGTTAAGATCAATATCAAAGCTCAATCAGCATTAATTATATTATATGTTTTCACATCATATCATAAAATTTTAAAGAACAAGCAACATACATATCATTCTTATATGAGGAGGGATCGGATGACACTATTTTTTGGTGATATCGGATAATATTGTGCATTTTCAAAGTTTTCAGAACTTTGTTTGCCAAAAGTTGCCAAATTTTTTCCAAAAGTTGTCAAAACTCTGTTTAGCAACAGTAGCCATCCAAAGATAAAAAACACGGGGAAGTAGAGTGGGAAAAATGGCATGGTGGAGCCAGCTCCATTACAGAACGGTATGGTACGCATGTCAGTTACGTGCCGTGTTGTGTTCATCTTTTGAAACTTTGGCACAACACGGCACGGTAAGTAGTCACGCGAGTCATGTGTAATTAGGACCATTAGATATTGATTTAATGATGAATCTTGAATAAACTAACTTAAATTATAATTAAATGTCCACGCGAGTCACGTATGATCACGGCACGTTTAGGCATAGCGTAACCATTCGCGTGCCGTGACCACCCATTGATATTTTGGTCACGGTACGGCACGGCACGTGAAAAATTAACTTGGTCACAACACGAGATCAAAGTCACGGTGTGTTAATCACGTCACGGTACGGCACGTTTTTTTCACTCTACGGAGAAGCATTAAGCCTCCATATTTCTGACAAGCGGTGACTTAATTGTGGGACCCTTTTTATATCATGAGATATGCTGAATGAATAGCAAAAAGCCCGATTGAGTGTCCCATCCAAACGACTCCATCAATTCTTCCATTTGGGCGCCCTTCTTGCGTGTGAAACCTCCTCAAGCATCGAGGTTAACTTATCAGCTGCTCTCTGTGATAATACTTGTCTGAAAAAAAAAACAAAATGTTCGGTTCTTCACAGATCTGTTGCAGAGATAAATCATTTTCTCTTTTTTTTAAACAATTTGATCTAAGTCGTCAGTTTAACTTGACACGAATCTCAAAACAGATCCCTATAGTTTCCATAGACACTGAATTGAGTTTGGCCAGCTAGAATTAATCTGGGCCGTCCGTTGTTAATTTTCGAAGGATACAGTTCTGCAGTATAATCCCTGAATATTGCAAAACCATCAAAAGACCTGCAAAACCAAACTAAGAAACATCAGTAGTCATTTCAGTCAATCAACACTACTAGAATTCTCACTTTTTCCAATGGTAAGTTTAGTTTTTTCCAAGGGTAGAAGAGGCCGTCAGAAATAAAATGGTGTTTTCTGACGCAGTTCTGACACACTTAACATTTCCAACGGCACGCCGACGGAAATAGTTGCGCATGAAAATTCCTGTTGTCTGCCCTTAGAAATGTCTCATGTCTACCATTGAAAATACTTTTGGATGACCCATGACCCGTCAAACAAATCAAATACTATTTTATATTGATAGCCCATGGAAATAGTTGACTCCATGCCCTTGGAAATGTTTTGGAAGTTGTAACACATTATTTCCATGAGCTACCCTTAGAAATGTTTTGGTTATTATGTTTGTATTATTTTATAATGAAGACGCACGGAAATACTTGGGTATTATACCCTTGGAAATGTTTCATTGATACAGTTAATATTATTTTATAGCTATACTAACTATTTCCGTAGGGCTACCGTTGGAAATATTTAGCTCCTGGAGACAGAAGCATTTTCATTTATTGAGATCTCCCTTTTAATGTTGAACATTCCATTAACACATAATTTAATCCCAAAACGAGAGGCAGTAATTAATAAAACAAAATAATTTATATAACACATCATAATTAATAAGAAAAGCATTTACTTAAGATAGTGATTTAGTGATATCATCACTATTGATAACAAAATAATTGTAGCATTACTTGACAATAAAGATTCTTCAAGCAAACAGTATACATCACCAAATTAGTACCAAAAACATAAAATATTGGACATAACCCTAATTCACCTAGATTCCAAAAACCAACTAATTAAGTCACTATATATCTCATTTATAAAAAAAAAGTCTTTCAAAAGATTTCATTAACATTTGCCTAATCCATCCCCACATCCCTAATTAGAAACCTATCCGTGCCTCACTAATTGTCGCATCCTTTTTTCTTTTGAGGGAAGTATTTGTTTCGCTTCCCTCCATTTTTGTTAGTATTTTCCCATATTCTCTTGCTTCTTCTCAAGCGAACCCAAGCTCGGACATCATCAATATCATAGATAGGTCAGTAAGGCTCTTCATTCTCGGAATCAGATTCATCATCCGAGGAAGATAAGACAATGACAGGTGGCGGGCAATTTAGTGCACAACGCCGTCATTTAACTTGTGCAATTTACTCAAAAAGTTTATACTCATTTAATTTGAGACATTTCCATATTACCAAAGAGACATACTACAATTTAGGGATCCCGGGCAATTTAGTCATTTAATTTTATAGGCAAGTAATTATACCATAATTAAGACCTCATGTATAATACGCATCAGCGTATATATGCAGGATCCCGGACATGGTACAATTGGGACTCGGGTGGGCAAGGTGTCAGAAATTTGGGAAAATTTAGGGACCAATTTGATTTCATTTTTCAGAAAAGGCCAAACTTGAATTTTCCAAATAATTTAAAAGTAAGGGGAATTTAGACCAATTCTACGTACCAGTGACTTAGAGGGTTCTCAGTTTGCTTGAGAGTTTCTGCGATGGTACAGTTTGTCCTTCGATTGAGACGCCTCGAGTTTTAATTTGGTAGGGAGAAGTTAGTAGAGAGAGGATTGAGAGGATCTTCTTAGGGAGTTTTAATTTGCGATGGGTACAGAGAGTTGAGAGGAGATGGTTTATTTGATCATGGATCTGCTTTGGCATTTCCGACGATCGGGTTTCTTCTCGTTTATAGAGTATTTGAGAGAAGGAAAGATTGAGGAGGAGAGGGTTTAGGTGTTTGGTTTTCATAAAGAAAAAAAGAGATGAGTCCCAGAGAGTGAACAATGACTTCTCTAAGTCCCAGAGAGCATTTACGATGGATACACATATCCACAATTTTAAATCACCTGAGGTAACATAATATTTATGTTTAGATCATAGCCGTATGATCAGAATTAGTACGATTATTAAAGGATCCAAATGATCTCATCTAGAGCGGATCTAACTAGAAATATTATGTCACCTCAGCGAAATGGACCTCCTACCCACAGCCTCTGAAATGGAGATATCCATTGGTAATCATGACCTTTCATCACCCATCAGACGGCTCATATCAACAGATGATGAAATTAGTGATTATTGTACAGCAAATAATATGAATGAATTCCTAAAAAAATATTTTCGACATTTATACATACCCTTTGACCATATAATGCTTGTAATTATCAATTTCATATAATTTCATCAGTATTTGCCTCTTAAAATTGAGCTAATAATTACGGACCGTTCATTTTTGTATGAGCAATCAACGGTTGATCTGCAATGAAATAATTTCAAATTAGTTTTTAAATGATCAAGGAAAAACATTGAACGTAACCAACAAAAAAAACTGAAGTTTCGATATGTGGAAGCTTCGATCCAACCAGAAGTGTTTGTGGCCCTACGATGTTTGTATATTCTTTCAGCTAGATAGATAGGTAAATGAACATAAAATTTCATCAAACTTCACTACAACGAAATAAATGCGATGCTCTTTAATTTCAACGATTCCGATTGATCAACGGACAATATATTCCCGTACGCCTTCATTATCTCATAAAACAAGAGTTTTATGTTTCATATCATGTACGCTTATACTCTTGCTTTATGAGTTAATGAAGGCACACAAGAATACATCATCCGTTGGTCGATCGGAACCGTTGAAATTAAAGAGCACTGCATATATATTCCTGCAGCAAAATTTGATGAAATTTTATTTTTATTTACCTATCCATCAAGTCAACAGAATATCGAAACATCGAAGGGATATAAATAATTCATGTTAGATCGAAGTTCGGACACAATAAAACTTCATAATTTTTAGTTTGATCATGTTCAATGTTCTCCCTTGATCATTCGAAAATAGATTTGGAATGATTTCATTGCAGATCGACCGTTGATTTTCCGCGTGAAAATGAACGGTCCAAAAATATTTCCTAAATTTTAAGAGGCATATAATGATGAGATTCTATAAAAATGACATGCATAAGTATTATCTGGCCATATAAGATGTAAAAAAAATATTTTTATTTTTTATTTTTTTCATATGTATTCCTAAATATTTACTAAGTGATTAGTAAATATCAAACTTCAATGCCATCCGATGAGTGAAGAACGGTCTTGGTCTTGATTTATCCAGATGATACACATACTTCTTTAATATTCGTGCATAATAATGATCAGACGGTCAGATCTAAAAACAAATACTATGTTACCTCAAAGTATATGAATTCAGTTTTTTTTCTCAAATCCCAATCTGAAGATCTCTCCTCTCTGTGACTCTCTCCATTCTCCGAGTAAAGCCAAAACCCTAAAATTTTCGTTTCCCTCCTCGAAATTTCACTATCCCGCTCTCTGAGAGTAGTTCCCATTTTCCCTTCCCTCCGAAATTTTACTATCCCGCTCTGTCACTCCCCAAATCAGATCTACACGCTCCGATCCAAGCCCTCCTCCTCTAATCAAACCAGCAACTATTCCTGGAGAAGGAAGGAGAGAGACCCCGCCCCGCTCCCTTGCTCTCTTTGGTACGAAATTCGTCGCTCAACAACCTGATTTGGTGCTGTCTCTGTTTGGTGTGTTGTGGGTTCTTAGAAGGCCGTGAGGCGAGGTGAAGGCCTTGGTACCGGCCGATCAAAGGAGAACGATCGATTACGGTAAATACCCTATTTATTATCTGATTTGTGCCTTGTAATGGCATAGGAGCCGAGCTCCTCTTTGATTGAACTGTTGCTGTGTTGTTTGAATTATTTGTGCCTTGTAATGGCGGGGCGGGGTCTCCCTGAATTTTATACTTGTAAATTGCATCTGATAAGCTATTATTTGACTTATATTGATTTGATAGTTGTTGCTCATAAGGTGTTTGATAAATTGCCCAAGCCAAAAAAAAAACTTTTGTTTGACAGCTCGATGAATGTTTCAAATCAAATTAGTACTCAAAGGTGTGCAATTAATGAATCATCTTGACAATTTTTACAAGTTCTTACATATAAACTATCACAGATAAAAAATTAGAACTTTGGTTTAATATATGGTTCTAACTTGGTCAATTTTTACAAGTCCATAGGTCAGACCTATTATCAAGATGAAATTTACGAGGACCCATATATCTACCTATTTTTAAATTTTGCATGTCCTCCCAGGTGAGATATATATTAGCTCCAATTAAAAGTCTTTGGTAAAAATCAGTTCCAGGACATGATTGGGAGGTTCTTGTTTTTTCGTTTTCTTTCGAGTTCTATGCAAAAAAGAAGTTTGGGTACAAGGCATGTGTCATGCTTATGTTCAATACCTAACTAGTATTTTTATTTTTCCAAATAGCAAGCTGATAAATGTTGCAGTTCTGTGGACAATAGATGAGAGAGGAATCAATAAAAAAAGGGGTTCTGAACTCGTGGGAGAGGAACAAGAACCACACTCTCTGCCTCAACTCTGCTAAAGTTATTGGTTGCACTGTAGTTAACATTGGTACACAAGACATGGTGGAAGGAAGAGTATGTTTTTTTTTACCATTCTAAAAGTCTCTTTTACATACTTGCTATGACAAACTACTTTGCACATTGCAATTGAATTTGCTGATTCAAAAACTACTTATTAAGGTCTCATTATTTGAATGTAAAATCAAATATGTTCGTTTTAGTGTTATAATTATTTTATGGCTTTATCTATCAACTTATATGGATATTTTGGTTATTTCCATGTATGATGCATAGCTGTTGATCATTTCCTATTTTTTAGTGCATAGTCTTTTCAAATTTGGTTGGGTACGATTTATTTGGGTTTGGAGTTATGTTCGGTCTGGGTAAGTTCATATTTGGTTTCAGCAAGGTTTAGGATATGGCTTGAATTGGTTTGGTTCAGATTAAGTTCAGGTTGGTTTATCATAAAATGAGGTAATTAATAGACTTGCATATGAAGAAAAATACAAATACGTTTTCTACTACTTTACCTGCTTATATATAAAGTATTAGATGCACAAGTACTACAATAAAATTTAAAGATTTTAAGAATGTCCATTACATTTCATCAAGGTTTAATTAGATTGCACAGTTACATTATGAGATATATATATTAGATCGTTAGATTTTAACTATTCAGATTCTCTACATACAATATTATTGATATGTTGCTTCTCATGTATTATTTCTTTTTCATAGATGATAGATGGTTGAACAAGGGACTTAAGTTTGCTCAAACTGATAGCTTCTCATGTATTTTTTTTTTTTAGTGTCTTGTGGATTTTCTGTTTTGCTAGGGTCCTTTATGCTTAATCCTTTATGGTTGACAGTTCAGGTTTTGCTATTCGGTGGTACTTTGTTCTTGTTTTAAAACAATTTCAACTAAACAATGGTTTGTTCGGTTTAACCGAACAAACCGAAATTTACTTTTGTTCAGTTTTAATCGGTTGCTATGTTTACTTTGGTCGCTTCAGTTCTATTTTTGAAAACTAAAATAAACTTTGGTTTGCCTATTTTATTTCGATTTTAACCGAACTGAACCGATGAACACCCTTAGTTGTGATCTTTGTTGATTCTGAATTTAAAATTTAACAGTGCATTTTTTTGCTGTGTTGTGAATTTGATAGATTGGAGAATATCAACTGAAGAGTTGGATGTGAACTCCTTGCAATTTACCAACACCAGAACATAATCTATTTACGTAAGTTGAGCTTCCCCCTACCTTTGCTGAATTTGCATATGCAAGCATAAAACAAGGTCAAAATATATGTTTTAGCAACTTTTCACGTTATTACCTAAATTTCACTTTATTGCAGCAGCAAGTTTTACTATCCTACAGTAATAAGTCTATTTTTATATATTTATTCAGTACATAAAATGTCAAAATAACACATCTTTTTATGTTTCTCATATGGTGCAACTCACAACAAAAGGTGAATGCCATTATGGCTGATGGGGTCAATGCCGACAAGGATGAGAGCAACATGTTCATATCAGCTGCTGGCGGAGTAAGCCATGGTAGGGTGCTTGGATTTGGAACCATGCTTGATGGGAAGGTGCAAACAGCAACCAATCGATGCAGGCCCAATTACTCAGCCTCTTCTGTTACTGTTTCTGCATTGAACACTATATGTGTTATGTTAATGCTTATTAAATGTTAAATGCTTTCCTTATATCTCATTATAAATGAGTTTCTGTTTATATGTTTGTGTTTATATGTTTCAATGGGTATTAGTACCTGGTTGGTACAGGGAAGATTGAACCTGATTGGTACAGAGAGAATTGTAGATGAGAGTATATGCATAGTTATTTTCGAGGCATATTCACGGAAAAATGAAAACAATTTGCTCTCGGAAATGCTACACGCACTGCCCTTGGAAATGCTACGGTGGGTCCCACACACGCTGCCCTTGGAAATACTACGGTGGGACCACACACGCTGCCCTTGGAAATACTACTGTGGGTCCCACGCACGCTGCCCTTGGAAATAATACGGTGGGTCCCACACACTTTGCCCTTGGAAATACTATGCTGGGTCCCACATGCGCTACCCTTGGAAATAACCTGTTGGGACCCACACGTGCTGCCCTCAGAAATAATACAGTGGGACCCACACACTTTGCCCTTGGAAATAATAAGCTCATGGGCCTGATGTCAAAGTATTTCTGACGGTAGTATTTCCAAGGGCAAGCTCACGGAAAAAGTCAGAAAGTAGTATTTTCAAAGGTAAGCCGACGGAAAAAGTCAGAAAAATGGTATTTCCATCGAGGCTATTTTTGACGGTAGTATTTCTGAGGGTAGCGCACGGAAATGACGATTTTGGGGCTTTTTCCAAGGGCAGGCCGTTGGAACAAGCCATATTTTAACTCACAGAAAAAGTGAGAATTCTAGTAGTGCAAGACTCAGTGGTTAGTATCAACTGAGGTACAAGTTTTTTTTTTTTTTTTGAAATAAGCGGGCCTAAGCCTAAAGTATAAATTATTATTTTGATTCTTGTTCATCATGAAATTTCAAATTGAACAATTCACATTTATGAGTCGGATTATTGTTTCAATTACTGCTTTTTTCTCTATCTCAATTGAATTGGAAGGAGGAGTTAAGAGGTGGAAATGGACGACTTCGGGTCTATTCTCCTACGCTTCGGCATACAAAAAATGCACCATAGCGGAATTATCTCGGCGACTCAAAATATCCTATGAAAAATCAGGATTCCTATGAAGGTTAGAATTTTCATTTGATTGATGTTGGATACTAAAATTCTAACACAACAGGTTCTGCTTTCGAGAGGATGATCCGTTCAGTTGGGATGCCATTTGTGTTCGATCTCGAATACGGAGACTAGGGATCATCTGATGTGAGATTGCAGATATCCCTTGAGGTTCTGGCGGGGATTGCGAGCACACTACAATATAAGGTTATGAGGGGGAACTGATATAGAGGAGGCTTGGATACATACCGGTGTACCTCTATCACAAAGACAGAGGGCTCGCTGGAATGTAATCTGGGCACTATGGAGAGAGAGAAACATAAGACTTTTTTCAGATAAGCAAAAATTGGTGTCGCGTTTAAATGATTCTAGAAATTGAGAGATGGCTAGATAACGGCTACGTTAGATTTTGTGAGGAGTTCTCCCTAATCAGATTGCGAATTTGTAATTACTTTGTAATCGGGGGTACATAGGAAACCGCTGATGATCTGGAAGAACCGCATTTTATGTTTAACATTACTATTGTAAATAAATATTCTCTTTAATCAATATATCTGTTGTCGGCAAATAAAATTACAATCTCATTGTCTACGTCACATAATTTAGAAAGCAGGTGTACCAAACAAATGACCAAAGTGCTTTGGACAAGATCTTATTCAAATTCGCGTCTAAACATTTCAATTTGTGCTAAAAATTTGTACGGTCGGTAAGTTCTAAATATGATGGCGCGAATCTTGATGCAGATGTACCTGTTTATATCAGATTTTTGGATAAATTTCTAGCCTTTGCCAAAACCCAATCCCTTATATGCGGCACACAGTAAATCACGGATTGATACACGTGGAACAGATAAAAAAATTTGGTTGGCTACATCCAATAAATAAGTTTGTACAATTAATTTATGTTTTATATATGAGTAGGGTTCCAATGCCTCATCTCCTCGTACCTCATCCATACCTCATGTTATATATCTCTATTTTCAAAGTCTAAACTATCGATCCGACCGTTCAACATGATATTCATACTAAAATATGCTTGGGGATGAAATTTTATAATTTTTGCAATTTTTTTACTATTTTTTAAGATAGGTACAAAATCACTGTATCTGGACCAATAGTAAAAAAATAGTAAAAAAATAGTAAAAAAATAAAATTTCATCCCCAAGCATATTTTAGTAAAAAATAGTAAAAAAATTGCAAAAATTATAAAATTTCATCCCCAAGCATATTTTAGTATGAATATCATGTTGAACGGTCGGATCGATAGTTTAGACTTTGAAAATGGAGATATATAACATGAGGTATGGATGAGGTACGAGGAGATGAGGCATTGGAACCCTCCTCTTTATATATTATAAACTCTTGGAGGAGGAAGGGGAGGAGGGATAATATAATAAGGAAAGACTCCCTCGGGCTTATAAAAAGTAGCCCAAGATTTTTAAAACAACAAAGGCACTTGCACATTTTAAAACAACAAAGGCACAATTGGCAATAAAGTCAAAGAATCATGTGCAAGTAAGTGCCCATACAGGGGTGTCAATGGGTACAATACGGGTAGGGTGGAACCATTTTCATACCCATACCCGCTAAGAATTGATCTACCTATATCCTACCCATACCCGTTAAGAATTTGTCTTATCCTATCCTACCCATACCCGTTATGATTAACGGGTAACGAAACGGTAACGGGCGAATAACAAAAATACTAATATAATGATTTTACTATTTTTACAAATAAACCATCTAAATTCATCATGTCATACATACGCCATCACAATTACTAACATAAAAATGAAAATACAAATATGCAATCAATTCTAACTAATAGTTTTTTATAAAACAAAAATAAAATAAAAATCACAAATATCTCTTCTAACAAATTCAATTTGTTGACTAAATAATATTTCCATTTTCAGAATTGAGAAAAAGGCAACAACAATGAATAAGGAATAAAACAAGAAAATGAATTAGCGTTGATACATCTCCAGCATTAATACAACAATATGAAAAACAGGAAAATAAATAAATTAAATATAATATTGATATATCTATATATAATTTATTTCATATAATTACCCATTACCCAATGAGTACGAAATAATCTTTATCCGTACCCATACCCGTTTATCTAATAAAAAAAAATCTTTATCCATACTCATACCCAATAAGCTAACGAAAAAAAAACCTTACCCATATCCGTCTTATTGAATACGATACGGTAAACGGATAAACGGGTGTCATTGACACCCCTATGCCCATAGAATAGAACTTGACCATAAGTTCTAACAGTAAATTTTCTAAAGAAAATGAAAAGGTTATCCCTTGAAATCTTGGCCCTCAAGTACCCACAAAAAAAGTTCATATACCGAAAGTCAAAATTGTATGCATTTCCGTTACAAGTGGGTATCCATGTGTGCTCTTTATTTATTTATTTTTTCTAAAACCATGAGTATGCATGGAGAGCTTGCTTGCACTTGAATATTGTGAGTTTGATCTTATTGACATAGTTGCTATTATCTAATGTACCTGAAGGGCCACTTGTTACCCGTGTTAGTAGTAGGTACGTGCATGGATATCAATGAGGTCAATCTGGATTGAGATTAATTATTTTATGAACATCGCATGATCTGCATGGAAGTTCAAAACAAATCTTCTTTGAGTAGTACATTCCCTTCAAAGTTCAAACGCCAAGAAGTTGGCGTACAAGTTATCAAGGAAGCAAGTTGTAGCAAAATTTGGTGTCAAGTTTCTTTTTCACTTTTTTTATCAGTGAAAAGAGGGTTACCAACTTACCATGCAAATCTGATATGATCAGAATTTTATATTGAAAAATTATAGATCCAAACACAACTTGATACTCAACCCTGATGAAACATACCTGACTTCGCCTGAACCAGATTTGCTATCTGATATGATTCCAAGTTTCCATTGCCAATTTAAACCTGACCCAACTGGGGGAACATATAGCTCAATCCAAAATTCATAATGATCCATAGAGTAATTAACAGAATGTCAAAATTTTAAATTGAGCCAATGAAAAAGGCTCAGATCTAAAACTGGTCAAAACTCAAATTGCCCTTCCAAATTTGGTCCCGCACAAAAGCTATCATACTTCTGAAACTAATGTGAATATTACTCTATGTACCATGTGATGATTATTTAACTTACTGGTACAAGAGCGTATCCATGTGACCTGTGATTATTTAACTTACTGGTACAAGAGCGTATCCATGTGACCTGTGATTATTTAACTTACTGGTACAAGAGCGTATCCATGTGACCTGTGATTATTTAACTTACTGTTACAAGAGCGTATCCATGTGACCTGTGATTATTTAACTTACTGGTACCGCATTCTCTGCACATTGCTTATCCATGTGGTCTGTGATACAAGAGCGTAACAATTAATGAAGATAATTCCTTTACCGAGTAATCTTTTGAGAGAAGTTAAAAGGTTAAAATAACTAAATCAAGCATTGAAATTGAAGATTTTTATACTATCAATTTGCTTCATATCCTGGTGCCACTATGGCTGGTTACTTTGTTAATTTGGTCATTGATTGCATAGTAGGTCAACTAGTATATGATTCAACCCAAAGCTGACAAACTGGATATCGAAATAAAGAAAAAAGAAATCTGATTTAAACTCGGATTATATCTTATCTAAAACCTAATTGTGCAGGAGCTGAGTGTTCTTACAAAATTAATATATATAAAAACAATAACTATGAGTTCGATCCAGGAGCACAGCCTGATATAACCAAAGCAAAACAATCCCTGAATATTACAAAATACATCAAAAGACCAGCAAAACCAAACTGAGAAACATCATCAGCAGTCATTTCAGTCAATCAAAACTCAGTATCAATTGAAGTATATGTTCCTATTATCCTTCTGAAATAAGTACATCATCAGCGTTGGATAAGATTTTATTCAAATTTGTATCTAAACCTTTCAATTCGTGTTAAAATTTGTACGGATGGGTTAGTTATAAATTTGTTGGCACTAATCTTGATGCACATCTAACCATTTATATCAGATTTTGGATAAAATTTCTAGCCTTTGACAAAACCCAATATCTTATATACAGCACACTGTAAATCATGGAATTGGTATAGGTGGAACAGATAAATTTTTTTGGTTGTTGTTCTACAAGATCAATCTGGTAAAGTCCAAACTAACAAGCTCTTTATGTTGAGTAACATCCTTTCAAAAAGTAGAGTATCTCAAGGGAGAACAGTTATTACCATATTTTGCAAATAAAATCTCCTTTCATCTATCTTTTACTAGAGCTAGGGTCATTAAATTCAACCTAAGTAATTATTAATCTCCTTTCATCAAATTCAACCTAAGTAATTATTAATCTCCTTTCATCAAATTCAACCTAAGTAATTATTAATCTCCTTTCATCAAATTAATTCAACCTAAGTAATTATTAATCTCCTTTCATCAAATTCAACCAAAGTAATTATTAATCATATCTGAGCAAGTCTTTGGATGGCAACTGCAATGCATAATTGGAAGACTAATTGCTATCCGTAGGTTGTACTAGGTGAAGTGGCAATGTGAGGTTGATTACGTTGAATAGGTCTCGTCAATTGAATGTCATCTCTTCTCGGTGGTACTATCATTTATATTAGTTATAGGTTGCAAGAAAGAGAAACATTTTTTATTTAAGTCAAGTGAATAGATTTTTGATGGCAATTAACTTGGATAATTTGGTGTCTTTTGTGTGTTTTGTGGATATATGGCATGTAATTTGGATAATTTTTTATGGCAATTAACTTATGTGATGTCTTTTGTTTGTGATTGTGGTATATTAATTATTGACTATCAAAAAAAAAAAAAAAAGACAAACAGGAACGGTTGTTTAAACAACCGTTCGTGATTCTTACTATTAGAATCGGCTATTTAACAGCCGTTCCTGATTCTTACTATTAGTATCGGCTATACTAACAGCTGTTCCTGATTGTTGAATCTGTATCGGCTCTTTGACCGATACAGATTAGTGATACTATCAGTAATTCCTGGGTCAGTATCGCCCCCTTTTCGTTCCTGATGGGCGATTTTTGACCGTTCCCGATAGGCGATTTTCCACTAGTGTAAGAGTGATACATTCATATAATCTAGATTTAAAACATCCAAATTAACCTCCTTGTGATTTACTAGGATATAATAATAATTTTAAAAACTTTAGATTATATATAGTAACTTATCTTTCTCAAAAAAAAAAATATATAGTAACTTATGTTCTTAAGGAAAAAGATTCAAGATCTTCATAATTAAATCAGAGACGCTATAGAAAAAGAAGGAAAGAAAAGGTAAAAAAAAAAAAAAAACTTTTTCACAAATTCGTCTGTTAGAGAAATTAATAACCGCGCTTCATGGCGGGTTTATTATTCTTATCATCACAGTTTTCAAAAGAAAAACATAAAAATATAAAAATATTTAAATAGTTTGCAATCTTAACTAATAATCAAGAAGCACGCCAAAACACAATTAACATTTAAAATGGAAAGATGCATGTGATATTTTTTTCTAGTAACTTGTACCAAGCATTACACAAGCAGGAGCAGTTTTATAAGCATTTAGAAATTCCAAGCACATGAAAAACTCGAGTACAAAGTATTTATTACGCAATCAAACAGGTATAAAAAATCAAGCAGCATATATTATTCAATATGTGAAATATATTAATTGTAAAAAAAAAAATGTGAAATATACAGGAAGTATTATGACTGCTTTTCTCAACTCAAATTAAAAAAAATGCTCCCATGAGATTAATTATATTTGAGTTTTTTTTACAGCAAGTTACAACAGATAAATTAATTATGGACAATCAAAACAACAGCTTTTGGAAGTTCAAAAACGAAACGAAACGAATTCTTTTGGTCAGAGCTTTCTCGGCCATCCGATCAAAATCACAGCTTAGATTTTTATTAAAAAAATAGTCACATCAACAATATGTGGATGGATTAGACCAATAAATTGTGAGGCCACATATTGCTTCTAGATCAAATTTTATATATTTTTAAAAGAGTGAGGCTATGGTACTTCGGCTAGTGTACTATGGCTAGTGTACTACGGCTCAATATGATACTTTTTAAAATCCTAACGGTCGATCCGAACCGTTCAATGTGATATCCATATGAATATGTACTTGCAAACTAAATTTTATATTTTTTCGAATTTTTTTACTATTTTTTTAGATAGGTAGAATTTTCAGTGTTTTATACAAATTATGGACCATCAAAATTCTACCTATCTAAAAAAATAGTAAAAAAATTCGAAAAAATATAAAATTTAGTTTGCAAGTACATATTCATATGGATATCACATTGAACGGTTCGGATCGACCGTTAGGATTTTAAAAAGTACCATATTGAGCCGTAGTACACTAGCCGAAGTACTATAGCCTCACTCTTTTTAAAATTATTCACTATTTTTTAGATAGGTATAAAATCACTATTTTTGAATAGTGCAAAAATAATAATTTTGTACATATCTAAAAAAACAATAAAAAAAACTTTCAAAAATATAAAATTTGGTCTCCAAACACATTTTAATATAAAAATTATATTGAACGATTCAGATCAATTGTTTAAATTTTAAAAACAAAAATAAAGAATGTGAGGTATAATGAAGAATGTTAAAAAATATATATATAGTAACTTATGTTCTGGAGGAAAATAAAAGATGCAAGATCTTCATAATTAAATCTGAGATGCTGTTGAAAAAGAAAAAAGAAGTTTAAAAAATCAACCTTTTCACAAATTCGTCTGTTAGAGAAATGAATAACCATTAAGGTCCGGAACCGCACTTTCTGGCGGGTTATATTATTCTTATCAACATAATTTTCAAGAGAAGAACATAAAAATATTAAAGAAAAATGTTCTGCCCCTCATACCTCAATTTCGGGTCCAACTCTGCTTCTTTTATGAGAGAAAAGCAGCAACTAGTTTTTTCAGATCCAACCATTTAAATTCGTCGAGATTTGTACATAAATTTTTTTTTTTTATCGAGATGCACAAAATAAAATTTTTTAAATAGTTAGATCTAGAAAAGCAGGACCCTGCTAAGCAGAGTCCATTCCCTCAATTTCGGGTGTTGATTTTGACACATCTCTTTTTTAATTGCCGCATACTTGAGGTAAGAGAAATTTTGAAACTACTGTAATCCAAATCTTGTATGCTAAATATTTTATAATAATTAGGGAAGTTATCTTTGTGGGACCCGCCATCATTTATTATAAAGATAGTATTTCAAATCAATAAAGTAATAACTAGAGCTGCAAACCAAATCAAACCCCAGTTTGAGTTTGAATTTGAATAAAATTCGAACCGAACTGGTTTGATTTGTTTCATAACGAACTTCAATCAAACGAGTTAATTGTGATTTTTTTTCGAATCGTAGTCAATCAAATCAAGAACTACGAATTCACATGGAACAAAATTCACACGGTTTCATTTTATCTTTTACCTTTCACGAATTCACACTGATGGATTATGGACCAGCCCAAAATTCCCTTACCTTTTACGCTGCTGGATTGATTAAAATCACAGCATGGACCTAGTCAAATGAAACGTATTCCATTGTTAATTTCTTACGCTGCTGGAGCATTTTCCTATTATAAGTTACTATTATATTAACAATTTTGAGCTCTGATATAAGTTTGATTTCTGCATTATCAAAGATTAATGGTTGAAGCCATTAGTTGCATTATTTGATATAGTTCTCGAATCAATTTCAAACGAATTATACCCAATTTGAGTTTGAGTTTTAATAAGATTCTAACCGAACTGGTTTGATTTGTTTCAGAACGAACTTCAATCGAACGAGTTAATTGTGATTTTTTTTTTAATCGAAATCAATCGACTCACGAACTACGAATTTTTTTGCAGCCCTAGTAATAGCAATTACAAAATCAAACCAATTAGTGTATGCTATAAATGCACCAATTAGTGTATGCTAATTAGTGTATGCTACGAGTTATAATGACTCACGAACTACGAGTTATAATGACTTTGTATATATGTTAGATATAAAGACTTGTACGTGCCAATTAGTGTATGCTATAAATGCACCAACGACCTTCTAAAAGATGGTCCATGTCAAAAATCGTTAGTTGGGAGATTTGATCAGAGATTGAATCTAAGGAGCAATTATCACGTCCCAATATAAAAATGAGGATGGTTGAAATGCACCATGATTTTGTGCTCTAATTATACTCTACATTTTTTATTTCTATTTTCAAAGTACGAATAGTTGATCTAAACTGCTCAACATGATCTTCATATAAAATATGTTTGGAAACCAAATTTTATATATTTTTTTAGAATGTTTATACTATTTTGTTAGATAAGTACAATATCACTTTTTTTGGATAGTCCAAAATCTTCTAAAATCATGATTTCAGTTTTGCAATTCAGTTTTGAAAAAACTCTAGAATCTCTTAAAAACAGTTTTGATAGGTAAAATATCACTTTTTTGATGGTCCAAAATTCAGTTTTTTTTAAAAGCACGACAAGCTATATTTTCTTTTCTAGCAACCCGGACCAAGTATTAGACGAGTAGCATTTTAGAAATTCCAAGCACATGAAAAGCTTTTGATTACAAATTGTTGTAAGAGAGTTTTGGTGAACATAAGCTTCAAAATTTATCGGATTGGTTTCAAACGACGAATTCAAATTGTTAAAACCGATCTATTTCACGAATGATGTGTGTACATGCAAAATTTTGAAAATTTCGAATTCATTTAGTATAAAGTCAAGCGGTCAAAAATGATAAAAATTAATGCATTAAAACTTCTAACACTACATTTTTTATTTTTTTTACCGCTTGACTTTGTACTATATAATTTTGAAATTTTCAAAAGTTTGCATTTACATGCATTACTCGTGAAGTATGTCGGTTTCAACTGTTTGGATTCTTTCAGTCCGATAAATTTAGAGTTATGCTCACTAAACCTTTTGATTAGTATAGCACACACTAACTTTGCTCTTCATCTTTTTATCTCATTAATAAAGATCTTTTTATTTAAAGTGCTATTCTAGTGACAATTATTTCAATAATGAGAGCTGGAAGAAAATTTCTTCCTTATCTTTTAATACAATATCTGAGTACGTAATCAATAGATAACTAATATAAAAATTATTGAAATCTCAAATATCTTTCATCTCTTTTTGTATGTATAGAACTGAAACCAATTAAATTAAAATTTCATTTTAATTAACGACCTCATTATAAATATACTTTTTTTTTTTGTCAAAGGTAACGATGCAATCTTTTGCCCATAAAATGTTTCATTGCGTAGAAGTTTATATAATGTATTTTTTTAATGTTTGAAATCGGCTCCTATACGGCATGTTAAATAAATTGAAATATAACTTTGCTTTAGAGTGCACATCAATCCAAACAGAATCAATGATATTAATATGTTTTAGTCTTTTCCACACTTGTAAATATCAACTTATCTAAACTTAATGTATTTTATAATGTATAATATGAAACTATTTTGTATTTTATTAACAGATAAATCTAATTGAGTAAGTCATTATACACTAATGAATGATATAGAGCATGAAAATTTTCTAATTAATTGGCTTAAACTTTGAGACTTGCAATGAACTTGGTCATGGATGTTATATATGCATATATTATTGGGGATGGGCTATGGTGAGCTATGAAGTAAAACGAGTTTGTACTTCACGCCATATTTTCATCTTGAAAATCCAAACAACCGATCCGAACCGTTCAAGTTGTTCTTCATATTGAAATGTACTTGGAGACCAAATTTTACATTTTTTGGAATCTTTTTACTATTTATTAAGCCACTTTGAAAATAGCTGATCTGGGTGAACAATAGCAAAACAGTAAAAAATTATGGACCAATAGATCAGCGATTTTCAAAGTAGCTTAATAAATAGTAAAAAAATTTCAAAAAAAATGTAAAATTTGGTCTCCAAGCACATTTCAATATGGAGATCATGTTGAACGGTTTGGATCGGTTGTTTGAATTTTCAAAATGGAAATAATGAGGCGTGGAGTAAAAACTTGTTTTACTCCATAGCTCACCATAGCCCATCCCATATTATTGTAACACTATGCAAAATACATATATGAAATTAATGACTGAAAATAAAATATGAAATGTATGAGTATAGTTAAACGAATAAATGATATTTTCTGAACAGACCAACAAGATAATTAAGTTAATTTAAATTTAAGTATGGTAAACTAATCATCTGAAACTATATCTGACCGAAGTAATACAGAGAGTTTCGAAATATTCAAGTTTTATGAAAACAGAAATAGGAAATTTAAGGGATTATAATTTGCAAGAATTATAATTTAAGATAACTGTATATTTAATTTGTAAATATATAATGAATAATAGAGAGTTAGTAGCTAATAATATTTATAAGTTTCTTTTAATTGATTTATGGGCTGTTCTTCAAAATTAGTAAACTGATGGGTTAAAATGTAAAAGAAGGAATTTTTAAAAAGACATGTTAATTTTTCCATCCTTATCTTTCTTCTTTTCTCTTCTAAATTTCACCGTCTCCTTCTCTCTTTTCTTTTGTTTCCTCTTTTGTTAACTTGGCTTTGACTATTGAGTCACTGGCCATGGTACTCTCTTCCAGAGAGCTGTGCGGTTATTGGTAACCTCCTTTATTTCTATTGGTTGTGATTTCCTTTGTCACTTGATTAGGATTTTGTTATTATAATCTTTGATAAATAAGCACGTAAGTGGTATCTTGATGTGACTTCAATTAGAAATTAAGGCTTGCTTGAAAGCTGGATATTTATTAAACATATTAAAAAGTATACAAAACTAAATCTTGTGATGAGTTAGTTGAAAACTTGGTTTATAGATTTGTCCGAGGCCTCTTTTACCCTTGCGTTCTTTAATTGGATTTGAAAACCAAAATTTGTTTTTTTTTTTTTTTGATGAAAAATAGGGGTCTAGCCCATATTTAATTGAAATGAAAAGTTTTGTTACATTGGATATGTAACTACATAGAAAGTAGAAAAACAATTATACTCAAAACATATTGAGTAAGAAAATTAGAAAAAACGTAGAAATTGTGGAAGTAGAAATAAAAGTAAAAAGAGAATTGCAAGAGAAAATAGCAAAAGTATGCTGTTGTGCGGCCTGGTGATCACTCGCTGATCGTTGTTGTTCTCTGCAGCGTGAATTGCAGTTGCAGTAATACCTCCTCCTTGATGTCCATGGCCGGTCTGCTTTCCTCTGTGAAAGTTCTGTTGCAGCGTTCCCTCCAAATACAGAATTGTGCAATTAGCATTGTACCTCTTTGTATCTTGGTATACTTGCTGTCCGTTAGGAGCGCCGTTGGTGTATCGGTATCTATGAGCGGCATTTTATCGGGTATAGCTCTTCCAAGTTCGTAGTATACTGCTTTGGAGAAGGTGCAATCATCTAACATGTGCTTTATCGATTCACTTTGCGCTTTACACAGAACACATCTGTTAACTAAAGGCCAGCCCCGTTTGTTTAAATTGTCTATTGTGAACAGTTTATTTAGCAGCATAAGCCACCCGAAGACTTTCATCCTAGGTGGCGCGGGTAGTTTCCAGATCTTGTGTGTCTTGCTTTGGATTCGAGGAAAATTTTTCATTGCGCGGTAGCCACCTCGGACAGTGTATATACCCGAATCACTCCATGGCCATGTTATGTCATCTTGAGATAGAGGGTTAAGTGCAAACCCCAATAACATTTGATGCAACCTTGCCAATTCTTCTTGTGCGATGTCTGAGAGGCCATTTCTGAAAAGTGCTTCTAATGAAGGGGTGCGTGAGACCTGTTGCAAGGAGATGTTTGTGTCTAGAGCAAAAGTGTACAAGTTCGGTAACTGTGAGCACAAAGTAATGCCTATCCACTTGTTGTCCCAGAACCTGATGTTTTTTCCATTTCCTGGGTGGTGTGTGAAAGCAAATTTGCAGAAATTTATTGAATTTTGCATTGCTGTGTTGAAGATCGGTGAGTCTGGTAGGCCGTTGTGACCGATGTTTTGCTGGAGCAATGGCTTGCATAGTGTGATTTGCGGCTTCCTCCACTGCCAATACCATTTCAGTAAGAGAGCTTGATTAAAGGTTGCTAGGTCCATGATACCCAGACCGCCAAATTCCTTTGGAGTGCATGCCAGAGTCCATCTTGCCGGATTCATTTTCCTATGTGGGGTTGGTGTTGCCCCATGCCAAAGGAAAGATTTTCTTATTTTGTCAATGTCTTTAATTATCCCTTGAGGTAATATGATACATGACATCATGTATGTCGGTAGGGATGATATCACCGAGTTAATCAGAACTATCCTTCCGGCAATTGAAAGATGTTTGGCCTTCCAACCAGAAAGTATTTTGTTCATTCTTTGAATTAAAGGGGAGAATGCGATTTTTGGCAATGTTTTGTTTGAAAGAGGCAATCCTAGATAGGTGAAGGGCAAGGTCGCCAATTTGCAGCCTAAGACATTTGCTAGCTCTTGATGTGGGATCGTTGTGTCCATGGAAATTAATAACTCTGATTTTGACAGATTCACTGACAACCCCGAGATTTGTTTGAACACTGTAAGGATGATCTGAAGCGCCTGAAGTTGTTGGATTTCGGGTTTTATGAAGAACATTGCATCATCAGCATAAAGCAAGCAAGGAGCCATCTCCCTGTAAGGTAGTCTGATAGCACCCGTGTTGGCTAATTTTTGCACATATCTAGCAAGAAAGTCGATTGCCAGAATGAATAGAAGTGGGGAGAGCGGATCTCCTTGTCGGACGCCTCGCTTCAGAACGATTTTCTTTCCAAGTAGGCCGTTGATCATAATCTGTGAAGTTCCAACTAAGATGCAATGCTGAATCCAGGAAAGCCACTTTAACGGGAAGTAGGGCTGCTCATGAGCCGAGTTGAGTCCGAGTTAAGGACAACTTGGATTCAACTCGCAAACTCATGAGCCGAGTTGAGTCCGAGTCGCTAATCCAATTCCGAGTCAAAAACTCCGATTTGGAATCAACTCGCAAACAACTCGAGTCGAAGTGAGTCGACTCGTGACTCATAAAGTAATACATAGTGAGGCGGTCTAATTTAATTCTAACAAAAAAAATATGACATAGTTTACAAAAATAATACACAATTAAAGGCAATATATAATGAGATAATGGCCAACACATAATTAAAAATTACGAAAACACCAAAATAGTACATAATTAAAAATTACCAAACCGATAAAGTCTAACAAAACAGTATAGAGTCTAATAAATTAACAAAACAAAAGAAATAGCACATAGTTCATCAAATTACTAAATATTATGATGTCTAACAAAATATTACGCAATTATCAAATTACCAAGTTAGGGTTTGGTGTGATGAGTTTTGGGGGTTAAAAATTGAAAATATATAAATTAGGGTTTGGTGTGATGAGTCCAACCGAGTTGATTCCGAACCGAGTTAGGCCTAACTTGGAATCGACTCATAAATTAACCGAGTCAGTAAACTCGAGTCAGTTTTGACTCGAGTCAGTTTTAACTCGAGTTATAGTGAGTTGAATCCGAACTGATTCCGAACTGAGTTTTGAGTCATGAGCTTTTTGTGCACCCCTAACGGGAAGCCTTGAGCCTTCATGACTCCCAAGATGAAATCCCAACTCACCGTATCAAAAGCTTTTGTGAAGTCTGCTTTGAAGAGGGCAATTGGTAGCCTTTCTTTGCGAGCCGTGTGTAGGACATGTTGTGCGTAGATGAATCTCTCGCAAATGTGTCTATTTTTCAAGAAGCCCGTTTGTGCTTTGTGAAGTAGTGCCGGGAGTTTGAGCTGCAGTCTATTTGCGAGTATCTTGGATAAAATCTTTTGTACTCCATGTAATAGACTAATGGGTCTGTAATCTTGAACTGTTGCCGGCGAATCTTTCTTTGGTAATAGTACTATATATGAAGAGTTCAATGGTTCAAGCGATATGCCTTGTTCCGTGACATGTTGAAACACCCTACATAAATCTGGAGCAAGTATGCCGACAAAATGCAAGTAAAATTCTCCCGAAAAGTCGTCCGGTCCCGGGCTTTTATTTTTTGGCCATTGCTTTATAGTGTCGATGACTTCTTGTATTGTAATTTTGCTCTCCAGGATTTGCAAGTCCGTATGTCCGGATTGGTTGCAGTATAAGTTTTCCCATTGAATGTTAGGTACTTGAGCTGAACGCTGACCTATGAGGTCCACATAGAATCGGAAAAATGCCTGCGCTTTGGTACCCTGATCATTGCAAGTGACCCCGTGATGCTCGATTTGTACTATGGTATTAGCTTTCTTTGCCGCCGATGCCATGCTATGGAAGAAACGTGTGCCTCTGTCTCCTTGAAGTTCCCATTTGGTGCACGCCCTTTGCCTCCAAATGTCCTCCTCTATTACCGATAGGTATGTGAACCTCTTTTTTATTTTGGCCGTTATGAATCTTTCCAGCTGCGTTGTTTGCCTTTGTTCTTTGACTTGATCAAGCCAACCTAGAAAATCTCTACATGTGCCTATCTGATTCTTGATAGTGGTGATTCTGTTTTTGGCCCATTGTTTTGTTTTATTTTGAATGGTCGCCAGTTTGGCGTGTAATTGTGCCGGTGTGGTTGCTATTCCCAATTCTTGCCAAGTTTGTGTTACCATTTCTTGATATTGTTGGAAACGAAGCCAACAGTTCTCAAATCTGAAAAATCTCGATTTTTTGTACCTTGTTCTTACTGTGTAGACGATGGGGCAATGGTCTGATGAGGTGTTTGGCAATACCGTTTGAGTTGCATTGGGGAAGATCTGGTTCTAATCATCTGAGAATAAGAATCGGTCTAGCCTTGCCATGTGTGGGAGCTCTCTCTCATTGGACCAGGTAAAACGGCGTCCATGTAGAGGTGTGTCAATTAATCCCAGTGTTGAAATTAAGGCTGCGCAATCTCTTGTTGTTCTCCATTCTGCTGATGAGTAACTAGTTCTGTCTTGCAGTTGTAGTGTGAAGTTAAAATCTCCTCCTACCAGCCACGGTGTGCCATCCGTTGGTTTGATATCATTTAATTCTTCCTTGAAGCCCGGTCGTCCCCCTGCCGTGGAGGGGCCGTATATTCCGGAGAACCAGAATTTTTTCCCGTCTTCTTTTTGTAGCAACAACACACTCACACTGTATCTCTTAATATTTTTGCTGACTAATTCAAATTTGGACGGTGTCCATGCAACTATGATGCCCCCTCTTGTTCCTTGCGCCTCTAATGCTTCAATCTGTGATAAACGGTTTCCACAAATTTCTCTAGCCATTCTACTATCCATGCTTGCTAATTTGGTTTCTTGAAGACAAACCAAATCTGGTTTTTCAATTAATAGAGACTGCCTGACTGCTAAGCGCTTATTTCGTTCATTTAGGCCTCGAACATTCCAAGAAAGAAATTTTAGAATTGTGTTGTGACTCATTGTGAAACTAGAACGCCAACTTCTTCCTTCACTAAAAGATACTGATACAGATACATCCGACTCAAGACCGGTGCATACCTAAGATTAATTAAACTCTCTCCTTCTGCTAGCCCAACAAAATTCCACCTCTTTCCCAAATGGAAGAAAATAAATTGCATACACATTAAAAAAACTTTTAAAAACGCTACTGGTCTTGAGCATGGTTCGGCAGTCTTCAAGCCCCGATTGGGGGCGTGGCAGTGGGCGGCATAGTGGTGGCCGCCTCAGAGTCTTTGAGTTCAGTGAGCTTAAAGTGAAGACCCTCTTCAAATTCCACTCCTGCTGTGTTGACCACGGCTTCAGCCTGAGAGATTGAGAGTGGGTCTAGATTGCGCAGGTAGTCCAACTTTTGTTCGTTTGTAGCTCCAGAGTGCTTCTTTTTGTTGTTCCTCTTGGGCGAAGGTGCTATGAAATCCCTCCCAAATAATTTACAAGCCTTCTGTTCAGATGAGATATACACTCCTTTTGTTTTATTCTGGATTCTGGGGCTCCTTCGGTAGGTAGCTGTGAGCTTGGGTTCTGTTTCGAAACCTGGGGGAGGGCCATCTCTAAACAAAAATGCAAATGGGTCTGTTTCCTTTGGATCAGTTTCAAACTGGGCTAAAGGATCGGCTTCATGAAAGAAGGCCAGAGAGGGAGCTGCTGGGTCAACATCATGTGAGGTGAGCCTAGTCCGAAGTGGGCTGCTCGGCCCGAAATGAGCAACTTCGGGTAAGGTGAGTTGGGCCCTCAATTCTTTACTTTGGTTATTTTCGGCTTCATGAGAAAGAGCAAGAACTGGACCTGGTGCTCCTTTTGGGCCAAAGGTGAAAACAGAGTGTCCATTATGAATATTTGCGGGCCCATTCCTAAAGTCTCTGATCTTAGTCGGTGTTGGTGCAAAAAAATTCTGAGGTGGCTGTACTAGTGATATTTGCCAGCTGGTGCTCAGAGACTTTCCTTGTGACTTGTACTGTGCATGTAAGGACACAGTATCCCAGGTTCTTTTGAAAAGAACCGTTGTCACCACTTTTGTGAAACGCATGAAAGACTTTTTTGCACTAGGAGCTAAAATTTCCTCTTCTGACTTGCCATGGCCCTTTTCTTCTCCAATATTTTCCTCAACTATCATCTCCAGTTGAGATTTGAATTTTGGTTTAGGGCTTGGTTTGCTCAGTACCGGTGCTTCTAGTACCGGCCTGTGACGTCTAGAATATGATGAGTCAGCCTCGGCATGGTATGTGTCTATCGACCTCGAATAGTCGTCCGAGTCCGGGGAGAGTCGTTCCGGACTTGGTGGTGCCCGCCTATCATTGTTTCTCTGTAGTCGGGGTTCATCACCTCTAGGCGGGGGAATCTGACCTACCGGAAAATGGAGCCAACCTTCCATTTCCAAGTACACCGTGGTTGAGTAGGGGTTGCCCGTGTACAGGAGAGTCGGTGGGATACTTGCCGGATTGTGACAGGCTATCAAAACCCTTAGGGTGTCGAAATTGTCGTTGACGAAAACCGGTGCAAGTTTGAGCACATGACCGATGCCTGCTAGGAAGTGATCGAGGTCTACTATGTTCCATGCGTTGAGAGGTACGCCACGCAGTATGAGACGGGCTTTGTATGAGATCGGGTCATAAGTCATGCCTAAACTCGGTTGCCATTCAGCGACTTGCACGTGCGTGTTGTAGTCAACGGCGAAAGCGTCCACGTGGATTGCGTGTTGCTTGAGATCCACTGTTGGGAATACGACTAGGAAGTGGCCCGTAGAGCGGTCAAGTTTCCCAATTTTGAATTCTCTCGGATGGCGGTGGAGTTGTGCGGCCAAGGTGGTTGCAAGTCGGTGTGGGAGGTTGTGCTCGTTGCAGTTTGGCCCCATGTGAACCACGGCTGCCCTTTCAAGTATCTCGTTGGTTTGGTGGAGGCCTTCCCTGACCGGCACGTATGCCCGCCTCAGCTCATGACGAACAACCGGTAGCCTTGAAGGGGGGAGCATAGGCATAGTTTGCCAATTTTCCATTTGAACTTGCTCTGTGTTTGGAGTGTGTGTTTGTTCTTTGTTGATGTTCTGGTGTAGCACTCTATTTGGTACTGTAGCGCCTCTTATAGGCAATCCGTCCTTGATCTTGCAACTCCCAGATTTGTGTCCAAAGCCATCACATTTAAAACATCTCATTGCATTTCTACAAGCAGCTTGCAGGTGCCCCTTCTCTGTGCACTTAAAGCACTTGCCTTGTTCTCTAAGATGTTGCATTTTCTTAAGGAGGAGAGGGTGGTTGTACTTACCTGGAATTGCATTTTGCTTGTCCTTGTTACTTTTCTTCCTGTGTACTGTCTTCCAACCTTCCTCTAAAGACGCGCTGTTGGCAGTGGTTGCTGGGTTGCATGGTATAGTCCTCTGAGTATTGGAGTGCGCCGTCTTTAATGTTGTTGTCTTTGGCTCATCAAGGAAGTGCAGACCATCTTTGTGGATTCTTGGTGGGTAGAGTGCATTGAGTGCTCTGACGTTTGGTTTGGTGGGGGGATTAGGAGGGGTTGGGAAGCCAGCTGTTACCATCGCATAGGAGGGGGTGGGGAAGGCAGCATTGAGCTTGGCGATGGCCTCCGTTGTGACCTTCTTGTGCTCCTGGGTGGGGAAGAGAGACATGTTTTAGCTTCCAGGAGATTTAGAAGGCTGTCCCCTCAGAACTCTTAATTCGACAATTCTCAAAACCAAAATTTGTGATGGTGAGTTGCTTACTTCTGTACCAAGGTTGCCTGGGGACTTAGTACTTGGATTTTTTATTTATAGTTCAACACTAAACCGTACCTGTCGGTACCGGGCTCAACCTGGTCTGTACCAGTGTGTGGTTATTTTCTTCTTTACGGTTTGATATCTCTCTTGTGTTTTCTGGGTTGATGGGTAAATGCTAAGTATTGTGGGTGCTGATACCAATCTCTTTTGAATACTGGTACACTGTTTTATGTTACAAGGGCGGGTTTGTAAAAGAAACATAAAGTAGAAGGTTGAATTTAGAAAACTACTAAGGGTTAGTAAATAAACATGTCAGAGGGGCCTTGGTGCAAATTTATATGTCTATATCAGATGAGATGTAAATGATGAAATGTGAATTGAAATTTTAATTTTAATTTTGAACTTGAATATTTAGACTGGTCGGGTTTGGGATTTTGGACTTTAATTATTGATTAAATTTGAATTTGAATCTTGTTTATTGAACTCAGAGGACTGTTGGATTGAAATCGAAATGAAACTTAAATGAGAATGAATAAGGAAATAATAAACAAGAATTGAGTGTGACTATAAATGTGCTTTATTATATATATATGTAAAATTAATTGATAGGAATTCAACATTAAATACAAGATATTTTAGAGACATATCTAATTAAATGATTAAATAAACACACATTGGAGATTTAAATATCGAGGCAAGTAAATTGTTCTGTTATACTTAATTATTATGAGTATTGATCAGAATATATATATATATATATATATATATATATATATATATATATATATATATATATATGAGATAGGCTACCATGCTTTGCAAATTAAAGCACCTCTTGTGCTTTGCGCTCTTTTTCGGATTTTCAAAATTCAAAATGTCGATCCGACTGTTCAACTTGTTCTCCATATTGAAATGTGCTTGGGGACCAAATTTTACATTTTTGGAATTTTTTTACTATTTATTAAGCCACTTTGAAAATCGCTGATCCAATGGTCACAGCTCCAAAACAGTGAAAAATTCTGGACCAATGGATCAGCGATTTTCAAAGTGGCTTAATAAATAGTAAAAAAATTCCAAAAAATGTAAAATTTGGTCCGCAAGCACATTTCAATATGGAGAACAACTTGAACGGTCGGATCGACATTTTGAATTTTGAAAATCCGAAAAGGAGCGCAAAGCACAAGAGGTGCTTTAATTTGCAAAGCATGGTAGCCTATCTCTCTCTCTCTCTCTCTCTCTCTCTATATATATATATATATTTATTTATTCTGATATAGGCATAATTATAAGAAAGACTAATGAGACAGAATGATCAGGAATAACAGACTGTTAACGACCTCACCTGTTGCCCTACAATATCAGGTGTGGGGTTATTAGATTAGTTTGAGATTCATTACTAGGAATTAAATTGTAACTCGCTGTGCATTTTGAATATTTAATTGACTGCATGATTGAACTGTTAAACCGTTGCATCATATGCATAGCCCAATACAATTGAAACTGAATTACAGCTAAGTCTGTTGACTGTCATGTTGATATTGTTTATCGATTGGTTGATTCTTATTGCAAATGATTGATTGAGACCACAGTGACTGAATTGATTGAATATTGAATACTGTAATCCTTGAACCTCCATATAGTGGAAAAAAATGATTAATATATTGTAAAGTCTAGCTAGCTACTAGACTTTACTCCATGACCCTTATGCGCATATGGTGAATGGCCCCAACTGAACCCAGTACCGGTTGGGTAGGGGATATTGAATAAATGTGAATTGTGACTATAAGACTAATGAACTGTGGTAACTTTCTTATCAATGATTTTCTTTTCGATAATGACAGTATTGTGATATTGATTTCGTAATGTTTCTGATAACAAATTGTCAGGATAGTTAGATATAAGCCCTAACATGACATATACATGTTATGGTATCTGTCAGTGTTACCAGATTAGAAATTGTAAAGTTAAGAAACCAAATGTTACCAGACTTAGTGGTTGTAAAGATTAGGTCCCAAACGTTATCGGACTTTATGGTTTAAAAGATTTTGACCCAAACCATTTATTCTGATAAGATTCTTAGAGTTCTGATTTACTTATGTAATTTTTGTCATTCAATTGAATACTGTTATTGAGCATTTGCATTCATCATTATGAAATGAACTGTTAGTTTCTCGTGAGGAGATTTCATTCTGAATATGGATTTCCTTCGAATCAAATAACCTGAGTCGCAATTAGCACTGAGGAATAATTTATTATTTCTCACCCATTTTCCCTTGTGAGATTCACAGGTTTGTTAAATGAACACATAAAAACGTTTTTGGGGTTATAATTGACAGCAGGGCCACCTAAAGGTATGAGATTTGAGTTTATTATATCTGACAGGGTGTAGAGAATATATCTCTAGTATCATCCACTGTAAAATGTCAGATAATTATTGTAATTAAATTGAGATGTGAAAAAAATAATGAATGCTATTAGCAATACATAAAAAGATTCATGCCTTATGTTATGTATGTTGAATGATAAATAGACGTGGTAGGAATTGTTGCACCTCTGGATCGGAGGTGTGACAATTATAAAGTTTATAAATAGTTTTCATACCATAATGAGATGTTTGATTTATTGGGTTTGCTTGGTTCGATTGGTTTATTTGATATGTTTGAGTACTGTTTGGGTTACTTGGTTTATTTGATATGTTTGGATGCTGTTTGCTTTACTGGTTTATTTTGATTTATGTTTGAGTATTATTTGGTTAATTTACTTGGTTTTATTTTGATTTATTTGGTAAGTTTGGATATTGTTTGGTTTATTTTGGTATATTTGGGTATTATTTGTTTTATTGCATTTGATTTGTTAGTTTGTTTGATTTATGTTATTTTAAACTTAGTGCTCAGTTTGATATTTGAATCATTTCCTTATTAGTCATCCATTAATTACATATTTATATGGTATTAAAATAGAAGAACAAACTGGACGTTAATATTAGAAATTTTCTCTCAGCTCTTATTATTGAAATTATTAATTTGAATACAACACTTTACTTCTATTTAATTAATTGATTCTGGATGGACTAAAAAATAACTTTTTCAACTAATTAATTAATGAGGATTTTTTCTTTCCTCATTCTTCGTCTGTTCACCTTTCATTTCAGAACTAATTAAAAAAAAAAACTTTGGTTAATCATATTATTTTATATTTTGCCTTCTTTATACCTATATCCAAGGTTCTAAATAGCGTTTATAGCGTCGCAGCGGGAAGGCTAAAAAAAAAACTATAGCGAATAGCGTCGCTATAGCGGAAGCTATTCCAAATAGCGTTTTTTTTTACATTTCGTATATTCAATATTTGTACTAAATATCAGCATTATCTAAAGTCTCATAGAACAATAAATAACACCAAAGTAATTAAGAAATTATAATATTCATATTGAACCCGTACAAAGTCCAAATTGCGGTTCAAAATATCCATAGTAATATCATAAACTATCGATTTTTCCTATTAAAAATATCTTAAGCATCATGATTCATGACATAATCTATTTTTTTTTCTATTCAAATTTTAATTTCGGTTTGGACTTTTTTTCTATTCAAATTTCAATTTCTATTCCCAATTTCAAATTGATTTATCTGTAGCAAGTAGCAACAAATTCAATTTCGGTTTGATATTTTTTTTATCTTTATTTAAAACCCATATAAATTGCTTTAAAAAAAAAAAAAAACCCATATTGTATAGCGCAAATAGCGGACCGCTATAGCGCTGTAGCGGCCGCTATAGCGGCCGTAGCGCAAATAGCGCATTTTGATGTCATAGCGTAGCGTTTGGGGTCCAAAAATGCTATAGCGCCGCTATAGCGCGCTATTTAGAACACTGCCTATATCTAACAAATTGTCAAAATTTCTATATATATCAAATCAAAACTTGACAAGAATGTGTAACAATGTGACTATATCAATTTTATTTTCAGCTATTATCTAAATTATAATATCATAGATATGCTAAATAACTTCTCACACACAAAAAAAGAAGTAAAAATATTAAAAAATAAAAAACATGGTCTCTTCGTTGGATACAGTACAGAAAAGAGAAAATATAAATTAATTTTATTAACGAAAGTTATTTTTTTTATTAGTTTTATAATTGGAACCACACCTTTCCTTGCAAATTTTTTATCCATAGAAATTAATAAAAAAAATGAAAGAGGGAAGAGGCAAGTAGAAAGAGTAATGTAGTTGTTAAATTGGTAGAAAGATTGGATTCAACGTTTCCGATTATTCGTATTCGGCCGAATATTCGTATTCGGTTGGAATCCGAATAGAAAATCAATATTCGGTTTCGAATATTCGGCCATATATTCGGCCGTATATTTTTTTCCGCATATAATATATTCAGTATTCGGTTCAATATTCGGTTCAGTATTTGGTTTTGAATTTATACTTGTATTCTTAAAACACTTGTTTGTACCATGGGCTGTTGGCTGTGCTTGTATTCAAGTAGTAATGTCGCTTCATATGCGGATTCCATTGATCTCAATGTAGCAGGATATTAATTTGCATAACTATTAATATTAATTCTTATTTGAAAATCTAAATATATAAATCCGAATAAAAATCCGTATATTCGGCCGAATACCGTATATACGGTATGCGGTGGCCTTCCGCATACCGAATGAGAACCGAATATTAATACACTGGTCCGAACCGTTCCTTTTTTTTTCCTTGAACAAAACTGAAGAATTTATACGTTGTTTATGTGCAACTTTTTGTGTTGCTGAGGCAAAATATAAAATGCAAAAAAAAAAAAATTGATTGGACCGGGAGCATTGAATCCGATCCAAACTTTTGAACATTGAATCTGATCTTTCTATTGGTGCACGAAAGTTTGTACTCTTTCTATTTTCCTTCCTCATTTTGTATTGATTTCTATGAATAAAAAATTCTCTTCGGTTATCACCCATCTTTCCGACATTTTTAAAAATACCCTAAGTTAAATAAAAATTATTAAAAATACCCACAGTCCCAAATTTTTATTAAAAATACCCATACCAGCTAATTATTGGCCGGTTCCGTGATTTTTTTTTTTTTTTTTTTAGAGAAAAATTGTTAAATGCTGAAATGAAATATAACACAAAAAAATTGAATTGTTTTTTTAAATATTTGTTAGATTATTTTTTTGATAGCATATTTATACTAAAATACGCTAAATTACTTGAAATTATGTTAATTTATACTGATTGACACTAGATTACTTTAAATTATGTTAACTTTTTTTTAAGAGACATTAGCTAAAATGCTGAAATATAACACTAAAAAATAGAATTTATTTTTAAATATTTGCTATATTACATTTTTTATATATAATTAGCATATTTATACTAAAACACGCTAAATTACTTGATTTATGCTGAATTACAGTACATTACAATAATTATGTAGAATTATGCTAGAATACGGTAAAGTACGCTAAATTACGTACGAATAGGGATGATATCTTCACTGAGAAGGGGAAAAACAACGACGAAACTTCAAACGGCCATAAAACGGCGCTCGAGTGTCCGATTTTAGCAAATGATCACTTTTCGGAAAGCTTGCGAAAATGCACATCGTCCGTGCTAGCAAAGCCGAATTGCCAAATTCAGAATCACCAAAAAACAAAAAGAAGGGCCTAAAAACTTCAGTTGAAGTTTTCGATTGAGATTTTCACTTTTATTATTCAATCTACGTAGCTCAGTAAATTAGTTATATAATGAACTTGTAGAATACCAATTATTATTATTTTTTGGAATTTTTTTACTATTTTTATGATTTATGAAAGATGGCACAAAATCGGCCCTATTCATACGTAATTTAGCGTAATTTACCGTATTTTAGCATAATTCTACATAATTATTGTAATTTCAGCATTTTAGTAAATGAGGAGGGATCCAATTACACCTTTTTTGGTGACACATCATGACACCGTTTTTTATATAGGTCAATTTTGCGATTTCAAAATCCAAACAGTCGATCCGAACCGTTCAACATGATCACCATATTAAAATGTACTTGGAGATCAAATTTTACATTTTTTTGAATTTTTTTACTATTTATTAAGATGGTTACAAAATCGCTGTTTATCAATGGTCTGAAAACAACGATTTTTGTAATCATCTTAATAAATAGCAAAAAAATTCAAAAAAATGTAAAATTTGATCTCCATGCACATTTTAATATATCCATCATGTTGAACGGTTTGAATCGACACAGGAGCTTGGGTGATAGTTAAGAAACAACACCAGCACTCATGTTTTGGTAGTGCTACTAAGCTGGATCACAGTCAGATGACAGCAAGAATGATTGCAAATATAATTAAAAAAGAATTGAGAGTCAATTTGGAGATGACAGTAAACCAGGTGCGTGCTGCTGTTAAGTCTAAATATGAGGCACTAGAGCCCTCGTACAACAAGTTGTGGAGAGGGAGAGAAATTGCAATAGGAGACCTTTTTGGGAGTTGGGAAAAGGCATACGAAATGTTGACACCATTATTGACTGCTATTCAAGCGTCAAATCCAGGTATGCATAAATTATTAAATTTAGTTTAGTAGACTCGGTACCTACCAAGCATTTAATACAAACATTTTATAATTTATACAAGCCTTTGATACAAGCATTTCACTCTAATTCTAGGTACCAAATTCCAGATTGAGTCAAAACCATCTGACGAATTCAGGGTGCAGATATTCAAACGTGTCGCATGGGCGTATGGTCCATGTATTGCCGCTTGGCCTTATCTCCGGCCGATGATAAGTATCGATGATGGACATCTATCAGGTAGGTACAAGGGAAAATTGTATATGGCTTTGTGCTTACGATGCAGAGCAACAAGTCCTACCTTTGGCATTTGCAATAATGGGAGAAGAGACATTAGATAACTGGGGTTGGTTTATGAGATGGTTGCGATCCGAGGTTGTAGGCGAAGGTTGTATATGTGTCATATCAGATGCGCATGGTGCTATACGGTCTGTTTTCGAACAAGTGGATCTAGGATGGTGCGAGGAGAGGGGCGAAGCGAAGCATAGGTTGTGTGCTCAACACATAGCTCAAAATATGTTCAAGGTATGCAAAGATGATGGTCTAAAAGATATATTATACCAAGTTTGGATCGGTATATGTTATACCGATCTAAAGGTTGGGATCTCAATTCGGGATCCTCTGTGACACTGTCTTCATAACCCGCGGCAAAATAAAAATAAATTACAAATCTGAGTTAGGACCGGTGGAATTTGTACCGATCCAAAACACACGGGAGCCCAAAAAAATTATATCCAAGTTTGGATCGGTATATGTTATACCGATCTAAAGGTTGGGATCTCAATTCGGGATCCTCTGTGACACTGTCTTCATAACCCGCGGCAAAATAAAAATAAATTACAAATCTGAGTTAGGACCGATGGAATTTGTACCGATCCAAAATTTAAGACTTTTAGGATCGGTAGAATTTCTACCGACCTTTCTACCAATATAAGAAACAATGTACTATTTCTGTTTCTCTCTCTTCTTTTCTGTTAATTTCTACCAATAAAAAAATTTCCTCCGTCGCCTCCCCTCCCTTCTAGTGCTAGATATAATATTAATAAGAAGGACAATTTGGTAATTTTACATTGAATTTTAAAAAGTTCAAATTAAAATTAAAAAATAAATTTATAAATATTTTTTTGGACATATAAATAATCTCACAATTAAATTTCATGAAATTTAAAGTATTTTATTTATGATGAATCAAGGATTATGATTATTTCTTTCAAACTGTTAATTTCAGTTATTCTCATTATACGTGGATAATATAAATAATACTTATGATGTTAGATGCTATGGAGTAGGGCTGCAAACGAACCGAACCGAATCGAACTTACTCCCAGTTTGAGTTTGGTTTGAGTTAATTTCGAACTAGGTTTGGTTTGAATTAATTTCAAACGAACTCAATTTCGAACGATCTCAATTTCGAACCAAATTTTTTACGAACTCAATTTCGAACCTTTACGAACTTTGTTACGACTTACGAGTTATGACTTATAACTGGGCCATAGTGCGAAATTACAACACTTCAATAAAAACTCAAGTATTCTGAATTCTAATTACACAGTACACCAAAGTTTATATCAAAGTTTATTTCAAATATCCAAAGTATTCAAAATACAATTTAAATATCAATAGAAGTACAGAACAATCACCAAAGTCTTAGAATTATTACAAACCCAAATACTGAAGCTATGGAGTATGGACCACTATACTTGTGACATCACGGTATTCGGCCGAATATACGGATGTTAGATACTATGGACCACTAATAAATCCGAATAAAAATCCGTATATCCGTATATCAATTTAAATATCTATACTATGGAGTATGGACCACTACTTCTATAAATAATACTTGTGATGTTAGAAGCTATGGAGTATGGACCACTACTTCTCTAATATTGAATTTCAAATAATAAGTATCAACTGATTGGTATTATGATTGATAGTACCATTGACTCACTCTAAAATCATATTATATAGAAGTGGAGACAATTATAAAAAAAAACAACTGTAATCAACTATCTAAACCATATGGCAAGCATCATCCATTTAATTTTATAATTTAGAAAACCTAGTTGTATTAAAATAGGTACTTCAAGGAGGTGGCTAATAAATGTACCAACATTTTATACTGAAGAAAAAATATTTTTTTCTCAGAAAAATAAAAGTTCGACTGATTCACATCTATATCAAGGTTCTAAATAGCGTTTATAGCGTCGTAGCGGGAAGGCTAAAAAAAAAGCTATAGCGAATAGCGTCGTAGCGGAAAGGCTAAAAAAAAAGCTATAGCGAATAGCGTCGCTATAGCGGAAGCTATTCCAAATAGCGTTTTTTTTTTTTTTACATTTCGTATATTTAATATTTGTACTAAATATCAACATTATCTAAGGTCTCATAGAACAATAAATAACTCCAAAGTAATTAAGAAATTATAATATTCATATTGAACCCGTACAAAGTCCAAATTGCGGTTCAAAATATCCATAATAATATCATAAACTATCGATTTTTTCTATTAAAAATATCTTAAGTATCATGATTCATGACATAATCTATTTTTTTTTTCTATTCAAATTTTAATTCCGGTTTGGACTTTTTTTTCTATTCAAATTTCAATTTCTATTTCCAATTTCAAATTGATTTATTTGTAGCAAGTAGTAACAAATTCAATTTCGGTTTGAGATTTTTTTTATCTTAATTTAAAACCCATATAAATTGCTTAAAAAAAAAAAAAAAAACTCATATTGTATAGCGCAAATAGCGCTGTAGCGGACCGCTATAGCGGCCGTAGCGCAAATAGCGCATTTTGATGTCGTAGCGTAGCGTTTGGGGTCCAAAAACGCTATAGCGGCGCTATAGCGCGCTATTTAGAACACTGATCTATATATAGAAAATAGCATTTTCCAGAAGCAATAATTGTACGACTAATTAAACTATGTGGATTGAAATTTTTTGAAGAAATGAATTCAATGTTTCCTTTTCTTTTTTTGGGCAATTTCTTGTAGTCGAAGCGTTCAATAATTTGTAATGTTGTTAGGTGACCCACCTTTGTTGTTTGACTTTTATAAAGTAGTCAAATCATAATTTCTGTTAAATGAGTAGAGGGAGGTTCTTAATTTCTTATCTGATTTTTAATTAAACAACTTTGTGACACGTCACGCATGACCTCTATGCATGTGTAATTGAAGACCAACCTTTTCTGTTATATTTTTAGCTCCAAAAAGATCTGAACACAATTTTATAGCAACGATGGTGAGAGGTTCTATTTTCATTAGCTGTGAAATAACAGCGCGATATTTATTAATTTTACCCAAATTCCATACAGAATTATGTTAAGGTAAAAAAATGAGTATGACAGCAGAATAAAATTTATAAGAGAACTTAAATTTGAACCTAGAAAAAAAAGAGTTAAGAAAATAATCTTAGACGATTTTAATTAAGCCTTTCTTTTAAAAAAAGTTCCTGCGATAATATTATAATCTGGTAGCTTGAATTTTTCGATTTAAACTGTTCAACATTCTCTTTATATTAAAATGTACTTGCATAAATCAAATTTCATATTTTTTTTTAGAATATTTTTACTATTTTTTAGATAGATATAAAAACATTTGATTTGAAAATTCTAAACCATCCAAAATCAATGATTTTCTACCTATCAAAAAATATAGTAAAAAAATTCTAAAAAATATAAAATTTGATCTACATATACCTCTTTTTATATGAAGATCATGTATAACGTGCTCGGGTCAACTATCTAAACTTTCAAATAAATATATGAATATATAATATGCAACATAGCCTCACTCTTTAATTTATGCAAAAGATATCTGAAAAGAAACACAAGCCAGAATTAACGAGAACTCTAATTAATATGAAAAAAAAATTATCTTTACGAATCTATACGTTGATTAAATTAAAGGTGTATTTGACAAGTAGTGTTCTTGTGGATCGTGATATCTTGTGCTCGTTTTCTTAATTACCAATTCTTATGAGAGGGCATGTTTATTGAATCTCAAATTAAATAAATATTAATGGAGCTCGGAAGTCATATATCCAAAGGTTTAAATAGCGTTTATCGCGTTATAGCAGAACGGTTGAAAAAACGGCGCTATGTCCATATAGCACCGCTATAGCACGAAATAACGCGCTATAGTGACAATAGCGTCATAGCTTATTATGGTCAAAAAACGATATAGCGCGCTATTTAGAACCCTTTTTCTTTGAAACTGTCACCGGGAATCATGCCCGGTAGCTATATTTTGCACTCATTCTTGTTTTATGTCGATGCAGAATTTTTGTGAATTTTGTTTTCCTGTGTTTTTTTAATAGAAAAATTTATTATTCACGTATTTAACATCAAACAGCGCTGGAAAATCCTCAAAATTTTGTTTTTCTGATGACTTTTTTAAAGGCCATCAAATTGTGTGCAGTTTCCTTCTTTTTTTCAATTTTTCAACCATTTCTGATCATTACATTCTTATATTTTTTTTCTTCTAATAGTAAACCCTCCACTCCACTTGTAACAAGTCTGCAGAGCACAGCTGAATCCCGGTTGTCAGTTCTGTTGATGTAATAAATTTAAGCTCTGTTGCAATTTTTTTTCTTTTTCTGGCAAAAATGTATTTGAGCTTTATATTCTATTTATGAGCTGGGAACTAACTATATGAAAACGGCAGAAAAGAATAAAAAAATCAAACATCGTGCTAGCTTCTTATTGGTTCTGGAAATTAAACAAAGAATCATTGCTTTACTATTCAAACACAGAATCCAACTAGTTTCCTTGTTCTCATCCTTATAAATAGATAGACCGAGAAGGAGAACAGAACAGTCACTCCGAGGAGGCATTTTCAAATTTGGTAGAGATGAGGGGTGAAGTTGTAACTCTTTCTCTCTTCCTCTCTCTTCTTCTCTTACCAAGTTGCTATTCACTGCCCTTGTGCACGGACTCAAGTACGCTCTTTCTCTGAAACCTGTTATGCAATGTTTGTTTAGTTGCAAATTTATATAAATTTTTAGTTCCTATGTCATTCATTTATTGCTTGACATATATATATATATATATACAGCTTCGCCGATAACGAGGAATACTACTCTTGCCTTCTGTGGCTACAGAGGGCCAACCTGTTGCAAAGCCACCGATGACTCGGCTATCCGGGCCAAATTCAGGGCAATGAAAATCACCGATGCGTCATGTGCTTCGATTATCAAATCAATTCTTTGCGCAGTACGTAATTACGTATTAACTCTTTACTAGAATTTTCTGAAATATCAGGGAATAACGACCTATTATTTAAAAAAAATACATACATGGACATCCAATTCCCCATACAATGTTTGACTAATCCTTGTCAGATATAGCCTTCACAACTATATGATATTCCTTCGACAGCTTCTATATATTCTAGTTTTTTTTCAGAGAAATGGTAGTTTGCATATCTTTCATTTTTGTTATCACTTTCTCATCTTTTTCTGTATATCCGTTTTGTTCTTATACATTGATGCTTCATTAGAAATTAAGAATAGTCAATATTTAAAATACATATATATATATATAAATGATTCACAAATGAACTATTGGTCATCACATATGTATTAGTTTCTTGCATTTTCCAAATTTTTTTCTACATAAATGACTCAAACATCTTTGAGTGATGACCACCGGCCACCGGGTGATGAGTAGATGTTCAGGTATCTAAAATAATTTAAATTATTTTAAGATTATTAGGAAACTGGAAAGTGGAAACTTGTGCCATCTAATTATATTCATCTTAGAAAAAAAACAAATCACACAACCAATTTGGCTCTTGCATTGCAGAAATGCAACCCATATTCCGGTGAACTATACACTGTAGACACTACACCGCGCAAACCCCCATCCTGTGCAACAACAAGAGAAGTGACTTTTGCGCCACAACATGGGGCGCATGCAAAAATGTCGCCATCGCAAACAATCCCTTCACGGGTTCCTCCTCACCGACCAAACTCTCAGACTCATTTCACTCGTCAGCAGACTTCTGCAAGTCAGCTGGTGGCCCTGTAACAAAGCAAACTGTCTGTTTCAATGGCCTCTCCGCCACATTTCCACCAACCAAACCAACTTTATCACCTGAAGGAATTTGTATTGAAAAACTTGACAACGGTTCATTCACCAACATGGTACCCCATCCCGATGGCTCAGACCGGATTTTCTTATTTACTCTGGCCGGAAAGATATTCTTGGCTGAGGTGCCAAACCATGGTTCTAAGAAGACGCTAAAATATAATGCTTCGAAACCATTTCTTGACCTGACGGACCGAGTAATCTTTGATAGGGATTTGGGTTTGCAAGATGTTGCATTCCATCCAAATTTCAAGAAGAATGGGCGGTTTTTTGTGTCATACAATTGTGATAGCACAAAAACACCAAACTGTCTAGGGAAGTGCTCATGTAATCCAGAGACAGGCTGTGATCCATCAGTTATTGGCATCATTAATGGTACAGCACCGTGCCAGTTTCAGTATGTTGTTGCTGAGTATACAGTCAATGGAACCTCATGTTCTCCTGCCACAGTAAGTCATTTCTTTCTTATTTATTACTAAATCAGAATAATATTAGGTTAACCAATGGAATCGGGTGAACTAATTGATTATTTGCCAGAAGTCAGCATGACTTGTCTGTACAGTAAGCACTGACGGACAATCTTAACTTTTTCTCTCTTTTTTTTCTCTTTCTAATTTTAGGCAACAATTGCCAGTAAAATTGAAGTGCGAAGGATATTCACCATGGGTCTTCCATACAGAGACCAACATGCAGGTGAAATATTTTTCGGTCCGAAAGACGGTTATCTATATCTAACGCTCGGACAAGGCGGGAACGTTACCCATGGAGATCCATGGAACTTTGCTCAGAAGAAAAAATCACTGCTGGGGAAAGTTCTCAGATTGGATATAAACCATTTTCCGAGTAAGTACGCATGGAAAAAGGATTGCATTTTGTTTATTCTTTTCCTTTTTGAAAGAATTTATTTTTGTTCTTCTTGTTCTTATTTTCTTTTTCTGGTTTACTTATAGGCATATAGAAACCAATTGAAAATGGTCTTCACTCTTGATTGAAATATGTGAAGGCCAACTAAAACAAGCATGAATCGAATTGGAAATTCCAACAAGAAAAACAAATTAATCTGAAAAAAAAATAAAAAAATAAACCTATGTTCAAGCAATAGTTCATGACCTATTAGTAATTCTGCTCCGTTGATTTTTTTATTTATCAGCTCCAGCTGAGATTATCAGCCTTGGATTGTGGGGAAATTATACCATTCCTTGTGATAACCCGTATATTATTGACAACGAATTGAAGCCTGAGATTTGGGCCTTGGGCTTTAGAAATCCATGGCGGTGCAGCTTTGATTCGAAAAGGCCATCTTACTTATTTTGTGGTGAGACAGGACAGGTACTTTGCTTCCCATAATCTCAAATGCAAATTGATATAAGATAAATTAACACATAAAATTCTACATTATTGAAATTATAGGAAATTAATGTTGTGGATGATCCATTTTATTCTCTCCACAATGCCTTTGGTTGACTTGTTACTAATATCTAATATTTTTGGTTTATTTGCTTCTATTTTTAATGGTTAGGATCGTGCCAATGCTTCGTCTACGTTTGACAAGGTGAGTCTGGTCACAAAGAACGGCAACTATGGCTGGAGAGTCTATGATGGCTTTGATTTGTACTTCCCAACCTACGCACCCGGGGGTAGTACACCACCTGGCTCGATAAATCCAATCTTCCCTATATTAGGCTATCACCACGCAGAGACACAGAATCCATCCTTTGCTGCACTTGTTGCTGGATACGTCTACCGGGCAAAAACCGATCCTTGCTTGTCCAGAAGGTATAAATATTCGTAGAAATATGACATCAGTGTAGTTTAGCTACATACCATACTAGAATGGAACGTTTTTTTAAAATCAAATCAGACAAAGAGAACTCAAAGAAAAATGATTAAATAACTTGAGCTCAAGCACCTGCTCTTGAGCTCAACATGATGATAAAGTGAAAAGGCAACGTCAGTATACACTATACACCACAACATTACAATAGCAAATTTACCAGATTCAAGTAATCCGTGATACGGCTAACATGTTTCATCTATGTCCTCGTATTCACCATTTTTTTTTGGTTATTTTTCAGGTTCATTTATGCCGACATATTGGGAGCTGATATGTGGGCTGCTGCAGAAACGCCATACATGAGCGGCAATTTCACCACGCAGAAAGTTAACTTCACCTGCTCCAAGAAGACACCTATCCCTTGCAGTTTTGTCGGCTCAACAAGCATTCCTGAGCTTGCTTTTATATTAGCAATTGGCCAGGACAACAACAAAGATCTGTTTTATATAAGTCAAACAGGAGTTTACAGGATTGTTCGATCAGTCCATTGCGGTTACAAATGCGCTGCCTTGAAGTATTACCCGGCCCCCAATTCTATACATGCCTTAAGTTTGGATTAGTGTTGGGTTTAGCTGAGAGTTCTCATCTTCTGGTGGAGTATTGCTACTGAATTTCATTTCAATTTACTTGTTTATGTTGTCTTTGATTATCTTTCCTTGTGTGTGGCTTTCTGTGATGTTATGGGATTTATGTTGTTGTGCACTGTACTATGTAATTGTTTGCCTGTGGTTATATACATATTTTAATATCGTTTTGTTTCAATTTGGTTGATGATACTCCTGAGTGTTTGTATCATTGTAGTACTAGCTAGGTTTTCATAATATAGTTTAAAAATATTTCTATCTCTTTGCATGATCAGGGTAATATAACAAATTCAATATATACAAACAAAGAGCATTCTTAACCTAATTCGCACTTTGAGAAAGCAACACAGACATCTTGAGTTTGATAGTTTCTACTAGGGTAAATCGAGACTACCTAAACCTTTTCTTTTCAAACTAGCGCAAATATATGCCAAATCATCTTTTATTTTATTAGTACAACAGCAGATTCAAATTCCTTAGCGAGTTATATGGCAGATCTATTGTAAATTCGGTAGGTACAGAAGTTCAACTCGGTTATCACTCATATTTTCTTTTTCCTTTGTCAAAATAAAGATGGAGCTCCGTCGCATTGTACACGGTTTTTCTAATTTTATATAAAAACCGTGTGTCAAATATGAAATTTTGAAAGGCCAAAAAATATAGGGGAATTATACACGGACACTTAGTTATAAATCAGTGTATAATTGTTTGAGAGAGCTACACGGTTTATTAGGGATCAAAAATCCGTGTGGAAGGAAACCGTGTGGAAAAGATTGAGAGAGTTACACGGATATTAAACTAAAATCCGTGTATGAATAGCTACACGGATATTTGATTAAATAACCGTGTATAAATAGTAAGAGAGCTACACGGTTTTTAGTTACATGTCCGTGTAGAATAGTTAGAGAGCTACACGGTTTTTTTATCAAATATCCGTGTATAAAGGGTAATGCTACACGGATTGTTTAATAAATAACCGTGTATAACTTGTGCGAGAGCTACACGGATTGTTAAGTATAAATCCGTGTAGAAAAGGCGTGTAGGGTTTTATGCAGTATAAAAGGGTCCCTTCTCTTCCAGAGACTTCTCCTTCCAGCGCCGTTTTGATCAAGTAATTAATACGCTCTCTCTCTGTATTGAACTGAGATCTGATTAATCTGCAAATTAAAAGCTAGCAGCTGGAATTAGAAGTCTTTATTTTCTCCTCTCTAACTTTCGAAGGTTAGTATATACATATTTTCCTTTTTCCTCTCTAATTTTCTGTTCATTAATTATTATTGCTTATTTAATTAGGTGTGTAATATATTCATGCATGCTTGATTTAATTATTAATTAGATAATGTAAATATATAATTAGTGTATTGTGGTCCAATAACCGACCTATAAATGCTTTTAGGTCCATGCCCGTTCAAAATTAATCCAATAGGGATTAATTTTGGACAGTTCCCGTTTTGGGACTGCTCTTTGAATATTGTGTCTCATTTAGGATGTGAACACATATTAGTGGGTTTTAATTAGTATTTGAGGAAAGTTCGACGGTATTTTCCCTTATTACTCCTACGAGTATGTGGTTCGTACGCATACTTGGGGAGTTAAGAGGAAATACTGCTGAATTTTTCTCAAATACTAATTAAAACTCGCTAATATGTGTTCACATATGGGACATAATATTCAAAGAGTGGGTTAGGATTGTAAACCGGCCCTTTGTAAGCCCAAAATTTGGTACAATTTATATGTTGACCATGCATGATTAATTGATCAAATCATTTTTATAATTTAATTTACAGATGGATCGAAGTTGGATGTATGAATTGCGACGTGACAGTGAATAATATTTGGTTCACATTGATGAGTTTATAAAATTTGCTGAGAGGTATAGAGTGAAGAAAAAAGAAGAAGACATTTTGTGTCCTTGTAGAGATTGTAAAAATATTTTAAGATTTGTGGACTCTGAAGAAATTAGAGGTCATTTAATTTGTCGGGGATTTAAGAAGAGATATACATGTTGGATCATGCACGGTGAGAAATTTGGTGAAAGTAGTAGTACCAATAAAGATTTTAATCGTTGTGAATTGAATGATGAGAATGTAGAAATTTCTGATAATTTTGGAACAGTTGCGGTCCCCACATGCCGTTTAAGTGGTCCCCTAATGCGGGTACAACATGAATTTTTTTCAAAAAAAGGTGCGGGTACAGTTATTTTAGGAAAATTCATATATCATATGTAGTTCATTGTATAGGTATAAATACTTGCCCTGTTTGAGCTATATATTTCACAGTATCAAAATTTGTAAAACAAAATTACAGTTTTGGAACAGTTGCGGTCCTCACATGCCGTTTGAGTGGTCCCCTAATGCGGGTACAACATGAGAATTTTTCAAAAAAAGGTGCGGGTACAGTTATTTTAGGAAAATTCATATATCATATGTAGTTCATTGTATAGGTATAAATACTTGCCCTGTTTGAGCTATATACTTCACAGTATCAAAATTTGTAAAACAAAATTACAGTTTTGGAACAATTGCGGTCCCCACATGCCATTTGAATGGTCCCCTAATGCGGGTACAATATGAGAATTTTTCAAAAAAAAGGTGTGGGTACAGTTATTTTAGAAAAATTCATATATCATATGTAGTTCATTGTATAGGTATAAATACTTTCCCTGTTTGAGCTATATACTTCACAGTATTACTATTAAATTTCTAAAACAAAATTACAGTTTTGGAATAGTTGCGGTCCCCACAAGCAGTTATGGCAGTTTAGGTGTGGGTACAGTGCGGGTACTGTAGCGTGGGTACTCATATCAGCTTCCAAAGACTTAATATGCTATATATACAAACCGCACTTTGAACCTTGTAAAGACTTGCACTTTAAACATTTAAAAGACTTGATATGCTATGTATAGAAACGATATGCTAGATATACAGTCTTACTGCTATTAATAAAAGTTTAAAATTAATGAATTTTTTAATATTTTATACTAGGTAATTCTATTTTTGATACGTAATATTTATGCAAGATTCCAATTCAAATTAAAGCCCAACTAGCACCAACTGTGAAATCTTCATAAAGAATTGATATGTCAAGTATTTATAATGACTTTGTATATATGTTAGATATAAAGACTTGTACGTGCCAATTAGTGTATGCTATAAATGCACCAACGACCTTCTTAAAGATGGTCCATGTCAAAAATCGTTAGTTGGGAGTTTTGACCGGAGATTGAATCTAAGGAGCAAATATCACGTCCCAATATAAAAATGAGGAGGGTTGAAATGCACCATGATTTTGTGCTCCAATTATACTCCACATTCTTTATCTCTGTTTTTAAAGTCCCAAATAGTAGATCCAAACCGCTCAACATGATCTTCATAATAAAATATGCTTGAAGACCAAATTTTATATTTTGTTGGAATTTTTATACTATTTTTTTAGATAGGTACAATATCACTTTTTTGGATGGTCCAAAATCTCCTAAAATCAGTGATTTGATGATTTCAGTTTTGCAATTCAGTTTTGAAAAAACTTTAGAATCTCCTTAAAAACAGTTTTGATAGGTAGAATAACACTTTCTTGGATGGTCCAAAATTCAGTTTTCCAATTCAGTTTTTTTAAAAAGCACGACAAGCTATATTTTCTTTTCTAGCAACACGGACCAAGTATTAGACGAGTAGCATTTTAGAAATTCCAAACACATGAAAAGCTTTTGATTACAAATTGTTGTAAGAGAGTTTTGGTAATACTTAAAGTGATGTGTAAGAGACTTTAATAAACAGATTTGATGTTGTAAGAGAGTTTTGGTGAACATAAGCTTCAAAATTTACAGGATTGGTTTCAAACGACGAATCCAAACTGTTGAAACCGATCTACTTCACGAGTGATGTGTGTACATGCAAAATTTTGAAATTTTCGAATTCATTTAGTATAAAGTCAAGCGGTAAAAAACGATAAAAATGAATGCATTAAAACTTCTAACACTACATTTTTCAATTTTTTTTTTACCTCTTGACTTCGTACTATATAAGTTCGAAATTTTCAAAAGTTTGCATTTACATGCATTACTCGTGAAGTATGTCGGTTTCAACTATTTGGATTCGTTCAGTCCGGTAAATTTTAGAGTTATGCTCACTAAACTTTTTGATGAGCATAGCACACGCTAACTTTGTTCTTCATTTTTTATCTCATTAATGAAGATCTTTTCATTTAAAGTGCTATTCTTGAGATAATTATTTCAATAATGAGAGCTGGAAGAAAATTTCTTCCTTCTCTTTTAATACAATATCTGAGTACGTCTTTTAATACAATATCTGAGTACGTAATCAATAGATAACTAATATAAAAATTATTCAAATCTCAAATATCTTTCATCTCTTTTTGTATGTATAGAACTTTTTCGTCAAAGGTGACGATGCAATCATTTGCCCATAAAATGTATCATTGCATAGAAGTTTATCTAATGTATTTTTTTAATGTTTGAAATCAGGTCCTACACGTCATGTTAAATAAATTGAAATATAACTTTGCTTTAGAGTGCACATCTATCCAAACAGAATCAATGATATTAATATGTTTTAGTCTTTTCCACACTTGTAAACAAGGTTATAAAATGCGGTTTTCATGCGGTATGCGGAAAGCCACCGCATACCACATATACGGTATACGGCCGCATATGCGGTTTTAATGCGGTACTCATATATGCGGATTTTAAAATGAGAATTCATATATATATAAACAAGTATGCGGTAGTATGCGGTATGCGGTAATATACGGTATGAGGTAATATGCGGTAATATGCGGTAATATGCAGTAATATTCAGTATCATACAAACAAGTATGCGGTAATATGCGGCCGAATATGCAGCCGAATATGTGACCGCATATGCGGAACCGCATATTAGACCGCATATTGATTTTCTATGCGGTTGCCAACTGCATACACATATGCGGCCGCATGAACCGCATTTTCTTACACTGCTTGTAAATATCAACTTATCTAAACTTAATGTATTTTATAATGTATAATATGAAACTATTTTGTATTTTATTATCAGATAAATCTAATTGAGTCAGTCATTATACACTAATGATATAGAGCATGAAAATTTTCTAATTAATTGGCTTAAACTTTGAGACTTACAATGAACTTGGTCATGGATGTTATATATGCATATTTAGTTCTTAATTAGTATTATAAAGTTTATAAATAGTTTTCATACCATTAAACGAGATGTTTGGTTTATTGGGTTTGCTTGGTTCGATTGGTTTATTTGATATGTTTGAGTACTGTTTGGGTTACTTGGTTTATTTGATATGTTTGGATGCTGTTTGCTTTACTGGTTTATTTTGATTTATGTTTGAGTATTATTTGGTTTACTTGGTTTTATTTTGATTTATTTGGTAAGTTTGGATATTGTTTGGTTTATTTTGGTATATCTGGGTATTATTTGGTTTATTGTATTTGATTTGATTACTTAGTGCTCAGTTTGATATTTGAATCATTTCCTTATTAGTCATCCATTAATTACATATTTATATGGTATTAAAATAGAAGAACAAACTGGACGTTAGTATTAGAAATTTTCTCTCAGCTCTTATTATTGAAATTATTAATTTTAATACAACACTTTACTTCTATTTAATTAATTGATTGTGGATGGACTAAAAAATAACTTTTTCAACTTTCATTTCAGAACTAATTAAAAAAAAAACAACTTTGGTTAATCATATTATTTTATATTTTGCCTTCTTTATACTTATATCTAACAAATTGTCAAAATTTGTATATATATCAAATCAAAACTTGACAAGAATGTGTCACAATGTGACTATATCAATTTTATGTTCAGCTATTATCTAAATTATAATATCATAGATATGTTAAATAACTTCTCACACAAAAAAAACATGGTCCCTTCGTTGGATACAGTACAGAAAAGAGAAAATATAAATTAATTTCATTAACGAAAGTTATTTTTTTATTAGTGTTATAATTGGAACCACATCTTTCCTTGCAATTTTTTTATCCATAGAAATTAATAAAAAAAATGAAAGAGGGAAGAGGGAAGTAGAAAGAGTAATGTAGTTGTTAAATTGGTCGAAAGATTGGATTCAATGTTTCCGATTCAAACTTTTTGTGTCGTTTATGTGCAACTTTTTGTTAAATTGGTCGAAATATTTATATGTCGTTTATGTGCAACTTTTTGTGTTGCTGAGGCAAAATGCAAAAAAAAAAAAAAAAAATGATTGGATCGGGAGTATTGAATCCGATTCAAACTTTTGAACATTGGATCCGATTTTTCTATTGGTGCAGGAAAGTTTGTACTCTTTCTATTTTCCTTCCTCATTTTATATTGATTTCTATGAATAAAAAATTCTCTCTTTCCTTCACTATGTTAGCTGGAAGATGGGGGTTAGAAGGAGAGAGGAGATGAGGGATAACATGATTCTGTTATTCTCTTAGAACAACAGCAATTATATTATTTTATTAGTACAACAGCAGATTCAAATTCCTTAGCGAGTTATATGGCAGATTTATTGTAAATTCGGTAGGTACAGAAGTTCAACTCGGTTATCACTCATCTTTTCTTTCTTCTAGTGCTAGATATAATATCAATAAGAAGGACAATTTGGTAATTTTACATTGAATTTTAAAAAGTTCAAATTAAAATTAAAAAATAAATTTATAAATATTCTTTTGGACATATAAATAAATAATCTCACAATTAAATTTCATGCAATTTAAAGTATTTTATTTATGATGAATCAAGGATTATTTCTTTCAAACCGTTAATTTCAGTTATTCTCATTGGCCATGTTTGGTTGTGGCCTAAAGGGTGGAATAAGGGGTTTAGGCCTCTTTATTCCACCAAACGTGACTTAATTGAGCCGGCCTAACATGGCATAAGCCGATCTTTAGGTCGGCCTAAACTAAACCACCTCACATGGTGGTTTAATTTTATTCCACGTCGTGGCCTAACTCGAATGATTATAATAATATCTTATTAGTATATAATTAGTATATTATTATTAATAATTATTATTAGTATACAATTATACAATTAATATCTTATATTGTTAATATTAAATAATTATTATAATAATATTATATAATTAGTATATTTTTATCAATAATTATTATTAATATATAATTATATAATTAATATGTTATATTGTTAATATATTAAATAATTATTATAATAATATTATATATATTATAGTTACTATTAATATATTAATATTATATAATTAGTATCTTATTACTAATAATAATTATTAATATATAATTATATAATTAATATCTTATATTTTTATTATATTAAATAATAATTATAATAATATTGTAATATATTATAGTTATTATTAATATATTAATATTATATAATTAGTATCTTTTTATCAATAATTATTATTAATATATAATTATATAATTAATATGTTATATTTTTAATATATTAAATAATTATTATAATAATATTATATATTATAGTTACTATTAATATATTAATACTATATAATTAGTAAATTATTACTAATAATAATTATTAATATATAATTATATAATTAATATCTTATATTGTTAATATATTAAATGATTATTATAATAATATTATAATATCATAGTTATTATTAATATATTAATATTATATAATTAGTATCTTATTATTAATAATAATTATTAATATATAATTATATAATTAATTTCTTCTATTGTTAATATATTAAATAATTATTATAATAATATATTGTAGTTATAATTAATATATTACTTTTATATAATTAGTATCTTATTATTAATAATTATTACTAACATATAATTATATAATTAATATCTTATATTGTTAATATATTAAATAATTATTATAATAATATTATAATATTATAGTTATTATTAATATATTAATATTATATAATTAGTATCTTATTATTAATAATTATTATTAATATATAATTATATAATTATTATCTTATATTGTTAATATAGTAAATAATTATTATTAATGAGTAGAACTAGGGTGTTTCTAAGCTCACCAAGCCCTTCCGTGAGCTCGACTCTAAAACCTATCGAATTGACTTCAAACGACATTTTCAAACCGTTAGATGTTCAATCTATATTAAAATGTGCTTGGAGACCAAATTTTACATTTTTTGAAATTTTTTTACTATTTATGAAGATGGTTTGAAAATCGCTGTTTTCCAATGGTGCAGAATTTTAATAAAAACAGCGATTTTCAAACAATCTTAATAAATAGTAAAAAAATTCCAAAAAATGTAAAATTTGGTCTCCAAGCACATTTTAATATAGATTGAACATCTAATGGTTTGAAAATGTCGTTTGAAGTCAATTCGATAGGTTTTAGAGTCGAGCTCACGGAGGGCTTGGTGAGCTTAGGAACACCCTAGTTCTACTCATTATTAATATATAATTATATAATTAATATCTTATATTGTTAATATATTAAATAATAATTATAATAATATTATAATACATTATAGTTATTATTAATATATTAATATTATATAATTAGTATCTTATTATTAATAATTAACTAACTTAGGCTTCCAAAACTTTAGTCCTCCACCAACTCTAACCAAACAAAGAATAACTTAAGCCATGATTTAACTTTAGACCTCAACCAAACACGAATAATTTAGGCCGGCCTAAGTTAGAATAATAACTTATGCCACCTTAACTTTAGTCCACACCCAAACACCACCATTATATATACGTGGATAATATAAATAATACTTGTGATGTTAGATGCTATAGAGTATGGATCACTACTTCTCTAATATTGAATTTCAAATAATAAGTATCAACTGATTGGTATTATTATTGATAGTACCATTGACTCACTCTAAAATCATATTATATAGAAGTGGAGACAATTATAAAAAAAAAAAAAAAACTGTAATCATCCATTTGATTTTATAATTTAGAAAACCTAGTTGTATTAAAATGGGTACTTCTAGGAGGTAGTGGTCCATACTTTTAGAAAACCTAGTTGTATTAAAATAGGTACTTTTTTTGGGCAATTTCTTGTAGTCCAAGTAGAGAGGGAAAAACGTGCCGTGACGTGACTAACACGCCGTGACTTTGGTCACGTGCCGTGCTGTACCGTGACCAAGTAAATTTTTCACGTGTCGTGCCGTGCCGTGACAAAAATTACGAGGGGTGGTCACGGCACGCGAGTCACGCCGTGACTCGCGTGCCGTGACTAAGTCGTGCCGTGACTAATTCGTGCCGTGACCAAATGTGCCGTGACCAAACGCGCGTTAGTCAAATTTGATCTCATTTAACGTTTTAAAAAAAAAATAAAACGATTCTTTAAAATTCAAATGTTTTAATTGAAATTTAAATGTAAATATTTTAATTAAAATAAAATTATATCTTATAGGAAGGTATGTTAGTGTATTGCTTCGCTACTGCCGTGATTGGCGTGTCTTCCGTTCCGTGACTCGCGTGTCCCGTGCCGTGCCGTTCCGTGTTTCCGTGCCGTGCCGTGTCTTCTTTGCCAACAATTGGTCACGGCACGCGAATGGTCACGGCACGGGACACGCGAGTCACGGCACGTGACCGACACACGTGCCGTGCCGTTACCGTGCCGTTCCGTGACGGATCCGGCTCCGGCTCCGGCGTGCCATTTTTCCCGCTCTAAGTCCAAGCGTTCAATAATTTGTAATGTTATTGGTGGCCCACTGGCCCACCTTTGTTGTTTGACTTTTATAAAGTAGTCAAATCATAATTTCTGTTAAATGAGTAGAGGGAGGTTCTTAATTTCTTATCTGATTTTTAATTAAACAACTTTGTCCAATATATTTCATGTCAGTTTTTCACTTACCACAATGGGTTATTGCAGAAATTGACCGCATTCGTCGAAACTTTCTGTGGCATGGAGCAAAACAGGAGCAAAGAAAGATTCACTTAGCAAACTGGGAGATGATTTGCAAACCAAAAAAATTCGGAGGCTTAGGTATTCATAACCTTAGATACTTCAACACAGCATTGTTGACAAAGTGGCTGTGGCAGTGGCACAAACCGAAGGAGAAAATATGGAAAAAAATCATCTCAACCTTATACAGTCAGCAGGGTCCAATGGCAATTTATGACTCTGTTTTTTTCTCAAGACACTTGAAAGAGGAGCAAACCCTAAGTGAAGCTACATTCCGACGAATACCGGTACAGGGTTTAACTATCAAATTTTGGCAAGAAAATTGGGGTCAAGGTATCATGAGAGATAAACTACCTATCCTATACTCTTATGCACTAAACCCAAACTGCACGGTTAGAGAAATAATTGGAACTATGGATATGGCCGGGTTTTTCAACCCACTCCCATCGAACCAAAGACAGCAACAGATGTCTCAACTGCAGCTCATGAGACAAACACTGTGTCAACAAGTTGCCGCTACTCAAGAAGTTCAAGATGAAGTTGTTTGGGAACCTCACAGACATGGCCTTTTCTCGGTCAAATCGGCTTATTTCAGCTTGAGTGCTTCGCATGGAACAGCTTCAAGGGTGAACACAATTTGGAAGCTCCAAGTTCCACCCCGTTTCAAAATCTTTGCATGGTTACTCTACCATGACAAAATTTTGACAGCCAACAACCTCCGAGCAAGGGGCTTCATCCTGGCGGGAATGTGCTTCATGTGCAGAAATAATGGGGAATCAACAAACCATCTATTTAATGAATGTTGGAGAAGTACAGAAATTACCAGAGGCGCATTGCAACAGCTGGAGGCGATCCCACAAGACAGAAATTGGAATTTCATTGAAGACATGGTGGATAGCGCAATACCAAAGAAAATTAGAGAAACAATTCTAATATCAAACTTCATAATATGGCGTGAGAGATGCAATCGAATCTTCAACGACAAAATCAAGACGGTGGATCAATTGAAAGAAGACATAGCGCACCAGTGGATATTGTCACACACAGCAAGAGATGATGGTCGAAGTTTTAGAGACAATGGATAATTAGACAACTTTTTTTAATTTAAGCTTGCTTAAATTGCTTTACTGTTGCTACTCTTCTTCTTTTTTTTTTTTCTTTTTTTTTTTTTTTTGTCTATCTTTTCCTCTCTTCACTTAGGCCACTGTCTAGGCATTCTTTTTCATTCCTTATTTTTCATATTTACCCCTGTACACATCATAGGATTTCCAGCCCGGAAATCTAACAACCTTGTAACCGCTTATGGTTAATCTAAATAAGGGCATGACCCTTATTGTTTCTCAAAAAAATTAAACAACTTTGTGCCACGTCACGCATGACCTCTATGTATGTGTAATTGAAGACCAACCTTTTCTGTTGTATTTTTAGCTCCAAAAAGATCTGAACACAATTTTATAGCAACGATGGTGAGAGGTTCTATTTTCATTAACCAAATTCCATACAGAATTATGTTAAGGTAAAAAAATGAGTATGACAGCAGAATAAAATTTATAAGAGAACTTAAATTTGAACCTAGAAAAAAAAAGTGAAGAAAATAATCTTAGACGATTTTAATTAATCCTTTCTTTTAAAAAAAGTTCCTGCGATAATATTATAATCTGGTAGCTTGAATTTTTCGATTTAAACTGTTCAACATTCTCTTTATATTAAAATGTACTTGCATAAATCAAATTTCATATTTTTTTTTAGAATATTTTTACTATTTTTTAGATAGATATAAAAACATTTGATTTGAAAATTCTAAACCATCCAAAATCAATGATTTTCTACCTATCAAAAAATATAGTAAAAATATTCTAAAAAATATAAAATTTGATCTACATATACCTTTTTATATGAAGATCATGTATAACGTGCTCGGGTCAACTATCTAAACTTTCAAATAAATATATGAATATATAATATGCAACATAGCCTCACTCTTTAATTTATGCAAAAGATATCTGAAAAGAAACACAAGCCAGAATTAACGAGAACTCTAATTAATATGAAAAAAAAAAAATTATCTTTACGAATCTATACGTTGATTAAATTAAAGGTGTATTTGACAAGTAGTGTTCTTGTGGATCGTGATATCTTGTGCTCGTTTTCTTAATTACCAATTTTTTATGAGTTATGAGAGGGCATGTTTATCGAATCTCAAATGAAAATAACTATTAATGGAGTTCGGAAGTCTTATATCCAAAGATTTAAATAACGTTTATCGTGTTATAGCGAAACGGCTGAAAAAACAGCGCTATGCCCATATAGCGCCGCTATAGCGGCAATACACTACTAGAATCTGACCTTATTACAAGGGCAGGATTTTTGGTTGTTGCATGAGCTGACCCTTGCAACAGGCCCGAAAAAGGCTTGTTACATGGGCTACCCATGTTACAAGTACGCATGTTACAAGCCTCCATGTAAATACTAGATTTGGAACTTGTTACATGGGCTACCCTTGTAATAACTTTACCAAAACTTGTTACATGAGCTTACGCATGTAAAATTGACGCATGCAACAAGTCCAAGATTTCACACCTGCAGCAAGTAGTTGTATGGTTAAAGATCGTGGGCCCCATCTTAGTATTTGCAAGGATAAAGAGCATGGGCCCCATCTTAGTATTTGCAAGGATAGAGAACTGAGTAATTGCATGGTTAGAGATCGTGGGTCCCACACGGTTTATTGTAAGGCAAATGAACTGAATAATTGCATGGGTAAAGGAGGTGGCCCCCACTGTTTATTTGCATGGTTAATGAAGGTGGGCCCCACCATATTATTTGCATGGTTAACGAAGGTGGACCCCACTAGATTATTTGCAAGGATATCGTTGGGACCTTTTTCATGGAATGTAGTACCCCATAGTTGTATGTGTATTCCGATGTAAACAATTGACGTTCCAGCATAATAGCAGCACGCCCAATATCTATAATCCTCCCCGTACCAGTTTGGTACCAAACTAGTGACAAGCCATGAATCTTTTACATTTCCCATTAAAATAGAAACAGAGCAACAATTCAATAAAACATGTGACCCAACATTTTAATCATCATTAATCAAAATAGTAAATTGAAGTATGCATTGTAACATAAGACCAAAAATGATTGCAACCACAGAACTACGTATAACTTTTCTATACCCAAAATATACGCACGACCCATAACCAAAAATTTACAAAAAGAGGCTATTTTTTTTAACTGCAAAATACTTTTTTGCTTTGATAAAGGTTGACAGGCACTAGAAGGGCCGGTTGTTCTGATTTTCTTCCCCGAACCATTGGTCGATTGCGTTTTGACTGGTTGCCACATCTTGTCCAGCATGCGCATTGAGGAGTGCTTGGAAAGTGCCTCCCCCGGTTGATTCTGTAAATTCAGCACCTAGACCTACATATACCACATTAGAATACAATGGAAGTTAGTATTGATAATATATTATATCAAGACTGGAGAATGGAGATGCAAATTCTAGTTGCATTTAGAAACCAATGTAACTTTTACCAATTAAACCCTATTCTTTCAACTTATTAACTAATTGGGAGCCAAATAAGCCATACTCTAATGCATAGTACAAGATATTTTTGGTGAAGGAATTGTTATTGTCCCCCTTCATAATACAACAGATGTTACCAAAAGAACTAAGGTTCTAAATATTAAGATGATACCTGAGAGATGGCCATCGGCATTCCTGAAGGGGCTTCATGAGGTTGAGGTAGAGTTGTGGGACCTTGACCCTAAGCATTAAACATGGTGGGAATTGTGTTAGAATATGGTCATTTCAACATCTGGGTAGTAAGTAATTTTAACATCATCTAGTTTTTAAGTTAACAAATTCACCTGCAAATTATTGGTATTCCCCATGACACCAACATGTAGAGGTTCATGATTGTAACCTTGAGCCTAAGATAAACATGAATCCATTCACAACAAAAGTTAGCAATCAGAACTACACAGTATAGTGATAATAAATATAAAAATTCAGAAATTAACAGTAAATGGTAGTTTTGGAAAATTGACCATATATTCAAAACTAAACACAGCAGCACAAGCAATTTAAAAATTAACGTTATATCCAGAAATTAACACAGCAGCACAAGCAATTTAAAAAATAACAGTAAATTCAGAAATGTTAAAATTTTAAAATGCTAAGATGTACAGTGTAACACAAAGACAGCAGCGGCACGAAGAACAGCAGCACAAGCAATAAGCCAGCAGTTGAATGGTAGTTTCGGATCAATTGCAACTAACAAGGTAGATTCAATAATGACTATTTTTGTTTTGGCAGGGAGCTTTGCTGAATCGAGAATGATGGTCAGTCAAATGACTTGCCGGATATTCTTATAATTGTAAAAATTCTCAAATGGTTAACTGATATTGATAATAATACCGTACCGTACCGTACCTGTAAGTTCGGCCTTTGCACCCCTATCATTGCGAACAATTGCCTAAACATGACGTCATTTTCTGCTTGCATTCTTTTCCTCTCTTCCCGCTCCTCATTAAGACGATGATCTCGTTCTTGTACTAAGATTGCGTTCATTTCTTCCTCGGTGTAGGTTTTATGCAACCCATTATGTGTCACCCCAGAAACAGAAGATGCTGCCTGGGTTGACCTAGCTCGTGTGGTTGCTGTTGGCAGCTTAGGGTCAAGCACGCTTCCAAAGCCTCGCAACCTGCCATGGCTTGATCCCCCAATAGCAGCAATGTACAAAGTGCTATCGTCCTTGTCAACATTTGTCTCATCGGCTCTCCATTCGGTAACATTTTCCTAGGGGTGGCAACAGGTGAGTAAAATATATTATCGATAAATGTAGATAATAAATAAAAAATTGAAGTAATTTTGTACATATGTAGGATGGATTAGTAATTGAATCTGCCTACATGGCTTGGTTATATATTTCACATCCACTGTACTCGTCCTCTCCTCTATACAATATCCACAATTTATACCGAGGCGCTAGCAGGAGATTAAAAAAACTTAAAAAAATACAGATGACTTTCTGCCCCACTCAAACCTGAAGTATAAATATTTATTTTCAAGGACATGCTATTCCTGGTTATGCCCAGATTGGTACTGTTTGATGGAACTGTATAATATCTACACAACAACAAGGTTTATAATACCAAATGTACTGTTAATATGAACTGTACAACAACAATGTTTTCAGATTATACAAAGTTACTACTTACATAAACTTTTTTTGTTGTAGCGTTGGTGAATTGTAACGTGTTGATATCGTAAGTTATAGGCTGTATGGTAGTCTCCTCTGTTGGTTGGTTCACAATGCCACTTGTGTCACCATTCTCTGTAGTTTCAGACACGCCCTCCGTGGCAGCCTCAAATTGAGACAGCACCGGTGATTTTCCATTTTCTAATCTACAATGCATATGTAGGTAAATCTCTTCCAGGGTTGGAGCTCCATTTTTTAGTGTTGTCTCCACATGAGAAGGAATAAACAATAAGTCTTCAATGTCAGATTTACTAGTAATTTGTAAATATTTTTAATGATGTAACATAGTAATTATTAAGATTACCAGTTTCGTCACATGCTGGTGGGTGCTTGCAGATCCACCGTGGTGCGGTATTGTAATTCCTGACGACTGGCGGTTTAGTGTATTTTGTCTCCTCAAACCTTTCCACTCCTCTGTGTTGAAGATGTCACAGAGACCGTGCCAATTTTTGGGGTCAATACACCAATGCGGCACGTTGTCCTTCCATAACGGTATTTCCCAACCAAATTTTTTTATGCATTTGTCCCTTGCGTTGTGCAGCTCCTCAGCATACCTTTTGCAAGCTATGGCATCAAAGACTGTTCGGCATTGGTCGGTATCTTCCCCATCACGGTATCTAAATCTTTCCTTCAAAAGAGAAAAGGGTACAAGGAGTAGTACCATAGTAGTTGGTATTTAAGTTAAATTGTATAGAGTAATCTTTCATACAACGTTGGTCTTCTTAGTTTGGCCACTATAAGTTCATAGGATAACTCTAATATGATTGTTTTGGGACAATTTGGTAAATATATGTGATTGAACCAATTTGGATGCCTATGATGTCTGAGTTGTTCCCAGCTATAGAATTTCAGTAATTTTTCAGATACGAGCCAAATGAAGAACAGATCAGAGAGTAGACTACAAAAACTAAATTGTAGATTGCTGAAAATAAAGTGTAGTATAAAGAAATCTGTTTATTAAAGGGTACCAAAAATGCCTTCTCGACATTTCTCTTTGTTGGACGATCAAAGGCGTGATAACTTCTTAATGGTGACGGCATATAATTCAGGGCAAGCCTAGTTATTGCAGAACTGATCTGCCTTGGGTTTGAACGGCACGTGAACTCGTGTACCCCAACCGGCCATATCTCCGGTCGATTTTCGATAACATCTGTCGCGTCTCGTATCATTCCAGGCCCTCGTCCCTTTTTCTTTGGAGGTGGTATATCACATTCTGCCGTACCATCCAAACTCTCCACATTCTGAACCTGCTGATCTGTTGTGCGCTTCCTCTTGTTGTACTTGGATGCTCTTGACCTTGGGAGACCAGATTTTCTGGGAGCCATATTATTGGTGTACTATATTCCGAAAACAACAAAGAAATGTGTTATACGCAATCCAGTGACAAATGATTAATACAAACACTCTGCATATTTCATTAATCTCAAACCTCTTATAAAGTACAAGATGGTCTATTTATAGACATTGAATGCCTAAACATCTAGGCTGTTACATTGTTCTTAATTCTGTTACAAAATATAAATGCTAACTAACTACTCTAACTGACTCTCATTTATCATTAGTGGTAAATGCATTTCTGTGGGTTGATCTTGATATGCACATATATATATAGTTGCTCCTGATATGCACAAAAGTTTGGTTTTTGAGATATGAAAAAAATTGGAGATATGCACAGTTTCACTTCAGAGAATGCTGAATCTTGCGATATGCACATATCAAGAGCAAGACCAGATTAAACTACAATTTCATATAAATGGCCAAAATATCAAGAGCAAGGTGCAAAAATTGCAGAGATATGCACAATTCGTTAATCAATTTCACTGAAGTCATTTTTAAGATAGATCGGCAAATACACGTATTAAAATGTAGTACTTAAAAAAAACAATACAAGTAGATTGTAGTGGCAGTTATTTTAGGTGTTTTCCATTTGAGAAATCTACAAGGCAGCATTCGATGTATTACTTACTAACGTAAATTTGAGTAGCATGCGACCACGACAACAAATTCTTTAAAAAATAAAAAACTAATCCTTGTACCTCCGAGGAGTGAGAGAGCTACCTCCGTTGGTTGAATGTACCTCCGTGTTTGTCGGTCAAGACGGTGGGCGAAAATGATTTAGACGCGCCGAATCGTGACCTGATAAGGGAAAGAGGGTGGAAATGAAAAGAAAAATGAGGGAGGCGGCTAAGTAATTTCGCTTGGTTATGGGGGGAAGCAAATTCGGAATTCAGACTCTCTCCATTACCTGATATAGCAGTCTTTTACATGTAGTACATCTGGACCGTTCATTTTTACCATGCACGGATCTCTGAGGCCGTTAAAACTGCCCCCTGCGCTAGCTCGTATCTAAAACCGATTGAGTTTTGATATCAAACCGTAAAGATTGTTTAAGCGTTACAAGTACTTGAGAGGATGCGAATCCAAAATTTCGCTGGCTGTAAAAGGGGGGAAAAAATTTCGCTAAAGTGATCCTATGAACAGAGAGGTTTTATGTTTCGGCAGTCTGTAAGATCGTTTGTATGTTACAATTATAAATGTGATGTTCTGCGTTGAATCAAAACTGATCTGTTAATATAAATGCCCAAAATTGAGAGGGAACGAAAGAGAGCGCCGTTTATTAGAAAATGATAGTTGGTATTTTGGGTGACACGTGTCTGGTGCCTACTCGTTAATAGATCATGGGGCCCCTAATTCAGTGACTTCACTCACTTATTAAATAATAAGTGGATTCATAAGAATATATATTTGTACATATGACATAAATTAGAATAAATTTTAATACTTACATTTTCTAACTTCAATTAAATATGTACATGTCATGACTATTTGATGGACAAATTTAATTTGTTGTATTATTAGTTTTTCCCATGAGCTGCAAAATTTACTAATAAATGAAGAAATTTGGCATTTTTTATTGTTAAATAAAATTATTGGAACATTGGCTCTATGCTGTATAATTAACTTGTTAAATAATCATGTTGGAACTTGGAACATTGTTTCATGTTTGGAAAAATTATTGTTAAATAAAATTTATTATGTATTATTGATTTAGAAACATAAACTCTTATGCTATATAACTTGTGCATGCAACATTAGCTCTACACATGGAAGTTAATGAAGGCCTTTACAAAACTGTCGTGCCTCGGTCGATCGGAACCGGTACAACCCGAGATTATTAGCTGAATTTGTTCGTGTCAAAATCTTGTACAAATTTACGTTAATTTTCACATCCATCCGGCGTACGGAATATCAAGCCATCGAAGGGCTATAATCACATCATGCCGGATCGAAGCTTAGACATAATCAAATTAAAAAATCACTCTGTGGTATATGTTAAGGGTTCTCTCCTGATCATTTAGAAATTAAATTTGAATTATTTCATGTTAAATCCACCGTTGATTTGTAACGTGAAAATGCACGGTCCACATTTAACGACACAATTTTCAGAGGCAAATAATACTAATATTGTTAAAAATGTATTTTTGTAAGTATAATCTGTGGATATAATATGGTAAAATGTATTTTTTTCCTTTTTTTGAATTTTGGTTATATTATTTGCAATGGAATTATTATAACATTGGCTACTGGGAGAACCAGAGCCATCTGATGTGTGACGAACGTACTTGATTTAAAAGGAGGCCTCCATTTTAGAAACTCAGAGTTGGGGTGACGAGCCCTCTTAGGTAATGCCACCCATCAGGTTTGTATCCGCCCAGGTGGAAGGTCCTCATAAATTAAAGATTCGTGTTGTAGGATCAGGCGGCACCGATATAATATGCTAAATTTATGTTACCTTATATTAAACGCGAATTATAGTTGGTGTATGATAGTAAATGAGATACAGAGAGGGTCTTTGTGCAAGGACTTAGCGTTTTTCAAATTGAAATTTTGAAACCACGCCTCTCCCCAAACACACTCCCAAGTCCGAAAGCTCTCCTCTCCCCAAACCCTTAACCGCAAAAATTGTTAACCACGCCGCAAACCCTCTCTTCTCCCTCTTTCCCAAGGCCGATCGAGGTCACCGCCAATAGCAATTCCACTGTCCCCACAGATCGGGGTCGCCGCCGCCGCCACTAGCATTACCACTCTCCCCACCAATCGGGGTCACCGGCACTAACCTCTCTACCCTCTCGATCGACCCTCGTCTCTAACCTCTCCCGCCACTCTATCGACCACGGTGGGAAACACCGGAGATCGAAGGCACCAGCGGTCGAAGATTACTAAGCAGTATCGACCACGTTCCTTAACAGTAAGCTCGCCGCCTTCTCCTTGTGTGACTTGATTTGGCTTTTTTTTTATCTTGATTTTTTTTTAACAGAAATTTAGGTTTAGGTGAGGAAAATTACTACTAAAATCCTATTTTAACAGAAAATAGGTTTTAACAGAAAACCTTGTGTTAACAGAAATTAAGGTTTTAACTGCGTTGAAGTTCGAGCAAAGGACTTTGACATGTAGTTGGTGCCAGCACTTTTCACAAATGTAGTTGGTACCAGTACATACATTGCTTTTTGTCAAACTTGTAGTTGGTACCAGTGGTTTTTTAGTTTATTTCTTTTATGTTAATGTCACACCCCGACATTGGGGCTGGCAACCCGCCGCGCTGTCAGCACAGGGCATAGTTATTATTATGCACAAACTTATAAATGTTATTAAAAAATTGAACATATAAATTTTGTTATAGTCTTTATATTCTATTTTTATTCTTAAAGTAGCACAACCCTTGCGCGTCAGGCACATCATTTAGCATGTCCAATCAGTCCCTTGCCAACAGCTCTAAGTAGCAGAATTTTAACATGTGATTTTGTTTAGAGCTTACAATACATTAATAGCGGTATTGTTTTTCCTAGGCATTAGACATTGCATATATGTAATTTTATATATGTATATATTTCAGTCTACCTAACTTAGGTGTTGTAAAAATATTTATGTATTCTATATTTTTCTATTGTTTCTATTTTTCTATTTCAGTCTACCTAACTTAGATGTTCCAAATCTAAGCTCAAATGAGTTACTTCTGGTGTTATGAATTCACATTACAAGTTGGTGTTGCCTTTGTAAAATTTCAGCAATCCAAGTATGTTGTTGCCTTTTTAAAATTTCAGTGTTGTTGTCTGTAGCATATTTAAAAAACAGTTAGAGGACTTGAAACTTTGGCCTGTACAGGTGCTTGCTCAAGCATAAGCAAACTATGTAATATTTTCTTCATAGTGCACTAGTGCAAGCTCATGTATAAGCAACATGTGTAATCTTTAATTTGTTGTTGTTAATGCAATGCCTTTGGGTCTATCTGCCAAAACTAAAATAAAAAATTAAGCATGTAAACATTTCGGTGTATTAAGAAAAGTATGGGTCAAACTTCCTTATTAGTATATAAATGAATTTAATGATTTCCTTTCAAGCAAACTTACAAGTATTAAATTTAGTAGTCAAAGAATTGGCATTTTGGTAGTATAATATTGTAATTCAATTTAGTAGTCTAAGAATTCAAGTATTTCAATAAGTATCTTAAATAATCAAGCATTGAAAACAAGGAGTTAATAGAAAAGTATCTTTAATAGGTTTCACACAAACCAGATTACATACCTTACAATGCAGCTTCATGAAGTTATAATTTTTCGGTTAAGGACTTAGTCATTCAATTTAATTTGAATAATTTATTATGAATAGGTTCGGTTTACCAACAGTGAAATCAGCTTACCATTTTTCAATTCAATCAATATTTATTAAATTATTCATTTTTAGGTGATGACAAGGGGTTTTCTGTAATTATTGCAGAACTGATTCTTAATTACATTGGGGCATTGTAATAATCTGATTTTATATATTTCACAGATATCATGGATGACAGTCATAAAGCCAAGCGGTACGTGGTTAGTCCTCGCCGGAAATCTGCGAGGCTTAATCCCAATGTGGAGGGAAGTAACACGGCGAGTGTGACACCTTCCCCCCCAATGGCCACTCCGTCTCGGACAGAGCCACCTGCTCCCAACCCACCAGAGGCCACCGCCTCTAAGCGGAGGAGTCTAAGACCAAAACCTATGGGTTGCGACAACGATGGCCGACGAAGATCCGCAAGGCTTAATCCTATTGAGTATCATTCCCAGCCACCACCTCAGTCGGACCCACATGAGAGCACAACCCGTGTTCCCGATGTACAGCCAGACCCAATTGCCTTACCCACTCGAACCGTTGTTCCGCCGGACCCTCTTGCTCCACCCCTGCAGCCTGATGTACAGCTAGACCCAATTGCTGAGAAGGAGACTGCCTCTGATGATGCGGCAGAGGCTGAAAATGAGGCAGGGACAGAAAATAGCGCAGAGGCTGAAAATGAGGCACCACCAGAGGATGATGCAGAGGCAGAAGATTCACCAAGAGTCTACCCATTTGTTTCTGTTGTGCTTCCGTCAGGTTTCCATGCTGCATGGGAAGACAATGAGCCAGTATATGCTGAGGCTGCGCCAGCAGATTCTGGTATTGTTGATGACTACGAGCCAGGAGGTGCTGAAAATGTTGAAGAGGCTGAGCCAGTACATTCTGATGCTGACCCAGTACTCTCAGCCTCTGAAGATGAAGACATAAATGAAGACCCGGAGAGTATCGACGCGCCTGACAATGAGACCGCTGCACCCCCAGCATCGCCGCAGCCAGAGTCAGCTGCAACAACATCATTGTCAGACACGACAGTGCCCTCAGCTGAGCCCAACAATTCAGGTCAGCCGGTAGGGCGTAATCCGGTACTGGAGGATGATGGCAGTAGGAGGTTCCGTAGGCGTCGGGTCCTACGCATATGTCCTGAAGCTCTTGAAGCCAGCGGTAAAGACCTGGGTTGGGCGGCAGCTAAAGTGCCGACTGGCAAGAGGAAGAGAAGTAAGAAGGGGAAGAAGTCTGATGCGAGGGGGGTACGGGGCCTTGCCAAGCCTCGTGACCCGGTTCAACCAGATAGGAGGCCAGTTTTGACGGTTTTTGGTGACTACGAGTTCACATCAGAACCTGATGATTCCAAGATAGCAACAACAATACGGCTATTAACGTGTGAATGCCTACTAGGACCCATCAGGTCATTCAACATGTTTCCATCAAGGGTGAGGTTAGAAATCCTTTTGAAGTTCTTGCAGCGGTACTCATGGGCTGATGGCGAAGATGTCTGGCGTTGTCTCGATGTCTTCGAGAATATAGCTACAGAAGCTTACACGCGGGTACTGACCGACACGAGGAAATTGTGCTACAGGAAATTTGGAGCAAACAAAGAGTTATGGAAAGATTTTTGTCCACGGTGGTGCCAGAATGTAGATCACTGGAAGGGTCTGTGCGACATTTGGATGAATCCCAAATGGGAGAACTTTTCAAACACCAACCGGGATAACAGAACTAAGGCTGGTCGCCTCGTCAGTCATGTTGGTGGGTCCAGGAGCTCGTACCGGCATAAGAAAAAATTGGTATTATTCTCTCACATTCTTGTAACTAATACCACCTTAGCATTAATAGGCTTTCTAGCATAAGTTGTATTGTCCACTATCTCATAGATACATAATTATATTTCAGATTTCTGAGAAGGGGACTGCCGTTGACTTGAAGGATGTGTTTGATCGAACTCACTTGAAGGAGTCAGAGGCGGGGAAGGAGTACGTCAACACGAGGGCAAAAGACATAGCGGTATACAATTGATTTTTGTCACTATCGGTAGTTGCACATGTAATGAATTGACCATAAATAACGGTACCAACCTTACACGGCTACATTTAGCCAAAGCTTACAGAGTCCAAGTATTAAGAGAACACCCTGTTTACAACTCATTTAAATTAACACCCTGTTTACAACTCATTTAAATTAAGAGAAACCAGTTTCTTTTTAATTACATGTGCAACAACCTGAGTACATATTACACTGACATTGTGATATTTACTTCAAATTTTTGACCTAATGTGACGATCCAATGCAGGAAGATTTCAAATTGTTAAAACAGATTCATGGGAATGAAATGGACGATGAGGCGATGTGGACCTTGGCTGCAAAGGGAGGACAAGAGAGGCAGGTTGTACGGCTTTGGCAATCGGTCAAGAATGTCAAAAGCCAACCGGGAGCTGGAGGCAATGGAGGCGTCCCCATCGGAACCCACCAAAAGCACTGCCACCTCGGCTGAACAATCAAAGAAATCATTCACGCCCGAAGAGGTGGATGACTTAATCAAACGCAACCTAGCTGCTGCACGGAAAGGGTTTGCTGAGGAGTTAGCGGCCTAAGAGATGCGACACCGTACTAAAATGGAACAAAATAAAATACACAATGAATACAGCAGGTCATGTATCGACACGCTCTTCAAAGCAAATGGAATGCAACCGCCTAAATTCCCTGTAAGTCTAATGTCCTGCTATATTATTTATTGAAATATCACTCCTGGTTTATACCTTTGCATGTTTACCATTCTTTTTTTGCATTTGGTTAGGAGAGGCCATATGTCCAGTCTTCTGGTGGTGGTGGGGGCAACAACGAAGGTGCGGGATGTGGACCTTCCGGTATTGTTGGGGGCGATATCGGAGGGGGAGAGGAAATCTGATCCGCTGAATTAATGTTTGGGTTTACTGTAATAAGTTTATAGATTTACAACTGTTATGTAGGATGTGATTAATATTATGTAGGATGTGAACAATATTAAGTTCTGATGTGAACAATATTCAGGTTTGATGTGAACAATTAATTTGGTTGGGAACAATACTACATAGGATGTGAACAATATTATGTAGGATGTAAACAATATTATGTAGGATGTGATTCAAAACTTTTGATGTTGATCAATTTAGTTAGTTGGATATGTATAATTTTTAGTTAACATATGTTGGTCTTTTGAGTTAACTAAATGAAATGCGTACACTGTGGGTACGCAACAAAACCGAAATTAATTCAGAACAACACTGTCACTATTTATATTGGTATTCCGATGTAAATAACTACCATCTCTTTATTTTCCAACCCCACAGAGACCAGTATATTTCAATTTCTTTTACCTCTGTACCTCTCTCTTTATTTTCCAACCCCACAGAGACCAGTATATTTCCAATCCCTCAGCTCTCTCTCTCTGTACCTCTCTCTCGTTCTCTCTCTCTATCTCTGTTGGTATCCGCACTAAATGGGTACCTCTGGCTCTCATCACACTTGCTGAAGTCCCCAGCCGCCAGAAAATGTCAAGAGCAGGTACGTACAATTGAAAATTGTTCTTGTATAATGTAAGCCCTTCCAGTTGGAAGTAAATTTGATCTAATGTCCCCTCTTTCCATTTAAATTGGCACAAATATGGTATTTTTACTGCACATTAGCATATAATAAATATGGTTTTTTTTTCTGCCCAACAAGTGTTTGATGGAATGCCACAAAGGACCTGAATTGGCATAAGGACCTGAATTGGCTACTGTTAACATGTACAAATTGGCATAATTAAGGACCTGAATCGATATATAGCTAAATTTCGTGCTGTAATTGATTTTTAAAATGTAGATGCAATTTTTAAATTAACTAAAACCTCAATGGTACAGGTAAATAGTCCAATGGCCAATAACGATCGTCAATGGATGTACAACAGCAGAACACGACTTGCACCCGCCTTTGTTAAGGGTGTTCAAGAATTTGCGCTAGCGGCATTATCCAAACCCGATGTTGTGACTATCGACGCATGTGGAAGGAAATGTATCGCTTGTCCTTGTAAAAAATGTCAAAACCTCTACAGTAGAGATGTGGAAACCGTGAAGATACACTTTTACAAATCTGGTTTCTGCGCCTTATATGAGGTTTGGTACAAGCACGGCGAGGATGAGAGTACAAATTATATGAATCCCCCATCCCCTCCACCTAATGATCACATAGGAGATATGGTCAGGGCAGCCGCTGGACAAAATTTCGATTGGGATGTTGACCAACCTACCGGAGTAGCAAAAAAAAATTTCGACATGCTAGCCGCATCGCAAACACCTCTTTGGGAAGAGAACTTGACCGGAAATTTGAAATGCGAAAACCACACCATATTGTCGGCGGTCACACAAGCCTTAGCGTTAAAGGCGGAACACCAATTGAGCCAAAAATGCTATGATGGGATGATGAGTCTTATTAAGAGCATGCTTCCTCCTAGTTCGCAAATGCCGGATAATTTCTACCAATCGAAGCGATTGATCGAGGGGTTGGGCATGAAACATGAAAAAATAGACGTATGCCCAAACTTTTGTATGCTTTATTACAACGAAACGAATAAAAATGCAAAACCCGTGCCACAAAAGATTTTTCGTTACCTACCTATCACCCCAAGATTGCAAAGGATGTACTTGACCGAATCAAATGCGAAGGCGATGACATGGCACAAGGAGGGAAAGCGTGAGAAACCCGGGGTTATGGTGCACCCTTTGGATGGTGTGGCTTGGAAGCATTTTGCGTCCAAGTATCCGGATTTCGTAAAAGAGGTGAGAAATGTAATTTTGGGTTTAACGACAGATGGATTCATGCCTTTCAACTCGAGTGCATCTCCATATTCATGTTGGCCGGTGTTTGTCTTTCCCTATAACCTACCACCTGGTATGTTGATGAAAGAAGATACCATGTTTCTCGCGCTTGTCATCCCCGGACCAAAGCATCCGGGTCGGGACATTGACATTCTTCTCGAACCTTTAATTGACGAGTTGAATAAATTGTGGTCGATTGGAGAAATGACATGGGATGAATCTAGAAAAGAGAATTTCAATATGCATGCATCACTTATTTGGACGGTGAGTGATTATCCCGCTTATGAGATGCTATGTGGGTGGGGTACACATGGACGGTTGGGGTGTTATTATTGCCAAGGTGCAACGAAGGCCTTTCGACTAGTGCATGGTGGGAAAGCATGTTGGTTCGACTGTCATAGATGTTTCTTGCCTCCGGGTCACCCATTTCGTCGAGATAAGAAGAATTTCATAAAAGGAAGAGCCGAGTTTGGTGGGCCACCGCCCAAAAAAACGGGCCATGAGCTGCTCGAGGAAGTGAGCAAACTAGATGAGATCGTATGAGGTAAAACCAAGAAATTAAACCAGATTCCAGGTTATGCCGATACCCACCATTGGCAAAAGAAGAGTATATTTTGGAGGTTACCTTATTGGAAAGACAATCTTTTACCTCACAATATTGACATTATGCATTTGGAGAAGAATTTCGCGGATAATTTAATTTACACGCTCTTAAACATATGTGGCAAAACCAAGGATAATGAAAAATCAAGGAAAGATTTGGCTCTCCTTTGTGATCGTGACAATCAACACCTAACCCTAGACCCTCGAAGACCGGGAAAAATGCGTAAACCAAACTCTCCCTTCGCACTAACTCTTGACCAAAAGCGGAAGGTTTTGACATGGCTCAAGGAGATAGTAAAGTTTCCCGATGGCTACGCATCGAATTGGTCAAGGTGTGTTAACCTCACAACAAACACCCTAATTGGACTAAAGAGCCATGATTTGCATGTGTTCATGGAGCGTCTACTTCCCGTCGCATTTCGAGACTTTGTCCCCGATGAAGTATGGGATGTTCTATGTGAGATTTCGAGTTTCTTTAGAGAGATATGTGCCAAGGAGCTATTACCATCCCGTATCGACCAATTAGAAAAGGATATTGTTGTCACACTTTGCAAGATGGAAAAAAATTTCCCGCCAAGCTTCTTCGATTCAATGGAGCATCTTGTGGTGCATGTAGCACACGAGGCTAGAATGGGTGGGCCAGTCAGTTCTCGATGGATGTACCCATGTGAAAGGTTTGTCGTTCTTCCTCGAATTTTTGGTAATTACGTAATAAAACACTTCGCATATAATTTGAATGTCATGTTGAACCAATAATAGTATATCTACCTAACTACTCGTACAACTCTTGACATTATAGGCGTAACAAAGAACAAAGGATGAGAGTGACGAACAAGGCACGTGTTGAGGGTTCAATCGTCGAGGCTACAATTGTCAAAGAGATTTCAACCTTTTGCACGCATTATTTTCAAGAAAAACCAAGAAATGGCCAACAACGAGTTACAAATAGTAACCCTCCGCAAAGAGGACTATCGATATTTGATAATCCGGGTCGTTCCCTTGGGAAGGAAAATCGCATTGTTCTCGACGACAAGAACCACAAAGCAGCCCACTACTATGTCCTTCACAACTGTCCCGAGATCCGTGACAAGTATGAAAGGTACAATCTTACTTATTGGTTATAATCATGATTAAAAAAACAACCAATGACCAAAACCGGTGTCATAATCATGTTAAAAGCATGTAGTCCTGTCCAAGGGACATTTACACACATATTTAAATTTTTCCTACTCTTTTTTATTTTTTTTGGCTTAGAGTTTGACTAATGCCTACGGTTTTGACAATTCTGGACAGCTGACTTTTAGAAAATTATTATCAACAATTGGCTTAACCATAATTTTAGTTCTTTATATAAAAATGATGGTCACATCATGTACCGTATGCCCAAAAAAAAAAAAAATTAAGGTCATTAGCTATGTGAAATTCAGGGATATTTGAGGGGCAGTTCATATTCCAGAAAACAGTACATGGAAAATTCAGAGATTTTTTTTCTCAGCTGGGATTCAAAAATCGATTTAAAATCACCAAAATTCCTATAAATGGAAAATTTAGTATAGCGATGCTTAGCATGTAATGCTTTTTATATTTGCACAATCTTGGGAAATTTCAAGACTTCCATGCTGCTCAAAACTATCAAAATCTTATTTTTGTAAGTGCTGGAATTTGTAGGGAGTTCGATACATGCATGCTTAATAGTGGCACAAGAATGCAAGATTTGGACAAAGTTCGTCAAGAGAGTTACGGAGATTGGTTACGAACAAAGGTTCTTGATGATGATGATTGTGATAAATACATCCGAAAGGCCGGACTCAAGCCATCCAAAATCGCAAACTGCTACGAAGTGTACGACATCAACGGGTATCGATTTCACACCGAAAATTATGAGCAAACCAAGGTAACAAAAAGTAGCGATGTTTGCATCAAAGGAGAGTGGGATGAAAATGGTGACCAACACGACTACTATGGAATTCTCCAAGAAATAATTGAGCTAAATTATGATGGAGGCAACAAGGTTGCTCTTTTTAGGTGCATTTGGTTTGACATAACAAACGGGGTACAAAAGGACAAAAAATATGGAATTGTCGAGGTTAAACACACTTCTCGGTTAAAAGGTTTTGAGCCTTATGTATTGGCATGTCAAGCGAGTCAAGTGGTCTACATTCCTTATGCATCCGATACTCGTGACCGACGACCATGGTGGGTGGCAATGAAAACAAGCCCGAAAGGGAAGTTTCGTGTCGAGGATAACTCCGATGAAAACCTAGAATTTTACCAAGAGGAAAGGACGGATAATCCGGTATTGGACCCAAATGAGGAGGGCTTCAATTAGGATAATGTGGTAATTCGAGAAAACGATTTCGAACTAGTAGACAATACGATGGAGACTTCAAATGCACCACAAACAGTGGAGGATAACCCCATAGATGAAGGAGATGAAGGTTACGACACGGAACAAGAGTATGACATGCGTGAAGTTGAGGAAGCACTTGGTTGGGTTAACATCGACGATGAATCCGATGATGAGGGTTTCTAATTGGTAATTTGGTGAATTGTTTTGTATCTCAATTAATTTGTAAGGTTTATTCTTATACCAAAATCTAAAGATCCTTCAAAGTTCCCGAATTATTTGTGTATCTCGTTTACTCTTCAATATACTGCTGTAATTCTTATTGCTGTGATTTACAAAATATATTCAACTTGAAGGGAGATCAAACAAATACAGGAAAGGCTTTGCCCAGGAATTCAAAACTTATAGCATGCGTAGGCGCATGCAATTAATAGTTTCGACAATCCAGATTAATAACATGGGTAGTGTAGGACTTCTTACATGGACCTTTAGAATAAAATAATAAAAAAAACAACATCAAAACCTGTTACATGGGCGTACCCTTGCAACTGTTTAGTCTCAATTCCGTAGATTAATAACATGGGTAGTGTAGAACTTCTTACATGGACCTTTAGAATAAAATAATAAAAAAAGCAACATCAAAACCTGTTACATGGGCGTACCCTTGCAACTGTTTAGTCTCAATTCCGTAGATTAATAACATGGGTAGTGTAGAACTTCTTACATGGACCTTTAGAATAAAATAATAAAAAAAGCAACATCAAAACCTGTTACATGGGCGTACCCTTGCAACTGTTTCGTCTCAATTCTGTAGACTTATTACAAGGGCATGGGATGAGGTTTTAGCATGGACCTTCATTAAAATATACTATCTGTCATCCCTGGCGGGTCATGGGTCAACAATTATTAGTTACATGGGCAGATAAGAGATAATTACAAGGGTAAACATCAGATTTGTTACATGCGTTACTTTTTACATGGAATACCCTTGTAACAAGTTTTAGTGTGTCAGAATCACCATTTCTTTTGCATGGGCTCTTCACACCCTTGTAACAAGTAAGTGCTGCCCATGTAATAAGTCAAGATTCTAGTAGTGATAGCGTTAGTAGTTTTTATGATCAAAAAACGCTATAGCGCGCAAACTGTCACCGGGAATCATGCCCGGTAGCTATATTTTGCACTCATTCTTGTTTTATGTCGATGCAGAATTTTTGTGAATTTTGTTTTCCTGTGTTTTTTTAATAGAAAAATTTATTATTCACGCATTTAACATCAAACGTCGCTGGAAAATCCTCAAAATTTTGTTTTTCTGATGACTTTTTTAAAGGCCATCAAATTGTGTGCAGTTTCCTTCTTTTTTTCAATTTTTCAACCATTTAATTCTGATCATTACATTCTTATATTTTTTTCTTCTAATAGTAAACCCTCCACTCCACTTGTAACAAGTCTGCAGAGCACAGCTGAATCCCGGTTGTCAGTTCTGTTGATGTAATAAATTTAAGCTCTGTTGCAATTTTTTTTTCTTTTTCTGGCAAAAATGTATTTGAGCTTTATATTCTATTTATGAGCTGGGAACTAACTATATGAAAACGGCAGAAAAGAATAAAAAAATCAAACATCGTGCTAGCTTCTTATTGGTTCTGGAAATTAAACAAAGAATCATTGCTTTACTTATTCAAACACAGAATCCAACTAATTTCTTTTTTCTCATCCTTATAAATAGATAGACCGAGAAAGAGAACAGATCAGTCACTCCGAGGAGGCATTTTCAAATTTGGTAGAGATGAGGGGTGAAGTTGTAACTCTTTCTCTCTTCCTCTCTCTTCTTCTCTTACCAAGTTGCTATTCACTGCCCTTGTGCACGGACTCAAGTACGCTCTTTCTCTGAAACCTATTGCAAATTTGCAATGTTTGTTTAGTTGCAAATTTATATAAATTTTTAGTTCCTATGTCGTTCATTTATTGCTTGACATATATATATATATATATACAGCTTCGCCGATAACTAGGAATACTACTCTTGCCTTCTGTGGCTACAGTGGGCCAACCTGTTGCAAAGCCACCGATGACTCGGCTATCCACGCCAAATTCACGGCAATGAAAATCACCGATGCGTCATGTGCTTCGATTATCAAATCAATTCTTTGCGCAGTACGTAATTACGTATTAACTCTTTACTAGAATTTTCTGAAATATCAGGGAATAACGACCTATTATTTTTCAAAAAATACATATATGGACATCTATATGATATTCCTTCGACAGCTTCTATTCTAGTTTTTTTTCAGAGAAATGGCAGTTTGCATATCTTTCATTTTTGTTATCACTTTCTCATCTTTTTCGGTATATCCGTTTTGTTCTTATACATTGATGCTTCATTAGAAATTAAGAATAGTCAATATTTAAAGATGAGGGTTCAAATACCTCTATTTTTCATGTCTCCACCATGCCTTCATTTTTAAAAACTTTAATAACGCAAAATTTAAAACTTAAAAGTCAAAATAAAACTGTTAGATATGATCTACATCATTTTATCTATGCACTTGTAAAAATTATGACATTTTAATTTTGTTTTGGTTGTCATCAATAACTTGTAAAAAAATGTACTAATTTGGATAATTCTTAGATGTTGATTTTTCAAGTTATTGATTCACATAAAAACAAAATCAAAATATGATAATTTTTTATAAGCACATAGATAAAATGATGTAGATCATATCCAATGGTTTTATTTTGACTTTTAAGTTTTAAATTTTGAGTTATTAAAGTTTTTAAAAATTGAGACATGGTGGAGGCACAAAAAATGGAGACATTTGAAACCTCCTCATATTTAAAATACATATATATATATATATATATATATATATATATAGAGTATGGCTAATTTGCTTCCGGAAGCATTTCGGCCGAGGTGCTTACGGGGGCATATCTTGCAATTTGATGTTCAAACAACAAATTCAAACCGTTAGATATTCAATCTATATTAAAATCTACTTGGAGACCAAATTTTATATTTTTTGGAATTTTTTTACTATTTTTTAAGCTGGTTTGAAAACTGCTGTTTTCAATGCTTCATAAATTTAATAAAAACAACGGTTTTCAAACCAGCTTAAAAAATAGTAAAAAAATTTCAAAAAATGTAAAATTTGGTCTCCAAGTAGATTTTAATATAGATTGAACATCTAACGGTTTGAATTTGTTGTTTGAACATCAAATTGCAAGATATGCCCCCGTAAGCACCTCGCCGAAATGCTGCCGGCAGCAACTTAGCCGCTCCCTATATATATATATAGGAAATGGCTAGCATGCTATGCGTAGCATAGAGGGTCTCCGTGCTACGGCTCAATATTTGAATTTTCAAAATCTTAATGGTCGATCTGAACCGTTCAACATGATCTCCATATGAATATGTACTTGCAAACCAAATTTTATATTTTTTAGAATTTTTTTACTATTTTTTTAGATAGGTAGAAAATCACTTGATCTGAAAATTCTATACCATTCATATCAAGTGATTTTCTACCTATCTAAAAAAATAGTAAAAAATTCTAAAAAATGAAAAATTTGGTTTGCAAATACATATTCGTATGGAGATCATGTTGAACGGTTCAGATCGACCGTTAGGATTTTGGAAACTCAAATATTGAGCCGTAGCACGGAGGCCCTCTATGCTACGCGTAGCACCGTAGCCAATTCCTATATATATATATATATAGAGTCCGACTAGGCTACTCCATGGAGTAAAACGACTTGGTACTCCACGCCATATCTTCATTTTCAAAGTTCAAATAGTCGATTCGAACCTTCCAACATGTTCTCCATATTGAAATGTGCTTGGAGACCAAATTTTACATTTTTTGGAATTTTTTTACTATTTATTAAGCCACTTTGAAAATCTGAAAATCCTTATGAACAGTAAAAAACAGTAAAAATTTCTGGACCGCCGGATCAGTGATTTTCAAAGTGGCTTAATAAATAGTAAAAAAAATCCAAAAAATATAAAATTTGGTCACCAAGCACATATCAATATGGAGAACAACTTGAGCGGTTCGGATCGGTCGTTTGGATTTTCAAATTGAAAATAATGAGGCGTGGAGCACCAAGTCGTTTTACACCATGGCTTAGCTAAGCCCAGCACTATATATATATATATAAATGATTCACAAATTAACTATTGGTCATCACATATGTATTAGTTTCTTGCATTTTCCAAATTTTTTTCTACATAAACATCTTTGAGTGATAACCACCGGCCACCGGGTGATGAGTAGATGTTCAGGTATCTAAAATAATTTAAATTATTTTAAGATTATTAGGAAACTGGAAACTGGAAACTTGTGCCATCTAATTATATCCATCTTAGAAAAAAAACAAATCACACAACCAATTTGGCTCTTGCATTGCAGAAATGCAACCCATATTCCGGTGAACTATACACTGTAGACACTACACCGCGCAAAACCCCCATCCTGTGCAACAACAAGAGAAGTGACTTTTGCGCCACAACATGGGGCGCATGCAAAAATGTCGCCATCGCAAACAATCCCTTCACGGGTTCCTCCTCACCGACCAAACTCTCAGACTCATTTCACTCGTCAGTAGACTTCTGCAAGTCAGCTGGTGGCCCTGTAACAAAGCAAACTGTCTGTTTCAATGGCCTCTCCGCCACATTTCCACCGACCAAACCAACTTCATCACCTGAAGGAATTTGTATTGAAAAACTTGACAACGGTTCATTCCTCAACATGGTACCCCATCCCGATGGCTCAGACCGGATTTTCTTATTTACTCTGGCCGGAAAGATATTCTTGGCTGAGGTGCCAAACCATGGTTCTAAGAAGACGCTAAAATATAATGCTTCGAAACCATTTCTTGACCTAACGGACCGAGTACTCTTTGATAGGGATTTTGGTTTGCAAGATGTTGCATTCCATCCAAATTTCAAGAAGAATGGGCGGTTTTTTGTGTCATACAATTGTGATAGCACAATAACACCAAACTGTCTGGGGAAGTGCTCATGTAATCCAGAGACAGGCTGTGATCCATCAGTTATTGGCATCATTAATGGTACAGCACCGTGCCACTTTCAGGAGGTTGTTGCTGAGTATACTGTCAATGGAACCTCATCTTCTCCTGTCACGGTAAGTCGTTTCTTTCTTATTTATTACTAAATCAGAATAATATTAGGTTAACCAATGGAATCGGGTGAACTAATTGATTATTTGCCAGAAGTCAGCATGACTTGTCTGTACAGTAAGCACTGACGGACAATCTTAACTTTTTCTCTCTTTTTTTTCTCTTTCTAATTTTAGGCAACAATTGCCAGTAAAATTGAAGTGCGAAGGATATTCACCATGGGTCTTCCGTACAGAGACCAACATGCAGGTGAAATATTTTTCGGTCCGAAAGACGGTTATCTATATCTAACGCTCGGACATGGCGGGAACGTTACCCATGAAGATCCATGGAACTTTGGTCAGAAGAAAAAATCACTGCTGGGGAAAGTTCTCAGATTGGATATAAACCATTTTCCGAGTAAGTACGCATGGAAAAAGGATTTGCATTTTTGTTTATTCTTTTCCTTTTTGAAAGAATTTATTTTTGTTCTTCTTGTTCTTATTTTCTTTTTCTGGTTTACTTATAGGCTTATAGAAACCAATTGAAAATGGTCTTCACTCTTGATTGAAATATGTGAAGGCCAACTAAAACAAGCATGAATCGAATTGGAAATTCCAACAAGAAAAACAAATTAATCTGAAAAAAAAATAAAAAAATAAACCTATGTTCAAGCAATAGTTCATGACCTATTAGTAATTCTGCTCCGTTGATTTTTTATTTATCAGCTCCAGCTGAGATTGTCAGGCTTGGATTGTGGGGAAATTATACCATTCCTTGTGATAACCCGTATATTAAAGACAACGAATTGAAGCCTGAGATTTGGGCCTTGGGCTTTAGAAATCCATGGCGGTGCAGCTTTGATTCGAAAAGGCCATCTTACTTATTTTGTGGTGAGACAGGACAGGTACTTTGCTTCCCATAATCTCAAATGCAAATTGATATAAGATAAATTAACACATAAAATTCTACATTATTGAAATTATAGGAAATTAATGTTGTGGATGATCCATTTTATTCTCTCCACAATGCCTTTGGTTGACTTGTTACTAATATCTAATATTTTTGGTTTATTTGCTTCTATTTTTAATGGTTAGGATCGTGCCAATGCTTCGTCTACGTTTGACAAGGTGAGTCTGGTCACAAAGAACGGCAACTATGGCTCGAGAGTCTATGATGGCTTTGATTTGTTCTTCCCGAGCTACGCACCCGGGGGTAGTACACCACCTGGCTCGATAAATCCAATCTTCCCTATATTAGGCTATCACCACGGAGAGACACAGAATCCATCCTATGCTGCACTTGTTGCTGGATACGTCTACCGGGCAAAAACCGATCCATGCTTGTCCAGAAGGTACAAATATTCATAGAAATATGACATCAGTGTAGTTTACCTACATACCATACTAGAATGGAACATTTTTTTTTAAAATCAAATCAGACAAAGAGAACTCAAAGAAAAATGATTAAATAACATGAGCTCAAGCACCTGTTCTTGAGCTCAACATGATGATAAAGTGAAAAGGCAACGTCAGTATACACTACACACCACAACATTACAATAGCAAATTTACCAGATTCAAGTAATCCGTGATACGGCTAACATGTTTCATCTATGTCCTTGTATTCACCATTTTTTTTTTTGTTATTTTTCAGGTTCATATATGCCGACATATTGGGAGCTGATATGTGGGCTGCTGCAGAAACCCCATACATGAGCGGCAATTTCACCACGCAGAAAGTTAACTTCACCTGCTCCAAGACGACACCTATCCCTTGCAGTTTTGTCGGCTCAACAAGCATTCCTAAGCTTGCTTTTATATTAGCAATTGGCCCGGACAACAACAAAGATCTGTTTTATATAACTCAAACAGGAGTTTACAGGATTGTTCGATCAGTCCATTGCGGTTTCAAATGCAATAAATCGTGATTTTGTGTATCTCTCTCCAGCATCAATACCTGCGCTACCTTGAAGTAATTACCCAGCCCCCAATTCTATACATGCCTCAAGTTTGGATTAGTGTTGGGTTTAGCTGAGAGTTCTCATCTTCTGGTGGAGTATTGCTACTGAATTTCATTTCCATTTACTTGTTTATGCTGTCTTTGATTATCTTTCCTTGTGTGTGGCTTTTCTGTGATGTTATGGGATTTGTATGAATTCATTTCTCTAGTTATGTTGTTGTGCACTGTACTATGTAATTGTTTGCCTGTGGGTATATACATATTTTAATTTCGTTTTGTTTCAATTTGGTTGATGATACTCCCAAGTGTTTGTATCATTGTAGTACTAGGTTTTCATAATATAGTTTAAAAATATTTCTATCTCTTTGCCTGATCAGGGTAATATAACAAATTCAATATATACAAACAAAGAGCATTCTTAACCTAATTGGCACTTGAGAATTAAAGCAACACAGACATCTTGAGTTTGATAGTTTCTACTTGGGTAAATCGAGACTACCTAAACCTTTTCTTTTCAAACTAGCGCAAATATATGCCAAATCATCTTTTATTTTATCAGTACAACAGCAATTCTGTTATTTTATTAGTACGACAGCAGATTCAAATTCCTTAGCGAGTTATATGGCAGATCTATTGTAAATTCGGTAGGTACAGAAGTTCAACTCGGTTATCACTCATCTTTTCTTTTTCCTTTTTAAAATAAAGATGGAGCTCCGTCGCCTCCCCTCCCTTCTAGGAGTGCGTATCCTCCGAGATATCTCAACTTTTGCATGACCGACGTGTCCGGTGCCTATTCGGGGACATAGTAACATATGAATAATTCGGGTTCGGTTCGGCAGGGTCAAAAATTCGTGATTCGGGAATAATTCGGATATAATTCGAAAATGATTCGGAATTACAATACGAGACCTCAGTGCATATTTAATTATTTACTGATGATTTACTATACTAGGTAGTGCTTGTAGTTGCCACAGAAGATCAACAATATTCAAAAAATTGAGTAAATGGGAAATTGAGTCTTGTCACGTGGCTGGCTGCATGGGCCTTGGAGCAAATGAGAGCAAGACACGTGGGTGAGCAGGGGTGGTTGGGACAATTTTCAAAACAAAAATTTATACTGTGCAAGAAATTCAAGTTTTTTTCCGAAAAAAAAGTGAAAAAAACTCGTATTATTCGTAAAATTCGTTAAATTCGCGTTTTATTTGGTCAAAGGTTCGGTCAACGAATAATACGCCATTCGGTTCGGAAACACCCCAAAAACGTTTTATTCGCGAATTAAACGCGAATAAAACGCGAGTATTGTTACTATGTTCGGGGATAGTGCAAGGGGGCAGTATTATTTGTGCTTTGAGATCCGTGCATAACTATTTGAATGGTTGTGATTTTCCAGAAAAATACGCAAAAGTTGAGATATCTCAGAGGATGTGAATTCCCCTTCTAGTGCTAGATATAATATTAATAAGAAGGACAATTTGGTAATTTTACATTGAATTTTAAAATTTTAAAATTAAAATTAAAAAATAAATTTATAAATATTCTTTTGGACATATAAATAATCTCACAATTAAATTTCATGCAATTTAAAGTATTTTATTTATGATGAATCAAGGATTATTTCTTTCAAACCGTTAATTTCAGTTATTCTCATTATACGTGGATACAGGGGCGGATGCAAGATTTTGATCAGGGTAGGGCAATAAATTATTGAATCGGATTTAAATAGATAATCGGGTCCAAACCCATTAGATATCGGATATTAGATAAAGCATAATAACAAAAACAACAAAAATAGTATTATAACACAATCTACTCCATAAAATTTAGATAATCAACTACAGGGTAGGGCAATATCAATTTCCAGGGTAGGGCAAAGGTCCAAAACTCAATCTTTGTAAATCAGTTTTGGATTTTCAGGGTAGGGCAGTTGCCCTACCCTGCGCTACAGTAGATCCGCCCTGCGTGGATAATATAAATAATACTTCTGATGTTAGATGTTGTGGACCACTACTTCTCTAATATTAAATTTCAAATAATAAAATTTAAATTTAAATTTGCAGTATCGACTGATTGGTATTATTATTGATATATAGTACCATTGACTCACTCTAAAATCATATTATATAGAAGTGGAGACAATTATAAAAAATAAAAAAAACTGTAATCAACTATCTAAACGATATGGCTAGCATCATCCATTTAATTTTATAATTTAGAAAACCAAGTTGTATTAAAATAGGTACTTCAAGGAAGTGGCTAATAAATGTACCAACATTTTATGCAGAAGAAAAAAATATTTTTTTCTCAGAAAAATAAAAGTTCGACTGATTCACATCTATATATAGAAAATAGCATTTTCCAGAAGCAATAATTGTACGACTAATTAAACTATGTGGTATTTCGCTGGATTGAAATTTTTTAAAGAAATGAATTCAATGTTTCCTTTTCTTTTTTTGGGCAATTTCTTGTGGTCCAAGCGTTCAATAATTTGTAATGTTATTGGTGGCCACTGGCCCACCTTTGTTGTTTGACTTTTTTAAAGTAGTCAAATCATAATTTCTGTTAAATGAGTAGAGGGAGGTTCTTAATTTCTTATCTGATTTTTAATTAAACAACTTTGTGACACGTCACGCATGACCTCTATGTATGCGTAATTGAAGGCCAACCTTTTCTGTTATATTTTCAGTAGAGGTGCTACTTTTACCCGATTACCTGGATCTGATTCGGAACCGAATTGGATCTGAACCGGAACCGACCTGGATCCGATTAATTTTGATAGGATATGGTTTAAAAAATATCACCGGTTAAATTATGGGTACGATTACAAAATTAATAATTTAATATCCAATCTGGATCCGAACCGGAACCGATACTGTAATGGATAGGATATGGGTTTGATTTAGTTATCCGATCCATAACCGAACCCGACTCGATATCCGTATAAATACCCAATAAAATAATAATACCATTTCTTTATAATTATTTAATATAAACACATATATTAATAATTATGAAAAGACAATCATTTGTAGTATGTTTTAATTTTTTGATGAAATTTATTGCTCTTTTCGCATATATTATTGAAATCAAATGTCATGTTCACCTTTTGCCTATAAATTTTTGAAACTAATTAATTCCTTTCTTGATCTCTTTATCTACCATGTATCTGCTTTCTGCATGAATTATTGAAATTTATTGCTCTCTTCGCTGATTGAAACAAATTGATATTAATATTTTATTCCTGAATTTTGGAACCATATAATGAAATCACCATCTCCAATATTTTACTTTCTAAAATTATCTCATCTTCAAAGATTTTAATTTATATTATAATGATATTTTATGTGAGATGTTTAAGAAATTATAATTATATTTAAACGTAAAGTGTTTCTCAAATGCTTGTGAGTTGCGACATGTACCCACTCCGGATCCGGACTCGATAAACAAGTTATGGGTGTATATCTACCCGGAACCGAAAGACTGGACCCAAAATATCTACGGGTAGATAGGTATCCGAATCCGGACCCGACCCGATTTGAAACAAATTAGTATATGAATCGAAATTCAAACCCGGACACTTTTAGAGTACGGATCCAAATATAATAGTATATGGACCCTACCCGACCCAATAGCACCTCTAATTTTTAGCTCCAAAAACATCTGAACACAAATTTATAGCAACGATGGTGAGAGGTTCTATTTTCATTAGCTGTGAAATAACAGCGCGATATTTATTAATTTTACCCAAATTCCATACAGAATTATGTTAAGGTAAAAAAATGAGTATGACAGCAGAATAAAATTTATAAGAGAACTTAAATTTGAACCTAGAAAAAAAAGAGTTAAGAAAATAATCTTAGACGATTTTAATTAAGCCTTTCTTTTAGAAAATAATCTTAGCTTGAATTTTTCTTTTGTTAGAATTGGAAGATTTCACTAGTGGAGAATGTCAAAAACAGACATCAGGAACGGATCTACGCGCGATACTGATCCGGGCGTTACTGATAGTACTACTAATCAGGATCGGTCAGATAACCGTAATCTATATCTTCATTTCTTTTGTTACATGCACAACGGTCCACGCTAAGAACTCATATCTTCGTTTTTAAAGTTTAAACAGTCGATTTAAACTGTTCAACATTCTCTTTATATTAAAATGTACTTGCATAAATCAAATTTCATATTTTTTTAGAATATTTTTACTATTATTTAGATAGATATAAAAGCATTTGATTTGAAAATTCTGAACCATCCAAAATTAATGATTTTCTATCTATCTAAAAATATAGTAAAAAAATTCTAAAAAATATAAAATTTGATTTACATATACCTCTTTTTATATGGGTATCATGTATAACGTGCTCGGGTCAACTATCTAAACTTTCAAACAAACATATGAATATATAATATGCAACATAGCCTCACTCTTTAATTTATGCAAAAGATATCTGAAAAGAAATACAAGCCAGAATTAACGAGAAGTAGTGTTCTTGTGGATCGTGATATCTTGTGCTCGTTTTCTTAATTACCAATTCTTATGAGTTATGAGAGGGCATGTTTATCGAATCTCAAATGAAAATAAATATTAATGGAGTTCGGAAGTCATATATCTAATCACTTGTCGGTACAGCGGAGACGAGCTCAAGCCTCAAGGGATCAACCAACTATATTTTGCACTCATTCCATGGGATGCTGAGACCTGTTTTATGTCCATGCAGAATTTTTGTGAATTTTATTTTCCTGTGTTTTTTTAATAGAAAAATTTATTATTCACGCATTTAACATCAAACGGCGCTGGAAAATCCTCAAAAAAAATTTGTTTTTCTTGTGACTTTTTAAAGGCCAACAAATTGTGTGCAGTTTCCTTCTTTGTCAGGGGCGGACTCAGAGTATTTCGGGGGGTAGCTGCCCTCCTCAATTTTGAGTTTCAGTGGAGATTTATCCGTTCTGACCGGCTTTACTTCCTCTGGAATTTTTTTTGCCCCCCTCCTGGACGTTTGATTTGTAATTCGGGTTAAATTTAGGGTTAAAATTGAAATAAATTTGTTCAATTTTAATTGGTAATTAGAATTATAAGTCAAAAAAATCAGAAATTACAAGTCAGAGCATTGAAAAGTATACGTTAAAACATTGTTTTTTTTATCGAATACCCAATTGGTTAATGAATTTAAACCCGATTATTTATTTAAATCCGATTCGATATTTTTTTGCCTCCCCTGACGAAAATCCTGGGTCCGCCCATGCTTCTTTTTTTCAAGTTTTCAACCAGTTATTACTAATGACATGTCAATGGGAAAAATAATTATATCTTCCTGTTTTTACACTTATCTCTTCCATAAGTGTATCATCTTTTCATTTTTGTAAAATTTCTAATGTTAGGTTAAAGATTAATTCTGATCATTACATTCTTATATTTTTTTTTCTTCTAATAGTAAACCCTCCACTCCACTTGTAACAAGTCTGCAGAGCACAGCCGAATTTCGGGAATTCACATCACCTCAGGTTACCTGATTGAAGACAATTACGATCGGAAGTTCTTTTAACATGGCACGAATCTCAAAACAGACCTCCTACCGTCTCTATAGGCACCGGATTGAGTTTGGCCCAGATAGAATTAATCTGGGCCGTCTGTTTCAATTTGCTTGAGTCAGGTACCTGGGAGGATACGGAACCGAATCCCGGTTGTCAGTTAGTTCTGTTAGAGGTTTTATCTGAGCAAATGTTGACGTAATAAATTTAAGCTCAGTTGCAATTTTTTTTTCTTTTTCTGGCAAAAATGTACTTGAGCTTTATATGCTATTTATGAGCTGGGAACCAACTATTTGAAAACGACAGAAAAGAATAAAAAAAATCAAACATCGTGCTAGCTTCTTATTGGTTCTGGAAATTAAACAAAGAATCATTGCTTTACTATTCAAACACAGAATCCAACTAGTTTCCTTTTTCTCATCCTTATAAATAGATAGACAGACCGAGAAAGAGAACAGAACAGTCACTCCGAGGAGGCATTTTCAAATTTGGTAGAGATGAGGGGTGAAGTTGCAACTCTTTTTCTCTTCCTCTCTCTTCTTCTCTTACCAAGTTGCTATTCACTGCCCTTATGCACGGACTCAAGTACGCTCTTTCTCTGAAACCTATTGCAATGTTTGTTTAGTTGCAAATTTATATAAATTTTTAGTTCCTATGTCGTTCATTTATTGCTTGACATGCATATATATACAGCTTCGCCGATAACGAGGAATACTACTCTTGCCTTCTGTGGCTACAGTGGGCCAACCTGTTGCAATGCCACCGATGACTCGGCTATCCACGCCAAATTCACGGCAATGAACATCACCGATGCGTCATGTGCTTCGATTGTCAAATCAATTCTTTGCACAGTACGTATTAACTCTCTTTTTTTTCAGAAAAATGGCAGTTTGCATTTCTTTCATTTTTGTTATCACTTTCTCATCTTTTTCTGTATATCCGTTTTGTTCTTATACATTGATGCTTCATTAGAAATTAAGAATAGTCAATATTTAAAATACATATATATATATATAAATGATTCACAAATTAACTATTGGTCATCACATAAGTATTAGTTTCTTGCATTTTCCAAATTTTTTTCTACATAAATGACTCAAACATCTTTGAGTGATGACCACCGGCCACCGGGTGATGAGTAGATGTTCAGGTATCTAAAATAATTTAAATTATTTTAAGATTATTAGGAAACTGGAAACTTGTGCCATCTAATTATATCCATCTTAGAAAAAAACAAATCACACAACCAATTTGGCTCTTGCATTGCAGAAATGCAACCCATATTCCGGTGAACTATACACTGTAGACACTACACCGCGCACAACCCCCATCCTGTGCAACAACAAGACAAGTGACTTTTGCGCCACGACATGGGGCGCATGCAAAGATGTCGCCATCGCAAACAATCCCATCACAGGTTCCTCCTCACCGACCAAACTCTCAGACTCATTTCACTCGTCAGCAGACTTCTGCAAGTCAGCTGGTGGCCCTGTAACAAACCAAACTGTCTGTTTCAATGGCCTCTCCGCCACATTTCCACCGACCAAACCAACTTCATCACCTGAAGGAATTTGTATTGAAAAACTTGACAACGGTTCATTCATCAACATGGTACCCCATCCCGATGGCTCAGACCGGATTTTCTTATTTACCCAGGCCGGAAAGATATTCTTGGCTGAGGTGCCAAACCATGGTTCTAAGAAGACGCTAAAATATAATGCTTCGAAACCATTTCTTGACCTGACGGACCGAGTACTCTTTAATAGGGATTTTGGTTTGCAAGATGTTGCATTCCATCCAAATTTCAAGAAGAATGGGCGGTTTTTTGTGTCATACAATTGTGATAGCACAACAACACCAAACTGTCTGGGGAAGTGCTCATGTAATCCAGAGACAGGCTGTGATCCATCAGTTATTGGCATCATTAATGGTACAGCACCGTGCCAGTTTCAGGAGGTTGTTGCTGAGTATACTGTCAATGGAACCTCATCTTCTCCTGCCACGGTAAGTCGTTTCTTTCTTATTTATTACTAAATCAGAATAATATTAGGTTAACCAATGGAACCGGGTGAACTAATTGATTATTTGGCAGAAGTTAGCATGACTTGTCTATACAGTAAGCACTGACGGAGAATCTTAACTTTTTCTCTCTTTTTTTTTCTCTTTCTAATTTTAGGCGACAATTGCCAGTAAAATTGAAGTGCGAAGGATATTCACCATGGGTCTTCCATACAGAGACCAACATGCAGGTGAAATATTTTTCGGTCCGAAAGACGGTTATCTATATCTAACGGTCGGACAAGGCGGGAACGTTACCCATGGAGATCCATGGAACTTTGCTCAGAAGAAAAAATCACTGCTGGGGAAAGTTCTTAGATTGGATATAAACCATTTTCCGAGTAAGTACGCATGGAAAAAGGATTTGCATTTTTGTTTATTCTTTTCCTTTTTGAAAGAATTTATTTTTGTTCTTCTTGTTCTTATTTTCTTTTTCTGGTTTACTTGTAGGCTTATAGAAACCAATTGAAAATGGTCTTCACTCTTGATTGAAATATGTGAAGGCCAACTAAAACAAGCATGAATCGAATTGGAAATTCCAACAAGAAAAACAAATTAATCTGAAAAAAAAAATAAAAAAAATAAACCTATGTTCAAGCAATAGTTCATGACCTATTAGTAATTCTACTCCGTTGATTTTTTTATTTATCAGCTCCAGCTGAGATTGTGAGCCTTGGATTGTGGGGAAATTATACCATTCCTAGTGATAACCCGTATACTACTGACACCGAATTGAAGCCTGAGATTTGGGCCTTGGGCTTTAGAAATCCATGGCGGTGCAGCTTTGATTCGGAAAGGCCATCTTACTTATTTTGTGGTGAGACAGGACAGGTACTTTGCTTCACATAAGATAAATTAACACATAAAATTCTACATTATTGAAATTATGGGAAATTAATGGTGTGGATAATCCATTTCATTCCCTCAACAATGCCTTTGGTTGACTTGTGACTAACATCTAATATTTTTGGTTTATTTGCTTCTATTTTTAATGGTTAGGATCGTGCCAATGCTTCGTCTACGTTTGAAAAGGTGAGTCTGGTCACAAAGAACGGCAACTATGGCTGGAGAGTCTATGATGGCTTTGATTTGTTCTTCCCGAGCTACGCACCCGGGGGTAGTACACCACCTGGCTCGATAAATCCAATCTTCCCTATATTAGGCTATCACCACGCAGAGACACAGAATCCATCCTTTGCTGCACTTGTTGCTGGATACGTCTACCGGGCAAAAACCGATCCATGCTTGTCCAGAAGGTACAAATATTCATAGAAATATGACATCAGTGTAGTTTACCTACATACCATACTAGAATGGAACATTTTTTTAAAATCAAATCAGACAAAGAGAACTCAAAGAAAAATGATTAAATAACTTGAGCTCAAGCACCTGCTCTTGAGCTCAACATGATGATAAAGTGAAAAGGCAACGTCAGTATACACTATACACTGTTACATTACTATATCAAATTTACCAGATTTAAGTAATCCATGATACGGCTAACATGTTTCATCTATGTCCTCGTATTCACCATTTTTTTTTGGTTATTTTTCAGGTTCATATATGCCGACATATTGGGAGCTGATATGTGGGCTGCTGCAGAAACCCCATACATGAGCGGCAATTTCACCACGCAGAAAGTTAACTTCACCTGCTCCAAGACGACACCTATCCCTTGCAGTTTTGTCGGCTCAACAAGCATTCCTAAGCTTGCTTTTATATTATCAATTGGCCAGGACAACAACAAAGATCTGTTTTATATAACTCAAACAGGAGTTTACAGGATTGTTCGATCAGTCCATTGCGGTTTCAAATGCAATAAATCGTGATTTTGTGTATCTCTCTCCAGCATCAATACCTGCGCTACCTTGAAGTAATTACCCAGCCCCCAATTCTATACATGCCTCAAGTTTGGATTAGTGTTGGGTTTAGCTGAGAGTTCTCATCTTCTGGTGGAGTATTGCTACTGAATTTCATTTCCATTTACTTGTTTATGCTGTCTTTGATTATCTTTCCTTGTGTGTGGCTTTTCTGTGATGTTATGGGATTTGTATGAATTCATTTCTCTAGTTATGTTGTTGTGCACTGTACTATGTAATTGTTTGCCTGTTGATATACATATTTTAATTTCGTTTTGTCTCAATTTGGTTGATGATACTCCTAAGTGTTTGTATCTCAGAGTAAAAACTAGATTGTAGTAATTGCTAGCACAGAGGCACTACACACGAGGCAAAAACTGAGAAAGATGCATTGAAAACATCTTGTCTTGTCTGGCCTGTAGTAGTATGAGTCTCTTTTTTCTCAGATTTCGATTTGAATTTATGGTCGCCTCAAGCTGAATCTGTATAAGAACAGCAACCAACTAAATGCCTACATTCAGCAATAGAGTAAACAGAAGAACCATCTAAATCTGTACAAGTCATTCAATTAACCAGAATTCAGAATCATTGCATTTATTACATCACTAGCGTTCTTAACTTCCCCTTTCATACACAATGCTGCAACAGTTGAGTAATAACTATCAAAATCATCAAAAAGTGATTTACCTAAAAAATTATCACCATTATTCAAATTATTGCCCTTCAATTTATATAAATCCTCTGAATTTTTCGAACTTGAATTAAACATGTAACCCACCTCTCTTAATATGGTTACCACCTCATGTATTTTTCCTTGCTCACATGCATCTGATAATATGGAAACAAGTGGCTCATCATAAATCACACCCCCATATTTATTTACCAGTACCTGGATTTCGGTGCAACTGAGCATTTCTCTTAGTATCCCTCTAGCCTCCTCCAACCTTCCCCTGGAATAAAACCCATCGACCAAATGCATAAAGCCAAAAAATGTTGGTAAAATGCCTTTCCTTTTACACTCACTAAAGAATCCAAATGCATCTTCCATGTCACCTCTGAACGAAAACCCCTTGATTAAAGCACTTATTGTAAATTTATCTGGTTGTATATTATATTTCTCATCCATATTCGAAAGAAATTTTATTGCATCCTCTACTAAACACATATTGCAATAACCGGATATAACCAAGTTAGAAACACCAGTATCAGGTATAATGCCTCTGTTAAGCATTTTATCGAACACCTTGCTGGCATCCTTCAAAAGGCCTTCTTTGCATAAAGCAGCTATTACAGGGGTATAAGTGTAAACTGTCAGCTGAACATCGCTCCTCTCTAAAGCATCCAAAACCCGAAAAGCTTCAACAAAGCAGCCCTGGTTGCACAACCCATTAAGAATTGAGTTGTACAATTCAACATTTGAGCAGATCCCTCTTTCTCTCATACTTTCACATAGATCCAGTGCTTTCTCAATAGAACCAGCTTTACAAAGGCCGTCGATCACTGATGTACAAATAATAGAGAGATCAATGGAGATTCCATTTTTGTTCTCTTTTTCAACAATATTACATGCATCATTTATTTTAGCTTCCTTTACGAGCTTAAGAACAGCCTCCCTCACAAGACCATCTGAAATCACCCCCTGGCTCATGGACCTTGAGCAATGTAGTGAGAGTAGGTTAGGTGTTGTAATATCAAAAATCCCATGCAACTTTATGCACTCACATAAAAAACAAAGGGTGGTGGATTCTTCAGTTCTATTTTGAACAAGGCTCTTCAAAAGCATGTTACTTGTTTTACATGTAATTCTCAGGCCTCTCTTATGCAAGGAAAGGTACATCTTCAATGCCTCATTAGGGCATTTTTTCGAGCTCAAGAAATTAATACCATAGTCACAAATTGAAGACAAAACTGCACCATTTTCAAAATTTTCTATCTCTCTGACAAGCTTTAAAACTCCTTCCGCACCACTTTCTTCAAATTGAGCCAAAAAGAGTTTGAAGCTTGTACATGAATCAGGAACCAGAAGTTCATTTACAAGGTCCACAAAAATATGAACGGCCATATCTAATCTACCTGCTTTAATTAGTCTTCTAATGATAAAATTATGGCATGCGCTACTGAGGTGAGGAGAGGACTCTCTACACTGTTTAAACAAATCCACTGCCTTGTTTGGTTCCCCATTTTTGCAATAACCATCAATCATTGTACAGTATGTAACTGAATCAGCAACTAGGTTCCTTTCAAGCATTTCATCAAACAGGTTACATGCATCACCAACCTTACCAATGGCAAACAATGCCTTGATCAGCATGTTACACGTCACAATATCCATGCCAAGGTTAGATATTTCTAGCCTCTTCTTTATCTCTATTATGCCTCTTTCATCTCTCTCTTTCAAAAAGCCATGTAACAGAGTTGTATAAGTGAAGTTATCTGCAACTAGACCTTGTGCAACCTCGCTTGCTTCATTTGTTCTTCCTGCTTTACAAAGTCCATTTATCAGTGCATTATATGTTACAGTTCCTGGTTTAATCCCCTTATTTTTCATTTCTCCAAGGAAACCAACGGCCATATCTAAATCTCCATTTTTGCACATGCTATCTATCAGAATTGTTTCCGCAAAATTATCGGAACTAATGCCCAATTCTTCAAATTTGTAATAAACTTGCAATGCCTCCTTGAACCGGCCTCTCTTGCAAAAACCACCAATTAGCGCTGTTAAAGTCACCAAGTTAGGGCTGATATTTCTTCTCGTCATCTCATTTAGAAACCCAAATACCTTTTCTACACTACCTTCCTTGCAAAAACCTTCTATGATATTGGTATAATTAACAACATCAGGACTTAGGCCGTTCTTTATCATTTCACAATATTTCATCAATCCATCCATTAAAAGTCCTTTTCTGATATATCCAGAAATTAAACTACTATAGAGAACTGGGTCTAAAACAATCCCTTTCTCCTCCATTTCAGAAATCAAATAAGAAGCCTCCTCAATTCTACCATCTTTGCACAGTGCATCAGCTAGAGCTGTATATGTAACCAAATTTGGAGAAAATCGGCCTAATTTTGTTACTCTTTCATAAAATCTAATACCCAATTCAAGCTTCCCGATCTTAGAGTACCCAGAAATTAACATGCTGCATACATAATTCCAATTTAGGCATTCTATCTTACTTGCAGACATTACCTCAAACACCTTCACTGCAGTATCCATCTCGCAACTACAGCAAAACGCTGATGTCAGGGTGGATAGAGTATTCCTAGAAGGTAGCAATTCATAATTCTCCACAAAGTCTCGTAATAAACCAAAAGCCCAATCGGGGTCTTTCTCCAAGACGCAAACTTTATCTACCAGAGCATTTAAAATGCCATCATCAGCCTTCATACCAAAATTCCCCAAGTACGAGATGAAATTCTCCGAATCTTTTGAACCACCACAGGACTTCAATAGAGCACATGCTACAAAGCCATAGGATTTCGGGTTTGGGGTAATCGAGTTAGAGATGATCTGAGAGAACAAACTGAGACAAAGTTTAAGCCTTTCGGATCGGAGGAGAAAGGAGAGGTAGCGGTTTAGGTCGCTGATTGAAGGCGTCACGCCTCTCTTTATGAGGTTTTGTATGGTTAATCGCTTGGCTATGGGTTTCGAAAATTTGGAAGTGGAAGAGGTAGAAGACAAGAATCTGTGGAAAATTTGATAAGGGGATTTCATAATAAGTCTGAATTCTGCTGCTCCAGTGAATCATGCAACTAAAATAACCTGCCAACGAGAGAGTTAGCACTAGTTAGCACTCCTCTGAGCAAATTATATTTGAGCTGTTCATCCATGACGGTACTTTAACGAATTTACGATTAGTCCGGACCCAATTAGATCAATTCGGTCATATTCGATCAACAAATTAGTTTTGCATAGTTTTGCATTATAAACGTTTAATAGATCCGATCAGGCATGTCCCGTTGAATAGAGCTTTGGTGCTCAAAAAACCTTGAATCCTAAACGCCAAACCGTTTTTGATGCTCTCAGTGCATATATGGAGGTAAAGTCATTCAATTATTCAATATTTATGAAAGATTGTTTTTTCTGAATTTGAATTTGCAACCTTTCATACGTAGAGTATTATTTTTACCACTATATCAAAAACTGATTATCTAGATATATTTTGTTAAACGCTTGCATTTGAAAACTAAGAATAATATTGTCAGATTTTTTTTTAAGTAAATATTGGAGGTCAAGTTATTCAGTTATTCAATATTTATGAAAGATTGTTTTTTCTGAATTTAAATTTGCGACCTTTCATACATAGAGCATTGTTTTTACCACTATATCAAAAACTGATTATCTAGATATATTTTGTTAAACGCATGTATTTGAAAACTAAGAATAATATTGTCAGATTTTTTTTTTTTAAGTAAATGTTGGAGGTCAAGTCATTCAGTTATTTAATATTTATGAAAGATTGTTTTTTCTGAATTTGAATTTGCAACCTTTCATACATGGAGCATTGTTTTTACCACTATATCAAAAACTGATTATCTAGATATATTTTGTTAAACGCATGTATTTGAAAACTAAGAATAATATTGTCAGATTTTTTTTTTAAGTAAATGTTGGAGGTCAAGTCATTCAATTATTTAATATTTATGAAAGATTGTTTTTTCTGAATTTAAATTTGCGACCTTTCATACATAGAGCATTGTTTTTACCACTATATCAAAAACTGATTATCTAGATATATTTTGTTAAACGCATGTATTTGAAAACTAAGAATAATATTGTCAGATTTTTTTTTTTAAGTAAATGTTGGAGGTCAAGTCATTCAGTTATTTAATATTTATGAAAGATTGTTTTTTCTGAATTTGAATTTGCAACCTTTCATACATAGAGCATTGTTTTTACCACTATATCAATAACTGATTATCTAGATATATTTTGTTAAATGCATGCATTTGAAAACTAAGAATAATATTGTCAGATTTTTTTTTTAAGTAAATGTTGGAGGTCAAGTCATTCAGTTATTTAATATTTATGAAAGATTGTTTTTTCTGAATTTGAATTTGCAACCTTTCATACATGGAGCATTGTTTTTACCACTATATCAATAACTGATTATCTAGATAAATTTTGTTAAACGCATGTATTGAAAACTAAGAATAATATTGTCAGATTTTTTTTTTAGTAAATGTTGGATGTCAAGTCATTCAGTTATTTAATATTTATGAAAGATTGTTTTTTCTGAATTTGAATTTGCAACCTTTCATACATGGAGCATTGTTTTTATCACTATATCAATAGCAGATTATCTAGATATATTTTGTTAAACGCATGCATTTGAAAACTAAGAATAATATTGTCAAATTTTTTTAAGTAAATATTGGAGATCAAGTCATTCAGTTATTCAATATTTATGAAAGATTATTTTTTCTAAATTTAAATTTGCAACATTTCATATATAGAGCATTGTTTTTACCACTATATCAAAAACTGATTATCTAGATATATTTTGTTAAACGCATGTATTTGAAAACTAAGAATAATATTGTCAGATTTTTTTTAAGTAAATATTGGAGGTCAAGTCATTCAGTTATTCAATATTTATGAAAGATTATTTTTTCTGAATTTAAATTTGCAACCTTTCATACATAGAACATTGTTTTTACTGCTAAATCAAAAACTGATCTAGATATATTTTGTGACCTTTCATACTGGAGATAGGAGTAGGTCCGATGCCCATCGGACCTACATTTAGGTTCAATTAGCTCTAGGACCGTACGATTAGCATCAAGATCTATGCATGCGGAAATTGATACAGACTTGCACGGATTTTGATACATAGCACACGCATCTTGATGCAGATCGAATGGTCATCGCACCCATCGAACCAAGGTAGGTCCAATGGGCATCGGACCTACTCTGATGCCTTCATACTGATGTATGAATTTGCTACCTTCCCTACACAGAGGATACGCACTCGGCTTGCACAGAACAGTTAGAAGTCAAACTAACTCTTAATTTTTTGGGCCCAATAACGTGGGTTAAAACATTAAAAACAAAAATTTTGAAATAAATTGGACACAAACTTCAAAGCAAATCCGGGCCAACTCAGCTCATTACCCAAAATTATGACTAAAACCAAGTAAACCAAGTATCTGACGATGTTTCTCTTGCATCGATCCCGCGAAATAGATGTTAGCTAACAAAAAAAAATTCGGTATTATCATATTATTAGTCAAAACGTACTAAGAGCATCTACATCCCTGATATTATTAGAGTTTCTAATCTAATGTGGCAGTTTTTAATCCAGTTTCAAAGATGTAGGAGAGTTTCTTATTTAGAAACTATACAGTAAAGTTTCTTATTAAGAAACTGTTTATAAACTTCAAGTTGGTAAAATAATTGGCTTAAATTATTTCTCTTTTTTAATTTATTGCTAATGTGGCTTAATAGAAACTCTAAAATTAATTTTAGGAATGTAAGAGTTAGAAACTTTAGATGCCTTAATTTTTAAAAAGTGGTTAACAGTTATTTAAAAACTCATTTGAGTTGCTGGGATGTAGATGCTCTAAGAAATTATAATCTTAATAGAAGATGAAATATGAGTAGATATAATTGAGTAATCATAATTAAAATTAATCGGGTTTGTAATTAAATTTTATATTATAGTTCAAATTCAAACTAAAGTGGTATGTGGACCTCTGAAATGGATATTTAAATATTAAAAAAAAATAGATTCAGGTAACTATTTGTATCTATATCTGTACCTGGCTTTGAATTAAACAAACGGGCCAGGCCCAATCTGCTAACGTTTTAGATATCAAGTGACATGAACCCAAATAACTTATCTGAAGACTCAAGTCCTTCTCTCTGAGTCTCGTTAAACCCTTTTTTTTTTAGGAATCAGAGTAGGTCCGATGCCGATCGGACCTACCTTGGTTCGATGGGTGTGATGACCATTTGATCTGCATCAAGATTCGTGTACTCTGTATCAATATCCGTGTAAGTCTGTATCAATTCCGTGCGCATAGATCTTGATGCTAATCGTACGGTCCGATGCTAAATGTAGGTCCGTTGCCCATCGGACCTACTCCTATCTCTTTTTTTTAATATAAGTGCCAGGAAGCTGTTCTGTCCGCACGCTGAGGTAGTACAACTGAATTAAATCTGAATTTTCGATCATAAGGATGGTTGTTAGTGGTGAAAACGGGTCGGATATTATCCAACCGTATTCGGATCCGTATTCAAAAATTAAATATAGATATTCAATATTCGATATCTGAATATTCGTGCAGATACGGATACAGACACAAATATGATTTCAATTTTTAATTATTTGTATCCGAATAGTAGATATATACTATATAGTTTAATATATATTATAAAAAAATTATATATATATATATATATATATATATATATATATATATAGTGCTGGGCTTAGCTAAGCCATGGTGTAAAACGACTTGGTGCTCCACGCCTCATTATTTCCATTTTGAAAATCCAAACGACCGATCCGAACCGCTCAAGTTGTTCTCCATATTGATATGTGCTTGGAGACCAAATTTTACATTTTTTGGAATTTTTTTACTATTTATTAAGCCACTTTGAAAATCACTGATCCGGCGGTCCAGAAATTTTTACTGTTTTTTACTGTTCATAAGGATTTTCAGATTTTCAAAGTGGCTTAATAAATAGTAAAAAAATTCCAAAAAATGTAAAATTTGGTCTCCAAGCACATTTCAGTATGGAGAACATGTTGGAAGGTTCGAATCGACTATTTGAACTTTGAAAATGAAAATATGGCGTGGAGTACCAAGTCGTTTTACTCCATGGAGTAGCCTAGTCGGACTCTATATATATATATATATATATCTATGGATATTTGATCCATATCCGAAAAATAAAAACAGATATGAATACAGTTTTACCACTATCCGATCCGTTTGCACCCCTTTGTCGTTGACGGGTCGGACTAGTATTTGAGTTGGATATATACAACTATTCAAGTTTTGAATTAAAACAGACTAATGTTTATTTCAATCATAAAAATGCAATCTAGCAGAGCCAATTTTAAATTATGATCGAAAAAATGTTTATTTTAAGAAGCTTGAAATAATTAATAATTCTTCATAAACTATTCATTTTGCATTTTAGTTCAAAAGGTGGGCATTTTTTAGAATTCTAGTAATAAATATCGAAATTCAAAACAACTATTTACAACCAACAAATATTACAAATTTGTGTATAATATTTGATTGCCGTCAACTATTATTCAATTTAAAACACTCATGTTTTAATGTTGATTCAAAGAAATATATTTTTGTTGTATAAAACGTTTATTGTAACTAGAGGCGTATGCAAGTTCGATGTATGGAGTCAATTGACCTCCATTAATTTTCAAAGTATTATACTTATAAATGAGTTTCTATATAGTTTACAATAAAATGCTATGATTATCATAAAATTGGTTTTCATACGTAGCATGAATATTTTATATAATTGACTATATTCACGTTTGATATCCATAACTTAAAAGTCTGATTTCGTCCTTGATTGTAACTAAAGGAAGTACGTTTTAGAGTTAATGAAAACTCAACATCGAAGATATTTATGAAATAAGACTCTAAAATAGGAATTTTTTTTATAAACCATAATTAAAAAATATATTTTTACAAAACCAACATGATTACTTTTTTTTTTTACAAAAATCATAAGAACCGAAATGTCATTTCAATCCGAAATTTTTTTTTATTCCGGACCGAAATGGCATTTCAGTCCGGTCCTCTTTTTGGATTTATATGAAAACTTGTGAAACCAGTACCACAAAAAATCCAAAAAGGGGACCGGACCGAAATGGCATTTCAGTTCTTATGGTTTTTAAAAAAAAAAAGTAATCATGTTGATTTAGTAAAAAACAAAATTTTAATTATGATTTATAAAAAAATTCCTAAAATAGTTACGAGGAAAATTAGATTTCTGAATTGCTTCTACGAATATAATTATTTTATTTTAAGCGGAACCTGTCTGTCATTCTTTATGATTTGAACAAGATATTAATTATTTGGTTCCTATCATATCTTACTTTTTTTTTTTGGAGAATAAAGGCGAGGGAATCAATAATTATCAAAATGCCTAAAGATAGAAAATATGTGAACAATGTAGCATGCAGTACACCAATGAACAATGTTAGTGAATTATATTACTTTCATATACCACTTTGGATATGCCCAAAATTCTCTAGCTTTCTCTTTCTCATTTTTCTTCTTTCAGAATAAAAGTCAAAAGAATAACAATTGATTGCAAAATATGTTTCTATATATAAAAATAAACCAAAGAATGAAAAGACAACAGCTGACATATCTGATATCTCAAAACTAGGATTCAAATCTGCTGAAATTCGAGATCATCAATAGTAATTCTGAAATTTCTGAAATTTCGAATCCAACCATTGAATTGTTTCGAGATGCGTACACAGAAAATTTAACTGTTTCAAGATACGTGCACATAAAAAGTTGGACGGCTGGATCTCAAATTTATGAATTACTGATCATGAATCTCGAATTTGAGCTGATCTGAATCCTCAAACTATGCCAGAAATTTTTGCTGAAGCTAGTCACCTTCGGCAACGAACATACAGTAACTCTATTTTTATTTTTTTTGGTAATACTTTTAAGAGTAAAACGAACGAGTACGTTTAACAATTTCAGCCACTAAATATAGGGAAAATTTCATGCATACCCTTCAAATTTTTTAAAATTACGTATTTTTTCCTCTAAAATTCATAACACTACATCTACCCATTTCAATAACTCACAATTTATCCAATTTATTAGTTTTTTTAATTAAAACTCATTTTAAATTTATAAATACCTATTTTATCATTTATTAAAAAATGTATTGGTATGTTTAAAAGAAATGTTCAGTCTTCTAATGGCTGGTTGTGAGTGCAAAATGTTTATTTTTTATTCCTTGTGACTCACACACAAACGATTATTTGCTCTCAAAAACCGACCAATTAGAAAATTGAACATTTTTACACATATTATGTATTTTTATTTTTAATAAAGGTTGAAATGACTTCTTCTTTTTGACAATGTTGGTAGAAGCTACCAAACCATAAAATGAAACAAAAATAATAAAATTATATCCATTGCCAAAGGATGAAATGACTTTATAAATTTAAAATGAATTTTAATAAAAAATGCAATAAATTGAATAAATTTATGAGTTTTTTCAATTTAGAGTGGAAAATATGTATTTTGAAAATTTTGAAGATTCCTCCTAAAAATTGGACTACTCTCCGGGATCATATCTCCCGTTATCTAAAAGCATTTCGTATGTGATAAGTTTTCACTAATAACATATTAATTTGATAATTTTGACAACCGTAAAAAATATTTATAATTCTCAATGACAATTTTTTTTGTTGATGATGGGATCTTATTAGAGTAATAACACGAAGAATATATACATTTTTTTCAAGATTCCATGGTTTGACGTCTTTTTACTAGGGGTGTTCATCTGAATGATTAGGTTAAAATCGAAGTATAATAGGTAAATTAAAATTTTATACGGTTTTCAAAAATACAACTGAACTGATTGAAATAAACTTATCAACCGATTTAAAATCAAACCGAACAAACCAAACTAAATTTTAGTTTGTTCGGTTAAACCGAAAGAAGATTAATCTTAAAAATAAACATTTTTTTGTTATTTTTATATATTTTTTTAAGATGGATTTAAAATTTTTGTTTTGTTCGGTCTAACTATTTTTAAACCAACAAAGCAATATACATTATGTCGTAATTTTTATTTTCTTAAATGTTTGGTTCAGGGGACGGGTTTAAAATATTATATTAATTCGGTTTAACCGGTTTTAAAAATTTCTAAATCAAACCGAACCAAACAATTAAACCAGTTTTAAAAATAAACCGAACTAATCCATTTATCCGGGAAACCGAACCGTTTAATTCAAACTCTCTCTTGGTCCGGTTTTAAAATAAAACCGATTAAATCAGACCCGATTAACCGTCCTAGCAGCGACCTCGGACTAATTAAATGAACACCAGAAAAAGAAAAGAAAAAAAAAGGGAAAGGGGTCCGATGGGCTACCTTGGTTTGATGGGTGTGATGATCATTCGATCTGCATCAAGATTCGTGTGCTTTGTATCAAAATCCGTGCAAATCTGTATCAATTTCCGTGCATATGGATCTTGATGCTAATCGTACGGTGAAGTAAATGTGCACTCTATATTGGCGAGTTTAAAAGGGCCAAAATTCCGGTGAAGCGGATCATTGTTTTTTTTTTTTGGAGAACTAAAGCAAAATGCGACAAAAGTAATCTATTCCGATTTTGTGTCCATGGAAAGAAAAAAGAAATTAAGGCGAGGTTATCGAAATATTCTTATAGCAACAATCTTATCAACAAAGCCAGTCCAGATGAGAAATATGCTTTACAGTTCTCGAAATATTTTCATGCAGTTGAATTTTACCGGTTTGAATTTAGAAGTCAATTTGATAGATTTTTAAAGTTGAATTTTAACAGTTTTAATTTTTTTGTAGGAAATCAATTCAATAAATTTTTAAAATTGTACATTAAATATTAGTGAGTATAACTCATACTAGTTTTGCGCCACTTAATGGAATTACGAATTAGGAGACAATTCAAAAGCGTATATTGCCAAGAATTCAGATCCAGTGAAGTAACTCAAAAATTGGGTTTTGGATCGGGACCGTCCGATTTGAATCCGTGACTATCCAATTAAAGTGGAGCGCATGCATTCCGAGAGATAGGTTCGAATTCCGAAGCGATCTCGAGTGACGGATTCGATTCGGACGGTCCCGATCCAAAACTCAAAAATTGAGTTACTTTAGGAGATCTGGACCCATATTGTCAAGGGTCCGAATCCCCTAAAGTAACCCAATTTTTGGGTTTTGGATGGGGACCGTCCGAATCGAATCTGTCCCTTGACATCGTCTCGGAATTCGAACTTGTCTCTTGGAATGCGTGTGCTCCACTTTAGTTGGATAGTCACGGATTCGAATCGGACAATCCTGATCCAAAACCCAATTTTTGAGTTACTTTACTGGATTTGAATTCTATTGGCGAAGGGGTCAAGATGCTGAAATTTTTATTAATCGAAAAGGGGCGAAACTTCAGCGAGAATTTTAAATATAGTTAGAACGGGATTAACGGTACCGTCTCATGGGACGGGACGTTCCTCCTCGTCCAGGATTAACAATTCACTAACTTTCTCACTCGCTAATCCAGATTGACAGACGGTAATAACCTCCGCGTCCCAGAAAAAAAAAAAATTTCCGGACGATAATATGGATCCCGTCTCAGTAAAAAAAAAAAAAAAATTCTTCTCTGTCTGAGCTACGAGAGAATCAAAGTAACACTCCCCTTCCCTGTCTGAGTTGCGACTAATATTATATAGAGTATGAGATGGCATCAAGCTTGCCGTCCGGCTTTTTTATTTATTTTTTTTTTTCCTGGGACGGCGATGTTGGTACTGTCCGGCCTTTTATTTTTTATTTTTTTTCTGGGACGGAGAGGTTAACACCGTCCGTGAATCTGGATTAGCGGTGAAGGTGTTTTAGCGAAATGTAATTTCGGACGGGGACGATAATTCCGTTCCATAGGATGGTACGGATGATCCCGTTCTAACTATATTTAAAATTCTCGCTAAAGTTTCGCTCCTTTTCGATATTTTTTTTATTTTTTTTCGATTAATAAAAATTTCGGGTCAAGATGGCTGGTTATTTTGTAAAGGAGAACAGCTTTATAGTTTATACCTCTTTTACTTGTTTCCACAACCTTCTCGATGCTCTGGTAAAAGATATACGTGCGCAGAGTTAAGTTCCTATCTGATAATTAAAGCATATTCCAGTCAAAATTAATTACGTAAGAATCTAATCCTACTTAACGTTAACTGATGTCAGTGGCGGAAGGTAAGCATCTCAATGGCTAAGCCACACCTAACATTTTGAATTTCTTTTAAGAAGTATATAGAAATTGAAATAAATTTTTTATTTTATGTGTATTAGCTTCTTTTATGATAACATGTGTTAAAATTATGTCTTGAACTAAAAAACCCAAAAAAAATCACAATCCTTGCGTATTTAGATGGAAAATAAAAGAAAATTAATAATTCAAGCAAGACAGAGTAAGTTGATATTTTTGTGAAAATAAATAAATTAATTAATTTACTGGTTTTAGCGATTTGGAAATTGTAAGGTTATGTTTGATAAGGGAGTAAGAGGTGAAAATAAATTATTTATTTCACATTTAAGTTAACAAAAAGTAAAATAGAATAAGTAAGATGAAATAAGAAATGAGTTAATTCAAAATAAGTTATTTTATCTTTTCAAATAGTATTAACTTATTTTATACTCAGTATGTTTGTAGGAACCAAACATTACTTATAAAAGTTATATTGGAAAAATTAGGAGAGAAATCCATCTCTATATTATTAAAATTAGGTTTTTATTCCTCTTTATCTTATCCAAAGACTAAAATAGGTGGCAAAAGAAGACAAAGGGGGCGGTGGAGATGCACTTGACAGCTTTCCCTAGGGATTCTGTTCTACTTTATCTGTGCAATGTATTTAAAAATTTCGAGGTACATTGTAGGGAATGGACTCTGCTGCTTTTCTAACGGAAAAGCAGAGTTTTGTTTTTCTGCATTCCATTATTCAAAAATTTTTATTTCTCGCATCTTGATACAGAAACTTTTTCATGCACAAATCTCAACAAATTTGAATGGTTGGATATAGAAAAGCTGGCTGCTGCTTTTCTATCAGAAAAGCAGTAGAGTCGGACCCACATTGTAGAGTAGAAAATACGTGCCGTGCCTTTGTGACTTTGATTTCGTGCCGTGTCGTACCGTGATCAAAATATCAAGGGGTGGTCACGGCATGCGAATGGTCACGCCGTGTCTAACGTGCCGTAACCATACGTGACTTGCGTGACTCACATGACCATTTAATCATAATTTTGGTTAGTTTGTTCAAAATTCACAATTAAATTAATATCTAATGGTCCTAAATACACGTGACTCACGTGACTACGTGTCGTGCCAAAGTTTTAAAAGATTGGCATGGCATGCGAATGGTCACGGCACGGGACACGCGAGTCACGACACGTTACTGACATGCATGCCGTACCGTTCCGTGACAGAGCCGGCTCTGCCGTCCCATTTTTCCCACTCTATCCAAAACAATCGATATCGTTTTATCTCTCTTTTAAAAAAATATATATATGAAAAATAGTTTGAAATAAACAATTTTTAAACATTAAAAATAAATAAATTAAATAAAGAGAACAGGAACAAGAGCCACTCACAATTAATTTGACAACATAAAAATATTCCAAAAATTATATTTTATTGAATTTGGAGATAAAATTGTGTATAAATTTTATACAAAGTTTGATAACATTCAGTGTAATAATTAAAAGATTCAACAACTCTTGAAATAATAGCGAATTCGAATCTCCTAAAGTAACAAAATTTTTGAGTTCCGATAAGGGTGGTCCGATCTATTTTGATATAGAATCAGTCTTTTATTTAGTGACAAAGATAATATTTTTTGTGTAAAAGATCGCATGATCGAAACCTGAATGAAATAATTTTCTATAAATATTAAATAATTGGATAGTTTGATCTTCAATTTTTACTTAAAAAAAATTTGATGGATGCAGATTAATATTTTGATAGTTGCCTAATATGCATATGAAGAATTTTTTTTTAAAACATTAAAGATATATACAATGATAAACAATAAGATTAACCAGCTTTGCAACAATTTAATAGAGAAACAAAAAACGCATTATATTGAAAGTTATATAGATTACATTTTAGACACGTCAAATATATATTTTAAATAAATAAAGTGGAGTACGATGATATAAGAAATATCCGATCAAAACACACACACAGAAATTGAATCGAATCGATAAAATATCAATAAGTTGACATAGAAACATAATAAAAAATTTGAAGAATTTTTTTGAGTAAAAAAAAATTGAAGAATTAAAATTATTATTATTATTATTATTATTATTTTATAAAATATCAACATATGTTGCTTGGGGATTTGCACATCCAAGGAGGAATCAATGGCGAGTTTAGCGGTCATGGAACCTGTTATGTATGAATGTATTTATATTTCTAGCAGAGATTTAAAAAAGATGAAATAAAATAATATAATTTTTTTTTGCTTTTAGAAGTGTTTGCAATTGGGAAGCTTTTTATATCATTTTAATTAATTACTAGTATTGTGCTAGTGCGTTATAACGGAGACATATTATAAAGAACAAAAAATATATTTTCATAAAGAAAAAATAGACCAGTGAAAAGAATAATTATTCAACAATATAATGAATGTTATTAAAATAGATTGGTTCAAAATTCAAATTATAAATAAAAAATCAATTAGTATAATAAAGTTCAATGAGAAATAACGACATAGTGAAAATTTAAGATATCATAGTAGTAGATATATTATACATCTTGTATCTGTAAAAGAAAAAAAGAAGTAAATATTCAGTTGCTACAATAGAAAACATATAATAAAATTATACATGTTAGATTAATATGGTTTATACCTTATTTCCCGCTCAAGACCTCTGATAAACTATATTTTTGATATACACTCCTGGGACATCATGTTTTTTTTTTCTTTTTTTCCAGCTAATAGAATAGTAAATGACAAAAATACTCATTTGAATTTGAATTTTATGTTTTTGTTATAAAAAAGTTAAGTTAAAACACAACACATAAATTTAGATAGGCGCTAATGTTTTTGTAAAAAAAAAAAAGTAAATATGTTACAACTTGCTAATATTAATTATTACTGTGTTTCAGGCTGATAATGTTCAACTTATTCAAATAAATAATTAAATAGTGATGACACCAAATGTGATGTATTATATAAATGAGATCATTAAATGACAAATAACATTCCTTAAATGATATAAAAAAATGAAAAGAAATGAAGACATGACTAATTCATTATCAATCAATCCAAAAATTTCTTAATGACATTTAAAAAATGAAAATAAATGAAGAAAAATCGAGTATCTGACAATCAAATAAGTGTGGCAAGTACGTATCTAAATAAATTAGACTTCTACATGTAAAAGAACATTAAAAAAATACATAGAATAATAAAAAGGTAAACTATTTGATTGGAGGACTGATATTCAATCCAAAATTTTATCTTTTAATCACAATCGTTGATAGATCAATACATCTACGTGTTTAATATAAGAATGGAGATAAATAATGCTAACTCCATTTTCTTCGCTATTTAAGATGCTTCGGATATCATTCCATTTGGAGACATGGCACTGCAGAGAATGGCATTTTCAAACTTTATCTTCATTTTTTAAGCTTTCATAATTATTTCCATATATATATATATATATGAGATTATGTAAAGTACTTTACAACTTTACCCCACATAATTGCTGGGTTTTCTAAAAATTGGTGCAAAAAACTATTCAAATGCCAGGAAATAAAAATCTACTCAACAGTACTTCAAAAATATTTCAAATAACATGAAACAAAATTACCAAATAGTATGGGCATGTTTGATGTGAGATGTGAGAAAATAAAACCCAGAAAATATGAGAAATACATTTTAGGATCAATGTTTCCTGTGTTTTTCACTTTTCGGAAAAAAAAAATATATGTTGCTTTCCCTCAATTTTTTTCATTTTCCAACAAACAAAACAATATTTATTTGGAAAAATTTTGATACCTTATTATTTTAAATATAATTACTCACCAACATATCAAACGAACCTATAAAGAAATATTCTCCACTAAACTATGTATTTTCATTCTCATGAGAAGTGCTGAACACTCGCTAATGGCCCACCCAGCAAAATTAAAAATTGAAAAATCACATTATTCTTTTTCATGCCTATATTTTTTACAAATACAAATACTCATATATATAGTTCCAACATAAAATTACAAAGAGATGCTTCTATGGATATAAGGACCTATTTGTAAAATGAACATATTTTCATTTTCAAAGTTCAAACAGTCGATCTGACCGTTCAACATTATCTCCATATTAAAATGTACTTGGAGGTCAAATTTTACATTTTTTTTGAATTTTTTTACTATTTATTAAGTATTTTACTAAAACAAGTCAAATTCAGACCATTGAATTTTGTAAAATACTTAATAAATAGTAAAAAAATTCAAAAAAATGTAAAATTTGACCTCCAAGTACATTTTAATATGGAGATAATGTTGAACGGTCGGATCGACTGTTTGAACTTTGAAAATAAAAATATGTTTATTTTACAAATAGGTCCTTATGTCCATAGAAGAATTTGCCAAATTACAATTATACTAACTTATTACTCGGATCCCTTCTTTTTTGTAATTTTTTGGCTCTAGCCCCCGCCAGCTACACCATCTCCTGTCTGATGTTAAGTCAAAGCTGTTTGATCCGTATCAAAATTTACACAGCACCTAATCCGCAGATTTTTCTGCACAAATTTTAATGTGAATCGGACGCTTCTGATCTGATATCAGACTAAATTTGATTTGATCGGACATCCCCTAATTAATTCCCTCCTGCATACTGCAGGTTGGTTTCGTATTAAACAGTTCAAATTAACCACGTATGGTTTGAAATAATAATGAAGATCATCCGAATTTCCTTTTGCAATTCCTACGCCACGTCCAATCGAATATTTATTCCATCAATCATTATCCCTCCTTCCCTTCCCTCCTTCCCTCACTATATAAAGAGAAGAAGGCACCTTGCTGAGACAAGTAAAATACACACAAACACATAATTTTTAAACCATAGTAACAATGACGAACTTTCCCTACGGTTTTCACACGGCTGGATACGCTCCTCCGGACCAGCCCGGGGAGACGAGGCTGCCGAGACAACCAACTTACAAGATTTATTGCAAGGCCAATGAAAACTACTGCCTCTCCGTTCGCGACGGCAATGTCGTCCTGGCTCCTACAAACAAAAATGACGGATATCAGGTAAATTTTACACATAAACAGGTTTCCTTTTATCTGTTGATAAACTGTTTGCGGTGATCGATAGTATCATGATTGATTAATTAACAAAATACTTGAACTGAATCAGCACTGGATCAAGGACATGAAATACAGCAATCAAATCAAGGATGAAGAGGGCTACCCTGCTTTCGCTCTGGTTAACAAAATCACTGGGGAAGCAATCAAACACTCCCTTGGGGAATCCCACCCAGTAAGTTAATTAATTTACCAAAATTACCAAAAATATTTTATTTTTCCGATCTTTCATATGTGGATTGTATTCACTTCATTTGAGTCGTGATTAAACTGATTATATATATATTCAGATGCTGTCGACATTTATAGGTTAACTAATAATTATATGTATATTTTACAAGGTACTGATTAGATCGAGTATTATATGCTTTTCTGAAATTTTCTCAGTTTTTGTGTCTTGATTATATCTGTGCTTATGAGTAATGGACTCACCGTATATTATGCTGATCGTTCTGGTACCGATGTCTGCTGAGCAGTACTGACTATATTGTATTGCCACATCATATAGCTGCTCTAATTTATTTATTTTCCATTAATTGTACATAATATAGGTTAAACTTGTGCCATACAACCCGGATTACCTGGATGAGTCGGTGCTGTGGACCGAGAGCAAGGATGTCGGGAAAGGATTCAGATGCATCAGGATGGTTAACAACATCTACCTCAACTTTGATGCCTTCCATGGTGACAAGGACCACGGTGGGGTCCATGACGGGACCAACGTCGTGCTCTGGAAGTGGTGCGAGGGTGACAACCAACGCTGGAAGATCGAACCATACTGTAAATTTTTTTTTTCTTTTTCAAAAATTAACATCACACTATCACCATTTCTGAATTCTCATAGTTATTTGGTACCGAGCAAAAGCCTGTTTGGGTTAAATCATTTGTCTCAAAGCAAATGAATAATTCAATCTCGGGTCATATCGGATTGGTTTTCTAAACAATGCTTTATTGTGCAGGAAAAACTGGATCATGAGAAGTGCAGTTGTCTCTGGATAGCTGGTCATTATTATTATCTGCTATTGCTACTTCTCCAGTACCTAGTTTTCAGGAATAAACTTGCCTCTCAAGGCAAATAATGTATCGGTCTTAAGATGTTTGGGAGATATATATATATCTTGTACCTACGGATGTATTGTGTAAAATCTCCTCTGTATTAATGTAATGATTTTCCTCTTATTTGTTGTGTTCTAAGTTATTTCTGAATTGAATGGTTAAGCAAACTATCTTAAGATGTCTGAAGATATTATTTGGACCAATGATTTTAGATACATATTATCCCAAGGAAGCAGTAATAGAGCTTCAGTGGAGTCAATTGATATGTCAGTAGTAAAAAAGGATAATGTTTCAACATATATAATGCTATAATTAGACATAAAAATTAACTCCATGAACTTACAAAAACAAAACATAAACGCCACGAACTATGTATGATAAAACAAAATGAAACTTAAGCATAACGCGAGGTAAAATAGGACTAATCTCAAAGCATGACCAGAAGCAAGCACCTCTGATATGGTGTCATATCTATATCAACTTTTCTACCATGAACTTAAGCCAGTGATCCATTCATTCAAATCTTAGGCAAAAAATCATGGCGTATTCTTCCCTTTAAGAAATCGGCCGCCTTGAACCTCTCATTCTGTGTAAATCCTGATGAACCATTCAACGCCTTCATGCACTCGCTAATTGAATACTTCTTCCCTAAGCTGTCGTTTTGAGGTTTCTGTTGCGCCTGTTAAAGTCTACACACGTAGGCCACGTTAGGAGTAACAAGATGCTACAGCTTAGAAGTGCCACAGCATATCTCTCCTATAATTAGAAATATATAATAATAAGGGATCTGCATATCCTTGACAATCTTTATTATTATGCTGCTTTATTTAATTACCTTAGATAGAGATTATCATATCTTCAATATTCTGTTTGTTACCTATTTATATGTAAGAAATTACAGGAGAAGGGAATATAGAAAATTACCAATTTCTCTCTTCTTCTTCTCTGTCTCTTTCCCTCTTCTTCTTTTCTGTCTCTACTGCAGCCATCATCCTTACATTTGGTGCTCTCGTTCTGGCCTCAACCTCCACAATGCCGCAAACTCGTTCCCAAACCCCCCCTGAGGAGCCTCATAATCCCCAGCTCTCCTCTCTCCAGCAACAAATTACAGACCTTCATTCTAAGTTGGCGGATGTGTTAACACCTGCCTCCCTGTCTACCTTCCTGACCCAACTGCGTGAGCAACTGCGGGTAGATACACAACAACAAATTCAGGCCTCCCTGGCAGCCCGGCCCCAAGCCAGTGTGCTAGGTCCCCACCAACCGCCAACACCGCCAACCCACAACACTGACCACAAGCTTGGCCTCCACTTTCCCCGCTTTGCATCAGGCGATCCCACGGATTGGATTTTCGCCGTGCACCAATATTTCACATATTACGCAACACCAACATCAGATTGGCTCCTCATTGCATCCATGCACCTCGATGCCCCTGCTGCCCGCTGGTATCAAGGTTTAGTGGAGGACACACGGATCTCTTCATGGCAGGAGTTCACCACCGCATTACATCGCCGTTTTGGTCCATCTGAATATGAGGATCCAATCGGGCAACTCTCACGTCTTACACAGACCGGCTCCGTGCTCGATTATCAATCCTCCTTTGAAGAACTCGCAAGTCGTGTTCGTTCCTTCTCTCAAGAACAATTACAGAGTATTTTCATCGCGGGGTTACAACCTCGCATTCGTCGGGCTGTTCAGTGCCAACGGCCTAGTGATCTCCACGACGCTTTTGCATTAGCCCGTCTACATGAAGCACAACTTGCTGATCCTTATACTCCATCAAACCGGCCTTGGAACCCACGAGCTCCCACACCACACCCAGCCCGGCAGCCCCAGGCGCTGCCTACCCCTGCTGCAGTACCGCCGGCGCCTCCGCGCCTTCCAGTCAAGCGGTTAACAGCTGAAGAAATGCAACTGCGCCGCCACCAAGGTTTATGTTTCAACTGTGATGAAAAGTTTACGCCGGGTCATCGCTGCAAAGGCCGCCCGACATTGCTTTACTTGGAAGGTATTGAAGAAGACCCGGGTGACTTCGACAACCACAACCCCAAGCCCACTGAACACGAGCCCACAGAGCCCGAAATTAGCCTCAATGCCCTTCTAGGCCACTATGGCGCTAAATCAATGCGCATGCTAGGCCACATCCAATCCCAAACCATTCAAGTGCTAGTTGACAGCGGAAGCACCAACAACTTCATTTCCAGTCGGGCCGCTCAATTCCTTAAACTCACATCTGCTCCTACACAACTCTTCCAGGTCCGTGTGGGAAATGGTGAGGCGCTTCAATGCACAGCTTGTTGTAAGGTCGTTCCCCTCTACATTCAATCCCACTTATTTACTACAGATCTTTTTATTCTGGATTTGAAAGGCTCAGATGTGGTTTTAGGGGTCCAATGGTTGGAAACGCTTGGGCCAATTTTGACAGATTGGTCTCAGCTTACTATGGACTTCACTTATAATGGCCATAATATTCATCTACAAGGCAATGCTTCCCTTCATGCACAGGCCATCTCACCTGCTGCCTTGCATAAACTCATCACTACTGAGGGTATTGGATCCTCTTACATGTGTCTTACCACCGAACCTACTGAACATAACTCACAGATCCCTAACTTCACTACCTTACCACCACAAGTGCAAACTACCCTCACAGCCTTCTCTGACCTTTTTGCTAATCCCCAAGGCTTACCTCCATCTCGACCCATAGACCACCGCATTCCATTGAAGGCAGGCACCGATGCGGTCAATGTTAAACCATATCGCTATCCCCATTTTCAAAAGAGCGAAATTGAACGCTTGGTGGCCGACCTCTTACAATCTGGCGCAATTCGCCCAAGTTGCTCTGCTTTTAGTTCCCCGGTCTTGCTCGTCAAAAAGAAAGATGGCACGTGGCGCTTCTGTGTTGATTATCGAGCCTTGAATGCGGTTACTATCCGTGATCGCTTTCCTATTCCGACGGTCGATGAATTATTGGATGAATTACATGGTGCCACTATTTTTTCTAAATTGGATTTGCGTTCCGGATACCATCAGATCCGAGTACTTGAGGCTGACATCCACAAAACGGCTTTTCGCACTCATCACGGTCACTTTGAATTCCGGGTTATGCCATTCGGGCTCTCCAATGCACCTTCGACATTTCAGGCTTTAATGAATGAAGTTTTTCGCCCTCTGTTGCGGAAATTTGTGGTTATTTTTTTTGACGATATTCTTGTTTATAGTTGTAGCCTGGAGGCCCATACCGAGCATCTTACACAGGTGTTTCAAATTTTGCGCTCAAACCAGCTCGTTGTCAAACCTTCGAAGTGCACGTTTGCGGTTCCCCAAGTTGCATTTTTGGGCCATCTCATTTCAGCCTCAAGGGTGGCTGCCGACCCTGACAAATTGAAGGCGATTTCTGATTGGCCACCACCAATGAATCAGCGGCAGCTTCGCGGGTTTCTCGGCTTGGCCGGGTATTACCGACGTTTTGTTTATCGCTTTGCTACCATTGCCGGACCGCTCACAGATCTGCTCTCCAAGGACAATTTCCTTTAGTCTGATACGGCCCAGGATGCTTTCCTTGCTCTCAAAACTGCGCTCATGACAGCCTCTGTGTTAGCTTTACCGGACTTCTCGGTTCCTTTTCTCTTAGAAACCGATGCCAGTGGAGTCGGTATTGGTGCTGTTCTCATGCAAGACAAGCATCCTATCTCTTTTTATAGCAAGAAACTCTCTCCATTAATGCAGGGCAAGTCAACCTATATACGAGAAATGTACGCCATCCAATCGGCGGTTCTGAAGTGGCGACAATATTTATTGGGTCGGTCTTTTGTGATCCGCACTGACCACCGGAGTTTGCATCATCTGCTAACTCAAACAATTCAAACACCCGAGCAACAACAATTCTTATCAAAATTGGTGGGATACGATTTCTCCATTGAATATAAATCAGGTTCCTCTAATAAGGCCGCGGACGCGCTTTCACGAGTGTATGAAACGGACGACAATTCTCCAACAGAGGCGCTTATGGCACTGTCTAGACCATTGTGCTTGGACCTTGGCTGTCTTCAATCCGAACTCTTACAGGATGATCACACCAAACAAATTATTAATGGCTTGGGTAATTTACCTAGCAATTGGCCAAACTGGACTTACACTGATGGTTTACTCCGGCACAAAGGTCGGTTGTATTTACCGGCTACCTCTTCCATTATTCCTACCCTGCTAGCCGATTACCACTCGTCTCCTTTGGGCGGTCACTCGGGATTTCTCCGGACTTTTAAGCGCCTAGCAACGCATTTTATGTGGAAAGGAATGCGTAAAGCCGTGGAGCAGTTTGTCAGCACGTGCGATGTATGCCAAAAATGCAAGCCTACCAATCACTTTCCCTATGGTTTCCTCCAACCGCTGCCCATTCCTACTGCCATATGGACCGATCTCTCTATGGACTTCATCACGCACTTGCCTCCATCCGCGGGCTATACCGCCATCTTGGTGGTTGTCGATCGCCTATCAAAGGGAGTTCATTTGGCACCACTGCCTTCACATTATACTGCTACTCGGATTGCGCAAATATTTTGGGACACGGTGGGCAAGTTACATGGCATGCCACAGAGTATCGTTTCAGACCGTGACCCTATTTTTCAGAGCACATTTTGGAAAGAGCTTTTCAAGCTACAGGGAACTAAATTACACTTCTCTTCTGCATATCATCCCGAGACGGATGGTCAAACAGAGCGCGTCAATCGTTGCATCGAACAATTCTTACGTGCTTTTGCCCATGAACAGCCTTCTAAATGGTCTAAGCTTTTGAGTTGGGCCGAATTTCATCACAATACCACCTTCTCTGCAGCAGCAGGTATGACCCCGTTTGAAGCAACATATGGGCGCAAACCCCCGTCTCTTCTTGCTTACTGCGCGGGTACAAGTGCCCTTGAGGCTTTGGATCAGGATCTCACAATGCGGGATGCCATTGTGCGGCAACTTAGGGCCAATCTCTCCAAGTCACAGGATGCCATGAAGTACTTTGCTGACAAAAAACGCAAGGAGCACGAATTTCAGCAAGGCGATTTGGTTCTGTTGAAGCTTCAGCCTTTCCGCCAACTATCCTTGCGCCACCACTCTTCACATAAACTCAGTTTACACTTCTATGGACCGTACAAAGTTCTTGAGCGTCTTGGACCGGTTGCTTATCGCCTAGAATTGCCTCCCACAAGCCGCATTCATCCAGTCTTTCACTGCTCGCTGCTCAAACCATACAAAGGAACGACCGTACCAGCAATTCACTCCTTACCAGCCTCTAGTTCCGCTAACAAACCGGTGCATGTTCCAATTGCCATATTACAGCACAGGACCATTCTTCGTGGCAACCAACAGGTTCCTCAGGTGTTGGTACAATGGTCTGATCTTGCACTTGAAGATGCGAGTTGGGAGGATACGGATGCACTGGACTCTTCTCGCCTTGCGGACAAGTCGCTTTTTCAAGGGGGAGGGGATGTTGCGCCTGTTAAAGTCTACACACGTAGGCCACGTTAGGAGTAACAAGATGCTACAGCTTAGAAGTGCCACAGCATATCTCTCCTATAATTAGAAATATATAATAATAAGGGATCTGCATATCCTTGACAATCTTTATTATTATGCTGCTTTATTTAATTACCTTAGATAGAGATTATCATATCTTCAATATTCTGTTTGTTACCTATTTATATGTAAGAAATTACAGGAGAAGGGAATATAGAAAATTACCAATTTCTCTCTTCTTCTTCTCTGTCTCTTTCCCTCTTCTTCTTTTCTGTCTCTACTGCAGCCATCATCCTTACAGTTTCTCTGCTTCCTTACCAGCCAATATTGACAGCATAATATTTTCCATCATTATTTGGCTGGTTACTTCTTCAGGTAGAAGCATTTCGAGAATTTCAGCCTCACAGTCATCTGTATCAGATGATTCTTCATATGAGCTCACACTTTGAGCATTCATATTTGGTGGAGGTGCATATGAACACATGCTCGACTGTTTACTGGCAAGATTGGCACACTGAGAACATTTGTTCTTAGGATTGGTACCTGAGATAATTAACATGATAATAGAATAAATTGGAGGATTGTAGAATGACATAAAATTATCAAATGTTGGATCATTCACAGTAACAGTCAGGTATGAACACAATGGCGGACTATTATTGCTGGTTGATAACCAAAAAATGATGGAGCATGTAACTTCCTGAGAAAGTTTGTATAGAAGACTTTTGTTCTAAAATAAGTAAGGAAACCAAAGGATGAGAAGTGTCTCGCTATCTTTATAACTATGTTGTTAACAAAAATGAGAAGCCAAAAAAATGAGAGACAAACCCTCATATAATTTGCATAGCTCTTCATATAGAGGAAATTGCATTCGGCGCCACTGCTCTGCACATTTATCAGACTGAAAAGAAGAAACAGAAAGAAGAATCACAACAAGTTAACAGAGTATCTGGATAGAAAATAAATATTACTCCAGTACCCCTCTATTAGTTCTTCTATTTTTTTTTTTCCTTTTCACTCTTTTTAATGATAATCACTACTCAGTAAGAGTTAAGCAAAAACTAGTATCCTTTTCGTTGACTACCAAAAAAAGAAAGAGAGAAAATTGCAATAGCAGATTACCTAATTCCTACTGTGCTAATGCCGAGCAAGCTAACAAGGGTATGTGCCGGTCTAGTTCAGTACAAGACTACTCACTGATTTAATTGGAGAATGGTCACTATTTTTATATAATAATCCTTTATCCATATTATTCAATTTTTTACTAAGATTTACATATGCATGCAAACTGTTGTACCTAACGTACGTATTGTACCGATATGTTGTCCAACACCAGCAACAGTTAATTTCATAATACTAACTGAAGATAATTGGTGAAACATACCTCAAATAACTGTTTCCACAGATCATCCTGTGCAACAACCTTCCCATGAGACTTGTCCCAGTGGAACCCATTCAACCGTATCAACTTCTTGACCGTATCATATTGCTTCTTCAGTGCTCTTTCCTGATTCTTTATTTGCTTAATGCTGTAGTTGAAACAATACCCAGAGTCCTTCATGCGTTTTTGCACAATTTCCCATGCTTTCTCGTTCCAACCGTTTCGGGCCCAGTATTTGGGACTATTGAGTTCTGAGAGGGTTTTGATGAGTTTAACCTTCTGTAAGTTATACCAAGTTGCTCTTCCTTCAGTTCTCTTCTCTTGTTCTACATATAAAATGAGGAATGCAGGAAAAGATCAGTAGTAGATCTTGCTTTTATTTACTGCATGTAGACTCGTAGATATTCAATATATACTGATGAATCTACGCTACACAGTTTATATTTTAAGAAATGCCCTCATAATTTTAAGTTAGAGAAGACAATATTTAAGTGGAGATGACAATATTTTATCGCACTTCAAAACTACATATTCCGTCAATACAGAGCTTAATAGACATATTCACAAGAGAGGGTGTCTGGTTTGGTGAAAGGACGCCGATTTCTCTCGTAAGTCGTAACAAAAAAATCATTCGCCTATGCTTCTACCTAGCATTATGTACTTGTGGGTTAGGATCAATTATCATTTAATAATGAATTCAAAATGACAACATGGACACATATAACATCCAAAGATAAAATGCTGAGATTCGATGCATGTTCCATGCTCATCTAATGATATGAAAACAAGCGATACTCAAATAGCATAAATTCTGCCATGCTATCTTTAGACTGAATACTCAAATACTTGCATGAGTTGCATCAGCTCTGAAGTTTTTTTTTTAACTTGATTTGAGTTATATAATAAACATTCTCAAAGTAGTTCATTTCCAAGTGATCCAAACTCTTTAATTATTGGGTCAACGAAGAAATCCATGAACTTGCAACATTTGAAGGGTTTTTATGCAAAAATACTCGCTCTTTTTTTTGCTAGTTTGCGTGTTTGAGAGAGAGAGAAAAGGAAGGGAGAGAGTACTGGATTGAGAAGCCATTGCTGCCGTAGTAGTCATATCTGTTGATAAATCTTGGCACATGCTGATGCTGTTAGAAGAATTCTATTTTCATCTCCTTCTCTCTTTAAAACAACCTCGTTTTCTCGCGAAGGGAGAAACCGTAAATATTTTGGGGGGAATTTAGAACTATTTCGCTCTCAAACTGGTCCAGAGCAGTTATTTTGCCTCCAAAAAGTAACAAAATAAAGTAAAAAAGAGAAAGAATAAGAGTAAGGCCCAGTGCAGCCCATCGTGGCCCAGATATTAATAGGAGTAAGGCCCAGTGCAGCCCATTATCAATTTTCTTTATTTATTTATCGGGGATTTTCTTAGGTCATTTAATTAGGCTTGGAGAACATTTATTTCAAGGGTCCAGATCATCTCATCTGAAGCGGTGGATCGATCTCGCCGCTTAAGATTCTATTGCGGGGTTTTAATGGAGGGATTTCCATTTCCTTCTCCCCCGGGACCGAGAGAGAGGCTCGATCGCATCCATGGCGGATTCTAATACCACTGCTCCACCTCCTACGAGATGTCGCCACTGCGCCGGACCGCTCTCCAAGGAGATGGTATGACTCTTTGTATTTCTCACTTTCTCTTCTCCCACCCTCTCCCTCGTCCTCTTAAATTTTTTGTGTTGTAACCTTCTAGAGGAGGCTCCGAGTCCTATGTAGCTCGTTTTTTGTGGCAATTTTGTATGGTTGTCATATAACCTGTAAATTTTGTCTCTTTTGAGGCCCCTGTAAAACAGGTTGTCTTAATTGCTTTGAATACATTCGTTGCTCTAAAAGTGCATGCTTCTAATCCGATTTGGCCACGATTCACATATTAGGTTACTGCTTTTATCAAACTTGGAGTATTTACCATAATATTTTATATAATGAGCGGGCCTGTTATAATTTTTTATAACTGAAGACAGCTGAATTTTGCAAGGATATAATAGTGAAGGTTACTCTTGATTGTCCATTTGTTTAAAGTAATCTTCCTTATCTCATTCAATCAATCTTTTTTTTGTGCTACTTATGTTTTGTTTTTGGATTTGTTCTAATGTCCCTTATTTGATATGGTTGATGGTTGTTGATACTGTTGTAAATATTTCTTTCTTTTTTTTATGGTTATAAATATTTCTTTCAATAGGAGACAAGTAAGTGGACTCTGGCTCCTCTTGTCCGAGACAGCTTCTCCATGGTATGTAATGACATTAAATTTTTGGTATATTTTTACATATTTGCTTTGTAGAGTAGAACTAGGGTGCTCCTAAGCTCACCAAACTCTTCCGTGAGCGCGACTCTAAAACCTATCGAATTGACTTCAAACGACATTTCCAAACCGTTAGATGTTCAATCTATATTAAAATGTGTTTGGAGACCAAATTTTACATTTTTTGGAATTTTTTTACTATTTATTAAGATGGTTTGAAAATCGCTGTTTTCCAATGGTGCAGAATTTTAATAAAAACAGCGATTTTCAAACCATCTTAATAAATAGTAAAAAAATTCCAAAAAATGTAAAATTTGGTCTCCAAGCACATTTTAATATAGATTGAACATCTAACGGTTTGAAAATGTCATTTGAAGTCAATTCGATAGGTTTAGAGTCGCGCTCACGAAGGGCTTGGTGAGCTTAGGAGCACCCTAGTTCTACTCCTTGTTCCATGTGCTAGTCTATTCAATGACCTGACATCAAATATACCCACAGAAATAAGCAATGCATTCCTTGTTTGCATAATCGAGAAATCAAATGCAATCTGACCATTTGAAGTTGGAATTGATTGTCTAACTCAGCTATGTGTCTTCTTCTGTTAATAGATAGGTTCAGCAGTTGGTGGTACAGCTAGTGCATTTTATGGTTTTAATCATGGTATGTTAACCTCCAATTTTATCATTTTTTGTAATGTCTTGTCAATATATTTTATGGTGGAGATATTTTACCTTTTTTTAAACTTAAAAGCTTTCCATAAGTTGATAATTTATATTCCAAATGCCAGTGGTACATTCTGATTGTGAGAAAGCTTGTTGCCAAACTATGTGATCACCTGTCATTTTATTGAAGCCTTGTGCATTTTAGTAAATTTTACATATTTGTTTTCTATCTCATCTATTTTCATCATAGGAGCTAATATGCTCGCAGTCAAGAAATTGGTACACTTTCATATTTGACCTGAAGACTTCTGCATTTTGCCCAGGAACACTAATATTTCTTATATTGATCACCAACTGCTCGCAGCAAAATGGAGAATTCTGCATTATGTACTTCGGTTGCTATCTACATATGAAGTTTGAATTATATTTGAAGTACTAATTAGTTTCTAATTTCAGCTATGCCGGTCATTAGGCGGTACATCAAAGGGCCTATGTGGATACATTTCCTTGTTGGTGTAAGAAGTGATATACGACATTTTATTCTGCTTGTAATAACTGGATAACTTAATTTTCTAATAACTTTTTTATTAGTTGAATTGATTTTATGTATTTTCTTTGGCATGTAGGCACCACCAGTGATTGTCTTCTCTTCAGCTTGTGCTGGATTGGCAGGTTTGTCTTAATTTTACCCCAAACTTGACCCCCCCCCCAACCCACCCACACACAGCTTCCTCTCCTAATTTTCTTTTAAATTCACCCACTTTAATTGATGAAGAGTATCATATACTTAATTAGCTTGTACCATCGAGTATATAAATGGCTGCTTGCATGCTTTTGTGTGAATTCTGAAGAACACTTTTAGTCTAATCCTTGTATATTTTCTTTACAGGTGGGGCCGTACCAGCTCTTGCACAGCTGGTCTCCTCGTCTCTTCACGCTGCTAGGTCGTCATCATCCTCACAGGGTAACAACACGATGCAGAAGTCAAGAACCTCAATTTAAGCTCGTCCATTATGTTTATCCATTATAAATGTTTAATATCGGTGTATATTTTTGCATTTGCATGTCTAATTATATTTTTGTTTCTTGTAACCCATGGAGGTTATCTATGTAAGTGATAGGTTTTTTGGTTCCTATGTTGGGTTCTAATTTAAAATAAATTCGGAGTATTATGTTCATGTTGAGATCTGAGGCCTGTTCACGACTTTAAAAATATAATGGTAAATATCAAATGGAAATTTTTGTTCAGTTTTCTATTTTAGAAAATTATTGCAATCCGAGAAACGGGATGAATGCTGCATTCGATGGTGGATGGATACATGACCCGATAGTATTGGGTGAAGATAGATTGAAATCCGATCATGGTGTTACTTGTATCATCTGAATTCTTATCCTCTGCATGCAAATTCTTAATAATAGTAGTACAATTGTACAAATTCTTCACATACAGAGATGGACCATTAATAACTACATGATTATGATCAAAATAAGTGTATGCAGTTATTCAACTTGCTCTTTGTTTTATTAACTTAGTTGGAGCACTTTCTTGGTAAATTCTGGTTAAGTTTTTCGAGGTTCATACTTTGATATTGGTTTCTTGTCATTGACATTGTTCAAACACTCTGCATTGTTAGAAATGTCATGAAATCAAGACCAACAACAGCTTAGAATTGCTTTTTACAGCAGCAATCTGGATCTGATACAAGGCGATTAGGCGACCAGTGGGCATCAACAAGCATTTTTGAAATATGAAAGGCCATTTTATTCGTTCGTTCTGTTGAAGACGAACATAGATTGTATTTATATTGACGCACACGCATAGTGCACGGACACAGAGACCATTACTTGATGAAGTCATGTACCCAACAATGCCAATTCGGCTTTCTCCATGCATAGTTATGTCACAGAACCTTCCATCAGGAACTAATATCCATATGCATTATGTTATTGAACTAATTCTACTTTAATTCTATGTCACAAAAACAGTATATAGGGATTAGATGATTACTTGGAAATTCACTAAAATATACACAGTAATCCATAAAAAGTTTACCTATGTATTTTTCTTTTTCTTTTTGATGAATCTTGGCAGTTGCTGCCAGTTTTGTTTATAAAAAGTTTACATATGTCATAAATTATAATGTCCAAGGTATTCGTCAAAATTTGCATGTTGTAGATATATAAAGTTTACAAATTTCTATATAAATCATGTGTTAATCAATACCCAGCAAACAAATTAATTATGTATTACTTATAATGTAGCAATGCAGTTAAAGCAAAACATCGTGCATAATTTGGCGATAGAACAGTCGTTGTTTATTTCTGAAATAAAAATAAGATCACACCTATTAACTTTAAACATCCACAAAAGATATTCCAATCAGATTTTGAACATACGATCTCAAAGATAGTGTTTTCTCACGGTAGCTCATCGTTGAAATTTTCAATTTACATAAGTAAAATCAGGATCTGCCAGGGTTCCTCGGGTTATGCCGACTGTTGGCTCCCCAGGACGGGTAGTCCCTTTCGAGGTCCATTCTTCCATTTAAGTTCACCTCTTCCATGTCCATTTGGTCGCCAGTAGATATCTGAATATCAAGTAATTTATTCAAGATTGTGAATAAGCAATTCTAATTAAGACTCAAGTCTAGCAATGTTCTCTTCTGAATTTTCTTCTGAAACAGTAACTTCTACTCCTATCTAAAATTTGGGACATTTCCTTTAATCTTTATCAATCCAAGTTGGGAGAGAAAGAGAGAGAGGGGACCTGATTTATCTCGTGTAGCTCCATTTCCAATTTTTCATTGTTGGATTTTATTTCCCCTGAAACAAAAACAGCAAAGACGAATATATAGCTAAACAAAATAAGGAAGTAAAACAAGAATTGTGAAAGTGAGACTAACAGAGGGAAGAAAATTACTGGAGAGTGCCACATCAGCATGAAGAGAGAGGAGGCATGAGAAGAGGAGCAGCACAAAGAGACGAGTCAAAATTTTGTTTGACACCATATCTCTTTTCTCAGTACACACTACGAAAGTACGAATCAATGAATCACGAACAAAGAGAAGCTTCGTTCGGCAACTGTTTATAGATCCTTCGGACCGAAATTTTTATTAATAGAAAATAAAATAATAAAATATCGACATTGAATAAGCATTTGACGAAAATTTGAGATATAGCTAAAACGTGATAGTCTGAACGTTATGGACCATCATGGCCAGCTTAACGAAATTAAGTTACGGCTGATTAACTGAAATAAACACTGTAGCTGGACGTTATGAATAGCTATGGTCCATAACGTCCAGCTACGGTGTCTTTTTATTTTTCAAAAAAAATCACAAACAAAGCAGCAAAAAAAAAAACACTGTAGCTGGACGTTATGGACCATAACGTCCAGCTACAGTATTGTTTGTTAATTAGAGATCATTAGTGATCAGATTAGCTCGCCGTGATGGTCCATAACGTTCAGTTACAGTACCTTGGACGTTATCGACTATCCCGTTTTAGCTATATCTCGAATTTTCGTCAAATGCTTCTTCAATATCGATATATTTTTATTTTATTTTATATTAATAAAAATTTCGGTCCTTTGGATCCAATCTCCAAAAGCACATAAATTTTTAAAATGTGATCAAGTGGAAAGTAGTTCAAGTTTGATATTATATGGCTGGAGACAAAATTTCACACCTATTAGTCAACTTCAGTATCTATTAAAAGAGGCTCTTTGTCTCTCTGTCAGTCTTTTTGTGTCTCCATTAGGGTTAGTAGGTACGCTGGGTAAATATATTGAAACCAAAGTCTAATTTTTTTCTCTATTAAAACAGGCTCTCTTTTTTATACTAATTTAGTAATTCATTACAAATATTAACATCTACTTCCGAGTTGAGAAGAAAAATAAATGAAAAAAAAATAGGGAGAATTATTCTCTAGCTAAATTTTATTTTTCTCCGGCCACCGCTTTTCACCTTCTATAATTTAAACTCGGAATTAATATTCTATTTTACATGTATCATGTGTGGTAGGCAACGGTTGGGAAACTTCACAGTTGGAGGCAGCAAACTCTTTGACCGAATTTAAATTAAATTGATTAAGATACCAAAGATGATTAAGTAATAAACAAACAGTGGTTGGAGATGGAGTTGGATGTTTTTTTTTAAGAGATAGGAGTAGGTCCGATGGGCATCGGACCTAGAGTTAGGTTCAATTAGCTCTATCATCGTACAATTAGCATCAAGATCTATGCGCACAGAAAAATTGATACAGTCTTACACAGATTTTGATGCAGAAACACGAATATTGATGCAGATCGGATGGTCATCACACCCATCGAACCAAGGTAGATCCGATGGGTATCGGACCTACTCTCATTCCTAAATTAAATGGGAACAAACACAGTTCTCAACAGAAACCCCGTGACTTCACATGGATAGTTATATATAAAGGGTTGTCGATACATGTCTTATTTTATGCGTCATTGTTTGTATGTATCATTGTTTTAATGTCGTATTTGTTATATATCCTAATAGCGACTCAAAAGATCAATAATTTCGACAGGGACAATTATTTATTCTGCCAAAAATGTTCAAGTCGTAATTGTTTATGTAATTTTTTTTTTTTTTCTGAAATAGTGGTTGGAAACCCACCTATGTATTGAAATATAACATTACAAGTAACCTACTGTACCTGGAATTAAACAATATATATAAAATTATCTATCTAAAAAAATTGATCAAAATTTCCACATTAATTAGATAAATGTCAATGTTAACTTGTTTATTGGATCCAAAACAAAAAATTGGATACTTGACTATTAATTAAGATGTGATGCGATACTTACATTCCTCAATTGTCAATCAAATTAAAATTGTGCTTTAATTCCCAAATATTATGAAATTGAGGGGAGCACTCGGTAATTGTTCATTTTTCTCCCTTTCGCCAATTTTCAAAAGGGGGAAGAAATTGCAAGAAATGCAAAACCGATAATTGAGCAGATTAAATTGGGTTTAATCAATTTATGCATTTACTTGCGGTGTATGTTTTGCAAATCGTCAAAAGGAAAATATTGTTGTTGTGAACAATATACTAATTACGCTATTTGACTAATTTACAAAACATACAATTAATGAATTTAACGATTTCTTTGAATGAGTTAGTTTGCATATTCATGATGATTGTCAATTTGGACTGGATGAACCGAAGAAATCAACAAGACTTTACAAAGATATTAATTGTAAAATCAAATAGATAAATAAAGTAAATTTGAGGTTGATTTTTATACTAACTGTTCATAACGGTTAAGAAGCGTTCCCAATAGAATATGTAAATTCAAGAATACAAAGCTGGCACAAGCAACAATGGACTAGGTTAAACCTCTCAAAAGGATTCTAAAGTGTAAAATTTGTAAGGGTATTCTCTTATCAGTGAGACATGAGACATAGCTCACTATTTATAGTGGAATTCAAAGGAGAGCCAACGGCTCTTTGCATATCACAAGATCTATAACATAATGACTTAGCATATTTTGCTTATGCTCAAGTTTCCAGTATTGACCAAGCTTGGTAATTTGAATTTCGAATTTGATATCCAGCCAAGCAATGGCTAAACTCGAGTGGTCTCAACATCAGATCTACTTTACCATACTTTTAAACATAAATAAAAATAACAATGCAAAAGGTAAAATATGAATGACAACTAGTAAAACGTAAAAAACAACTAGTAGAAGATGAAAAACAACTAGTAGAATATAAATAACAACTAGATGAAGATGAAAAACAACAAGTACAAGATAAAAGACAACTAAAAAAAATGAAATACAACTAGTAGTAGATGAAAGACAACTAGTAAAATGTGAAAGACAACCAGTAGAACTTGAAAGACAACCGGTACAAGATGAAAGACAATTAGAAGAAGATTTACAACTAGAGGAAGAAAAAAAACTAGAAGAAGATGAAATACAATAAGTTGAACGTGAAATACACCTAGAAAAAAATGAAAGACAACCATAGTGACAATATTCGTGTTTTATTCGCGTTTAAATCGCGAATAAAACATTTTTGGAGTGTTTCCGAACCGAATGGCGTATTATTCGTTGACTGAACCTTTGACTGAATAAAACGCGAATAAAATGCAAATAAAACACGAATTTTACGAATTTTACGAATAATACGCGCTTTTCTCACGTTTTGTTCGGAAAAAAGATTGTAATTTCAACGCACAGTACCCATTCTGCTGGGACAGTGTGCAAATTTGCTTTCTCGCGCGCACAGTGTGCAAAAGGCACAGTTCCCCAGTGTGCAAATTTGCCTTTTGTTCAAAAAGTAGACCCAGACACCCACATGAAACGAAAAAAAAGGCACAGTTTCCTATTTAGTTTACTTTTTTAATATATTACCACAGCTGATCTTCTATGGTAAATACAAGCAATATCTTGTATAGTAAATCATCGGTAATGAATTAAATATGCACTGAGGTCTCGTACTATAATTATGAATTATTCCCGAATTATATCCAAATTATTCCCGAATCACAAATTTTTGACCCTGCCGAACCGAACCCGAATTATTCATTTGTTACTATGAAAACAACTAAAGGAAGAAAAAATACAACAAGAAGAAGATGAAAGACAACCAGTAGAACATGAAAGACAACTAGTACAAGATGAAAGGCAACTAGAAGAAGATGAAAAAACAACAAGTAAAAGATGAAAGACAACTTAAAAAATGAAATACAACCGGTAGTAGATGAAAGACCATCCACTACTACAAAAAAACACTTCGCCGTCAAGTGAAATTTCAATTCGCAATCGAATTCTGCACCGATAGTTATTGCCTTGATAGGAAAGGTATACGCATACGCCGTCGACTCAAAACGGATGTTGTTAATCGATATGCCATCGGCAGTGCACGATCAAATAGACGGTGTTAGTACCCAACGCCATCTCTTTCTTGTTGCAACCGACAGCAAATGTAATTAACGTTGTTTGTTGAATTTTAATAGCCGATTGCAAAAGTGTCTTACACCATCTGTTTTGTTTGAGTTGGCGTTGGCAGGTCCTAGTTTACCATCGGTCATTAATTTTTAAGCCGATTGTGACGTATATATATAATTATTATGTTTTATTATTAATTCTTGTATTAGAGGCTAGCCTCCATCATATATTTGCTAGCTATTTTTACAATCCAGCAAAGCAACAATAAACATGCATGCATTTTATACCCATATTTTAAGTATGGCTAATTTGCTTCCGGAAGCACTTTGGCGAGGTGTTTGGATCATATTTTAGTATTTGATGTTCAAACAACAAATCCAAACAGTTAGATGTTCAATCTATAATAAAATGTGCTTGGAAACCAAATTTTACATTTTTTTGGAATTTTTTTACTATTTATTAAGCTAGTTTGAAAACCGCTATTTTTATTAAATTTCTGAAGCATTGAAAACAGCGGTTTTCAAACCAGCTTAATAAATAGTAAAAAAATTCCAGAAAATGTAAAATTTGGTCTCCAAGCACATTTTAATATAGATTGAACATTTAATAGTTTGGATCCGAACCGCTCAACATGATCTCCATATTGAAATGTGCTTGGAGACCAAATTTTACATTTTTTTGGATTTTTTTACTATTTATTAAGCCACTTTAAAAATCGCTGATTTGAGTAAACAGTAAAAAACAGTAAAATCTTCTGGACCATTGGATCAGCAATTTTCAAATTGACTTAATAAATAGTATAAAAATTCTAAAAGATGTAAAATTTGGTCTCCAAGCATATTTCAATATGGAGATCGTGTTGAGGGGTTCGGATCGGTTGTTTAGATTTTCAAAATAAAAATATGAGCGTGAAGTAAAAATCACCTCTTACTTCACAACTCACCATAGCCCAGCTCTCTCTATATATATATGCCTATATGTGAACATCGTAGGTACGTGCTTTCATAGCGAATTGCATACTTGTATAGAATTTTGATGATAGGCATGCATGCTTGGCTGAGGGCGGATGGGAATTAGAGTCCCTGTCTGAGGAAATATAATATTGCAATGTGAGGCTCGGGGGACGGGGTCCTTTACCTCGATTTAGGCGTGAGTCCGAGGGTGGGCGAGCAATAGAGGCTCGCTCGGGGAACACACTGCAAGGATTGCATGGCTTGGGGGACTAGGTCCCTTACCTCAGTTATGATGTGAGCTCACTGTTGATTGATAATTTGGCTGACATCCTGCTAAGAGTCGGGATTTGTATTTTGGGAGGTGGTTGGAACTAGGGATTCCATCCAGGGAAACACAACGAACTAGGTTGTGTGGCTCGGGGGACTAGGTCCTTAACTCCCATTTAGGCGTCATTCGTCGTGTCTTCTTTGTTTGAAGATAGTGATTAGAAAAATCCCGAGTAACCCTTATTATAGATCGAGAAAGAGAGTGCATCTACTCATGTCTAGTTGATATTATTGTAACCTTTTCCTATTATGCATGATATATGTTATATATGTACTTGTCATTTTATACATTGTGTGTTATTTTCTCTCCTGAACTGGTACTAGTTCCACTAGCTAGATCCGATTTGGATATATCAGCTGGAACTGAATACCGCACTGAGAGATATTTTGAACTATCTCTCATTCTGCTCCACTTTGTGGGTTCCAAGTACTCAGGAGGACGCTCAGGGATCAGGCAATCGAGGATAGGGTTGGAGGTAGTCTTGGGGGTGAATGCATCGTTTTATGTATGAGCATACTTGTTATATTTTTATTGCTCTCCTTTTCTTTTGGTTAGTGTCATTTACGAGGGTTGTGCTGAGATCATCTTCTATGTTACTTGATGTGATACTTGGCAATTTTATTCCTTTTGTATTTTGGTATACCTCATGGATGATAATAATGATGATGAAGATAATGATGATAGTGTGTTGTTATATGATCAGAATATGGTTCTGTTGTTATATCTTGTTATGTGTTGGATGAGATGTGTTTAATAACTGTAGCCTTGCGCCTCCACAATAGAGGAAGCGGGCAGTCTCACCTTGTGTCCGGGGATGTGACAGAATGACAATTAGAAAAATATGAAAATCAATTAAAAGAATATGAAAGACAATCAGTGCAAGATGAAATACAAAATAGAGAAGAAGAAATACAATTAGTAGTAATTATTAGAAAAGAAGGGGGATAAAGTATATTGCGCCAGCCAATAGCTAAAAGCCTAACAGCACAATAATTAAAAAGTAAAAAACACTACAACTCGAATAACCACAATTAATTATGAAGTAAGAGAGGAGTTCTCATATACATGGGAAAATTGAATGAGACCTAAAGCAGCAGGTTGTATGACATCTTACACCATAGATCACTAATGTACATAAAAAACGTAAATTTCAGCTCACAAGCAAAGACACAATTTGTTAATTTCTAAACCTGAAGCTGCTACTCCTATGACCAAAAGTCATGTATGCACTGATAGCAATAAACCAAAAACAAATAAAATCTCAGAAGTGACAAACATTAGACATCATAAGAGGAGCATCCGATATGGTAAGAAGTTGCAAAATCTTGATCATGTCCCTTAGAAGTAAGCATATAAGAGCGGTGAACTGGTGGCAATAGTATAGCTAGAGACGTATCCATCATTAACAGCTTACTGCATTTACTGCACTTGTTCCAAAAATATATAATTACATAACAGCACAATAAGGCACGTGCAGAGGTATTTGATATATGGTTTATTGTGTTCTTTATTCCAATTTTAGGTTTTTTAATGGATGATAACAATTGTTTAAGCAATATCAGTTCTGGGTTAAATCTTTAGTGAACATATAGCAAAGATAAGCATAGTATTTAATTACAGGGATCTCTGGTAATATAGTTAGCAGAAAGACAAATACACATCTTGCTAACCACCAGTATTCACAAACAATGGCATTTAGGTACTCGACAAAAGAGAGCAGTCTCACCTGCAAGCTTTCATAAATAAGGTTTGGTGGCTACAGATCCAACTCTGCAAACAAAATGTAAAATTGGTACTATTAGTTAAGACAAACTACAAGCAATTTCACGAGTGCTCCTGCAGAACTTACAGATATAATGAATACAAACCCTACAAGAACAGGATATCATGCAAACGTTGACAAAACATCAAGTGTGTCCGCATGCATACCCTTCCTCAATTACTTGAGAATATTAAAACTATGATTTTTTTTTAATCAAGTATTTATTACACACAAGGATAACAAAAAAGGGCACTTGCATTTTTATTAAATTAGGAAGGACAAGAGTTTCTGAGGTCGCAGATGAAAATTTCTTCTTTCTCAGGTGACATGATATTTTGATCTGATTAACTAACAGAAAATGTAGCAAATAATAAACTATAGGACTATGACAATAGAATATTAGTTGCTGTCCAATACCAAAAGATGAGAAAGAGCCTTGTTTGGGTCTACACTGACGAAATATTGCAAGGCCTTGTCAGCATATTCCTACAAATAAAACAAAACAAAACAACAGGTGCAATAAGCTACCTACAAGGCTTAACGGTGGAGACATACCATAAATAATTAAACATCATGTGTCCTTGTTACTTTCTTTTCACACGAAGAAATATAATACGCACGATAAGATTTATGTTAATTGATTTTATTGGTTTTGTGATTTTGCTCTTATTTAAATAAAGTTTCCTCAACAAATTGGTGAAATGCATAAACAAGGGCACAATTAACACCACAAACCAAGGCACTAATAAAAATAAGTAACCCAAACCTAAAACCAACCTAAATGACCTATCAGTTATGAGTTATAAATTACATGCACCGAACCCAAACCAAATGCGAGCAACCCAAAACCCGGATGGATTGGAAACCCACTGATCTATCACCCTAAAAATACTAGCCAAAATCAGAGCCTGATCTGACCCAAAATCTCAACCCATTTGATCTGATAGTTGACTTGAACCAATCCTGAAGTACATGATACCGCGACTCCCTAATAACTTTTGTTAGATAAAAGCAGAACAAAACCTGCTAGGACTTGAACATGACTCAAGAAGCTGACCTCCTGAATCTTAACAGCCCAATACATTGAAAATGACCAATGACCCAACAGCCAAACCTTACACAATCCAAAGGACCTGAAATGACCAATGGCCCAACAGTTTATCACTAAAGTGCTAACCGGTACAGTATGTTTTATGTTCTGACATAAGTTTGCTCTCGGTTCGGCATCTAACGTAACATTAGACAAGAACGAAACACAAATCTAGTTGTAGAATCAACTTACCGTGACATGCTTGAAAACATGATGAACTGACAAGCCTCTTGAATGCAAGTAGCTTCCTCCCTAAGAGATAAAAAGAAATAAAGAAATAATCTATCTCTAATTCAATGAAAAAGAAAGAAAGAGGTACAAGAAGGAGAACCCTAAATTCCTGTTTCACCATAACATTACAACATAAGAAGTTACAAATAAGAGTGAAATTCTATTATTAATATATTAAATCTGTTTACTACTGTACTGTTTGGTTTCCTCACCTCATTAGGAGAGAAGAAAGCCACAGCATCAGGATCTGTCGACCCAACAGGATGAAGCGACACTAAAACCCTAAATACACCAGAAGCCACCAATTCAATTACCGCCACGTTATTGAAATTGCTACTCAAATTTGCCAAATTTTGCACCTTAGGCTGATCAAGCGAGTTATCATTCATAACAGAAGACAAGGACTCAGCTCGTTTTGACCATTCGAGCCGTTGATATGTGGAGGTGGTGATGCCTGGAGCCTCAGTTTCTATGCTCTTTAGTATGTCAGCTAGTGTGGGTTTCTGTTCAGAGGAGTCAATATTAGGGTTTTGGGTTGGTCTCTGTGAAAGACGGGGTTGTTTTGTTGGGGGAATTTTGATGGTGTCATTATGGGAGAGGTCGATCTGATCGTCTTCTAAATGAGGGAAGAAGCGCCTCTTCTGATCAGTGAATGCTTTAAGAGCTAATCTGAAAATGTGCAGATATATCTCCTGTAAGAACTGAGGTGAATATTAAAAGTTTATGGCTTTGTGAACATATTAACAAGAGGGCACTCAAAGGCCCCATCGTTGGTGCCTCATATCCCTCCAATTTATAATTTTGAACTACTGAGAATTTAAAACCTGGATTTAATTATAAAGGTACAAGGTATAATATATATTACTTTCACTATATGCATGTAAAGGATTATGACATTTGGCTCTCTTACATAGGCATCAAGATACTTGTAAATACACACTAAATGGATGAATCATGTGTGTTGCTTTTCCATGCTCTTCATGCCATTTAAAATAAAGCTGAAAGGCTTCCAAGTTTCGCATGCATTTTAGACATATTGATCATGTCTAACAGCTTTATTCTGTTAATTGAGTTTTAGACGCTTAAAAAGTGGAGGCATAAAAAACAGAGCAATTTAATAGTTGTGCAGAAGATAAAATAGGTTAAAACTTCATCAGTTTTTTATTTTCCTGTGTTTGTGCGTATGAGGTGGATTCTTATTGGATTGCATTCACATAAGATTCTGACCTAAATCGAGTTTCCCTCAACCGAATTCCACAGAGAAACACTTTACGCAAATTCTAACTTGTGTAACATCAGACACGGTACTGATGCCGACCATCCAATACATCAATGATAAACATAAAGGGATATTAGGCTAACGACAATACATATATCTGTAATGGTACAGTTCACAAGATCAATCTGATAACACAAAATCGGTAAGAACTAAAATTACTGTTGCACCTGGCTCTATCAACAGCAGAGGCACCAGCCTGGCCAGCCAGCTGGCGCTTCCAGGCATAAGCCACAACAGCGCCATCAGGACAAACAAGAGGCATGTGAAGACCCCATGAGTTTCCTTTTGACCTTAGAGCGCCAGTTAGCACACCCGACTCTTCAAGCTGCCTTCCTAAGAGAAAATATTTGAGGTGATTTTAGTTTAAGGTTTCATACTATTATCTCTCTTCTTTTGTCTGAGGGATAGATGGGGGTGAAAATTAATGGTAAACAGACAAAAACCCAGGTAGATATCTATACACAGATGAAGCAACAACAAATTGGCACATCAATGACCCTTTTGAATCCAAATTAAAATAAAATTCATCAAATGCAGCTTATTCCAGAAAAGAATGAAATCCTTATGCACCTCTCTATATGCAATTGCCTAAATAGGCGTTCACTGTTACAAATTTCATATGCCGTGCCTGCATTTATAAGTTCTTATCTGACATTACTAGAAAAGCAAGCGGAATGCATAACTACAAAAAATAATAAATTTCAGTGTAAAATGCAAAAAGGTGGAATAGAAAAAAAAACCCTAAAAGATATTTGAAATATACCAACTGCACGGAGATCAACGAAGTGGCGACTCATGGCCGCTTCCTCGGCTAGTGTAAGCTCAGCAGCCTTCTCGGAAAGACGCGGCGTCTCGTTTGAGACAAGGAGCGTTTCGAGAATACGGTCCGCACCAAGCCGAATCTCGGCGATGAGCCGCGCGGCGTGGCTGAGCCGATCCATCGCCTGAGCCACCTGCTTCGGCGGCGCATCACCGGGTCCAGCCAGTTGCGGTGGCTCCATCCAGGTCGTTTTTGCGATTTTAGGTGTTGTTTTTGCTGGCTGTTGGAGGGTTTTCAGCGAGCGGGAGGGTAAAGGGAAAGAGTATAGTTGAGAAATTCAGTTCATTTTTAGTACGAGTCCATATCTGTTTAGATCAGAATCCGGACCAATCCGGTCTAGGCTACTAATGAGCTGAGTTAGCTCGAGTTCAGGGTAACTCGGATTCAATTAGAAAAATAGCGAGTCAAGTTGATTCGAGTTGAGAAGTCCGAGCCGAACTAACTTGCTGATTTGAACTCAACTTGTGAGTAATTCGAGTTGACTCGTGACTCGTGAATTAACTCGTAATCAGTGATTCTAATTACCTACTAGCAGTTTAGCACTTTGAATGTATGGTGTTGAACTGTTGTTACGTAATAATCTATTTCCGAAAAAGTTCATTTTTTCAAAAAGCAGCAGCTCTAGTAGAAATTTTTGTAAATATTTACGCATGTCATATTTAATTTTATTTACTGGTAAGAAAGAGCGGACAAGTATCTTCTCAGGTACCGTAAAAGATTCCCCTCACTTTACGACTTGAAATTTACTCCCAACCGCTTTTGAGATTTGTGCCCAATTAAAAAGAACGTTCCAGATCCACTAATTGTAAAAGATTTCCTATTACAGTACCGGAGAGGATATGAATTCAAGAAAGAGCATTCCTTAAAACACTGCTATTTGAGTCAAGTTGGGAAATGGGACGCAAGTACTGAACTCAACCGAGTTCGAGTTGAAATAAGCGAGCTAAGTCCAACTCGAACTCAACTCAATGAGTTAAACGAGTTACTCTACTCGTGTCAGAGTAACTCGAGTTTTTAACGAATGAGTTGTTAGCGAGTTTGTTATCGAACTGAGTTCGAACAGCTCACAAGTCACGAGCTTGACTCCATAGTAACACAAAATGGCCGTAATTTTATTTCTACTGAACTAACCATAGAATCAGAGATTATTATTTCAAAAAGTATTGCATATTCTCTGATGTTTTTTCTTTGCGCTGTTTTTCATAAAACTGCAGTTTAGCAAATATTTATGTTCACATCTAACGTAGCCTATTATTTTTAGTTACCATTTGAAAAAAAAAAAAAAAAATACAGAGTTGATCTGGAGTTGAAAAATTCTAAGGTTATCCAGTACTCTAAATTTTATCAGTCTGAGCACTATACACACAGATATTATTTGTATCTACTTATCGGATAACTATTTTTTTCCAATTCCATGTCAACTGAAAAAAAATTGGTCTAATCATATGCACGCATATGAGAAATTAGAAATTTATAGATATATATTCTTTGGTAGGAATAATTTCTATTAATTGATTTGAATAAAGATCATTGGGATTAAAAATATTTTATCGAAATGATTTAGCTAGTGAGATAATTTTATTGCTAAAGAATCTCAAATTGCCCACAATATCGAAGTTACTTCCTATGATTTGTTGCCATTTATATTAAAAAAAAAGTTGGTCTTACTTTTATTTATGATGTTCAATTTTATTCTCTTCAGACTTTGAAAGAAGTGTTTTGAGGTGTTTTGCAATAAAATCGTGACGAGCCAGCCCGAGCTAGCTTGCGAGCTGACGAGCTGGCTTGCTGGGTCTGACTTGATCTTTTTTTAACGGAGCTGAACAGAGCTAGACCGAGCTAGACAGTATAAAATGCACACAAATTGATGCCTAGCCGAGCAAGCTAGGCCCCAGCTTAAACTCGTTAATTCTGGACCGAGCTGGCTCGTTAACAGCTCGGTCCAGTAACGAGCGAGCGAGTCAGGTGTGAGTCACAATTGAGCCACGAGTTACGAGGTTTTTTTGCCACCCCTAATACAAGTAAGGTCCGAAGTTCAAGTGCAGAATTGTTGCAACAATCTGTCTACTCTTAGATTTTTTTTTTTTTTATAAAAAGGAAAATTAGCTCGTGTATATTTGAACTATTGTCTATTTTTGTTGTATGTTGGAATTCAATATTTTTTTAGTCCAACTCATTTTCTTTTTTTATTTGCGTAGCCCGATCATTTTGAAGTTTTTGTTCGCTACTTTTGTTTTCGCTATAGCCTACTATGCACAATTGGAAACCTACTGCAACCTACAATCTAACAATTTGGACTCTAATCGCATTAGGAGAAATCAAGAAGGGAGAGTTGCAAAAGGAAAAAAAAAAACAGAGAGAAAAACGAGGAGCAGAGGCTCAGTTAGTCAGGTGAGTTAGCAACTCAACGGCTCAGGCTATCAGTCGGCTAATGCGGCAGGCAGCAAGTCGGAAGTCGCTAAGTCGAGGTCGGGCTTAGCAGTTGGAATCATGGTAAGTTACTGGTAAACCTTAACTTTTTTCCTATCCTGGCCAAATTCCTAGGTCCACCCCTACATTATGCGCTGATATTTTGAAAAATAGTAAAAGTGAAAAACTTATTAATGAAGCAATTTAGAGCTATAACGGGCAATTCGATGCCCAGTTGTTTGAGAAAATACTTAAGAAAGTGTACAATTATGTCTTTTGCATGTGTTATCATTGGGGCAGTTCAGTATGCATAGCTGACCGCCCCACTATGGGGCGTTTTGGTTTCAAAGTGGACCGCCCCCTAGGATGGTTAGGGCATTTAAAAAAAAAAAAATTTCGAGGGCATATTTGATATTTTTTTATTTTTTTAAGGTATTAATAAAAAAAATCGGGTATATTTAATACATCCAAATAAGGGGATCTATATATATTAAAAAAAAAAAGAAAAAAGAGACGCTAAATCATCAAACAAATGGGGCATAGGAAGCGCTAAAAATTACACTAGTTGATCGTAATGAAACACGACCAGGAATAAATTAACAATTATATGATGGATATGAACTTTTAGATCACAAAACTATAGCTTTTTTAACCAAACCACAGAGTAAAGCCCACAAAGCTTAAAGGCCCGAATTGGAGGAACACGGCAACAAGTTCTGAAACATAAAATTGCCAAAGCATAACAATAAAAAATCTCCAATAATATGGGTTGAAAAAGGCAACGGGAAGGGGATACCCTACCGGCCTACCGTGTAGACTGAGATTTGTATCATCCATTTTAACCTGACACGAATCTCAAAGCAAACTGCCACTAATCGAAACAGGCACCCAAATAATTTTAACTGGACTGGGAAGTTATTCTATCCCTATCAACCTATGCTACCGAAGCAGATACAGATACCCATGAACCAAGCATGCTTCTTGTAATAAGATCCACTGAACACGAGTTATACACTTGGCGAACCATGTAAAGAAGCATTGGCAAAACTAGTGCGGGGATGGTTATTAAAGAATATGAAGTTGTTTAGATAATTAAAATAATACAACCAAATATGTTCATAATACTGGAATCAACCAAATACATTTTACAGCTGAACTCCAAATTACATTTTCAGACAACATCAAGCTTGAGACTTGCACAACCATTGCTTGTCAAATAGTTTATCTTACAGGTTAATAAGAAATTAAACCCTCAAACAAAAATAGGTTAATAGTTGCTTCCTAAATGTTATCAGACAAACCTTAATAAACATACACTAACCAATTCTAAACCATTAAAATATGAGGTCTCACATATCACATTCCCGACAAGGAACAAACACCTCAGTGATGTCAGTACTTGGCTAGCTGTGCAACGAGGTTGGCATGCTCATCCGACACAAATGACCTCACCTTCACTCGCATCCCCACAGTAGCAGGAGAGAATTCCTTCACACCAACAGCAGCAGGGAATTCTAAAATCAGTACAAGACAAAAGAAAGAAGTCATATACAACTCGTGGATGGATGTTAGGTTGTGATGCATCCATAGATAAAGAACTAAATGAATACTATAACATTTATAGGGTAATTACGAGGCATGTTTTACTTCATTACTTTGATTTCCTTTGCTTTATTAACTTAGGCCATGCTCCAGACAAGGGGAGGGAAATGGAGGGAAGAGAGGCAGCATAAAGAGTTTACCTCCTCTCCAATTTGAGGGTTACAAAATTTGAATAGTTTGTATACAAAGTTCACCTCCTCTCCGCTCCTCTTTCCCTCAAAATTTAATGTTATGAAGTAAACGAGATCGGTCAGTTAAGATCACCCCTCCCCTCCCCTCCCCTCCCCTCCCCTTATGCACCCTCTTCTGGATCACAAGGTTAGAGTTTCTACCAACTAGATGTATTTACTTCACCTAATTTAGTGTATAATTCTCCGTGTAGCAGGTATGGTGAAACATAAACTGATCAAGATTATAGAAGTACATGGGAAATGAACAAATCAATTGCAAATAGACACTCACTATCATCAACTCGGGCATAAAGTAAGCGCTCTCCCATCCAATGCCTGAGAGGCCTGGACCTGATTCGGGTGCTCCTCCTCAAACCACCCACCTCCTCGAGACCTCCCTCCACAACTACAAATGGTTAGTAGGTAAGCAAATTCTCTCATTAGTATCATAAAAGAATATATATGAATTAAGCGTGTCTGTTTATTATAAGGCCTGTTTATTTCTGATAATGAAATATTATATAATAGATGTAGCATTACATCCCATTACAGAGATGTTGCATGGAGTAAATTTGGCCTGACTCAACCAGGCTAAGACAGGTATAAGCCAAACCATATGCCACTACCTATGGTCTGCTTCAGGATTTTGATTTATCAATTTTCTCAATGGGTTGAGTCTAATTCTATAATTACTAAAAGTTTACATTAACCAGGGTTCTAAATAGTGCGCTATAGCACGCTATAGTGGCGCAATATGGATATAGCGTCGTTTTTTTAGCCGTTCCGCTATGATGCTATTTAAACCTTTGCTAAAAACCAAGGTTCTAAATAGCGATTATCGCTTTATCGCTTTTAAGGTCCGAAAAGCTATAGCGTAGCTATTGCACATCTATAGCTAGCTATTTAGAACCCTGACATTAACCAATTAGAAACATATAACAGGAAACAAATATTAATGTGTCCAGATCTATTGAATTGAGAACTTCTCGATGCTGACAGTGACCCAACAACATAGATAGAAATAATAAGAACCACTAGAGTGGATCATGTTCGAGTAAATATTTCTAGAACCCACTAGAATGTCAAATTGGACCCGACGCTTATTTTCAAATTAAAATGAATAGCCTGACCTCAACCATTGCCTAGTCTGAAGGAGCACTGCCAAAACCAATACAGATAGAAGAATAAACTTACTTTCCATGTTGCTTCTCCTCTTCGGTTGTCTTTTGTTTCTTTTCTTTGGAGGTGCCATTTGCTCCTCTCTCTTTCCAGGAGGCTCCACAACACCGGCACCTACTTGTGCCTGCATCAAATAAAAAAAGAAGTCATGATGATATAATATAAAGTCAAAGCAACAAAATTAAGGATTACTTAGCCAGTCTGTTATTTTCGATGCTCACAAGAGGCCACAAAATTTAAAATAGATAATGATAAGAGAAAAATGCATAAACCATAGTGTTTCTATCTGACATAGGAGTCGGAATCTCGGAATGTATGTCCAACGAAGAGTCTGTTGATGCATTATATCAAATGTTAGTTCCTAATTACAGCATAATATAATAGCATTTTCAAATAACATGCATTATGGAGGCCGAGGTTTATACACACTTAAGTTTTCACAAAGGTGCCCCAATTTCTACAATGTCTCTTTTTTTGTCCAGATTCCAAATTAGGCTAACACAGGAAAAGGTTAATTTTAGGGTTCTGAGTTTATATGAACTGGTTACAGAGCAATCTGGTTTGGACAAAATGAGAACCAGTACTTCAGTAACTTCACTGAGTACAGAATCAAACCTTCTGTGATTAAACATTGGACCTCACTTTAAGAAAAAAAAGAAGAAAATAAAACTTCTCTTGTGGTAACCAATATTTTGCCTCACCACTGAGCCAGTATTAGTAGTACATCACTTGTAGTAAGAGCAAGTTACAGAAATGATCCTTAAAAGTATCACCTATTTACCATTATGGTCCTTAAAGTCATTAAGTACCAATTTGATCCAAAACTATCCATTTTGTGTTGGTCCCTTATAACTACACATGCCGTTATAATCACCTTGGAAATTATCATGACATAGATGCCCATGTGGATTTTCTAATTTGTTAATTGGTAATAGCAATAGGACCGATCTGGCAGAAAATGATTTTTTTTGGATCAATATTGTACTTTTGAAACTTTTTGAGGATCAAACGGAAATTATGAATACTTGAAGAACCATTGTGTAATTTACTCTTGGTATAACTAATATTTTGCTTATGTAACATTGTATGCTTGAAATGTCTCCAGTTTACACTTTTGTGTAAAATGAATTTATGGGGTTTCATTTAACCAAAATGGACGGAATCTGAAGAATCTAGTTTTGAGATATTCACCTGCATGTTCAAGCCCCCTTTTCTTGCCTTTTCTACTTGAAGCTTCATTTATGACCACTTCTTCCTGTTGTAAGAGAAATTTGAGTAAAAGAACTGATCAGGTTGGTAAGGACCTGACTGGCACAGAATAAGAAATATGCATTGTTTGAATCTCTCTTTTCTTTGAGGTAGTAGGCAGTCACCTTCCAAATTTTTCATTAAACTCGATATAAATTCTTTAAATTGTTTGCTTTGGGGTTTATGCAAGGTTAACATTTTTCCGGTCGATATAATGCATTGATTGAATTTGAATAAAGAGTAGCTAGAAATCTTTAACCCTGAGATGTAATACCAAACGATGCTGTAAATACGAAGGTAAGATGTGTGGTTTGAGAGCAAGAAATAAACAACAAACTTCGTTCTTTTAATTTTCTCATGATTTCATTTATCACACCTCTGGTTGATTCTCCAATGGTACAGCAGATGGTGACACCTCGATATTGACAGAGGGATTCTCCATTGGCATCCCAGACACTGCAACTTCTATGTTGACAGGTGAATTGTCCCATGGTGAATGCATCTCTGGTTCATCTGGCATGTCATTGCCAGCGTCGTCGTCATCTGAGAAGTTGCCACCTCTTGCTTCAGATGTCATTTCAGGAACCTGAAATAAATATAAAATTTAATGTTAGACAAAAAGCACACAATGTTGGCCCAACAAAACTAATTTGATCAATGCTTAGTATGGTGGGCTCTTTGCTAATCAGGTAAGAGTTGGTACTTTATTGCTGGTTGGTAACAATTCTCATTCCGGTCAAGCTAGCATTTAAAATCTCATTGCCACAGCCTTCTCTTCATCTTACTTTCCCTTTCACGTTTCTGGAGAGGGCTACTGGTACACTACAATCTCTCCTTGCCAGTAAACAACCTGGAAACCATAGATGCTATTTGGTGGCTAACAGGAGAGTATTGTCGCAACCAATATGGAACACAATACGGGCTGCACAATATTGGGCACGGTGGAGAGAGAGAATGTGAGGATCTTCTCCAACAACAATATGGGCTGCACGATGTTGGGCACAGCCCTTGAAATATACCAATGGTACCGGCACTGTTAATAGACAGCTTCAGTACTGCAATTCAGGTCCAGGGGCTGGGTTTGCGAGTTATTATTGGGCTATGCTTGCTGTACTTTTTATTTTATAACTGGCTTGTAATATCTACTTAGGTTGTAAACTTTTCTTTCGTTAATACAAATTGTTAGTGGGCATTTCGCCCCCTAACCTTCAAAAGAAAAATGTTAACCACATACCTTTTCTTGCGAAGGAAACTCTTCCATTTCTACATTAGGACAACCAGAAGGTCCCGCATGAGATGGTGTGTCGATTTCCTGAAACATGCATACATACAAATAAATAAAACCATAAACCTAACAAGTATATAAGTGCAGAGAGAAAAGGTACTAGCCTCATTTTCAAAACTAAACTGGTAGCCGGGTGAAGTGCTCAGACTCCTGACAGAACCAACCCCGGGTAGTGGATTGGTATCATCATCACTATAATATGCAGCTGGACTTCTTCCAAAAAATTTCCTTTTTAATTCTTGAAAGGCAACCAATGGGTCCTCTCCTCTGAGTTCTCTCAATCTCTCTATTGATGGAAGTTGTGTCCTAGGGGGCCTTACAACATCCAATCTGGAGAATTTTGGTATTTCGGGAATGACCAAGGGGGGTATCACGTGTTGTTTAAGGTTTAGCAAGTCAAAAACCATTGCCACAGCCTTCGCTTCATCGTCAGGAATGCTCTCCAGATTTGAAAACAGCTTCTGAAAAGAACTTGACGCATACATCTCTGGCACTGTTTATGTTGAATGGTGGAGAAAAATTAAATAGAGAGAGAAAATTGGCCTATCTACCTAACACTGTCATTTTTTTCAATCGGCTTAAAATCATTTTCCAAAAGGTTCCTATCTTAAGGGTACTACCATTTTAGCTCAGAGTAGTCTTGTACAGGAGTAAACCTGTGTGCACCAGCCTTAGGTCACTGAGCATACTGCAATCCATGAGCCTGAATATAACAAAGCAGGTATTGAAGAAATCAAACCTTCATTGATTGCATTAGAAATTCTTGATGAAGCTTCATTTTGTGATCCAGAGAAATCTGTCACTTCTGTAGTTTCAGGGGGTCCGGTGCTTTGTGCTGGAGCACTGTTTCGGCATGTACATGCAGGCTGCACTTTTATAGGTAAAGGACGCATTGGAAGAGGGACAAACTTAGGTCGTTCCCTATTCAAAAATATAAAAAAGGACAGAGAAAATATAAGAGGGACAAACTGATGGATATTACAACACAGCTAGGAGATAAAAAACTGTATATTTCAACAATCAACAACCAACGAAGCCTTTAGTCCCAAACAAGTTGGGGTAGGCAAATTGTTTATTTCAAGTATTCAACAAACTCAAAAAATATATATATATATTCTGACAATTAGAGCAAGAAATGAATGAGCAAGTTTCAACCATGTCTACCAGATTTTTCAAAAAAAAAAGTTTCAACCATGACTGGTGCCAATACAATAAAAATCCTTTTTGTTCGCTTTTGGTTTAGTTTGTGCTTATCTGAGGCTTTTTGCTTCAGATACAGATTTGTGATTTAACAAGTTTATACCAGGCTACTTTGTGTAACATTGCACCACACAATGAACTTTAGGAGGTTTTCTTTATTAATGGGAGAGTATGGGAAACTGTGGTATACATTTGAAGTCCTAGCCCAGGACGACGCCTCCTTGGCTGATCATCCTCCACCGCCTTAAATACTCTTTCTCCTATTATTTTTGCTTCCCCACCCAGCCTCTGGATCTCTGCCACAGCAGCTGTATTCCATACAAGAGCATAAGATAGTGGATACAACTATTGATGTTTTATTAAATTAGTCGTAAATAATTCCTGCAACCAGCACTTTACAGGGTTTCCTGAAACTGGGTCAATTGAGCATTAACAGCCCTTACTAACAAAATACTGCAATTATTATCACATGAAAAAAAAAATGACCAGTTTCTGCTATTGTTGATATACGCTACCTATATAATATTAAAAGGAGCTCTAAGCCACTAATGCTAAATTTTGCATTATTTACAAGAAAAACTTAGAAATTCTCATATTCAAATACAAAATTAACATCCTTTTCAGGGGAAGATCCAGCATAGAGGGTAAGGTGAGGCAAAAATTCAGGTTAGGGCATAAATTTACAATTATTTTGGAAAACAAAGACTATCTTATAATTAGTTTCTGTTACAGCAATATTTCTTCAGGAATATTATTACAATTACTTTGGACCAGTGGCAACAAATGCCCACCCTGCCCAAACATAACGCCATCTTTGATTCTTTAGGATTTATTGCAAAAAACCCAAATAGATAAAATCAAGGTTATGTCCAAGTAACTAAGGTGCACCTAATATTTCTCTATTGACCAAATCAAACCATAACTTATAATAAATCCAACATTAAGCATCTACCTTACAGATTTCAGTATAGTTCAAGCTGGGTTTTCTGTAGGGGACGGGGGATTTAATTAAAACTAAGTGCACTATTTGTTGACTTTCAATTGGAAATATATTTTCATTAAAAATATGTGATTATCTACAATTCTTGGTGTAGTTTCAAAATGTTGCACGACCCTACATATAATCACCACAAGCAATAGCATTACCTTCCAGTTCATAGGCCTTCTTTATGAAGGCGTCTGGATCTGAAATGTGATCCAATACTGTGAAATCAACAGGAACGACCTGCTTAGCCTTCTCATTCCTATTCATTTATATTATTGTTAGGTACTTCCCAATCTAAACAAGTAACAAAAAGAACATCAGCCAAGTATTCTCAGGTCAAGGTATGCAAGTAGGGACTCGAAAGAAATCTTTTTTGTGCCTGATGTGGTACCACTTAGTAACAGCTTGTACCACAACTATGATACCTGCACAAATGGTACTGTGATTGCTACAACAGATCACTGCCTATAATTTATTTTTGCCTACAATCTATTTTATATCATGATAACTATTTACCATTGTTCATTAAAAGAGAGATTGAGACCTAAGTATTACACATGCAAACTAGGAATAAACTGTCATCATCCACAAAATTATGATATGACATTTATGTAAAACCTTAGTATTCACAATATAGTTCCTGCCAAAAATAAGATTTTCTAATTAAATTTACACTCTCAGAATCAGAGGGAATGAGAACAAAGAACAGAACCAAAAAGAAAATATTTGTTTTAAAGTAAATAACTCACTTCTGTATTAGTTTAAATGGACTTATGTTATAAACAAGTCCAAGTCCAGGCCTCCGACGTGCTCTTCTATCTTCAACCATCTGCTCTGGATGAGAGCTAACTTTTCCACTTATTTCCCTCTCTATCGTTGTCTTGTCTGGAGCTTGACTAGGGTAGTGTGAATCACTACTGATGCTTGGCCGTGGCTCCATCATCTGACATGAAAAAATAAAAGCAAAATTCCTTAATTGATCAACAAAAAGCAAACAAAATGGACTCGAACAACATTTGTCTTCTATTTCCGTCTAAATTTGTTTGGTAACCAATCACACAACCTAGTACATTGTTCAATCCTATACATGTCAGTTAAAGGTATGCAATGCGAAAATTAACAGTAGTAATTAAGCATGCAATTTAAAAAATTAATATTTACATTGCAATCATTTTCTGATTGAGGAAGGGGATCTCAAATCTGAATATCAAAAGGCAAAGGAAAACTTACTGCAGCTTTAACAGATTCAAAATTTGGATCCTCATTTTTTCCCTCACGACTATCTTTTCCAGTTTTATCTTTCTCTACCATACTGCTGTTGGTATTTGAGCTCGGTTTGTCTGCATGGCTGCTAATGCCAGGTTGGGGCTCCACTTCCTGACATAAACATTGAATTATAGTGTCTTAAGTAGCTGTCTATCAACAATAACTTCGAACAGCCAATGAAAAGAGAGGCCCAAAAAATAATTACATTCTAAAAATAGATCCCTTCAATTACCAACTAGAGAAAACAACATTTTTTTCCTAGTTATGAGAATTTACCATGTCTTCAACATCCCAGCTTTGTTCCTGGTTACTATTTCTGGTATCACACCTCTCAGTCTGCAGGCTGTCTAAATGTGGGCTCAACTCGTCTGCACAGCTATTTTTGCGAGGTCGTCGCTCCAACTGCTGCATACAATGAAATTACAGCACTTCAATTAGCTTTTTTACAACACACTTGGCCAAAAGTCAAGACAAACAAAACAATCAATTAAAAAAGTTCTTTTTCTTTTTCCTTCTACTGAATGCTCGGTAACTCAACGGGAAACATAAACGGACGTAGCATAAAATCACATGGAGGAACCATACCGTGGATTCTGAGGATTCCAATTTTACATCCAGTAGTTGGCCCTCAAAACTCTTTCCAGTTTTATCTGTATCTATGGTTTGTGGATTTGGACTCGGCTTGCCATCATAGCTTCTAGTGCTATGTTGTTGCTTCATTTGCTGACATGAAAAACTAAGTCAGTGATTCAATTAAACGTGTAATGTACAAGTTCAATGCTTGAACAGAAATAACTGGACCAATTCATTTCTAATCCCTTTTTCTCTCTTTCTGAATGTGCTTAGTAACAAAGGGTCAAAGTGACATGTACGGACAATTGTGACGATGCGGAGGAAGAGTTAAAGGTAAGAGTACCAGCATTTTGTACATATGGTCGAAAAAAGAATCCATCTGGTCCACCTCCGACAAAGCGACGGGGAGGGAAAAGCCGATATCGGCGAGTGTGCGAGGGAGGAGAGACAATGCGGTGGAGAGATGCGAGAGCGGATCGTACTCTTCTTCCATTGATCTACACTGAGATGAGAGAGGAGAGAATGCGCCCGGCATGCGAATCTGACCTTGCAAGCTTCGACCAAGTTTCCCTTTCCGAGAGCGGGATCGGGACAGAGAGAGTGAAGAGAAGAGGGGTTTCGATTTGGTTTTGAAAAAAAAAAACAGTTCATATCACCTGAGGTAACATGATTTCTATATTTTATATCAGGGCCGTCTGATCAGATTTCGCACGAATATTGAAGAATCAATTTCATTTTACCTACAGCGGATCTAAGCAGAAATATTATGTTACCACAGAGAATGTGGACTCCCATCCATAACCTCTAAAATGAACCTCCTTTGAAATCAAAACCATTCATCCACCATCGAACGGCTATGATTTACAACTCTACAATATAGGTAATAATTGTACATCAAATAATATTAAAATAAAATAAAATAAATATTTCTACTTTTTTACATCTTATATGACCAAATAATACTTATAAATGTCAATTTTATATAATTTCATCGTTATTTCTCTTAAAATTGAGCCAATAATTTCGGACCGTTCATTTTTACGTTATCAATCAACGGTCGATCTACAATGAAATGATTTCAAATTTGTTTTGAAATGATCAAGAGAAAACTCTGAACATAAATAACACAAAATTTCTCGAGTTTGGTATGTCTAAGCTTCGATCCAACGTAGAGTGTTTATAGCCTTTCGACGTTTCAATATTTCGTCGACTTGATGGATATGTAAATGAAAATAAATTTTCATCGAACCTTGTTGCAATAAAATAAATGCAGTACTATTTAATTTCAACGGTTCCGATCGACCAAGGGATGACATATTCCCGTGCATCTTCATTAACTCAGAAAACAAGAGTTTATGTTTTGTGTAGGACACAAGTCATAAACTCTTGTTTCGTGAGTTAATAAAGACGCACGGGAATATGTCATCCCTTGGTCGATCGGAACAGTTGAAATTAAAGAGCACTGCATTTATTGTCTTGCACCCAAGTTTGATAAAATTTTGTTTTTATTTACCCGTCCATCTAGTTGATCGAAAATTGAAGCATCGTATGGCCAGAAACACTTCGTATTGGATCAAAGCTCATACATAATAAAACTTCCGAACTTTTATATTGGTTATGTTCAATGTTCTACTTTGATCATTTTAAAACAGATTTGGAATGACCGGTACTAAATAATTTTTTTTTTAGAAATAAATAGCAAAAATGCTGAAATCTAACACTGAAAAATTGAATTTTTTTAAATATTTGTTAGATTACTTTTTTTTATATATAATTAGTATATTTATACTAAAATATGCTAAATTACTTAAAATTATGTTAAATTACGCTGAATTACACTAAATTACGCTAAATTACAATAAATATGTTAAATTATGCTAAAATACGGTAAAATACACTAAATTACGTATGAATGAGGATGATATCTTCACTGAGAAGGCAGAAAACATAGACGAAACTTCAAACGGCCATAAAACGGCGCTCAAGTGTCCGATTTCAGCAAATGACCACTTTTCAGAAAACTTGAAAAAATACACATGCGTTAGTGCTCGCGATGCCAAATTTTGAAATTCAAAATTGCCAAAAAACAAAGGAAAAAGCCTCAAAACTTGAGTTGAAGTTTCCGATTAAGATTTTCATTTTTATTATTCAATCTACATAGCTCAGTAAATTAGTTATATAATGAAGTTGTAGAATACCAATTTTTATTATTTTTAGATTATTTTTACTATTTTTTTATAATTTATGAAGATGGCACAAAATTGGCCCTATTCATACGTAATTTAGTGTAATTTACCGTATTTTAGCATAATTTAACGTAATTATTGTAATTTAGCGTAATTTAGTGTAATTCAGCGTAATTTAACATAATTTCAAGTAATCTAGCGTATTTTAGTATAAATATGCTAATTATATATAATAAAAAAAGTAATCTAACAAATATTTAAACAAAAATTCGATTTTTTAGTGTTAGATTTCAGCATTTTTGCTATTTGTTTGTAAAAACAAAATAATAATTTATTTAGTACCGGTTATTTTCTGACCGGTACCTTATTTAAATAGGAACCGGATATTTTCTAGCCGATATGGACATTTTTAATAATTTCCAGTGTATCTCGGTATTTTTATTAATTTCTAATTAACTTTGGATATTAATAAAAATCACGGTGTATGACTCGACACGTAGATAGTTCATTAAATGTATTTTAATTTCAGATTGTCATCAATTCTTGATTTTATTGAGGGAAGGAAGGATACGATGAATCTTGTTTTGAAGATAATAATACGACTGATATGCTAATAGAATGTGATTAAGTTATATTTTTTATTTATTTTAGAATTATATATGTTAGAGAGTGTTCTTTTATTACTAGATTTTGATTAAAGATATAGTTATGTTGGTAATTATTTTTTGTTATATATTTTGTAACAACGTCATAATTTTACTTTTTGTTCTCCACGATAGTTGAATATTGGAATTAGATACGTATTTATATTCATATGATCTGTTTAAAAACCGATTCGTATTTCTATCATTTAATCCCCGATGGAATCAGAGTAGGTCCGATATCAGAGTAGGTCCGATGGGCATCGGACCTACCTTGGTTTGATGGGTGTGATGACCATTCGATCTGCATCAAGATTCATGTGCTCTGTATCAAAATCCGTGCAAGTATGTATCAATTTCCGTGCACATAGATATTGATGCTAATCGTACGGTGCTAGAGCTAATTGAACCTAAATGTTGATCCGATGCCCACCGGACCTACTCCTATCTCATCCCCGATACGTATGACGTATTCGCTTAATATCCGATACGGATATAATTTTTTTACCATCCGATCTGTTTTCGGCCCGTTTATACCCATCACAAGCACTCTCTTCCTTGTCTTCTGCTCACTGCTCGAGCTCCACACCTACGCCTCCGTCAAAAGTCGCGAAATATGGCAGGTAGGGAGGTCTTGATGCTGGACGCGCCGCCGAGCGCGGCGGGTCAGGAGAGGTGGAGGGAGGCGCCCGACGCGGAGTTGGTGGATGCGCTTCCGTACATCGACGACGACTATGGTAACCCTAGGGTCAAGGCCGAGGTCGATCGCCTTGTCGAGGAGGTACGATCAAGGCCCATGTTAATTACTATTTAGTAGTTTTCTATGTCTATGGGCTCAACCATCAAATAATTTTCCTCACGAACCAATTATCCTATTTTGTTATTTTCATTTTTTTTTCTCTTTTGGCTAGTGAATCCCCTTGCTCTTTTTATAGTCCTGTATTGAGTGACCTTTGGAAGGATATAAAAACACCTGGTATTTGTATTTGGGCAGATGTATTGAAGCACCTCTTTTCTTCTTTATGTACAACACATTTACCCCACACGTGGTATTAGCTGGTTAAGTATTCTGTATGATGATTAGCTAGTTCTTTCTTCATTTTCCAGGAGATGAGGAAAAGCAAGAAGAAGCCTTCTGATTTCCTCCATGATCTGCCTCCATTGCCTGAAGTCAACTTTGAGGTGAAAATAAATCACTCTATGGTTTTTTTTTTTTCCAATTACTCCCATGTATTATATGTGTTAGAGATTTCAGTAAATAAAATGGTGGGGGAAGTTCACATATTTTTCTCTTCCAGTGTTACTATAGCACATACCAGTATATTACACTTCAGGTACTCCATTGCCGAGCACCACTATTTGTGGCCTTGTATTGATATCAATGTATATTACTGAGTACCAAAACCATGCTGATTAAGTACAAATTTCCTTTAATTGAGGTTTTCCAATCTGGAAAAGAAAAAGTAAATGACTTGAGGCCCTGTATTGATATCATGCAGATTTAGTGCCTTTCGTTCAGGTACGCTATTAGTGAACATACTGCTAGCTTAAATGCAGTGCTGAATTCTACTTAACCATTTTGAAATATCTATTGATTTCTACTACAGGATCATCCTATGCTTGCCAAAGAGTATGAAAGGGTCAGAGCCGGCAGGCCGCCAGTGACATTAGACATCTCCCGGTACAGCTCAGCTGAGCCTCCTCCGCCTACCAAGAGAAATGATGTGGCTGCCTGGAGACAGGCCTTGAAAAATGCACAGAGCCTCCTTCAGCATCAAGTTATAAGGTACATATTTTTTTTTCTTAACCTCCTATTATAGCTGACATATGACATACTTTAGGAAGTTACTTGACAATGATGTTTTTTTTTTTCTTTTTTATTTAATTTTATTTATTTAAATTGTAATTAAGCTGCAGTGTTAAAAATCTGCCTAAGCTTCAGGAAGGTAGCATCTCATCAGTGGATTCCCCAAACAGACAACTAATGCTAATTATTTCAGGATAGAGAATTTGGAGCTGATGCTCAAGTATAGTGGTGAAGTCTGGAAACAGGAGATCAAGCAAATGGAGTCTTTCTTATCTAGGTTAATTGTTACTTCCTTTGAATTTTTTTGCTTACAGCTTGGTTTGAGCCATCAGAAAAGTTGGCATTCTGAAACCTTTTTCCATGCCTTGAATCTCAAACAGTACCAGTCATGATAATCTTGAAAGGAATAAATGGGTTTAATAACTGGGATTTATTGATATCCATTTTTGATATTTTTATTGGTACTTGTACTGGTATTGACAGGATGCAAAAGATGGCACAAGAATATGATCAAGAGATCGAGGTTGTGAACCGCGAGAGGAAGTTTCATCAAGTATGGCCTTTATTTATAATCTCAGTCATGTCCTAGTAACTGCATGTTTTGTGCTCATTGGGACTAATTTTAGTTAAATGCAACAAATAGCAAAACGCCGGTGCTCGTCTTAATGCATTGACGGCCGAGTGGAAGGAGCTTTGTGAGAAGAATGCAGCTATTCATGCTGCTTGTTCTGAGCTTGAGTATCATATAGATAGAATAAAACTTGGAGCTAAGCAATTGCAGTACTCTCTCTCTCTCTCTCTCTCTCTCTCACACACACACACACACAAAAGAAAAAAAACATTCTTTGTATTTGGTTAAATTTGTGATGCAGTATTTATTAACTCCCTCCCTCCCACTCTCTCTCTCTCTCTCTCTCTCTCTCGAATTTTCTGATGCAGTGGTCTGGATTTGGATGCTATTATGCAAAATTCATCTCTAGCCTCGTAAATTTAAGGTTTATTACATTTTATTTATCAAAAATATTTCATCCGATGAGGACCTGTGAAATAAGACCAACTTTGTCATCTCCTACTTGTAAGACCAATCTTGTATATCAATACATGCATTTTTCTCTTGTCTGCATGCAAGAGGTGCTTGAAAAAACCAATGAAACATGACATGTGCTTTGTGAAGATTGATCTACTGAAAAATGTCAGGACCCCTTTTTTCTTCCTTCAAACTTTAATTTATCCATCTAATTTTATATTGTACTCTCGCATAGTGCAGAACATCTGAACTAGGAGTTTGAGCCTCCAGACGAGAATTACAGTATGATGAGAAGTTTCTCTTAGGCCTTTTCTTTCATGACGGATTTGATGTAATATGTTAGATTGATAATAGTTTCAGAAGGTAGCATCTCATCAGTGCCAACTGCCAACAGTAGTGTTGAAGTTCTTATGTGGACAGTGGTGTTGGATTGCCAACACTTTTGATAGCCGCACTAATGTTTAAGTATTCCTCTAGGAAACCAATATTTCGAACTCTGAACTCTGAAAGATGTTATTGTTTTCAAATTAACAGCTTGGAAGCATTGTGGTTTCCAGCGACTTTTCCCCAATTGTTGATCCAGTGAGTTGCATGATTGAAAAATTTTCTACTTCATTTATTTACTTTATGCTATGCGGCAGCCAAAAGCATGAAATGCATCTTTGGATACTTTACATTCACTATTTTCTTCCACCTTTTAAACTTGAGGATATTATGTCCAGAATATGGTTGTATGTTTCATCTACAGCAACTCTCATAGGCCAAGCAGAGACTTCCAACAGCATGCTGGTGATACTCTGGAGGTCGATGTACAATTTTCCTAATAACCTTAATAAATGCTGAAAGTATCAGCTCCCTCTGCACCCTCCTGCCAACTGCTAGTTGTTCACTATAGAGAAATTATGATATTTTAGTTGATACTCGGAGGTTTTCTATGGTTTTCTTGGTCTCTAATTACTATTCGCAGTGCTTGCGAATGTCCGAGGTTAATAAGTTAATCTTGTCTTCTAATAATACGTCATTTCAGTTTTAAAGGATCCACTGCTTATTTAAATGAAAAAAAAAAAACAAATTCCGAGTCACGTGATGCTAAAATTATGATTGGTTACGTAGGACTGTAGAAGCTTGATAAGTCATTTGATTCAGCCTTGAAATAATAATAACTTTTCACCTAGTTGGGTTCATGAACTTTATCAGACGGGCCTGAAGGTTGGTTTGACAGGGCTAATTTTATAAAAGAGATGACCATCTCTTGTAAGACCCGACCATTGAGAGAGTTCGGATCCAGTGAAGTAACCCAATCTTTGGGTTTTGGATCGGGACCGTCCGATTCAAATCCGTGAAAATTCATCGGCGAAGTGACGCACATATCCTGATGACAAACTCGAATTCTGAGACAATTTCGAACGACAAATTCGAATCGGACGGTCTCAATCCAAAACCCAAAGATTGGGTTACTTTAGGGGATCCGGACCCACCCTTGAGATGGGAGTAGCACCAGATTTACATTTTAATTAAAAAATGTCGGAATACTATGAAAATATTCGGACGGACTAGACAGCGAATCCGTATCACCCCAGATACCTGAGGTTCAACTGATCGGACCGTTTTTTTAACTTGGTGAGAATCTCAAAGCAGATTCCTACGATCTCAATAAATACTGAATTTAGTTAGGTCTGGCTGGAATTAATCTGGACCGTTTATTTTTTTTTAAATTGTACCTAAGTACCTAGGTACCTTAGAAGAAATTTCCCAGTTACCTTAGACGATTTTCTTCAGTTTACAGTTTGAAATTTCAGCCGCTTTGGGATTTAAGCTAGCACGGGCAGTATTATTGGACTTTGAGATTCGTGCCAAGTTAAAAAGAACGATCCGAATTCACTAATTGCAAAATATTTCCTTGTGTAGTAATGGAGAGGACGTGAATTCGAAGAAATTGGGAGCTGCGACGGACACTTCTAACTTTCCTTGTGCAGTATTATTATACTATTTTTGTGATCCGAATTCACCGACGTGAATTAAAATAAATAATTTTTTTTTTATAAGAGTACGTTTGGTTGAATTGAGAATAGATTATTTTTTGAATTAGACTATTTGGAATAGTCTATTCGGTATTTGATTGGATTAGAATAGTTAGAATAGTGTATCTAAACTTTTTGTCTTATTAGAATAGACTATTCTTAAATTTTTTGAAATTTAACTATTCTAATAAGACAAATAATAGCTATTCTAAATATTCTTGTTTTGCAACCAAATACACTCTAAGAGTATGTTTGGTTGTAAAACAAGAATAGTTAGAATATTCAAATTAAGAATAGCTGTTGTTTGTCTTATTAGAATAGTCAAATCTCAAAACTCTTAAGAATAGTCTATTCTAATAAGACAAAAAAATTGAATTCACTATTCTAGTTATTCTAATCCAACCAAACACCGAATAAGTTATTCCGAATAACCTAATCTCAAAAATAACATATTCTCATCCCAACCAAACATACCCTAAGGAACGAGACTTTAGCAACATTTTCCAACGAAAACAGAAATCTTCTTATTTTAAATGACCATGCTGAAAATAACTGAATTTCTCAAAAGGTCCCCCGGAGTAAAAGGAACAAAGTCGTTGTATAAACTACTTCTGAGTAATTAACTTGAAAAATCTCGATAAGTTGAATTCAGAGTTTCAAAATCGAGAACCAGTAATCCACATATAGCCGGCTATGAAACTATCATCTTATATGTAAATAGCATATTCATAGTGCATTTCCTGAAAATAATTAAAAAAAATTTAACTCTAGTCTCGTACTAATTTTTTTTTCCAAAATCCAAACTAAGGATAAACTTTAGCTCGGAGTTTGGCTCATTTGCACTCCTCCAAGCGGCCCTCTAAGTTCTAAGAGCATCTACATTCCTGAAACTCTTAGAGTTTCTAATCTGATGTGGCAGTTGCTAAACCAGTTTAAGAGATGTAGATGAATTTCTTATTTAGCAACTTTGCTCAATAATTTCTTAATAAGAAATCGTTTATAAACTGTGACGTGGCGAAACGATTCGCTGAAATTCATTTTTCTTGCAGATATATCTTAATAAGAAATTTTATAAGCTGTGACGTGGCAATTAGGAAACTCTAATTTTAATTTCAGGGATGTAGAGGTTTAAAAATTAAGAAAAATTTAATTTCTAAAAAACAGTTAACAGTTATTTAAAAACTCTAATAGTTTCAGGGATGTAGATGCTCTAACCCTTCACATTTTACTATCAGTACTAACAAGCAAGCTTTTTATAGTATTATTGAGAATTTAAAAAATTAAACCTGTCCGAGTATGACACGAATACACGATTAGTCGAAGGCATAGATCAGTAGATCCACATTTATACTGCTCTCTGGGTGCAACAAAATGATCGAGTCCGCATCGTCTGATTTTAAACGGAGCTAATCCGACCACAATCTATAATTCAGGGGTCTTTTAATATTAGTGTAGATCTAGTCCACACGAATCTTAAAGTGAATCAAACGATCTAGATACATTAATTCAAAAGATTCTTTTTTGAGTTAATGCAGAGGATACGAATTCCAACAAGATGTTAAAAGAGCAAGCGCATCTCAACATCGAGATAGGAGTAGGTCCGATGGGCATCGGACCTAGAGTTAGGTTCAATTAGTTCTATCACCGTATGATTAACATCAAGATCTATGTGCACGGAAATTGATACAGTCTTACACGGATTTTGATGCAGAACACACGAATCACCCATCGAACCAAGGCAGGTCCGATGGGCATCGGACCTACTCTCATTCCCTCAACATCATGCCCATTATTAAATTTCCACTCAGCAACAAAATATCTGGCAAAACACAGAATCAAATTGAGCATCAACCTAGCTTTGTTTATCGTAAAGTATGTACTCTCTTAATATTTTAAGTTAGGTAGGCTTTCACGCTCCATGGCTAAGTGCCAAATCCGAAAACCAAAACCAAAGAAATGCCATGACCGTTTTCCAGTAGCAACCTCTCTGAACAGAGTGTCGAAAATAAAAGAATATATAAGAAGCTCACTAACCCCTTTTGATCTCCAAATACCCCAAAAATTGAAAAATGGAAATCAAACAAAGCAACTACTGAAACAAATCTAAACAATTGATCACACCAGACAACTCATAGGCAGCATGGCTTCCATCACCTCCCCGTTCCTCATCCCATCCAAAACCAAAACCAAAACCTGTTACAGCCGACACCGCCACCTCACCATTACAGCCTCCTCAAGGCCGCTCCGTGCCGCGGTCATAGGCGGCGGCCCAGCCGGTGCCTCGGCAGCTGAATCCCTTGCCAGTGCCAACATCACCACATTTCTCTTCGAACGAAACCCGGCCGGATCAAAGCCATGTGGTGGCGCCATCCCTCTTTGCATGATGGAAGAGTTCTCCCTCCCTCCTTCCCTTATTGACCGCCACGTGTCCAAGTTCTTGCTCCTCTCCCCCTCCAACCTGCCCTCTCTCTTCTCACGTCACCTGTCGGCCGAGAGCCATTACATACCAATGCTTCGCAGAGAGGTGTTAGATTCGTTTTTGAGAGAGCGTGCAAAGGAGAAGGGAGCGGTGGTTGTGCCGGGTTTAGTGACTGGGATTAAGGTGCCAGGATCAGACAAAGAGCCATATGTTATACGGTATACATCTGAAGGATCTATACAGACAATCGAAGCTGATGTAATTGTTGGTGCTGATGGTGCTAATAGCAGGGTTGCACGGGAGATTGGTGCTGGCGAGTATGCTACCGCTATAGCCTTTCAGGTGAAATAAGCATACTTTTTTTTTGGGGGAATATTTTGTGTCATTAACAGGGGTGGACCCACAGTGTTTCAAGGCAGCTACCTCTGGATTTTGAGTTTTAGTAGAGATTTATCGGTCTCGACCGATTTTGTCTTCTCTTGAAATTTTTTTTGTCCTCTTCTGGACGTTTGATTTGTAATTTGAGTTAAATTTAAGGTTAAAATTGAAATAATTTGTTAAATTTTGATTGGTAATTAGAATTATAAGTTGAGTATCAGAAATTATAAGTCAAAATATTAAAAAATATAAGTTAAAACATTGTTTTTTTATTGAGTACTCAATTGGTTAATGGATTTAAATCTGATTAGGTATTTAAACCCGATTCGATATTTTTTTGCTCCCCTGACGAAAATTTTGGATCTGCCCCTCGTCATTAAGTTAAAAAGAATTTCCTTTGTTCTATGAGTTACGATATTTTAATAAAATTGCCATGATTCGTGTTAATAATTTCTTCTGTACGGAAATAACAACGATTGGAGAAAGATCTATATGATATTGGGTTTAAGCTATCGTTCATGTTAGCCATTTTATGGTGGAAGTATTTGGAAAAGCACTACGGGCCTTATTATCTTGATAATCCTTATATTTGTGATTCAAATAAACCTTTATTTAACACCAATTACATACAAAATCTAAAAGTAGAATACATCAATCACTTATTCATTCCTTTCCAGGAAAGAATCCGCTTACCTCCTTCAGCAATGTCATACTACACCGATCTGGCCGAGATGTACCTCGGATCTGATGTATCACCTGACTTCTATGCCTGGGTCTTCCCCAAATGCGACCATGTGGCTGTTGGAACTGGCACTGTCTCATCCAAGCCATCCATCAAGTCTCTTCAAGCTTCTCTCCATGCACGTGCTGGTTCTAAGCTGGCTGGTGGTACAGTAATACGGGTCGAGGCACACCCGATACCTGAGCACCCAAGACCAAGGCGGGTAGTTGGCCGGGTCGCATTGGTGGGGGATGCAGCAGGGTATGTAACAAAGTGTTCTGGGGAGGGGATCTATTTTGCAGCGAAATCTGGTAGATTATGCGGAGAGGCTATTGGTAGGTTGTGGAGAGAGGAGGGGAAGGTGACTGAGGCAGGGTTGAAGAGAGAGTATTTGAAGAAATGGGATGATGAATTTTTGGGCATGTTCAGGTACTGTCACTGTCTAATTACACAATACTCAGGACCATAGCTGTCAGGTGCAGACCTGGTAACAGTTTAGTGACTAATTGCATGACCAGGTTTAAATTATTTGTAGCGTTAAAAAAAAGTTCTGGCAAAGACTATAGTATAGACAAGACATTTGGTGGGTACCATTCATACCAGAAACACTAAACAATGCTCTGAAGATAATAGTAGTTTGTTGACTTTCATTGACAATTCTAAATCATTTCTGTTTCAGGTTCTTGGATATTTTGCACAAGGTGTTTTATATGGATGATGCAGGAAAAGAAGCACTAACAGAGATGTGTGCTGATGCATACGTTCAAAAGAGAACTTTTGAATGTTATCTGAATAAGAAAATGACAGTAGGACCTCCATGGGAGGAGATGAAGCTAGCATGGCGTACAGTTGGTAGCATGATGAGGAACAGGTTGCTAGGAAAGGAGGTAGAGAAACTCAGGAAACTTGATGGAAGTTATCCAAGTATCATATGAAGAGAAATGTACATTTAATCTAGCCGAAAAATATCACTTTTATTTGTAATTTTGTTATGATGTTAGACCGAGTCGCTGTTTTAATTGACAACTTGACCTTTTGCCTTAGAGCATAGAGGTAACATTTGCTGGGAAACTTACTGCTACTATTTTTTGTTTTTTAGTTCAAGAACTATGCATTACTGAATTACCACGTTTTTGGCGAACACAGAGAAAAAGAAACATACTGAATTACTGCTTTGATAATATATAATGTATCAATTGCATCAAAAGAGGTACCAGATAAGTAAATCCTGAAAAACGTTCCAAAAGTGAAAACGGTCACCAAAACTTAGGATAGGATGCTCTATAACAACATAACCAAGATTAACATATGTTTCTGCTAATTGTAATCATAAAATCTTCCAAGGCGGAGATTGTCTTGTACTCCAAATTAGGCGATCCACTTAGCTCTATAAAAAAAATGTCATCAGCCATCAGAACAAGACTAGGAGTTAAACTTCTGCGAAGGAACCTCTAAAAGTAAAATTACCTTGCTAGCAATGTTGCTGGAGAGCCAGTCGAGACCCTCATAAAGTCCCTCTCCAGTAGTGGCACAGGTGCTCTGGATGTACCTAAACAAAAAGAAAACAAAAGTTTAGACAGTGAAAACAAAATGTAGTATGAAATAAAAAAAAATAAAAATGAATAGCTTAGCTACCAGTGGCGCTGACGAAGGGAGTGCAGACCGAGCTTGTCAGTGATCTCAGCAGCATTCATAGCATTTGGTAAATCTTGCTTGTTAGCAAATACAAGCAGTACAGCATCCCTCAACTCATCCTTTGTTATTTAATAATGAAACAAAATTAACAATTAGAATCAGCAAACACAAGCAGCGCAGTCGCTGCTGCAGCACCTAAAGCTAATAGGTAGGATCCAAAAGGCAGGGCTAGGTTTTCATGTATAGGTTCATCACAAGTTAATAATGTATCATGGCCATATGGACTTCTCAGTTCTAACTTCATTAATTCAAGCAAATGTTAGAAATCTGTACAACCAAAATAAATTAAGAACTCGTAAAATTTATACCTCATTCAACATGCGGTGGAGCTCATCCCTGGCCTCAACAACACGATCCCTATCATTGCTATCGACCACAAATATAAGGCCCTGGGTATTCTGGAAGTAGTGCCTCCACAATGGTCTGATCTGTATTTTGAGAAAAGAAGTCGCAATTATATTGATGAAAATTTGCATGTGAAAAGCAATATTATGAGAATACATGTTGTGAATTATGAAGATCACACAAGTGCAAAAATACCTTGTCCTGACCCCCGACATCCCAGACAGTGAAGCTAATGTTCTTGTATTCCACAGTCTCAACATTAAATCCTGCAAAAAACATCACATCAATGGCATTTTAGGGATATTTCAAATTGTAATACACAAATGCACAACTACAAAGTTTAATCAAGTCTCCTCATGAAGCATCACCGAATCCTCAGTTGTGAAAAAATTCTTCCTCTACCCATTTTAGCATCAGTTGACAGAATTCATTTCTCCTCCGTTGACAAAAATATTGTAAAATACCCTCAGTCACATGGCAAAAGTCAAAATAAAAATAATTATACTTCGTACCAATAGTAGGAATGGTGGTGACGATCTCGCCGAGCTTGAGCTTGTAAAGGATGGTGGTCTTACCAGCTGCATCGAGACCTACCATCAGAATCCTCATCTCTTTCTTCGAGAAGAGACGGCTAAACAGCTTGGTAAATGTCAAACCCATCTTATCTCACCTGTTTGTCACAAAAGTTTATACACGAAACGATACATTACAGATTAGAACCACAATTGAAATGCATACATGCAAAATTTAGTATGCATGGGAATTGTAGCACAAATGCAGATCTTCTAGGCAACAGTATTGATCCAATTGGTTTTACGTGCAAATATTTAGGCCTTTAAATCACGTGAACAATTATTCTTCATTACAAGTAAATCTCCAAAATCAGGCAATAAAATGCGGTCCTATGAGTCTATGACATCCATATGCAATGAAACCGAGCTTTAGAATTGTAGAAATCACCATGATCTAGAATTTAGCTAAAGGTAGTCGTACGGAGATGGTCAGATCTAGGGATTAAATTAAATGAACGGATAAGATCCCTGTTAGAAATAAACAGATCCAAATCTTTCAAGGTTCATGTGCGAAAAAGTTCCAACAAGGAATGGCAGAGACAGATCGGAGTCTATTGCAATTCTACAAATGTAACTACAAATGTAACTTCCTAAAATTGAGATTGCACGGAGATGGAGGTGAAGAAATGTACAGGTATAACAAGAGGATCAGTTTTGATCCATCACAACTTGAGATCCTTATGTGAAATACACAAGAGAGATGGCTTTAATTAAGAGAAAATGGGGAAAAATCGTACCTTGCTTCTCTTTTGCTATTTTCTCTTTTGTTTCCTCCTTGGAAGAGGCGATTGAATTTAACAGAGGGGAAGAGAGAAGCCGCGTTTAAAAGCTGCCAGCTATCGGAAAGTAATGCTTTCTTTCTGTGTCCTTTACTTCTAAAGAGAACCGTGTAACGAATCTCTTTTCGTATTATCTTTGCGATCGCTATCTGTACTTCTACAAAACATGTAAGTTCATACAACTCAGATGTTATTGGAACGTGCCACCGACTTCTTGGCTGGTGTTTGGTCAAGCTCTGTGATTGTTTCGAGTTGTTTACTTGTTTCTTTATTTTTAGATTTATTCTCCACCGCTAATGCTCTTACCTGGATATTTTACTACATTTTACTTACCGTTTACCAAATAATATTGTCTTGAGTAGGTCACTGTTCTTTACTGGTTGTTCAGGAGTCGAGCAGTCAATGTTAAACGAAATGAATCCGAAATTTACTGTGTGTGTGTGTGTGTGTGTGTGTGTGGGAGGGGAGGGGGGGCAGTTTTTTCTGTTGTTCCCAATGAATATGAAATGTTGCCATTTTTCTATGCATGTAGGAGTAATATTTTATTAAACTTGAATTTTATATTTTAATTTGTTAACCTTTAATGAGGTTGAAGTACAATGTAAGAAAAAAAAAAGTACAATGCAGGCTTCATCTTTTTTTAATGTTTGAAAACTGAGAAAGTAAACGGTAAACTGTAACCATAATAGAAATAAATTATATCAACTGGCATAAATATATTGATAAGAAAAATTTTATTTACAAATTTTAAAATACCGGATGAATCGGTAACCATAGTAGAAATAAATTACATCAACTCGTATAAATAGAACTCAAAAGAGAAAGTAAAATCATTATCGGGCACCAATATTTCATCAAAATGGCTGATTCTAACAAAGACGAGGATTCATCGAGGAATTCGGATCCTCTGCATTAACTCAATTTTTGAGTTAATATCTGGATCATCCGATTTAAATCCGCACTAATCAAAGGGTATCATGTGTTATAGACATAGGCTGAATTGGTCCGAATTTACATCGTACAGTTCATAAATTAACTCAAACAGCACGTTAAAGCAGAGGATGCGGATTCTTCGTGAGTACCTTTGTTATGTGTCCATGACTTCAATTTTAAAACTTTAATAATTCAAAATAAAACTAAAATATCAAAATAAGATTGTTAACGGATAATAAATCATTAATAATATCAATGTCATTTTTTATACGCACAAAAGTTATCCAATAAAATAACAACATTTTAATTTACTTGATTATCATCAATGTTTTGTATACTATTAAAAAAAGCATTAATAGATTGTGAGTCTCCACTAATTTATAAAAAATGAGTTTGAATTGTTTTTAATTTCCACCACAATAAAACTAAATACAATAATAATGTTGCATGTTCATGTAGAGAACGTAGTATTTTTATTCCATCTAGTAGTTAATTTTGTTATTTGAGTTTATTATCTAGTAATTAATTCTAATTTAATTAAGGATTTAAAAAAGATTTCAAATAGGGGTGGAAAAAAAGCTCTCGTGGCTCAATTGCGACTGAACCGAGCTGTTAACGAGCCAGCTCGCCACTAGCTCGGTCAAGAATTAACGAGTTCAAGCTGGAGCCTAGCCTGCTTGCCAGCTCAGCTAGGCATCAATTTGTGAATTTGTATGAATTTGTGTGCATTTTATACTGTCTAGCTTGGTTAAAACAAGATTCAGCCAGACCCAGCGAGCCAGCTCGGGCTGGCTCGTCACAATTTCAAACTGAGGTTTTAGCTCGGATGCCCTAGGTCCAGCTCGCTCGGTAAGAGCTCGGTCCAGAATTAACAAGCTGAGCTAGGACCCAGCTCGTTAACAACCCTAATTTCAAAGCAAATCAAAACGGATGCTTAAACAAAAATACAACCGTTTTTTTATCATAACATTAAAAAATTAAACTTACTCATGAATCCCGAAATCTAATTTCATACCCAAAACACTAAATTATTGTGTTTTATCTTGCCTAGGAATGTTGAATAATCCGGTGTTCCAGCTTTTCTACTAAAAATAAATTAAAAAACTAAATTAGTTTACTGACAATAAATAAATTTGCTGAATGATCTTCAATAATTTCCTAAAATCGGTTGTTACCGTTACAGATAAAAGGAAAAATGAATTACTGTCGAAAATAAAAATTCAGCTCAATTCAATTAATGCTGGGGAATGGTCACTTGACCGTCCAAATCCCTGTAAATGTTTTTTTTTTATCAATCAATATACACGTTGGTGGAATTTCCACCAATCTTCAAAAAAAAATTCAACTCAATGTTTCAAGCTCTAGAGCATCTGCAATGGTGATTTATTTTAAATTGTTAATCTGATGTGTTAATTACTAATATAATTGCTGGGCTGTAAGCCGATTTCTAAAAAAACAAATTTGCTTATAAAACAAACGATTTTTTTTGGACATGCTGGTACTCTCTCTCTTTCCTATTGGCTCTGATCCAATTTCTGAGATGGAGGGATTAAGAAATTAAAAAAAACTTAATTTTAAACAATGTTTTACAACTGTTTTTTTATTTTTTACGGATTGCTGGATTGGAGATGCTCTTAAATTTTTTTTTTTTAAAAGACAATCGTTACAGTTTACGTCTGATAACTCTCTCGTAGATCTTTTTGCGACTTTCTGGAATGAGATCGTTACAGGTTAAGTCTGAATTTTCATTTGTTTATTAGATTTATTTTGCAACCTGCAAATTAATTTATATTGATAAATAAATTAGTTGCCAACATATTAATTTAAAGTTCAAATTAATTGTCAACAAATTAATTAATTTTGTTATTTTTTCAAATTTAATTTTCAGTACAAAATGCTGAATCATTCAGCATGTTTAAGCAGGAAAAAACACTGAATAATTCATTGTTCCTAGGTAGAGAAAAGTGCTGAATTATTCAACATTTGTGGTATGAAATGAGATTTGGGTGATGTGCAAGTTTGTTAAAAAAATTTAACACTATGAACAAAATATTCGGTCAAAAGAATGAAAAAAAATTGAAACTTCCTCTCCTAACTACATGGCCATACCTCTTTAGATGGTAATATTCTATTTAGGGCCTCGTGGGTCATGCTGGAGGCCAAGAGCTCCTCTATCATGTTGCCAAAACATAATATAAACAACAACCCTGCTGCCAAAGAAAAAACGACATCTACAGAGTACACTTGCAACAAATTGAAGATATAGAGAGGGTGAGCTACAAAAATCAGCACTCCAATTTTCTTCTTTTCAGCCAACATTGTTCACACAAAAAAATGAGAGAAATAAAAAAAATACAACCTACATCTACTACATATTTTTTATGAGAAGCCCTGCATGCAGATGGACCATGTAATCAACTATTCTGATTCAAGTGCTTCAATTTCATACCGCACCTCCTCCATGTACTCATTAATGCAAGTTACCGCCTCTTGCACGCCGCAAATTGCCTCCTTTAATGCACTGTCATACTCTGCGTCAGCTTCTGCATCTTCTGTCCCAGCTGCCTCAGTTATCTCACGTACATGAACACACTGGTGCCCTGTAATATTGTCGAGTCGACAGCTGTCATGCATTACTATCCTCTCAGAAGGTCGGCCTGACTTCTTCAAAACTTGGATCTTAACAGTCTTTGATCAAGTAATAGTTTGAATTAGTTCATTTTGTTAAAAGCAAAAACTGTAAAGAAAACTTGTGAGGTTAAATGAAAGGAAACAGATTTAAATGTTTCCTGCCAAATGATGCATCTTTGGCAATCATGCATAGACCAGTATCACCTCAACATATGGTACCTAATAGTTAGGTAATAGTGTTTCATCACAGATACTAAAACTAGAGATCAAATGCCACTACTGGCACGGTATCATCCAAAACCATCAAATATGCAATAAGAAAGAATGGTACATGGACATAGTTTTTTGTTTGCATGCAATGTATATACTGTGCAATTTATAGACATGCATAGCGTCTAACAAAACAACTCACCAGATGCAACTTCTGTTTCTCTTGCGCCTGAACAGCTTTCAGTAAGTTGGCAAGATCAGCTCGGCACAGATCTGGCAACATAAGCATTGATTCCAAATCAATAACCTGTATCACATTTTTGGTACAAAATGAAATTCTGACGCTACATCAAAAATTATGAAAATATGAAGTAAACAAATGAAAAAACTAATACTTGTTTTGAACAGTCATTGAACTCCTGTGTTATCTCTCCACAGACTTGCTGGTATGCCTCCTCCCCTCCATTTGACATATATTCAGAAAACCCCCTAGAAAAACGTTTTTTTTACCTTTTTTTAGTTCTGAATAACAAAAAGTTGAAATAGACAAGAAACGCGGGCAAATTTAATAAAAATACAGGACATGATCTCATTAATTGAAGAACAATTAATTGACAGAAAAGTATCGATACTATAATAAGCAACCTATACAGGAAATATGATTTCTACACCAGTAATAATTTTTAGAAGCAGAAAAAAAATTGTAGGCTACAGACCTACAGTTTGTGTGATATCAACTACATTTGAGCAAGCAAAGTGAATGATACATAAGAAGCCAGGTTACCAGGGGAACAAGAAATGGCAAAGTCGGAGAGTTTTAACTACAGAAATAAATCCATGGATGATGGATCAGCTAGTGAAACAAATCACGAAATTAGGAACCTGCGAACCTGCGCGCAATAACTTCCTAACTTGTGCAAGAAGGTACTCAACTATTGAGAGAAAAACTGATCAAAATGCTTCAATTCCTAAGCTAATAATTTTGTTTTTGCATTTATCACAGTTACCTGCGAAGCTTAGTGTAGGCTTCAGCGCGCCTCCGCTGAACGGTCAGAAATTGACGGAGAAGATCGAGTACCTTCGTGGATTTCGTGGCATCATCTACGGTGTCCATCCGTTCTAGTTCGCCTTCTTCCTCCAGCTGTTTCACTTCCCCTCCCTCCGATCGTTCCATGGTTGCTTTCCTAATCCCTGGTCTCTCTTTGTTTATTTCTTTCTTTCAAGATGCAAATATGCAATCGTAGAATAGGCCTGAACTTAAATTTTCCTTGCTCCAGCATAATAGGTTCACAGGCCTCCGCCAGAGAAACAGGTCGGTTATTTCAAATTGTTATGGGCTTCTCCACTAATAACATTGGTAGTGATTGGGCGGATGCAGGATTTTGATAAGGGTAGGGTAAAAAATTATTGAATCGGATTTAAATAGATAATCGGGTTCAAACTCATTAGATAATTGGATACTAGATAAAACATGATAACAAAAATAATAAACATAGTATTATAACACAATCTACTCTATAATATTTAGATAATCAACTAATCAAACTACCATTAAAACATGACAAAAAACCAAAAAAATAGTATTATTTTGCATAACAAAAACAACAAAAACATTATCTTTTTACATATTAAAAATTCCATTAATTTATATGATACCGACAGGGGCGGATGCAGGATTTTCTTCAGATAGGGCAAGAGCTCAAAACTCAACAGGGTAGGACATTTGTTTTTTCCAGGGTAGGGCAAGAGCTCAAAACTTAGTACTTATGAACTAATTTTGAAAATCCAGGGTAGGGCAGTTGCAGTGTGCTGGATCCGCCCCTGTTGGCAACCATATAAAACTTAAATTTTAAGCTGCACTAAGGAGTATCTGTTCGGCAATAAAGTTGAAAAATAATTTTTTTAAAAAAGCTTTAAACTTGACAAAATACTTAAGCCATGTGAAACCATAGCTTAAAAATTTGAGCAAGTTTAAGAAAGGTGGGCAAAATGAGCACTAAGGAAGTAGCATTAAGCTTGATAAAGGAGCATCCGTTCAGTGAGCTTAAGACTCCTTAGAGCACTAAGGAGCTCTAAGCCATAGTTACCGAACACTACCATAATACTTTATTATCCTCTGGCACCAGTATATAATCAATATTGTTAAAAGATAGTTATCAAATGAACTAACCACAACAATTATTTTAGCATGAGGCTATGTTACTATGGATTAATTTATTTATTTTTAGAGTTCAAATAGTCGATATAAATCGTTGTACATAATCTCGATATTAAAATATAACTTGCAGACTAAATTTTAAATTTTTAAAAATTCTTTTTTACTCTTTTTTTAGATAGGTAGAAAATCACTTGATTTAAAAATTCTAGACCTGACCATTCAAAAATAATGATATTTTTATCTATTAAAAAACAGTAAAATAATTCAAAAAAATGAAAATTTAGTTTGCATGTACATTTTCATATGAAGATCATATTTAACAATTTAAATTGACTATTTTTGAACTTTAAAAGCGACGAAATTAATATATAGTACGGACCACTCCGCACTATGCATAGTACCATAGCCTTACTCATTATTTATAGAGTACTATGCATAACACGGTTTGGTCTGTGCTACGGCTCAATTTTTCAGTTTTCAAAATTCTAACGGTCGATCCGAACCGTTCAACATGATTATAAAATGAATATGTACTTGCAAACCAAATTTTACATTTTTTTAGATAGGTAGAAAATCACTTGATCTGAAAATTCTAGACCATCCAAAAACAGTGATTTTCTACCTATCTAAAAAATAGTAAAAAAATTTGAAAAAATGTAAAATTTGGTTTGCAAGTACATATTCATTTTATAATCATGTTGAACGGTTCGGATCGACCGTTAGAATTTTGAAAACTCAAATATTGAGCCATAGCATGGACCAATCCGTGCTATGCATAGTACCGTAGCCTCACTCATTATTTTATATTGTTATATATAGTTCATATTTTCGTCAAAATATGATTCTCACCTTTTCTATATATATATATAAATGAATTCCAAGCATTATTAACGGTTGATATTGACAGAGTCCTAGAAAAATTCATTTGACAAAATTATTACTGTCCAACAGATTAAATTGTCGATAATGCACTATACACATCAATTAATGCGTCTTCATACTTTTTAATTTTATTGTTAAAATGCGCATAACCCTTTTATATTTTTGTACCATTTTTTCTCAAGTATTTTAATACCGAACTTTTATATTTTAAAAATAAAAATACAAAATAGAGATACTAACTGATTGTGAATTCCATCCATTGTCAAACGATAACTTAACGGGTGCTTAGAGGGACGAACTGATGCTAAGAGAGACAAATATGTTATCAGATTTTGGGTTTAAAGAGAAAGAGGAAGAGACAGATATAGAAGGCGAAAGGTGCTAAAATTAGATGAGAGTAAATTGGAGAGAGGGGGAGAGATGAGGAAGAAGGGAGAAATGGGGATCCCACAGGAACATTTTGTTAATTATTTTAGAGGAGGAGCATTTTATTTGAAAATTTTGAAAAGTAGAGTAATTTGTAAAATTTTCCAAAAAATATCAACAAATTTAGAAATTTAAAACGGACAGGATCAGAAATCTCGATCCATACTCTTTAAGCATTAATTACGCGATGGCCTCCTATTCAATGTCCATATTCATTAAAGAATTAAGGTGTATGAGTGTATCCAAATCATTATTTTTAAATCACATAGTTCATATCAATTATGATTTTGTATCAAATTATATCCTTTCCGACCTACCAGTGAAATTTTCAAGAAGGCATCTCTGGAGTCTGAAAGGAGGGTGAAAATAGGCTGATGACACACAGCTTATCGTAAATTCATAATATCTTCCGTCTCTCTGTCTCAATTCTCTTTTTAATAGAATTATTTGCTAAGGAAGTTGGTTTTGTGAGCCACGAGATGTTCATAAATTATAGAAGACACTACAATGTCATCTGGAGACCGTAGAAGAAAGTTTGAAATAATTACAATGAGCATAAGATGTATCTGTATCGATAGATAAGGAATTCCAAATGTTCAAATTTTCGGAGCTGAATGAAGATGGCAATTTAGGCAATAGAGGATTTTTAAGAAGTTAATACACAAAGGTGGAAAAAGGAACAGCGAACATAACGCAACTTTCTGAATTTCAATTGAACTATTGAAGAGCTGCATATGGAGAGATTATGAGATATGTGAATAACAATGATTTGTGAGATTTTCAGCGGAGAAATTGAAACCTTGCAAGTTTCTGTGAGTATACTGACAATAGTTCAGGTAAATAAAAGATAATCAGTGTACAGCAGTTCGGATTTAAAAATAACTCGGAGATCTTGGTGGTTCTAACTGGTTAAAACCCATCAAGAGAAGCAATTACAAGCCGAACAAACCTCGAACAAAATATACAAATCCAGTGCAATTACTGAAAAATGAAAATCAACATGTTTGTCTCAGAAATAGCTGATCAAGGATACCATCTTTACAAAATTCAACAAGATCTGTTCGGTTTGTTTAATAATTGGGAATGTATCTACCTTGTCACCAACATTTCCTAAAGAAATCGAGGAAAATCGGAGCTAAAGGTAGAGAACCTTTTGAGTTCTGACTTTTCGTTTGGCCTAACGATAGATCCCTTGCTGCATCTGATGTAACCAGCAAGCGATTGCAATATCAGGCGTGATAAAATTTCAATTACAAAAAGAGGTAACAAAAACAAGCAAGAAGGAAAGAGAAGTCAGAATCGGAATCAAAGCGGCGCCGTTGCCTATTGTTTTTCCGTGAATATATACCACCACTCGGTCTAAAACCCTAGACTTTAAATTTAGAGGTAGAAGAATTTTGCCTTGAGAATATGCTGATATTGGGCCTTTTTGAAATGACGGCCCATGTCAGAGTCGCGGTTTAAACAATGGCACTGGAGAAATTTATAATTATGATCTCAAAAGAAAGCAGCAACCTTGGCCTTTTATGAATTTGTGCTGGTTAACAGAATTTTTCATGATACTTGAAAGTAGGGGCGTCAATGGTACCTTTTTAGCCGTTTATCCGATCCGTATCGTATTCGATAAGGCGGGTATGGGTACGGTTCTTTTTTCGTTAGCTTATTGGATATGGGTATGGATAATTTTTTTTTTCGTTAACCAAATGAGTAAGGGTATGGGTAATGACTATTTCGTACCCGTTACCTATAAAATCTAAATATATATTCATTCAATTTCCAACCCACCTAAATATGTATTTGTGTTTTTGAATTTTCTTCCTTTATAAAAAACAATTTAATTGGAATTGATTGCACATTCATTTTTATTTTTTATTAGAAATATAATTACATATGTGTGAAATGAATGAGTTTTTTATATTTAATTTGTAAAATATAATGAAACTAATTATTATATTAGTAATATCCGTTATTCATCCGCTACCGTTTCATTACCCGATAATATTAACGGGTAAGGGTAGAGTAGGGTAAGGTCAATTTTTAATAGGTATGGGTAGGGTATGGGTAAAGTCAATTTTAATGGGTATGGGTATGAAAATGCCTCCACCCGACCCGTACCGTACCCATTGACACCCCTACTTGAAAGAGAATTTGTATCCTCTGCATTAACTCAAAAGAGAATCTTTTGAGTTAATTAATCTCAACCGTACGATCTAATTTAAGATTTGTGCATATTAGATCCACACTAATATTGAAAGAGCCCCTATGTTATAAGCAAGAGCTGAATTGTCTCCGTTTAAAATCAAACGGTTGAGATTCATTAACTCAAAAGATTCTCTTTTGAGTTAATGTAGAGGATACGCGTTCCTCGAAAGAAATGTACATGCTATTTGAAAACAGGAGCGTATATATGTCTCTAATTTATCTTTATTAAGCCTTAATTTTATAAATTTTAATAACTTAAATGTTAAAATTAAATTGTTATATATATGACATATATCATTTTTTCATGCACATGTAAAAGATTATGACATTTTATTTTGTTTTAATTGGTATCAGCAGCATGCAAAATTACACTAATATGATAGATAATTTCTAAATATTAATTTCTTAACTTACTTATTCATATTTAAATAAATCCGAAAAGTCATTTTTATGTGCAAATAGAGAAAAAAATAATATATATTACATATAATGATTTTAGTTTGGCACATAAAATTTTGAACTTTTGTTATTTAAAAAAGTGAGACACGAAAAAGAAACAAAAAAAACATTTGAACAATCTCCTTTAAACGTACTGTTGAAATAGATGCCAGTTCCAACGGTTGTCATCTTCCTAAATATTTGCGCAAATTTAAATGTTTTCATATATCTTTATGTGTTTACACAAATTTCTACAAAAAATAGACAGCAATGTATCTTAAATTAGACACGTGTGTTTCAATATTTACAGGGGCGAAGACAAGATTTTGAGTAACAGGGGTAAAAAACATACCCAAAAAAAAATGAAGAATGGTGAGTTTGGAGGCACGATTTTCACGAGAGTTGAGTATTTGATGGGGGAGAGAGAGAGAGAGAGTGAAAGTAGGGGTGTCAATGGTATTTTTTTTAGCCGTTTATGGGTATGGGTAAGATTTTTTTTCGTTAGTTTATTGGATATGGGTATAGATAATTTTTTTTCGTTAATCAAATGAGTAAAGATATGGGTAATGACTATTTCGTACATGTTACCCTATAGGATAATTATAAAATCTAAATATATATTCAATTCAATTTCCAATCCATCTAAATATGCATTCATGTTTTTGAATTTTCTTCCTTTATAAAATAAATTTAGTTAGAATTGATTGCAGATTTATTTTTATTTTTTTATTAGAAATGTAATTACATATGTGTGATATGAATGAGTTTTTTATATTTAATTTGTAAAATATAATAAAACTAATCATTATATTAGTAATATCCGTTATTCATCCGCTACTGTTTCGTTACCCGATAATATTAACGGGCAAGAGTAGGATAGAGTAAGGATAATTTTTAATGGGTATGAGTAGGATATGGGTAAAGTCAATTTTAATGAGTATGAGTATGAAAATGTCTCTACCCGATCCGTACCGTACACATTGACACCTCTAAGTGAAAGAGACATGTGAAGAGTGGTGAGTTTCTCAAGTTTTTTTTGAAAGAGACATGTGAAGAGTGGTGAGTTTCTCAACTTTTAAAAAAAAACTGTAAAATGTTACAAGTCCTCTCAAGTTGACACATTGTACAATAGTCTATTTTTTATTTTAAATAAATAGAGGTCAACTATACAAAAAATTTCACAGATTTATGGAGGTTATTTTTAAGGTACCCATAACATTTAACTATAAATTATACAACAAAATATACATAATAAATAATTTTTGAAATTGAATAGGGTCAATTAATCCCATTAGATCAATGTCAATCCGTCCCTAAATATTTATGAATGAATCCATATATATAAGAAACATGATATGAAATGCATCCCTCATTTCATTACTAATCAGTCACATGCAAGGTTCTAAATAGCGTTTATAGCGTCGTAGCGGGAAGGCTAAAAAAAAAGCTATAGCAAATAGCGTCGCTATAGCGGAAGCTATTCCAAATAGCGTTTTTTTTTTACATTTCGTATATTCAATATTTGTACTAAATATCAACATTATCTAAGGTATCATAGAACAATAAATAACACCAAAGTAATTAAGAAATTATAATATTCATATTGAACCCGTACAAAGTCCAAATTGCGGTTCAAAATATCCATAGTAATATCATAAACTATCGATTTTTCTTATTAAAAATATCTTAAGTATCATGATTCATGACATAATCTATTTTTTTTTTTCTATTCAAATTTTAATTCCGGTTTGGACTTTTTTTCTATTCAAATTTCAATTTCTATTCCCAATTTCAAATTTATTTATTTGTAGCAAGTAGCAACAAATTCAATTTCGGTTTGAGATTTTTTTTACCTTTATTTAAAACCCATATAAATTGCTTAAAAAAAAAAAAAAAAAACTCATATTGTATAGCACAAATAGCGCTGTAGCGGACCGCTATAGCGCTGTAGCGGACCGCTATAGCGCTGTAGCGGCCGCTATAGCGGCCGTAGCGCAAATAGCGCATTTTGATGTCGTAGCGTAGCGTTTGGGGTCCAAAAACGCTATAGCGCGCTATTTAGAACACTGGTCACATGTGATACGCAATCCTTAAAAAGAAAATTTCCAATTTTCTTTCTCCTTTCTCTTTCCACTAGATTTTTTGATGCATGCCAAGGACACAAATTAATTTGATTGGTCTTTCTTTAATTAGGAGAATGTTATTTAAAAAAATTTAGTTAACCAAATTAAGCAATTGAACCAAATTAAGAGAACAGACATGGATTAGCATTAAATTAGCAATCAATTTCCCGAACGGAAATGGTCAGCGTTTCGGATGTAATACTGCGAGTGCCCTTCAATTGCCAAAATCTTCCAAGTTTTATTTCATGTGTGTGTGTGTCTATATATATATATGCGCTTTCTATGCAATAGGGTTAAAATGCACCATTGGTTTTGTGTTTCAATCATGCTTCACGTCTTTTTCTCCGTTTTCAAAGTTCGAACAATCGATCGGAACCGCTCAATATGATATTTGTATTAAAATGTGCTTGGAGACCAAATTTTATATTTTTTGGAATTTTTTACTAATTTTTTAGATAGGTACAAAATCACTATTTTCAGAAGATTCTGGACCATCCAAAACAGTGATTTTGTACCTATCTAAAAAAATAGTAAAAAAATTTCAAAAAATATAAAATTTTGTCTCCAAGCACATTTTAATATGAAGATCATATTGAGCGGTTCGGATCGATTGTTCGAACTTTGAAAACAGAAAAAAAAAATGTGAAACATAATTGAAGCACAAAACCAATGGAGCATTTTAACCCTACTCTAGGTTTAGCTTACATATATTAGATGACAAATTATTTTACGAGTATACTTTTGAAAGTTCTTATGGGCCTTTACCAACAATAAATAACATGACCATGACTGTGGTTATTTTTCTGAATTCTTGAAGTTTTTATTTTAGAATAAATTATTTTCTAACATGTAACAAGGCACACAAAATTCATTTGACTGCTTGTTTAGAGCATCTCCAACCCATCAATCTGTAAAATAAAAGAAAAAACAGTTGTAAAACACTGTTTAAAAATTAAGTTCCTTTTAATTTTTTAACCCCTCCATTCTAGAAATTAGGTCAGAGTTAATAGGAAAGAGAGAGAGAGTACCAGCATGTCCAAAAGAAATCGTTTGTTTTATAAGAAAATTTGTTTTTTAAGAAATCGGCCTACTACCCAGTAATTATATTAGCAATTAACACATAAAATTAGCAATTTAAAAGAAATCACCATTATAAATGCTCTAATATTATTAATAACTCCGAGTAGTTTACTTGTTCCTCTGGGGTGCTTCCCCTGAATTCTCCCTAGCTTGCTAATCACACAAACGCTCAATTAAGTGTTTTTCTTATTCTTATTATAATTATTTTTTGGGGTTTACTTCTTGTTATTTAATTTAAAGGGAATCTCAACAGAAATTTTCGCCTACCGTTTAAAGCTAGCAATACCGAGTGGTCATATTTGGTGTGGCTATCCATGTTGTTAACTTGTTATATAATACTTTTCCCTCTTTCAGTTCGGTTCGGCAAAGTCAAAAATTTGTAATTCGGGTATAATTCGGAAATGATTCGGAATAATCCGGATCAAAGATCTCAATCCTACAAGAAAGCAAAACAAAAACCAAAAAAAAATGTTATGGGAAAAATTCACGAATAATTCGTAAAATTCGGGAAAAGTTTGTAAAATTCACGAATTATTCGGAAATAATTCAGTCAAAGTTTGGTCAACCGAATAATTCGTCGTTCGGTTCGGCGTCACCAAAAAAATGAATTATTCGGGTATAATTCGCGAATCTTGTCACTATGTCCATAACAACCATAATAACAAATTTTCAAGTAATATATGTATTATTTGTTTTTTCAAATTCACAACTTTTTTTAAAGTTCACGAATTGTTCGCAACATGCTATTTTGCTGGTATTCATGAAAATTAATTATGGTTCTTTTGTTTTGTCTTGTAAAAATATTAATTAGTATCTCGATATATTATTAATTTGTATCATGAACAATGAACTATTGCCGAATAATATCCATATTATACCTAAGTCATGAACTCTAGACATTACAAAATTATTACTATGATAGCAACTTGAATATTTCGTCTAATGTTCTAAGAATATCACATAATCTTTTAGAAACCAACCAATCACAAAGCATATTAACATTATAATGTTTTGTGTGGATCATTTCGATTATTTTTAAATAGAAGCAATTTTAATTATTTTAACGGAACAAGCACTATTAATTTGGTTTTTATAAAAAACAGTTCCACTGATTCTAGGAATCGGTAGAGCGAGAAATTAAATTTGGTTCTAAGGAATCTGTGATTATACGTCTCTGCTTTTTTCCCCACCACCGATCCTAGCTTCCCGCCCCCCTCCCCCACCGATCTCTAGAATCGGTAGAGCTTTTTTTGTAAAAACCAAATCAATGGTGCTTATTCTGTTAAATAATTAAAATTAGTTCTATTTTTAAAAAAATCGATCATTTCAATGCATGCATAATTGTTTTTTTCTAAAAGAAGCTCACAACAATTTATATATATTTTTTAGAAGAAATATGGGAGTTAAGCTCCCAAATCCATAACAATTTATAATTTAAATAATCTAATATAAAACTTCGAATAAATTAAACAATACTTCTTAACTAATTAGTTTGATTGTAAATTATGTAATTTGGCAACAAATAAAACAACATAATTGAGTAGAGGCAAAATTCAGAATTACTTGGATTAATATTTATATCGTTAATAATCATGGCCATATATAACTCATCCGTAAATTAACTCTGACAAGCTTGACTTGAATTTAAGCATCTGTTTTATAAAAAAGAACAAAAATCTAGATTTAACATTAGAAAATACCTTAGGTTATTATAATTATTCCGAATTAATTAGAATATAATTGGACCTTTGAAATTGGTACACAAATAATCACACATGAGGCTTCATTACTTAATTGCATGCTGGTTCACATTTTCTTAGTAAACTTCCTCTATAACCGACTATAACCTTCTATATAAAAACACATTTCCAAAGGTAGGAAACATTTTCAAAAGCAGACAGGAGGGATTTCCATGCACTACTATTGTCATGGGCCAGCCGTTGAAAATGGTACAGTGTGTCAGAAAAGTCGATTTTATTTCCAAGAGCCCTTCCTCCTCTTGAAAATAACATTGCTCCCCATAAAAAAACAGAAATTTTAGTAGTGCAACTTAGAAACTCCTCTTACCATTCTGTATTCAACCTGCTAAACAATGAGCTCTCCTGATACAAGAGGAACGAGGACACCTAGGCGGCACCCGGCATGGATCCAAATCTGCTGAAATCTGAGATCATCAACCGTAACCCTGAAATCTCTGAAATTCCGAATTGAGCCATTGAATTGTTTCGAGATGCGTATACAAAAAAAAACAGCTGTTTTGAGATGCGTGCACAGAAAAAATTGGACGGCTAGATCTCGGATTTCAGCTGATCTGAATCCACCCGTCATGCCCTGGAAAAAAAGGATGCTATCACAATGCACAAAACTCGAGGTTCTCGACTGATTTATATGAAGTTAATGACATGCATGCTGCATATCCTTCTGACATTGCTGGAGGTTTGTTATATCAGCGACTCGGTGCTGCTCCTGAATTAGGAACCAATATTAGGGAGATAGATGATGAACCAAATGCTACCATCGGCACGATGGTGTATATTGCGCAAACAAAGATTAGGGAGGTGTCTGGTATTATACTAGACAGGATCAGGTCTTGCTTCAGCACGGAAATGCCAGTACGTGTAGGTCGTAATTAAGCCTACAAATTAACTCATGTACAAATGTTCAAGAAGATTATTCTAATGACTATTCAAAAGTTGTGAATATTTATTTATTATGTTTGTTTTTTGGTGTTTTGGACGAGTAGATAGTGTAGCTAGCTCGTGTAAAAAAAATAAAAAATCATGTAATGTTATTTCTGTTGTTCAATAAAAATAATTGTATTCTAAAAAGAACACAACTGTAAATTTATGAATATTGAATATTTTGTATTATTTGTTATGAATATATTATATGTTACAATCTCTCACCTAAAAGGGTATTTATATCATCTAAATTTCTTATATTGTTGGTACCTAAAATAGTACTAACAATAACTTCCTATTAATAAAAAAATACACTTCCTAAATTACAATTTTGCCCTTCTCTTTATGTTACAATTTAACTCTCTAACTAGCTTTATTCTTCAACACTCCCCTCAAACTAGGATTATAAATATCGGTTAATCCTAGCTTGTTTATTATTTCTTCAAATGTCTTCGGAATGAGACTCTTAGTGAATATGTCAGCTAGTTGATCTTGACTCTTCACATAAGGAGTTACAATTTATTTTGCTTGCACATTTTCTCTTAGGAAGTGAGAATCGACTTCAATATGCTTTGTTCTTTCGTGAAACACTGCATTCAAAGCGATATGTCTTGCCACATTGTTATTGCAAAACATCTTCATTGGTTTATCAATTTTAAAGTTCATCTCTTCAAGTAATTGTTTCATCCAGATGAGTTCACTTGTGGTTGATGTCATGACACGGTATTCCCCTTCAGTACTCGATCGTGCCACAATATTTTGCTTCTTGCTTTTTCATGTGACTAAGTTTCTGCCTACAAACGTGCACTAGCCGATTGTTGATTTTCTATCAAAACTCCCCGTCCAATCTGCATCGGAATAGCCACACATTTTATTAGATTTATTATTTTCATCCATATACCATTTCCAGGTGATTTCTTTAAATATCTCAAAATTCTATCAATTGCATCCAAATGCGGTTTTCTTGGTGAATGCATAAATTTACTAATTTGACTTACCGCAAATGATATATCCGGTCTAGTTATCGCTAGGTAAATTAATTTACCTACAAGCTGTTGGAGTTGGTTGATATTTTCCAACGGTTTTCCATTTTTGAAATTTAATTTACAGTTACTATCTATGAGTGTTGAAATCAATTTAAACTTTAATTTTTCCGTTTCTTTTAAAATGTCAATTGTATATTTTCTTTGTGAAATAAATAGTCTCTTGGTTGAATGAGCTATTTCAATTCTTAAAAAAATATTTAAATTTACCAAGGTCTTTTATTTCAAAATTTTCTTTAAAGTGTCTTTTAACAATGTCAATTTTTCATAATTGTTTCCGGTTATGATTATGTCATCAGCACAGACAAGAACAATAGTTGTATCATTATTTTCATATTTTGAAAATAGTGATGGTATATTCTGAAAATTTTAATTAACTAACAATTTATAACTTACGACTAATAAAAATATTTAGTTAATTAAAGAATGAATTAAATTATATTAAGACATTTATTAAACCAACATAAGATTTGCATGTTATTAAACTTAAATTTCAAAATTGAATCAAGATGTTAGATTCGAAATAAATATAGGGTAACGATGGGATTTTTAAATGTTTACGTAAAATAAAATACAAATTTTGTGACATGTTTAGAAGTAAGAAATTTATAAAAATGATAAGTACTATTAAAAATTTGATGAAGTTCATAAATAAATTTATAAATTAAAAACAACGAACATTCAAAAATTAGTATTAATTTTTAGAATGCAAACCGATTAAATGTATTTTATTCCATTAGGTATTATCAAGGTTCTAAATAGCGTTTATAGCGTCGTAGCGGGAAGGCTAAAAAAAAAGCTATAGCGAATAGCGTCGCTATAGCGGAAGCTATTCCAAATAGCGTTTTTTTTTTACATTTCGTATATTCAATATTTGTACTAAATATCAACATTATCTAAGGTCTCATAGAACAATAAATAACACCAAAGTAATTAAGAAATTATAATATTCATATTGAACCCGTACAAAGTCCAAATTGCGGTTCAAAATATCCATAGTAATATCATAAACTATCGATTTTTCTTATTAAAAATATCTTAAGTATCATGATTCATGACATAATCTATTTTTTTTTCTATTCAAATTTTAATTCCGGTTTGAACTTTTTTTCTATTCAAATTTCAATTTCTATTCCCAATTTCAAATTGATTTATTTGTAGCAAGTAGCAACAAATTCAATTTCGGTTTGAGATTTTTTTTACCTTTATTTAAAACCCATATAAATTGCTTAAAAATAAAAAATAAAAAAAACCCATATTATATAGCGCTGTAGCGGCCGTAGCGCAAATAGCGCATTTTAATGTCGTAGCGTAGCGTTTGGGGTCCAAAAACGCTATAGCGGCACTATAGGCACTATAGCGCTATTTAGAACACTGCCGTATTATCAAATTAAAAACTTTTACATTTTTGGGAAAAAAACTCAACCGTTCAAATGTCTTCAGCACGACTCTCAAAGGGGACCCCTTTCTGCCTCTCTGCCTTCTGGACCCCCTCTCGGTTAAAACTTGTTTTGTCGCTCTCTTTCTTCGCGCTTTGGCTGAGACTAACCCCTAGAGGCAAATGCATGGAATAGTGGAAAAGTGAAAAAGGGAAGAGACTTCTATTTCATACAATTTCAACCATGTTTGGCACATTTGGAATAGTGGAATTGAGTCAATTCTCACATGTGAAAAAGTCACTATTCCTCAATTCCACCTCTACCATGAAATAGTGGGATGGAATATAGAGAGACCAAAGTGCAAAAGAGAAGAGTTTTAATGCATATTTGCATTCCAATTCCACTTTTTAACTTTTTCTCTATTTCATTCAATTCCACTCACATTCGAGTACTATTCCGTCACAATTCCTCACTCTTCCTCTATTCCACCACAATTCCTTTGTACTGAACAAGCCCCTAGGGTTGTCTCCCTTTCTCTCTATCGCATGCGTTGTTTGGTCGTGGCTGTCCTGTCACCAAATTTTATATTTTTTTGAAATTTTTTTACTATTTTTTTAGACAATTAGAAAATCACTTGATCTAAAAATTCTGAACCATCCGAAAGTAGTGATATTCTACCTACCAAAAAAATAGTAAAAAAATTTCAAAAAATATAAAATATGATCTCCAAATTCATTTTCATATGACAATAATGTTGAGCAGTTCAGATCGACTATTTGGACTTTGAAGACGGAGAGATGAATTCAATGCACGGAACGATCCGCACATTGCAAAGTACCATAGCCTCACTCCAATTCATTCTTATTTTGATGGGTAAATAAGATATTTGGAGTTTTTGATGTTGAAATTGGATATAAGAGAAGTTTTGATGGGTACAAGAGCAATTCACCCTTTAAATAATCACTATTATAACAATAATAATAATGTCAATTCGAGATAACCGAAACGAAAACAATATTTAATCAAAGTGCTACCGTACTCTGACGGGACACCAATTGGCAATTAATAGGTTCCATACTTCCACGGTGCACCCGCCTCCGCCATTCAATTTCTTCTGATTCCTCTCAACTATCTACTTCGAAACAACGAACCTTCCTTCCTAACTATTCTCGCCATGGTAAATTTTTTCCCGTTATAACAATTTTCACTTCGATTCATATCTGATTCATTCAATCGTAACGTACAGTTTGATCCCAGAGGTCCAGGTCATCTTTTGTAGGTATCAGCTGGTATAAAACAGTCACAGTCCAATACATAACAGAGGTTCTAGTTATATGGATACTTGGATGTGAGTGATGTGTAAAGGTTTAATCAAAACAAGCGAGTCCTTTTGGTACTTTTACTGGAATATTTAAATCCTAAATCACCTCAAGGTTTCAATCGGGTCAAAGCCTAAACTCGTCATTAAATATAAATTAGTCTCTCGATATTAGGTTCACGAACCATTTATTATATGGATACTATTCAGTACCCTAGATTATGACAAACAATTTTCACAAAAAGAATACATACAATTACGGTGGCATCCTCAGTGGCATTACCTCATAACTACATCTCATATAATACAGATTTAGTACTAACAAACTAGCAGAAAACCACTTTGGTTGCAACTATTGTTGGTTGCCGGGTACATCTAAAGAATATAAGAGACTCAATGTTGCTTTCTATAAGACACAAGGTGGTCACTTCAGCAGTACTTTTATGTTTATTGGAAACCCTAACATGCAAAAGTATTATCTAACATGCAAGTTCCACCGTTCTAACATGCAGAAGGATTACCTAACATGCAAGTGCTTTCATTTTTCATGTTACAATAACCAAGTACTCAAGAGTCGCAAGATAAGCTGTTTGCTTTACATGTGCACAAGCCTTTCTACAATTACACAAGTTTGCAATCTTCCAAGATGAAAATGTTACACTGATAGAGAACTGTATAATATTTTCTATTACAATAACAACACGACATCAACACCATTTTTTCCATAATTCAACTTTCCAAAATGTTATGATGAGAAATGCAAACAGCATTACCTCATGACCCAGGCTCCTGCCAGTGAAGGACAGTACAAATCTAAACAAGTCAAAAGCCATGCAGAAAACAACCTTTTCCATACAGAAGTATTAACAGACTTGTGCAAAATGCCACAAGAGTGCAAAATGTAACTTCGTTACCCAGAAAAGCAAGAAAATGCAGAAACCTACATTCCAACCACAACTACAACATACTTCAACAAAGCCAAGCACACATGACCCCAGGTTGAATAAATAACTAAGTACTGTGTTAGACAGTTGGATGCTAAATTGAAATAAAATGTATGTTTGCCCCTGGAAAAGAGTGTTCTGGTTACGCCTACCCTATCTTTGACTGTGCCTTATATGATGCAAACTAAGCCAATATTCGAAATTAAAGAGAACAAAACGAAAAGGAAAAATATAATAGCCCAGAATATACCAGTAATAGAGTCAAACTAAATGTCTACAGCCGACAAAGAGGACAAAGGAGGTTTTTGTGATCACAAACAGACTTTGTTTTGCACTTCATTAAAACATGAGTTAAGAGTACTTTAAATCAAATAAGACTTGTCTGGAACTTAAAAAGAAATCCATATTACAATATACTGAACACTGGTACGACCTTGTGTCAAGAATGGGTGGGTTGATCAACACTGGTTAGACCATATGAAAAGGTTTAAAAACTAAGTTAAAGAAAAATTTGGCGTTGCAGAACAAAACATAATTTGTAACAAACATATTCAACATCACTGATAAGAAAAAAAATATGCTTTTAAACAAGACTGAATTTAAAATCTTAAAATGCATCTCTCGACAATAGCATCACAAACAACAGAAATCCATGGAGTTCTTTTACAGTTGCCTTGCAATAAAAGGGCCTTTCTAGACAATTTGACCAACAATTTACAATGAAAAAATACTTGCTATTAAAGCACATTAGAAAAACCTAAGCTTTATGACAATAATGAGTAATAATGACCATGTAAAGCTTAAAAGTTTTATGAAAGGCACAGAGGCAGCACTTCTTAAAATTCTCTCCAAATACATAAAAGCAGCTAGATTATAATCTGCAAAGTAATTAAAAAAAGCTGTTGTAATAAACACGTGCATCCAAAATTTTGCCTGAAATTTGCCAAAAACATTGTTGTAAATGAGAAAAATACTTAGCCCTCCAAATTTATCTTTTCATGAATATTTGGGCTTGATGGAACTGTTTGGTCTATTGTTTTAAAAGAGTTAAATACCAATATAGATGGATTTTACTCAAAAATTGACAACCATGGAAGCTTCTACAAAATGAGAAGCATATTTTGAATAACAGGTGAAAGTCAAAGCAAAAGTTTCACAATATAGATGGATTTTACTCGAAAGAAATCACCACATTATTTGCAAAAATTTATCAAAACCACCCACTAACCAGGTCATTTATTAAAATTAAGTACCAGTACATAAACTGAAAGTTCCATCTCATAAGGAGATGCCTAATTCAAATCCAACAACATGAGGTCCGTTTTCTATTTGTTATATTTTTTTTGGAAAAAAAAGAGACACTTCGCATGATGAGTGGCAATGAAAACCTCAATGCCATGAAAATTTAAAATGTCACTTTTATCATCTATAGGATGTGGTCACAAAAGCAACCAGACTGCAGTAATTCACCGAAATACCAAGTTCAGCCTAAGCTCACCCCCAAGAAGCATTATACACAGGAAACTCCCTCCTAACAAGGGTGCATCAACTGGTTAATTGGACATGCATCTGCTCTTAGAAACAGGCAAGAAGATAATATAACTAGAATGGATTTTCTTACCTTGATCTCACCTAAATACCACCCATGTAGCCACCACCCCCTCTTCCAGGTCCTCCTTGCGGTGGACCACCATATGGACCGCCTGGTGCACCGTATCCATAACCCTGTGGTGGACCACCAGCAGCTCCACCCTGTCCCAGTGCCCCCAATTGAGTCGCTAGGAAGGCTGTCAGAGCTTGGCCGAGAGCAGGGTTCAGTCCTGGCGCAGCTACAGCAGGGGCAGGCACCTGCACAGTGGGTCCCGCTGGAGCAATTAAATGACCCTTGCCTGGGCCTGGCAGACCAGCTGGTGCAACCACCTGTGCACCGGGCACCCCACCTCCGTAGACCTGATTTGGGTTGTTTCTGCCCTGAAACCCGGGACCTATGCTTTTCGTGAACCCAGGTTTGCCGGGACGTGGGCCATCAATTGCCCTCTGACAATGCAGCATCTCCCCTTCAAACTTCTTATGAGGTTCTGCTAATGCCTTTTTCGCACTCTCAACAGATTTGTAAACAAACAAGGCGAACCCCTTAGGTTTTCCAGTGGCTTTGTCGAGACCTAGTGGGCCCTCTTCGATCTCTCCAAATTTAGCAAAGAACTGCAATAGTTTCTGTGGGTCGACATCAGGGCCCACATTGCTTATGAAGATCTTGCGCTGGGTGTACTCCGAGACAGAAGGGGACGGAGCAGTGGGAGCAGGGGCACTAGTCGGTACTGGCCCTAAAGATGCCAGCTGACATGCAGCCATACGGTTCCCGATTTTTTTCTGGGGTTCTTTCAGTGCATTTTTGGCACCACTTCGCCGTCTGAAGAGGACAAACCCATAGCCCTTGCACTTGCCAGTGTTTTTATCCATAACTACCTGCAGGAGTAATATATTAAGCTCCGCTCCAGTCCTTAATTTTGCTATATTCTGCTGCGTACTTAATACTATTGCACTGCACAGGTTGAAATACAGGGTTTATTTTGTACTGGTATGTATGTACGCTGGTGAAAATTTTCTAGACACTGGTCAAAACAGGCAGCATTAACTGAAACTAACATATACTAAATTCTTCTTGGAATGTTTCTCAAAAGTCCTACCTTTAGATCTTCAATTTCACCAAAGGGGCTAAAAGAGGCTGTCAGGACCTCATTGGTGGTGTCCCAGCCAAGACCATGCACAAACACCTTCCTCTGAGTGGGGTCTACATCGGCAGCCTGACGAACCTGGTCCAGCACGCTCCGGTGGGTCATTGCGGCATCCCGCAACAATTCCACCAGCTGATCTTTTGGGAAAGCCTCTAGGATGTTCTGGATCGATGCCAGACTGTTCTCCTCATCTTCTGCTTCCGCTTCCGCTTCCGCTTCTGCTTCTTCTTCTTCTTCTTCAGCACCCTCTTCTTTGACTGACAGAAACAAAAAACACCATTTTTCAATGGCATTTTTGAAAAAAACTGAAATTCAAGAAAAAACAAGACCAGATCTGGCATTACCTTGAGCTAAGGCCGAGTCATCGTTCATCTCTTCATTATTCTCCTCGGCCTCTACTGGTTCCTGTTTTACCGGTACACTCGGTTCGGCTTCCTCGACGGTCTCTTCCTTATGCTCGGTTTTAATTGCTGGTTGTTGGGCAGCCGGGGTGGAGGCGCCTCCGACGAGCTTTCGCTTCTTCGCCATGGCGAAATACAAAGGAGATCGGAGTTAGGGTTAGGGTTCGAGTGGGAATAGCAGCTGAGAGACGAAAGAGATGACGGCGAAAACCGAAGGACACGGGTGCTCGTGTATATATTCAATTATTATTATTTTGTTTACTTATTTTGTTATGCTGGGTGCCAGGGTCGCCTTGAATCACGGCCGTTCGATCAGAATCCGGAACTGTTTTAATAGTCGTGCGGATTCTGATTGACAGTCCAGATCCAAACAAAAATATTATGTTACCTTAGGTGACACGAATTCGTGTCAAAGAAAGATTCACTGGTTGGATTTGGTACTTGGGTTATCTTGATAAGTGCACGTATCCATTTGCAGTCTATTTCGACGAGGTTAACTCGGCACAGGTGACAGGCTTTAATAAGACGATGGACTATGGATGCTAGCCCGTTAATATTTGGGTCTACAGGTTTCCAATTCGGGCGCAATTTTACTCGACATTTTTAAAAATACCCAAAGTTAGTTACAGATTAATAAAAATACCTAGCCCATCTGGTATTTTAAAAAATATTCAAACTAGTTATTTAATAGTCAGTTCTTATTTATTTTTAAAGATTAAATCAAAAAATCGGTCATTTAATGTCCGGTTTTCCTCTTTAATAAAAAAAAAAATTCAAAGGACCAGTCATTTTTGGATATTTTTAAAAAAAGTTGGCGGGTTTGGGTAATTTTATTAATCTGTAATTAACTTTGGATATTTTTAAAAATGTCGGTCTAAACGGCCTAAAAATATTCAATTGACCTTTTTATTACGTAATTATTCTTGTCATTTTCCATAATAAAAATTGTCCATAGTCCTTTTTTCCTTCAAATGGTACGTCTAAACTAAATAAACAAAATCGCATTTTTTTAAGTAAAAAGTTGAAAGTCAAGCCACTAAACTATTTAATATTTGTTTTTTTATTTAAATTTCGAACTTGCGATCTCTCATATGAAGAATATTGTTTTTGCCACTAAACTAAATCGCAATTAAAATTGAGAAATTTCTTTATCTCAGAGCATCTACATCCCTGGTACTATTAGAGTTTCTAATATGATGTAGCAGTTTCTAATCCAGTTTTAGAGATGTAAGATAGTTTCTTATTTAGAAACTATACATTAAAGTTTCTTATTAATAAATTATTTATAAACTACATGCTGAGCAAATTATTTGCTCAAATTATTTCTACTTTTTAATTTGTTTTTGACGTGACTTAATAGAAACTCTAAAATAATTGTAGGAATGTGAAAGTTAGAAACTTTAGAGATCTTAATTTTTAAAAAGAAGTTAACAGTTATTTTGAAACTCATTTGAGTTGCTAGGATGTAGATGCTCTCATATACTTATATTGTTATCTCGGCCATTCTTCTAAAAAAAGAAGTGGAAATATTATAGATCAAAATATTTGATGAGTATAACTCCAAAATATATCGGATTGTCTTCAAATAACGAATCCAAACCGATATACTTCACGACATGTAGATGCAAAATTTTGAAATTTTTGAAATTATTTAGTATAGAGTCAAGTGATAAAAAAAATAAAAAAAAATAGAGTTTTATAAGTTATTTTAATGCATTCATTTTTCATCTTTTTTACTGCTTGTCTTTGTACTAAATGATTTCAAAAATTTCAAAAATTTACATGTACACACATCACTCATGAAGTAGATCGGTTTCAAATATTTTACTGCTTGTCTGTCTAATTGTATGCTTTGCGATTTGGAGAGAGATGCAACAGTATATCACAAAATTCTTATTATTATCGGTTGTTAGTATTGGAGCTGTTAGTTTGTTTACTGTTATGGTTTTAGTTTGTTTACTGTTATGTTTTGTTTCTGTTTCCGTATGTTTTTTCTTTCAATGTGCAACTTTTATTTTCAATAAAATCACACCTATGGGTTCTTCATAAAAAAACCAAACTTCAACATATCATGACGGAGCTCTAGCTTCTGTTTGTTATTCAAATCCGTATTTATTCGCTCTTGGTTTTTGCACCTTTTGTTTGCTATTTTATTTTATGCTCAAGCTAGTTTGAGCATTTTTAGACTTTTATTCTTCTTGTAATTTATCCTGGATTTTATGTTCAGTGACATTATGCATTTAAGAGCCTCCGTATCTTATTTTTAAAAATAAAATAACGGCAATTTGTTTCCTCCGAAAATCCTTTGTTCATTGCATTATAAAGTTGCACTTCTAAAAGCCGATTTTTTTATTAATACTCAAAAAAAAATAACAGATATATCTTCGGTTTTCAAAAAATTCGAAATATACCCCAACCGCCCCACTATGGAGCGGTCCACATCCAGAGCCAGCCGCTTCACCATCGGACGGTCAGTATGGAAGTGGACCGCCTCACAGTGGAGCAGTAAGCTAAAATACCCTATAAATGAGTTTTTTCTATCTCCTGCCCACTCACAATTCCATTCCAGCAGCTGAGGATAAGAGGAAGATAAAAATAGGCGATTTTAGGTATTTTTTTTAATTTTTTATTTAAATTATTAAGTTTTTAAATTAGCATATTGTTGATAAATGTGACAAGCTCATTTTGATAGTGGATTACGTAGGATTTTAGCTTAGGTTTTACCTTATTTTCTCACATTTATGTTTAATTAATCCATGAAAAAGGTTATTGTTGTCATACTTTGTGTTTTAGTGTAGGAACCATGTTTTGAGGCTATTTTACATTCATGAATGCACAATAAATGCTTTTTGAATGTAGGAGGCGCGTAGCTTGATCAAATTTGAAGTGGGGTAACTCCTTTTATAGGGGCTCTAGATTTGCTAGATCCGTTCGGACGGAAGTGATCCGTTCCGAACAGATAGTACAAATATTGAAATTAGAGTTTTCGCATTATTAAATTAATATTAACCGTTTTGAACGTCTATGTCCGTTTAGGACAATTAGTACAATTTATCCCACACTTTACTTGGTAAGCATTCCAACGGATCACAACCGTTCTGGATGAAACCAAACTGGAAGTCTCTGTAATTTTATGATTTAATTTGTTCTATACGGATAGTTCCGTTCCGAACGGTTGCTCTACAAAAATCAACAATCTCAAATATACTTTACTTTTCTATTTGATTATTACAAATCTATAGCTTCGTAAAGTCTTGTTGATTTTTTCTGTTCTTCAAATTAGTCTTGCAATTAAGATCTTCACGAACCTTGATTCTTCATATTAATCTTGTAGTTAATGTCTTGAACCAACAAACTCACTTAATCATGTAAACGGTTAAATTCAACTAATGTATGTTTTGCAAATTATGTCAAATAAAGTACTTAGAAGATTGCATACAACCAACAACAATGTTCAGAGGAGTACATTCCAACCAGCTGTAGACCATATGGCACCATGGAGTTTGTCAAAAGGCCTTTCAAGTACCTTGTAATATCATACCTGACAATACTATAACATGTACATACCAAGGAATCCAATTAGCTCACCCTCCTTGTTCTCATGTCATGGTAGTGTGCCGAGTGAGAAACTATCACGAGGATGTTTATGTAGCCGACATGTATCGTGTTGATTACCTTGCAAGTACTTGGGGTGCATTTTTTCATTCTTATCCCAACCAGCATGCGTGGCCTCCCCACATTGGGGATAAAGTACTTTCTTTCTGGTCATGGATCAGAATTGGGAGGAGGAAACACAAGCCTGCTATAGTGAACATGGACCAGATGCAAGGTAGGCGAATGGGACATCAGGCTTGCCGTTCCACTTCTGACAGGCAAAGAGCAGGTATGTAATATTGTACAAAATTTATATTTGATTTTCAATTTTACTTCTTCAATAATTAACAGTGATTGGTGAATTCAAATGCACTGCAAATGCCATAAATTAAGTCAACGAAAGAGAAAATGCTAGAGTTGTCGCAGAGGCAACTGGTAGAAGACAACCCACACAAGGAACACAAGCATCTAGTAGTCGGACAGAGACAACTGATAGTGTCGCAGAGGCATCTGGTAACAGACCCAAAACTCGTCGACTTAGTTTTTTCATACTTGGTCGCTGATGAACTTATTTATTAGATGCATGTTATGAACTTATATTAGATGTTTTGTGAAACTTATTTATTTTGTAATGTTGTGAAATATTTTATTTGAAATTTTGTGAACTTTAGTTGTATGTTATTTTTTAGACTATGAAATTAGTAAGTTGAAATGTCGTTTTTATAACTTGATGAAATATAAATAAACTGATAATATAAAACCTAAACAAGCATTAAATTGATGAAATAAAGGCAAACTGATAACATAAAATCAAAAATTTTAAAACCCTAATTCATCCAACTAAAATTTATCCGAATTTTAAACTCCAATAATCCTACTTCTTAGAACGAGGATTAGTGCTAGCCTTCCAAGTACAAGAAAAAAATAATCGTCCGATGTTGGCGGCTCTAGATTAGTGATATCAAATAAAGTGCTAGCCTTACCAGTATAAGTACAAGGGACAAAGTCATCATCCGATGTTGGCGGCTCTGGATCAACCGTTTTTTTTTTCAAACCATAACCATAAGGATGCTCCACAAAGTAATCGTCTAAAATTTCATACCGAATTGGCCGCCTAAAAAGTCTCTCCATAAAGCAAACTTGACATTTTTTTTATTTTTTCCTCATTTCTACCTCGACCCCTTATCGACCCTCCTCTCAATATGCCACGATTGGATGATCTACCTCGATTGTTATTGTTCATTCTTTTCGCCTAAGAAGTAGCCTCAAATCCAGCAAGAAAACTAAAATAGTACAATCCAGCAAGAAAACTAAGTAGACATTCAAACAAGAGAATATGAAATGCTAAAATCCGGCAAGAAAAGTAAAAATCAAATCGAAAACTAAACTACTACAATTCAAACTAACTAAATACAACCAAACATAAAAAAAAAAAAAACTAATGTCCTCCACCCCCTCCTCATCCTCCTAGATGTTCTCGTTGGCGTCTCTCAACATGGCAATGAGGTGCCCCTCGAAGCCAGAATCCTGCACAAGTGGTGCATTGTGGTGCAGCATGACACAACCTATATTTTTCCAACACTTCATTGCCATTACCACTACACTATGTGCGAATCCTCTCATATCGTTCAAAGGCTGCACATAATTTTTTATAATAAATTTTGGACTAAAAATAAATTTGAAGGATATAAATTTAAATTTTTTGAAGAACTTACATATAAACTAAAAATATAAAAAATGCCTTTGAAGGACTTACATATAAATTGGAAGATAATTTAGTTGGTTCGAGTAGGGTCTAACATAAAATTAAGAAATAAGTCATCTTTTGAGAAGTGATCTTAAGAGACAAATTTTACTAGTATTAATAGGCGTAGATTTGTGTGAGAACTAGTCATTAATCTAGTGACAAAAAGATAAATTTTTGTCACTAGAGAATCAATTATTGATCTAGTGATAAAAATAATGATTTCCGTATGAGAGGTCATAGATTCAAAACTCCAAAGAAATAATTTTTGTAGATATTAAATAGTTGAGTGGCTTGCCTTCTAATTTTTATTCAAAAAAATAAAAAAAAATCAATGCCAAAAGGGACTGTAGCACATACTACCACTAACAGATTGATATAGAAAACCTACTCGAAGAGGAGAAAGAGGATATGCCAAGGCATCTACCGAATTTCAATTAGTCTCAGTAGCACGTGGAGCTACCTCTAGGTCTCAGACCGAATTTAATTTTAATTATAGTCCACTGGAATACTGCATTGTTACTTTTATTATGTCCTGCTGTTCCATAAACGACACTCGATCATCCTAGAATATGGCTCACATTTGCTAAATCCAAAATCGTTGTGGGACAGGATTCAGGTCACGTGGAACAACATGTCAGCATCAACTGTTTGGTAGTACATATTATTTACATACAGCCCCAGGACCAAGAATTCATATCCTCTGCATTAACTCAAAATCCTCTGCATTAACTCAAAAGATTCTCTTTTGAGTTAATGAATCTTGACTGTCTAATTTGTTTCAAAATTCGTGCAAACTAGATCTGCACTAATATTAAAGGACCCCTATGTTATAGACACGAGCCGGATTAGCTCCGTTTGAAATCAAACGGTTGAAATTCATTAACTCAAAAGATTCCCTTTTGAGTTAATGCAGAGGATACGGATCCCAGGACGAAGCTAACAACTTCTGGCATTCAAAGAGAATTCACTTTCCTCAATCCACAAGCTACTAATTTCTTGCTCCAATGAGGTACAAAATTATATTTAACAGTTACCAAAAACCAAATTGTTTTTAAATACTTTACACGCTATAAATTGCAGTCACAGCTCCACATACAAAAGACTAAAAGCATCCCAATAGTACAGGATTTGTTTGGCATCATTAAATTACGGGTGCTAAACTGGAAACGAGGCAACATATACTGCAACGATCACCTGAAAAATAAAACAAGTATTTTTTTAATAGGAAAAATGTAAAACTCCATTATCTTTAAAATAAAGAAGATGTTATCCCACTGTCAAATCCCCAAATCCCCCCCTCCGAGTTCAAAAAAGAATCTTTTGAGTTTATTGCATCTTGGCCATCTGATCAGGATCGGAGCCAATCCGACCCACGCCATGCACGGGGCCCTTTAATATTAGTGCGGATCTCAATCGAACGGTCCAGATCTATTAAAGCACGTTCCATTAATGTAGAGGGTACAAAGATTGGAGTACAACTTTGAGGTATAGTATCTTTAATAACTATTTTAGGGCATGCAAATGCGAATCGATAATTCAGAACTAAAGAACAAACCTTGAAATATGCTAATAGCATTGCAAAAACTCTTCACTTCTCTCTGTCTTGAGAACTCTTCCTTGATTTAAGGTAATAATACAGAAACTGCAGCATTATCTATAATCTCAGTTAAAGAAGTTCAGTTCATATTTTATTTTTGTGATCAAGAACACATGTTTTCGCCTGAGCCCTTCCCATAATATTCAACTTAATACAAGTTTGAACACCAAAACCAAAAATTATCATTATTTTTGCTATTTAACCAGTTATACAAATCATACCAGACATTAGGGACTGGTATTATGCTGGCAACTAAATTTGAAATGTTTGGTGACTATATTTTGAGGAATATGCAAATAGAGAAAAGGATACGAAAGAATCAAGGACCACACAACCAGCAGCATCAACTAGCCAGGGCAGGTTTGGACCTATTTTTGCCCATTCCAAGCTATTGACGAGGATGCTGCACCACAAATTAGAGAGAGATAAGAGTTAGAAATAAAATTTAAATGCAGTTCAGCATTGTAAATTTGATACTATAAAATCCTTGCTAGCCACACCACACAATTTGTTTTTTCCATTTGTAGTCCTACATCCTCTTTTTTGCTTCACTTTCATTTGGTTCTAGTGTGCACAATAATAATCAGCATTATGCGATTAAAAAACAAAATTACTAGAAGGATTCCATACACAATTCTGTGAACTATAAAATTTAATAACTAAGAAAAGGAGTGTAAGAATAATACTCCCAAACTTTGGGCATACCTTCCGACATAAGTCACATTGCCGACCAGAGCAAAAGTGAACATCAGTGGACTAAGTCCCTGAAAGTAAAAAGGTGACATGAGGCTAAAAACTAAAAACGAAGACTTAAGCTGCCGCCACAGCCTAATTTCAGCCTAGTCTTAGTATTTGGGACTAACCCTATCAAACAGGACACAGCCTGGTATTGGAAACTTGGTCTAAGTTACTTGGTCCTGGCCAGAGTTTAGACAAGACATATATCAGTCATTAGTTTTTCACTGGCTCAAGGCTTAGTCCAATTTTGCATGAAGTTTATCATTATGATTTCTTTGGCCAAGCCAAGTTTAAGCCAAACACAATTCTGCTTTACTTCCAAGCCTTTATTCTATTGTGTTGTCTTATTTTCTAGCTTGGGCTATGTTCCGTGCCCAATGCTAGCTCAGCGCTTAATGAGCAGGCAGGCAGCACACCAAAAAATAAGAAATGATAGATTACTTGCCTCCACATTGCCTCTTTTGATCTGCAAAAACATTTAATAGCAAGTCAGACTTTACACAGGTTTAAAAATATTTAAATTTAGAAATATTATGAATAACTAATGGCATTCTATTTTGTATCCAACTCATCTAATGAAGGTCCAAAATCAAATATCAGAAATGATTACTCACGTTCAAGTAGATCTGCGGGAAACGACCTCCCATGTATATTGCCGCCATGACCCACCCAAGGAAGGTTCCAATCCAACTTCCTCCACCACCATCTCCAGAATTTAGCATAATACCCTTCAATTGTTATATTAAATTTTTTAGAAGAAGTACCATACTAGCAATTGTGATTGCTTTTTGTGCACCTTATATCGCAATATTTTTATACGAATCAATTTGTTACAAGGAGTATGTACCAGAGAAGTGTTAATTTTGGTTAACCGTATAAATTACCGTTGTCTAAAATTGTGTACTGCAAGAGAATTTTTACCTCTAATTGCAAAAGCTTTCGGCCAACAGGAATGACCATTCCATCAGATGATTGACTGAAACTAGATTGTGCCGATAACCAAAGGTTGAACGCGGAAACCAGGAAAATTGCCAAAGGTACCTGCAAATAAATTTTGCGATAATTGGATCATATTAATAATAATGCATCTGTTGTTCATAATATCTTGAAGTTATCTAGTGCTTTATTTCACTTTTCTTTGCTAAGGACTAATTGTCTATTTCATATGTAATTTTCGAAAAAATAGATTGCGGGTTCAGAAGATTCTTATTACTTGTAGCACTTATCATCATAGTTCCATATAAATGTGATTTTTGAAAAAATAGATTGCGGGTTCAAAAGAATTTATTACTATATAAAGGTTCATCAATTATTCATATAATAAAATCATAGTCTCAATCAAAATCAACTAGATGTACACCCAGAAACTCCAAAATAGAACACAGATCTCTGTATATAAACAAAATCAACACCAATACGGAACTTTCAGAAATCAGAACACTACATTTCCCTCAAAGACATAACTTGCTCATAGTCTCATACCCCACACTTCCCACTTTATTAATGATGCGGCAGCACTGATGCCCAGCATACTGCTCTATTTCTTAGCAAGTAGGTAGCGTAATTAAGTTGGAGATATCAAGATATTTAATTTTTTGTATGGGAAGATGGTCTGCTATGGAATCTTCATGCATAATTTTTTCTTAAAAAATAAGATATTAAAACTTACCACAGAAAGCATGTTTTTGGTGACCGGTGCGGACTGTATCGAAGAGCGTGCACCGAGTAAAGGTTCAGAGAGGGAAGGTGTTTGTCGTGAATGTGTTACCCATGAACCAGCCATTGGTAATGGGCTTCTTGACAAGGATCTCGCCGACCTAGCATATAACATTTAGAGTTTATCAAAAGTACTTATGCAACAGTTAACAAACCTTAAATCGTTGCCTTAATATGTCTGTTTTCCCCTTTGCATGCCTTTTCAATTTAATCTTATTCCTGGTTTGGATACAACTCCAACTAGTGATCTCAAGCTAGGAAAAAATAAAAGTTTAATAGAAAATGGAATTTCAACAGGGCCTTAAGTTATCAATTTTGAATTTGCTAAGGATGGTGTCTCGCTTTCTTATAATTTCTTCAGGTTTAATGGGTGGACTAGACCCATCTGATTTTCTCAAATCAAGAACCAGCTCATGAGGTTCATTGCTTTTCTAAAACCGAACATTAAGGGAAATTAGCAATTACGTATAGTAAAAGTCGGCCCCGTCTGCATTGTAGTGCTTAATTACTACAGGAATTGCTGAGCTCCTTCCATTTGCACTGTCTTCAGAATCATTTGTTGTTTCCACATTGACAGTTCTCGATTCCTTCCCATCACCTACTTCTTGTTGACTCTGAAAATTATCCCAAGATGTTAACTCTACATGTTTAATGCAAAGAGAAGTTTCGCAGTGAGAACTTTGAAATTCATATACCTTCTGATTTTCACTTTTATTCGATTTAACTCGATGGTAGAGGTGGCCATAATATATGGTCTGCCATGCCAAGACTATCGTAGTAGCAGTGTACAGCTGCACAAGCATTGAGTTCATTCATTTATAGATATTACATTGCTTCTAGAAAAACTAAGTGTGAAGTATTAGTTTTAATTGTCTTACCAATGCCATGAAAAATTGTGTCGGAAGCTGCAATTTGAAATGAAAAAAAATATTAGTCACCTTCTTAACAAATACTCCACAGACTACAAAACTTAATTAAAATCAACTCAACTGGACCCGAGATTACCGAGCTGACACAGCCTGGGCCAACAATTAGTAAGAAACAAAACGTGGTGAAACTGAATTTATTAATAAGTGCTCAATGCTCATGTTCCATTGCTAGAACCACATGGCATATATGTAATTAAGTAGAGAGCAAAATATCAGTAAAAAAGAAGTTTGAAATCTTACAGTAGCAGGCTCCAAGATACAGCCGATCATATTGAACATATCCCTATAGTTGGAATTAGACAGACAAACATCACAATCAATAATCAAAAGAACCTCTAAAATATCACTTAATCAAGAAAATTTGTACATAAACCTCAGTTAAATAATTTTTATTATTTCAAACTTACCCAACAATCCATGTTGTTAGGAAAGTAATAGAAACCCCTTCGGCCGACTTGGTTTTATAATTAGTTATAATTTGAGGTATCTCGGCTACACCCCAACTCACAACACTGAGAAGACCTAAGGTAAGAGCAACACCATCCTTTGTACTGCACAGACAGTATTTCAAATACACACGGGCCCACTCCGAACAGCCCTCGCTTAAGCATTTAGGGGGAGGAGTTGAAAGAAAACCCATTTAAATTCCTGACCTGATATAAAATGAAGAATAAAATTTAATAAAAGCGTGGAAAAGGTTAGATGCATTAATAGATTACATGTGTGTTTTTTTCACCAATTAAGTCTGTCAGATTAAATGATCATATTGTGGAACAGGCAATACAAAAAAAATTAGCTAGAATTTAAATTCTTGCTGATACAACTTAAGCTTTTAAGAAATGCAATTAAAATTGGATAAGAAACTCCAGAAGTTCCGAGTATTTTCTTGGTTGGAGGGGAAAGAATAATAAATAAATAGAATAAAAAATTGCTGGGAGCAGAGGACAAAACAGAGGTTAAAGCTGACACGGTAACAAATCCAATAAGTAAAAAAGTAAAAAATATACAAAATTACAAATTCATAAAACGAGAGAATCTCTCTCCTCTCTCTCTCCGTCTCTCTCTCTCTAGGGTTTATTGATGAAGAACCATTGTCGTCTTCCGAGGCCTAGACGAGAACTTCTCGGCATTTACTATAAACTAATTAAATCTACTAATAACTCAAACCAAAACCTAAAAAACCCCGTCGTTATAGGGCTAAACAAATTAATCAAACAAGAAACAAGTTACATAAAAGAAACAAACTAGAGGTTAAATAAATACTTACTCGATTATAATAAACTGAAGAAAATAAAAGAAATTTAAATGATGCCCCAAATTGAAACGACAAGTGATTTATGTCAATGTTCCACCTCTTATATAACCTTCGCCGCGAGAAAAAATGATATAAATGGCGTAAGAGATTCTCCAAAAATGCTCTGACAAAAATACCAAAAAAAGGTTTGCCGAAAATAGAAAAATACCTTTAGTCGAATTTGGGGAGAGTGAAAAGCGGCGGCCAGAGAACAGAAACAAGGGTTTCGCTAAAGCTGATTATAGAGGAAAAATGAGGAAACAAATTTCTCTGCCTCTCTCTCTCTCTCTCTCAAAATCCAAGAATGGCGGGTTAATATGTGTGCCTGTGTGGCTTTAGCTTTCATGAACCCGAAATTGGCTTAGAGAACGACACGTGGCGGACAAATAAGGTATCACGTGAGTCGAGTTTTGTTGGTCTTTGGCTAATTTAATAACCTGAATTAACTCAAATTTTGATTTTAGATCTGGACCATTCAATCTGATCTAACACGAATATTAAAGGGTCCCTGATTGGTCCGAATTCTGGTCGGACAGTTCAATATAAACTTAATATTTAAGTTACTTCAGAGGATTTCTATATGAAACCGTCAGAGGCTCGTTGATATTGATCTCCGAATCTGCTTTCCAAAACTATCCAAAAACATGCTCCGGTGTATGTTTCAGTTTTCTATTAATGATATTTGAGTAGATAAAATTAAGAAAGTGTTAAGATCTGGCACATATTTAGAGATACCAGTAAGATTGTAAAAAAAAAAAAAAAAAGTTTAGGCCTTAGGGTGTCCAAAATATAGAACATAATATTTATTTATTATTAGAAAAAATTCTATCGTGGAAGAATTTTGGTTTGGCTCTCGAAAAGGATTAAAGGGCGGAGATATTTTCGAGAGCTTAATTTACAATATTCAGTGTTGAAGGTTATTTTTTTTTATTTCAGTTTTGTTCTTAATTTAGATTCTTTATATACTTGTTAAGACTTAAGATGTGTGAAAAAATAATGTGTTACTGATTAAGAAATTTAAAATAGCCAATATATTTTTTTTTTTTCTATTAAATGAGATCCTTCTTTCCATTTTGACTCATTCTTATTTTACAAAAGGAAATTCTAAAAATATTAGCTACTTTTGTCTCAAATAATTTACATTGATGTAATTTTTTTTTTCTAATTAATACATTTAAAATGATGGAAGCTGATATGAGTACTCACGCTACAGTACCCGCACTGTACCCACACCTAAACTGCCATAACTGCTTGTGGGGACCGCAACTATTCCAAAACTATAATTTTGTTTTACAAATTTTAATAGTAATACTGTGAAGTATGTAGCTCAAACAGGGCAAGTATTTATACCTATACAACGAACTACATATGATATATGAATTTTCCTAAAATAAATGTACCCGCACCTTTTTTTGAAAAATTCTCGTGTTGTACCCGCATTAGGGGACCACTCAAACGGCATGTGAGGACCGCAACTGTTCCAAAACTGTTAATTTACAAATTTTAATAGTAATACCGTGAAGTATATAGCTCAAACAGGGCAAGTATTTATACCTATAATGAACTACATATGATATATGAATTTTCTTAAAATAACAGTGCGGGTACTGTAATAGCGCGTACAGTGCGGGTACTGTAGCGTAGGTACTGAAATAATTATTTTAAAATGATAAGTGGTTCACGCCAAAGCTGGCAAAAAAAGTTGTATCTTTCTAACAAATCTGGCAAAAACAAGGCTAACTATCAAATTTAAAACATATTTATTTTTTTCATAAACTGCAATTTATAAGCATAATTCAGTTTAATGAAGAGGGTATTAAATGAAGGTATAATTGGTATAAAGAGAGAGAACAAATTTCTCAACGTCGGATGTCATAAATTATGCTCTTAAAATAGCATTGCCCTTTATGAAAATATTAAATGTATGAACTTTTTTATTAGATCATGAAAACTTCAAATAATATAGCTGACAACAATATAATCTTATTATCAAATAAAATACGACACTGTTTCAAAATTCGATAATAATTCTCATATTTGTGCCGTTTATGGAAAACAACATTTACTGACATCAAACACATATTAAAAAGAACTCCAACTTATATTTTAATTATTTGACTAGCTAGTGGTAAGATAATATGAATCCGTGTCCCCTGTATTGAATTCATATCCTATGCATTAACTCAAAAGAGAATCTTGAGTTAATGAATCTCGACTGTCCAATCTGTTTCAAGATTCGTGCGAACTAGATCTGCACTAATATTAAAGAGCCCCTATGTTATACACACGAGCTGGATTGGCTCTGATTAAAATCAGACAGTTGAAATTTATTAACTCAAAAGATTCTCTTTTGAGTTAATGCAGAGGATACGGATCCCTCAGGTAGTCAGGTATTGGGGAATTGCAAGAAATATAACAGTCCGGATTAGTCTTGGCCGGACTAAAAGAAAATCAGTATCTATTATAGATATGCGGGGATTGTTTTGAGATTCGTGTCATAGTTAAAGAATGATCTGGAATTTTTAATTATACTTTGAATTAAGGAGCGGAACTACTCAAAGGTTATGGAGATTGACTCTGTTTTTTTTTTGTACTTATATATTATTTTCTTTGTAGTTTAGAATAAAATGCTATGACTACTATAAAATTGATTCTTATTCGTAGCATAAAATTTAATATGATTGATTTTCATTCATGTTTGACCTCTATAGTCAAAAAATCTGGCTCCACCCTAGTTTGGATACAAGAGGGATGTGAATTCAAAGTAATATGAATATATATAGAATTTTAAAGTTGGCACAACATAATTTTAAATCTTTAAATTTCTCATATAAAGTTTAGAACTTTATATCTGTTATAAGAGGAGGGATCGGATTACATCGTTTTTTTGTGACATCAAATGACATCGTCCATTTTCAAAGTCCAAACAATCGATCCAAACCGTTCAATATGATGGATATATTAAAATGTGCTTGCAGATCAAATTTTACATTTTTTTGAATTTTTTTACTATTTATTAAGATGGGTACAAAAATTCAATGGTTTGAAAACAACGATTTTGTAAAGTACTTAATAAATAGTAAAAAAAATTCAAAAAAATGCAAAATTTGATCTGCAAGCACATTTTAATATATCTATCATATTGAACGGTTTGGATCAACTGTTTGGATTTTGAAAACTTTAAAAATGGACGATGTAATTCGATGTCACCAAAAACGGTGTAATCCGATCCCTCCTCGTTATATAATTATATATTTTAGTTTTGATTAATACATTTCTACATGAAATGAGCGTTACTAATAAGTAATGTCATTAATTAGTTGGATGGTGACTTTTTGCTACCAAACACGGTTTTTTGTAACTTAATTTCATTCTATATGTTTGATGAGCAAGATGATGATAATTTAAATATTTCAATGACAAGGTAAATAAAGTTACAATATCAAATTTCTTAATTTTTAACATATTTTATCATTACTATTTTACATGCGAGGGCAATTTGGTATACTCTTATTCAATACCATCTTATCTACTTCACTAATCTGATAATAATTGTCATATTTTTGCCGTGTAAATAGTGAGGATAATATGTATGAGTGAGGCTATGGTGCTATGCATAGCACCAATGGCTAGTGTACTACGGCTCAATATGGTATTTTTTAAAATCCTAACGGTCGATCCGAACCGTTCAATGTGATATCCATATGAATATGTACTTGCAAACTAAATTTTATATTTTTTTGAATTTTTTTAGATAGGTAGAAAAATCAGTGTTTTTTTGAAAATTCTAGACCATCAAAATTCTACCTATCTAAAAAAATAGTAAAAAAATTCGAAAAAAATATAAAATTTAGTTTGCAAGTACATATTAATATGGTTATCACATTGAACGGTTCGGATCGACCGTTAGAATTTTAAAAAGTACCATATTGAGCCGTAGTACACTAGTCATCCGTGCTATGCATAGCACCATAGCCTCACTCGATATGTATTTCAAGGCAGAGCAAGGAAGATTAAAATTGAAGCATCTTTATATATGGAGTAAGTTGAAGCGTCAAGTATTTTAACTTTTAACATATTTATCCTCACTATTTACTAACACAATACATAAAAAAAAGGTTATTGAGCACTACTTTATCTATTTATTTTACTACAATTAAATATTGTTTTTTGTACCTCCATCATAGCTCCATTTAAGAACATAGTAACTTAAATTTTAAAACTTAAATTCAAAATAAAACCGCGAGATATGATCAATATCATTTTCTCTATACACACGTAAAAAATTACGACATTTCGATTTTGTTTTGATTAGTATCATGAGCTTGCAAAATATACCGATGTGAATAAATTAGGAATGTTAATTTTTAACTTATTGATTCATATGAAATCTAAAAAATGCTAATTTTTTATGTATACGCTAGAGAAAATAATATAAATCACATATAACAATTATATTTTGATATACAAATTTTAAAAAAATATTATTAGAAAATTAAAAAGTAGAGACAGAAAAACAGAAACATTGAAACATCTTTTTAAACATTAACAACAACTATAATCAAATCGTTAGTTCTAAACAAGTTGGGGTAAACTAATAATTGAATATCGATTTTCTTTTACCTTACATCATTTCTGAGAATTTAAATCTACTGAAATTCGAGATCCATGAATAGTACCCCTGAAATCCTGAATCCAGCCGTTTAATTTTTTCTGTGCACGCATCTTGAAACAGCTGATTTTTCTGTGCACACATCTCAAAATAGTTTGCCTGTTTACGATTTCGAATTTTATAAATTTCATAATTACTGTTTACGATTTCGAATTTCAACAGATTTGAATTCCATTTCTGAAATGCAAAATGAGGCCTCAATGGAGCCTCACATTTGGTGCTACCTTAGAAGGGGTGGACAGCTGTATAAAATGAGAAGGGTATCTGGAGCTGTTGCTAGGAATTTGTTGGTATATGCTTTTGCTCACACATCCCATGCGCCGCATCACTTATCCGAATATCCGATTCGACAGAGTGACAGACACGAATTGACTAGGAAGACGATAAACAGGGACCCGAAAACGACCCCTAAATTCAAATCAGCAACAGACGGCCTTTTGTCAACTAATGCAAATGGTCTCTTCACCTAATTTTATAGATTGTATTGACGGCCATGTTATTTTCAAATTATTGATTTTAAATAGAAAACAGTCTAAATTGCGATCATTGCAATAATACAATCCTCGAAAGTTTGATTATTTTTTGTGGTCATTAGTGATTTGTTAGCCTGTTCCAATTATATTTGTGGTTAATGATTTCATTATTTAATTACGCACCTAACTCTATTGCCAAGTTGTGATCGAAATATATAAAATATTTGTCTTTTGTCTTGTCTTACTTTTCACCTGATTAATGGGGAATTCAGATCCTTTGAAGTAACTCAAAAATTGAGTTTTGGATCGGACCGTCCGATTCGAATCCGTGACCATCAAACTAAAGTAGAGCGCACGCATCTCGAGAGACAGGTTCGAATTCCGAGACAATCTCGAGCGACGGATTCGATTCGGACAGTTCCGATCCAAAATCCAATTTTTGAGTTACTTTAGGAGATCCGGACCCATTAATGGGATGATAGGAATGACAGCGGTGCCGCAAGGATATACACGACTTTTAGGTTGTTTGTGAAAAATTAAAGGGCTTAATATTGATTTTTTTATATTAAAATGAAAAGCGACCTGGCCCTTTGTTTTGTGCTTTTCCGATTTCTAGTGAAAAGCTGGTTAAAGAAGATGTTGACACCTACGAAATGTCAATTCGGTTCGCTACTTTTTTTTTCAGACCGAATTAGCATTTCGGTCTCAGGTAATTTCACAAATTTTCAGCACAGCGGGTGTTGTCTTTGGTGTAACATGTCTGGACCGAGATCTCATTTCGGTCCAGAGTTTTTTTTATCCGGGACAGAATTGGCATTTCGGTCTGGACTCTTTTTTTTTAGTTTGCTTATAACCTTTCTTCTCCCTGCAGCTGAAAACATTCATTAACTATTTCAGTCAGAGTCTTTGAGCCACCATTTTTTTTATTTCTTCTAGCTGAAAACGTCCAAAGTTTTAGTGTTAAAAAATATGTTATCTACACGGCCCTTGCATTGTGCTTTTAGCTTTCATCTGAAGAACATAGTAAGTTTTTTTTTTTTTCAATTACGATCATATTTTATGTTGTAAAATTAAAAATGATATTGAAGATTGATTGTGACATTTTTTGTTCAGGGAATGTCTCAAATATTAATAAATGTGTACCACAGACGCGAAATTTCAGACGCACCGACCTGCACATTTCATGTTACTAACTCAACCAGTCATGATGAGCTAAGAAGACATATATATGTTGGCATTCGTTTGCTCCCTAGCCAGTTCGATATGACAATCAGGGTACATTTGAACATGGCACCACCTGGCTCAACAGAAAAATACCAGTTATATAACATAGACCACGAAATGATATGGCATATGGTGCTTGGACACACAGTAACAAGGTACGCGTTTTATTCGCGTTTAATTTGCGAATAAAATGCTTTTGGAGTGTTTCCGAACCGAATGGCGTATTATTCGTTGACCGAATAAAACGCGAATTTAACGAATTTTATGAATTATTCGCGTTTTTTTCGCGTTTTTATCAAGTTTTTCTCGTGCACAGCTGCTAGGAGATTTTTTTTCTTTTGGCACCCACGTGAACTATATTGATTAGCTACTGTACACCCGTGTGGCCTCTACTTTTTCACTGTGTTGATTTTCTGTGGCAAATAAAATCAGTATTTTGTATAGTAAATCATCGGTGATGAATTAAATATGCACTGAGGTATCGTATTGTAATTCCGAATCATTTTCGAATTATACTCGAATTATTCCGGAATCACGAATTTTTGACCCTGCCGAACCGAACCCGAATTATTCATTTGTTACTATGCTTGGACATGCCACTCCGGTACTGAATTTTAAACTTCTTGAATTAGTGGTTGAGTCAGCACCAGTTGTTAGTTAGACCAATTATGACCCATACCCGGGTGGTGTACCTGGAAGTAGCAGAGACATACCAGTGCTTGATTCACCCAGATATTGTACGAAATAGACCATTTATTTCTATACCCAAAAATACACATCAAGTTTTTGGTGTCGTTGTAGTATAGTGGTGAGTATTCCCGCCTGTCAAGCGAGTGACCCGAGTTCGCTCTCCGGTAACGGCACCAAAAGCTTGATGTGTATTTTTGGGTATAGAAATAAATGGTCTATTTCGTACACTCTTTGCTTTAAATTTATAAAACCCTAAATACACAAAGTTAGATTGAATTGCAAGCGCACAATCTATCCCTTTAGTAATTATGGGTATCGATCCAAAGATATAGGGAAATACTACTTTCTACTAAACTAATTAATTCTAAATAATTCAAATAAGTAAATGGGGGGTTTGTTGTCAAACTGAAATTGTGGGTTCAATACCCGAATTGGAGTTGGATTTAAATAAAACAATTCTTAAACAAACAATTAAAAGGAGTTTGTAATCAAGGAGATGGAATCTAAGGGCTGTCGGCACACAATCACTTGATCAAATTCACACTTACTTGGTTTCTAAATTCATGTTTGTAAAATTGGGGTTTCTAAACCTAATATGTCAAGAAGGGTCACTTTCGTGAATTAATGACGTGTCTAGATAGTTCGGACTTCACGATTAAGTCCTTCACCCTAGCTATCTAGACCATAAGCACATGGTTAGCCTAATTTATTCTCAAATACCGACACTTCACGATTAAGTTCTTCACACCAATATTCGGTTCAATTTTAGGGGTCCCAATCAAATATGAGGCTTCACGATTAAGTCATTCACCTCAATTCAACCATTGTTCTTGTGGTTCCAGACTAAGAAATAGATTTGGTCATTTCTAATCTCAATCCTAGAGTTATTCATGCAAGTAATTTGGTTCTATCAATTCTTTGATCCTAACACCTTAAGTTAGTTAAACCTAAGCGGGATACTAATTATAAATCACAAATCACTCAAGTACATGAATTATAAAATTAACAAGACCAATCAATCAACAAACAATGATCATATAGAAATAATATCCAAGTAAGATAGAATCTAACACAAGTTCATGATAAAGCCTAAGCCCCTAGAGAGGAAATCTAGCCTCTCATAGGTGCACTAACATCCAAGAGAAAATAAACAGAAAACATGATAAAAACCTAGGAAAACAAATAAGAGATGAGAATACACCAATCTCCAACTATGCTACCCCTTGTCTTCACTGTTGCTTGCTCGAAACGCCTTCAATCCTTCAATCCAATAGCCTTTGATTTGTGGAGAAGAGAGAAATAAAAGTAGAGAAGTTTGCAAAATAAAACCTAGATGAAAGCTAAATTCTCCTGCTGCTCTCCTGCCAATATATAGCAGTTTTTGTGATTTTAGGAGCAAGCAAACAAGATCTGGAAGTGAATCGGGCGAAGTTGGCAATAAAATATGTAGAAATCTAGGCTGGTGCGGCCATTGGTGTGGCTGCACAAAATTATATATTCCGAATTTGGATTTGTTTCCTTCATAAAAGTTGTAGATCTTTTTGTCCTGGTTCTGTCAAGCTTTGATTCACCCAAATCCGAGTTCGTATGACCAATATATGACCAAAATACAAACTGTGTATCAGCAGCTGTAATTATGTGCGGCCCGTTGTGCGGCCAAAGGAACCCGCACAAGCACCCGCAGAACTCTATGGACATTTACTGTTAACTAAACTTCAAACGGGCATAACTCATCATCTGTAACTCTGTTTTCAGTGTTCTACCACTTTTCAGAAAGCTTGCGAGAAGATCTACAATTTGATCCATTTCCTGTAATTTAAATAGACTTTGGCAGTAACTTGATTCTTGCATATTTTAACACAAAATTACACTAAAATACAAGAAAATTGGGTTAATTTTTTAGGTTAAATCTTAATCAAAAGTATATACAATTGAGGCTAATCAGTCAGTTCCATATCAAAGTTGTCCTTCAACCATTTAAGACTCATATGGTATTTTGATTTTTTTATTTTCTCATTGAGTTCGCCTTTGTTCTCCACCCTTTGATAAAAAAAATCCTCCTCACTATCTTCGTAACCATCATACACTTCATGCCCTACGCAGTCTTCGATCAATTGTGACCAATTATCATCGGTATGTTCAGCAATGACCCTCCTTGTAAACATAGATGTTAGATAAACATATACTTGCATTAAATCTAAATTAATAACAAAAGTATAAATTACTAACAAAAAATATTTTACCGGTCATAGGTAAGCCCCACAGACAGCTAACATCTTCCAATGTCACTGTGCACTCCCCCACCGGAAGATGAAAAATATTCATCTCGGGCCTCCACCTCTCAACAAAAGCAGTAATCAATCCTTTGTCAATATGACAATGAGTCACATTGCTCATCTGATACAAGGATAAATTCACCAAATATTGTTTTAAATGAGGTTGATAATTAACACCCATTTGGTGAGGACCAGGACGCAATGCGTAACTAAGCTAGAACGATAATTGTAATGCAAAAAAATTTAACCACAAAAATTAATCCTAACTTACAAGTTTATCCGTAAATTTAAATCCAAACGGATATTAAACAAATTCCTTCGTATTCACCACGTATATTTTGTATTGTTCATCAGGCAATTGCAATAAGGGTTGGAAGGGTTGTTCATCATCCATTTTGCACTACAATATCAATAAAATTACAAATTAAAACAAATACAGACAAAAAATAAAAATTTGCATGCAAACCCAATTAGTTAAATTATACATAAATAAATAAATTCTACAATTAGTTAAATTACACTAAAAAAAAGCCTAAATTACACTAAAATAAAACTAAATTATTCTACATGTATTTAAAATAAATTTTATGAACTAAATTACTCTATATGCAAACTAAACCATTCTACAATTACTAAAATTACACTAAAAAAATTCATGAACTAATTTACTCTACATACAAAATAAAAAAATTCTATAACTAGTTAAATTACACTAAAAAAACTAAATTATTCTATATGTATTAAAGTAAATTTTATCAACTAAACTACTCTACATGCAAACTAAAACATTTTACAATTATTAAAATTACACTAAAAAAAACTAAATTACCCTAACAAAACTAAATCTTTTTACAATTTATTCTACATGCAAACTACATAATTCTACAATTACTAAAATTCGACAATTACTAAAATTCGGATTATTTATTCAAATTAAAAATTTAACCACATACCTCACGAAACTTGTAGATCTGAATTTTTTCTTGTTCTCCTCTCAAAATTATACTAAAATATGTGATTAGAATTAAAAATAATGGAATTTTGAGAGTTGAAAAAAAAATGGTTTGGTTCGGGTGGAAAGAAAAGAAGAGGAGGAAAGTAAGAAGGAGAAGGGAAGGGAAGGGAAGAGAAGGAGGCTGTCGGGTTAAAAAAAAAAAGGTACTGGGACCGAAATGGCAATTCGGTCCGGTCCCTATTATAGATTTTCTGTGACGCCTGTGCTGAAAATTTGTGAAATCACGTGGGACCGAAATGCCAATTTGATCCGAGAAACAAAAAAAGTAGCAGATTGAATTGGCATTTCGGTTCTTATGGTTTTTGTAAAAATCAAAGTAATCATGTTGGTTTGCTAATTTTTTTTTTAATTATGGTTTTTAAAAAAAAATCGTGTTTGGAGCTGTTGCTAGGAATTTGTTGGTATATGCTTTGCTCACACATCCCATGCGCCGCATCACTTATCCGAATATCCGATTCGATAAACGAGCAGTCGAAAATAGACAGCGTGACAGACACGAATTAACCAGGAAGACGATAAACAGGGACCCGAAAACGACAACTAAATTCAAATCAGCAACAGACGGCCTTTTGTCAGCTAATGCAATCGTCTCTTCACCTATTTTTACAGATTGTATGGATGGCCATGTTATTTTCAAATTATTGATTTTAAATAGAACACATTCTAAATTGCGATCATTGCAATAATACAATCCTCGAAAGTTTGATTATTTTTTGTTATCATTAGTGATTTGTTAGCCTGTTCCAATTATATTTGTGGTTACTGATTTCATTATTTAATTACGCACCTAACCTTATAGCCAAGTTGTGATCGAAATATATATATATATATATATATATATATATATATATATAGAGTAAAGCTAAGGTGCTCTTAAGTGTACCGTACTCCTAAATGTAGGCCGTTGGATTTCTTTAAAAGTCGTGTAGATTCTTTAAAAGGCGTGGTAGCACGACTTTTAAAGAAATCCAACGGCCTACATTTAGGAGTACGGTACACTTAAGAGCACCTTAGCTTTACTCTATATATATATATATATATAGAATGGCTAATATCAAAACGTTTGTTCCTGGGCTCAGGAACAAACGATTCCGTTCTCCCATTTCCAAAGTTCAAACAACAAATCCAAACCGTTAGATATTCAATCTATATTAAAATGTGCTTGGAGACCAAATTTTACATTTTTTAGAATTTTTTTACTATTTATTAAGATGGTTTGAAAATCGCTGTTTTTATTAAAATTCTGCACCATTGAAAAATATTTTTATTTGTCTTTGTCTTGTCTTACTTTCCACCTGATTAATGGGATGATAGGAATGACAGCGGTAAGATAAGGCTCAGCTGAGGATATACATGACTATTAGGTTGTTTGTGAAAAATTAAAGGGCTTCATATTGAATTTTTTTATATTAAAATGAAAAGCGACCTGGCCCTTTGTTTTGTGCTTTTCCGATTTCTAGTGAAAAAGGCTGGTTAAAGAAGATGTTGACACCTACGAAGCTACTACTCTCGCTAGTCAGTAATCACTACTCGGTTGTCGGTATGGTTTGAAAAAAAAAAAAAATGTACATCTGTGCGGCTGTGGTTTTTAATGAAGGACAGAGTAACAGATAGTAACAGTTCTAAAATATCATTATGTTCTCAATTATTATGACTCCAATCCAAAAAATTGAAGAGCATCTTCTAAGATCAATGAAAACATGGGATAGGAACATATTCTAAAAAACGGCATCTTCTAAGATATGTACGATATCTGACTGTGTAAAATACTTACGGTCAGATTAAAATTAATTTATTTTTTACTAGGATAGTAACATATTCTAAAATATTAATTATTATGTTGTGCTGGGCTTAGCTAAGCCATGGTGTAAAACGACTTGGTGCTCCACGCCTCATTATTTCCATTTTGAAAATCCAAATGACCGATCCGAACCGCTCAAGTTGTTCTCCATATTGATATGTGCTTGGAGACCAAATTTTACATTTTTTGGAATTTTTTTACTATTTATTAAGCCACTTTGAAAATCACTGATCCGGCGGTCCAGAAATTTTTACTGTTTTTTACTGTTCATAAGGATTTTCAGATTTTCAAAGTGGCTTAATAAATAGTAAAAAAATTCAAAAAAAATGTAAAATTTGGTCTCCAAGCACATTTCAATATGGAGAACATGTTGGAAGGTTCGAATCGACTATTTGAACTTTGAAAATGAAGATATGGCGTGGAGTACCAAGTCGTTTTACTCCATGGAGTAGCCTAGTCGGACTCTTATTATGTTCTCGATTTATTTGAGGATTAGACTGGAAGAAGTTATATATGGCTCCAATCTAGAAATTGAAGTATCTTCTAAGATATCTCACCACGTATGGTACATTTGGATATGAGCTAGAATAGTTAGAATAGTGAAATTTGAGAACAGTAAATGAGATAGAGAAAAAAATAGTGATTTTCATATTAGCGTGAAAATAATGCTATTCGGATTAGTAAAAATGTTATTTGGATTGTACATGTGGAATAGTGAATAGTTGTAACCAATAAAAAATAGTGTTAACAAGGTGCTAATTATAAGAGGAAAGATAGGCAAGTGTGATCTCAAATGAATTGTCATGATGTAGAGATAGCGGAAGCGGTGTCAAATTTGTCATTTCGGAACTGTGTTGACGGAAATTTAAAAATGAAATATTTTTCTCTCTCTTTATACTTCCAAATAATAACTATTCTAACATTTACAAAGAATAGATAATAGCAACTATTTTAGTTATTCCGAATAGTAAAAATATTGTTTGAATGCACATTGCTATTACAAATAGCTTCTATTCTAAAATAGTCTCTATTCTTATGTCATTCAAACATAGCCATAAAATACTTACTAATTGGGTGTCTATTTAAAATATAGGAGGATTTTTTTAGATAGCGCCAGATTAAAATAGACGACTCAAATCTCATTTTACATGGTAAGTATTGCACTGGATCTGAATTCTGAAGGATCGTCGAGTTGGTTCGATTAATTGATTAGTCATACAGTTGTTGTGATTAGAAAATTATAACACTTTGACGCCTTTGTTGTGATTAGAAGTTAATGATAAAATATGTTGTTATCTGGAATCCAACTAAACAGATAAAGATAAAACTGTCGTGAGTCACAATATAAAAAAAATAATGTGCATTTGTTACAGTATTTTTTTTCTTTATATTATCTTATTAGTATCAATAGGGGTAGAGTGGGAAAAATGGCACGGCGGAGCCGGCTCCATCACGGAACGGAATGGCATGGCACGCGTGTCAGTTATGTGTAGTGACTCGTGTGTCCCGTGCCGTGACAATTCGCGTGCCGTGTTCATCTTTTCAAACTTTGGCACGACACGACACGTGAAAGATTTAGTCAAGACACTGCACGGCACGTAATCACGCAAGTCACGTGTAATTAGGACCATTAGATATTGATTTAATGGTGAATCTTGAATAAGCTAACCTAAATTATAATTAAATGGTCACACGAGTCACGTATGGTCACGGCACGTTTAGACACGGCGTGGCTCACGTGACGTGATCATTCGCGTGTCGTGACCAACCATTGACATTTTGGTCACGGCACGGCACGGCACATGAAAAATTAACTTGGTAATGGCACGGCACGAGATCAAAATCACGGCGTGTTAGTCACGTTGCGGCACAATACTTTTTTTCCACTCTACTATCAACTGGAAGAACTTAATATTCCGTGGATCTAAAAAAATAAAAAGTTACATGCAAATATAATTTTTTATTGTCCAATTTATATCAAACAGAAAAACAATTTATTATAACGTGCATATCCATAAAAGTAAAAAAAAAAAAAAAACATGTGTTACATTTATTATTCCATTTCGTATTATTATTAATATTAATTTGAATACAACGTTGTCTGATCTTACTTCAAAATCAAAAGAATTTTACAAATCTCAGGAATACAGATTAGAAAGAAAGAAACAAAATATAACCATCAACATGGCCCAAAGAGGGGGGTTCCAATACTTCATATTTTTCATACCTCATATTGTATATTTTTGTTTTCAAAGTCCAAACTGTCAATCCAAACCGTTCAACATGATATCCATACTAAAATATGCTTGGGGATGAAATTTTATAATTTTTGCTAACTGTTTGCTACTTTTTAAGATATGTACAAAATCACTGTATCTGGACCGTTCAAAAATAGTTATTTTCCGCCTATTTTAAAAAATAATTAAAAAATTCCAAAAATTATAACATTTGATCCCCAAGCATATATTAGTACGGATATCATATTGAACGGTTTGAATCGACAGTTTGAACTTTGAAAATAAAGATATAATATATGAGGTATGATAATGTATGAAAAACATGAGGTATTGGAACCCTCTTCTAGCCGAAAACGTTTTTAATATCAGGCTCGTTATAATAGTCACATCGGCTGAAGGAGCATTTGGGAAATAAAATTATTCCAACACGAAAGTAGCAGCAGGGAATATACACATCATATCATGATTCATTGGGGTTTTATTAGAAGGTAAAGACGGTATATTTAATTAGTTCAAATTTATTAGAAATTCAAAAATATGAAAGTTGTAGAAATATTTGTGAGTTTTTTCCCCAAATTTTTTGTTTACCCAATTAAAATAAAAATAAAAAAGTTATAGTCAAAATACCCACACCTATCACAGTTGTCCATGACAATTTGGCTTCGAATCGCTAGAGGCCATATCCTGTTATGTTACTTGATTTGTGTGATGTGTACTATGCTAGAATTCAGATCAGCTGAAATTCGAGATCTATGAACAATAACTCTGAAATTTTTGAAATTCGAGATTCAGCTGTCCAACTTTTTCTATGCATGCATCTCGAAACAACTGGTTTTTCTATATACGCATCTCAAAACAATTCAATGGCTGGATTCGAAATTTCAGGAATTTCAGAGTTACTGTTGATGATCTCGGATTTCAGTAGATTTGGATCCACTATACTAACGTTGAGTTTGAATGGCTCGATGTGCTTGATGATGGCAGTGTCATCACGAACAGATTTATGTGTCTGTCAGAAAGTGCTAAGCTACTCTTAATGATTTTAAAAAAATTAATTATGTATATTAAAATTTAATTAAATTTTCATTTTTAAACTTTTATTTAGCTCAACACCCTCATAAAATGACAAACGTATGATTGTAGCATGTGGTTAGAGTTCCAATATCTCTCTAGTTATGTAAATCAGCAAATTACATCCATATTAGATGTTTTTGATTAATTTTGAACACATTTAAAATGATTTAATCATCATAACTATTAATTATGCTGAAAATAATATCTAAATTCTGTACATATTACTAGTTGTGTAATTTCAAAATGGTACATCAATTTGTATGCAACAACAACTACAGTATAGCATTTACAATAAATTACATGCATAATAAATGTTTTCAACTAATTCTGAAGTCATTTAAAGTGATGAAACCATCAAAACACAATTATACTTGTAGATGAATTTGGTGATTTAATAAGTACAAAAAGAGATGTGCTGCGAGAATTATTCTTAGAAAATGAAAACCTTGCATTCCCATAAGGGTGTGCTCCAGACGGGGTATGCGGAGGGAGGAGAAGGGCGAAAGTACTGTGCGGAGGTGAGAGCTTGGCAGACCGGATCTGACCGGACGAGTTCCCTTCTTCCAGAAGAAGAGAATCAGAGAGGGAGTGGAGGGGAGAAAACACTGTTCGGAATGAGCTCCGTCTCTGTCACCTTCCTCCCTGTTCCTTTCCCTTCACTGTAGAGTTCTGGAGCACAGCCTAAAAGAATTGGAATGGGCTGACACCATATGAAATTAAATATCAAAAAGAAAAACCGTGGGGAGAAGGGCTTTGCCGAACAGGCCCTCTGCATGAATTGGGGAATTGGGACAATGTGCTCAATTTTTTCTCTTACGAATAAACGATGCAGTCAATTGCTTTTACCGCAGCTACCTTGATAGAGTACATTCGTTGCTTTAACATTATTGACTCAATAGGCCCAAGATTATTGGCCCAATAGGCCCAAGATTATTGACCCAATAGGCTCAAGATTATTGACCCAAGACTATTGGGCTCTAACAGTACTCACCGTTGTTCGGTCTTTCGGGATTTTATGCGTCCCTTGACGGTGCCTCTCATGTGAGGCGTATGTATATTCACCATGGATCGTGATTCGTGATGGCCTGATGAGAGTATTCTTGTTACTGTTGGTGTTGGTAGAGATCCGTGAGCCTCTGCGGCTTATGGCGAACTTACTTTATTTTTATCGAGGTTTTAATTGATTGGAACTTGCTAGCGTAAACAAAGAACTTGCTTCGGTTATTCAGTTTACTCACAGGACGTGTTCGATGGAATGCCTGAATGAGATACTCTTCGAACCTGACAGCTCTTAAGAGTGGATAGCTATTAAGAGTCTTTGCTAACTTTGAAGTTTAGATGGATGCAAGGAGAAGATTGAGCTGTATGCAGTCCCTTGCTTGTTAAATGCACGAGGGAGATCTTAGAAAAAACATGATATATATACTATGGAAATTTGTAGAATTATTTTGTTGATCTGAAAAGACTTTGTATGAGAGATTGACACATGAGGATGAAACTTGAAACAATAAAGAGATACCAAAACCGTTCTCTCGGATGAAACTCCCAGGGAGTGCATTTCTAACATCCCACCAACTGTTCCCAAGGTAGCCTGAATGACAGATGGCTAGCATCGGCCCTTTCACAGTACATATCCTCCAATTTCATGCCATCTATTTGGTAGAACTATTCATCAGAGGAGGTTGAGAGGTCTGAGTTTTCCCTACAATTGTTGGCGTGTGTAGTGTCATTGTGTTGATGGATTCCAACAACTGATTATTATATCCACGTTTTGTTTTGTTGAATTGTTGAGAATCAAGTATTCAAGCTTGTTGTCAGTTCTCTACGGTTATATTGCCACTGTCCACAGGGATATTGTGATGACTGGCGACTCGTTTGCTAGAATAGTACCGACTGGTACAATGTCCAATTGGTACAGTCTGGCAACATTTAGGTTGGCCTTTTTTTGCTAATGGTCATGTGCAGCAGAATTGGTACAGCCAAATACTGCATGGGCTGCCTTCTTATATGCGACTTGGATTTGTCTAACCAAGACATGACAGTCTTTCTGGTATGAACCACTACACTCGTACCACTCCTTTGCTTATATTGACGGAGAGTATAGTGGTTAAGATTGGTAGAGACATGCAAGCCTCTGTGGTGTACTACTTCATTTGCTACTGAGGTTTTTCTAGGATGGGAACTTGGTTGCATAAGCAAGGATACAAAGGATCTGCGTACTTTTGCTTTTCGTTACGATCTTGTTACAACAGGTACTTCAGTAATCAGTTAATTTGGTTTACATGCACAAAATGTTGGATGAAATGTCTGAGAGAGAGTTCTATTGGTTTGTTGGGACCACAAGCATCTATTACAAGAGGCTTCTGCTAATTTGTAATTGCTTCCAATTTGAGAAGAAGACTCAGCTGTATGACACACGACGGAGATCTTAGAAAAAAACAGAACGACTATAATTGGAATTGTTTACTCAAGGGATTATGATTACAAGAAATATACAGGTCTAGAAAGAAAGGGAGAACCAAAACTAAATATACTATCTTATTGAACTGCCTCGGAGCACATTCATGACATCCTACCAGCTAAAATTTCCCAAAGGAAGGCTGATGGCTAGCATCAGCCACCTTTTGTTGCAGCAGGGAAGTACCTCTTTTTTTTCCTTTCATGGTACGCTTGCTTCAGTTTGCCATCCATTGATTTGGGAGAACTATTCAATTGAGCAGGCCTTGAAACTTCAGTTCTCCCCCTTACCCATCCTTTCCACTTTATCTTTGTTGGCCTATTCAGTGTCATTGGGTCGATATATTCAATTGATTACTACATCCACTATTGGACTCGCTAAATCTCGTGACTGGTCATGTTTGGTCACACTTGGCTATTTTTTTCGTAAGTTAAGTTAGTTTATTTAAGATTCACCATTCGATCGAGATCTAATGGTCCTTATCACACGTGACTCGCGTTCCGTGACGAAACCAGTTGCCGTACCGTCTGTGCCAATTTTCCGAAAGATGGTCATGGCATGGGACACGTCATTCACAATACGTAACCGGCACACGTGCCATGACGTGACGTATCTGGTCACGGCCTGACTTGTTAACATCCCTAGCTAAACCAACTAATCAAACTGGAAGTTTGGTCATAGACAATTGCATTCCCAGGGTGACGGGTTATAACTTACGCCAAAGAATGGTAGGTAAGGGGTAACATGCAACTGGTACAGTCAGAACTCATCCAGGCAACCTCTTTATCTGTTGCTAATAGCCTCTGGTTATGCTACGCAGTTTGCCTTTTGATGTGCTTCTTAATTTTATCTCACAGCTACACTGACATCACTCTGGCTGCTTACCTGGTTTTTTCCTCCTTTTCTTTCTATACAATGTAAAGGGTGGTACCGAACTTGTTACTGTTGATTCCCACAGGAACAGAGCAGTATGGGTTGAGGGTTATAAATCTACAACTATTTTCTTAGGGACCTTTATACTATTTTCCGTACTTCTGTTAGGGACCTTTATACTATATATGACATCTTGCTACATCACCTGGAAGCCAGGTATATATGCAAATTTAATAATTCTTAGAGACCTTTATACTATTTTTCGTAGTTCTGTTATCGAAAATAAAAATTATACTTTGGTGGTAATATTTTTCTGATATAATGTTACCCTAGACCGTAGTAAAGGACTGACAAATGAAATCCTGAAATACTGGGTTGTAGTTCCTACTGCTGGAGCCTGGAGCTTTTGTAAAATATTATATTAATGTCTTATGTTTAGGTTGGAAATGGTAGAACCAATTACTAGTTTAGAGTAGACAGGTGTGATATCTAGCGCTTTAAATGAAGTGTTATATATAACTGCTCCATAAGGAAATTTTACTGGCAGAAGAACAAGTTAATAGTGGGGTTAGGTTCATATATTTCAGGCTTGTTCACTGGTATACCGGACCTTCCAATAATATCCCCTAACCTCAGGTTATAGTAGATATTTGCTTTGCTGGCTTGGACCACCACTCATTTTGACTTTATTTCTGTCCGGACAGTGTCCTTGGTATTATCATAAATTGTATTATTTGGCATAAACCATTAATATATTAAACCAACCTCTCCTCTCTACCTAGCCAAAACTCGTAGAATTAGCACAAATGCAACTTGAAATTTTAACTTCTCATAAAGTATGTTTGAAACAAATTTTATATGGGAAAAAAGTAGAGAGAGAGAGAGAGAGAGAGCCTTGTATTATCTTTTAACTTTTCATGGGAAGTAAATGCAATGAATAATTCCATAGTTTATTATGTGATATTTTTTTCTTCTTCATGAGCACAATCTAATTTATTTAGTTAAATTGTCGGTGAAGGCTGCCAGTATAGCCAGCATGATCAAAATGTGGACAGTGTACAAGTACCACTGCAAGAAAAATGTGTTAATTTGTAACAGTACCAGTTCTCCATGGTACTTGTACACTGTCCACATTTTAATTGGAGGTTCTTAGAACTTGTACATGTACACTGTCCACATTTTAATTGGAGGTTCTTGGAGGTTCCCCATGGTACTTGTACATGAGTTTTTGGTTCTTAGAACTTTAATTGAAGGCAATGTATTAGAAAAATGAACTCTGTCATCTCTAATTATTTATTACAAGGAATGCATATAATCTCTAAGTAGGTATTTCAGAAGAAACTGCCATCTACCAGCTGACACCTTTAAGTGAGATAATCCAAAGTGGTTTTCTATAATCCTTTCACTCTGTCATCTACTTGCAATTATAACAAATAAATGGAAACACATACATGTGATATCATTTAAGTCAATTTGTTATTAGATCTATATGTACCAGTGAACATCAAGCATCCAAAGATGATAGTGCCCTAATGCAAAAAATTTCCACTAACACTTTGGCCTTGGGAGTTAAAAGCATGACTCTTTTTTCCAAGGTTAGGTATAATTCAAGAGGACCACTTCAACTATCCCCGTGGACATATTTAATGCATAATTTCCAGCTTCTGATCTCATTTAACTAGCTATTGGTAAAGTTTTCTTGCTATAAATCTTACTTCATTAGTTGTTTTGCTGACATTTGAGTTTTCCAACAATATATCTTTTCAACAAATTTGAGAGAAATAAAAGTTCCTTGAAAAAGAGAGAAAAAAAAATACATTTCCTTGATTAACACAGTTTGTTGTTGTTGAAATGCGATAGTTTGTCAACCGGAGTTTAAATGGAACAACTAAACTATTGAATATAAATACTACTCATGTCACTTGGCATTTAAATTGCCATGGTAGTTTTTGGGCATTAGGAACTTACAATCTTTTTAAGCAGTTGCAGTTTATGGGTTCATATACTTGGTACGTATCTAGTTTTACTTGAAGTGCACACAAAGTGTCCTGTAATTATATCTGCTACATGAATTATTAAATAAAGAAACCGAAAATTTAATGGTTGGTAACTTAGACTTGAATTTTAGTTTTTTAACTACGATTATCACAATATGAACAGATGATAGAAGATTGCGTGCTCTTGTAGTTTGTACTTCATAACAATCTGTTTTTTTAGACAAGCATAGTCTGATCTAATTCTCACAGATGGATGAAATTCATACAATATTCTTATATATCATAATAAGAGTATGGTTAAAAAAAAACCATTGGTTTTGTGCTCCAACCATACTTCACATTTTTATTTTCGTTTCCAAAGTCTAAACAGTCGATCCGAACCACTTACTATCATTTTCGTATTAAAATGTACTTGGAGATCAAATTTTATATTTTTTAGAATTTTTTTACTATTTTTTTTATAGGTACAAAATCACTGTTTTCAGAAGATTTTGGACCATCCAAAACAGTGCTTTGTACCTATCTAAAAAAAATAGTAAATTTTTTTCAAAAAATATAAAATTTGGTGCCAAGCACATTTTAATATGAAGATCATATTGAGCGGTTCAGATTGATTGTTCAAACTTTTAAAACAGAGAAAAAGACGCGGATCATGATTGTAGCAGTCTCTTGTCATAAATCAAATTCTTCTGTTAGGTGCAGATACACTACAAACATAGCCATAAGGAAGAAATTTAAGTAGCATGTTATATGGATTATAAGCAACAAATTGGGGTAGATCTGATGTGGTTGGAGGTAAATTTAGCGACAAATTTTTTGTATATTAGAAACTCAAATAAGGATATAAGAGATTCCTCACCTAACTATTATGAATAAGTTCACTTAATCTGAGGATTAAGTTACACGCTGTAGGATTTGCGCTAGATGCAAATAAAGATAATTTTAACTGTGCTTAGGGATAAATGCTGGAATTTTTTTTTATAAACCATAATTAAAATTTTGTTTTTTACGAAACCAACATGATTATTTTTTTTTTTACAAAAATCATAAGAACCGAAATGCTATTTCAGTCCAAAATTTTTGTTTTATTCCGGACCGAAATGTCATTTCTGTCCGGTCCCCTTTTTGGATTTTTTGTGGTACTGATTTCACAAGTTTTCATATGAGCCGCCGCAAAAAATCCAAAAAGGAGACTGGACCAAAATAACATTTCGGTTCTTATAGTTTTTGTTAAAAAAAAAAGTAATCATGTTGGTTTCGTAAAAATATTTTTTTTTAATTATGGTTTATAAAAAAAATTCTAAATGCTGGTAGCACCAGACATATAAACTTCTCCAATTTTATATTTTATATTGGCAAAAGTCCATACAGAACTATGTATGATAAAGCTTGTGAAATATGTTCTGTTCCATTCATAATTCTAAATCTATTTCTTCCCCCGAACAAATAACGAAATTCAGACTTATCAGTTCCATCAGAATGTAATTAATTTGGTAATTCCATTTCAAATCAATGCTTATTCAAATTGTCTAAACCAACTCAAATCACATTATCTTAGTTAACATTAGTAACATAAATTTTACTTAAATATTCTACCTATTCTGATACTTCAATATACAGGAACCCCAAAACAAAACAGAGAAATGCAACAGACCAAGTACGGATTGTAAAATCCAGTGATCGCCAAACCGAAATAACTACCAGAACGGATTTGAATAGTAGCAGGTAAGAAATAACATAAATCAATTTTGGGACAAAATTCGGGCAAGTTAAAAGCAGGACAAAAAAAGTTGGCGTCATCTACAGCCTGTGGCTGGTGTTGTTAATTCTTTACTTCTTCTGAAGTAGATATCACTTAATTGCTACCGTCCCCACTTGCATTTAATGCTGCTTTTAATTCCCTTCCTCCACTTCTATCCCTCGGCCCTCGCATATTTATCTTATTTTTTTCAAGCCGATTCGATTACGCCGCTCATGCTGTGTACTTGGTAATTTCAGTTGTGTACATAGCTTATGTGCGGGGTAATAATAGCGGTGTAAACGGATCGGATATTATCCGATTTCGTCCGGATCTGAATCTGAAAAATTACTTAAATTATCCGATCCGTATATGTATTCGGGACTATTCGTATATGTATCCGTATCCGAAAAATTATAACAGATAAAGATACGGTAAGGTTTTTAACTATCCGTAACTATCCATATCCAACCATTTACATCCCTACACTATAATAAATGTAGTCTATGTTCTTAAATTGATTTATTAAATTGCATATACATACCAATGATTTATTAAATTTCATATACATATATATTCTGATTAACAATATAACACCATGATATGATTAGTAACTAATGTTTTGATAATATGATATATGTTTTGTAACCAACAAATTTATTATAAAAATATTATATCTAATTTATGAATGAAAAAATTATATTTAAATATTATTTTTTACTAGAATGTACATTAGTAATTTATTTTTAATTATCCGAATTATATTCATATCCGTATTCGTATCCGTCCGATATCCGATCCGTATCCGTATCTGAGACTATTCGTATTTGTATCTGTATCTGTATCTGAAAAATTATAATGGATATGGATACGGTTTGACCACTATCCGATCCGTATCCGACTATTTACAGCCCTAAAGACGGGCTGCCAGCGCTCTCTTTCTATTAAATCTCAGCGAATAGTTAGTTATGTATAGTGGGGTCATTTGGTAACTGGTGCCAGTACAGAATAACAAAGTAAATGTATCATAATAATATAATATCCTCGTCAAATCGAACGTGTATATATCTACACTGACAATATGCATACTGACAGAACAAGATAAAGTTAATGTGGTAATAAAGTGCTCAATGGTGAGAGTATTTTGTTGGGTACAAAATTCAAGAAGACTTGCTGTATAGCAGCTAGCTGGCCAGGTACATGCAAGCTCTATTTTGTAAGAGAAAAATAGGTCTCAAATTACTCAGCTACGTATATACAATGTTGCTCACGGATAAACATGGGTAATGTTTCTATATAAAAATAAAAGGAAAAATTAAATTGCATAATACAGGTAACATTTACTGATGTACGGGCACATGCATGAAAGATCTGCATGCCATGAAAAGAAAAAGACAACGCTCAGAAAATCTACTTAAGAGCCTGGCCAATTTAAAGCACACAAATCACCATCACCATATTAATTAGTTCATTAATATTTATAAAAAAGTTATTTTCAATTGTTAGGACGGAGACCGCTATTTTTATTAATATCCAAAGTTAATTAGAAATTAACAAAAATGCCCAAGTATCTTGGGAATTAATAAAACTATCCATACCGGCCATTTTCTGACCAGTTTTAATTTATTTCGGTCCGGCCAAAAAATGGCCGGTACTAAGTAATTTTTTTTTTTTAGTGACAAATAGCAAAAATGCTAAAATCTAACACTAAAAAATCATTTTTTTTTAAAATATTTGTTAGATTATTATTTTTTATATATAATTAGCATATTTATACTAAAACACGCTAAATTACTTGAAATTATGTTAAATTACACTAAATTACGCTAAATTACAATAATTATGTTAAATTATGCTAAAATACGGTAAATTACACTATATTAGATATGAATAGGGCCGATTTTGTGCAATCTTTCATAAATTATAAAAAATAGTAAAAAAATCCAAAAATAATAAAAACTGGTATTCTACAAGTTTATTATATAACTAATTTACTAAGCTACGTAGATTGAACAATATAAATGAAAATCTTAACTCAAAACTTCAAATGAAATTTTGAGGCTCTTCCCTTTATTTTTTGGTAATTTTGAATTTCAAAATCTGGCATCGCGAGCACTGACGCATGCGTACTTTCGCAAGCTTTCCGAAAAGTGGTCATTTGCTGAAATCAGACACTCGAGCATCGTTTTATGGTCGTTTGAAGTTTCATCATTGTTTTTCGCCTTCTCAGTGAAGATATCATCCCTATTCATATGTGATTTAGTGTAATTTACCGTATTTTAGCATAATTTAACATAATTATTGTAATTTAGAGTAATTTAGTGTAATTAGCGTAATTTAACATAATTTCAAGTAATTTAACGTATTTTAGTATAAATATGCTAATTATATATATAAAAAAAAAGTAATCTAACAAATATTTAAAAAAAAATCAATTTTTTAGAGTTAGATTTTAGCATTTTTGCTATTTTTCTCTATAAAAAAAATATTTAGTACCGGTCATTTTTTGACCGGTACCAAAATTAATTAAAACCGGCCAAAAAATGGCCGGTATGGGTAGTTTTATTAATTCCCAAGAGACTTGGGCATTTTTATTAATTTCTAATTAACTTTGGATATTAATAAAAATTACGGGGAGGGAGACAGCTTAAAACAATATAACGTTGTATTTGACGTACTTATAGAGACTACACATAATGCTTTCATAAATTCTTTAACAATAAATTGTTCCTATACTTGCAAGTTGCAACAATATCGAAATAGCCACATAAACAGAGTAAATAAGCACAAAGTATATAATTCCATACATCACAATCACCAAATTTAAAAAGCACAAAGACCACCATCACCATATTAATTGACTCATTAATATTGACAAAAACAAAAATGTTATATTCAAGAGCTATGACGACGACAGCTTAATTATAAACGATACGTGAACCTTGTATATATAACTTTTTTATCACACAGAATGACCTGACATAATGCTTTTTATATTATAAATATGGTAAACCACCTCCCTGTACTCTTGACAATATCCAAATATATAAACACATAAACAGAATAGCTAAACACAAATTAACTATATAATTCTATACACCACAAACTTATCCCTTATATATCTTCACAGCAATAATTAATTACGATTAAGAAAGATAATGATAACTATAATTGGTAATTCATAATATTCAAGTAGAGGGAAGCTAACACACCAACCAACGCCTACCAAATCCTTGTGTGGTGATGGAGACTTCAGTTTGTTTGCATGAGATGAGAGACAGGCACAGGCTCACTCCCACTGCTCTCACTCAACAGCTCCTCTATCATCTGTAGAGCAATTCTCTCCTCTTCATCCTCAGTACTGCCCGACTCGGTAAAACCAGCAGAGACAGCAGGCTGGGTCTGGTCGGGCTGAGCGACAGAGTTGTTGAGTTGAACTGTCATGACCCAATTGGAATCAGCACGTGTCCCGGCACGCTTCTGCCAGACACCAATGTGGGATTTCTCAGTGTCGAGACGAAGGCAGGTGAGAGAAGGTGATGGGGTCTTGCAACACTTGCGCAATTTGGCACTAAGGATTTCAGATAGATTGGAAGTGGTTGCAGTACTGGTAGATGAACTACTAGTTGTTCTTTCTTTCGGCGTCTTTGAAATGGGGAAGTTGGTTTTAGCGTTACGGCCACTCATCAGCACTGCGGCCTCGTCATAAGCACGCGCCGCCTCCTCAGCTGTCTCGAATGTGCCTAGCCAGACCCTTCTTTTTCTGGTAATTAATTAACAAATCAATTAAACTACTAAGCTACAGTAACCAGATGAAGTATTAATTGGAGGAATGAACGCTTACAGTAAAGGGTGCCTGATCTCAGAAACCCAGGAGCCCCAGTGGCGCTGCCTGACTCCTCTGAATTTCTTATTCTGTACCATGTTAAATACCTGGCGCTTTTTGTTCGACCAGTGCAATAAATTTGTGTCTGACAAATTCACTCCCCTCCCTTACAGGAGGACAAAGGGATCAGAGAAGAAGGAATGAGAAGAAAACAGGATAAGAAGGATCAGAGGAGAAGAGAATGAGAGAGGAGAGGAGTAAATATGATGGATGCTTTCTCTCTCAGTCTCTCTCTCTCTTTGGTTTCAGTGAATTAAAAGTAGAACTAATTGCCTCCTCTTAAGTACAGAGAGTTCAGACACAGCAGTCCCTGTGGGATGCCACCCTTTCTATAGGTAGATCGATTCTGGTAACCTGGGTCAGAGGTTAAAAACAATTTGTCTGTGTGTAAAATGGTAAAAAAAAGAGTAACAATTCTGTGGGGAAGGATTTAGTGGTGGAGGTGTCGGTGAAACGTAGTAGCCAATCAGGAGTAACATAAAAGGATGATAAAAAAAATATCAGAGGTGTAAATAATTAGATACAACAATGGCAAGGTACAATGGGAATTTAATCGCTCTCACCTACGCCCAAACGCTGGATATTTAATAGGGGGCAAGTGTGGAGATAGTTGGCACTTGGCACTTGGCAATGGTCACAAAAGTTGCTTGGATGAAGGCACTGCACTGGAAAAAAAAAAGCATGCACATGGTAAAGTGTAGGTGTATTTATGATGGGGTTAGACGTGTGAATGGGGATTCAACAATGTGATTTATGGTGGTTTCCTTTAACCCCTTTCCATCCAACCACTTCAAAATGAAAATTTAGAAAAAAAAAAAAAAAAAAAAATCTCAGCGGAAGTCACCCAAAATCAGATCAATATGTTAGAGAAAAAATTTGTTTTGTTAATATTCTTTTCCGGGAAGGAAAAAGAGCAATTTAAGGCAACAGAGGTAAATAGATAATTCCAATAAATATTTTATATAAAAACTTGTTTGTATCCAAGTAACAAGTTTTCCAAAATCATTTTTTTGTTTGTATAAAATTGTAGTTATTTTAAAATATTTTTTGGAATTTTTTTCAAGCAGATTCAGAGGGAAAAATAATGACATTTTAACTCACACACTCTTTCTCAACTTTTATAGGCACATGTATAACAAGAGGAGGATTTGAATGCCTTTATTTTTGTGACTATGTTATATTTTCAGTTCACAAAACTTTAATAACTGAAAATTTAAAATTTAAATGTTAAAATAAGACGGTTAGGTATGATATATATTATCTTCTATATACATACGTAAAGAGATTATAGCATTTCAATTTTGTTTAATTGGTATCAAGAGCTTGCAAAAACACACCAAATATGAATAATTTCTGAACGTTGATTTTTTTAACTTACTAATTAATATAAAATAAAAATAAAAAGTTGATAATTTTTTTAATATACATATAGATAAAATTATATAGATCACAACTATAATTTTTTAATATATAAATTTTAAAAAATTGTTATACAAAAATAAAAAATAAAAGCATAATAAAAACACAAAAAATGAAATGGGACCCTTCTCGTATAACAAATTCCCAGAATTTGAACCTCTTTACCAACAAAATATGAAGAATTTTGTAAAGATTGAGGGTGGCAAAGTTTACAGCAACCTTTATATTTAAAAAAAAAAATTCAAATAAAAGGTCGCCGCAACAAAAATCCAGGCATTTGATCTTGAATTTTTTTTATAAACCATAATTAAAAAAATATATTTTTACGAAACTAACATGATTATTTTTTTTTTTACAAAAATCATAAGAACCGAAATGTCATTTCGGTCCGTTGTTTTTTTTTTATTCCGGACCGAAATAGCAATGGCATTTCGGTCGGGTCCCCTTTTAATTATTCTGTGGCGGCTCATATGAAAACTTGTGAAACCAGTACCACAGAATTTCAAAAAGGGGACAGGACCAAAATGTCATTTCGGTCCGGAATAAAAAAAAACGGACTGAAATAGCATTTCGGTTCTTATGATTTTTGTAAAAAAAAAAACAAAATAATCATGTTAGTTTTGTAAAAAAAAAAAATTAATTATGGTTTATAAAAAAAATTCTTTGATCTTAGCCATATACAAAGGCCACATCTATGATCTATCTCATCGTACCGGCCAACTGTACAGTAAAACAAGCATGACGTATTAACATTTCGCATCTATCTTGCATCATTTACCAAAAAAATGAAAAAACAATTATGTACCGAAGTACTGAACAAATATTTCCAATACTTGTAGCAAAATTTTAGGTGCTTCTTCCAAATGTCAAAAGTTTAACCTTAACAACATATTTAGGAAACAATAGAACAAATATTTTTTACCAGATCCATTTTTATTTGCAATGTCAGTGAAATTGGAGTTAAAGATGGGCCCCTGGATTTGTCCTTATTATATGATAGCCGTTCGATTAAAAATAAAATCAAATTACAACTTAACTTCTTCATAATTAATTTTCATATTTGATTTGAACATTGACTGTACAATTATTTTGATAACAATATCTAATTTTGAATTAGTCGTCATACATAATCTACATAGAGAGGGTTCAAATGCCTTCAGTTTTTGTACCTCCATCATGCCTCCATTTCTAAAAACTTTAATAAATCAAAATTTAAAACTTAAAAGTCAAAATAAAACCGTTGGATATGATCTACATCATTTAATCTACGCACGTGTAAAAAATTATGGCATTTCAATTTTGTTCCGGTTGTCATCAAGAGCTTGTAAAAAACGTACTAATTTGGATAATTTTTAGACGTTGAATTTTCAACTTATTGATTCACATAAAAACAAAATCGAAATGTGATAATTTTTTATGAGCACATAGAGAAAATAACATAGATTATATCTAACAGTTTTATTTTGACTTTTTAAGTTTTAAATTTTGAGTTATTAAAGTTTTTAAAAATAAAGACATGATGGAGACACAAAAAATGAAGGCATTTGAACCCTCTCATCTATATATTACAGAGATATGGTTAAGTGTGCAGCATTTTTGTGCATGCCACGTCACCATCCTTCTCAGCTGTTGGATTTATTGTTAGCTACTGATCCTATGGCTAGATTTGTTTGTTGTCATGAATTAGAAAAGGCAGCATGTATAATCCACGCTGCACTAAACAGAAATTAATTATATGGTTGTATGATTTACTGTAGCAAACTTTCATGTAGATATTTGTGTTGTATGTCTTCATGTGACCTTTGTGCAACTAGAAGTAAAATATTTTTTTGAAAATATTTTATAATGCGAGAATTTTAAAAATGAGTTCAAAATCCTATTGGTGTAGCCCCTCCTGTTTATTTTATTTTTATTTTTATGAAAGCAAATATCATTCGGCACTTTCGGCTATTTAATTGTGTATTTACGACCGCAATATTTTTAAATGTAGTAAATATTGCAATGTATTTGTATAGTTCATAACAACAAACACTGATGTACGAATTTTTATTGTCTGAAAAAAATAATTAACTTCTCCTAATTTTTTATCACAATCAAGAAAATTAAATCACCATTTGACATGCATCCGTGATTTTTTATTAATATCCAAAGTTAATTAGAAATCAATAAAAATGGCCAGATTGACTGGAAATTATTAAAAATGTCTATACTGGCCAGAAAATGGCCGGTTCCTATTTAAATAAGGTACCGACCAGAAAATAGCCGGTACTCTATTTTTCTGTTTTAAACCCTATAAATACCCATTTTATGTTTTAGACGCCGGAAGAGATTTGTGAGGGGAGAGAGAGGAAAATGGGTATTTATAGGGTTTAAAACAGGAAAAAAAAATAGGATACCGGCTATTTTCTGGTCGGTACCTTATTTAAATAGGAACCGGTCATTTTCTGGCTGGTGTGGACATTTTTAATAATTTTCAGCGAATCTGGGCATTTTTATTAATTTAATAATTTCTAATTAACTTTGGATATTAATAAAAATCACGGGACATGCATTGGTATTTTTAAAGAGAAATTCGGAAAATAGCCCAGTTATAATAATGAGTACATGACCAATTTCTGGGCCCAAATATTTTAGGATACATGATCAAATTTAATAGTTAAATATTGTTGCTCTCCAACATGATATGTCTCGGTCAAGGAATGAGAGTAGGTCCGATGCCCATCGGACCTACCTTGGTTCGATGGGTGTGATGACCATCCGATCTGCATCAAGATTCGTGTGTTATGCATCAAAATCCGTGTATGACTGTATCAATTTCCGTGTGCATAGATCTTGATGCTAATCGTACGGTGATAGAGCTAATTGAACCTAACTCTAGGTCCGATGACCATCGGACCTACTCCTATCTCCTCGGTCAAATAATACCTCTGGCTAACAGCCTAACAAAAGAAAAATAAAATAAAAATAGGGCCCTGCTAATTGTATGCTGGTAAGTCCCTAAAATTTATAGTTATTACAATTATTTTTTAACTTCGACCGAAAATATGTATTGTATAAAAAAAAATGTTTTTTTTTTTAAATTGAGATATATACTATAAGAAAATGTCATATATAAAAAGTATGTAGAATTTAATAGATGATAATAAAATAACGTATTTAATTTTATACATTGAATTTGACAATAATTTATGATGGATCTCCTAATTGAAAATACTTGATGACATGACATGTCTTAGATACTTTAAAACTCAATTATTTTTCTGAAGTTTTAATTTGAAGAGTCCCCTAGAATGAAGAAATTTAAAACAATTACTAATTTTGTAAGAATGGAGATGGCATCAATTAGTTTACAATTGACAATTCAAGAAGCAAAATTTAGTATTGTAAAATTACACATACAATTAAAATTTAAAGATAATTATATAGACAGAAATACTGTGAAAGTAATTGAAGAATAGTACTAAATTTATTGACATGTTTACATGAATGAAGATACTTTGTTGAAAATAAATAGAAAATTTCAGATTAATCATCATCATAGATCTAAGGGCTAGGATTCAATCAAGATTAAAGCACATGTTCTGACTACTTTACTAAAATTAGGAGTAGAGCAATAAATGCACTTGTACCATTAGTCCATTACATAGCAAATATAGGAAAAATAAATAGGTCATATGTACATGATGTAAAGATACAAGTTATTAAATTATATTTTTGTTCCTTTTACATGATACTAACGTCTTACATGATGTAAAATTATACGTACATATATGGATTCAAATCTGCTAAAATCCGAAATCATCACCGGTAACTCAAATTTTTTTTGAAATTTCAAATCCAGCCATTAAATTGTTTCGAGATTCGTACACTAAAAAATTAGCTGTTTCGAGATACGTGCACAAAAAAATTGGATGGCTGGATCTCAGATTTCAGAAATTTCAAGATTATTGTTCATAGATCTCATATTTGAGCTGATCTGAATCCTAATATATACATGTATGCAAAAAGATGCTTGTCTAAGTATCATCAATGATCTCTTAAATTGCTCGTTGGGAGTTCACTGCATGAATGCAAGGATTTATTATTTAATTGTTGCTCTACTTTGATTTCAGTTTGCCTAATCCTACCCAACAACAATCCATATTTTTTTTTTCTCATTTAGAAAGTATATGTACATTTTTATATGAAAAATACAACATGTTAGAAATTTTGATATTTTAGTTGAACTTCGTATTTGTTGAATTTTTCTGTTGACTCCATATTCAAATCTTGGCTCCGTTACTGTAAATAACTGCATTGTTAAGTCTCTATATGAAAAATTAGACACATGTAGGGGCGAATTCAGAATTTTCGTTAGGGGGGCAAAAAAATATCGAATCGGGTTTAAATGTCTAATCGAGTTTAAATCCATTAATCAATTAAGTACTCGATAAAAAATAATACTTTAACTTGTACTTTTTAATGCTTTGACTTGTAATTTCTGATGCTTTGACTTATAATTCTAATTACCAATCAAAATTCAACAAATTTATTTCATTTAACTCTAAATTTAACCCGAATTACAAATCAAACGTCCAAAGAGGAGCAAAAAAAATTCTAGAGAGAGCAAAGTCGGTCAGACTCGATAAATCTCCACTAAAACTCAAAATCTACAGTGCATCCTGAAACCACCTGAGTCCGCCCCTTGCACACATGAAAAGATACGCTGGATCCACGGTTCGTACTTAGTTGTTAAAACGTATCACTTTATCCTAACAAAATACAATTAGCCCAATAAAAAATCATTTAAGCCCAAAATCTATGAATCCCGCCTTTGAAAAAGAGCACCACCAACTAACAGATCGGAATCCATACGGCCCAGTTGCAGCAATGCATGCCACAAAATTCCTCAACAGGGCCCAAACCAACAAAACCCAAAATGCGGTTGTTCCTCAAGAACAGATGAGAGATTTTAAAATCATAGTACGCATGATGTGAATCTAATTCCGATTTTTTTATTAATACTCTAAAAAAAAATACAAAATATCAAATCTGCCCTCGAGTTTTTTTTTTTGACAGAAAAAATATATACGTATTTAACTATCGTAAAAAATATTTTAGAAATAATTATATATAAGTATTAATATATAAGTTATATATAAAAAATAACGTGAGATTTTCATTCATTTTATCTGTCCTTGTTTCTTAATATATTTTTTTTTCAATGAGGAGGTTCCAATGCCTCATGTCTTTCATACCTCATCATACCTCATATTTTATATTTTCGTTTTCAAAGTCTAAATTGTCGATCCGAACCGTTCAACATGATATTCATACTAAAATATGGTTGGGGATGAAATTTTTTAAATTTTGGAAATTTTTAAAATTTTTTTAAGATGGGTAGAAAATCACTGTTTTTTTTAACGGTTCAGATCCACAATTTGGACTTTGAAAACAAAGATATAAAATATGAGGTATGATGAGATATGAAAAGCACGAGGTATTGGAACCCTCCTCTTTTTGAATACATTCTAAAACAAATAAACAAATTAAACAGTTGCTTGTTAATACCTATTCGTTGTATTATTGATGGGTTAATTTTGCATATTTTACGAATAACGCATGGTTTGTATTCAATTTAAATTTATTTTTGGAAACTCCGTTCTAGAAATAGAAGTAATATTGAAGAAACAACTTAATTCTTAAATTAAAACATATGCTGTCAAATGAAATACAACATAAAAAAATATATAATTTTTTTTTATAGGTGGTCACACAATAGAGTAATAAAATTCATACATTGAATTAGAAATATCACACAACCTGATAATATATTTTTTTTATAATGATTAATGATCGATTGATCCAACATTTGCAACACTTGTGGACTTGGCATGTTTTGAATGCCTTGAAACTTAACCACATTTATTTGTAGTTGTTTCAACAATATTAGTATTTTATTATTTTAGTATAATATTTAAAAAAAATATTTTTTTCGAATATACATAATATTTGAATCATGATATTTAAATCTTGTCGTAATATGTTAAATATAATGGTAAAAAATTGATAACATGGCGGTCATATGTGCTGATTTCTTTTATTAATATCCAAGATTAAATAAAAAATAATACAAATATCTAAGTTTTTGGAAAAATTATAAAAATGCTCATATCGCCGAGTTTTTCGGAGGCTTGGATTTTTTTTTTGGACTACCGAGAAACTCGCAGCTAAATAACATAATTTTTTCTTTGATTTACACGATTTCTGAAACCGATATTATGATTTATGGTTTTTTTAATTAGAAAATATTTTGATTTATTTATTTTTTGCATTGAAATATTATAAATATTTTATATTTCTTTGAAAATAGATGAAATACTATATAATTTGATTTATTTAACCGGGATCAACATTTTTCAGGTTGGATTTTTTGCGGCTGTAAGAAAAATTTAAATATTTCTTTGTGTGTTATTATAAAAAAAAAAAAATTTTGAATCTGAGTTATTAATCCCAGTTCGAAAGTCAATTCTAGATAAATAGATAAAATATTTTAATCCTTCTATTTTCGAAAAAATATGAATTTTCTCTATTTTTATCAGACAAAATATTTTTTTCAAAATAGATACAATATTTTTTTCAAAAATTTTTCAAAATAGATACAATATCTTAGAATTTAAATGTACTACAAGAACCACAATATTTTTTTTATTTATCTAGAATTTAAATGTACTACAAGTCACTTCTCAAAAGCAGCCAAAAACAATTAAGTTTTAAGTGATGTTTTATCGCCCATCCCTCCAACTTGTGCTAATTTGAATTTTCCCATACAAACTTATTTTCAAAGTGCATAACATCTATCAGTTGTACATAGATTCCGCAGTCACATTTTTATTATGTGATGTTAATTTTAAATTCACATCTTGTTTAGTAATTAGTTTGCAAAATACAAATTTTAATATATTAACTCTAAAACAATTGACTATTGATTCTGTAATCATAAAACTATAGGGGCCCCAGTAACAGATGTAGGGCCCTTCTCAATTTTTAATGTAAACTACAAGCAATACATTATTGCTTCTGTAATCATAAACCTTCAATTAAGAATTGTAGGGCCCAGTACCAGAGGTAGGGTCCTTCCAGAAATTCTCAAAGGTACTCGGTCAAGCCGAGCCTAAGAGGGGGTTTGGAAATAGTTTTCAACCAGCAATTGACGCGCTTCGGTATTACCTCACTAGCTGCGTCATTGCCCCAAGCGCAAAGATGCTTTTCTTAGGTGTTGTGCCGCTGGTTTTATAGATCAGGTGCGCGAAGCTATTTATTTTCTATCAGCTTTGGGATTAAGTTTGAACAACTGCGCTGCACACAAACGAACCGGACGGAAACTCATTTGGGCTCACGGGCCTTTGATAAAGAAACTTCAAATGGATACTTCTGTTCACTAATTTGTTTGTGGGCCAGAGGCCAGCAGCCCAGTAGGTCATTCTCGCAATTCTCCCCGTTAGGCTGGAAAAAGAGATCCCTTGACCCTTGTCGGTGGTTGACAACTCAACAGCTCGCTGCACGCGTCGGTGCTTGGCATCTCCCATGACAACACCCATGGGGTCAAGTCAACAGCACCCTTGGATAGTTGGATGCTGCTTTCATCTGACTTGGTTCGTTTTTCTTCTTTTGAGAGGAATTTTTTTTATAAATAATAATAAAAAAATATTTTTACAAAACCAATATGATTATTTTTTATTTACAAAAACCATAAGTCACATTTAGTGTAATAACGTTATTGTTCAGTGTATAAACTGTCTTTCACCTTGCATATTTTATTTATATAGAATTTGATCAAGCATTTTTTTTAAAGAAAAAAATGTGGAAGTCTAGCTTTCAGATTTTATTGAAAATAACGAATTTAATAAGTGTTGATTAATATGAATCAAACACAAGAAAATTTAACGACAAAAAAAGTCTTGAACTGGATTATTTTAACAACGTATGTGCTTTATATATTCAGTTTAATTAAGTTTGTTATTAAGTTAATATATATTATTATTCGGTTTATTTAAATTTATTGTGGTCGACCAGATCATTCAATAGTAGCAATTAATGAAGTTATGAATATTTTTATACCATCCCCAAGTTTAAGTTTTTTATACCCTTATAATAAATGATGGAATTTTTTTGTTTATATTAAGTTAAAATTGTCTCTTATTAAGTGAATACGAAGAAGACGAGAAGAACGAGCAGACATGAAAGAAAGCTAGAGTGACTCAAGTCCAATGCAACCTTTTAGCAAAGACTAGAATGACACAAGTCCGAAGCAACTTTTTAGCGTTGTCAAATTAATTATATAGGCCGAGAGAAAAAAGAGGGAGAAAAAATATTTAATTTTTTTAATCTAGAATGATAAATACAAAATTTTGAATTTTGAAAGAAAAATTATGTATTTTTTAGGTTTTAAAAGAGTGTACCCACAGTTCCCTTGAACTATAGTACCAATATGTTTTTAATGTAATTTTTTTATTCTGTAGATTGAAAATATCAATTAACACCCATAGTAACAAATGAATAAATCGGGTTCGGTTCGGCAGGGTCAAAAATTTGTGATTCGGGAATAATTCGGGAATGATTCAGAATTACAATATGAGACCTCAGTGCATATTTAATTAATTACCGATGATTTACTCTACAAGATACTGCTTGTATTTGCCATAGAAGATCAATATACTTAAAAATAGGTTTCACATGGCCACATGGGTGCACACGTGGGTGTTATATTGTCAAAAAGAAAAAGAACTCTCCCAGCAGAACACTGTGTGCGAGAAAAACGTGAGAAAAATGCGAAAAAAACGCGAATAATTCGTAAAATTTGTTAAATTCGCGTTTTATTCGTATTTTATTCGGTCAAAGGTTCGGTCAACGAATAATACACCATTCGGTTCGGAAACACTCCAAAAATATTTTATTCACGAATTAAACGCGAATAAAACGCGTACCTTGTCACTATGTTAACACCTGTATAGATATCTGGTTTATGATAACCGCAGTTCGAAATTTTTATTAATACCCTAAAAAAATAACAAATTTGTCCTCTGTATGAAAAGAATTTCAAAAATGTCATGACCGCTCCACGTTTGGGCGGTCACCTCTTCATACCAGAACGCCCCACCTTTGGGCGCCCCCCTTTCTCCTAAACATAACCGCTCGCTCTCCCAAACCCCAAAACCTTGCTACTATCCGAGGCCTCCCATGTCCCCCCTCTCCTTCCCTTTTTGCTGCCAAACCCCTCCCCTTCCCCTTTCGCTCAAACCCTTTCTCGCTACCAAACCTGATACCGACCAATTAATAGGAAGACGAGGCATTGGAGAGGTGAAGCGAGGTGGGGCGAGGCATTGGAGCCGAACTCCTCCCTATACGAAGCACAAATCAATTATTTCTGGATAACCCTACACAACTCCTTTTATTTATGTTTTGTGCCTTGTGATGGCATTGAAGCCGAGCTCCTCCCGGTTGAAATGTTGTTTTGTTATGCGATTGGGGCGATTTAGGGTTTAGGGTTCTTGGTCTGGTTACGTCGTACTGAGTCGTAGAAATTGAATTATTAAATATCGTGTGCATGTTGTTAATTTTCCCGACGCGATTGATTTATAAACATCTATTTTTAGAAAATTGTTAGGAATTGTTTAACATCTACTGAAATTATTTTTTTAAATTTAGTTTGCAATAATAATTCTTATTAATTATTTTAAATTGTAAAAATATGTTATTTGAATTGAGAAAGATCACTTGACAATTATTTGAATTTATAAAACAGTTTATTAAAATAAAGCAATTATTTGAATTTTTAAAACAATTTTCAAAGGTCATTAATTTCATATCATTAAAATTTTAAATCATTTAATGTACAGTAATTTTTGTTTAAATCTCACTAATTTTTATAAATATGTTATTTGAATAATATAAATTATGCGTTTAATTCCAAATTAACATTTTATTTTAATAAATATTTAAATTTCTCAAAATAAAGCAATTAAGATATTTGTAGTGATGTCTAAATATGTTTGGTCCAACATTTATTATAAAAATATAATATAATAAAAATATAACAAATAAAACTACAATAAAACATTACAGCAAATAAAAATATAATCGTCAATTATAACAAATTATAATCATAAATTATTATAAAAAATGGAACTGTAAATTATAAAATTATAAAAAAAATTAACATAAAAAATACAACATTTTATAATGTAGAATTATAAAAAGAGGAGGGATCCAATTAGGCCCTTTTTTTTTTACCCATCTTGACACTATTTTTTTATAGGTCAATTTTGTGATTTCAAAATCCAAACAGTCAATCCAAACCGTTCAACATGATCACCATATTAAAATATGCTTGGAGATCAAATTTTATATTTTTTTTAATTTTTTTACTATTTATTAAGATGTTACAAAATCGTTGGTTTTCAATGGTCTGAAAACAAAGATTTTGTAACCATCTTAATAAATAGTAAAAAAATTCAAAAAAATGTAAAATTTGATCTCCAAGCACATTTTAATATATCTATCATGTTGAATGGTTTGGATTGACTATTTGGACTTTGAAAATGATAAGTGTCAAAATGTGTCAAAAAAAATGTGTAATTTGATCCCTCCTCTATTAAAAAATATAACATTTAAAAAAGAAAAAGAAAAGTTAAACACCAAACCGTCCAAACATGAAGCGGTCTGGTGATAAGAGATGACTGCCCAAATGTGGGGCGGTTTGGTAGTGAGAGTTGGCCGCCTAAACATGAGGGCGGTCAGGGCGTTTTTGAAATTTTTTTCACACAGAGGGTAGATTTGCTATATTTTTTAAGGTATTAATAAAAATTTCGGAACCGCAGTTAAGATATCAAATTATGGTCATAATCTCATAGAGTAAGCGAGTTTAGATAATCAAATTAATTTCTTTTAGATAATTAAATTGAAAAGCTTAATTAATTTTATCTTTTATCTAAAAAAAGTTCAAACAAGAAAGTAGAGGACAACTTCGACCCGTCAAAAAGAAGCACAGAAAGAAGCCAGAAAAAAAAAAATACTAAATTAATTCTCCTTCAAATATTTTCAACACGAAAAGGCATTATTTACTGTACTTTTTTGACACGGTTGAGAACTTGAAATCCCCAGTTCAATGACCGATTGATCTCTAGTCAACCGGACCCAGTCAAACAATTAAAACAACGTCGAAAACTTGGTTTTGAGGTAGGTGGTTTGCCAACTAACCAACAAAGGGAAATTACGTGTCCTCCCTTCCTGCGGATTCAGAATTTTCGTCAGAGAACAAAAAAATATTGAATCGGTTTAAATACTTAATTAGATTTAAATTCATTAATTAATTGAGTACTCGATTAAAAAAAATGCTTTAACTTATACTTTTTAATGTTTTAATTTGTAATTTCTGATGCTCTGACTTATAATTATAATTATCAATCAAAATTCAACAAATTTATTTCAATTTTAACCTTAAATTTAAATTTATTTTTATATGAATCAATAAGTTGAAAAATCAACTATTATAATTATCTATAGTAATGTATTTTTGCAAGCTCTTGATACCGATAAAAATAAAGTTGAAATGTCGTAATATTTTATATGTGCGTAGAAAAAATAATATAGATCAAATATAATAATAATTTTATTTTAATATATAAATTTTAAATTTGAAGTTATTAGCGTTTAAAAAAAGAAATGCATAACGTAGACACAAAATTAAAATATCTGAATCCTCCTCTCTTTTTTCATAACCACGACAACCGATGAAATAATAAATTATAAATGTATTCTCTATAGTGTGGATAATTTGCATGTCATATTTTATGTAATTCTATAATTATTTAATCTCCGAGTAAGTACCCATAAATAGCTAAGCGTGTATTTTATAACAAACGGGTGTGTATTATGCAAAGGTGACGAATAAATAATACCAGTCATAATCTTATTCTATATAATATGTATGATCAATTATATATAATCATTCGATTGAAAATTAATAATTTTAATTAATAGCAAGAGTGCGACAAAAATTTAAAAAGAAATGAAAATAATTCAAACCATCTCAATAATTAATGTGTGCAATTTTTACATTAAATTTCTATGATATTTTTATTGTATAAGATATCTGGACTTTATTTGTCCATACATTTTTCCATTATTATACGTTGCGTTATTAAATATTGTATATTTTCTATTGTTGATATTTTAACTAAAAAGGATTAATCTCAATTATTCAAATTAATATTATTTATAGATGCTAATGCTAAGATATTTGTGTGGAAAAAGATCGTTGAAAAGCTTGTATTCTTAACCATATCTGCTGTACCAGACTACCAGCTCCTCCGGAGTCCGCATCGTCTGTATTAACTCAAACGAGCATCTCTTGAGTTAACGCATCTCGGCCGTCTGATTTTAAACGGAGTCAATCCAGCAACAGCCTATAATTCAGGGGCCCTTTAATATTAGTGTAGATCTAGTTCGCACGAATATTAATGTGAATCGGACAGTCTATATACATTAACTCAAAAGATTCTTTTTTGAGTTAATGCAGAGGATATGAATTCAGCTCCTCCGTGCGTTCTCTTCACAAAAGTTTTGTCTGTACACTGTCGCAAACTGCCTTTGCTCTCTGCTAACCGTATTAGCGATAGTAAAGTTATAATTCTCTTCACCGCTTCGTCTCTCATTCTCTCCTCCTCTCTTCCTCAAAAAATTCTTTTCAAAGTCCTCTTGGAAAAGTATTGAGAATTTCAGAGATGGAGACTCCGGTTGAAAGAGACCCCCAACAAAGAGGCGTAAAAAGAAATTGAAGGGTTTGATTTCTCGCACGACTTAGAGCTGACCGCTGATCATCAATCGATCACACCGACCATTGCTACTTTCCTTTGAAGAATCGAATCGGTGTAAGATCAAATCTGAAGAATCAGTCAAATAAAAGAAGGGCGAATCGGCGTAACTCGGACGGTGAGTCTCTTCTAATTCAAGCGTTCTCTGGACCAAAACCAGAACGGTTTGAAAATTCGCACAATAAATTGGATCATGGGCTGCTGATAGATCTTCCAAACCATAGCAGCAACGAGCATTGCTTGCTAAGGTAGAAGGTCCTAATTGTAAGTAAGGTATTCACAAACAATAGAATAGGGGGTGCCTGGGTCCCCACTGGCCATCCCCTCGCTCTGTCTCTGCAAGCATGTCTAGTGCTGCGGCGAACCAACACCATGTGGGGTTCCCCACCAAGGTGACAACACTGACAGAAAAAAACAGCAGCGGTGCAAAGAGGCCAGGCAATTGCAACCAGGTTAAGAAACCGGTCTCGGTATCAATGGAGCATGTGCTTATGGCGCTGAAAGAAACCAAGGAGGAAAGGGAGGTAAGAATCAAGAGTTTGTTCAATTCCTTTGATGTCTTAGGGAAAGGCAGTCTGGACTTTGAACAGATAGAGCTGGGGCTCGCTGCACTTAACATACCGGCCAATTATAAATATGCAAGGGATCTCTTGAAGGTGTGTGATGCTGATCGGGATGGCAAGATTGGGTATGATGAGTTTAGGAGGTATATGGATGATAAGGAGTTGGAGCTGTATGCCATCTTTCAAGCAATTGATGTCAAGCATCACGGCTGCATCTTGCCTGACGAGCTTTGGCTTGCCCTTGTAAATGCCGGTACGTGATTTAATTGTTGCTTTTTAGTGCAATGTTTCGGTACCAAACTAGCGAGCATTACTATAATCTCAGCTTGCATGAAGTCTTGATTTTGTTTTGCCTTCTTCATGGACCCTAGGTGCTGCTAGCTCGAGCATTCTTGTTTCTCTACAAGCGGTATAATGGGCTCTTGTGAGAACCCTTGGGAAGTGCTTTGCACTATCTTTAATTTAGGCTACGATAAGAATATAAAAACCAAATGGTCGCCTACTCTTTCAATAGTCTTTCATGTGGTGTATCTGTAAACAAACTGCCACAAATGAGGGGTAGTGTCGAGAAATGAAAATCAAACGACTGCCTCCTCTAACAGCTTAAACTTTTAGAATAACTGTTTGATTAACAGGCTACAACTTTCGTTTCTTCATATCACAACTTCCTTTTCTTCATACAATCAACTCATAGTTTTCTTTCAGTTCACCTTTTTCTAAGTGCCTGCATTCTCTGGGCTTCTTCACTTAGGTGAAACCTCATAGTACAGCTCCTTCCTCACCAGAGAGAGAGAGAGAGAGAGAGAGAGGTTAATGGCTTGGTTATTTATGTGCTCATTGTTTGGGTTCTGACATATTTATTTTACAGGTGGAAACAATGCCTACACCTTTTAATTAGTTGTTCCAGTATTTTTCTCATTGCATCATTTCGTACATGGTTCTGATTCTTATGGCAGTATGGTAATATTAAACAAACACTAGTCTTTCTTAGCCAATTTATCTAAGTTCTAATATAGATAGAAAGATATACCAAAGATTAGAATTTGCTAACAATCCTATGGGACTTGAAAATAATAAAAAATAAAGGAACCTAATGTCCTTTGCAGAGGTAGAAAGGTGAGAGAAATAAATGTTATCCGGATTCGGAGGTGCAAACAAAATGGAGGTATTAAATTCATCACAGAGTGGAGTGGGGAGGGAAGACAATTTTTTCCGAGAAGTTATCAGTAAACCAGCAACCCTAGACCTTGGACACTAGAGGAATTTCAGTTCTAAGTCGTCATTGTCAAATGTCCATCAAAGGTTGAAATAAATGAGTCAAACTGATTTCTTTGTCCATATTGGCTATTTCTTCTTTCTTGAAATAAGGGCTCTCTTTAACGCCAGCATCCATCTCTTTTTGGATGCTCTCGCATGAATTGAACATGCGTTGTTCTGTAGAGAGGCGAGGTCCATCATCATCTGTGATGTGCTAGGCCTACTTCTATCCATATTGACTATTGCCCACTTTAAGGGCACTCTCTGACTATTTTTAGAGTTGTCTCTCTTTTATTGGAGTTCAACTCTAGTGCCTACCTTAGGAGTATTTCTATATCTCTGTAACATCTATCTCAAGTCTAAACCATCAATTATTCGTCCCTTTACCAGAACTTGACAGTAAATGGATATGATTTCTTCAGTGATCAGGCGTACACTGTATAGTGCTATCCGTTTGTTATTGCTGGGGTTGGCTTGCGAATACCTTACAAACATTAGCTGGAAGTCCCATGTAAATGTGTAGTTTATATTTCAGTTCAAAATTCTTTTATTGTAGAAATGTAAAACATGTCTCCTGTAGATGTAGTATTTCTTTCTTTATAAAATAAACATTTGGTTAGTTACCATATAACCAAATGCAAGCTCGATTTAAGAAAATCTACTACAAAAGAGCTCGATTTAAGAAAAATATTTTTTGGCATTGTGCCTGAACAGCGAACAGACATTCTAAGCAGTCGTATTAAAGAGATATATGAAAATACTAAAACCTTGATGCATTAAATTAGAATAAAGGTTAGATAAAGGCAGGGTGGGGCTGGGGTTGAAGATTGGTTATTTGGAAATCAATCAATTAATTTTGGAAATTGATGTTAATGTTCTTCGTTGCATCTTGATATTGCATCGTTACTGAAAAAAAAAAATCGTTATGTTTTGCAGGCATAGAAATAGATGAGAAGGAGCTATCAAGGTTCGTGGAGCATGTGGACAAGGACAATAACAGAATTATCACCTTTGAAGAATGGAGGGATTTTCTCTTACTTTACCCTCATGAAGCCACACTACAAAACATTTATGAATACTGGGAGAAAGTTTGCCTAGTAGATATAGGTGAACAGGCAGTGATTCCGGCTGGTATTAGAAAGCATTTAGATGCGAGCAAGTACCTAATAGCAGGCGGGGTTGCTGGAGCTGCCTCTCGTACTGCCACTGCCCCGCTGGACCGTCTTAAGGTTGCCATGCAGGTTCAGACTACACATGCACAAATTGTACCTGCTATTAAGAACATATGGCGAGAAGGCCGTTTCTTGGGGTTTTTTAGAGGGAATGGTTTGAACGTCATGAAGGTGGCTCCGGAAAGTGCAATCAGGTTTTACACTTATGAAATGTTGAAGGAATATATTGTGAAATTTAGAGGGGATAACAATAGCAAGAGTGAAATCCGTCCAAGTGAACGACTTGTTGCGGGTGGTTTGGCTGGGGCAGTGGCACAAACCGTAATTTACCCAGTTGATTTAGTTAAGACCCGTCTCCAAACTTTTGTGTGTGAATCTGGGAAGGTTCCTAGCATTGGGGAGCTCTCAAGGGACATATGGAAGCAGGAGGGAGCACGAGCTTTCTATAGAGGTGCTGTGCCGTCCCTTCTTGGTATAATTCCTTATGCTGGGATTGATCTCGCTGCCTACGAGACTTTGAAAGACATGGCGAGAACATACATTCATAAAGACAGTGGTATGAATTTTATGGATATGTGAACTTGTATTTTCTTGTACAGCCTCATATTTCATATGTGAAATGAATTACTTGTACTGTGCAGAACCTGGTCCACTAACTCACCTTGGCTGCGGCACTGTGTCCGGGGCTTTTGGAGCGACATGTGTTTACCCTTTGCAGGTTATCAGAACTAGGTAATTTTGTTTTTTTATTTATATTACCTCTGTGAGTGGTCATATCTGTTCTCTTGTCTGGGATTTTTTTATTCCTTTAATTTCTATAGCAAAAAAACAAATAATAAGCAATAGTCGCTATCAAAACAAAACAAAAGGTATAAGAAAAAATATAATGTCATTATTGAGTCAATTGTAATACAATTCGATAAAAATTGGTGAAATTCACTACTGTGTTGAAAACAGCTTTTTTTTTTTGGCTCTCTGGATGAGTAAACTTTCTTCTTCTCAAAAAGTGAACTCAATTTGCAGATGCACTAGCAGCCTTTTGTACTTCCCAAACCCCTATCCTAAAAAAAATGGCCCCGATATTTGGGCCATACTCTCTCGTCTTTTCCATTTGTTTCAGGTCTTGAATAGGTAGAATAAATAACCAAAACACAGCGTCTAATATATCTGCTATGGGTAGTTGAGTATTTTGGAGTATGTTTTCCCCAAAGATGGTCAGATGTGGGTTGGGGCTGGGGTGGGTCCAGGTCTTTAATTTTGTTAGAGATATGAATGCTGCCCAAATAAACTGAAATAATACTATTTAAAATAATTAGATTACAATAGTTCTTAGTTGATCCTCAAATACTAAATCTATACAGTCATATGCATACCCATTATGATATTGGGTACAGGTTTGAGCCCAGTAACTACCCAATATTAGCTGGGTCCGGCCCAGTTTGGTTCAGGCACTGAATTTGCAATCATGCAACCTTATGTAACAAATTCATATGGATCTTGTACAACTTCAGAATTGGATATGTGAAATCTTTGTAAAGCCATTTTCTCAAGAAAGCAGAATTGTATCACCAGATAAATATTTTGTAACACTTATAATACATCATCAATGCCTAATAAATTACAGACTACAAGCTCAAAAGATGAATGCAGAAGCTGCTTATAGAGGGATGGGTGATGTGTTTTGGAAGACCCTCCAACACGAAGGGGTGAGAGGATTCTATAAAGGCATGTTCCCAAATTTCTTAAAAGTCATTCCTTCGGCAAGTATTACCTATCTAGTTTATGAAAGTATGAAGAAGACCCTTTCCCTTGATTGAGGAGGGGAGGATCATAAAGCATTTTTGCTGATTGGCCAGCAATGTTTACAAAGCTGGATGTAGAGATTAATATAATGGCGAAAAAAGGACAAAATTGACTTGTTTAGGTTCTAGGTTTTTTTTTTTTTTTGCTGAGATAAATAATATAGCGGGTTTGGCAAGTTTCTTTCTCTTTGGATCTGGTTAATAAAAGCATTATTGAAGATGTGGTTCCAGGTACATGTTGCTTTCTTTCATGTCCTCCAATTTGCAAAACTTGCATGTCTCTGTGCATTCCATGGTCTGCTTCTCAAATACTAACCAAGAAATCCTATGTTATTTACTCACGGCTTAAATTAATCTTAAAAAAGTCTGAAAGAAGCATTATCTAACTACTTTTGATCTATTCATATTGTATCGAGTAACCTTGCTTTTTTGAGGAAAGAAGCATCATCTGCCTCTTATTAATCTCTTGATATCATATCTGTTTTAACTTTGCTCTTATTCTTAGACATTTGATAGGTACCTGCAGATCATTATGTTACATATACCCCTTCAAAATTTCAAAAATGTCATGGATACCTCTGCAGAATCAGTGAAATTATTATCAACATCCCTGCCTGAGCCTCCATGTAACAGGAAACAAATGTATCTTCTCAATATGAATCATAATTTTGATGTATATTTTTCTTTATTTCCTTTTGGAACTCTGGGTTTGGCGGTGTTGATTTAGAGAGCGGAAACTTAGAAATATGATAAATTTAAAAGAAAATGTCAACATCCAAGTGGGTACAGAATAATACTGGTAGGGGCTTTGATATTTCAATTAGATTCATGAGGATATCTGATATTAAGTTTCAGAAGGGTACACCGTGTGTGTATAGAGGAGGAATCCACTTACAACATTCTATAGTTACAACATCTTACAATATGATTTTTCAAAGTCTAAACAGTCGATCCAAACCTTCAAATATCAATATTAAAATGTGCTTGGAAATCAACTTGTACATTTTTTTTATATTTTTCGAGGTTTGGCAGGCTGCATATGGAACTCTTAGCTTATATTTCTGTCCCTTTGTTCAGATAATCTTTTTGAATGATAATTGTGCTTCTTTTTTTAAATTAAAGGTTGTGATTGTTTTGGCCGCCTGCCTCTTGGAAAGCAACATCTTCCGGTCTGTACCTAACTGGTATAAGATCTGAAGGGATCCAGTGATTTGGATTAGTTGCGCTTGGTTTTCTAATATTTTTGACCTTGCACCTGTATACTGAATGTAGCATGTTTTTAATAGTGGCTATTGACTGAAAGTTTCCATAATTTCGGATTCACATACACGTGTTAGAACTTAGAAGTTGAAAAGGAAAAAAACATACAGGCCAAACTAAATCATTTATTTTTTTTTCTCAAAAAAAAAATCAATTATTTTTGGGGTCTCAGTAATGCACTGGCAAGTACCAGAATGTACCAGCTGTCATGTACTTTCTGTTATCTATGTTGTGTTTCTAGGGAAAATTTCCTTTTTTAGTGCTGGCAACATCTAGAATGTTGCCCTGCGTATTAATTTCTCTTCTTGTCCTGTTTTGTTGTAATGCTACAGTGCTACGCCAGCAAACACTGAACAATTTCTGAAAAAAGAGAAACAAAGCTTGGAAGCCTTGAACCAGAGACAACTAGACAAGAATATTAATTTCATTTTTGTAGTTCTGCATTTACAACATGATCCTGTGCTGACTGCTGAATTTCTGTACTTAGCATATGTAGTACAACCCATCAATGCCAAATTGACACAGGATACCTAGTGTGACCCAAATTAAACCCACAACAATTCAATCCAAGGGTCCCAAACTCCCAATTGACCAAAATCCAGATACCTGGAGCGACTTGATCCAAGGCAATTTTGCTCAAAGACTATTCAAAACCGGCTTAACACAAATTGACCCGTCAATTTGCTGTCATTTTCCTTTTTTATTTAATTTTGTTTTTTTGCCATTTTAGGCTGGCATGGACAAATTTTGAAATTGGTGAACGATTTTGCACTTGGGACAAAAAGATCCCGTAACGAACCCTACCATACCATCTTTATCTAATATGAGCCTAGGGTTTTGAAAACGAGCCGGTCCGGTCCAGCTCCGGCCGGGCCACGGTCCACACGGATTGGGCGGGTTTCACGATTCGGATCTGGCGGTCCGAATGTTTGGGGGTCGACCGAAACCAGTGCTTGGACCGTGGTCCAAATAGACACGGTCCGGTCCGGTCCACGGTCTGGTAGTTTTTTTTTAATATCCAAAGTTAATTAACATTAGTGGGTATAATTAGTCCAGATCCGGTCCACGGTCCGGGTTTGGTCGGGTCCGGTTCGAGACGGGTCCATGGGCCTACACAGTCCGGTCCTATACGGGTCTGGGGAAAAAAATTGAATCAAATCCGTGCCAGGACCGTCTCTAGCCTTGATCCGGTTCGGTCCGGGTTTGAAGCACGGTCCAGGCAAGTTTGGGTCGAAACTCCGGATTATCCGGTCTGGTGCTGAACCGGCCGGTCCATTTCAATACACTATGTGAGCCACATTGTGTGATTTTTTTTTTTTTTTTTGGCAGAACACATTGTGTGATTTGGGGACCAGAAAAATAATTTAACCAGTCCTATATAAAATCAGCAGAGAAAGAAAGAAACAGAGAAGTGTGACCCTATTTGTGTTCTCCACACTTTTTGTTGGATTTTTATCTTCTAGAAAAGTCCCACAATCTATTCATACCCACAAAAAAGGAGAAGACACGCGCGGCGTTCAAGAAGTGGAAAATTTGGACATTTCTTCTTTAGTTGTACCAATTTGTACTGTCTTTCAAGAAAGTGATTTCTCTATGCGCGCACAATGGAATTCGTATCCTCTGCATTAACTCAAAAAGAATCTTTTGACTTAATACATCTTTGACCATCCAATCTATTTTAAAATCAGAGTGAGGCTATGGTACTTCGGCTAGTGTACTATGACTAGTGTACTACGGCTCAATATGGTACTTTTTAAAATCCTAACAGTCGATCCGACCGTTCAATGTGATATCCATATGAATATGTACTTGCAAACTAAATTTTATATTTTTTCGAATTTTTTTACTATTTTTTTAGATAGGTAGAATTTTTAGTGTTTTATACCAATTTTGGACCATCAAAATTCTATCTATCTAAAAAAATAGTACAAAAATTAAAAAAAAATATAAAATTTAGTTTGCAAGTACATATTCGTATAGATATCACATTGAACGGTCGGATCGACCGTTAGGATTTTAAAAAGTACCATATTGAGCCGTAGTACACTAGCCATAGTACACTAGCCGAAGTACCATAGCCTCACTCTTAAAATCATGCGAATTATATCTGCACTAATATTAAAGGATCCCTATGTTATAGGCATGAGCCGAATTAGCTTAATTTAAAATCAGATGGTTGAAATTCATTAACTCAAAAGATTCCTTTTGAGTTAATGCAGAGGATACGGATCCCGCACAATGGCCGCAGTTTAGTAGTTGATCTTTTTTAATTGGTGGTGGAGAAAGATTTTCATTGTAAGCATCTATAAACATCTTAGCGGATCGGTTTTTTTTTTTAAAAAAAAAATCATTGATCAGTGCAATAATTGAATCAATATAAATGTTTTGAGCGATGATTTTTTTCTTAATTAAGTAGCAATTTTGCTAAATTATCTTAAGATGCTGGTTATAAATTAAGCTATGAACTTTGGTAATTCATTCCTAGCGTCTATGAAATATTATGATAAATTGCATAATGTTACTTCTTTTTATTAATGAGAATACTAACTAAAGAATAATCTATGGCTAAACTTGGTAGCTTTTTAATCTTATGGAGAAAGGATTTATACCAGGGGCGGACCCAGGTGTATCCAGGGGGACAGCTGCTCTCTCTGGATTTTGAGTTTTAGTGGAATTTATCGGTTCGACCGACTTTGCCTTCTCTGAAATTTTTTTTGCCCCTCTCTGGACGTTTGATTTGAAATTCGGGTTAAATTTAGGGTTAAAATTGAAATAAATTTGTTGAATTTTGATTGGTAATTAGAATTATAAGTCAAAACATCAGAAATTACAAGTCAAAATATTGGAAAGTATAAGTTAAAACATTATTTTTTTATCGAGTACCTAATTGATTAATGAATTTAAATCCGATTTGATATTTTTTTTGCTCCCAACGAAAATTCTGAATCCGTCCTGATTTACTCGGAAGATGTTAAAAGTTATCATGAAAAATAATGAAAATTTGCTTAAAATCTTCTCATCTACAAACTTTATTTAGTCAAGATTCTATATGTAGTAATTATATTCTCATGATTTGATGACAACATCAAACATCTTTGTCAAACCTTCCATCATGATAACATAATATAATAAGATGTTATCATACATCAAGCAATGAATAATTAAAAGCCAAGGTAAGGAATTGATTGATATCTGGTATCGACAAGTGTCCCAATATAACGACAAACCACGGTCCCATCAAAATCAAGTTGCCAATAAAATATTAAAAAGAAGGTTTATTTCATAATACCGTACACAATTATTCAACGTTGTCTGGATCAAGTCTCGTCCTTGAGGAAAAGAGTTTCGTTGATTAGGTGTGAATCACCAGCGTATGGTCCTCACTGTGTGCATTTCATTTGCATGAGCATAATAGGTGTTAATTAAGAATTCAAAACTCTCAAAAACGAAACCAAGTGCTAAAATAACCAAGGTTATAAAATGCGGTTTTTATGCAGTATGCGGTATACGGTATACGGCCGCATATGTGGATTTTTATGCGAACATATATATGCAAATTTTTAAAATTTAATAATTCTTAAGAAGTTAAGAGTATGGCTGAATTATCATGCTAGATATCATACTGAAATAATTATATGCGGACACACATATCACTACATGGAAATTTTCATTTAAGAACACAAAGTAGCATGAGCTTTACATCTAAATTGAGCATTTCAGTCAAAATATAAATATATCACGGACATCTAAAACTAATTTGTTCATGAGCAATTGAAACTAGTTGTCTTAATTAATAGGCCCAAAATCCTTCGGCCCAGTAACTGCTGTCCGCTTATCCGATTTATAAGTGTTATTTTAGTCCCACAACTTTAAAATAAAAGAAGAAAACTCCTTAGGAACCTATAAAAGAAACCATAGGCTAAGGAGGAAACCACTTAGCTGGATGGATGAGTCCGGATGGGTATGAATCCAAATTAATTTGGAACTGTTTTTGTTAATTAATAATTAATAAAATAATAATAAATAACAAATGTTTGGTGCATGTAATATTATGCGGATTGCTAGATTGCATATGTAAATATGCAGACCGCATATGCGGCCGCATTACAAAACCGCATAGAAGAAACTGCATAGCATTTTCTATGTGGTTTCTAACTGATATGCCGGCCGCATGAACCGCATTTTATTACACTGAAAATAACTGACGACTAAACTCAAAAGCGTTTAATCAGTGGGCGGCTGTTGCTCTCATTTACCATCAGCAGCAAGAAATTAGACTCTAACATGACTTAGATTTAGCCAAAGACCCGTTCCAATTGGTCCAATTTTGGGATTGGCAACACTACAATAATATAAAATGCAATTCCATGGGGGCATTTAAAATAAAAAAAATTGTCGGTTCTTGAAATATGCTTATATGCATCATTATTCACATTTTCATCGAGGGCCTGTTCGGTGCCAAGAGGGGAACGGAAATAAATTTGAGAACAAAAATTTTTTTAACTGAATTTTACTGTGCACGTGGAGAAAAAAAATTCAATTTGAATGATTTTTTTTTCCCACGCGCACAGTACCACGCCGAACAGGCCCTAAGGGTCCGGAATCTATCCGATGGCCTTTGGACCAGATTATGTCCAAAGATTTCCTGTTTCGTTGGATTAGGATGATATTTATAATTGGAAAATAAATCTTTAATTGTTTTGGAAAGAAATATATGAATATTTTGTCCTTTCTCCATTTTTTAACAGAACAAAACAAATGGTGCCTCCATTAACTCTTTTAAATTTACTAATCTTTATCATTAGCTCTTTTTAATGCATAAACTAAGATGAGCACAAAAAACTTAAAAACCCAAATTATGATAAAGACCCAAATTTTTTTAATTAGTTTTCTTGAAAACTATATTTTCATTCAAACAACCTCAACATTTTCTAATTCTAAAAAGAAATAATATTTAATTGATCAATCATTCTTCAATCTATTCAAATAAAATAAATAAAGAAAATGAAATATTTTAAGTTGAATTGTATGAAATATTTTTTTTGCTTTTTTATAATATATATCTCTGTATTGATTATAATACACATACACGATACAAGTAATTTAATATATTCGGATGATACAACTTTCCACTCTAAAATATTTATCCATACATACAGTTCCATATTTTCTAATCATACGATTGTTCACTCTAAAACATTTATCCACACATTCAGGGGCAGATTTAGAATTTTCATCAGGGGGGCAAAATAATATCGAATCGGATTTAAATCCATTAACTAATTGAGTACTCAATAAAAAATGATTCCAATGTATCTAGATCGGATTTAAATAGCTAATTAGATTTAAATCTATTAACTAAAACTCAAAATCCAAGAAAGCAGCTGGCCCCCGGGACTACCTGGGTCCGCCCCTGCACACATCAATACATATAATTTAATGTATCCAGATCATTCCAATGTCCATTCTAAAATATTTATCCATAGATACAATTCAAATGTATCCGCTGTCCTTTCTCAGTTACAATGTTACATTCAAACTACAGCGCGAAAGAAAAATTGGGAGGGAGATGGATTTAAGACTGTCTACTTTTGTGAGACACTGACCTGAGCCCAATCTTTGCACTGGAAGTTGCTTTGAAAATTACAATTACAAATACAAATCCAAATACAGACGCTGACGCTCATGCACCATACACCACACACCATACACTGATACAGTGATACACCACTGCTTGTATATATATAAAACAAAAGAGTCGTTTTCTTTTTGTTTGAAAAACAAGTAATATGGTGTACAAATTGAATTCTCAGCTGTATTTATTAATTCATCAAGCCATTAATTAATTCAAAGTAAGCTGAACATTTAACTGCATGTATTAATTTCATCAGTTCTATGTCTATTGCATCACTTGAGAGTAGGTCCGATGGGCATTGGATCTACTCTAGTTCAATGGGTTTAATCACCGTCGGTTTGCTTTAAAATTCGTGCATAACGCTTTAAACTCCGTGCACGTCTGTTTTAATTTTCATGCGTACAAATCTTAAATTAGATCAAACGGTTATCATACTCGTTGAACCTAAGACCTACTCTATTCTCCAATTGCATATGAAGTGATCAACACACGGAACAATGAAGTGTGAAAAGAAGTGGAAGTCAATGGATTCTGCTTCAAGCTTTCATATCAAGAAAAATGTAATTGATCCACTCTTTATTTAGCAACACATAATAACAACACTATGTGTGGTGCATCAAAAATTAAAATTTTAAATGACAAACTGAAATCTTTTCTATGTCACAACTCACAAGCAGAACTTGTTTATCAAAAATTATGAAATTAAAATTTAATCTCGCAAAAGACCCAAGAGGTGAGAAAAATCAAGACAAATAGTTGTTTGTTATTAATAGTTTTTTGAGATAGAAGGACGGAGATCTAGCTTTTTAATTTTTATTTGATATTCTTAAAAAATCTTTATCCGAGTTTTAAATCTACAACCTCCTACACCAATATTGTTGTTCTTTACACTAAATCAAAGATTGGTTAATAATTTAAAATATAAAACATAAATGTCAAAATAAAACGGTTAGATATATCTATATTATTTTCTCTACGCACACGTAAAATATACCGATGTGAATAAATTCTGGACGTTGATTTTTCAAATTATTAATTTATATAAAATCAAAATTAAAAAGTGATATTGTTTTATATTCATGTAGCGAAAATGATGTAGATTATATCTAATAATTGTTTTATTTTGATATATAAAAAATAAAAAAATATTATTATAAAATTGAAAAATGAAGGCATGACGGGGATAAAAAAAATAGATACATTTATGTTTTGAACCCTCCTCATTTACTGTTAATATTAATAGTTGAGCTCGACATTTGATCTTACGCTAAACAAATTTAAATGTTATTATTTCCGATGCCAATGTAATGTATTGATCCTAATATAGAAAAGTAAATAATTTAGAATTTCCATTTAAATTTCTAAAATTATAATATTAATGCAACAAACAGTATATAATAATTTTATAACGTAGTTTATACTTCTCTTTTACCTCTGTATAATAGTTTAATTATGGCATCAATTTAAAAAAAAAAATGGTTTATGAGTAGGACAGACAAATCAAAATTAAAGAAAATTTGTTTCAAAAAGTAAATCCAATCTTCACCAATTTTATGAAATTTGACTTCATCGGTTTTAAGAAAGTAAATCTTTCAATTTATTTGAATCAATAATTACTCCATTAATGCAGATTGTCCATATATTAGTGTTACTTTATTTTTCGTTTTTGAAACATGGACATAATGGTCCAAAGAAAAAAATCTCTCTTACCTTGTTCCTACCTTCATGTCCGTCTGATCAGAATTCACACAAATATTAAAGAAGTTTCGTATATTTCAGCCGTATAAATATTAAAAGAGGTTTCGTGTATTTCACCTCATATCGAATTAATCTAATTTTGATCAGATAGTCCGGATCTAATTAGTAATATTATGTTACCTCGACTCTTTCCTAATTGGGTCATGGACTTTTTTTGACCATTTCAAAAAAAAAAAAAAAATTGTAAACCGGGGAAAAAATTTGAATTGTATTTTTTTTATATAATGTAATACCGTTGAATGAGAAGTAACTCAATATTGGTTTAGTAAATATTCTATGGACTGTATCCGGTTTTTCATCAGGCGGATGCACGGGATTAATTTATTTGGTTGAACGACAACTTCAAAATTTGTTTGAAAATTCGCGTATAATAATATGTAATGACGAACAAGTGTGGTCGACCACACGGAACGTTGTAGCAAAGAGCCATAGAAGAACCAACCACCTATACGGAAGTCCGCAGCCTAAAGGGCCCCAGTTGTTGTTTGGTGACATCTTTCTCGTTTCCTACCTCACGACTGGGCCCCACCCCGGTCTTTCTCTAGGTATAAGAAATCTCGAAGGCCGTTGAACCTTCTCTTCCATGCCAAATTGCCAAGTCGGTAACCACCCCCCTCTTCCCCTACCCTCTCAACTCCTCAATTCCAATTCAGCTAACCGAGAGAAAGAATTAAAATGATGAGCTCACAAGGCCTGGCGATAGCCGCGACTGCCATGGCTGTATCTGGCACCGTCGTCCTCTTCACGCTCTGTCGACAGAAGCCTCTCCTTCTCTCCCTAGCGCCTCTCTCTCTGGACCCCACTGGTCAGCCTCACTCACTCTCCCTCCGCCCCTGCATTAAGAACTCAATAGATGCTGAGAAGAAGAGGGAGAAGAAGAGGAAGACGAAGAACGGGAAGAAAGTTAAGTTTTCCGATCAAGTCGAGGAATTCTACTTCCAGGCCGAGGCACCGAAAAGGAGATCCGTGGAGAAGAGCTGCCGAGTTCGGTCCCAAATGCCAGCCAATCAAATGGCGCTGTACCGAGGTATTTTGCGTGACCGCTTGCACCGTGTCCCAGCTTAAACCTATTGAGCATCGATTTGTATAGATTTTGGATTTAGTTTTCTTTCTTGACTAAGTTCTTAGTTTTCTTTTTCTCAAGAAAAAGAAGTTTAGGTGGTTAGTTTCTCTTTATTTATTCTCTTGTCTAACCAGTAGCTTCTTAATTTCCCTCAATTGTCTCTCCAAAGGAAATTCAACTCTGTATGCTTCAATTCATTCCTGAAGGAGTAATGTAAATTTTGTTAAATATTTAAGAGTTCAATCTCTTCCATTTAGCTTTGCCTTTGCGCTGTACTTTAGTACGGTGAATGTGGTTGAATTAAATCCTTAACTTTTGTAAGGATCAAAGGGGATGTGTCGTGAAATTATGGCACAGAGCAAAATAATTTATTTTTAGCGAACACTTCTTGATCCGCTGCGTTGTAAATGAAAAAGGACACCGCTGGTAAATCGTCCGATCAGCATCCAACAGTTTAGATTCCGACGAGATTTTTAAAGATCAGTGCTCTGATTCTGTGACAGAGGACAGTACTTTTCTCTATACTGTTCCACCACACGATCGTCTGCACAGGCACAGCTTCACGTGAATTAGTTTTAGACTTTTTTAAACCCCCCTTCTTATCCTTTGTCTCGGGGCAGCAAACCAGAAGGCAAATTATTTCCAGGAATAATGAAGCGAGGTAACCGTCTCCCAACTGCTTTGCCTCGAATTGCTTATTATTTTTCTTTCTATTATAATTCATAGAGAGGTAAACACCTTCACGTGGTGGAAACATGGGTTGGAAATTTGGAATCATCTCAAATATATTAAACAAGAGGCGATGCTCCCCGTTTTTTTTTATAATTTCTTTTAACTACATTTCATTATAATAATGGGACTTAATTTTATAAAAGGTCTTTTATGAAATCATAAAAACATGTACCGTAAATCCGTAATAAACTAACATAAAAAAAAAAAATTGGTTTAGTAAATATTCTATGAACTGTATCCGGTTTTTCATCAGGTGGGTCATGGGTGCACGGGATTATAATTTATTTGGTTGAACGACAGCTTCAAAATTTGTTTGAAAATTCGCGTAATATCATGCATGGTTTATAAAACAAATATTTTTAATCGGTGATGTGGTGCATCCATTTAATAACGTTCCAATTAGTTTCCATTTTATTCAATTTAACGGTAAGAATATTTAATTCAATTCTCCAATAAAATTATAAAAAAATTAAGATATCGTTATTAAATGAAGAATACTATAGGAGTGTCGATCGGGAATGAAAGGAATGGTCTAAACATTAAAACATATTCATTTAAGATATTGAGTAATGCTAATATAATAATTATTTTTATTATTTACAAAAAAAAAATTCATTTTACTTATATATACGTGTTTTGAAGGTCTAAACTTTATTGGAGAATAGATATTCATTGATTATTAATATATATAATTTTTGTATAATTATCCAATCGGATAACGAGTATGGAATATGCTTTACCCGTATTTTTACCAGTTCAGATAACAAATCTTTACTCACACCAGTACTCGATAAAAAAAATCTTAAACATACCCGTCTTATCAAATACGATACATATTGTATAAACGAATATGAGGGTGCCATTGACACCCCTAACTGAATGACTTATTACTAGTATCGTGCCCGTGCGTTGCAACAAAATATATGATAAGATAACAAAAATAAATTCTCATACAAAATGACAAATTTCATAAAAAAAACAAAATTAAAAATATATTCTACATTTATCACAGTAATATGTATAAAAATAAGAAAGTAGATAAATAAGGAAGTGAACAAAAAATTGATTTGCATTGTGATTCGCCGTATAAAAAATTTCAATTGGAGAGGGAGAAATAAGGAAACAAAAAAAATAAGAAAACGGATAATTATATCGCTAAATTTTAGAGTCCGTTTAATTTTAATTGTAACGCATCGTGTGGCGGTATGTGTGGCGAATATGTTTGTAGCTAAATTTAAACTTCTACACATAAAACAAATGCATTAATCAAAAGAAGATAGATTATGTAATTGGAGAGCTGAGATTAAATTCAAAAATTAATCTTTCAATCGTAGCTGTTGACGGATCGGACACCCAACGTGCTTAATAATGAAATGGAGATGAGCAATGTGCATATACTCCGGGGTTCTGCTTAATATTCAACTTGTTATTAATTATTATAAAAGGTGCTCATCTTCTATGACTACATCACATATCATCATGATGAGCTGTAACGTGCAAAGAAAGACATAAATAAATAATCACGAGTCATAGCATCATGCATCACTCCAACATCCACTTTTCAAAACCCAAAATTATTGTTGCTGAGCTAATAATAGCTTGAGAGAGAGAGAGAAGAATTCAAAAATGGGGGCGATGGATAATTGGCTAGAACTGGATATGGGAAGGGATTCCAGTTCAACTTTGATGAAACCCTACCCCACCGATCCGCAATTTGGCTACCACTTGCAACCGTTGTCTTTTTTTGTCTCTCTTTTGTGGACCAGGACCACGCAATTTCCCAACCAATAGGTAAAAAATACATCGATCATTTGCGGTTGTGGGGCCTCAAATCTAAAGACCGAGACCGAGAGAGAGATTGCGTCACGATCAGGCTCTAATCAGGCGGAGAGACTCGTCTCGTGTCCGCATCTGCATTCGGTCATCGCTGTGAATTTGAGACGGTGGATTAGTATCCAAGTTCTATCACCAGAGTCGGATTCAGTATTGACAGAGCTCTCCAGTGTTGTCGTGGTTCTACTATCTGTGGCTGTGTGCTGCATGAAGCAAAAACTACCCAGTCAATGAACATATTTGATAGTAGTGTGTAATTTAAACTCACATGGGCGGATTTAGGGTTTTCGTCGGGAGGGGCAAAAAAAATATTGAATCGGATTTAAATTTATTAACCAATTAGGTACTCAATAAAAACTAATGCTTTAATTTTTAATTTTTAATACTCTCACTTGCAATTTTTTATGCTCTGATTTATAATTCTAATTACTAATTAAAATTTAACAAATTTATTTCAATTTTAAACCCTAAATTTAACCCATATTACAAATCAAACGTCCAGAGGGACCAAAAAAAAATTTAGGAGAGCAAAATCGATCGGGACCGATAAATCTCCACTAAAATTCAAAATTCAAGGGGGGGTTGCTGCCCCTTCCTGGAACCACCTGGGTTCGCCCCTGTAAACTTATCAATACTGGATAGGTGTATTAGTGTATATTATATACCAGTCTAGTATTTATCTAGTCATTTTAATAATGTAAGAATTAAATCGTTATTTATTTATATATCTTTTTAATTTTTATTGATGATCAAACGATTCATAAAGTAGATGTAAAAACTGAAGGCAATGCATCAGTGATTTTTTTTAAAAGACAAATTTTATGACAATTGTCGAAAATCTCAAATAAATTATAAAATGAATACAGAATTTATATTAAAGCATCTCAATCTCACTTACAAAATAAATTACAAAATGCTGATATAAAAATTACATTTTTTTTATTAAACGTGTGTTGCTTAATTAATAACCATGACAGTAGAAATGGTTTAAAGTGATCAATGAATATTTGTTAAACTTATTTATGCGACAAAATGAAGATTCTCGAATATTCTCTCGAATATTCGCACACAGTTAGTTGCTGATCCGACCGAACATCTACAAATTAATATAATTCCACTTTCGTTCTTTATGGAACTTTCTGTGAAGGTTCTTAAGAAAAAAATAAGAAAAATAAAATAAAGAATCGGTCTTTTAGTCTAGTAAATAAGTGAACTAGATATGCTATCGGGTCGGGTCGGGTCCGGATACTATTATATTTGGACCCGTACCCTAAAGTGTTCGGATCCAAATTTCGATCCATACACTTATTTGTTTCAAATCGGGTCGGGTCCGGATCCGGATACCTATCTATCCGTAGATATTTCAGGTCCAGTCTTTCGGTTCCGGGTAGATAGATACCCATAACTTGTTTGTGGATTATCGGGTCCGGTTCGGATATGAGGCGGTTCCGGATCCGGAGCGGGTATATGTCACAACTCGCATACTACAGATGTTTTTCTTTTTTCTCATTAAGTGTCTTCAATAATATTTTGTGAAACTTGGGTAGTATTTTCAGGATTTGATTGTTGATTGTTTCGAGTACTCATGGTGTAACAAAAAGTATTCGAAAGTTTTTTTATTTTTTGTTAATAGCTTTTGAATTCAAGAGGCTTGAGATAAATAACTTTTGAAAATCAAAATATTGAAGAATAAATATAATTTTTAGAAAGTAAAATATTGGAGATGGTGATTTCCTTTTCTATGATTCAAAAAATCCATGAATGGAATATTAATACTAATTTGTTTGAATAGAGAATTAAATTTATGACAAATATTTGATTTCAATAAGATTTATTGTAAATGACATATCAATGAGAGCAATAAACTTTCATGATAATAAGAAGGATATATAAGGCAGATATTGAAGGATATATTCAAAGCAATAAATTTTATTCAAAAAATTAATATGCAAAATGTGATTACTGGCGTGACATTTGTTGATTTGATTATATGTAAAATTGTATTTCATAGTTATTCATATATGTTTTATCAGGTATTTATATGGGTATCGGGTCAGGTTCGGTTATGGGTCGGATAACTAAATCAAACCCATATCCTATCCATTACAATATCGGTTCCGGATCGGATATTAAATTATTAATTTTGTAACCGTACCCATAATTTAACCGGTTATATTTTTTAAACCATACCCTACCCAAATTAACCGGATCCAGGTCGGATCCGGTTCGGTTCCAGATCGGATATGGGTAATCGGATAAAAGTAGCACCTCTATAAGTGACAAAGACAGTGTTCTTCGGATGGGAGGTTGCAGATTTAAAATATGACAAAAAAAATAATCATTCGTAAATATTAAATGGTTGGGTCTCAACATTTACTTAAAAAAAAGTAACTCTATAGGGATGTTTGGCAATACCTCTTAATCCGCACTAGGATTAAGTTTTAAGGAGATTAAGGAACTGATGTTCAGATGTTTTAATCTGTGAGTAATAGCTAAGGAAACTAAATGAAGGAGGTAGAAGTGTCTTAAGACTCGAATAGAGAATTAAGATCCGGACAAAAAAAATACTAAATTAGATGATCTTAATCCGTGCTAAAGAACTAATATTTAGCAGAATTAAGCGACTAAAAAAAATTAAAAGAGGCTCCTTTAATCTTAAGGAGGTTTAAAGAAACCTTACCTATGTCAATAACCTTCTTGCCTTGATCACATATCCACGTGGTCACGTTACAAAAAATTTTAAAAGTGCTGGTTTATTAAATTGTTAAATATGAAAAAACAAGGGAAATAGCAAATTAGGTTTGCTGACTTTGTTATCCATTAGATTGCTAGAAAAGGTCGAATAATAGATTTATCAACCATCTAGAAACTTTTTTTTTTTGTGTTATTTTATTGTTACTTGGTTTGAAAAACTAGGCATTTTCTTCCCATGGACAGCAACTTGTTTTACAGGAAAGAAATAGATAATTTATGTAGTTCAATGAGAATTAATTTTTAATTTAGTGGTAAAGATAATACTTTTTGAGTAGGGGTTGCTGGTTCGAAATTCGGAAGAACAATCATTTATGGATATTAAATTGTTGAATGGCTTGATTTTCAATTTTTACTAAAAAAATTAAAATTATGTAGTTTAATTAAATTGAATTGATTTCTAAATTGCCTATGGTGATTTTGGCCTTCACCCCATCCCTCCCCAGCATCTCTCTGTTATTTTCTTCGCTTCTACTTTGATCTACACTTTCATCTTTGATCAGGTGCTTTCTTCTGGTGAATCTGATCATCACTCTCGGTGCTTCTGCTTAGTGGAATTGGCCACCGCTCTATGATTCGCCTTTGTTTGAGCAAATGTTTTCGTCTGATGGATCTAGTCACCATTTTCGGTGCTTTCACTTAGTGGATTTGGCCACTGCTCTCCATTTTGGAGTTTTTTTTCTCCAAGACAAGTGATTCTCTTTTGTTATATTCTTCTCTTGAGCTCTTCTTCTCTTCTTTGGCAATGGAAGAAAGAACAAAACGAACTGTACATATAGTATGCTATATTATATGTTTGTGCATTGTTTGTTGTTGTGTTTGGCTTATTGCATGTGTTTCTTGTCTTTTCTGCTCTCCTCTTTCTTAGTCTTTCTAGCTCTCCATCCTTCTTTACCTTTCTCTATCTTCTCTCTATCTGCTTCTTCTCTCTTCTTCTTCTCTCCTCTTCTTTATCTAATAATCCAGGATTAGGTTGTGTCGTTTCTGAATACCCCAGCCTTACTTTGTTTTTCACCTAGCGTGTTTTGCTGAGGGCAAGGATGATTGCTGGCTCACTCATCTCCATTGGAGCAAGAACAACTGTCAGTTAATACTAGCATGTATTAGTTTTTTGTTTTTCCTTAATTACTTCTATAATAGAGTGTCTCGTTTATGTACTAGTAAGGGTAGGTATATTTAGGTTCACTGATATGCCTTAGTATACAATATAGGCACGTACAGATTTATTTTCTGTGCATGCATGCTGCTACTGATACTGCAATTCTCGTGTAATGTATTTTTACGTTTAATAATATGCCTTGGACTTTTTACCCAAAGAAAAGTGATTTCACTAAAAACAAGTATTAATTATTTTGTTTAATATTTTGATAAATGTTACATTATTTAATTTAATATTTTGATAAATGTTAATTTATTTAATTTGATAATTTCTAGAGTTTATTAAATAGTCTGGTTTGAAAAACTAGACTATTTAGATAAACGAGATATACAAGTAAAGAAGGCATTATCAGCGTTGATACATTAATATCGTTTCTTGTAAATAACTTCACTGATAATTAGTGATGACAAAATTATATTATGGATATATTTATGTCGATTTTAATTGCGGAAATTGTCAAAAGATAGTCGATTTATTGTCCAACTTGAAAAATTGAGTTCAACATTTAGGTATGTTTGGTAATGATAATTTTTGTGGTAATGAGAATATCAATTTGTCAATTCTCTAGTTGAAAAACCCATGAATTTTTTTATAATATAGGTGTTCATCATGTACATGGAAAATTTGTTAGGAAGGTTGTTTTTATCTTCTTTTTTTTCAATTAATATTTTTTTTGTAGAAAAAGCAAATTTGTTTATAAAGCAAACGATTTTTTTTTGACATCCTGGTACTCTTTCTTTTCTATTGGCTCTGACCCAATTTTTGAGATGGAGGGGATTAAGAAATTAAAATAAACTTAATTTTTAAACAGTACTTTATAGCTGTTTCTTATTTTTTACGAATTGTTGGGTTAAAGATGCTCTAACACAATCAGGTCGTCTATAAAGTGTTTTTGTATAATAATCAAGGCATCATAAGGAAGAGCAACAGACGTTGGGAAAGAAAACGGAGACGAAACATAATTTTTTTTTTCTCACAAGTAAGAAGAAAAGATTGGGAACCATACCTATGGGTTATTGAAAAAGAGAATTTTAACAGGACCAACGAACACTTGTTGGAAAAATTTCTTCATAAGGTCATTTTTTCTTTCTTTTTAAATTGCTATCCATGACTGTGCTCAAGTTGTTGTCGGAATTATTATAAATAAATAAAAGGAAAACAAATTAAAACAAAAGAACAAATAAAATAAAAAAAAACAGTGGATAACCTAATAGCTTCTATGTAGAAACACTTCCTCCAATGTCCGACAAATTTTGTATTTATGTCGACATAATATGGACATTTGTATAATATAAATTGAATTAATAATAACATGTTGTGTTATATCGGATCATATTGTGTCGGCACTTCAGAGAGATTGACCTCATGTAGTGACATTTGATTGGACAGGGTGGATTCAGGATCTTCGTTAAGGAGGTAAAAAAATATCGAATCGGATTTAAATATCTAATCGGATTTAAATCCATGAACTAATTGGGTACTCGATAAAAAACAATGTTTTAACTTATACTTTCCAATGCTTTGACTTGTAATTTCTGATGCTTTGACTTATAATTCTAATTACCAATCAAAATTCAACAAATTTATTTCAATTTTAACCCTAAATTTAACCCGAATTACAAATCAAACGTCCAGAGGAGGGCAAATTTTTTTTCAGAGAAGCAAAGTAGGTCGGAACCGATAAATCTCCACTAAAACTCAAAATCCAGGAGGAGCAGCTGCCCCTGGATCCACCCCTGTGATTGGATTTAGTAATTTCGGACGTACAATTCATTTGTGGCTTTTCTTGAACATGTCAAACAAATCTTATTAGATCAATTAGATTATAACCTTTATGACCTAACAATTTCAAATTTTACCACAAAAAAACTAATGAGACCATGAAGACTTTCACCTTTATTACCTAATAATTATAATTTTCACCATACTTTTGAAGTAAATAGCTGAAAAACCTCCTTTATTTTCATCAATAAAAAAAAAAAGAGCACAAGAGAAGATTCTCACAAGTAAAAGGAAATTTTAAAGAGGAAAGGAGTAAAAGAGATGACCAAATTATTTCCTTCGCAAGACTAAAATTAATTCCTTCTTTAGACATTGCAAATTTGCAATGACATAGAAACTAAAAATGCTTGCCCACACCCATGATATTTTATTTTTAGTAAATAAAAAATGAAATTTTAGAGAATGGGGTTGATTTTTTTTTCTTTTTAAGAATTTAACAAGAACCGGATTTATAGTTTGGTACCCCCGGACCCGGACCCCTCCCCCCGCCCCTCCCCTCCTCCCACCCCGCTCAACAGAAAGCCACACAAAATTCGGTCCAAGGGGCGAATTTTGTGTTGGATTACCCATTGAATTTTAAGGGTTTATTATTTAGAGATTTGTTGGTTCTGATTTGAGATTTGTATTACAGTTTGAATATTTATAATGTTGTATTTTCTTTCCTCATGACAATTCTATTTTTCATAATTAACCAAAAAAAAATGTAGACAAAAATATAACTATCCACATTATAAATTTCCATTAATGCTACTACAAAAATATAAACAAGGGAGAATTTCTAGTGTGCCCATCTAAACTTCTAAAATAGTTAATTTCTCCATGAAAGTGTCATAATATTCAATATCCCCGTAACAACTTAAAATTATATCTAATATCTCCATTGATTTATTTAACCTTTAATATAATTATTTTAAAAATTAAAATGACAAACATATCCTTTTCTTTCAAACACTTATTTCCCTTTGCACCTTCTCCCCTTCGCACTATTGGATGCATATGATCTGATTTTGGTAGGGAATTCGGGTAGGTTAAAGTGCGACAATTCGATTCATTTTGTCAATTTGTTCACTACCTGAAAAACAGAATTTAAGTATAAAACTAATTCTAAGATTAGAACAGAGTTTACCACTAGACGCGCAGCGGAAACTTAAAGTCTAGTCTAGCAGTAGCCTTCTTCTCCTTTTCGTTTTTCTTTTTTTCTTTCTTGTGTCAGATTCACGCAACAGCCCAGCAGTCACGCCTCTATCAGTATCCACACGAACAGGTTGACAAACTTCTGTAATTCGGTATGCTAGTACCGAATTAACAGCCCCGTCTTTTCTCTTTCTTTCTCTCTTACGTTTTCTGATGTGTATATAACAGAATTTCTAGAACCACTTAAAAACCGAACTCTGCATGTATATTTATAATACTATGCACCTGTTCAATCGCACCATTTCATTGTATCCATTCAGAAAACGTTATCTGATCAGATCAGATCAGATCAGATGAGAATAAGAATTCAGGCCTAGCCCATTAAGACCTGATACATATTAATTATTAATATGACCCATAATATTCAGGCCTATTAATATATTTCTAACAATTTTTTTATGGATGAAAACTTCTAGGAGCATTTGATTGAAGTTTTGAAAGCGGAAATTTTTTGAAAGTATTTGATTCAATTTTCTATTGAGAGGAACTTTTAGAAACATTTAATGAATAAAAAATTAATTGCACGTACAGTTGTGGGATTCGTTGGATAACCTACCAAATTGTTGTTCAAATCACTCTTTATCACATGAGAAGAAATAGCTTTGTTTGCAGATAACTTGAGGAGAAATATTTGATCTAGCAAGAGACTTAAAGCTTGCATGTTAATGGAGTTTTGGCATAGGAGAAGGTGCAAGGAGATTGAAAAAAGGAGAGTTTGAAATGGCATATATGTCATTTTAATATTTAAAATAATTAAATTGAAGGTTAAATAAATCAATGAGGATATTGGATAAAATGTTATATTGTTATGAGGATATTAGATATTATAATATTTTCATGAGAAAATTGGCTATTTTAGAAGTTTAGATGGGCATACCAGAAATTCTCTCTCTAAACAAATACTTTCAAATAAATTTATTCAAAATAATATGTCATGCACCTTTAAAAAAAACCCAAAAAAATCTGGTATGAACCATAGAAAGGCATCAACACATTTTCTAAAAAAATCATTTTTTATTTACTGAAAATGAAAAATTTCCAAACCCAGAGTCAATGTAAATATCTCTGTTTTATCTTTCCAAGTCCTTTATCCTCGCTTTTCTGAAGCATATATGTTTTAATTTTTTGAAGTCTTTTTTTCCCCCATTTTTTTTTATTGAAAGTGAGAATATCATTATGATGTGAATCTTCTTCAAACATGAAATCATAGAATTGGTGAATTAATACCTCCGCATGGTCATTTTCAAATAGATTGATAACACTAGTCTTGCTCTTAATAGTTAACATTAATTCACGAATAGAAAATTATTGTTTTTGGATGGTTCCGAATTTTTAGATCAGGTGATCTTCTACCTATTTAAAAAAAAGTATTGTTTTTTAAATGTAAAAAAGTATTGTTTTTTAAATGTAACATTAATTCATGATATGTAAGTGTATTTTCATATGGAGATTATGTTTAACACTTAGAATCGACTGTTTGAACTTTGAAATAGAAGTATGAATCCATAGTACAGATCTATCTATAATATGCATACTATCGTAGTTTCACTCTTAATGAACTGTCATGTATACAATAAACTCAAGGTATATATAATTAAGAACAGAGACCTCATTCAGCCACACCTCATTTAGTTTTCTTAGTCATTTAATTTTTTCAAATATTGATTCTTCAGAGAGGATTAAAATCACCTTCTTTAGCTTATTTAGCAATAATACCTCTTAAAAGAAAATTTTAAAGGAAAAAAGAGCAAAAGAGATGACCAAATTATTTCCTTCTTTAGACAATGCAATTACATATAAATTAAAAAATGCTTTCCCCAGTCAAGGTAAGCATCTTTTAACTTTTTTTTAAGTCCTTATCCTTACTTTTTTGAATGAAAGTGAGAATATCATTATGCTGTTATTCTCCTTTAAATATGAAAGCATAGAATAGGTAAGTAAACACACTTTAACTAAGTGTCAAACGCCTGTTAAGGTCATTTTCAAATAGATTGATAACACATAATCATAATCAGGGGCGGAGCCAGATATTTATTGAATGGGGTCAAACATATATAAAAAAAAGTCAATAACATAATTTCTTTTAAAAAATTATGAAGGTCACTAGTGTAAAAATTCCACAAAAATTATGGGGGTCAAATTTCATGTAACTGTAACATTTTAGTATAATTTATTTAACAAAACTATATTTTTATCACTGATTTTTTTTTAAAAAAATGGGGGTCAATTGACCCCATTCAATTGAAGTATCTCTGCCCCTGATCATAACCTCACCGAATAAAGTGAAGCTGAAAAATGCAAAGATGGACTATAAGAACACTAGTCTTACTATTAATAGTTAGCATTAATCCATGAGTAAAAAATATTGTTTTTGAATGGTTCAGAGTTTTAGGTCAAGTGATTTCTATCTATCTAAATAAATAGTAAATATGTTTTTAAAAAATGTAAAATTTGATATGAAAGTGTATTTTCATATGGAGAATATATTTAACAGCTCAGATCGACCGTTTAAACTTTAAAAATAGAGGTATTAATAGGTAGTACAGATCTATACATAATATGCATATTATTGGAGGTCTCATTCTTAATCCGTTGTCATTTATACAAAACAATGGAAAGTGCCATATTACGTTTGCTGACTTTATTTTGTATTATATATATATATATCCGAGAAAAACTCGAAAGATGAATGTTTCGTGAAACCAGCAACATTTTTCCATCATGTTATTTTTTTTTATTGTTTTTTCACATAAAAATAAGATCAAATCTTTTAATTTTAAATATTTTGAAGAAATTTTCCGGTCAGAATTAATTCAAACCTACAATATCACACAAAAAGACGTTATTTTAACCACTAAATCAACATTAATTCTTATTAGTTTATTATTATTGATTTAGAAAATTAGACACAAGTTCCTCCTGCGGATCACATCTTGTCTTACATGAAATAAAGAATATTGATTTCTTTATTTCAATAATATTCCCTCCAGTTTCATATATAAAAGTCTTTATATGTAGGGGTGTTCAAATGGATCGGTTTATTCGGTTTTAAATCGAACCGGCAAATTTCAGTTTAATTGGATCAGTTGTTCGGTTTGGTTTTGGGATCTCCAAATCGGTTTGAACCGAACCAACCGGTTTAATAAAAAATGGATCAATTTATAATGGACCTGTTTATTTTGTGGTTTATAATTGATCGGTTTATCAAAAACCGGCTTGTGTGATTATCAAAAATGTTATCCAAATCAGTTTGAACCGAACCAACCGGTTTTGAAATGTTTATTTGTAATTTGAAATGTTTGTATTCAATTCAACCGAACAAACCAACGTTTAAATTGGTTTAATCGGTTCGGTTTAGATCGGTTTGGAATTTTAATTCGGTCGGCTCGGTTGGGTTTTCAAAATTCAGTTCAAAACGCGGTAAGGCAAAAAAAGTTCGGAAAATACGTATATATTTAGTTGTAATTGAGGCCTAATGCTCGCAAATATGGTCAATGTGTCATCAACTTCATTCAATACAAGTTTAACATAATATTTAGACAAAAAGAAACATAATAAGGTATCAGGATCATAGATTAGGGGCGGGCCATCGCCCACTAATGGTTTACAAATTGGTATTTGCTTCGGTGGACACAAGGACTTATTTGTAAAATGAACATATTTTCATTTTCAAAGTTCAAACAGTCGATCCGACCATTCAACATTATCTCCATATTAAAATATACTTGGAGGTCAAATTTTACATTTTTTTGAATTTTTTTACTATTTATTAAGTATTTTACAAAAACTAGTCAAATTCAGACCATTGAATTTGTAAAATACTTAATAAATAGTAAAAAAATTCAAAAAAAATGTAAAATTTGACCTCCAAGTACATTTTAATATGGAGATAATGTTGAACGGTCGGATCGACTGTTTGAACTTTGAAAATAAAAATATGTTCATTTTACAAATAGGTCCTTATGTTCACCGAAGCATCCCTCTTACAAAATTGTATTATTTCACTTGTAAGTTGTCGTACTTTTTTTATAAACTGACCGTCCTTGTATAATACGACAACTTGTCAGCGTTAAAGATAAAATTGTATTATTTTACTTTAAGTTGTTGTATTATACTTGAGTTAGCGGCTATTTCACTAACCCGAACTTACATAATAGCGGCTCAGCTTGTTCTTGTTCCTAAATGATGTAAAAAAAATTAATTTTAATGAACTCTTTAGGAAACGTCTGCTTTCTTACATCCCTCGATCGGTTCGTTCTAAATTTTGTAAGGTAAAGATATTAATTGAACAGCTTTTACTTCATCTAGCGCACACAGTGGCAGACAAGTGTTTATTTTGGGATTTGAATTTTTTTTTTTAAATCACGTAGTATTTTATATTTGTACCTACACCTGAATGGAAGATTTATTTCTGGATTTTAATCCATGACTTAGTAGAAAAAAATTGTGCGAAAAAGAAAGTCAGTTCATACTGATTCGCGTAAAAGAAAGAAAATTAAAAAAATGCGATCTGATTCAATACTCTGTTTAGAAAATTCGCTGATTTGCTAAGAAGAAAAAAGAAGTTCACTACTCTGCTTCGATTCGCCAAAAAAAAAAAAAACAATTGTACTCTTTTTAATATTTTGGTGTCTATCTCTGGTTAAAATTCTGGATCAGTCTATAAGTGCACGAGTCATATTTAACATTATTTTAGTTGTATTATTTATGTGTTACATAAAAGCAAAAACTGTTATATCATATCTTTAGCCGTTTCGTCAACGCCTCGTTACAAAATGAAGCGGGGAAATGGTGGGTGTCAACATTTTAATTTGTTTAAGGAAATGAAAGAAAAAAAAACAACTAAAAGTTATACCGAAATTAAATGAATACCACCCGAATAATCAGATTTCAGATTCTGCCACGAACTCGGACTGAATCTGCAGACGGATCGCCAACCCGTTCGCATATTGGGCCTACAAACTGATCGGCTCGCGTATTGGGCCTGCGCACGTATCCGTGCGCGTACTGGGTCGGCGCACCGAGCCGTTCGCATCCCTGGTTGGCGCACGCATTTTTTTTTATAGAGAAAAATAGCTAAAATGCTGAAATCTAACACTAAAAAATCGAATTGTTTTTTTAAATATTTGTTATATTACTTTTTTGATAGCATATTTATACTAAAATACGCTAAATTACTTGAAATTATGTTAATTTATGCTTATTGACACTAGATTACTTTAAATTATATTAACTTTTTTTAAGAGACAAATAGCTGAAATGCTGAAATATAACACTAAAAAATCGACTTTATTTTTAAATATTTGCTAGATTATATTTTTTATATATAATTAGCATATTTATACTAAAAGACGCTAAATTATTTGAAATTATGTTAATTTATGCTGAATTACACTAAATTATTTGAAATTACAATAATTATGTAGAATTATGATAGAATACACTAAATTACGCTAAATTACGTATGAATAGGGATGATATCTTCACTGAGAGAACGAAAAACAATGACAAAACTTCAAACGGCCATAAAACGACGCTCGAGTGTCCGATTTCAGCAAATGACCACTTTTCGGAAAACTCGTGAAAATACGCATGCGTTTGAACTATGATGCCAGATTTCTAAATTCAAAATCGCCAAAAAACAAAGGGAAGAGTTTCAAAACTTCAGTTGAAGTTTCCGATTAAGATTTTCATTTCTATTGTTCAATCTACATAGCTCAGTAAATTAGTTATGTAATAAACTTGTAGAATACAAATTTTTATTATTTTTGGAATTTTTTTACTATTTTTTTTATGATTTATGAAAGATGGCACAAAATAGGCCCTATTCATACGTAATTTAGCGTAATTTACCGTATTTTAGCATAATTCTACATAATTATTGTAATTTCAAGTAATTTAGTAAATTTACCGTATTTTAGCATAATTATTGTAATTTACCGTATTTTAGCACAAAATCGGCCCTATTCATAGTGTATTTTAGTATAAATATGCTATCAAAAAAGTAATCTAACAAATATTTAAAAAAACAATTCAATTTTTTAGTGTTAGATTTCAGCATTTTAGCTATTTTTCTCTATAAAAAAAAAATGCGTGCGCCAACCAGGGATGCGAACGGGTTAGTGCGCTGACCCAGTACGCGCACGGATACGTGCGCAGGCCCAATACGCGAACCGATCAGTCCGCAGGCCCAATATGCCAATAGATTGGCGATCCGTCCGCAAATTCAATCCGAGTTCGTGGCGGAATCTGAAATCTAATTATTCGGATGGTATTTATTTAATTCGGATTTTATGGGGTGGCAAGAAAAAAAATTTCGGAAAGTTATACAAGGATATCGTAATTGATTGGTACGCAAGCCCACATGGTCACATTGTGAGGCCACTATGATCCCAGTCTACCGTAAGCACCGCAAGCAGAAGAAAACCAATAACTTTTCATTCAACCTATTTATAAAGTGGTTTTGAAATAAATAAATTAATCTTAGAGAAGTATCCTTTGTAATACCGTAAAAGATTCTCTTCACTTTACGGTTAGAGATTAATTCTCAGCCGCTTTGAGATTCGGGTTAGCGTATGGGCAATATTATTGAGCTTTGAGATTCGTGCCAAGTTAAAAACAACGGTCCATTCAATAATTGTAAAAGATTCTCTATTACGGTACCAGAGAGGATCTGAATTCTGGTCTGACCGGATTTGCTGATGTTGAGTCTTTATTTTTGAATTAACTAGAAATGGCATGAAGCCTGGCCTAGTGCGGTAAATCTGGTGCAGCCCAGCAGGACTCCACAATTTTTTTGGTTAGGTCGTCTCTAGGATAGACTTATTTTTTATGGCATTAAAAATATAATAAATAATTATATGATATATCCAGTGTTTTTTTAACACGTGGCCATGTAGGTATATGATCTGCTGCCATGTTCAAAATGTCACATAGTCATGACTGTATGCGGCACCGTTTAAATTTTGAAATATGGTACCGTATTTGCGTTTATGTGAACACATAATACTGTATGCGGCACCGTTTAACAATAATCAATAATTTATGTGATTTGATTATTATATTGTCATGGACTTTCTAGTTTCTACATAATACATTTAGTCAGTATTATTCATGGATTGGATATTGTCATGACTCATAACTCTGTGTATTATTTTATTGGCTTGTTATGACTGTGAGAGTTGACTTCTTATCATTTAAAAATCCGTATATATGAGTCTGCATTAAAATCTGCATGTGCGGTATGCAATAACCTTCCGCCTGCATGCAAAGAAAACGTATTTTAAAACATTGGATATAGTAGAAGTTATATTTTCGAAATAGTATGATGTAGTGCCGGTATCTAGGTTGAAAATAAAAATGATGATAACATTCAGTTTTCAAATAACAAGCGTAGATAATTTGACACTGTCAGTTTAAAAACTGTCAATGTTGCTCACTGTATGAGTGATTACAGGTTCAAAATTTGAATAAAAAAAATTATTGTAGATATTAAATAGTTGAGTGACTTCACTTATCACCTTTAATTAAAAAAACTGCCAACGTTATTATTTTGAAACGAGAATTTGGTATTTAATTTATTTACTTTTATATGTGATAAAAATAATCGGCCTTTAGGGTAGAGTTGGATGAGCCTCGGCCCTCGGGTCAAGCTAATGGATTAATTGTTTAATTTATTTAAGACCGAAATTTTTATTTTTACCATTTTCTGAAAAAAAATAAACTAAAACATCTCTAATTTCAGGTTTTTTGGATTTTGCCCAGGCCGCAGAACACCCGTGTGACTCCATTTAATGGGGTCCGCACTATGCCGATGCGGTCCCCTGGCTATATAAAGTGGCCGCTCGTTCCATTTTTGAAGCTTTCAATTCTCTCGAGCTCGGGTAAGTTTTTTTTTTCTTCTTTTCTAGTTTTAATTTTTAGTTTAGGGTAGTAATTAGATTTAGGGTTTAGGTTTAGGATTTAAGTTTAGGATTTAGAGTTTAGAATTAAATATTAATTTAGAGTTTAGAATCAAAATTTAAATAGAATTGTGCCAAAATTTAATTAGAATAAGACCAAAATTAATTGTTTGAGCACCAAAATTAAACTAGACTTGTACCAAAATTTAATTAGGTTTATTTTATCAAAATTAATTGTTTGAGCACCAAAATTAAATTAGATTTGTACCAAAATTTAATTAGGTTTATTTTACCAAAATTAATTGTTTGAGCACCAAAATTAAATTAGACTTGTACCAAAATTTAATTAGGTTTATTTTATCAAAATTAATTGTTTGAGCACCAAAATTAAATTAGACCAATACCAAAATGTAATTAGGTTTATTTAACCAAAAATAAATTAGACCAATTCCAAAATGTAAGTAGGGTTATTTTACCAAAATTCTCATATTTGACCAAAATTGGTACCAACACTAATAGCAAAAAATTATGAAATATAACATAACATCTAGTAGAGATATACCGTCTTTCAGTAGAGATGTATCATCTTCCAGTAAAGGTACACAGCATGGCCCTGTAGCCACTCCGTACGAGATGTCCCAGTACATCAATGACGCGTTGGCAGATGTTCCCGGTATTCGGAGTCGCACTGACAGGATCAGTGACTTTTTGCGGTACCCGAACACGAAGCACCAGATTCTAGAGTTTGTCACTGGGGTAAGTTCTAAATGACTTATATTTATAAAAATACTAATAACATCATTTTTTCTATGAATATTGAATGAATTTGACCTGAATTTTTAATTAAATGCAGGGTTTGGATGCGATTACGGTTCGTCACAACCGCATGTGGCTAAAGTACCAGCCGGCGTATGGAGGGACATTGCGTGCGATGGGATTGTTTTAACTATCTCAGATGGCCGAGGAGAACCATGATGAGTGTTTATCTTCCGAGCTCATTGGACGATGGCGTTCCGAGACGCACACTTTTTATCTCCCCCATGTTGAGATGACAGTCACCCTACAGGACGTTAGCTGTCTGTGGGATATGACTAATAAGAAGCCTGTGACGGGCATCGAGTGGACTTCCGGCATTTGTGCATAGACTTGCTGGGGTACTCACACGCGGAGCTCCAGAAAGAGAAGAAGAAAGGTGAGAAGATTCAAATCTCGCCCAGTACCATCAACTTAGCAAAGTTGATGGCCAAATTTAAGGATTATCTAAATCGTCCAGATCAGGTATGTAAATTGTACTTTATTTAATTTAAATAATATCAAATTTACTTCTAAACAATTTTTCAATTTAAACAAATAACAGGCAGTTGTTGACCAGTACCTGTGCGCATATATTCTGCAAATAACAGGCACTCGTTACCCTCCATTGCATCTTGCCATTCTGAGGCTCTTATTCTCCATCGTAAATGTATGTAGACTTGCATTAAATAAAAAAAAGTAGAGAGCTACAGTACCATTAGCAACGTACAAGCAAAAAAAAAGTTACATTTGGTACATGCCAAAATTGCATATCAGGGCGCAGTGAATTTATCGGCCCAAGACCTACTAGTAGACCCACTAACCCTTACCAATATATATAATTAGACATCCTATTATATAAGTAAGCAAGGAAAAATAAAGAACTCATGCATGCCATTATGAACCGACAGTTGTCCATGCCTAGATGGAGATGACTGAGCCAACAATCATCATTGCCCTCAGCAAAACACACTGGGTGAAAAACAAATTGAGCCTGGGGTATTCAGAGTTGACATAGCCCATTCATGTATTATTTGAGAAAGAGAGGGAGAGAAGAAGAAAAAGGAAGAAGCCATTAGAAAGAAGAGAGCGAAAGACTTGAGGAAAGAGGGAGAGCAGGAAAGATCAGAAATACGACAACCCAAGTACGACAACAAAAATCTCACATACATATAAGAGGAGGGATCGGATTACACCGTTTTTGGGTGACATCGAATGACATCGTCCATTTTCAAAGTCCAAACAGTCGATCCAAACTGTTCAATATGATGGATATATTAAAATGTGCTTGCAGATCAAATTTTACATTTTTTTGAATTTTTTTACTATTTATTAAGATGGGTACAAAAATTCAATGGTCTGAAAACAACGATTTTGTAAAGTACTTAATAAATAGTAAAAAAAATTCAAAAAAATGTAAAATTTGATCTGCAAACACATTTTAATATATCCATCATATTGAACGTTTTGGATCGACTGTTTGGACTTTGAAAACTTTAAAAATGGACGATATAATTCGATGTCACCAAAAATGGTGTAATCTGATCCCTCCTCTACATATAATACAATAAACTATATGTACAACTCATTTCACCCACTATTTCATTACCAAGGAGGGGAGAAGAGCTCACCTTTCATTACCAATGAGTAAACTATACTGGTAAGGGTGAGTGGGTCTATTAGTAGATCTTGGGCCGATAAATTCACTGCGCCCTGATATGCAATTTTGGCATGTACCAAATGTAATTTTTATTTCTTGCTTGTATGTTGCTAATGGTACTGTAGCTCTCTACTTTTTTTTTATTTAATGCAAGTCTACGTACCTTTACATAAAAAAAAATAAAAAAAAAGGGATACCCTACTTGATCTGAATCTGGATAGCAATGGATATGAAGACAGGTGTGGGCCCACAATAGCAGTCTTAGAAATGGACACAGATTTTACAGGCCTAATATTAAAATTCCAGGCAACCAAGGCCGGAAAAGAAGAAGAGCCCATTTTGTAAACTTTACTAATTGATTTTAAAGAATTAAAGGTTACTTCCGTACGCAAGTAACGCAAGACATGTTCACGTGCTTCTTTTTCTTTTGCGATCCAGAATTTCCGGAGGGATTCTACTCTTGTCGTGAACCTATTAAATTTTTTATTTTTTATTTTGGTTGTTTCTCATCGCTCAAAATTTTAAGATTCCCCCAGTAAAAAATCGACAAGTGTTTTGCTAGTGCGTTGCTTTTTTTGGGGGCCCATTCAATTTTTAATCCATAGGCCCACAAATATTTATAAATAGCACACCTGGCAATAATTAATAGAAAAGGCTGTCTAATCACAGAAATAATTTGGCAATATTTATATGGACCTACACAATTTTGCCTTTTGACAATTTTAGATTTTCTTTTTTGACGTGTTAAAGCAGTTAGGTAGTTTATTGTGACTATAATAAATTGAAGCAATCCATTTTTATTGTTCTAGCATGAATCAGAAAGAAGAAAGGAAACAATTAAGAAAGTAAATACTTCCTGTGAAAATGTTTTGGGCCAAAGCCCAAAGAGTACTGTTAAGCAACCTTTTGGAGGAAAGCAGATGTTAAAAGCCCATTATATAAATTCTCCGACTCAAAATTAAACTCACACATCATACATTTGAAAAGGTTTTGACACCACTTTATCACACATCATAATCACCCGTCATAAACTCATAATACTTCCTTTTCTAAAGAGTTCCAGAATTTTCGGATGGGCTCTGGTTCAAATGAACCTCGAACGCTAGAAACTTGTTATTGGCATTTAATTGCTGAAAAAGTGGATTCAAACGAGCCAATCCAATTTCCATAATTGTCTTTATGTAATCAATTTGAGTTCGAGCCTGATTATGCCACTTGGAGCTCAAATGAACAACTTTTGAGCCTTTTTTTTTTATATAAAAAATAAAGGTCAAGTCCTTATTTGATTATTATGATAAAGAAGCTATGGATTCAGAATTTTTATCGGGGAAGGACAAGAAAATAACGAATCGGATTTGAATGGTTAATTGGGTTCAAACTCATTAGCTAATCGGTATTAGATAAAAAATAATACTCTAATTTCTAATTTCCAATGCTCTGACTTCTAATTTTCAATACTCTGACTTGTAATTAGAATTCAAGAAATTTATCATCATTTTAACTCTAAATTTGACATTAATTACAAGTCAAAAGTCCAGAAGGAGTCAAATAAAATTTAAAAAAGGAGCAAAGTCGATTCGAACCTATAAATTTATATAAAACTTCAAAATTTAGGGAGGGACGGTTGACCCCAAACTCAGATCCTCCCCGGTACCGTAAAAATGAATCTTTTACAATTAGTGGATCTAGACTGTTATTTTAACTTTGCACGAATCTCAAAGAAGAAATAATATTGGGCCCTACGCCATCCCGAATAGGCACCGGCTGAGGAATAATTTGAAGTGAGGCTATGGTGCTATGCATAGCACCAATGGCTAGTGTACTACGGCTCAATATGGTACTTTTTAAAATCCTAACGGTCGATCCGACCGTTCAATGTGATATCCATATGAATATGTACTTGCAAACTAAATTTTATATTTTTTTGAATTTTTTTACTATTTTTTCAGATAGGTAGAAAAATCAGTGTTTTTTGAAAATTCTGGACCATCAAAATTCTACCTATCTGAAAAAATAGTAAAAAAATTCGAAAAAATATAAAATTTAGTTTGCAAGTACATATTCATATGGTTATCACATTGAACGGTCGGATCGACCGTTAGGATTTTAAAAAGTATCATATTGAGCCGTAGTACAGTAGCCATCCGTGCTATGCATAGCACCATAGCCTCACTCAATAATTTGAACCATTCTTTTAGTAATTGTAAAAGATTCATTTTTACAGTACCGGAGAGGATAAGGATTCGTTGACCCCCCGAGACTAGGCTGGGTCCACCGCTGGCTACATGGGGTTTGTAATATCATATGGATTATAAAGAAAGAAGCTCAAAACAATTTAGCAATTTGGGAAAATAAAAGGTAAAATGAAGGTTTAGAAAAAATAAAAAATAAACGAAGTACATGCACCGGTATCTCAACTGAGTTTGTTCCTCCATACGGTTAGCCCTCGCCATACTTCATTTGATTGGCATTATTATATATTGCCACTGTGTTTCAACTTGCTCCAGCAGGTAGGGGTGAAAATGGAGGATCCGTATCCTCAGCATTAACTCAGAAGGAAATCTTTTGAGTCAATGAATTTTAACCGTTTGATTTGAAACGGAGCCAATCCGGCTCGTGCCTATAACATAGGAGTTCTTTAATATTAGTGCAGATATAGTTTGCACGAATCTTAAAACAGATCGGACAGTCTAGATTCATTAACTCAAAAGATTCCATTTTGAGTTAATGCTGAGGATACGAATTCAAAAATGGAGCGGTTATAGTAAAATCATATCCATATCATTTTTTATTTTTCGGACATGAATACGAATCGGATATTAGACGGATACGGATCGGATTAGATATTATTAAAAAAATATATAAAAATACTATTAAAATTACTAAAATTCATAATATTTATCTAATTATAATGGTGAATAGCATAATTTTTTTCATAATATATATTAAATTATATGATATATATATATATATGTGCTGGGCTTAGCTAAGCCATGGTGTAAAACGACTTGGTGCTCCACGCCTCATTATTTCCATTTTGAAAATCCAAACTACCGATCCGAACCGCTCAAGTTGTTCTCCATATTGAAATGTGCTTGGAGACCAAATTTTACATTTTTTGGAATTTTTTTACTATTTATTAAGCCACTTTGAAAATCGCTGATCCGGATGAACAGTAGCAAAACAGTAAAAAATTCTGGACCAATGGATCAGCGATTTTCAAAGTGGCTTAATAAATAGTAAAAAAATTTCAAAAAATGTAAAATTTGGTCTCCAAGCACATTTCAATATGGAGAACAACTTGAGCGGTTCGGATCGGTAGTTTGGATTTTCAAAATGGAAATAATGAGGCGTGGAGCACCAAGTCGTTTTACACCATGGCTTAGCTAAGCCCAGCACATATATATATATATATATATAGGAAATGGCTAGCATGCTACGCGTAGCATAGAGGGCCTCCGTGCTACGGCTCAATATTTGAGTTTTCAAAATACTAACGGTCGATCCGAACTGTTCAACATGATCTCCACATGAATATGTACTTGCAAGCCAAATTTTACATTTTTTAGAAATTTTTTACTATTTTTTTAGATAGGTAGAAAATCACTTGATCTGAAAATTCTGTACCATTCAGATCAAGTGATTTTCTACCTATCTAAAAATATAGTAAAAAAATTCTAAAAAATGTAAAATTTGGTTTGCAAGTATATATTCATATGGAGATCATGTTGAACGGTTCGGATCGACCGTTCGAATTTTAAAAACTCAAATATTGAGCCATAGCACGGAGGCCCTCTATGCTACGCGTAGCACCGTAGCCAATTCCATTATATATATATATATATATAAAGAATGGCTAATATACAAATATTTGTTCCTGGACTCAGGAACAAACGATTCGGTTCTCTGGTTTTCAAAGTTCAAACAGTCGATCCAAACCGTTAGATATTTAATCTATGTTAAAATGTGCTTGGAGACCAAATTTTACATTTTTTAGAATTTTTTTACTATTTATTAAGTTGGTTTGAAAATCGCTGATTTTATTAAAATTCTGCACCATTGAAAAACAACGACCTTCAAACCAGCTTAATAAATAGTAAACAAATTCTAAAAAATGTAAAATTTGGTCTCCAAGCACATTTTAATATAGATTAAATATCTAACGGTTTGGATCGACTATTTGAGCTTTGAAAATCGGAGAACCGAATCGTTTGTTCCTGAGTCCAGGAACAAACATTTGTATATTAGCCATTCTCTCTCTCTCTCTCTATATATATATATATAGAGAAAGAGAGAGAGAGAGAGTAGGGCTATTGTACTTCATGAAGTGAAACGAAGTTTTACTTCACGCTTATATTCCATTTTCAAAATCCAAAACGTCGATCCGAATCGTTCAAGTTGTTCTCCATATTGAAATGTGCTTGGAGACCAAATTTACATTTTTTGGAATTTTTTTACTATTTATTAAGCCACTTTGAAAATCGCTGATTCATTGTGAACAGTAAAAAACAATAAAAAATTCTGGACCAATGGATCAGCGATTTTCAAAGTGGTTTAATAAATAGTAAAAAAATTCCAAAAAATGTAAAATTTGGTCTCCAAGCACATTTCAATATGGAGAACAACTTGAACGATTCGGATTGATATTTTGGATTTTGAAAATGAGAATATGAGCGTGAAGTAAAACTTCATTTTACTTCGCGAAGTACAATAGCACAATTATATATATATATATACATACACACACACACACACTATTCGGATACGGATAATTGAAACGTAAAGCCATATCTATATTCATATCTACACGGATATTCTACATCTATTATGTAATATCAGCTAATAACTAATTCATAGCTAGCCCGCTTTTGGCAACTAGCCTACTGGAAAAATAATATATATATACCTTCGTACTACTTTCTGTTGGTTGTTAAATAAAATTTTCTCTTCCGATCCACTATAATTTTCAAATAGAAAAATATAATGTATCTTTTTGTAAAATAAGAAGGTCAATGAATTTTCTCCATCAATTTTAATTGAAAAGTACAAGTATTTTTATTTTATTGCCTCCCATCCGGGCCTAGAGTGGGAAAAATGGCACAGCGGAGCTGGCTCTGTCACAGAACGGCACGGCACGCGTGTCAGTTACGTGCCGTGTCTATCTTTTGAAACTTTGGCACGGCATGGCACGTGAAAGATTTAGTCACGGTACGGCACGGCATGTAGTCACGCGAGTCACGTGTAATTAGGACCATTAGATATTGATTTAATGGTGAATCTTGAATAAACCAACCTAAATTATAATTAAATGGTCACGCGAGTCACGTATGGTCACGGCACGTTAGGCACGGCGTGACTCACGTGGCGTGACCATTCGCGTGCCGTGACCACCCCTTGACATTTTGGTCACGGCACGTGAAAAATTAACTTGATCACGGTACGGCACGGTACGAAATCAAAATCACAGCATGTTAGTCACGTCACAGCACAGCACGTTTTTTCCACTCTAGGACCTTCCACAATGCTCAAACCAAAGTACAAAACCGGGACCATTATGCATATATTTTCCAGTTACGTAGTTATCAAATTTCAATTGCTTCCCTACGATGTAGCTATCAAACTTCAATAATGTAGAATGATAATTAAGTGTGCCGAATTTACCCAAAATAAAGCATAAAGTTGCTAACCCATATGATAAGGGTTTGGCAAAAAAGAATTTTATATTTATATTTGTTAATAATTAATTTCATATGCTAAGAATTTTTATCGTACTTAGTTCTTGCTTGTTAATGTTAGAAATGTGGTCAAAATATTATGGGCCATATTAATAATTAATATGGATCAGGTCTTAATGGGCTAGGTCCGAATTATTATTCTCATATGATCTGATTTGATCTGATCAGATAACGTTTTCTGAATGGATACAATGAAATAGTGCGATTGAACAGGTGCATAGTATTATAAATATACATGCAGAGTTCGGTTTTAAAGTGTTCCAGAAATTTTGTTATATACACATCAGAAAACGTAAGAGAGAAAGAAAGAGAAAAGACGGGGCTGTTAATTCGGTACTAGCATACCGAATTACAGAAGTTTGTAAACCTGTTCGTGTGGATACTGATAGAGGCGTGACTACTGGACTGTTGCGTGAATCTGACACGAGAAAGAAAGAAGAAAAACCAAAAGGAGAAGAAGGCTACTGCTAGACTAGACTTGAAGTTTCCGCTGCGCGTCTAGTGGTAAACTCTATTTAATCCTAGAATTAATTTTATGCATGGATTCTGATTTTCGGGTAGTGAACAACTCTTGAACTGTTTCGAATTGTTGCACTTTAACCTACCCGAAATCCCAACAGTGGTATCAGAGTCATTTGTGTAGAATTAATTCTGGATTTCTGATTGTTAATTAGATTAACGTTTCAATTTAATCGATTGGATTGGTTAAATTATACGAATTAAATATGGCGGTTTTTATGTGGGTTATAGAATTGATACGTCCTATTATGGCTTAATTAGAACGCAGCGGTCATTAGTGAGTACTTAAGTGGAAACGCCCTTATCCTCGCGTATTAGTTCTTTAATTATCTCCTTTCTTCCTTGGGTCAGGTCTAGATTTTCTGGGTGTGTTTACTCTATCTTTTTCGTACCAGGTTTTTTTCCCCCGTCCTTCTGGTCCCCGATATTAGGGGCTTCTCTGTGTATTTATAGGGCCCCCTGTCGGTTTTCTGGTTCCGGGATATTTCTAAGTCCTGGACAGCAGGCCGGGCTTGTTCTTAGTTTGTTTCCTGTTTCAAGCCTTTTGTGAATAAAGTTGGTAGGCCGGATTCCGGATTTGGAATATAGGCCGGATGTATCGTTTTTGGGTTTTTGCTCAAGTGAGCTTCTAGGAAGGGCTTTATGAGGCCTTTATTCATGGCCCTATCAAGAATAAATAAATAATCATATCAATTAGATTGTTCTGACAGAATTGAATCAGTTGGAGTCGAGAAGTCCACTTCTTTTACTTAGCAGTTAAGGCCTTCAAGTTCAAGTTAAAGGGGTCTACCGTCTACATCTACCGTAGTACCAAACCGTTGTAGGTCCCCACTGTCTCTGCTCTCCATGCCTCCATGCCTCCATGCTCACAATTTATTTTTTTATATTTACAGAATTAATAATAAATATTATTCATAACCAAGAAAGATGGTTTAATGATTTTTTATCACATGCACATCAAAAATTTATTACATATTAAAATTTCATATTTTATTTTATTATTTAAGTTTTACAATTAATGTTATTACGAGTTAAGAACACCAAGGCATAAAAAATATAACATCCTCTTCATCTCAACCACTGGATTATATCCGTTAACAAGTACAGTACTAAATATAACATCCTTTACATACTAATTATATAATATTAATATATTAATAATAACCTTAATATAAATATATTTTTGTAAAATATATTTGTTGTCTATATAAGGTAGTCATGTTTTAGTTTGTCTTTTAATTGTGAGAATTGTGTAAATCATATATAGATTTGTATATATGTTGTCTACAAAGAAAATAATGACCTTATATATAGAACATGTTTTGATGTCAAACGGGATTGAATTAACTGATGAGGTAGCGGCCGCGGTTGGGAGGATCGATGAGCAAGGTTGAGAAGGTAAGGATGGGGAGATGCAAGAAGGTTCAGAAATTGCTCGTGGGTGCTCCAATCTAGAGACAATAAGCATGTCGTATTGCACCAGCATCTCTGACGAGTCTCTCAAGTGCTTGTCACAATGCGTGTGAGGTTTTCGTGGCTGCCCCTTGGTATCTTCGGTCGGGATTTCGGCTATCGCTGCTGGGTGCCGCCAGCTCAGGAAACTCGACATAAAGAAGTGTTGTGAAATCAATGATACTGCCATGCTCTCTCTTGCTAACTTCTCCTATATATAACCTTCGCCAGGTAGGCTCATACTCTATACACGTCTTATTTAATTCCTTGTGAATTAATGATGTTATTGAATATAGTAATTCTAGCCTTCTAGCTAAGGAAATAACAAGTATTTGAATTTTGGGTTGCAGTCTTGCAGATTAATCTGTCGTACTGCTCGGTGACAGATCGATGTCGGCGTGCTAGCACTTGCTAGAATCAGCTGCTTACAAGTTATGATAATGTTACATCTTTCCGGGATGTACGTCCCCGAATGGTCTTTCCATGGCGCTTTTGATGTCTGGTAGCCTGATGAAGATCAAACTGCATGCATCTTTTAAGCCATTCATTTCTCCGATTCTGATAGAACGTATGGAGTTGCGCGCGCGGTTGCATGTTTCAGTGGTTGAACAAGCCTTTTCAGGTAGGGTTAGAGTCAAGCCAAGTGTGGCAGCAACAGTCTAACAAAAATTCTAAAATTTATAGCATGAGATGATGATCAAAATTCTAAAATTACCTCTTAGTATGATTATTGAATTTTCATCTAACAAAAATCATAAACTTATATGTAAATTTTTTGTTGCTTAGATCTGATCAGTATTATTTTCTACTTGCAAATAAAAAATTATCATTTTTCAAATTTATTTTCATATGGGCCAATAAATTGAAAAATCAATGTTATATATATAAGATATTCTCTACAATCAAGTTGGCATTTCTATAAGATATTATTTATGTACTCCTCTAGTTTCCTTTTTGGTCATTTATACCCTTGTAATTTTGATATTTCAATCATTTTAATTGTTGCTAATGTTGTTTTTTGCATTTATTACGTAGGTTTGCCTTGAGATCTTTCTCAAAATCTTTAAAAACAAAAAAAACAAAAATAGTGGACTGCCCCACAGTGGGACGGTTTGGTGATTTCTTTTTTCTTTTTCTTTTTTTAGGCAGTGGACCGCTCCACGGAGGGGGGGGGGGCGGTTAGGACATTTTTAAAAATAAAACAAAAACGAGGGCATATTTGATATTTTTCTTTTTTCAGAGGATATTAATAAAAAAATCGGAACTTTTGGTGAGCTTAAATTAATCTTTGAAAATTTATTATATATATGATTTTATAGATATTGATATTTTAGATAAAAAGATATAAACAACTCTTTACTTTATTCATATTTAACATTTTTTCATTAAAAAGGTTCCGATAAATTTTTTATATACTATATTTTCGAGGATTAAACTATCATCTTTTTTTTCGTGTGTTGACTTGTGCCACTGTGTTAAACCCTGTGTTAAACCCGTAGTTCTTGTGTTTACCAAATTAATTAAAGTTTTTCTAACTCGTACAGTCGTACCTTTACTCCTATAACTGATATAGGAAATAAATACAGCGGTGTTGTTCGGCAAGCCTTCTTTGAGCCTTCTTTAAGCAGACTAAAGGAGTCTCTTTTAGCTTCCTTAACTGCTTAATCCTACTGAACAACGGTTCCTTAGCACGGATTAAGATCACCTCATTTAACCTCCTTTTATCCGAATCTTAAGACATCTTTACTCCTTTCTTTTAACTTCCTTAGCTATTATTTACAAATTAAGACAACCAAATATTAATTTTTTAAATTTCTTAAGAATTAATCCCAATACAGATTAATTAAGAAGTTTTGCCGAACAGCCCAGCAACGTACGTAGCTTTTCCACTCAAACTTGCCTCCGGGCTCTGGGGCAAACATATGAGAGACCAATTGACCAATCGCTATTCGCCGTGGACTCCCCCATACTTTGCGTGACCGACGTGTCCGGTGCCTATTTGAAGATAGCGCAGGGGCGGTATTATTTGAACTTTGAGATTCGTGCATAACGTATTTGAACGGTTGATATTTTGCAAAAAGTTCACGCAAAATATGAGTTATCTCTGAGGATGCGAATTGGGTGTTGACGCCTTGCTTTCTCTGAGAAAAGCAGCAGAGTCGGATCCCCTCGCGTGACCTGTTATACGGTAATACGGATAAGCAAATCGTATTAGCCCCTTTCCTCTCTTTCTTCCCTTTCCCTTTCTCTACTGTTCCTCTTTCTGTCTCTTCGCTATTTGTTTATTTTTATCCTTTACCAAATTTGGAGCGATTAGCGATTGATTCGGCTAGCAAGTGGTAAGCTCCTTGTGCCTTTTTCCTTTCTTCGTTTTCTTTTCTTTGCCTAAATTTACAATCGGGGCTTCTCAAATTCGGAGATGATTCGGTAATAGATTGGATCTGGACTGTTTGTTTCTATATATTAGGTAGATTCTGAATCTTCAATTGGGGTTGTGTAATTAGGTTCAAGAAGAGGCTCTGAGTTTAAGAGCGTCAATTGGCACTAATTTGGGAGGTGCAAGAGGTTTTCATGCACCTAAGCAGATCGGTTTCTGCTTGGATCCGACGATTTTTTGCATGCATGGGGTATGTCTACTCCCTCTCTTTTCAAGTTAAAATTTTATCTTTATTTGAGCTATAGTTCCTAGGAGGTCCCCTACCCCCCCTGTCTTAGCCATAGTCATCCCTATTTTGTAAGACAAAAACAAAATATAAGGCTAATAGCAGGTATCTTTCCTCGCCTTGTCATTCGGTATACCTAAACTCTGTTAGTTTTTCAGAACATACATCCAGAACCACTGGAGTGTACAATTATTTTAGCAGGCTAGTGTATCCTGAATTGATTTGAGGTGGTGCATTTCATCTTCTACAGAACTTTGGGTCTATGCATTCCCTTCATCTATTTTTTTTAATTCTCAAACTCTATATCTATGAACTTTTTTTGGTACTCCCGTGTATGATTGCATATATAGTTAAATACTTATATACATAATTACCAACCATGGTACTTTTGGTAGCAACACATTATTAACTCTACTGATAATTCCTAGTGCTTGCAGCTACAAAGTTAGATGGGGTTCAGAAGTAGAGTGGGGTAACATGCCACAACTGAAAAGTTGAGGGGGGTTACATGCAATTAAGTCAAACATGAGGGAGGTAAAGGAACCACACTGAAACTAATAGAATATAATTGTCTGAAATTGTGGGATTTGGAACAGAGCAGAGGTTGTCTAGCATGCTGTTCCAAGTCGAGCCCAATAACAGCAGTTGATGAGCCCTCCAAAGGTCTGAGGATACAGGGTCGAAGCGTTACCGGTGTAAAGAGAGGCAAAGGGAGCCTATCAGAGGATTTGTGGAGCACAAGCACATATGAGATGGACAATAGCGCTCACCAGTCCCAGAGGAGTATTTCTTCCCTCAGCACTGCCATCGATCACACTGCCAGTAGTAGTAATCCAAATTTGACCCCGGGTGAATTTGTAAATCATGGTCTAATCCTTTGGAATCAGACCAGGCAGCAGTGGCTTGCGAACAAAAAGCCGCAGCCTTCTCAGCCCCGCTCGCACCATCCTAAAGAACCGAAGTTAAGGTACTTACTGTTCTTTCTTTGTAAATTATATTCTAGTGTATGTTCTGGAGTATAGTTGGGATAACTAAAATCATGCTTGTCGGTAGAAATGTGAATTATGAATTTTGTCCTGCAGTTACTTTTCCATAGTTTGGTTAGTTTTAGTTCAAGTATAATATCCCAGCTGGGGATGTAAACGGATCATTTATATCCATTTGTATCTGGATTCGTATCCGGATATTGGTAGATACGGATATCGATGGATGCGGATACAAAATTCAATTTAAAAGTAGATATGGATAATTATTTGGATCCGGATTGTTTGGTATTCAGATATTCGTTCAAGATGCCCATATATCATTGCAATTTGGACTTTGGAAGCTAATATAAAATTTTATACCAACCCAATTGATAATCTTTAGGCCCAAATACTCAATTACATCTACTCACATTCCGTACTCGATAGGATTATAATTCATTGTAACATTTGACAAATAAGATGATAATAATTACTGATCAATTTTTTATTAGCTAATTTTTATTATATTTAGCAAGCAATTTTAAATATTACATCACTGATGTTATGAATGTACATATAATATATGTTATTTTTTGTGAAACATTTGATAGTTCCATTCTAATATCCGATTATATCGTATTTGCTTATGTGTTCTTTGTTTACTATTTCGATACATGTCCATGTGTATAATATCTTATCCCAATCTGTGTTAAGAGCCTACCATATGGATAAGGGTTGCCTATTGTCCGTCCGATCTGATCCTTTTAAACCCCTATTCCTGGCTCAATTGTAGGTTTAGCACCAGCCTTCCAATGTTGGTGGTGGGCCAACATTAGGTTTAGCACCAGCATACTACTAATGGGTGTATAATTATGCTGGCAGTAACAAAAATTTTGTGAACAGTATACATTTTTTTTTTCTAATACATTTGATCCTTTGCAGTTGGAGTGCGACGTATGAGAGTTTGCTGGGAACCAACAAGCCGTTTCCACAGCCTATTCCTCTCTCTGTAAGAATTCTTATCAGCAGCATTATATTATCTCCTTATTCCCTTCATTTTACTGAATTTTATCTTCATAATTTGGTTATTTGTGAGTGCAGGAAATGGTAGATTTCCTGGTAGATGTGTGGGAGCAAGAGGGGATGTATGATTAGATGCTCCTGTGGAAAAGAAAAGAAAAGGTAAAAAAAAATGAGAGAGGAGAAAAAATAGAAGGAACTTTGATGAACTATTATGCTATGTGTGAGTAAACTGTTTCAAGGAGTGGATGGAGAACCATTCTAGGAGCTGATGCATATTTTACTGATCCCTAGATTGTCATGCGGCATCCCTCTACAATCAACTGTAACGGTGTTGTGTATTGTTATTTATTAGTCATTTTCTGGTTATTTGAGTGCTTTACTTGACCTAATCGTGGCATCTGGTGGATTAAAATACTATATCTTGAGAGCTGGCACTCCATTTCTTGTGCAAAATTCCTTGTTTTTGGATTTTGCAAATGTCTGTATATGTTATTTACTTGTTTACTAGCATGACATTTGGTAACTCGCAAGAGGCAGGTCATGTTGTGACTATCAGCATCGGAAATGCAGCTTTATAGTTGAGTGAAGATTTTGTGGTGGTTTTCTGTCTAAACTGTTTTCCTCACTGTACTTTCTCAGGAATCTGCTATAAAAAATGAGAAATAAAGATGCTGAGAGTAGTTGAAACTTTGAAACAAGTTCAAATGTTTGTCGACTATTGGAAGTATCAGCTATTTTTTATTGGAGTTGAAATATTGAACAATTAAATATGTTCGCAATAAAATTCATCAAATGTATGTTATAGAAGATGAGCATCGATCAAATCATCGATTCTTTTGGACCTTTGATGAATTAGCTTTGTGCTGGTCTTCTGTCAGAACCCTCTGTTGTGCTCCCTATTAAATCTGCTGTGATGGAACAATTATTTCAACGTTGGCTATGGCTAATTTGATGTAGCTAAAAGATGCTTGCAACAGGATTTTGTGTCATGACTCATGAATTCATCAAAGGAATGTCTTATTGAGAAGATGAACTTCATATTTGTTACTTGCAAGTCTCCTTATTTGAGATTCGCAAACTGTATCAAACTCCTAATTACATCTAATGGTTGTTGCATTATTTTCCTTTTTATTGAAGTCAATATGCTATATCTTTATTGTCAAATACAACTGTACAGAAGGCATGATCCTGTTTCAGATTTCAAATAGCCCTATCGATGTATTCAGTTCCTACCAGAATGCTACTTTTGTTTATCCAATCGAGTACAGTTCACTCATTTATCTGATTTCATTATTCAAGTCCTGTATATAATCACAACAGAACCGCCAGTATAAATTGCCAAAATATCAAACAAACTAGTCTTAATAAACGAAAAGCATCTAATGGCGCCTCCATACATGGTATCCGGTGGATTCAAATAGAACATGTTCAGAATTGGCACTACTTTCCCTTCTAGATGAAAATTTTGCATAGTTAACTGCTTTCAGGCTGTGCAAGTTCCTGTAAATGCTATTTCTGAGTCTGTATTACTGTTATAGTGTTAGCTGATGCAATTTGCCATTTCATATCACCTGTCAACATTGCAAATTTGGACTCTGTATGGTAATATGGTGTGTAATTTCAATTGATACTTCTCTAGTAAGCAGACGATTGTGCCTGATGTTTTCGCAGTTTTGAAATTTACCCTTGTACCTTTAATGGCCAATAATGATTGTGTTTGGCAGTGGTACCAATACCATGCTACTTGCTACCTGATGATGTTACCCGAGTGATGCTGATAAGTTTATGGAATTAAGTATTCTTTCACAACCAGTTAACATTAATAATTCTGCACACAACTGCTTTAAACTCAGCATGGCTCCATTTTGTTGTTCTCAAATGTTGGGGGATTTGTCTCTAATCATTTTAATCATTTTGCTGGTAACCCATTGGACACCTCATTTTTTCAATAACAAAACAAAAAGAATAGTATATCAACTTTATTCCTACTTTGTAATGCTAAATTATTTCTAACAGTACTGGTTCAATTCAGTATTGTACCTTGCACGACATATGTTCCATCTTATTTTAAATGTAATGCAAATTAAATTTCTTTCCTACATATGTAATTTTTTGGGGGGTGGTAGGAAGTTACCTGCAACCAATGACAGGTAAGATGAACACTAGTGAGTATGGTCCCAGATAGAGTAGGAAAAATGGCATGGCGGAGCCGGCTCCGTCACAGAACGACACGGTTACGGAACAGCACAGCACGCGTGTCAGTTACGTGCCGTGACCATTCGCGTGCCGTGTTCATCTTTTGAAACTTTGGCACGGCACATGAAAGATTTAGTCACGGCACAGCAAGTAGTCACGTGTAATTAGGACAATTAGATATTGATTTAATGGTGAATCTTGAATAAACTAACCTAAATTATATTAAATGGTCACGTATGGTCACGGCACGTTTAGGCACAGCGTGACTCACGTGGCGTGATCATTCGCGTGCCGTGACCACTCCTTAACATTTTGGTTACGGCACAACACGTGAAAAATTAACTTGGTCACGGCATGGCACGGTTTTTTCCACTCTAGTCCCAGATCAGTACTTGTGGGGGGGTGGATATGGTCCCAAATTGTTTTAGTCTAATTAGTTACATAGCATTTGGGAATTGCAAAAGGTAGGTTGGCTTGGCCCAACCGCCCAAGTTTGGACCTAAAACCCAACACTTGTAAATCTGCTATACGTATATAGCACATAAGAAATAATTGAAGATAAAGCAAACTATCACGCAAACCCCCAAATGGCTTTCGACATTTAACAAACAAGACCAAATTCAAATGGAGCTAACAGATTGGTCGTTTTTATAATTAGTAGTTAGTTTAATTATTTGACCAGCTGTAGCGAGTTTTGCTCATATCGCAACAACAAATTTCAAATGAGTATGACTACTATGATATGTGTTATATCACAGTTTATATAACACCAATTTCAAAACTTATCGAACTAACTTTAAATGACAAATTCAAACTATTCAACCGATCTACTTCATTAGTTGTGTATTTACGTGCAAAATTTATAATTTTTTGAATTTAATTAGTATTAAGTCAAGCAGTCAAATATAGAAGTTTTAAAATTAATTTTAATGCATTCATTTTTCAACATTTTGACGGCTTGACTTGGTACTAAACTAACTCGAAAAAATATAAATTTTGCATGTAAACACATCACTAAAAAAAAATTCGGTTTGAACAGTTTGGATTCTTCATTTGAAGTCTATCCAATAAATTTTAGAGTTGGTGTTAAACTTGCAATGCACGGTCCCTTTAAACTTCATGTGTTAAATTGCTAATATAGAGTAGAACTGGGTGTTTTCTAAGCTCACCAATTCTCTTTATGAACTTAACTCTAAAATTTATTGGATTGACTTTAAGTGACAAATTTGAACCATTGAAACCCATAGTGATGCATCTATATGTAAAAATTTTATACTTTTGAATTAATTTAGTATAAAGTAAAACGGTAAAAATTAGAAGGTTTATAAATTAATTTTAATGCATTCATTTTTTGAACGTTTTTTTACCACTTGACTATATACAAAATTAATTCAAAAATTTAAAGATTTTGCATGTAGATGCATCACTCTTAAGGTAGACGGGTTTCAACAGTTCAGATTCGTCATTTGAAATCAATCTAATAAATTTTAGAATTAAGTCCACAAAGAAAGTTGGTGAACTTAGGAACACCCTAGTTCTAATCTACTAATATATAACAAAAGATTGGATTTAAATGCAAATGGTAAGGTAACGTAGGTGATGTGTATTCATATAGGCGTGGGAAATACTTTAGGTGAGTGCCAATTAGTTTAAAAATAATTATATTTAGGGGCGGATCTACACTATGTCCAGCGGACGCTAAGCCACCCCATGATTTTGAAATTTTTAATCACATATGTTGGAATTTAATTGATTTTTTATTTTTTAAAAGTTTTTATATAATTTAGTCCCCTCATAAAATATTATATGTGTATTCGTAGTCTAGTGGTTAAGACTCTAATTTGTTCTTGGGAGGTTTTGGATTCAAGTCTCACTAACCACAAATTAATATTTATGCATTTTAAATTTCAGCCCCCTCTAACTAAATTTTCTAATTCCGTTCCTGATTATATTAAAAGCATTTCGAATTGGATATTAACTTGAAACTCCTTTTTTTGTGTGTGAAAACAAAATGGAATTGTTTGCTCCTTGTGAAATACTCGCTTTGATTGAAAGGCAAGATTCACTTGGAAAGATAATGAAAAGAGTCCGTTTTATTTATCTCTAAATTATTGTGTTTGGTAATCAAGTCATGGAACTTTTTTTGGTTCCATAAATCCCAAAAATATCGTTTTAGTTTAATTGACTTTTTTTTTTGTTCAATTAAGCCTTTTAAATATTGTCTTTTGAGTTAATTAAATCCTTACATTAATCTGTGTGTTGATTTTCTATCAATTGTTATTGTTATAGAATCTTATTAACACAAATTGGACCGTAACTAATCATCTAAATTTTTAATTGAATAAATTGGTACTTCTTTCTCCTCCAACCTTCGTGCAATCTGAACTGTTCTTTAACTCTGACATGAGTTTTAAAGTAGACCCCACTATATTTACAATACACGCCAAAAAAAATTTAACCTAAGTAGAACTAAATCCAAACCATTATTTTTTAATTGTACCCCCTAGAAGCTAAGAACAAGTATCCTCTGGAGTATCCCACAGAGGAGCTCACTACTTTACAGTCTAAATTAACTAGAAAACAGTGCCTATTCGAGATTCAGAAAGGAGCAGTATTATTTGTGTTTTGAGATTCGAAAAGGGGCCGGATTCACTAATTAGAGAATCATTCTAAGAAATTTCCTTGTGCAGTACCCTACTGAATACAAATTCTAGTAGCTAAGGGAAACCCTCCCAGTCCGAATCCCCTAAAGTAACTCAGTCTTTTATTTCAGATTTAGATCGTCTGATTCGAATCTGAATCAATCCGGTCCAAAGTGGAGTGTACGGAGCCCTTTAATCTAATGATCCAATTCGAATCTAATGGTTCGAATCTAAACTCAAAAATTAGATTACTTTAGGAAATCCGAACTCCACCCCTTCCCTCCTATGTTGGAGAAAATCCATTTGAGTGAGGTAGTTAAAACCCAACAAATGTTGATTTGATGATATGTTAGTACAATTAATACTCAAATTAGCATGCAATTAATAGAGGACTACATTTAACTAAATACAGTTTTAAAGAGACTTTTTTTTTATTTCAGTTAAGAGATGAATGAACTAAAAAGTTCAAAGACTCAATTGAATCAAACACAGTAGTTTAAGAATTTAATTGAACAAAAAAAATTCAAAATCTCAATTAAACTAAATTAATGACAATAATCCATAAACCGAAAAAGAGATTCTCCTTAAGAGCATGCTTCAGACGGAGAGACGCGGAAGAAAGGAAAGGGAGAATCACTGTGCGAGGGAGACGCTCACCCCAGACCGGCCCTGCTTGACGGTTTCCCCTGCTCCAGGAGAGAAGAACCGGAGAGAAAGCGGAGGTGAATGAGCACTATTCGGAGGGAAAAAAAAGCTTCACGTGGTGTTGATTTTTGACGAGTTTTGTCACCTCCAATTTGGGGTGTAAAATCACTGTTCGGAGGTTGCCTCACTTCCCCCCTCTCTCTCCCCTTTCTTCCCTTTAATGAGCAGTTTACCCCTCCATTTTGGAGCACAGCCGAAAGATTAATAATGGATGACTAATGTTGTTCCAAATTATGATTCTTTGTTGTCTCTAGTCAAGACTCAAGGCACAAGTCAACAATATTCATTATTTGAGTAATGCATTTTATCATCTAGTGGATCAATTAGGGGTAGGGGTGTTCAAACGGTCGGTTCGGTTGAAACCGAATTAAAATAGGCAAATTGAAGTTTTGTTCGATTTTTAAAAATAGAACCGAACCAACCGAACTAAACTTTCCAACCGAATTACAACCGAACCGAAATTTGATAAACTCATACGAGAAATTCTAAAAAGAAATTTGAACTCGCTCCCAACCACATAGGAATTAACATGATTGAATAACACATGTTAAGATCATAGGCAACTAATTAATTCAAAATCATTTCGGCTCATATAAATCACAATATCAGCTCATAGTTCAAGGAGGCACAATTAACAAACCGACAACAATCAAATAGCATGCCCAACTTTCAATTCAACACCACAACAACATCATCAAAGAAAAAAAACACCACAACAGCGAGTGAAGAAATCAAGCTTGCCCAAGTGTGAGTGCAAACTAATAGAAGGAAATCAAAGCAGAAATTTCACACCACACAATAGAAAGGTAACTGATAGGAGGAAATCAAGGGGTACGCAGCGTGAGTGAAAACTAACAGCAAGAGGAGAGAGGGAAAAGAGGTAAAAAGGGTTTCAAACTTGCTCAAATGTAAGAGAGAGAGAAGAGAAGAACTACCGACAGACAACACTGACGGACAACAGTTGAAGCCGGACAACGTGCGAGAGGGGAGCGTAGGGCTGTAGAGGGAGGGTGATGTGATGGTCGATGGAACGGGCTAGGTCTAGAGAAGGCGTGCGATGCAGTGGATGAGGAAAAAGGAAAGAAACGAAGGGTTAGTTGGTTTTGACTTTTGATGGAAAAAAGACTTGAGCCGCTGAACCACTTTCAAAATTAATCACTATAAACCAATCAGTTTGGTTTCGTCGGTTTTGAAAAATCTAAACTGAACCGATTCATTCAAACCGAACTTATTCAAAAATTCAACCGAACCGACCCATTTAAACTAAATTTTTCTGGCTCGGTTAAAAACCAAATAAAGGGAACCATTTGAACACTCCTAATTAGAGGTGCAAACGAATCGGATACGGATCGGATAGTGGTAAAACCATATCCGTATCCGCTTTTATTTTTCAGATATGGATACGGATAAACTATATGGTATATATTTACTATTCGGATACGGATAATTAAAATTCAAAACCATATCCGTATCCGTATCCGCACGGATATTCAGATATTAGATATCCGTATCAAATTTTCGGATACGGATCCAGATACGGTCGGATATATCTGATCTGTTTACAGCCCTAGAATCAATGCTCTAAGCGCTCATCTATCAATCAACCCACAACCGCACGTTATTCATGTTTTTTTGTTAAACACTGACTCATGTATCAATTCCGTATAATTTTATTTTATTATATATTAATTATATATAAATATAATTATACAAAATTTGAAACTTCTGAAAATTTGCAGGACAAGATGGAATTTTCTAAGTTGCTCGAATGATTCTAACTTTACGCGATCTTTTTGCAAAATTTGAAAAGAAAATCAGAAGTAAATGTCGTGTTAGATTCGCAGTAGAGCCGAGATAGGAACGTGCAGAATATTTTAATAGATACATTGTATAAATTTTATGAAATATAAATATAAATAAATGTCGTCATTGCATGTGTAATGGACCTCTACGGCTCTACTGTTATGTAAAAGGTACCACCACTACATTGGATATTTTGATTATCCGTGACAGATACTTTGTAATACATTATATTGCCGAGCTTGACTCATTGACCATTGGGGACTTGGGGCATTACAACAGGATTTCTCACAGAAAATCTGTAACAGAGGATCAAGATGCTCCAGTTGGTTATGACCCTTTCTTTCGTGAAGAGCCAAGGGGCACTCTGTTTATTTTAATTTATTGACAGCGCCAAGTTAGAGGCAGTGAGTGTGCACAATTCAAGTTACGTGTCGTCCATGAGTCCATTTGTGTGCCACCGAGCACCTTTCTTAATTTTCTTTCATTATTTCGAGAAAGAACATTTATTTCAATCCGTAAATTATATTTATTTTTCAAGAAAATTGAGGGCTGTCTAAACAACCGTTTTGTATGAATGCTTACACATGTCGTGAAGTCACAACACTGAGAGGCGCATAATCTGGTAAATTTGGCACGGTCTCGTCCCATACATAACTGGCATTGGCTCTTAGTACTTATTATTATTATTTTTTTCTATTGAACATCGGCTCTTCATACTCTCTTTTAGGTGTCTGGTGATGGGATAATGTTTTTCTAGTAGTTTCTTTCAATCGTCAGGACCGACTCAGAGTATTCCGAGAGCTGCCTCCTAGATTTTGAGTTTTAATGGAGATTTATCGGTTCTTACTGACCTTGTTCCTCTTGAAAAAAAAATTGCCTCCTTCTGGACATTTGATTTGTAATTCGGGTTAAATTTAGGATTAAAGTTGAAATAAATTTGTTGAATTTTGATTGGTTATTAGAATTAAGCTAGAGCATCAGAAATTACAAGTTAAAACATTGAAAAGTATAAGTAAAGTATTGTTTATTATTGAGTACTCAATTAGTTAATAGATTTAAACCCGATTAGATATTTAAATCCAATTCGATATTTTTTTTGGCCCACTGATGAAAATCCTGAATCCGCCCCTGTCAATCGTTATAGTGTTCTCTTTTTTATCATGTATTTTTTACTGACCAATGTAACTTGATCCTTTAATCAATATAATGTCTACGGACTTTTTCTGCAAAAAAAAAAAATTAAGTCCGGCCAAATTATTTTTCTACGTACTAAATATACAAACTGTTATTAACAATAAGATGTAAAGGTTAAATTTATATTTTATAATTAAACAATATAAACATGAGGTGTCAGTCTAGGGGTGAAAACGGAGCGGATACATAACGGACAGTGGTAAAATCATATCCATATTTCCTTTTCTTTTTTCAAATACGGATACGGAGTGAATATCAGATGGATACGGATCGGATATTTATTAAAAAATACTAAAGTTCATAATATTTATATAATTATAATGGTGAATAACATAATTTTTCATAATATATATTAAATATATGTTATATATTTACTATTCGGATACGGATAATGAAAACGTAAAAACCATATCAGTATTCATATCCACACATATATTCGGATATTGGATATCCACATCTAATTTATTAGTTATCATAACTCCGCATAATTTCGTGATACCTTACAAACAAAATTAGATATATTAATTACTTTATAATATATATTTTTGAAGAGAGATCTTAAAAAGAAAACATGCGTGATCTAAAGATCTTTTATATATTTTAATCAAATGAAGAAATGAGATTTATCTCGTCCATTTCTGAAAGAAAAAAATAGAGGCCATTGAAATCGGTATTTGATATATTGGAAAGAACGTTTTCTCGTGCTTTCAAACATGCAGAATGGATTTTTTTTTTTAAATAGAATTACTCTAAATTTATTTGAACCAAACAAATCTTCGCTGTTTTGATTTTCGGTAAATAGCCTCCACCGATCTCTAGGACCGGTGGAGCAAAAAAAACACAAATCACACCGGTCCTAGGGACCGGTGGAGTCTGAAATCCGAGATCATCAACAATAACTCTGAAATTTCTGAAATTCAGAATCTAGCCATTGAATTGTTTTGAGATGCGTGCACAAAAAAGTTGGACGACTGGATCTCGGATTTTAGGAATTTCAAGATTACTGTTTATGGATCTCGGATTTCAGCTGATCTGAATCCGAATGCAAAAGAAAAATTTTTTATGAAAAAACACACTTTTCAATAAATATTTTGCGGTAAATTTGACATGTTGTAATTTACTTTATTATTCATTCGGATTTCAATTGTATTTATTTTATCTGATCTTAAACATAAATTTAAATTTCAATGGAGGTACTTATCTCCATTTTATTCTCTCAAAAAAAATTATCTTCATTTTAACTATAAATGACATAAACTTATAAACAAATATTTCAATCTCGTATTGCCCAAATCAAATTAATTATCGCATTAAAACTATAATTTTGTCCAAGGTTCTAAATAGCGCGCTATTGCGGCGCTATAGCGTTTTCAGACCATAAAGCTATGGCGCTATAGCGCGGCGTTATTTGGACATAGCGCTGTTTTTTCAGCGGTTCCGCTATGACGCGATAAACGCTATTTAAACTAAAAAATTTGTCAGATCCCGTGAGATTTATAAATTTATAAATTTTTCTTCAATATGATTACTTCTCTTTAGCAGTCCAATGTTTAATTTTTAATGGAATAATTATATATCATTTCATTGTGCAAATTATGCATGATAATCTCAATATTAATATAATTTATTATGCACCTTTGCATATTGACTCCTATGAAATTTATTAATCACAAAAAAAAATCATAATATGACGTAATTCTTAGTGTAGACGTGTGTGTATACAATTTAAAATTTTAGATCAAGTTAAATCAATTTTTAAATTGTCTTGTTTCGCGAGCAAATTTAATTTTAAGCAGATGTTAAAATCATGCAAATAATTTTTTACTTTTATCACATTTAGCACATAATTATACGAATTTAGAAGTTAATCGTTCAACTTTTTTTTTTTCCTTACAACATGCGTATAATTTTTATTTAATGGTAAATTAATTCAAATAATAATTAAAGTTAAACAGTTGAGATTGGAAATTAAAAATAAATGATAAAATTGACTAACCTCTAAGAAATATGTCCTTTATTTTGTAAAATTCTTTAGACTGCTTCATAAATGTTTTATTTAATTAAGAACAACACATCAGGCGTTTAAAGCTTTGAATGAAAAAATGTGAACGAGAGGAGATGATGGACGTATATCCAGCGGGATCTTATCATCTAAAAGATACAAGCCTAACGCAATCCGACTGTGTCTGAAACTCTGAATCCAGAACAAAAAATGAAATGCCCTATCAACTCCCTAAATCCTTTCGACGCGACTTGCGCCGAATGAGAAGAGAGACGTCTTGATCTGAACATTATCCATGTAAAGTTTGAAGTTGGTTCATCCGAACATAAAATGAACTGATCTGAAACAAATTTCAAACGGATCTTAGCGCGTCCAGAGATGGGATAAATCACCAAATTAAACTGGGATGGAAATATGGGATGAATAGGCCACTTGGCTCGTTTCAGTTACAGAATTGAATGATCTGTTATATTTTGGAGTGAGGGTGGTCCAATGGAGTTCGGATCCAGTGAAGTAACCCAATATTTGGGTTTTGAATTGGAACCGTTCAATTTGAATCGCAAAAATTCATCTGCGAAGTGAGCGCACACATTCCGATAATGAATTCGAATTCCGAGACAATCTCGAGCGACGAATTTAAATAGGACGGTCTCAATCCAAAACCCAAAGATTGAGTTACTTTAGGGGATCCGGACCCAGTCCAATGGGGATGAGTATTTGTGTGGTATGACAGGGATAGAATAATTATTAGCTGAGTCAAAATTATTTTGGTACCCATTTAAATTATAGAGAGTTTGCTTTGACATTTGTGTCAGGTTAAAGTGGACAATGCAAATCTTATTCCTATGGTAGGGTATCATACTGAATTTGAACTTGATTTGATAAGCATCACATCAAATTCGATTTTGGATGGAATGAGTATATTCCGTTAGTATTTTGAATGGAATAAAAATATTCTGGTCAGATTTTGGATGGAAAAGTATATAGTGACTTGATTAGAACAAATGATAAAGTTGAGTAACTAAAAATAAACAAATCAAACTTGAGTGATCAATTCGTGACAAATGACAAAGTTTAGTGACATCCAGCAAAAGTCACCCTATTATTTTTTAGATATTATTTCACTATCACATAGAATGATAAACTACATAGCAGAATTAGAGCAAGAGTGTTATGTTATTACGTTTTAAATAACTGTTTACTATTAAATCTGGTATCATATGTGCATCAAGATTGTTATTGTTCTTAGTCAATAATCAATTAGATTTTTTAATTTAAATTTTAAAAAATATTGCCGGGAATTTTTTTTAGATTATTTTTTTACAGTGGCATTAATTGTCAATTTTCTTTTTTCCCCTAAATTTTAACTTTTGCAGTGAACGAATTATCAATTTTGTAGCAGAGAAAAATAATTTGAGAGAAAACCAATAAGTGCAAACTTCTATTTTGTTAGTTTTAAATTATTTACATGATATTAAAAACTAACTATCAATTATCTAAGATAATTTTCTTGCAGTTTTCTTGAATCAGAATTAAATCACATGTGTATCCGCTGTCCTCAAAATAAAGTTTCTTAAACAGCCTGGTATGATCAAGTGTGATTTGTATGATCCAATTTAAAATCAAACGGTCCAGATGAACCCTAACTATTCAATGTAACCAATCAATATCAGAGTGGACTCAGACCCTACGAACCACACAAGTGGCCTAGTGTATTATGGTTTTCAGACAACTTGCAAGAAAAAGCGTACAAAACCAGAGAAAGCGATGTCAAAAGTACCCAAAAGTGACAAAATAATAATAATAAAATACCCCAACATGCACACGATGCATGCACCGCAATATTTTATGGCTCCGTTTTACCAATTTGACCCGGTAAAATTATCTCCTAATCTCCTATGTATACTATATTCTATTAGCAATTTGAAGCTGTACTAAGTACTAACGCGGGGGGGGGGGGGGGGGGGGGGGGAGGTGGGGGCCAACAAGATGCATGCATGTCTCCTATGTTCTTTCCCCCTTCAAACTAAGCAAACATTTCTTAATTCCAAGTGGATTCTGATTTCTGAATCAACGCAATTCGTTCAGCGTACATACAAGTGGACCGGAAACGTGTACCTACAGTCTACAGAGGTAGGCCCATAGGATTGCACAAGTGGAAGCGCTCCCTTAATATTTTTATTAAGCGTGAAATTGAAAGAGGGGGCAGATTGGCCCCACATTTTTATTAGTATCCAAAATTAATGACAAATTAATAAATATACTCATGTTACCTGAGTTTTTTTTTAAATGTTCAAACCGGCCATTTAATGGCCGGTCCTCTTTTTTTTTTAAATGTCCAAATCGGTTATTTAGCTGGGTTCTCAATTTTTTTTTTATTGTTTCAGACCCTATAAATATCAATATTTTTCTCTCCTCCCTCTCACAACTCACTCAACTCATAGAAGAGGAAGAGAGGAAGAGGAAGAGGAAGAGAGAAAGAGAAGGCGATTTTTGAGACGATTCGAGGCGATTTTCAGGTATTTTTTTATTTAGTTTAAATTTATTTAAATTTATTTAAAATTTTATTTTATTTAAATATTTTTCAGTAACCTATACATTTTTATTAGTAACCTGATAATTATTTACCATTTACCAAAATGTAGTTTATTGTCCATAGCCATGAATTCATTACACTGTAGTGGGAAGTTTCTTACTAATACATATGGGGTTTATTACTCCAAAGAGCCAGTTAATTCATTCGTTGTTTCTGATGATATCTCACTTTGGTACTTGAAAATCATGATTTACGAATGCACCGGTTATAACCCAGAAAGGTGGAACTTAGAATTAACAACCCGAGTGAACGATGGAACACCCCCAACCTATACCATAGTGAAAGTACTAAGTGATGCTGCATGGAGAGGCCTGTACGAGCGGTTAAAAGTCACTAGAAATTTTATCATAGAAATCAACATAAAGAGAGTTCCGATAGAGTCATGGGTTGAAAGTTCTGGCCAAAATTCAGTTGCGCCAAATTATACAACACAACCAGAACCATACACTCTCATGGTTCCTTTATTCGTACCTGATCCAGAAATATACAGTCACTTCACTCCACCATCACCCCAATCACGACCCCATACAAGATCCCCACTTAAACCGTGCATGTGGCGCATTTACCATTACCGACACCATTAGACGACGAAACATTGTCGAATTTTGAAAATATTAACGAAATTTCAGAGGAAGATATGCAAACTTGGGATGAATTTGAAGGAGCAATTTAGGACTCTGATCACCTGGAGGGTTGTGATGAATATGGTCCAGTGCCCATTCGAAGAGAATATGGGAATATGCCGCTTAGTGGCCGGATGACACGTGCCTGTTCGCAAATTTCAATAATATATCTTCTTTTCAAGAAGCATATGTTGCTTACTATGGAAGACGGATTGAGTACAAAGGTGAGCTGGCGCCAGAATAATTTTTTCAAAGCAAAGAAGAGCTGATTAAGAAGATTAGAGAGTACTATATAGATAAGAATCATGATATTAGAATGAAGAAAAGTGACAAGGATGAGATTCAGGTGGTGTGCAAGACTCCGGGTTGTAATTACGACCTTAGGGGAAAAGCAACGGGTTTTGGAGATGCATGGGTTATAACGAGGCAAGACAAGCCTCATACATGTAGGTCTGAGTATACAAGGACCGAACATAAATGTCTCACGGCATCAATCATTACCGATGTCATTGAGACCAGCATTAAGGATGACCCATGTATGAGCATACAAGGGGTGACAAACTGTGTGAGGGTTAGATATGACAATGTAACCCGAAATACAACCGACTGTGAAAAGGTCGTGAGCTTGCAATAGCCCGACAATTTGAGAGTTGGGAGGGTTCATACAGCTTGTTAAAACCACTGTTTATGGGACTCTGCGATAAGAATCCCGGCTCTAGGTACCAATTTCTGACTTGTCCGATACGAGATAAACACGGAATGCTTATTGAAGATGTTGTTCAATTCAGGGCCATAGCCTGGGTTTTTGGTTCATGCATTACAACGTTCTAGTTTTTGAGACCAGTGATCAGCATAGATGCATGCTTCTTGTCTGGGCGGTATGAGGTGAGGCCTTTGATAGCTTACGGCAATGATACCGAGAACTAATTGCTGCCTATTGCATTTGCAATTGTGCAGAAGAAGGATAGTGAGAATTGAAGTTTTTTCTTGCAGTAGTTGAGGAATGAAGTGCTTGGAGCTGATAAATTCGTATGTGTTAGCCTTACCAGTATAAGTATACGGAATAAACTCATCGTCCGATATTGGAGGCTCTAGATCAACCTTTTTTTTTCAAATTAGAGCCGTAGTGGTATTCCATAAAGTCATCGTCTGAAATTTCATACCGAATAGGTCGTTTAAGAAGTTCCTCCGTCTTACATACTTGACAGTTTTTTTATCACGGCATACTTGACAGTTGTTTTTTTCTCTCATTTTTACCTCGATTACTAATTGACCCTCATCTCGCTAGGCCACGATAGGACGATATACCTCGGTTGCTATTTTTCATCCTTTTGACCCTAGGGAAATTGCCTCAGAAATCGCCTTGTCTTTCTCTCTTTCTTTTCTGTGAGTTAAGTGAGTTGTGAGAGGGAGGAGAGAGAAAGATGAGTATTTATACGGTCTAAAACAGAAAAAAAAAATATGAGAACCGGTCATTTAATGGCCGGTGAAGAAAAAAAGAGAATTGGTCATTTAATGGCCGATTTTGACATTTAAAAAAAAATTCAACTAATGTGGATATATTTATTAATTTGTAATTAACTTTGGATATTAATAAAAATGTCGGCAGATTGGCAGGAGTGCACAACCATGCAGTGGGCGGGTGGTAGCGTACTCGGGTACAGTGAACCGTTTCTGTTATACAGCTCAGCGGAGACGCAAGTGAGTCCAGTGGGCGGTTGGTTAACCTGACCCGTTTCCAGAGAAACACTGTATATGCATATTTTGTATTATTTTGGTATCTAAACAAATATTATATTAACGCTGGTAGACAAAGGAAATTGAATCGGTTAACCAGCCATGAATGATGAATCCACCGTAAAAATGGTTGCTTTTTTTTTAATCAGAGGGTTAGGGTCAAGCCACCCAACACTCTTTTCAAATCTTTGTTACTACAACAAAGGATTACCTCCATCCAGATTTCAAACTCATGACCTAGAGGTGCAAGCGGATCGGATACGGATCAGACATGATAACTATATTCGTATCCACTTTTAATATACGGATACAGATACGTATGGATATCGATCGGATATCGGATATACATAAATATTTTCATAGTATGTATATTCATAGATATATACATAAGAGTAGAACTAGGGTGTGATGTGCTCACCAAACTCTTTGGTGAGCACAACTCTACATAAACTATTGGATTCATTTCAAACGAGATTAATCCAACTGTTGAAACCGATGTACTTTACGAGTGATGCACGTACATACAAAATTTTAAATTTTTTGAATTCATTTAGTCTCAAGTCAAGTGGTCAAAATTGATGAAAAATGAATGATCCAAAATGAAGTTGTTTTAATGCATTCAAAAAATTCTCAATTTTGACCACTTGACTTGAGACTAAATGAATTCAAAAAATTCAAAATTTTGCATGTACGCCCATCACTCATAAAGTACATTGGTTTCAACGGTTGGATTAATCTCGTTTGAAGTGAATCCGATAGTTTATATAGAGTTGTGCTCACCAAAGAGTTTGGTGAGCACATCACACCCTAGTTCTACTCTATACATAAATATTTTCATAATATATAGTAAACTGTATGGTATATATCTACTATTCGGATACGGATAATTAAAATTCATAATCAAATCCGTATCCGTATCCACACGGATATTCGGATATCGGATATCCATATTTAATTTTCGAATACAGATGCGGATACGGTCGAATAATATCCGACCCATTTGCACCCCTATCACGACCTCTCATATAAGAGACATATGTTTTTGCCACTAGATCAAAGGCTGATTCTTAAAATAGTTGCTTTTGTTGGGTTCTATGGTATTTAAGGCAGCTGAATTTCAAATTTTTGACAAAAAAAAGTACCAAAAGAGATCATCATGTGTGACTGAAATCAAACCAAATTTAAATTTCCAAATCAATAAACATAATATCTTTTGTTTATTGTCACCAAACAAGAAAAAAAGATCCTTGAGATGTAGGGTTGTAGCCTCCACCTCATTTTTTACCACGATTTAATTCGAACTAGATTCTGTCTCAGACGGCAAAGTTATAGATCTTTCTTTTAACTTTCCATCAATATATAGTACGTCCGAAACAGACATCGTATGAGGGCGCTATGGTCCAAATACGAAACATGCGCAGCAGTTTACAGAACATGGTAGTCCAAAATAACCACCACGTTTTTTACCATGATCTTTTTCTAATTTGGCTTTCCTCCGGAGAGGCAAAGTTCTAGATATTTATTTGATCTTTCCAGAAATATATATAATGCCAAAAACGGATGTCTATTGGGAGAGATATGGTCAAAATAAGAAATGTTGCGCATCAGTCTTCAAAAAACATGGTAAACTATTTTGGGCAAACTTTTAATTTTGAAAACAATTCTTAAATAAACACGGACCATAATTAACAACTCCCATTGGACTTTGTTTATTGGACCAAGTTATATTTTTTCTTATTTAAATTAACACAATCAATCTAATTAATTGTAATATCATATATAATTAAATAATTATATTTCTCATGTTTTGGTGGAGAAACTAATTTATTTGTCATACCATACATGTCAAATAAATTAAGGAGCATTTCTAATTAATTTCTTATTGGTGTGACCCTGTGAGATCTATGTCACATGGAAATGGAATATGAAACTCCTTTCGATTCCATAAACTACAAGCGGCACCTAGTAATATGCATTGTAGTTACCCAAATGACACAGATGATAAGTACCATACCGTATCACGAATTCTAAGCAACAATTGCCTCGTGTCAATTTCATGTCTCATGATATCATGAATAGATCTAAGGTATGAACGTGTTATCCTTGCAAATCTACTCGTTTCTTGATTCTGAAATAATTCAGTAATTATGATTAACTCCTTAATCATATGTGCATATACTTGTATTATTTCATCAAGGGGCCCAGTGATATCATCACTCATTTAAATGAGGGACATTGATATTCTTGATAATTACTATCTCTTCACATGAGAGACACATACTGAGATAGAATCTGTATGACTGCCAGTTACGGACAACGTTGGATAATATCCACGAATATGTATTCTTATGTGAGAGAAACAATCATCTCATACATTAATACCACAAACACAATTCATATTAAATATTTTATTTTGGTCACGTCCAATTCCCTGATTAGATTAACAACCCCCTGTCATATGATCTACAGAACATTATCATCATCTAATCAAAATGCTAACTTATACCAGTAATTAATGTTCCTTGTTAATTACCAAGATTAGGGACACTTTAGAGTATTTATTAATTCATTTATGGAGTTTCACAATTTCAAGTCCTCAACTTGAATGATTTATAAGTAATAAAATACTCAAGGAACAAAATGATAAACAAATCATTCAATTACATAAACGAAACTTAGAAAACAATCATTCTATAATTGACTTCTAGATCACAAGCTTTGTTATGAAGCTAAATAATTTCTTCAATTTGTCCATTGATGACGCACGAAACGTACTTTGTGTGCAACATGAATTGTGTGAAAATTTAAAATTTATACATAATTTATATTTGAAAAATAAAATTAACGCTTGCAAATAAAATGACGTACGTTCATTGATAAAGAGCATGGACAAAATTATCTTTAGCAATTAAAATGAATTTTGTTTTGTTCCTTTTCATTTCTAGATTACTGACAAAATATATAATATTTTTTCACCGCTAATAAATCAAGTTGAAATTCCAAATAATGTTATTGCCTTTTGCGTTTATAAACATTGTACAATTATAACGGTTTAGATGATTTTGACGTGTCTTGCGATGTTTAATAAAATGAACAAGAGAAATCATGATTATTTATGAACATAATTTGTTCATAATTACTATCCAGTGATTTAAAATTGTCATTCTCATTCGCTATATGAATTTTACGAGCAGTAAATGGTATATAAAGTTAGTAAAAATTAGGGACATTAAATTCTTTTTATATTTAATTTTCGTTATTGTGTCTGAGATACAGTCAATAACGTAAGTAAAAAATAGAGACAGAAAAATATTATTTAGTAACTTTTTTTTTCTATTTAAGATGCAATAAATAAGGATACACATATTTATGATATAGATATGCATAGTTATTCTTTTTTCTTATTCTATTCTTTTAAGATACAGTGAATAAATATATGCATATTTATGATGAGGAGGGTTCAAATGCTTTCATTTTTCGTCTCCATCATGTCTCTATTTTTAAGAACTTTAATAACTCAATATTTAAAACTTAAAAGTCAAAATAAAATCGTTGAATATGATCTACATCAGTTTATCTATGCACGTGTAAAAAATTGTGACATTTTAACTTTGTTTTGGTTGTCATTAAGAGCTTGTAAAACGGTACTAATGTGGATAATTTCTAGATATTGATTTTTTAAATAATTGATTCACATAAAAACAAAATTGAAATGTGATATTTTTTTTATGAGCACATAAAGAAAATAACATAGATTACATCTAACGGTTTTATTTTGACATTTATGATTTAAATTTTGATTTATTAATGTTTTTAAAAATGGAGGCATTTGAACCCTCCTCATTTATATGATATATAACGTACATAAAAATTGAAAACATTGAATTCTTTCTTGTTAACCTTTTCTTATTCTATTGAAGTTACAGTGATTAAAGATATGCATATTTATGATAATAATGTAAGTAAAAATTGGGGACATTGAATTTTTTCTGGTTAGCTTTTTCTTATTCTATCTAAAGATACAGTGAATAAAGATACTCATATTTATGGTATATCAACGCAAGTAAAAATTGGAAACATTCAATTCTTTCTTGTTAATGTTTTCTTATTTTATCTAAGATACGGTGAATAAAAATTGGAAACATTGAATTATTTCTTGTTAACTTTTTCTTATTCTATCTGAGATACAACAAACAAGATATGCATATTTGTGATATATAAATATTGGAACATTGATTATTTTTTGTTAACTTTTCTTGTTTTCATATAGAACAATTTCTTATTTCCATATAAGATACAGTGAATAAAAAAATATAAACTTAAAATATAATCAATAAATCTTCTGGTAAAATCAATGTATCAGTTGAATTATTCATTGTAACTATCAAAATATGGGTTTCAATTTTTAGAAAACTATGTAACATGACTATAAATAAAATTTAGGAAAGAGTTTAAGAAGATAATTATATATTTTTTCAATATCACCAAACTAATACAAAAAAAAATCTCCATTTTTTCAAAGGTTTTTTTTTTCTCCTGTCCTTTAATTCAATTAAGAGACCTGAGCATACTTGGTTAGCTTTTAAGCAAGTTTGAAGTTATTTTGTTGTTTAATTTTTAAAAAGTACACAACACAAACAGCTTAACATAATTGCTTAAAATATGATTTTTTATGTGAGTTACATGTCCACAATTAAAATTTATTAATAAAAAATAATTTAAGAACTTCAACCTTCATGTAATATAAAAAAAAATTCAAATTCAATTGTGCAGCAATTAAAATTGCAAATGCACTAATACGGAACGGAACCATCTGTCACAGTAAAACGGAGAAAAATGACAATATCAGGTAAACAGTGGATGGTGGGACAGGTATCCATCTTATTTTATTGCAAGTGCTGCTGGGATGGGACCGCCCACGGACAAGTCAAATGAAAGAAAGCGCAGAGGGGCCGAACCCAACCCATCTGGCCTGAGAGGGGGTAAGCATCCGTGGCACGGAGGTGCCAAATACATTGAACCTTGCTAGCTGGTCTCTTCCTGGGCCCCGCTCCCTGCTCAAAAGCGGTGAGTACACCCCCCTCTGATCCTCGTTTCCTCTTTTTTTATTATTGCATCATGACTTTATAAAATATACACAACTCAAATTATTCTTATTATATACTTTATACACACAGTCGTATCCTCAAGGCTCCGTTACCGTTTCTTGTGGACTCCTGCCAACGAAAAAGCAACGTCTTCCTTTTATCGATCGCTAGTTATCCTCACCCCCCGATTCGCTCCTCGATACCCCCACACTATTCAATCGGACCGTGGATCTACACGCCGACGCCATCTAACCGTCCGATTCTCCCACTTGCTTTTGGGTTACCTCGGGATATAGATAAAATAAGAGGTGCTCCACTAACCTCTCGTTTTAATACAAACTTCCTCTCTTCTTTCTCCTCCTACCTTCCCCCCTTTCTCTTCTGTTCTCTTTTTTTCCCTATTCAATAGGGTTTCTAAATCGATACATGCTTTTTTCTTCTTCGGGTGAATTGATCTTGTAAATGCTTTCTGATAGTCACAGATTGATAGATCGTGTGGTGTTGCTGCTGCTTCTCTCTCTGCTGTCCGTGGCTTCGACCTATCGCTTGGATTCCTTCCTCCTCCTGCAGCCATGCCAGCGCTTGCCAATTTTCCAGGTATTTTTCCCTTTTACTTCTGTTTAATTTGTCCAGTGGTTATTTCCAAAAGGAAAACAGTTCCCTGAAATCGTTGCTTTGACTAGATCCGATTAATTTGGGGCTTTTCTTACCAGAAGTTAAATTTATCTTATTGATTCCAAATTATCTGTGTATTTAATTTTAAAAAAAAGAGAGAGTTCCGATTGTGTCTAATTTACATGATCAGAACTCTGTTAGTGTTGAGTCCTTAGGTGGTTTGATTGGTAGTTACTCATCGAACATAGACCTGATCAGTCTTCTTGCATTTTATGTTTTCCCTGGGATATCTGGTCCAAGTGAAATGTTTAAATATAAGAGGAAGCTATTTATTTGTTTTTTGCTCTGGCTATTGTGTTTCTCTAAATAAAATCCCTTGTGCTAATAAACAGGCAAGAATGAAGTATGCACAGAGGGGTTTCTCTTCCCACACTATGCAGGGGTGGCTGCTTACCAACCCCCTTGCAAGAGGTCCCGCATCACTGCCCCCTTTTGCTTTGCTATTGATGACAACCAATTTGCCAAATTAAATCAGAAGGTGGCGGAAAAGAGGCCATGCTATATCGATGCTCTTCCTAACGAGTGCCTCTTTGAAATCCTGCGCCGCCTTCCTGGTGCTCAGGAGAGGTGTGCCTCTGCATGCGTGTCAAAGAAGTGGCTCTCTGTTTTGAGCTCCATCCGCTCATCTGAAATCCCAAAGGAAACTAAGACATCCTTACCGGATCTTAATGAGGAGCCGGTGATTGATGTAGAGGAGGAGGTTGAGAGCGAGGAGTGCATACGCCGGACTTTGGAGGGAAAGAAGGCAACTGATATTAGACTCGCTGCCATATCCATCAGCAGCGGGTTCCGTGGTGGCTTAAGCAAGCTGCTTATCCAGGGGAGCCACCCGACACGTGGGGTCACTGACAAGGGTCTCGCTGCTATTGCACGTGGATGCCCGTCTCTTGCTGTACTTTCAATCTGGAATGTGCCCCATGTAACCGATGCCGGTTTATCTGAGATTGCTGATGGGTGTCCCTTGCTGGAGAAGCTTGATCTAGTCCAGTGCCCTCTGATATCTGACAAGGGTTTGATTGCCGTTGCCCGCAAGTGCCCGAATCTGACGTCACTTAATGTGGAATCGTGTGTGAGGGTTGGTAATGATTGCCTCCAAGCGATTGGCCGGTGCTGCCCCAAGCTGGCGTCTGTGACCATCAAGAACTGTCAGCTTGTGGGGGACCAAGGAATTATTGATCTTGTTTCCTCTGCTGGTGCCTCTTTGGCTAAGGTTAAGCTTCATGGTTTGAACATTGGTGATCATGCTATTGCTAATGTGGGTTTTCATGGAAAGGCAATCACTGATCTGACTCTCTCAGGTCTCCAATCAGTGGCTGAGAGGGGTTTCTGGGTCATGGCCAATACACTCGGTCTCCAGAAACTGAAATCCGTGGCAATCATATCTTGCCCCGGGCTAACCGATCTCGGTCTTGCATGCATTGCTAAATGCTGCCCGGGTTTGAAACAGGTCCACCTACGCAGATGTGGTCAGGTGTCAGATGCCGGCGTGAAGGCATTCTTTGAGGCAGCAACGTTGCTGGAGAGCCTCCAGCTCGAGGAGTGCAACAGTATCACACTTAACAGTGTTCTTTCCGCACTGATTGTGTGTGGCCCCAAGTTCAAGTCCCTTTCTCTGGTGAAATGCTTGGGGATAAAGGATATCATTACCCCTCCTGGCATGGTTCAAATCCCGTCATGTGCCTCCCTTCGTTGCCTGACTGTCCGCAACTGCCCTGGGTTCAGTGATGCCAGCTTGGTCATGGTTGGCAAGATCTGCCCCATGTTGGAGAGCATTGAAATGAGCGGCCTTGGTGAGGTCAGCGACCACGGCCTCCTTCCCCTGATCAACACCTGTGCTGGTCGGTTGGTGAATGTCAATCTCTGCAAAAATGCAAATCTGACAGACCTTGCTGCGACTTCTCTGGTGAAGGCAAATGGAAACACCCTCAAGTTGCTTAACCTAGATGGCTGCAAGAAGGTGACTGACAAGACTGTAATGGAAATTGTGGAGAGGTGTGTCGTGCTTGAGGAGCTAGATCTGTCGAGGTCCATGGTGAGTGACTTTGGTGTTGCTGCCCTGGCATCTGCCAAGCAGCTTAAACTGCGGGTGCTCTCTTTGGCCGGCTGTCAAAAGCTGACTGGGAAGAGCGTGCTTTCATTGGGGAAAATGGGAAGGTCTCTTGAAGGGCTCAATCTCCTATCTTGCAATCTGGTAAATAGCTACAATCTGGCATCACTGGAGGAGAAGCTCTGGTGGTGTGACCTCCTCATTTAATCAATCCAGCTCTGATACTCCAACATTTAAGTATATGATGAACAGGTGGTAGTAGTGAAAGTTTTTTGGGGTTTCTTTTTCAGCTCATGTCAGAAACAGGCATTGGGCTTTCGTATTTTGCGCAGGACATGGTTATTTGTGGTGGAGCTTTTACCGAATATCCTATTTTTTTACAGATTCTCCTTTCCAGGGAGTGTCTGTTTTTGGGGATATTTGGTTGCTAATTTCCTCCTGTTGTGACCCTGGTCCTCAGTGGCTGCAGTTACAAACTGATTCCTGGTTTTTATGTAGTTTGTTGAGTCCGGAGCTGGTATTTCCTGTTCAGGTGCTTTGGCTTTGCTCTCTCTTTTCTTTTGTTTCAAAGGCTGCTAGCTATTAGCAGTTTTTCTAGTTTCAATGTAATGGGTAGGTACGCCCTCTAGCTGTTTGATTTCCTTGTGGGAAGTTGATGTTTATGAGAATGTCTTTGTATTGTGGCTTGTTGTATGAAGGTTGCTTTTGTGCAGTTCTGTTTGGATGCCTGGTTATACAATGGGACTCGAGTTTGTCACGACCTTTTGTTTATGGTTTGTTTTTTAGCTTGAGTCCCGCTTTTTACAGGCTAATGGTTGAGAACTGTAATTGCTGCAACTTTTATCTTAATAATAATAATGAAAGTATTTTATGGTTTGTGTTATAATTGTGATTCTGTTCATCTCTCTTTGGTATGCTTTTGGTACTGGTCCTTTCTTGGATGCAATTGAAACATTCCATTATGTGCGATTGTATATGTGATTGTGTTCATTGCTCTTTGGTATAATTTTGTTAATGTTTGAGAAGTGTACCTCTGTAGTCTCAAAGAAATGAGAATTCAGAATTGAGAAGCGAATCCTTGCTGCTTCTATCTTAATAATGATGTTGATCATGATTAAATGTCTATGGCTTGTGTTACATTTGAGATTGTGTTCATTACTGTATGGTTCAATCTGCACTATAAATAAATGTCTTTTCTTGTGATGGCTGTATGTTTGGTAATTGAATCATGACTAACCGATTAGGTTCAATGTATTCGTTTCAGGAGCCTTTCACATGTCAAGGTCCGACTTGTATATGCTTATCACTTGTTTACAAAATGTTAAATATTTCGCATTTGTCTTCCAACTTTTTATTATCCAGCATTTCTCTAGTTCAAACGATCATCAACTCCTCTATAGAAGTACATTAATCCTCGAGCAGTTCTTACGCAAATGAGAAGGCTGTCTAAGTTATTTATTTCTTCAACTCTTTTTAGCAATTCCATAAAATATTGTCATGTTTAATTTAAACTGGTTTAAGAGAGTATAAAATTTATACAAGAAGAGCTTTAGAAACTTAAAAGAGAAGAAATTCGAAACATTTCTTCTTAGTTCTCACTTATCCGCACGAAGGAATTAGAATTCACGACAAGTATCACCAAATTAGAAGAAGGCAACTAATAACACGAATTAAACAAGCAAAACCAGATGTTCATATAATTAAATTGATGATGGCAACATGCAAACCTTAAAATAGTACAACTAGTGATATGAACGGATGAACCATGACGTGGCAGAAAGAAGGCCGCTTATTACCCAGAATAATTTTTTTTAATTAGGGACACCGTAATTGACTTGCAGTCCCAAATTAATTTGTCACACTACAGTAATACAAGTGGCGAGATCGAAGCATGATTAGATCGAGGACAGTTGTCATATAGCGTGTGAGGAAATTACAAGGCAGTCTTATGGTTTTGATATAGTACCTAGTAGAATTACCACGTAAGAACATGGAGAAGGTTAAGATACAAAACCATGTCTCCTTAATGATATACTCATTTTAGCACTCAAAAGTCAAAACGTGTTATCCGTTGTCTGTGAACGCGTTAGCAACAAATTGTCGGATGCCGGACAGTTCGACATGTTCTCTCGACACTCTAGTACACGGAGCCGACTCTGCTGCTTTTCGGATTCTAACCATTCAAATTTTTTTTCCATTCGCGTATCTTGATAAAAAAAAAAATTTTATGCACAAATCTCAACGAATTTGAATGGTTGGAATCGGAAAAATAGAATTCTGTTTTTCTTAGAGAAAAACAGAAGAGTCAGATCCCTAGTATACTCAGGGCCGGTTCTGAAAATTTTGTGACCCGGGGCGGAAGAAAAATTAGGGTCCTTTATATATACAATTTTTTTATGGGACCGGCTAATATGCTTTCATAAGTACTTCAACACCATATACTTATAAGTCATTTTTACATTTTGAAAGTCCAAACAGTCGATCTGAACCGTTCAATATGATATCCATATTAAAACGTGCTTGGAGACAAAATTTTACATTTTCTGGAATTTTTTTACTATTTTTTAAGATAGGTAGAAAATCCATTTATTCAGAAAATTCTGGACCATAAAAAACTGATTTTCTACCTACCTTAAAAAATAGTAAAAAAATTCAAAAAAATGTAAAATTTGGTCTCCAAGCACGTTTTAATATGGATATCATGTTGAACGGTTTGGATCGACTATTTGGACTTTTAAAACGCAAAAACAACTTATAAGCATATGGTGTTAAAGTACTTGCGGAAGCATATTTGCCGATCTCATTTTTTATTGATATGCCAATAGATCATACCTATTTATAGAAAAGTTTGGACTTTTTATATATACAAAATTTGAGCTCTAATATTTTATTTATTTTTAATATATACAAACTATTTTTTTTTTTGGCCCCTTGGATCTTGGGGCCCGGGGCGGTCGCCCTGGGTAACCTGCACTAGGGCCGGCCATGAGTATACTCTACTTGTGAACCAGTGTCGGTTTGGGGTACGGTCAGTTCACCGGGAGGATCGCCGAACTCTTGCTTGCTTTCATTCCTAGCGAACAACAAAGAACTATGCAAAGATTCAATAAATGTAGTCAACAATTATTTGACTAAGTTGTGCGCGAACAAGGAGCTACCGACATTTTTAAAAATACCCCAAGTTAATTACAGATTAATAAAAATGCTCACGGTTCCCGAAAGATTTTAAAAATACCCAAACCGGCCATTTAATGGCCGGTTCCGCAATTATTATTTTTTTATTAAAGAGGGGAACCGGCCATTTAATGGCCGGTCCCCCATTTAATTTTTTTTTTTTTTAGATAAATAAATAAAATGCTGAAATCTAAGACTAAAAAATCGAATTATTTTTTTAAATATTTGTTAGATTACTTTTTTGATAGCATATTTATACTAAAATACGCTAAATTACTTGAAATTATGTTAATTTATGCTGATTGACACTAAATTACTTTAAATTATGTTAAATTTTTTTAAGAGACAAATAGCTAAAATACTGAAATATAACACTAAAAAATTGAATTTATTTTTAAATATTTGCTAGATTACATTATATATATAATTAGCATATTTATACTAAAACACGCTAAATTACTTGAAATTATGTTAATTTATGCTGAATTACTCTAAATTACAATAATTATGTAGAATTATGGTAGAATACACTAAATTATGTATGAATAGGGATGATATCTTCACTGAGAAAGCGAAAAACGACGGCAAAACTTCAAACGGCCATAAAACGGCGCTCGAGTGTCCGATTTCAGCAAATAACCACTTTTCGGAAAACTTGCGAAAATACGCATGCGTCTGGACTACTTTGCTAGTTTTTGAAATTCAGAATCGCCAAAAAACAAAGGGAAGAGCCTCAAAACTTCAGTTGAAGTTTCCGATTAAGATTTTCATTTCTATTCTCCAATCTACGTAGCTCAGTAAATTAGTTATATAATGAACCTGTAGAATACCAATTTTTATTATTTTTAAATTTTTTTTACTATTTTTTGTGATTTATGAAAGATGGTACAAAATAGGTCATATTCATACGTAATTTACCGTTTTAGTATAACTCTACATAATTATTGTAATTTCAAGTAATTTTGTGTAAATCACCATAAATTAACATAATTCGAAGTAATTTTGCATATTTTAGCACAAAATCGGCCCTATTCATAGTGTAATTTAGTATAAATATGCTATGAAAAAAGTAATCTAACAAATATTTAACAAAACAATTCGATTTTTTAGTGTTAGATTTCAGTATTTTAGCTATTTTTCTAAAAAAAAAAAAAAAAAAATTTTCAGAACCGGCCATTAAATGGCCGGTTGGGCAGTTAATTCGGAACCGGCCATTTAATGGCCGGTTTGGGTATTTTTAAAATTTTTCGGGAACCGTGAGTATTTTTATTAATCTTTAATTAACTTGGGGTATTATTAAAAATGTCGGAAGGAGCTACCGGGTGTTTGTGGAACAAGCGTCTATCCTTGAAGAAAAGATAAAAGGAGAAACGAGTACCCATGAAATTTCAGAATCAACTGACTTGACACCTTTGACATTACCACTAGCCTCACTGTTGAATCCAAAAAAATTAAAAAAGGACCTGCTATATAAAAAATTCGCCGAAATTTTTATTAATAAAAAATAAAATAAAAAAATATCAACATTGAAGAAACATTTGGTGAAAATTCGAGATATAGCTAAAACGTGATAGTCCATAACGTCTAGGGTACTGTAGCTGGATGTTATGGACCATCACGGCCAGCTAATTTGATCGCTAGTGATATCTAATTAACGAAAAGCATTGGAGCTGGACATTATGGTCCATAACGTCCAGCTACAGTGTTTTTTTTTTTTTTTTTTGCTGTTTCGTTTGTGAATTTTTTTGAAAAAAAAAACCACTGTAACTAAACGTTATGGACCATAACGTTCAGCTGCAATATTTATTTCAATTAATTAGCGGTAATCTGATTTTGTTAAGTTATCCGTGATGGTCCAGAGAATGTTATGAAATATCACATTTTAATTATATCTTGAATTTTCATAAAATACTTTTTTAATATTAATATTTTTTTATTTTATTTTCTATTAATAAAAATTTCGAAAAAACCAGCGCAGTACAAATAACAAATTCCAAGGTACTGAAGGTGATTTTAACGAGACACTTGTAACAAAGTTTCGTGTTTGAGCAAAAAGGACAAATAACAAATTCCAATGCTAAGAGAGTACATGAACACAATAATAAAATCATATCAGCCTAGGAGTCGGATCCGTATCTCTGCATTAACTCCAAAGAAAATATCTGGAGTCTTTCCTCTGGAGAGTCAATGAATTTCAACAGTTTCATTTTAAACGAAATAAATCCGGCTCAAGTCTGTAATATTAGTGCAAATTTAGTTTGTACGAATTTTAAAACAGATTGGACAGTCAATGCAGAGGATACGGATTCCAAGGAGTCACCATTGTGAGAAGTTCTATATATTCTTCAAATATCATTTACAACATATATTTGTGAAATTAAAAAAAAAAATGGCTCACCATACCGCTCTTTGCTAGAGAAAAGCAAGGCATCATCTCAAGGAGCAAAACCCAAACACCATTCTTTCATACATAAATCTAACGCACCCTCCCGCATTATCAGTTGTTACAAAAAAAACTTGCAAATCAACTGAAGAGAGAAACCTAAATAAACAAATCACACTTAGACCTTACGTCCATGACACTAAGCTTAGCTAGTCTTATTTAGGTTTTATCTACACCAAGGAATGCAACGAGGACAAGTGAATTCTGACATATTGATTTTGACTGATTAGCAAGTTGTGGGGCGTAGCAAAGCAGGTCGAGATTCTCTATCTGTTTTTTGGCTTCCATATTAAATGCTCCAGCTTACTGCACAGCTTCTTGTAAAACTGCATTGCATAGATAAGAAAAAAACAACTATTTTTATTTGATAATTGTGTTGCTTGTATTGGGTCCCTTTTAGGCCTCTAGACCAATAATAGTAACTTGAGATTAAAATTTGTTCTAGTTTCAATTGTTAGGTCTTTTAACTACTGCTTTGTTAAAATTCTTAGCCTAGGGCCTCCATGGCTCCATGTCAAGTGGAAATTCCTGACTGCACAATTCAGCAGACCAGACAATACTTATACCCACAAGTAACCCAAAAAGACACATACGTTTAACAATTTAGTAACACCGGCCAATAATAATTTCCAACCTTGACCGGTCAAAACCCAAAAAGATACATACATGAACACATAGTTTGACAATTTAGTTTAAGGATTCCAGATCTAGGTTTCTTTAACAAGGGAGCAAGAAAATACAAGTAAAACATCATAAAATGTAATAAGGCTTGAAATTGTAACATATAATTTAAAATATATTTTTTTAGCAAATTTAAAGTGACACAGATACGAGTAGAAATACATCTTAAGCTAACCAAGCTCTTTGGTGAGCTTGACTCCAAAACCTATTGGAGACTTCAAACGATGAATTCAAACTGTTTAAACCGATCTACTTCATTAGTGATGCATTTACATGTCAAATTTATAAATTTTCGAATTAATTTAGTACAAAGTCAAGAAGTAAAAAAAAATGCAAATTGAACCTATTAAATTTACATGTCAAATTTACCGCTTGACTTTATACTAAATTAATTCGAAAATTTATAAATTTCACATGTAAAAGTATCACTCGTGAAGTAGATCGGTTCCAACGATTTGGATTTGTCATTTGAAGTCATTCCGATATGTTTTGGAGATGACACCCTAGTTCTACTCCATATATATATATATAGAGGTTGGCTAAGATCAAAGTGGTATGACCAAGATCTTGGTGCTACCATTTAGTTTTTGCAATTTTAAAGTTCAAATAGTTGATTTGAAGTGCTCAACGTGTTCTCCATATTAAAATGTGCTTGGAGACCAAATTTTACATTTTTTTGAATTTTTTTATTATTTTTTATCGATTTTTGAAAATCACTGTTTTTCATAATAAAAAAAAAAAAATTTGAAAACCAGTGATTTTCAAAAATCCATAAAAAATAGTAAAAAAATTTAAAAAAAAATAAAATTTGGTCTCCAAGTACATTTTAATATGGAGAACTTCATATCGACTATTTGAACTTTGAAAATCACAAAAACGAATTGGTAGTACCAAGGCCTTGATCATACCACCTTGATCTTAGCCAACCTCTATATATATATATTTCTATATATATAATTATATTATGAGATAGGCTACCATGCTTTGCAAATTAAAGCGCCTCTTGTGCTTTGGGCTCTTTTTCGGATTTTCAAAATTCAAAATGTCGATTCGACCGTTCAAGTGTTCTCCATATTGAAATGTGCTTGGAGACCAAATTTTACATTTTTTGGAATTTTTTTACTATTTATTAAGCCACTTTGAAAATCGCTGATCCATTGGTCCAGAATTTTTTACTGTTTTGCTACTGTGACCATTGGATCAGCGATTTTCAAAGTGGCTTAATAAATAGTAAAAAAATTAAAAAAAATGTAAAATTTGGTCTCCAAGCACATTTCAATATGGAGAACAATTTGAACGGTCGGATCGACATTTTGAATTTTGAAAATCCGAAAAAGAGCCCAAAGCACAAGAGGCCCTTTAATTTGCAAAGCATGGTAGCCTATCTCATTATATATAATATCAGGGTAAAGTTCTACTCCATATATATATAATATCAGGGTAAATTTCGTCGGATGTCACTAAACTTTGCCTTTTGTCACGAATTGGTCACTCAAATTTGATTTGTTCCCCATTGAACTTCTCATTTGTTCCAATCAAGTCACTATTTATATCTAAAATACTAACAAAATGCATGGAGATGAGTGACCATATTCCGTTAGTAATTTAGACGGAAATAGTGACGGAGTGACTTGATTGGAACCAATGAAAAATTCAATAGCTACGGAGGAACAAAGTAAACTTGAGTGGCCAATTCGTGACAAAAGGTGAAGCTTTGTGACCTCCGACGAAATTTAGCGTATAATATCAATTCACATCTGCTGCCACAATTCTCATAGCATTATCATGTCATTATTCGCTCTCCACCATCTGAGCAGTTCAGATAAAACCAGATACTCCAGTATCATTAAATGGAGCAACTCAGAGATAGATCGGATTACCAATCTAGGTCAAATAATGACATAATGGTGCCAACGCAGCTGCAGCAACAGATGTGTACTCCAGAATACCACTGTTTTTTCTTTGATTGAAAACAATAGTGAGTAAAATAATATTTGGAGGAGGAGATGATTTGTGGTATTCGGACTAAATGAAATAAGGCCATTTTGCCTCAGATAATGAATTTATAGAATAATGATGAAAACCTTGTGATATTCTAAAGTGTCCCCAGCAACTTTACGAACATCAGTCATGAATAGAGAAGGTGCAACTTCATAAACCTGTTAAAAATAACTTACAAAAAAAGTAAGGAAAGAGAGCAAAGTGCAATGCAAACTCAGCACAGCAAAAATTTAAGAAGGGCATAACTTTAATAAGTCACCTCAAGAACAACAGCAAATTGTCCCAATTTATTGAAGGCCACTCCCTCTAATCTCATCTGCCAAAGAAACTCATAATTAAAAATAGACAAGAAAGACTTCAAGAAATCATCAAATATTTTTTTAGAGCATTTGTCAGATGGTATTCTTTCTGCAGGGACTTGTACAATATGTCAACATCACAGTAAAGCTTGGTCCAAGTTTCAAGTATAATTAACAATAGAGAAAACAAGAATTAAAAGTAGAATTACATCATCAAGTCACGACAAAAGGTAAGAAAAGAAAAAAGAAAAATCCAGATTACCTTGTAATTTCGAGCATGTACTTTAAGACCCATGGATTCAGTAACTGCTGCAATGGTCTCTATTATTGTTTTTGCCGGTTCCCTTGAGACAAAACGTGTTTGCCGCTTCACATACTCCTATCAAAAGTTTATTAGATTATAGCAGCTATATTGCACTCCCAACTAACATGATAAATCAGATACTAATTTTCCAGAAAGAAGGTAAGAGAAACAAAACAAGAAAGCATCACATGCTACTTCAAAGAGAAATTTCTTGGGATACTTCGACCGCAAATCCACTATATATGAGACTAATGTATCTTGTCTACCTAACAGAAAAAAAAATATTCACAAAAACAGAGTTGCCAAAAGTCTGACCTGACTGAAACACACCAGAAACCTAATTTAGGCTGAAATATTATGAAATGTAGGGATGAAAGTGGGTGGATTGCAATTTGTGCTGTCTTGAATTCATATACAGGGAGGTACAGAGACAGGAATATTATGGAATTGTGGTTTTGATGAATAATCCTATTTGTGCATATTTTAGGACAAGGATACAGTTAACAAATTTTTTATTATATTAGTCTATTTCTATGCCCATTACCCCACTATTCAATTACTGTAGTTGGGTACTTTCGTAATTTTATAACCTAGAATATTTTACTCCATATGATATAATACTATTATATAGGTCAGCTGACAGATAATAATACAACCGAACTAAACCGCAGATGACCCAATCCAAGCAATTTGGCACAAAATTGACTCGAACATAACCCAAGCAATGTTATGCCACATTCATAGGAAACAATATAAGGTTATTTATGGTACCTGCTGCCGATCAAAAAGGACAGAAAGATCTAAGCCCTGAGAAAGAGTTATCATCTCAAATGCATTCATAATCAGAGGGCCACTGTCGTTATTTGCTGTTTGCTCAGTTACAAATTGGTCCTTCATTTAGAAAAAAATTATTAAAAATTCAATCACACGATGAAAAATAAAAAAAATGACATAAGTAGAAGAGACTTTAGATATGCACAGAGAAACTTGAAGTCCAAACAAAACCAACCTCAATATCATTAAAAACAGCATTAATATCATCAAGGCTAACTTCTTCATCTTCACCAGATCTATTTAGTACATAATTGTTCTTGAACCATGCATCATTTCTAATCCCTTCTATGCGAATACGCTGGAGTGAAAAAGAAAATTCCATAATTACACTACACCATGCAATAATAGCAACAAATATACAAAATGGAAGTATGGAGATCTAACACTCACAGTTGATGGATTAGGATCAAGGATTTGCTCAATCAATAACTTTGCTCCTGGAGAAAACCAAGGCGGGAAGGAGAACTCTGCTGCCTTTATCTACAGACAAACATGAGAGTTTTCAAACTCTATAAGCTATTTTGGGTCTAAATAAACAAACAAACTAACCTCAGATTATATCTTTTAACTTTATCACAAAATGCGAACATGAAAGGAAACCTTTTTATACAAAGCCGGAAGATCAGTTTCATCAAAGGGAAGATACCCGGCCATCAAAACAAATAAAATAACTCCGCACGACCATACATCTGCAGCTGATCCCTCATATCCATCCTTGCTTAGCACCTACAAGTGTAGAGTATCAGGATGGAAAATTCAATTTTTTTTATTCCAATTCCACTTTCCATTTCTCTGAATTCAGATGTCTATTAATGTCATAAGTACTGTACCAAATAAAATTTGAAAAAAATAATGCATATGTTTACCTCAGGAGCAACATAGTTCGGTGTTCCACAAGTTGTATGTAGTAAGTCAACACCCTACATAAGATACATTAAAGTAAATGATAAATCTGAGAGATATGAGAACAATTAGAAATGAAATGCGAGGGGTAAGAGGCTTACTTGTTGAGGCAATGCACTGAGACCAAAGTCAGAAACTTTTAAATTCCCACTTGAATCTAAAAGAAGATTTTCAGGCTAAAAAAAACTAACACTACATCAGAATATAGATAGATATACTTGTTTGCTACTTTAATTGAGGGAAAAAATGGAAACCTTGAGGTCACGGTGAAAGACTCCCTTGCTGTGACAATAATCAATAGCATCAATAAGTTGCTGAAAATACCTCCTGGCTTCGTGCTCAGGAAGCTTCCCTTGGTGAACCTACGACATCGTGTGGAATTAAAACTAAACCAACGACTCAGGAAAAAAAAAAAAAGTAAAAAAGAAAGTGTTGCTGCAATTGCACAATCAAAGACAAGTGCAAGCCAGGTAAAAACTAAAAGAGAAAAATGTACTCAAGATATTCTCCCAGGTTTATTTTTATTACTTCATTCTTCAATTTTTTTCTTTTGAAAGAAGGCCAAAATAACTTGACTCCACCTTTAACCTTGTTTACTCAAAAGGGCTTTTGACATGCCACCTCAGCAACTTGAAAATTCCCCAAGCACCAGATTTGCTGATTGAGTAGTACTAGATATCACTTTGTACTAGGAAAACAAGAAGAAGCCTTACTATTCTATCAAAGAGTTCACCACCAGTAACAAGCTCCAAGATGATGTATATCTTTGTCTGGCTGGCCAGAACCTAACCAAAGTAAAGTAAACCCAAATGAAATTAAGGTTTGCCAAATTAAGAAAAAAAATGTTTCGTGCAATTTACAGTGGCAGAGGTGGATAGGAAGCAGTTGACCTCACTCAAATTTACAAAATTAACTTGCAAAAACAGATACTTGAATACTCACAAAAGTCCTAATAGATAGTTATATTTGGCCATCCTGATAAAACTCTCTCCCGCCAACAGTGACAATATACATCACTGCACTGGTTTAGGTCAGATTGAGTACTGGTACGGATATTAACCAAAGCGATACCAGTACGTTATTTTTACCAATTTTTTACTTAGCTTTTATTAAATGAGGATGGTTCAAATGCCTCCATCATGCCTCCATTTTTTAATTTTCTAATAACAAAAAAATCTAAAATTTAAAAGTCAAAACAAAATTGTTGGATATGATCTATATTATTTTCTCTACATGTGCATAAAAAATTATCACTTTTTGATTTTGGTTTTATATGAATCAACAAGTTGAAAAATCAATGTCCAGAATTTATCCATATTGGTGTATTTTTTCAAGCTCATGATGCTAATCGAAACTTAAAAATCAAAATACCATGATCTTTTACGTGTGCATAGAAAAAACGATATAGATTATATCTAACGATTTTATTTTGACATTTGAGTTTTAAATTTTAAGTTATTTAGTTCTAAAAACGGAAGTATCATGGAGGCAGAAATGAAGTTTCTTGGCATTTGAGCCCTCCTCTTGTTTAATATACAATCAAGTTCTCAAATAGCTTCAAAACAACCCTCACTAAGCAACACACAACAAACTGAAACAATAGAAACATAACGAACAACATAACTGAAATTACCTCATACAGTCTGACAATATAAGGATGACGCACAATCTTCATAATCGATATCTCCCTCTTGATCTTTTCAAACATACATTAATCACAAGGTATGAGATCCCAAGAGAACATTAAATATTAGAGAGAGAGAGAGGGAGAGAGAGAGAGAGACCTGATGAACCATCTTGTGCTTGAGGATGGTGGATTTGGCGAGGACTTTGATGGCGACGGCATGGCCGGTGTCAGTGTCGACGGCGAACTTGACCTTGGCAAATGTGCCCTCGCCAATCGTCCGCCCCATCTCATACTTCCCCACTCTCTTCATCCCCTTCCCCCTTGATCCCCCTCCGCCTATCGCTCCACCCGAACAACTTACTATTTTTGTAAACAATTCAAGTTGAGATTTCTTTCTCTCTTCTAGTTGCTGCTGGAATTTGTCCTAGGTTTGAATTGCCCAATAAAATGAAGGCATGAAGGAAATCATCGATTTCCTTCGCGCTTTCGTTTTTTTTTTTCTGTACGAATTGTGGAACAGAACAGAAAAGGGGTGAGTTTGCCTACTCTCGAGGATCTTATTCGATGGTCTAGGCATATATAAACCGTTCATTTCAGATCAGAACGATCTAAGACCTTTAGATTGAATATTAGTCTGCTCGAAGAAGGTCAATGACCAGACTTTTCCCGTGAACTTCAGACTGAACGGAGTTTAACAAAAGGAGGTAAGAGTTCTAGTACAAATTGAGATCGTCCCCGGCCTTAATGACGACTATAAACAGAATTTTCATAAATTTAGATTAGTTGATTTAACGACTGATGCGATAGATCATAGATTAATGTACCTTATCGCTTATATTTTGACGTGGCGCTGAGTAGGAACCAATTTTTTTTTCTTAATATTGAAGAAGGTTCCAAATTTCCGTCGGTAGAATAGTATTTGCCATGGACAGATGGACTTAAGTCTCCGAAATTTTTATTAATAGAAAAAAAAAAAATATATTAACATTGAAGAAGCTTTTCTTTGAAATTCGAGATGTAGCAAACATTTCACAGTCCATAAATGTTATGGACCATCACAGCTTAATTAGCAGAATACCAATTTGGCATTTTGACTGATTGAGCAGGCCGTTATGGTCTATCACGGCCAGAGAGAGCCGAAAAAAAAATTAAAAACCTGGCCGTTGTGGTCTCCCACGGCCAGGGGGAGAGCCGAAAAAAGAAAAAAAACCAGACCGTTATGGTTCATCACGGCCAGGTGGATGGGAATTTTTTTTTTTGCAAAACCCTTCCTCATTACAATATTTTTTAATTTTATTTTCTATTAATAAAAATTTCGGCTTTAAGTGTGGTGCTAACTTAGTCTTTCTTTTTATTTTTTACTTATTATTTTTGCAGATAGATCAGATATGATATGCTTCCTATCTTCTCTGTGTACAATTCTACACAAAATGAATTATGTTTTTGAATAGAGTCAAAAGTTATTAAATGTGTTCCGTCTTAGTTGAACTTGAGCGAACTCTTAATTTAAGTATAAGTCAAGTTTAAATTGAGAGCTTAACTGTGCTTTAAATAATTCAAACTAGAATTTAGCTCAAGCTTATATGAGCCCGACTATCATTATTTTCTAAAATATAATTATTTACTTACTAATATTTAATTGGTTTTATAACAAAATATTTCTAAAAAAATACATCTCCATAACTGTTAACTACTAAATAGAAATTAAGTCTCTCTCCACGTTCTAGAAATTATTAGAGTTTCTATTGAGACCATGCCAATGATTAATTAAAAATAGATTTAAGGAGAAAGAAACTTCAGACAATGATTTCACCAACGTGGAGTTTATAATTAAATTGAGAGCTTAACTGTGCTTTAAATAATTCAAAACTTGAATTTAGCTCAAGCTTATATGAGCCCGACTATCATTATTTTCTAAAAGATAATTATTTACTTACTAATATTTAATTGGTCTTATAACAAAATATTTCTAAGAAAATACGTCTCCATCCTTACAACTATAATTAATTTATAAATAATTGTTAACTACTAAATAGAAATTAAGTCTCTCTTAATTTATAAACCTCCACGTTTTTGAAACTGAAATTATAGTTTATATTGAGACCATGTCAGCGATTAATTGAAAATTGACTTAAGGAGAAAGAAATTTCAAGCAATAATTTCGCCAGCGTGGAGTTTATAATCGATTTTTAATAAGAAACTTTCATACATAGTTTCTAAATAAGAAACTCTCGTATATTCGTGAAATTAAAATAAAAACTCAAACCTCGAGTAAAAAAACTCTAATAATACGAGAGATGGAGATGCTCTATATGGTGAACTGTTTCGAGTCGGAGCTCAAGTCGTCAATTAAAATGATTTTCAATTTTGAGGTTGAGCTAACTATAAAAATTAAACTTTTTTAATTCAATCTATTTTCAGAAAATCTCAACTTTTGCAAATTGTGCTTGGTTACGATCAATTTCACAACCATGGAAACAATACTATAGTCGAGTTATATGACCGGGTGCTTCTTGTTAATTTGAGGTTTAATTGTTTAATTGGGACTGGGCATGGTATTAGTTTTAATTGTTTAATTGTTTAATTGAGCTGGTGGATCACTTACAGGCTACAGCTCATGCTATAAGTTTTAGTATAAATTGGTACTGAACTGCTAATTATCAGAAGCATGTGCTTTTCCAATTCCTAGTTCTATAAATATCTACTGATCAATCAAGTACAGTTCCATCTACTTTAAATTTTCATGTTAACCCCACATGCAACATTTTATAAATTAGGAGACTGGTAATAATTTTTTTACTTTTAAAATTTTTAAGGAACATATGCTCCGACCTTATGTCCTACGCATGCAGCCAAGTTAATTAAAACTGGAAAAAGTAAAATAAATTACAAAGCAAGAAGTAATCAGAAGAGCCGTAACAAAGTACGGTACATGCAACGAAAAAGGATAAGAAGGGAAATTCAGATGGCCATAACAGTTAGCCTCAGCTCAAATAAAAATAAAAATGAAAAGAACAAGAAAACTAAAGGGGTCAAAGTCATCTTCCAAACCATTCAAGCCATACCAGTACTGTACCAGCATTCTCATTAGTCATTAGCAATAGTAGGAAAGCCTTTCTGTTGTACCAGGACTATACCAGCCCCATACCAGTTATGTACCGGCGCTGCACCAGCAATATTGATTATATTGTTTTCTCTAGTTTATCACTACGAAGGATTAGAAGCAATGCATGATTTGAAATCAACGAGAAACACAGAATTTTGTTGAAGTAAATAATTAGAATTGCAAGCGCAGGTAGAAACAATATGTGACAATCAATGATGTTAATTATAAAAGGGATGGAACTTGATACACTGCATGCTTGATGACGTACTTTCAAATAATCATTAACTAATTTGCTTTTTTGAAAATCTTCGCAGAGGCTGCGAAGTCGTGAGCGGGGTTCGAACTCTCGATCTTTGGGTAACCAAAGTCCTAGGACTTTTTTTCTCCTAGCCAGCTGTGCTACCACCTCATCTCTAATTTGCTTGATTTATCAAGAGCAAAAGAAAACAGCAGCAGCATCTATCTTCAAGATGACGCTTCGCTTCAATCAAGACTGGATTATTTTGACCATTTGATTTTTTTTATCGGACAGTCTAAATTTTTTTGGAGCCAGTTGTCTGGGTGTCTAATTGGTTAGTACATAGGTTAAGATCCAATCATATAGCAAGCATAATGGATATTTTTGTCATTTTGCAGAGAGTTAGAGATTGGTATCCGATCCCAGTATCCTCCCAACTCTTTTCAGCCAAGGAGACAGCGTCCACTTACTCTTCCCTCTTCTGCCTTTCTCGAATACAGAAATCCACCGTTGTTAACACTCTTTTCTCCTCTAAAAGATGGTTATACCAAACTAGAACGCTATCATCCTTCCTGTGCAAAGAATAGCAGAGACCAGGAATGCCAGTAAATAACAATAATTAATTTGGCAGCAAAATATAATCAAGTAACAGAAAAATTAGCAACAAATAACATGTCTGTATTTATAGCAGCAAATGTATGGTTACTATCCATACCATTGTACATCACGAGTGCTAGCTCTAATGTCTGGCATGAATTTCAGTGAGCGCCAGATTTCTCTACATTTTGCATGGATTACTATTGTCAATAAGTTAGAAGTTGACATTAACAAGAACAATAAACATGGTTGCAGCTTGGCACACGGAAAGACCATCTTTTGATTTTACTCTCATTTTGCTGTTTATGGGGCGTAATTTTTTCCCTGGAACATTAAATGATTAAAAAATATCAAGGACCAACTGAGGTACATCTGATTTCTAGTAGGTCTGAACATTTAAGATGGAAATGACCACTGTTTTGCATCGTATTCTGTGCTGTTGCATATGTAAATGCGGACAAGGTTCTCTACTTCTCTTAGATTTTGTGTTGATTTGCTGTAAAACCAATACCTTTTGGTGCTGCTTCACGGCATGCATCCACCAGCATAATTTGTTAATTGCTAAAACTACAAAAGAAATGGACTCTAGTCATTCCAGTTGATTTGCTAAATATAAGAGTAAAAGACAACAGCACGCATTCGGCAGGTCTGGAATCACACAGAGTATGGTGGACCGATCACTACTTGTTGTGTATATGTGAGGCAAATGACTTTCTCAGTTATGAGAAACCAATAATTATTCAAATTTCACTATAGTTCAGGTTCTTACCCAAAACAATAAATATATTTGAACTGCAAAGTTCTATTAGTCAAAATATAAAAGAAGTGATCAACACACAGAACTTATTAGATGAACAAAAACCCAATTAAATCAAAGAAATGTTTCTGGAATATTATAAAATAAAATATACTTACCAGAGATGGGAAGCTGGGATTAATTTCTCTGTAGTCTGATTGGTTTGGAAGTTCTGACTTATCATTCGGCTCAGAACAAAAATCTGATGACCAGTTAACTTTTAAATTTACCATATTGCCCCTGTTGGTTTGCTATATGCCACAGTTCGCATGTAAGCAAGCCTCACAAAAATAAGGTTGTCATCTCAATTTTGGAAAGCAACTTTAATATCTCTAAACTAATAAGAAATGAAGTATCTAGAGTAAAATTTGTGATTGATTGACGAAGATTCAATGAAACATTAACACCATAACCTTTTATATACTTTGCAAGTTTTCTAGTAGTTCAAAAACTAACCTAATTTTAAAGAATATTCCACTATCAACTTGATTACATCAACACTCAATACAACAACAGAAAGCTAATCTAACAGCACAAAAAAAAACCCTTTCAGAACTGTACAGTATATGACAGTGCATGTAACAAAAACAAAATCTAAGTGCTCTCAAAAAGATTTGAGGTGGGGTCAGGCCCGCCTCCTTCCTGCACAACAGGATTCTACCTAGGACCAGACAATCGTACAGCAGAAAGATACGCATCACTGTTGCAGTCAGACTGCCCGGAAGAGGTGCCCTCATCACTCATTGACTTGAACACATTTGCATAGAGTCGATACCCCATTTGGGATGAAGCCGGCGGCATGGGCACATCAGCCAATCCCTCCAGCATTTGCACCACTCTCGCCATAGAAGGCCTCAGCGTCAAATCCTCCTGTATGCACCACAATGCAACCTTTATAACGGTTTCCACTCTCTCATCCTTGTTATCAGACCTCAACCTCGCATCAAACACTTCCTTCAGTTTACCCTCCTCCAATTTTTTGAATGCGTATGAAGGGAAGTGAGCCTTCTCGGAGCCCTCCGCCGGATCAAAATTCTTCCTCCCACCTATTATTTCCAGCAACACCATGCCGTAGCTATACACATCGCTCTTTTCTGAAATTGCAGAGTTGGTGATCCACTCTGGTGCCAGGTAGCCCCTTGTGCCCCTGAGTGTTGTGAACACATGGCTCTGTTCCCTGGTCATCAATTTAGCGAGCCCAAAATCTGACACTTTTGCCAAGAAGTGATCATCAAGAAGCACATTCTCGGGCTTAATGTCACAGTGAACGATCTTTGATTCACAGTCCTGGTGTAAATAAGCAAGTCCCCTTGCTGTACCAAGAGCGATATCAAACCTCTTGCTCCAGTCGAGCTTAGGCTTCTCATCGCGGCTCTGAAATATCCACCTGTCCAGTGATCCGTTTGCCATGTACTCATAGGCAAGGAGGCGGTGTGTGCTCTCTGCACAGAAACCACGCAACTTCACGAGGTTGATGTGGTGAATGCTACCAATAATGCTTACTTCGGCCCGGAACTCTTTCTTCCCTTGGCCTATGCCTTCTAATTTCTTCACTGCAATACGGGACCCATCAGGGAGCTGGCCAAGGTAGACAGTTCCAAAGCCACCTTGACCGAGCTTCTGAGAGAAATTGTCTGTGGCAGATTGAAGCTCTCTATAGCTGAAACGAATCGGCACTCCAGATATGCTATCCAAGAAGCTTTCGTCTTCTGAGGAACCCTCTTGGGATGGCTCTGATACACTCTTCTTGCGGTGAATATGTATGGCACACCAAGCCAGACCAACAATCACAAGTGCAGCTGTGAGACAGATTATTAGGATAAGGATAAGGTGTTTATTCCCACCATTGCCCCCCTCACTTCCCTGACCCGAGCCTCCCCCACTGGTACCTGTGACTTTGATAAAAGAAGAGTAATTGCCTGAGTTTCCACCTTGAAGGCTCCCAATCTGATTAAATACAAAGCAATGACCTGAGCTTCCATCGTAGAACATTGCAAGGCAGGAGCAATTGCTCATGCAAGCATTTTTACATCCCGTCAGGTTCGTCTGGGCAAACGGCGAGACGAATTTAGTTGCAAAATAACCCACACCATCATCCAGTTTGGCTAATGAGAAAGATGTTTTCGAACTTGATGAACTACAAGGAGATGTGATATCGGTGTTACAGTTAGGCCCAAGGACTGCAGGGCACTGGCACTTCCTACCGCTGTAACATATATAATAGGAGTTACAGGGATATGGAGTGTCACATGAATCCTCTGGAATCTTTATATTGCTGCTCCCGCCCCCTCCTACACTGCTGCTCTGCAAATTCTTAAAAGAGAGCACTCCATCATTGCCCAAGACTGCGGCCAGAGTGATATTGGCATCACTTTCCCCATCTAACAAAATAAGCTGCCACAAAAGAGATCCTCCTTTATCATACAAATTCCATGAATTATTGACCAGGGTTGCTGAATGCAAATCTCCATTGACCTTGTTCACAATTTTCCTATTGTCCTGTCGCATAGACCAGTAAGGCTGAACCTCCAGAAAATTCGCATACAGCCTCATATCCCCTGATTCTATTGAGAGACTGTAAGTCAAATTCTGGCTACCTGACAGGCTGACCAGCTTTGTTCCTTCGGCAAAACTCTGGCCAGAGAGGAGTGTGTCGGTTGGATGGAGAAAGCTTTGCCATAGAGGGGAAGAGGGGTCGGACCCAAGTATAACTAGGTTGCCCGAATTAAGCAGTTGCATCGACACAGCGCCTTTACCCGATGTGTCAGTGGACCAAACAATTGAGTTCTTTAATTTGAGGTATGCATTCCCGGTTTCATCAAAGAAAAAATCGTCAGAGTAACTAACTGCGTTACCCTGATTGGCAGTCCAGACCGTGGTCAAGCTGGGCTTGTGTACCACCACTAAGAGATAGGATGTGGTGTCGGTCGAAGTGTGTGTGATGAATCCAAAGGCAAAGTTTGAGCTGTTGGAAACGAGAAAGAAACCATCATTGTCGATGTAATTCATTTGGGACCCTTGGAATCCTAGTGGTAGGACTTGTTTCTGAGTGCTACCACCACATGGCACCGTCACAAGGGCGAAATTGAGAACGATTTGAAACAGGACAAGGAGAAAAAATTTCGGGACATTCATCTCTGAAAGTTCAGTTGTTAGCTTACAGCAGAGAGAAAGAATGGTTAACAGGAGTTCACTCAAAGAGGTATACTAAATTTGAAAAGGACACTGGTGAGAAGCAAGGTAAGGTTTGGGAGTGAATAAGCTTGTGTGGTAACAACAGGCTTATGGATTTAAAGTGATGTTAAATGATTGGGTTTCACAGAATTTTATGTTTATTTGGAGAGAAACGGACTCATAGAACTAAGGTGAGATTGGGTTTTGCAGTATGCATAATTGAGATGCTTAGCAAGAGACATTGAAATTCGACCTACTCGTGACTATTTACGACCAACTCGTGGAATTTGAACTAACAAACATTGAAATTCGACGTAAAAGCGAGATAAACCGGGATCTGATTCAACTGGCGTGGGGCTTTTCATCATTCAGAAAAGAACAAGGATGGGCCTAAAAGTTTTCGATCCTACTCACCTCGTCAGCGAAAAGGAAGGTGGGGCACAGTGAATAGATAGAGAGGGACAACGAGGGAAGGCTTATCTGAGAGAGAAATTGAAATATTGAATAGAGAGACTAATCTAGAGGAGAAGGAGAGATGCCATTAAATGCATACAGCAAAGAAGTTAATGTTGTGGTTAGTAGGGGCGAACTGGGATGGGGCTAGCAGTGCAAGTGGGGATGGGAATGAAACGGGTCGATCAGGCAATTTCTCATTAAAATAATTAATGACAGCAATGACGATATTTTGTAATTTACAATTCGAGAGAATGATCAAAACTAACGCCTCAGTCTTCTTTGTTTTGGTGCGTTGATGACCTCTGTCTAACGTCTCCTCCAGGGAACAGACTACAGCTTATGGTTTGACGTTTCTGACTGGTTAGTTTATGGTTCTCTGTGGCGAATGCCTATCTATAATTTGTGGAAAACAACTTTGACACGTCTTGTATTTGGTCAAAAGTCAATTTTAGAGTTCAGAGGTCAGACATGCGATTGATTCTGACCGTGCTTGCCTGCTACAGAGAATCTTTGCTCTTTACTACCAGTCGCAATGGGGCCCCCCCGTCTTGTCGCTCGGTTCAATTGCGTGTAGTAATTTACTGTTATACAATTTTGTTTTGGTGCTGAATTCGGCCGAAATTTTTTCAGTTACCAGTTACCCAGTATAAAATTAAAATTAAACGATTACTACTCACCTCAGATTTTTTTTCAATCCTACCACCGTACGGATTCAATTTATGCATCAAAATAGGTTGGTGCGCGGACTGAGTTAGAGCACCAACTGTTCCGAAATTTTTACTGCTTTTCAGTGCGTTTTACCCCGTTTGAGCACCAATTTTGCACCAATTTTGATGCGCCAACCCAGTCAGAGCACCAATTGGTGCGCCAATTCAGTCCGCGCACCACTCCAATTTAGTGCGCGAACTAAGTCCGTGTGGGTGGTAGGATTGAAAATAGCTTGAACCGAGTGATAATCATTTAATTTATATTTTTTACTGTAGTAACTAAATTTTTTTTGGTGAATTCGGAGTAGGTCCGATGGCACAAAGGGAAAAAATGTTGTATTTCGATGTGCTGGGTTGAAAGTTAAAGAACAATCCGACTGCTACAGCACTTTGAATCGTTAATTATTTATACCGCGTTCAAATTCTTTTTATACTTTTAACATTTTACTAGTATTGTGCCCGTGCGTTGCAACGGAATATATGATAAGAAAATAAAAATAAATTTTCATACAAAATGACAAATTTTCATAAAAAAATAAAATTAGAAATATATTATAGATTTATCACAGTAATATGTATATAAATAAGGAAGTAGATAAATAAGGAAGTAAAAAAAAAATTGATTTGCATTGTGATCTGCCGTATAGAAAATATTAATTGGAGAGGGAGAAATAAGGAAACAAATAAATAAGGAAATGAAGAATTATATCCCTAAATTTTAGAGTATGTTTAATTTTAATTGTAACCCATCGTGTGGCGGTATATGTGGCGAGTATGTTTGTAACTAAATTTAAACTTTTACACATAAAACATATACATTTAATCAAAAGAAGATAGATTATGTGATTGGAGAGCTGAGATTAAATTCAAAAATTAATCTTTCAATCGTAGCCGTTGGCGGATCGGACACCCAACGTGCTTAATAATGGAATGGAGATATTTTATATTTTATACTACAGTCAGGGTAGCCGTACAGCAGTTGATGTAACCGGTGTTTGTGTCTCCAACTCTCCATCCTCCCAGCCTGGATTTTCTATTATCGTACATGTTGAGCATGTTGCAAAAAATAATGCTCAATGAAAACTAACTACACAATTAGACTTTACTGGCGTAGGTATGGGATTGATTACGCAACATCTAAAAAAAATTGTAGAAAAATTAAAAATAAAATAAAATTGATCTTCAAGTACATTTTTATAAAGAAAATGTGTTTAATGTTTGAATAGACTGTTTGAATTAAAAATAGAGATACGAATTCATACACAAGTCGATCGGTAATAAATATGCTTACATAGCCTCACTCATATTTAAAGATCAATGGGTCCATTAATCCTGTTGTCTCCCATCTCTTTCTGCTGTCGTTTGGGATTCAATTAATTAGCAGGATAAGCTGAAGTTATAAATAAAATTTAGAGCATCTACAATGGGATGTCTCCCATTGTCTCCCATCTACAATGGGATTTAGAGTATCTAATATAATTGATAGGTTGTAGGCCGATTTCTAAAAAAAAAAAAAAAAAATTGCTTATAAAGCAAACAATTTCTTTTAGATATACTGGTGTTTTCTCTTTCCTATTGGCTCTGACCTAGTTTTTGAAATGGAGGGGTTAAGAAATTAAAATGAACTTAATTTTTAAACAGTGTTTTACAGCTGTTTTTATTTTTTACGGATTGTTGGATAGGAGATGCTCTTAGTTTAGAGTTTATATGTTTACTTGCAAATTTGATGCTAGATGTCTGACTATAAATAAAAAAGTGATGACTTTGCTTTTGTATTATCACTGTTTACTTCTAAATCTAAGAAACCACCTTTAAGGCCGGGCACTCAAGTATGGATTCAAATCAGCTGAAATTCGAGATCCATGAACAGTAACTCTGAATTTCTGAAATCTGATATCCAGCCGTCCAATTTTTTCTGTGTACGCATCTCGAAACAACTGATTTTTTTGTGTACGCATCTCGAAATAATTTAATGGTTGGATTCAAAATTTCAGGAATTTCAAAATTACTGTTGATGATCTCGGATTTCAGCAAATTTGGATCCCTAAGTATTAATAATACACTATGTGAGATGAATTTTTGTCTTTAGTTTTTTTAAAACAGAAGGATGATGGAAATTTATAATATAATATTTGAAACATTTGTTGTGGTAGCAAACTTGTGTTTGAGGTAGGATGATTATTATATTATATTTGACATTGTCATATAATTCTTATATATTTTGTGATCATTTTTTCAAAATTTTCAACGGATATATTCAAAAGTTTGAGATTCTTCTAATTCATCCAAATAAATCTCAAGTAAAAAAAAAAATTTCTTTCTTCCATAGACTAGCATGTTTATAGAACTATAATAACTATATTTTTTCATCTTTTGAAACACAGAGCGTCACAACCACGCTAGGGGAATAAATATTATGTAATTAATTAAGATTGCAAATTTAATAAACTAGAGCCGCAGAGAATCTGAACCATTTCTCACCAACCTTCGGTCCTTCGCCATCTACTCTATCCACCCGTTTCTTTTCCGAATTTTTTTTTTGATAGAAATTAATAGAAAAGAAGAGAGAAAAACAGAAAGAGTACAGCAGTTTTTTTATTGGTAGAAAAAAAATCAGTAAAATTTTATACTGTTCCAAACTTCGTGACTTTTAGAATCAATTTTTTTACCAATTAAAAATTGCTGTACTCTTTCTGTTTCTCTCTCTTCTTTTCTAATAATTTCTACTGAAAAAAAATTTCCTTTCTTTTCGCCTAACTGATATTTTCTTTTGGATTATGACTGTGAAGTGGTCAACATGGATTTTACTTGTAGTATGAGATGAGAATGCAACATACGAGCATGCTATATTATTCAATGCCTTAACAGTATTTTAATTAAGCCCTTGATCCCATCAGAACAAAAACAAAACTCTATAAAATCTCCTATGTTGGAGTCCCACCAGTCCCCCACTGCCATGTGGGTAGGGGGTATAGGGACAACGCTAAGTTTTGTCCAAAGGGATATGCACCACTTTTATCAAAAGCCGATGATAAACCGTCCGATCTGCGTTGAGATTCACACTATTGTATCTTTTGACGCGGATAGGACGGTTTAGTGTTGGTTTTGTCAAAAGCCTTATGGACAAAACCCAGCCCATAGGGACAGGTACTGCTGTACTGCAGCGACGCGGATTTGCTGGGATCGATTTTAATGAGCATTCAATTCTTTGCGAACTACGCACCTCTTACTACCAATTTTTAAACGGATCGAATCTGAATTCTCTAACGGCCTTTCCTTAAATAGTGGGAAAATGAAAAAAATAAAAACAATGAGAAGACAGATATCTCATATCTGTTCAGCAATCAGCACGACTGCATCCTGCATTCGCACTATTTTATCTGTTGATAAGAAGACCTCTTCAGCGCAATTATTGTGTGTGTGAAAAAAAAAAAAATTCAGTTTGAGATTGTGTTTTCTGTCTCATGTGCACAGTAATCGATAATTCAAAAAATTTCCAATTCCGTTTCCCTCTGTCTGCCGAACATGCTCTAAAAGTGCGGGCTTAGGTCTATTTCAGTTCATGCAAAAATCACCTTTATACTATTTTCTTACGATGAAATAAAAAAAGAGACTAAAATATACTATTAATTTCATTTATGATTTTACTTCGTTGACAACAATTTTATCAATTTTCACTCTTCGAACATTTCTCCTCGTTGAAAAACTTCGAAAACATACTTGTTTCAAAATGACTGAAATTAAATAACTAGACACAATTAAACTAATTTTACGAAACACAATGAAAATCTTGCTTTATCGAAAAAAAAAATAAGTTGTCGTTCTTCTATATGGAGAAATAAAACAAAAAATCAAAATGTTCTGGGTCACTTAAATAAATTAAATATTAATTTTTTAATAAAGATTAGATGTTAAGCTACCTAACTATTTAAACTTCTGTTATTACAACAAAAAATATTTTTCATTCGGATTTCGAGTCATGACCTCTCACATTATATACCATATGTCTTTGTCACTACACCAAATGCTAGTTCTAATTATTTAAGTGAGAAAAATATTTTCTTTTTTACATAATTGATAAGCTTTATATTTAGGATTACAGCTGTCGAATAAGTCCATTTTAATTTTGAGGAAAAATAGGGGTCATGAATAAGTCCATTTTAATTGATCTAAAAATATCTATTTACTACTAAAACTACGTACTGCTTTGCATCACTAAAATAGAAGTTTACTTTTAAGTGTTGTAAACTATAGCATGCCTCCATAATTCTACTGCTATAATAGAAAACAACAGTTTTTCAATTGTCAAAATTCGTGCCGTATTAAAAACATTATTTTCGGCTAAGAGAGGGCATGGTATGGGCTAACATGTCGGCATGTTTCCCGTTTTCTTCTTTTTTTTTTTACTGTAAGATTTTTAACGGAGTTCTATTTGTATTTGATAAGGCCCATGAACTACTCCTGGGCCGGGTACCAAACCCGCTATCAATGACTTCTCGAGCCAACTACGTCAATCCCCGCAACATGCCACTAAAAGCTCGCTCGGGACAATCACTGCTCCTATGCAGGCGTTACTGCTCCTATACAAGTGTTACCGTTTCTATGCGGAACGACTTATATAAGACCTCAAACTCAACCGTGTCAAGGGCTGGCAAATTCATTCACACAAAGTACATACGGGGAAGAGTCACGTACCTTACCAACATCCACTCTGACAAACTACGGCCTAGCCTCTCCAGAAATAGGACGTATCAGTATTTTTTTTGTGTGTGTATTATTCTACAGTTATATTTATGTTTCGTTCAAAATGAAATGTGTTTAAGTGTGAAACAGGTAGGGGTAAAAAGTAAAAACAGAACGGATACAAAGCAGATAGTGGTAAAATCATATCCATATCTCTTTTAATGTTCCGAATGCGGATACGGATCGGATCAGATATTTATTAAAAAAAATATTATTAAAAATACTAAAGTTCATAACATACATCTAATTATAATGGTGAATAACATTACTTTTTCATAATATATGTTAAACTATATGGTATATATCTACTATTTGGATACGAATAATTGAAACATAAAATCACATCTGTATCCATATCCACACGGATATTCGGATATCGAATATCCACATCTAATTTTTTATATACGGATTGGATATTATCCATACCGTTTTCACCCCTGGTAACAAGTCCTTCTGGTGTTTCATTTCCCAAAATAATTTCATTAAATGTGCCATATTTTTAAAAGTATTTGTATAAAAAAAATTGAAATTACGAATTCTTCTTAAATATTATCCGCCTTTTTAACATGATTTTTAGACTGACTATGTAAATAAATATAAGCAGATTTTAAAATTTGAAAACTAAGAACCAACATTTGATATAGTGGCAAAAGACACATGCTTCCTGATGTGGGAGGTTATGGGTTCAAAATTCAGATGGAGAAATTTTTTTGTTATAATAACATAAGTTTGAAATTTAGAGGCTTGATCTCCATCTTTCGAAAAAAAAAAACCTTGAAAACTAATTAGTATTTTTGTACAAATAAAATAACGAGTTTTTTTTTAAAGGAAATATAAATAGAAATGTGATGCATAAAATTGGATTTATACCTTTCTTATGTTGGATATTAAAATTGGATTTATAAACCAAAATCTCAAAACATCAAAAGTATTATCATGCGTGTGCACATTTGGATGGTATATATGATGTACACTTGGATGACTAATTAAGACTGTAACTGAGGTGTCGTTATCACCTCACCGAGATATTAAATAGTTAGTATGTTGCTCCTGTTGAATCAATTGGAGTAAATATATTGACAATGTCGTTTTGTCTCAGTGCTTGTCAATATCTTTGTCTAACTAATTGGCTTGATAACTGCAGGTTGCACCTAGTGGTTTGAAAAAACTCGGCCGGTCCAGGACCGGACCGGACAACCCGTGGTTCGCACCCGGACTGTGCACCAAACTCGGATCAGACCGGACCGTGTCATTTTGGACCAAGGTCCTGACACGGGTTTGGCCTAACAAAAAAAAAAATCGACCTGCCAAACCCGGCCCGTTTAACCCTTCCGACCCGTGGCCCGTGGGAACCGTGGCCCGGCGGGTCTGGACCGGACTGTTTTCAAACCACTAGTTGCACCTAGCGCTTGATTTCTCCGATGTTCATAACTTGGGAAGCTATTGGAAGGAGAGTTTGTCTTCATAGCAGTTGACAAAATTTGTAATAAATATGTGTTGAATTTGTCATCCAACGTTTAAATGCAACCTATGCCAATGAAAATTACAACTCTACAGTGATAGGCATAGATCATATATAGAACTGAGCTACCAGCCTACAAGTCTACAGTGTTCAACGTAGCTCCCTGAGGATTTTGATAATTAATTTAATTTGAAATATTTTTCTATTATAATTATGTTATAAAAATATTATTTCAGATCCTCCATTTATTTAGGTTAAGCGTACAGTAGTATCTATAATACATCTATTATTTAGTATTTGGATTCAAATAACTCATGTCATTCATACCTCAATCGTGCCTCGCGTCATTATTTCTGTTTTCAAAATCAAAATATTTGATCTGAACCGCTCAACATGATCTTCGTATTTAAATGTGCTTATTGTAGATCAAATTTTATATTTATTTTTCTGAAATTTATTACTATCTTTTAAAGATATATACGGAATCATTGTTTTTGGATAGTTCAAAATCTTTTGAAAAACATTGATTTTAATATGAAGATCATACTGAGCGGTTAGGATTGACTGTATGGACTTTAAAGTCGAAAACAAAGATGTGAGACATGAACACGAGATATTTCAACTATGCTTATATATAATCAGGGACGAAATTAGAAAATAGAGATTGGAGGGCTGAAGAATCAAATATAATGTAATTTCATTTTATAGAAGGAGCTAAAAGATATTAATACATATAAAAATTATAAAATTTAATAAATCAAACTACAAATTTTCAAACTATAGGAGGTGCTTAGCACTTTTTGCTTACCACTATGTTCCGCCCCTGTATATAATATGATATGATTATAAAACTTAGGAACTTAATGGTCTTCGTACATGTATTTATAATTGGATCTCATATATGACGCATTCAACAAGAATCTTAATTTGAAGTGAGAGTGCGGTCACAAGGACGTGAAATCTTATATCGAGTCAATTTGATCTGCCTGTCGATCTACCGTATCAGAAAAATTCAAGCATATTGCATAGCTAACACATCTTATGATGTGTAGACTGAGACCGGTATTCACATGTTTCTTGTTATCTCATGCGCTAGAGGGTTCAGGAAGGTTGCAAAAGGTTAAGGAAGTCAGCTGAGAGCCTGAGACTCGTGGAGAGCTCACTAATTAGAGCCGCCAATGAATCAGTATTCGAATGGGATTCTAATATAATCAAAATATAAATCATTAAATTTTATAACATTCATATGTTGATCTATATTTAGGGCTGCACAAAAAATTCGTAGTTCGTGATTCGATTTGAATTTGATTCGAAAAAGTTCGTACAAAATTCGATTCGAAATTGAATTCGTTTGAAATTAATTCAAACCAAACTTAGTTCGAAATTAATTCAAACCAAACTTAAATTGGACCTAGTTCGTTCGAAATAGGTTCACGAACTATTATAGTTCGAATCTCAAAGTAACGTGAACCATTGATTTCCGCTGATGACTTATATTCGCTGATGACTTAAAAGTTAAAACATAGGCCTCCCAGCCATAAGTCATAACTCGTAATTCGTAACCCTCGCTCTCAGTTCTGAAACCCTAGCCGACTTTCACCTCTCACTCTCGGCGACTACAATCACTCTTCCTTGTCGTAAAAAAGTTTGTAAAAAATTCGAAATTGAGTTCGTAAAAAGTTCGATTCAAAATTGAATTCGTTCGAAATTGAGTTTGTTCTAAATTAATTCAAACCAAACTCAAACTGAAAGTAAGTTTGATTTGGTTTGATTCGTTTGCAGACTATATTCAATAAAAATTTAAAGATTTAAGTACGGATCCATATCCATTATCGTAGCGTATTTTGAATTGATTCGGATCATATTTAGATGTTTACTTTAAATGTCTAAAGTACAGAACTCGACTGAATAAAGTAATTTTATTAGAAATATACAAATTAAGAAAAATGAACTTAATTAAACTAAGTTAGATGACTAATTATGATTATTTTAAACATACGTGATACATATAGGTTTGAAACAACTCAAATCATATTTAGTATATTAGAATAACATTAGTTATCGAATACTTAATGAATTTTAGATTCAGATCGTGCAAGATGCAAATACAAATTTAATTAATAAAGTGGATCATTTTGAAGATCATAGGATTCATTCATGTAGATTCGGATCGGGTTGTGGATATCCGTTGACCATATTAATAATAAATTGGAGGGTCTAATTTGTTAGATTCTTTGGTATTCTTTATTGGTACCGTGATTTTACATTTGAAAGCAGAGGCAGAGCCACTTTTAAGAAATAAAGGTTAATTAATTCTCATTTTTTTTACTAGTATCTTGTACAATAATGAGACAGTATCCGCGAGGGATACTGTCGGTATACTCTCACAGATATTCTCATCGCTAATAGAAAAATCATCTTTTTGTCGATATACCTTCGCGGATAGTCACTTTTTATGTTCACAGATACTGTCTCATTCTTATAGTTATTTTCTATATAGTTAAAGCAAAATAGTATAGGTAGTGTAAAATTAATCTCCATAAGTAACATACAATTTTTATATGATTAATTTTATCTGTATTTAATTCTCATAACTTGAAAATCTGACTTCACTCTTGTCTGAAGGTATATAATTAATTCGAAGAACAGATGGTACCATGTACCACTTTTTTGTTAAAGAAAAAAACTATTATCTATTTTCTTTCTTCTTTGAGTGAGGCTATGGTACTATGCATAGCACGGTTGCATCGGTGCTATGACTCAATATTTGAGTTTTCAAAATCCTAACGGTTGATCCAACCGTTCAACGTGATTATAAAATGAATATGTATTTGCAAATCAAATTTTACATTTTTTCTGAATTTTTTTACTATTTTTTTAGATAGGTAGAAAATCACTTGATCTGAAAATTCTGGACCATCCAAAAACAGTGATTTTCTACCTATCTAAAAAAATAGTAAAAAATTTTGAAAAAATATAAAATTTGGTTTGCAAGTATATATTCATTTTATAATTATGTTGAACGGTTGGATCGACCGTTATAATTTTGAAAACTCAAATATTGAGCCGTAGCACCAATGCATCCGTGCTATGCATAGTACCATAGCCTCACTCTTCTTCTTTTCCATAGTAGTTCAAAGCATAAATACTTAATGTTCAAAAGTTCTATATCGCATTAGCCATTAGATAAACATCGTACACAATATATCCTTTATACACATCATGTCATCAACTGAAGGAACGGACATCATGTCATCAACTAAAGGAATGGACTCTGCTGCTTTGTAGAGAAAAACAGAGTTCTGCTTTTCCAATTTCAACTATTCAAATTCGTTGAGATTTGTACATAAAAAGTTTCTTAATCAAGATACATAAATGAATTTTTTTGAATTATTAGGATCGGAAAAGCAAACATTAAATGCATTAAATGCAAAATATGAGTTGCTCTTGGCTTATTTATTGCACCTTGAACCATTATTAGCTTTGGCTCGCTCTTTTGTGCGGCAACAGAAGGTTACAATGAATTGTCAAATCTCTGGTTTCAATGCTGGCGGCTCTTTCTCTGACTATTCTGGTTCAGTTGATTCAGTATTTTTTTGGCTGCACACTTCTCTAAGCGGTGACTGATCTGGTTCAGTTGATTTAATTTCTGATTCAATATGATTGAGTGTCTTCTTGGCCATGCACATGGAAGGGCTTGATACTGTGTAGTCTGTTAAAAGGAAAAATATGCGCACAATTTAAACAATCACTAGACTCCTATAATTACAATCAAACAAGAATGATCAAATTTGTGTCCACAAGATACACACACTCCTGTGTATTTATTTATTTACAGCTGAATACTTTTAAAAACACTTATTATCTAATATTATGTAACAATTAGCTTGTAACTTTTGTAAATCAATACAATCACTTACGGGTCTTCAATAAAAAATATCTCTATTTTTTTCTCTGAAGTCTGAACTGAGAAAATATTTTTTATTCTTCTTCATTTTGTTTACGTTTGAGGAGAAGCAATGTAAGAAGATCGCCTTCTAGAAGAGTTTTGGCTAATTAAAGTTGTCTAGAAGTTGCAATGAATTTAATATTTTTTATTAAAATGAAGTGCGCTAGTGCATTCAGCAAAAGTTTTAATGTCCCTAGAATTTGATCTTCTAATATAGCCCCCATACAAGCCATTAGAGTGGGAAAAATGGCACGGCGGAGCCGGCTCCGTGACAGAACGGCACGACATGTGTATCAGTTACGTACTGTGACTCGTGTATTCCGTGCTGTGACTATTCGCGTGCCGTGTCTATCATTTAAAACTTTGGCACGGCACGGCACGTAATCACACGAGTCACATGTAATTAGGACCATTAGATATTGATTTAATGATGAATCTTGAATAAACTAACCTAAATTATAATTAAATGGTCATGCGAGTCACGTATGGTCACGGCACGTTTAGACACAGCGTCACTCACGTACCGTGACCATCCCTTAACATTTTAGTCACAGTACGGCACGGCATGAGATTAAAGTCACGGCGTATTAGTCACGGCACGGCATAACACAGCACGTTTTTTCCACCAAACAAGTCGGGCTTAAGCCAATAAGCCTTAAAACTTTGCCTTCACCAAGTGTTTCAGTTAAATAAAAATAATTTAAAAGTAAAGTTCAACCGAGGCATTTCTTTTCTGTACCGTATCACAAACAGTTAGCCACAGCCCACAGTACTGGTTCATTTACTATGATTTATGCATTGAATTCCCCAGGTAAATGGATGGTGATAACTGATAAGGGAAATGGATTACAACATCTCTTAAACCGTTCGGTTTATCGGTTGAATGAATTGACATTAAAAAAAATACACATCAATGAATTTCTTTACAAAGATTACAAATTCATTTCGTGGTCCTCTGTAAAGCCGAAATTTTTAATCATGGGAAATACAAAAATAAAAATAAAAATGAGAAATGACACGGTGGAATTTTAAAAATAGAAAGACAAGATCACGCTACCGCAACCACTGCTAAAAAAAAAAATTATATATGTGGGACTCCAAATGAGAACATATATCGGAAAAAAAAATAAAATTGTGGGATGCCAAATTAGACAAAGTAAACAAGGGTTCCCAGCCCTATGTCGTGGTGCCATACCTGACATATATAATTTAAGGAATTTTTTCATGTTAAATTGAAAATATTCAGCTACTTACCATGTTAGCAGATTTTCAAACTATGCCCGAAAGAAAAAACACAATATAATAATGACATGATCCAAAATCAAGGAACAACATGCAAAATTTATCCTCCAAGTTTCCCCTTGTTTGACATGAAAATCCTAGTCAACATCAACATGGGACATGTTCATTTGCTACGATATTATTTGTTAAATACAACATTCCACAAACCAATAGGTTTTGTCATATTGGTTTCGTTTTTGCTTAAACTTATATTTGTCTAATTTGGCGTCCCATTTTTTTTTTTGGTTTTTTTTTCCAATATTTGTTTTCATTTGGAGTCTCACATGTACAAGTTTTTTTGGCAGTGGTTGTGGTATGATTTAACGTCTCTCTGGAACGTCAAACGGTGATCTTGCCTTTCTATTTTTTAAAATTCAACCGTGTCATTTCCTATATTTTTTTTTTTGTATTTCCTATGAATAAAAATTTCGGTCTGTAAAGGATTGGTGTTAATGATGTATTATTTGTCTTATGTAAATTCCAGTAATATATGCATAATAAATTCCGTATCCTTGCTATAGCATCAATTGTGGTCTCATGTTATATTTAACTCGGTCCATCAATGCTTTACCGTACCAGTTGCCAAAGTGCTTTCTTTTCACTCTCCTATTTTTCTCTTTTAGACCTAGAATGCCCTGGTGAGATAGGAGTAGGTCCGATGGGCATCGGACCTACAGTTAGGTTCAATTAGCTCTCTCACTGTACGATTAGCATCAAGATCTGTGCACACGGAAATCGATACATTCTTGCACGGATTTTGATCATAACACACGAATCTTGATGCAGATCGGATGGTCATCACACCCATCGAACCATGGCAGGTCCGATGGGCATCGGACCTACTCTCATTCCTGCCCTCATAAGAAAGAACACTATGTTTGAAGATCCTTGCCTGTTGTACAAGTGGATCGATATCTTTCATTGATAAAAGGTGGATGGTAAAATGCAAACATTGTTCTGTGCAATTAAACCACCAAAGGACAGGATTATATAGTTCTTTTTCCATAAAATAATTATCCACTAATGAGAATATCACATCATAAATAATAATAAATTATTACGTTGCAGTTGCAGTTGCCTTGGTCCAAGGGAAACCGAAAAAGATATGATTGTGCTTGTACAATTTCAGCAATCCTAGTACAAACATCAGAAAACGTAGCTGTTATGTCCCCACCAAAACAAGTCAGGTCCGCTTAATTTATTGATTTCATAGCAGATTTTCAAACCACTGAAAAGGAATTTGAAGGATGAGCAAGAAAAAGAAGATGTGAAAGAAGAAAACTAAGATGAAGAAGAGGCCCCATACCAGTCCCAATAATCACAGGCCCACAAGGGCAGCCTGTATGTCATTTGGGATTCATCCAGTACAGCCAAAAAATTAAAAAAATTAAAAAAAGAAAGAAAGAAACAGCAGGAAGAGGAGATATTAAAAAAAAAAAAGGGATCTTTCCAGCAGGCCATGGTACCGGTACCATATTCTTCCAAAGGTGCAAGCATCAGGTTATGGGATAGGGCATTAAACATAACTGTAACAGCCGGAAGAGCCTGGTGTAAAAGTGTACCAGTCTGCCCCAAGCAAGTGGTATATAGTTGTTTAACATAATAACAAGTGGAACAATAAGTAGAAAGAAAGCAGATACTGTTATACATTTTTTTTTTTCTCTTTTTGACTTCTTTAAACTGGTCACCGTTGTTTCCGCAACTCAATTGTCTGAAATCTATTGTACTCCCATCTAAATACTAAAACTTTTCACACAGAAAAACTACCTTTTCTCAAATATACAGATAGAGTTCTCAAAGACGCCAAACACTCCCATTTAAGCATTTGAGATTAACATCAGTTTTTATCATAATTTTAGCAAAAAGGAATATAAACCTAGAGTCCAACTCTCCTCTTCTTGATACGTGTGCTGTGAGAAGCACCTGTTGGAGCTATATAGCTGGAAAGCTGGGGAGGCAAAGCTGCACCTGCCGATTTGAGCATCCGCACTAGATCACCAAAAAGTTTTTTATCCTCGCTATTAACAAAAACAATCGCTGTTCCCTCCTCCCCCTTTTTAAAAGAAGCCCTCCCTATCTGATGTACATATTCCTCAATGCTACTTGGCATGTCAAATATTATAACCTGCCTAACTCCCAGCAGATCCATACCGCGTCCCAAAACACCGGTACACACCACCACTGGGACCTCTCCTGTCAGAAACATTTTCATGCCTTCTCTCCTCTCCTTCATCGTCTTTTCCCCATGAATTGCAATGGCCTTCAATCCAGTACTACCAGTAATAGTGTCTGACAACATATCTGATCCTAGCCTAGAACCAACAAAAACCACTGCTGGAGGCTTGAAATGCCGAGGACTAGACAGTATCTCAAACAGTTTCTTTTTCTTCTGGTTAGATTCGACCCAAATGACGACTTGCTTAACTGACTTATTCGGCTCATTTGCTTTCCCGCATGAGATGTGAATCAAGTTGCTGGCGATTGAACTTGCCATCCTTTCCACCTCATTTGAAACAGTGGCTGAGAACATTAAAACCTGAGGTTGTGATAGTGCCTTAACAATCTCCATGACTTGTTCTATAAAGCCTTTTTGAAGCAAGCAGTCGACCTCATCCAGTACCAAAATGAAGATCTCACTCAGGTCTACATCATGCTTTCTTAAAAGATCAAGTAAACGACCGGGTGTGCCTACAATTAACTCTATGCCATTTTTTATACGGTATATCTGACTAGGCATTGCATCTCCCCCAACCACTAGTGCAGTTTTGAAAGGAAGGCCTTTGCCTAGCACCTTTGCTTGTTCTTCCACCTGCACACATAGTTCTCTGGTAGGAGCAAGCACCATCGCAAGAGGCCTCTTGTTGTGCATTGATTGCTCTGACCGCACTTGTGAGCAGCGAGATATGATCGGGACTAGAAATGAAGCCGTTTTGCCAGAACCAGTCTCGGCAGAAACAAGAAGATTTTTGTTACTCAATGCAGCTGGGATTGTTTGCATTTGCACTGGAGTTGGCATAACAAACCCAACAGTTTCAATATTGTTCTCAAGCTTTTGAGGGAGATTACAAGAAGAAAATGACATGACCGGGTCAGGCACAAACTCTCCGTTCTTTACAGATATTCCCATTTTGCTTCTCAAGGAGGCAATTTGATTATTAGATAACCCCTCATTTCTGACGTAGAAGCATTCATCACTGGCCGTAATGTTAACTATCGGTTTTCTTTCTATTTTGTTATTTTTTCGAGCAGCAAGCTCAGAGAGTATGGATTTGCATTGCAAGCTACATATGTCATTGTCGGTCTGGTCACAAATGTACTCCCCATAACGGCTACAAATGGTACAACGTGGCTCTCCGGGGAGGGCTTCTCTTTGCTCATAGCTATGTTCCTTCACTCGAGAACAATCTGTCAGACAAGATAATATGAGACGAGCAATGAGATCTTAAGTAATTATTGTGTTTTGTTCAGAATGCATGCCAAACTTTCTCTTCGGTAATCCCAAAATCGTTCTCTTGTGTGTTGACTGAATTAGCCCTTTCCTTTAAAAAAACTCAATTACCGAGGATGCCATTTGGGGAATACCAAAAAGAATTGGGAAAACAGAAATGAAGTAAACTCAACACAGTAAGAGGGCTCACAGTGTAAGTTTATCAAAAATAAAAGTTAGAGGAGCATTTCTGGGGCTACCTTTAGATTTGTTAGCCGGTTGCCCACTAGCGATCTTTTTCCTTTTCACAATGTTATGTTCCCTATATAATAGTGAATAACCCCAGAAAAACATCTTAGTGCCCTCATAGCACAATAATCTACTGTTTTAAGTTTCAAATATGACCTTCAAGTTGAATTTTGACAAAATTCAGCCAATACTAACAATAGAAGTAAAGCTTCTAAGTCAAGTTCAAAGGAAAGAACAAAAATGACTGGAACTGCATGTTAAGTCAGTTGTTAAACCCGGGTTACTTCTAAACTGCAAACAAACCAAAACAAAACAAAAAAACAAAAAATGAAAACCAGCAAAGGAATTCTAATCCTTGGCTTTTAATATTACCTTCAGATGTGCCAGCGACATCATCGGATGTCAACAAGTTCTCAACCACATTATTGCCACTACAATCCATTGTGTGTAAAAGGGTAATCAACCTTGTGGCCAGAAAACATCTCCTGAGCTGCATAGATATATGAGAGTCTTAATAAAACAATTAACAAATGATGAATGATCACAGGTCAATGTGCAATTTCACAAGCATCTTAACATATATAACCTGGTTAATTAACATAACACCAAAGGTGATTGCAAAAGAGAAAAATATCTCATTTCCAAAATCAATTGAACTACAAACTAACTGTGAACAGTTCTCTAAATTTTAATTGAGTTGTTCCCAAGTTTAATATGCAATTTCACAAGTATCTGAACAATTATAAGATTATTAAAATAACATTTTGCAAAGGTGAATGCAAACGAGTAACATATATCATTTCCAAATCAATTGAACTGCAGAATAATTGTGGCAGTTCCTTAAAAGATTTCAATAGAGCCAGTGGTGAAGCTAGGATTTGAGCCAGGGGTAGGCAAAAACCGGATTCGGGTTCGAATAAACTGGGTTCGGTTTTGGATTCAAGACACAATTCAAAAAAATAGCAAGCATTTCAAATATTGTAAAAATAGAAATGGTACCATTGGCACTGTGCCATCAAAAGTTTTTGCCATTATACATAATTTAAAAGACAACTGATAATTACTTGTACCGTACCAATGGCACTGTGCTATTAAACACCAAATGCATTCTTTTTTCTTTATTTTTCTGTATAATTTGATGACCCGTAACTAATCTGCCTTGAACCCAAGTAAATCAAATAAACTGTAACTCAAATCTGAACTGACTATAACCATCAAATCTGAATTCAAGGGAACCAGCACCAGAGAATAGCAACAGGGCTGGTACCAGCACAGGTACCAGCATCAGGTCACAAGAAAAAGGAAAAAGGGGCAGCACCGTCAGCACATAATCACAGCCAGCCAAGCACAAATGAGCAAGGCCAGCACCAAAACAAGCAAAGCCAGCCCCCAAAATCAGCATAGACATACCCAGAACAGTCAAGCCGGGAAAATCAACAACCCGCGTGAGACTACTAAATCCTCACAAAATCATATAAAATACACAACAAGCGATCAAACAAGAGGGTTGCACAAGATTTACCCGAGAGAGGCTCAATCGCAAAGAGGGCTCGATTAGGCCGGTACCAAGGCACCACCAAGCGCCTTGCTTCTCGACCTCCTAAAAATCAGCAAGCACCAGAGGCGAAGGCGGCACCACCAAGAAAGGGGGCGCCTCGCTTCTCGCTTCTCGCTTCTCGACGATCCTTCTTCTTCGCGCAGGCGGAGGCGACGGTCCAGTCCTTTTTTATTTTTTTTCTTTTCTCGCGTATCGCGCTGCCTCTGCCTTTTTAATTGATCAGGGCTTCTTTGGGCTATGGGCTCTGGGCTCTGGGGTAGGCAGAGCCATAAAAGGCCCGGTCCAAAAAATTTTTTTCCAGGTGTACACTGCCTTCGCCCCTGACTAGAGCTGGTTTTTTTTTTCTATCAGGCACAACGGTTTATGTGTTTTTACTTAATTAAACAGGTTAGCCTTGATATTTAAAGTAAAATAATTGATTAAGTAGGCTCATTCAATGCATAAGCAATTCAAATCACATAATAAAAGAAGTTAGATAATGCGCTAACACAAACCAGTAAAATTGAGAACAGAGTACGATAGTAAATGCCAATTACTTCATGCTGAGATACAATTAGGATTTTTATTGGCAACGGAGAAGAGAAAGAAGAAAATTCTAAAAAAAATAAAACGGGTATGAAATAAAATTGATCCCCTCAGTCACAAACCTAAATCAGGGTTCAGCCAAGCTCGAGAGTGAAGCGAGTTATTCGCGACGAAGAAGAAACCTTCTGAGTGTTTTCGACATAATCGGTCGGATTGTATGACTTGTATCGCTCTTTCACTTTCTTTTTCAGATCCGCAAAGCCCGTTCATATCTAGTACTTATATTAGGCCTCAAAAGGCGGCTGTTGTTATAATTGTGAGGTGTTTCACTTTCAGTACTGGGTTTGGTCTCTAGAAGTATTTGTTTCATAAAGAAGTTCAGAGATGTATATTGGGCTTTAACCTTGAGGCGTTTTATAAGCCAGGTGTGTTTATTGGGCTTTAACGGGATGGATTTGTTTCATAGAGAAGTCCAGAGATGTATATTGGGCTTTAACCTTGAGGCGTTTTATAAGCCAGGTGTGTTTATTGGGCTTTAACGGGATGGATTTGTTTCATAGAGAAGTCCAGAGATGTATATTGGGCTTTAACCTTGAGGCGTTTTATAAGCCAAGTGTGTTTATTGGGCTTTAACGGGATGGCTTTATCCTCTACGGAGTCTTAATGTGCGGAGTCCTGTGGAGTTTTTAATCTGGTCCGTTCGTTTTGATCGGACGGATCAGATCAGATCTTGTCTGAATTGAAAAAAAAAAAAAATTCCCAAAATTTGCCCTGCCTGCTAAAATACTTCGCAGATCTTATCTGGTCCGTCCGGTCAATACGAACGGACTAAATTAAAAGCTCCGCAGAGAATACTTGTTCAGATATATATTGGGCTTTAACCTTGAGGCGTTTTATAAGCCAGGTGTGTTTATAAATCGCTAATGCATGATGTTGATTCTGCATTGTGCTCGTGTAAGAAAAATATTAACCAAAATGGAAAATGTTCTGTGAGTTTTAACTAAATGTTTTCAAAGGAATTCGAGTTCCACTCATTCATGTAGATTATAGTTCATATATGAAAAGTACTTTGAATTGACTATTTGTATGTCAGATAATTTGGTTTTGAGTTTTTGTTGGGTTCATGGTAACAATCATAACAGCACGTGCTTTGAATGTTAATACTGAGTAGAACTAGGGTGCTCCTAAGCTCACCAAGCTCTTCCGTGAGCGCGACTCTAAAATCTATCGAATTAACTTTAAACGATATTTTCAAACCGTTAGATGTTCAATATATATTAAAATGTGCTTGGAGACCAAATTTTATATTTTTTGGAATTTTTTTACTATTTATTAAGATGGTTTGAAAATCGCTGTTTTTCAATGGTGCAGAATTTTAATAAAAACAGCGATTTTCAAACCATCTTAATAAATAGTAAAAAAATTCCAAAAAATGTAAAATTTGGTCTCAAAGCACATTTTAATATAGATTGAACATCTAACGGTTTGAAAATGTCGTTGAAGTCAATTCGATAGGTTTTAGAGTCGTGCTCACGAAGGGCTTGGTGAGCTTAGGAGCACCCTAGTTCTACTCATTGATACTTGTGGGTCGCATAATGTTAAAATAATGTTGTCAATATTCTTACCCGAAGCTCGAAGCTAGTAACTTGAGTAGGTTCAGGCTTTCTGGCTTCTAAATAATTTTCTTATCAATACAGAACGTTGACTGGCTATCAGTCTCCAACCTTAAAAAAAAAAAAATTCTCCCCTCTCTATTTTTACTTGGAATATTATGCGACAAGAATACAATACGTAATTGTGTAATGGGTAAAATGTGAGAACCGACAGGTTAAAAAATGAACTGTTATTTCTTTCCGCGTTCTAAATGTGGCAAAACTTGAGAACCAGTTTGATAACTAGGTTGGATGTAGGGATGTCAACGGGTACAATAAGAGTCGGATGGAAGTATTTTCATACCCGTATCCGTTGCAAATTGTCCTTACCTGTATTCTACTTATCTGATATAATTTATCTTATCTATATTTTATTCTTACCCGTTATGGTTGTCGGATTACAAAACAGTAATGCGTAAATAACAGGTAATACTAATATAATAAATTAATAATTATTTTTATTATTTATTAAATAAGACATTAAAACTAGAAATTCATTACAGTTCGGATTTGCTGGAACTTTATTTATTTATGTGTTTTATCTGTCCAACAAATTCTAATAATGTTTTATTCAATAAAGTTTAACCATTAATACAATAAATTCCAGCAAATTCGGTAACTTTATAATTCATTACAGTCCAGCTAATGTTTTATTTAATAAAATACATTTTCCAATAGCGCAATAGATGAGATATACAGATAATGGTTTAATGTTTTAACGTATAAATATATTCTTTAAATGCCTAAACGATTGGTTGGAATTTATATACTTGTTTTAATAGTTATTAAGTGTAACATAACTACATAAAATGATCAATTGTTCAAGTTAAGAAAATTTAATAATATACATTTTTCGAAAAAACTAAGAGTATTTAGAGAATGGATATTCATTGCTCATTAATATATATAATATATATAATGTTCTTTTCGATTATCTGATTGGATAACGGGTACGAAATCGGCTTTACCGTACCCTTGCATGTTTAGATAACGAAAAAAACTTAAACCATATTCAATAAATTTACAAAAAAAGAATCTTATCCGTACTCATATTATCGAATATGATACGATCAAGTAAACGAATAAAAGGATGCCATTAACGCCGAATTTTTTATTTATATCCAAAAAATAATGGAAATTAAAAAAAATACCCATGTTATCTTGAAAATTCGAAAAATACCCAAACCGGAAAAAAAATTTCCGGATTTGGCCTCTAAATCCGGAAAAAAAAATTCCGGAAATTGAACTCCACATCCGGAAATTTTTTTTCCGGATTTAACATTTTTTTTTTTTTTTTTTTAGAGATTCCGAATAAAAAAATTTAACTTAACAAATTTTTTTTTTTTTTTTTTTTTTTTTAGAGATTCCGGAAATTTTTTTCCGAACTAAATAAAATTTTTTTTTTTAAGAGAAAAATAGCAAAAATACTGAAATCTAACGCTAAAAAATCAAATTGTTTTTTTAAATATTTGTTTCATTAATTTAAAAAATTTCAAAATAGTGTAGAATAATTTAGAAATTATCAAAATAGCTAAAATACTGAAATCTAACACTAAAAAATCGAATTGTTTTTTTAAATATTTGCTAGATTACATTTTTTTATATATAATTAGCATATTTATACTAAAACAAACCAAATTACTTGATTTATGCTGAATTACACTAAATTACAATAATTATGTAGAATTATGCTAGAATACAGTAAAGTATGCTAAATTACGTACGAATAGGGATAATATCTTCACTGAGAAGGCGAAAAACGACGACGAAACTTCAAACGGCCATAAAACGGCGCTCGAGTATCCGATTTCAGCAAATGACCACTTTTCGGAAAGCTTGCGAAAATGCGCATGCGTCCGGACTTGCTTTGCCAATTTTCTAAATTCAGAATCGTCAAAAAACAAATAGAAGAGCCTCAAAACTTCAGTTGAAGTTTCCGATTAAGATTTTCATTTCTATTATTCAATCTACGTAGCTCAGTAAATTAGTTATGTAATAAACTTTTAGAACACCAAATTTTATTATTTTTGGAATTTTTTTTACTATTTTTTATGATTTATGAAAGATGCCACAAATAAGCCCCATTTATACGTAATTTAGCGTAATTTATCGTATTTTAGTAAATTTACCGTATTTTAGCACAAAATCGGCCCTATTCGTAGTAAAAAAATAATTCGATTTTTTAGTGTTAGATTTCAGTAGTTTAGCTATTTTGATAATTTCTAAATTATTCTACACCATTTTGAAAATTTTTAAATTAATGAAACAAATATTTAAAAAAACAATTCGATTTTTTAGCGTTAGATTTCAATATTTTAGCTATTTTTCTCTTAAAAAAAAATTTCCGGAATCTCTAAAAAATAAAAAAATAAAAAAATTTGTTAAGTTAAATTTTTTTTATCCGGAATCTCTAAAAAAAAAAAAAAAAAATGTTGAATCCGGAAAAAAATTTTCCGGGAACTCTAAAAAAAAAAAAAAAAAATGTTAAATCCGGAAAAAAAATTTCCGGAAACTCTAAAAAAAAAAAAAAATGTTAAATCCGGAAATATTTTTTTCCGGATTTGGAGTTCAATTTCCGGAAATTTTTTTTCCGGATTTAGAGGCCAAATCCGGAAAAAAAATTTCCGGTTTGGATATTTTTCGAATTTTCAAGATAACATGAGTATTTTTTTTAATTTCCATTATTTTTTGGATATAAATAAAAAATTCGGCCATTAACGCTGCTAGTTGGATGCGATACAAAAATTGAGACTGTCGCCTTACTGAGTCGACCTTGACCACTTTACCTACAAACATAAACTTTATCTGTTTAGGGTGATTCAAAGATTTAATGTACATGCGAAAAGGCACCATTAAAAATGAAATTGTCATTTTTTATTGGCTTGAGTTCATCTATTTGATGGGATAATTTAGGTAAGAAGCAAAATTAGGATGAGAAAAATGCGTCACCTAAGTACTTGAAGTCTCCTTTCCTTTTGGATTTTATCACTACTTTCTAAGGTCCTGTTCGAACAAAACACAGTGTCCGTGGAAAAAGAAAAAATTCACTCAAAATGAATTTTGTATTCTCAGGCGCACAGTATTTCGGTCATTCAAAATTCTTCATTCTCATTCCCATTTCCGTTCTCTTTAGACGGCCAAACACGCCTTAAGTGGGAGCCAATATAATCCTTCCCAATCACGCTAGAAAAGATGCCACTTGAAACTGCTACATGCCGCAGCCGCGCCTTCTTGACCTTCTTTGAGAAGAATTCTCACTGACAGTGGGCCCCATGTTGTGCCGATCTTCCTCCTCCTGTTCCACTTCTAGATGGATACAAGATACCAAGGATTCCTGCAGCCTTGAACGTGTCGCAACCCGCCTCGTTGTACGCCGATTCGATCTGGTCGACTGGAAGAGAGGAGAAGGCATAGCCGCATCGGAGAGCAAGGCGAGGTTGCTTGACCTCGATTGAGAGGTAGAAGTGAGGGTTTGAGTTGGAACAAGTGGGGATCGTGAGGAGCTTTGATGCAGATCGGGATCCGTCAGAGGGGAGAACTCGATTTGGGGCGGTTTGGTCTTCCAGTTTTTGGGTTTCTTCTTCGACAGATTCATTTTAGTGACTAAGAGCAAATAATAGAGAAAGTGAATAGACAAAGTTACGTAGGTAAATTGTACATCATCAACGGTTTATTTTAAATAATAGTCAGTGATCACTAATAGTTAATTGAAATGTTCCGTTGGTGTTATGATACCCTCAATGGTCAATACTAATGGTTTATTCATATGAATTGTTGGTAAATATTTTGTTTTCAACAACTTTCCTTTAGTTGAATTGTTGGTGTTCGTTCATCAACGGTTGGTTATAAAAGAACTATTTTTTTTTAGTAAAAAGAAGAATCTAATTAAGTCCTTATTTGAATTTATTGAATTTGAAAATGTTTTTTAGATTTCGAAATAAAACATGTTACATAATTTTTTGAATTGGTGTTAAGTTATCCATTTGTCACAGGGGGCATACATGCACCGACTGTGCTACATACAATACAAGAACTGTTGGTAATTAGACGTTGGTAATGTGTTCATTTGTAGTTTGAAGTGGCTTCACCACGATATCTCCCTAAACCATCGGGATATGTTTGGTTAGAATGAGAATATGTTATTTTTTAAGTTAGACTATTCGGAATAGTCTATTCGGTGTTTGATTGGATTCGAATAGCTAGAATAGTGAATTCAAATTTTTTGTCTTATTAGAATAAGTTAGTTTTAAGAGTTTTGAAATTTGGCTATTCTAATAAGACAATCAATAGCTATTCTTGATTTGACTATTCTAACTATTTTTGTTTTACAACCAAACATACTCTCGTAGTAATGGAACAACTATCTCCTAGTCGGGATTGTTCATGTCCACAAAATAAACATTGATTTCCTCCAATATTTCGTTCTGCTAAATTTTATTATTAGTTGAATTGTTGTAATACAAATTTTTCTGTAAATATATATAGCTAGAAGATGTATTTGATCTATTGTGTTTCCATGCATGACTTGTATATTTGGATATATAATTGATAGCTCATGCATGTTAAAAGATCATGCAAATTTGATTGTCTATTAATTCTTAGTAGTTTACTCATGAAAATTTGTGTCTTTGAAACAATAATAGTTGTATTTATGCTATCAATTAAGTTTTGTAGTCCTGGTCATACTTGTTGAATTTGAAAAGTAAAAAGTTGTTGCCACAAAAATCAAGTATTAATCACCTGCAAGGAGTTAGATATCATAAGTTTTGTCAAGTCAAAATTAATTTGAAGCCTGTTAAGAATACAAGAGAGATTTATTTTGAGATATGTGTCAGATTAAAACGGACGAATCAGATCTCATTCTACATAACAAGGTATTGCACTGGATCCGAATACCCATATCATGCAGCCGTGTCGGTGAAAGAGGTTCGGATACAGGAGAAATTCTTGAAATTTTTGAAATTCTGAATCCAGTCGTTCAACTTTTTCTATGCACGTATTTCGAAACAGCTAATTTTCTGTGCACACATCTCGAAACAGTTCAACGGCTGAATTCAGAATTTCAGAAATTTCAGAGTTACTGTTGACGATATTGGATTTCAGCAGATTTGAATCCTCAGATATATGAAGAAATTAGCTGATAGTATCTTTAGTTTTAGGAAAAATTTCCGGTGTACCCATTCAAACTTTCAAAATAATTAATATCTCCATAAATATATTATAATAGAGGAGGGTTCAAATGCCTCCATTTTTCATGCCTCCACCATGCCTCTATTTTTAAAAAACTTTAATAACTCAAAATTTAAAACTTAAAAGTCAAAATAAAACCATTGGATATGATCTACATCATTTTATCTATGCACTTGTAAAAAATTATCACATTTTGATTTTGTTTTAGTTGTCATCAAGAGCTTGTAAAAAATTTCCTAAAACTAGATTTGGTAATATGGATAATTTCTAGACGTTGATTTTTCAACTTATTGATTGACATAAAAACAAAATTTAAATGTGATAATTTTTTACACGTGCATAGATAAAATGATGTAGATCATATCCAACGGTTTTATTTTGACTTTTAAGTATTAAATTTTGAGTTATTAAAATTTTTAAAAATCGAAACATAGTGCATAATGGAGGCATGAAAAATAGAGACATTTGAACCCTCCTTATTCTAACCTTCAATATGTGTTTTAACTGACTATCCGGCCCAAATGGAACTAAAATGGGAACCCAATAAAATCCTTCTATCATTTCTCATACGGCCCAATAAATGTGTTTGAATGGTAAACAGTATATTAGTCCAGAAACTTTTTCTTTTCTTCATTTCGTGGTAATGCATGTTGTATACTTGTCTGCTAGTCGAGAAACAATATGTAGGAATGCACTCCTGTTTTTCCCTAAGAAATAGAGGATCCTGTTTTTCTGATTCTAATTATTCAAATTTGTTGAGATTTGTACATGAAAGAGTTTTTTTTATCGAGATAGGTGAATGAAAAACTTTGAATGGTTGGAATCAGAAAAGTAGAACTCTACTTTTTTAGAAAAAAATAGTAGAGTCGGATCCCAATATGTATACCAAATCTAGTTGTATATTACTTTATAAATTTAAATAATATGTATAATATTTTTTTTAGAGTAAAAATACGTAATTTTGAATTTTTTTAAGAGAATATATGAAATAATAGTTTCTTTCAAAAATATTATAGGTTTGATATTTACATTATTATGGGCTTATTTCTTCATGCATCAGCCGGCCGGCCCTAATTATTTCTACGATGTATCACACGAAATAAAGCTTTAAATTTCTAAGAGCATCTCCAATGGAAATTTCTTTTAAATTGCTAATCTGATGTGTTAATTGCTGAGTTGTAGACCGATTTCTAAAAAAACAAATTTGCTTATAAAGCAAACGATTTCTTTTGGACATGCTGGTACTCTCTCTCTTTTCTATTTGCTCTGATCCCTTTGTTTTCTTTCCTATTAGCTCTGATCCCTTTGTTTTCTTTCCTATTAGCTCTAATTCCTTTATTTTCTTTCCTATTGGCTCTGATTCAATTTCTGAGATGGAGAAGTTAAGAAATTAAAATGAACTTAATTTTTAAACAGTACTTTACAGCTGTTTTTTATTTTTTACATATTGCTGGGTTAAAGATTCACTTACAATCGTTGTAACGCTCCTGGAAGCATCCAATTGGTTCCACACTGGAGAGGATCAACATGGAACTCCTGTCAAAAATTAAAAATCCTGTAATCCGACAGCGCCAGACGCGGAGAATATACCTCACAAAGAATATGCCACGTGGACTTCTTCCTCTTGCCTATTGGTAAATCTAAAAAGAGCATCTTGAAGTGGAATATCCACTTCTTTGGGGCCCCTTGTTGTTTTCTTACATTAATGACACCTTATCTTTTGACAGAGAAACCATTTCAATATTCATACACTCAGACAACTTCACATTTCTTTATACCCACTGAAAGAGGAAGAGAAAGAGTAGGTTGCCCTCAATCGAATGCCTGGACGGCTGAGGCCGGAGTCTGGATTAGGGAAATATAATTGACATATTGAGAAGTTGTCATTATTTTTTTTTGTTCAAGGAAGAAAATATGTAAAATAGTTGTAAAATTATATTTTTAGAGAATTATAAAATCAATATAATGTGCATGTAATAAGTTTGCCGGCGTAATTATTTATATTGTACTATGTTCTACTGTCGGAAGAACGAAGACATTTAAAAAATATTATTATTTATAGATAACATACGATGAAACAATTTATTCGTGTTGTTTGACGTATAATTTGTCGGAAATTATATATTTAGATAATTATAATAATAATATCACGTGCAGGTAATAAATCTGCTGGAGTGACTGTATTTTGTCGGAAGAATGCGGACATTTGAAAATACTTTTATTATGGACAACATAAATGAGACAGCTTTACTCATGTTGTTTGACGCATAATTTGTTTTCCACGTCACAAACTCCAGGTGGGGTCCAAAGGACGACGGAATGTAAGATCTGACTTATTTTATTTGTACTGAATAATTCAATTATTAATCTGACGAAATCAAACAATTAACATGTTCGTCGCGTCCTATTGATATTTATCCACTGACTTGACCACACTGGCACACTATTACATGCCAAAAAGTGACCAGTCAAGTGGCAAAATATTTTGCATTGGCGTTATTTTATTATCAAATTAAACTTGAGACTGTTTTGATTATTCACTATAATCACAGGTGCTTAGAGAATATGCTGATTCCATAATAAAGACCATCACTAGAAAATTCTAGAAAATTGAAAATATACTTTCAAAATTTTATTTTTCCAAATCCACAGTCGGTTTTGAAACTAGATACACCCGTTGAAAAATTGTGTTACATAATTATTGGATTTTATATGCACTTTCCAAATATCAGCGTTACTGTATGTTATAATAGAATTCAAGATGCAATTATGATAATATTTTGTTTAGAAAAAAGCTCGTTAGTGGAGGGAAATATCAAATACAAGAAGAACTGGGATTGGTCACACGACTCGCGAGGTTTGAGAATTGGAAGAATTTTTAGAGCATATGCTACAAAGATGCTGCGTATATTCTTGCGTATATTCTTGCGGTGCTCCCAGAATAAGTGTTCGCTATTGGTTCACGGAAACCAAGATCAGGATCTTATGTGGCTTTCTATATGTAACATGTTTTAAGTTTTGGTGTGTCTCGAGAGTCGAGACTCGAGAGGGATGTATATTTGATTGTGAGTTGTGACTACTGAAGTTTTTGTATTTTAATAAATAAGAGCACAAGAAGTTTATTAGGCTTTATTGTTAAAGTTAGCATACACTAAAATGCATAAATTTTTTGGTTTATTAGGCTTTATTTTAAGTATTTTTGTTGATACATTTTTAATCTATGGTGTAAATAAATTTTGGTCATAAAAAAAAAATATTATACTTAATGATAATTACGTGGATTTTGAATGAAATCACTAGATTCACTCAAACAATCATGTCTGAGACATTAATTTTATAGTGTATTTTAAATGAATATAATTGAAGGTCTTGTCAACACTCTTGTCAACACTCTGCTGAATGACTCCTGTCACATCATTTAATAATTTCTTAAAGATATTTTAATTACGTGTGCGTATCAATATTTGAATTTTGTATCACGTCAGCAGATGCGACTTTTAAGTGTGAATTTCTTGTTTTCTTTTTTAGACTAAATCAATTTTTGTATCACTCTTCAGTCTTCAGTGTGTCAAGTCAGCAGATGTGATATTTAAGTCTGAATCATGTGGTCTCATTATCATTTTTTTTCACCTGGGTTTCAAATCTTTATCTCTCCGCACAGTGAGGATGCACGAATGACCATACATGATACAGTACTTCCACTTGGGATTTTTTTTACATATGACCCTCTAAATAAGGTCAATTATAACCAGATCCTTGTTCTCTCGTAAAGCTCACTATTGGATAAAGAGAATCAGAACTCTTTTAACACGTCAAATCGTTACAAATGCGAAGATTTCAGAAATTTTCTTTTCTTTTGTATAATAGCAATAGAAATTGTACATTCTGCCTATAAATATATTGTGTAAATTGTCAATGGATCCGATTTGCAATAATTCAAGAGATATTGTAAAAATAATCAAGTACAGCAAATCCCAATAAATTAAGGCTGTCTTCAAATTCAAACCTCTCTAAAAAAATCTCTAGATACAATATTATTACTAGAGGTGGGTCAAGTACGTGTTTGGGTTTTGACTTTGAATTTTTCAAATCCAAAAACTCGCGAAGAAGTTTAAAAATTTGAATTTAGAAAGGAGATCTCTCAACTTTCAAGCAAACAGAATATAAAAAAATGTAGGATGCGGACAACCATGAGTTGGATATTCTCTTCATCAATTCGAATCATGCCCTCGTTTATACGGCCTTTCATTTGGATGATTTTTTTTATTCAGATATGTTTGTATCTTTATCAGCTCCAGCGAAACATCTCTAATTGTTTTTTTTTTTCTTATTTAAGCGTGAATCATACGTACATTTCTGATATATATAAATTTCATGGATTCGGATTTGTAGACACAAAAAAAGAGAATTTTTTTTTTTAATAAAAGTTGGAGATCAAGCCACCAAACTATTTAATATTTACAAAAGACTGTCCTTCCGGATTTCAAACCTACGACCTCTTATACAAAAAGTATTATCTTTGCCACTAGATCAAAAATGCCGGTTCTAAAAAAAATGAATTATTATTAATAAATCTCATCTCTTTTTTTTTCAGTTGAGCGTCATCTCCTCTGTCCGAACTTTAAGACATATCTACCTCTGAATTAAGCTTCCTTAACTTTTACTCGTGGATTAAGATAATTGAACATGAACTCCTGAACTCCTTATTGTGGATTGAGATTTAATTCTAATTTTGTTACCAAATAACTCAGTTGTGCTACAATTAGTTTTTGTTGTACCCTATTTGGGGTATGTTTGGCTGGGTTGAGAATAGACTATTATTGGGATTAGGCTACTCGGAATAACCTATTTTGTATTTGGTTGGGTTAGAATAACTAGAATTGAGAATTTAAACTTTTTGTCTTATTAGAATAGGTTATTCCTAAGAGTTTTGAGATTTGACTATTCTAATAAGATAAACAATAATTATTCTTAATTTGACTATTATAACTATTATTATTTTGCAACCAAACATACATTGATTAATAATTTACCGACTCCTATCCATCAAACAACATTACGTTTTCATTTGAGTTGATATATAATAGGAGAAAATAATACTATTTAATAGAATGAAACTAATTGCACCCTTCTAGAAGGAATTATAATATCACTGAAAAATAATTCGAGTTTAAAAGTAGCTTAGATGTAAAATGTATTTACGAATAGAAATGCATAGAGAACATGGATAGAGAATATTCCACAGGAGATCCTCTCTCCGTTAAATCACTTTCCAGTTTCCAATTGAATTTTAAGTTTGAACTTTCGACAGCGCAAGTTAACCTTATCAGTCCCACATGTCACAGTCCCACATGTCACAGGGACAGGGGTGGCATTTTTATGTGACATGTGACATGGAAAGTGATGGAGGATATTCTCCGGTACATCCATTTTCAAATTCCATCCAGGCAAGCCGGTGGGGACAGCTTAACTTGTCATGTACTATTACTCATAGTCTAATATAGTACAATGCCACGGAAATAATGTTTAGAAACCCAACCAAAATTACCAGAACAATTATTTGAAGATCTGAACCTTAGATTTGAATCATACCATACTGATGCTCTGGATTTCTCAGATGAAGGTGTTAAGATTTATTATAATAATACAATTAAAATAGTAGCTTGAAAATAAAATAGTAGTTTGAAAATACGTGCTGCGACTGACCATGCAAATATTAAAGTCTGACACTTTCTCGTATCTTGTTTAGTGCGAAAGGAGTGTCTAGTGGGAAATAAATCTGTTGCTCCTTCGCATGTGAATAGTAATTCTGAAATTTCTGCTTTTTCAAATTCAGTCATTAATTTTTTCTGTGCACGCATCTCGAAACAGTTAATTTTTCTGTGCACGCATCTCGAAATAATTTGACAGCTGGATCGAGAAAAACAGAAATTAAAGGATTCTATTCACAGGTGAAGGAGCAGATTCGGATTCGTGTCCGGTGGTTGCTACAATATCCAACTAGAGCTTTTTTCTCTAATTTGCCTGTGCATTTATGTAATAGTTAGTTAGCTGGCTGCAACACACATGTTTAATCTCGAATGAGAAATTTTCCATTAACGTGACTTGCTTCGAATATAAACATAATACAATTATGGATATATGCTTCTGTCTTTTTTAATAAAGTGTTGATTTCAACTGAATATCAGAGAATACAAACTACGTTGCAACGCTAACAAACAAACGAATAACATGTAAACACATTATACAAAACTTAAGCTGGGATAAATGTTTCTTTTGTGGAGCCCCTTATTTTTGCTTGCCTCAATTATTATTTTTGTGAAGAGATAAGAACGCTTAGTGGGACCTCCCCATTGACTATGCCTTCCTCGATCTATTATCAAGTTAATCAGCAAAGCAGGAGGCCTTCCCCATCTCCCCTGCCACTGGTTCATATTTAATCATATCTACTGTAAAACAGGTATTAAGTACGAACCAATCAAAATCCAAGCGGATATGCCGTGACGTTCTCCAATTTTATCAATCAAAACCTACAAATAGACGGATTAATTTTTTTTAAATATATCTCCATTCCATTATTAAGCACGTTGGGTGTCGGATCCGCCAACGGCTACGATTGAAAGATGAAATTTCGGATTTAATCTTAGCCCTCCAATCACATAATCTGTCTTCTTTTGATTAAATGCATTTGTTTTATGTGTAGAAGTCTAAATTTAGTTAAAAACATACTCGCCGCACATACTGCTATAGATATGTTACAAACTTACAATTAAAATTGAGTAGACTCTAAAATTTAGGGATATATTTCTCTGTTTCATTATTTCTTTGTTTCCTTATTTCTTTCTCTCTCTCTTCAATTGAGTAGACTCCACCTTCTGTTTTTTTTGTTTCCTTAATGGAGATATCTCCTGTTTTTGGTTTCCTTAAATGGAGATATCTCTTGTTTTTGGTTCTCTTTTGATTAGATATCATAATTTCACGATTAAGGAATATAATTGATCGGGTATCATGATTAAGGAATTTTTATTTATATTGATCCGATATCAAAAATATTACCTGTCTCATTTCACGAATAAGGAATTTTCATTGATATATCTGATATTATATCAGGGAATTTTTTGATATCAAATTTCCTAAATAATTTCACAAATACAAAAATATTTGATCGGACCATTATATATTGATTCGATATTGATATCATAATTTTCTCCGAAATATTGATATCATAGAAAATATTGATATCAAAGAAATTAAAACATTGATATCACTCTGGTGTTATTGCTCCGTGATCTCACTCAGGAAATTACCAATATCTACTTGTGCTTAATAAAAAAAACCCTTGGTGTTCTTTTGGTGAAGCTAGGGTTACCAAGAAACTCATTGGATTGGTAATTAAATTCAACTTATTTTTTTTAATTTCAATTCATCTCATTGAAAACCCTTTAGATGGTATGCTGATCTCACGTCTTTTTTTTTTATGGATTGTGTTCACCGTTCAAGTAAGAATTTCAATATAGAGAATATTTTTGTTTTTTAAATAGTGTAAAACCCTTAAATTCAGTCTCTTCATCTTGTTGTTTCCAAAATCAATTTAAATTCTCATATTATATTTCCTACTACATGTTTTTATCGCTTGTCAGTTGCTCTATGACAATAGAAGGTGTCTTGATTGTTATTTTTTAAAACTCATATGAATAAAGATGTCGTTGATAGCAAACTACAAGCCAATATTGTTGTGTTATATGCCTATATGTCACATTTACTATAAGAGAAGATGGACTCAGTGAAGAAAAATAATTTATCACAAAAAATAAGCTGGAGATGGAAAAAAAATGAGACATGTGAACAATACTTTTGCTTTATGAAAGTCCAACTTAGGAACCTAATTTTTTTATTATTTAGTGTCAGAAAAAAATAGCCTTTGGGCCTGTTTTTATAAATGTAATTGTCACATATTTTGAATCAGAGAGCTTTACTTTTCATATTTTGTTTGTTCGTTTTCAGAAATGTTAGACTACATCGAAGAGGATCACACTGGTAATGATACTTCAAGAATTTTTTTCCATGTTATATTTGATATGTTTGTTGTAAATCGAACAATTTTGTCTTTGTTTTCTTGGTGTAAATAGTAAGAAAAATCACCTTCCTATGACATTAATAATTGAATAAATAAGAACATTTTTTTTTACCATCTGTATTGAATGAAGAAATAAAACGATTATCTATTCAACTTCAAATTTAGTATATATTTTTCATTTGTGTTGTAAAAAATTCCAAAAAAAAAAAAAAAAAAAAATTGCGTATGCACTGACATGCACAAAAGATTGTTGAATTAAAACAGTCATTTGTTATTGTTTATTTTACTATTATTTATTATTTGTCTCTCTGTTCAATCTTAATGTTCAATCTTATAATATCCCGTTGCAACGCACGGGTACGATACTAGTATATATATATCGAATTTAAAATTCCGACGAAAAAATATTTTGCCAAAATTTGACGGGTGTATACCTTAATATATAGCCAATTTTTCCTAAAAGTCAATAAGCCAAGGATAAAGAGTGTGACCTGGAGATGATTATCGTAACAGCTCGGAATTCGTATCCTCTGCATTAACTCAAAAGAGAATCTTTTGAGTTAATGCATCTAAACCATCTGATTTGTTTAAAGATTCGTGCAAACTAGATCTGCACTAATATTAAAGGACCCCTATGTTATAGGCACGAGCCGGATTGGCTGAGTTTAAAATCAGACGGTTGAAATTTATTAACTCAAAAGATTCCCTTTTGAGTTAATGCAGAGGATACGGAGCTCGTGGAACACTGAAGAGGCCGGTCTGTCTTTTGCAGAATTATATGGCAAAGTGTGTTGCGAGTTACATCAAGTGGGCCCCACTCTGTCCGAGTTCGCTGACGGCATGCCTGTTAATGGATGCTGTTGGCCCACCGGTCTGTGGTTTGTAATAGCTTATATACGAGGAAATTTTGTTACGGGGGATTTTCCTAATTCCTAAATTACATGTAGATATTTAACTTCTTCCACACACCATGACCACTCCGTCCTCGATGCACCGTGAACAATCCCAATTATATTCCAGGATCCCATTTCTAATTTTTATTAGTTTAGACCTTTAAACGAATATTTTACTTATATTACTGTTTTACAAGATATTATTGAGGTAAAAGACAAAATAAATCTCAGATTAAATAGACATGTATTATTATTTTTAAGTAAATATTAGAGATCAAGCCTTTCAACTATTTAATATTTATAAGAATTTTTCTATTCGGGTTTCGAACATGCGACCTCCCACATGCAGCTGGAAAATTTTGGTAGGAGAGCTAAAATTTAAAAATGCAAAATATGGAGAGAGAAATTTGAACCTAAATCACCTCGACACAAAAATAAACCTCTAACCAGTAGATTACAAGTAAATGGTCTCTAGAATATCTCTATTGATTAAGCATAATTTTAGATGTCTAAAATCTCTTTCTTTATTGGATAAACAATTGATATTCTATGTGGGTGGCCAAACTATATAATAAGTTTTAAAAAATAAATTAAATTGCAATATACATAATTAAAATTTTAAAATCATAGAGTAACTTAGCCACCCTAACGGTGAACCTAAATATGCCCCTGTCTGCACAAAGAGTTTGGTATTCGACACTATACTAAAGGATGATTCTCACAGTATGTATTATTATTCAGTAGTATTTATAGTGATTTAGTGAGAGTGAGAATTTAAGATATTTTTTTTGAAACCAAGAGCATCTACGTCCATGAAACTAATTAGTAGTTTCAAACCACTGTCAAAGAGCAAAGAGAAATTAATTTCAAACTTAATTTACTACTCCTACATCTATACAATTAATTAGCAATTGATTTTAATGCCACGACAACAAATTTAATTGGTTGTGAGAGAGTGAGAGTGGTGATGCAAGTTTTCATTTAGTGAAATATTTTAAAATTTACAATTGCAGTGCATCTATGAAAATGAAATTAAAAGTGCCAACTAGAATTTTGCAATTCAATTTGCAAACAAATGATATTTTGTTTGCTTTTACGCTATAGTTGTTTGAAGGCCAAAATACACAAGTTTTGAGCTTCTTTTATCTTGTTAATAAAATTATAAATTCACCTGTATGGTTAAAAAAAGGAGGTTTCTCATTAGAATGGCTAGTAGCATCGTCATTTTTCACTATAAAATAAGTTAAAATCCAGCAAGGCGTAAAAGATATTGTAATTTTGAAAAAAATTTATAAAAATAACTAAAATGTAGAGAGTGGCTAATATCAAAATGTTTGCACCAAAATCCTCGTGCAACTAAGTCGTTTTGGATTTTCAAAGTCCAAACGGTCGATCCAAACCGTTAGATGTTCAATCTATATTAAAATCTGCTTGGAGACCAAATTTTACATTTTTGGAATTTTTTTACTATTTATTAAGCCACTTTGAAAATTGCTAATCCGGGTGAACAGTAAAAACAGTGCAACCAAATTCTGGACCATGTGATCAGCAATTTTCAAAGCAGATTCTGGACTATGTGATCAGTAATTTTTAATAAATAGTAAAAAAATCCCAAAAAATGTAAAATTTGGTCTCCAAGTAGATTTTAATATAGAGATAACATCTAGCGGTTTGGATCGACCGTTTGGACTTTGAAAATCCAAAAACGACTTAGTTGCACGAGGACCTTGGTGCAAATGTTTTGATGTTAGCCACTCACCTAAAATGTATCACAGTATATAATAAATTAAAATTGCTACACCATGTCTTTTTAGTTACAAGGTAAATTATCATTACGTTATGATTATTAGCATTTGAATATTTATTGTTAATATCGATGTTTGTTATTTTGATGAAAAGTTTATATAACAACACATTATGAAGGAGTTCGGAGATTTAAAGGTCAGATTAATATATAAGATAATCTGTCTATATACATTGATGATTTAGTATCGATTAGTGATTACTTAATTGTAAAATTATAAAATATAGAATATCGCCTACGGGCTCATTTGCAAAATAAAAAAAATATAGTTCTTGAACATAAACACTTCAATGTATTCTATACTTCTTGACCTTTCAATAGTATTATTTAAATTTCGCAAGTTTCAGGTAAGCATTCGTTATTGAAATATATAAAGAGGAGGAATTGGATGACACTCTTTTTTGGTGACATCGGATGATATTGTGCATTTTTAAAGTTTTCAAAGTTCAAACAGTCAATTCAAATCGTTAAATATGATGGATATATTAAAATGTGATTGCAGATCAAATTTTACATTTTTTTAATATTTTTACTACTTATTAAATATTTTACAAAATCAATGTTTTCAGATCATTGAATTTTTGTACCCATCTTAATAAATAGTAAAAAATTTCAAAAAAATGTAAAATTTGATCTGCAAGCACATTGAATATATCCATTATATTAAACGGTTTGGATCGACTGTTTGAACTTTGAAAATATAGGAGTGTCATCCGATCCCTTCTCATGTATATATATAAAACATGTTTAGAAAAAAACTTAAGTTGTCTATGACTCCATGATACATAGTTCGACAGCTATCGATCATATAACAACAGTATTTTAAATGAATCTACGGAATGAACCAGGTGCAGCCGCGATTTAGTTAATGAGAAAGATGAACAGCAAAGAGAGACCACAGAGAGGAATAAAACCGAAGATATCCTCTCACCCTCCCATTACGAATGTTCTCTTTCTCGAATATCCTTCCCTCTCCCTTTCACTTTCCTCTCTTATAATACCTCTCTATTCTTTGTTCGCCTCCTCCCATTAACCCTTTCCACTCCTCTCAATCTCTCTCTATTATTCGATCCTCTCTCGAGTTCCTCAATTCATTTAGTTGCTGTACACAAATACAAGATGAAGTTCGGGAAGAGCTTGAGCAATCAGATAGAGGAGACTTTGCCCGAGTGGCGCGAGAAGTTTTTGTCGTACAAGGATTTGAAGAAGAAGTTGAAACTTATTGAGCGACCTGCCAAACGCGCGAGAGTCGCCGACGAGGGCTCCGCCGCCGCCGAAGGTGAGTCGACCATGACGAGGGAAGAGATCCATTTCATGCGCTTGCTTGAGGATGAACTCGACAAATTCAACTCTTTCTTTGTCGAGAAGGAAGAAGAGTACATCATCCGTCAAAAGGTCTTTTATTTCATCTTCTATGAGCTCGGTTGCACAATTTCCATTTTGATCTGCAGTTATGTTCATAATTGCTCAATAATCTAAGCTTCTTTCGTATAATTCCTCTTTATTGGGTAATTGCATTTTTTTATGAACTTTAGTTTCTATAAACGTGCCGAGGATGCGATCAGAAATCTCACATGTTTTCCAAACTATGGAATTATTACTGTAGCAAAGAGACCTCAATTTGTTATTTATATTAACGATATTTGTTTTGTTTGTGCAGGAATTACAGGACAGGGTGAGAAGAGTTGTGGGGAAGGAATCCAAGGAGGAGCTGATGAAGGTCAGGAAGGAAATAGTTGATTTTCACGGAGAGATGGTTCTTCTTGAGAACTACAGCGCGCTTAATTATACTGGTATAAACTTTATGATGGATTTTGCCACCTTTTTTTATCACACATGATATATTTGCTACTTTTGGCTTCTGAGGGGTTATTTAGTTTTGAAACAGTGTAGGACAATTCTAAACAAAATATACCCCAAAGAGTTTGGATTCTGTTTTATTGAAGGATGGATATTGTTTAAACAATTACCTGCTGAATTGTAAATTAGACAGTGCATTACAGTTGGTGAAGTTCTGGTGTAGGCAGTAATCTATTGCTTATACTGATTGGTTATAAGGGAATTTGACTAAGCCATATGTTTTAAGGCTTTAAGCTCAGAAGTTGGGCTGATCAGTACTTGGATGTTATTGTTTGTGGCAAGCTGCATTACCTACCATTTTTCTTAGCACACAGGGAAATTAAAATAATTACATAATGCAAGCATAATACAACGTAAAAATCCACATGAATATTTAGTATCAGACAAGAATTTTATGTTGGGTGACCTGTCTTTGAGTGCCTGCTTATTTTCTTACTCTATTTGTTATTTCTTATATTGACGTCAGCTGAGTATGGTCAACAACTCAACGTGTCCTAGGAGCAATATATTTTTTGAGTAAAATATCTATCTTTTATATCAAGCCATGTTTTTTATGGTTTTTTCCCTGTTGATGCGGAGGTTATTTGGATTTTTAATCTTTACTTCTTTGGACTTCCTTTTTGGCTGCAATGTAATTCCTTTCTCCTGAAGTTGACAAGTTTGACGGTTCTATAGCTGTTGAATCTCTGCTTTTGAAAACATTGTTTCAGTTATTTGGAAAATCATTTCTTGTTGCGTGTAATATACTCACCCAATGTCTATCTTTTCTTAAGGTAGGTTCATGAAGTGTATTAGTATATCTATTGCTTCTAATATTTTGTTTTAATTAGTTTTTTTAATATTTTTATTATTCCAAGCTTTAGCTCTTTTAGGAAATATGTACGTTCTTCTTCTTCTACTTCAAAGCCTTTGTTCCCAAATAAGTTGGGGTAGGCTAGAAATGAAACCCAACCGGAAGTTTACTAAATAAAATACTTTCCCGTTTTCTACTTCGTACATTTATCTCTTGTAAGTTGGATATGTGGTCAGCTTGATCTTTCCGTCTCCATGTGGTTCTAGTCCTTCATTAGATTCCAATATGAATAATAATGGAAAATATACTTCAAAAATTTATCTTTAAAATTTGGACATGGGACAGTTTGGTTGGTCTGTCTTGAATAAATGCATTTCACGTTTTGACAGTTTTGTTTGTTCTTTGCTGAAATATTTGTGTACGTGATGTACATACATATCATTTCCATTGAGTTCAATGATGATGTACATGTCATACCAAAATCATATAGTTCATAGAGGCTATGCTATGATGCATTTTAGGGTAAATTTTGAAATCCTTTGAACTATGTGTGTAATATTTTGCTCCTTATTTCACAGGATTGGTGAAGATACTAAAGAAGTATGACAAGAGAACTGGTGCTTTAATCCGCCTCCCTTTTATCCAGAAGGTTCTTCAGCAACCTTTCTTCACCACTGACCTTCTCTACAAGCTCGTCAAAGAATGTGAAACCATGCTGGACAGACTCTTCCCCACCAATGAACCCTCTGTCTCTGGTGAAGACGGGTCGACCCACCTCACACCCGACCCAAAATCTTCCTCCATACCGCCCAGCCCATCAATAACCAATGGCACTGAAGGCATTCCTGGGTTGGAGGAAATTGAAAACATTGAGAGCATGTACATGAAGAGCACTGTTGCAGCCCTTCGTTCATTGAAAGAGATAAGGAGCAAGAGTTCAACTGTCAGTGTGTTTTCTCTACCGCCACTTCAGAGCAGCGTGCTTGAAGAGAGTTGGAACAAGGTTCCCGTGCTTGAACAAACTGCCAAGTGATGGCCATTTTGCACATCTTTACACATCTGAAGGTCTCTCGAGCGTTTCAGTTAGAGGCAGGAAAGGCGAGGTTGAGAAATCAGTTTATTGTTCAATTCTCATTTAGGGTATTTGGTTTTGTACCCTAGTGTGTATTAAGTTTATGAAATTTAACTAACAGTTATAAATATAAGGTCAGGTATACTTGATACAGCGTGGATAAGGTGGAGATTTTCTGATATGCAACTTTTGTAAGTTTGATAAAAATATTTTTGAAGTTTAGTAGATGGCATAATTGTGCTTTTGTAATCTTTTCAATCTCTTGGGTTACTGGTATCAATTGATAGGGTTTGCTTAGTTGGAAACAGATTGCAGTTTAAATACGATAGAAGTTAAACTCTTTGAATGACAATCTTGCAGCCAATGGATGTATTTACATGGAATTCAGAGTAGGTCCGATGCCCATTGGACCTACTTTGGTTCCATGGGTGTGATGACCATCCGATCAGCATCAAGATTCGTGCACTCCGCATCAAAATCCGTGCGAGTCTGTATCAATTTCCGTACACAGATTTAATGCTAATTGTACGGTACTAGAGTTAATTGAACCTAAAAGTAGTCCGATGCCCATCGGACCTACTCCTATCTCATTTACATGACTTCAGAAACTTAAATGTCGATTTATGTGTGACTCACATACTGCAATTTGGCTATTCTGAATATCGCTCGTTAGTTGGATCCTCTTTATTTTTAACCGACCTATACCTATCTATAATTATCAGCGCTCAAAATATAACTGAAATATCAAATGCTGAATCTGACCACTTACAAGATCTGAAATTTCAAACCATCATACAGCACGCGTCAAATGCTGAATCTGATCAGTTAAAAGATATGATATTTCAAACCATCATATGGCACGCGAAACAAAATAGATTCAAGTCGATATAAGAAATTTTGTATCTTCTACATTTCATATGGGATGGAACAATTTTGTAAAGGATCCAGGGACTTCACTTATTGTAAGAAAGTTATTGAAAATGGATTCAAATGCTCGGCCTTTTGTAGCCCATATAGATTCTATCCAGTTATCATACCTTAAAAAAATCAAGCTGAGATCCGGAAAGGCCTGATGTTCACTTCCCCTCTCTTGCTCTATTCAACTATTTACCTCCGTAGCAAAAGGCATTGAAGTGCAAACAGATTCCAACCACGTAGGCCTGGTAGTGGACCCGGTCTTCCATGAACCCCGAAGGAGTCCACTGAGCTCTTCTTAGTTTGGTAAAGCCCAAATCTGGAACAGGATTCAAAATATGTTTTATTATGGGCCTACTTGGGCTGACTCATGATCTGCCCGTAGGCCGAGTGCGCTAATCTCAAACACACGCACACATTTCTCATTCCTCCAGGTCGACTGCGCCGCAGACGCCGAGTAATCTTTTTCTTTTTTTGAGGAATCCTTTTCCATCCTCTCTTACACGACCGCGATTTCTCTTCCCGCACGCTCTATCCATCCCTCTCTCTCTTCCCCTTCCTAACGCAGCAGCATCGTCTCTCTCGTGTGTTGAGCAATAACTCGGTAAATTCCTTTGCAACACCATACCCTTGGTTTCTCTCCTTGCCCCGCAAGTTCTCTAATCTATTACTGGCACTTCCACTGGTTTGCTTGATTTTGAGTATTTTATAATTTGGCATTTTGGGTACTTTTGTTTTATTTTGGGAATTTGGGCATTCTGGTATTTTCTGAGTTTGGTTTTTATGGATTCTGACCCTGTACCAAAAATTGTTAATTGTATAACCTAAACCAAAATCTGAATTTGGAAATTAAGAATATGTCCCACTTACAGAGAAGAATGCTTTGAACCCGTTCAAAACAATTTTTCTAATACGCTAAAAACAAGTTATTGTATCTTGGATCTGGATGAAATTCAAATAGCTTGCTCGAAGAGACAGGCCCCATCATGTGAATTTATTGTTGTTGTTAATTGCTTAGTACAATAACATCTCAGTACTCCACAGTCTGATTATCCATGCTGATTCGTTATAGCCTTTTGAAATAGATACTATAATTGTGCTACTTTTACTTCTTGAAATTTATGCACAGTCATTGGTAAAGAGAAGAAACATGAGTACCCCAGAGCCATCTAGGAAGCGGGCCCGGCCTGATCCAAACTTGAGATCAGCCACCGCCCCTGTGCAAGCACTTACCGAGAGAGATAAGGTGCTGGCTTCAATTAGAAGCAGAGGCAATAGAGGAATATGGCTGGCTGACATCAAAAGAGAATCCGAGATACCACAAAACATACTTCAGAAACAAATCAAGATGTTATTGGCCACAAACTTAATAAAGGAGGTTAAGGACATACGGCATAAGGCCAAAAAGGTCTACATGCTGTCTGAGTTTGAGCCTTCTGAGGAGATTACAGGTAACAAAATTAGAGTTCTAACCCAGGCATCTTGCTAATACAATTTAAATGACACAGAATTAGAATGAAATTGAGGGTTAGCTCAACAATGTTTGTGCTTATCTTTGGGTTCAATCGGGTGTTAAGGATTTTTAAATGGTGCTAGTTCAGGTGAAGTTGCAATTTCAGGAACCTGGCATAATTTTTTAATGATAACTTCAGTTTATAATTTGGGTGATTGTTACCTGTATACTCACTCCCTCCCAACACAAGCACACACATGTGTATAATGTGCTCTACCAAATTGGCTATGAATATATTTGCATGTTGATCTTGATACTGGGCATTTGTTACATCTAGTGATCTCAAGAATGTTTGCTACACAAATAAATAATGTGCTTTACCACGTACAAATGCAAGTTTGGAAAGGGTTCTGATTTAAGACACTAACTTCAGCTCCTTGGCTGGTTCTGCTCTTCTTCATCCAACATAAACAGGTGGAACATGGTTCTCTGGTGGGTCCCTCAACACAGAAGTAATCAATGATGTGAAAAAGAGATGCAAGCAACAGATCACGGTGCTGAAAGCCGCAACTGCTGACATGATATGGAAGGGGATGAAGAGATCAGATTCCAACTTAATATACACCCTGCAACAAATCGGGGATGTTCTGGAGGCTCTGGTGCTGGATAAGGTGGTGGAGGAGGTCAAGAGCACTGGGAAGGGCGATTTTGTAAATGTGCCTGCTGGTAAGGTTTGTTATAGGACAGTTCAGAAGAGCAGTGGGGCCCGCACTGGTGCTTTGGCTTCCATCCCATGCGGCGTGTGCCCTCGGCTCAGAGACTGCACTCCTGATGGTGTTATTTCACCTAGGAATTGTGAATACTATAAAAAATGGCTTGGTGCAGACTTATTCTAGATGAAAATTTTCGGTGACTTCTTGTGTCTATCCAGGTTTCAAAACAAGTTTGAAAAATAGAGATAATCTCAGTTAACATTTTGTTTAGTTGCACTATTGTAAATTGTTTTTTTGTACCTGGAACGATCACAAGGATTAAAATCATATTTTTTTGTATTGAGATTATTGGTTCTGCTTTAGGGTGTTTAGTAGATTCGTTTATTTCCTTTTAGGTTGACCTTAATTTTATTACTTTTTCCAAATATTTGTGATAATGATTTGGGCAAGAATTTAATAAAAAAAAATGTTCTGCTATTTTTTTTATGCCAACCCCTTTTCCTTGCAAATGGATCGGTTTATTCGGTTTCAAACCGAACTGGTAAATTTCGGTTTAATTGGATCGGTTCTTCGGTTTAAATGGTTCGGTTCGGTTTTGGGATCTCCAAATCGGTTTGAACCGAATCAACCGGTTTAATAAAAAATGGATCGGTTTATAACGGATCGGTTTATTTTGTGTGGTTATAATGGATCGGTTTATCAAAAACCGGCTTGTGTGGTTATCAAAAATGTTATCCAAATCGGTTTGAACCGAACCAACCGGTTTTGAAATGTTTATTTGTAACTTGAAATGTTTGTATTCGGTTCAACCGAACAAATTGAAGTTTAAATCGGTTTAATCGGTTCAGTTTTAGATCGGTTTGGAATTTTAATTCAGTCAGTTCAGTTGGGTTTATAAAATTCGGTTCAAACTGCGGTTCGGCAAAAAAAGTTCGATTTGACCGGAACCTACCGGTTGAACACCCCTAGCTCTCACCACTTGACCTGATATAAGATTCATTGTAAACCCATTTAGACTTTGTATTGTTCCAATTGTAATAATCTGTTAGTTAATATGCATACTCTTGAGCTGCTCGAACTGAAAATGATATAGAAAGGTTCTAAGGTCAGAAGGAAGGTGAAATCACCTGGACTCGGTAAGCGTTGAATCAATCAATCCTATACCTTTTAAAAAATGTCTAATATGACGAACAATTCAGTCCTTTTAAAATCCATTTTTTTTTTATAGCGTATAGCCGTATATGTCTATTCTGTCCTTTTTCTTTAATATTAAATGTAGCAGATACCACCTCTTCTCCTTCCTATTCGGAAACATAACCATCGGAATTCTGACAGGTGGGCCACTGGGCCTAATATATATATATATATAATTTAATCCGTAGGCATATTGTCATTACATAGAAAAACCAGTGTTTTAAAAAACAGCTGTTTCGGCTGATTAGTCGTTGGCAGTGACCAAATTATTATGGATTTTTCCAACTAATCGGTTGATTATTTTTGATTATTTCCGATTAATCACTTAGCGGTATCATGTCCGTCTGACGCATGCAAATCGTTACCTATATCCATCTGACGAGCGCATACCGTTGCAACACTGAGAAAAACCAGTACAATAATCATTACAAAATATGAGTTCAAAAGAGAGCTACCGAAGATTGAAATAGGAAGTTGTTTGATCTTCACATCTGCAAGACTGCAACACTCAAGTCTCCGATCCAGCAGTGCTGATGGGCTTGAAGATGAACATTTATTGGATTACTGGCCTCACTATCATCAATCAGTGTCACACGCTCCTTACCAAGCATTTCCCTGTCGTTGCTACTTTCTGTTCGAAAAGAGAGGAGATAAAAAAATGCCCTTTAATTTTTTTTTTTTTTCCTCACACGCTCCCACATTCCTGTCTCATCCGCATTAAGCCATAGCATCTCACAAACATTTCCTCCCACATTCCTTACAGTTCCCAACTGTACCAGTACAAACATTTCCTCCCACAGTTACAATTAACCATCATTCTCTCTGGGCAGAATAATTGCTATTGGATTCTACATTAACATGAAATAAGATATCACAGAGATAAATATAAATAAATAAATAAAAGGGCAAGCCAATTGAGTCTTCTTCATGTTATATTTATAAACATTAATTTGAGCATTGGTACAGAGGAAAAGAGCAAGAGAAAGTAATTGTTGATTAATAAAAGTGTAAATTTTTGCAAATACCTTGAGAAACGATCTTTTAATCTCCAGTAGCAAATGCATGAGAGAAATGCCTTGGCAAATATAACCACCAAAATAATTGCCCCGGTTCCTGAGAGATATCATGCATTCATAGCTAATAAGCAATTAGGTGCAGTGTCCATCAATTGTGACTAACACATGTTGCAAATGCTATTACATGCGGGGACGTGGCGTCTGCTGTGGCCCCGTGCGGTATGCACAAAGCGGCCAGGGTGCCCCATCTGCGGGCTGCTGCAGCGGCGTGAAGAGCCTGAATTCGAAGACGGCAACAGGTGCCGACCGCCAGGTGGCGTGCAACTGCCTCAAGAACCTTGCCAAGTCCGTTGGTTTCAATGCTGGTGCCACCGCTGGCCTCCCCAGCAAGTGTGGCGTCAATGTGCCATTCACCATTAGCACCTCCACCGACTGCTCCAAGTATGAACTTATATCAATTTCTAAATCATTCAATGTCAATTACCTATATATGTTTTCACCTAATAATGTCTGAAAGATGACAATACCAAACTAAACTCAGCATATATACATTGAAGGCACTTAAATTAACTCATCAGTGATTATAATACATTTAGCAAACTATCTTATTCATCAAAAGCACATTTTTTTTTTCTTTCCCTTTTGAACTCTTATCCTAATTGCTTCATTCATTTAATGTACTGCAGGGTGCATTGAGGAGGTGTTTAATACCGGAAGCTTAAAAGAGGAGACGAGAGCATATAATTAATACATAAACAGGATACAAATGCACCATCAATTATGATATTGTTTCTGTTGTTTGCGTTTTTACGTAATTTGGAAATTTTTATGATATGTCATGTTTGAGGGCTTGTAGTAGTATATGATCTATTGAAATAATATTGATTTGGCATTGTGATGAACTTTGACTAGAATTTCTTTTATATCTGTAACAAAGCTAGCGGTCACTATGCTCAACAAGAAGGCTTGGTGAACATAATTCCAAAATCTATTGGATTGGCTTCAAATGACGAATTCAAATTATTAAATCCAATCTACTTCACAAGTGATGCGTGTACATACAAATTTATAAATCTTATCATCACACGCTATCACAGAAAATAATAATTTAAAAATAATATTCAATGAAATAAACATGAATAAACGGGAATAAACGGGAATAAATGGACGATTTAACGGTAAAACGACCGATTAATCGGAAAAAATGGCCGATTAATCGTTTTCATCCGCAAACATGCATCCGTTGAGTGTATTCGTAATGATTTGACCGCCGTTAACGATTAAACGGTCGATTAATCGGCCGTTAAGACCGTTTTTTACAACACTGCTCTTTATACATTAACTATTTACACTTACACGACGAATTATGAATACTTGTTTGATGAGGTATGAATACTTGCATGTCGAGGTATGAATACTTGTGTAACGGACATATCGAAAGTATGTTATCATGGATCTAATTTGAAAGAGAAAATTGTGAAGAAGACGTTTATAGTTTTAGATTTGCAAAATTCCTCACAGATTGTCAGAAATACTGGTTAAATTGAACGGAGAAAAAAAACTTCTAAAAACGTGTAAAAGATGGGTGAGTGATGTGTCAAGTTTTTTTTTAAATACTTATATCTTAGGTATGAATACTTGATGTATTATATATGAATATTTGCGCACGTCAGTTGTAAAATCTTTCAAATATTAGACAGTCTCCAAATAGCAAGTGGTCTCTCAAATAGTTAGTAATTACTTAAGTAGTTAATGACTGATGGAAGAAATGAGAGAATGTTTCGGAGATAGCTAGGTGCTCCCATATTATAATTATCCAAAAACTAATCTCTTTTTCCTAAAACTCAACCTTCTCCAAATCGGCCAATCAGTCCTTCGTGAATTCCAATTACACGTTCATGATGTGGGACCCACGATGAACGTGGTGACGTGGCTGGTTACCCGGGTCTAGTATATAGGCTGCTTTGAACGGGTCCGTATCTTTATTTGTTTACTTATAACTTATAAGTTATAATTCTTCACCTGCAGCAACAATATGCGCTACTTGGTTTTTGTTCACATAAAATAATAATGAGCACTCTTTGCACTCTGTCGATCAAAATAATGAAAATTAGAAAATTTGAACCTTTTGAGTTGATTGTGAGTGGCTGCTATAATGTGAGAAATTAACGCATGGAAGCGCAGAGGTTTATCCGTCAAAGGACACATGTACGACAGTCGACAGTTGAATCATTGCCGAAGTTAATTCAAGTTGGTAAAGATATAGAAATCAACGCAGTCGATATTTGTACAAAATTCAACGGTAAAGTAATGTTGTATTTAATAGAACAAAGTATCCACTCTTAGAAAGATCCATCCCCAGTAAAGCACTAATTGTAAAGCACCATGAGGTTAATTGACCTTATTCAATTAACAAATTTTTATTAGCACCAGTTCGGACACAAAAAATATGAATTGACATAAGGATTTTACATATATTATTTTCATTTGTATTGTTTAATCGGATAAATGTAATTAATGTTACAAAATGAAAAATGAAAGGAAATATTGCTTGTCACACAGTTCATCCTATGGAGGGAGAGGGGGGCGAGAATATTCAGAGATTCTGACAAATATATACAACAGCTGGCACAAGAAATATCAACTCAGTTAATGTATATGGAGATGGAGAATTTCAAGTAAAAGAGCATCAGAACAACAATTCAAGCAGCGGCATCTCCCTTTTTTTTTTTTAACAGTGCTCAACCTTATTTTTTATCCATTTTATTTTTTGCCCTTTTGTTTTAGTACTCAAATGTCTGAGCAATTTTCTTGTGTTTTAGGTGGTGGTTATCACTCTCGTGTAACTGAACCTTATATTTCAATACAAATGAGGGCATGACTTTCATTTCTATTAAAAAAAAAGAAATGTTACAAAATGAAAAAAGAAGAAGTAAGAAGGCCTGTTCACCACGTCATGGGAACTTATAAACTTCAACCAAAAGTCCAAAAGATAATTCAAATTAAAAATGCATTGGGATTTCATTGTTTTTTTTTCCGACGAAGACAATTCTCTCTCCCTCATTTAAAAAAAAAAAAGTTTTTCAAATTTTAATGTTCATAAGAACTTTTATTTCAATTTTAAACTCACAACCTTCAGTACAAGAAGATATTATTTTTTATTATTAGATCAAAAGTCATTCTTCTCTCTGACTCTCTCTCATTCATATGTATAATGTTTTTTTTAATGTAAACAATAAAATATTTTCACAATATTTTTTACAATACAACTAGTCAATAATTTCTCTACATTCATAATTATTTCCGTAGATATAAATTTCTATAAATTAATTTGTAGATTTTGATATGCATGAAATTTGTTATAATTTTATGATATTAATCCAACACGCGAGAGGATTTCGGTTTCTCTGACTAAGGGATGTTAGTCGATCCCACGTGTGTTCTGACTTCTCTCTCCGACTAATCAAATTAATTTAATAAACAAAACTTGTTCTGTAATCCAAAAATGACATATATTAATAAACTATTTTCTTGCGCTGATTTGAAATATTAACCCCCTCCATTAAATTAGGTTATAAATAATTAGGATGTGCTCTGCATCACCAAATTAGAATTACCAAAAAAATAATGTGATTTATATGAACAATCAAAAGTTTGTTAAACCTCGGTTAAAAGTAAAATAGACATGTACAATTTCAATCTAAAAACATTTAAAAAAAAACCTCATTTAATTGGAGATATGAAATTATCTACTTAAACATGAAAAATGGGTCGATCTATATATTTCTTGAACAATTTAAGACCGGAAGAAATTACCAGTGTTGTAAATATACAACAGTATACGCTCACGGACGGATAGGGTACCGCCAAACGATTAATCGGAAATAATCAGTCAATTAGTTAGAAAAATCCATAACAGTTTGATTAGCGTCAATGCTAATCGACCAATTATCCAACCTAAGAGCATCTACAATGGTAATTTCTTTTAAACTGCTAATTTGATGTGTTAATTGCTGAATTGGAGGTCGATTTCTAAAAAAAACAAATTTGCTTATAAAGTAAACAATTTCTTTTGAACATGCTGGTACTAGGGGTGTTCAATCGGTCGGTTCGGGTCAAACCGAACTTTTTTTGCCGAACAGCGGTTTGAACCGAATTTTGAAAACCCAACCGAACCGACCGAATTAAAATTCCAAACCGATCTAAAACCGAACCGATTAAACCGATTTAAACTTCGGTTTGTTCGGTTGAACCGAATACAAACATTTCAAGTTACAAATAAACATTTCAAAACCGGTTGGTTCGGTTCAAACTGATTTGGATAACATTTTTTATAACCACACAAGCCGATTTTTGATAAACCGATCCATTATAAACCACACAAAATAAACCGATCTATTTTTTATTAAACCGGTTGGTTCGGTTCAAACCGATTTGGAGATCCCAAAACCGAACCGAACCATTTAAACCGAACTTCTTCAAAAACTAAACCGAACCGAACCATTTAAACCGAACAACCGATCCAATTAAACCGAAATTTACCGGTTCGGTTTAAAACCGAATAAACCGATCCATTTGAACACCCCTAGCTGGTACTCTCTCTCTTTCCTATTGGCTCTGACTCATTCGTTTTCTTTTTCTATTGGCTCTGATCCAATTTTTGAAATGGAGGGGTTAAGAAATTAAAATGAATTTAATTTTTAAACAGTGTTTTACAGCTGTTTTTTATTTTTTACGGATATGCTCTAAACAGCTATTTTTTGGAACACTTGAAGGAAGGTGTAGTCTTTTGACGGAATAGCTAGGCGATGACAACTTGGTGACACCAACCTTTCCCTTTTGTTTTATTTAATTGAACAACTTAGAGCTAGAGGCTGCCACCAGCTTGTATTTTGATAATTAGATAATATGAGTATATGACATGGTCTTGGGCATATCAAATGCAGGATCCGAATCTGCTGCGATTCCGAGCGGGATCGCAGGAGCCTAAAATTCTGGATCAACGGTTCAAACTTTTCAGTGCACGGATCTCGATAACGTTTTGAAAAAGTAAATTTTTATACACGCATCTCAAAAAAAATCAATAGTTGATATTGGAATCGCAGGGTCCTGTGATTCCCGAGAATCACAGCAGATTTATTTTCTCAAATGCATGCGCGCATCACGCCATCAACATCCAATAAAGGGTTGACTTTAGGCCCAATGGAAAGAGTCCCCTACTATATAACCCTAGCTAGTACCGTTTCCTTCTCATTTTCTACCTTACTCATTAGGTTGTACCAAATCAAACCAAATAAATGTCTTCTTTAAAGCTGAAAGGGCATCGGCCGACACCTCTCATGGTCAGCGCCGATTCTCACAAACTTCAAAAGCCGGCCAAGAAACCCGTCATCATCTACATGGTCGCACCCGAGATCATACATGTCGAGGCCGGAGAGTTCATGTCGTTGGTGCAACGCCTCACGGGTCCTAACTCGCCATCACCTGGCGAAATCCGTAAATTGACAGCGAATAATGACCAAAGCAGTGACAAAGAAAAACACCAATTCCCGGTTAAAGTGAAGGCACGTATGATAAATCATACCGCCGGCTCTGGAAAGCGGCAATCGTCGTCACCTCAATCCCCGATATCGCCTACTCTTTTCTTTCATGATCTCAGCCCGCTTTCTCGGGGAGGAGGTGGTCCTTTGAAGGAAGCTGCGGCTGCCTCTCAGGGCTGGTTACACCACCATACCGATTTCTTGGGCCATGCTAACGGCGGGCTCGGGTCACCGACTTTTCTTGACATCTTCGGTCCTTTGCCGCATCAACCATAGCTAACTCTTTGTGTCCTAGATTTGTAATTAGGTCTTATATATCTTAATTTCTGTATATTGGTTTTGAAGTTTTTATGTTCTTGGAACCGAATTATGCATGCTGTGCAGTTTGTCTTATTTGGCTTGGATAAGTTGGAGTACCATCAATTGAAGGTTAATTAGATATTGGTAATGATTTATGAAATTGAGAATTAGTTGATTGGGGTGCCATATATAACATAGGGGTGTTAATGCAAGGATGATGAAGACATTGTTCTTTAATTTATTTGGTTATGGACTGTTGGATTAATTAGCTCTAGTTTAGGTTATATACTGTTATTATTTTATTTTATTTTTCTTGTAAATTGATGTGTTGAGTGTTTGGCTGTCAAGTTCTCTATTGTTTGTATCGACTATATATATATGTGATGATATGAGGTTATATTGCGCACATTTTCTATGGTTTCCTTTCTCTTTTTTTTTAATTGAAAAAAAATTGTTTTCCTACTTTCATATCTCTTTCTCTCTCATAAAACCAAATGCAGGAAAAGACAGAAAAAAAATGAAGAGCATAGAAAATAAAGCAGGAAACTTGTATACTTTAATTTCTTTTCATATATATGTTTCATATTTATATATGCTAGGACATTAAACATGGGCAATTATATGAAATATTTTTCTTTCTCAACTAAATTAGTCTTTGGTCTACTGACAAAGGCGTCCTTTGTGTGGAATGTCACATGTTAGAAATCCGAATGAGAAAATCTTTATGAATGTTAAATAGTTGAGTGGTTTAATATCGACTACAAAAAACAGGCACTTTTCGCGAGGATAAAAAGTGACTTTTCGCGACGCTAAACCGTCATAAATGTGCTTTTCTTTTTGCGACGGTACTTTTCGCGACGAAGTCCCGTCGCGAAAAGTGCCTATTTTGTTGTTGTAACATTTATTAAAAAAAAATACTTGTATGAGGTAAAAATAGAATTTGGCCTTTTTCTTTTTCTTGATTTTCAACTAATATGTTATATCTCATTAGCTGTACTTATTTTTTTTTTCTCAAAAAAGTTGAACTTCATGTTTTATTTTCAATGTAAGGACAAAAAAACGATAAGACATGGACGACGTAGATAATCCTCTTATAAACTACGTACAAATCTAACAGTATGCTCAATTGTTCATTATATATAATGAAGCATATATATTGTGAAAAATAAACATTTTGAGAAAAATCTTAATTACTAGCAACTTGATTAATTATAATTAAGAAATGACCACTTTTGTGAATGAAGCTCAACACCTTATTTGAACGCCTTACACTTTCTACCTAAAACTTAGGAACAATTCAAGAATTTGGTCAGGGTACGTAAAAAATAATGGCAAAGTTATCCAAAAATTTCTCAGTCGCTGATCCGCCCGAATGACTGAGCCATCGCAGCAGATTTTTTTTTTTCAAAATCCAACCAACAAAACCAAAATCATTCTGAATAATAATAATAATAATAATAATAACATTAAGAACAATAAAATAAATAAATCACAAAATAATAAGTATAACCAATTGATCATAGAGCATAGAAATAAGCACACGAGATGCAATGCTCATGTATCCTGATAGTTGTACAAATATCAAGTGCAACATGTGTAAAAAAAGTTGAAAAGGTAATTGTCGGGATCTCCGTGTTCAAGATATATGATTAGGATCGTGGGCTATTAAGCTATTTGGAATCATGCCTACATGATCTCAATCATGGACAGTTGGAATCACGCCTATATGATCATCAAGATTCAGGATTCTATGAATCAGATCATGATCCCCGATCATACAACCCGTAGGCCCCAATTCTTGCCCCGGCCCAAGCAGAATCGATTGCATGTCCCTCCCGTAGGGGGACTATGCCTTTACCAACTGCCCCATGTAGTGGTGGCGCGTACATGACTACCTAATTCAGAGTGGTTGTACATTATACGTACCAGTCTGGTTTACAGGTTATGAGAATCTCTTTTAGTTGAAATATTTCAAGAAAATTAGTTTGAATTTAATTACAAATTCAGAAAAAAATGTCATGCATGGAAAATATTGTCATGCCGTGATTTTTATTAATATCCAAAGTTAATTACAAAATAATAATTATAAATAAATGTTCTTTCTTTTCAGTGTTATTATATATGTACTGCAATGTTGTTTATTCTGTAGATTTGAACCAGTCAATCTCAACTATATTTTTTTATAAGCAAGAAAATGGAGCAATACTTTATTTGTACAGGCTTTCATTTCCTTTGTTTAGGACGGAATATAGCTGTTGTGAGTACTCGATGCAATGCTTCAAAACTTTTTCTCATTGGCACTTTATGCTGATGCATACAAAATTCTATTGCTGTACATTGATGTGGTCGTTCTCTGGATGAATTGGCTGGAGCTATGGAGTTGTTGTGTTCCTTTTCATATAGGCAAAGTCAATAATTTGGAAGTTTTAAGCTTTTTGTATTTGAATAAATTTTAGGGGTGTAAACCGAGCGAATTCGGAGCGGATAATGCTAATATCAAATCCATATTTACGTTTCAGTGAGCAAATACAAATATGAATACGGATAGTAAACAGATGTCAAAATAAAAAACCAAATCCACTTTAAACAAATACGGATATGAAGCGGATAATCCACGAATACGGATACAAAACGAATAATTGTCGGATAATTGAGTCATATGAACTTTAAGATACAAATACTAATTTAAAATAATAATTAAATTGAGAAAACCAAATAAAAAAAATAGAAGAATGAAAAAATGGAGGTGTTCTTGAATATTAAAGTGAAGTGGTAAAAAAAATTTATTAATTAATTCAATGTATTTATTTTTCAACTTTTTTTTATCGTTTTGACTATGTACCAAATAAATTTCAAAAATTCAAAATTTTGCATGTACATGCATAATTTGTGAAGTAGATTGGTTTCAACGATTCAAATTTGCCATTTGAAGCCAATAAAATAAATTTAGAGTTATGCTCACCAAATTATATTGGTGAGCATAGCACAAGCTAGCTTTGCCTTTAAAAATTAGTTATAAATAATTTCAAAAAAATCGATAAAATAGACTCATGAAATGAAAACGAAAAAACCATATAATTTCAAACCAAATAGAAGATTATTGGACAAAAAGGGCATTTGGTCTAGTGGTATGATTCTCGCTTAGGGTGCGAGAGGTCCCGAGTTCAATTCTCGGAATGCCCCATGTTTTATTCTTCTTTTTTGAGAAGTGTCTTTTAATACATTAAAGCCCAAAGGCCAACAGCCCGTTTCCCATAATCCGATGCTGGACCTCTTAACAAACTTATTAAAATCTTCTCTAAATGGAGCCACGAAATTTTATTATAATGTTCACTCTTCCGACAGCATTGCAATTATACACAGAGTGTCGAGTTGTTGGATAAACCACACGTGTATCTCCATTTTATTATTAAACACGTTGGGTGTCCGATCCGCCAACGGCTACGATTGAAAAATTAATTTTTGGATTTAATCTCAGCTCTCCAATTACATAATCTATCTTATTTGATTAAATGCATCTGTTTTATGTGTAGAAGTTTAAATTTAGCTACAAACATACTCGCCACACATACCGCCACACGATGCGTTACAATTAAAATTAAATATACTCTAAAATTTAGCGATATAATTCTCCGTTTCCTTATTTCTTCCTCTCCAATTGAAATTTTCTATACGGCGGATCACAATGCAAATCAATTTTTTGTTCATTTCCTTATTTATCTACTTATTTCTATACATATTACTGTAATAAATCTAGAATATATTTCTAATTTTGTTTTTTTTATGAAAATTTGTCATTTTGTATGAGAATTTATTTTTGTTATCTTATCATATATTCCGTTGCAACACACGGGCACGATAATAGTAATAAAATTATACACGATAACGTGACTAAAGTTTTCTAACAAGTCGAGGTGATGACCAATTGAGAAAAAAAAGTATAATATTGTAGAAACCGTCATCAATCGAGAAAATGTTAAATTTGTCTATTTTTATTTGAACATACTCGTCTATTACATCATCTGATGTGAAATTAAAAAAAATAAAATAAGAATGATATATCTAAAAAATTATGTTAAGAAATTATTTAGTCATATCACATCGATTAGGTTCTTTATAATTAGTCTCCCTCATAAATTGGAGTTTTTTTTTGTCCTTTATAATTTTTAATTTTTATAAAAACAATTATATAATATTTATTCATTCAGCTTCAACACATTTCTTTTGTTTGGATTTTTTTATTTTTCCAAGGGTTGTTTTTCCACTGTATAACGTACCCCACTTTTTTAGTGAGCAAGTTGATTTGTAATTTATTTTATTACCTTTCCCGTATTTACAAGACGTGCACGATTGGGTTTGTGAATCAATTATGTATTTTAATTTTTAATCATACGAAGGTCCTTCAAATTTAAAATATTACTGTTTTGGTATTTATTTCTTTTCTTATACAATACTTTTAAGAGGGATGCTTCGGTGGACATAATGATCTATTTGTAAAATGAATATATTTTCATTTTCAAAGTTCAAACAGTCGATCCGACCGTTCAACATTATCTCCATATTAAAATGTACTCGGAGGTCAAATTTTACATTTTTTTGAATTTTTTTACTATTTATTAAGATGGTTACAAAATCGTTGTTTTCAGACCATTGAAAAACATCGATTTTGTAACCATCTTAATAAATAGTAAAAAAATTCAAAAAAAATGTTAAATTTGACCTCCAGTACATTTTAATATGGAGATAATGTTGAACGGTCGGATCGACTGTTTGAACTTTGAAAATGAAAATATGTTCATTTTACAAATAGATCCTTATGTCCACCGAAGAAAATGCCTACTTTTAAACACTGTAAACTTGTCTGCGCTCGCTTCCAATAAGGCAATAAACAATGAACGCAATTGATAATTCTTCATGAAATTGTTATCTATTTTAGTTTAAAAAGATGCGCGTTGTACTAAAAATAAATATTAATTCTGATTAAAAAGAATTCGTATTTATTAGCTTGAAAGTTCAAAATAATTATTAACTGTTATGAAAATGTATTTGACATTTTGACTTGATTAAAATGTATGACAATTATTTGAAATAAGTGATCATTTAGTTCAAAGAAATTCATATGAATTCATTCTCAAAAGTACTTTACGGAGTGAAGTGATCATCAATCCACAAAATCTGAGCCGTCCGATTATACAAACGTTAATTTTCTAGAGCACAAATAATTTTATGATTCGTAACAAACGATTTCTACCATCTTTGTTCATGACGATTTGTTCCTATAATATCCCTTACATTGAGAATTGATATATGCAAAATCAAATTATATATAGGGATATTAAGAGGTGAGATTCCGAATTTTTTAATTTAGTATTTAAAAAAAAATACGGAGTTGCCATATATTTTAAAAAAAAATTCAAATCTTGGTTGAAATGCACGTATTATTTGCGCACCACCCAAGGTCATCATGTATGACATTGTAAAGACCTTTTGGTTCCGAAAATAATATATGTGCGCCATTCTAGATGGTGCGCATATAAGAGCATCTACATCCCTGAAACTCTTAGAGTTTCTAATCTGATGTGGCAGTTGCTAAACCAGTTTCAGAGATGTAAATGAATTTCTTATTTAGCAACTTTGCTTAATAATTTCTTAATAAGAAATCGTTTATAAACTGTGACGTGACGAAATGATTGGCTGAAATTCCTTTCTCTTGCAGATATATCTTAATAAGAAATTTTATAAGCTGTGACGTGGCAATTAGGAAACTCTAATTTTAGTTTCAGAGATGTGGAGGTTTAAAAATTAAGAGAAGTTTAATTTCTAAAAAACAGTTAACAGTTATTTAGAAACTCTAATAGTTTTAGATATGTAGATGGTCTAATACATGTGTTCCAATTAAAATTGAAATTTTAAAAAAATATAACTCTGTATTTTTTTTTAAATACTAAAAAAAAAAAATAGGATGAGATTGTGCAAACTAAGTTCTCACATCGAGAACTTTTTATTGTATCACTAATTCAGCATTGCCACTTTTAATTCCGAAGTATATTTTTAGAGCAGAATTTTTTTTTTTTGTGTGTGTAGCAGATCTCCTTTAAAAAGTTATTGTGTCATGTAACATCCGAGATTTTTATTAATATCCAAAGTTAATTACAAAATAATAAAAATACCCAGAGTCCGTAATTTTATTAAAAATGTCCAAACCGGCTATTAAATGACCGGTCCTTGAATTATTATTTTTTTTAGAGACAAATAGCTAAAATGTTGAAATATAACACTAAACAATCAAATTATTATTTTTAAATATTTGTTAGATTACTTTTTTTTTATATATAATTAGCATATTTATACTAAAATAAGCTAAATTACTTGAAATTATGTTAATTTACGCTGAATTACGCTAAATTACAATAATTATGTAAAATTATGCCAAAATATAGTAAATTACACTAAATTACATATGAATAGGGATGATATCATCACTGAGAAGGCGAAAAACGGCGCTCGAGTGTCCGATTTCAGCAAATGATCACTTTTCGGAAATCTTGCGAAAATACGCATGCGTTAATGTCTGCTTTGCCAAATTTTGAAATTTAGAATTACCAAAAAACAAAGGGAAGAGCCTTAAAAGTTCAGTTGAAGTTTCCGATTAAGATTTTCATTTCTATTCTCCAATCTACTTAGCTCAGTAAATTAGTTATATAATGAACTTGTAGAATACCAATTTTTATTATTTTTTGATTTTGTTTACTATTTTTTATGATTTATGAAAAATAGCACAAAATCGGCCCCATTCATACGTAATTTAGCGTAATTTTACATAATTATTTTAATTTAGCGTAACTTAGTGTAATTCAGCGTAAATTAACATAATTTCAAGTAATTTAGCGTATTTTAGTATAAATATGCTAATTATATATTAAAAAGTAATCTAACAAATATTTAAAAAACAATTCGATTTTTTAGTGTTATATTTCAGCATTTTAGCTATTTGTCTCTAAAAAAAAAAAGGAACCGGCCATTTAATGGCCAGTTTTCTATTTAATAAAAAAAAATAAAGCACCGGCCATTTAATGACCGGTTTTGGCATTTTTAATAAATCCAGGCACCTCTGGATATTTTTATTATTTTGTAATTAACTTTGGATATTAATAAAAATCACGGTGTAACATGCTAGCCTTTAAGTCCATATAGGTTATAGTCCCGAGTAACTAGTTGATAGCCGACCTAATCCTTAAGAGGGAACAAGGTCACATTCTCTCAATTTATGCAATTAATTAGTTTAAATTAAATATCAGGAAAAATAAATTCACTGATTTAACATCTTTCTTGGATCATGCATGAATATCTCTCTATTTCCATTCATGCACCTTGGTTCAAATCTTGCAATACATAATCCATAAATCCAACAGTTTGTATATAATCTAAAATTATTTTTGTACAACTTATTTTTCCATCCAATGCAAAGTTTTTTTTTATCTATCATTAGTTTCATATCATCGTATAGAGCTAAGCTAGCGTGTGTTGTGCTCACCAAGAGGATTTGGTGACTACAACTCAAAAAATTTATTAAATTGGTTTCAAACGATGAATCCAAATTGTTGAAACCAATATATTTCATGAGTGATGCGTGCACATACAAAATTTTGAAAGTTTTGAATTCATTTAGTACAAAATCAAGCAGTAAAAAAAATGAAGTGTTTATAAGTTATTTTATGCAGTCATGTGTCATCATTTTTTTTACTGCTTAACTTTATACTAAATGAATTTCAAAATTTTAAAATTTTGCATTAACTTTCATTACTAGTGAAGTAGATCGGTTTTAACAGTTTTGATTCATTATTTGAAACTAATTCTATAAATTGTCAGAGTTGTGTTTTTCAAACTCACATACTATTCCATTACATATAATCCGATTCTTTTCTATAGCAATGTCCCTTTGTTACAATTAGTACAAATAACGAATATATTTGGTTTTGTATCTTCTTTTATTGATAAACTAATTAACTTGTTATTTCTTTTATACCATGTTGTCGATATAAAAATCTTTTCCTGTTGCATATTGGAGATACTCAGCTTAGTATACTTAGGGGCGGACCCACATAGTCCCGGGGGCAGCTGCTTCTCCTGGATTTTGAGTTTTAGTGGAGATCTATCGGTCCTGACCGACTTTGCCCCTTCTGAAATTTTTTTGCCCTCCTCTAGATGTCTGATTTGTAATTCGGATTGAATTTAGGATTAAAATTGAAATAAATTTGTTAAATTTTGATTGGTAATTAGAATTATAAGTTAGAGCATTAGAAATTACAAGTCAAAGCTTTAGAAAGTACAAGTTAAAACATTATTTTTTATCGAGTACCCAATTAGTTAATGGATTTACATCCGATTCGATATTTTTTTGACCCCCCTGACGAAAATTCTGAATCCTTTCCTGAGTATACTTTTTGTTATTGAAATTATTACTGACAAGAAGAATATGCTATGCCAAGAATCATCATTTCATCTAATAGAAAAATACAATATTATCAGTGTGAGAGGTCATAAATTTGAAATCCAGATAAAAAATCTTTATAAATTTTGAAATTTAAAAAGCTAGACTTTTATCTTTCTCTCAAAAAAACAATATGGTGTGTCAAACTCACTAAGACGTAGCAAAAAGGTACAAACTAAGTTTTTAAGGAAACCTATCAAAAAAAAAGGACTTTCACAAATTTCCAAAGAAATGAAAGGGTAAAGCTGTAAAGCAGCCACTTTTGCCCGAAATTTTTATTAATATCAAAAAAATATTAAATTTCAAAATCTACATCCTGTGCAGAGGAATTTCAAAATCTGTCCAAACTACAAAAAAAAATTCCCGTTCAAAAGCTTAAAACCGCAAATTTATTTTGTAGTTTCGGAATTCTAAAACCGCAAAAAAAATTGGAAAAAATTGCGGCTCTGATTTTGCATACACAACCTATTCCATCAGGACTCAATTTTTTTTTTAATTTTTTCAGTGCCTGAGACAACTTTTTGAATTCCGTGACCTCCAAAAAGCAGTGTGGTACGATAAATCAACGGGCTATGGGAACAAAATAGATATGTGCTCCATAAACCATAGCTTTGTAAAAGAATAAAGAAAGCAGTTGATTACACTGATAAATGGGTCCCCTATCTTTTTATTGCCAACATGAACTTTCACCAAGTAATGCACCATTTGTATTAAAATCAGACACGACATCTTTGGATTAATTCTCCGGTTCTGAGAACTGGAATTTAATCTCCGGTTTCGGACCGTCTAGAATCGCAAATTTATTTTGCAGTTTTGGTTTCGAAATTTCAAAACCGCAAAAAAAAATTGCGGTTCTGATTTTGCATACACATTACATAATTTTTTTTTATTGGTAGAAATTTTTTTATTGGTAGAAATTCATAGAAAAGAAGAGAGAGAAATAGAAAGAGTATGTAAGTTGTAATATTAGTAGAAAGATCGGTAAAATTCTTACCGGTCCAAAAACCAGTTTGTTTTTTTTTCTTTCATTTTTCTAGTAAATTTTTTTTTATAAAAATAGACAGAGTATCTTAAAATTTAGATATAATAGAAACATTCTATCTATTTTTTTAAAAATTTCATATTTTACTAAAAATATAATATAAGAATTCTCTCCATCTATACGTCAGATTTAAAAAAAAAAAAAACTAAGTTTAGATCGGTAGAATTTCAACCGATTCAAACTTTTTATATTTTGAACCGGTAAAAATTTTACCGATCTTTCTACCAATATTATAACTCATGTAATTTTTCTATTTCTCTCTCTGTTTTTTTTTATTAATTTCTACCAATAAAAAAATTTCCACATTACACAACCTATTCCATGAGGGCTCAATTTTTTTATTTTTTCAGTGCCTGAGACAGCCTTTTTGAATTCCGTGACCTCCAAACAGCAGTGTGGTACGAGAAATCAACGGGCTATGGGAACAAAATAGATCTGTGCTCCATAAACCATAGCTTTGTAAAAGAATAAAGAAAGCAGTTGATTACACTGATAAGTGGGTCCCCCATCTTTTTTATTGCCAACATGAACATTCACCATGTAATGCACTTGGCACAGACAACCATTTGTATTAAAATCAGACAACATCTTTGAGAATACAACACTGAAAAAACTTAGAACCAAGAATTTAATTTGCGGTTTCAGACTGCCTGGAACTAGAAATTTCTTTTGCAGAAAGTTTGTATAAAATCAGAAATGTAATATCCGGTTTGGACAGATTTTGAAATTCCTACACATGAGGGGTAGATTTTGAAATTTAATATATTTTTTTTGGATATTAATAAAAATTTCGGCACTTTTGCTCTTGCTTCCTCTTAAATCCTCTTTACCCTAGTCATCGGAAACAGAAAACCATCTGACCTACTAGCCAATAAACAAAGAAAAGAAAAAAGAAATAAAAACTCATTAAAAATAGTGAGCTATTAAAGGCCTGTTCGGCGGACGGAAATAGGCGCAGAAATTGACAAAGTTTGAACTGATTTTTACTGTTCACGTGGAAAAAAAAAAATTCACTCTGAGTGAATTTTTTTTTCTCACGTGAACAATAAAAACAACTGAACAGGCCCTTAATGTGTCTATTAGGATGCTGATATGATCTTACAATATTGCAATTAAGAGGTTTACATGCCACCTACAACAAAATCTTAAAGAAAAAAATTAGCTTTATATTATCGAGTCATAGTGCTAGGTATACCAGCACTAATTTATTAACTTGAGCATGCCAACAATCATAGCACTTATTTTTATCTACATTCAAAAATATTTATACTTAATGTGTAAGTTGTTTATATATAAATTTCTCAAGTGTTTACACCTAAAATATAAATTGTTCATTATTTTTTATTTTTTAAATAATCATAGAAAAAAAAAATCTAGTTATAAAAATAAAAATGCGTTCATAAGAACATTTGTATTTATTGAAACAAGGAGACAAATGCAAGAGGATATTCATTAAAAAGGACCAAGTGATGTAACTGGCCTTCTCTGAAACTCTCTTTGTTTACTCTCTTGTATATCCATATCCAGAAGCAAACACTTTTTTATGCAAAATAAAATAGTAACAATTTTGCTGAACCGAGTTCCGATCTTATGTTACAAGTCACTGGGGCAGTCTCTGTTACAACTTAAGGCGGGCCCTCAAATAATAGAAGCTTTGTGGACCAAAGCCATCTGTGACTTGCAATTTAAACTTTTACATAGAATTTGTCACAGCGAATCTCAACATCCGTATCTTTCACTGAATTTCTTATTTTATTTTATTTTTTCTTGCTTCAAGGAACTGCTAATCCTTAGCCTATAAAAAATAAACAAAACCACAAAACCAAACATAATCCCTCCTGCAAAGAAACAGAGAGAAGTACAAATTAATAAGAGAGGGAAGATGAATGGGTTTGTTGATGAGATGAGAGCAGTTGCGATGAAAATGCACACCAAAGATCAGGCTAGGGAAGGGGAGAAGGAACCAGTGGGCCCACCAATCGCCGCCTGGGACCCATCTGTAGATGGTTATCTTAAATTTCTTGTTGATAGTAAGGTTGTGTTTGACACTCTTGAACGCATTGTCACCGTAGCACCTCATCCTTCCTGTAAGTTTTAGCTCTCTTTCTACCTTTTTTTATTGAATTACATTACAAGTTCATCTATGCACCACCTAGTTCACCTCTTGTGTCCATCGGTTCTCTGTTTCCAAATGCATCCCCCACAAACGATATCTTATTCTCTGAACGATCGTTGCTACTTCCTACCCCCTCAAGTGAATTTTTCTGGAAAGGGAGGAGGTATAGTTTCATTTTTGGGGACCAAGTTTTCATGATACAAAATTGGTTCGTCTAAATTTGTATCCAAAACATGTCTTACTTATGACTTACATTTTAAAACGTATATTAATATCAATTCAGTATGGTTTTTGCAGTAAAACATGCCAAAACTAATCCGGTATGTTTGGTTGTAAAACAAGAATAGCTAGAATAGCCAAATTAAAAATAGCTATTGTTTGTTTTATTAGAATAGTTAAATCTCAAAATCTTTAGAAATAGCATATTCTAATAAGACAAAAAGTTTGGATTCACTATTTTAGCTATTCTAACCCAACCAAAAACCGAATAACCTATTCTGAATAGTCTAATCTCAAAAATAACTTATTTCCAATCCAACCAAACATACCTTAGGCTTTTAACTTTATGGGTTGTGCCTCTACTCTAAAAATTATTATTTTATGTTGTTGCGTTACTTCATTAATAAGGAGGTCCCTTTCCATCTTTAATTCAGTAAATAATTGGTATATCTGGTTAACTAGGGGAAAGTGCAAAAGGAATCTTAAAAAAAATCCTTCCACTTAATTTCCTTTTCTTATCTAAAGGTCGTCTTTCACACTTGCAAGTAATTTATTGACAACTGAAAGCATTATCTGCCGTGTGGGGAAAAGCGACACTGACATATCTTAGAACTAGCCTGAATTAGATCTGAGTATCTGTCAAAAGGAAAAAAAAGGTTTAAACAACTCTTATGAGTTAAGATTGGTGTTTTGGTGAACGAGTGGTTCTGAGACAAATCATTTTGGTCGCAGATGGTGAATTTAGAAGTACAGGCTTGGAGAGGTCAGGACAACTGAGCAAGGATTTGGATTGGTTCAAAGAAGCCGGGTATAGTATTCCTGAGTCATCTAAACCCGGCATTGCATATTCTAACTATCTCCAACAATTATCCGAGAATGATCCACCTGCGTTCATCTGCCACTTCTACAACATTTATTTCGCTCATACAGCTGGCGGTCGTATAATTGGCAAAAAGGTACTTTTCTCATTTGTTTCTAACACCAAATTAAGGTAAATTAAAATTTAAGAACAGTGTTTCTGTTTAATGTGATGATGGCAATATGTATTAACAGGTGGCTGAGAAGATACTAAACAAGAAGGTACTTGAATTCTACAAATGGGAGGGTAGTGTTCCACAATTGTTGCAAAATGTCAGGATTAAGCTCAATCATGTTTCCTCTGTATGATCTCCATTTCATAACCTTAATTACTTATTTTTGTCATAGCATTTATTTTGCACCCGGTATTCTCTCTTTTCATTCTTTCTGATGTCTGTGCTGTTTTGTAGTGCTGGTCAAGAGAGGAGAAAAATCACTGTCTGGAAGAAACTGAGAAGTCGTTTGAATATTCTGAAGAAATTCTCCGGCTCATACTATCATAACTCCAATTTGCATCTGCAGTCCTCATATTATCTGTGCATTGTAAATAAATGTAAATAATAACAAACTGTTTCAACATGGACCAAGGGTCAAATATGGCACCTGATGTAAATAATAACAAACTGTTTCAACATGGGCCAAGTGTCAAATAGGGCACAGGTGCCGATACAGTGACACGGTTCTTAAATTTAAGGACAGGACATAGAAAATATTGAACCAATGTCCACCATGTTATTTTGTCGTGCTTGTATATCTTTTGTCAAATATAACGACTACGGTAAGCCCATGCCAAAGTGTATAGTGCCTCGCCATTGTTTGAAGCAAAAATCTTGTTTGAAAGGTGAAGAAACCTAATCTGACTGGAGTACTTGCTGTTTTTTCTCATTTATTTTAGTGCTACCCCATCCCTCCCTCATTTTTTTCAAAAAACTTGCCAGTGACTGCCAATGGTCTCTCTCTCCCTCTCTGAGTATCACATCCTTTCAAAATAGTCACAAACATGCAGGAATTTTATCCTTACATCTCTTCTATAAAAGACAATACCATTACTGCTAGACCGTAACCCTGATGACCCTCTCTCTCTCTCTGTGCCCCTCCCCGCGGTCAAATACCAATTAAAAAATGTGACCAAAAGACAATAATTGAATGTGATCTTTCGACAGTTAGATATGGCAGTATTTTCTGTGGATTTGGTTTTTAAGCAGACCAACTGCGATTAGCAGCATTTAAACAAAGCAATAATGCTGTACCTAAAACACATACTTGTGGGATAAGTAAAAGAATATGTTGAGTTGCACAACATCTGAATATACAGGCTGAAAACAAACTAATCATACTAATTAAGGCGTGCACTACCTAGCCTCTGATTGACAGGAATCCCAAAGCAGGATACGATGTATAAATAAATATACCTTTTAATCGACCAACATTACCTTTTTGTGTTTTGTCCTGTTAGTATTTCCAATTGATCAATAAGTAGACACTCTCAAAGGAGATGAAAATTTAATTATCAGAAAGACATGTTTCTAACAGACATCTCTTTTAGCGTGCTCACAGATCTGTGGAACAACTTGAGGTCTCGGCCGGCTTTTTCCTGTTCAGGTGTCACACCAAAAAATAAATCATAAGCATCAAGTTTAATAGTCTAATTCCAAGTACAAGAAAATGCACGTATCTATATCTATACAAGTTACACAAACAATTCACAAAACAATTGTGCATCCCCAAGTTGCGCACAAGTGATTTCACTAGTTGTGCATAAGCTAAATTAAAGACGATGTTTTCATTTTTTTTTTAATACTGTTTATACTTGGAAGAGGCTGGATACCCGCCCATGATTAAGGGCACCTTGTAATAGCTAGATTCATTAAGACTGCTGTCTTCTTCAATAATACAAGAGGTAGAATGGTCTTAATTTACTGAATTCTGCAATGGAATCGGTAGCTCAATGCATTTTTTCTCAAGAAAGGAAAAAAAAAAAAAAGAGGTTGAATGGAATAAACAAGACCAACCCAACGGCACAACTTATATTTCAGGGTTTACCTCTTTTAAATGCTCTAGTTTCTCAAGAACAGGATGCAATTTCTCGCAAAAGGAAGTCAGATCCCGTTGATCAGCACTCCTGTCACACGAAACAATAGAAATAGAGGTGTATTAGGTGATAATAATATAAAAGTATCATAATATATTAAATGTAAAAGAAAGAGTAATGAACAAGCCAATCCTGTCTGATTCCAGCACCATTTTGGTCCCTCCCAACAATGGAAATACTGACCCAATTTTCAATGTACTGTACCACAAAAATGTTGCTTTTGCCCTTTTGGCGAGGATCAGGTACCTCTAGCAATCCCAATGTTAGCTCCTCATCCATTTTTCTAAATTTTCAATTATTCTTTCTCGGTTGTGTGTATGTGTGTGTGCTGTTATTGGATGGGTTTGTTTACGTACTCTGAATCCTGAAGATGAAGGAGAAGAATGTGGATTATAGACTCTGCAATTTGGAGCAAAATAGAAAGAAGCTGATCTCTATTCCCGGCCAAACGGCACATCTCTATCATTGCTACGTATCTCCTGTTATTTTACATTTAAGGTCTCATGTCATAAATCTTTTTCATAATTCAAGCACATCAGATATCTATATAACTCACATGCTTCAAGAAAAACCATTGTTTCATATGCTAAAAGTCTTTTTCTTTGTTACCTTTTGCGTATATTGTCAGAAGGAGAGATCCAGTCTCGCTGGCTGCATAACTTTATTATCTCATCAACCTCTTGCCTTGATAGTTCATTGATGTTTTGGATCTACAATAATGAAAGAAAATATAATCAGAGAATTAAGCCAAGATAAAAAATACTTTAATCACAAGAAAAATTAAAACTAAAGGACTGTCCAGCACTGTTCCAGAGTGATGGTTTTATGATAGTTCAAAATAAATAAACAAAGTAGCAAATATCAGGGAGAATCGAAGGGAAAGCTCACTACCTACCTTGTTGAGTAATACAAATATCTCTTCACTGGCTCTTTCTAGAGCAGTATCAACCGAAATAAGAAGAGACAGAAGAGTTTCCAGTGTAGGTTTTGAACAAGAAGGATCAATTACCTATTAAAAACAAAAGAACTTACAAAGAAATCGACAAGTAGGACAATCACACAAACCAAGGTGAAATAACCAGACTCACCAGAAGGCACATTTCCTTCTTCCGAACAAGATTGTAGAGGTATGAAATCAAGCTAAAGGACAACTGGGACATCATCACCTCACATTTTTTATCCTTATTACATAGCAAAAATAGATAAAACATATAAGAACAAAAATAATGATGATAACCACAACAAAAAAATCAATTTCAAAAGAAGGTACATTCTCCTAGGTGCACTATTTGCAGATAACAACTCTTTTTAAGATATTTGTGATGGAAAAAGAATTTTAAAGACAGGGTACAAGTTCTCACCAGTGCCAATTTTATCATTTTATCAATTACAACTTGAATTAACTATTGCGTGTTACTAATTTATTTGCATCAGGAGAGATCTGGTGACTTGACTGGCAGAAATTTTCAGCAACTGAGCTTAATTTGATATTAATATCATGAAAAAATTGTTTCACATATATTCTATGATTTTGAGAAATCAATGAGTCTTGTCCATATAAAAGTTTAAACATTCTAGCTTTTCTCAACAAAATAAATCAAACTGCAATGATTTTTCACCTGCAAAATGAGAATACAATATGCTTCCTAACCAAAAACATAGAATGGTGAATGTTTTGGCAAACGGGTAAAGTATCAATTAGGTTTGCCCAACCCAACATTGTATGACAGAGCAATCAGATAGTAGGAAGATATTCCTGGAAAGAAATGGAGAGAGAAAGTAACAAGCAGGAAAATACCTCAGGCAAATCTGATAATTGCATATGATCAGATGAAGAGTGAACAAGTTTGAAATGGGAGAGCATCTTAGAAAAGAGCTCTTTAGCAAATCCATGCTCGTCATTTTCTTCATATGGCCAAACCTTAATAAAAATAGATTCACTTGAAGTAAAAAAAAACGATAACTTATCCGAGACTAATTGCACAATTCAAAGTAAAACTATACCTTGCATAGAATAAAGACAGCTAGGTTAACCCGTTCAAGAGAAGACTCATCTGTTGTCTTAATATCCTCCTTTAAAATCTGAGCAAAAATTTGATGATGGGATCTAATAAAGTCCAACACCTCACGTACTATTTTGTTCTTCACCTGCAAGAAATTTTTTTCTTATATCAACATACTGGCAGGAAAATCACCACCCATATTCCCAAAAGAGGCACCAAGCATAATTCTTATATCAAGGCCTTAAAAGTACACAGAAAAAAGAATCACAAGAATCTTCTCTAATTAACATCTTCCTTATTTGTTAAAACTAAATAACTATAGACCTAATATATTTCATTCTTCTCCTTAACGTAACAAAAATAAAATTAAAAAGAACTATCTTAATCAAGTACGTAGTTACTTATAACGCAGAAGATTTAAAAGTCAGGTAATAACGGAGAAAAAAAAGCTTGAAATTGATAGAGTTATGCAAAACAAGTTACCTCCAAATATTCAGAGGAGTCGACAAGTGATGTAATGCAGGAGACCAATCTCAATATGGGAGTAACAAACTTCTCTCTGTGGGACCAACCAACTATCTCTTTACTACCATGGCCACTCCATGAAATTCCCTAGAGAAATATCGAGTTATAATCGTGGTCCACAACACCAGTACCAGAAATGTTGAGTATTATGTCTTAAAATAAAATAAAAATAAAAATAACTTCATGCCCAAACCCAAAATCAAACCTTTAAGATCTGTTTCCATCTAACACACCTTAATCCCATGTACCTATTAAATAAACTTTTGTTTTAATGAAAATATTAGTAGGTAATTGCCTACTACTTCAAAGAAAAAAAATTATGTTTCCATCTGGAATAAAATATATGTTCAAAAAAGACAGTTTCACATTTACAAAAGGACTTCTACAAAGAAAATCTAATTCAACTCCAATAAAGTGAAGATAGCAATGAAGTAGCTCATAAGGTCCCAAGGGAAAAAAACCTAGTTCATCAGAAGCTTTACGAGCAAGTACAGAAAGCCAAATGAAAAGAGAGAAAAGAAAGACCTAATATCATACCATGTTAGGCGAACTGACAAGTGCACAAGAAGAGAGGTGGTCTAGAGCACTCATCGATTGGAGAATCTGAGCACCATGCTTACCATACTTGTGGCATATTCTTAGAAGTAATGACAGTTCGGCTTCCATAGTGCACAACCGTTGTGAGGATTCCAGTGATGGCACTTCCTAGAAGAAGATAACAAATAATATAAAAAAGGAGCAAGAAAAGAAAACCTAACCCCAATGATCTTTTGAATATTATCTACGAGATAAGATCATCTCGTTAATTATTATTCTAAAATTGTTGTTAGATCATCTTACTATACATGAAAAAAGGTCCTTTCACAAAGAGGTTCTAAAAATGAGAAGAGACTAATAAAAAAAATGGTTATAGTTCACAGAAAAGAAGAAAACCTTTGAGGAAGAGCTACTGATATCTAAAAGGATTGATCTAAGAAGTCCTCTGCTTTGAATTTGATTTAGAAAGAACGCTTCAAGGTCAATACTTATAAAAGCATCCAAAACATAATAGGAAATGGCCTTCCCAGCTTCACTGCCTTGCATTGCATCTTTCGTAACCTGAAATTTGAAATTAACAAGAAAATATAGACAAAACTAGCAGGGAATCAACATTACTTTAATTATTATTTATAGCTCTCATCAAACATGGGATCGCATAATAAAAAGCACACGATATTTTAAGAAATAGAGATTGACAAAAATGTTAAAGGGTTTACCAAATCAACAATAGCCTGAGCTTCTTTCCTTATTATGGAGAAATTGGCTCTTGCCAAATCATTCTGTTCCTTGCCAATCTTCACCACATACACACAAATGCAAACAAACACATCGAGGAACAATCAGCAAACTTGAAGAAAAGGCACAAAAGATAAATTATTTATATATAAAAAAAGAGCAAGTCCTTCAGATAGTCCTTGAAGTATATCCACTTCCCACCTTGGTTCATCAAATTTCAAGGATCCCAATTTGGTCCCTGAAGAATCCAATCCATTATTCTCAGTAAAAAAGTACCGATTGATATATTTGTTGCTGTGCAAGCCAAAGGGTCACTTTTTATTGAAAGATGACCGGAATGACTCGTGTCACTCAACATCAGTGCTTGCTAAGATCTTTGTCAAGTGTTTTAAATAGAAGTTGGGACAAAATAGCGCATATGGTGATGTATATGGCTTAAAGGAACCTTAAGGCTTCAGACAGCAAAACAGGGAGTGAGGTACCTCAAGGACAACCTGCCAATACAGAAAAGGACCATTGCATAACTCACTATTTAATATCGATACACCAAAGAGGGCACAAAAAGAGACCTTGTGAAGATAAAATTCATCATCTTCAGCTTGTTCTTCAGAAAGCAAATAGCGAAGTACCGATGAAGGTACATCTGGATTCAGTATACTTCCACAGTATTGCATGTAACTTAGAAGTAGTGCATACTGCCTGCATAAATCATCAAGTAAAGAATTTGTTTATCCCAGTTACACTGCCAATTGTTTGAATGACCCAGTAAAGGGTGGGTTAATGCCAGGCCCATGTCAGCAACAGAAAACAATGCTGAACCAACAGCCCTCAAAAATTAATTCTTCTGTCGAATTAAAAAGGGCAAATACTCCAAATTAGCGCAACATTTTTTCATGAGAAAAGAAAACAGAACAGAAGGCAACATGCATTGCAGAACTACCAGTGGTGAGCATAACCAACGAATAGGCTAACCAACCCAACCTGGTTAAGACCAACCTAACGGGTTAATCGGTTGGGATCTGTGCTGATCCAACCTATTGCTGTGCTGCCTCTAGTTCTAATAGATTGGTACTTCAACTTGCACAGAGTTGTCAAAGTACCTTCTTCTTAAGGGCTCCGACGACTCATTTCTCTGAAGTGCCATAATGAGTTTGACTAGTATTGAATGGTAGGCTCCACTAGGCAATTGATTTCCTGATATTATATCAAGACAAGTGACTCCATCTGATTCTGTGCTACCTGGGCAAGAGAACCTCTCATCTCGTAGTTTAGCCATACACGTCAATGCAACCTTCAATACAAGAACCATCAAGATTGGTTCAACAACTATAGTATAAAGTATAAAAAGTGCAGATTTAAAAAAATTAGTAATTCAATATTATTCTCACATTGGTCAGTATGATGGCCATCTTTTTGGAACAATCTGGAGCAGCTGTTGTGCTGAGAGAAGCATCAAGCAGCCTGTTTGAAATATAAAATGTGAAACATGTGATAAACAACATTGACAGGTAAAGAAAAAGACCAAATCTCAGTATATCACTTACTCAAATAGTATCTGAGAATGATCTTCAAGAAGTGACATTCTTCTAGAAATAGCAACCTGAGAAAAGAAATATACAAGAACAGTTTCTCAAGCATTCCATTTCATTACTAAATATAAAATGCCACTGCAAATGCACAAGCAATGGTGCTTCTTAATAAAATATTGACCATAACTCATTCTTAGTTGTCTCATTATTTTAAAAGCTTTTGAACTGTAGGGACTTTGATTGTGAATAATTGCAATAAAGGCATCGGCTAAATTGAGTTTTAGTTGAGGTCTAATTGTATAGATGTATTTTACATGATAAAAAATGGATTAAATTAAATTGAGGCCCAGTTCACAACTCGATGCTTACTGGGCTGAGAGTCTCTAAATTTGGACAGATGTCACCAGATCTATACATCACCACACCAGCTCAGGAAAAAAAAAACTCATGCATGCAACAACAGATAGAAAAAGGAATACTAAAAAAATGATAAACCTCTACAATCTGAGACCATCCAGTTAACATGTGTAGTTGGGCAGTCTGTTCTTCGAGAACTTTGTTGTATCTCAAACCCCATCTCATCAAATTGTGAGTTAATACCCTGAACTCTTCCTTCTCTGCCTCATTTGCATTAAGGCCCATTTCTTCAGACATCTGTACAAATCAAAAGTAACAAACAAAGAGAAGTTATATTTTATGGTGACACATTGCAAGTCATGGGATCAATAAGCAAGGTACTCCAGCTAGGTAAAGTGTTGAATATTTGGTACTAGTTTAAGGAACTAATTTATCTCAAAGAAAGACCTGAAAAATAGATAAATCAAGAATCACAGTTAGGAGGTTTTATCTATTGCTTAGCTGTAATTTTTTCAGAGTTTATGGATTGAACTAGAGTCCTTAACAAACAACATTAGTACAGTAATGCTTTCCCCTCAATTTTTGTTTGGACCCAAAAACTAAAGTCAGAATCAACCCTCAATTGTGCATATAGTGCCTTCTGTACTTCAACTAAGCCACCACTCAATTTTTGGCCCTTGCAAACTGATCCCTCAACTCAAACTTGATTAATCTTGCCTCGAACCAACCTCAACTACATTAAGTACAAAGCTAAGTAAAAAATTACAAGTAAACAAACAGAAATATGCAACCAAAACCTAAATATGATGGGAGTTACATGCAACCATCAGGCTGTTACAAAAATGATAGTGCAGCAGCATTACAACCCTAGTCATGATTTCATGATAGCAAACACATTGCATGTGCCACTAACATTCTAACACTTAGAGGACGCAATGTCAAACCACTAATCAAAATGCTTCAAGTACAAAAATTTCAACAATAAACCCAAAAGGAGTACCAATTAATACCTCAAAAAGTTTATCATCTAATGCATCTATGTCAATCAGACGATCACCTCTCTCTGAATAGCAATAAACACCACCAAGCTCAGTGGTCTCGGGAAGAGTTAGTATTTCTTGAACCTATATGGAAGAAACTTAAAATAAAGCAACATATAATTTAAAAAACTGATGTTACCCATGACCCAAAAAGCAATAAAACCAACCTTTGATTCATATTTACTGCTGGTAAGAATCTGTGGGTATTTTGTATCAGCATCAGAACACCTGAACCGCATAATATTAAGCAACTCCAACAGCTGAAATAAACAAGATCCAGATTAGAGAGAGAGATGAAAACTAATGTGCATTGCCATATGTTTGTTACACAAATACATAACCCACAGAATACATAACTGTACATGGAACATTAATACTCAAAAACTAAACACAAGGTGAACATGGACCAAATAAATGCAAAAATTGCACCCAACAGACGACTGTACTCCCTATCACAGGAACATTGCATCACACCCATACATTTGCACTTCATATGATACATCTGTACAAAGAGAGCAACTAAAATTTGAAGTTGTATAGGGACAAGCTTGTGAGCAGGGTGGTGTGCATTAGTTTAGGCTCAGGCCAAATCTATTCAGGTAATTTTGGGTTACAGTCGAATTCAGACCAATACAAATCTAGGTTAGACAGTTCCGACCACTTTCACTTCATGTAAATTTCAGGTATAGAGTCACTCAGGTAAGGTTTACTGTATTTCAGATTTAATGTGTTTCAGTTCAGTTCGGATCTCAGGCTTATGCAGTCCATGTTAAAGAGGTTTCTTCGGAGAATTTCTGGTTGTGATTGGGGTCTACTAGGCCAAATTGTAGTCAGGTTCTTAGGTCACTCCGGCTGAAATTAAATAAAGTCAAATATTGCTTATTGCTGCAGTTAGCTAGGCTGTGGCTTGATTGAGGTTGAGGTAGTCTATAATTCTTGAAAGAGTGAGGCTATGGTACTATGGATCAATGTCTTGATTTTCAAAGTCCAAACAATCGATCTGAACCGTTCAACATGATCTCCATATGAAAATATACTTGTAGATCAAATTTTATATTTTTTTATAATTTTTTTACTATTTTTCTAGATAGGTAGAAAATCACTTGATCTAAAGATTCTAGACCATTCAAAAGTAGTGATTTTCTACCTATCTAGAAAATAGTAAAAAAATCTAAAAGATGTAAAATTTAGTTTGCAACTACATTTTCATATGAAAATCATGTTGAACAATTCAGATCGACCATTTTGACTTTGAAAATAAAAATATTGATCCGTAGTACAACCAATCCGTGCTATGCATAGTACCATAGCCTCACTCTTCTTGAAAATATTATGAGGCTGTGTTTGTACATAGAGAGAAAGCCAGAGAGGATAACATGCCTTGTTTTTGTTTAGAGGAGTCTTGTTCCATGATGTATTGATATCCGCCTGAAAGGCGTCGCCAGTACTCACCTCACTGAAAGAGTGTGAGAGAATAGCAACGCAAGTTTCACGGTGTGCAGACTCGGTAGTGTCAGCTACATGCAACTCCAGGGCTAATAATTTCAATAGCCACCCTCTCTGTAAATGGTTCAATCAAGCTCTCTTCAAACTTAAGTAAATTTAAAATAAATAAATAAAGTAATTTGCAGCAGCACACATGATTTTTATCCTTGTGGTCAAATTGTAAGCAATAAAAAATGAAATTGTGACCTTACCTGATGAAGTGTACTGACACGAAGATTATGACTGCTATTCCCTTTTGGAAGTGGAGCAACACCAATTGTTTCAATATGCTGCAATTGAATTACAAAATAATAGATAAATTGACCTTGCAATTACAGCACCCTGCACAAAAGAAAATAAATAAAAAGAAGCAAAAATAACAATCTTTCTAATGAACAGGTAATGACCTTGCAAAAGAACTGATATCTCCTTGTGCTCAAAAGATCCATAATAGGTCCGGCTGTCGATGGGTCCAGGCTTAACTCGTATAAAAGCTGTGTACCGAGGAAAGATAAATTTATGTTTCCAACAAGAAAAGGAATGTAAGCACCGGGCATTTTAGGGAGAAAAAGACTGGACGTCAATCAAATTAATTGATATCAATCATTTCAGTTGCTATGACAAGAACTGATCTTATATTTGGTATTGGTACAATGAAAACCGCAAACCCACTATGCAATTAATCCTCAAGTCTATCAAACTTTGGCTAGTCCTCATCGCACAACTATCACTCAATTTAGCCACAGTATAATTTGACAGAGTACCAATTTACTAGAAATAGCAAACAGGAAGGGACTACTTATATCATGTTAAGGTTAATTTAGTCTTCTAGCCATTCACGTTGGGTTATCTCAGGTTCTGCAACTGATTTTCACACTCTTTAGGTTTCACAAAAATCAAGTACGTCTTGCAGAATTTCAGATTTAGCTTTTGATCTGTTTGCAGTTTTGGGCCATTTCTTTTTGGTGATGTAGCCACAATTTAATATGGGAGGGAATGTTGAAATAAGATAAGCATGATCCGACTTGATCTCTATCAACATAAATTCAAAACAACCCAACCTATCCAGCCAGTTGTCACCTTACTTTAAGCAAACATATGGTCAAGGATTCAGCGTTCCACATCATGTCAAATTTTGGATAACAAAAAAAAAAAAAAAAAAAACCTGAAAACTGAGCTCATGCAGTAAAGCATTTATGTCAGGCCTAGACAACTTTTCCAGATTATCAAGAATGACCCTCAAACAACTGCAGGGAAAATATTCTCAAGGTTAGCCGCTTATTCCCACTATAAATGCTAGTTATCCAACAAACAGAGCTCAATGCCAATCCAAAATAAAGACCACGCCACATAAATGAAAGCCTGTAATAATAAAGCTAACCTGTAATAGAATTTAGGCTGCAATTTTGTACGCTCCACACGATTCTCCACATCATAACTTAAAAGCAAATGTGCAATATTCGGCACAGGACGAGAAATGTTTTCAATAAGCATCTACAATTAAAAAGGACAAAAGAGCAAACCAGAAAGACAACAAATGACATCAGTATCCCCAAGCCAAATGGACTTAAAACTTTCGGGGGCAAAAGAAAGCAATGATTTATGCAACTCTACAATTGATCCTTAGAGCACTCACTAAGTCAAGTAAATAATTGAACTTCAATTGTCATCCATTTCAACCAAATTAGCCCTAATTCATTACTAGTCCTTGAGGCCATTGACCACCAAAAAATGGCACAAAAGGTTAATGAAAAAGAGATATTTGATAATATAATCATTGATTACCATACAGATACAATGCAATACAATTCTAACCCTGGATGGGGAACCTCATTCTTCTAATACTAAAGTTCAAATAGAACTAAAACCTGAAGTATGAGGAGACCGATGTCATCTTCCTGATCTTCTAAAGCCTGAGTCTCATCAAACCGGTACTCCAAACAAGTCGCATAATCTTCCACCAAAGACTTTGCTGCACCCACTTTGAGTAGGATCTGTACTAGACCACTTATTCGAGAACTGTCAGAAGGGGTTTCCAGCATTAAAAACATAGTTTCTTTTTTAAGTTAAGATAAGGAGCAGAATTTTCAATATGGATACTCGAGAAGCAGGTACGTCCCAAGTCTTTACCATACTATTAACCAATTATTATCTGAGCTTTTGCTTACAAAGGCATTTCATGCTGCATTCATGTACCCAAGTGCCAATCATGAATCATAGCTAGTAATCGGCAATAGTAGGGTGAGTGGACATCATCAGCAAAACAATAGATGCTACCAGTCATGCTGTAAGCAGATGCCAATCATAGCTAATAATGTTCACGAGTATGGTAAGTTGACCTGATTAGCTAAACAATAGTCTCCAGAAAGGTAATAAGATGTACCTCAAAATCCTCATGAACTTTACTGAACATTGCTGAATGCCAGGTAGTAGTTCATATCGCACATACTCAAGCAAAGCAACTATCTGTTTGTGATCTTGCGCTAAAATGACCTCCAAGGGCTACAAAAAGTTCACACGAGAAGAAGAACACTAATAAAGTGATCATATAAAAGTGAACAACCTAATTAGCCCATATTTGCAATCCTTTGAGGAATCAATAGGAGGTCATATGTGCATCCTAATGAAAGGAATGCTGTTAGGGCATATGTGTATATACATTTTTAAGGCCACTTCAGTTGTTTGGCTTGTGAATGGAATTGGCTTTTAGATAGATAGAGAGAGACCTGATACAAAGGGCGCCATGCATCAGCAAGGTTTAAATCATGATCCAATGCAAGTAGAACGATCTGGAGAGAGAGATGCACAGCTTTCTCCAGGAGGTGGCTGTAAACCTTTGTGCTTCGCTCCTCAATTAGTGTGTCCACACCCAACAACAATATGTTCATCACATTTCGAAATGCCTGCCTGCCACTCATCAGGTCCTGCAGTAACCGTCAGTCAAGCTTAGCACATGTCCCTTGTCATCCATTATCGTACTTGTTAGAATTTTAGGTTAGATCAAATATTAAAATAATGGTAAATAGCACCATCAAATCTAATATCTCATTGGCATTTTTCAAATTTTTTTTGGTAAAGTCAAGTCTCTCTCACCAACCCCCACCACCCCCCCACAAAAATAAAATAAAATAAAATAAAATAAATAATAATTGCCCATATCTTTTCAGAGGTATCATTGGGTATTCAATTAAAAACCAAAAATTAACAAAAATATTAAGTTTTCGAAACATTATTTTAAGATATCCATTTGCAACCCTGGTAAAATTTTCTTGTTCAGAGGCACAAGCAATATTTTCTGGAATACACTGTTTAATCGTCTAAACCAAAAGTTGGCAGTGTTTAAAGTCTATGTAAAAATGTGGGACATCAATTGCAAATTTTAAAATGTCGAGGGCTATTGGCCAGTACATTTAAGGGATTGTTATTTGCAAGCATCCTGTTTAGTACAAGTATTGCTGATTCTTGCTTCCGGACCAAGACATGTATGCATGCCCTAACTAGCAGGAGCATAATTGGAGGTGTTGCCTGGCTATTAACATTTGCATATAAATTAAGCCCTTGTCCCAATATAAAACTTCAAACAAACAAAAAACATCTAATCAGAAACATAAGAAACCAGAAACTAATCACAATTGAGATCAATCCAGTAACCCGCCAAGTTTCACCCCAACAGACATGCAAACGGGCCACTCCAAAAGACCAAAAATGCTTTCATAATTGAATTAGACCAGAGACAATAATACAAAAGGAACTTCATCAGCAATGTGTTTGAATCAGAGAACAGGAAAGAAGCCAGTACTTTCATCAGCTCCAAAGCTGGTAATTGAGCCTCCAGAGATGTAGCAAGTGAGGGTTCAATGGCAGCACTTTTATAATCCAAGTCCTTTGTCCAGAACATGCTTAGTACCCTGTTAGTAGTGTTTCAAGCAAGTGAGGTGTAGTATAGTTAATTTCAGAACTAGACAGGTTAGGCTCAGATCGTTTCAGAGCAACAGAGGCCAAGAAAACCTTACCTCTACCTAACACATCCAACGGATCAACAAGGTTGGACCTTTCATTGCCATTCTAGATGCTTTAACTTAGTCATGAGTGGAATGTGGCCATGAAATAACATCTTTTCACATCCAAAAGTAGATTCTAAAGAGTGTACATATGCAACTCAAAACAAAACTAGATAAGAAAATAGGCAAAATTAACAATGTATAATACTCACATATGAAAGTGCTCAAGGCAAGCAAGCACCAATTCCCATTTCTCACAGGGATCGGCATAGGCCCTCTGAGGGAAAGGCCCGAAGACGTGCTCATAAACAAACTTGTAGATCCCCAGAAACCTAAACAACAAAATATTCACAACTCTTATTGTAGTAACACAACATAAAATATTGCACGAAATAACAAAATGAAAGAAGAAAGAGTCAAAAAGGAAATTATCAGCAGTACCTGTGCCCGCTGTCGGACAAATCGCGTTCTTCCCTGATTAGAGCATTTACCAAATTGAGATATGATATTGTAGAAGGATACCTCTCCCTCCTTGCTTCTACTTCATTCAACTCATACCTCATGTCATATAGCTGTCATGCATAGTTACACGTCAGAGAAAACTAAAACAAGTATGACAAAGTTACCACGGAGTTTGCTCAAAACAGCTACACTGATCAAATATTAAGCCCAATTTGTGCAATAGTAGACATGTTTCAAAAAATGGCCTCCGCACTAAGACTGTCTAAATTAATGTCTCATCTTCCTTTGATCAATCATTTTGACCGCACAAACTGAAATCAGTGTTATTAGAAGGAACTAAACAGACAAGAAAAACAAAAATCAAGCAAATTATAAAACATGCATGTGTTTTAACCTTAGTTGATATCTGTTGGCCGGCAGTAGTAGTAACTGAGGGGCCCACAATAACTGGAAGCTCATACTGCTCCAAGTATTTCCAGATAGCATCTTTCAAGAACGGGGATACTTTGATAAATGCAGCTATAGCCTCCCGTAAAGCTCCCTGTTTTCAATTAGGTAATAAAATTTAGACAATTGTCATCCATATTCCACATAAAAAATCTCTAGAACTCAAAAGGAAACAACAAAAGAACTATAAAATGAACTAATAAAAGAAAAAAGATTTAAGACCGTGAATTTACCTTGAGATATGGTGGCACATTCTCATAGCCAAGAAGCTTAAATAAAGGTTCTATATCAGGGAACCATTTCTTTCTCTCTACTGGATTTCCATTTTCTACCACCTACATAAGGGCAAAAATGAAAGAAAAAAGAAAACAAAAATAACTACTAAGATAAACTGAATAAAGTAGCAGATGAGAAGCAAGAAGCAAACAGTAGAAATTTAATAGTGTAGAATTCTTTCCAGGAGCAGTAGCATGCACAGAAGCAGATAAACATTATTTGCAAATGGTACCCTGTATATTATTCTGTTTGCAATACTTTTTACAACATCTTTCAATAGCACCTTACCAGTAAACTTGATGCGAGTAAAGAGTAATACAGTGCTAAATAAATACAGTTTGCACCTACTTGTAATTAGCCATTTTTTTTTTTTTACAATACCTGGTTCACACTAGATAAGTCAAAGTAGGTTTCGTGGTGATTCCAATTTTGCAACTTGCTATAACAAAGTTTGGTTGAACTTTTCATCATTTCCTTAAACCTCTTTTTAATTGTTCGGTGTTATATGTAAATGAATGAAAGAATGTTTAGTTTTAGTTTTGATTTGAGGGTTAAAAAAGGTTTGAAATAGTAAATGCAGATTTTATTTGGCCAAAACACGAGAAAAAAAAAAAGAATAGGAAAAATGAGTAGAATAAATAGCAAACAAACCTTTTTGAGAATCTTCAAATAGGCAACAAGTGCCTGAGCTTCAGGCTTGGGAAAATCTTGCAACACTGCTGTGGATGAGGATTGAAGAGTCTTCTTGAACCTATCTTCGTAAATTGTGAGGCAGTCAAAAAGTTTGCTCCATCCTATTGAGCTAAATGCTCGACCTTGAAGCAATCCATGAACTCTTGTGGCACCCTCTTCATCCAAAGCCTGGCAAATTAGAAAGGAACCCGCACCAAACTAGTAACTAAGTGTGTGTTCGGCAAGTCATTTAGTGACGATTTAAGTGCTTTACATGCTCAAGGCACCAAATGGAAATGCTTCAAGGTACTTTAAGGTAGAGTCAAGTTATTGGTAGGTGTTTTGAACTTAAAAAGGCACCAAATCTCTAACTTTCGACACTTGTACCCTTAATACTTCATTTGCTATCATAGTATGTGAGGACAATTTGGTCTTTTTATCAAAGTTACTTAATCTACTTAGTTCACTACTACCAAACACCAAGGCATCTTAGTGATCTACTTCACATCAACTTCACTTGCTAAACGCAAGGTAAACACATAATAAACCAAAGAAATTCTAATCGCTGGTAGCTCAAGCAATTGGGGGGCATAACGATGAGGTCAGAAGCTCAAATCCCAGTACCAACCAACATATATATGCACAATACTGGTCCAGTACCAACAAAGAGGTTAATTTGGCAAGCCTAAAATGTCAGAGGGCATCAATCATGTATGCATTGCAGTTGCAGTTCAAGTACCAACTGAGAGAGTATGAAGGTGGGCGAAGCAATTTTAAGTGGAGACCTTCTGGTAATGACCAATATAGAAGAGGTTGCTTTGGGATTTATTTACCAGGGTAGAAAGGAGTCTTAGGAAAGAGACGAGGGTATGAATGTTGGTATGATCCTCTCCTGCGTGAATAACAAACTGCCACACCTCATCATTTCCGTGCAACAACTCTGGTTCTTTCTGTTGAAACAAAAAAACACCAACTTAATTAGCATAGCGAGAGAGAGAGAGAGCCACAATAGATTACTTCATAAGCAGCTGACAAAAATTTAGATTGATGATGACAAGACAGACCCTTCCAAACTAACTATTGAAATATTAGCTGGCACTTGTTGATCCAGCCTGGTTATAGCCAACATGAGGAGTTCACTATAGGGTCCAAATCAAAAGGTTCTAGACAACTAGCAGGTCTGGTTTTTTTAAAAACTTAAACAATATCAACTCGAGCCATTGCCAGCACTGTAGGGCGATAATTAATATAATACTTTCTCCACGCCTACCTTTGACAGGAGAGACTTATGGAAACGGAGTTGAGGAAAAGAAAGCTGTACCTCATAAATCACACTAACCAATTCCAAGAGAGAGACAAAAGGTTGATTGGTGGCCAATGAAAGTTCATGACAGTTAACCATAGCATCATCCCCAAAATCGTCTAACATGTCCTTACTAAGTGTACTCATAGTCTTATCTTTCATTTCCTTCACCTGTTGCAATGAGGCATACCCAATAAATTATCCCTTATCAAAATTGAACTGTTTATTCTTACAGGTTGGAATGATGCAAAAGATATGGAAGAAATCAACAACTTCTATTTTTATAATTCCAAATAGAGGAAATATATTGTGTTATTTGATAAGAATTTTATAATTACACATTGCTTGCGCAAATAAAACTTAAAAGAAGCAACAGCAGAAAAAGGTTATCCAATTGACACCATTATGGTATGGTTAGGAACGGAAATTAGTACACTTATACAAATTTATATGCCAAAACAATGAAAATACTTTATAACCGTGGAAGATGAATATATGACCTTGTCCCTAGAGATAGGATTTGAAACAAAGCACATCATCATTTTGTGCAAGTAACCGCTATACATGTAAGTCATGTCCTCATCGTCATTCTGCATTGAATTACAAAAATGCCAGAGCAAAAAAAGTAAATGAGGCTACTAGAAAAAAAAACTTGCATCTTTTTTTCAGGTCAAGAGATAGAATGTATGTTGCAGAAAATCCAAATCAAAACTACCTTAGACAGTAAATACAAGAATGAAATTATAAAAAAAAATCATAGAAGAAATTTAAGTCCCACATTGAAAATTTTAGTCCTAGAGAGTCTGCCGATAAAATTTTGGTCTGAATACGAGTCAGAATCTAATTTTAACTACAAACGATAGGAAATTTACGAAATTGCGTATGTTACCAAAACGATGATTTTAGTTATTTTGTCTCATTGATGTTTTAGCATAAATTGAGCTTTCAGAAAGCCTTTATGCATAAAACAACAAAAGAACAAAATAAGACGATGCAAATGAAAATCAATTATAACACGCACCTTGTAAGCAGCACCTGCAATAACCTTTGCAAGTAAAAACTGGAAAACATTTTGCGAGCAAACAAGCTCCAGGCATGCGGAAATGCTGCTCATCTCCCTCAAAGAAACATTTGAAACAATGCCCGTTGAAGCAATTCTATCATGAGTTAAAATCAAATGCACCACCCAAGCAAGGCGTACCACACCAACAAAATCCTCAACGTTACTGTTCGTATTCACAGTCATTACCTAAGAAACATTAGCACTTGTCATAAGTTAACCATGCAGAGATTGACAAGAAGAAGAAAAAAGAATAAAACAGAATACGATTGAATAGAAAGGTATGACCGGCGTACTAATTCATGAAATTCCTGTCTGAAGGAAGCATCTGATGACAGATGTGAAGTTCTCAAGGCATCAGAAACTAATGCAATGACGACAGCAAACATTAGTGCATATATAATCTGCAATAAAACAAAAAAAGGAAGAATATTAACAAGTATTTTAATTTCAGTATTAAGAACAGAGAAACTAGGATCAAACCTGAAGTTCGATAACTCCAGTGCTTTCATTTACTTCAGCTGTGCACTCTTTCAGTGTTAAAAATGTATCCTTTATATCCTTTGGGCCTGAGAAAATGATCATGAAACACAAGCTAGGTATTATACCTTCTTGCAATTTAGGATGCAATTTACAGTTGTACAGGTCAGCGATCACTAAGAATGGGCGTTGAAAAGAATAAGGTGATTACCAAGGATTTTACTAATGAGACACGACGCAGGTCAGCTATACAAGTAGTGGTCTATATCAATATAAACCAGTGGTTTCTTTTTAACCACTTGGTATAGTTTCTATTATTATAACCAAAGTTCAACCTCATTTCATTTTATCCTTTTATCTTTGTATGTGAATGTATGCACATTTTTTAATTGCTTGGTTGATTTATAATCAGAGGAAAAGTTGCTCTGTTGTTTGTTTGTTTTTTTCCCTTTGTTCTATTATTGGCCTTTTTGGATTTGGGGGTAAAGGGGTAGTATTACTGCGAATTATTGATCAAAACAAGCCCAAAACTAGCACATATCAAATGTTTGAGGAAATGTCATCAGTACTGCATCAATAGAATCCAAGCACATGGCAATTTTTTTATAACCACTATGAAGAGATTCAATAATTTGCCGTCACAATAGAAAACCAAAAGATATTCTCCGATGGTGATGCTACTTTCTGTATTTTCAAGGACAAAGGGGAAATATAAAAACATACTTGTTTGGGAGATCAGAATAGAGAGAGCAAGGCACTGGCTCAAACTTAGCCTTTCTCGATTAACAATGGCACGCCTCTCAACCAGAGTGCCCCTTGTATCTTTCACATATTGTTCTGAACTATGACGGCCATAACCAGCAGGCTCTTCCCTGTTTAGTTCCTATTTATGAAATTTATGATTGACAAAAACAAAATTGTTCAAATCTAGAACTAGATAGAAATGCAGACAGACAAGAAATCAAATGAGTTGAGTAACTTGAGTTCAAGTGAACCCACAGGAGTCAAGAAGTAGCATCTGGACCCATAGCCTACCCGATCAGGATGGGCCAGACAACAGATCTAGGTATAGGGCACACTGGAGTATATATCAGAATTTTGTTCTTCTTTTCATTTTCCTCTTTTAGTAAAAAAACATTGGTTAATTGATCTGACCTTCCAGTGGGGCAGAGCTGACCCAACCCAACCCATCATGACTCAAGAAATCATGATCTGAGCCTGACCTCAGAACCCATTAGTATATTTATTATTATCCGTGTAAGGCCAGGTAAAACTGTCCCTAGTCATAAACTGTCCCTTGTAAACTGCCAGTGCGTACTTTAACCGAAAGGTATTAGAATAGTTCTAGAGAAAAGAGAAGGTACTATGATTCTTACTTTAATGAGGGAGACCAAGCGGCTTCTGAGGCCAGAGTTAAAGAGATCTTCTAAGTGCTTTTGGATTTCGGCCAAAAGATCATGGTCCGTCCCTTGATCAAGCACAACAGACTGCAATACAGAATTTTTCAACAATTTAACAAATCCATCGTTGATCATATGCACAGAAAATTCAATATATTAAGAATGAACAAAAACGCACCCGCAAAAGAATATACAATGAAGTTATCAGATCTCTTCTTTCCATGTACCACAGTCCCGCAGCCAGGCGGTACCTTTCCAGCTTATCCCGTCCAGTCAAAGCCCACTACAATTCACAATTAGTGGCCAATTAATATACTTCTGTTGTTGGGTTTTTATATGAAACAGGTGGGTTTTGACCACTTTTATCCAAAAAAAAAATACACTTCTGTTAACCCCTTAAATTATTAATCGATAGAATAAAATCTTTCAAAGACAGAAATATTTACCTCTATTACAGGATATTTGTTATTCTTTGTAAGGTTTGGTATCAGTTAATGAAATAGGCAGCAAATGCTACTTTTTTTCGAAAAAGATAATAAAATTTACCTCCGTGTTGGCTGAAACAAGCAAACGAACACAGCTGATTTCATTAAGATTGAGATCATCACTCAGTTTTAGTGCCTGCAGAAGCACATTAACATATAAACATAACAGTGTTTAATTTGCACATAGAAAGGTTATTGTAGAAGAGAGGGAAAAACCATACAATCTCAACATCAGTGTCGTCCAAAGGGATAGGAGGCTGGTTGGGAAGTTTAACTTCTCTTGACCTGACCTGAGCTCTATCCGACTCCTTTGGACCCTGCATTAATTCATAGAAAACATCACACCTCAGAATTTATATGAGATAAAACACATGAAAAAAAAACACTAACACAGTGAATTACAAGATAAGAGAAATGCGCAAGCGAGAGAGAGAGAGAGAGACTGGGTATGAGAGGAGGGACTGGAGAGAAGGGAGGGAGACGCGAATGGAGTGCAAAAGCTCTATGCGTTGAGCGGGGGAGGGTGGAGAGGAGCTCAGCATGGCTGCTTCAATTGTGGCGAGTAACTCGTGAGAAGACGCCATTGTCGCAAAGCTTCTTCCAGCTCGTCCAAAGGGGAAGTTCGCAAGCTTCCAGTATCAAGTTTCCGACCAAGGTTTTTGAAAAACCCTAATAAGAAGCGGGCTTCGTGTTAAGATCCGAACGAACAGAGATGTATGTTACGGACTTACGAATTCGTATCCTCTGAGAACTACAGAGAGAGACTGTTCCGTGGAGTGACTGGATCCGGACCGTTCTTTTTAAATTTGCACGAATCTTAAAGCAAAAATAATACTGCCCCCTCCCATCTCCCGAATAGGCACCGGCTGAGGCACCGGCTGAGAGTAAATCTGAACCGTAGAGTGATTTACTGTTCCGTGAGGTACCCGGCAGGATACGGTTCCCGGACTTACGGTGTTACCTGTCCTCTCTCTCCTCTCCAATTTTCTCAGTAATTCTTTTCCTGACATTTTTCTACTTAAAACTGTACTGTGCAAAAGTGTCTCGGGTAAAATCAACATACTAACGGGTTCGTGTGACTAGTTTCACGAATAATCAAAGAGAGAGACCACAATAGAACGGCCAATCGGCCTGTGAATGCCGCGTGGTGGTGACTCAATGCTAACGGGTCCCACCCGAGTTGGAGTAGCCATTCAGCCCAAGACAGAGCAAAGAAACTTTGTCACTTCTCCCTGCGATCTGCTGTAGTTTAATCTGTGTAGCATTTAACGTTAAGTCTGACTATTCCGCAACACGGAAAGATACGAAGTTCCAACTGCAAGTCTGCAGTAGAATTTTTTTTATAAACCATAATTAAAAAATTGATTTTTAGAAAACCTACATGATTATTTTTTTTTTAACAAAAACTATCAGAACCGAAATGCCATTTCTGTCCTGAAATTTTATTTTTTTGGGACTGAAATGACATTTCGGTCCCAACTAGTTTCACAGCTTTTCATAGCGCTTTTCACAGCTTTTTTTTTTAAACTAGTCGGACCGAAATGCTATTTCGGTCCCAAAAAAAAAAAATTCAGAACCAAAATGGCATTTCGGTTCTTATGATTTTTGTAAAAAAAAAAAGTAATCATGTTGGTTTCCTAAAAATCATTTTTTTAGTTATGGTTTATAAAAAAAAAATCCCTGCAAGTATGTCGATTACTTCTCTGAAATTGAAAAGATTATGGTAAATATAAAAAAAAAAAAAAAAAAACTTACAACTGTATAAATTACAGACTATCATATGCTTCTGTCATTTTTCTGAACAAAGTAAGTGCAGCATTAAATATATACAGAATTGTAGTAAAGGTTATGTAGGAATCATAATTTCTGGTTTATTCTTAATTTTAATCCCTAAAATTTGATTATTTTATTATATGCATCATTTGAAAAATGTCTGTACATCATTCTTTCAATAATATTTCAATTTTAATATTAGAAACTAATGTATGATTTGTAAGATGGAATTCTATTTCTTACTTTTTAGGGTGCATATTTTGGGTTTGATCATAATAAAAACTAATAAAACTATAATTCAGACTTCACTCAGAATTTAACTTTATTGATCAAAACCTGCAAATAAAATAAAAGAATTCAATGTTGAAGGGTGAAAAAAGAACCTAACAATAAGTTTAATTTACAATTACTACCATCTTGGTCGGCCAAAGCAAGAAGAAAGATTGAGGAATGGGATGGTGGTTCACAACAACACTGAAGAGAGAACATGTTGAGTACATTTTAATATGGAGAACATGTTTAAAACAAGAGGGATCCTTCGGTGGACATAAGGACCTATTTGTAAAATGAACATATTTTCATTTTCAAAGTTCAAACAGTCGATCCGACCGTTCAATATTATCTCCATACTAAAATGTACTTGGAGGTCAAACTTTACATTTTTTTTGAATTTTTTTACTTTTTATTAAGTATTTTACAAATTCAATGGTCTGAATTTGACTAGTTTTTGTAAAATACTTAATAAATAGTAAAAAAAATTCAAAAAAATGTAAAATTTGACCTCCAAGTACATTTTAATATGGAGATAATGTTGAACGGTCGGATCGACTGTTTGAACTTTGAAAATGAAAATATGTTCATTTTACAAATAGGTCTTTATGTCCACCGAAGCAAATGCCTTAAAACAATTCGCTTTTACAGTTTAAAACAGGATTTTTAAAAGATTCACAAAAAATAGTAAAATATTCCCAAAAGACGTAAAATTTGGTCCCCAATCACATTTTAATATGGATAACATGTTTAGCACTTTAGATCGATTATTTGAACTTTGTAAATCGTAAAAATGAATTGGTAGTAAGTTGTACTGGCTCAAATATTATTTGTTAAATTGCTTCATATTCTAAATTTTATCAAAATGAAATATTAATGATTGGTTCTGTTAATCATAATTTATCCGTTCTGTATATATTATCAAATCATTCTAAGTTCTGCACTTGCTGTAACACTTGAAAAGTTTTTAATATTTAGAACAAAATTCCCATTTCCATTTTATGCCTCTTTAAGACTCTTTTGGGTATCATTTTTATTTGTAAATCTAAATCTAAATCTAAATCTAAATCTAATAAATCTAATAAATCTAATAAATCTAATAATAATAATGATGGTATCAATACTAATACTAACTATATTATCCTAAATTATATATTGTATGGGTCAAAGTCCTAAACTCTACGTGCTTGATCCTGAATCACTAGTCTTATAACCTAAGGCCTATAATACTAGTCCTATGACCTAAGGCCTATAATACTACTCATAAATAATCTCTAAATAATATTTCCTAAGTCATGGTTCTGGTACGTGGATTGCTAACTTCCATGTGCTCCTGCCCGAAGCTAACTCTTGGATACATTTCATTCCTTCAAGTTCCTTTTCATTGCTTCGTCCCATGTCAATCGTGGCCGACCTCTGCCTCTCATTGTGTTTTCGATGCGACTTATAATTCCAATACGCACCGGTGCCCAAACCATCTCAAGCAGTGTTGGACAAGTTTCTCTTCAATCGGTGCTACCCAAGTCTGTCACGTATATCATCATTTCTAATTCGGGCCTGTCTTGTATAGCCACAGCTCCACCGCAACATACGCATCTCTGCTACACTTATCTTCTGGACGTGTTGTCTTTTAGTAGCCCAACATTCTGCACCATACAACATTGCAAGCCTGATCGATGTCCTGTAGAATTTGCCTTTGAGCTTTTGACTTTCCTGTAGAACTTGCCTATATCATCATTTCTTGACTTTTTCTGTCACATAAGATGCCAAATGCATGTCGCCATTTGACCCACCCCGCTCGTATCCTATGGCTAACATCTTCATCAATCTCGCCATCACTCTGCATCATCGACCCCAAATATCAAAAGGTGTCCTTCCTAGGTACTACTTGTCCGGCCAAAGTGACATCTCCATCATCTGACCTAACACCCCTGAACTTGCACCTCATATACTCGGTTTTAGTCTTACTAAGTCTAAAACCCTTCGATTCTAAAGTCTGTCTCCACAACTCCAGTTGCCTATCAACTCCTATCATACTCTCCTCAATTAGCACCACATCATCAGCAAAGGATCTCCCATTGTATGTTCCTTGTAACTTCATCCAATAATAGAGCAAAAATGTAGAGGCTCAAAGCTGACCTTTCATGCAATCCTATCTTAAAAGAAAAGTCATTGGTTTATCCATGCTCTGACACTAATCATGTTATCGTACATATTCTTAATGAGGGTAACGTATTTTGTTGGAACTTTCTTCTTTTCAAGAGCCCACCACATTTTTTTTTGATAAAAGGCTGAAAGCCCGTTTCATTAAAGAAACCAGAGTTCAAACTATTACATGCATACGGGATATGTGAGTGATAGTTTAATGGTAAACTAATAGCAAAAAACAACTAAAGAAGTTCATCATCACTTCCTTATCAGAACACACAACCTGAATTATTACAAACCAAAAACTGCATATTCTAATTAATCTAAATAATCAACTCTGCTACGTAAAACTGCTAGATGAAGACTCCTCATCCCCATGTGACTGGTACAAAACTAACTGTGTATCTTCTGGATCCCAGATCTGTAGTGAAATATCATCAATGTCGTCTGGTAGCCAGCTGGGGATCAAATCTCTCGCTTGTCTCTTAACCAGTCATGTCTAAAATTAACCAAAGCAATTATCATGAGAATAACAGATCTAAAAGTCTTAATATTTTTTTGTTGGAAACACAGTTCATTCCTTAATTTCCATATAGTCCAACTAACAGCACTAAAAACAATGAGAAATGCTAATTGAGAATTATTATCTAAAGTACAAGAAAAATCTACAATATCCTGTATGCTATTCCAGTTTTTAAAATGAGATTGACTGAGACCCATCCAAAACCAAATATGTTGAGCAAAAGGGCATTTCAAGAACGAATGAGTGGTGGACTCAATCCCTGTGCAGAATTGACACTTGAGGCTTCCTGTCAATCCCTTGTGACTTAGATTAACTTTAGTCAGAATTTTTTTGTTGGTCATGAGCCACATAAAAACTTTGATCTTACGAGGGAGGATTTTTGCCACCATAACAATGCTTTGGCTATTTTGACCCCCCCCCCTAAAAAAAAATTAAGAAAGTTGTACAAATATTTTACAGAAAACATCCCAGAGGACTCCCATTTTCAGGCTATCTTATCAGATGCATGAGTAAAAGATGTAATGCTAATCTTATGTAGTATCTGATGCCATTCTTCACACATCACATAATCTAGCTGTCTTTTAAAAGTAATGCCCCCCCTCCCCCGAGATTGTAGGACTTCCTAAAGAGTGATTTTTGGTTTAGTACAAATTTCAAACAACTAAGGGAATTGTGTTTCTAAAGAGTGTTGTTGGTCCCAGACATCTCTCCAAAATCTAAGTTGAGAATTGGCACCAGGTTGGTAAACCACACTACATTGTCCTAGAGATTCTAATTTGATGACCTCTTTCCAGAATTGAGACATAACAATGGATTGACTAGAATAATACAGATATTGAATCACCTTTTTCCGTAAGTGTGTATAATTCTGATCCTGGAATTTCCACCACCACTTCATCAATAAAGCTGTGTTCATTTGTCTAAGATCTAGTATGCCCAAACTCCCAAACTCCTTTGCAGAGCTCACCACATGACTTTTGTCAATACTTTGTCGTACGCCTTAAATAACATAATTAAAATAACATCGTATATGACTCGTGTTTTGCGTAACTTGAAAACTGCTCTGTCATTATATCCAGGGGCGGAACCAAGGCTTGGGCCCTGACCCCCCCTTGGCCCAGAAAATATACAAAATCTCTTTAATAAAAAAAAAAAACTGGCACCCCCGTTTATAGGCGATGGCACTTTGGCGAGTGGCGACTGGGCTCCGCGACGAGATGACTGGGCCCTCCCTACCGATCATTCCTAGTTCCGCCACTGATTATATCAATCCAAAATCCCCGCCCGTGTTCCCTACGTTTTTTCTAAGTTTTTCCCTTTGTGCGTTAGGGATCGTGATTGTTTTTCAGTAAGGAACCTCTGAATATTAATAGACCTACAAAACCGCTCGCTTGAAAATAAGGAAAATGCTAAATGAGATCCCTTTAATGGCAGGTTATTAAATGCGTGCAAAGAGAGAGGATGTTGTAAATCCGAATCACTCGAAATTGTTTGTCCACATTCTCTGCATTAACGCACCGTTTGAGTTTATCTGTAGACTGTTCGATCAGAATTAAATCTGTAATGCACGGATCTTTTAATATTTCGTAATTAAATAGGACTGTTCGGACCTAAATTCAAAATTTGAGTTAACTCAGAGGATACAAATTCGAATTGTTTATGGTCAGGTGATTAAAGCTTGTGGCCCATTGGAAAAATTGGAAGCGGGCGAGAGCATAACATTTTACTCGGGAAGTTTCGACTTTTAACGGGCCGAGACCCTTATAAACACAGCGGAACTTTCCGGAAAGAAATTTCATTGGTAAATATGAACAGTTGGTACTGCAGCGAAGCCTGTTAAATTTCTTGAACGCATTATATATTCACCGTTGTTGCAGTAGCAATGTAGCATCGTTATATCAACCGTCAACCATTTACTTTATCTGAAGCACACAACGTCTTCTTCCTACACATCTGATTATCTGAATGTCCCACGTTGCACCAGTACCACAAAGTTAATTGTAAGTTCGTAACACAACTCAATCATCATATTACATATGCCTATATATATTGTCATCAACACCAGTAAAAGAATAATATTACACGAATGTTAACACCCTCTGGGGTTGCTGTTATGTAACAACCACCACAAGTAATGAGACTGAATAAAACCTATTATTTCAAAAACTAGCACCTAACCAGACAGTTAGTGCGCTGTGTTAATCTCCTATATCGACCCCCCCCCCCCCCCCCCCCCCCCCGCCCCAAAACCAAATCCACAAACAGCATCTCAACATAATATGAACAGCCTTGTCTTTCTTTAAACTCGATCGTGCCCCTCTAAACTGTACTATAAAATTGCCCGATCAGCCACTCTTTACCAATCTTTCCCTGACCACACTGGTCAGGCAGCCAAACAACTTGTTATTGTAAAAATCATTCAGAGACAATGCTTATTATCAAAACCCTCCTGTGTGATCAAGCCCGTAATTAACTTCTTTATCCTCTGAGCCCCATCTCCAGGCTGCAGATCCTTCACATCCTTGACATAATAACCCACATCATCACTCCCATTCTTCCGCAACAAATCAGTCCAACCGCCAGGTGCAAAACCGGTCTCAGCATCCCGCCTCAACAACTCCTTGTCGATCTTGTCAAGCACAGGGTCCTCACGGGGGAACTTCCTGGCAAAAGGTGCATTGCTTGCGACCATTTTGGAGAAGTCATCGAGGGTAAGGAAGTGGGGATGTTGCTTTGGGGGGTTGTCCCAGGAGATGAAATGGAGGTCGTGGTTGACAGTTGTGTTGCGAAAATCAGGGGAGTTGCAGATGACAGTGTGGAAGTAACCTTCGGGTGATGAGAGAAAATTGGCATAATACATAAGCACCGTGCGTGGGAGGTTGTCCCATCCCCATATGCAAAACTCTATAAATTGGTGTGTCAGCATCATCCATGCCGAACCTGAAATTTTTTATTTATCATAACCCCATTGTAAGGCTTGGATACGCAGTAGAGGTCCCCCCAGAGAAATGCATTCTGAGTACTCATAATCAGGCAGCAATAAAAAAAATGGATACACTCATGAAGATCATTCTCCAAAATTCTATAGTTACATGCCATATTTCTATGTATTTTAAGCAAAATTGTCACAGATACTCTAAAATTGACCCAAAAATCTTAAAAAGATTTCTGTGATAAACCCTTGTACTTCTCAGTCTTTACAAGAAAGTATTTTTCTATAGTTGACCCCCAATAGTTCAAAATTCTGTTTCCGCTTCTGACCTTTATATAACTAAATAAAGAATAAACTAAAAGTGCTGCCTAGTTTTGGTTTTTGTCCATCAAGTATGAAGTTCTTGCTGATAACATAAACATTGGATCTGCACCTATTAGTCCTAACCATAATCTTAAAATTAAGAAAATGGACAAAAACTCTACTCAGAGCTGAAAAGGGCTTTAGTTATCTGTTAACTGAATCCATGCAATAACACAGGCTCAAATCTTTGTTAAGACTATTGATTAGGATGGTATACACATAACTGGAAAAAAAAAAAGGATGTCTACGGACCAAAACAGAAAAGGGCAGTGCTTGTGTATCATTGTGTATTTACTCGAGCAATTATCAGAGAAGTAATTTGCCCAGGAATGAGGAGCTAGTTTTACTTAATTTTACTAAGGCTGTAAATAGGGGTGAAAATGGATCAGATACGGAGCGGATAGTGGTGAAACCATATCCATATCCATTTTTTATTTTTTGGATACGGATACGGATACCGATTGGATATTCATTAAAAAATATATAAATATTATTGAAAACTACCAAAGTTCATAATATTTATCTAATTATAATGATGAATAACATATTTTTTTCATAATATATATTAGACTATATGGTATATGAGGAGGGTTCCAATGCCTCGTGCATTTCATACCTCATCATACCTCATATCTTATATCTTCATTTTCAAAGTCTAAATTGTCTATCCGAGTCGTTCAACATGATATCCATACTAAAATTAGTTGGGAATGAAATTTTATAATTTTTGAAATTTTTTTACTATTTTTTAAGATGGGTAGAAAATCACTGTTTTTTGAACGGTCCAAAAACAGTAATTTTGTATCTATCTTAAAAAATAGTAAAAAAATTTCAAAAATTATAAAAATTCATTCCAAAGCATATTTTAGTATGGATATCTTGTTGAGCGGTTCGGATCAACAGTTTGGACTTTGAAAACGAAGATATAAAATATGAGGTATGATGAGGTATTGGAACTAGGGGTGTCAATGACACCCGTTTACCCTACCCGTATCGTATTCGATAAGACGAGTATGGGTAAAGTTTTTTTTTCGTTAGCTTATTGGGTATGGGTATGGGTAAAGATTTTTTTTCATTAGATAAACGTGTATGGGTACGGATAAAGATTATTTCGTGCCCATTGGATAACGGGTAATTATATGAAATAAATTATATATATATATATATATATATATATAAATATTATATTAAATTTATTTATTTCCCTGTTTTCTATATTGTTGAATGTTTTGTTATTTACTTAACGAATTGAATTTGTTAGAAGAGATATTTGTGATTTTTATTTTATTTTTGCTTTATAAAAAAACCATTAGTTAGAATTGATTGCATATTTCTATTTTCATTTTTATATTAGTAATTGTGATGGCGTATGTATGACATGATGAATTTAGATGGTTTATTTGTAAAAATAGTAAAACCATTATATTAGTATTTTCGTTATTCGCCCGCTACCGTTTCGTTACCCATTAATCATAACGGGTATGGGTAGGGTAGGGTAAGACAAATTCTTAATGGGTATGGATAGGAAATGGGTAGATCAATTCTTAGTGGGTATGGGTATGAAAATGGTTCCACCCTACCCGTATCGTACCCATTGACACCCCTAATTGGAACCCTCCTCATGGTATATATCTACTATTTGGATACGGATAATTGAAACGTAAAACCAGATTAGTATCCGTATTCACACGGATATTCGGATATCGGATATCCATATCTAATTTTTCGAATACGGATAAAATATTATCCACTCCGTTTCACCCGTAGCTGTAAAGCATGTACTTTTAGCAACAATTCCAACAACATGTCAGATAGAGAAGCAGAAAATTTGATTCACATGAATCCTGAGATAGGATTGGTCTATTTCTGACAGATATTGTACTTCTTTTAATATAATAATAAATCAAATGAGTATCACAGTTCATGAACAACAGATAGCAATTAATTCAATACAGAAAGCTCCGGAAAATATAAGGGCATATTTTTTTGCAAACCAAGATTATAAGATGGGGCCAGATGGATCATAGAATTTAAGACTTGAAGTGTGCTAGAATGCAACGTAACACTTGTAACACATGTATTTTTAGTTCAGAGTCAGATGCACATACCAGTAAAAAGCTTGAATGCAGTAGGCACACTTCGCTTCTCCGTAATCCAAAATACATCTGATTTTTGCAAGCTATAAAGACCTGGATCTATTATAACTGGCTTTGCTCTCTGATATCTACACCAGAGTTTCTTGATCAGTAACATTTTTTCACCAAATCCATATGAAAGCAATTTTTATCTTACAAGAAGAATTAACAAAATAAATAAAATACAAAGATGAAGTGCATACTCTTTCCATCCAATGTCACTGGTATGCTCAATGAAGTTCATTTGCCTTGGCAAACTTGAGAGAACATACAGCAGATCTGAAACAAAATAAAGCAATTAATTGTAAAGTCCCTTTTTGACTTTGGTAATTAGTAAGATAAGTAGATAACTGAATAAGTCATACTACCAGAAAAAATAAAATCATATAAAAAATAAGAAAAATTGATAAAAAATTGGAAATTCAGATGATATTGTTTATATACAAGGTCAGTGAAAAAAGTGATATCAAAACAGAATTGTAGAACAAGTGGATGAGATTAGGTGAATCTAATATATACTAAGAATGTAATAATATCTAGTATTTTAATATTAAAATCCCCCAGTACAGGAATTTCAGCCGAATCAAACATAGCACCAAAAAGGAATGAAAAAAAGACAACAAATTCAAAGTAGGTTGGTAATTGGGACTATTAAGGGTCCTCCTACTAGGAAAACACGAATATAGAATGCTTCAATTTTTATGTTAAATTGGATCTTTACCATCTTGCGTGACCAATGGGTAATCGGAGGAACTGAGGTTGATAAACCAATCCCAATCCCCCCCTTCCTTTAGCAAAATAGCCGCCGCATGAAGAGTATTTGCCACCATGGTGGGCCCCCTGTAGGTCACTAGGTTGGCACGTGTGACCACTCTGACATTACCGAACCGCGCATAAACGGGGTCTGCTCGCACCTCTTGAGCCAATTCAAGCCGCTCCTTTGCTGAAGCCTCGAGGTCCAAGTGCACTACATAGGTATTCGCGGGGTGATACAAAGCCCGAAGCGTCCGTCTCAAGCTCAATCCATCTCCAACAGATCCAGAAATGAGGTAAGCGATACGAGGCACCTTTCGAGCATTGGCAGTGGATGGAGGAGATAATCTGAGCTTCGATTCAACAAAGATCGACTCTTCAGCAGAAAGCGCGGGGATTGGAGAGAAAGAAAAGAGAAGAGCTCTAGAGGATGAGAAGAAGAGAGAAGCTGATATGAGAAGAGAGGATAAGAGCGCTGAGGCTAGAAGAGGCACCACCCACTTTCTCTGTTGTAGTGGAGGTTTCGTCTCCATCTCAGGAGCCGGCGTGTAGGCGCACCGCCAGCGATCCGATCTGATCGCCACGCCCAATACGCAGGGTTTTATTGATGAATTGCAGAGAGAGGATGGGTGAGAGTTGGGTGAATGATCAGCGGAGGGTGAGTGGATCGGTTAGGTCGAAGGTCATAAATGGACGACGGTTGGCTTTGGTAGAAGTCTTAAGTTCTTAACAGAGAGAGGTGGGGGTTTGGTAACCGCGGTGAATAATGTACATTACCACCCCGAGTAAATAAGATGCAGTGTAACGAAATATGTCGGGGAGGAGATGGAGGGGAGAAGAACGGGTGTTTGTTAGGGGCGAAGTGGGAAGATGTGAGCCACCCGTTCTGTCGAAGGGGAAAAAGAGCATGACCGCGGCGGTATAATATCTCCATGCACCATCGTTTTTACGACAATCTACTACTCTACCAGGCTACCAGCCGTTAGGCGAAATGGTCCTTTAAACCACCATGTTTGGAATTTGGATGAAAGGTGGACGATTAAAATCGGTGGGCCCATTGACTAAGTTGTGTAGTACGGTAAACGTAAGGATGTATCAGCAAGGTTGATTAATCGATTTATTTATAAAATAATCAAGGGATAATTTAATATATACAAGGAGATATGGAGAGAACAAGGCAGAGGTGGCATGAACAAAGATTAGTAGGAGCCAAGGAGGTGGCGAAACCTTATCTCACATCACTCGAAGAGAACATTGTGAAGCGGGTCAAATCCTGAGCTATTAGATGATTTCACCGATAATTAGATGAATTCTGTCACGAGAAGAGGTATTGGAGGGGAACGTGGAAATCTTTTTCTCTCTTTTTTTATTACAAGGCCCGGGGCGAATGAATGTGGAATGGAATCGTTGAAGCGTGTTTTACTTCCTCAGGAATAAAGTCTCGACACGTTGCTCAGGGTTCTCTCTGTCCTGAATCAGGATTCTCTGTGACCTGGTTTTGACCAACTGTATATGTTATGACGCTATCACTCCCCTGCTATTAGGGTGTTCATCCGTTCGGTTCAGTTCAAACTGAATAAAAATCAAACTGAACCGAATTGAAATATAATTAAAACCGAAAAAGAACTGAACCGAACAAACCAAATTAAATTTCAATTTGTTCGGTTGAACCGAAATAGAATATTAATCATAAATTTTTTTTTGTTAATTTTTTGAATTTTTTAAAAGACGAATTTTTTTTTTTGTTTGGTTCGGTTTAACCGGTTTTAAACCGAACCAAGCAATATACATTTTTGTCATAAATTTTTATTTTTTTTAAATATTTGGTTCTGACGGTCATGGTGGATGAGTTTAAAAATTTGGATCAGTTCGGTCTAACCGGTTTTAAAATTTCTAAACCAAACCGAACCAAATTATTAAACTGGTTTGAAAAAATGAACTGAACTGATCCATTTAATCAGAAAAGCCGAACCGTTTAAATCGAACTATCTTGATTCGATTTAAAACCAATTAAACCGGATCCGATGAACACCCCTACCTGCCATGAGAAACAAGTAGAACTAAAGTGGATTAAATTTGCGGGTCCCTCTGTCAGTTGTATGTTACACCATAACATTTAACTTGCTTAGAGGATTTTGACTTGTTCGTCGGCAAAACAAGACCTGTGAAGACTTCGAAAAAATAGAAAAAAATATATATATAGTGCTTGTGTTTAATTATTGATTATATAACACAAAACGAATAGTGCATTTGTAAAAGATTTTCCCAGTTGAAATTTAAAATAATTTAAAAAGTTGCTATCGTTTGTTGGATTCAAATCTGCTGAAATCTGAGATCTATGAACAGTACTCTTGAAATTTCTGAAATTCCGAATTCTGCCATCCAACTTTTTCTATGCACGTATCTCGAAACAGCTGGTTTTTCTGTGCACGCATCTCGAAACAATTCAACGGCTGGATTCACAATTTCAGGAATTCAGAGTTTACTGTTGATGATCTCGGATTTCAGCAGATTTGAATCCTCGTTTGTTTGACACTAATGATGCAATACAGAAAATAAAATATTCATACAAATCAAAACAAAACACTACCCGTCGGCGTCAAACATGGATTCAAATATGCTGCTATCCTCTTTTCGTGAACAGTAATTCTGTTATCTCTGTTTTTTTTGGAATCCAACCGTTCAACTTTTTTCAGAACGAATCCTAAAGCAACTTTTTTCAAGAACAGTTCTGTGCACGCATCTTGAAACAGTTGAACAGTTAGATTCGGAAAAGCATGGATAGCTGAGTTACTGTTCATGCACGAGAATACAGCAGATTTGGATCCGTCAAACATGGGTCCGGATCCCCTAAAATAACTCAATTTTTGGGTTTTGGATCAGAACTGTCTGATTCGAATCCGTCGCTCGGGATGTGTGTGCTCCACTTGAGATGGATTGTCACGGATTTGAATCGGATGGTCCCAATCTAAAACCCAAAAATTGAATTACTTCACTGGATCTGAATTCGTCAAACATATGGGTCCTAACCCATTACGGCATTACTTAGAATGTGAATTGCTATAAATTGTATTTTTGTTTTTAATCTGGATTAGACTATTAATAGTATGGTATACGTAGCTTTGAGTTTTCAGGTTTCTATAATTTAAAGTTGCTTATTTGATATTAACTTAAGAATTCCAGAACAAAATAGTTATAAGTTTTTTTTTCTGTGTAATTTAAAACAAAAATAAACTACGTGATGTATGTTTAATTGATCAAATAGTACTGAAATAATCGATTTTTATATTTCTTATATAAATTTTAAATTGCCATATAGGTTCTTAACTCCGATTTTTTTAATGCCCTAAAAAACAAAATGCTGATTTTAAAAATTTCAAAAAATGCCCGGATCTCTCCACTGTGGGACGATCCACTCCCATAGACGACCGCCCCACAGAGGATCGGTTCTCTTCTGGAGAGGACCGCCACAATGGGGCAGTTCTCTCTTCTTATTTTTTTACTAAAATTGAAGAGTAATTGAGTAGTGAAAGTGTTCATCAATTAATTTTTTTAATGATTAATATCAAATTAATAATATAAAATCCTCACTAAATGACAAAACAAAACATAGATATTGTATTAGTTCATTTAAAAAAAATGAGGAACATTCATCTTTCAGACGAATGTATATGAATGCTCTAACAATTATACACATTTTTATTGTATGATCCGTATGTGATAAAAGAAATATAATATTTTTCCACGTCATCAATCTGTGTATTTCTGTTATAATGCATCTCTATCTATTTTTTGTAAGTTCTTTATTTCATTCCTAAAGTACTTGTAGGTTGTACATGTATCTATTTAATGCATCTTTCGTAAACAGGCAAGGCTAGAGCAAGAGATAAGGTAAGAGAGACGATATCTTCATTGAGAAAGCGGAAAATGACGACGAAACTTCAAACGGCTATAAAACAACGCTCGAGTGTCCAATTTCAGCAAATGAAAATTTTCTTTAATCGTGTCTATTTTTTTAATACGAATATGGATTGAATATATTAAATTGTGGTTATTAGTCTATAATCGTGTCTGTTTTTTTAATACGAATATGGATTAAATATATAAATAACCCAAATAATTTTTATTGAATAAAAATTGCACGCATTTGTACAATGCACGGTTTGTCAAAAATAATTTTTTTTACTATATTTATAAATATATTATAAATAAACTGACATTGATAAAAATAATGAAGTGTTCGTCATGATGTTCATATGAAGTGCTCAGATGTCAGATGTCAGATTTTATATTTTTTAGAATTTTTTTCTTTTTAGATAGATAGCAAGTCGCTACTTTTGAATGATCTAGAATCTTTAAATCAAGTGATTTTGTGTCTATTTTAAAAAATAATGAATAAATTCTAAAAAATATAAAATTTTGCATCTAAACACATTTTAATACGGAGATCATATTGAGCGGAGCAGATAAGTATTAATTAGCTCGTAGATTGCTAATTACCTCCCACCTCTTTTTTATTTAAAACTCCAACAACAATCGAGGATATTCGAAATGAGTAGAACTAAGGTGCTCTTAATTAAGCTCACCAAGCCTTCCGTGAGCTTAACTCAAAAACCTATCAATCCGACTTCAAACGACATTTTCAAACCGTTAGATGTTCAATCTATATTAAAATGTGTTTGGAGACCAAATTTTACATTTTTTGAAATTTTTTTACTATTTATTAAGCCGGTTTGAAAACCGCTGTTTTTATTAAAATTATGCACTATTAGAAAACAGCGGTTTTCAAACCGGCTTAATAAATAGTAAATTAATTTCAAAAAATGTAAAATTTAATCTCCAAGCACATTTTAATATAGATTGAACATCTAACGATTTGGAAATGTCGTTTGAAGTCGGATTGATAGGTTTTTGAGTTAATTAAGCTCACGGAGGGCTTGGTGAGCTTAAGAGCACCTTAGTTCTACTCATTCGAAATTGTCAAATTTCACTTTGAGATGAGAGAATGTTGAGATGAAATAAGCCTAGTTTTTTTTTTAATCTATATCTATTTATAAAAATATCAATTTATCTATGTAATTTGTAGTGGATTTGACAAAGAGAATTATCAAGGCTTACAAGAATATAAACAGAATTTACTTTATTAATAGCTATATTTTTTGATTTAATGAAAGTAATACAAATTTATATAGACTTGAGAATTCAAATCCTAATTAATGCATGAGACAATGTGTTGGTATATAAACTAGAGTAAAATTAGGGTGTTCCTGAGTTCAATAAGTTTCTTTTTGAACTCAATTTTAAAACTTATTGGATTAGTTTTAATCGACGAATTCGAATCGTTGAAATCAGTTTATCTTACAAGTAATTTGTCTACATGCAAAAAATTAAAAATTTTGAATTAATTTTGTATAGAGTCAAGTGGTAAAAAAACGTTCAAAAAATAAATGCATTAAAATTAATTTATAAACCTTCTACTTTTGACCGCTTGACTTTATACTAAATTAATTTGAAAGTTTAAATTTTTTATATGTAGCCGCATCACTTGTAAGGTAGATGAGTTTCAACAATTCGGATTCGTCGTTTGGAAACAATCCGATAGGTTTTAGAATTGAGTTTACAAAAAGACTTGGTGAACTTAAAAACTAGCTATTTCGATTCGGGATATAGAATGCCAGTATTATTATGCTTTGAGATTCATACAAAAAGAATTTGAACAGTTAGAATTTTTTACGTATCAACTCAAAATTTGAGATATCTCGTGGATACAAATTCAATAGCCATTTCATTCCAACGCACTTTTTTTTAAAGAATTTTAAATGGCATTACGCGACTAAAATTTGTATTAAAGAAGAAAAGTTATTCACACGATTCTACCTCATTCTATTATATTACATCATATAAATTAAAAGCCATGTTGCATGGATACGGGTACGGGTATCGTATCGGATACGATAAGAATACGGCGATATGGCAATTTTTAAAAATACAGAATACGATACGTCTATTATATACATATATATATATAGAGAGAGAGAGAGAGAGAGAGGAGGGATCCAATTACACCTTTTTTGGTGACACACTTTGACACCTATCATTTTCAAAGTCCAAATAGTTGATTCAAACCGTTCAACATGATGGATATATTAAAATGTGCTTGGAGATCAAATTTTACATTTTTTTGAATTTTTTTGCTATTTATTAAGATGGTTACAAAAATTGTTGTTTTTAGACCATTGAAAAACAGCGATTTTGTAATCATCTTAATAAATAGTAAAAAAATTCAAAAAAATGTAAAATTTGATCTCCAAGCACATTGTAATATATCCATCATGTTGAACGGTTCGGATCGACTGTTTGGATTTTGAAATCGCAAAATTGACCTATATAAAAAACGGTGTCATGATGTGTCACCAAAAAATGTGTAATTGGATCCCTCCTCATATATATATATATTATTTATATATTGTATTTAGATTATTATAAAAATTATAATTAAAAACTTAAATTATAAAAAATTAAAGGTTTAATCTAAGAATAGGTTAAATACTATTATTATTGTAATATAACACAAGTGAAGTTTGGCCTAGTGGATAAAGCTTTTGGTTGCTCTCCCAATGATCCCAAGTTCGAATCCCGCTGCCACCAAAAAAACCCCATTTGTGCGCCGGTCTACGCCCGGCTCACGGGTGCGGGCCCGGTTCATGGTCGCGGCTCACGGGTGCGGGAGCGGTTCAGCTGCGCAGCTCACGGTGTCCTGCAGTATCCACACGTATCACGCCGTATCCTGGAGTATCGGCGACTGTATCGGCCAAGTAAGGATACGCCACGTAGGCGGATACGCCAGCTGGCGTATCAGACACGTAACGGGTGCGTATCCGTATCCGATACGGGTACGGAGCCTATGTTGGAGTATCCGAGTGACATAGATTAAAAGTAGTTCTCAAGTAAGAATCAAACGTTTAAATAGCGTTTATCGCGTCATAGCGGAACGGTTAAAAAAACGGCGCTATGCTCATATAGCGCCGCTATAGCATTAAATAGCGCGTTATAGTGCAGATAGTGCTATAGCTTTTATGGTCCGAAAATACTATAGCGTGCTATTTAGAACCCCGCTAAGAATAGAAAAAACTATTTCTAAATTGTCATGTGAACAATTTCCAACTATACATATACATTATGATCTTATTGAGCAGTACACACTCTGTCTTCCTCAGACCAAAGGGGACTCTTATGTTACGGGTGATGATACTAACACAGTCAAATATTGAGCCGTAGCACGGAGTTACGCGTAACACCATAACCAACTCCGCCTTACTCTTGGAATAATTGAAACATGGAACAAAAAGCTGTCAGTGGCATCTTAATTAAGACTAAAAAAACGGACAAAGAGTAGACTGCACCAAAGCCGGGGGCTGGGTTAAGACAAATAGATTTTGTTTGGAAAGGGCGATGTTGGTGCCTAGCTGTGAACTAAGCATAATCTTAAAAAAAAAAAAATATGAATGCAAAATAATTAAAAAAAAAACTAAGCCTGGAACTGGACACAGAGGCCAGATCCTACCAACCGCTTTCTTAATTCGCAAGTTGTATAATTGTAATGACATGATAGCTTATCATTCGGTAGTTGTAATAATGTAATGTAATATTATGCATCAGTTACACACTCAATTTCGATTATTGTTCATAACTTGATATGCCTGTGTATCCAGTTTTGCTTAATTTCAGTAAATTACAATTTTAAAATCACTGATAGATCTTTCCATCTCCCCCTCTCCTTCTCCATTCAAGACTGGTGTTGTGCTGTCAGCTGTTGTAGTAAAGTTTTGCTATCATTTAATCCATAAATTAATGGTGGTTACAATTTACAATAAATAAAACAGCACACTCTTATCCTGATCCATATTTCGGATCCGTATCCTCTGCATTAACTCAAAAGGGAATCTTTTGAGTTAATGAATTTCAACCGTATGATTTTAAACGGAGTCAATCCGGCTCGTGTCTATAACATAGGGCTCTTAAATATTAGTGTAGATCTAGTTCGCACGAATCTTAAAACAAATCGGACAGTCGAGATTCATTAACTCAAAAGATTCCCTTTTGAGTTAATGCAAAGGATATGAATTCCCATATTTCGGATGTGGGGGGACCAGAGAAGCACATGAGTCGGAGAGGTTGTTCCTGGCTGGATCAAATGCAAGCTATATTACCCGGATACTTCATTTAGGGTTCCGTACCTGTATCGGGTGCGTATCGAATACGAATACACACCCAATATGTGTTGGATATGCCAGCTGACGTATCCGAGTACGTGGTATATCCTTACTCAGTAGATACGCATCCGGATACGGGTTGACATACGGCTATATGGAGTGGATATGCACTCGGATACGCCTGCATGCACCAGACCCGTGGACCGCGCCATGCACCAGCGCCAAAAATCAATTTTTGGTGCTCTGCAGGAATCAGACCGATTCTCTTTGGGTTAACAACATACTCCTTTTACCACTGCACTAACTCATATTTATTGTTAAAATAGAATAGCTATGATATTTAATGTATAATTGGATTATTGTATAGTCCCCAGCTAATAATTTTGATATTTAATAAGTATTGAATTGATAACATAAATAAAATAATAAAAATAATATATTTAATTGGCGTATCATATCCGGAATTTTTAAAAATTACCGTATCGCCGTATCCGTACCGTATCTAATACGATACCCGTACCTGTATCTATGCAACATAGAATGCAAGGGAAGAAGGTCCGAGAACCGAGGTACTGATCTCATTTTTTTTGTCAATGGTAATTATCTAGGGTGTAGCTTTTATCCAAAGGGCTTTGGACAAAATCTCATTCAAAATCAGTTGTAAACTGTCCGATCTGTGTTAAAATTTACACGGATGATTTAGATTTACTGAGCCATTCAGAGTTATTAGGTTTTATCATTTATATTTAAACCCAAATTAACACAATTTAACTATCGTTTCAATTTGAACCTCATATTGTCAGCTGTCAGCGAATAAAACGAAAATAAATCTATAGAAATCTTGAAAGGGGCTTATCTGTCGTAATTGTGACAGCCGAACAAATACGAGAGGTTCCTATTGATGATTTTCTTTTAGTTTTGGTCTCTCAATTGCCCAAAGACACATCATTAATTAATTAATTAGTCTTTAATTCAAGAGTGCTAATTTATATCAGTATATTATGAGAGGTTAAAATCATTATTGACAAAATTAGTATCAAAACCATTTATTGCAATTACAACGGGAAAAAAAAACTGTCCTTTTCTGTGATTTATAAATTGTGTCCTTCCCGTGATTTATAAATTGTGATAGCATACATAAACTTCTCAAATAAGTGTCAACATTTTCTCTTTATTGTTAGACAATTAACATGTTTGTATTTAAGAATGTCATAATTAAAAACCAATTTTTAATTTAGTGTCAAAGGACAACTACTTATGTGTGGTAGGTCAGTAGATTTGAAATCCGAATGAAATTTGTTTATAGACATTAAAAAAAAATTAATAAGTTAACCCTCCATCTTTCTTATATAAAAAAAATGTTATGAGATTGGATTTGAATTGGATCAATATGAATTTTTTTTTTGCATAAAAGCCCGTAGGCACGATATAATTTATTATTATTATTGGATTGCTTCAAGATATTTAACTTGTATTCGACTCGAACAAATTACAGATCCATGTGATGTGATAGTGGCAAAGACACATGGTCTCTGATGTGAAAAAACATGAGTTCGGAATCAAGATGAAAAAAAATCCTTATTGTACACGTGTATTAAATAATTAAATAGTTTGATCTCTAATCTTTATTAAAACATTTTTTTTATATTATTTAGGAAGGCAAGTGGTGTAGTAATCTTATGTGATGGTATACAACTGAAAAATAGGGGCGATTTGATGAGCATGGGATAAAATTCAATTTAATATTTAATTGGAATCGTTCGATTAATATTAAAATTCGTGTGCATCTAATGAGTGCTAATTTGAAATTGTCCGCAACAATCTTAATGTGGATCATATCAGCTTCAATCGGATATCAGACCGAATTTGATCCGAAACCCGTTAGACTGCCCGATTCCATACACTTGATGGTAGCTACTTGGGTATAACAATCTCGGGTGGGGAATATTTTTGGTGTTCGATTTCTTTTCATCTTTGTTTGTTTAATTGCTTGTGTGATTTTTTTTTTTTGAAATCTTCGCAGAAGCTGCGGAGTCGTGAGTACAACTCGAACTCCCGATCTTTGAGTAGCCACAATCCTAAGATTTTTTTTTCTAGCTAACTGTACTACCATCTCATCTTGCGTAAAATTAAAAATCAAACTAGACACACACTTTCTCAAAAGAATTATGAGAACTTCAGCTTTACCTTGCATACGCACTAAAAGTATATTTAGTTGGATTGATAATAGGCTGTTCTTAGAATTAAGCTATTCTAAATAGGCTATTCTGTGTTTGGATATTTAACCAACAAATTTTTTATCATTGTAAATTCAATTTTTTTTTGTTTTTATTCTTTGTAGTTGGATATTTAACCAACAAATTTATTTTTCTCGCAATTGACAGCGTGCCTTAGAAAAATTGTTTAACTTGTAATTCTCTTTTTTTTTGTATGGAGATTCTAAAAAGGAAAAATTTATGGCCTATCTTATGCAAATTATTTGTGTGAAATTCTTCCTAGCTTGGACCTTACAAAACCCATCCAACTTTTTAAATAAAGAATTTATGGCCTATCTTATTCTAATATGTTGCTCGCTTGTTTGATATTTGATTAATAATAATAATAATAATAATAATGATGATGATGATGATGATTGTAATTATTATTATAATTATTTTATGATCATTACGTCTATTGTTGTTAATATATTGTATACTTAATATGATTATATTACTGTTGATATATTATTTTTATTGTCATTTCATTGTTGTAATTATTTTTATTTTCATTATTCATGTTATCATTATTTTATTATTGTTTCTGTTCTTATTATTATTTACCATTATCCGAATCCAAAATACATATTATATAAATATTAACAAATACGTATACGGTTTCAAATATAAAATTTTGAGATTAACTGGATATCAGGTTGTTTGGCCCATGAGTAGGTTTTAATTTATATAGATTGAAGCCCATAAGAGTTCGGATCATATGATATACTTCTATTTAGGTTAATCTTATGATATAAAACTTTACGTGTGGATGACACACTGTTTTATGATGTATTTATTTATGATTATATTCGTATTCTTATTTGTATTTATCCGACATCCCATTTGTATCTTCATTCGCATAATATCAATTTGTATTTGTGTCCAAAATTTTTCGAATCTTTAATTATAGATACTTTTTCTAAACAAAAAAGTTATCCAAAAAAATTAATAACAAATATGAATACAATTCGCCACAAGTGACTGTAATATTGACTCCATACATTATGCTACAATGGTTCGGAAGCTATTATTTTGACAAATATGATTTCATTATAATATTTAAAAGGGCAAAGGGCAATGGGGTGTTACTGTAGCTAGAAACAGTGACATCTCCATTCCCTGTCGTAGGATCATCAGTATAAAGCTCAGTTTTTTTTCAATGATGTCATATCCTATTATCAACTCTAAATTTCTCTTCACACCACATCTCAACGTCCATCTAACCCTTGAATTTGCTCTATCGCCCTCTCCTCCAGCTCCAAGCGAATTCGGATCCAGTGAAGTAACCCAACTTTTGGGTTTTAGATGGGGACCGTCTGATTCGAATCTGCAAAAATCCATCCGCCAAGTGAGCGCACACAGCCCGACGATGAACTCGAATCTCGAGACGATCTCGAGCGACGAAATCGAATCGGACGGTCTCGATCCAAAACCCAAAGATTGGGTTACTTTAGGGGATCCAGACCTGCTGCAAGCCGCGTGTTGCTTGATTCGACTCCCTACTTCACTCCTCCGCCGACAACAGCGGCCACACACCACTCCCTCCTCTTGCTGCTCATCTCTCCGCTCTCTCCTTCTTCCCCGACTTCGTCCTCTCTTTCCCTCCTCTTCCTTACCTTTCGTCTTCGCGCGCTGGGCTCCTCTTCCCGCTTTTTTCTGTTCTGTTACCTCCACCTCTCTAAGGCCCCAATTTGACCACTTATCTCTTCTGCTTCTCTGCTTCCCTTTCTGTTCGTACAACAGCTGCTTCTCAGTCTACTACCGAACTGTGCCTCCAGCTTTGGTTGCCTCCGCTTCAATCGCCTGGTAAGATTCTCCTTCATTCTAAATTCGATTTCATTGCTGATTTCTATTCAACTTTCCAGTTCGTACTAAATCGTTCAAATTGGCCAATTTATGCGAATTGTAACCCTTGCATTTCTCCCAATTGTAAAAAGGAAAAATAGTTTCCAAAAAGTGTCAGGAGGTATTGCATTCTCCATATATTATGATTTCCAAGGAGCATGGGCCTAATGTCATGAATTACAACAATTAAAAATGTGATGTCATTTGTGAAAAGGTGTTGGATTTTCTTGACAATATGATTTCCAAAGAACATTAGCCTAATGTGGTGACCTACAACACTCTTCTAACTTCGTTGTGTAAGAAAGGTATACCTCAGAAGGCATTGGTATTTGTAGACCTAATAATCTGCAAAGAACACAAGTCTAATTTCATGATATATAGACTCCTATAATTCTGTTGTGCAAGAAAGGTGGAACTTAGAAAACATTGGATTTTGTAGATGTTATAATTTGCACAGAGCTTGAGCTTAATATGATGATCGATGGCGCTCTTCTGATGACATAATTTCCAAAGGGTATAGTACTCTTGTAAATGGATTGTGCAACAGAAGTGAAATTAGTATAAGACATTTGCTTTTCTATATGTCATAATTTTCATCTGATGATGTATATCACTCTTATAACTGCGGTGTGCAAAATAGCTCAAGTTCAGAGGGCATTTGATTTTCTAGAAATTGTGATTTCTAAATTGCATCAGCCTAAAGTTGTGCTATACAACAATCTGATAGCCGGTTTGTGCAACAGAGGTGAAATTGAGAAGGCATTGTATTTTTCTGCATCTCATCATTTCAACAGGGCACATAATCTGAGGATTGAGAAATTTGTAAAGGATTATAACACTGTTGTCATCACTTACGACGCTGGTATTAAAAAAAAAAGCGCTATCTATGTACGTGAAAACATTTGCGGCGTAGTTATGTAGTTATTTCTCACCAACATGGTTTCCACCAAACTGGCAACATGTTCTGCTTATTTATTGTGTACGAAGATTTATAAATTTTAAAAGTTAAAAATGTATTAAAATTACTCTATATTTTAATATTTAAAATACACAACAATCAAATCAGATCAGGAAATAATCATTATTTCTGATTAAATAACACAAATAATAAGCAATAAGAATCTTTATTTGAAGTTCGCTAGCAGGCTCGCTCCATTATTTGAACTATCAACTGCTTCCAGTACTTGCACGCATCGATCATGTCTTTTAATTATTATATTTGAAGTTAGTGTAGAAGGCGGTAAGGTCCCAACAGGTTAAAGATATTGACAGTGCTATTTTGGCTTTAGCAGCACATATACTATACAGTTAAAATGAAAAAAACACATGACTTATGCGCTGTACGAAGGTAAAGCAGCGCTGCTAATATCATTATCCGTCGACACAACACTTCCTGCATTCTCATCTGCTGCAATAAGATAAATGCATGCCTTGGAATTACTTTTTTCCGCTCAAGTTTAGACAATTTCTCCATTAATTTTGATTATGACAGATAAAAAATGGATCATATATATAAAAAGAGGAGGGATCGGATTACACCCTTTTTTTTTGACACGTGTTAACACCTACTATTTTGAAAGTCCAAATAATCGATCCAAACAGTTCAACATGATAGATATATTAAAATGTACTTGGAGATCAAATTTTACATTATTTTTTGATTTTTTTACTATTTATTAAGATGGTTACAAAATCATTGTTTTCAGACTATTGAAAAACAACAATTTTGTAACCATCTTAATAAATAGTAAAAAAATTCAAAAAAATGTAAAATTTGATCTCCAAACACATTTTAATATGGTGATCATGTTGAACGGTTCAGATTAACTGTTTGGATTTTGAAATCGTAAAATTGACCTATAAAAAAACAGTGTCAAGATGTGTCAAAAAAAAATTGTAATTGAATCCCTCCTCCTATAAAAAAATACAAAGAGCATGTCATACCGTGCATATTCTACGTTGAGCTTCGCAGTGGGGGAGCGGGAGAGAGCATTGAATGCATCTTTAGACAAAAGGAGAGTGGCACGGCACGGGTCTTGCGGACACTTGTCAACGACTTGCACCACAATACTTCCTTGCTTGCACGGTCTATCACCGGTTCCGCTGAGGCACCTGACAATGTAATTTCTCCCGCATGCCGCACCATTGTCCCACAGGACGGTGCTCACTGCCGCAAACATGCTGTTTGGAGGGAATTGGTCTTGGCTGTTTCCATTGCACTGTGTCGCTGAAGGAAAGAAAGAAATAGAGGTTTAAATTGTAGAGCTTAATATTTAGATCTTTTTATGAGTTTCAAGTTTCATTGGGAACTTATTGGTTAATTATACCGTAATTCTTAAAGGTAATTGATATTAATTTAGTTATAATTAACTTGGTTATACCTAAAAATTACTCATCCGCCAACTTGTTACTTAATTAAAAATCATCAAAGCAAATATGATAAATCGAATGAATAATAAATAGTATAAAAGAAAACAAGAACAAAATTAAGGAGTATATATATGTATAATGCGTTTTTCCCAAAATATGAAACTCAGCAAACAAGCATAATTTAAATAAAATGAAAGACAATCATATTTGGATTGGAGGCAAGGAATGAAGCAAATCAGTTACAAAAGACACATGGATGATGTTTATACAATCAAATTTGTGTTTGGTTTAAATTTGCAAGAAAGAGTACTTACGGGTATAAGGAGGGCCATATGAGACAGCAGTCGCCAGGTCTCCTCGTACCAGTATAATTTCCTTGGATAATACCAGTAAGCTTATTATAGCTAGCATCGCCATGAACCTCATTCTCCAAATAAATTTGTTAAATTCGTATGCAATCCTGGTAGTTAGTTAGTTTATATATAACATACGTATAGAAATTAACTAATACCAATCTGCTCTCTGAAAAGGAAAACAAGTTTTTGAGTGGAGGGAAAAGGTAACTTGTAATTTTGTTTAAAAAACCAGATATTGGTTAATCTTAAAGGGGCTAGCAAATTAGGGGCTTGCGTGCAAGATAAAGTGATATCCTTGTTGGATCATATATGGATATATAATATATATATATATATATAGCTTGTTGCATGTGAGTCATGCCTTTCTGGCAAGGAATTTTCCTTTTAACAATAATGGTTTTCCACAGCTCACGGATAAACAGTTTTTTTTTTTTTTTGCAATTTTTAACTAAAAGAAGTGGATAATTGCCGCTCTTAAAAATTAGGAGGAATTTCACGTATACCCCTCAAAAACTTCAAAATTACATATTTCCCCCTCTAAATTTTGAAATTACGTATTTCCCCCTCTAAACATCAAAAAATCACATATTTACCCATTTTATTGTTTTTTATATTAAAACACATTCTAAATTCATAAAATACCCATTTTACCCTTTTTATTAAAAAACATAAAATGTCCATATGACTCCAATTTGAATTTGAAAGGTTCCTCTATCGTCTGAATTGCTTTACGATATGTGCGCGCTAGGTCAGCACGAATCTTGAAGCGAACACGCACGGATATTGAAGCAATGTGCACAGATCTTAATGCAATGCACACGGATAAAAATTTATATAACTGCTTTAAGATCCGTGCGTGCTAGATCAGCACGAATCTTGAAGCGAACACTCACATATCTTATTGCGATGCCCGCGGATCGGACGGTAAAGGAACCCTTTAGATTCAAATTTGAGTTTGATGGGGGTTTTATACTTTTAGTAAAGGGTAAAATGGGTATTTTATAAATTTAGAATTTGTTTTAATATAAAAGACAATAAAATGGGTAAATATGTGAGTTTTTGAAGTTTAGAGGGGTAAATATGTAATTTTAAAATTTAGAGGGGGAAATACGTAATTTTGAAGCTTTTGAGGGGTATACATGAAATTCCCCCTAAAAATTAGGTTTCAACTCCTGTCCGTCACGTGTAAACTGTACATTTGTATGGTTGGCTTGGCTCCATGTGTTTTTATCTAGAAGTAAAAACAGAAGGATTAAAATAGTAATATATTATGATGCTAGCTGGAGAGTGGAGAGCTATTAACTTGAGAATTAATCTTTATCTAAACACATTTCGTTATCATCCGCTTGCGAGGTTATCAACAGTAAAATTGTAGAAATGTATTGGATATCAAATTTAGTGCAATAATAATTATTTTTTATTAATAATCAAGTTTCGATAAAATGAAACTATTAATTTTTGAAACTTTTTTTTAATAATCAATCAATCAATCAATCTTCAAATTGCATCAAGTTTTATACATAAGATTCATATAAGATTAATATTAATTTTAGTTTTAGTTATTAATATTAATGACTATTTGTTATTATCAACCAATAAGATACAAATTTATTTCTTCATACAAATTTTCACCTAATACAATTCCTTTTCAAAAGAATAGAAATTATAAAATTAGAAACCCATTCTTTATAGAGAGAAAAATCATTCTATCAAACAAATCTTTTAACGTATAATTTTTTGTTTCAGTTCATGTTTATTTTCAATTAATAAAGTTTTTAGTGTCTTTTTGTTGAACTATGATAATATATTTTTGAATGTAGTTTATACTCTCTTTTTTTTTTAAAAAAAACTCAACAATATGAAATTTGTACGAACCACCTAAAGCTAACAGTAAAAAAAATATATGATGTAAGGAATGACATATTTAATGTTGCAAATCCAACTAAAGCTACTAAAAAATAAGATTCTTTCTGCCATAAATGATTGCCTGGTAAATTCTTGAAAAAAAATAAAATATTCTCAGTAAGAAAATTTCATTAGACGTTTTAGTTTTGGAAATAAACTAAATAAACAATGACTATTAATATAAAGAAATTACATCTTCAAAAAATATGGCATTTAGAGTTAAGCAAGGACAAATTTGTCCATACAAATAAAATATTTAATTTATTAGGTTCAAATGCACCATAATTTTTGTGTTCCAATATGTTCCACATCATTTATCTCCATTTTCAAAGTCCGAACAGTCTATCCGAACCACTCAACATGATCTTTATAATAAAATATACTTGGAGACCAAATTTAAATATTTTAGAATATTTTTACATAGGTACAATATCACTTTATCGGATGGTCCAGAATCTTCTTAAAAAAGTAATTTTGTACCTATATAAAAAAATAGTTAGAAAATGCTAAAAAATATAAAATTTGGTCTTCAAGTATATTTTATTATGAAGATCATGTTGAGCGGTTTGGATTGACTGTTCGGACTTTAAATATGGAGATAAAGAATGTAGAACATATTAAAGTACAAAAATTATAGTGCATTTGAACCCTCCTCTTAATAAAAATATTGATCGTGTTTGTATCATCACCCTATGTCGTGGGCGGTTTGCACCTTTTTATTTAGCTTTATGTGTATAATATAATATGATAGTGACCGACTACATACGGATGTATCAAGCCTATCGCCTTATCCTCGGATCGTTTTTACTTTTTAGTTATATTTTGCCTTTTATGAATGGATAGATTTTAACGATTATAATTAATTATTTCATCTGGCTTTATCGTTTAGGAATGACACATTCTGGCACGCACTACTGCCCAATCAGATCCTCACTGAATTCATCTGTTAATTTGTTTTCTTCTTGATTTTTTTATCCAAATCTGGTTGTGAATTAATGACAAGAACAATTTGTAAGTGCAAGTCAATTTGCGGGTAAGCTGATTGCTGATGCCGAGAGAAGGTGAAAATAGATACTGGTAAGAAAGAGTATGTACCGGTAAACATCCTGCAGTGAAAGGGTAGAACAGAATGTGGTAAGAAGGGATACAATGTTTAGTGTTGTAGGTTGAGCTTGTATTATAGTAGCGTATGCCAATAATAACAAAATCTTCTACCATATTTACTTGAATGTAAAGAGGAAAAGTGTATGAAAGAATTTCTTTTAATTAATTTTCTCATATGTTAACATTTACATGGAAGGCTTTATATAACCTTATTAGATATGCTTGACATATGAACTATTCATATTTGCATGATGAGGCATGAATACTTATAATTCTTGATAGTAATACTTTCAAACATTATTCATTGCCACAAATTATTCATTGCCACAAGGAAAAAAATGATAGATTCTGTTAGATACAAATACTTGATACATGAATTATTCATACTTGAATGACGAGGTGTAAATATTTGCAATACTTTATAAAATACTTTCAGACATTATCCAGTGTCATATGGAAAAAAAAAATTGATTGAATATGTTAGATACAAACACTTGATACATGAACTATTCACACTTGCATGATGTGGTATGAATACTTGCAATACTTGATATTAATACTTTCAGACATCATCAAGTGTTATATGGAAAAAAATGATAGAATTCGTTAGATACAAACACTTAATACATGAACTATTCACATTTGCATGGCGAGGTATGAATACTTGCAATACTAGATATTAATACTTTCAAATGTCATCTAGTGTCACAAGGAAAAAAAATTAATATAATTTATTAGATACATAAAGGAAACATTTAAATTTTGTTATCCAATGTCATAAGGGAAAAAATTGATAGAATTTGTTAGATTAAAACACTTGATATATGAGCTATTCACACTTGCATGACGAGGTACGAATACTTGTAATACTTGATATTAATACTTTCAGACATCATCCGGTGCCATATGGAAAAAGAATTGATAGGATTTGTTAGATACAAACACTTGATACATGAACTATTCACACTTGTATGATGAGGTACAGATACTTGCAATACTAGATATTAATACTTTTAGACATCATCCAGTGACATATGGAATTTTTTTTTGATAGAATCTGTTAGATACAAACATTTGATACATGAACTATTCATATTTGCATGACGATGTATGAATACTTGAAATACTTGATATTAATACTTTCAAACGTCATCCAATGCCACAAGGAAAAAAAAAATTGATAGAATCTATTAAATACAAATATTTGATACATGAACTATCCACACTTGTATGAAGAGACATGAATACTTGCATTACTTGATATACTTTCAAACATCTTTCAGTGCCATACGAAAAAAAAGAAAGATAAAATTTGTTAGATACAAACACTTGATACATGAACTATTCACACTTGCATGATGAGGTATGAATATTTGCTCGATAAGATATGAGTATGACGAGATATGAATACTTGCTCGATAGACAACCCAAAAGTATGTCATCATGGATCTCATTTGAAAAATAAAATTGCGTAGAAGACATTCGTGATTTTAAATTCGTAAAATTTCTTAATCTGTCAGAAATATATATAAAAAGTATATATAAATATACTTTATTTACATGTCATGACTGAAAAAGTATATATAAATATTATACTTTAAAGATTTTATTTCCCTCTATATGTGTTTTCTGATTCCGTCACGTGAGAGACCGCTTAATAAGAATTAATTAAAGACGAGGAAGCAAATGAATTGCATTGATTCGTCGTTGGTGGTATCGTAGAAGCCACAACCGGGCTCGGAAATTCAATGGCCCTGAGAGCCGAAATTTTTATTAATACCCTCCAAAAAAAAAAAATAGAAAATCTATCGTCCGCATTGAATTTTTTTTAAAATAATCTAACCGCCTCACGTTGGGGCGGTTTGCTTTTTTTTTTTTAGAACTGTTTAGTGTGTATATAATTTGTCAATTTTTTTTAGGATTTTTTTTTTTTGAAAGCCGGGCAGCAGTTCCCTTTTTAGAGATATTTAGTAGGGTATTTGTCAATTTTACGTCTTCAATTGGTGCCTGGCGGCTGTTCAAGTATTTGCATAATCACCGTTGGATCTCTGCTGGATCCAATAAGGTGTGCCAATTGAATATTGCACGGATTCAAGTAATATATAGTTTTGTTAGATTGATCAAAGTTAAATTTGGGTTTATGTGTTAGTCGTTGAATTAGAAATTGTGGGGAATTATTTTTTAATTGAAGTATCATTTGATTTAGGATTATTTTGGTGAAGCAATTTGTTCGAATATCTCTTTTGGATTTGTTTTGTGTGTTGTTCATTGGGAGGTGGTACTTGATGGTTCGGGCTATATTAGCGTAGCTACACTGTTTCGCTATTTTTGCTTGTAATATGTAGCCTGAAAGATATTAAGCTGTTTAGAAAAATAATTTTTTGTGGAAACTGTCTATATGTAGGGTAATATTTTATCTAATATTTACAGTACTGTATAGTCTCATCTCAAGTGAGTGCTCTTCTGATATTGTTAATTAGCTGAGTACTAATATTTTATCTAATATTTATAGTAATTTTGTAGTCATACTCTTTATAAAAAGTATATATGATGCTTCAGCATGGTATTCGGCTTATTATGTCTTGATATGTTCATTATTTATGAGACCTATAAGGCTATAACAAGTTGAGATTGCAAATTAGAATGCCTCTTCGAAGTAATCTAATGTGACAGGATCTTGCGGGGCACCGCACATTCCATTACAAAATCTGATCGATATAACATCACAAAATCAGACGATCATTATCTATAATAACCGTCTTAGCTCTTGTCGATCATTTATATTTTTTTAAATTGATTACGTATCATATATACTCATCTAGGATAGGTGTCATATAATATACATATTAGATGGAAATATTAAGATCTCTAAATTTTTTTTTTATAGCAAATCGTCTCACTGTGAGGCGGTCAGTTATACATTTGTTAAAAAAAAAAAAAAACAAACAACTCTAATGTGGAGTGGTTAGGTTATTTTAAAAAAAAATTCAATGCGGAAGGTAGATTTGCTATTTTTTTTAGCGGGTATTAATAAAAATTTCGGACCTGAGAGAAAGCCTCTGGAAATCGAAATTCAATGGACCTAAGAAAGTCCAAAATGGGAAAAATATATGGTCCAGAAATTAAAGGTTGGTTACGCCTGGTGTTTATGTCGACGCTGGTTCAGAAAGATCCGTTGGTACAATGGTAAAACAGTGGCGTTATAATTAGGTTTGCAAGAAAATAACAAATTTTATTTAGATTAATTTAATGAAAATATGATATTAAATATTAGGATAAAGATTTTTTTTTTCCGGCTCCTATCCCCCATTCATTTCTCAATCATTAATTATCTAGGGAACCACAACTTCAAACACAAAAAGACAAAATAAAACGTGTATCAATCATTAATTACGTGGGTGACCACTAATTAACTAGGGGGACCGTTTATATTTGAAAAATTTATAACTGACGCGCACAAGTATTCATATATAATACATCAAGTATTCATATATAATATATTAAGTATTCATATCTAAGATATCAAGTATTTAAAAAAAAACTGGACACATTACTTACCAATCTTTTACACGTTTTTAGAGGTGGTTTTTTTTCTCCGTTCACTCTAACCAATATTTCTGATAATCTATGAAGAATTTTGCGAATCTAAAATCACATACGTCTTCTACGCAATTTTCTCTTTCAAATGAGATTCATTATGAAGTACTTTTGAGTTATCTATCGCGCAAGTATTCATACCTCGTAAAATTATTTATATCTCGTCGTGCAAGTATTCATACCACGTCGAACAAGTATTCATACCTCGTCGAACAAGTATTCATACCTAAGATATCAAGTAAAAATAATTGAGTGGTAATGAAATTTCAATCGGTGAAAAATGAGTGAATGATGTGTCAAGTTTTTTATTTGTGAAATACTGATGAGGTATGAATACTTGAATGACAAGATATGAATACTTTTGCAACGGACAACTCGAAAGTATGTCATCATGGATCTCATTTGAAAGAGAAAATTGCGTAGAAGACGTTCGTGGTTTTAGATTTGCAAAATTCCTCACAGATTGTCAGAAATATTAGTTAGAGTGAACGGAGAAAAAAAAAACCACCTCTAAAAACGTATAAAATATGGATAAATAATGTGTCCCGTTTTTTTTTAAATACTTGATATCTTATATATGAATACTTCATATATCTATACTATATACTTAATCCTTGATAGGGTTGCTACAGTGTAATGAATAGTGTCTCTGAAAGATGGGTCCCTTTTTCATTATATTCTATAGTTATTCTTACAATTGGGGCCCGTTTTCAGCGAAGCCCATTTCCGCTTCTGGAAGGATCTTCGTGTTTCTCTCTTCCCGGCCTCGAGAATTCCAAAGAGGCAAAGACCCATCTCTCTCCTCTCTCTCTTCTCCGTATCCCCTCCATCCAGACACTCTTCCTCCTGTTCTCCTCCGCTCTCACCTCTCTCCCAGTCTCAAGAATTTCAAAGGCCTAGCTCTCTCCTCCTTGGTCCTATTCATCAATGCTTTCTACTCAATTTGTAACTCAATTTAGTCTTGGGTCATATCAAGGAGCGGCCGCCCATACGATCACCTTTTCTCTGTCTCCGCCTCGATCTGACCATGCTGCTTCGCGCCTCCTGACAATCGCCCTCGGTTTCAGAAGGTATTAAGTTAATTTCCCTATCTCTCTCATTCTTGAAACTACCTCTGTGAGATTCATAAGTTTGCTTTTCCTACGGTAGAAGCTGTAGATTTCCTGATATAAATTATTCATGCCTAAATTATGGCGAAAAGTAAAAGAAATTGAATTATAAGTCTAACATCCAAATTATCTGATACTTTTTCATATAGCACATGCAATTTGCTACGAATGGAGCTAATAGATTGAAACTTCTTCCAGTAAGTCCCATGAGTTTTAGAAAAAAAACTGAAGACTTGAATAGGTAGCTACATTTTTCTGAGATTCATTCTGATATTATTGTAAAAAACTGTTCCACCAGGCAATTATTAGCAACACTGATGTGATTCCATATCTGCTAAATTTACAGTCTTGGGCCATGAGGCAAGATGAGGTAGCGGGTCGGAAAGAAAGAGAAACTGAGAGGAGAAAAGAATAGGAGCGTATGATAAAAAAAGAGATGTAATGGTGGTTAAAAGTGCTAAATGGTTAGTAAGGGTAGAATTATCAATTCTCTTTAAATATTAATTTTGTTAGCATTTTAATAATATTAATCTAATTAAAATGCTAAATGTACATATCTATCAATCTTCATTTACATTTATATTATTGTCTACACTGTTTTTTAGTCATTGGCTCATTGCAAACCTGATCCAAATTTCCATTTTTTTCTTTCTCAGCGTTGTCTTTACCAGGATCAATAAAAAAAGTAGGCAGTTGTCGTTCCACTTTTCATTTGCGTCAGCACTTTAATGCTCAACGATCAATTCATTTCCTCAAGTGTCAATTTCAATTTTTTGGCTAAAAGAAAAAAATGGATATGCTTTTAAGTTCTGACATGAAGGACTGGAAAGCTTCAATTTTGTTAGTTCCAAATTCTTACATAATGAGTACATTACCCTCGAACAGTTCCTCTTATCTTATTCGAGGGTGCTACAGTTTTCTGATTAAGTGTTTTATCTAATACCTCAACAGTAAAAAACAATGTTCGACTTGATTTCCTGTTGGAGATCCCATTTTTGCACTATTCTCACTTTTTATTGTATATAAATTATGCTCAATTAGATAGCAAGGTTTGTTGTGTAGGCTTTCTAAATTTAACAGTATCTATGATTAGTTTCTTCTTCTTTTTATACTCTTCTAAGGGCTATAAGTATAGTGATGGGTCAAATGTAAAGGTTGTTTTATAACTGTTGTATGTTGCGCTGATGCTAACTCTACCAGTCTTGACAATTCTATAATATATAAAGCTATCTGCTTTGGTGAGCTATATGTATCTTTGCTAACGCTAAGCTCAAAGCTCAATAGTATATTCTTTTTGTTCTTCTAATGCATGTGTTTGTAAAACAAACTCAAGCAATATTTAGAACAAAAAATTTAATATGTTATCCTTGGGTTTGTTTGGTTTTTTTTTTCTTCCTTTCTTCTAATTTTACATTTAGATAAGCATCATTCCCTCCATGGTTTCAGGAATGATAAATATTAGCTGTTGATAACTTCTATAATATAAGTATCTTATTATTGTTGATTCAATGTGATTAACTTCTAATTTGCTCTAATTTCTATTAGTATGTTGTACTAGGTGAAGAACTTGGCAACGTGAAGTTGATTACTTTGAATAGGTTTTGTCAATTGATGTCATCTCTTCTCGAGTGGCACGTCCTTTTTATTAGTTTTAGTTTGCAAGTCAGGGAAGCATATTTTTCCTTTTAAGTCAAGTAAATATTTTTTTTTCTTATTCGGCAGATTGCTCTTTTGATTCAATACCTAAAAGAATGAGACAAAGAGGATGATGCAAAGTCAAGTATACATTGATTTGAAATTTTCTTGCATCATATAATTTGATGTTACTCAAGTATCATTACTTGATTAATTATATGCCATTGGAAAATGGTCAGGCTTCTTCTATCTGTGGTGACCTGAAAATATTTTATGAGCACAGATCAGGTGAAAACATACTCTTTCATTTATGATCCATCTATGTATTCACCATTGTGTTCTTGATTTCAGTGTACCATACATGGGTTTGTATATGATGTTAATAGCTCCATGAAAAGATAGACTATCATTTTTCTGTATGGACTGTCTGATCTAAAACTGATAGACCAGTTTGCACCACTAATGATAAGTTTTTAGAAGTTTGTAATTCTCAAAAATAGGTGGGCCGGATTGTAAAGTCTTATAGCATGTTTGACTTTGCAGTGTTAGCATGTTTGACTTTGCAGTGTTGATGCACGTGTGCTTGAGACCTTTAACCCATTTTAAGTTCAGATTCTAACCCGAGCGAAAGAGAAAGAATTTGTCACGAGTACATTTTCTTTTCAAAGCATGATGGAATGATTCAGATTCCTTCTCCATATAGAGAATCTGTTGAGATTGAGCTCATGTATGACCAAAGCAACATGTCTAAGGTTTTACTTTCTCTTTTGATTTTTTTCCGTTATCATTTACCAATTAATGAGTTCCATAATATAATTTGGATGGAGACACATGAATTTTTCAAAAATCAAAGGATACAATATTTTTTTTATATATCTTTTATGTTCTCTGCTTCACACAAATTATTATTGAAAGTTAGCAAGAACCTTATTAAAATATAAGATATTATTGTTACACTATGTTTTCTCCGAAAAATGTGCATTTACAAATTAATGGATAATATGAGAGATTATTTGGGCAGAAAAAGCAATAAAAAAACAAATGAAATTATATTCTGGAGCACACAAATGATAAGAAGTTTAGATTTTCTTTAGGCTATGCAATTGGATAAAGTCTAGCTATACACAAAGGTTGTGTTTGGATTGGCAAGAATAGAGCTAATCCAAGAATAGCTTCACTATTCTTAACATTCGGTGATCCAAATAACAATTAGAAAATTGGATTAGCTCAAGAATAGCTCTATTCTACTAACCCAAGAAAATGGTGGGTTAGCAAGAATAGAGTTAGTGGGATTAGTGATATTAATAAAAAATAGTTTTCATTCCTCTCAATTATAATTAATTTAAATATTAAATTAGTATTAAATAAATATAATATTAGATTAGATTAGTGTTATATAAAATATTAGTTTAAATATTAAATTTAATATAATATTAATTAAAATATAGATTACTATTAAATAAATATATTATCAAATTAAATTAATATTAAATATAATGTTAGATTAAAAATAATAAATATTAATTTAAAATTTTAATATAATATAATATTAGTTTAAATATTAAATGTAATATAATATTACTTTAAATATTAGATTAGTATTAAATAAACTATTAGATTAAATATAATATAATATAATATAATATTAGTTTAAATATTATATATAATATAATATTAGTTTAAATGTTATATATAATATAATATAGTTTAAATGTTATATATAATATAATATTAATTTAATTAAATGTAATATAATATTAATTTAAATATTAAATGTAATACAATATTAATTTAAATATTAAATGTAATACAATATTAATTTAAATATTAAATGTAATACAATATTAATTTAAATATTATATATATTAAATAAAATATTAGTTTAAATATTAAATGTAATATAATATTAGTTTAAATGTTAAATGTAATATAATATTTTAGTTTAAATATTATATTAGTATTAAATAAAATATTATTTAAGTATTAAATAAATATAATATTAGATTAGATTAGATTATTATTAAATAAAATATTGAATTAGTATTGAAAAACATTAGTTTAAATGTAATATAATATTAATTTAAATATTAAATGTAATATAATGTTACTTTAAATATTAAATGTAATATAATATTAGAATAGATTCTATTAGTATTAAATAAAATATTTGATTAGTTTAATCAATATTTTATTCATTCCCTCCATCGCTATTCCAAATATACAATTCAAACAACATTTCTACTGACCCGGAATAGTCCAAAATAGCACTATTCTCAAACCACTTGGGTTAGCACTATTTTCAACCACTAACTCAAAAATCGCTATTCTTGCACTAATCCTTGCACGATCCAAATAGGAAAATATACCTGTTACCAAATACTGAAAGCACCTCATGCGTACTGTATCAATTTTCAAATGTTGGACTAACATTAACTTTTTTTCCCATGGTTCATTGCTCTTAATAATAGCAGACACTTCATCCTACTTGAGTATCTCATACAAAAGGAACAGAAGCTAACAATGGAAGAGGCTGTTGACACATTAAAGCGTGTTGATTAATTTGAATGTTAACTAATTGTTCCATATATTATATAACTTCTGTTATGCCCCAGTATCATTATTCTAACATTCTATATAATTTTTACCACTGCACCACCGATTTCATTTTATCATGTCACCAACAATTCAAACAATATATTTCAGCTGCCACTGCCGAAGCAAAGCGAGGCGTACCTCTAGTTATATATGAATACTTGATTTATTACATATGAATACTTGCACTCGCCGCGATAATAATGCGTTTTGTTTTGTCTTTTAGCGCTGAAATTTGTGGTCCCCTCTTAATTAGCAGTCAACAAAGGCAGTTACTGACCGGGAGATGAATGGGGAATAGGAGCCGGGGGATAGTTAGTCGGTCCCTTAATATTATTTTATCATAACAACCATGATAGAATAAATTAGAAAAAAATGTACGCTAATGCATACGCTGGGGCGGAGCAAGAAAATAGAATATGACAAAATTTTCAAGATAGACATAGTTGTATAATTATTTTAAGAACAAATATATTTTTGTAATTTTTTTGAACAAAAAAAACATAATAAAGATACATATTTTGAATTTTTTTAACTGGGTAGGTAAGTGCCTCCCTTTGATCTTATGTGGCTCCACCACTGTGCACAAGAGAAATGAGGGTCAGAATGAGAGTTTTTCCATTGGAAATTAGACCAACAAAACGAACGGTGATCAAGTCTTGCTACTAAGGGCATCTCCATCGGTTTTCATATCGAATTGCAAATCCGCGTTGGCTCCGACATGGCAATTTCATTTCCTCAATCACCAATGTTGAGGGATTTCAAATATGCAAGCTGATAGGGCCATGTTCCAAGGGCTCTCATGGATCTCTCGCAGGCCATGAATAGACCGGGATTTCAAACCCCTCTCAAGGGCCAACCCGAGATCAATATGAAGAGCCCGGGGTCCGTTAGCAATTAAGCCTAGTAAGGCCCCATAAGGCCTCGTCCAACACGAGTCCAGCTCGGACTCGACTTACGATCACTGCCCTCGCGTCCGTACAGAGCGAGTGCGATTTAGTGACTGCCAAACTATGCAGACGTCACCGTTCTTATGCGAGGATAACCTCCTTTATGCGAACGTAACCGTTCCTATGCGATCTCCCCTAACCGCTCTGACAACGCAGAATGACGGTTAGGGGACGACTTATTTAAGGCAAAACGCCCCTTAAACAGGGGTCGAACTTTTGGCTTACCAAAGCGAGATATCATACATGCTAGAGTCCGAATATCTCCTAACCATTTCCACTTCGGGAACCAATCTCACTAACCTCGGCCTGTCTTCCTGAGGCAGGACGAGCCCAACCCAATCACCTTTCTCACATACGGCCTATTCTCCCGAGATAGGACGTATCACAAGCTTTCATAAAATGAAAGCTTTCATTTGGCTTTCATTTCGCTGACGCTGGCTCCTTCATCGCTCCATCCAGCTAAAATACCTGCTTCTTCCTCTCCCCCTTCCTCTCACAGGCGCACGACAAAACTCGTTTTTCCTCTCCCCCTTCCTGTTCCCATTCCTCCGCAGATTTGAGCATGTCGCCACCGCTTCCGCTCTTCCCCGCCCCATTCCCCTCCCTCCCGCGACCCGCTCTTTCCTTCTAGTCTTTTATGGGAATCTCGTGAATGGACAGAAAAACACTATCTCTGGAGAAGGGAGCATCGTTGTTGCTATATTCGATCATGTGCCAGATTAGGAGTTTTCTGAAAACAATGCCCCTCAAAGTAAGAATTTTCATTTATTTTTCTTTTCACTTCTAGTTACTAATTTAGGCTTAAAATCGAGTTGAGATTTCTCTTCCTTTTGAAGGAAATAACAATGCATCTACCAATTTAAGTATTGGCAATTTCATAGTTCATCATATAGAAAGGATGATAATTTGTTCAAATAACCTAGTTAATAGTTGATCGATATAGTATTGACAATTTCATAGTTCATCGATATAGAAAGGATGATAATTTGTTCAAATAACCTAGTTAATAGTTGATCAAAATGATTTGCAATATAAGATAAAAGTTCACTTACACATGGCAATGTATACAAAGATACTAATTTAGTTAGCAAGGCGTTGTCACTTGCACTGTGGTAGTAAGTTTGTGTATATATACTAGTAAAATAAGTAAAATTTGCATTCAAGAGTCACCTTTGTTGTCAATTTCCATTCAACATTAATTCGCCTAAAGAAACTATCTGGCACTAAACTAGATCAGCATCACATTATGTCTATTTGCAATTGGAGTTCCATTTCATGAATAGAGATGCCTAATATATTACAATATAATATAAATGGAGAGTGACTAAGGTCAAAGTGGTAGTTTCTAGCCCCCGGTGCTACCAAGTCATTTTCAGATTTTCAAAGTTTAAACGGTCGATCCGAACCGTTCAAGTTGATCTCCATATTGAAATGTGCTTGGAGACCAAATTTTACATTTTTTGAAATTTTTTTACTATTTATTAAGCCACTTTGAAAATTTCTGATTTGGATTTGGTTGCACTGTTTTTACTATTCATCCGGATCAGCAATTTTCAAAGTGGCTTAATAAATAGTAAAAAAATTCCAAAAAATGTTAAATTTGGTCTCCAAGAACATTTCAATATAGAGATCAACTTGAACGGTTTGGATCGACCGTTTGGACTTTGAAAATTTGAAAACGACTTGGTAGCACCGGTGGCTAGGAACTACCACTTTGACCTTAGTCACTCTCAATATAAATGTATATATGCTGTGTAAATGTTTACACATTTCAATTATGTTTAAATGATTTTGCAAAATATTGTTTTTAATAAAACAGTATTCGTTGTAACATCTCAAAGAATTTGGCGTTTTACACATTATGTAAAAGTATGCTTGATAATTATTATGATCATACGTGTTTTACACATTATGTAAAGTATTCGAGTCCGGCTACTGCTATGCTACTTATATATAAGCATTCATAACATGAGTAGAACTAGGGTGTGATGTGCTCACCAAACTCTTTGGTGAGCACAACTCTACATAAACTATCGAATTCACTTCAAACGAGATGAATCCAACCGTTGAAACTGATGTACTTTACGAGTGATGCGTGTACATGCAAAATTTTGAATTTTTTGAATTCATTTAGTCTCAAGTCAAGTGGTCAAAATTGATGAAAAATGAATGATTCAAAATGAAGTTGTTTTAATGCATTCAAAAATCATCAATTTTGACAACTTGACTTGAGACTAAATGAATTCAAAAAATTCAAAATTTTGCATGTACGCGCATCACTCGTAAAGTACATCGGTTTCAACGGTTGGATTCATCTCGTTTGAAGTAAATCCGATAGTTCATGTAGAGTTGTGCTCACCAAAAAATTTGGTGAGCACATCACACCCTAGTTCTACTCTTCATAACATATACTTATAAATCATATATACGTTTTCAAGATTCAAATAGTAGATCCGAACCGTTTATACCAATCTTCTTCTTGAGAGCTTCGTTTACATATAAATTTTTTAAGTTTTCGAATTTATTTAGTATCAAGTCAAGCGGTATAAAAAATAAAGGTTTTTGTGCGCATCTTAATGCATTATTTTTCTGAAAAATCTTTAATTTTAAAAATTCTTAAAAAATAGTAAAAAATTTCCAAAAAAAAAAATGTAAAATTGGGTCTCCAAGCACATTTTAATATGGAGATCATGTTAAACAGTTCAGATCAGCTATTTGGACTTTAAAAATATATATATGACCTATAAGCATATATCATGATATACTTATATAAATCGCATAGACGAACTCAAAGTATTGTGTTATAATTATTATAATTTAAATATAACACAATACATGTTTTACACATTATGTAAAAGTATGCTTTTAGAAAAAATAAAAATAAAACATAAAAGTATATAAATTTTGAATATGATAAAATTCCAACATATAATATATACATGTACACTAGAAAAAAGTAAAATACATTTTCAGTAAAAGGCACTAGTAATACATGAAGGTGGACATTTTTTTTCTTCCTTAAATAATAAAGACAATGTGTAGTGAATGGACACGTCATTGTAAGAAACTGTTTGTTTGAGTTTTGGATCGGGACCGTCCGAATCGAATCCGTCGCTTGAGATCGTCTCGGAATTCGAATTTATTTCTCAGAATACATGCGCTCCACTTTAGTTGAATGGTTACGGATTCGAATCAGACGGTCCCGATCCAAAACCCAATTTTTGAGTTACTTGAATGGATCTGAATTCTGAAGAGAGTAACGCCCTAGCAATTGGGAAAATTAAAATTCGCTCTGAGTTCCCATTATATTTTCCTGCATTTGTGCATGATTTGTCCATCTTCTCTAGTTTTCCTAGTTATTATTTCTCTGCACAAAACATTAACCGAATGCATACTACTTACATTTTCTTCCGTGAGATATTTTTTTAATCTTATTAAACAAATAAATAAATCGGTGAAGAATTATAAAGTTTTAGATGTTAATGAGAAACTTATAATTCTTTTATTTTTATCACGGTTACGATTGGGACAAGACATCGTGTGGTGCATATCAGAGCATCTACATTTATGGTACTATTAGAGTTTTTAATATGATATGGCAGTTTTTAATTCAGTTTCAGAAATGTATGAGAGTTTCTTACTTAGAAACTATGCAGTAAAGTTTTTATTTATTAATAAACTGTTTATAAACTCCATGCTGACCAAATAATTGGCTCAAATTATTTCTTCTTTTTAATTTGTTGTTGACGTGGTTTAATAGAAACTCTCAAATTAATTTTAGAAATGTGAGAGTTGAAAACTTTAGAGACTTTAATTTTTAAAAAGTAGTTAACAATTATTTAAAAACTCATTTGAGTTTGTTGGGATGTAAATGCTCTCAATCCTTCCTACTAAATAACTTTAATTAATTGACATTGAACATAGGATGTTCAATACTTTGATGGCCATAAGTTAGCAAATCCACACCTATAAAAATGATAATATAATCCAACTTATTAACTTTTAACCAACAAACGCCCAACAGATCTTGTCAGAATAGTAAAATGTCATCTGCTTTGTTAAATTGATAATGGACTAAATCAAATACAACAAAGGATAATCATAAAAACGGTGATTTTATCTAGAGTAAGGGTACGTTTGGATGAACTCTAGAATAGCTAGAATAGCTACTGTTTAGAATAGTAAATAAGAATAGCTACTGTTTAAGAACAATGCTAACTCAAGCTATTCGGAATAGTGAAAAAGTTGTTTGGATTGCATATTTGGAATAGAGTTTGGAGGGAATGAATAAAGTAATAATTTATGTGTTAGATTAAATATAATACAATATAATATTAATTTAAATATTAAATGTAATACAACATTATTTTAAATATTAGATTAGTATTAAATAAAATATAATATTAGTTTAAATGTTAAATATAATATAATATTAGGTTAAAGGTTAAATGCAATATAATATTAATTTAAATATTAGATTAGTATTAAATAAAATATTAGTTTAAATATTAAGTGTAATATAATATTAGTTTAAATATTAAGTGTAATATAATATTAGTTTAAATATTAAGTGTAATACAATATTAGTTTAAATATTAAGTGTAATATAATATTAGTTTAAATATTAAGTGTAATATAATATTAGTTTAAATATTAAGTGTAATATAATATTAGTTTAAATATTAAATGTAATATAATATTATTTTAAATATTAAATGTAATATAATATTATTTTAAATATTAAATGTAATATAATATTAGTTTAATATTAAATGTAATTTAATATTATTGTACAAATTAGATTAGTATTAAATAAAATATTAGATTAAATGTAATATAATATTATTTTAAAATTAGATTAGTATTAAATAAAATATTAGATTAAATGTAATATAATATTATTTTAAATATTAGATTAGTATTAAATAAAATATTACATTAAATGTAATATAATATTAGTTTAAATATAATACAATATAATATTAATTTAATTATTAAATGTAATATAATATTATTTTAAATATTAGATTAGTATTAAATAAAATATTAGATTAAATATAATATAATATTAGATTAAATATAGTATAATATAATATTAATTTAAATATTAAATGTAATATAATATTATTTTAAATATTAGATTATATATAATATAATATTAGATTAAATATAATACAATATAATATTAATTTAAATATTAAATGTAATATAATATTTGTTTAAATATTATATTAGTATTAACATTGAAAGCAACAAATGCTATTCCATGTTTTTGTAAGAATAGCGAATAGTCCTATTCTCTTTATTCCGAATAGCTCTATTTCTCGTTTGGATTGTCCTTGTTCCGAATAGCAATGTTATTCTAAGAGTAATGTTATTCTTAGTGCATCCAAATATAGCCTGAATTATATTTTTTTAGCGTAACTGAAATCACTAAATAAGACGAAAGACACAAAACATTGTTGGGTTTTGAGGCTACCCAAAGCCATTAGGCTTAAGCTGCGGAAAGACCGTAAAACAAAATTTTTACTTCTAACTTAAGCCAAAAGGATTGAAGTGGTATGTCGGATAATCTACCGAGAGTTACATACATGTTCAATCCTTTTCTTAGATTAAAAAACCATAAATAAAACTTTACTTATTCAGATCATAGATTAAGTAGTATGTCGGATAATAACCGAGAGTTACATACCAGATTAATCCTGTATAGACCCAAAGTAGTAAAACCGTATTTACTTGTATTTTAATCAGTTTATAGATCTACTCCTTTGATTGATTTCTAAAAGATTAAATCTATTTAACAATTAAATAGATTAATATAACATTTCTTTACCTTGCTTCCAAATTCAAATTGGAATGCAGTCTGACTCGGCTAAGCAAGCACAAAAAATATAGTGCCTCTATCGGTTATCCACCAGGAACTACCAGAGAGTTGGTATTTCTTTTGCCAGAAATACTATACCAACGGTATTCGAAAAGTCGCGGTTTTCGGTAAATCACTATTCACCGAAAGTACGAAATTTCTGACAAAACACTATTCACAAGAATAACTTTTATTCTCGCAAAAATATATATATAGATAATCAGATTTTCTGCAAATCACTATTTGGGAGAGAAAATTAGATACGAATCGAATCAGTCTGATTCGTACTATGATTTGGACTTCAAATGAACTTCTTAATTTTCTCTCTCTCATTTCATGCCATTAAATAGGCAAATATTTGTGGCGGTTCCATACGTCGGTTTTGGAAATCAAAATCAAATTTGACTTTGCAATGATTTGTTTAATATATTTAATTAAACATTTTCATTTAATTTAATTTAATTTAATTTAGACTTTTAATTAAATTCTAAATTTAATTAAGGTCTAAATTCAAATTGGACTTTTTGATCCAAAATATTAATTCATAATTAATATTTTAATCCATATATATATATATATATATACAATTATTCTGAATAATTGTATTTCTTGTGTTTGCGATAAATTTATACGACGTGTCATACACGTTTATAAATTTAATTCGGTTTAAGCATGTCATCTCCATGACATATATTTTATTCTTAATTATAACACTTTATAATTAATCATAAAATTTCTCTGATTACTTTCCTATTGGTGTGACCCGATAGGATCTGTGTTATGTTGGCAAATAGAATTAGAACTGTTCTAACTTCTATAATCATAGGTGGCACCTGGCAAGTACATTATGACACCAATTACACAGATGATGCTGTACCGTACAATATCACGATCCAGTAAACGATTTACTTCGTGTTAATTCTTTTGTCTCATAGCTATCAGATTAGTTTCAAGGTAGGTGTGTGTCATCCTTGCAAACTTAATCTTTTCTTGATCCTGAATAGATTATCAAATATGTTTACTCTTGTAATCATACTGGATCCAGATAATCATATTCTATCAAGGGGCCCAGTGATGCTATAGCTCGTATTGAGATACGAGGGACAATAGTACTTTTGATAAACCATCTTTTCCTCCGCATAAGCTATGTATACCGAAGAACTACCCTTATAGCTACTTTTTACGGATAGCGTTAGATAGCAATCACACATATACACCTCTTATGTAAGAAAAATGAATATCTCATAATTTAGAACTTAACACTAAAATGAAAACATTAATGACACAAACACAATTCCATTTAATGTTTCATTTGGGGTCTGTCAAATACCATGTTCTCTAACATGTATCTGTGTGATTAAAATGACAACTTTTTGTCTATGGTTTGTGAAACTTAACCATCATTTAATCCACACACTAACCTTATCGCGGTAATTAGTGTTCCTGCTAATTACCTTAGTTAGAGACTTTTAAGAGTATTATCATCTATATTATGAAGTTTCACAATTCCAGTCATGAACTCGAAATGATTCATAAATTCAATAATACTCAAGGTAACAAAATGATTAATCATTAAATTCATGAACAAAATATATATGATACATTTATTGTTTTATTGACTTCTAGATTATTACACTAACAAACATTACTTTCATTTTATTTATACATTGAAATTATCGAAACCTTCTTTTTTGGATTCCCAAAATGTAAAATGTCATTTGCTTTGTTAAACAAGTAATTGGCTAAATCGGAAATGACAAAGAATAATTATGAAAACCGTGATTTTATGCTCTAACGTAAGTGATATATATTTTAGCGTAACTGAAATCACCAAATAAGGCAAAAAGACACAAAACATTACTTTCATTTTATTAATACATTGAAATTATCAAAACCTTAGTTTTTGGAATCCCAAATAATAAAATGTCATTTGCTTTGTTAAATTGATAATTGGCTAAATCGAAAACGACAAAGAACAATTATGAAACCGTGATGTTTTTTTGAAATATGGGTTGGGGGTCAAGTCACCCAACACATTTCAAACCCCTATGTATTAATATAGAGGATTTTTTCACTTTGTGAGTTTCGAACTCATGACCTCTCACATATGAGCCATGTGCCTTTACCACTAGACCAAAGACAAGTTCTTATGAAATCGTGATGTTATTCTCTAGCGTAAGTGATTTATATATTTTAGCGTAACTGAAATCACAAAATAAAAAGAAAAACAAAACATTACTTTCATTTTATTGATTCATTGAAATCATCGAAACCATCTTTTGGGAATCTCAAAATAGTAAAACTCCATTTACTTTGTTAAATTAATAATTGGCTAAATCGAAAACGACAAAGAATAATTATGAAACGTAATTTTATCTTCTAACATAAGTGATTTATATATTTTAGCGTAACTGAAATTATCAAATAAAGCGAAAGGCAAAAAAACATTACTTATATAGTTTCATTTAATTGATACATTGAAATAGTTTCATTTATGGAGTGTTTGTGAAATACCTTTTAATTCATTTATGGAGTGTTTGTGAAAATTTCGAACAAAGTGAAGATTAAAAGAAACCGGGACGTGAAATATTGAAACGCCTTCTCCCACGAAACTCTCCCGACCTAAAAAAAGCGCGATAATAATTGAATTACGCCTGTCAGAAATTAGAGTCAAAATCGTCAACAAATTTAGAATATGAGTCAGAAAGGTTCAAAAGAATTATTTACCCCCAGACTTAACCCAACTAATCTGTCATGACAACAATTTAGGAAGGGTATTCAGGTAATTTAACGAAGAAGCCCCGTAAATTGTAAATCCGACGCTTCTCCATCACCAAGTGTACATAAACTACATACACTCTTTTCTCTTGGCGGAGCCAAAGCAAAGCGTAGAGGCAAAGAACGATTGAATGAAATCTCTCTCTTTCGCGCTATCTCTTTCTAGTTTCTCCTTCCATTTGCAAACTGAAGATTCAGGTGAGAATCAGAGACTTTGAGCTACCAATTTCTTTTCAATCTTCTTTTAATTCTCTTCTCTCTATTCATTGGTTAAGGTTCCCATATTTGGCTCTTTTTTTTATTGAGAAGAGACGCTTTAATTTCGAATTAACTGTTCATGCGAGATTTTAATAACTATGTTATCGTATTCTTTCACACATTCGTAATTATTTCGTAATTGCCAAACAGGAGCATCTGCAATTCGAGAATATTTCTCAGCTTAAAACCTGAGACGAGAAATCAATGACGAAAAACAACTCAATATGCATAGAAAACAAGAGATGCCAACTCTTGTTGCCTCTTCCCGAATCGAGTTTCACATGGAGTAACATCCAACAAGACGACACTTTCATTTTACCTGTGGAGGATTTATTTTTTCCTACTTCGGGCCTATTCGCAAGTGTTTCAATAGCAACCCCTGAGGCTGGGTACCTTGTGGCTGGCAACGGTGTAGCCGAGTCTGTATCATGCAGAGGAAAAGGAGGAGGTGGAGGAGGAGGGATGGGCTTTAAAATAAGGATAGGGAATCCGCACCTGAAGAGGCTGTTGAGTGGGGCCATTGCTGGGGCTGTTTCGAGAACAGCCGTGGCCCCGTTCGAGACAATCAGGACGCACCTAATGGTGGGGAGTAATGGGAATTCATCCGGAGAAGTTTTCGACTCAATCTTGAAAACTGAGGGGTGGAAGGGGCTTTTTCGTGGTAATTTTGTCAATGTGATTCGCGTGGCACCAAGCAAAGCAATCGAGGTAACCTTTTTATTTTAGTTGTTTGTGCACATTAATTTATAATGTTACCCCAAAAGCTAACTCTTATCAGAGAAGTATTCTGTAATCTCATGAATCTGTTATCTTGGTAATACGAACTGCTGTAGTTTAAATTAACTACATAAAATCAAGTTGGGGTTCAAAATTTCAAACTTTCAGGTTGCAACCAAGAATTGTTCAGTATTACTTGCATGTTTTGATGGAGGGCTGGAATTATTATTAGCTATTTGGCCAAGGTTTATCTTTACCAGTTGACCTGGTCAATGACTAGCATGAAACCAAGTTGACCCCAATCAGAGCAATTTTGGGTTCAAACTTGATGTTGACTGTGTGTATGATCCTGAAAGTTCAAGGGGTCCGAAGTCAGCTGCCCCAAAAATGATCCGAACAAAGATTACCCTGCCTGAAACCAGTTGGCCAAAACCTGATTAACATGACTTTCTGATTTTCTGTCTACTAAAGCACATTAGATTTTAATTTGGTAAAAAACACTTATATAGCATGATGCTACATTGCTACATCTTGATGACAATAACCTATTTGTAAGGTACTAAGGTTATATTTGAACTTTTGAGGAAATACCTACCGCACCTTACTATTCTCGATAGAGGTTTTCAGATGGGAAGACCGATTGCTAAAAAGTGACCTAGACAATATAACATTGGTCAGAAGAGCCTTAAAATAATTCTAGGAGATAGTTTTTTTTGTTTCCGAAAAGACTGATATATATAATACAATAATGTTCTTATCTTTCATGTATGCTGATCAAGTAGAATTTAATTTGCTGGGTGCCATGTGCAGCTGTTTGCATTTGACACCGTACACAAGGTGCTGTCGCCAAAAGAACGGGACCCGCCTAAACTTCAGGTCCCATCCTCACTTGTAGCGGGAGCAATGGCTGGTTTCAGCTCCACTCTCTGTACTTACCCTCTTGAGTTAATCAAGACTCGGCTCACTATTCAGGTCAGTGGGCCAATCAACTAAAAACAATATTTTATCTTGATTTACAAGTAGCAATATTCCACGACTTCCTTGAGTTACATGTTTGTCAGTAACATCACCCAGTTCTTATATAATTACTGGCACCGAGCAACTTTCTCTCATCCCTGATAAATAATTAACAAGTATCCAGGAACATGGTTATTTTTTCTGGTACCATCCAGCAGCAATTGTAATACCACCCATTCAATAGTTCGTTGGTCAAAGCACTGCATGCACGTAATCGCTAATTCTCCCAAAATGAAAATGAAACAAATCATAAATAAGAGAAAGATTATAATAGAAACTAGACAGATTTTTAATACGTGGTGGATTCTTGTTGACAGAGAGATGCCTACAGAGACTTCCTCGACTGCTTCATGAAAATACTCCAGGAGGAGGGACCAGCTGAGCTGTTCAGAGGTCTGACACCAAGCCTGATAGGAGTCGTACCTTATGCCGCCATCAACTACTACACATATGACACCCTCAAGAAACTATACCGCAAGACATTCAAAACGCATGATGTAAATAGCCTAGCAACCCTACTCATGGGTTCGGCATCTGGGGCGATATCTAGCACTGCAACCTTTCCACTGGAAGTTGCACGAAAGCAGATGCAGGTCGGTGCAGTTGGAGGCAGGCGGGTTTACAAGAACATGCTCCATGCCCTGGTGAGCATACTGGAGAAGGAAGGTGTTGCAGGGCTTTACAAAGGGCTGGGGCCCAGTTGCATGAAGCTGGTACCTGCTGCTGGTATTTCGTTCATGTGTTATGAGATATGCAAGAAGATTATGATAGAAGAAAAGGATAAGTAAAGACATCAATGAAAAAGTGATTGATGTTTGAAGTGGATGTGTGATAGTTTGTTTTAGTTTAAATTTTAGAATATAACTATTTAATACCTGCTTTAACTCATTTTTGTGTCTCTTATATAATGCGGCTTTTACCTTAACTCCAAAATTGGGAGGATTCTGAGAGAGAATGCTGTTTCAAAGAAAGGGCAGTCTGGAATAATCTTTTGCTGGATTTATTTCTGTACCAGAGAGCACCTCTTACGTTGGAGCTCATTGGTACAGGCAGCATCTTGTGAGACCCAATGGGCTTTCTTACCTTGCCACTACAAATAAGTCTTCTCAAAGAAACAACCATTCAAAGTGGCACTTTTGGATTGGGTATGCAAGATTTATTTCCGGGCTAAGGCTAAAGATGTGCCATTTCTCGCCAGGAGTAAATGGGCATGTCGATGTCTCATCAAATGGCTGTCTTGCCATTCATTTCAATTTAGTATTGATAAAAACTAATAACGCATTAAATTTAATTTAATTCCAAAATCCAAATCCAAGCACATTTTTAAGATTTCGCCTTTTTCTCTCATGAGACGAGTTAGAGCACATTAAATGACCCAACCGCCAACCCACTTCAGTAAGCGACTATTAAAAAACTCCAAAAACACATGCACAATAAACAACCATAAAACAAACGAAAATTAAACCACAACTATACAGAAATTGTACTGCAAATGTAAAGCTAACATAAATTGAGATAACTGACCTAGCACATTGGTATCCCAGGAACAAAAAATTGGAACATGCAAATAACAATACATGACCAACATCCAACCAAACATGTTGATTCGAGAACACTAATAACTAGTGTCCTCTTAAGTAACGTCCATTCCAAACAAATTAACATATGCTCAAACTAAAGTTCCAACTAGAACAATAATCCTAAAATAGAAACAACTAGTTGTGCTCGTCAGCTTCAGCAGCAGCCTCTCTCTCTTCGGCAGCAGCTGCCATTATCTCATCAAACTTCTCGCTCTTCCCCAGAACTATCTCAATCTGTGCAAATTTTTGCATTACAACATCACCACCATAAACAATACTCGTAAAAAAAATTCAGACTCTGATATTAAATGACTCTTTTTTTGTTGTTTTGAGAGGAAAAGAAACAGATTATGGTACATGTTAAAAACAAACCTTGGCCTTTTGAATTGGCCTGGTCTTTCCGTCATCCTTGACCTCAACGGTGGAAGTCATGATCTCTGCCAGGAGTGGATACATTATAGAAAAGAATGTCAATCGATAAAATTTTAACTGTAAATGGAGATAGTGATTTCATTGATTAGAAAAGATATAGAAAGGATGAAGGTCGTTACTTTTTTCAACTGCAAGGCCGTTGTTCTTGAGGATCTCAGCAACAGTCACGACAGTTGCAATTGCTGACATGCCAACACCAAAAATATATAATTAGTTGTCTTATATACATAACTAATGATACTTGTATTCAAAGAGAGAGGGAGGGAGGGGATGGGGGGGATAAATGGAAGGGTTTTAGTTGGCATTAAATGGATTGGGGTGTGATACTTGAAATCAAAACAATAGAGAACTGAAATTCAAGGTCGCATCATCAATAACTAGCAATAATTAACAATCTCAACATAATATAAGTTGGATATTCTGAGAAATTTAAGATAGATCTAATCATGCACACAGAAGCTGAAATTAATTGGTAGATAGGCAAAACAAGGTATTGTATAGGTAATATCTAGCAGTTTATTGCACCACTCTTTTCTAACACAGGACACCAAAGGGAATACAACGAAACTGGATTTACGCAACAAAATATAACAATCTAATAAATAAAAACTTTGATTAGAAAAATACCCATTCCAAGTGCGGAGAGTTCAACTTCGTTATGCTGCTGCATGTATCGCTGTTTTCACAAACAAAAGCAAAACCCTATCAATACACCATCAAAATAGGTAGAGATTTGAGAGAGAACAAATCAAACATTCGATTCTAACAGATTCACTCAAAATAAGAGAAGAAGACGATCAGGGATAACAGGAGACCTTAGCGAGGTTGACATAAAAGAAGAGAGGCTTCTTGGTGTTGGAGACCTGAATCCGGTTCTTTTTGTGCGTCTCTGAGATGTTAAGGTTGCTCACAGCCTCTGTTACCTCCTCCATTGATGCACGTAAATCAAAGGGAAAACTAACCCTAACCCTAACCCTGGAGTTGTGAAGTCAGAACCGAAAGAGGAGGCGAGAAGGGAAATAATAGCAAGCGAAAGAAACTGCGCGACCAACCACTCTCCAGTTTTATCCATACTTTGTACCTAAATATAGACGTGCTTCGGCTTCGATTGAGCCGAAAAGCCCGACCTGATTTAAGGCCCAATTCTGAGTTTATTCCTTGTATAAATATACAGTGAGCCGCCTCTACGAGGTATCCGTATCCTCCCAGCTGCCTCACTAAACCTGACCGGAATGGACGGTTCAGATTTATTCTCAGCCAGTGATTACTCGGAATAACTTAGGGCGCAGTATTATTTGTGCTTTGAGATTCGTGTCAATTTAAAAATTTGAGATGTAATCTGGACCGTCCGTTCTGGTTAAGTTCAGTGAGGTACTTGGGAGGATGTGAATTCCTCTACGAGGAGAAAAAAGTTTGAGTCTAATGCTTAACCGAAGTAAATTTGGATTAGATGGGTATTAGAGCCGTTTGATACATTTTATAGTCGTGTGCGTTTTGTTTTATGATTTCTGCGTATGAATTTTAATATGTATTGGACGGTTTTGGTATCTATTGAATGTAAATTTGTTTATGTTTATTCTTTCGAACCTGCGACCTCTTATGCGGAGATTATTGTCTTTACCACTAACACCTTGTTTGGATGGAGAGTAGAGGAAGGAAGGTGAGGTGAAGACTAGAAGGGAATGGAATGAAATAGAAAGGAAGATGAATATATTTAACATCTTCGTGTTTGGAGATTAATGAGAGAATAAATTTAACTTTCCTTTCTGTATTATTTCTTATTTGGTTGATTAAAATTTAGAAGGTTAATGAGAAATTCGCTGGTTGTTGTAAGTTTGTGACAGAAGACATGTATGAAAAATATATAGGTAAGATATAGAGTTTAGCATTTGCACTATTTTTTCTAAAAATATTTGGAACAAAATTTCTTTCTATCTGTTACACCCCAAATCGGGAGGGAAACCAATTATATTGATTACAATGATACAAGATTAAAATCTTTCACCTCCTGTACCCTTCACCTCCGACATAATTTTATCAACCAAACACGATTCAACGGAAATTTTTATTTTCTTTCCATTCCCTCCCTTCCTCTACTCTCCAATCTCCATCCAAACAAGGTGTAAACTTAAAATCTTAAATTAAAGATTTAATGCTCATATTTTTAAAAACTACAAAACTAAAAACCAATTAGACCCATTATAATCAAATTCTCAAGTCAAATCCAATTTCTTCACAGTAAAACCAAATTCAGCTAGCTTGTAATTTTTTTAATCAATACAATTGCCTATGGACTTTCAACCAAAAAAATAACGAGAAATCTCCTTTTTTTTAAAAAAAAATTGACCAAAATGTGTTTTTGTTCATTTTTTTGTTCAATATAACATAAATATATACTGACACAGATCAATTAACCATTTTTTTTTTTATGCTTTAACCTCTTTAGATATCTCTTACTTTTGAGTGAGGCTACAGTAATATGCATATTACAGATCGACCTGTGTTATGGATTTATAATTCTATTTTTAAAGTTCAAACAATTGATCCGAACAGTTAAACATGATATCTATATTAAAATATATTTGGAAACCAAAATTTATATTTTTTAGACTATTTTTTAGATAGGTAGAAAATCACTACTTCCGAATGGTCTAAAACTTCAATCTTGTCATTTAAACTTTGAAAATAGAAAATGAATCAATAATACGGGTTGATCCATAATATTATTACCATAGTCCCACTCCTAACTTTTTACATATCTTAAAAATAAATATCTGCTCATGAGATGGGCTATGGTGCTTTGCAAAATGGAAGAGGTTGTTTAATTTGTGCTCGTATTTTCAGTTTCAAAGTCTAAACAGTTGATTTGAACGATATTCATATTAAAATTTGTTTGAGACCAAAATTTACATTTTTTTTAACTTTACTATTTTTTTAGATAGATAGAAAAGCGATGTTTTAAAAAAAAAAAGTTGGACCATAAAAAAACAGTGATTTTCAAACACATTTTCATATGAAAATTATGTTGGACAGTTCGGACTAACTATTTGAATTTTGAAATCGTAAAATATAAATGCTAATTAAAACAGAAGCTTTAATTTCCAAAGCACAATAGCGCATCTCTTTGACCATTATCTATTACTTCGTCTATTCTACAATGTGAATATCTATTTTAGTTTAGACAAGGTTACAAATAGCTATCAAGTATCAACATAGTTTCTACTTCAAAAAAAAGTATCAACATAGTTGAGCTTTCAGACTCATTTTTTAAACCTATTAAAATATACACTTGATTATTACAAAATACATACATGTTATGTAATGCACATTTCTTAATTTCAACTTCTACTTATCTAAACTATAATAAAAATACACATTTGATTGTTGTAAATGCCCACTTAATTTTTAAGTTAATTATAAATAATGGACTATAAATAATTAGAAAAATTATATTAAAGTTGAGGACTTAGTATAACTATAATATTTTCTTTCGATATTCCTGTTAAAGGTCGTACGCATAGTGACAAATGAATTATTCGGGTTCGGTTCTGTGAGGTCAAAAATTCGTGATTCGGGAATAATTCGGATCTAATTTAGGAATGATTCGGAATAATTCGAATCAGAAATCTCAGTGAGGGGTCGGTGGAGCCGGTAATCGCAGTAGGTCGAGAACATAAATGCAGGATCAATAGTAGACAAAGCCCTGACTCCTTGGCTTGAGGTCTCCTCATGGTGTCCTTCCCCTTGAATAACGTCTGGCTCTTCACGATCTGGAATAAGCTCCCTTCCTATATCGGCCCCGCACAACCCATTTGTTTCACACAGGCTTCACTTGAATGAAGCTTCTAAGCCGAGACCTAGATCCGCCCAAGCTTACTCGGGTGGGGAACGGTACAGGCCACCGTACCCGCCGCACATGAACACGCGGCTGTCACATGCAGATGGGGGGGGGGGGGGGGGGGGGGGGGGGGGGGGGGGGGCGATAAAGAAAGCTAAAATTCAGGACTGATTCTTTTCATACTCCTTGATTGAACCGGAAATGGATTCATAGTTAGTTGGAAGCCAATGCCAGAACCTCCCATCAACTTGCTCATCGTAAGCGGTAAGGGAGTGAACTCTCTGAGTGGTCGGTGAGAATAGCGTTGAATACGTTTGCTCTTTCCACTGTGATTGCTCTTGTTCAGCTCTGAGGTTAGGTTGAGGATCCTTGAGGAGTTAAGGCAAGATCCGACTTACTTTCCATCGAGTGAATAAAAAGCTTGTAGTGGAATCAAAGCCAAAGAGGAGAGAGACCAACCAGTGTTAAGTCCAACTCTTTCCTGCACTTCGCATACCGATTCCTCTCCGGAAACTTTGACTGCTCTACATGAGAGGGGACTTGCCCGACGATTTGTTATCTTGGGTGATTTCCCTCCCAAGGAAGGTGTACAGGCCTTCAAGACCGACCTTGACTTGCCTCCATTTACTTCTTCTTCAATTCATTAACGATTTAAAAACACCCTGGTCTACATAATCTCTACTCCTATATACGGGAAGTCTCCCAACTATTTTCCGGGAAAAATACACTCGCCAGCAACTCTTAGAGAGCCTTTGGATAATGCCTTACGGCCAAGCTCACTCTAGTAAACTGTGCTAGAAGCAAAAAGTAACAGACTCTATCTACAGCAACCATTATAGGTGGTTGGGTTAAGGTTAAGTACCCGCTCTTTCCCCCCGTTACCGATGATGATCGTCTAATCTAGAGATGGGACCCGGCCAATTTACTATCAAATCGGCCTGCCTATAAAAAGCTGGTCCTTCAAGAAAGCAAAAAAAAAATAACCAAAAAAAATGTTATGGGAAAATTTCGGGACAAATTCGCGAATAATTCATAAAATTCGCGAATTATTCGGGAATAATTCGGCATTCGGTTCGGCATCATAAAAAAATGAATTATTCGAGTATAATTCGCAGTGTTCTAAATAGCGCGCTATAGCTGCGCTATAGCGTTTTTGGACCCCAAACGCTACGCTATGACATCAAAATGCGCTATTTGCGCTACGGCCGCTATAGCGGTTCGCTATTTGCGCTATACAATTTGAATTTTTTTATTTTTTTAAGCAATTTATATGGGTTTTAAATAAAGATAAAAAAATCTCAAACCGAAATTGAATTTGTTGCTACTTGCTACAAATAAATCAATTTGAAATTGGGAATATAAATTGAAATTTGAATAGAAAAAAAGTCCAAACCGAAATTAAAATTTGGATAGAAAAAAAAGATTATGTCATGAATCATGATGCTTAAGATATTTTTAATAGGAAAAATCGATAGTTTATGATATTACTATGGATATTTTGAACCGCAATTTGGACTTTGTACGGGTTCAATATGAATATTATAATTTCTTAATTACTTTGGTGTTATTTATTGTTCTATGAGACTTTAGATAATGTTGATATTTAGTACAAATATTGAATATACGAAATGTAAAAAAAAAACGCTATTTGAAATAGCTTCCGCTATAGCGACACTATTCGCTATAGCTTTTTTTTTAGCCTTCCCGCTACGACGCTATAAACGCTATTTAGAACCTTGATAATTCACGAATCTTGTCACTATGGTCGTACGCACTTCATTGCTTTTATTTTTATACTATTCCCATCTATTACAAAATGAGAGAAGACATACTTCGTTGCTTGAATTCATTAAAATAATATTATAATGATTAAAACAAAATAATGTTGGTTTAATTGGACCGTCAAATTTAAAATTTATAAACTAACTACAAAAGTATATCATTTTTTATCAAGCGAACATGTGACAATTTTTTTTAATAAGGTTAATTAAGATATAATTTTACTCAAGTTTAGAGTGTGAGAGGAAAGGAAATGAGGAAGAAAATCACACAAGATACAAAGGAAAATGCATTTGGAGAAAATAACACAAGATACAAAGAAAATCACACAAGAAAATAACTAAGGTTAAGATATTATTAAAATGCATGTCCAAACGAGATGAAAATTATTATTTTAATTTAAGGCTCAATTTCATAACAGCAACAACAAATTTGAATCTTACAGATACATATCTGAAGCTTTATTTCTCCGTTTAGAAGGAAATAAATTGGAAGAATTCCTTTCTTTTCTTTTTGCTAGTTAGAAGCACTCCCTTCATTCAGAACCAAACAATAAGAATCCGAATACTCTTTCTTACGAAAAATACGTTCATTAGACTGCTCAAATAAGACAACTATGGTACGCTTGGTTGTAAAACAAGAATAGTTAGAATAACCAAATCAAAAATAACTATTGTTTGTCTTAATAAAATAGTGAAATCTCAAAACTCTTAGAAATATCATATTCTAATAAGACAGAAAATTTAGATTCACTATTTTAACTATTATAATCCAATCAAACACGGAATAGACTATTCCGAATAGCCTATTCTCAATCCAACCAAACATACCCTATAATTGGAGCTGTAATTTCAAATTGTCGAATCTTGTTTAGCTGGTCAGAACAAGTTTTGCAAATTTGAGTAATGACATGATAAAACACAAAAATAAAAAGATAGCACCGAGCCCAAAGCATGAAATCGCAAATGCTCACACCATAACCATGATATAATTCTCACAAAAATCTAAAACAAAAGTTAACTGATTATAGAGCCTAGTAGTGCTCATGCATGTCCATCAAACAAAAACCAAAGCAAGTATTTCTAGCATCCAACACGACAGAGATACAACCTAAGAACCTATAAACAGAGCGATGTTTATAGTTAGCTGGTTCCTATATAAAGTTCTTTTCCATGAAGACCAATGCAGTGGCCTAGTCCCAGCCAGTTGCAACCACCTGCTCAGTACCATAACAAAACCCAAAACCATTTGGAGCAGCTTCATAATCATAGCTCCCCATTTGAGCATTGCCAGTTGGATAAGACTGAGCATAAGTCTCACCTCCCCAAGTCATACCACCCTCACCCTGTCCATAGTCATATGCATCATATTTACCATATGTTGGTTTGTCAGAATAGCCATAGTCATTTCTCCCCCCATATGAAGAAGATGAACTCTCGGAAAATTGTAGGAGCCACTCAGGAACTTCTTGTTTTGATTCTTCCATCACATCAGCCAGTGCCTTCGCCATAGACTGGTTCGTACCATCAAAGAAAGCAGTGGCAAGACCTGATTTACCGGCTCGACCAGTACGGCCGATACGGTGAACATACGAGTCGATGTTCTTTGGGAGGTCATAGTTGATCACATGAGCAACATTTGGGACATCTAGACCTCGTGATGCTACATCTGTTGCAACCATAATTGGAGTGCTTCCCTTTTTGAATGAATTCAGAGCTTGCTCCCTTTCCTACAACATTTTCAAAATTGTGACTTTAATTTGATTCCTTCATAAGTACTTATTAACTGACTAGCATCAATAGTTGAGTTCTTGTTACCTTGATCCAGATGTTACACAATCTAATGTCTAATCTAGCAAAGCACTTGACACTAAAACAACAAAGGTAGTGTTTGCCTTCCCTCTTGACCCAACTACTCCCACCTCCTTTCAGAAAATCACATATTAATATACAGAATACATGACCACAAAAGTTGCAAATCTTACCCATTGATTTCTATCTCCGTGAATTGATGTTGCCGGGAATCCATGTTGGTACAGAAAGTGCTCCAGTGTGTCAGCCTCTCTTTTTGTTTCCACAAAAACCAAGGTCAATGGCTTCTAAAAGAAAAGTGTGATCCACATTAATACTACGTATATTGCAAAGATTTTACTCAAGTACAGTTATCCTCAAAATATTCAAAAACTAAATTAAACTGGTGGACTTATAATGATTTTCTGGGATCTAAAAATTAGAATAACAATAGTGCCACGATAAATCTATTTTGCATCTAATTTTACAATTCTGATATTGGAGAATTCTGAAAGTATCTTTCAAAGGAAATCACCATATTTTTGCAGCAATTACTACTCATTGGCATTCTTGTTGTAAGAATTACCACCATCCAACACTTTTATCAAAGTGAAAAGGTCCCACTTTTAATAAAACAGACCACATCTGACTAATTAAACAAATGGTAAGAGTTATAATGATATTTTGGGACCTAAGCTATAATAAAATAACATCAACACAATTGATTTACTTTGTATCTCACTTCAAATTTTCATATTGGAGAATTCTGAAAGTAGCTTTCAAAGAAAAATAACCATACATTATCAGGAATTTCTACTCATAACTATCCATTTATCACCTTGATCGAGTGAAAATGTGTCACTTTTCATTAAACAGACCTAAACAACAATTATCAGCTAAACTTAGAAAAAAGATCCAAGAGATTGCCTTGTTAAAGGTAAATATAAATATGAGATGAATTCAATGTACCACTCCATGAGTTGCATTCATGCTTTGGGACCTCAAGATATCAACGAGGTGCCTTCTTTTATCCAAGTTGGAAACATCAACCACCTTTTGTGTGATCAAATCTGTGCTTGACCCAACCTTCCCTACTGTCAGATAAACATAGTTTGACAGGAAGTCTGCTGCTAGTCTCTGCACATTTAACATACAAAAAACGTACAAAATTCTGAAAATAATATAATATAGGTTGTCTTTTGTAAATTAGATCCATCTAAAAGATTTGCAAATGACAATGACATTTCTCATTTTTTAATATAACAACGACCTCCATGGTCATCCAAATGCAAAACCTAAGGTTACGTGAATTGCCCCTAATTAGTAGCTCAAAATTAAATTAAATAGTCCATCTTGGCTGTTTGGAGGCCAAATCATCAAAAGTTAAAGAACAAACCTCTTTTTAATGCATCAAATCTAACAGAAGGGTGTTATTTGGAGGAATCACCTAAAACATGGTGTTATCTAAAAGGGAAAATGGTACCTGAATCTCAGATGGGAAGGTGGCACTGAAAAGCATAGTCTGCCTAACGGGGGAAGGAGGCATGTAGTTTTCTTCAATGATCCTTCTGATCTGAGGCTCGAACCCCATATCCAGCATTCTATCTGCCTCATCAAGTGTCAGATACTTAACATTTTGGAGAGAAACCTTCGCTCTGTCTATAAGATCCACTAACCGGCCAGGTGTTGCAACCAAGATATCCACCCCACCCTGAAGACTGCGCAACTATAAATCATGCAACATTACATTAACGTTAAAATTATGGAACTAGATAGTTTTATGTCATTATATTACATGACACAACTCTACCAATTTCAGTTCTGATTTTTTTGTTTCACTTGCTACTAAGTATTGGAGCTGTATTTTTTTTATATCTTGCTAAAAAGACTCGCCAAAAAAAAGAGCAGACTACAATTCTAATCAAGAAAACAAAAAATTAAGGCTCAAAGGATCCTGATTCAACTGAAAGGGTTTTACGAACCGCTAAAATTTTAGAAAAAGAAACGGAAAATACACCATCTCTTGATTATGCAATAATGCAAAGCTCGGAGGGATCCAAAATTTACCTGCTGAAAGATGGGAACACCTCCATAAGCCACAGCAACTCTCACCCTTGTTCTGTTGGCAAACTTCTTCACCTCATCATGAATCTACAGATTACAAAACAACACTCCATATTCAGAATAAAAAACGAGAACAAAAAAAAATTATCAAATTGAATATTATATCATTAAAGAATTTCATACCTGACCAGCGAGCTCCCTTGTAGGACAGATAATAAGAGCAACAGGTGATGCGGCTCTACTTCCGGCACCACGTGGGCCCCGCGTCTCAGAATAACCGTTTCGACCTTTAAGGATTCCAGCTATTATCGGCAGGCAGAACGCAGCGGTCTTACCCGACCCGGTTTGAGCGCATGCCATGAGATCGCGACCGGCCATTATAACGGGTATGGCATGCTTCTGAACAGGAGTCGGCTTTTTGTACCCGCAACGCTGGATGTTGAGTTCAAGATCCGACCCGAGATCGATCTGAAAGAAGCTACTGACCGGCGGGGGTACCTCGCTGCCGATGGTTTCCACCGGGATTTCGTCATACGCGTCGAAGTTGATCCCTCCATTCGAAGTAAGACTGGACGAATCCTTCTCAGAGAGGGATAGATCGGACAGCTGGCTGGTGACAAGGCCACTGTCGCGGCGACATGGAGGGACGTAGGTGGTCCGGGTCGAAGGGGAGTTCTTCACTTCGCCAGTCATGGATGACGACATTGCTTCAAAACGAAACCGAAAATTAGAATTGCCTTTTTATCGGAGCTTTGAAATGGGTTTATCCTCGAAAAAGCAAAGAGAAGAGTTTGATTTTAATTCAGATCGGTTAGAAACAATCAATCTTCAACAAACAGATAAAAAGATTAATGTGATTTGAAAGAAAAGAGAGAAGTGGGCAAGTGGTGTGTTACGGGTGATGGAAGGAGAGGCAAACATACCTAGCAAGGCTTTAGCAAGGGGTCGAAAGGTGTGTTGAGGGGATATAAATCTGCTGTTATTCCAAACGGATCACAGGACCCTGTTATTCCTATTACAACCGTTCAAAGTTTCTCATGCGCGAATCTCAAGAAAAAAAAGTTTTTGTGTCCGAATGTTAACAAAGATCAATGGCTGGGATCGTAATAACAGGGTCATGTTATCCTTTGGAATAACAGCAGATTTATTTCCGTGTAGAGGTCCTGGCTTATTTCCAAGAAAGGAAAGGACTGGGCTTGGGAAATAGTGAAACGAGGGAAGGGTGTTTTGGGGAACTCGCAATCTGACGCTTCGTTTCCCGCGCTTGACAGAGCTACGTGATCGCTGGGATGTGAGACGCTTCTTTGTGAGGCTTCATCCAACGGTGCATGATCGTTTTGACAGTTGAGATACCAGAGTCGTACTCTGGGCCCAGTCCGATTCGACTCGCTGATGTAATCACTAGGCTACATGGTCTTGTTGTCTGTTAGTATACAGATAATGAACCCACAAGGCAGTGGTTTACCATTTAAAATATCGCTCTCGCAGGAAATTATATCTTATAGCTAGAGCTAAAAATGCACCGATATTTTAAAAAATACCCAAAGTTAATTAAAGATTAATAAAAATGTCCAAATCAGCCATTAAATAGCCGGTCGGTCTCCAGATTTTTTTTTCCAATTTTAGACCTTATAAATATTCATTTTTTTCTCTCCCCCCCCTCACAATTTCCTTCACTCCTGCCGAATTTTATAGGTATTTTTTTATTTAATTTAAATTAATTCAAATTAATTCAAATTATTTTAAATTATTTTAAATTATTTTTTTATTATTCAGTAACTGTGTAAATTAGTAACCTGACAATTGTTTATCATTTTCAAAATGTAGTTTGATTGCAATGCCATTGATTTCAGTATATTGTGGTAGTTAGGTTCTTAATAATGTAAACGGGGCTTATTACAGCAAAGAACCAATTGTTTCATTTATAATTCCCGATGATATATCCCTGTTGGGCTTGAAAGCCATGATTTACACATACACCGGTTATAACCCAGAAAGGTGCAACCTAGAATTGGGGACCCGAGTTTGTAATTCAAACACCGGAAAATATGCACTTGCAAAAATGACAGATGAAAATACCTGGAGAGGGTTGTATGGCCATTTTAAGGCCAATGGAGATTTTGTAATAGATATCTATGTCAAAAGAGTTCCGATAGAGGCAGGAGTTGGAAGTTCCAGCTAATGCTCAGTTGCAATGGAAACGTCTGTCTTTCCTCCAACACAACGAGCACCATATACTGACCCAGAAACCTACTATCCACCTGCCCCCCAATCAAGACCGCAACCAACACTCCAAATTTCATGCCCACCTAGACCCGTGCATGAGACGCCTTTACCATTCCCGCGATTAGAACCTTACCCGTTCCAAGGACCAGTATACGATGAAGTTGGGTCAGATTTTGAAAATATTAATGATATTCCGGATAAACGTCTGCAAAGTGGGGATGAATATGATGAAGGTGACTGAGACTCTGATCACCTGGAGGGTTGTGGTGGAGATAGTCCAGTTGAAACAGCCGAAGGGCCCACTCGAAGCAGCTCTGACTCAGTGCCGCTTAGTGGGCGGAGTGATACGCACCTGTTCCCAGGCTTCAATGATGTATCTGAGTTTAGAGAAGCAAATATTGGTGCGTTTGGGCAACAGATTGAGTACACAGGTGAGCTAGCCGCAAACCAATTTTTTAGAATTAAAGATGAATTAATTAAGAAGATTAGATAGCACAATGTTAATAAGAATCAGGAGATAAGAATTAAGAAAAGTGACAGCCGCCGGATTCATGTGGTGTGCAAGGACCGACGTTGTGGTTACGAACTTAGGGAAAAGTCATCGGGAGATGGAGATGCGTGGGTTATAACGAAGCAAGACAAGCCTTACACATGCATGACTGAGTATACAAGGGTCGACAATGAATGTCTAATGGCATCAATCATAGCCGATATCATTCATAACAACATTAAGATTGACCCCTGTATGAGCATCCAGTCGGTGGCAAAACTGCGTTATGACTGTGTATGACAAAGTAACTCCGAAATACAACCGATTGTGGAGGGGTCGTGAGCTTGCAATAGCCCGACAATTTGGGAGTTGGGAGGATTCGTACGGCTTGCTAAGAACACTATTGATGGCAATTTGCGTCAACAATCCCGGATCGAAGTACCATTTTTTGACCAGTCCGATACGAGACAAAGACATAGGAGTAATAAAGGAAGACAAAGTTCAGTTCAAGGCTGTCGCCTGGGCTTTTGGTCCATGCATTACAGCATTTCGGTTTTTGAGACCGGTGATCAGCATAGATGCATGCTTCTTGCCAGGGCGGTACGAGGGGAGGCTTTTGATAACTTGTGCTTATGATGCTGAGAACCAACTGCTGCCTCTTGCATTTGCAATCGTGCATAAGGACAATGCCGAGAATTGGGATTTCTTCTTGCAATGGTTGAGGAATGAAGTGCTTGAATATAATCAATTTGTCTGTGTGATATCAGACCAGTACAAGGGGATCAAAGCTGCACTGACAGTAGAATACGGATGGTCTCCAGAGTTTTTATCCACAAGTTTTGCATTTAGCATGTTGTTGACAACCTGGTCCAGAACTGTGGAAAGGAAAAGTGGTACGGAAAGAAGTTCAGACAAGGAGCCAAGAAGAAGAAGCCAAGAAAGTTGAAAGAGATGTTCGAAGAGTTTGCTAAGGTATTTCTAATGCATAACATATCTTTTAATTTTTTTGTAACTCTACTCTAAAAATGAAATAACATCTGTTTGTTTTGTGCAGCTAAATCCAAGATGCAATGCATATTTACGGAAAGTTGGCAAAGTTCGTCCGAATGATTTGACGGAGCTGTCTAATTATGAGAAGATTTTCCAGACCTGTGATGGAGGATACCGGTTTGGTACAATGACAACAAACGGCTCTGAGTGCCTCAACAATGTCTTCCGGGATAGTCGTAAACTGCCCGTTGCTGCTATAGTGGAGGATACGTTCTACAAGTGCAACCAATGGTTTGTTGAGCGGCGACAGCGAGGCATGGAATTAAAAGACAAGGACCAGAGCTTTTCCGACCGGATTTCGGAGAAGTTGGGGAGAAAATGGGAGAAATCTGCAACAATGCATTTGGTGCGTTACATGCACGGCAAGGGAGTTATGGAGTTCACACGCAGGGAGTTCATGTAAATTGTGAAATGCGATCTCGGCAACCAAATGAAATGTGATTGCAGAGATATCCAGTTAACCTCTATTCCGTACGCTCATGTATTAGCTGTTTGTCGTGACCGAAACTGGTGCGAGAACAACTTTGTTGCACATTGGTACAATGTGGACTACCTTTTGAGTACTTGGAACGGAGTGTTTGCTCCAATTGACAATATGAATGATTGGCCTCCTAATACTGAACCCAAAATTCTCCCCGCACAAGGCTGGATTAGGCATGAGCGGCGAAAACACGTCCGTCATGTAATGACCATAGATGAATTGGAAGGTAGGCGAAGGGGGCATCAACCTCGACGTTCCACTACCGATAGGCAACGAAGAGGTACGTAACATTCATCAAAAATTATATTTACTTTCAATTTGAACCAACTTACTAAGTAATATATACAAATGCAGAGACAAGAAACGCAGCCAATGAGTACGATAATGACCCGCTAGGGCAATGGCAAGTGTGTCCGGAGGGTCACGGCGTTCCCCTGCTACAAGCCATTTAGATGCTTCTGTTATGTTTGCAGAAGCAATAGGAGACGCAATTATTTTAGGAGGTGAGGCGGTTGGAGTACAAGGGGAGCCATCTAGGAGCCAACCGAGGAGGTCAACTAGTAGGCATATAAGAAGGGCATTTGGAAGCCAAGCAAGGCCGCCTGGAAGCCAAGCAGGGCCGTCTGGAAGGCTGTCTGCCAGAAGCGGTTTCTTTCGCGGATTTAGTTTTAGGCGTAGTAGTAGTAGTAGGAGGTGATTTATCCCGATTTTGTAGACCTGTTTATTTATATGTTGTGAACTTTTTTATTTCCAATTTGTGTGGACTTTATTTGCAATTTGTGTGGATTTTTTAATAACACAATTTGTGTGGACTTTACTGAATTGAATGATACGTCTGCGAATTTAATTGTGACTCTTAATTCTTTCTCGTGCTTGTATTATCAAAAGAAACAACACGAGACTAATGAAAACAACACGAGATTCGACAGAATATGGGACCGGCCATTTAATGGGATCTAAAACAGAAAAAAAAAATCTGGAGACCGGCAATTTAATGGCCAGTTTCCCTTTTAATCGGGACCGATCATTAAATAGTCGGTTTGGACATTTTTAATAAAAGTTAATTGGTGTGGGCATTTTTATTAATATTTAATTAACTTAGGGTATTTTTAAAAATATCGGAAAATGCAACGCAAAAGATGCCATTAATGGTTCCGAAGCGAAAAGCAAAGTTAATGTTCAGATTAATTTTCGATATTTCATCGAGATCGCATTACTAATACTATTATCTATTAACTTATAGAGGAGAATTCAAATACCTTTATATTTTTGTCTCCACTGTGCTTTTATTTTTAAAACGTTAATAATTCAAAATTTAAATCAAAAACTTCATAATAAAACCGTTAGATATGATTTATGTTATTTTCTCTCTGTGTTCATAAAAAATTATCACGTTGAAATTATCCACATTAGTACGTTTTTACAAGCTCTTAATGATAACCAAAACAAAGTTAAAATATCATAATTTTTTACATGTGCTTAGATAAAATAATGTAGTTCATATTCAACAGTTTTATTTTGATTTTTAAGTTTTAAATTTTGAGATATTTAAAATTAAAAAAATGAAGATATGACAGAGACAAAAAATGAAGACATTTGAACCCTCTTCTAAATTATATTCTTTTTTTATTTATTATGGTACACAAATTCATATTTTTGAAGTTCTCTTTTTTCATTAAGAGATGCTATATGCTTATATTTTTTTTTCTTTAAGAATATTCGTACAGTAAATTATTTTGCTTTTTATTATATAGTTTTTTTTTTTAGAATTTTAGGATAATTATTTATTTACGTTCAAAGTTTAATTGACCGTAAGATTATTTTATAAAAACTATCATTATAAAAACTTAATTCATTATGAAATAAATATTATTTTATCGAAGCAGAGTACGGAGGACATTTATAGTTCTAAAGAATTCTCAAAATCATATCTAAAAGACAAACTATAGACGACATATGATTATGACCGTGATTTTTATTAATATCCAAAGCTAATTACAAATTAATAAATATACCCACTAATGTTGGGAATTTATAAAAACATCCATATCGGCCAAAAAATGACCGATTTTAATTGTTTTCGGTACCGATCAGAAAATGGCCGGTCCTAAAAATATACGTCAATTATTACATACAAGATTCTAATATAATACATTGACATAATATATATTGTCTTCAAATTATTTTTTCCACTAAATAAAATTATACGTCAATTATGACATACAAGATTCTAATATAATACATTGACATAATATTTATTGTGCACTTTTGTTTTTTATCTTTAAATGGATTGAGATGGCATTTCTAGTCATAAAATAACAAAACCATATTTTCTTACATGCTCGTAAATTTTGTCATAAAATATAAAAAAAATACTTCAACTGTTATACGCACAAATCTATTGAAATGTATTTACAATTTGTGTGCACTCAATATACAGATAAATCAATTATTACGCTAAAAATATGTTGGAATGTAATTACAGAATAAAGTGTAGTATTTTAATCATAAAATTACTAATATTAACCATGAATATGATTACTTACTTTTTCGTGATTTTTTTTCACACAAATATGTACGAATTTTATTGACAATATGTTGGGCGTGCCTACTCATTATTTCCAATATTTAATTGGGGCTTCATTTCAAATCATAAAATCAATATAGTTGAGAGATATTATTTCAACACCTTTTACATGCTCACAAACTATTTTGTGCAAAATTAAAATTTTGAAATACAAATATGAAGTTACTTTTACTATACACATGGCCTATATAATAATGCATCTTGCTTCGAAAATAAATACAAGTAGAAATGCATGTAAATCACCTTCACTTCAACCATATTTTCTCACGAAACACGAATACAACACATCCCAATGTCTCTTGCAAGCAAGCATGAGAGATCCAGATCCCGCAATCACTAATATCACGCGGTCCATTAGCCAATATCCACAGGAATTACATTAGTTTTAAGTTTTTTTCGTAAAATAAAATTTCCCTGAATACTCTCTGACTCTCTGTTGATAATTTATAGTAAACTTAATACGCAAACTGTTATATTTTTGTATTATGAGAATCGTGATAAAATTCATGCAATGTAATTTGAAACATCTGTGGGCCGTCCTACATAATTAATTAGATAAATTACATGCAATCCAGTGATTTTGAAAGTATCATTATGACCACACTATATGCTATAAGAAAAATATACTAGTCATGCTTAATGAAATCGACTAAGAAAACATAAAACCTTAAGACCATCGCACTGTATGTATAAATTAATTTAATTATATGGAATACAACCTTTAAAATGATCACCTACGTACTATTATCACAATGCTAAAACTAATTATAAAGATTTAAAGATGCCAATCTGAATTCGCAGCATAGTTCGCTTGATTCAAAAGATCTCAAGTGTCATTGCCTAATATTAATATAAATAAAACAGCTGCTAGTTTAATTATTAGTCGAGGTGCCTAATGTTGGGAAATAGAAACCTAGTCCTAGAATCTATTTGATCAGAGAAGCCTGATTCGTAAATTAATTAGGTCAGAAAAGCACAATTATCATAATAATTTCAAACAGAAACTTAATTTCAGAGTATATTTAGAACCCAGGCATGTTCAAAAATTACCTTTTACCAGTACAAAATCGGTGCTGGTACAGCCCTGGCACCAGTCTCAGTTTTTCTCTCTGATGCGTTCTAAACTCATTAGAAATATTATTTTAAAATGTATTTCTCTCATTTTTGCCATAAATTAATTCTAATATTCATGTCGGGTTCAACCATTGCAATGCCTAATTTCATGCCTATACCACGCTGATTTACTTCTAAAACCGAATTTCTAACACTAATTTCTACAAAATCAAAAGAGTAGAGGAAAATCGGGTTATTACCAATTTTGCCGATTCCACACACCGAGCCTACGGCAGCCTCAACTCTCCTCTTCTCCCTCTTCTCTGACGCTCTTTCCTCCTCCCTGCAGTAAAAAAGAAGCAAAGGAGGGGGTATTTACAGGGTAGCATCCTTGGCTTGGCTGGTCATTAAGGAGGGAGAGTGCAAGGAGAAAGAGAGGTCGGCTGGGGTTTCTGGGCATGGGCATGCCATAGGACGCCCGTTTCACGCGAGAGGAAGGGAGTACGGAGAAAGAGGAAAGGCGACTGCGTTTCCTAGGGTGGGTTGAAGTAAAGGAGGAGGGAAGGGATCTTACATTGACAGTGACAGGTAGGCCCCGCCCTCATTAAAAAAAGGTTTATCAAATTCATTGACACTAGGGGGGTCCCGCCTGAGCCGATCAACGGCTTTAGTCAATCCCAGTCATTCAGAACTTCAAAAAATTAGATCAACACCTGCCTTTTTTTTCCTTAGGAAAAGCAGTACCTGCTAGCTCTCTAATCTTCTTTTTCTGCCTGCCTTCAAAGAGAAGTAGAGTGAGAAAGAGAATCAGGTGATAGAGAGATAAAGAGAATCAGGTGTCTTCAAATTGGTTCTTTTTTCTGCTCTTTTCCTGCTATTCTCTCTATCTCTCTCCTCTTTATTTTTTATTATTTTTTTTTTTTGCAATATTTCAAAAAAAAAAGAGATAAAGAGGAGAGAGATAGAGAGAATAGCAGGAAGAGAGCAGAAAAAAGAACCAATTTTGTCTTTTTTCTGCTATTCTCTCTATCTCTCTATCACGTATTTTCCTTCTCTCTCTACTTCTCTTTGAAGAGAAATATGCAGAAAAAGAAGAGCAGGGAGCTACTTTAAAGGATAATAGAAGAGAGAGATATGAAATGAAATTATATTTTCTTGATTGATCTTTGATTACAACTATGCTCTATATACAGAGTCTTGTCTAATTACAATTATGCCACTAACAACCTTTTAACAACTCTAACAACATTTCTAACATCATCTTAACAACTTCACTAACAATATTATTAGCACTAACTAACTTCCTAATTGTCTCTATTATCTACAAAGAAAAGCAACGGAGTGTGATCCATGGAATAGTAGGGGTTTGAAGCAGTGTTATCAGAACTGGACTGGACTGCCAGTTAAAGCGAAAAAAACCGGAACCGGTCACTTGTCCGATTCAGTTATGTTTATAGACCGCTTATTAAGCAGCTGGATCGCTTAAAACCTATTTAACCGGTCGGATTTTTATAAAACCGCTGAACCAAACCGATTTAAAAACTCGGTTCACAATAGATTTTATAAACCATGTAGATTTTGTGCATTTCTCCAAGTTCGTTCATTTTCCTTGTCTTTTCTTCCCTCGCTAATATGGAAAGAATTGACAATTTGGCACTCATTTCTCATTTCTCCTTTAATTTCCTCTCTGGTGCCAATTTGGATTTCTCTTTCAATCTTTTTTTTTTGTTATCTATTCTCGTGTATTGCACGGTGGCTCAATCAAGACTTGACTTGAGTTGAAACGAAATCACAAAAGAATCACCAAGATCAATTACTGTAATTAGTCTCGTGTAATCATTAAATTCGAATTTGTAAAGCACTTGAAATGTTTGAATTTTTGAGTTGATTTTTTTGAATAAATTAGTGCATTTAAGGTGTTTGATGAAATGTTCAAGCTAAAGTAAACTTTTAGATGAGAGCAGTAGAGTTGCAAATATTGAAGAAGTAAATTAAAACTAAATGCAACCATATGTTGAATGTATCTACAATGGCCATGGTGATTGAGCTTCAATATTTCTCAAAACTTTAAATCATAGTAGCCAAGTGATGGGTAGGGTGCCATGTCAAAGGTCCGAGCTGGGTCGTAAGCTATCTCGTCTATTGCCATGATACCAATCATAGCTGGTACACACCTCGTTCCAATGCAATCTTCCTGTGCTCAAATGACCTACAATCCTGAGTCCTCACTTCTTCATAACACTTAAGTTCTCTCTTTAAACATGTGTATTGTACTTGGAAAATATTACATCGATCAATGAATCTTTAAATGAAGACTTATTGTTTAGTAAAAGATGTATATATCTCTCTTCAAATGCTGAAGACAAAAGGTGGCTCAGTGATTTCATAGTGTGTTAATAAATAAGATGATATCAGTAATACTCTAATTTTGTCTATGTCAGCTGGATACCAGAATGTTGGTACCAGTGAATTGAGATTTGAGTTCTTGTTAGTTGGGTTCAGGTTTTGTTTTCAAATCTCACTGCTGTATGTGGCTGAGGCGTCATTTGGTATTTCAGAAACTTGTAGAGGGGTCTGACTTTTAGCTTAGGTGTGTTAGATACAACTATGTATTTTTTTGAAACCTTGTCCGTGACTGACAAGTGGTAGATACAACTATGTAATCACATGTTTTTGTCATGTATGGGCTCTTTGCCTTCTTTCAGAAAAATTTATTGGCTTGTATATACTTTTTATTTTAATTTAGTTTTCATTCTTGATTGCTGATAAAGTATTTTAGCTACTGCTGTTGGTATTGGATATGTTATTTGATATATGAGAACCTTTATGCAAACTTGCTGAACTTAGAATGTTCATTTTGTAAAATTGTCATTCTTTCTTGTAAGGACCTAGGCATAAAATTATAAGTTGTGATTGTTTTACCTAAAACCTAGGCATAAAATTATAAGTTGTGATTGTTTTACCTAAAACCAGTAATTGAACTGGTTGAACCACTGGTCCAACCATTGAACTGTTGATCCGAAGTTTTACCGGGTCAATGTTTGGTCCGATTTTGATAACATTGGTTTGAAGAGCACCGGATTTTATTTCCAAAAAATTTAAAAGTTAACTTTTCTAATTGACAGGTAAAGTGAGAAAAATGACACCGCGGAGTCGGCTTCGTTACAGAACGACACAGTATCTATGTCGATTACGTGCCGTGACTTGCGTGTTTCATGCTGTGACTATTAGCATACGTGACTATTTTTTGAAAATTTGATACGACACACGAAAGTTTTGGTCACGGTACGACACGTGATCATGCGAGTCACGTGTAATTAGGACCATTAGATCTTAATCAAATGGAGAATCTCAAATAAACTGACCTAAATTATGAAAAAATAGTTCGCCTGCCATGACCACTCTTGATATTATGATCACGGTACGACACAAAACGAAACCAAAATCACGACATATTAGTCATAGTACGGCACAACACACGTTTTTTGCCCTAACAAGTGGTTGAGTAGGTCCCCAATTCATGAATTCGATTCCTTTGATCTAAGTTAACTCAAATTTTGAGTTAAGATCTGAACAGTCCAATTCTAATCCGCATTAATATTAAATTCCGTGCATTATAGACGTGGAGTGATTGGCTCAAATTTTAATTATACGATTCGAAAATTAACTTAAAACTGAACATTAATCTAGAGAATTTGGATTCTCAATTCACATACCATACGTGTTACAGGCAGGGCAGACCCACATGGTTTCAAGGAGGGGCAGCTGCTCTTATTGAATTTTGAGTTTTAGTGGAGATTGTAACGTTCCGATCGACTTTGCCCTTTTGAAAAAAAAAATTATCTCCCTCTGAATGTTTGATTTGTAATTCGGATTAAATTTAGAGTTAAAATTAAAATAACTTTTTTGAATTATGATTGATAATTAGAATTATAAGTTAGAACATCAGAAATTATAAGTCAGAGTATTAAAAGTATAAGTTAAAGCATTGTTTTTTTTTAGAGAAATTAAAGCATTATTTTTTATCGAGTACCTAATTAGTTAATGAGTTTAAATCCGGTTCAATATTTTTTTGCTCTCTGATGAAAATACTGGATCTGCCCCTTGTACATACATGCATATATATCTCTGATTATAATACATGATCATGATACTTGATGTGCTAATTAATCTCGCAAATCTGCCGGATCACATTGTACGTCATATTTATTTCAAATCCATAAGAGCATCTACAATGGTGATTTCTTTTAAATTGCTAATATAATGTGTTAATTGATAATATAATTGCTGGGTTGTAGGTCGATTTCTAAAAAAACAAATTTGCTTATAAAACAAACGATTTCTTTGGACATGCTGATACTATCTCTCTTTCGTATTGGCTCTGATTCTTTCGTTTTTTTCCTATTGGCTCTGACCCAATTTCTGAGATGGAGGATTTAAGAAATTAAAAGGAACTTACTTTTTAAATCGTGCTTTACAGCTGTGTTTTATTTTTTACGAATTGCTTGGTTTAATAAGCCACAAAATCGACATATATGCTATGAAAATGATATACTTGATACGTGCAAAGGGTATATGTAAAAAACTTTATCCTCAAATACACTTTCGGTTTAGATCGCAAGTATACAATCCTACCGTGTAGTATATTATCGGGTATCGAACCACAAGGAGTAAGATAAATACTAAATTTTCAACTTTAGATAATAAATTTCAGAAAAGAAAGAAAAGTGCAATAAAGTAAATTGGGGGGTTTGTAGTAAAAATCCTAAGGTTGGGTTCAATACCCGAAAGGAGTTTTAAACAATTAAAAGTAAAAGTATAAGAGAGAAAAGTCGGTTTGATTTCAAGGTTTAGAGAATCTAGAGGTCTTTGGTCTACAATCTCTTGTTAACTCTATTCATTCGATATTTGCTTAAATTCATGTATGATTTGATGAGGTTTCTAACCTAATATGTCATTAAGGGTCACTTTCGTGAATTAATAACGTGTCTAAGTAATTCGGACTTCACGGTTAGGTCATTCACCCTAGCTACTTAGACCATAAGCTCTTGTTAGTCTCTCCTCTCCTCGAATATTGGTACTTCTCAATTAAGTCCATGATACCAATATCCGACTCGATTTGAGATGTCCTAATTAGGGTTTGACTTCACGGTTAGGTCCTTCACCAAGTCCCTAACCTTAATTTATGTAGTTCCGGCTTAATTTAAATTGGTTAGAATCTTAATCTAAAACCTAAGGTATTTGCATTCACAATTTGGTACTATCCTATTGATCCTAGTCAATTTTGGTTCTTTTGAAACCAAAACGAGATGCTACAATTCAAGTACTAATTGTGTATTTAACACAAATTATTAAAATCACAGAAATTAACAATCAAATTCGATAAAACAATCACAATAAAAGCAAATAATCGAATAAAATAGAATTAAACAAGTTCATGCATTGACCTAAACCCCTAGAGAGAGAACTACTCCCTCTTGGAGAGAAACATTGCAAAGTTTGGCAAATAACAAGAGGAAATAAAATAAAGAATAATTACACCCTTTGAATCTAGAACCTCAATCTTGCCGAATCTTGCTCAAGAAACCCTTCTTCTCCTTGCTTGAAAGCTTTGCCTCCTTCAGAAAATATGGCTGAGTTGTGTGTAGAGAGAGAATGAGATGTGTTGTAGGGATGGATAGTGGATGATTTGGAAGGGAAAGTTCTAGCCCTTTTATAGCAAGAGATCATGCCCAATTTAGAGGCTAGAATGTGGAGTTAGTGGGTGCTCTTTTTACATTTCTTTCCTGGCAAGTATTGCTATTTTTTGGCTTCTTAAAACGTGTCCTTGGAGTGCCAAAAATAGAAACAGTGTTGAAACCAGGTAATTCTGGCTGTCTGCGTGTTCAGTGCGTCCGCACTGGCTGTGAGTGCGGATGGTTGATCCGCACTGGATTCAACTTTCCTTATTTAACTTGGCGAAAATCCTGCGTAATCTTCTGAGTGCGTCCGCACTGGTGGGGAGTGCGGATGAAGGACCCGCACTGCTGAGCTTCTGCAGTTTCTGAAAATCCGACCAAGTATACACTGCGGGTGGTTGACCCGCACTGGCGTGTGAGTGCGGACGCATTACGCTCGGGAAAAATTCTGGCTGCGCTGAACTGCTGGAAAATTCGGCTAAGTACTGAGTGCGTCCGCACTGAATCTCAGTGCGGGTGGTTGATCCGCACTTAGCCCTAATTACATCATTTTTCGTCTTTTCCTGCATTTTAAAGCCAAACTACTGCAGTAACTTGATTCTAGGTGTAATTTATTCCTTTTATATTCAAAATACATAATAATTGGAGTTATTTTATGATAAAAACTAGATCAAATGTGTATATATTTTATGCTTATCAATACTTGCTCAAATAAAAAGATACATCAAAATATTACACTGACAAATCAATTAAAATATTTTTTATAGATTATTCTGTGCGTCTATTTGTGATCATAATCAATGTGATTCTCATTTCTTATTATAAAATAACAAACATCGACATATATAATCTCCATAGTCCATATGATAATTAATATTCTTGAGAATTTTTTATGCTCAGACAAAAAAACAACAACTGTTATGCACAAAATCTACATGAATAAATTTACAGTATATAAAAGCCACTAACTTTGCAAATAAAATAAAATATTTACAGTACATAGTAGACTTCCATTTTTTGGTTGATCAATTGGTGCGACATTACCAATCGCAAAATTACTAGAGTTGATGTGCTCACCAAATTCTTTGGTAAGCAATCCGATAAAATATTTAAACTCATTAACTCATTAAAGAGTTTGGTGAGCACATCACACCCTAGTTAATAAGTTTAAACAAAAGTTGATGTGCTTACCAAAGAGTATAAGTTGAAAAGTATTTGGTCTACAAGCACATTTTAATATAGATTGAATATCTAACGGTTTGAAAATGTCATTTGAAGTCGGATTGATAGGTTTTTGAGTTGCGCTCACGAAGGGCTTGGTGAGCTTAGAAGCACCTAGTTCTACTCATACTCTTATATGTACTTGTTTACTTGCGTGTGAATTTTGTTGTGCAAAATAAAAAATACATAAAATATCACACACACAATTTTTCTGAAATTTATTTACAGTCTATTGTGTGTATCTCTGCTCATGATTTTAATCAATTGGAACTTAATTTCAAATTATATAATCACTAATTGAGAAATATCCCATTAATACGAATTTTACACGCGCGCCTGTAATTTTGTTTTGTGTTAGATCAAAACGAAACATCAAACATAAGTCTACCAACTAGCTTGAATGTATTTTCAGCATGTCACATGCATCTATTATTATTATTATTATTATTATTATTATTATTTAAATTATGAGTTGGCAGTCAAGTCACTAATACATTTTCAAACTTTTGTATATATTATAGATAATTTCTCCACTTTGTAAATTTTGAACTCGTAACCTGTCACATTAGAGTTATGTGTCTTTACCACTTAATAAAAAAACAAATTCTTATATATTATTATTTTTAAATGATTGGGACCAAATTTATTATTGTAGAATCAATATCCTTTAAATTTCAATTACATGCTAGTGAACTTTCCTCTCAGTAAAACAAGATAAACTAAACATTATACCCTCTAGTTCCTTAAAATGTATTTACAACACACCACTTGCATATATTCACCGCTTTGACCAACAACTCTTCATTTCAAGTCAGATAATTTTCACAACCAAAAGAGATCCTTTGAATATAATTATTATCTTTTGTGAATTATTTTGCGGTTAATAAAAAATACACGTTAAATATTGTGCACACATATCTGGGAAAATCATTGAAATATTTGTGTTAGTGGGACTTCATTTCTAAGTCATAAAATCATTGAAATTGATAGATATTCTTCAGAGAAGAGGGTTCATATGTCTTTATTTTGTGTATCTTCATTGTTATTTTACTTTAATAACAAAATTTGAAATTCACATGACAAATTAAAATTGTTAAATGTGATATATATTAATTTCTCTATCCACATAAAAAAATGTCACTTTTTTATTTGAGTTTTATATGAATTAATAAGTTGAAAAATCAACATTCAAAATTTGTCAACATCGGTGTATTTTTACAAGCTCTTGTAACTAATCAAAATAAAATCGAAATGTCGTGATTTTTTATATGTGCATAGAACAATGATATAAATCATATCTAACGGCTTTATTTTAAAAAATTTAATTTTAAGTTATTATAATTCTAAAAATAAAAGCATGATAAAACCAAAAACATAAAGACATTTTAATTCCCTTCTTCTTTCAATATGATAATTGCATGCTATTGGATTTTTAGCACTAAATTTAAAGAGGAGAGTTCAAATGTCTTCATTTTTTGTGCCTCTATTATGGCTCTATTTTTAAAACTTTAATAACTCAAAATTTAAAATTTAAAAGTTAAAATAAAACTGTTGGATATGATCTACATCATTTTATCTATGTGCTCATAAAAAATTATCACATTTTGATTTTGTTTTTATGTGAATCAATAAGTTGAAAAATCAACGTCTAGAAATTATCCACATAGTACGTTTTTTACAAGCTCTTGATGATAACCAAAACAAAATTGAAATATCATAAATTTTTACACATGCATAGATAAAATAATGCAGATCATATCCAACGGTTTTTAAAATACACATCCAATATGACGCGCATAAGTCTGTTTAGAATGCATTTACATCACATGTGCATCTATTTGTTGTTTTAATCAAGGGCAGCTTCATTTCAAATTGTGAAATTCCCAAAATAGACAAATACGCTCTCAAAACATCATTTAAATGCTTGGGATTTGTTTTGCATTAAATCAAGAGGACGCATTAGGCATACGCCTCAAATATACTTGAATGCATTTACAACGTATTACTTTTATTTATTCTTATTTTTGATGAATTGAGATCGCATTTATAGTTAAAAAAATCACCAAAACAGACATATTATCTCTCTATGATCATTTAAATGGTCGCTTTTTTTCGTCAAATCAAATCGAAACATCAAGACTCTATATATGTCGATTTAGCAGTGTTCTAAATAGCACGTTATAGCGCCGTTGTAGCGTTTTTGGACCCCAAATGCTACGCTATGACATCAAAATGCGCTATTTGCGCTACGGCCCTATACAATATGGCTTTTTTAAGCAATTTATATGGGCTTTAAATAAAGACTCAAAAAAGCTCAAACCGAAATTGAATTTGTTGCTACTTGCTACAGATAAATCAATTTGAAATTGGAAATAGAAATTGAAATTTGAATAAAAAAAAAAATTATGTCATGAATCATGATGCTTAAGATATTTTTAATAGGAAAAATCGATAGTTTATGATATTACTATGGATATTTTGAACCAAAATTTGGACTTTGTACGGGTTCAATATGAATATTATAATTTCTTAATTACTTTGGTGTTATTTATTGTTCTATGAGACTTTAGATAATGTTGATATTTAGTACAAATATTGAATATACGGAATGTAAAAAAAAAACGCTATGTGACATAGCTTCTGCTATAACGACGCTATTTGCTATAGCTTTTTTTGTAACCTTTCCGCTATGACACTATAAACACTATTTATAACCTTGCGATTTAGTAACAAATGATCATTTTGATATTTTCTCATGATTTTATATGTCAATTTAGTGATATTTTCTCGTCATTTTGATATTTTTCTCGTGTTATGAAATTACAGTAGTTGACCCATTTTCCACTAAATATGGCTCAAATTAAAATAGCGGATCTTAATCCAACTTCCAGCAGTTAAAATTATAAAAGAGACCACTCCTAGGAGGAGTTGCAACTTCAAAATGGTTAAAGACTTCAAAAATGTTTTGCAAATTTAAAAAGAAAAGGATGCACAGTACCAAAAACCCAGGAGCCGTAATTTTCACAACATAACAAATGCATAATTCTCATAATAGAGCCATCAAACAAAACCAAAAGAAGTATTTCTAATGTGCAAGACCACAGAGATACAACCTAAGAACCTATAACCAGAGTGATGCTGTGGTTAACTGGTGCTTATATAATGTCCTTGTATTAAGACCGATGTAGTGGCCTGGTCCCATCCAGTTGCAACCACCTACCTGCTTAGTACCATAACAAGAACCAAAACCATTTGAGGCAGCTTCATAACTACCCCTTTGAGCATTGCCAGTTGGATAAGACTGAGCATAACTCTCACCTCCCCAAGTCATATACTCGCCCTGTCCATGGTAATATGCATCATATTCCCCACATGTCAGTTACGTCAGAATAGCGGCGGCCATTCCTCGGCCCAAATTGTAGGTCAGTTTTGTCAGAATAGTGACGGCTATTCCTCGACCCAAATTGTAGGTCAGTTTTGTCAGAATAGCGACGGCCATTCCTCGGTCCAAATTGTAGGTCAGTTTTGTCAGAATAGCGACGGCCATTCCTCGTCCCAAATTGTAGGTCAGCTTTGTGAGAATTGCGACGGCCATTGCCATTGCCATTCCTCGGCCCAAATCGTAGGAGCCACTCAGGAACTTCTTGCTTTGTTTCTTCCATCACATCAGCCAGTTCCTTGGCCATAGACTGATTCGTATGGTCAAAGAAAGCGGTGGCAAGACCTGATTTACCGGCTCGACCGGTACGGCCAATACGGTGGACATATGAGTCGATGTTCTTCGGGAAGTCATAGTTGATCACATGAGCAACATTCGGGACATCTATACCACGTGATGCTACATCAGTTGCAATCATAATTGAAATGCTTCCCCTTTTGAATGAACTCAGAGCCTGTTCCCTTTCCTAAAACATTTCAAAAGAGTGACTTTAACTTAATGACTAGCATAATTAGTTGAGTAAATCATTGTTACTTGATCCAGATGTTACACAAAATAGCATTGCCTAGCCAAGCAAAACAGTAAAACCATTTATCTGAGACAGAGGAGCACTTGACACCAAACCAGCAAAGGTAGTGTTTGCCTTGACCCCAAACTCAACTGCTTGCTAGTTGCTACTCCCACTTCCTTTTAGTGAGGATTAATTACAAATTGATTAATTGCAGAATTGTTGCACAGATCAGGGTTAATGAGGCTTATTTGGGGCTAATTACATAATTTGAGGAAATGGCACTTCACCAAACTGGCTATAATAACATGGTCTTAAACAGGTATGTACAATCAAAATTTCTACCCCATGTAAAAGATGGGAAAGCCTCAGAGCTTTATTTTACAAAAAGAAAATCACAACCAATCTCATATATCACATATATTGTCTACGAGTGCATGCATATTGAAACCATCATAATTTAATAGACACAGTACATAACCTGACCAAAAGAAAGTTGCAAATCTTACCCGCTGACTTCTATCTCCATGAATTGATGTTGCCGGGAATCCATTTTGGTACAGAAAGCGCTCCAGTAAATCAGCCCCTCTTTTTGTTTGCACAAAAACCAATGTCAATGGCTTCTACAAAAACAAGTACCATCCACATCAATAACACAAATTGCAGATCTTACTATCAAGTAAATTCTCCTCAGAATATCCTAAACATCAAATTAAACAAATGGTAGAGTTATAGTGATATTTTGGGACCTAAGCTAGAATTAAATAACAACACAATTGATCTATTTTGCATCCCATATTACAATTTTCATATTGGAGAATTCTGAGGAAAATAACCATGCATTTGCAGGAATTGCTACTCATAACTATCCATCCATCACCTTGATCAAGTGAAAATGTCTCACTTTTCATATAACAGACCAAAACGACAATTATCAGCTAACTTAGAAAAGAGATCCAAGAGACAACCATGATTAGAAGCAAATAGAAATATGAGATGAATTCAATGTACCACTTCATGAGCTGCATTCATGCTCTGGGACCTCAAAATATCAATGAGGTGCTTTTTTTTATCCATGTTGGAAACATCAACCACCTTTTGTGTGATCAAATCTGTGCTTGAACCAACCTTCCCCACTGTCAGATAAACATAGTTTGACAGGAAGTCTGCTGCTAGTCTCTGCACATTTAACATACAAAAACCACATAAACATTCAGAAAATAATATAATACAGGTTGGCATTTATTAAATTAGATCCAATATCTAAAAGATTTGCAAACGGCAATGATGTTTCTCACTTTTGCATATAACACCAACCAGCATGCTCATCCAAATGCAAAATCTAAGGTTAAGTGAATTAACCCTATTTTTTCATTCTATCTCGAGGAAACCTATTAAATTAATAGCTCAAAATTAAACTAAATATTTTAGTCTATCTTGGCTAGATTTTGGTTCAATTTGAATTTAAAACAAAGGGATACACAGCAACTAGGGACCAAATCACCTTAAAAAAACTAGGGGCCAAATCATCAGAACTTGTAAATCTCTTTTTAATGTATTAATCTAACAAAAAGGTGCAAGGAATCACCTAAAGGTGGTGTTATCTGAAAGTAAAGTGGTACCTTAATCTCAGAGGGGAAGGTAGCACTGAAAAGCATAGTCTGCCTATTACGGGAAGGAGGCATGTCGGTTTCTTCAATGATCTTTCTGATCTGAGGCTCGAACCCCATATCCAGCATTCTATCTGCCTCATCAAGTGTCAGATACTTTACATTTTGGAGAGAAACCTTAGCTCTGTCTATAAGATCCACTAACCGGCCAGGTGTTGCAACCAAGATATCCACCCCCTCCTGAAGACTGCGCAACTGTAAATCATGCAACATTACATTAACATTAAAATTATGGAACCACAATTTTATGTCACAATAGGCTATAACACATGACACTACTCCACCAATTTCTGGTTTTGATATTTGATTTTTGTTTTGTTTTACTCACTACAAAGTATTGGAGCTGCATTTTGTACACCTTGTTAAAAGACTCAAAAACAGAGCAGACTACAATCCGAATCAAGATGAGCTAAATTCAAGACTCAAAGAATCCTGATTCAACTAAAAGGGTTTTATTAACCGCTAAAATTGTAGAAAAAGAAGCAAAACAGAGAAAGGAAAAATACACCATCTCTTGATATGCAAAGCTCAGAGGGATCCAAAAGTTACCTGATGATAGATGGGAACACCTCCATAAGCCACAGCAACTCTAACTGTTGTTCTGTTGGCATACTTCTTCACCTCATCATGAATCTACAGATTACAAACCAACACAGCATATTTAGACAAATAAAATGAGAAAATTATAAAAGATGTTAATTGGATAATATATAATTAGAGCATTTCATACCTGACTAACGAGCTCCCTTGTAGGACAGATAATAAGAGCAACAGGTGATGCGGCTCCACTTCGGGCACCACGTCGGCCCCGGAAACCGTCTCGACCTTTATGGATTCCTGCTATTATCGGTAGGCAGAACGCAGCAGTCTTACCCGACCCGGTTTGAGCGCATGCCATGAGATCGCGACCTGCCATTATAATGGGCATGGCATGCTTCTGAACAGGAGTCGGCAATTTGTACCCGCATTGCTTGATGTTAAGTTCAAGATGCGACCCGAGATCCATCTCAAAGAAGCTACTGACTGGAGGGGGTACCTCCCTGCCGTTGCTTTCCACCGGGATATCTTCATATGAATCGAAGTTGATCCCTTCATTTGAAGGAAGACTGGATGAATCCTTCCCAGGGAGGAATACATCCGACAATGGGCTGGGGGCATGAAAATTGTCGCGGCGACGGGAAGGGGCGTAGGCCACCCGTGTTGAAGAGACCTTCTTCACTTCATAAGTCATGAACGACGACATTGCTTCAAAAGAAAACAAAAAAATTAAAATACGTTCAAATCAGAGCTTTGAACACAATGAAAAGAGTTTATCCTCCAGAAAGCAAAGAAAAGAGCTTGATTTCAACTCATATCGATTTAAAAGATTTAATTAATCTTCAACAAATAGATAAGAAAGCTTAATGTGGTTTGAAAGAAAGGAGAAGAAGTGAACAAGTGGCGTGTGACAGGTGATGAAAGGAGAGGCAAACATACCAAGCAAGGGGTCGAGAGTTGTGCTGTGGTTGGAGCAAACTCGACGCCGGGTGCGTACAAAACACGTCCCACAAAGGGCACTGGTACCACTGCACAACATGGCGAGCTTGGCGAGAATGACCGGAAATGCAGCGTTTAGGCCTTTAGGTCACCGGTGGGGCTAAGACAGGAGCAAGTTCAGAGCAGGAATGCTCAATGGAGATGCTAATTTTGGGAAGGAAACTCCTCCGTTCGACAGCTTATCCTCTCTCAACTAATTCGCGGGCTGGGTTGGTCAGGAATTTGTGAATTCGGGACCCTAGTTCCGGGGTTTATCTTTACTTTAGGGTTTTTCACAAATGATCCTCTATTGCGTGTTTTCTTGTAGTATATTGTGTTGTTTGGTAAGCTAGGGCCGAGGTTTTATTGGTTCTCTCTCATTAAGCGTGGTCCTTTCTTCACTGCATCTTTGGGCCTTTTTCATTCCATAGTGGGAATCATTGTTTTGTTTTTCTTCGAAAAAATTGCTGTGCGGTCAAATGTTCTAAATTTTGTATTAATTAGTTTACGGATTACATTTTTTTTTTTTTTGGAAAATTGATTGTGGTCATGTCATCTAACACTCTAATATTCACACAAAATCCTCTAGTTGAAATTTGAACATGCATCCTCTCATACATACTACATTATTTTTTATCACAATATCAAAAACTGATTTTGAGATTACGGATTACATTTGATTTGACACTTTTTCCTGGTTATCCAGCCAGATATATTGAAGTGAATGAATCCATTAGCGAATTTAGCAGTAACTTGGTAGCCACAAGTGGCTTGAAAAAACCCGGCCGGTCAGGACCGCACCGGACAACCCGTGGTTTGGACCTGGACTAGACCGGATCAAAGCTAGGGACGGATCTAGCACGAATTTGGTTCAATTTTTTTTCTCTAGACTCGTGTAGGACCGGACCGTGAGACTCGTGGACCCGTGCTGGACCGGACCAGACCAAATTCGGATAGAACCGGACCCAACCCGCTAGGACCAGCACCAACCCGGACCCGGACCGTGCCTAAGCCCCCCAAACGCGCACGGGTTTGGTCCAGAGCAGCAGCAGCCTCATCCAAAACAAACAAAAAAATCGGCCGAACCTTGGACCAGACTGGACCTTGGACTGGATCCGGACCGGGCAGTGTTAATTTGGACCACGGTCCAAGCACGGGTTTCGGCTGACTCCCAAGAATTGAACCCGCTAGACCCGGACCGTGTAACCCGCCCAACCCGTGTGAACTGTGGACCGTCGGAACCGTGGCCTGGCCGGGTCTGGACCGGACCGGCCCGGACCGTTTTCAAAACCCTAGTAGCCACTGCCAAGACTTTACCATCTACCGTGTAATATCCATTAAATTATATTTAGTGAAGAAAGGGCTTGTTTTGGGACAAGTTAAATATTAAAGCCCAAGCCCATACATGGTTCTAATTCCGAGGCTAAAAAAGATAACCATAGGTCTCCGTCTAAAATTTAGAGCCCAATTCATGGGCGTCATTGGTAAGTATAAAATTGACATGTTATTCAGTAGATGCATTAAAAACTCAAGTTCTTTTTTTTTAAAGTATTTTTAATATTAGAAAATGCGAACTACGTACTAAAATCAAATTTATATCGGGTTCAAATTTGTACAAAATTTCTGTGGCAACTACGCAGGTGTGTTGCACATATGTTAAGTGGTTTTTCATTGTAGTTGTTATGCCCGGGAAGAACGACGTATGCAAATGGAAAACGATCAAGGTGAAAAGATTTACAGTGCATATACATACTATTACAACAACTGTCGATTAGATTTACTTCCGAACATGCATTATTAATTAATATTATTCATATGCAATTGTTGAACTTACAGTTGGCAATATCAAGCAAAGATCGTGTGTACCTTTTAACTAACCCAGATGATCAAGCTGATTTTACAAAGGAGAAGATGACAGGAACTATTATTTTTCACAACTTTAAATTCAGATTATAGTGGCTAATTGCATATATAAACTAGAGGTATATATAGATCGTTCTAGGAGTAAATGCCTGAATATTTCACCTGGTTGTATGCTCATATTCACAGTATCCAATGGATCTAATACCCATCTTTGAAAATTCTGTATAATCAGATGAGCAATAATTAAACGAGGCATGAAATACAAAATAAAGAAATTTGTTTTATGTTGATCGAGTCTTTTCTATGGTTTAACAGCACCATATATTCTTTGAATATTCTAAAAACTGCTCTTTTTTCTTTTCACTCTAGTATCTACTTTGATTGCATTCAGATCAACTAAAATCCGAGATCCATGAACAATAACCCTGAAATTCCTGAAATCTGAGATCCAACCGTCCAACTTTTTATGTGCACGCATCTCGAAACAACTGATTTTTCTGTGTACACATCTCAAAACAATTCAATGGCTGGATTCGAGATTTCAGCAATTTCAGAGTTACTGTTGATGATCTTGGATTTCAGCAGATCTGAATCCACTTTGACTACGCTCTGATACTAAAATATATGGTCTGATATATCCAAGTTGTTTCAATACCGATGGAAAAAAGAACTGCGTATTTACGGACAAAAACAAATTTGTAATATCTTCCATGTCATTGAAGACAAAAGGAGTTGTTACACAGACAACAAATAATTTTAGTTTGAAGATTTTCAAATATCCAAATAAAAAAATGAATCTCATTTTTTGGGCTGTCAACTATATCACAGTAATAATTTATGATTTATGTAAGAAACAGAGTCATATAAAAGGCTACCATATGCCTCTTCAAGCAAATGAAAAGGAAAAAAAAAATGCAAACCTCAACTTCTTATAAAAACAAATTTTACTCTCCTCTTGCATAGCAAAGCTTCCCTACTCAACCATCTTAATTTGGTCTTCTTTTTTCGCACAATCTGAGAGGTGCTTCAGCCACCGAAAACCAAGATCGCTCCCTGCCTCAGCAGCAATCTGAAACTGTTGCTTTGCCAGCTTCAGAGAATCTTGTTTAATTTTCTTCCCTTTTTTTCTGAGCTTTCCAGTTGAACTAAATCTTGTTATAACTTCTGGGATCTCCACACCTGCCACATGTTCAGTCAATGGTGAGAAACTGCATAAAAGACACCTTATTAAATTGCAAACCACAATTTCTTTTTACTTGTATCACAATCATTTTTAAACAATCATTCTTAACTAAACAAACTACATATAATCACCAAATAAAGTTATTCCAAATACAGCTTATAGGGGTAAAATTGTCATAATTTGATGAAACTATTTTTTGTATTGCACTAATATTAAAAGTTGGTGTTATTTTCCATGGGAACTCCTGAAAAAATTGTACAACCCAAAAAATGCAAAAACTTTTTGGATTAATAAACAAATAAAAATGTTGGTCTGAATGCCTTTAAGGATAAGCGATCCGCATGCAATTGCAGCTCCAGCATGGCCCTGATTTAATAAAAATTAGAACAGAAAAGATGAAATGTTATTACAAGGAAAATAATCTCATAGTAGTAGGAAACAGCTCGTTGTCTTCACTGTTTGCAATTGATTTCCATTATACAAATTTATTGTACCACCCGAGCATCACAGTATTATTATTATCTTTTTTTAAATATAAGTATTCATTCTTCTACAAAGTTTTATGACTTCTCTCATACCTCCTACTAAAGTTTTTGAAACTATTTTTGTATTACTCGTAGCCAAATTTTTTAATAATTATCCAAGAAACATGGAAAGACTGTAAACTCCCTTGATTACTGCAAAAAAAAAAATAATAGAGCAAAATAAAAAATCTGCAGATGAAAAAACCTTTTCTGATGCTCGATGAAAGCACCACATGGCAGACGCTACATCTTTCTTCACACAATCCCCAGCTAAGTACACTGATCCAAGCAGATATAAAGCACCTGGATGCAACTAGTATAACAAAAGAAGTTTCTGATTAAAAACTAATAATTTTTTGCCAGAAAAGAAATCCCACTATTTGTCAGAATTTGTAAGGTAATTTCTGGTATTGCACAAGACTTCTGCAACTAACATGCTTTCCCTTTGGTTGAAAATTATATGCTTAATCCATTTTATACAATAGGGGAGCAACACAAGGATACAGCATTATTTTATCCTCAAGATCAATTTCTCACTAACTAATTTTCATTTCTCTTGAGTTTTGACTGATTTGTTTTGTTTCATTTCTGTAAAACCCTATTGTAAACAATTATTTCATAAACGTAAATTTCAAGTAAATAATAGTTTTGTATAAAGGAGTTCAGAAACAAACAAGAAAATAATAAAAATGTAAATTTAAGACTTGTCAAATACAGTGTTGTAAAAAACGGTTTTAACGGCCGATTAAACGGCCGTTTAATCGTTAACGGCGGCCAAACCGTTACGAATATACTAAACGGATGCCTGTTAGCGGATGAGAACGATTAATCGGCCGTTTATTCCGATTAATCGGCCGTTTATTCCGATTAATCGGCCGTTTATTCCGATTAATCGGCCGTTTATTCCGATTAATCGGCCGTTTATTCCGATTAATCGGCCATTTATTCCGATTAATCGGTCCAGAATTTTCAGATCAAGTGATTTTCTACCTATCTAAAAAAATAGTAAAAAAATTCGAAAAAATGTAAAATTTGGTTTGCAAGTACATATTTATTTTATAATCATGTTGAACGGTTCAGATCGACCGTTAGGATTTTGAAAACTCAAATATTGAACCGTAACAATGCCCAATCCGTGCTATGCATAGTACTGTAGCCTCACTCTTCTTCTATTATTTATATACCATATATTTTTCTTACTTACTAATGTAATTTTTTCAATTAGTACGACGTGTACATTTATGAAATTAAGTTGTTATCATAAACTAAGTTTAGTGATTTTATGTTGGAATGTTTCATTTATTTCAAATAATATGTTATTAGTATTTGAAAAAACTTAATTCTCAAATTTATTTTTTCATTAAATAAATGTGTTACTTACACATGTAAAAATATTTATGTGTTAAGAAGAAATAAGCGTAGTGTCATGTTATAATAATAAAACTAAGTTAGATTAAGTTTATTTGATAAGTTTAATGAGTTCAATAAATTATTTTTAATAAATTATGATATATATACATAAATTTAATAAAAACGTTAAATTGTCCGCATAATTCCGATTAATCGGCCGCATACCGATTAATCGCTTGACGGTACCCCATCCGTCCGACGACCGCATACCGTTATTTACAACACTGGTCAAATATTAAAGGGATATTTCTTGCAATATAAAAAATCATTGTCACGTTCAGTACACTAGGATAAAATAATAGGCTTCTACTTTATTTGAAACAGAACTACAGCTGGAAATAATTGAGAAAATGAGAAAACTATCTACCTGGTCAACTGCTTTTTCCACGTAATAGAAAGCCTGCTGATCTGACTGCACGTGTTCATTCTACATGAAAAGAAAAAAATAAACAGAAGGCCCAAAATATTTGATATGAATGAAGGTTTAGCATTTACTAGTTGCTATAAACCTAGATTAGGTTGCTGTATATGGGGATGTTGTCCAGTCTAAAAGACCCATAATCTTGGATTAGGTTTACTGTATTTCTCAAGACAAGTACAAGCACCAAGCACAAATTCTGGTTATTCCTTTTATAACTTCTGCATTTCTATTTATTTATTTCTCCCCCAAGCTGTTTAATGTGTACACTGCAAGGCAAACTCAACAGCTCACATTTAACTATGATTGTTTACAGAAATTATGTTTTACTTTATCTAACTCACCTCAACTCTTAATTTACAGCCAAGCTCATATTGTGCATCTGCATCCCCCATATTTGCAGCTTCTATCAGCAAAGCAGCTCCACTATACGCACACATCCACAAATTTAATAAGACTCAACTTCACAAGTGTAAATCAGTGTGACACCTTAATCGGTTACCACCAAGTCAGTCAACTAATTTCATGCACTGGTGCATAAATTTGCAACAACAAGGTCATAATTTGGTAATATTGGAAGAGCTTCCTTGTGCAATTGGGTCAGTGTCGAAAGCTAAAAATCAAGGTTAAAAAAAAATAAAAAATTGAACCATACATGGCTTTACAAGCACCAGGGACATGGTACTTGAAATGCATCCTGGAAAGCCAGTATCTGGCATGAGTATTCATGTTGTCTACCTCCAGCGCCAGTTCAAAGTTATCCTTTGCCCCCTGTTTCACGGATTTATTTTCCAAAATAAATAGAAATTACACTTTGAAAGCATAATTTCAGATGAATAATTTTTTTTTTTTGACAAATAATAAATTAGAAGATAAACAATGAGAGGAGGTAATAATACACGGAGGAGAGGGATGAGACGGGTGTCCTTGCGGTCAGCATAGTCAATTACACGATCGACCTCTTGAAGAGCGCTCCATCCCTTGGCCACCAGCTCCATGGCTTTCTTGTTTCGGTCATGGATCCCTCTCTGCACTTGTGTACCATTTTGTATTTCCCCAAAATCAGATGAAATTTCTTTGCAAACTCAGAAAAGTACCAAGGTGGGGAGGGGTAGTTTGAAATCTACTGACCTGGTGAGTGAGGTAAGAAAGGAGAGCGGTGGGAACAGGCGCAGCACGCCTAGTGGAAGTACGAAGCATCAGTTCTCTTATGGGTTTCTCTGGTTCGGTCGATGAGAGAGATGCAAAGGTTGGGGATGGTGATGCGTTCAGAAATCTAACGGGCCGATTACAGGCCTTATATTTGGGCTCCTCCGTAAAAACGGGCCGATTACACCTATGCCAAATTGCCAATATTGAATACTTCCTCCAATTGGAAGAATCGAAGCTGGTTCTTCTCCATACTTGAGGCAACTCAGATCCTCTCTCTCTCTCTCTCTCTCTCTCTCTCTCTCTCTTGTATGTCTTTTCTCTAAAGCATAATAATCCCTTTGTACAATTTCATGTAATCCAGTATTTCTCTGCCATTATTTTTGTTTGTCAAGTATCGTGTGCAGAATCCAATTGAACATGCGGCTTCGACACAAAGAAGGATTGAATGAATCTTTGGAGGCAGAGCACCATTATTTGGGGAGTTTAGTAGTGATAAGGAGAGCACATACAACGAAAGAAGCCATAGAGGATTTGCTCTGGGTTGTTTTTGCCATTTTTATCGTATATTTGGGTGATCGCCAAACAAATCTGGTGTCTATCTTGCTCTGGGACCCGAGGATCGATCGGTAAGCTGTGTGATTTACCCGTGTAATTGCCATTCTATGGGTTTTGTTCAATTGTTCTGTTTAGTTCAGTTGACTTCTATCGGAATTCATTTAAAAGTTAAAACAGATAAATTCTCAAGCCAATGTATTCTATAATCAAAGTTATCAGAAAATCTAACCTACATTAAGAACTTCAAGAGATTATATAAGATAGGCATGTTACAAAAATTATTTGGTTAATTGTTTAAGAAAAGTGACTCACTCAAATATATTAACTGGACTAGAAACCATTCGGGCCAACATGGTTTCATTTGATCTAGTATTAATAAATGGCAAATAAAATGTAATTTGAGTTAATGTGATGATATAAATTGTGATAAACATACATGGTGTTAGCCATTAGCAACAGTATACTTGTGTACCAATCCAAAATGTTAATTTGCAACTGGTACCACTGTTATAGAAAATCATGAGTCTTAAGCCTTCTAAATGAAAAACACATCCTATAAACATTTAATAGAGAGAGTTAATCTGAATAATTATTTGCAAAACATCACAACTAGGAAAAAAAAAATTAGGTTTATTTCTGTAATTAATTTCACTCGATAATATCTTCTTATCGTGAATTTTATGACAGCTTTGCTGCTTGGGCTATCGGGCGTTTCACTTAATGTCGGCTTTATCCTTTATTCGACATTTTTGTCCACCTATAGACTGAAATTTCATAAAGAAAATGAGCTATCTAATATAGAAGCACCTACATTATTAGAAGAGAAGCCTGAATTCTCTCTAAAGATTACAAGGTTTCTTCTCCTCATAGGGATTTCTACATTTTGCATGTAACGCAATAAGCGCTTACATGTTGCTTGGGTTGAAAATTTTCTTTTGACAGGTTTATTTACTCTCTTATTTATTTGTTGTAGGTTATTGTATGCATTATGGCCAATTTGGAGATTTTTAAGCATTCTTCTTTTGGTGAGAATCAACAATAGTACCTTCTCTGATTACAATGATATATACTTTCTCATCACAATTAGCAGTATTGTCTTTCTTATTCCCTTTTTTCCTATGCAGCTTTCCTTGCTAATGTCTTCCACAGCTATGTCACCATACTTGCTAGGAGCGGTAACCAAAGCTCAGATTCTGATTCTTGCTTTCTGAAGAGAAATGCAAGTATATAGCCATAATTAGGGGTGTTCATAGGGTCCGGTTTAGTCGGTTTTGAACCGAACCGAATTAGTTTGGACCAAACGGTTCGGTTTGTTCGGTTTAATGGTTCGGTTCGGTTTACTTTTTAAAACCGAAATATAATTTCGGTTCGGTTCAGTTTGAAATTTTTTAAAACCAAAATAACCGAACCGACCGAACTTTTATATATTATGAATTTGGTCTGGACCATTCCGGTTTATTTCTTAATACCCCGGTTTATTTCTTAATATCCCGGTTTATTTCTTAATATAATTTGGTTTATTCTAATTCAGTTGCTTTAAATAAAAAAATTAATGTATTTTGGTTTGATCCGAACAAACCGAAATAAAACTTTGGTTCGGTTCGGTTCTATTTTAGAAACCGAATTATTACTTTGATTTGCCTAGTTCGGTTCGGTTTCAACTGAACCGAACCGATGAACACCCCTAGCCATAATTAGATCACCAAACCTCTCTTGAAGAAAAGGCAGCATACAAAAACTAGATAGACTTCGTAGGAGCTTCTTCACTTTGAATATGGCATGCTAATTTTAACTTTTTAACTTCAATTGTACCTTGGACTAATGAATTTTGTTTTAAAAGGGATCTCTTTGGCATTTTTTTTTTTATTATCCTTTTACTTCCTAGTGAAATTAAGCTTGCTAACAACGCAGACACCAAAAGCCAAAAAATCTATTTAAGTGCTTCTAACATATTATTAAAATCAGCAGGTACCATTAAATACAATTAGTATCATAATATAACCTCTGGTTTCAGTTTCAGACCTAGAGATAATAACACATAATTAATCCCCCAAGTTCCAATTCAAAAACGTGTGATTGTTGATATTCCCCCCACCCCCCCCCCCCCCCCCCCCCCCTCTTTTATTGTCTTACTGCTATGTTGCATGGATACGGGTACGGGTATCGTATCGGATACGATACGGATACGGCGATACAGTAATTTTCAAAAATTCCGGATACGATATGATCAATTATATATTATTTTAATTATATTATTAATTACTATATAAATTAAATATCAAAAATCATGGATAAAAGTATTTTGTATAAGTTAAATAGAATAGCTGGTGCATTGTAACAACAAAATTAAATTGGTGTAGTGGTTAAGGAGTCGTTGCATTAACCGCAATTCCCAGGTTCGAGTCCCGCGGTTGGCACCAATTTTTGCTCAATTCACCGGTCTATGCGCGGTTCACAGCTCACGGTGCACCAAAAATGAAATGGAGAGAACAGTTCGGCCCACGAGCAGCTCAAAGGTGAAATCTAGAGTGTCTGTTGGCGTATTGGCGCCGTATCAGAGCAGAGAGGGGCCATATCGGCACGTTTTTACGCGTATCGGCGACCGTATCGGATGGTTAAGGATACGCCACGTATACCGGCGTATCCGATACATATCGGGGCCATATCGGGCCCGTATCCGTGTCCCATACGTGTGAAGAAGGTCCGAGTAACATAGGTAAAAAAATGAAGAAGGTCCGAGTAACATAGCTAATTTTAACTTTTTAACTTTCAATTGTAACTTCAATTTTAATTACACAAACCCATCTTGTGCAGAATCCGAGTAACATAGGTAAAATTGAAACAACCACATATGAGGCATATAGCTAAAAAACAGTCTTCCATACCAGTAACATTTTGACCAGTTATTTTAGCATTCAAATATGGGTTTGTGTAATTAAAACGGCAAACCAAAACTTGCATTGAAAAATACAAAAACAAGCTAGATTTGCTATGGCCATTGTCAAGTAAAACGATTCTGCACAAGATACAACTTACAGAGCAGAATTAAATGTCACCATATTTCTCTATCCTAGAACGTCGACTGGTCCAGTACCGCCACGGTTTATTAGCTTTTAAGCCTGAAGAACATGGCAATGAACTATGTGACTCTTGGCTTGGCAGTCGGCTCCGACCAACAACACTCAACCAAAGATTGGTCACAAATGTCTTGATCTGCCCTTTGCTGCTAATAATCTCCCATTGAGCATCTCCATTCGCATCAACAAGCGAAATATTCATTTTATTCCTCACCACGCACAATTTCCCATTAAGTGCAACCAGAGCTGCAGCCTCTGAACTCCTTGAAATCCCTGAGTGCTGCTTGCTATCCACAAGTACATGCAACCCTTGCGTGGGTCCCGCCCATTGAACAAGTACATGAGACACCCACTCAGGACTGCACAGCCAAATCCAACAGCTTCAGAGTACTCCACGGGTACAGGAGGTAGGGGGTGCCACAACTGCGACACCGGATCGAATGCATCCCATGATATGCGGCCCTCCCTGTTCCTTTTTATAACATAAATCCATTCTTCGGCAAGGTCATGAGTTCGGCGAAGGCTATAGAAGTAATTTCCTGCTAGGAGGCGGTGCCATCTCTTGCACACAAGCCGGAGCTTGTGGTGGTTTGATCTGGGGACACGAATCAGACAGGCGATGGCTACGTCGTCAGGAAGGCCTGGGATGAGAGGGGACTGACAGCGGGCCCGTTCAGCCAGTTCCACCCTCTTAGGCTTTGATGGGTGGATGGATGCATGGAGACAAATATCTTCATCTCAGTTTTGGGTATGAGTCAACCAGGTTGATTTAAGATTAGTTCAGGTTTAATTTCCAATATCTTTGGTTCCGTTTGGCTTAATTGAAACCTAATTTCACATCAGTTGGGTCAGGTTTTGCCCACAAGTTAGGCAACAATATATATTGAATTTCAGCTACACCAATATTACTAGTGTGGATTGCTTCTATTGTACTATTGGGGGACAACTTGATAATTATTATTTTGACAATTTTGACAATCTTAAGAAATAAAGTTTAAATTTGAAAAATGATCTACATTATTCACATATATGATGTATATAAAAATTATAATATTTGAATTATATTTCACCCTATGTTAAGTCGTTTGAAATATCAACGATAAAAAATTAATAGTCCTTGATGTATATAAATTAATTTTTCAATTTATAATTTTATTTATTTATTAAAATTATCAAAATAACAATAGTCTAAGTCAACCGAAGGTTCTTTGTAAACAATCTTATAACAAGGATGCATATTATTGGAAATGATATCATAGAATAATTAATTGGAACTAATCTAGCCACATAGGGGTATGACATATGGCATAAACACTAATCATTACATTCCAAGCATAAAAATAGGGATGGACTCTGCTGCTGCTTTTCTAGATCCAACCATTCAAATTTTTTTATTTTGCGCATCTCGATAAATAAACTTTTTCATGCACAAATCTCGACAAATTTGAATGGTTGAATCTAGAAAAACTGGTTGCTGCTTTTCTCTCAGAAAAGAAACAGAGTCAGACCCATAAAAATAGCAAGTCTGGTTAAAGAGAGCCGAAAAAGGTGATAAAAAAAAGGGAGCACCCCACTTTTGATGCAAAAACTAACCAAAAGGGACAACAAAAAGTGACATGAATAATCATTCTCAACTTGTTATAGCTTTATAGGTCTCGTAAATAATTGACATATCAAGACATAATAAGCCGAATACCATGCTGAAACATCATATATATTTTTTATAAAGAGTATGACTACAAAATTACTATAAATATTAGATAAAATATTAGTACTCAACTAATTAACAACATCAGAAGAGCACTCACTTGAGATGAGACTATACAGTAGTGTAAATATTAGATAAAATATTACCCAACATAGACAGTTTCCACAGGAAATTGTTTTTCTAAACAACTTAATATTTTTCAGCCACATATTACAAGCAAATATAGCGAAATAGTGTAGCTACGCTAATATAGCCCGAAACATCAAGTACCACCTCCTAATAAACAACACACAAAACAAATCCAAAAAAGATATTCAAACAAATTGCTTCACCAGAAATAATCTTAAATCAAATGATACTTCAATTAAAAAATATGCCCCATAATTTCTAATTCAACGACTAACACAATACCTGGATCTGCGCAATACTTGAACAGCCGCCAGACACCAATTGGAGATATAAAATTGACAAATGCCTCACTAAACATCTCTAAAAAAATTGACAAATTCTATACACACTAAACATCTCTAAAATTTTTTTTTATAGCAAACCGCCCCATCGTGGGGTGGTCAGCTATACATCTGTAAAAAAAAAAAAAAAAATAGCAAACCGCCCCATGTAGGGGTGGTTAGGTTATTTTTGAAAAAAAACTCAATGCAGAGAGTAGATTTCTTATTTTTTTAGGGTATTAATAAAAATTTTGGGGTTTGATTGGTTGCTTAAATTCAATCAGCTTATCCATTTGTCCAAGTAGTACTATTTTTTTTTTGTTATGTTTGGTTGGTTGCTACGAAAGTTTAAGGATGATTAAATTGCTTACCTTATCTTACACCTCATATTTACATTTCGTTTAACAGTTTAAGTTATGAGTTATGACTTACACTAATTCGTTTGAAGGAGTAAGATATTAATAAATAAATCTATATCTATAATAATGAGTCCTACAGATAAAATAAATGTGGAGTAAGTTAATCCACCCGAAGAGGTGATTTAATTATTTTTCTTTTATTAAAAATGCTACTAGATCTATTTCATTAATAGAAAATGTTTAAATAAAGAAGTAATTTAACTTACACCACCTTTATTCCATTTCACTTCCATTTAACTCTTTAAAGGAGAGAATTTTACTGCACATCTTATTCTGCAGACAAACATACCCAAGCCTTAGTCTGCCAGAAGACATGCACTTGTTCAATGAATTTGTATCCTCTGCATTAACTCAAAAGATGAATCTCAACCGTTCGATCTGTTTTAAAATTCATGCAAACTAAATTTGTACTAATATTAAAGAGCCCCCTATGTTATAAGCATGAGCCGAATTGACTCCGTTTCAAATCAAACAGTTGAAATTCATTAACTCAAAAGATGTCCTTTTGAGTTAATGCAGAGGATACGGATCCTTTGTTCAATGAGATTAAAACAAAGTGAAGGTTTAAAAAAAAAAAAAAAAAAACAGAACAATCATGTGCTTGAAAACAGCCCAAAATATTGGAGCTATTTCAATCAAATGGTCCATCTCTCATTTCTAGCTTTCAAACTGGGCCCTATACTGTCTTTGTAATTGTAGATGTGGCCCATGGACGAAAATTACTCCAGGTCCAGGCTGACTTTAAGCAGTGTTTCGAACTTTTTTCATTGTTATTTATTTTTAGATTATTTTGTTTTGGTTAATAGTCACTAATATTTCGGATGCAACGTGGCTTTCATCAAATTATTACCAGTGTAGCGCCGTTATAGTGTTTTTGGACCCCAAACGCTAAGTTATGACATCAAAATGCGCTATTTGTGTTACGGCCGCTATAGCAGTGATAGCAGTCCGCTATTTGCGCTACGGCCGTTATACAATATGTTTTTTTTTTTAATAAAACCTATTTGGTAGCCACTACCAAATTTTTCAAAAAAAAAAGAATTTTTTTAAGCAATTTATATGGGCTTTAAATAAATACCCAAAAAAGCTTAAATCGAAATTGAATTTGTTGCTACTTGCTACAGATAAATCAATTTGAAATTGGGAATAAAAATTGAAATTTGAATAAAAAATATATATTATGTCGTGAATCATGATACGTAAGATATTTTTAATAGGAAAAATCGATAGTTTATGATATTACTATGGATATTTTGAACCGCAATATGGACTTTGTACTGGTTCAATATGAATATTATAATTTCTTAATTACTTTGGTGTTATTTATTGTTCTATGAGACTTTAGATAATGTTGATATTTAGTACAAATATTGAATATACGGAATGTAAAAAAAAAACGCTATGTGGCATAGCTTTCGATATAGCGACGCTATTCGCATAGCTTTTTTTGTAGCCTTCCCACTGACGCTATAAACGCTATTTAGAACCTTGATTATTACACATGACGCTACGATGAACAAATATTGAGATAACATATAGTTTGGAGAGTCTTTGGTAGGTTATTGAGGTTTACAGGGTCTCATTACACACCTGAGTAGAGGAAGGAAGGGGAGGTGAAGAATAGAAGGGAATGTAATGGAATAGAAAGGAAAATTAACATATTTAACTTTTTCGTGTTTGAATGATTAATGAGAGAAAATAAATTTAACTTTCATTTCCGTCTTATTTCTTGTTTGATTGATTAAAATTTAGAAGGTTAATGAAAATTTCGGTGCTTGTAATAGGTTTGTGACAAAAAAAACTTGTATAAGAAATATATACGTAAGATATAGAGTTGAGCATTTGTACTATTTTTTCTAAAAAAATTTGCAAAAAAAATTATTTCCATCTGTTACACCCTAAATCGGAAGGAAAGCCGATTCTATTGATAACAATAATTTAAGGTTAAATCTTTCACCTCCAACATAATTTTATCAACCAAACACGATTCAACAGAGTTTTCTTTTCTTTCCATTCCTCCCTTCCTCTACTCTCCATCCAAACAAGGTGCTAAAGAAAAAAAAAAAGAAAAAAAAGGTTGCCACTTGCCAGGTATTGCAAGTTGCAAATCGGAAGCCGAAAGATAATAATAAACATTCTATCAAACACAAAAAAATAAAGATATATTGAATCAATTTGCAAAAGGAAAGTACAATCTTTCAGCCCATTTAATTTAATATAAATTAGATTGCATGTTGTACGATGGTTAAAAGATCGTTGTTACCTTCGCCGGGTTTCCATTTTCCACTTATGAAAGAACCAACATCTAGTTGATATTTAAGCTTATCAAGTTATCATTAACCCTAGTTGGTACGTATTTTACACTTAATTTCACTTTCCCTGAAATTGGAGGTAAGGATCTTTTACCAAATTATAAATTATTATGATTCTTTAATGCAATCAAAAGGGGATTTTTAGCAACCAACGACTCGGTCAACTATTGCATCTTAAGTGGTTACAATGATAAGTTGGTTATAATTATGTCAATGATTTATTATTACCTCTCTTTTTTTTAATTAAAGTACATAAAATGTTAAAAGTACAATATGGACTATGTTAGCATGTAACTGAATGACCCCTGAAGTAATATAATATTATTTATGGCATTGTTCTCATGCTGCTAGAAAATCTATATTTGTAAATTTAACAAACTATTTCTTTTTCTGTGCCTGTCATCATACCTATATATATATATATTTTTATAGTGGGAATGTTTATTAAAAAAAAAAACAGAGAGTATTCAATTTACTGCCAAAGTTGATACTGTATTGTTATTGTTCTTGCCAGTTCATTGTTTTTATTGTTGAACAATACCTGTCCAAAATAGATCTAAACCGCCACTGCTGAAGCAGAGCGAGGCACACCTCTAGTAACTTTTTAACCAGAAGGTTTAAATGTCATTTTTATTATCTTTTACTTTTAAAATTTAAATAATTTATATTAAAAACTCAAATGTCAAAATAAATCATCAGATATGATATATATTATTTTTTCTATGCACATGTAATAGATTATGATATTTTGACTTTGTTTTAATTAACGGTAATAGTTTGTAAAAATAAACTGATGCAAACATAGACGTTGAATTTCAACTTTTTGATTAATATAAGATAAAATAAAAAGTGATATTTTTAACGTGAAAGTCAAGAAAATAGTATATTTAAGGATTTTATTTTGATAGAAAATAGTTTTATAACTTTTTATTAGAAATTTTAAAAATAAAAATAATATGGAGGCGTAAATAATAAAGTTATTTGAGGAGTGATAAATAAATGTATTTCTTCTATGCACCCTTTTTTATTGTAGAAATATTCATAATTTGTTTTAAAAAATATTTGTATTTGATGATAAAACTATATATGCTTTATATATTACTACGAATAAAAATTCTAAAAGTTTTACTTGTTGAACAATTTTTTTTTTGAAAAAAAAATGAGAGTCATGCTCTCATTTGAGTTGCACTTTCTTAATATCATTCAGAATGAAAAGTAGTATATATTACTGCATATTTAATATAAATACTCATAAATTCAAATATGAATAATTTGTACATTAATTTTAAATAATCTTAAAATGTAGATTAAAAATAAGAATCAATTTTTATTTATTTAATTTTTTTAATAAAATATTTATTGCAGAAATTAAATATTTGAGTAGCTTAATCTCAATCTTTACTCAAAACATAAAAAAAAAAATGCTGAACATGAGTTGAAAGCAAAGATTGCATGCACATTGACTCTTCAATTGGTTTGATTTTTTTTTTTTCGTGTACAAGGGTTTTTAAAGAATCGTGTACAAGGGTTGATTAGAATTGATTGAATTAATTTGTTCTCATGTCTTGTCAATGAATATTGATTATTATTTTCTTTAAAGATTATTCTAATTTAATTAACTTCTGGCACACGTAAAATTTAATTGATCTACACGAAATGAATTCCCTATACAGTAGAATATAATATATTTTGCTAAACAATTCATATATAAAATATTTTGGCAATTTCTGGTACTTAATTAGAATGTATATAGCAAGTAAAAATACCAAAAAAATTAAGTGTATGCTAGAATTATTCCTGTGTTTGGATGACACAAGAATAGATGTTATTCTAAAATAGAAGCTATTCGGAATAGCAATGCGTATCCAAACAATATTTTTATTTTCAGAATAGCTAGAATAGCTGCTATTCTTTATTCCTTGTAAATGTTGGAATAACTACTATGTAGAAATTTGAAATGAGAAAAAAAAATGTTTTCTTTTTTTATTTCCGCCAACACAGTTCTGAAATGACAAATTTGATACCACTTTCCGCTATCTCCACGTCGTGACAATTTATTTGAGATTCTACCTGCCTATCTTTCTTCTTAATTAGCATCTTGTTAATACTATTCTTTATTAGTTACAGCTATTCACTATTCCACATATACAATCCAAATAACATTTTTATTAATCCGAATAGCACCATTTTCACACTAATATGAAAATCACTATTTTTTCTCTATTCTCATTTACTATTCTAAAATTTTGCTATTCTAAATGCATTGCTTGTAATTTAAAATACTATCAATGATTTGTAATTTGTTATGTGAACGTGTTATTTGATATATTCATAAATATATAATTCTAGCATACACTTAATTTGAGAACATGCTTAAGAAAATACAAGAAAGAGGAAGGGAAGGTTTTGAAAGAGGAGGGAGGGAAGGATTTGGTCAGGATGAGAGGCATTAAAATAAAGTTACTTGCTTGAATAATGAATGTGTGATGGTAACTGTTTTTCATTTTGTCAACATTTTGATTTTGGAGGAAAGGGAATAAAGATTAATTTGGGCTGTCTAAGAAAAAAAAAAATGTTCGCTCAACCTTCCTTCTGTTTTCCTTTTCTTATTTTTATTCTACAAGTAATATAGTCGTTTATTTAATTTTGTATTTTTCTCTATAAATATTTTTGTTGAAAACCATAAAATGATGCAACCACAAGAAAATAAATTATAAAAATTCGATAATGCAAAAAATCGGATTTTAAAAATCCAACCTGATGCTCTAAATTAAGGATGGATTTTTAAATCCGGTATGAAATTCAAAAATCAGTACAGAGCCGGACTCTAAAGTCTAGTCTTTATTAGGGTGCATTTGGATCGTCAAGAATAGCATGGGGTTAGCATTGTTCTTGGGTTAGTGACTATTATTCTCCACTATTCTATGTTTGGATCATCCTAAGAATAGAGTTATTCCTGGGATTAGCGTTGTTCTTGCTAACCCATCCAAACGCACAAAAAACCAATTATCTATTGCACTCTTTCTTTCTTTCCTTTTTTAAGAAATAGCCCTTAGGCATACTGCACTCTCTTAACATATGTAACATATGAACTAGTATCGTGCCCATGCGTTGCAACGGAATATATGATAAGATAACAAAAATAAATTTTCATACAAAATGACAAATTTTCTTAAAAAAAAAAAATTAGAAATATATTCTACATTTATCACAATAATATGTATAGAAATAAGGAGGTAGATAAATAAGAAAGTTAATAAAAAATTAATTTGCATTGTGATCTGCCGTCTATAAAATTTCAATTGAAGAGGGAGAAATAAGGAAATAAACAAAATAAGGAAACGGAAAATTATATCGCTAAATTTTAAAGTATGTTTAATTTTAATTATAACGCATCGTGTGGCGAGTATATTTATAGCTAAATTTAAACTTCTACACATAAAACAGATGCATTTAATCAAAAGAAGATAGATTATGTGATTGGAGAGCTAAGATTAAATCCAAAAATTAATCTTTCAATCGTAACCGTTGGCGGATCGGACACCCAACGTGCTTAATAATGGAATGGAGAAATGGAGATATTAATTAAAAAGCATTAAATTATCAAGCTTCTTTTTTTATGGAAGGTTAGTGGCTAATAGCCTACTAACAAACGATTGTAGTGATAAGAAAAAAATATTTATATGTTACCAGGGATACTTAATAACTTGTTTTTGGTCTAGTGATAAAGACACATGGCTCCCATGAGGAAGGTCATAGTTTCGAAACAAATTGGTTCATGAGAACTAACATTTGGTCTAGTGGCAAAGATAATGCTCTCTGTGTGAGAGATTGCAGATTCGAAATCTAAAAGGAACAATCTTTTGTGGATATTAAATAGTTGAGTGGCTTGACCTCCAATCTTTACTCAAAAAAGAGAGTTCATAATGAGCCGATTTTTTTATTTCTAGCAGTTACAAAAAAGAAATTAAAAAACTGACATTATTCTAGCCGTCATTTTTATTAATATCCAAAGTTAATTACAAATTAATAAATATACCTACGTTAGCTAGGTTTTTAAAAAAAATGTCCAAACTAGACATTTAATGGCCGGTTCTAATTTTTTTCTCAACCGACCATTTAATAGCTGGTTTGGGCATTTTTATATATGTGTGGAGGGTGAGGCGTTTTTCTCAAAATTCATTCTATCAAATTTCACACTATCTCTCCTCACTTTATCTCTTTCTCCCAAATTTCTCATTCTCTTTACATATTTGCAAATAAGTCCCTCTAATTTTTTAAAATTTATTTTTAGTGCAAAATAGTTATAAAATGTTAGAAATGGTTAATAATGTATCAAAATTAGTATACAAGTTCTGAGCTAGTTTTCATTAAAAGTACACTTATTTTAGACGCAGTATTCTTACACCAAACATTTTTTTTTATTAAAGTGGTAACACCCGCCGATTACACCAAACATGTATACATTGTAAATTTTTCAATTTGTTGTCATAGAATTAATTAATTTTTTTTATATGCTACATGTAAAATATTGGTATCATGACAGCTAATATTTACATGGAGAAAGATAAATTATACGTCAACTCTGTTCTTCCCTCTTCGTTTTATATTCCTTGAGACTTTTCTTCAAAAACTTTTCACTTGTTGTTTACAAAAAAAAAAACTAAATTGTATGATTAGAGATATAGTTCTTTTACCGATATATATCCCTCTTTTAGTTTTGAGCGCTGTCAATATTTGTAATGTCTCTGCTAGTTGTGTATGAACATAATCTTTTTTGAAAAGTGAGTGACTTTGACTTAAATGTCTACTGATAATTTTATTGACAAAAAATATTTACAACACATCAAATGATATTCATTTTTAGATTTATTCTTATATTCTCTTCAATCTTTTAAATCTTCATATTCTTCTATTTTTACATATCTACACTCTTATTTTCACTATTTTTCTAATCGCTCTATTTTCTTATTCCCCATCTCTCTCCACGATTAGTTCTGCTCTCATATCTACGCTCCGATCGAGATAATGTAGGCACTCCGCTCTCACATGAATATGCTCCGTTCCCTCTCCTTTCACTCACCCTCCTCTCCGCTTGAGTAGGTAGAGACGAGAAAGAGGAGGACATGATAGATATTGTTGTGTCGAGAATGGGGCTGGGTTGAGATTGAGAAGGGGTGAGAGAGACAGAGAGAGAGAGAGAGTTAGGGGGGAGGTATTGTTTTCTTGAGAAGGGGGTCAGGTTGAGGTCGAGAAGGGATGAGAGAGGCGGTAAAGAGGAGCTCTAAGATTTCACTGTTGCCTTCCGAATCATCTATACGAAAGAGTGAACTCTGCTCCTGCTGATATTTTTATTAACTAAAAAATCCATAATTTCTTATTTTTATTTATTATTATTGTATGTTTTTTTTACTATATTATCTGGTTATAGATATTCTTATTGTTTACTTCACTATTTTTATATTGCCTGTGGGTTTTAACTCAAAAACAAAAATGTTATCTGGTCATAATTAGCGCGGCTACTTATGCTCTGTGATATTAATTAGACAACAATATTTGACAAACAAGTTAATTAGAAAGTTTTTTCGGATAATGAAATTTTCATGTCTTCACAATGTCAAACATTTAAATTGTGATCTTGTACCGAATTTTGAATTTCAAATTAAATTAAGTTGGATATTTAACTCTGCTTTTGTAGTTTTTACCCAGTCCATCCAAAGTCAGAAAAAAGAAGGGTTGTGATAGGTGTAACTAGTGATTTGCAAACGGGTAAGGGCGGGCGGGCACGGGTAAAACCCGGGACGGGTCACGGGCAACGCGGGTCACGGGTAACGCGGGTCACGGGCGACACGGGACGGGTTAGCACGGGTATTTTTTTGAAAAATCCTACCCGGCCCCTCTCAAACCCCCCGGGCAACACGGGTCACGGGTAACACGGGTCACGGGCAACACGGGTCACGGGCAACACGGGTCACGGGTAAGCGGGTTTAGGTCCGGGTAGAACGGGTCTGATCCGGGCGGGTATTTTTTTTTTTTTTTTTTTTTTTTTTTTTTTTTTTTTTTAGTCTGCTGTTTTTTTTTTCTGTTTTTTAGGCTGCTGCTGTTTTTTTTTTTTTTTTTTTTCTGTTTTTGTTTTTGTTTTCTTTTTAAACCAATAAAATACAAATCAAAATTCATTTAACATGATTGCATATTTGAACTCAATAATTTTTGTGATACTAAAATCAAAATCAAAGTTACGAATTATTTTAAAACAATATTGCTTAAATCAATTACTTTAAATTTTGAACAATAAAATATAAATTAAAAATTTCTTAAATCAATTACTTTAAAATATTTTAAATCAATTACTTTAAAACAATAAAATATAAATCAAAAATATCTTAAATCAGTTACTTTAAAAATAATAATGAATTATTTGAAAACAATAGATTAAAAAATAAATGCAAATTACTTGGCCTATTCAAAACATAAATCTAACTTACTTATTTAACCTATTACAAATAAATCCGAATTTGAAAAATAAAATCTAACCTATTCAAAAATAAATCTAATTACTTGGCATATTCAAAAAATAAATATAACATACTTATTTAACCTATTAAAAATAAATCAGAATTTGAAAAATAAAATCTAACCTATTCACAAATAAATCTAATTACTTAACATATTCAAAAAATAAATCTAACATACTTATTTAACCTATTACAAATAAATCCGAATTTGAAAAATAAAATCTAACCTATTCAAAAATAAATCTAATTACTTGGCATATTCAAAAACTAAATCTAAGAGCATCTACATCTCTGAAACTATTAGAGTTTCTAAATAACTGTTAACTGTTTTTTAGAAATTAAACCTCTCTTAATTTTTAAGCCTCTACATCCCTGAAACTAAAATTAGAGTTTCCTAATTGCCACGTCACAGCTTATAAAATTTCTTATTAAGATATATTTGCAAGAGAAATGAATCTCAGCGAATCATTTCGCCACGTCACAGTTTATAAACGATTTCTTATTAAGAAATTATTGAGCAAAATTGCTAAATAAGAAATTCATCTACATTCCTGAAACTGGTTTAGCAACTGCCACATCAGATTAGAAACTCTAAGAGTTTCAGGGATGTAGATGCTCTAACATACTTATTTAACCTATTAGAAATAAATCCGAATTTGAAAAATAAAATCTAACCTATTCACAAATAAATCTAATTACTTAACATATTCAAAAACTAAATCTAACATACTTATTTAACCTATTAGAAATAAATCCGAATTTGAAAAATAAAATCTAACCTATTCACAAATAAATCTAATTACTTGGCATATTCAAAAACTAAATATAACATACTTATTTAACCTATTAAAAATAAATCCGAATTTGAAAAATAAAATCTAACCTATTCACAAATAAATCTAATTACTTGGCATATTCAAAAAATAAATCTAACATGCTTATTTAACCTATTAAAAATAAATCCGAATTTGAAAAATAAAATCTAACCTATTCACAAATAAATCTAATTACTTGGCATATTCAAAAAATAAATCTAACATGCTTATTTAACCTATTAAAAATAAATCCGAATTTGAAAAATAAAATCTAACCTATTCACAAATAAATCTAATTACTTAACATATTCAAAAACTAAATCTAACATACTTATTTAACCTATTAGAAATAAATCCGAATTTGAAAAATAAAATCTAACCTATTCACAAATAAATCTAATTACTTGGCATATTCAAAAAATAAATCTAACATGCTTATTTAACCTATTAAATATAAATCCGAATTTGAAAAATAAAATCTAACCTATTCACAAATAAATCTAATTACTTAACATATTCAAAAACTAAATCTAACATACTTATTTAACCTATTAGAAATAAATCCGAATTTGAAAAATAAAATCTAACCTATTCACAAATAAATCTAATTACTTGGCATATTCAAAAACTAAATCTAACATACTTATTTAACCTATGAGAAATAAATCCGAATTTCAAAAATAAAATCTAACCTATTCACAAATAAATCTAATTACTTGGCATATTCAAAAAATAAATCTAACATGCTTATTTAACCTATTAAAAATAAATCCGAATTTGAAAAATAAAATCTAACCTATTCACAAATAAATCTAATTACTTAACATATTCAAAAACTAAATATAACATACTTATTTAACCTATTAGAAATAAATCCGAATTTGAAAAATAAAATCTAACCTATTCACAAATAAATCTAATTACTTGGCATATTCAAAAAATAAATCTAACATGCTTATTTAACCTATTAAAAATAAATCCGAATTTGAAAAATAAAATCTAACCTATTCACAAATAAATCTAATTACTTGGCATATTCAAAAAATAAATCTAACATGCTTATTTAACCTATTAAAAATAAATCCGAATTTGAAAAATAAAATCTAACCTATTCACAAATAAATCTAATTACTTGGCATATTCAAAAACTAAATATAACATACTTATTTAACCTATTAGAAATAAATCCGAATTTCAAAAATAAAATATAACCTATTCAAACATAAATCTAATTACTTAACATCATGTATATATATGTGTATACATATATACATATATACATATCTACATAAGATCCGGGGGGAGGGGCTGGCAGGGGTTGGGGGGAAAAAAAGATTCGAATTTCAAAAAAATTCGAATTTCAAAAAAAAAAAAAAAAAAAAAAAAAAAAAAAAGTACAGGGGTTCTGGTTCGGGTTCGGGTACGGGTAGGCGGGCACGGGTCTACGGGTAGGCGGGCACGGGTATTCGGGTACGGGTACGGGTAAGGGTAATACGGGTCCACGGGTCGGTACGGGCGAGTACGGGTTTGAAACGGGACGGGTATCACGGGTAAATTTTAAAAAAATCCGTACCCGTCCCTTCTCAACCCGTACCCGTTGAACCCGTGTACCCGTGCAAAACCCGTGCACGGGCACGGGCAAGGCGGGCACGGGTCTGACCCGTGGGGGTATTTGCCAAACACTAGGTGTAACGAGCTAATGTAATATACAATCTTTTTAAGAAAATGAAATTCTTACAAATTCTTGATTTTGTGACTATGGTTGAGTTTCAATTCTGACTTACTTCAACTTGTTTGAGACTAAATGCTTTGTTGTTGTTGATATTTAAAATCCGATTTTTTACATTTTGAAATTTGTTAAGTTTGAGTTCTCATAGTCGGATTTCTTTGACGTCTTTTTTTTCGATAGCCCAAATTTTCAAAATTTGTTAAGTTTGAGTTCTCATAATCGTTCTCATATCAACTTAACAAATGTAAAAAATCCGACTATGAGCCGTCTTTTTTTTCAAACATGCTTGGAGACCAAATTTTACATTTTTTTGAATTTTTTTACAATTTATTAAGCTGGTTTGAAAATCGCTGTTTTTATTAAATTTATGTAGCATTGAAAAACAGCGGTTTTCAAACCAGCTTAATAAATAGTAAAAAAATTTCAAAAAAAATGTAAAATTTGGTCTCCAAGCACGTTTTAATATAGATTGAACATCTATCGGTTTGAATTTGTTGTTTGAACTTTAAAAATTGGAGAACCGAATCATTTGTTCCATGGCCATGGAAAAAACGTTTTGAGCTTAGCCAATCTATATATATATAATTAAAAAAAGGTTAAAGTTTTCTTTTTTATTTATCTATGTCACATTATCAACATTCGCATTAATTTGATTCTATTATATATTCTTATTCATTATGATCAGATGATTCATATTTTCATAGGATGAATTGTGTTAATTTATTTTAAAATAAATATCTTTCTAGAAGGAACCTCGAGGAACGATTCTAGTATGACTAAAGACAAAATTATCCATTCCTATGGGCTTGATCATTTCTTAACTACAACCTATGAAGTAATTGACTTAAGCAACATAGTAAGACCAATTACACTAACATAATTTGACTAGTTAATTATACTAATCAATATGTTAAGATAATATAATTAATCATGGATTTTAGTGTAATAATGTATAAAGACTAAATTGAATGTTGTATAGGTGATTATTTAATTAAAATTTAATGCGTAAATATATTTAGTAATTTTTTTAATTAATATAATATGCTAAACATATTCATCATATCAATATAGTAACGTTGCTATTGTACTAATGATTAAACATTCAGCTAAGTAAACAATAATTTAAAATAAAATCATTATAATTACATAATAAGGAAAGATTAATTTGAATAAATAATTAGAGAATAATTTGATTATGAACTATTAATTATATAAAATGAGTGAGAATTAGAGACAAACAAACTAGAATCAGAAACAAAACTGAAAAGAAATATTTTATCCATATATTTAAAAACACTTATTCGGATATTTAAACTTAAAAAAAGAAAAAAAATTTACTTCCTAAGCTAAGGTCAAAAAGAAAAATTATATGTATATGTTTTACTAACAATTTTTTTGACAAGCAATCGATTATGTGTGATATGTATATGAATTACTAAAAATTATTCATACGGGTCAAGTAATCAATTTTTATTGACGTCTCTATTTGAATCACTAACAATATTTTTTGAGAAGGAATTACTAACCATCTTAATAATAGACAAGAGCTGAGTCCGAATCTGCTGCGATTCCGAGTGGGATCGCAGGATCCTAAAATTCTAAATCAACGGTTCAAACTTTTTCATACGCGGATCTCGAAATTTTTTTGAAAAGGTAAATTTTCATACACGCATCTCGAAAAAAACTAACAGCTGAGATCTAGATCGCAAGGTCCTGTGATTTCCGAGAATCACAACAGATTTATTTTCGACAAGAGCTACCGTTGTCATCTGCGATGTTTTAATAGTGCTGCAGAGGTTTTATCTGGTTTGGTAGGTTATTGAGGTATCATAGGGATACTATTACACTCCTAAATTGAGTGGAAAAAAAAGTGTTGTGCTGTTCCGTGACGTAACTAACACACCGTGATTTTGATCTCGTGCCGTATCGTGCTGTGACCAAGTTAATTTTTCATGTGCTGTGACCAAAATGTCAAGGGGTGGTACGGCACGTGAATGGTCACACCATGCCTAAACGTACCGTGACCATACGTGACTCACGTGACCATTTAATTATAATTGAGATTAATTTATTTAAGATTAAATATTAAATCAATATCTAATGATCATAATTACACATGACTTGCGTGATTACGTGCCGTGCCATGCTAAAGTTTCAAAAAAATTCATGTGCTGTGACCAAAATGTCAAGGGGTGGTACGGCACGTGAATGGTCACACCATGCCTAAACGTACCGTGACCATACGTGACTCACGTGACAATTTAATTATAATTGAGATTAATTAATTTAAGATTAACTATTAAATCAATATCTAATGATCATAATTACACATGACTTGCGTGATTACGTGCCGTGCCATGCTAAAGTTTCAAAAGATGAATACGGCACGCAAATGATCACGGTAAGGAACACGCGAATCACGGCACGTAACTGACACGCGTGCCGTGCCGTTCCGTAACGGAGCCGGCTCCGCCGTGCCATTTTTCCCACTCTACTCCTAAAGAAACGAAAAAAAAAATAGTAAGGTTGTCATGTGTTGCAAGTTGCAAATCGGAAGTCGAAAAGACAATAACATACATGCTATCAAACATTAAAAAAGTAAAATTACACGTACTTTGAATCAATTTGCAATGGAAAGCAGAATCTTTCAACCTGTTTAATTAATTTAAAATAAAGATCACATGTTATGCAATGACGAAAGGGTCGTTATTACCTTCGCCAGGTTTCTATTCTCCACTTTTGGAATTGTCTCTGATATTTTTCCTTGGTAGGAAAAATCAAACATTTAATTGATATTTAAGCATTTATTAATCCTAGTTGCCGTATTTTACACTTGATTTCACTTTCCCCTGAAATTAATCTCATTGAACATCTTACGCAACAACATACAATGATTTTTATTTAATTATATATTGATTCATTGATTGGAAGGATGGTAACCTGAGTCGACATCATTTGACGCAGTCTGTTTTTTCTTTAATTCTTTTTCTAATATTTATTTTTAGGATAAATTTTGCTGGAAGCCACTAAACTTTTTCATTTGTTACGAATTGGTTATTCAAGTTTGATTTGTCATTTTTTAGTCACTCAACTTTGTCATTTGTCTCAATCAAGTCATTCTATACTTTTTTCATCCAAAATCTTAACGGAATATTTCCATTCCGTCCAAAATATTAACGGAATATACTCATTCCGTCTAAAATACTAAAGGAATAAGCATATTCCGTCTAAAATACTAACAGAATGAGAATATTCTGTTAGCATTTTGGACGGAAAAATATAGAGTAACTTGATTGGGACAAATGACAAAATTGAGTAACTAAAAAGGGACAAATCAAACTTGAGTTACCAATTCGTGACAAATGACAAAATTTAGTGACCTCTAGTGAAATTTACCCTTATTTTTAGGAAAGACTTTTCAGACCTATTATTAAATCAGAAATTAAAATGAAAGTTATAGTGACAAATTCAGAATATAAAATTAGTTTAGAACCCGAATTTTTTAATGTAAATATTGTAGAATTTTAATGAAACATTTGTTTTTATTATACAAATAATATACTGAAATATATATATTTTTATATATTATAAATTCTGCAAAATACACGCATATAATACACATTCGCTAATTCGTAAATAATTTCTGAATTATTCGTAAATCTTGTGAAATTTTTAATTATTTATTTATCCAACGATGTATATATAAAACAAATATAAGCCATCGAAATGGTCCAACAAATTTTGGTAAAAACTCTCAAACAATAATATGTGAATATTGTGAGGCTAAAAGTGTTTAATTGTGTTGGTATTCTTACGGATATTCCTGTCGATAAATAGTGATATCCTCAGAAATAACAATTTTTGCTTTTATCCTCGTAGATACGAATTCACATCACCTCAGGTTACCTGACTGAAGACAATTATGATCGAACGGTTCTTTTAACATGGCACGAATCTCAAAACGGACCTCCTACCGTCTTCATAGGCACCGGATTGAATTTGACCCAAATAAGATTAATCTGGGCCATCCGTTTCAATTTGCTTGAGTCAGGTACCTGGGAGGATACGGATCCCACAGATACCTCCATATTCTTGTAGTTAAGGGAACCTAATCTCCTACCCACATGTAAGCAACAAAATCCTGCGAACATAATTCATCTGTCCATTCATCTATGATCTGAACGATTATAATTGAAATATGAATTGTGATTTCTTAAAATTCAATACTCTCCATATTTAAATTATGATCGTCCAGATCATTGATGGATAAACAAATGGTCTCTAATGGTAGGTTTTTTCTAACCACATGTATTCGGTTCCGGTTTTGCCTTAAACTTTAGAAACCTTTCTTAGCATAACAACAAAATAAATATAATTAGAAATTATCTCATCAAAGAGCAAAAGTTCCTTTTTAATTTGTAAGTACTTATTTAATTGCTAGGGTCATAACGACAGATTAAACTAATGACTAATCAAAGATATAATTAGTAAAGTTGAGCAATTTATTGCGAAATAAAAATTTTCTTTTATTAAATAAAGTGTTGCATGCATGCATTTTGTCAAAACGAATTCTGCTGTTTTTTTAGAGAAAAACAGGTTTCTGTCCGATCTCAACTATTCAAATGTGTTGAAATTTGTGCATGAAAAAGTTTATTTATCGAAATACGCGAATGAAAAATTTTAAATTGGTGGAATCGGAAAAGCAAAATTTTGCTTTTCTCTAAAAAAAAAAAAGCAGCAAAGTCAATCTCATTTTGTCTACATTTTGTCATGCAAAATATCTATCTACTCATGCATGTTGTAAACCTCTGTTGGTCTTTTCTAGAATTTAGACTTGGAAAAATAGGCACTATATATGTAAAATACACTCCACAATCTTAATCTTGTATTAAACGAAACAACGAGGTTTTATTTAAATTATGAAGTTGCATTAAATGGCACGGAAACTCAGTTTCTTTTATTTATATTTTTAAATTACAATCCGTAGACTGGAAAATCACTTTATAAGCTAGTAAGCTTATCCAACGTATGCCCCAAGAGCACAGATTTAACAACGTGAGGAACTTTCTAGTTGACCTACGTCTCAATTTCTTCAGCCTCAGGATTCACTGTGACGGGTATAGAGACGTTAATCATGAAGCGATCCTTCCCGAAATTACGAACCCCTCCCCCCTTTCCCAAACAAACATCCTTCCCGAAAATTTTCTTTTATTAAATAACGTGCCGTGCCGTGACGTGACTAACACGCCGTGACTTTGATCTCGTGCCGTGCTATGACCAAAATGTCTAGGGGTGATCACGGCACGTGAATGGTCATATCATGTGAGTCATGTCGTGCCTAAACGTACCGTGACCATTTAATCATAATTTAGGTTAGTTTATTCAAGATTCACCATTAAATCAATATCTAATGGTCCTAATTACATGTGACTCGCGTGACCACGTGCCGTGCCGTGCTGTGACTAAATCTTTCACGTGCCGTGCTGTGCCGTGCCAAGGTTTCAAAAAATGAACACGGCACGCGAATGGTCACGGCACGAGACATGCGAGTCACGGCACGTAACTGACACGCGTGCTGTGCCGTTCCGTGCTATAACCGTGCCGTTCCGTGAGGGAGCTGGCTCCGCCGTGCCATTTTTCTCACTCTAGTTGTAGACATAGTGACAAATGAATAGTTCGGGTTCGGTTCAGCGGAGTCAAAAATTTTTGATTCGAAAATAATTCAGCTATAATTCGGAAATAATTTGGTCCTACGGAAGAAAAAAATGTATTTATTTTAATTTTTTATTTGTCAACTTTTTTAATAAAATTTGGAGGAAAAAAAGATTGAGAATTGCTTTGAGATATGAATTTGGAGTATACATATAATATTCTTTTCTTCTCTTTCGCATTCAAATTTTCGGTTTGAACTGGAATTAGTTAAAGATTTGTGAATTAAACGCGAATAAAATGCGAATCTTGTCACTATAGTTAATTAGTGGGAACTTCATTTCGTTAATCGGATTTGTATATATGGATCCGATTTCAAATTTGAAAAGTGAACTATGATGAAAATTTTGTAATGAAATTTTTATTTTTTTTGTTTATATTACTACAAAGTACATGATCTAAAATAAAATTTAATCTGCATCGATGTCAATTTGCTGTTTATAATTTGAATCTGATATTATTAAACAAATATGTTGTAAATCAAGATTCAAATTAGATCAAATTAGATAAAAAAAAATGGCTATTATAAATAATACTTGCGCTCAAAATGAAAAAGAGATCAAATTAGATTTCACTTTAACAAACTAGAACAAAATTCATTTTGAAAAATACCGAATAAATTTGTTGGATTAAATATCATATATCAATAACAAAAAAAGTCCATGGATTAGCATTTTTTATGATTGTTAGTGTGTGGCCGAAGCCTAACTAGGATTGCAACTCATAAAATTCCCAAAAAAATAATGATAATGCAGTTACATGAATAAAGAAAAATTGTCTACAGAGTTCCAAAACCTGTTTTTGACTTGTGTAAAGAATAAGAAAAAAATTACAAATTCTCTTTCTTGTAAAATACTAATGTTTGTGGTGTGATTTTGCAAATACAAATGTTTTACTTTCTTCTTTAATTTGCCTTGTGCTTAGGGGTGTCAATGGTACCTTTTTAGCCGTTTATCCGTATCGTATTCGATAAGATGGGTATGGGTATGAATAAAAAAAAATTTCGTTAACTAAATAGGTAAGGGTATGGGTAATGACTATTTCGTACCCATTACTCTATAGGGTAATTATAAAATCTAAATATATATTCAATTCAATTTTAAATCCACCTAAATATGTATTCGTGTTTTTGAATTTTTTTCTTTTATAAAAGACAATTTAGTTGGAATTGATTGCACATTCAATTTTATTTTTTATTAGAAATATAATTACATATGTGTGAAATAAATGATTTTTTTATATTTAATTTGTAAAATATAATAAAACTAATATAAAACTAATTTTTATATTTGATTGCACATTCAATATAATATCCGTTATTCATCCGCTACCGTTTCGTTACTCGATAATATTAACAGGTAAGGGTAGAATAGGATAAAGTCAATTTTTAATGGGTATGGATATGATATGAGTCAATTTTAATGAGTATAGGTATGAAAATACCTCCACCTGACCCGTACCGTATCTAGGGGTGGCAAAAAAGCTCGTAGCTCGTGGCTCGATCGTGACTCACACCTGACTCGTTCGTTACTGGACCAAGCTGTTAAAGAGCTAGCTCGCCACTAGGTCGGTCCAGAATTAACGAGTTTAAGCTAGGGCCCAGCTTGCTTGCCAGTTTGCGAGCTAGCTCGGTTAGGCATCAATTTGTGAATTTGTATGATTTTGTATGCATTTTATACTGTTCAGCTCGGTCCAGCTCGGTTCAACTTAATCCAAAAAGTTTGTATAATTTATTTTCTTCTTAAAACAAGATCCAGCCAAACTCAGTGAGCCAGCTCGTCAGTTCGCAAGCTAGCTCGGACTGGCTTATCACGATTTCAAGCTGAGATTTTAGCTCGAATGCCCTAAATCCAGCTCGCTCAGCTGTAGCTCGGTTTAGAATTAACAAGATGAGTTAGAACCTAGATCGGACCGAACCAGCTCCTAACCGAATCCATTGACACCCCTACTTGCGCTACTCATGTGACGAACCTGTCAAACTCAAAATTTCATTTCACGTTTCTCGTTTGCGCGATTCACTTCCAATTAGAACCTTATTCGATACTTTAAATATTCGTGTTAGATCAGGACACGATAAAAATTCGAAATGTTGACATTCGTAGGCTCGTAGCAAGCAAGCTGATCACGGAACTTTCTGGAGGAAAGCGACGTGGATCCACGTGTCACTCGCATATATCCTCATTTGCCAGCTCCCCACTCCACTCCGACTTTTTTTTATAAGAGGGGCTAATATGTATAACTACTTGTATAAATTATTCTATGGACATAAGGACCTACTTGTAAAATGAACATATTTTCATTTTCAAAGTTTAAACAGTCGATCCCACCGTTCAACATTATCTCCATATTAAAATGTACTTGGAGATCAAATTTTACATTTTTTTGAATTTTTTACTATTTATTAAGTATTTTACAAAAACTAGTCAAATTCAGACTATTGAATTTTGTAAAATACTTAATAAATAGTAAAAAATTCAAAAAAAATGTAAAATTTGACATCCAAGTACATTTTAATATGGGAATAATGTTGAACGGTCGGATCGACTGTTTGAACTTTGAAAATAAAAATATGTTTATTTTACAAATAGATCCTTGTGTCCATAGAAGCATCTCTCATAAAATATAAAGGACTAAAGTATTAATTTCTAAATTATAGGAGTGGCTAAGTCACCCCTAAGCAATACTATGTTCCGCCACTGCTCTGTTTGGTTACCACTTGCCATTTCTCTGTTTCACTTCCTCTTTACTCTTCAGCTCCCTTTTTTTAATCTCATTTTCCTTTCAGCCCTCTTATCTTTTCTTATATTTTCAATTCTTTGACTTTATCCTGCCTCCTCAACCCTTTATAAACCGCATCTCCCTCCACGGTTTTCCAAAATACTTGTCACTTATAAACCAGTTGTTACTGTTCTTCCCCTACTTCGTCTTGCATTAAGAGATGTTAGATTCAAATAAAGGTGGTGCTCTGCCACTTGGTTCACTGAATCACATCTCATTCTTGTGCAGATCAGTGGAGGTTTCTCTTGATTTTTACAAGAATGTTCTGGGCTTCACCCCTATCCGGCGACCCGGCTCGTTGAATTTTGACGGTGCATGGTATACACAAACGATCCGTTACTGCACAAAATTACCTCCTTTTAAATTATCATATCAAGTTTAATAGTGATAGTTCTTTTCCTTTTCTGTTTTGTTATTTTATTAGGTTGTTCAAATACGGGATAGGAATCCATTTATTGCAATCTGAAGATTCAGAGGCAATGCCAAAGAAGACTGAGATTAATCCAAAGGATAACCATATCTCATTTCAGGTATAGCTTCAGAATTTAATCCGTGTATAATTGTCGTTATAGAATAAAATTCATGTGTGACTCTTAATTTTTTTTTTTTAAATACGGTTTATATTGAACTAGCATTCATATTTACTAACTATTGTACATATACAAAAATTATGAATTTAAACATAGCACATATAAAAAACACTACATTTACTAATATAAACAATATTACATTACATTACACAAATAAAGTATGAACTCATTATAACTATTTTAATAACTAGAAACATGAAGATACAACAAAACTTCTAGATTTGACTATATGTACAGTTACATGAATAATGTCTAAGAAAAAGTTTGGTAATTGAATACAAAATCGAAAACTAGAAGAAAAAAAATTAATCCTAAAATTCAATCCAAGTTTTGAGACAGTTAACTACTTTTTGTGGCCATAAAAAATGTCATTTTTAGGTAAATCGGGAAAACATGTAGATTTCTTCGCGGGCATTTTCCGAATTGAGGTCATATGTTGAAATTGAATACTCGAACGAAAAGTTATGTCCGTTTCAAATTTCTACGTCTCCAATCACCTTCTAGTTGAATATATCGTCTTTCTTACCTTATCACTCATTGTTACCTTGTCCGTTTAGAAGAGGTTCCTTAGAGAAATAAATGTGTAGGAAAGATGTGCTTTAGAAATGATCGATTGATGTCTCATGAAAGATCGATAGAGATGTTTCAGAACATTGACGTAGAGATCAATGACGCGAAAAATTTGTGTTTCATTAGCAAAAATCATACATGGATGTTTCATAAGTCTCTATGTGTAAATATTTATACACGGATTTTTTATTTTTTGTAGAAGTGATTCCAAACAAAAATAATTTATCTCAGAGAATAGAGAATCAATCACATTTATCTAGCGATTAAGTCAATGTCTTCTTCGGCTAAAGATTTTTGGATAGTGAAAAGTCACCTCTTTGTTTAAAAAACAAATTATTATAGAAAATATACTAGCTAGAACTGGTCAGACATTGGGGTACATGGTAACATAAACCAGCCTGTTAACAATTACAGAAACTTCATTAATACTTGCACGGAACTAAAACAACTAATTAAACAAGTACAAACGAGTTACATGTGATGCATCTTTCTCAATTTTCACATATTTCTTTAATTTTAAGAAAACAGTTGTTTTGTTACTTTTGTAGCATTAATTAATGTAGCGTGACTGACCCTGCCACTTGAAATTGTCGTCATAGTGGCCTGAGAAATTGTACCATAAATTGTACGATAAATCAAGCAACATTACATTGTTTTTTAATCAATTAAATTGTTGAAATGACAAAGATGTAATTAAATTTTTTAATCAATTATTTGATGTTTGTAGTGTGAGAGCATGGGTTTAGTAGAGAAGAAGCTAAAGGAGTTGGGCATAGCATACATACAACAACGGGTTGAAGAGGGAGGGATATATGTGGATCAATTATTTTTTCACGATCCCGACGGGTTCATGATCGAGATATGCAACTGCGACAACCTCCCGGTGATACCGCTCGGAAGTGGCGAACCGGTTAGGGTTTGCAAGAGGGTTAATTTGGAAATCATGCCTCAGCAAAAAGTGGCAATTCCATATGCTATTGCTAGCACTGAAGAGTCACATATCACTTGCGCATGAGTAATGAGTTGCACATTTGTATGCATGATGGTGGGGCAGGGTTTGATTGATAGTTTGTCTGCTGGGTGTCTTATATTTAATTTATTTAATGGCCGATCGATGTTTACTATCTGGATTAAAAGTAAAGTTATTGTATCAATGCAACCCAATTAGTGGGTTCTTATATCATGGTTGGACTTGTAGGTAGGCCTTTTTTGGTCTTTTGTAGAAATGTTGTGCTATCAATAAACAAATTAGCTGTAGTTTTCTTTTCTTATGATAGTCAGCATGCATCATGCTTTACCAACTATGTTTAAGGTGTTATTTAAAAATTAAAGTTTTTGGTGTTTAGCAACTATCTGGATTAAAAATAAAGGTTTTGGGATCTTATATATCATTTGTCGTTACCTTTGGTTTTACTACGAGATCGTCGTCTGTGATAAGTAATTAAACAAAATTGTATTATTAATAAATGAACGGATGTAAAAGCAACCGACTGATAAAGTTTTATTTATTTTATTATCTCGCTAATGATAAAGTGTTATTTTGTTGTTTAAAGGAATAATTTACTTCTCAGATAATGTTAGAAACTGGAGTTGGCTACGGTGCTACGCGTACCATAGAGGACCTCTGTGCTACGGTTCAATATTTGAGTTTTCAAAATCCTAACGGTCGATCCGAACCGTTCAACAGAATCTCCATATGAATATGTACTTGTAAATCAAATTTTACAATTTTTAGAATTTTATTTTTATTTTTTTAGATAAATAGAAAATCACTTGATCTGAATGGTAGATCTTTTTCCTAACCAATTATGCTATCGTTCATTCTCAACTATGTCCCAGGTTGCTGGTGTTGGAAAGAATCCTATGTAGGACTGTTAATATATTGGACTCGGATTAATAACAAATTTCAAATTAGAGTCGAATAATATTGAATTAATTAAATTTTAAATGAGCAGAGCTAGGATGCTTAATTTTAATCTCGATCACCAAACTCTTTGGTGACTTTTACTTCAAAAAACTATTGAATTAACTTTAAAAATTCATAAAATTTTAAATTAATTTAGTATAAAATCAGACAATAAAAAAAGTTATAAGTTCATTTTAATGCATTTATTTTCAATCTTGTTTTTTATTTCTGACTTTATTATTAAACCTCACTGGACACGTCCATTCCGAGCCCAACTGCAGAAGATGTATGACACTACACTACAAAGTCTGATCTGTTCCAAATAACGCCTAACCAAGGCTGATTTACTGTAGTCAAGTTAGAATTAATCAAGGTTACAGACTGGTTAGTTATATATACACAATGTAAATATGTAATGTAAGAAGCGGGAAATATTTTTTTTTTTTTCTACAACACACCCCACTAGGTAGATCCTGCAAGAAGCGTGAATTAATCGGTGTTGTAAACACTACAGCAAAACAGATTTTCAGCGACCGGTATTAGCGACCGTTTAAATCACCGGTCGCTGAAAATCAAAAAAAAAAATTAAAAAAATAAAACAAAATGTTTCTGGCGACGAGCCCTTCAGCAACCGATTTTTGCCCGGTCGCTGAAGGTTACCCCTAAAAAAAAAAATCAGCGCCAAGTTAATTTTCCTTCTCTCTCTGTCGCGCGTTTTTAGGTTTTAGCCACAAAAAAAAAAAGACGCAGCAGCCCGATCGACCCCGCGCTCCGCCGTCCGATTTTAGGTTTTTAGGTTTTTTCTTTCTCTCTCTCGCGATCAATGGATTATGATCTAAGAAACCGAACGGGACCCATGTACCCGAGAGTGGCTTCCATGCAACCGCATCTGTCGGTCTCCGCCGGCGCTTCATACCGCGTCGCCTCCTCCTCCGCTGGCGGAGCTCCTCCTTCTGGTACTCTCTCTTCAATTTCTCATCAAACTACCTTGTCCTCATGTGCCTATTTAGGTTTTAGAGTTCGTCTTCGATTTGTCTACTTCATTGCCTATTATGCTGTAGTGAAATAACGGTATGCGGTCGTCGGACGGACATGGTACTGTCAAGTAATTAATCGGTATGCAGTCGATTAATCGGAATTATGCAGACAATTTAACGTTTTTATTAAATTTATGTATATATATATCATAATTTATTAAAAATAAATTATTTAACTCATTAAACTTAATTATCAAATAAACTTAATTTAACTTAGTTTATTATTATAACATGACACTACGCTTATTTCTTCTTAACACATAAGCATTTTACACACATTTATTTAATGAAAAAATAAATTTGAGAATTAAGCTTTTTCAAATACTAATAACATATTATTTGAAAGAAATAAAACATTCCGACATAAAATCACTAAATTTAGTTTATGATAACAACTTAATCTCATAAATGAACACGTCGTACTAATTAAAAAAATTACATCAGTAAGTAAGAAAAATATATAGTATATAAATAATATAAGAATTAATCAATTTCAAAGTAAGTAAGAAGAAAAAAACATATATAAAAAATATTGAATGTATATCCAAGCACAAATAAAACTACAATACAGGATTTATAAACCTTATTATTACACACTATCACAGAAAAAAAAGCAATGTGAAAATAAATATTCACTGGAATAAACGGAAATAAACGGGAATAAAGGGACGATTAAACGGTAAAACGGACGATTAAACGGTAAACGGCCGATTAATCGGAAAAAATGGCCGATTAAAATAGGCATCCGTTAAGTGTATTTGTAACGGTTTGGCTGCCGTTAAGACCGTTTTTTACAATACTGGAATCAATCAATACACAATACCTCAAACTTCATCTTCTTCCTCTGGAAACTTTTTATTTATACTAATTAATTTGAAAATCAATAAATTATGCATGATGTATCACTTGTAAATTAAATTGATTTTAATAGTTTGAATTCTTCATTTGAGCCAATTATACAAGTTTATTAGTTTCATCAAGTCCCTTAATAATAATTTGATTTCAACTAATTTATATGATTAGTTATGATATAATATTCAAAAGTGAATAATGTATCTAACTATAAAAAAAACTCAAATTATTTAGTATACTAGAAAAAATTGTCAGATCCTTAACCAATTTAGGATACGCATTAACTGTACTAGATCTATATGCATATCCAGTAAGCTATTGAATATGAGGAGGGATCGGATAACATCTTTTTTTGGTGATATCGGATGACATCCTATATTTTTAAAATCCAAACAGTCGATCTAAACTGTTAAATATGATTGATATATTAAAATGTGCTTGCAGATCAAATTTTACATTTTTTTTTGAATTTTTTTACTATTTATTAAGATGGGTACAAAAATTCAATGGTCTGAAAACAACTATTTTGTAAAATACTTAATAAATATTAAAAAAATTAAAAAAATTGTAAAATTTCATCTGCAAGCACATTTTAATATATCCATCATATTGAACGATTTGGATCGACTATTTGAACTTTAAAAACTTTGAAAATGCACGGTATCATCGGATGCCACAAAAAAAGAGTGTCATCAGATCCCTCCTCATTAAATATAACTTTTGATACATATGCGGATTCATTTATGCGGATTCTGATCGAATTATCGGATTAAGAAATATTAATGGACAGCTCTAATCCTAGGTTTATAAAGTGTTTTAGACTACTTAGCCACTATGTTTATGCTAACATTTATATAGCAATATATTCACAAAGTCGTATTGATTGATATGCCTGAACAGCACAAAAGAAGGAAAAAAAAATGTAAAGAAATAAAGGTACTGAAAGCATGGTTAGAACGGAAAAAAAAATATTACGGAATTTAAACCAATTTGATTATTCTGGTTCTTCATAATTTAATGCCAACTTACTCCAGAAATCAAAACAATGTCGACAACATTCCTTTTTATTCAATATAAATCTTGACAACTCACACAATCTATCAAGTAAAATACAATTTTAACATGCTATATAAGATGAGGATGGATCGGATTACATCATTTTTTTTGACACACTTTGACACCTACTATTTTCAAAGTCCTAATAGTCGATTCGAACCGTTCAACATGATCATCATATTAAAATATGCTTGGAGATCAAATTTTACATTTTTTTGAATTTTTTTACTATTTATTAAGATGGTTAGAAATTCGTTGTTTTCAGACCATTAAAAAACAGCGATTTTGTAATCATCTTAATAAATAGTAAAAAAATTCAAAAAAAAATGTAAAATTTGATCTCCAAGCACATTTTAATATGGTGATCATGTTGAACGGTTCAGACCGACTGTTTAGATTTTAAAATCGCAAAATTGACCTATAAAAAAAACAATGTCAAGATGTATAAAAAAAAAGAGTGTAATTGAATCCCTCCTCATATAAGATACAATTATTATAGCCATCGATCACTTCAATTAGCAAATGTGCATCATCAATTCACCACTGGCACCAAATCCTATACAGATAAACCTTAATGAGATTGAGATAATAAAATCACAAAAAGATTAAGGCATTGTTAATAATAGATCGAAATAACCGACCAAGGTAGTTTGGTCGATCAATAAATATAACGAACCTAGAAATCACCTGCCAATAAGTTTGATTAGAGTTTATTTTTTTTATGGTTGGCATAAATAAATACCAACAAATATATTGATACAAAAAGTTTATATACAAAGTCCTAGTATTAGTCTAATCTAACTATACAAGTTTTCAATATAATACAAGTAATTAAGAAAAGAAATCCTCTTTCTGTTCCCAAAGAACTCATGCAGAGGATAACCTCTGTAGCTGTATTATTGATCAGTAGTCCTTGCACGGTTCCATTCCAAACTCTCTTTTTTCATCCATGATTTTTCTACTGTTTCACATGCTGTATAGCTAGGCTAGCTGTTGACAAACAATGTTGATGGCTATAAAGTAGCTTTTCTTCTTGTGGAGGAATGAACTCTGTTGTTATTCTAATAGAAAAACAGAATCTTATTTTTTTTATTCTAATCATTTAAAAATTTTCATTCACGTATCTCGATAACGAAACTTTTTTCATATACAAATCTCAGTGAATTTAATTGTTGGGATCGGAAAAGCAGGACTCTGCTTTTCCATTGGAATAACAGCAGAGTCGTATCCTTGTGGAGGCTCCTTGCGGAGCCCTGTTGAATGGAGTCCGTGTTCGTACCTGAGATGCAATTTTAAAAAATGGGTGGCTCAGATTAATTCCAGATGTGTTTAACTCAATTTGGTGCCTATTGAGACTGTAGGAGTCTTCTTTGAGATTCGTGTTAAGTTAAAAGAACGGTCCGGAGTTATCACTTGCACCTCAGGTACCTGGGGTAATACCGATTCTGTTGAATGTCATTTCTTCCTCATTTTTTCTCGAAAATAACATACATTAACATGAGATGATTATTTTTTTTCTTTATCGACATCAATAGGAGGCGTTACGGTGGACTGTGAGAGAACCATAGAAGCCATCAAGACAATGGCGGAGCCACATTGAACCAGCAGGAGACAGTTTGTCTACCTCTGAGTTTTCAAAACCAAATATATGTTTATGTATAATCGGATTTTTGCTTACTTTTAGAGTAAATTTTTTTGTCCTACAATTTGAGTTTGCTAGTCTTACCAGTAATTTTTTTTTCTACTCTTGATAAAAATCTTGACGTATTTATTCAAGCAAATTACCAATTCCTCCTTGAAGGTGTGAGGGGTGGTCCGATGGACATCTAACCAAATTTGATTCAATGTTTAGTTGGAACCGTCTGATTAGCATCGAACCGCCTCGACTCTCTCTATAAGATGCAATCCACAATCTTTAGCTCGAATTAAAAACACAGTTTTCTTTGAATTATGATCTTCCACTAAATGACATGAAAACTCAGTTTCTTTTATTTATTTTCTAAAATACAAGCCAACAACGTGAGGAACGTGCCTACGGCTTTAATAAATAAAAAAAAAACAACGTGAGGAACTTTTTAGTTGATCTAGGTCCCAGTTTCCGTTCGGCCATCTCAATTTCATCAATCAGCCTCAGGATTCATCAATCAGCCTCAGAAATTCGGAAACCATCCTTCTAGCTTCTATTCAGTATTTTAAAATACGGTTTATGTGGCTGCATTGCGACTAGTATAGACATGGTAATTATGAAACGATCCTTTCAGAAATTCCGAAACCATCCTTCTAGCTTCTATTCAGTATTTTAAAATACGGTTTATGTGGCTGCATGCGCCGTATAAAATCTGGCTATGTGGATTAAATATGGGGATTTTACAGGTCTCGGTATTATTAACCAAAACTAAACAAATAAAAAAATGGATCGGATAACCGGTACAATCTCGCACCCAATTTCACCGACATTTTTAAAAATACCCCAAGTTAATTAAAGATTAATAAAAATACCCACGGTTGCCGAAAATTTTTAAAAATACCCATACCGGCCATTAATGGCCGGTTCCGATTAAAATTTCTGACCGGCCATTTAATGGCCGGTCCTGAATATTTTATTATTATTTTTTATAGAGAAAAATAGCTAAAATACTGAAAAATCTAACACTAAAAAATCGAATTGTTTTGTTAAATATTTGTTAGATTACTTTTTTCATAACATATTTATACTAAAATACGCTAAATTACTTGAAATTATGTTAATTTATGCTTATTGACACTATATTACTTTAAATTATGTTAACTATTTTTTAAGAGACAAATAGCTAAAATGTTGAAATATAACACTAAAAAATCGAATTTATTTTTAAATATTTGCTAGATTACATTTTTTATATATAATTAGCATATTTATACTAAAACACGCTAAATTACTTGAAATTATGTTAATTTATGTTGAATTACACTTAATTACTTGAAATTACAATAATTATGTAAAATTATGCTAAACTACGCTAAATTACGTATAAATAGGGATGATATCTTCACTGAGAAGGCGAAAACGACGACGAAACTTCAAATGACCATAAAACGACGCTCGAGTGTCCGATTTCAGCAAATGACCACTTTTCGGAAAGCTTGTGAAAATGCGCATGCGTCCGTACTCGCTTCACTAGTTTTCCAAATTCAGAATCGCCAAAAAACAAAGAGAAGGGCCTCAAAACTTCAGTTGAAGTTTCTGATTAAGATTTTCATTTCTATTCTCCAATCTACGTAGCTCAGTAAATTAGTTATATAATGAACCTGTAGAATACCAATTTTTATTATTTTTGAAATTTTTTTACTAATTTGTGTGATTTATGAAAGATGGTACAAAATAGGTCCTATTCATACGTAATTTACCGTTTTAGCATAACTCTACATAATTATTGTAATTTCAAGTAATTTAGTGTAAATCACCATAAATTAACATAATTTGAAGTAATTTTGCATATTTTAGTACAAAATCGGCCCTATTCATAGTGTATTTTAGTATAAATATGTTATGAAAAAAGTAATCTAACAAATATTTAACAAAACAATTCGATTTTTTAGTGTTAGATTTCAGTATTTTAGCTATTTTTTTCTAAAAAAAAAAAAAAAAAAATTCAGGACCGGCCATAAAATGGCCGGTCGGGAATTTTAATCGGAACCGGCCATTAAATGGCCGGTACGGGTATTTTTAAAAAATTTCGGCAACCGTGGATATTTTTATTAATCTTTAATTAACTTGGGGTATTATTAAAAATGTCGGCCAATTTCATTTACTCATCCAGACAAAATGGGTGCAGTCAAGTGAATTTCTGAGTGCATCTCTGATTTCTTTTATAGACATCACAGCGCCTTCTTAATTTTGTTTTGATGAGTTGGGACTAAAGAAACATACTGCATGCCGAAAGCAGCGTACAATTCATTTCACCCTTGCAGAGTTCCCAAAAAGCATACATATTTGTTTAAGTCTAAAGATTTTGGACCAATTGTGCATTTATTTGGCAGGGAAATCATATAGGCCATGTTTGGTTGTGGAGTAAGAGGTGGAGTAAACCCCTTACTCCACACTTAGGTAGCCAAACGAGAAGTAAAAGAAGAGGAGTAAGGTGGATTAAGAGGTGAGTTAATCCGGAGTAAGTTACTCCACCACTTCAGGTGGATTAACTTACTCCACACTTTCTCCACCTGTAGGGCCCACTATCATAGGAAGAGGCTCAGTTTCCAACACTTTACTCCTCTAGGCGGATTAATTTAAGCCACGAGTTATACTACCAAACAAGATGTAAAATATGTGGAGTAAGATGGAGTAAGTCATTTAATCCTCATTAACTTTACTCCACAACCAAACATGACCATAATTTTTATCGCAAAAAAAAAAAAATCATATAATTTACTAGGATAATGGATTGGTTCTCTAAACCAATAAGCATAGTCATGCATAATTGCCACTTTTGCAAACATAAAAACTTAATTAAATTTCCGTGTTTCGGTCTAATAACTCGTAATAACTCAATTATCAGAAATTTGATATGTTATATTAACTCAACTATTATTTTTAGAGTTAACATTTATTGTCATATCAACTCAACTATTCGACAACTATTTATTTTGTATCTGTATTTGTAAAAACATTGCTTCTATTAGAAATAGAATGGACCAGCCAACGCTCCACACATAATAGTGTGTCCGATGCGTCATAGAGAATCTAGTTTTAAGTCCGTCCCAAAACCGAAAATTACAAACGAGACTAAGCCGGACCACAAGCAGTTGTGTTGTGCATATCTGATCCAGCTAGGTCTCTAGATTTTCATTATCCTCGTGTCATGCACATCTCAAGAGCATCTCCAATCCAGTAATCTGTAAAAAATAAAAAATAATTGTAAAGTACGGTTTAAAAATTAAGTTTCTTTTAATTTATGAACCCCTTCATCTCAGAAATTGGGTCAGAGCCAATAGGAAAAGGGGTCAGAGCCAATAGAAAAGAGAGAAAGTACCAGCATATCAAAAAAAAATCGTTTGTTTTATAAACAAATTTGTTTTTTTAGAAATCAGCATACAACCCAATTATGTTGTTTATAATTTGAAACATTGGTAGTCAAACAAATATGTTGTAAATCAAGATTCAACTTAAGTTAGATCCAAAATGACTATCACAAAAGATGTGGATTTTGTTTTATCCTATAATTAATACTTGCGCACAAAATGAAACGGAGATCAAACCAGATTAGACTTTAATTAAGCAGAAGAATAAAAAAATTTCGAATAATTTGTAACATAGGAATATAAGATATCACATTATCAATAATAAAAAAATTCATAAATTAGCAACTTTTTATGATTGTCAGTTTGTGGCGGAGTAGATCCAATGGGCATCGGATTTACTTTAGTTTTAAGAGCTTTAATTAAGACATCCACTTTAATATTTATGCACACTCATTGTAGTTTTTTTAGCACATATCTTAAAGCGAATCGGACGATTTTAGAACTCATCAAACTCAAAAATAGATCATATATCTATCAAAATTACTTTGTTCTAATTCTAACTTGGGTTTAACTCGTAGAAAGCAAAAAATATTGATAATGCAATAGATGAATTAAGAAAGAAGCTAAGAATGAAAAGGGCAAAAAAAAATATTTAATCAGAATTGTCTAATTACAGTCTCAAAACTTGTTCTGAACTCATCAAACTTGTTCTTGCAAAATACAAATGTTTACTTTTATCATTTGACTTGTGCTTCCGATAAGAGGAACCAGTTAAATACATTTAGGGGTGTTAATAAATACGGTACATGGCAGGTAGAGGTATTTTAACCATAATTGCATAGAATTAGTGTTATCTATACTTTATTTTTATCCATTAAGTTTTACTTTTATCTATTAAAATAACAAATAACGAAACGAATAACATATAATTATTAAATAAATTAATAGTTTATATATTTAATCTCAAATTAACAAAATAAATAATTATATTAAGCACACCATATACGTAAACTATAATTTTTTTTATTCCATTAGTTTATAAATTATTAATTATTAATTAAATATAACGATATAAAATATTCTATAATTTAATTTATTGTAAATTATTAAAATAAAAATTATATAAAATGTTGTTAAATTAATCTAATCATAATAACAAAAAAAATATAATTATCTGTATAAATAGAAAAATATTACATATAATTTAATATTTATTAATTATTTTACAGGACAACGAGTATAAAATAATTCTAACTCATATTCTTATACAACAAGCTAATGCAAATTTTTGCATTTTTAATTATACATTGACAAAATAATTTTTATTCGTATCTATTTTATCAAATACAATACATAAATTTTATCAAGAACAGATTAGATCCGATGAGCATCAAATTTATTTTTTGAGTCCAATGAGCTTCATAACTGTTCGATCCGCTCTAAAATCTGTGTATACAAAAATTAAAACAAACACATACAAATTTTGAAACGGAACACATAAATCTTAAAGGAGATTGAACAGTATTTTAACCCGTTGAACCAAAACAAATCCAATAGACATCAGACCTATTCGAATTCAGAGTAGTTCCGATGTCCATCAGACCTACTTTGGTTTGATGGGTGTGATGACCATCCGATCTGTATCAAGATTTGTGTGCTCTGCATCAAAATCCGTGCATGTCGTATCAATTTCCGTGCGCATAGATCTTGATGCTAATCGTACAGTGCTAGAGCGAATTGAACATAAATGTAAGTTCGATACCCATCAGACCTACTCCTATCTTGACCTATTATCAAGTGCTACGTTTCTCCTTGCGCGATTCAGAGCCATGTTAGATTTAGATCCATATTCGATCCTCTAAATGCGTAGAAGATACCTATTCGTGTTATACCGGGACCCGATAAATATCAGATATGTTGACAGTCGTAGCTTGCCAAGCGCGACATTAGGTGGCAAGCTGATCACGGAACTTTCTGGATTCGGGCAACGTGTATCCACGTGTCACTCGCATATATCCTCATTCGACAGCTCCCCACTCCACTCCGACTTTACTCTTTCTTTGCTCTTTGGTAACACTTACCATCTCTTTGTTTCACCTCTTCACCCCCCTTTTTCTTATTGTCATTTATTTCCTTGGCTTTATCCTGCCTCCTCAACCCTTTATAAACCCCACTCTCTCCCCCGGTTTTCCAAAATTAATTCTCACTTGTTACCCTTTTGTGCAATTTCTGCTCTACTGTTCTTCTTTTTCTAATTAAGGTCCTCCTCAGGCTCATCTTGCAGTAAAAGATGTTAGATTCAAAGAAAGGTGGTGGTGCTCTACCACTAAGTTCACTGAATCACATCTCAGTCTTGTGCAGATCAGTGGAGGCTTCTCTTGATTTTTACCAGAATGTTCTGGGCTTCACCCCGATCCGGCGACCTGGCTCATTGGATTTTGAAGGTGCATGGTATGCACAAATTACCTCCTTTTGATATCATTTCAACTGTCAAATCTTTTAATCTGTGTTGTTATTTCATTTAGGTTGTTCAAATATGGGATAGGAATTCATTTATTGCAATCTGCAGATCCAGAAGCAATGCCAAAGAAAACAGAGATTAATCCAAAGGATAACCATATCTCTTTTCAGGTATAGCTTTGAGATAATTAAGATTAATCCAGTGAGAGATTTTTGGATATTGAAAGGCTTGATCGAAATCGATCCCTCTTTGTTTAAAAAAGTAGTTTTTTTCTCATAAATTATGTATAGGAAATATACTGGAACTGGTCCGACAAAAACTAATTATTACTTGCACGGAACTAAAACAACTAAACACATACAAACGAGTTACATGTGACGCGTCTTTATCAATTATCACAACTTGCTTTTATTGTAACAGTTGTTTTGTTTTGTAGCATTGTAGCGTGACAGACCCTTCCACTTGAAATTGTCGTCATAGTCATATGCACGAGAAATTGTACCTAGTACAGCTGTTTAGTACTCAATAAAGCAACAGTACATTTTTTAAATATCAATAAATAAATAAAATCAACATTATTGAAATGACAAAGATACAAGTAGAACTAGGGTGTGATGTGCTCACTAAATTCTTTGGTGAATATAACTTTATAATTTATTGGATTCACTTCAAACAAGATGAATTCAAACCGTTGAAACCGATCTACTTCACGAGTGATGCGTGAATATGCAAAATTTTGAATTTTTTGAATTCATTTAGTCTAAAGTCAAGTAGTCAAAATCTAATAGATTATGGAGTTATGTTACCAAAGAGTTTGGTAAACACATCACACTCTAGTTCTACTCGAGATATATATTATTAAATTTTTGCAAATTATTGTGTTTGTAGTGTGAGAGCATGAGTTTAGTAGAGAAGAAGATAAAGGAGTTGGAGATAGCATACATCCAGCAACGGGTCGAAGAGGGAGGGATATATGTGGATCAATTATTTTTTCATGATCCGGACGGGTTCATGATCGAGATATGCAACTGCGATAACCTCCCGGTGATACCGTATGACGGTGGCGAACCGGTGAGGGTTTGCAAGAGGGTTAATTTGGGAACCATGCCTCAGCAAAAGATGGCAATTTCATATGCTAGCACTGAAGAGTCACATATCACTTGCGCATGAGTTGCATATTTGCATGCATGGTGGTGGGGCATGGGTGTCTTATTAAAAATAAAAATATATTGGATGCAACCCCACTAACTAGGGACCAGTATCCTCTGCGGAGCGTTATGGTGCGGTGCCGTGCGGTGCTTTTAATCTGATCCGTTCGTTTTGATCGGACGGACCAGATTAGATCTTATCCGAATTGAAAATAAAAAACTAAAATTTTCCTGTCCGATAAGATCTGATCTGGTCCGTCCGATAAAAACGAACGGATCAGATTAAAAGCACCGCATGGCACCGCACCATAACGCTCCGCAGAGGATACCAATTCCACTAACTAGTGGGTTCTTATATCATGGTTGGACTTCTAGCTAGGCCTTTTTGGTCTTTTGTAGAAATGTTGCTATCAATAAAAATTAAGATGTAGTTTTCTTCTCTGTCCGAAGTTCTGTCACCATCATGTGTTAGCAACTTTGTTTGAGGTGTTTCTTGGGAACTTGTCATTTGTTGGTTTCTTTTGTTTTTACTACGAGATCGTTTGTGATAATTAGTAAACAAATTGTATTATTAATTAATAGAGGGGGTATATGTAAGTGTGAGCGACCGATTTCGTCTTATTTTTTTTAGCTATCCAACTATTTAATATTAATAACGAATATGACTATCTTATTATCTGCTATTTTAATATTAATAACGAATATTTTCGTTAGAATTTGGAACATGTGACTCTACAGATATGTTATACCGATAGTATTGTTTTTGTTACTAGATCAAAAATTAATTTTTATATTTCACTTTATTTATATATAATCTATTATAGATATAGGTAGTCAATATTTCAGATAGTATTGTTTTTGTTACTAGATCAAAAATTAATTTTTATATTTCACTTTATTTATATATAATCTATTATAGATATAGGTAGTCAATATTTCAGCTAAAATATTTTCAATTCAAAATTCATCAAATCAGTTTCAATTAAAAAATTTAAACCTTTTAAACCGATCTCTTTCTAGAAAGTTTTGTTTATATATAAAAGTTTTTAATTTTTGAATTCATTTAGTATCAAGTCTTTATTTTTTTTTTAAATATACAAAATTTTAAAAAATTCTAAAAATAGTAAAATTGATATTCTACGAGCTTAATATATAATTAATTTATTGAGTTATTTAATTCGTAAACATTTCGATCAAAATGCTACTAAAAACATATTAACCGAACTATCTATATATATATAGAGAGAGAGAGTGGCTAATATCAAAACGTTTGTTCTTAAGCCCTCGTGCAACTGAATTGTTTTCAGATTTTCGAAGTCCAAACGGTCAATCCAAACCGTTAGATGTGATCTCTATATTAAGATATGCTTGGAGATCAAATTTTACATTTTTTTTTAATTTTTTTACTATTTATTAAGCCACTTTGAAAATTGTTGATCTGGGTGAACATTAAAAACAGTACAACCGAATTCGGGACCATGTGATCAGCTATTTTGAAAGTGCCTTAATAAATAGTAAAAAAATTCCAAAAAATGTAAAATTTGGTCTCCAAGCAGATTTTAATATATAGATCACATCTAATGGTTTAGATCGACCGTTTGGACTTTGAAATCCGAAAACTTTTCAGTTGCACGAGAGCTTAGAAATAAACGTTTTGATATTAGCCACTCTATACATACATACATATATGTGTGTGTGTGTGTGTGTAGGAAAATACTAATATGCTATAGGAAAATGCTAATATGCTACGCGTAGCATAGAGGGCCTCCGTGCTACGGCTCAATATTTGAGTTTTCAAAATCTTAACGGTCGATCCGAACAATTCAACATGATCTCCATATGAATATGTACTTGCAAACCAAATTTTACATTTTTTTGAATTTTTTTACTATTTTTTTAGATAGGTAGAAAATCACTTGATCTGAAAATTCTGGACCATCCAAAAACAGTAATTTTCTACCCTTCTAAAAAAAATTCGAAAAAGTATAAAATTTGATTTGCAAGTACATATTCATATAGAGAACATGTTGAACGGTTCGGATCGACCATTAGGATTTTGAAAACTCTAATATTGAGCCGTAGCCAACACACATAGGAGGGATCCAACACACTTTGACACCTACTATTTTATAGTCGATATAAACCATTCAACATGATGGATATATTAAAATGTGCTTGGAGATCAAATTTTACATTTTTTTGAATTTTTTTACTATTTATTAAGATGGTTACAAAATCGTTGTTTTCAGACCATTGAAAAACAGCAATTTTGTAACCATCTTAATAAATAGTAAAAAAAATTCAAAAAAAATGTAAAATTTGATCTCCAAGCACATTTTAATATTGTGATCATGTTGAACAGTTCAGATCGACTGTTTAGATTTTGAAATTGCAAAATTGACCTATAAAAAAAACAGTGTCATGATGTGTCACCAAAAAATATGTAATTGGATCCCTCCTCACATCATACTAGAATACATACATACATACTAGAATACGGATTATTTTGACCAATAATATGTTGGTACGTTTATAAAATTAAAACGGATAAATTCCGATCCAACCGATAATATCAGGAATAGACACGTGTCTCTCACATGAATCCTACTGTGGCTTTGCCCTTGAATGTCTTTTTTTTTTTTGTTTAATTCCAACAGAAGGCTGCTATCTGCCCTTGAATGCCAGATCCACTTACTAAATTACAATAATATTAAGGCATTGTCGATAAAAGATCAATATAATCTACTGAGAGCATCTACATCCTAACAACTCAAATGAGTTTCTAAATAACTGTTAACTACTTTTTAGAAATTAAGGTCTATAAAGTTTCTAACTCTTACATTCATGAAATTAATTTTAGAGTTTCTATTAAGTCATGTCAACAACAAATTAAAAAAGAGAATTAATTTGAGCCAATCATTTGGCCAACATGCAGTTTATAAACAGTTTCTTAATACGAAACTTTACTGCATAGTTTCTAAATAAGAACTCTCCCACATCCCTAAAACTGAATTAGAAACTGCCATGTCAGATTAGAAACTCTAATAATACCATGGATGGTAGATGCTCTAAGGTAGTTTGATCGATCAATAATATAACGAACATGAAAAACAATTTTTATAAGTCCTCGTTTATTTCTCTATAAACCAATTTTCTATTTTTATAAGTCCTCGTTTATTTCTCTATAAACCAATTTTCTATTTTTATAAGTCCTCGTTTATTTCTCTATAAACCAATTTTCTATTTTTATAGAGATAATGAAATAGAGAAATTAGCATTTTTTTAAAAGATGAAATTGATGAGATGGAGTTATAGCATAGTTTGCAAGGAAAAAAAGAGCCTAAGACTGTACTTATTCAAAAATCAAGAGTTCGAGTCTCATTCACGACTTCGCAGCTTTTGTGAAGCTTTCAAAAAAAATATAAGATGAAATTGACTCATTTATCGATACTCTTTCGCTCATACTTTCTTCAACTAATCTCGATAAAAATTGTGTGAAATAGAAGTCTATTTCAAATTCCACTGTCTTAATTTTGTCTCTATTTCAGTTTAGAAGGCATGTGTGTATTGATGAAAGAAATTGGTCTCGACACCTTTTTCCATTCTGTAAGAACCTGTTCGGCTCATTACTGTGCGCGTGGGAAAAAAAAATTCACTCAGACTGAATTTTTTTTCTCCACACGCATAGTAAAATTCAGTTCAAAAAATTTTCAAACCCGTTCCCATTCTCGTTCCCCTCCGTCTGCCGAACAGGCCCTAAAGGTCCAAAAAGCACTTGCTCGCATAGGCATTGAATGGCTAGTTGAGCATGTGGGCTTTGTGGGCCTCCTGTTGTAGCTCTCATTATGGAAATCATGTCACCCTAACAAGAGAATCCAAGTTCACAATTAAAAGGGCTGTTTAGTGGCAGACCAATAGACCATACTTGTAGTAATTCAATAATTGCACAAGTTATTCGGTCTCGTGATTCAATAAACAAATTCTATAAGAATAGCTAGAATAGTCAAATCAAGAATTACTATTGGTTGTTTTATTAGAATAGCTAAATCTTAAAAACTCGTAGAAATAGTCTATTTTAATAAGACAAAAAGTTTGTATTCACTATTATAACTATTCTAATCCAACCAAACACCGAATAGGCTATTCCAAATAGTCTAATTCCAAGAATAGCCTATTCTCAATCCAACCAAACATACTCTAAGGCTACAGTTTGTTCTTTTATTAACGATTATTTATTAAAAAAAAACTATTTATTGGTAAACACCCGCATAGATATTGGAAGAAAAAAATATATATATCTTTGGATATTACCAGTTCATTTTATACTATCTACGGCTATTTAGATATGTAGCACTTATGCATTTTAATTTTAGTTTATTTTTGTTAGGTTTTAGTATGCTATGTAGATCTTTCCAAAAGTTTATTTTAAACATTATATTATGCAGTACGTATATCTCGATCTCTCGCGCTAAGAAGAGAAATAGAGTGAATGTTCTTAAAATACAAAAAAAAAAAATTACAAATAATTATGATTCAGTGGAGTCATGGAGATACAAATGTATCTTTCAAGTAATTGATTTAACGTTTTACTATGTCCTATAGAGTATAGACTGCATATGCATGCTTTTCTTGTAGCAGTGTGTATCAAGCCAGGATCAGCATACAAATTATACCAGTAAACAATAATGCTCGTTTTCTTTTTAAGAACACTCTGGGTTGAGGTGTATGTCTAGTTGCCATACTGATACTGTTATCAATTTATCATATACAGCAGCCAAATTCTAGTTGTTGCATGTGATTGAGATATAATTTTGGCATTATTTTGCCAAACTGGGATGGCCACATTGCCTAACATATACGCCACCTATCTGGTATTTGGTACAATCAGCAGATCATCTCTTCCATTCTCTGTAAATTTTAATGAAAATTCAAGTAGGCGATTGCCTACTCTACTTACCTATCAAAAATAATAATTAAGATATACATATTCTAGGCAAAATGTTAATTAAAACAGCTGGATTAAAGTGTCTGGGGCCCCCAATTATATTCGCAGCTCCACTGTATAAGGAATTGTAAATATTCAAAATAAGTTCCCTCTAAAAGAAAAGGAAAAGAAAAAAAAAAGTTGTCATATATCTCGATCTACAACGGTCCGACAGTAATTTAACGGGCCAGATTAAGCTTATAGAAGAGTTTTTTTTTTTATTTTCAGTGGACCCCACTAGTCAGTGAGACAATGGCAGCGCATGGGAATTCCTCCTTTCATACCTTCGGAAAACGGCATGGAAAAATTCACTTATAAAGCCAATATCATATAAAAACAATAACATTACAAAACAAAACAAAAAAAAATGTTGCTTCATCTGTTCGGTTAAAATGTGGCCCAATATGACCATGATCATAAATTATAGCTAAGCAAACTAACAATAATTGAACAGCTCATCATATCCTGTTGTTATCCTATCTAAATACAAATGATGAAATATTGGGGGCACCGTTTGGACCACTATCATAATCAAGGTTATAAAATGCGGTTTTCATGCAGTATGCGGAAGGCCACCGCATACCGCATACCGCATATACGGTATACGGCCGCATATGCGGTTTTCATGCGGTACTTGTATATGCGGATTTTAAAATGAGAATTCATATATATATAAACAAGTATGCAGTAGTATGCGGAAATATGCGGTAATATTCGGTATCATACAATCAAGTATGCGGTAATATGCAGTAATATGCGGCCGAATATGCGACCGCATATGCGAAACCGCATATTGGACAGCATATTGATTTTCCATGCGGTTGCCAACCGCATACGCATATGTGGCCGCATGAACCGCATTTTCCTACACTGATCATAATGAAGAATAAATTAAGCAGAGCAAAATATTTCATGACACACAATATCAGGTAGAAAGTTAGACAATGTTCAGGTTTTGATAATCTGATCATTCATCAAAATGCTATTAATAGATTGATAAATACATAACACAAACAAATCAAGACAACTACACATCAAAGGACTACAAGCTTAACAAAAAGAAAATGGAAGTTCTTAATCTATCCAATTCATGCATTTTGTATTATATGGACCCTTTGGTTATTTGCTTTTCTTTAAAATACTACTTGCCTTCTCCATTTGCATTGCTGCCTGAACCTCTCCTGCTCACTGTAGTGTTTTTCAGTATCTACACAAACAAGTAAAGACACGATCAACAAAATCTCAAGAAAATTAAAGTGTCGCGGCTAACTAATGCTTGCTTAATAATGTTGGCAACTGGCATGTATGATAGATGATCATAACAACGTCATCCTCACTTAACACCAAATGTACCACAAAATGGACATTCTAATTTTAAATTTGAATTAACAAAATATTAAAAAATGTATGGGGAAAAAAAAGTCTGCCTTTTTCAAACAACATCCAAACTGTGATTATTTAAGAAGAGTTTTGTGAAAAATAAAAAGGAGCGTATATATGCTAACAATTTTACTTAAATAACTTGCAAATTGTAATAACAGGCGTAATCTTTTTAAAACGCTTTTCATTTAGATGTAACAAACATTGGTAAAATACTTCAGTAGATCTATTTTCTTCAAAATACTGCAAATTTCTCGTGAAATCAAATACTTGCGTAATTTTGTTGCAGTTTAAAATGCAATTAAGGTGCTTAAGCATCATATAAAAAATAAATGGCGCTTTCCCAATCACCAACTATGTGCCTTGTTTTGTGTGTGCTCTTTGATTGCATTAAACACAAGAAGCTAACTAGAAGATTCCAACCTTCAAAAAAAAAAAGAAGCTTACTAGATTTAGTCCCTACCGGGAACTTTTTTGGGAAATAAGGACCTTCCCCTAAATGTACTGTTAGGTGGTTAGGAGTACCGGTTAATTAAACAGCCTAAAATTGAAATCTATTTTAAGTAGGGGAAAAAAAATTCCTCAAAATAAGTAAAAAAGTTGTTTTTCTTAAATAAATAAAACAGAAGTACAAAATCATTTCATTGGTATGAACATTTAAAAGTACACAATGGGCACCATGCATAAACTACAAACAGTTCTGCTGTATCTAAACAGAAAAGGTTATTTTCAAATCTACTCAAGTCTCATGTATGCTGGTTCTTGGGGAAATTGCGGTAATGTGTACCATCTACTTTGATTACTCTATGATCATCCCAATATAAGAACTTTCGACCTCACTTATTATCTATTAAGATTAATGACATGCAGTGTAATAAGAAAAAAAATATAGAATAACAACCTACCTGGCGAAGCATATTATTCTCATTCTGAAGAGTAGAAACACGCTCATCAAGCTCAGAATTATTCTTCTCCAACTCTTTGACTCGCGCCTCCAGGTCGTTCAGGTATGCTTTCTTTCTCTCCCTTGCTTGCTGTGCTGACACTCTATTTCTCAGCAACCTTTTTTCATTTTTCACAATTTTCACATATATACATATTAACTCCATCAGTAACTAGGCTACAACGTCTTTGGCACGTTGTATAGTAAGTTATACGTTGATCATATTTCAATTTTAAAAAAGAGAACTGTCTAACTGAGTTTGAATTAAAAAAGGAAATAAAGACGAAAAACTCATGTTACCTTTTGAGGCGCTTGTGCTCTTTATCAGCAGGATTCCTCCCCCTTCTTTTCTGGCCAGGTTGGGTCGACGACTGGGCCTTATCGGGTCCAGCTGATGCAGTTCCCCGACCCGATGTAGACGGGCCGCCAGATCCAATACCGAATTCTGGTACTCGTCTAATCTCTTCGTCGCTCTCCATTCCTGACAAGCTAAATTGATAAGCAATTGCTCGAACATATAGAAAACCAGATGGAAATGTCGCTCACTAAGGAATCAAGAAGATAAGATAAGTCAACCGTAGGAAAATGCACAGATAGAAACCCGGATTTGAAGGGAAAGAACAATTCCGATAAAAAAAAAACAAAGTGATTGTTGTATCTTACCTTCTTTCACTTCCATCTGTTGTGCAGAACTCGAAGATCTCTCGCTACTCGAAGGTAGCGAGCTTGTCACTTGCTCTTGCATTCTGACGAAAATAGAGATAACCAATGAAGAGAGAGATCTACTCCACTCTCTCTCTCTCTCTAACTTCCCGAGCTGAAAACAGGTGAAGGCGAAAAGCTGGTATGGCAAAGGCAGATAGATCGAATAGTTTAAGGCGGGTTTGCGGGGTTTAGAGACGCTATCTCAACCGTCGGAGGGAGGAAGATCTAACAGTGCTGGAGGTGTAAACGTGGAAGGAGGAGAAGCCATAAACAGTGGAAGGTATCCAAAGGCAGAGAGGGGCGAAGCGTGGGTTTCTATGCGACGCTGATTTGGTGGTGGATGTGCGGCGGGCAGTGAATCTTGGCCGGTTCTATACTTTAATGATGATGAATAGGAGGGGAGGGCGTACCAAATTCGCATCCTCTGAGATATCTCAAACTTTGCGTGACTTTATAGAATATCTCAACCAGTCAAATACGTTCTGCACGAATCTCGAAGCACAAATAATACTGGCCCCCGCACTATCCTCAAATAGGCACCGGACACGTCGGTCACGCAAAAGTTGAGATATCTCAGAGGATACGCACTCGGGGGTACCTTTCCCTTTTCTCATATCGCTTTGAAAAGGAAACACACGACTACACGAGTGCCTAATTAATTTCAACGTAATTATTATCATGGGTAGCGTGTTAGAATTTTAAACAAATAATTAGGATTTTCTTCAGAGTTTTAAAAACTTAGTAAATTAAACGGTAGGAAGAAATTGATCATTGCCACTAAATCTAATCCATCAAAAATAAAGAGAGTGAACATGTTGGACCTCGTAATTGAAAGTCCTTTTTTTTTTTAGAAAGGTCTCATTGAAAGTTATACAGAATTTTAATTGCAATTAAATCCTTCCCCCACTAACAATATCTTCTTCTTTTTTAAATTGAAAACAATAACTATGTCTGTCAAATCCAATTTTTTAACTATTATTTTTTCAATAAAATTTTACGTCATCTTTGTTTTTGAAATTAATTCTAATTTTATTTGTGCTTACTAACTTTTTAATTCAAGTTTTGCATCCTTCAATTATTAATTGTTAGAATTTTAGGCCCAAATGCGGCTTTGGCTCATTTCCCTTTTCTTATATCTCTCTTGGTGACCTAACTCTTGAGTTAGTGGTGGCTACTCCTCTTCTTGTGCAAAACATAAAGAAAGAAAGAGAGAAATAGAGTGATAGTTTGTACTAACAATTGGAACATTCTTGTAATCTCTTGTAATATCTTGTTTAATAGTGAAATTTGTCGGTCGTTTGCCTCTCGGTGGAGTAGGTCCGACCGAACCGCCTAATCTTTGTGTTTGTTTTCTCTTGTGTGCTTTCTGGACTCGATCTATCTCGCGGTAACATATTTTCTCTATTATTGTTGTGTTTAGTTGTATGCAAAGTTGCATTTGTCTCTAACTTCTCGGTTTCACCTTGGTGTATGGGTTATTGGATCTCTTGCGGGTTTCTTGTAGTTGGTACGGGTTGTACCGGTATTCCGCAATTATAAATTAATCCAAACATTAATTGCAAATTAACTGTAAGTTTTTTTTTTTTTTGAAAACCTGATAGTGGCTATCAGGGGTATTACACAAATTAATTGTAATTTAATGTGTCATTTTTAAACAAATTGTTTAGCAATTGCTCCACATGACTGCAATTGAAATTACAATCAAACTCAAACTAACGTGAATTCAATACAAGCTCGGCTCGATCTGCAATTATTAGCTTTTTATATTTATTTTCATATTATCTTAAAAACTTTTTAAGTAATAATAACTAATATTATTATATTTTTGGAAATAAAATTTATTTAATTATGAATATCTATATTTTATAATAAAGTTAAAACAATTTCTATAATAATATGTTTTATTCTCGAGGATAAAAAAATGATTATTGTCGAATGTAAGATTACATATATCAATCTAAAATATGATTATTACTGACGGTAAGTATTCATGTGGATACTCATGCTATTAAGAAATTATTGTAATTGAGAAAATGGAAACCAAGTTCATGTGGGCAGGAAATTCCTACTAACAGGATCCATTTGTCTATCATTTATAATATGAACGATCATAATTAAAGTATGAATTTGTCTTCTCAAAATTTAATATTTTTTCTATTTCAATTATGACCGTATGGGCAGGAAATTCGGTGCCGAGAAAATGATACCCTATTTATTGTTACTAAAGTTCGTACTTGCGCTAGTTAAAAATCTAATCGAAAGAATCGAGTAATTGGGTTTCATTCGAATCAAATAAAACAAGACACAATTTACGAATTGAACTTAATTACGAACTAAAACGACGTCTCATAAAAGAGTAAGACACTTCAATAATGATGTACAAAGCACACAACCAATTGCAGCAAGCTCGGCATTTATGAACTAATTTTTAGAATTGTCGATCGATTTGGACCTAAACATATTGATGTTGTAAGCGTGCTCTGAGGGTGGGGCCCCGACTCCTTAGGGTCTTGAAGTCAAGGATCTAAATATGCTGAAATTCGAGATTATCAACAGTTACTCTGAAATTTCTGAAATTTCAAATCTAGCTATTGAATTGTTTCGAGATGCGTACACAGAAAAACTAGCTGTTTTGAGATACGTGCACAGAAAAAATTAGACGGTTGGATCTCATATTTCAACTGATCTGAATTCTGAAGTCATATATTAGGCCATCAAACAAAAGTTTGGCGGCTTAGATATATAAACTTAGTATTTTTAATCTTTGATGCATAGAATTTTTTTCCTCTTTTATAAAGAAAAATTGAGAGAGACGTCACTATTAGAAAAAAGGCAAGTTTGTGATGCTTCTAAGCCTACAATATGTTTGATTATTCTAAGACGTTGTTATAATTTTTTAGGATTCGGGTGTGCATTCAATTTTGAAATCTGATTTTATTGTACATCTATAGTTAAAATTTAAATATGAAATTTTTTAAAATTTTCTTTTTAATTCGGGAAAGCATATTTTGGTCGATTCAGTTTTATTAATAGACAAAAAGTAATAATTTGCATTTAACCAGTGTTTTTAAATGTGTCCGCATGGACTGCATATGCGTATGCGGTATGCTGCCGTGCACAAAAATATCATGCAGTTACATATATGTAAATTTGAATATGTGGATGCATAATATTACATACAGCACCGTCCATGCAGACTTTCTAGTTTCTATACAATACACTTCATTAATATTGTTATTGAATTGGATATTGTCATGATTCATGACTCTGGTCATTATCTTATTGGCTTGTTATGACTATAGGTACGGACATCTCATTTTAAAATTCGCATATATAAGTCTTAGGTTTACAAACATATCGGATATTATCTATTTGTATCCGGATCCGTATCCAAAAATTAGATATGGATATTCGATATCCGAATATCCGTGCAGATACGGATACAGATATAGTTTAAATTTTAATTGTTTGTATCTGAATAGTAGATATATACCATATAGTTTAATATATATTAGAAAAAAATTATGTATATATTTACAGATATCCGATCCGTATCCGTTTAATATCCGTTTTGTATCCGTATCCAAAAAATAAAAGCGGAAACGGATGTGATTTTACCACTATCCGATTCATTTGCACTGCTGATAAGTTCGCATTAAAATCCGCATATGCAGCTACATACCACATATACGGTATGCAGTGTGATATTTTGCATGCATGAAGAAAACTGCATTTTAAAACATTGCATTTAATTGTACATAGTAATTAGAGATTAAAAATGCAAAGCTGTGATAAAACTTCCATATAAAAATATGAGGAGGGTTCAAATACTTCATGTCTTTTATACCTCGTCGTGTCTTACATCCTTCATTTTCATTTTTAAGGTTCAAACAGTCGATCCAAACTGTTCAGCATGATTTTCATATTAAAATATGCTTGGAGATTGAATTTTATATTTTTTTTAAATGTTTTACTATCTTTTAGATACAAATTAAATCATTATTTTGGAGCGTCCAAAAACAATGATTTTGTATCTATTTAAAAAAAAAATTGTATTTTTTTTCAAAAAAATATAAAATATAGTCTCAAAGTACAATTTAATATAGAGATCATATTGAGCGGTTCAAATTAATTATTTAAATTTTAAAATATAAATAAATAATATGAGACACGATAAAGTATAAAAGACATGTGACATTTGATACCGGTGTTAGAGAACTAATTAATTTTGTATCCTTTGAATTGACGGTAATTATGCAGAAGTACATTAAAATTAGATGTACCATTTTTCATACACCATGCACGAGTACCACTTTGTTTTTTTTTTGGGTTGCATTAATGATTTAAAATATAACTTAAAAAGGAGAACTCAAAACTATTATTTTTTGTTTACTGTCATAAATATGGAGTATTTGTTCACAAAATGTTAATTCCTAAAAAGCCATTAGATAAGAAAAACCAATTAAAAGACATAACTAACTCACTACTAAAATCATGCATTATATAGCATTGACAATTTGTAAGTACAGTTGCATCTTTATAAGTCAATCTCATGCAAAAATATTTTTTATATAAACGCACAAACTAAACTATGCAGCATATATAGGCTAAACGTTATCGGCCCATGCAACTATAAATAACCGACCGTCACTTTTTAAAATGGAGTTTTTATGTGGTATGCGCGGAAGGCTACCGCATACCGTATATGCAGTATATAACTGTATATATGAATTTTTATGCGGACTTATATATGCGGATTTTAAATGAGAATTTATATATATATATATATATATATAGGAATTGGCTACGGTGCTACGCGTAGCATAGAGGGCCTTCGTGCTACGGCTCAATATTTGAGTTTTCAAAATCCTAACGGTCGATCCGAACCGTTCAACATTATCTCCATATGAATATGTACTTGCAAACCAAATTTTACATTTTTTAGAATATTTTTACTATTTTTTTAGATAGGTAGAAAATCACTTGATCTGAATGGTACAAAATTTTCAGATCAAGTGATTTTCTACCTATCTAAAAAAATAGTAAAAAAATTCTAAAAAATGTAAAATTTGGTTTGCAAGTACATATTCGTATGGAGATCATGTTGAACGGTTCGGATCGACCATTAGGATTTTGAAAACTCAAATATTAAGCCGTAGCACGGAGGCCCTCTATGCTACGCGTAGCACCGTAGCCAATTCCTATATATATATATATATATATATATATATATATAATAGGGCTATTGTACTTCACAAAGTAAAACGAAGTTTTACTTTACGCTCATATTTCCATTTTGAAAATCCAAAACGTCAATCCGAACCGTTCAAGTTGATCTCCATATTGAAATGTGCTTGGAGACCAAATTTTACATTTTTTGGAATTGTTTTACTATTTATTAAGCCACTTTGAAAATCGCTGATCCATTGTGAACAGTAGCAAAACAGTAAAAAATTATGAACCAATGGATCAGCAATTTTCAAAGTGGCTTAATAAATAGTAAAATAATTCAAAAAAAATGTAAAATTTGGTCTCCAAGCACATTTCAATATGGAGATCAACTTGAACGGTTCGGATCGACGTTTGGATTTTCAAAATGAGAATATGAGCGTGAAGTAAAATATTGGCTTTACTTCCGAAGTACAATAGCACAATTATATATATATATAGAGATGAGCTATGCTACTCCATAGAGTAAAACGCGTTGGTACTCCACGCCGTATTTTCATTTTGAAAGTTCAAACGACCGATCCGAACCGCTCAACTTTTAATCCATATTGAAATGTACTTGGAGACCAAATTTTACATTTTTTGGAATTTTTTTACTATTTATTAAGCCACTTTGAAAATCTGAAAATCCGAGTGAACAGTAAAATTTTCTGGACTGCCGGATCAGTGATTTTCAAAGTGGCTTAATAAATAGTAAAAAAATTCCAAAAAATGTAAAATTTGGTCTCCAAGCACATATTAATATGGAGAACAAGATGAACGGTTCGGATCGGTCGTTTGGATTTTCAAAATAAAAATATAGAGGCGTGGAGCACCAACGCGTTTTACTCCATGGAGTAGCATAGCTCATCTATATATATATATATATATATATATAGAATTATGCTATTGTGCTTTGCAAAGTAAAGCCATCGTTTTACTTCGGCTTACTTTTTGTTTCAAAGTTCAAAACTTCGATCCGACCGTTCAAGTTGATCTACATATTGAAATGTGCTTGCAGACCAAATTTTACATTTTTTGGAATTTTTTTACTATTTATTAAGCCACTTTGAAAATTGCTGATCACATGGTCCATAATTTTGTTGCACTGTTTTTTCTGGACCATGTGATCAGCAATTTTCAAAGTGGCTTAATAAATAGTAAAAAAATTCCAAAAAATGTAAAATTTGGTCTGCAAGCACATTTCAATATGTAGATCAACTTGAACGGTCGGATCGACATTTTGGACTTTGAAAATCCAAAAAGTAAGCCGAAGTAAAACGATGGCTTTACTTTGCAAAGCACAATAGCCCATCTCTCTCTATATATATATATATGAGTAGAACTAGGGTGTGATGTGCTCACCAAACTCTTTGGTGAGCACAACTCTATATAAACTATTAAATTCACTTCAAACGAGATTAATCCAACCGTTGAAACCGATGTACTTTACGAGTGATGCATGTACATGCAAAATTTTGAATTTTTTGAATTCATTTAGTCTCAAGTCAAGTGGTCAAAATTGATGAAAAATGAATGATCCAAAATGAAATTGTTTTAATGCATTCAAAAAATTCTCAATTTTGACCACTTGACTTGAGACTAAATGAATTCAAAAAATTCAAAATTTTGCATGTACGCCCATCACTCGTAAAGTACATCGGTTTCAACGGTTGGATTAATCTCGTTTGAAGTGAATCCGATAGTTTGTGTAGAGTTGTGCTCACCAAAGAGTTTGGTGAGCACATCACACCCTAGTTCTACTCATATATATATATATATATAAGTATGCAATAATATACAGTAATATGCGGCTGAAAAAATGCAGAACTTCATATTTGACCGAATACAGAGTCTATTCGAATTGCAATCGAATAAGAATATACGGCCGCATAGACCGAATTTTAATATACTGATTCTACCACAAAAATTCTAAATGAAATATTTACTTATATGCATTGCTCGTGAAACTGAATAAAATAAATATTTTATATTCTTTAATTTGAAATTATAATATTAAATTATTAAATCAAAGTAAAGTACTATCATGTGATATATATATATATATGTCATAAAAAAAGTCATAAGTGGATACTCAATGAAAATAAATTATATTTGATCAATTAACTAGAGTTAGGCTATTATACATACAAACATGTATAATTTGAAATCAAATTGTTCAAAGAAGAGGGATCCGATTACACCACTTTTGATTTACCACAAAGTTACACTCCTCATTTTCTACATTTTCAAAGTCCAAATCGTCGATCCAGACCGTTCAACATGATTATCTATATAAAATGTGCTTGCAGATCAAATTTTACATTTTCTTGAATTTTTTTACTATTTATTAAATATTTTACAAAAACTAGTCAAATTCAGACCATTGAATTTTGTACCATCTTAATAAATAGTAAAAAAATTTAAATAAATGGTAACTTTGTGGTAACTCAAAAGTGGTGTAAGCGGATCCCTCAAGATATATTTTTCCATGTCCGAACAGTCTATCCAGATCATTCATTATGTTTCTACATATCAAAATCTTGGTTCTTTATTTACTATTTATCATATTTGAATGTTGGACCTAAAATAATACAAAAAAAACATTTACATATCAATTAAATGTGATCAATTTTTCAGAAATCCAAAATAACAGTTCAAAATTCTAAATTAGTAAAATTTAGTATTAATTATATAAAACCTTGATATATATGTGATACGCATTTAAACAGCTTGAATTTAATTACCATTCAAACTTCCAAAAAATATATATATATATATAATTTGAAAATATATATTTGTGTACAAAAGCCTAACTACAATCGGTTAGTGTTGGTGTCCTAGACCCAGATCATATTTATGATATGTTTAGTTTATTAGTGAATGATTTTTATCATTTTGTACCTTGAGTATTCATATTAGTCGATCATTTGAGTTGATGACTTAAATTGTAGAACTTCACAATGAATAATTTTTTTTACTCTTAAATGTCCCTTATCTTGGCAATCAGCAAGGTACACTGGTTGACCATATAAGATAAGTGTAGTGATTAGATGATGGCCATGTTCTACAGGTTATAGATAAGAAGTTATCGATCTAATCACACATGTGCATACATGGAGATGTATGGCACTGGACAGACCTAAGAATGAAATATCATATGGATTGTGTTTTGTGTCATTGATATTTCATTATGTCTAGAATTCTTTGGTTGAGATATTTATTTTTCTTACATAAGGGATGTGTATTGTTGGTACTGTCCAACGCTCTCTTTAACCAGGAGTTATATAGGCAGTTACTGCAGTGCATATAACTTATGCGGAAGAACGATACGTATCAAGAAACCATTGTCCCTTATATGTTAATATAAGCGATGATATCTCTGGGCCCCTTGATAAAGTTTGTATTATGTGCATGTAATATGATTATATGATAATAATATCATAATTAAACTTCAGAAAATCAAGAAAGAATAATTGGTAATGATGACACATTCCTACCTTACGATTATTTGGATATTATGTGGCAAGGAATTGACACAACAATATTTTTTAATGTTACAGGGATCGTGATTTTGCATTGTACTTTTTCATCCACATCATTTGGGTAATCAATATACCATGGCTAGTTGTATCATTGATTTATGGAATTAAAATGTTTAATTTCATTGCCATAATGATGGGATCCCATAGGGTCACACCATATGAAAGATTAAAAGAAAATATATTAATAAAGCATATGTGATATGTATATAATATGTGTTATGTTAATTATAAGGAGTTATAATTAATTTGTACAAATATATGTTATTAATATATGAACAATTTTTTATAACATGGAGATGTTGTAAAATAATCCTAGTAATATTTAAAGTATGTGTGACATATTTTAAATGACTTTTGACACATGAGAGATGCATATAAATTAACATAGAATATTAATTTATATGTTGGCCTTTTAATGTATGGGATTGTGGACTTAATTAAATATTAATATGATTAGTATGTTTAAGCCCAAAGCCCAAATATATGCTGGGGAGAATTGATTAGTAATGGCATGATTTAAGGAATATTTAAATATGTCATTAAATCTAATCAATCTCATTAAAGAGGAAAGAAATTTCTGGACAGATTTTTAGGTAAGTTTGAACTGGAATTTGAAAGGGCAAATCTTAACCATTCTGGATGTATGACCTATGTAATCTGTAGCCCTTGGAGTCTAGAATCCAATGGTGAAGATTTCAAGTCGTTTGGAGTTACCTAAAAAAAATATAAGGGTTTTAGTACCGAAAGGTCAAAATTCAGTGAATTATATCTTGGCCGAAATTTGTTCTTTTTTCCTCTCTCCCATTTTTCTCTCATGAGTTGAGATCTAGAAATTCTCTAAGAAGTTTTCAGAAATTAACAAGAGGGTTAAACTAGGATTAAGGTTCTACTTGTTAATCTCTTACTAGCCTTAGAGATACAAGTGTTTCTTTAATCTTTCGGTGAATACCTAAGGAGGCTCGTCATTTGAAGGGCTAAGCACAACCACCATTGAAAGAGAAAGGGAATAAGAAGTTGCTAAGCAAGACAAACCCTTCTTGATTTGATTTGGAGATCAAATCTAAGGTATTAGTTTATTCACTTCTTGATTAGGCTAATTAAGATTGTTTCTTGCACTTACAATAACTAGATCGTTTGTTTTGAGTCGAGTAAAATTTTTTGTTTTATTCCTTACTATCTAAGCATCAAAACTTTCACAATCACCTAGCATTAAAGCAAGTAAATAATAAAAACCACTACTACAAAAAAGCTAATTCTACACTGCACATTGTACACGGTTTTTCTAATTTTATATAAAAACCGTGTGTCAAATATGAAATTGTGAAAGGGTCAAAAATATTGGGGAATTATACACGGACACTTAGTTATAAATCAGTGTATAATTGTTTGAGAGAGCTACACGGTTTATTAGGGAAAAAAAAGCCGCGTGGAAAGAAACCGTGTGGAAAAGATTGAGAGAGCTACACGGATATTATACAAAAATCCGTGTATGAATTGCTACACGGATATTTGATTAAATAACCGTGTACAAATATTAAGAGAGCTACACGGTTTTATAGTTACATGTCCGTGTAGAATAGTTATAGAGCTACACGGTTTTCTTATCAAATATCCGTGTATAAAGGGTTATGCTACACGGCTTTTTTAATAAATAACCGGGTTTAAATTGTGACAGAGCTACACGGATTGCTAAGTATAAATCCGTGTAGAAAAGCCGTGTAGGGTTTTATCCAATATAAAAGGGCTTCTCTTCCAGAGACTTCTAGCTCCAGCTGCGCCGTTTTGATCAAGTAATTAATACGCCCTCTGTCTGTGTTGACTGAGATCTGATTTCCGCAAATTAAAGGCTAGCATAGCTGGAAGCTGTCATCTTTGAAGTTTTTATTTTCTCCTCTCTAAATTTCGAAGGTTAGTATATACATATTTTCCTTTTTCCTCTCTAATTTTCTGTTTAGTAATTATTATTGCTTATTTACTTAGGTGTGTAATATATGCATGCATGCTTGATTTAATTAGTAATTAGGTAATGTAAATATATAATTAGTGTATTGTTGTCCAATAACCGACCTATAAATGATTTTTAGGTCCATGCCCGTTCAAAATTAATCCAATAGGGATTAATTTTGGACAGTCCCCGTTTTGGGACTGCTCTTTGAATATTGTGTCTCATTTAGGATGTGAACACATATTAGTGGGTTTTAATTAGTATTTGAGGAAAGTTCGACGGTATTTTCCCTTATTGCTCCTACGAGTATGTGGTTCGTACGCATACTTGGGGAGTTAAGGGGAAATGCTGCCGAATTTTTCTCAAATACTAATTAAAACTTGCTAATATGTGTTCACATATGAGACATAATATTCAAAGAGTGGGTTAGGATTGTAAACCGGCCCTTTGTAAGCCCAAAATTTGGTACAATATATGTTGACCATGCTTGATTAATTGATCAAATCATTTTTATAATTTAATTTACAGATGGATCGAAGTTGGATGTATGAATTGCGACGTGACAGTGAAGAATATTTGGTTCGCGTTGATGAGTTTATAAAATTTGCTGAGATGTATAGAGTGAAGAAAAAAGAAAAAGACATTTTGTGTCCTTGTAGAGATTGTAAAAATATTTTAAGATTTGTGGACTCCGAAGAAATTAGAGGTCATTTAATTTGTCGGGGATTTAAGAAGAGATATACATGTTGGATCATGCACGGTGAGAAATTTGGTGAAAGTAGTAGTACCAATAAAGATTTTAATCGTTGTGAATTGAATGATGAGAATGTAGAAATTTCTGATAATTTTGAACTTGATTGGAACGAGAATTACGAGGATGCCGAAATTTTTGATAATATTGAACCCGGAACCGACGATGATGAGATTGAGATGAATTCTGGTGAAAATGTAGAACACGAGTTTATTGAAAATCTGGAGGAAATGTTTCGTGACGCGGAAGATGAAATTAGTGATAAAAATTATGATAAATTCCAAAATTTGTCTAATTATTCCAAAAAACAGTTGTATCCCGGGTGTACCAAATTTACGAAACTGTCAGCTGTGTTGAAATTATTAAACTTAAAGGCAGACAATGGTTGGAGCGATAAGAGTTTCACATCCTTATTACAGCTTTTACGAGAAATGCTCCCAGAAAACAACGAGTTACCCGGTACAATATATCAGGCGAAAAAATTGATATGTCCAATGGGGTTGAAGATCGAAAGAATACATGCATGTCCGAACGACTGTGTATTGTACCGTAACGAGTACGAGACCATGCATGTCCTCAGTGGAGAAACATTGATAGACACTTCAAAGAATTTGGTTCCGAAATGAGAAACCTTAGGATTGTGGTGAGCACAGATGGAATGAGTCCGTTTGGAAGCTTGAGCAGTCGGCACAGTACTTGGCCAGTTCTTATAGCCATCTATAATCTTCCTCCTTGGTTGTGCATGAAACGCAAATATATAATGATGTCATTACTAATCCAAGGACCCAGGCAACCCGGAAATGACATAGATGTGTATCTCGCACCATTAATTGAGGATCTCCAGAAATTATGGCGTGATGGCGTCCCGGTCTGGGATGCGTACAGCAAAGAGGTATTTCAAATGCGTGCCATGGTGTTTTGCACAGTAAACGATTTTCCCGCGTACGGGAATTTATCGGGTTACACTTGTAAAGGAGCAAAAGCGTGCCCTATCTGTGAAGATGACACGCAGGTGCTGAGGCTGAAAAATTGTCAGAAGAATGTTTTCATGGGGCATCGTAGGTTTCTTCCTGTTAATCACCCATACCGTAAGAAGAAGAGTGCATTCAACGGGAAAATTGAGCTTGGAGTGGCCCGTCGTCCATTAGACGGGAAAAGTGTCTTCAATCGGGTAAAAAACCTTGATGTTATTTTTGGAAAATGTGCCGAAGCACCACCGAAGAATATTTGGAAAAAAAGGTACATATTTTGGGATCTACCGTACTGGGAATTTTTAGAAGTGAGACATTGCATAGATGTCATGCATGTTGAAAAAAATGTCTGCGACAGTTTGATCGGTTTACTGTTGAACATTAAGGGAAAGACTAAAGATGGTATTAAAGTTCGGAAAGACATGGTTGAAATGGGAATACGACCCGAGCTTGCACCGCAGGAGAAAGGGAAGCGCACGTACCTACCCCCCGCACTGTGCACAATGTCGAAGAAAGAGAAAACAAGCTTTTGTGAATGCCTTCATAGTATTAAAGTTCCATCGGGGTATTCCTCGAATATTAAGAAGCTGGTGTCGAAGAAGGACCTGAAATTGCTTGGTCTGAAATTCCACGATTGTCATGTTTTACTGACACATATGATTCCGGTTGCAATTCGGGGAATTTTACCAAAGGAGGTTCGGGAAACCATTACGAAGTTCTGTACTTTCTTCAATGCAATCAATTCCAAAGTGATAGACCCTCTAAAATTGGACTCTTTGCAAAAGGAGATCGTCGTTACTCTTTGCCAACTTGAGATGTATTTTCCGCCCTCTTTTTTCGATGTTATGGTTCACCTTGCTGTTCATCTTGTGAGAGAAATTCAGATCTGTGGTCCCGTGTTCCTGCGGTATATGTATCCGTTCGAGAGATACATGGGCATCTTGAAAAAGTACGTGAGGAACCGACATCGGCTCGAAGGTAGCATTATAGAAGGATATTCCACAGAAGAGGTGATTGAGTTTTGCACCAACTATATGGCCGGTGTGGATCCAATTGGCGTTCCGAAGTCGCGATACGAGGGAAGGCTCCAAGGAGTCGGGACAATTGGGTTGAGAGCCGTAGTTGCTGATATAAATGATCTACATAAGGCACATTTTATTGTACTACAGCACATGACAGATGTTGCTCCCTACATAGATGAGCACATGACAATCCTTAAACAACAGAACTACACGAGAAGTCAGAAGTGGCTTACTAACGAGCATAATCGTTCTTTTATAGGATGGCTTACTAACGAGCATAATCGTTCTTTTACTAACGAGCAAAGTGAGAAGAGTACAATGCAAAATAGTGGGGTGACGTTGGTGGCGACATCTCAAGAATTCAGTAGATCTGGGGATGGCCGGGCTGTAACAGCATCGAGGTCATATTATGGAGTCATTGAAGAAATTTGGGAGCTCGTTTACAATCCTCGCCTGAGCATTCCCTTGTTTCGGTGCCAATGGGTCGAAGACCGGGGTGTTAAAGTTGATAACGACGGGTTCACACTCGTTGATTTTAACAAAGTTGGGTATGTTGATGATCCGTTTATACTCGCCAAGCAAGCCACCCAAGTCTTTTATGTCACTGACCCGAGTGATGATAGGTGGAGCGTCGTCCTATCTGGAAAAAGAAGGATTGTCGGGGTAGAAAATGTCGTCGATGAAGAAGAGTATGACCAGTTCGACGAAATACCTCCATTTTGTGCCGACATGGACCCTGAGGTAGCAACAATTGAAGAAAACGACGGAGCGAACTACATGCGATCCGACCACAATGAAGGAATATGGGCCGAGAGTACTGTTGAAAAGGAGAAAAAAAAAGCCGGTGTGTAATATTTATTTTTTGTTTAAAATTTAAACTTGTAATATTTCTTTTTTAGAAACAACTTTGTAATAATAAAACATTTCTAGTTCAAATATTAGTATTAGTTTTTAAATATTAGTAGGAATATTAAATATTAGTGAATTCTTAAATAATGAAATACTAGTATTAGATAATGAAATACTAATATTTAATATTAGTAGGAATATTAAATATTAAGACTGAAATATTTGTAGTTCAAATATCAAATATTAGATTTCTCTATTTTAAATGTTAGTTCAATTTTTTAATAATAATAAAACATTTCTAGTTCAAATACTAGTATTAGATTTTAAATATTAGTGAATTCATAAATAATGAATTAAAAAATAAAATATTAGTATTAGTTTTTAAATATTAGTATTAGTTTTTAAACATTGCCTATAGTTGAAATATTAATAATAATAAAAAAACAGGGTATTAGTTAATATTAGTATAAGTTTTATATATATTAGATATGATATACTATATATTTTAGTTAATTTATTATTAATTTAAATACTATAAAAAATAAAAAGAAACATAATTGAATATGTTTTCCCCTTTGTACACGGACTTTTATTTAATAGTCCGTGTATAAATAGGCATTGCACACGGAGTTAACTAAATAACCGTGTATAAAGGGGAAGAGAGCTACACGGATTAACTAAATGTCCGTGTACAAAGGGGAAGAGAGCTACACGGACTGTTAAGTAAATGTCCGTGTACAAAGGGTAATTGTACACGGACATTTACTTATTTGTCCGTGTATAAAGATAAATTGTACACGGTTGTGAAATTAATAATCCGTGTAGAAAGAGTTAACAAATTGTACACGGTCGTGAACTTAATAATCCGTGTAGAAAGAGTTAAAAATATAATTCAAAAGACCTTTCTCTTCTAAATTTTCATTAGCCGCGCGCCGTTTGAGTTCCAAAACCTCCAAACTCTCCCCGGCCACTGCCACCACTCCGGTCCACTCCGCCATTGTCGGTCCTCTGCCACCTCTCCGGTCCACCCTCTCCTCTCTCGGTAAAGTACTCTTCACTTCTCTTATTTTGGCCGAGTTCGGGTTGTTGATTTTCCCAACTCGTTGGAATTAATTTCATTTGGGGTTTAGGGTTTAATCAGGCCAGTAAATCTAGAGCTCGAGGGTATTCCTGTTGGTTTAGATCGAGTTAACCAATTTTTTTTTAGAAGAAATTAAGAGGAAGGTTTTTCTGTTTTTAATTTAAATCGAAATCAGTTTTTCAGTTTGAATTAAAATCAGTTTTTCTGTTTTATCATATATGTTTTATTTTTTCTGTTGTAATTTAAAAACTAATTTTCCCAATTTAAAAACATAATTTACTGGTTTACATTGTTTGGTTTTTACATTAATGATTTTACCAAGTTAAAAACTTCACTGATCTTACCAATTTAAAAAACAGGAAACAGAATTTAAAACTAGTTCTTACATTGCTTGGTTTTATCATATATTTACTGGTTTTGCATGCACAACCAAGGAGAAAGTTAAAAACTTGTTTTAATTAACACTTTTAAAACATATATGAAAACATTGCTTATTTTTTTTGACTTTTTTTGTGGGTGCCACTTTACTGTCCCTAGCTAATACAAAAAAAAAAAAAAAACAGCTTGCACCATGTTTAAATTTCTGACTAAAAGAGATTGTTTTTTTTTGTCTGTATGGATTTCTATTAAATTTTATGCTCAATCTATGTAAATTAATTAGGGTGGATGTATGCAAAACCTATTAACTAAATTGATTAGAGATAATACCATATTCTGTAAGCTTATCACCTAGCTAGCTGGTAAATTGATTATAGACATTGATCTTGTAAGAGTACTCCAAATGGCCAAAATGACCTCTGCTGGTAAATTGATCAGTGCAGATCAATGCAGGGGCCAAAACATATTTATGAATTGACCAAGTTGGGTTGGAAGTGGTTGCTGGTGAGCACACTATAAATTTATAATTTCATATATATTGTCGAAAAAAATATTATCATTCTAACATAGGCCGCTAAATGCAAATTTCAGGGCCCGCAACAGTTGGAGGGTTGGGAATGCGCTTACTACACGATGATTTTCATGTTTGACTTTGTCGAAAAAATACAATTCCAATTCCCAAAAGCGGTATGTAATTCATATTAATTGTTCCTATATAATAGCAATTGATATTTGCGACAGTATTTCATCTACCTTTTCTTGTTACTAACTAATACCAAATTGTAATTGTAGAATTTGCCAAAGGAACCGCATTACACCAAGGAGCAGATCGACGATATCAGGTGTGTGTGGGCAATGTGGTTTGTAATAGAATTTTGCAATGCTCAACATGGATTTCCATAATTTTGTATAATTTGGTGTATGTGAATATTGTATAATTTATTGCATATGAATTTCTGGCTAATCTGAAAAATATGAATTTCTTGCTAATCTGGAAAATATGGATTTATTGGTAATCTGGAAAATATGGATTTCTTGTTATATGAAATCTGGAAAATATGGAAAATATGGAATAGTTCTCTGTAACAAAACTGGCTAGCAAAACTGGAGGCTAGCCGAAAAAAAAAATACAAAAAAAAAAAAAAAATTGATCTTTATACACGGACATTTAACTAAAGTCCGTGTATAAAAGAGGAGAGCTACACGGACATTTAGTTAAATGTCCGTGTATAAAGATGAGAGCTACACGGATATTTTACTAAATGTCCGTGTAGAAAGGGTCAAGCTACACGGGTTTTTAGTTAAAAGTCCGTGTACAAAAAGAATCGTACACGGTTGTTTAGGTAATATCCGTGTAGCTCGGTATCATGGAGAGCGACACATTCTGGGCTTTGTACACGGCTGTTTTTGTAGTTATCCGTGTAGAATTGTTGAAATTGTACACGGACAAATGTCCGTGTGTAGTTATTGAGCTATTTATACACCCTCGATTTAAACACGGTAGGAAATCCGTGTAGCTCTTCCATTTTTGTCCGTGTATAATCTCTTTTTTTTGTAGTAGTGAACCATTAGAATTGACGGTTTTTAGTATTTCTTTGTTGTGTTTTTCTTTTTCCCTTATTTTTTCTGATGCATGTGCGTTGTTTTGTTGTGTGTTGGTGCTTTATTAATTAATTAGTCCACCTAGGGTCAGTGGCGTAGTCAGAATTTGAGTTAGAGATGGGCGGAACAATTCAATAATAAGTACGAGATTTTTAATAAATTCAACAATTCATCCAATGATCTAATAATTAAGTCTAACAATCCAACAATAAATAAGAAATTTTTAATAAATTTAACAATTCAACAATTTAACAAATACTGCAATCGGTATTTATTTTTAATCTTTTTTTTGCTGCTCTTTCTTTTTTTATCATTGTTTTCCTTTCTTTTATTATCAGAGATTTTTTTTTTTTTATCGCTGGGAGAGATCAAGCAATAATGGAGCCAAGAGATATGGGGTGGAGCAAGAATTTTTAATACAAACTGTTATTTAGTTATTATGTAACTGGGTCAGCGTTGGACAATTTTTAAATCATAATGGACAGTAGTAAATAGCAATACGGATAAAAAAAAAAAAAATCAAATCCAGAGGTGGGCTAACAACTTAATTAAAGCACATCAAACTTCCCAACAACTTAAATCAATGTTCTTTTAATCATTTAATATAACCTTTTCAATCTAATTGATATACTATTCAACCTATATGAATAATCTCGCGGTTCCTATCAGAACTCTGCTGCTGCTGTCAGTGCTGTGCTGTATTTTGGAAAAAAATTATTGGTAGAAATTAATAGAAAAGAAGAGAGAGAAATAGAAAGAGTACATCAATTCTTACATTAGTAGAAAGATCGGTAGGATTTCTACTGATTCTAAAAATCAAAAAGTTTGGATCGGTACGAATTATACTGTCCAAACTTAGTTTTTTTTTAAATCTGATGTATAGATGGAGGGAATTCTTATATTATATTTCTAGTAAAATATGAAAAGTTTTTCAAAAAATAGATAGAATGTTTCTATTATATCTAAATTTTAAAATACTCTATCTACTTTTGTAAAAAAATTATATTTTACTAGAAAAAATAAAAAGAAAAAACAAACTGGTTTTTTTATCAGTATAAATTTTACCGATCTTTCTACCAATATAAGAACTGATGTACTCTTTCTATTTCTCTCTCTTCTTTTCTATTAATTTCTACCAATAAAAAATATCCCTGTATTTTGGGGTCACACGCATACATGCAGTTGCTACATACAGGACCGCAATTAAACTCTTGGAATGTTTAGCCGACATCACTTGTGCATCATGTGCAATACCACATGATCGATAACAAATAAACAGTTGAAGCCCCATGTATTAATATGGTCTCACCATGTCATGTGCACCTTGCTATTAAAAGAACGGTTTCTCATGTGCACCTTGTATTAAATTATTACGACTAATTTAGTATACTTTTCTTGTTCCTTGTAAAGATGGCAACAAACATCAAAACATGAAGTTTCATGTTCTCCTAACCACAAATGGCTTGTATCAAATTTAACGGACAGAAAGGGTAAATTCAATAATGCACCTAAAGACAACAAAAAAAAAACATAATATAAACCTATATGTACATTATTAATCCCAGATGACAAATCAAAGTGGGGGAAAAAAAGAAGAACAAACTACAACCTCATTTTTAGATCCAGTAACCCATCCAAAAACATCAATTTCTCAAAAGGAAAATGAAAACCATACTATTTGCTTCTCCAAACTATGAAATATGAATTATACAAAAGGCACCCTCTCTAGCTCATCACTACAATGAATTTAACAAGATCTGAAAAAAAAAAAAAAAATTGAGAACATACGTACTCCTAGCGCCTTACAGGTCGCTTCACGGCCTGCTTTCTAGATTCAGTCTTTCGAAAAATGGAGCAAATTATACAACCTGAGACCTTCGGTGATGGCGGGTCTACATCGGGCGAGACGTAAGCAGTATGAAAAATTTGCTTCTTAACAGCAGTTTTACTTGTCTTCTTTATGTCTAATTCATGTTTTCCTTTTTCGACTTCTCGCTTCAACATGTCGATAGAGCCAACACTTCGGGAGTGTCTCAACTGTGGCAAATCGGGTTTCTGTTCCTCGTCGTGCTCTCCATGCTTCTCTTCTTCACTGTTGAGGCTCGCAAGAAACCGCTCATCCCAGACCAGACCGGACGAACCAGATCGTCTGAACGTCGTTGCTGATCTCTGCAACCCTTCCATATGTTTCCTTTTCCTCTCTGCTCTCTCTCTCTTTAAATGGTGATGCTTGAACAGGCGACACAGATTACATAAATACTTCTGTGTGTTTGCCCGGGGGCGGGTATATATAAGCAGGGATTGTCGTTGATTGTATGTGGCTTGGAAGAATTATGTAAGCCTATGTGAAGTGAGTTGGTAACTGTTATTTCTAGCATAGTGACAACTTAATTGTTCGGGAAAGGTTCGGCGAGGTCAAAAATTCATGATTCAGGAATAATTCGGGTATAATTCGGGAATGATTCGGAATAATCCGGATCAGGGATCTCAGTCCTACAAGGAAGTAAAAAAAAAAAACCAAAAAAAAATTTTTCTGGGAAAAATTCAGGAAAAATTCGCGAATAATTCGTAAAATTCAGAAAAAGTTCGTAAAATTCGCAAATAATTTGGATATAATTCGGTCAACCGAATAATTCGGCGTTCGGTTCGGCATCACCAAAAGAAACGAATTATTCGGGTATAATTCGCGAATCTTGTCACTATATTGTGAATGAGACATGTAACTCGTTACAGGAAATAGCATACTGCACATGCCACAAGAAACCCAGGATTAGGTTTCCAGACATGGAGATGGGGTTAAGCAGGGACGAAATAACAGTCAAATAAGAGTTACTTTGACATTCAATTCAAGTGGGACGATTCTACAGAAGTAGTTGGTACAGATACCTTTTTTTAATAGATTTCTCTGCCGACCTTGACGACTTATTTTTGGTCTTTAGACATGAGGATTTCATTGGACTCGGGGTCTGCGGTTAAACACATTATTTATATCCACTATTGGTTCAGTTGAGGTATCACCAACCGGTAAAAAAAATATTTCAACTGTATGACTTTGACCAAGTTTAATATAATTTGTAGAGCTAAACGTAGTAATTATAAAATTAAGAAAAAAAATCGAATTTAGACATTTTTCAATAATTCACACTATAATCTTAACATTGAGTGAAATCATCTTTGAAGCAAGAACCGATTCAAAATATTGGTTGCAATTTGTAAATTACAACATCTTACAACAATTAAGTTTTGTAATTTTTAAAGTTCAAACAATCAATAAACCAATCAACATGATCTCTATATTAAAATGTACTTATTTATTAAGTATTTTACAAAACTGTTGTTTTTCAGTGTGTCCAGAATTATCTAAAACCAAAAAATTTGTAAAATACTTAATAAATAATAAAAAAAATCGAAAAAATATATAAAATTTGATCTCCAAGCACAAGCACATTTTAATACAGAGATCATCATGTTACAAGTGAAAGGCACGATTTAAGAGGATGGATATGGGAACGAAGTTTGGGGATTAAAATAATAAATACATTTAGCAAGGAAATACCCCCAATGAATCAGATACATTTAGCACATGCCAAGACTGAACACTATTCTGACGCTAACGAGTAACATAACTAGCACATGCCAAGTCTTGCAGCCACATGCAATTCTCAATTATACCACAAGAAAATGGGATGAGGCAACAAGATGGAGGGACTTTTAACAAATGGCCCTTGTACATTTCAAAATTCAAACTTTACACAAACAATTGTACTCTTGCTCAAAGAATGACACATCCCCGACTTATCTAGATACAGTGGGAGTTACAGATTGCCGTTGATATCTGGCAGGTATAATGGGCTTTTGGGGAATCCCATCTCCATGCCGCTTCTCCTCGAACCAATTAACCACAACCTTTCTAGGTAGATTCGTCACATGCACTATACTGCTTATTACCTCATCCTGACAAAATAAACAAGTTATTAGGGAAAGCTAGCAGGTAATTATTAGAAGTATATAACAAAGATTTTTAGTTTTTGCTTATCATCCACACTTTTTAAGTTCTGATCAATACTATTTTCCACAGTAATAGTGGGACCTCAATGTGGTTCATTATAAAAGTAATGAGATAATAAAAGGCTCAATTCTAAATGATTACAAGTTTAGGGGTTAATTGTCATAATCAAGTTTGGAATAGAGTAGATATCTTTTCTGGTAGTGAACTGTATCTGGTAGAGATATATACCCGACTGCACAGATAGTGACCGCCCAGCATTTCAATAACTTAATTATTATGGTTTCTTCTTCGGGGAAGGGATAAGGAGGTGTTGGTCATCAGAATTTCTGTTGATAAATGTTGTCTTCTGAAATTTTCATCTTCAACCAATTCACGAACCTTTAAACAGAGCAGCCTTTGAAAATGCCACCCCACTACCCAGATGGTCAAAACTGTTTCTTGAACTAGTGTTGTAACTTACGAAAAATCTATAATGTCCGCAAACATATGGTCAAACCATTTTTTGTGGATTTTCAACATTTTGGGACTAAATACTTTCGAATGACCGCGAAATACTTTCAAATGGTCAAACCATTTTTTCCTATTGTTTGGGTGTTGCTTAAAAATTAAAATGCTGCAGAATAATTTACGGTATGCAGATAACACCCCAACATCTCTTGTATTTGCACAACATCACTCTCTTTTACGTATTTGCAAATACTTGCTCCAAAAATAGGAGTAACTCGAACAAAATGACTCCACTGCCCCTAGCTTTTTAAAGTGTTTATTTGCAAGATGCATTATAATATTCATAGACAAGGTTTACTAACCGTGGGGCGTTTTGTTCTGGAGTAAACTCTTTCAAGCGTCTCGACCTGCACTCTCTTCAGCCTCTTCTGATAAGGCTGTTGCACTGGATGTCTCTTCTGGCGAGGCTGTTGTTTTACTTCCGGTTCTGTCTCCTTAGATGTGACCTCAGCGGCATCAGTAGAAATAGAGGAACCCATTTCGCTACTTTCTGGCTCGGTAGGAGCCTGTGGACTGGGCTCATCTGGCAAAGAATCAGACATGAGTAGCAGACTGGGAGGTGGATTACGAAGGTACTCAAGGACTGTTGCTCTGTCTAATCCCACATCTTCTGAAAGTTTTTTAATCTAGACATAACAGAAAATAAGATATCTAGTGAACATGGGTGTTCAGTTGGAAACATGAAATTATTTTAATAAGAAAGAAGGACAGCTGAAAAATGCAGGGATTTTTGTAAATCAAATAGTTAGTTGATATTTTCTAGGACTAATGACAAACTTTCTTCCACCAACATTTCAGAGGCTTTCATATAATTACAGATTGAAGGATGATACAAAACATAAAGTCAAAGATGAAAATTAACCAAAAACACCCAAGCTTCTCTGCAATCACATTTACACACCCATCAAATTTTCTGTCAAGACATCAACAAGTTCATATAACTTTCTACAATATAATGTCTTATTTTTTTGGGAAGTATGCATATTGCAATTACATAACATACTTTAAATTCTGCAATGAAAGAAATTTCAGCTCTTTGCCTCTTTTAAAGGCTCTCAACTACCCTTTCCAAGGCTAAAATTAAGCGAGTATCTTCAATCTTATTATTGGTACATTTACTACAAAATTTGCATGAGCAGTCCCGAGATTCTAATTTAATATAATAACTTTGGTTGTATCAGAATATAGCTCAGTTCTACTGTAAAGGCAAATCACTGTTATTGTTTTATTCAAAGACTTTCATAAGTTCTGGTGATAACTTCAAAAAAAAATCAAATTTCTTAATGACTCTACAATAACTGTCCAAAAATATAATAACAGAAAAGGGAATTGCAAATAGCACAAATATTAATTGCATAATAAAATAAAACACCAATATTTCTCATATTACAATTACAGCACAACATACTTGAGATATTTGCAATTTAAACTCAGCTAGTGGGTTAGGGTGATGGAAAAGGAATGCCCAGCTTGAGTATTAACAAATTTTATATACTTGTTTGAACCAACCACTACATTCTGACTTCTTAGTTTGTTTGTACCAATCATGAAAAAACCAAGTATTATATCCAACTGGTAAGAAAACTTTTGCTCATTTCTAGCTCGACTTAAAGCTCAGGGTAGCATTTCGACACTTTGACATCATTGTAAAACAAATCGATAATGGAAATTGTCCACTAGACATAAGAAAATATCTCTGTGTTCTTCACACAAACAAAAGGGCACCGGGTACAGCTTGAAAACAAATAAAAATAAAAAATCACAAAAAAACTCAAATTTATATTTTTCAGAATTGCGTATGAGCATGATCTTACACTGGCCTTGCGCTTTCCAATCTTCAACGCACGAGCCAACTTTCTCATCTGCCATGTTCTAAGCTGTGGCAATTGGATCACATCCTCCTCCTCTCCGAGCCCTAGTAAATTCAAGCCGTCTTCGTCCAACTCCACTCCTGATTCCCCCAAAGCCTGTGAGATTTCCTTTTGAAACCTCACCACATCCTCGTCCTTCATTTCCACATCATCTTCTGACGGGTTGTGGTTGTTGAAGTCTTTCTCCAATTGAGAAAAAAATGCTTCAAGTGCATCCTTCGCAGCTTCTTCTTCATCTTCTTCTTCTCCTTCTTCATTGAATTCTTCCTCTTCTTCCTCTCCTCCCTCCCCCATGAAATCATCTAGTGCTGTCTGACAGGGTTATACATAAGAAACACACGTGTTGAGCATCAAGGTATGCAATGAAGTTGTTTAAACTATATAATTCTAGTTGATTTTCTTTTTTTCTTTTGCATGTCGTGTGATTTGTTTCGTTTGATGCTTTGTAACTGAGTACTTAATTGAGACCATCCCATATGGCACTGTGCCCTTCAAATAAGATTCATGCCAATGAAGTTATACACAAGTTGCAGCAGGGATGCAAGTGGATTGGATATTATCAGTATTTATCTGGATATTGACGGACAACAGATAATCCGATACGGATATTGACGGACATTGATACAAAATATTTTTCAAGCATATGTGGATCCAGATACAGATATCTATACAATTATCTATACGGAAGTGTATACCTCTTTACAATTCAGAAGTGCTCTCTCCTTTTGGGGTTTGTAAATTTTGAACATCTATACTTGAACAGCAATCATATCAAACTATTGCAGGATTTGAAAATCTAAAACAGAATTTTAGAACTAATGCAACTAATATTTTTTAATAAGCAAACTAGTCATAATAATATTAGTTGTTACCTTATGTTTGTAAATATGCTGCAAGTATGTTTGTGAAACATGTGATAATTCTGTTTAAATAAAAAATTATGCTAAAATTTGTATTCACCAATATTCTATCCATATCACCATTCGTTTAATACCTGATTCGTATTTAAATTTGAGACCATGTGTATCCATATCCCAAAAATAAAACAGATCACGCATGGTTTGACCACTATTTGTCCATATCAGATCCGTTTGCACGCCAAAAGTTGCTCCAGATATTTTTTTTTTCTTTACTGAGAAATGTTTTCAAAGATTAAGCATAATAAGATTGATACAAGAAGACTGATACAAGATTTTCCAGATTTTTCAAGTGTAATTTAGTCCTTAGCAAGTCAGCAGAACAATCTTTGCACTACGCCCTTATATTTATTTTGGTGACATGACCATAAAAGTATTGGACGTGTATTTCTCTTAGTACTAACCAACTTTTACTGGTTTATATGACCAGAGAGTGAACATATATGATAAGGACTACAATTTTGTCAAGTAATCCACTGCTACTAGTACAGCACCACAACCTGTTTTCACTTGTCAGTGCTTTCTAGGAATCAGATTAGATGCACAGATTAAGCATTCATTTTGGAGTAGAACTAGGGTGTGATGTGCTCACCAAACTCTTTGGTGAGCACAACTCTACATAAACTATCGGATTCACTTCAAACGAGATTAATCCAACCGTTGAAACCGATGTACTTTACGAGTGATGGGCGTACATGCAAAATTTTAAATTTTTTTAATTCATTTAGTCTCAAGTCAAGTGGTCAAAATTGAGAATTTTTTGAATGCACTAAAACAACTCCATTTTGGATCATTCATTTTTCATCAATTTTGACCACTTGAGACTAAATGAATTCAAAAAATTCAAAATTTTGCATGTACGCCCATCACTCGTAAAGTACATCGGTTTCAACGGTTGGATTCATCTCGTTTGAAGTGAATCCGATAGTTTATGTAGAGTTGTGCTCACCAAAGAGTTTAGTGAGCACATCACACCCTAGTTCTCCTCTTCATTTTGCTCTCAAACAGCCACATCATCCACTATGGCATAATTGAACCACTAGAAGAAACTAAGAAGACCAAGTTAAATTGGGAACAACAGGTACCTATCCAATGTGCACAGATTAAACAGTAATACTGATGCTTCATCACAAGGTGAAAGTAATTAAATCCAAATCTACAGACGTAACGCAACAACAACAAAAGGCGACTCTTTTTTCATCTGTTATAGCTTAGAATTTACCTTTTTCTTTGGAGTTGGGCTCTCCGTTGCTAAATGCGACTCCTTTTTCTTTCTCCGACGCCAGAACGCGATGACAGACGAGCGAGGTGGAGAGGAGCTAAGAGGTACAAACGAAGGAATCGAGGGGCCCAGACGCAGGGGCGAGTAACTGGTGCTTCCGCCATGGGAGCCGAGTTGGATAGGATAAACCCTACCCAAGAGGGTTGAAGGAGAGCAAGTGCAAGCAGCCATGGCAAGAAACACCCGAAGAAGAAATATCTCTAGTTCATTTATCAAAACAGTTGAGTTGTACTGTTGCAGTATAGGTGAAAGTTTACCTGGGCCTGCATGGCTTCTAGTTGGGCCATATTACTTCATTTTGATTTCTAGGCTGCTAGGCCTACTTAATGGCCTCTATACAAAATTCCGTTAATTTTGAGAATTTTGAAATGCACTTTGTATGCAACACTCCGTTAGAGCTGTAGATTGCATGGGATACAACATCGAAAGCACGACAACTACTTGCAAGAAATCGGGTCAGCTATGCAGAAATTTTCATAGGTGAAAAACATGAGTAATTATTGAACCGGACCGTCAACGTCTTGTGCTGTCCTTCAGTACCAGTAATTGAACCGTCAAAATTTTGTTATTAGGATCTAGTTCAAGTCTTAATTTTGCATTTGGTAACCGCAGCTGTGCAATTGTTATCAACTAAGACCGCATGGCACTCGCTAAGCTTTTATTTTGTAAGTTATAGAACAGAAAGAAGCAAGTAAAAAAGGAGACACAGGTAGTTTCCTGTAACTGGTATATCAGACCATTCCTTCTTCTATATTTGTACCAGTACTAGCTCGAAATTTATAATGCCAGTGCCTATTATCTAACATCCTGACTTTTTTTCCTTTGGTCAAAACTATAATGACAATCAACTCACTCAAGCCCTTAACCCTCTTTATCTATTACACTTTTGTAATCAAGGTCTTGAACTTTTATTTTAGCTATCTTTTTTTTCTCTTGAAGGTTCATTTTCATTTTGTATAACTATTGAGTAGTAATTAAGGACTTTTAGAGTAATAATTAATAAATGTAAACTATTACACTTGATTTATATCTCTCTATTTTAATAAATTTCACCTTAGTTACAAAAAATTACCTTAATTCCTATAAATTAACATTTATAACCAGAATTGAAACGCAGATTGCAGCAAGCAGATTGTGATTATTGCGAACTCAGTACGTGTAGATCATGTTTACAGGAGTCCGACTGTCATTGACATCTCATGCATCGTTCGGAAAACTAATAGGAGCAATGAAATAGGTAATCGCCAATACTCTCATTTTTTTCTTCCACTAGAGCTAGCACCTCCCCAACTATCTGACAAGCATGATTCAGCCGATGCAACCAGACTACCTTCAATCATGTGGCCTCTTGCTGCAACTCTCACTTTTCTCACAACTTGTTGTTTCATAACCATCCTCTCAGCACTTGACAAGTTGTTGCACAAATCCAACCCTTTTAGAAACCTTGAAACAGACCCACTCAACTCACCTCCTATCTTCTCCAACCCAACTAGTTTCTCCACAATTTGGCAAGAAATCATCCTTTCAATGCATGGTTTAGATCCTATTTCAACTAAATCCACTAGGAAGAGCATGACAACCTCTTTAGTTTTGATGCATTTTCGGTCCAGTAATCTCACTAACCTATCTATCTGACCCGTTTGGAGGAACTTTATCAGCACTTTTGTCCCGCCTTTAGCAAACACGATCTGGTGCAAAGCCGTGTAGGCCGAATCCTGTAACTCTTTAATATTACACTGCATCATTTTTATTAATGTGGAAACCATATCTAGCTGTATGAACTTTTTCACAAAAGGGTCACCGCCTGTACAAGCCAACTTCATGATCAGAAAAGCAGACTCGGATCGAACCTGGGTTTGATCGATCTCTCCTGATTGAAGCAGAAACCCTAATCTTTCGATCAACCCGCTTCCTAGAATAAGATCTTGAGTTCTCGGGTCACTCGCCTTCTCTGCTATAGGTATAAGCCCTTGTATAGCCTCAACAACCTCTTTTCCATCCTTGTCAAGAATTTTGTGCAGCAAAATTTTAAATGTTTGGGGTTTTGGTGAAGGTATATCAATTCTCGAATCCGAGAAAACAAATCTTTCTAGACTAAGTCTGGCATTCCAAGGTAAAAGATTCAGTTCTCCCGGCTGGAAGCACCCTTGGTCAAGACGCGCACCGAGTTCATTGAATGCCTTCAGTGTCACTATTGCATTATTTTGAGCCACATCAGAACCCTTTACTAATAGTACAATAAGCCTCTTGTCAACACCAGCACGAAACATTGTCTCAATGGCGATCAACTTGCCAGCTTCCGCTAAAGACAGTAAAATAGTAAAAACACTCTCGTGAAATTCCTCACTTTCTGGAGAAAGAAGCTCAGATAACCGATCCATTGGTATGCATGTCAGAATATTATCTACAGTTGGTGCACTGAAGTGCTCTGCCAGCTTAGCGACAACTAGGGACACAACTATCAGGAATTCAGACTCTTCACATAGTTTAAGGAAGTCGAGAAGTTTACCAATTGAGTTAGTTTCTTCAAGAGATTTTGCAAGTGTGGCATAATCTCCTGGCTCAAAAACAGTTGTGATACATTTAGCGGCTGCAGTTAGTAACTCTTGGGACTCGCTAGAAATGAGCTCATACATCACAGGTGAAAGTATTTGTCTAAACCCTAACTTTTTCGTCTCGAGCTCAGAGATTGATTTGCTAGTCATGAGAGCTTGCACCATGCTTTCTAATAGGATCACTGCCTCCTTATTTCTAAGCTTCCCCAGAAAATACTCCATTTTTTCCTCTGCCATCTCCTGAACGGATTCCTTCCCAAAAATAAAAAGCCACGGCGCGATAAAAGCAATATTCTCAAGCGAAGCATTGACCAAAATAGTTGAAACCGCACTCTCCTTTTTGACATCCAAATAAAGGGACACCATATCATGCACATGATATAACAACTGTTGTTCCAATTTGATTAACAAGGATCCCTCGACAAGCTTGGATACGACTAGCGGGAACATACCGTCAGGACCCAATACTGACCAAAGAGCCTCGAGGCACAACTCAGGTACTGGCTCAGCCCAAGAGAGAGAAGAGAGAAGAATAAAGAATTGCCGAGAGTTTTCAGGCATGACTTCAAGGCTAAATTCAAAAGAACCAAAAATGGTCAAGGTAGTCTCAGTGGCTTCTTTCTCATTGACATATGAGATGGGGCCCGGTGCACAGGTGGCATAGGTGGAGAGATTTAATATGGCCTTCTCCCATTTCTCGGCATGTTTCTCTTTTCTGAGTGCCTTGCCCATCACTGCCACTGTCAGAGGATGGTGCCCACACCGGTCTAGCAGTGTCGCTGCTGCGGACTATCAAACAAAGGTAGCATTTGTCAGGTCAAAGGTTGAGATAAAGTCTCAATTGACTGGTAGATGCCAGACAGGTAAAATGTTTTTCTCTGAGTAATGCAAAAAAATCTAACTCATAAATTATTTTTAGCTATGCAGTGCTCAGTTGACTGAAAGGTATCTGACAGGTACGATATGGTTTTGCTATGTTGGCAAAACCAAATTAGTCTAATAAGGCCTTCAGTTATGTAACTAAGACCCAATTATGCCTCAGCTATACCCTCTATACTCGTTAAACCCTGAATAATTTGACTTTCATCATCCCAAATACTAATTAACTTTGGTTTACTCTCAATTGAGAAATTAAAAAAATACTCCCGTAGGACCTTCCAATATGGCTGGGGACAGTACAGTCTCAGAGTATGTAAATGGTCACACAAAATGAAATTTGTTTTATGACTTTGAATTTATCTTTTCTTTCAATGAAATTTGTTCATGGGTAGTTTGCCCAACAACCTTAAAAAAAGTGTCACACAAGATGGTCAATTAACCCAAAAGTAGCTCAGTTAAGCCCAGTGAGCCCAATTCTCCCTCGTTGACCCTCAATTGTGTAAATTGTGCATGATTTCATCCCAATTCATCCTCAGTTTAACCAATTTGCCACAATTGCAACTTCACCTCATTCGTCCTTTATTTCTCTTTGGTGAACTCTCATTTTTGAATAATAAAGTAAAAGGAGAATATAGAAAAAAGCCAGCAAATCTGACTTGAAGTGTTATATAGTGCTTACAGGTAATTCTTCCTCACTCAGCAATGTATGATGCAGTAGGATCTCCTTGCTTATTTCCTTGATGTCATCTTTACAAATCTCAACCTTCTCAGCCTCTGTAATTTCATATACTGCCTCATTTCTGGTTGTTACCAGATACCAGCACTCATTATCATACAACTGTGCAAACCGATCCACTATATCCTGTTCCCATACATCATCCAACAATACCAGCATTGATTTCCCCACCATTGCTGTCTGAAGCAAAAGGCAAACATCCTCCAAATCCCCCCCAATCTCACGGCCCTTCTTCGCACACCCAATTTGCACCAGAAAGCGACTTATCTTCTTGCTTAGCCTGTTATGATACTCTGATATGCTCCCATTGCAGGCTGCGCGGCTACACCACCGCCCGAAGTTTATCTCAATTGCACCATCAGAAAAATTCCCTGGCAGGTCTGACGCAATCTGACGAGACAAGCTGGATTTCCCAATACCAGACAAGCCGACAATTAGTATAACCCTATGTGTGTCTTTCCTTCCTAACAACTCCCTTATGAAATGGCACTTCCTAGAAACAGGATAGCCTTTTTCAGCTCTGACTCTTAATAAAGAAGATTGAGATTCGGCTGTTGATGTGATGACCTTGCCGATAGTTGCAGTTATATTTTGTAATTCAATCCACCAGTTCAGGTCATCTCTAATTAACTGGATGTATTTGGATAAAGGGTCACCAACCATCGAGCTCCAAACCAACTTTGCGAATCCCTTGCCTTTGTTTTTTGTTACGACCTTTCGAGACTTGGAGAGGTTGATATGTAACCGTTTGATTAGAGCACTTAAACTCTGGAGCTGGTTTTCTAATTGCGGGTTGTGGAGCTTGTGCATATTTCTCACCTTGGTTTTGTGCATCAAAGATTCAAGATTGGCCACGAATTCTTCAAGCATTTGAATTTTTCTTGGAGCATCTGCGAGGTTTATTGAGGCTTGGTCTAAAGCACTGATGGCACCAATCATGGCGGTTATTATCTGTGTTGCATTTGAGATGATTTGGAGCGCGTCCATGGTCAGAACTCAGAAGAGAGCTTCTCTGTTGTTCAGGATTCCAAGTAGTGTTAGCATTTCAACACATGTTGCTTGCATGATCTCGATCCTGACTGAAAAACGAGATATATGGTGGTTTATTTCTATGAATAAATTGATTAGGAATTACTGATTAGAAAGAAAGATAGCAATGGCTCGTGTCTAGAAATTGTTAAAATCAAATAATTGTTTGTTTGTTCTCCCAAGTCAGAGGATTGAGAGAAGAAGCATCCCGGAAGAATAATTTAATTATGAGAAAGTAGCCAACGACCGAGTGCAGTGCCTCTAGAATTCTCCAACCTAGAATATCTCGTCAATAAAGCACACAACAGTAGGTACTAGTTAATTACCGGGATTTTTATTTATATCCAAAGTTGAAAGTTAATTACAAAATAATAAAAATGTCCAGAACCACTGGTTTTTATTAAAAATGCCCAAAAGACGATCATTTAATGGCCGGTCCTTGATTTTTTTTTTTATAGAGATAAATAGCTAAAATGCTAAAATATAACAGTAAAAAATTGAATTTTTTTTAAATATTTGTTAAATTACTTTTTTCATAGCATATTTATACTAAAATATGCTAAATTACTTGAAATTATGTTAATTTGTGCTCATTTACACTAAATTACTTGAAATTATGTTAATTTTTTTTTTAAGAGACAAATAGCTAAAATGCTGAAATATAACACTAAAAAATTGATTTTTTAAAAATATTTGTTAGATTAATTTTTTGATATATAATTAGCATATACTAAAATACGCTAAATTACTTGAAATTATGTTAATTTATGCTGATTTACACTAAATTACTTGAAATTACAATAATTATGCTAAAATACGGTAAATTACGCTAAATTACGTATAAATAGGGATGATATCTTCACTGAGAAGGCAAAAAACGACAGCGAAACTTCAAACGGCCATAAAACGGCACTCGAGTGTCCGATTTCAGCAAATGACCACTTTTCGAAAAGCTTGGAAAATACGCATGTGTCAATGCTCGCGATGCTGGATTTCAAAATTCATAATCGCTAAAAACAAAGAGAAGAGCCTCAAAACTTCAGTTGAAGTTTCCGATTAAGATTTTCATTTCTATTGTTCAATCTACGTAGCTCAGTAAATTAGTTATATAATGAACTTGTAGAATACCAATTTTTATTATTTTTGAAATTTTTATACTATTTTTTATGATTGATGAAAGATGGCACAAAATCGTCCCTATTCATACGTAATATAGCGTAATTTACCGTATTTTAGCATAATTCTACATAATTATTGTAATTCCAAGTAATTTAGTGTAAATCAACATAAATTAACATAATTTCAAGTAATTTAGCGTATTTAGTATAAATATGCTAATTATATATCAAAAAAGTAATCTAACAAATATTTAAAAAAGTCGATATTTTAGTGTTATATTTCAGCATTTTAGCTGTCTCTTAAAAAAAATTAACATAATTTCAAGTAATTTAGTGTAAATCAGCATAAATTAACATAATTTCAAGTAATTTAGTGTATTTTAGTATAAATATGCTATCAAAAAAGGAATTTAACAAATATTTAAAAAAAATTCGATTTTTTAGTGTTATATTTCAGTATTTTAGCCATTTGTCTCTAAAAAAAAAAATTCAAGGACCGGCCATTTAATGGCCGGTTTGGACATTTTTAATAAAAACTAGCGGTTCTGGGTATTTTTATTATTTTGTAATTAACTTTGGATATAAATAAAAATCCCGGGTTAATTATGGGTCCGCATTAAAAGCTACCGCTCACAATTATACGTAAAAAACTATAGCCGAGAATTGTTTAATGTCCGTATATATAAATTGTTCATATATTATATTTGAGTGAGGCTATGTTATTATGCATAGTATGTATGGATTGATTCGTACTATGAATTAATATTTTTGTTTTCAAATTTTTAACGGTCGATCCGAACTATTTATGTGATCTCCGACTTCATATTAATATTTACTTGTAAACTAAATTTTATATTTTTTTTAAACTTTTACTACTTTTTAAATGGGTAGAAAATCATTGTTTTTTAATGGTTCAAAATTTTCAAATCAAGTGATGTTCTATCCATTTAAAAAATAGTATTATATGGAGACTTTATTGAACGGTTTCGGATCAATAGTTAGGATTTTGAAAATAAAAATATTGATTTGTAGTACAGACCAATCCACGTTATGCATAGTATCATAGCCTCACTCATTATATTTTTCTGCTACCAATTTAATATTAAAAATTTATGGGTGAGCATATGGTAATACATATTACGGATTGATATGTGCTATGGACTCATTTTTATATTTTTAAAATTCAAACAGTCAATCCGAACACTTAAAAAAGTAATCCCCATATAAAAATGTAGTTGCATATCAAATTTTACATTTTTAGAATTTTTTACTATTGTTTAGATAAATAGAAAATCATTGTTTTTGAATGATACAAAATTTCAAATCAAGTGATTTTCTAAATATCTAAAAATATATATTAAAAATGAAAATTTTGGTCTGCAAATACATTTCTATATAGAAATCACATTTAATGGTTCGAATCAACTAATTAAACTTAAAAATAGAAATATGAGTCCATAAAACGGACCGATGTGTAATATGCATATTACCATAGCCTCACTCAAAATTAATTTCATCTCATTAAAATTCTCAAGACATCCAACAAACTTATCCTTAAATGGTAAACTGTGCTACGAAATTTCAATATAAATACACAAATTGAAAATTTAGAAAATTTAGAAAAGGAATAAAGAAAACTTAGAGGATGAGAGCGTGAATAGCAAACAGGAAGTCAGTGCTTGTGTTAGGAGTTAGTTAATAACTTTAATTTCATACTAAAAAAATTTATGTTATCCGATAGATGTGTCCTATTTTAGTTTAATTAGACTGTATACTGAAATATTTTTTTTAATAAAATTTAGTTCAAATAATTATCTAGGAAATATCATGACGAAATAAATTCATATAAAAAAGTAAGACTTATTCATATGTGATTGTGGACTAAAAAGGTTGCAATTTAACTTCAAAAATATATATATTCTTCTTAGAAAAAAGGTTGTTTCAGAGAAAAGTCAAATTAAGTGTTTGAAAGTTTTTTCTTAAAGTATCTATATTCCAGCAACTCAGATGAGTTTCTACCGTCCGGTAGTTGGCAGCCTCCACAGAAAAATAGAAAGCTAGGAGATATGCTTCCTTATGATATGTGAAAAATTTAAATTAGTTAGGTAGATACATTAGACAGCCGATATTGACTACATTGATTAGAATTAAACCAATCAAACCTGACTTATCCCCAAACCCCAACCAACAATATATTTTACAATTCGGTTAATTGTTAGGCATTAAGCTAGAGGTCTAAGTTGGTTATTTCAATTTAGGCTGAACTAAATTATTCATATTTTGTTGACTTAAACTATTCTTTTTTTGGTAGAAATTTGATGGCTTAAGACATGTATCAATTTATATATATATAGAGAGAGAGAGTTGGGCTACATTACTTTGTAAAGTAATGTATTTGGCCGCTTGATTTTGTAGCAAATAAATTCGAAACTTTTAAAATTTTGCATGTATATATATTACTTATGAAGTACATGAATTTCAACGGTTTGAATTCGCCGTTTAAAACCGATCCGATATACTTTTGGTACAATTATGCAAGATAATTTCTTATTGCGAGTCACTGGCACTTATTTCCTGTTCTTTAAATCATTTTTTTTTTTTGTAGTTCTTTACATGCTCTACGTATCTTTCACCTGTATTGAATTATTAATTGTTAGACGAAATATTTATTTCAAAGGTATGCCCAGTAAAAAAAATATATTTATGAGAACTTCTCGAATAAAAACAAAACGTCGGAGAAATTAAGACAAGTTCTTTTTGGGGAATTTCACGTATACCCCTCAAAAACTTCAAAATCCCCCTCTAAACTTCAAAAACTCACAAATTTATCTATTATTGTCTTTTATATTAAAACTCATTCTAAAATTTTAAAATACTCATTTTACCTTTTATTAAAAGCATATAAAAACCCATCAGACTCAAATTTGAATCTGACGGGTTCCTCTACCGTCCAATCTGCACTTATCGCATTAAGTTATGTGCGCATCGCTTCAATATTCGTGCTGATCTAGCATGCACGGATCTTAAGGCATTTTCGATCTGCACTAATCGCATTAAGAACTGTGCATTTCACTTCAATGTGTGTGTGTGTTCGCATCAAGATTTGTGCCGATCTTGCACGCACAGATCTAAAAGCAATTCGGACGGTAGATAAACCGTTCAGATTTCAAATTTGAGTCTGATGGGTTTTATATGTTTTTAATAAAGGGTAAAATGGGTATTTTATAAATTTAGAATGAGTTTTAATATAAAAGACAATAAAATGGGTAAATTTGTGAGTATTTGAAGTTTAGAGGGGAAAATATGTAATTTCAAAGTTTAGAGGGAGAACTACGTAATTTTGAAGTTTTTGAGGGGTATATGTGACATTCCCCCCTTTTTTTTTTAAATAAGACCATTAAAGTCCGTTTCGTTGATATAAAACTTAACTTACATGGAGCAATTAAGACAAGTTGCACAGAAAGAGCGCTTTTATGATAAATTGGTCCTGTTTCGTCCGAGATTTTTTGCGTATGATATAAACATTGTGTAATATTAATACAGAAATGTATATTTGATATATATTATTGTACCTTGCAATTTTCTTTTTTCTCATTTATATATTTCGATATTGCGTGCTTTGCGGATAAGTTCATGCTATAGATATATATATAGAGTAGGGCTATTGTACTTCGCGAAGTAAAACGAAGTTTTACTTCATGCTCAAATTTTCATTTTCAAAATTCAGAATGTCGATCCGAACCATTCAAGTTGTTCTCCATATTGAAATGTGCTTGGAGACCAAATTTTATATTTTTTGGAATTTTTTTACTATTTATTAAGCCACTTTGAAAATCGCTGATCCATTGGTCCAGAACTTTTTACTGTTTTGCTACTGTTCACCCGGATCAGCGATTTTCAAAGTGGCTTAATAAATAGTAAAAAAATTCCAAAAAATGTAAAATTTGGTCTCCAAGCAGATTTCAATATGGAGAACAAGTTGAACGGTTCGGATCGACCATTTGGACTTTGAAAATCCGATTTTGAATCGGTAGCACTTCGGTCGAAGTGCTACCGAAAGCACATTAGTCTATCTCTCTCTCTCTCTCTCTCTATATATATATATATAGAGTGATGCTACGATGCTTTGGGAAGTAAAGAGGGTGTTTTACTTCCCGCTCATATCCCATTTTCAAAGTTCAAATAGTTGATGCAAACTTCTCAACACAATCTTCATATTGAAATGTGCTTGGAGACCAAATTTTACATTTTTTTGGAAATTTTCTACTATTTTTTTTTTTTTTTGAAAATCAGTGTTTTTATGAATTTATTATTATTATTTTTTAATGAAAAACTGTGATTTTCAAAAATTCTAAAAAAATAGTTAAAAATTTTCAAAAAATATAAAATTTGGTCTTCAAGCATATATCAATATGAAGATCATGTTGAGATGTTCAGATCGACGATTTGAACTTTGAAATGGAGATATGAGCGGGAAGTAAAACACCCTCTTTACTTCCCAAAGCATGATAGCCTATCTCTATATATATATATATATATAGAGAGAGAGAGAGAGAGAGAGAGAGAGTTCGGCTAATGTTATAACGTTATAATTTTAGCTTAAGTTATAACGAGTCGGTTTTAGTAATTTTAAAGTTAAAACAGTAGATCCAAACCGCTCAAAATGTTCTCCATATTAAAATGTGCTTAGAGACCAAATTTTATATTTTTTTGAAATTTTTTTACTATTTTTTAGATAGGTACAAAATCACTGTTTTTAAATAATTATGAACCATCCATAATAGTGATTTTGTACCTATCTAAAAGAATAGTAAAAAAATTCCAAAAAATATAAAATTTGATCTCCAAGCACATTTTAATATGGAGATCATGTTGGACAGTTTGGATTTTGAAATCGCAAAAACTGACTCGTTAAAACTTAAGGTGAAATTATAACGTTATGACATTAGCCGGACTCCATAGATACATACATACATAAAATTAGTCTCAAAGTATGTTTTCATATTAAACAGTTCAGATCAATAATACGAATTAACTCACACTTTGCAAAGTACCATAGTCTCACTCTAAAAATAACATATGTTTTTTCCCTTCTTTTATTCCCAGGATCTATTTTCACGTGCTTTTACCCATGCAAACTCTATGTTGTTTTTTTGTCATTGCTGATCCTTGTGCCTTTTGGCAAACATATCTATCCGTCCTTTTCTTTTTAGCAAACAATTTTCCATATATACCCTTCCGTCATTTTTATTTTGATAAAATTATGAAGTTTTACTCTTTATTTCTTAGATTTCAATTAATATTAAATAGATACAGACATACAGTTATGCACAAAAATAATCATGATTTAATAAAATTCTTGATTTTGGAAGTTTTCACATCGGACGTTTGAAATATAAACATCTATGCATTGGGACTTGGTAGAGTGGGAAAAATGACACGGTGGAGCAGGCTCCATCACAGAACGGCACAGTTACGGCACGGAATGGCACGGCACGCGTGTCCCGTGTCGTGTTCATCTTTTGAAACTTTGGCACGACACGGCACGGCACGTGAAAGATTTAGTCACGGCACGTAGTCACGCGAGTCACGTGTAATTAGGACCATTAAATATTGATTTAATGGTGAATCTTGAATAAACTAACCTAAATTATGATTAAATGGTCACGCGAGTCACGTATGGTCACGGCACGTTTAGGCACGGCGTGACTCACGTGGCGTGATCATTCGCGTGCCGTGACCACCCCTTGACATTTTGGTCACAGCACGGCACGTGAAAAATTAACTTGGTCACAGTACGGCACGGCACGAGATCAAAGTCACGGCGTGTTAGTCACGTCACGGCACGGCACGACACGTTTTTTCCACTCTAGACTTGGGAGTAAGTGTAACTGCTGACTTTGCATATATGGATATATGGGCTTAATATATAGGCCTCTCAGTCTATCATATACGGATATATGGATATATAGGCCTAATATAATGATAGGCCTCTCAGTCTATCATATATGGATATATCGATATATGGGCCTAATATAATGATGGGCCTCTCAGCCTATACCCTCACAATCTGGATAGTCTTCGGCTAAACTTTCCTCCAGAGTGTCATATTCGTACACATTAAGCTTATATAAAATTGTATTCTTTTTGGGCCTAATTTGTCTCTTTGATTCGCTTTCGTCAAGGCAAACACAAAAATGTCCTCTTTACTTGCACGTTTATAAACTGTTTTATTCTTTGTTTGGTCCACAGGCTTACACGGAAGCACATCCAAAAGCAATATCTATCTAAAGAGAGAGATAGAAGAGAGATTTTGAAGAAATGAATTTTTATTTCATTCTTGCTTAATTGCTAGAACTGAGTTAGTACATCTATATATAGGCAATAGTCTAATTATAATAATGCCACTAACTAACTCTTGTTACTTCTAATTACATCATTACCACTTGCTAATTACAACACTACCACTAACTAGCTAATCTGATGTACTATGGGCTTGTACTCTATTACTGTCCTTTCAATATATTTCCATCTTTTTTTTAAACAAGGCAGGAAATAAAATATGAATATGTTCTCTGTTGATCATATGAGGTAGCAAGTTATTAATTTAGTATAAAGTTAAGTAAAATTCTTTATACTTGTATTCATACATTTTTATTGGATTGGATGAGGTAATAACAAATTATAAACTACTTGCAAAAAAAAAAAAAAAAATTAAAGCAAAGGATCTCTAAAGCAAGGTTGCCCAATACATAAAAAGTGGTGTGGCTTAAAAGGGGTGTAAGAATATAGCTAATTCAAATTACATATCACTGACTTTTGACCAAGCACTTAGTCTGATGGCACACCAACTTTCACATATTAGAGATTCCTTCTCAAACTTTGCCTCAAAATTTGAAGTCTTTTCCTCAATGGAGGCTTTAGATGTTCACTTTAATTATAAACAAACTGAAGCAGATGTGATAGACTATATATTTCACTTTATACTCACTATATACTAAGTATGAAGCCATAGTCAGAAACTCAGATAATTCTTATCAAAAAAAAAAAAAAACTCAGATAACAATTAAACAAATGCATCAACCAACAAATTGTTTCTTACTTTTTATCATTCGTACTTGTATTGGTTAATAATGTATAAATCAACATTAATGATAAAAAAATGTTATGTGAAACTCAAATATTTCACAATGCACAGTGCTTAAGAGCATAGTGACAAGATTCGCCAATTATACCCGAATACACCCGAATAATTCGTTTTTTTTGTGATGCCGAACCAAACACCGAATTATTCAGTTGACCGAACTTTGACTGAATTATTCCCGAATAATTCGCGAATTTTATGAACTTTTTCCGAATTTTACGAATTATTCGCGAATTTTTCCCGAATTGTTCCCATAACATTTTTTTTTGGTTTTTTTTTGCTTCCTTGTAGTACTGAGATCTCTGATCCGGATTATTCCCAATTATTCTCGAATTATACCCGAATTATTCCCGAATCACGAATTTTTAACCTTGCCGAACCGAACCCGAATAATTCATTTGTCACTATGCTTAAGAGATGTAATGATAAGACATGTGACACCAAAAATAACACCGAAAGTTTCTCATAATTTAGAGATGTTACACCAACAACTAAACCGAAATTACTTTATCATAATTGATTCCCTCTCCTACTATTTAATTATTAATTTGCATAAAAAATTAATAAGCAAATGATTTAATTGGCTGAAGAGTTTTTGGATTTTGCCCGCCTTAATGCCTTTATGACATTTCATCTAGTGAGCTAGCTTTGTCTCTAAAAGAGGCAGCAGCATTCTTCCTTTTTTGTTTTCATTCTTCAAGGTTAACTTTAACTAAAGCTTCCATTCCCAAAAAAAGACTTTAATTAAAGTTCTTATAGAAGTTTTAAGTACATTCTCTCTAGTGCTCTTGTCAAGGAAGAACCATTTCTTTAATCCTCTGTTCATTAACTTCCACGTATGCAGTCTTTAAAATTAATTGTTTAACTCGGTTTCTTTTTAAACAAGTCCCAAAAACAACCCTGAAAAAAAAGTTTGCAATTGGATATAATAGCATTATGGGAATCTAGCTAGGTGACTGGCAGGTGGGGTCAACATTGTTCAACTAGTAGTGTCTAGTGTACCACTTGTTGCCATTTTACTTTGCTAGTATTATTTTTGGCGAGAAAGTCTCTATAGAAGAGATCCGAATCTGCTGCGATCCTTCACATGTGAATAGTATCCTGAAATTCTTGTTTTTCTGAATCAAGTTGTCGAAGTGTTTCGAGATGCGTGCACAGAAAATTAACTGTTTCGAGATGCGTGCACAGAAAAAGTTAAACGGCTGAATTTGAAAAAGTAGGAATTTCAGGATTGCAGCAGATTTATTTCCCTATAGAAGAGATGCTAAAAGATCTCAAAATATTTGGAAACCTCAAAATATTTGTCATATATCTTTGCAAAATCAAAAGCATCTTATATAATGATGTACAAGTTACTTTTAAAATTTTGCATAATAAAGCATGCATATATAAGTTAAATATTTCAATAAAACAACATAAAGTAATACTACCATCTTATCATTCGCATAAGCAAAGAGTTTAGGCATTACAATAACTCCAGCAGCAAACAAATCAAAACAAAGACAAGACGCTCCATAGAAGAAACGTTGGTAATAACCCACATTACATCCATAGCAGCAGCATTCAAACCAACAAAAAAAAAAAAAACAAGATAAATTAAAGAGTTCAAAATTAAAAAAGGGACAAAATTAAACTAATAATTATTTTAAGATCCTTAGGTTTTGAATGTTCTCATGGTCGAATCTTCTCTCTATTTTTAACAGAAGCCCTTTTAATTCTCTTATCTTCTTCTCCTTAGACTTCAGCACCTGTAATGTGTAAATTAGGTACTGGATTAGACGCTAAACCAATTAATCAAACAAAATAAATCATTCTAATTATGAGATGAGATTTGTAAGTACCAGATTCTCTTGGTGCATTGCACCTAAAGCACTCCATCCTGCTAGCAAAGTTGTGCTCGTTGCAACCAGATCTGACAAGATAATAAAAATAACATTTCTTAAAATTAAATACTATGATTATACCAATATATATATGTCAATAATATCCATGCATCATCTTACGAAAAAGAAGTATGAAATTGCACATAGACAACCCAAACATGTTCAAAATTTTCTATTTCTTTCTGCTCTGTTTTATATGTTCTTTCCTTTGGGCTTGGTATCAACTGTTCTACTCCAACTCTTTGATGGTTATCATGTAAATGGGAGATTAGACTCTTTACTTGTCAGCAGTGTCGGACTGGAAAAATAGACATTATTTAAAATATGTACTACTGATATGTTTCTTTTAGCCGCAAATGTTATATCTGACTTCTTTAGGTAATAGATATATTGCTTAATTTCGACTTGCACCAAAGCAGCTTTTAAGAACAAAAAAGCTAGACACAATGATATACCTCTGGCCTGTCACTTAACTATTTTTGAAATACTTTTTCTAAGGATAACAATTAATTAATTTAGTGTTATAATGATAACCTGGTGCAAATCCAGTCACCAGACTTCCATCCAGGCCGGCCGCCACCTCCGCCTCCACCTCCGCCACCATTGCCAAACCCAAACCCCCTCGAGCGGGGCATGTCGCCATCAAATCCACCATTAACAGAAGATTCCTCCTTGAAGACGCCGCACTTGAAGCAGCTGGAGCGGCTGGCAAAGTTGTGGGCCCCACAGTTGCAGTACCAGTCACCCGGCCGCACATCTGAACCCCCAAAACCACCACCAAAGGAAGACATGCCACGTCCGCCTCCGAAATTGACACCAAAGTCACCGCCAGTGCGGGTCTCGCCACATCGCTGACACATGTCACGCCGGCTAAAGTTGAGGTGCTGGCATGACCGACAGTTCCAGTCTCCCGGCTTCCTGTTCATTTTGTCGATTCTAGTCTTGTTGGTCCCTGTATGTTAATAATTAATAATGTGAAGAAAGTGTGATTGTGGTTGTCATATACAGTAGAAGTGCACCATGCAGAGTAGCAGCTACTAACTAATATGATTTAAAGTATCTAACTCTAGATAATGACTAGTGACAATCTCACTTTAGATGTATTTGTAATATGTATAAACTTACGGGTTTGAATGCAAACTGGTTGTACTACAATACCACTTAATTAAGAAAAAAACGCTCTAGATAATTACCTATTCTAACTTCAGATGCCTCTAACCATGGATAAAAATCTATGTTAATTACCTAGCTAGTATATATCTATATATGTTAGTAAGTAGGCTACAAACATGAACAATTACAAGAAAAAGATGAAGATCTAAGAAGACAAGAGACAAAATGTTTATATCCTACATTAGGACAAATATAGGGAACATTAAAGAAAACATACCCTAATAATTTGTAGTAGTGAAAACTTGAGTAGTAACACTGAGGTTTGATTTTGTGAGTCGGTTTGGATCAGGGTTGGTGGGTTTTATAATTGCTTGGAGGTGAGAAAGTGAGAGAAAACAGGAAGAGGGCCCCAGGGAGAATCAAGACTCAAAGAAGGAAAAAAAGGAGAAAGGCATTGGGAGGGATGCCCAAAGATGGAAAAATTATGGGGAATTTGAATACCGCTCTGGGTGGGCGGTACCATCTTTTTAGACTCATGCATCAAGATACATTGATTCTTTTATTTTTGAAATTTGCCCCTAGGCAGATACATTGATTTGAGAGAAGGTGCAAGTGTGAAATATGATGGCTTAAATGAAATCTAGCTATGCCTTTGCCCACATCATTAATAAAATTACCTTTGCACGTACCCATCAAATTAATTTTTTTTATTCAGGGGCGGACCTAGGTGTATCCGGGGGGCAGCTCCTGGATTTTGAATTTTAGTGGAGATTTATCGGTTCCAATCGACTTTACCCCCTTCTCCCCGGAATTTTTTTTGCTCCCCTCTGGACGTTTGATTTGTAATTCGGGTTAAATTTAGGATAATTTGTTGAATTTTGATTGGTAATTAGAATTATAAGTCAAAGAATCAAAAATTACAAGTCAAAGTATTGGAAAGTATAAGTTAAAGCATTGTTTTTTATCGAGTACCCAATTGGTTAATGGATTTAAACCTGATTAGGTATTTAAATCCGATTCGATATTTTTTTTGCCCCTCCTGACGAAAATCCTGGATCCGCCCCTGTTCATGTAATTCTACTAAAAGGAGCTCAATTGTTGCAATAAGTATATATCATGTAATGCATGCATAGACAGACGTTATATATAGATATACCAATTAAAAAAAAATGTATACAACCTAATAATGGATTAAAACAGTGTTGATAGTAATAGAAATAGATAAAAGTTTCCAATATCTTTGATTAAATAGGGAATTAACTAGGATATCTTGAGGAGCTACAGGAGCTAAATATTTCGGATAAAACTTTTACATGAAATTGATGGGAATGATATGCAAATGCATCTAGCAACTGCATTATTGTGGCAACTTTATGCAAAAATATTCCGATTCCGATTCCAAACTCTCTCTCATACTCTCTCATACACACATTTACCACCTATTGCATGATTTCGATTCTCATGTCCCCGAATACATATCTTCCAGGGAATGAAATACAAAAATGTAAGATAAATTATTATGCCCACAATGTAATTTCTGATGCTCAAATCCTCTAGAGAATATGCAAATAGAAAGCTTGTAGCATAAAGAAATTGGTCTTTCAAAGATGGCTGTAGCATTAAGATAAACTATTATTGCCTTTCATAGTGGGTTATTCTAAATTAAGAAAATCTACAGGAATAGATTGATGGGGTTTGAAAAGCCTAAACTAAGCATCTAATTCATGGCGTAATTGCTATAGTAAAAAAAAATTCAAAACAGTACACTTGGTTAACTGATATTGGCAATTAATTTGACTACAGAAAAATAAAAGCATGTTAATGTTTTTTTAAGAAAAAAATCCTGATTAATTAAAACTCGAAAATATAAGAATGACTAGTTATAACCCTTCAGAACTTTTACAAGAAGCTTCAAATATATCTATATATATCCACCTAATTTGGCATTGGAGATCAAGATACACCCAAAACCAAGTGAATATTCTAGTATTACCTTTTTAATAGCTATAAGCAGGGACTATATTTGATGTTATGTTTCTCCATCTGATGATTTTTTTTTTGTTGTTGTTGTAATTTGTACAGCTAATCAATGCATGTTACATGCTGTTTTCAATCTCATAATTCAGTTTATAAACAATGAAAGGCAAATATGAGGTTTCTATTTGAAAAATTCATTGGGTACTGCAATTAGAAAAGATGCATAATTTCCTAAAAAAAAAAATGCAAAAGCATGTAGGTCACATTTTCTTTTTCTATTCATCCACAAAATTTTGATGTTTTTAAGAACATGATACTTGATGTCAGTTTAGTTTAGTTTTTTTTTTTTTTTTTTGCAAAGATCTGTATAGATAAATGTGTAAACCAAATACATGAATGATATAATTGAGAATCCACTAGAAAGTGAATGAAAGATGAGCCAAAGCAAAGGGGGTTGTTCTCAAAGCAAGATAATCATGAAATGATAGAGAGTTGTGATGAATTGTGAACTTCACTTTTCGATATTTTTGCAATTTAATCCTGACAAGGTGTTGTTTTAACATTTCATGTCTCATAGGACTGTTGCTGATCCATCTACTTCAAAAAAATTAAGACTGTTGATTCCATATATATTAATTAACCAAAGAATTATCCTCTAATATGACTACTTATAGAGCAACTAAACCAAATAGACCTGGTTAATTAATTCAAGTCCAGGGAATAAATCAAAACAGAATGCTATTCAAGAACACAAAGGGGAAGGACGAAATGATCTGCAAATTGGGGATCCGACTCTACTGCTTTTCTTAGAAAAAAGCAGCATCCTGCTTTTCTGATCCCAGCCATTCAAAATTTTCCATTCATGTATCTCAATAAAGAAACTTTTTCATGCACAAATCTCAACGAATTTGAATGGTTAGAATCGGAAAAGCAAGACTCTGCTTTTCTCTAAGAAAAACTGCAGAGTCTGTTCCGCAAATTGGTTACTTAGATGAGAGTATAAATTGATGACAAAATTGATAAGTAATTTAATTTCTTTGCAAAAGAAAAATATTATACCATATGCATAAAAGAAAGTTCATATAACTGGAGTGATTTTACTAAAAATCCAGATTTTGGGGGTTTACAAAAATAAGTACTTTGAACAGTGAGAAAGCAAACAATATTGATGCATCTCCAAGAGAAATTTCTCAAAAGAGAGTGTTAAAGAGGTAACAATGGAGAGTTTCAATAAAGAAAAAAAAAGGCAATTGAAGTAGTCTCCGAGGCCTCCATTGACCATCTTTTCTCTCTCTATAAATATATCTATATCTCTCTCCCCTCTCTAAATTCATCTCCAGCTTTAGTTATTGTTCTCATCCTGTGGCTTTTATCTCTCAGTGGTTTTGCTTTACACTTTTAAATATCCATCTCTTGTTACTCTATTTTATGCATGGTAAAGTTCTAACTATATAAATAAACATCTCAAAGGAAAAATACCAGAAAAAGAAAAAGAAGAAAGCTTAAATTCAGAACTATAATGTCATGCATCTCTTGAATTCTCTTGGGGGACGTTAAAGGGCAAACTCTGAATCAAAAAAGCAAAACAAAGCAGGAGCTTAATTATCTAGGCAGTCTCTATATCATTTCATAGCTAGGTTCTTAGCTTAATTCAATTCTAACATTGTACAATATGAATGTTGCATTTCCTCAATTGTAGTTATTGGGTTATGAGGATATACACAAATCGACCAGTGTAAGATCCACAAAACACAGTGCCAACATCCAGTACTTGACATTGTACGATCATCTTTTGCGTCCATTTTCTTCTTTTACAAGTGTTCATATCAATTTCTAACTCACAAATACTATGAATTTTTTTTTTTTTGCATAAAGTACGTTTTGAATTGTCGGAACAGTCGGAACATGGAGCTGGTTACTGAAGGAAACTATGGTATATAGTTGAACTACAGTTGCTTTATGTTTGAGCATATATGACTTCAATTCCTAAAAATTATTATCATTTAATTAAAAAAAATTAATGATAAAGATACTGAAGGGCCATCAAATTTACAGAGTATAAAGATGCAAACTAAAATTTGTACAGAGAACCACCTTTAAGTGATCTTAAATTTATAATATTTGCTTTCAGGACTTGTGGCTGGCACAACAGCATTCACAAGTATTTGCCTCATTAATACAGGAACAACTTGACATAATTTGGCATGATGGTGTTAATTAAACTAAGCATAGCATATATAGATTGGATGGAAGGATTGGTGCAGTCAGAGGTAAAAAGAAAAAATAAAAAAGGTTGAGGTAAATTGGATTCTCTTCTAGGGAAATGGTGCCATGCATGACAGAGAACAAAAATTCAAAGAGAGTTCAAATGCCATAACATGCTTTGATTCTCTGTTTTTACACATCCAATAACTTTTTAGCTTTTCTCTGAACTGAAACCGGTACTATGATGACCACCAGGAAGATTTTGCACTTTAACACCCTGTACTTCTTTGGATTCTGTGAAGCTCCTTGCTAAGAATAAACTATTGGAACACTATGTTTAGGTGCATGCACATTTTAGATAAACCAACTAAACAGGAAAAGTATGTACCATAACCCACAATATCACACTGCATTAACCCCTTAAACCTAGATGAACATATTATATATCATCAACTAGTGCGTACGTCACTAGTCACTACTGTCCCAATTCCTCCCAAAAACAACTCCCCTTAGTCGTTCCTCATAACTTCCTCCTGCATTACAGAGAGAAGAGCAGCAGCAGGGCGGACCCAAGTGGTTCCAGGGGACTGCCCCCATGGATTTTGAGTTTTAGTGGAGATTTATCGGTTCCGACCGACTTTGTTCCTCCATGAAATTTTTTTTGCCCCCCTCTGGACGTTTGATTTGTAATTCGGATTAAATTTAGGGTTAAAATTGAAATAAATTTGTTAAATTTTGATTGATAATTAGAATTATAAGTCAAAGCATCAGAAATTACAAGTCAAAGCATTGGAAAGTATAAGTTAAAGCATTGTTTTTTATCGAGTACCCAATTGGTTAATGGATTTAAACCCGATTAGGTATTTAAACCCAATTCGATATTTTTTTGCCCCCCTGACGAAAATCCTAGATCCGTCCCTAAGCAGCAGTTTGGTCATTTTTGAGGAAATTAATTAACATAGAAGACGTGAGTTTAAAAAGCACAATATTTTTTATTCTTTGATGGCCACAAATTAATAACAATTTTTTACCACAAAAATTCAATGTATGATGAGTCTTAGCAATGAAATAATTCATATAAGATTGTTATTTATTAAATGTATGCTTGCCTCCTCCTGAATTTTGAGTTTTAGTAGAGATTTATCGGTCCCAACAGACTTTGCCCCCTTCTGGACGTTTGATTTGTAATTCAAGTTAAATTTAGGGTTTTTAAAATTGAAATAAATTTGATAAATTTTGATTGGTAATTAGAATTATAAATAAGAGCATTAGAAATTACAAGTCAAAGCATTGGAAAGTATAAGTTAAAATATCGAGTAGATTTAAACTCGATTCAATATTTTTTTGCCCCTCTGACGAAAATTCTGAATCCACCCCTGTAGACACGGAGAATTTTAATTTGGATGGGGAATCAAATAGTGGTATGTACAGACCTACCCATTGAAAGGAGACGTTTTATTTCACTCAGAAAGAAATTTACACTTGTTGGATGCCAGCCAGAATTATAGCCAAATTGTTATAATGGCGCTAGCTGTAACTAATAGTTTTCATAATTCATCCATCTTTTTATATTTATATTTATTTTCATTAAAGAAGTTAGAGTGACTACAAAAGAACTGCAAATTTGCATTAAGGAGGAACATGAAAACTACAAAAGAATAAAAAAATGGATATGTTTTGAATAAAACCCTAGTTCCTATTGCGAATAAAAATCCAGTTTGGGCTTTACTAAAAGCCCAATTTTGGCAAGACCAGGGCTTTAACAGAAGCCCATATTTCAGCGTCAAACTATGACTATCTACACGAATTGCTACAGAGGTCGTAGGACCATTTTCTCCGAAATTTTTATAGTTAGCAATTAAAAAAAATCAAATTAATTGATTACCACTCTCTCCAGCGTAATTTCAATCCTACCACCCATACGGATCGGGTTCTCGCACCAAGATAGCGCAGTGTGCAGACTGGGTTGGCGCACCAAAACTTTGGTACGTGAACTGGATTGGCGCACCAAACTCTTGGTACACGGACTGGATTCGCGCACCAAACCCTTGTAGTTCTGTTTTGAATCAATAATGCAACATTTTGGTGCGCCAACTAAAAAATAATAATAATAATTTGGTGCACTAACCCAGCTTGCACACCAAAAATAATAATAATTAATTTGGTGCACCAGTTCAGAACCAACTTGGTGTGCGAACCCAGTCAGCGCACCAACCCTTTTGGTAAGCGAACTGAGTCCGCGTGGATGGTAGGATTGAAAAAAAAAAAAAAGGGTGATAATCAATTAATTTGATTTTTTTTTTCTTTGATAACTATATAAATTTCGGCCATTTTCTTGTTTCTTTTGTTTAAAAAAAAAAACTATTTGAAAGAAAAAAGGAGAAATCAACGGGAAATGCAAAATCAACTTCCTAGGATATAGACGAGAGAGACAATCGAACAAATATTGAAAATCTTATTACTATAGTTAACAAAGCGAGAGTAATAATTTAATTTCAAAATCAAGATGTTTCTCAAAAAAATTTCAAAATCAAGAAAAAGGAAATAGATGCAGTACGGCGTACCAGAAATATATAAATCTGTAGCAGTCGGAGAAAAGGTGTAAGACGATTGCTCTTTTCTTCTCTTCTTTTATTGTTCTCTTTTTGTAAAGTGGGGAAAATCAATCAGAATCAGGACTGAATCGGCTAAAAGAGGTGGTTTTGAATTTTAAAACGAAGAAAAGAGCGAAGCAAATGATAGGAATTATTAGGAAATCACACCAAACTGGAACTCTCCAGTCTAAATACAAAATATGCTTGCCTTTTCGTTACATTCATTAACTTCTCGTGAAATTGTCCTTGGTACTGTTAACCTCTTTGCAAAATTCTTATATATGCAATTATGCATAACGTAAGAATAGCACTATTCTGAAAATAGCTAAATAAGGTGAATCCAAACAACTTGATAACTATTTGGAACAGTTCAGAACAACGCTATTCCGCTAATCTAGAAAAAAGTTGGAATAGTCCGAGTTACAAAGATTTATATATAAAATAATAACTTTATTCATTCCATTCATCACTATTCTAAATGTTCAATCCAAACAACATTTTCGCTATTCCGAATATCACCACATCAACACTATTCTCACACTCTTCCAAAAATCACTATTCTCATCTACTAATCTCACGTATGAATGGTTTCCGACTAGAGTTTTTTTATTTATTTTAGAAAATATTGAAATTAACAAGTATGAAAATATGGTATTAATTATAGTGGATTTATTTTTATCAAATTAATATTTTTAGATTTTAGATATAAAAGTTAACGAATATAATGGTGGTAAAAAAATTCTGAACACCATACAAAATTATAAAGAAGATATCAGTAAAACTCTTTTAGCAAATATTTAATATAAAATTTATTAGATGTTTAGTCTTTTCTATCTTGGCCAGATAAATCAAGGATCCAACAATGACTCAAATACAAAATATGTTTTATCATTTATTTTAATATTACATCAGCATTAATAAAAGAAATAATTAGTAAATGACTCATTGCCTAACTCTATCCAATTTGCTTCTAAACAATTTTAGTTTTTTTTCTAATGAAATAAAATCTTGAATGGATTGAGAACATTTTTAAGAACTTGCAAAATCTGATACACTTAAAACCAAAACCATCAAGACTTATTTATATTATATGTGCTGAATCAAATTCTCATTTACTCAGTGAAAGAGAGATTCCATACATTCTACCAGCACCAACCAAACAAGGAGTAAAAGGAGAACTTACATGATGCGCTGATGAGATAACTTAATTACACCTTTGTACATTCAATCAATCCTATAATTTTATTCAAGAACCATAGCCATTAGGAAAATATGGAAAGAACAACTCTTAAATGGCGGAAAAGAAGTTTGCTTATCAATCTCATCCAGCAAATTTATGGTTATGTAGCTGATATATTGATCACACAATTGATATCATAATTCATTTGGCCGGTCTGACTAATTAATTCCTGAATAATCAATATTCTACTTCCAGCAGACTACCAGAAGAGCTCCGACGAACTTCTGACAAACCATACCAATCTGAGAAGATCACCTTGTCAGTACCTAACAAATGGATGTCGGTCGTAACACTTAAGGCGTGCTTGGTCATTGCACCAGTAAGGTTCTTCTCCCTTGTGCTTGTTTTTACTTTTAGACTTTTTCCTGGCTTGGTTTATGTTTAAGTGTGCAGCCGAGGCTAAGTTAAACAGCATTGGAAGCTAGGTTGAGACATATTACAAAATTAAAAAGTCTAGTTGAAGGAAAATTGGATAGATCCACTGGTAAAATTTCACAACTGAAGCTAACTTAAGAACTGACATAACAAGAAGGAAAAACTGCGCTTAATTTGAATTAATCAGAGTCCAATTGCACAGTTGATACTGCAGGTTTGTAAATTGCACCATGCGAGTTCAAATTCTCGATAACAGAGATACGAGTTATCAAACTGCAAGTAAAATGAAATATAAATCTTCTATCTTACAAGATGCTGTTATTTCCCACTCCATATTATACAAAGGAATAGCAAAACAAAACTCGGACATTTGTGATGTCAAACCAGCAATGCGGCAAAATTTTATGAGGTAATTCTACTAAATTTTTGACAGAATTCAACGTAGCATTTACATTTTCATTCTCTCCAGTCGTACACAATCACTTCTTGTTTTCAACCAAATCAATTGACCTACATTATCAATTCCAACAACTACAGCTATTGTGCTTGTTACAAGAATAAAATTTGTTGGTTGTAGGTACTGTTTAGTGAGGTTCAGCGCCACTATACCAGCCAGCAAGTGAAGTCCAATGGTTCATATATCTTTTTTCTCTCCTTACCTATGCAGTTGTATTGGTGTTGAATTCAAAATTTTCGAAAAAAAATAGGCTAAATTAGGTAGAACTTGACCATAAGGTCGAAGCATGTACTAATTTAAGTTGTCGAGAAACTCTTAATTTGGGTTTGTTGGAGAAGTGAGGACAGTTACAATACTAACTGTACCATGAAGTCCAGGGAAACTAAGAACAAGGTTTTATTTTCTTTTTGGTAATACCAAACATGGGACCTCTTTTAAAGTAATCTTGTCATGTTTAAACAACACAAACAATTTGATATCAAAAGCATGTACCACATAACACAATTTACACATAAATCCTGACAAACTTATGAAGAAATCAAGAATCTCTCTCGACCTCTCTAAATCGAGTTACCCTCTTAAGCCCCTCCTTAGCTGCCTTGACTGATGGGTCGACCTGCAGTGCAGTCTCGAAAGCCTTTTGTGCATTCTCCATTTCCACTATCTCCTCGTAACACTCACCAAGCTTGGCATGTGCCTTTGCATTGTCTGGACTGAGCCTCACTGCCTCGGTCAAGTCAGCAACCGCTCTCCTGGTCTTTCTCTGATTCAGCCCAAGTTGCAACTCGGCGCGCTTGAACAGTGCATCGCCGCGCTCTCGATCGGAGAGGGAGTTGACGAGTGGAGGAGAGAGAGCGGTGTTGAGGGATTTGATGGCCAGGACGCGGCGGCCAAGGAGATCTAGGCTTAGTGCTTTGAGGATGTGAGGAGCAGCGTCGCGAGGGGAGAGGGAGATCGCATGGTCGGCATGGGAGAGAGCGGATTTGGCGAGGGAGGGGGAGGGAGGAGAGGTGGAGCGAGCGCGAGAGAGGAACTGCGCGCCGGTGACAAAGTGGCGGTTTGCCTGGGCGGAGGTGGCGGAGCTACGGCCGCGGCGGCGGCGGATTTGGGAGGGAATAGATTGGAGTGCGAGGAGGATACCAGCGGCGAGAAGTAGTAGGAGGCCCTGAACCAATGCGTCTGTCCAGGCCAGAGGCATCATCTGTTTTTCTGACCTCAATCTTCTCTTACATCGTCCGGCACGGGGCACCGCTGCCTGGCTATAAACACAATACTATGTTACAGTGGTTCCAAGAATACCTTACACGGGGGCTTGCGGAGGGATTTTTTTTTATTGATAGAAATTAATAGAAAAGAAAGAGAGAGAAATAGAAGAGTACTTCGATTCTTATATTGGTAGAAAGATCAGTATAAATTTCTACTGGTTTTAAAAATCTCAATATTGGACCAGTATGAATTCCACCGGTCTTAACTCAAATTTTTTTAAATCAATTGTTTTGACCGGTAAAATTGAAACCAATACAAAACTTTCAATAGTTTTGACCGGAAATTCCACTAGTAGTTTTGACCAGAAATTTGAGTTAGAAATTTGGAATTTGAATTTTGACCGATAAAAGCATTTAAAAAAAAAAAGAGTTTTGACCTGTACAAAATTGTTTTGACCAATGGTTTAGATCGGTAAAATTGAAACCGATACAAAACTTTCAGTAGTTTCAAAAGTTAGAAATTTGAGTTAGGACTGGTGGAATTAATACCGGTTCAATATTTGAGATTTTTAGAACCGGTAGAATGTGTACCGATCTTTCTACCAATATAAGAACTGAAGTACTATTTCTATTTCTCTCTCTTCTTTTCTTTTAATTTCTATCAATAAAAAAAATCCCTTGCGGAGTTGTCTATTAAACCGCATTGTAAAAACTGATAACTTTTATAAATAAAAAAATTAATATATACTCTTCATAACTTCTTCAATAAGATATATCTCCATCAACATTTCAAAATTAATATTTTCCCACCTGAACTCACACATATTATTAAGGGAAAATTTCCAGTGTACCCATTCAAACTTTTAAAGTAGCCAAATTCACCGTAAAAACATCTTAATATCCAATATCCTCATAGAAATTTAATATTCTTTTCTTTATCCTCTTTTATTCATTAAATTTGTTATTTAGACAATTATACCCTTCATTTCAAATGGAGATGTATTGAATAAGAGAGAAACAAAAGAGACCCTTCATCTCCTTCATCTTCACGTCAGAGCTCCATATTTCTTCGTTGATGGTACTAAAGTAGTAGAAATATATTTGATCATTTTCTTCGCTAATGGAACTTCTAATTTGACGTCGCATAAAGCAATGAAATAGATTCGTTATGCTTTTTAATAACTCCTAAATTGAATGCAAGTGTAATCAACTGACGATTAGTTTTGAATGCCCAGTAGGCAGTAAAGCTTGCCGCATCCTATTCTCATTTTATAGCTTCTGAGCTTCTCTTTGCTTTCTTTCCTTTGTTTTGCTGGCTGTTTTATAGTTTTTATATTTTTTGCGACTTGTGAGACACAACAACAATTTGATTCAAATAACATGTCATTCAAAATTAAGCCTTGAATAGAGAACCTTTGAAGAGAAGCTAACTTAATGGTTGAGAACTTCAGTTTCCATTAGCAAAAGAGATGGAGCTTAGATGTGAAGATCAAGAAGATAAGGTATTTATTTTCTTTCTCTTATTCAATCATATCATTATTTAAAAGGGTCATCTCCATTTAAAATAAAATGGTATATTTATCTAAATGACAACTTTTATGAATAAAAGGGGATAATTGAAATAATGTTAAATTTCTATGGGATGTTGGATATTAAAATGTTTTCATGGGAAAATTGTTGAAATTTAAACATTTAAAACTCTAAATTTCAAGTTAATATGTTTGCATATTATCTCCAATTGATGACAGATTTATTCGTTTCCTTTGATTGACCGTTGTTATATATATATAATTAAAACTGAGATATATTTCTTTAATTGTAAATTATATCTCTTAATGACAATTATTTATCTTAATGACAATTGATTTCACAGCATCATATAGATGCGTTTCCTATTTTGATTATGGCAGTTTTGTCTCTCTCTCTCTTCCCCAATTCATGCAAAGACGTTTTTCTTTTTCTAAATATAAATCATCCTATTCCACATGTTTGAGGCATCCATTCAGAAACAGAAAAGCAACTTGCTCATATTCCTCTAGATTTCCAATTCACTATTACAATAATATTATTCGGTAAATTGCTGGGTATCAAGGAGTTATCATCAGTCACTTCCACGGTCGTGTCCCAAGAAGTTGACTAACCCGGATTATCTTGGTTGCGGTTCCAAATCTTGCACGGTTGAGACGGAATTCGCTTAAGGACAGTGCTTCGCACGATCCGGGTAACACAATTTTGATTATAATTTATTTTCTGAAAATTATCAGATATCTTTTATTATATATTTAAAATTAAGAAAAAACAACAATCTTAAGCGAATTTTCTCTTTAATCGGTTTAATTTATTAGTATACTTTCTGAGATTACATAGTTCTACTGTTTTTGATTAAGGAATGACAAGCCTTTATTCTAAATATTTCTTATATTTTCATTTTGTTGATTAGATTGCAGTTATTTTCTATCATTATCTCTTCTTTACTCAAAATGGGTCTAGATGATGTTCATACACTCAAACCTGAAAAATTTAACGGATCTGGGTTTAATAGATGGATAGAACAAATGGAAGCATGGTTAATTGCATTAGGTTTAATAACTGTATTAGGAAAAACTGCAGCATATACAAAAGAAATTGTCAAAGAAGGCAATCATGAAACTCCCAAAGAGGGTGAAAAAGAAACTGTCAAAGAGGACACTTCCAAATCAAAACCTAGTGTTGAGGAAATAGAGTTTCACTGTCGTTTTAGAATTTTAAGTTGTCTATCTGATGACCTTTATGAAATATATAGAAAATATGAAAAGGCTAAAGACATATGGAATGCATTAGAGGATGCATATAGTAGGGATAATGAAGGATTGATAAGATTTACAATTTCTGATTTTCATAGTTATAAAATGGTTGACGAAATTCCTATCAATGATCAAATTCATAAATTTCAAAATATGATTCAAGAAATACATAGAGGTGGAGGAACAAAATTAGATGAAAATTATCAAGTTACTTGTCTCATAGATAAATTACCACCTTCTTGGTCAAAGTTTGCTCAAGATCTTAGAAAATCACAAAATAAACTTGACATGAGGTTCAGTCAATTAGAATTGAAGATCAATTTAAACTTCGACTAGGAAAAGAAGATCAAATGCAATCCAAAGTTCATTTAACTGAAAAGCAAAGTAATGTTAAGAATCAACACTTCCAAAATAAGAATAAGAATCACAAGTTTCACGAAAGAAAATTCAAGAAAAGTGGGAATTTCAACAAAAACAAGTTTAATAAATCAAAGAAATTTTCTAGACCCAATCATGAGAAAAAGAATGATAGTGATCAGTTCTGCTACGTTTGTGGTCGAGGCAACCATTATGCAAAAGATTGTTTCTATCGAAAGAAAGAGAAGATTGAAACCAACAAGAAGACCAGCTCAAATCAAAATAAATCTCAAGTGAATATGATCGAAACAGAACACGTTGACTCATCTTTCAGGTTGATATCTATAAATCCATCTATTAATCTTACTTGTACAAATTTAGATTGGTGGTTAGATAGTGGAGCAAATACACATGTATGTACTAATAAATTTTATTTCTCATCCTATCAGATCTCAAGTGGAAGAAGTGTAACAGTAGCTAATGGAACATCTGTTAAAGTGTTAGGCGTTGGAGAAATAAAATTGAAATTCACTTCTGGAAAATCTATTATTCTTAGGGATGTACAACATGTTCCAGATATTGGAAAAAATTTGATTAGTGTATCTTTGTTAGTACAATTAGGATATAAAATAGTTCTTGAATCTAATAAAGTTGTAATTTCTAAGCATGATGTTTTTATTGGAAAAGGATATGTAACAGATGGCTTATTTAAATTAAATATTGTTTCTCATTTAGTTAATGAGGTTTCAATGATTTCTACTGATGAGTCAACTTCTTCGAATGTTGTAAAAAATAGCAATATAAGTAATTCACTAGATAATTGGCATGGTCGTTTAGGACATGTGCATTATAAAAAAACTTGAAAAAATGTCTCATCTAAATCTGATACCTAAATTTAAATTACATCTTAATTCAAATTGTGAAACTTGTGTCCAATCAAAATTGCCAAGGAAGTCATTTAAACCAATTCAATTCAGAGATACCCAAAAATTAGAATTAATTCATAGTGATGTATGTGACTCTAATAGAGGTCCTACTCGAGGTGGAAGTAGATATTTTGTAACATTTATAGACGATTACTCTAAATTTTGTTATACATATCTCATAAAAACTAAAGACGAGGTATTAAATAAATTTGAGAAATTCAAATTAGAAGTAGAAAATCAACAAGAAAAAAGAATAAAAATTTTAAGATCAGATCGAGGTGGAGAATATACCTCAAATGAAGTTGCATTATTTTGTGAAAAACATGGAATTATACATGAAGTTACTGCTCCTTACTCACCCCAATCTAATGGTGTTGCAGAACGTAAAAATCGAACGTTACTGGACATGGTAAATGCTATGATAATAAGTTCAGGTGTAACGCAAAATTTGTGGGGGGAAGCACTTCTATCAGCATGTTACATTCTTAATAGAATTCCAGTTAAAGATAAAAATAAAACTCCATATGAATTTTGGAAAGGATATCCTCCTAGACTTAATTATTTTCGTGTTTGGGGATGTTTAGCAAAAGTAAGAATTCCTGATCCAAAAAGGAAGAAAATAGGACCAAAAACAGTAGATGCAATCTTTTTAGGATATTCACTAAATAGTAATACATATAGATTTCTAGTTATTAAATTTGAAATCAGTGAAATATCAAATGATACAATTGTAGAATCTAGAGATGCTATTTTCTTTGAAAATATTTTTCCATTTAAGAATAATAATTCTACTAATTTACCATCTACATCCATTCCGTCGTCATCTATTTCAGTATCAAATCATGATTATTCACTGGAACCAAGAAGAAGTAAAAGAGGGAAAATAGAAAAGAATTTTGGTGAAGAATATATAACTTATTTAATTGAAGATAATCCAAAATCTTATGAAGATGCAATGCGATCTCCAGAAGCATCATTTTGGAAGGAAGCAATTAATAGTGAAATTGAATCTATTATAAGTAATAATACTTGGATATTAACCGATTTACCTCCAGGTACTAAAGTTTTAGGTTGTAAATGGATTTTTAAAAAGAAACTTAAAACAGATGGAACAATAGAAAGATTCAAAGCCAGATTAGTAGTACAAGGTTATAAACAAAAAGCCGGTATAGATTATTTCGATACTTATGCACCGGTTGCAAGAATAACAACAATAAGAATTTTACTTGCATTAGCATCAATATATAAACTTTTGATACATCAAATGGACGTAAAAACTGCATTTTTACATGGAGATCTTGAAGAAGAAATTTATATGCAACAACCAGAAGGATACATAGTTAAGGGACAAGAGAAAAAAGTTTGTAGATTAGTTCGATCTTTATATGGTTTAAAACAAGCTCCAAAACAATGGCATGAAAAATTTGATAATGCAATGATATCACTTGATTTTCAAATTAATGAGTCAGATAATTGTCTTTATTATAAAAAAGAAAATAATGGATTTATCATATTATGTCTATATGTAGATGACATTCTAATTCTTGCTCCAAATCTGGAATTAATAGAGAAAGCAAAATTAATGTTATCAAGTCATTTTGATATGAAAGATTTAGGAGAGGCGGATGTTATCTTAGGAATGAAAATCATGAGATCTTCTAATTCAATCATATTATCTCAATCTCATTACACTCAATCAATCATTAATAAATTTGGATTCTTAGATTTAAATCCAGTGGATACACCATATGACCCAAATACACGTTTAACAAAAAATGAAGGTGTATCCATAGAACAAGAAAAATATGCTCAAATTATAGGTTCTCTTATGTATCTAACTAATAGAACTAGACCCGATATATCATATGCAGTTTCAAGATTAAGTAGATATACAAATAATCCAAATAAAAAACATTGGACAGCATTACAAAGAATTTTTAAGTATCTTAAAGGAACTACATCATATGGTCTTAAATTTACGGGTTATCCATCAGTTTTAGAAGGATTTACTGATGCAAATTGGATATCAGATTCTTTAGATATTAAATCCACAACAGGATATGTATTCCTTTTAGGAGGTAGCGCAATTTCATGGCAATCAACTAAACAAACTATTATTGCAAAAAGCACAATGGAAGCTGAATTGATAGCTCTAGATACCACTTGTACTGAAGCAGAGTGGTTAAAAGAATTATTATCTGATATACCTTTAATTCCTCAACCAATTCCATCTATATTAATTAATTGTGATTCTAGAGCTGCTATTGAATTTTGCAAGAAAAAGTTAATAAATTTGAAATTAAATAGACATATAAAGAGAAGACAAAAATCAATTAAACAAAATATAAAACATGAAATTGTTACAATTCAACATGTAAGAACAGAAAACAATCTTGCTGATTGCTTTACTAAAGGATTAAACAGGACAAAAGTAAAAAATTCATCGAGGGGGATGGGATTATGCCCATAATAGGTCTTCTTGCGGTGGCAACCCAATCTCTGATAGGCGATCCCTTGAAAGAGATTCAATGGGTAATAACAAGCCGATAAGTTGACTAAAAGAGCGCACATTTTTAGGAGCATTTACTCCAACCCCATCCCTATGATGAGTGTGCTACATGTAGATGATAGGGTGAGCATTTTAGCTCTTAATGAGGACCGAGGCGGTATTTTTCTGCAGGATATGAATCTACATATATCCTTGGTAGGAACTCACCTATATGAGAGTGTCTGTATACGGCCGCAGTGCGAGGCATGGGTAAGCCTTCAAGACTCTCATGGAAAATCCAAGGTACTTGCGTAAGGCCATTTAATGCGCTAACTGTGATGAGAATCTCCATATTGTGTGTATGGTGGTGGAATTTGGAACAAAGGAACGAGTTCAAGACATAGTTCTCTCAGTTTCCTCCAAATATGAAACTATCAATACTAGATTAAGTTCAAAGTTTGTAAACTACTTCATCGATGCACAATAGATATCCAGCAATTTAGTTCTATAAATTTTAATCATTTGATATTCTTAAATTTAGAGTTTTGTGGGGGATTGTTGAAATTTAAACATTTAAAACTCTAAATTTCAAGTTAATATGTTTGCATATTATCTCCAATTGATGACAGATTTATTCGTTTCCTTTGATTGACCGTTGTTATATATATATAATTAAAACTGAGATATATATCTTTAATTGTAAATTATATCTCTTAATGACAATTATTTATCTTAATGACAATTGATTTCACAGCATCATATAGATGCGTTTCCTATTTTGATTATGGCAGTTTTGTCTCTCTCTCTCTTCCCCAATTCATGCAAAGACGTTTTTCTTTTTCTAAATATAAATCATCCTATTCCACATGTTTGAGGCATTCATTCAGAAACAGAAAAGCAACTTGCTCATCTTCCTCTAGATTTCCAATTCACTATTACAATAATATTATTCGGTAAATTGCTGGGTATCAAGGAGTTATCATCAGTCACTTCCACGGTCGTGTCCCAAGAAGTTGACTAACCCGGATTATCTTGGTTGCGGTTCCAAATCTTGCACGGTTGAGACGGAATTCGCTTAAGGACAGTGCTTCGCACGATCCGGGTAACACAATTTTGATTATAATTTATTTTCTGAAAATTATCAGATATCTTTTATTATATATTTAAAATTAAGAAATACCAACAAAAATTGGCTATTTCAAAAGTTTTGATGGATAGACTAGAAAATTTCCCTATTATTAATATCCCCATTTCACTAAAAAAAAGTAATGATTAATATTAACAAAAAAAAAAAAATTATTAGACACTTTTGCCCTTGAAATTATACTGTATTGCTAGTCTGTTCTTTCGCACGACCCTCCCCCTTCTCTTTGATTCTTCCACTGAACAAAAAATTTCGAATTTGAATAGCATTCATCTGACATCAACAATCCAATTCTTCCGATAGATCAAAAGTATCTCTCTCATTTGATGGAGTGCTCTGTGAGTAGAACTAGGGTGTTCCTAAGCTCACCAAGTCCTTCCGTGAACTCGACTCTAAAACCTATCGAATTGACTTTAAACGACATTTTCAAACTGTTAGATGTACAATCTATATTAAAATGTACTTGGAGACCAAATTTTATATTTTTTGAAATTTTTTTTACTATTTATTAAGATGGTTTGAAAATCGTTGTTTTTCAATGGTGCAGAATTTTAATAAAAACAACGATTTTCAAACCATCTTAATAAATAGTAAAAAAATTCTAAAAAAATGTAAAATTTGGTCTCCAAGCACATTTTAATATAGATTGAACATCTAACAGTTTGAAAATGTCGTTTGAAATCAATTCGATAGGTTTTAGAGTCGAGCTCACCAAGGGCTTGGTGAGCTTAGGAACACCCTAGTTCTACTCTTTCGTTAACTATTCAACCCAGCGAGCTTATGAAATTTCTAATACGGACTAAGTTTTGGATCGCAAGTAGCTATATTATATATCTAATTAGTTGTTCTTATTTGTTTATTACTAAGAGGAGGAAATTCTGATACCGAAACCGTCTAGTGCAAGGAGCGTCACAAGTCAGAACCACCTATTCTTATTAAAAACTTAAAATTCAAAAATTCAAAAATTCAAATACAAACCAATAGTGTTGAACTTCTTCCATGTCATGCATGCATATGAAACTTTTATAATTTCTTAAGTTAATTCATACAATACAATATCAAAATTTTCAATATGAAAAAGTTTGTCAAATGTTTTCAATACTTATTACAACTGTTGCTTTGCTGTTGAAAATAGCACCCAAAGCAGTGGAAAAGGCACAGAAAAAGAAAGAGGATCGAATTTGCAAAATTACTACTAGGTTATGCTAATGGAGTGAGGCTATGGTGCTATGCATAGCACGGATGGCTAGTGTACTACGGCTCAATATGGTACTTTTTAAAATTCTAACGGTCGATCCGACCGTTCAATGTGATATCCATATGAATATGTACTTGCAAACTAAATTTTATATTTTTTCGAATTTTTTTACTATTTTTTTAGATAGGTAGAAAAATCAGTATTTTTTGACAATTATGGACCATCAAAATTCTACCTATCTGAAAAAATAGTAAAAAAATTCGAAAAAATATAAAATTTAGTTTGCAAGTACATATTCATATGGTTATCACATTGAACGGTCGGATCGACCGTTAGGATTTTAAAAAGTACCATATTGAGCCGTAGTACACTAGCCATCCGTGCTATGCATAGCACCATAGCCTCACTCATGCTAATGTACCCACACATTATATCCCCAACATAATTCATACTGGTAAATGCAACAGTGATGAAGCTACAACGATGTTAGAAAGTTCAAAGCATTAATAGATGAGGAGGGATCCAATTACACCTTTTTTGGTGACACATCATGACACCGTTTTTTATATAGGTCAATTTTGCGATTTCAAAATCCAAACAGTCGATCCGAACCGTTCAACATGATCACCATATTAAAATGTACTTGGAGATCAAATTTTACATTTTTTTGAATTTTTTTACTATTTATTAAGATGGTTACAAAATCGCTGTTTTTCAATGGTCTGAAAACAATAATTTTTGTAACCATCTTAATAAATAGCAAAAAAATTCAAAAAAATGTAAAATTTGATCTCCAAGCACATTTTAATATATCCATCATGTTGAACGGTTTGAATCGACTATTTGGACTTTGAAAATGGTAGGTGTCAAAGTGTGTCACCAAAAAAGATGTAATCGGATCCCACCTCTTAATAGATATGCTACACGTCAACTTCGTTTTAAGTTTTTTCAGTGAAAAAGTAACCAGTCAAAAGAAAAAGAAAGAGAGATTAGCAGCACGGTATAATTTGAAGGGAGGGCAAAGTTGTCTAATTAATTTTTTGTTAATATTAATCTTTAATTTTTAGTGATTAAATCAGAAAATGAGTATATTAATAATATGTGTGAGTTCAGATGGAGAAATAACTAATTTTGAAATGTTGATGGGATATATCTAATTGAAAAGTTATGATGGGTATATATCTAAATTTCTCTATAAATTAATATAGAGAATGAGCATATTTATATGTGATAGACAGAACTTTAAAAAAAATCCGGTTCTATTTTTTGGCGCCGATTTTTTTTTATGACATTTATGTTCAATTAGCTCTAGGAACGTACGATTTGCATCAAGATCTATGTGCATGGAAATTGATACAGACTTGCACGGATTTTGATACAGAGTACACGAATCTTGATGCAGATCGAATGGTCATCACACCCATCGAACCAAGGTAGATCCGATGGGCATCAGAACTACTCTGATTCCTTTTTTTATTGGATCCATTAAATACATCACATACAACGAACGTTGTACTTGACCATAAAGAATCAAAACTATGGATCCAGTTTTTTTCAGCTCCAGAATTAACTATTTTACCCCTGTTCTCTCTCCCTCTCTTCAAATAATGGAGCCGAGATTGTTTTTGGGATTATTAGGGACCAAACTTTTGATGTGGTACTATCTGTTGTTATGGCTCATGGTGGGTCTAAACATTGCTTAAATGCTTTGTAATGTTGAACGATCTTTTGTTGGTACATCCAGAGGTTAAAAGTTCTCACTTCGGTCTCAGCCAAAAAATTTATTTATAGCATTTTTCAAAAAAAAAAAAAAACAAAACACTCATGTTTTTGAGTTTTTCGACTTCTACCCAGGCCACTCCGGTGATCTGCGGCCTCAAATATTGGAGTCCGGACAATGCCCCTGCGGCCCTTGTATGTTTTTATATATATTGTTTTACAGGAGAGAGAAATTTATTTTTCACAATCACCAAATCTCTCTAATTTTTTATTTTTTAGTAGGTTAATAATTAATTTAGTTAATTTTTAATTTTAGGTTTCTTGTGTATTGCATTCAAAATGACTCTTATGGTATCCATTTATACTGGAGGTGATGTTTTAACAGGCCCTATCGGGCCTGTTACATATTTTCATTAAAAAAATAGAATAAATGACAAATAATATTTTGTAAATGACATATTAAATGACATCTACACGTAATAACATTTCTTAAATGACACACACACACACACACACATAGAGTGGCTAATATCAAAACGTTTGCACCAAGGCCCTCCTGCAACCAAGTCGTTTTCGGATTTTCAAAGTCCAAACAGTCGATCCAAACCGTTAGATGTTCAATCTATATTAAAATCTGCTTGGAGACCAAATTTTACATTTTTTGAATTTTTTTACTATTTATTAAGCCATTTTGAAAATTGCACAAGGGCCTTGGTGCTAATTAATCTAAACTCGTTCTCATCTCGATCTGCCATCCCGAGACATAGCGAGTCCAACCTAGAAGCTCGATCACATACAGCCTACTCTCTCCGAGATAGGACGTATCAATAATAATAATAATAATAATAATAATTTATGCAGAAATCACGTATAAAAGAATTCGGATCCCAGGTACCTGAGGTGCAATTTTTAAATCTGAATTGTTCTTCTAACCCAACACAAATTTAAAATCTCAAATCGTATAATAGTTTTCCCAAACACCGGATTGAGTTTGACTTGACTGAAATTAATCTGAGTCGTCCGTTTATAGAAATTGCATCTCAGTTAACTGGGGATACGGACTCCATATAAAGAGCGAGACTCGCACTTCAGAGACATCCGTGGAATTTCATCCGATATAAAAGCTGGGACCCGACCCGACAGAAGAAGATAGAACCTGTACCTTTAATTGGCCTCCGCTCGCCCAATCACACCAGTCACCACCCAATTGGCGAAATAAACAAAGCAAAAACCCTAACCCTAGAAGGGGAGAGCTGACAAGCCGCATGTGACAGCAAGCCAGAGCGGCGATTAGCATATCCCAGTGAACTCGCTTAGGTTTGTTTGCCTCTTCAAATCTCCTATTACCTGAGGATTTATTTCATCTGTCTCCTCGTATCTCCTATAATTTTCTTTTGTTAAATTTTTTTGTTATATTTACGACCGAGATTTTAGATCTAACCCTGGGGAGTTTGGTTTCGCCGTTGTTGACGATCTGATGTGAGTTTCTATTTTGTTCCTTTGTTCAGTATATAATTTTGTCTAGAGATTCCACTGTGGGAGGTGAAGAGATGGGAAAGGCGAAAAATCCCAGTGTTTATTTTGATGTATCCATAGGAGGCGCTCCAGCAGAGCGGATGGTCTTTGAGGTGCGTTTGTTTTTGTTCATGATGTGTTCAGTTGTAATATCATCATTATTATTAATACGTTTCAATCTCAAAACGTATTTTTTTTTTCATTGGAGCATGACCAGGTTTTGCCTTGTTAACCCCCCAATATGTTTATGCCTCAGCCCCAAAATTGTCTAAGTTACACCATACGAACAGGGCAGTTCTGAGTACTTTTAAAAGGATTGGAAAGTAGATATTTTTAGTTTGTGGATGCTATCTATATTATTTATGCTATGTAAGAGATTCTTAGTTTGGGGGGGGGGGGGCTTGCAATTATCTTGTTCTAATGCAATCATCCAGGACTAACTAATTATTTCAATTTTTCTCAGCTATTTGCTGATGCAGTTCCCAAGACTGCTGAAAATTTTCGAGCACTATGCACTGGTAAGTCTCTGTCTCACTATTCTCTCTTTGACTATTCAGTTTTCAGGTGTTTGTTACCTAATTTTAATGAAATGAGATTTACATGCATATATTGTGAATAATTAAATATTTGATTTTTACACTGTAACAGGGGAGAAAGGTCAAGGACAAGTGACCGGGAAGCCATTGCACTACAAGGGTTCTATTTTCCACCGTGTCATCAAGGGTTTTATGGCTCAAGTATCTTACCTTTCTCGAGTTTTATTTACTTTTTATATACATTTAAAAAGGCTAAAGAGATTCCCTTAGTAATGGGATACTATTCATAAGCTTGATCTGAAAAAAGGTTAAAAGATTCCTTAGGAAGCAGAAACTAGACATAAGCTTGGTCTACTGTTGAACAAACCTTTATGGCCAGTATAGTCCAAGAATTCTAGCATAAAGCCTCAAAGAGGAATTCAAATGTTGTTTAATTTCTTTTATTCTAGTTTGGTTATCATTAAGGTCAAGCAGATAGTTACAATTCCTACTCTGAACTTATCTTCTCATGGATGTTGCATTTATGGTTTCTTATTTTTGTTTTCTTATTCTATGATGTTTACGTGCTGCTATATTACTGTTGAGAAGAATGTAAGCTTTTGCAGTTGGAGTGTATTAAACTACATATAGTGTTTTTTTTTTTCTTTTTATTTTGGTGTGGTTACTAACTCATTTTGTTATTTTATTAGGGTGGCGACTTCTCCAAGCGAGATGGTATGTTCTTCATATCACTGCTTGTTGTTAACTTCCTCTTTCCTTTAATTAGCAATTTGACCATTCTACATAAGTTATTGTCCTCCAGAACCTTCATGTGTAAAGTAGAAGTTCAAATATTTCCTAGTTATGCTAACACTTTCAAAGCTTTGTATTGACTTACTAGAACTCTTTGTTAGCTAGTGGTGCAAATATTACAAGGTGCTTTTAGGAGTTTTCAGTATCCTAGAGCTATGTCAGTTTGAAAGCAAACCTCATGCTTAAAAATAGTGCTTTGTTGGATATAAGAGTATTTTTATTGTATATAAGAGAAATAAGTGTTGCTCTGCTGCCTTTTAGATTGATAGTGGATATTGTGGTTTCAGGAACTGGTGGCGAGAGCATTTATGGTGGAAAATTTCCTGGTAATATTCTTATGTAACAACTTTGCTATTGTTGTATATTTATTTTGTGTTCAATTTGTGTTCATTGCTTAATTTTTGTCTTTGGATGATGCATTATATCATCTTTCTTGCTATTGCTTTGATGTCTCTTTTACTTATAAATATCAACCTGAAAAGCTAATTCTAAATCATATGCTAATGTGTGTTGTAAGTTCTAACTGATTGATACAAAGCCATTGTTAGTCTCTAGTGATCTTTGAAATCTGTTGTTGAAACTACTCTTGGCATACCTAAATGAAATGATAGTGGTTTTACAAAGGATAGAACTTAAAAAAGAAAGACATGTGAAACATTTTTTTGTTGGTTTTTGAAGTTTTAAGAGGAATGTTGGGAAGCATCTCCTATCTTCATATGCCTGCTGGTTCTTTATACTAATTTTTGAAAGGTATACATGTCCATGCATTTATATCAATTACTTATGTAATATACCATGGTATCATGAAAGCAAATCATTCTACTAAAGATATGTTGCTTTTTCTAAGTAGAATTAGTATGAGTTGTGAAATTAAATATCAAGCTTAAATTAATTTTTTTTGGTATCAACTATTCTCCTAGTAATTCTCTCTAGTGTGGCAATTTGTTCCAGTGATTTATTTCTGACTCTTTGCTGAGAAATGTTGCTCCACTACCCCACATTTGTAAGTAATGGCTTTTACATTTGACGTGTACAAAAAAAAATAAAAGCAGATGTTTGCCTCTTAATGGAGTAATTTTGCTATTGTGATCTTTTATGTTTGTTTACATTGGGAAATTCGTAATTTACCTTACAGAAGTTGTACCACCTAGCTCTTAACATTTTAAAACTTTCTATTTTGTGTTTTGCAGATGAGAATTTTAAGCTGCGCCATGACAGCCGTGGTTTACTATCGATGGCAAATGCTGGCCGTGACACCAATGGTTCTCAGTTCTTCATCACTTTCGATGCTACTCCCCACCTTGATGGGTTTGTTCTTCATACCCCTTCTCTTATGTACTGCATTGCATTGATATTTTTTATTTACAGAAGATATTTTTGATGATGGATTTCACATTTTATTTTCCTTGTGCAATTATATGTGTAAGAAAAGATATGCAGCATCTGTATCATGTGCAATTTTACTAGTGAAATTATAAAATAAAATATAATTGTATCAGTTCATGGCTAATCGAGATATGCAGCTTGATTCTCTAATAATATCTAAATGCGAGCATATCAGCACAATCGTATGACTGCTATCCTTTGGGCTCTTTCTTTAAAATACATCTTTGGGATTGTTTGCTCGTGTTGATTGATATTAGATTTAACTTTTATCGTAACAATATAAGGAAAATGCCCAATAATGTGCATCATGCACATCGCACATACCAAACTGATGATTTAAAAAACCGTGGACATGTTGGTAATAGCTTAGGTTTTGAAGTGGTGGTTTTGGTACAGGAAGCACGTGGTATTCGGGAAGCTGATTCAAGGGAAGGAGACACTGAAGAAAATGGAGATTGTTGAGGTAGATGACACTTTTCCCGTGGAAACCATCAAGGTGGTTGACTGTGGCGAACTTAAGGACAGTAATGATGTGGCAGATGTTTCAGTGCTAAAAGGTACAAGTTTTGACTCAGCTGTAATGCTTCTTATTTGAACTACTGGAATATGCAATTCAAAGATCATTGTTTAAAGGCCATCGGAATGTTTCAATACCAAAATTTGATTTTCTGTGAATATTTTGACATATACCTACAACACCTGAAATACTAATTCTGTCTTTGCAAATCTCTGACAATCCATCCCCACAGAATTTAAGAAATTGTCCATTTTTGCCTCATTCCATCTTCCAAGAGGAATATCCGAAGTACTTGTATTTTCATTAACCAGAGAGAATAATGAGAGGGGCGCTTTAGATAATTGTTGATTCGAAGAAAATGAAGAATGAATGAGCAAAGATTATGTCTGTTCCTTTAGTGGTTGACAAAAGTTTCTTGTATTTTGTACGTGTACAGGTGAGAACATTCTTTTTGCAGGGCACACCTGCGTGTTAAACTTTTGTAGGATCTACTAATATTCACATATATGGTGGAAGCTTCTTTTAGTGGCATTGATATTAATTTTATATCTAATATCTTAACTTCAGAGAAAAAGAAATCGTCAAAATCAAAAACATCAAAGGATGTCTCGAGTGATGAGAGCTATGGAGAAAAGCGGAGGCATCGCCGCAAGAAATCATCAAAGGGGAGGAGAAAGAGGAGGCGAAAGCATTACTCATCTGATTCTGACAGTGACTCCGAATCAGATTCATCGGACAGTGAGAGTGATTCATCTTCCGATTCAGAATCCGACTCTGATTCAGATCTGAGCAGCTCAAGTGAGGAGGAACGGCGGAGGCGGAGGAAGCGTCATTCGAAAAGGGATAAGCACAAGCGCAGTAGGAGAAAGAGGGATAGGAAGAGGGAGAAGAAGCGCAGGAAACGTGACAGAAAATCACGACACAAGAGGAGGTGTGTACTCTTTTTGTGTTTTTTCAAGTTTTTGAGGAATTTGTCTTTTATTGGTCGGTAACAGTAACGATGATGTGCTGGATTCTTTTTCCTCAACTACTTTTTCTTTCTTCCTAGCTAGCTTTAACAAACCTTTCCCAGTAACGATGCTCTTCTGTGCTATTGGAATATGATGCCTATTCTTCAATGATGACCTCGTTGTGAATATTTAGTGCACATGTAGATGTACTGTGTCATGATAGTATTCTTTAGTTGTTCTTACCTTGCTAATTGCAGGATGGACGATAGTGAGAGCGAAAGTGAGAGCTCAAGTCAAAGCAGCTCAGATGAGGGTGAGAGAAAGAAGCTCAGAAAGAGTAAAAAATCTAAGGCAGCTTTGCGTGTTTCTGGTAGGTTAAATTTTCTTTGTATTACTTTAACCTCATGAAAGTAAATATCATGCTAATTCCTTTTGTTGACATGGTTGCTTCAGAGGGGAAGCCACTGCAGGAACAGCCGTTGTTGATTGCTGAAAAGGATACAAAAGAAGACGCCCCAGAGAATCCAACCAGAGATGAAGAGAGGTCTGCGTTTGAGAATGGCAATGGCAATGGACACACCTCAAAAACATCCGAGCATAATGACCATCAAACTGCTGGCTCTCTTCGTGCTACTGCGAGAGGAAATGAAACGCCAAGCAAATCTAGGTTCCTTTTTCTCGTTGATTCATCATTATCAGTATTATAACATAATCACTTAAAAATAAGAATTGCACCTTAATTTCCGGATTACATGATGAACAATTTTTAATTTGGAAAACTGGTGAACATAGGAGTGAGAGCCCGGGACCTGCACGGCAGCCGTCCATGAGCAAGAGCATGAGCATCAGCCCAAGACAAACTCCATTTAGCAAGAGCCCAAGCCCTGTCACGAGGCGATCAAGAAGCAAGAGCCCCCCTCCTCGAAGAGTGTCTCTGAGCCCTAGCCCAAGCCCCAACCCTCCTAGAAGGAGAAGCATCAGCCGGAGCCCTCCCATGCGTTCACCACTTCCACGCAGGATTACAAGTCCCAGCCCTGCCAGAAGAGGCAGTAACAGCCAGGGTTCAGCACGGGGCGGCCCTGCCAGGCGAAGGAGTCCAAGCAGGAGTCCTGTTAGATCTATCCGGAGAAGTCCAAGCAGGAGCTCTGTTCGATCTTTCAGGAAAAGTCCAAGCAGGAGCCCTGTTAGGTCGCCGAGACGTAGTCTGAGCAGGAGTTTGAGCCGTAGTCCTATCAGGGGCCCTCGCTCGAGGAGCCCTCCAGTTAGAGGGGGCAGGTCGAGGAGCCCACTGCTTCGAAGGGCAATCTCTCCTCCTTCCAACCATGGGAGGAGCCCATCTAGAAGTGTGTCTCCTGATGGGTCCCCGAAGCGTATTAGGCGGGGTCGTGGTTTCAGCCAGAGGTACTCCTATGCAAGACGTTATAGAACCCCTTCACCTGATAGGTCGCCTGTTAGATCTCGCTATGGGGGAAGGTGCAATTCTGAAGTACTTCCGTTGTATTTTGATATTCAAGCATCTGTTGTATATTATTATTCATCTGTGTTGGTCATGGTAATCCAGGTACTATCCGAGCTATCGTTATAGGTCGCCTCCTAGGCGTTATAGAAGCCCACGGGGAAGAACTCCACCAAGGTATGATTTTATGACCAACATGTTAATTTTTTTGTTATATGGTTTGATTGTTCCACAAATCAATTAGTTTGAAATTTCAATTTGGAATAATTGTTCTCCAATAAATTTCTTAATTATAGTCATTATTTTTTATTTGAATAAAAGGCATGAAAGCCTGTTTCATATAGAAACACTTACAACTACAGATAGTTCAACCTTTGAGCTCAGATACATACCTGAGCTCCAACAAAAACAAAGTAGAATCTGTCTTTCACTATAACAAGTGAGACAGTGACAAAACAAAATACTCCTCGCAGGGAGATACAATTATGTATCAGGAAGTTTGCACATTAGCTAGATATATACAAAACAGTGATACTATTAGTATTTTGATTTTCTTCCTAAAAGATGTGTTTAATCAGCATCAATGACCACCAGAGGTACTTCTTTGTAGACTTCCAAAGGGATGCAGTCCATGTCATCAGGCATCCATTCCTTCATCTCTTCCTTTATCTTGTCTGCTAGAGGTCCTGTCCAATAAGTCATAGTAGAATAGACAATTAAGATCATATTCCTATTAGACTAAACTGATGGAGTTTTAAGGAAAGCTCAATTCATTTCTGTGATTCCAAACACACCAACACAATGCACTCATCATGATGAGAAAAGCTTGCTGTTTGTTGGATGGCAGTGAGAATGCAAAATTTAAGATGTCCTTTTAACAGAATATTATTTTTTAAATCCATCCTGACATTGTCCCATCCAGAACCAGATAGTTTGCACTAAAGGACATTTGAGTAACAAGTGATCTACAGTTTCAGGTAAGACACAAAACTGACATTTAGTAGGACCTATCCACCCTCTTGTAAGCATGTTATCTTTTGTCAATATCCTACTTTTGCTTACCACATGAAAATCCTAATTTTGGTGGGAACAAGTAGGGACCACCATACGGTGGGTTGTTGTGTTTTAATCTCTCTGAAATTCAGAAATTTATAGGTATCTCTAACAGTATAATTCCCTTGAACCCCCCATCTACATTTCATCATGTCGGCCCCCCCCCCCCGGGTCCAGAGTAGTTTTGAATGATGTGGAGGATATCCTGCCAATCTTTGAATAACATCCCTGTTAATTGCTTAGAGAATTGGGAAACAGCCCCTTGTGAGTCTATCATATCCTGCGAAGTAGTGTTAGTATTATAATCATTATTATGTTTGATTTATTCCTTATTAAGTCATTTCTGTTAATCTAATATATTATACCTCTACCTATTCCCATTGCACTCTTAGGCTATGTTTGGATGACACAATAATAGAGGCTATTTTAGAATAGAAGCTATTCGGAATAGCAATGTGCATCCAAACAACATTTTTGCTATTCGGAATAGCTAGAATAACTGCTATTCTCTATACCTTGTAAATGTTGGAATATCTACTATTTGGAAATGTGAAATGAGAGAAAAAATGCTTCATCTTTGGATTTCCGCCAATACAGTCCCAAAATGGCAAATTTGATACCACTTTCCGCTATCTCCACGTTGAGATAATTCATTTGAGATCTCACTATCTTTCCTCTTAATTAGCACCTTGTTAACACTATTCTTTATTGGTTACAGTTATTCACTATTCCACATATACAATTCAAACAACATTTTTACTAATCCGAATAGCACCATTTTCACACTAATCTGAAAATCACTATGTTTTCTCTAATCTGAAAATCACTATGTTTTCTCTATTCTCATTTACTATTCTAAAATTTTGCTATTCTAGCTATTCTAACTCTCATCCAAACGGACCCTTCGGCATGCATCTCCATTGCCTTCCACTAGTAATTGAGAAGTATGGTTGTTTACAAATCAAAGTTGATTAATCGGCTGGTGATTTGGGTATACTTCAGTAATCTCTCATGAACTTTATATGCTCTTTATGACTAGTCTGTAGACAAAGAACAAAGCCAGCTCAACATGGATACTTTTGTGTCTCTGGTGTCATGGGCAACATAAATCTTGTAGAGCAGTAATAAATCTTATTAATTGTCTTTGAGATGGCTATGTTTCACTCGTCAGTTGGTATTGGTAGCAAGGGATCTCTGAATACTTGCTATTGCCTTTCGTTTATTTTAAACTAAATTGTAATAACTAGCTGCTCCGTGTATCGTTACATAATTTCAGTAAAATCATACTTTAGGGCTTTCTTGGATAGGCAAAACTAGAACCCCACCATAGGTAATTTGTAATCTCAAAATTAGAGTCACAGCTCGCAGTGTTTCAACTCCTTTGTTTGGATTTAAAGTAGAAAATGGAATACATATCATATGCCTTGGTCCTTTTAAATTATAAACATAACTAGTAATAATACATCATTCAACCCAACATGAAAACCAGTTACACTAACTGAAGCTCCCAACTAACCTAATTACTGCTAACCTAACATGCCCTTAACATAAGGTCTCTGTACCGTTGTTGCCATATAATCTTTGGCAAGGTCCTCTCTAGACAATTAATTTATTGTTTTAGTAATGCTTGTGCTTTTTTGGGCTAAGCAGATATAGGGGAAGGAGGAGCCGCAGCAGGAGCATCTCTCGCAGCCCACCTTCACGCAGGAGCCCCTCACGCAGCCGCTCTCCTCTTTCTCCAGACAGACCATCCAGCCGTTACCGAGGTGGCGCTGGTGGGGTCCGCTCGCCCTCCCGCAGCAGGAGCCCTCCTGGATCCAGGTCCCGTTCCCGGTCTCAGTCACCTCCCCCTGTGAGATCTCGCAACTCATCTCCTGACACCCCCTCTCCAAGGCGCAGCAGAGAGAAGTCAAGGTCCCCGTCTACTAGCTCTGGTGGAAAGAAGGGCTTAGTCTCCTATGGAGATGCGTCTCCGGACAGCTAGATCATCGTATTGTTATTGTCATTATCTGTGCTTGTGTTATTATCTACCTTTTATCTTAGTAGGCTACTCTGTGCAACGGTTGTGAAGGATTTTCTGGATTTGTTAGATGATATTTGTATCTGTAAACTTTTTCGAGTCTCTAGGTAGTAGGGATTTCTGAGTATGCGGTGGTCGGTACCAGTGTGGTTATCTGATATTTGCTGAGTAGCTAATGGTACCTCCTGTTATGGAGACTGTTAGTGCATGTCATGGAACTTGTTGCATGTTTTATCATGTAATAATTTGAGGATGGTTTTGAAGATGGTACTTTTGCTTTAGCAATTCGCTGCTTTTGCTGAATTTGTGATAATAGCTTAAGGAATCGTTTCATCCAAATTGCATTAGGTACAGATCTTGCACCCCTACCATCAGTCAAATTTCTAGACCTTACTATTGAAATGAGTTGGTACCATTTGTTGCTTGTTGTGTATATGATGGTTTTGAAGATGGTACTTTTAGGCTTGATAGCAATTGCTGCATTTGCTGAATTTGTGATAATAGCTCAAGGGATAATTTCATCGAAATTGCATGAGGTACAGGATCTTCCCCGACGCCCTCCCCGCCCCTGCAACCATCAGTCAAATTTCTAGACCTTACTATGGGATCTGAACTATTTGTGGCTATCTCCGCAGTGGGCATAAATTGTAGTATTACTAGGTTAAAACTATATAAAGGAAAACAATGGTAGTGATTCCTTGCGTTTGTTATAGGAGCTCGTGTATGCAAGTTGCTACCAGTACAACTATCATGTACTATAAACTTTGAGCTTAGTGATTGCCTACCTGTACACCCGGGTTTGTTGTGATCATGGATTGACAATCTTTTTAAAGCAAATGCCTAAAAAATTTCATGATAAAGGTTGAAGAAGATTTTTCTCAACGGAATTGTCCAATACACAGGAATAGAGTAAAAGATGATCAAGAAAAATTGTAAGATTTTCTTACAGCTCTTAGATAGAAGAAAAAAAAATTAATAAATTGGATATGATCAAAATGGAGCTAAGGTGTTGATTGTGATTGACGTGAGACAAGTTATAAAATATGATGATTTGTGGATACTAAACCAGTTGGATGACTTCATCTAACTTTACTCAAAAAGAAAATATCAAAATGCTGTCACAAAAGCTAATGGTATGGTTAGTACGAGTGCGTATCCTCTGAGATATCTCAACTTTTGCGTGACTGACGTGTCCGGTGCCTATTTGGGAATAGCGTAGGGGCCAGTATTATTTGTGCAGAATGTATTTGAATGGTCGCGATTTTCCATAAAGTCACGCAAAGTTTGAGATATCTCAGAGGATGCGAATTTGGTTAGTACGCCGTCCGATAAAATCTACATAGTCGATCAGAACTCCCTTATTATATCTCATCTTAAACCGTTGAGCTTCCATCCAAAGTCTACTAATGATGCCAACATTATCTAAGGCAGCAAATGCGAACTAGGTGAGCGGAAAAAATTATAAATAATTTTATTAATTTCAAAATTAAATGTTTATAAATTATTTAATAAATTTTTGAGAATTAAAAATATCGGACTAATATTCACTCTCACATAAGCAAGAAAAGAAGGGAATAAAAGATTTTATTGTGTTCTAAACCCGAGGCAGAACTAGAAAATTTAAATAGAGAGTCTGAAAAATAAAATACCAAAATGAATAATAGAGTAGGTGAGATTTCAAACCAGTACTCACGCGACTATAATGAGCAACTTTAACCATTATGTTACAAACATACATTTAATATTTATAAGGGGAGCTGAATTATATAAAAACTTTAAAAACTTTAATTAAATTTTAATATACATAATTAAAAATTTTAGAATTATAGAGGTGACTTATCATTATTCAGAGTACACTAGGATTCGTTCCAGTTCTAAATCCGGAGTAGAATTCAATTTTTCATTCTCATCTCATTAATATTCATAACTTGGGGTGGGACTAGAGTGGGAAAAATGGCACGGCGGAGCCGGCTCCGTCACTGAATGGTACGGTTATGGCACGGAACGACACGACACGCATGTCAGTTACGTGCCGTGACTAGCGTGTCCTGTGTCGTGACTATTCGCGTGTCGTGTTCATCTTTTGAAACTTTGGCACGGCACGGCACGTGAAAAATTTAGTCACGGCACGGCACGTAGTCACGCAAGTCACGTGTAATTAGGACCATTAGATATTGATTTGATGGTAAATCTTTGAATAAACTAACCTAAATTATAATTAAATGGTCACGCGAGTCACATATGGTCACGGTACGTTTAGGCACGGCGTGACTATTCGTGTGCCGTGACCACCCCTTGACATTTTGGTTACGGCACGGTACATCACGTGAAAAATTAACTTGATCACGGCATGGTACGGCACGAGATCAAAGTCACGGCGTGTTAGTCACGCACGACACGGCACGAAACGTTTTTTCCACTCTAGGTGGGACGGTAGCACGAAATTAATGGAGATGGGATATCTATATCAGTCCTCAATTTAGGACACACTAAGATATCCAGCCTTATATACTTTTTTTTTTTTTTTTTTCATTTTTTGTCATTTATGTCAATAAAAAATAAGTAAGGATGAGAGATAGTAGTTCGATTCGTCCTTATTTCTTTAAATTTAACTTGTAAGTTTCTAAAAACATAATTTCAAAAGTTTTATATTATTTAAAGGAAATAGGTGAAGTAGGGTTAAGTAGTGTCTTTTCCTGTAAACTTGGAAAGAGTTGAGCCACATACTTCCAAAACACGTATCCTCTGTATTAACTCAAACGAGAATCTTTTAAGTTAATGAATATCAACCGTTGATTTTAAACGAAGCCAATCCGGCTGCTGCCTATAACATAGGGAGTCTTTCAATATTCGTGCAGATCTAGTCTGCACGGATCTTAAAACAGATCGTATGGTCGAGATACATTAACTCAAAAATTCCATACCTCCGCCCCAGGAGGCTAGAACCCAAGAAAACGACGTGGCAATTCGTACACCCCTCGTTACCGTTTCGTATAAATTCAAATCTGACCGTTCGATCACCCGTCCACGTCTTCTCTTCTCTGTCAGTATTTAATCTAAAAGGCGCCTCAATGATCCAAAATACTGAGGAGAAGAGGTTTAATCCAAAATCCAAAATCAATCTCTCCAGTTCCGCTCAATGATCGTAAATTCAAATTCAATAATGGAGTCGAACACGATGATATGGTTTAGAAAGGGATTGCGAATTCATGACAACCCAGCGCTTGACCAAGCGCGCCGCGGTTGCAAGCATCTCTACCCGGTTTTTGTGCTCGACCCACATTATCTCGACCCTGATCAGACTGCCTTCTCTCCTGGATCCGCTCGGTCGGGGCTTAATCGGATCCAATTCCTTTTAGAGAGTCTAAGGGACTTGGATGCTAGTCTACGCCGATTGGGGTCCCGGTTGCTTCTATTACGTGGCGAACCTTCTTCAGTAGTGTGCCGTTTACTGAAGGACGTATGTGAGTTTGAAAATGTTTAATACACTTCTTTATTTTCATATTTTGATTAACTACATGGTCTGAGTTTCAAATGTGCAGTGGAAGATTGGGAAACTATGCTTTGAGTTTGATACTGAATCGTATGGACTGGCCAGAGACAAGCAAGTCAAGGTGAATTGTTTGTAGCTCATTAGTGGAAATGAATGATATGCAGTTGCAAAAATGTTCTCATAGCAATTGTGAAATTGTGTGATTTTTCAATTTCTTATAGGATTTTGCCTCGAAATATGGGATCGAGGTTCATTCTCCTGTCAGCCACACTCTCTTCAATCCATCCGACATTATAAAGGTTACTACTACAAATCTTTCACTACGCTGTCTAGTACTTTGTTTAATTAGTTTAAATCCCATTTAACTTCATTCTTAAGCACGAGATGCATTCTTGTGTTCTTTTTTTTTTTTTTTGGGAAAATAAGAGGTCAATTAACCACCTGCTGCATTAATGAAACAAGAGTCTTCTACTAAAGTGATTGTTGTTTTTGCATCCTACCAATATGTAATCATCTGGTTAATGATGGATGAAGATGTAAATGTGAGAAATTCATAGTTGTTTCTTGAAGAATTAGTGCCCATCTTCCTAGGGTTTGTTGAGTCAACTGGACATCCTTTTGTTTCTGTTTAATTTGCTAACTGTACTAAAAAAAATCTTTTGTATTCTACTTTTTGGTAATTTGGATACAAAAAAGAATAGGGGTCAACCGCCTCTGACATACCAATCATTCATAGCACTTGCGGGGAGACCGGTAGATCCACTCATCACAATGTATTCTCTGCTTCCACCAATAGGAGAAACTGGTGATCATGAGTTATTAAGTGTGCCTAAAATTGAAGATCTTGGCTATGGAGATACTTCCCAGGTCTAATCTTGTTAATTACATTTTTTCTTAGTTTTTGGATAATTACAGGTCTCTCTGAGCTCACAACCCCCTCTGAAAAATGAAAAAAAAAAAAAAATGGACCAAGGCATCTAATTCATTACATGAGTTCCCCTCAAATAATAAATTTGAGGTTTTGTTTCATCTGGGCTGTACATTTATTCACATGATGATAATCATTTTACTTGTAAGAACAAATTATGATGGAAAAGCTTGTGTAATGGCACCTTACACTTGGTGCATACTTGAATAAAGTTTAAGGGTGTTTGCTAGAATTTAGCATCTTATTAATCTTGATATATTTTAAATTTGAATCTTACCTTCATTTTATTTTGTAGGAAGAGTTTTCTCCATTTCGCGGTGGAGAAACTGAAGCCCTTAACAAACTGGATCAAGTGCTTCAAGATAAGGTAATATATAATACACCATTGCAATGTACCTTGTCTTCATTTGTCTAGCTCTCTTATATGGTGAAACAAATTAAATTTAGGACTTGTCATTTTTACTTAAGTCTTGTGCCTTGTTTTCTAATTTTGTTCACGAAATTTGGTGATTGAAGTATCAAATGGTGCAAGTGTTATTACTTATTACCAAGTCATATTGTGCAACAGAGATGTGTAAGCAATAATGTTCAGTTTTTGTAAACTCTAAGTGATAGAAACACATTGCTGGAGCACAAAGAAAAATTTAGTGCTTATGTCTACGACTCAATTAAGTTTTGAATATACAGGCATGGGTCTCGCAATTTGAGAAACCGAAAGGCGACCCTTCAGCTTTTCTCAAACCAGCAACCACTGTACTGTCTCCTTACCTCAAAGTGAGGATTTTATTTCAAAATTTAGTTCTAATCCTCCTGTTTTGTCTGTTTGTTTATTTGTTATTTCTAATTCCTCTATAGTTTTAGTGATTTTTCCCTGGGTGTTTTGAAGGTTAATATCCCTTGTGAGTTTATTGAGGCCAAATAGGGTTATATACTGGAATTGGTGCTTATTTGAAGGAAAATAGATTGATGGCTATTTGCAAGTCTGGGTTAAAATAGGGTTTCTTTCCAACTGAGGGTCAATTTGGAAAATTTTATCCAACATAGGCTGGACCATATAGTTGAGGTTGAGGGTTAACTGAGGCAGAAATATGTAATTATTGTTTCTACAATTGAGGTGATGATCAAAATGTTGGTGCAGTTTGGTTGTCTTTCTTCAAGATATTTCTACAAGCACTTGGATGATATTTACACAAGTGTAGGAAAACATACGAAGCCTCCCGTCTCTCTAGTGGGTCAGGTTCGTTTAATTTAGTTTTATATTTGGAAGTGATTATAATACCAGATACGGGCCAGGTTTGGTTGGCATGGATCATGTAAAGGAACAGGTCTTGGGTCTGGCCATGTCTCAGGTCTGTCAGGCTTCGACTTATTCTCATAAAAATAGTCACAGAGTGATTGAATTCTTTTTACATGTCAGATCAGGTTATCAAGGATCCTGGTTAGATAAAGTTTGAATTTCAGATGTCATGTCATGTTGGACCAGGGGTAATATTGGTTCAGACTGTTTACTAGTCAATTTGGTTGATGATTGATTTAGGTCAGAAGTTTGTTTGTTTGTTTATTTTTTTTTTAAATTTGTTGGATAATGGACTTTTAATTAAATGGATTGTTTCCGAGCTTTTTAGATGTAATTGGAGGAGCTTTTTCATTTTGATTCCTTGGGCTTTGGATTTTTGTACAGTTACTGTGGAGAGATTTCTTCTACACTGTTGCCTTTGCTACCCCCAACTTTGATAGGATGAAGGGAAACAAGATATGCAAACAGGTATAATTTGTTAGCAGTTAGCATACAATTCCAATTACGTCCTTTTGTTTCTATATAAACAATTTTATTCATTTCTCGTGCAGATTCCTTGGAGAGAGAATGAAGAGCTTTTTGTGGCGTGGAGAGATGGTCGAACTGGTTTTCCCTGGATTGATGCCATCATGATCCAGGTATGGCAAAGGATTACAATTAAGTTTATTTTGACTGTTTATTAATTGACCCAACTGGTACTGCTTTAAATTAACTAAGCAAAAGGCTATGCATCAACTTAAAGCAATGTTACCAAGATAAACCAATTTACACTGGGGTCATTTAAGCTCCATTTAATCTAATTTACCTTAATTTTTTGTTTGCACAACAGCAAGCGAATGGAATAAAAGGTAGCTAAAACATCCATACCACATGGTACCAGTTCTCGTACTGTTGCACTTTGTCCCAACTGAAGCCAACTATGCATCATCAAGCCATATGTTGCTCTGGCAATACCTTAAATATGCCTTAATTTTATCCATCTTGACTCAGTTAACTCTCTTATTTCAGTTATAAGTGAAGTCTCTAATGTAACTTCATTTTTTTACCAATTTGCCATCAGCTGTGTAAAATCATATATATAAAAGACTTAGAGTCACAGTGTTACAGGTATTGTTGTGGTCTTTGCATATGACCACAAACCTCACAGAAAGGTAATAGCATGCGGTATCTTAATCCTTGGTATAGGCAAATACATAATGGCGGAAGTTATATCCAATTAATTATGTCACTAGATTTCTCATTATGGTTGATTTGTATATATTTGTTTTAAACAAAATAGCTGAAGAAATGGGGGTGGATTCATCATCTGGCTCGACATTCTGTTGCATGTTTTCTAACTCGTGGTGACCTGGTGAGTATTTATATTGTTGTTAAAAAAATTCTGATATCTCTAATACCAGCTGCTATACATGCTGGATTGCTGGTCATGCAAGAAGGTGGTTAGGACTTAGGACAGCAACATTGCTTCAAATGATGAATTTTTTTAATTATCTTAGCCTAACTATAAATTTTCTTTATTAATTTTCAAGTTTATACACTGGGAGAAGGGGCGAGATGTGTTTGAGCGATTACTGATAGACTCTGATTGGGCCATAAACAATGGTAACTGGCTATGGCTCTCCTGTTCTTCCTTCTTTTATCAGGTTTTGTAATTATATTTTTAACACAATTTTTTCATTAGAAAAAACTACAGAGAAGTAATTAGAAAATCTATAAATTGCAGAAGGCCCTATATTTCCAATATTTTTGAAATTAGTCCTTTCGATTTCCACATATTTGCAGAAAAGCTTCTAATTGTTAAAGCTAAAGGTCCTTACTTTTAGTTAGAATTTGTAGTGGTCTTATTTTTTTTTTTAATAAAAAGACAGTGAGCAATGTAATAACAAAATAACAATAGAAAATGTCTTACCTGCTTATATGTATTACAAATTTACATTGTTCAGAAATTGCTTGTATCTGAGGATATTTAAAAGAATCATAATATAACTGGCAAACACATCGGTCAAACAAAGAGGCTCTTTTGAAGTTTCTAAATAAAGGGAATCTTGTATTATTTCTAATATGGGAGGGTTTATAATTAAAAAAATATCCTTTTTTTTTTTCAACTGTCAAACATATTAAAATATTTTTCTTCTATGCAGTACTTCAGAATTTATTCTCCAATTTCCTTTGGGAAAAAATATGATCCTAATGGGAATTATATTCGGCACTTTCTACCAGTTCTGAAAGGTATACGAGATTTCACTTTTGCTCCAGATTAGCTCCAATTTTTTCTTGAATTGTAATTTGAATACAATTTATTCTTTCCTTCTTTTGTGTAGATTTCCCAAAGGAATATATTTACGAACCGTGGACTGCACCACTGAGTGTTCAGAAAAAGGCAAACTGCATCATTGGGAAGGATTATCCAAAACCAGGTATAAAAATATAAATTATTTGATTATTTGAATTGATTCTCCAGACCTCTGTAGTACAGGAGTTATGTTGTAATAATTGTTTTAGGCATAAGGGTTCAACAGCGAGGTTTCATAGACAGCAATTTAGTTTTAGCTAATAGCTGGCCTAAGATATTATGATACAGGTTTCCCTATGGACAAAGTTAAAATTTACCCTGTTAATGGTCAACGGCTCCGCTGTTTAATTATCTGTTTACCCCAATATAGGCTCAGTAACTCTATCTTGTGCAATTATATAAGCCTCATTTAAGCCTCGATATGTGCCAGTTTGGCATCTTATTGCCCTTAGTTGTTCAGTTAAACTAGAGGCGAGAAAGGGCATTTAGATGGAGCTTGGGTTAGGTCATATTTGGGCAGTGTGTCTTGCTCCCTTGCTTTTTTTTTTTTTGGTTTTGTTTTTGTTGTGTGTGTGTGTGGGGGGGGGGGGGGTGTGGGTTCGTTCCAGGTCTAGATTTGAATGTTCTTGTCATTGGGTTAGTTCGTTGTTCGTTGTGATTCGATGGTCATAATACAAACTGGTTCTAATTAATCATATGTTACATTTATTGTTTGGTAATTTGCAGTGGTCAATCATGATATTGCAAGTAAAGAATGTAAGAAGAAGATGAGAGAAGCCCTTGCATCACCCACTTCTAAAATTAACCCACTAGATCAGAAAGCTTCGAGTTCTTCAAGGAAGAAACAGCACCACAATGATAGTCATGAAGTTGCTTCTCTTAAAATTAAACAAAGAAAGAATATGAAGTGATTAATTTTTTACATTCAGTTCAGATAAATGTACCAACTTGTATTGTTGTTGTAGACTTGTATATGCTAAGGCTGCATACATTTTCTATATCTTTATTTCCTATAATATATATATATATATTTTTTTGTGTAAAAGAAGAGCTCTACTATCTGTTTCATTGCAGAAACAAATTTACATACAAGACCCCAGAAAATAAAATAAAAAATACACATCAAGGACCCTTCAACCAAAGATGATAAAAGAACTAGTACTCCCATCAGAAATGAACATTTCCTTAGGCTGTGCTCCAGTATCGGAGGGGAAATCTCTCATTGAAGGGAAGGAAGGGGACAGGCGATGGGAGAGACAATCTTTCGAATAGTAAAACCTACACTCAAATCGGGGGTGATAGATTTCACCAAAATCTCTTTGTTGCTCTCCTCCGAATAGTAAAACCTACACCCAAATCGGGGGTGACAGATTTCACCAAAATCTCTTTGTCACTCTCCTCCGAACAGTACTCACTCCCTCTCCGATTCTCCCCTTCTGGAGCAGGTGAGCTCGATCACTTGGTCAGCCTTGATTTCGTTCCCTCTCACCTCTGTTGTCGTTCCCTCCCTCCGCGTCCCCCCGTCTGGAGCACAGCCTTAGTGGATTATAGTCCATGAGGAATGTACCCAGATGAGGAAAATTCCTTAGTGGATGCTTTAGAAGAGATAATCCACTAAGGGTCCTGTAATTACTTAGGTTATTATAGTGGATTATCCCTTAGATAATTGTAGTGGATAATTACAAGTGGGTAATTACCCAGATGAGTAATTTCAAAGAGATATTCTTTTGTTTATGTTAGCTTTAATAATTTCAAAGAGAAACTCGTACTCGTTATCATGCAGTGATTAACTTTTGTGCCTGTTATCGGCTGGAATTTTTTCAAACCCTCCTCATCATTACATATATATTGTTCTGATCGTATTTTTAAGACGGAAGTATCTTATTGTATTTTATCTAATGAAGTATATCTTTCTTGACAAAATGTATGAGCCACCAAAATGTTGTTAGTCGACTAATTATTTAAAATTACTTAAAATGTACAAGCAAACAAACTTCTATGAGCATGCCTCCAACAAGGATACCGAACCAAAAACTTTAGCCCACAATACCTAAGTACCTAACTTTATAAACATGATTTTCTCATGATATGATAACCACAACTACACTCAATAAGTAGCCTACTAAGAAAATATATTCTAAAAAAAATTCTCTCTAACAAATTCGCACCTAATTAGTGGATGTTTTATGTCATTTCTACAATGAAAAAAAATCTTTCAATAACATAATACTAATAATATAAAAGTACTAATAGATTTTTGTGATTTTTACATGTTTAAAAGTGCTGAAGATTAAATTTAGGACTACTTTAAATTAATCTAGAGCTACTTTTATAAAATTATAACATATTCTAAATTAATCTAAATCTAATTTTATGTAATGTAAATAGAGTAGTGATAATCAAACCGTTCAATAAAAAAAAGACACCGTCGATTTGGAGCTATTTTTAAACAAGTCCGTTAACTCATGGTATTATGCTAGTAGGAAGTTATGAACACTCTTTGTTCAATTCAAAATTTTAAGGAAATTGAAATAACATCTGTTGACAACCTAAATTGAACAAAACTAATAAGAGCTTAACCATTTAAACCAAATATAAAAATATAAGATCTTTCAACTTCAAATAAAATAAATTAAGACCAAAATAAAAATGTCTAATTGGTAAAGCAACACTGCAAGTTTGGTATACGCGTTTGTGCAGCCTGTTAAGTTCATGGAAAGCACATGCCCAATAAATTAGAAGCGATAGCGACACAATCAAGCAGCCATGCAAGACCAATAGCACTAAGATCATTTAGCTGTCTCTCTCTCTCTCTCGCTCATATTTATTTTGTCAATTTTTAATTAAGCAACCTGTATTATCGTCTCTCTCTCTCCATAAAATATTTGACCACTTAGTCTTGAATTAGTCACAAAACAAACAGGAAAAATAAAGAGGTCCAAGAAGAGAGCCTTAATTGACTCCACGTGCTAAATTTTTTAAAAATGAAGTACCAACAAAAATCCAGCTTGAATACTTGAATAGGTCAAAAACTACACAAAACGACCTTTACCAAAAATTTAAAATATAGCCCCCCAAAGCACGCTATCAACTAAAATTCTTCACATTGTAAAAATGTGGTGCTGTATTCGATAACTGAATATACCACGTCCTTCTAAAGGTTAAAAGAATCTCTTTAAATTCTCAATAATAAACAACTAAAAAAGAAAAGTTAGAAAGCATCCTTTTGGAAGGCAAAGGATGTTTATGCCTTCCTTCAGTTTGTTATCTTTCGATGGTGTACAACCCTCTTTGCATGGTAATCAACCACTAATGCACATGCCAACAGGATGACAAGGTGCAGTTTCATGGATAACCCTGCAACTTTTCCAAGTATCATCTGTACCTTAAAAAAATTAGAAATAGCATGCAATATACAAAATACATGTCTCTGTGCCCTCCTTCCAAATTACTACTTGAAAAATCCCAAATTACCTTCTTCTTTATTACCAGTGACTGCCTTTTACAAGGATCGGAGCCATCAGAAGCTAGGGCAGCACTTTCAACGGAGTGGTAGATGCCACCAAATTCATTAAAAAAAATGAAAATCACACGTTCTGGTTACAAACTTTTAATATGATTTAAAAACAAAAAAGGATCCGTTTGGAGCAAATTATTGGTATCAGTGGAAAACAATTTGGGAGTACTCATTCTTTCTCAGCAGTAACCTGGACCATTTTTTTTAGAGAGACATGTAAGATGTCTCTTGAATATCATACAAGGTATTTTTAATGTTTCCTCATGGACATGCATGAAAGTACAACAAGAAAGGATAATAACCAAATAATAAAGGCCAATCAGCAGAGCAACCTAAGCTAGGCAACCTGAACAAGAAAGAGATAAATATGACAACAGTTTCTGGCTACAAGTGAAAAAGAAGATATCTCATGTAAAAATATCTTTGTAAAGAAAAGACACCTCCTTTTGAGCTTTCTTACTTCTGTTCAACACAAGTAGATCTTGCATAATAGCCAATTTAGTTAAGTTTACAGAGCTGAGATGGTCCAATGTTTCCCTATTTAATTTTTTAATTATTCAAAAACTTGTGTTGCAGGTTTCTAACATAGAAAATTATGAAAAAGCACCCAAATGTGTGTGTTATGCTTCTAAAATCTAATGACAAGATATATAACTGCATACAGGATCTTCATTTCCTTGTTTTTCAAACTAAAAAAAATTATCATCACGAAATATCTACAGTATGTTGCAAGTATAATGTAAGAATTGGAAGTTCACTATGCACGATCTACACAAGAGATTGCATAAACCATGAGGCATAACACATAGTAATTGCATACCAGATATTCACCAAGCAGTGGCTTGATATGCAGAAAAATTGTAGCCGCACTTGGCAGAGTACCAAAGAGAAGGGAGTCTACTTAATAATGCCCTCCAACTTTGGTCCTGGAATTAGTAATATTGTTAATCATACATAGGGAAGCATGATAAATGCTATCAAGTTATGATTATTTCAAGTCTATTACCATATTTTAGTAAGGAAACAACATTCCAAGTTTCTTACCTCATTTCATAGAACCAAACAAAAAAGAGAGCCCCATTTGACCTTTACACTAGAATTGCAAGCTACATTAGACTAATAAAGACAAAGACCAATATTCTATTCTTTCTTTCTATTCAATAGAGTATACAAAATTCTTTCAATACTTTCTCTACCTGTCAATCTAGATCTGTAATGAACCCATGAAGAGCAACTTAAGAAAAATTCACAGCTAGCTATCTGGAAGAAGCTAAACTCCTCAGTACAGATTGCTGTTCATCAATAGAGATATTTAACAAAAGCCGAAGGTTAGATAACATTGCCTCCTGTTCCCAACTAATAAACCCCTTGGCATGCAGTGCAACCATGGTTGCACGGTATGCATCCAGAGCTAGCTTATGCGCCTCTATCTCCATCTCTCCATCCATTTTTTCTTTTTCACAAAGTGAGGTTTCCTTTACTGGTACAAATGAACTCACCGCATCATCCTCACAATAACTAAAAACAGGATATTGGTCCGGCCTACCGCTGGTACTACAGCTACCTGTAGAGGACACAGTACTCTCACTTCTACATGAATTATACCCGCACTCGTCACCGAGCATTACCTTGCCATGTGCAAGTTGAAGCTCTTTAGTAACTCCCTCACACAACTGAGCACGGCCCTTTTGCTTCTCAATGTCCTTGTTTCCAGATTCCTGTTACAGATGAAAGAAGATAATATTACTATATTATAAATAACAAATAATAATTAAATAACTAGAAAAAAAATGTAGAAAAGTTAGGTTGAAATGATATCATACATTCTTGGTTAGAACCCATCTGTTCTCTTGCCACAGATGCCGCCGCCTCAGATTTGATGTCTTCACTGCAAGCTCTCGAGTGTGCCCAATTAGTGTAACAAAATAAAAGTTATTCCCATAAGCAACACCTGCCACCTTCCCCACCTTCCATGAGCCATGCACAAATACCTCTACAACATCATCCAAGACCCACTTGACAGGTGTCTCCTTCACAGGAGGACATGGCCGGATTGCCTTTCTCGGTACCTTCTCCATATCTGAAGTGCTGTGTGGAGCAGAGGACACAGGGTCATACTGCACGGTGTATGTGTGGCCATTGCCACAGACAATTTGTGCGGGACGCCAGAACCCAGCAGGGATGCTTTTGGTGGTACAGAAAACCTCCACGTTGCTGCCTTTCTTGAGTCTCACCACCTTGCTTCCTTTCTTCAATCTCATGGTTGGTATTTGCTGATTCTTTGAAACCCTAATTGAAACAGTGTAGATTTAGCATTTTAGGCCTAAAAGAAAAATTGTTCTATCAATGGGAAATACAAATTTGACAGAAAGTTTCTTTTTGGTACCTAAAATGACTACCATCAAGAGAATAAGAACAAAAAAAACAAAGTTTTGTTCCTTCCATCTTTTCTTTTATAAAATGAACATGTAAATATAAAAGTAATTGTAAATTGATGGAGGATTGTGGTGGCGAATTTAAGTCAAGGAATAGTACAAAATAAAAGTATTCTAAAAATAATTAAACAGGAAAGAAAAAAAAAAGAACGATTCCTTGATTGTTGAATAATATCTCTAATGTAATAAAAGAAACTGCCGCAACCGGGTAATTAATAAACCAAATCTATATGTGGATTCGTGTTATATTGAAATAAATTAAATAGGCTTTAATCTAACAAACCGTGAAAAGGAATTATTAACCAAATGAAAATTCTCCGACAAAAACAACCGATTCAATCAAAGGAGAGAAAGAGGGCAGAAGAAATTATCTCTATAAGCAAATCCGAAGTCATATTAATACCTCGTAGTGCTTAATTTACTCGAAACGAGCGAGATAATGCCGTATGGAAACCTCCAGGCTAGAACGAGAATTGAAAAACGCTTATTAATTCCTTTCGATCTTACTTTATTATTTCCTAATTTCTGATGAAATACAAACTACATTGCCAACGTCCCAAATTAGAGTATGAAATACTTGTTAGACAAGAAGGCAATTTTAACAAAATTATCAAATAACAAAAGAAATCAGAAAACTTCCACAATGAAATTGATCAGATGTTAAGAAAATGGAAAACTTACGAAAATAATTGATCGTCGGAGAAGAAGGAGATGAGGCCGATTCTTCTTTTCCAAGTACGCCGCAAGCAAGATCGAAGGAATGTCTTCGTATAAGAGGTTATTGAAATAAAAAAAAAAATACGAGGAGTATGATTTCTCAATAAATAGATAACTGGGTAATATACCTACAGCGCTAACTATTCTGATCGGATCCGTATCCTCCCAGGTACCTGATTGAAGACAATTACGATCGGATGGTTTTTTTAACATGGCACGAATCTCAAAACAGACCCCCTACAGTCTCCATAGGCACCGGATTGAGTTTGGCCCAAATAAGATTAATCTGGACCGTCCATTTTAATTTGCTTGAGTCAGGTACCTGGGAGGATACGGATCCATTCTGATCTCCCGTGCAGGAAACGTGCAGTCGTAGTTTAGTCGTTGGATCAAAACCGCCTCCTCGCTAAGCCATCATTTTATCTTGGCCGACAGATCAGGAGTAACGATAAAAAGATTCGATATGAACGGCAGATGATGTGATTTGGTTTAGTATTGCCTGGCGGTCAAGGTTGGTCTGTAGGTCTGGCTCATTGGAAAGCACTCGCTTGACGCCTCGCTTTGGTGGGGTATTATCAGGTAATCAGGGATAGAGCAGAAAAAACGTGCCGTGCCGTGATGTGACGTAACTAACACGCTGCGATTTTGATCTCGTGCCGTGCTGTGCCGTGACCAAGTTAATTTTTCACGTGCCGTGCCGTGCCGTGACCAAAATGTCAAAGGATGGTCACGGCACGAGTCACGCCATGCCTAAACGTGCCATGACCATACGTGACTCGCGTGACCATTTGATCATAATTTAGGTTAGTTTATTCAAGATTCACCATTAAATCAATATCTAATGGTCCTAATTACACGTGACTCGCATAACTAAATCTTTTACATGCCGTGTCAAAGTTTCAAAAGATGAACACGGCACGCGAATGGTCACGGCACGAGACACGCGAGTCACGGCATGTAACTGACACGCATGCCGTGCCGTTCCGTGCTGTAACCGTGCCGTTTCATGACGGAGTTGGCTCCGTTGTGCCATTTTTCCCACTCTAATTAGGGATATATTAACAACTACGGCTTTTCCTAAAAGAAGAGAGAGAGAGGATATATTAATGTTATTTTATTATATTAAATATTATGTAAATTGTTTCAAAATTAGATATATCATGTTCAATATAAAACCATAATTAGTCATATAAAGTAGTAAACAATTATTATTTATAAACAGTTATTATTTCTAAATAGTAAACAATTATTACTCTCTATTTATATATTTATAATATGAGTATGGTTCAAATATTTAGTGTCTTTCATATCTCAATTATGCCTCACGTTCTTATCACTGTTTTTAAAATCTAAATAGTCGATCTAAAACACTCAACATGGTCTCCATATTAAAATGTGCTTGAAACCAAATTATATATTTTTTTTTGGCAATTTTTTACTATTATTTTAGATAGGTACAAAATCACTGGTTTTCATAAGATTATGGACCATCCAAAAACGATGATTTTGTATCAATCTAAAAATATCAAGGCTCTAAATAACAATTATTTTGTCATTGCGGAAAGACTAAAAAACGCTATTGTGCTACTATAGCGCGCTATAGTGCAAAAAACAGCTGATAGCGATATAGCTTTTCAGGTTCGAAAACACTATATCGTAAATAAATGAAACAATATAAAATCTGGCATGAATGATTGGACTTTGAAAACAAAACTAAGGATGTGAGCATGAAAGACATGAGACATTTTAATCCTACTCTTATAATATAAAATATTTGTATCTATTCATGTTATGTATGCATTTTATTATTTAGATCTTTAATTTTTACTAAAACATTTAATATGATGATTTGAAATTCACTATGATATATGATATGGAATATAAATTCGTATTTAGATCTTCAAATTTTTATCAGATATTAATCGGTATATGAATTTTGTAAAATTCTAATAATCTGCATTTAGATTATATGAGAATCCCTTGTGAATGCTGTACCATGAATAGCATGAATAAAATGTTTGAAAAGCAAAAATTACATGACAAGCCAGAAAATTCAAAGAACCTGCTGGAATGGTGCCAAGTGATCACGTATTTTGGCAGATCAAAATTCACAAATGTCCTTTTTGAAATATCACTGTAGCTAGAAAGGAGTTGTTGAGAAGGAGATAGGAGTAGGTCCGATGGGCATCGGATCTACTTTTAAATTCATTAACTCTAGCACCGTACGATTAGCATTAAATCTGTGCGCACATAAATTGATACAAACTTGTACTGATTTTGATGCAGAGTGCACGAATCTTGATGCTGATCGGATGGTCATCACACCCATCGAACCAAAGTAGGTCCGATGGGCATCGGACCTACTATGAATTCGTTGAAAAGTGATTATAAAGTTAATCACAGCTGATGGATTGATTTTCGGGCCTATTCCGAATTCGCGAGGGCCATTTGGGATGAGTCCGCATCTTCTGCATTAACTCAAAAGAATCTTTTGAGTTTAATGTATCTCGGTCCTCTGGTTAGAATTGGAGCCAATCCGGTCCGTGCCTATGATGCACGGAGCCCTTTAATATTAGTGCGGATCTCAATCGGACGATCCAGATCTATTAATGCACATTCAGTTAATGCAGAGGTTACGAATTCATTTGAGATTTGTCTCAGATTAAAACAGACGACTCGAATCGGTGGTTATACATAAAAAATATTTTTCTTTGTTATATTTGTTACGCTGACCAACATAATTATAATACAAGAACAGAAAATTAATTTCTGGAGGCAATGAAAAGATGCACAGTATTCCTATAATATGGATATATAATTGTAGGGTATGTTTGGTTGTAAAACAAGAATAGTTAGAATAGCCAAATCAAAAATAGCTATTGTTTGTCTTATTAGAATAGCCAAATCTCAAAATTCTTAGGAATAGTCTATTCTAATAAGACAAAAAGTTTGGATTAACTATTCTAGCTATTCTAATCTAATCAAATATCAAATAGGCTATTTCGAATAGCTTAATTCTAAGAATAGCCTATTTTCATCCAATATGAAGCATATGAAGCATTAATTTGTCATAGAAATGGATCTATTCATATCCATAATCTAATGTATAAGCAACAGCAACATGATAGAGATTTTTCAACCATAACATCTTTGCTTCTAAAAAAATAATGAATTAGGAATTTTTTCTGGTTTTCAATCACTCAGTCTCAGGGTCCCTAGTTCAGCTTATCTTAATTCAAGAGGAGCTTCGGATAAGCTGGGACCTGAGGCCTGAGCTACAGTCGGAGTAATTATTTAGCTCAATTTTTCTTTCAATCATCTACTGTTTCAGTGTTTTGACTTTTGGCATTAATTGATTTCTTCTTTAGGAAAAATTAATCTGACATCAAATGGCGTCCTCTTAATTTGCCGAGATTTTTATTAATACCCTAAAAAAAAAAATATATTAAAAATGCCCTCAGTTTTAAATTTTTTTTAAAAATGCCCTAACCGCCCCATAATGAGGCGGTCCACTGATGGTAGAAAACCGCCCTATTTCTGGGCGGTCCACCTCCTCCAGAAAACCGCCCAGAGGTGGGGCGGTTCAGTGTTTTTTTTTTTTTTCAGATTTTATATATTTTTATAAGGAAATGTATATTGATGTATATATATTTTAAGATGTATATATTGTTAAGATATATTTTTCTTTTTTAAGATATATATATTGTTAAGATATATATTTTTCCTTCATGTTAAGATATATATATTTATAAGGAAATACATGTTGGTATATTTTTTTTTAAGATGTATATATTGTTTAAGATATATTTTGGTTTACTAAGATATATATTATTGTAAGGAAATATATATTGATATATATTTTTTTATTGTAGATTTTATATAAAAATGAAGGAAAGTGCTTAATTTTTTTTATTGTAATTTTCAATAAAAGTGAGTTGAGTTTTGATGCGGTTATACGGCTGTTGTACTGATTGTCGATTTGGCTAACGTGATAAACAGTGAAAAATATGTAATCTAAATCGGAAGTAAAAAAAAAAAAAATCCAAACTACGTAAAATAAATGTCCACAACTCATGCAAAACAGTCCAGACCGAATACATAATAGTAGAAACCTATCAAACTACAAAACATAAAAAAACCTAACGTCGAGGGCGAGGGCGACGACCAGAGAGATCCAACCTACGAGGTGGATGACGGTCCCTGGGCGGCTGTACACGCCTGACGTGAACCTCCTCCTCCTGTGCGGCTGTATCCGCCTCGGCCCACGGATCCTCCACCAGTGGGGGGATAGGCGGCATAGTAGGCACCTCCCATGGCTCCCAGGTCGATGGATACGTAGGCGGAGGAGGCGGTGTGCCAAATATAGCAGATGCATAGGCATCTGCATGCTGTGCTCCACTCCCACTGGCCTCGTCATCGTGCTGTCTGGCCTCCGGATATCGTGGCATGTGGAGGCTCCGTCTCTCAGCCCCGGCATAATCTCCGATAAAGTCATCCATAGTGAACTCCGGAGTGGAATGTCGTGGGGGAGCTCCACCCTTAATGGAAACAATGTTAGTTTTGCTACATACAAATAAGTAGTAAGTTGAATAAATAATAAATTTTTGCTACCTGTCCAACCTGCACCGGAACTCCATACTTTATGCCATATTAAAAATAATTTCAGTCTGAGCGACTTACTATATGCCATATTAAAAATCTGTAATTTGAACTGAATTGCTTAAAAAACAGCGTACCTCCGTAGATGCGAGCGCGACTCTGTGCTGAACGTGTGGAATCCACAGAAGAGGGCTGAATGTATCAGCTGCATGTGTAGCGTGGTCTGCACCGAGAGGCTCTGCACCGGATGCACTGGGAGCCTCTGTACTGGACGAACTACCGCCCCTCTCCATAGTATCTGCAGTGCTCAATTTGCAAATAACTTACATTTCACAATTTTAGATATAAAAATGTATAATGTAGGGATTTTAAATCGAAACACTAATTTTGTACCCTAAATTCTAATTTAATTCTGTACCCTAATTTATAAACCCTAACTCTAATTTATAAACCATAATTTATTTTATAAAACCTAAACTCTAATTTAATTTATAAACCCTAATTTAATTTATAAATCCTAATTTAATTTATAAACCCTAATTTAATTTATAAATCCTAATTTAATTTATAAACCCTAATTTAATTTATAAATCCTAATTTAATTTATAAACCCTAATTTATAAACCATAATTTAATTTATAAAACCTAAACCCTAATTTAATTTATAAACCCTAATTTATAAACCCTAATTTAATTTATAAATCCTAACTCTAATTTATAAACCCTAATTTATAAACCATAATTTAATTTATAAAACCTAAATCCTAATTTAATTTATAAACCCTAATTTAATTTATAAACCCTAATTTATAAACCATAATTTAATTTACAAAACCTAAACCCTAATTTAATTTACAAACCCTAATTTATAAACCCTAATTTAATTTATAAATCCTAACTCTAATTTATAAACCCTAATTTATAAACCATAATTTAATTTATAAAACCTAAACCCTAATTTAATTTATAAACCCTAATTTATAAACCCTAATTTAATTTATAAATCCTAATTTAATTTATAAATCCTAATTTAATTTATAAACCCTAATTTAATTTATAAAACCTAAATTCTAATTTAATTTATATACCCTAATTTAACTTACTCGCGTCGAGAAAATCAACAACCCGCACACGGCAATTCAATTTCCAAACTGAACTCTAAACTCTAATTTTTATCAACTTCATCGCGTCGGGAAAATCAACAACCCGCATACGGCAATTCAATTTCCAAACTAAATCCGCTTAATTCTACAAAAAAATAAATTAATAATTTACGTAAACGTACCAGAAAAAATCCGATCGAGAGAAAGTTGGCCGAGAGAGAGAGAGAGAGGGGGTGGCCGAGAGAGGGAGAGAGGGGTGGCCGGTGGGGGAGGGGCTGGTTCGGGTAGGGGGGGTGGTGGCGGGGTGGGGGAGGGGAGGGGCGGCCGGGTAGAGAGGAGGAGAGAACGGGAAGAGGGGGGGAAGGGGAGGCCGAGGGTAGGGTGGCCGGGTAGAGGGGAGGCCGGGGGTGGGCGGGGGTGGTCGGGGGTGGTCGGGGGGGGGGGGGGGGGGGGGGGCGCTGGGGGGCTGCTCGGGTCGGGTAGGAGGAACAGGGGGGGCGGGTAGGGTTTGAGGGAGGGAGAAGGAACCAGCGGCCTTAAGGCCAGAAAAAAAATTTCATAGTGGACCGCCCAACCACTGGGCGGTTGGGTAGAGTAGGAGAACCGCCCAGTGAAGGGGCGGTTGGGTAGGGAGAGTGAACCGCCTGTTCATTGGGCGGTTAGGGCATTTTTAAAAAAAATTTAAATCTGAGGGCATTTTTAATATTTTTTTTTTGTTTAGGGTATTAATAAAAATCTCGGCTTAATTTGGGTTGGAGTTTCACTGCTGATTTCAGCTGCCCCTGGACTCTGAATTCAAATCCAATGAAGTACCTCAAAAGTTGGGTTTTGGATTGGGACCGTTCGATTTGAATCCTTGACCATTCATTTAAAGTGGAGCGCACGCATCCGAAGCAATAGTTCGAATTCTGAAGCGATCTCGAGCGACAGATTCGATTCGGACGGTTCCGATTCAAAACCCAAAAATAGGATTGCTTTAGGGGATCCGGACACACCTGGACTCTTGGGAAGGAGTCAAATTTAATCTTAATTTGCTATTGTGAGAAAAAATGAGGAGGAATTAAACTACGAGGTCAAAGTCTAAATTGACCCACATGCAATAAAAAAAAACTGAAGCTTCAAATGGTCAAAATAGATGTACTGCAAAAGTAGGGTTACATTTCCGCATAAAAAAATATTAAATTAGGCATGAAATTGTGTGGCATTCTCACGTTGGAAAACAAACAGATGCACAATAGTGAAGAGTCTACACTGAAATGCTTAGCTATTCCTATAATTTTAAAATTAATTTTAATTATGTATATTGAAATTTAATTTAATTTTATATTTAAACTTGTTTTAGATTTTTTTTACTATATTTTTAAATAGGTAGAAAATCACTTAATTTAGATTCTAAAATTATAAAATTTAATTTGCAAATATATTATATAAAAAATCACGTTAAACAGTTAAATTGATTGTTTGAAGAATACAAAGATATTGATGAACCAATATACATGTACAGTACCATAGCCTCTCTCTCTCTAGGCAGTGGGGCCCTAGGTACGAAAATGTTTATTTCACGCTTGAAGGATTTGCTGCATGACCAAACTTTTGTTTTTACCATTTTTTTTAAAAAAAAAATTAGTTTTTCTTTTTAACTTTATTTTCATCTTGTTCGCAGTCTAAACTTGTTTCCGCATGTTTAAATTGCGGAACAAAAAATGCATTATATGTAGCACTAAAGTGCATTAATTTGGTTCTGCAGTCTAAAACTTGCGAAACTAATCTTTTGATTTCGTAAGTTTAGACTGTGGACGTGGTAAAAATAAATATTACAAAAATAATTATTTGGCTTATTTTTTTCTCAAAAAGATGGCAAAAAAAAAATTCGGTGCTGCATGACTTAGTAGTATATGTTGATATAGCCGAAATTTTTATTAATATAAAAAAAAGATTAAATTTCAAAATCTACACCCTGAGAAATTTCAAAATCTGTCCAAATCGCAAAAAGTTGTGGAAATTCAGCCTAAAACCGCAAAATAATTATTTTGCGGTTTTGAAATTCCAAAACTGCAAAATAAGTTTGCGGTTTTATGTTTTGTTATTCCGAAATAATTAGGCCCGGGTTGGTCTCTGTACAATCTTGATTAATCCAGATTCTCTGTGACTTGTATTGACATGCTGCATGGTGTGGCGGGCTAATAAAAGTGAGGTTCCCGGGATTTTTGAAAGACCCACAATTTTAAAGACATGAAGACCGACGTAGAATTTCAAAGAAATTTTTTGTTAGAACTGTGTCAGAGAATTTTTTTTTTGTTTTTTCAAAATTAGAAGAATCTAAATATTTTATGTATTTATCTAGAAGTAACTTTTGAACCAGAATCAATAACTCAGATTCAAAATATTTTTTATTTTTTTCCAATAATACACAAAGAAATATTTTAATTTTTCTTAAAGCCGTAAAAAATCTGGCTTGAAAAATGTTGATCTGGATTATTTGTCGAGGTCTTTCTAATAAAAACAAATTATATAGTATTTCATCTATTTTAGAAATATATATATAAAGTATTTCTAATATTTTAATACAAAAAATAAATAAATTATAAATATTTCTGTTTAATTAAAAAAATAATAAGAAAAACTTAAAAAAAAAAGTTTCGGAATAACAAAACATAAAACCACAAACTTATATTGTGGCTTTGGAATTCCAAAACCTAAAACCGCAAAATAATTTTGCAGTTTGAGGCTAAATTTCTGCAAAAATATTTTGCAGTTTGGGCAGATTTCAAAATTTCTTAGTATGGGGTGTTGATTTTGAAATTTAATATTTTTTGGATATTAATAAAAATTTCGGTTGATATAGTATGTTGCAAACTTAATTATATTATTTTTTGAGGGAATTTCATATATACCCTTAATTTTTTTCGAAATTACGTATTTTTCCTCAAAAATTCATAATATCATATTTATTTTTCTAAATTTCAAAAATTACAAATTTACATGATTAATCAATAACTAAAATTAATTATGTTTAATATTCTCTAAAATAAATAAAGTAATCACCTAATCCCTCCCTCCCTTTCTCCCCTTCTGTTGGATTGCTCCCGAGGCCATGGCAAATGGAACAGACTCTTTCTCTCTCTTGCTCACATCTCATCGCGACACACCTGGGCTATTAGATCCCTGACCTAACTTTGATAATCAAAACGAATTTTATGTTGGAGAATCATAAAGGCCAAACAATTATGTCTTATGTAGATATCAAACAATTACATCTCATCTAGAGGTCAAACACTTACACCTTGTTTGGATGGAGAGTAGACGAGGGAGGGAATGGAATAGATAGAAAACTTTCTCTCGATTCGTGTTTGGATGACAAAATTATGGTGGAGGTGAGGGGTACAGGAGGGGAAAGGGTTAACCTTGCTTACTATAATTAATATAATTGATTTCCCTCCCAATTTGGGGTGTAATGGATGGAAAGAAATTGTGTTACAAATATTTTCAAAAAAAATGACACAAATACCCTGTGCTATATATCTTATTTCTATATAATTATCATACAACTTTTTTTCACCAGAGACCTAGCAGCCACCGTAGTTGATTGAGCAAGTTAGGTTTTTTTTTTATATATATCGAACCTGTTTATTTTTAATACATCAAGTTTATGCATCAAGTTACGTTTTTTTTCATCAGAGCCATTTATACATCAAATTTATCGTTTATCCATCAGAGCCATTTACACATCAAGTTACGTTTTTTTTTTCTTTTGCAATTTGAAACCCATGTACTTTTGCTGGTAAAATGGATTTCATTTTTGTTTAAATTATCTAATTGTGTTTTAAGATTATAAAGGTATAATAGTCAAATACACTAAAATCATTTGATTAACCTTCTATAATTTTAATTAACCAAACAAGAAACAAGATGGGAAGGAAAGTTAAATTTATTTTTCCTTATTAATCATCCAAACACGAAGAGGTTAGATATGTTAATCTTCCTTTCTATTCCATTCTATTCCATTCCATTCTTCACCTCCCCTCCCGTCCTCTACTCTCCATCCAAACAAGGTGTTACACTCCGGGAAAGGAGAAACAGTTTCCCATCTTAATCTAAGGACCATCCTATGAAAAAGTCAATTCATAAAACATAAATCTTAAGTGCAGAACATAATACTTGATTCCATGGATGTTTCAATGAGGTAACTCGATCATTTGAGAGATCACCAACCGTCTCCGTGAGCGCGAGACTAGACTATAATGGCAAGAAGCCCTTCTTGTTGTTTTGTCGTATGGTCGTAGGAATAAGTCTTCCAAGACAGCAAGTGAAGTCTCTCCAAATTTCTTAATGGATTTCTCTTCTCTATTCTTTGATGGTGGAAGAATAGAAGGCATACAAAGCTGTATTTTTTTAAAGAGAAAAATATATTTTCAGTTTCTGTGCTTTTGTGTTATCTTGTGCCTTGGGGACCAATCCTTATATATAGTAACCTATCTGGTTATCTGCCAACTTAAAAAATATATTTTGTGCGACTTCATCAAAAACCGTGCTGTCACATCAAAATCCGTGCAGCGGCATTAATATTTGTGTGGCCCACACAATCCTCTTAAATGACAGTTTTCTAAATTGTAAATCTCAGAATCAGTCCATCAATAATTTGATTTTTGCCTAAATTGTTCTACTCATTTATGGACCACATCCTAATGAATATATTGATTGTCTATTACCGTATTTGATCATTTAATTGACAATCATATATGACAGTAAACAATTCATAATTAGATTACATATATGCTCAATGTTAGCATTAAATTCAACGAAGTTGACAATAAATTCAACATTTTGAACATAAATTCAAAGATCGAATCAATTTTAAAGAAATTAGTGAAGTGGATAAAAATGGCGAGAGCCATGGTAAGAGGTGAAAGTCACAGATTCTTGTGATCTGCCGAACTCCCTGTTCAATGGTGGGTACTTCTCTTCTCCAGTTACTGTGTAGCTACTGTGTCTAGTACTGCGATTGTGGCCCCACACTTCAGTGTTTGAATGAAGTAAATGGTTACGAGCTGAGGTCGTAACATGGGCCAACCGCTTCTTCATTCTCTAATTCTTCATTCTCTAGTTTAATAAGTCCATCGATATACCTAAAATTACTTGTAATTTCAGATCACGAATCTCCATTCTATTATTAAGCACGTTGGGTGTCCGATCCACTAACGGCTACGATTGAAAGATTAATTTTTGGATTTAATCTCAGCTCTCCAATCACATAATCTATCTTCTTTTGATTAAATGCATCTGTTTTATGTGTAGTAGTTTAAATTTAGCTACAAATATACTCGCCACACATACCGCCACACAATGCGTTACAATTAAAATTAAACAAACTCTAAAATTTAGCGATATAATTCTCCGTTTCCTTATTTCTCCCTCTTCAATTGAAATTTTCTATACGGCGGATCACAATGCAAATCAATTTTTTATTCATTTTCTTATTTATCTACTTCCTTATTTCTATACATATTACTATGATAAATCTAGAATATATTTCTAATTTTGTTTTTTTATGAAAATTTGTCATTTTGTATGAGAATTTATTTTTGTTATCTTATCATATATTCCGTTGCAACGCACAGACACGATACTAGTAAAAAATGCAGCAGCTAGCACAAATAATTTTACACAAGACTACAAGAGCTAATTTTCTGAGTTGTCTTGATTGCATGATTGCTACGCAGCAGAGCAACAGAGTATGAATTAGAATGGAGTCACTTTCAAACATTCTTGTCTATTTGTGACATAGTGACAAATGAATTATTTGGGTTCGGTTCGGCGAGGTAAAAAATTCGTGATTCGGGTATAATTCGGGTATAATTCGGGAATGATTCGGTACAACCATACAACAAGAAAGCAAAAAAAAAACAAAATTCAAAATTCAGATTTATATAAAATGCTATATTAGAATGGTCACAAAAAATCTGTCTCAAATTCATCACACCCACGTGACTTGGTGAAATCCAAAATTTTCAAAAGTTTGCCTCAGCAGCAGCCACGTGGCTTTGCCTCATTGCCTCCAAAATTTTCAAAATTTTCCAATGCAGCCGAATTTTCGAATAAAACGTGAATAATTCGTAAAAAACGTTTTATTCACGTTTTTATTCGCGAATAAATCGGTAAAAATTCGGTCAACCGTTTTATTCGCTGTTCGGTTCGGAAACCTCCAAAAAACATTTTATTCGCGAATAAAACGCAAATCATGTTACTATGATTTGTGACAAGGCTAGGCTATCTACTTTGTTATAAATGCCTATGAAGTTGGAAAATATTCCCAGGATATGACCTTTGTTTTGCAGAAATAAATACATATTACAAACATCGATTGGTACATCCTTAACATCACATACTTTTCTGCGCTTTGTCAATGCAACCTTACCAGCATATGGTGTTCGGCTCTCATAAGCTAATTTTCTCTTTAACGGTCTCACTGCGGTTTTGGGAGAACAATCCATTACAGCAGCACCTTCAACAACTGCAAAATACATAGAGAAAATTGGTTATTTGTCACTCCAAAACTTTCTAATTCTAAAAATATCATTTCAAAATTTGAAATTGTAAAAATGCCACTCTAAACTTCATTAATTTCTAATTTTGCCATTTATACTGTATTCTTATGCTTTTTTTATTAAAAATTAACTGAAAAATACTGTTTTGGCAAATAACCTTGAAATTGTATGAAGAGTATAATCGGAAATATAGAAATACGTATATCAAAACAGTATTTTTCAGTTAATTTTTAATAAAAATAGCATAAGAATACAGTATAAATGGCAAAATTAGGAATTAATGAAGTTTAGAGTGTCATTTTTACAATTTCAAATTTCGGGATAGCATTTTTAGAATTAGAAGGTTTTGGAGTGGCAAATAACCAATTTCTCCAAATACCATAATACAGTCTTCAAGTTAGGTTTTCAATGCATAGTATGTCTTAATAGTGAAACTTTCAATTCTTAATACTATAACTTTCCAGTCTTAATAATGGAACTTTCAATTAGAGGTGTTACTTTTATCCGATTACCCGGATCCGATCTGGAACCGCACCGGATCCGACCCGGAACCGACCCGGATTCGGTTAATTTGGGTAGGATATGGTTTAAAAAATATAACCGGTTAAATTATGGGTACGGTTACAAAATTAATAATTTAATATCCAATCCGGAACCGATATTGTAATGGATAGGATATGGGTTTGATTTAGTTATCCGACATATAACCGAACCCGACCCGATACCCATATAAATACCTGATAAAACATATATGAATAACTATGAAAATACAATTTTACATATAATCAAATCAACAAATGTCACGTCAGTAATCACATTTTGCATATTAATTTTTTGAATAAAATTTATTGCTTTGAATATATCTTCAATATTTGCCTTATATATCCTCCTCATTATCATGAAAATTTATTGCTCTCATTGATATGTCATTCCCAATAAATCTCATTGAAGTCAAATATTTGTCATAAATTTAATTCTCTATTCAAACAAATTAGTATTAATATTCCATTCATGGATTTTTTGAATCATAGAAAAGGAAATCACCATCTCCAATATTTTACTTTCTAAAAATTATATCTATTCTTCAATATTTTGATTTTCAAAAGTTATTTATCTCAAGTCTCCTGAATTCAAAAGCTATTAACAAAAAATAAAAAACTTTCGAATACTTTTTGTTACACCATGAGTACTCCAAATAATCAACAATCAAATTCTGAAAATACTACCCAAGTTTCACAAAATATTATTGAAGGCACTTAATGAGAAAAAAAAAGAAAAACATCTATAGTATGGGAGTTGTGACATATACCCGCTCCGGTCCGGAACCTCCCTATATCCGAACCGGACTCGATAATCCACAAACAAGTTATGGGTATCTATCTATCCGGAACCGAAAGACTGGACCCGAAATATCTACGGGTAGATAGGTATCCGGATCCGGACCCGACCCGATTTGAAACAAATAAGTGTATGGATCGAAATTTGGACCCGAACACTTTTAGGGTACGGGTCCAAATATAATAGTATCCGGACCCGACCCGACCCGATAGCACCTCTACTTTCAATTCTTAAGACCTATATAAGTATATATTTAAGTATTAGTAAAAACATGTATTAAAGACATAATAACATGTCTTGAAAAAAAGTCTACATAGCATTTGAAAAGTGCAGAAAATAAACTATTTATACATTTAAAAATAAGATATAGCCTAATTTTGCTAATTCTCTTACGAATCTGTTTGGAACATTTTAGTCCAGATGTAAAAGCTGTTAACATTGGGAGCTATTGAGACACAATATGTTTTGTTTTCTACTTGCTTTCAAGAAGAATTAATTTAAAGCGAATGAATTTCAGTCATTTTTGTTAACAAAAAAAAGAACACCAGGAGAGGAGATGAAGTTACTATATATTATTTTTTGACAAAGAAAACAGGGTCGAGCCCTTTTTTCATTAATCATTTTGTAGTTACAAAGGATATGTAACTAGAAATATAAACACAATTCTGCTCAAAACATTTGAGCATAAAAAATAAAAAAAAATTAAATGAGAATGAAAGTCTAAAATAGAAGAAAATAAAAGTAAAAAGAAAAAGAAAAGTACAGACTCAAAGTTGAAAATTGTAAGTTTTCAATCTTCCTAAGCACTTGTCATTGAGCTGTATCTCCACTGTCTTTCCACTTGCTCCGCTAATTGCATCAGATTGCATGCTTCTTCTCTAAATGTTTGTGTGCATCTTTCTCTCCAAATAACAAATTACGTGATTAGCAAGATTGATCTCTCTTTCCTGCTAAACTTTCGTTACGTTCCTTCAGATTTTTTTTTGTTCACCATTTGAGCTTACTAAAGACTAGAAAATTATGAAAAGGAAAACTACCACATGACAAATACGAAGTCTCCGACAAGATCAAATAAATTGAGGCATGCAGCAATCATACAAAACCCTAACCAGTTAGCAAAAGAAACAGTAACATTTTGAACCTCTACAGTTAGAATTCCATGAACCAAACAAATAATCCGCAATTAATCTAAATGCAACAATTAAGGTAAATAAAAAAATATTAGTTCTCATCTCTTTTAGTCTTGTGAAACTATTTCACGACTTAAAAACTGCATAACAATTAATGCCAGAATTTATGGGACAAAAGTTATTGGCCAAACTATCTTTTGCAAAAGTTTTTGCTGCATCAAAGAAATGCAAAAATTCCTCTTTAATTAGAACCAAACTATCTTTAGCATTGTTATATATGGATTCAACAAACATAATTAGCAATTTCTTTAATTATAACCAAACTATCTTTAGGCTTTAGCATTGTTATATATGGATTCAACAAAAAATATTCTCTTTTTGAAAATAATCCGTTTATTACATAACACATATTAATTTTGAAATTAAATTTGTTCTCATAATCATCACTCGTCATCCACTGAGAATTCGGTTCCTTCGGAAATACTTTTTTTCCCGAATAAAAAAGGAAAAAAAGGTGCAAAACTATTGTGAGAAGTGCAAAATAATATATATATATATATAGAGTTGGGCTACGGTGCTATGCATATATAGTGTTGTTATGTGCTACGCGTTTTTCAGCTGTCGGATATACTTTAGATTCGTGCAAAATGTGGTCGCTGGATGAAGCTAACGGAGACGGAAAGGATTAAAAAATTATTAAAACAGTGTACTCTCCGTTAGTGTCCCATGTTGATTTGAAATTAAAGTGCGATGAAAGTGAAAAAAAGAAAAGAAATTGAACGTCTCTGCGATCTTGATGTCCATGTTGATTTCTCTTTTGCTCTCGTTCTCTCTCTCCCTCTTGCTCTCGTTCTGCACTTGAGAAAGCTTTGTAGATCTCTTTTCCATCTTGCTTTATTCTCCGCTCAATATCCTCAAGCTGATCACAACTCTATACTTGAATCAAGCTTTATATCTTGATCCTATTGGATCAGGTAAGAACCCCTTGTAATTGGCAAGGCTCTCTCTCCCTCTTTTTCTGGCCGATTTTGTCTTTCTCATATTATTTTTGAGTTTTTTTTGAGTTACTGGTACCAATTTAAGGATCTTTTCTAGAGGGAGAAGAGCGGATAGAGTGGGCGAGCGAGACCGGCAAGTGGGGAAGACACGAGCGAGACCGTCAAGTGGGAGGAGGCGCGAGGTAGTGGCTGCAGGGGAGAGGATGGGGCAACGCGAGATTAGCGTGGCCAGAGGGGGAGGCGAAAGATATTGTAACAGAGGGAGCGTTTAATTGAAATCTTCGTTTGTCTCCGTTAGCTTCATCCAGCGACCACATTTTGCACGAATCTCAAAGTATATCCGACAGCTGAAAAACGCGTAGCACATAACAACACTATATATGCATAGCACCGTAGCCCAATTCTATATATATATATATATATATATATATATATATATATATATATATAGGTCATTTTTACAAATTAAGTGATTGAATGTCTCTCAAAACACACACACACACACACAAGAGTTCGTCTCAATTTATTTTGTCTGTTAGCAAACTAAATTGATACAAATTTTGCTAATCAAACTCCCAATGATCTTTTTTTTTTTGCAAATCAGAAAATTTTGCAAATCAATTAACTCCCAATATATGATCTTTTTTTTTTTTTAAATACTGACAGCGGCTGTCAGTGTGTACCAAACTCCCAATGATCAATGCGGAGGAGTTTTAATTTTTTGAAACCTGTTTGCTTTTATTTTTTCTTGCTTTCTCGATAGATTTCAATTCGAAACCTAAACCTTGTAACATGTTATCAATATATAAAAAAAAAGGACTTTATCCTTATTTTTCATAAAAAAAACTCCCAATGATATCTTTGTATAGATTGAGAAAAACTACATATTTTTCTTGAAATAAGTGATCATCATGCGCTGGATTACTCATTTTTCTTGAAAGAATTATGCAATATTCATTTTAATTTATATATTCGTAATTTTTTTATTACAGAATAATTAGGCTAGTAATTACTCATTAGGGAAGGTACGAATTACAGAATCTAATGGATACAATGTTTTTTTTTTTTTTGAAAGCTTGGTAGCAGCTACCAAGATTGAATTGAATAAACGTGTTTATAACATCTAGAGTCTATGAAAAAATTAAAAATACTACAAATCAGCCAAATCCTGTAGGCATGACCCCTCTTAACATTGTGTCGTTAGTCATTAAATATAGCCTCTGCTTCATACCCACACTAACCCACAATCGAGCCTCTTCTCCTGCCATGTAATAGATACAATGTTTCTTATCATTTAATGAGATTTCTTTAATTATAGCATTGAAGTGGTAATATTGATTAATTCGTTGGTGGTTAGAAAGAGGCAGAATAGGTTTTCTGTATGATATATACATTCTCCAAGTTTTGCTTCTCTGTCTCTATCCTCTAATAATTCATATAATTTAATATTAGTTTCCTCCAAAATATTTTTAATACAAAATTACTGTTTTGCAACCGTTGTAAAAGAAAAAAATGCAACCTCAATCTCTTTCACAATTGTGCTTAAAAAAAACAGGGATTTCAACATAACTTGAGATAGACTCACACAATGATTCAACTTTCAAGCACAAAATTTCAACATAATCTTTCCATCAGGCAACAAGACAAAAAAAAAAATAGTTTATTTTTTATTTCTAAAAAGGATTATTCATACTATTATATATGGTTCATAAATTTCTTAAAAAAAATCAACATAATCTTGGCTAGGCTAACAAAAAAGATGGTAAAAATTTGAAAAAGGGTAAGTTTTGGATCTAGCTATCTTTATGACAAACTCCTTAAAACTGATGATTTGAGTTCACCAATTGAGATATTTAGCAAGATGTGAAGGTCAGATAAAAGAGCATCATGTTCCCAACTAACGTCTCTATTTGTATGTAGTTGAATGGTACTAAGATCTCCAGCTTCAGCTAATGTGCCATTCTTACAATTTGTGTGTCCCTCCTTTCTCTGGTTTTATCAATAGAGGTCTTCTTTGTTGGCACAATCGATCATACTCATTGCATCATCATCATCACTGTGAATAAACACCGGATACTGATGTGGTCTACCGCTCGCACTGCAGCTACCGGCAGAGGATACAGTGCTTTCACTACGACTGAGCATCACCTTGTTCATTACTTTAAACTTTGGAGAATCCTGTACCAGTAAGTTAATTGCCATGTCAAAAATGTTTAATTCAAAATGAAAAACACCAAGAAGATAAAAGGAACTGAAGAAATAGAGATTGATGGTGTTACCTTCTTGATGAGAATCCATTTGTTGTTCGTCCACATTTGTCGTCGTCGTAGATTGCATACCTTAACTGCGATCTCACGAGCATGCCCAATCGGCAACACAAAACAGAAATTATTGCCATATGCAACACCTGTCACCTTCCCAACCCTCCAAGAGCCGTGCACGAAAACCTCTACAACATCTTCCCGGATCCAATTGACAGGTTTGTCCTTCACTGGAGGACACGGGCGGATCATCTTCCTCGGGACCTTCTCTACATTTGTTGTTTGTTTGATAGAAGAGGGCACAGGATCGTACTGCACTAAGTAGGTTCGGCCATTGCCGCAAACAATCTGTGCGGGGCGCCAGAACCCACCAGGGATAGTGTTGGTGGTGCCAAACACCTCCACCTTGCTGCCTTTTCTTAATCTCGTCAACTTTGTTCCTTTCTTGGCTCTCATGGTTGCACTTGCTAAATCCTTCAACTCCTAATTCAACACAAAAAAATTGTAGCAAATATTGTTATGCAAAGGTGAAAGTTGATTGTCTGATTGTATCCTATTTGTAAAGAAAAATTGGTTGTATAATTAAAATAGGAAACTAGCGTGAAGAAAAACTGGTTCCTTTCTTTTTTTCTCCTTTTTCTGCACCTAATTAAGGAAAGATTATCCAAATTGCTAATAGCAATTCATAAACAACCTTTATAATTAACCAACGGTCTACTTTCCTTGCTGTAAAGATATGATCATGTGTTCAAGCAGTAAAGACATATATTGTTTTATTCTTAATTGCTGTAGCCTTAACTTCAATCAAACAGTAACGATAACATTTAATTTGGGACAAAATTATGTAAAATTGGAAACTACCACACAACTGATTACTAATCCGAATTCTCTGACAAGATCAAATTAATGAATTGAGGCGGCAGTCATACAAACCCTAACCATTTAGCAAATGAAACCGGGACATTTTGGACTTGTATCGTTAGAAAATTCTATAAACCAAACAAATAATGCAATCTAAATGCAACAATTAATTAGCTAGGTGAATCATGAATATTACTTATCATCCCTTTTGATCTTGTGAAATTAAGAAGACAACTTAATGAATTCTTGAATAAATAAATTGAGGTCTATAGTTACCTTGTAGATAGATATCGATGAGCCAATCTTGTAGCGGACGCTCCGTAGTAAAACCCACAGAAATGTTTCACAACAAAATTTATAACGCAATTGAGAAAGTATGTAGTTATAATTAATTAAAATTGGGTATATATATTTTTCGTAGCTGACTCGTTGGATAAGAACCGACATAAAATTAATTTAACGGTAGATGATCAGGGTTTCTATTTTTATTAATTTTAATTACTTCCCGCAGTTGATGGGTCTATTTTAGGTTAGGCCACTTCAATTCTACCGAGTTCATTGGATAAAGAAACTTCTAAAATTATTACAGACTTTTTAACCGTAAAAAATAAAGTACAGACTTCCATCATGACATCATCTCTATGAAGTGTCTAATTTGTCAGAAAGTGTGAAATAATCAAAACTACTCAGGCCTTGAATTTTTTAGGAGTGTCAATGACACTTTTTTTTATCTATTTATATCTGTTAGTATTGTATTCGATAAGACGAATATGGTTATGTTTTTTTTTTGTTAGCTTATCACGTATGGGTATGAATAAGACAAATATAATTGTGTTTTTTTGAATAAGTATCCTCTCCAATATGTGTAAAAAATTCCCTTCATTTTACGGTTTGAGATTTACTCTCCGCTGCTTTGAGATTCGACTAACACAGGGGCAGTATTATTAGCCTTTGAGATTCGTGCAAAGTTAAAAATAATTGTCCAGATCCACTAATTATAAATGACTCCCTTTTACGATACCGAGAGGATGTGAATTCGTGATTTTTTTTTTTCATTTAACTTACTGTGTAAGAATACGAATAAAGACTATATATATATTTTGTACCCCTTACTTATAGGATAATTATAAAAAATAAAATAGATAATATCAATATGGGAATGATGCATGATATCATTATTCAAAGTATATATACATGATATAACTCCAAATTTATTTATTTTTATTCAATTTTCCTTTATTTTTCTTGCTTTAAAAAAATATTTTATTATAAGCACAAATTGAAATTTCAATGGCACATTTTATTTGTTTATTAGACCTGTATCGTATTCGATAAGACACATATGAGTTATATTTCTTTTCTTTAGCTTATCATGTATGGGTAAAAAAAAATTCGTTAACTTAATGAATAAATATGAAAATGCTTCCACCCGATCCGTACCATACCTATTGAAACCTCTATTTAGCCGTCTTTTTGTAATTTCACTGTTAACTCTCAACAATTTAATTTAGATGTACCCACTCAATGTTGTGACTTTATTTTCGGTGCTTGAATATTTATGGGGATATCACTAATAAAAATATTAATAGAGAGAATTTTAATGAAAACTAAAAGAAAAAGTATGCAATGTTGATACACGAATTAATTAGGGAAAACACGAATTACAGAATCTAATGGATGCAATGTTGATACACTATAGTAAACAACATGGTCAACAAGGAGTTGTAGTTAAGGTAGATTTTGAAAAAGTATATGATAAAATACATTAGAATTACATGTTAGAAGTCATGCATAGTAGGGGATTTGGCTCTACCTGGATAACATGAATACATAATTGGCTTCTAAGTTCTCAGTCTTGTATAAATGTGAATGGAGAACTTACACCTTACTTCTATTATAAGAGAGGTACCTAGCCTCCAATTGTACAGCTGTTAAACTATTTTTGGTACCTAGCTTGATTCATGTAACGGCTAGTGAATCTTTGTAATTAAGACACAATTAGAGTGTAGATTACAGCATAGGTAATTTAGGAAATAGCCCAACGGCTAGTTAGAATTTTAGGCTATATATACTCATGTATAGGCCATGTAAAAATATACAAGTATCAATAAAATCATTGTTAATCATTCTCTATTCCACTCTAAAAATTCAATATTATGACAAACTCTTTAGAACTGATGATTTGAGTTCACCAATTGAGATATTTAGCGAGATGTGAAGGTAAGATAAAAGAGCCCCCTATTCCCAACTAACAGCTCTAAATTTGTATGTAGTTGAATGGTATTTCTCCAGCTTCAGCTTAATTATGTGCCATTCTTACTATTTGTGTGTCCCTCCTTTCCCTGGTTTTATCAACAAAGGTCTTCTTTGTTGGCACAATTGATCATACTCATTGCATCATCATCATCACTGTGAATAAACACCGGATACTGATGTGGTCTACCGCTCACACTGCAGCTACCGGTAGAGGATACAATGCTTTCACTATGACCGAGCGTCACCTTGTGCATTACTTTCAACTTTATATCAAATCCACTGCTTGCCTTTGGAGAATCCTGTAATGTACAGTAAGTTAACTGCCATGTCAAATATGTTTAATCCAAAATAAAAAAACACCAAGAAGATAAAAGGAACTGAAGAAATAGAGATTGATGGTGTTACCTTCTTGATGAGAATCCATTTGTTGTTTGCCCACATTTGTCGTCGTCGTAGATTGCATACCTTAACTGCGATCTCACGAGCATGCCCAATCGGCAACACAAAACAAAAATTATTGCCATATGCAACACCTGTCACCTTCCCAACCCTCCAAGAGCCGTGCACGAAAACCTCTACAACATCTTCCCGGATCCAATTGACAGGTTTGTCCTTCACTGGAGGACAAGGGCGGATCATCTTCCTCGGGACCTTCTCTACATTTGTTGTTTTTTTGATAGAAGAGGGCACATGATCGTACTGCACTAAGTAGGTTCGGCCATTGCCGCAAACAATCTGTGCGGGGCGCCAGAACCCACCAGGGATAGTGTTGGTGGTGCCAAACACCTCAACCTTGCTGCCTTTTCTTAATCTCGTCAACTTTGTTCCTTTCTTGGCTCTCATGGTTGCACTTGCTAAATCCTTCAACACCTAATTCAACACAAAAAAAATTTGTAGCAAATATTGTTATGCAAATGTGAAAGTTGGTTCAATCATATTTGTGCATATTAAGGAAATATTTTCCAAATTGCTAATACAGTCATAAATTCAACATTTATAACCAACGGTATACTATCTTTGTGTGGAGGTATATATGATAATCAGTAAAAGAAACGATCTTGTGTTCAAACAGTAAAGGCAAATATATTGTTTTATCACTGCCAAGTGCCAAGGCATTCAAGAAAAAAAAAATATTGTTTTATCCTTAATTGTTTTTGCCTTAACTTTAGGCAAACAGTACTAACGGTAACTTTGGAAGTGGAAGTTTGAGGCTCATGTATCGAAGGCAAGAGGAAAATGAGAAAAAATAAACTTTGCTTGTAATTCCTCAGTTGTTTTAGGCAAACAGATATTTATAAATCAATATCAAAACCCACTAATTTCTCTAAAACAAAAATATATCAGTACCCACTAAATTTGTATAATTTTGGTATCATTTGATAACATACTAAGAATTGTTAAAATCTCTTTTTATCTTCATTGATTAGTAAAACAATATTCCTCCAATCTAATTATTATATGTAGGATATATATAGAGTAGAACTAGGTGTTCTTAACCTAACTCCAGAATTCTCTCTGCATGTGCGCACCTCCGCTTTGCTTGCCCTAACCCTAACCCTAACCGACTAACCCCTCTTCTCTTCCGGCTTCGCGCCTCCTACGAGCTGTGGCTCCCTGCCTCTGAGGTACCCAGCTCTTCACCCAGAGGCTCTCCGACCTCCTTGACTCTGCTCATGTTACTATTTTTATTTTCCTTTGTTTTTTTTTTGTTGTACGTACTTCAACATATTTGTTTCGCAAAAGCATCATTTTAAATAGATTTGAAAAGAATAAATTCTAAACAAAAAGCATTTCTACAATTAATAAGAGGCGGCAGAGGACAAAATTTAGGAATGAACTCTGCTGTTATTTCAATAGAAAAGCAGAGTCTTGTTTTTCCGATTCCAACCATTCAAAAATTTTCATTTCCGTATCTCGATAAAAAAAAAAATTCATACACAAATCTCAATAAATTTGATAGTTGGAATCGGAAAAACATAATTCTACTTTTCCATTAGAATAACAGCAGAGTCGTATCCCAAAATTTAACTACCTAATAAAAAAAGAGCATATCAATAATTGGTACTTTTTCCGTCAATTAAGAAAACACCATATCGAAATAAATGCAAGCATTGAATATCAGTATGCAACGTGCTTCAATATTCAATTGCACAAATCAAACGAAAAGAAAAGAACTTTGAATAAATTGAACTCTAATTTGGATAAAAGCGAGGTTCTAACAGGAAACCATCGCAACGAATGCAAACTGCAATTCGTAGATTATATTCATCAAAAATTGGATACAGCTCCAAGATGGAGTTTGCCTTATATAGGCGATGCCATTTTGTAAAAGAAAGTAAAAAGAAATGGTTACAGAAAAGATGAATTTTATTTCTCCTTCGCCATGTCAGCAACAGCAGCGCTGAATTGGCGCAACAGCCTAACAAACTCTGAAAACGGTTGTGAACGGATCATTCTTTAGGCGCCTCCCTTCTCTTCTCCATTTCCTCTCCTGTACTGACTCACTGGGGTCCAGTTATCAGTAGTGATTAACACCCTTGTGCTTCCCGTCTCCTCTTGGGTCCCTTTGTCAGTGAAAGTTCTTTTAATAATCTCTTGACCCATCTTGCTGCCCCGACTGCCCTTCATTTCATCTTCTTCCTTTGAATATTCCGCCCCAACGGCTAGCCCCAAATCGGATTGATCTCGTTGCATTCCCTCCCCCTTCAGATCATTCGTGACCTCACGAATAAATTCAGGAAATCTCGACCTGAGTGATTCGAAATCTTCCCAGGTAGCGTCTTCAGCCGTTTGGTCCTTCCACTGAATCAACCACTGAGCTACAGCTGAATTCCGTTTCTTCACTACACGCCTATCCAGTAGCAATTGAGGTTAGGACCTAGTACCGGAAGTGTAGGCGATGGTATTTGAGTGTCTCCCAACTTGGCTTTGAGCTGAGAAACATGGAACACCGGGTGAATCAAGGATGCCGGTGGTAGGTTGAGTTTGTAAGCAACGGTACCAACACGCTTAATGATCTCAAAGGGCCCATAGAACTTAGAACTCAACTTCTGATTTCGCAATCCCCCTACAGTAATTTGCCGGTATGGTTGTAACTTCAAATATACCCAATCTCCCTTGTCGAATTTCCTCTCACTTCTGTGCTTGTCCTCATTCCTCTTCATTCTCTCTTGAGCTTTCTGTAAATTGACTTTCAACTGAGACATGGCCATTTGTCTATCTCTCATGAAAGCATTGACGGCTTCTACATTACTCCTCGGAACACTTCCTAATCCTAGCTGTGGTGGTGGGTAACCATATAGAGCTTCAAAAGGGGACACTTTAATGGCGCTGTGCCAATTAGTGTTGTACCACCATTCAGCCAAAGATAGGTAATGAGCCCATTTGCCTTGTCTATCATACACCATACTCCTTAGGTATTGTTCTAAGCACTGATTAACCTTCTCGGTTTGTCCATCAGTCTGAGGGTGGTAAGCAGTCCCCATATTCAGCTGAACCCCTAGTTTAGACATGAGTTCTTGCCAAAACTTACTGGTAAACACTGGATCTCTATCAGATATGATGGTGGGTAGGCCATGTAATTTGTAGATGTGGTCCATGAAGGCTTGAGCAACAGTTGCTGCTGTAAAAGGGTGTATCAATCCAATGAAATGAGAATATTTAGTCAATCTATCTACAACTACCAGTATAACCTCAAACCCTTTTGACTTAGGTAACCCAGTTATGAAATCCATTCCCACACTATTCCATGCTTCTTGAGGGATTGGTAAGGGTTGTAGGAGGCCAGGTGCAGCCACATGCTCAGCTTTGTTCAGATGACAGTTTACACATTCTTGAATGAATTTATGTACTGTCTCTCTCATTTGAGGCCAATAGAAATGTCTCTTCAGCCTCTGGTATGTGGCAGTTATTCCAGCATGACCTCCCAAACTGGAGCCATGTATATCCTGCAAAATCTTTTGCCTCCACTCTCCCTTGCTGCCTACACAGATCCTCCCTTTATACCTGATAATGCCCTGATTTTCAGTCAAGTGGTGGGGTGTGAGCTGAATAGTTCTGTCTTTCAGTTTCTCCTTTAGAGCATCAATCCACACATCTCCTTCATAACTATCTTTAACCTCTTGTATCCACTGTGGAATTAGTTCACTTACCCCCTTGAGTTCAGCATTTTCAGATTCAACCCTCTCTACTTGCTTCTCTTTACTGGTAACTTTACTCTCAACTCTACCTTCTTCAACCTCCATGGCTTGTTTTTCTTTTCTGACCCCATCATTATCACTACCATCTCCTTCATCTTTATCCTGTTGACTATGACCTCCTTCTCCCTCCTGCCTAGAAAGAGCATCTGCAACCCTATTATGGATTCCCTTTTTGTACTCAATTTTGTAAGTTAATCCCAACAGTTTACTGAGCCCCTTGTGTTGCATAGGAGTGTTGACCCTTTGTTCTAACAAATATTTCAGACTGACTTGATCAGTCCTAATAATGAATTCCCCTCCTAAAAGGTAGTGTTTCCACTTACTCACTGCAGTGAATAGAGCCATGAGCTCTTTTTCATAAGTGGAAAGGGCTTGATTCTTAACTCCCAACTTTTTACTCATGAATGCAACTGGCCTCCTGCCTTGCATTAACACAGCCCCAATACCCCATTGACTGGCATCAGTTTCTATAATGAAAGGTTGTTGAAAATCTGGGAGTTTCAGAACTGGGGCTGACACCATAGCTTCCTTTAACTGTTCAAAGGCTTCTTGTGCTGCAGGGCTCCACCTAAAAGAATTCTTTTTCAACAAATCAGTCAGTGCCTTTGAAATGACCCCATAGCCTCTGATGAATTTTCTATAATATCCTGTCAGACCCAAAAAACCCCTTAACCCTTTGACTGTCTGTGGAGTAGGCCAGTTCACCATAGCTTCAATTTTCTTAGGGTCTGTAGCTACCCCTTCCCTTGAGATTATATGGCCTAAATACTCAAGTTTGTTAGATCCAAACTCACACTTGCTCTTTTTACAAAACAACTGGTTATCTTGCAAGGTCTGTAACACCATTCTCAGGTGTATGAGGTGTGAGTCCAGATCCTTACTATAAACTAGAATATCATCAAAGAAAACCAAAACAAATTTTCTCAAAAAAGATTTGAAAGTGTTGTTCATCAAGGCTTGGAAGGTGGCTGGTGCATTTGTCAACCCAAATGGCATGACTTTGAACTCATAAAGTCCCTCATGGGTTTGGAAAGCAGTTTTGCTGATATCCTGTTCAGCCATTCTAATCTGATGATAGCCTGCCCTCAAGTCCAACTTTGAACTCATAAAGTCCCTCATGGGTTTGGAAAGCAGTTTTGCTGATATCCTGTTCAGCCATTCTAATCTGATGATAGCCTGCCCTCAAGTCCAACTTAGAAAAGTAGTGAGCACCACTCAATTCATCCAACAGATCATCAATTAGAGGTATGGGAAACTTGTTCTTTATGGTCTCTTCATTCAACTTTCTGTAATCCACACACATTCTCCAAGTGGCATCTTTCTTCTTTACCAACAGTACTGGGGCTGAATAGGGACTGGTACTTGGTTGTATGAATTCCTGTTGCAATAGGTCTTTAATGATTTTTTCTATTTCTGTCTTTTGAAAGTAAGAGAAACTGTAGGGTCTCAGGTTAATTGGTTTGGAATTAGGTTTAAGAATAATTTGATGGTCAATGGCTCTATGTGGAGGTAAGGTGTTTGGTTCTGCAAAAACAGCAGGAAATTGATCCAGTAATGCAGTGATGTTTGGGTGAGGTGTGTTACTGCCATTATCCCCTTCCTCTTGGATTTTTGAAATGTGTGCATAAAAGACTTGGTTGCCCTCACTAATTTCTTTCATGACATTCACCACCCCTTCTAAAATTTGAACCTCAGCTTCTGTTACTTGAGTCACCAAACTGACCTTTTTGCCCTTGTTCTCTACTGTCACCAACCCTTGTTTCAACAACAGTTCAATTTTGTCTTGTTCAGCAATCCAATCAATTCCCAGGATTATATCATACCCTTTAACCTCCATTACCCACAAGTCAGCTTCAAAAGGGGATTCTTGGACACAGAACTTGACATTTCTACAGCTTGCTTTAGAGATCAATTCCTCCCCACCAGCACTTCTTACTTTTAAGGTTTTCGTAGGTAATACAGGTAAGTTCAACTTTTTGGCCAAGGAAGGGTTAATAAAAGAGTGAGATGCACCAGTGTCAATTAACAAACAAATGGGAATATCTCTTATTTTGGCCATGTACTGTAAGGTTCTTTTCTTGCCTACTTTACTGGTGCCACTCAAAGTGCCCAGAATCACTTCTTCTTCCTCTCCCTCAGCTTCTACTTCATTCTCATGGAGCATAGCATTCATCTCTAACTGATATTGAGCATCTAAATCCACCTCTTCCTCTCCTTCCATAGTGTGTAAATTCTTATGGCACTTATGCCCCTGGACCCACTTGTCATTACACCTAAAACAAAGACCCATTGCTCTTTTCTGGTCTATAGTCAAGGTTGAGTTGTTCTTGGGATAGAAAGGTTTGTTGAGAGTAAGTGGTTCTACATTTTTCTTATGGCCTAAATCAGGTGGTTTGAAAATGGGTTGTTTGGGGAGGGGTGTAGGGTGATTTCTGGCATTCTGAAATGACTGGTTTCTGAGAAAGGTGGGTCTTTTATTTCCAGGACCAATGGAAACCTCCAATTCTAAAGCTAAATTGAAAGCATCATTAAGTGTTTGTGGTTTGAATAAATGGATCGAAGTTTGAAGTTCTTCTTTCAACCCACATATAAAACTCCACACAAAGAAATACTCCTGTTTGATCCCAGTACCTGCTATTAAACGAGCCTTTGCTCGTTGAAATTCCCTGATATAGTCATCAACAGTACCCTCCTGTTTGACCATCTTGAATTGAACCACTGGGTTAATATTGTTTCTCAATTTGAATCTCTCAAATACAGCCCCTACTAGAATTGGCCAGGTTGGATTCGGGTTCTCTGCCCGATAACATTCATACCATTCTTCAGCATCACCAGTAAAGCTTAAGGAAGCTAATCTGGTTTTGTAGTTATCAGGGGTTTGGTTTATCTCAAAGTAAAGCTTACAACGCTCTAACCAGCTATCAGCCTTGTTGCCATCAAAAACCGGCATATCTATTCTAGGTAGATAAACCCGCTGACTAGATTGGTCCTGATACTCATTACCTTGCCTGAAGTCAGGGCCGGGTGGTGGTTGCCTGAATTCGTCACTTCCTCTAAAGGCATGATTAGATCGAGTTGTGTGACTGCTTTGCCCGACTTCAACTTGCTTCTCAGGCAATCGAGCTGCGATGTCTTGGAGCAGCGTTTGAAGGCCGTTGACTGATTCTCTCAGTATCTCAGATTGGCCGCGAAGTTCATTAATCCCAGCCTCTGCACCTTGGAAACGATGCTCAAGAGCAATAACATGATCGTCTCGCGTCTGAGAAGAGGACTGTGAGTCTCGGACTATTTGATTTAGTCGATCGTTGAGGGTGATCAGATCTAACCCGAGTTCTTCAGGATGTTCAGAGACCTTTTTTGGCGGCATCGTGACTACTACTAGCTTCCCAGATGTGAATCGGAAGCTCTGATACCACTTGCAACGAGCTTCAACACTCAATTGCACAAATCAAACAAAAAGAAAAGAACTTTGAATAAATTGAACTCTAATTTGGATAAAAGCGAGGTTCTAACAGGAAACCATCGCAACGAATGCAAACTGCAATTCGTAGATTATATTCATCATAAATTGGATACAGCTCCAAGATGGAGTTTGCCTTATATAGGCGATGCAATTTTGTAAAAGAAAGTAAAAGAAATGGTTACAGAAAAGATGAATTTATTTCTCCTTCGCCATGTCAGCAACAGCAGCGCTGAATTGGCGCAACAGCCTAACAAACTCTGAAAACGGTTGTGAACGGATCATTCTTTAGGCGCCTCCCTTCTCTTCTCCATTTCCTCTCCTGTACTGACTCACTGGGGTCCAGATATCAGTAGTGATTAACACCCTTGTGCTTCCCGTCTCCTCTTGGGTCCCTTTGTCAGTGAAAGTTCTTTTAATAATCTCCTGACCCATCTTGCTGCCCCGACTGCCCTTCATTTCATCTTCTTCCTTTGAATATTCCGCCCCAACGGCTAGCCCCAAATTGGATTGGTCTCGTTGCACAGTACGAATAAATAATCATCTCCTTTTTATTATTCTTATTCCAATTCCATGCATTAATGTCTTACTACTTGAAACAGAAATTGCTTGTCCAATATCTACCCGAAATCGAGAGACCTGAGCTACGTACTAAACAAACTGTAGTACCAGCTTTTTCTAAAAGATAGAAAAATCAATCAAAATTGATAAAGAAAAATAGATTCCAAAAGAGATATCGGCAACTTACTGAATGTCTTGATCAAGCAAGAATGATGAAGCCAATCTCTGTCGAACAGACGCTCCGTAGGAAACCGAGAGAAATATGTCGCAACAAAATATTTAGCGCAGTTGATTCATCTGCACCGTCCTTTTCAATAGAAGGGATAATTAATTTAACGGTAGATGATATGGGTTTCTATTTTTATTACTTCTAATTCTAGGTATATACTCGGCAACCTAATTTAGCTTAGGCCACTTTAATTCTACCGAGTTCATTGGATCAAGAACTTCTAAAAATATTACAAAATTGTTAAATGACCATCATCCATCTATGATAATGAAATTAACTACTAAAATGAAGTGGCTAATTCGTCAGAAAGTGAATGAGCTAAACTACCCCGGCCTGAATTTTTTAGTAGAAGTGTCAATGACATCTCTTTGTATGTTTATTTGATCGGTATCGTTAGAGTGGGAAAAATGGCACAGCAGAGCCAGCTCCGTTACGGAATGGCACGGTTATTGCACGGAACGACACGGCACGAGTGTCAGTTACGTGCCGTGACTCGCGTGTCCCGTGCCGTGACCATTCGCGTGCCATGTCCATCTTTTGAAACTTTGGTACGGCACGGCATGGCACGACACGTAGTCACGCGAGTCACGTGTAATTAGGACCATTAGATATTGATTTAATGGTGAATCTTGAATAAACTAACTTAAATTATGATTAAATGGTCACGCGAGTCACGTATGGTCACGGCACGTTAGGCACGATGTGACTCACGTGACGTGACCATTCGCGTGCCGTGACCACCCTTGACATTTTAGTCACGGCAAGGCACGAGACCAAAGTCACGGCGTGTTAATCACGGCACGGCACGTTTTTTCCACTCTAGATATCGTATTCAAAAAGGCATATATAGTTATGTTTTTTTATTCATTAGATTACCAAATTAGTTCGTGTGTGGTGCTATATATTTCTTCCTGAAGATGATCATAATACGCGACACACCAGAGTTATGTAACGTGAAAGCACATGTGCCATACCGCACCATCTCAAAACCATGACATGCCATTTACATCTCAATCACCGAAAGTCGTAGAAATTTACAACAAAGTTTATAAAGCAATAAGGTTGTTTGTGATATTTTAGTGGATTTGTATTTAGATTCTGTATATCAATTTCACAAAGCCAAAATTGAGTTTAATTTAAATACAAAAAATATTTTTCATCACCATAATTAAATGGAAATTTACAATAAGATTTTCTAAGATTTCATAAGCAATGTAGGTGCTTTGCGATGTTTGAAGTTAATATTTTATGCAGTTAGAAAATTTAATTTTTTTTTTATGGTCTGATATTCAACTACAAAAAATTAATTAGTAAATTATTTATGAGGATGACTCAAATACTCTATTATTTTCGTGTCTCAATACCTCACATTTTTATTTTCATTGTCAAAGTTCAAATAGACAGTTAGAACAGCTCAGCATGATCTCCATATATGTACTTGGAGACCAAGCTTTATATATATATTTTTAAATAATTTACTATTTGCTTACATAAATATAAACTCATTGTTTTTGAATGGTTTGGAATCTTTTGAAAAACAATAATTTTATACCTATTTAAACAAATAATGGAAAATAATATTATAATATGAAATATAAAATATAAAATTTGATCGAAAACAATATAAAATATGAGATTATGTTGAACGATTTGAATTGACTGTTTGAACTTTAAAAACAGAAATAATAATATGAGATATGATTAGAATACCGAATTAATGACATTTGAGCCCTCTTCGTCATTTAAAAATATTGTCGAAATAATTTATGGTCGAAGTAATATTTTGTAGTTATTATTAAGATGGGACTAGAAATATATATATGAGCATATAGCTGGGGTTCTCAATACGTGGCATGTTTTGCCGTGTCGTGACTATTACAGTATTATGCGTGTCGTGTCGTGTTGTGTTGTGATCAAATTTGGAAGAATGATCATGGCACGTTAGTTATGTTGTGATCACATGTGATTCAAATGTAACTGGTCACGTTTGGTTCTAATTACACGTGACCACGTGACGTGCCGTGTTGTGATAAGATCTTTTGCGTATCATGTCTTGCAGTGTCAAATTAAAAAAAAAAAATTACAATACGAAACATGCAAGTTACGGCACAAATCAGCACACGATCCCTGCATATGGCCCAGCTGGCATCATGGTTTTTTTTTTTTTTTTTTTCGAATTCAGATCCACTAAAGTAACTCAAAACTTTGAGTTTGGATCCATACCAAGGAGCAATTGATTCGAATTCTAATCGGACGGTCCGGATCCAAATTTAAAGTTTGAGTTACCTGAGAATCCGGACCCGGTTTTTTAAGGGAAAAAAAGGAATGAAAAATAGCGTCTCCTACCGTAGGCTGACAGCGGCAGATTCGGCCCATATGTAATTCAAGTCCATATGACACAAAATAGCCCAATGCCTCATTAAAAAAGAAAGCAAAAACCCATCTCAGCCGTCTATTTTTCATCCGACCGAGATATGATTTCTCTTCATCTCTAACGAGTACGTATTCTCTGAGATATCTCAAATTTTGCGTGACCGACGTGTCCGGTGTCTACTCGGCGATAGTGCAGGGACTATTATTATTTATGATTTAAGATTCGTGCAGAATGTATATGAACGGTTGAGATTTTACAAAATAACACGCAAAAGTTGAGATATCTCAGAGGATGCGAATTCATCTCTAACGCCAAGGAGGATTCGATCAATGGGTCGGATGCAACACGATTGTTTAGTGGGTCCATTCAAGATTGGATACATATAAATTATAAAAACTCAAAATTACCATTTGCATTTCGATTTTTATCAGCAATAAATTTATTTTAATCAGAGAGGAAGTAAATTTCCCCAATTCGGTGTTTCTTTCGCGAAAAGTGAAGAGATTTGTTCTCATCTCGTTTTCCGATTGATTAGTTGATCCATGTGAGTTCTATTCTTCGCTTCTTTCTTTCTTTTTTCGTTTCATTCTACTTGTTTCTTTTTTCTTTTCCTTTGGGAAGTAGTTCGATCGGAAATTAATCTGCAACTCTTCTGTTTAATTTAGATCTTTCGAAGTATTTTAAAGGTTAACGGTGTATTTCTCTATGCCTAATATTTGATATTTGAATGTTCCTTCTTTTATTTTCCGATGACGCTAGTTTGGGAATTTGCGAAGCAAAATCAAGAGGTAAAGAAAAAGTTGGTTATTTTGATAAAAAGGTGCTGTTTTCTTTTTTGTAATTGTTTAATAACGATTACACTTTTAGGTCTTCTTCTTGTAATTTCAAATACATGAGTTCGTTGTTTTTTCTCTGTTTACTATTATTAAATTAGGTGATTATTTTCTATATGCGATTAATCCGACAAATTAACTTCAGCAAATCATATCTAATTGCCGTGCTATGATTTTAAATTTTGAATCGCAGTTAAGATCTTCGTTGGAAAATGTATATAGGTTTGTGGTTACAAAATCAACTGTTCTTTCGCTAGTTCCTTTTCCTCTTAAGCAATATCTTTCTAGTTAGCTAAATAAGAAATAACACTGTTCTTTTTTCCATGTATGGATTATGTTTTGATCCTTTTCTTTTTTTCTTTTCCAATTGGGTAGCATCCTTCCTTTATCTATTTTAAGACTGTTCCTTCTTAGATAGTGCCTCTATGCCCTTTCGAAATTAATAAAAAAAAAAAAAACCACATGTTCCTTATATTTGTGCGGTTTGTAATTCATTAGACTTGTGTTTTTGTCTGGATTAAGGCTGAATTAGGGGTTAAATACCCAGTAGGTCTCTAATTTTGTTCATCTAAATTTTTTTTTTTTTCTGCTCATTTTACTGGATCCTTACTTAAATCTATTATGCTTTTCTTACAGGTCTGGTACTAAACGCTTAACAGCAAGGATGAGATTTAGAAAAGGAAGCCAAGTGGAGGTGTTTCATTCTGGCAGCTGGAAACCGGCTGAGGTTGTCTGTGGCAATGGCCATACATACTTGGTGCGGTACAATAACTGCTGCTTGTCTTCTGCAAACAAGAAAACAGACGAAGAGAAGGTGCAAAGGAAGGTGCTCAGGCCACCTCCTCCAAAAAAGGAAAAAGCTGACAAGTGGGCCCCAGGTGACCTTGCTGAGGCTCTTGTGCACGGCTCTTGGAAGCCGGTAAAGGTGACAGGCCTTGCATACGGGAATGAGTATTATTTCATCTCGCCATTGGGTCAATGTAGAGAGGTAGCAGTTAAGAAAGCAAACCTGAGGCGGAGGTGTATGTGGCTTAATGGCAAATGGGTTACAATTAAAGAGGTATAACATAACTGATGACATGATTTAATTTTTTATCTTTTACACTATCAAACTGTGTGTTGCATAACTATGTCAAGTATAAAATATGGGTTGTCTAGCCAGTTGTGGTGCTGATTAGGTCAGATTTTGGTATAAATTCAGAAATAATATTAGTTTATGTCAGACCAAAATATTTTTCCCTTTCGTAGCTTATCTGGTGTTTAATTGCAGAATGGGAAAGAACCGATTTACAGTATTGAGGTTCTAAACGGGGCATAATGGGAATCAATTGATTTGTGTCTTGGCTGCAAGATGAAGATCATTGAGGCATAAATTGACCTTCATTTCATTCCAAACTTTTAATGTATCATCTCATGTTGCAAATCTTTGTACATCATTTTCATTCGTTCTCACAATTTCCCCCCAATTGACAGGAATCTGGAGATTTAAAAAACTCGAAGAAGAGAAAGCTATCAGAAGCGGCATGTGGAAAAATTAGTAACAAGCTGCACAGGAAATGTAATAATAATGAGAGCACTGCATCCTCTTCTGGGAGCTGCAGTACCAGTGGCAGACCATACCAGTACCAGGTGTGTTGCTATGCTGAGGATGATGCAATCAGTTCATTCGTACCAATGAACCAAACCTCTGTTTCTAAAAAAGAAAAGAGGGATCAAGAAATGGAAAGACAGGCACATAAGCTAGAGGTGGATGCGTACCAGGCAACCATGGCCGCATTACATGCAAACGGGTCTATTAGTTGGGAACAGGAGGCTTTGCTATCTAATCTTCGTCTCTTGTTAAATATCTCCATTGATGAGCAGCAAAATGTACTTCGGAGTTTAGCATCTTCGAGATAGATTTGAGAAACATGGAAATTATTTTCCTTGATTTGGTCAATACCTTGACATCTAGGTTCAGAGCTAAGCATAAATCTTAACTTTTTTTCTTAGGTGTTTTTTCTTTAGGTTGTTGAGTTGAATGTAGAAAGAAGAGTGAGAAAGTGTAGCAAAATTTGTTATTTGCTAAATATATAGGTATAAATATGTAAACTGATGGTTAATTTTCTGCTGAAGGGTTTATATGAAGAAAGCTTTTTACTTTGATGATTGGATCCTAGTTTGTTCATTTTGCATAATCTGGCAAGTGTTTGATTAGTTCTGAAAGAAGCATGGTTTTTGCATAATCTGGCAAGTGTTTGATTAGTTCTGAAAGAAGCATGGTTTCATTACCATTAGGCGTCTTCATTGCACAGTTTTTGCAATAAACCAGCAATTCCACCATCAAGAACTGGTACATTGATTTTGCTTTTGGAGAAATCTGGCACTCAGACTTTGCTGTTTCTTTTTTGTACCTCATTTATCTGTTTCCTCCTTAGGTTATGTTTGAATGACACAAGAATAGAGGTTATTCTAGAATAGTAGCTATTCGGAATAGCAATGTGTATCCAAACAACATTTTTGCTATTCGGAATAGCTAGAATAGCTGCTATTCTCTATTCCTTGTAAATGTTGAAATAGCTACTATTCGGAAGTGTGAAAAGAGAACAAAAAAATGCTTCCTTTTCGGATTTTCGCCAACACAATTCCGAAATAACAAATTTGATACTACTTCTGCTATCTTCATGTCATGACAATTCATTTGAGATATCATTTGCCTATCTTTTCTCTTAATTAACACCTTGTTAACACTATTATTTATTAGTTACAGCTATTCACTATTTCACATGTACAATCCAAATAATATTTTTACTAATCCGAATAGCATCATTTTCACACTAATTTGAAAATCACTATTTTTTCTCTATTCTCATTTACTATTCTCAACTTTTACTATTCTAGCTATTTTTAAATAGAGTTGTGCATCAACCGTGCTCTCCTTGAAACTTGGTCTATATTTGATCTCCTCACGGTTGGAATATTTCTTGCATTTCCAAAAAAGACTCCATGCCACTTGCATTTCCAAAAGGACTCCAAAAAGACTCCATTTTATCCGTTGGATCAAATCAATCCGCATTTCAGATGTAATTTGTGTTTCTTTCGGATTTACTGTGCTCTCAAATATTGTACATTCATGCTAAGCACGAGAGCTCACTGAGCTGTGGCAGAGCCACGTTGGTTTTAGTAAGATCAATTAACTTATTGAGTCGAACGAGCCTCCAATTGGGGAGGTTTGTGTAATGTGTGGGACGAACGAACTAGAGACGATGGATTATTTATTTTGGAAATGCAACTTGGCTAAGGGTTTTTTTTTTAGGAGATTTCTGACCTCCATAAATATCACGATCTCAGTGAATAACAGATTCATCAGAACCACAAGCAAGTGCATAAATTAATAAATGAATCAGCCGAAGAAACTTTTCTCTGGGCCTCCAATTATTAGAAGAGGGTTTGTATGAGGTAGAATGGTCAGAACCGCAAGATAGGAGTAGGTCCGATTGGCATCGGACCCAGAGTTAGGATCAACTAGCTCTATCACCGTACGATTAGCATTAAGATCTATGTGCACGGAAATTGATACAGTCTTACACGTATTTTGATGCAGATCACACGAATCTTGATGCAGATCGGATGGTCATCACACCCATCGAACCAAGGTAGGTCCGATGGGCATCGGACCTACTCTCATTCCCAGAACCGCTCTTTCGCAGTTCTGATTAGTGAATTATTTAGTAATTGATGTGACATTATTACTATAGGGGGAGCTCTATTGGGGAATTGTAAATAACTTTTTTTTATCAATATATTGTCAGCTGGTTACTTGTCAGCTGACTTTAAAGAAAAAAAAAAAAACTTATTGAGTGAGTTTAGGATACTATGTATACCACAGATTGATGATTTTTTGACGATTTTTTTTACGAGTGATGCGCGTACATGCAAAATTTTGAATTTTTTGAATTCATTTAGTCTCAAGTCAAGTGGTCAAAATTGATGATTTTTTTAATGCATTAAAACAATTTCTTTTTGGATCATTCATTTTTCATCAATTTTGACCACTTGACTTGAGACTAAATGAATTCAAAAAATTCAAAATTTTGCATGTACACGCATCACTCGTAAAGTACATCGGTTTCAACGGTTAGATTCATCTCGTTTGAAGTGAATCCGATAGTTTATGTAGAGTTGTACTCACCAAAAAATTTGGTGAGCACATCACACCCTAGTTCTACTCAAAAATATAAATATAAAATTTGATGAGTGAGGCTATGGTACTTCGGCTAGTGTACTATGGCTAGTGTACTACGGCTCAATATGGTACTTTTTAAAATCCTAACGGTCGATCCGACCGTTCAATGTGATATCCATATGAATATGTACTTGCAAACTAAATTTTATATTTTTTCGAATTTTTTTACTATTTTTTTAGATAGGTAGAATTTTCAGTGTTTTATACAAATTCTGGACCATCAAAATTCTATCTATCTAAAAAAATAGTAAAAAAATTCAAAAAAATATAAAATTTAGTTTGCAAGTACATATTCATATGGATATCACATTGAACGGTCGGATCGACCGTTAGAATTTTAAAAAGTACCATATTGAGCCGTAATACACTAGCCATAGTACACTAGCCGAAGTACCATAGCCTCACTCAAATTTGATAGTTGATGCTTTTTAGTTTGAGTGAGGCTATGGTACTTCGGCTAGTGTACTATGGCTAGTGTACTATGGCTCAATATGATACTTTTTAAAATCCTAACGGTCGATCCGACCGTTCAATGTGATATCCATATGAATATGTACTTGCAAACTAAATTTTATATTTTTTCGAATTTTTTTACTATTTTTTTAGATAGGTAGAATTTTCAGTGTTTTATACAAATTTTGGACCATCAAAATTCTATCTATCTAAAAAAATAGTAAAAAAATTCGAAAAAATATAAAATTTAGTTTGCAAGTACATATTCATATAGATATCACATTGAACGGTCGGATCGACCGTTAGAATTTTAAAAAGTACCATAATGAGCCGTAGTACACTAGCCATAGTACACTAGCCGAAGTGCCCGGTACCGGTAGTACGAGATGAGTACGGTCCACATGGTTACTTACATTCTGAGTGGGTCCCCGCTTGCGGCGCATAGTAAGTTACTTTTATTTTATTTTGAGCATAAATTAACAAGTAATATTCAATGCATAAGTTACTTTTATCCAGCAGGAAAAAAGGACCGAAAAAATATAATAAATAAAAAATGCGTTGAAAATGGTAAACGGATCTGCCTTCACATAAGCAAACCTATATTATTTAGGAAGTATGAAATTTATGGAATAATATTATATACATCTGGATTTGTCTAATTTTAGAGCCAAATCCAAACCTATTTTATTAGGCAAAATTACTAATGACTATATAAAATGTTGTGTAAAATAATTTTATGATAAATTACTGAATAAAAAATTATATAAAATACTATATAAATCAATAATAATAATATAATTAAAAGTAAAAAAATATTATTATTTATTATTTTATTTTATTAATACAATAACGAAAATGAAATATCTAATACTTATACTTCTATTAGCTAACGAAAACCTTTCTTACTCATATCTATCCTCATTAAATTAACAAAAAATAATCTATTCACATTTATTATTAAATTCAATACGAATCGGATAAACATATTAAAAAAAAATTAATGAGAAACCTGTAGGAAAAAAAAATTATTTACTCCTAAAGAAAAAAGGTCTTAGGTCAGCCAGCCATTTGACTTGTAGCCTTATAGCGCCCAAATTTCATTATCAGAGCCACAATGACAAATGGCGACCCTCCAAAACTGAGACCGTCATTTGTTGTTGTCACCTCGCAAAAACTCAAAAAAAAACCTAACAATTTCATTTGTTACGTTGATTTTTAATATTTTTTTAAAAATGAAAAAAATAATTAATAATTTGAATATGTTAGAAAGAAAATCAAATAAAATAGATAAAACATCTTATAATTTAGATGTATTACAAGGACTCTGAAACATTTTTCAAGAAGAATTTTTTTTGGTTGTAAAAAAAATTAAACTATTTCTTGGTGTGTTACTGAAAAAAAAATAAAAATGTTTTGTATCTGAATTATTGATCTCAGTTCAAAAGTCACTTCTAGTAAATAAAGAAATTATTGTGGTCCTTCTAGTACATTCAAATTCTAAGGTACTTCATCTATTTTGAAAAAAAAAATCTTGCCATCATTACAAAAGTCAAATCAAAGAAAGATCACGATAATTTCTTTATTTACTAGAAGTGACTTTTGTTCCGGGATCAATAATTCAGATCCAAATTTTTTTTTTCCAGTAACACACCAAGAAATAGATTAATTTTTTTTACAGTCGGAAAAAATCTTGTTTGAAAAATGTTTTGGAGTCCTTCTAGTACATCTAAATTATAAGATCTTTTATCTATTTTGTTTGATGTTCTTTTTAACATATTCAAATTATTAATTATTCTTTCTATTTTTGAAAACCACTAAAAAATCAATTAAAAACAGCAAATGTTTTGGGTTTGCTTAGTTTTTGCAGGGCCGCAACGCCATTTGTCATTGCGATTCTGGTAAATATGGAAATTTATAAAATTTCTAAATCAAAATCATTCATATCCAAGGTTCTAAATAGCGTTTATAACGTCATAGCGATAATGCTACAAAAAAAACTATAGTGAATAGCGTCGCTATAGCGGAAGCTATTTCAAATAGCGTTTTTTTTTTACATTCCGTATATTCAATATTTGTACTAAATATCAACATTATCTAAAGTCTCATAGAACAATAAATAACACCAAAGTAATTAAGAAATTATTCATATTGAATCTATACAAAGTCCAAATTGCGGTTCAAAATATCCATAGTAATATCATAAACTATCGATTTTTTCTATTAAAAATATCTTAAGCATCATGATTCATGACATAATCTTTTTTTTTTCTTTTCAAATTTTAATTTCGGTTTGGACTTTTTTTCTATTCCCAATTTCAAATTAATTTATCTGTAGCAAGTAGCAACAAATTCAATTTCGGTTTGAGTTTTTTTGAGTCTTTATTTAAAACCCATATAAATTGCTTATAAAAAAAAAATATCCATATTGTATAGCGCAAATAGCGGACCGCTATAGCGGCCGTAGCGCAAATAGCGCATTTTGATGTCATAGCGTAGCATTTGGGGTCCAAAAACACTATAGCGGCGCTATAGCGCGCTATTTAGAACACTGTTCATATCAGATGCGACGAAATAAAGGGTCCATGTTTATCTACATAATATAATAATGTAATAAATGAATTATGTACCAACTTGTAGCTAGGATTTTATCTGACCTCTTTCACTGTTCTCCGCCGTGTAATGAATTCATATCACCTAAGGTAACATAAGATTTCTGTTTATATCCGGGCATTCAAATATTAAAAGGCCATGTATATTTCACCTCAGTCTAAATTCGGTAATTCTCACAAATATTAAAAGACCTTATATATTTTCAGTGACGATTTTTTATCAAAAATAGAGAAAAATTGTTATAGTATAACTAAATAAGAGAATATGAGGGTTCAAATGCCTTTATTTTTTGTGCCTCTATCATGTCTTAATTTTTAAAAGAGTGAGGCTATGGTGCTATGCATAGCACCAATGGCTAGTGTACTACGGCTCAATATGGTACTTTTTAAAATCCTAACGGTCGATCTGACCGTTAAATGTGATATCCATATGAATATGTACTTGCAAACTAAATTTTATATTTTTTCGAATTTTTTTACTATTTTTTTAGATAGGTAGAAAAATCAGTGTTTTTTGAAAATTCTGGACCATCAAAATTCTACCTATCTAAAAAAATAGTAAAAAAATTCGAAAAAATATAAAATTTAGTTTGCAAGTACATATTCATATGGTTATCACATTGAACGGTCGGATCGACCGTTAGGATTTTAAAAAGTACCATATTGAGCCGTAGTACACTAGCCATCCGTGCTATGCATAGCACCATAGCCTCACTCTTTTTAAAAACTTTAATAACTCAAAATTTAAAAATTAAAAATTAAAATAAAACTGTTAGATGTGATCTATGTTATTTTCTCCGTGTGCTCATAAAAAATTATAACATTTCAATTTTGTTTTTATATGAATTAATAAGTTGAAAAATCAATGTCTAAAAAATATCCTTATTAGCACATTTTTTACAAGCTTTTGATGACAACCAAAACAAAATTGAAATGTCATAATTTTTTATACGTGCATAGATAAAATGATGTAGATCATATCCAACGGTTTTATTTTGACTTTTAAGTTTTAAATTTTGAGTTATTAAAGTTTTTAAAAATGAAGATATGATGGAGGCATAAAAAATGAAAGCATTTGAACTCTCCTCATAAGAGAATATATATAGTTAAAAAAAAATTCAACATAACAAAAATTACAACATCAATCAAATTAAACAATGAGTCAATATAATAGAAATGAACATGTTTAGGGTTATAATCAGAACAGTTGACTTTTGAAAAATTTAACCAGAAAGAAAGATTTAGAGTTATTTTAGACAATAAATTACGTTTTATAAACAATAAAAAAATTCAGATTGGTACCAAATCTAAGATAATTCAGATTAAAATTACTTTAAAAAGGCATTATTCATGAAATTGATATCAAATTATTTCCTAAGCACAAATTTACTATAGCAAATTATTTTGAAAGATTCACCGCAGGGGTGGATCCAGGATTTTCGTCAGGGGGACAAAAAAATATTGAATCAGGTTTAAATACCTAATCGAATTTAAATCCATTAACCAATTGAGTACTCGATAAAAAATAATGTTTTAACTTATACTTTCTAATACTTTGACTTGTAATTTCTGATACTCTAACTTATAATTCTAATTACCAATCAAAATTTAACAAATTTATTTCAATTTTAACTTTAAATTTAACTTGAATTACAAATCAAATGTCCAGAGAGGGGCAAAAAAAATTCCTGGAGAGGCAAAGTCGGTCGAGACCGATAAATCTCCACTAAAACTCAAAATCCAGGGGGGACAACTGCCCCTGATTCACCGTCTCGTTAGGCAAATTAGGTAACTGTCTATCCCTCTACTATATTGCTCTATATTTGTATATTCCATCTTATACTGAATTAATCTGTAAATTTTGATCAAACGGTTCAGATTTAAACAGAAATTTAATGTTATTTATGAGGATATGCACTCCCGTTTCTATTAGGATGATTGGATCCGTTAGGATAACGGGTCCCACTTTGAGAAACATGGTGATCCTTATCGAGACAAACAGATGTTGACCAATTAGGCCGATTCCCAACTATAAGCGTCGCCAGCAGTTTCCAATTTCCATCCACAGGATTATGAGCCGTCATTTTTATTAATATCCATTATTAATTATAAAATAATAATGTCTATCTTAGTTGAGATTTTTATAAAAATGTCTAAACCGGTCTTTTAATAGCCAGTTGAGAATAAAAATGAGAACCGGCCATTTAATAATGCCCACCTTAGCTGAGATATTTTAAAAATGTCCAAACCGGTCTTTTAGAATTTTTTTACTATTTTTTAAATAGGTAGAAAATCACTTGATCTGAAAATTATGTACCATTCAGATCAAGTGATTTTCTACCTATCTAAAAAAGTAGTAAAAAAATTCTAAAAAATGTAAATTTTGGTTTCCAAGTACATATTCATATGGAGATCATGTTGAATGGTTCGAATCGACCGTTAGAATTTTAAAAACTCAAATATTGAGCCGTAGCACGGAGGCCCTCTATGCTACATTGCTACGCGTAGCGCCTTAGCCAACTCCGTTATAATTGTTGTACATTTTTTACAATCCGATTAAAACTCGAAAGTGTTGCATATGCTATCTAGCAACATACAATGGTATTGAAAATTACTCTATAGGTAATATAAAAATATAAATTTATATATGATGAGTTTATTCATGCATATAATTATATAATTTTTATTATGATTATGAGATTGATTTATACCATATTTTGTAATTTGTTTTTTTTTTATTTGTACTTCATGAAGAAAAATTATTTATAAAATATTTTATATAGTTTTTAATTAATGGAAAAATTGTTTTATATAACATTTTATATTGTTTATTAATTAACAAGTTATATGTTTTAAATAATAGATCAATAATTATGTTTTTTTATATTTTATGATATTTTGTGTTTAATATATAAATTTGCTTTGTGATACATTTTAGTTAGATTATATAAGCTAAATTTATTCGGTAATTATTTATTACATTAATCTTAATGACACTTAGGATATAAAAGGTACGAATAAAGCTAATTTTATACGAATATAGATACAGAAATGGATACGAAAATGTTTCCACTCGATTCTGATCTTATTCATTGACATCTCTAGTCTAAACTGATGTATAATTTTTATCATAAACTTTTCGAATGCTTAATTACTACATATAACGTGATGTCAATGCTTTCAAGTAACATATGTTTGCACAAATGTTATGTACTGAATTAGAACAAAAAAATTATCCCTTGATGGAAAATAGTTATTTCATTTTGTAACACTTCTTTTGAGGTCTAAATTTAGTAAACAGAATTATAGGCATACATACCGCCCTGAATAGCGACCTAAATCTACCAAAATATTGATCTATATATCGAGCAAAAATATTTATAAAATAATTTTCACTGATATATAATAACTACATTAATTTTATACGAGGAATAATGAAGGGACGCCGCCATATTACCGAAATTTTTATTAATAGAAAATAAAATATAAAAATATCAACATTGAAGAAGAGTTTTGCGGAAATTCCATATATAGCTAAACCGTGATATTTTATAATGTCCAAAGGACGTTATGGAACATCACGGCCAGCTTAACGAAATCAAATTACCGCTAATTAACCGAAATAAACACTGTAGCTGGACGTTATGGTTTATAACGTCCAGCTACGTTTCTTTTTTTCAAAAAAAATTTACAAACGAAGCAGCAGCAAAAAAAAAAAAAAAACTGTAGCTGGATGTTATAGTAACGTCCAGCTACAGTATTTTTTGTTAGATCATTAGCGATCAGATTAACTGGACGTGATGGTCCATAACGTCCAGCTACAGTACCCTGGACGTTATGGACTATCACGTTTTAGCTATATCTCGAATTTCCGCGAAACTCTTTTTCAATGTCGATATTTTTATAGTTTATTTTCTATTAATAAAAATTTCGGGCCATATTATCACCCTAACTTTTATTGATAATGATTTGATGGAAACAAATTAAATCTATAATACGTTTAGGGGTATAAATTGTAATTTTAGCTACTAGTTGATAAATTATATTGGGCCACTTGTCAAGCGTTCCATAAGCAAAACACACACGAAACCCAAACTGGGCCGTAAAGCCCAATAACATAAGAAAAGCAACACAGCATCGGTTGCCGTCCGTTTTCCTATCACAACTCAGTTCCAATTAATAAACGGTTGAGATTTCGGTGTTCTCTAGAAATCATTTCCAGTTAAATGAACGGATGAGATTTCGGTTCAGCTGACCCTAACAAAGTCGGTTCGATCGTGGGCTCGGATTTAACGCCGATTTAAGGGGACATTTAAACACAACAATTAGAATTACCAATTTACCATAGTATTAACAGGGAGCGAGAGCGACTCTAATAAGAGAGAAGGGAAAAGAATTTCCCAAATTTGTTGCCGTAAAGCGAAGAAAATCGAGCTCCTTCTCGCTTGTTGTTTGCCGATTGATCAATTCAGACATGTAAGTTCTTAATTCTCTCGATCTTGGTGCATTGTACTTGATTTTCTTTTTGTTTCTTTCGGAACTAGTTTCATCGTTTCAACGATAGATGTTTCTTTTTTGAAATATTTCAATGCGAATGGAATATTATCTATTTTTTTTACTTATTTTTATGACGTCGACGGAGTTAATCGTTTGGCATAATCAATCGGTAAAAACGGTTTTTTTTTTTTCCATATTAGTTCAAAAATGCTTGTTTTCGTAGTGGATTTCTGTTGATGAATTAATGTTGCGACTCTTTATTTGTAGTTGTATGTTATATATGCTATTTAACTGGTTTACAATTCCCTAATTACTTTGGTAGTTTTTTTTTTGTGCTTGCTGTAAACTATAAAATCAATTTGATTTGAATTTGCCGATCCAGTCTGTATTTCAACGATAGATAAAATCGAATCGCCAGATCATATTCTGGAAAAAGTTATGTCGATTTTGAAATTGATTGTTTTTCACATCAATAAATAATTAAATAACAAGAATAATAGTTTATTTGCGGCGAGTTTAAAGAAAAGATGTTGTTGGTTTGTTTGTTCATTTTCTTTACCCATCCGGAAATTATTTTGCTCTATTTAGTTTATGAAGGTTTCCTCTTTTGGTACTACCTTTGTAACCTTTAAAATTTTAGGAGGAGGAAGTTTGTAATTTGTACTTTTTGTTTGTTACGCTATCTACTGCTATTAGGACTAAAATTTAGTTAAAGTTGAATTAAGGCAATTTTTCCAAATCAATAGATCTGTGCAATTTTTCTCTTAATTCTTTTCTTAATGTTCATTAAAAATCATTATTTTCTTAGTGTAGAATTTCAATCTCCTTACATATATCTTTTGTTTGATGTGTGTTCAGGCCTAAGATCAAACACTTAACAAGATTTAAAAAAGGAAGCCAAGTGGAGGTGTTTTACTGCGGTAGCTGGCGACCAGCCGAGATTGTCTGGGGCAATGGTCGTACGTACTTTGTGCGGTACAACCACTGCCACTTCTCATCATCTTCAGGCAGCAACACATCAGAAGTAGCATATGCAGATAGAGTACCAAGGAAAGCACTCAGACCACTTCCTCCAGTAAAAGAGAAGGCTAACAAGTGGGCCCCAGATGATGTGGTCGAGGTGCTTGTACATGGCTCATGGAAGCCAGCTAAAGTGACAGGTGTCGCTTATGGTAATGAGTATTACTTTGTCTCGCTCTTGGATAATTGCAGAGAGTTGGCAGTTAAGAAACTAAACCTGAGGAAGCAGCGTAAATGGGAAAATGGAAAATGGGTTACAATTAAGAAGGTATTATGTTTTTCTCTACTTCATAAAACTTTGCTGGGTAAAATAGTCAATGAATTAACACAATGCAGAGTTTCTGTTCAAGTTAGATTTGGAGTTGTCTCCTGTATGCTAATTCAGGCTGTCCCAGTACTTGCTGGGAGTTTATTGTATTGAGGGACAATTTAGTCATAATTGCCTAGTTGCTTGTCACCCACAGATGATAGTTAATAAGTTATAACTGGTACTTATCATGGCCTTATTGCTCTGTGCATGAAAACCTGCACATTTATAGTACCCATTTCATGCATGTATTTTATGAATGAATTAGGCCTTTATATATTTTTTAAATACTGGTGAGAGTGTCAATAATTGCATAAAAAATTAAAGTATGTGCAACATACAGTTTTGTTTCTCAGACCACAGAAATCCTTAAAAGCATACCAAGAATCAGTAAAATGCATCAGATTGAGCATAAATACACAGAAAAAGGGAAAGTGAAAAACACATGACTGCTGAGAAAACACATCACAACCTGTTAGCCCTTTTACTGGCCAAATCCAGTGAATCTTCCCAACATGAGGTGTACCATGCAAAATTGCATAAGTTATTACGTAGAAATTAACCCTCTTTTTTTCTTTTGCGCTTAACAGGACTTTGGAAATGGAATGGACTCAAAGAAGAGAAAGCTGTCGTCAGAGGTATTTGATGAAATCTGTAAAAAGCAACGAATTTCTCAAAAGGTAATGCTGAGTGAGAAATACAGGAATAGTTCTTTTGAAAATGTCAGTACTGTATCCTCTACTGGTAGCTGTAGTACCAGCGGGAGAATGTACCAGCACCTGGTCACTAGTTATGCTGAAGATGATGATGCAATGAGTTCATTTGTACCAGAAAAAGAAACCTTATGCATGGAGAAGGAAAAGAGAGATAGAGAAATGGAGAGAGCGGCTCATAAGCTTGAGCTGGATGCCTACCATGCTACCGTTGCTACACTACACACTAACAGGTGTATTACCTGGGAACAGGAGTTAATGCTATCTAACCTTCGTCTTTTGTTAAATATCTCTAATGATGAACAACAATCTGTACTAAGAACTCTAGCATCTTCTAGATAGGATTAAATAAGATGGAAACCTTCTTCATTTATTAGGTTATTTCTTTGAATTGTTGGTTAGGGTTGAGCATAGGTGTAAGCTATTCTCTAGGTTGTTCAATTTTATGTGAATTTAGGGAAAAAGAGGAAGTGCAATTGTCTCAAAAGGTAGATAAATAAAGTCTTTCGCTAAGAGTTTTGTTTATAAATTGCTTTATATTAAAATTTCCTTGCTTCTTTATCTTTTCTCTCTACCATGAAATATGTTATATACATACAAATTAAAATTTTATTTATTTTTCCATGTTTATCTGATTCCTACCTGGTCAGTTTTGTTTTATTGAGAGGTATGAAGGAAGGATCTTTCCTTTGCTGATGAGGGATCCTTGTTTCCTTTTGACAAGTTCTGATTGGTGCTTAAAGAATTAATGCAAGCATGGTACTATGGCTGCTGCCTGCTGCAACTGTTGGGTTGAGTTGAAATGGAATGTGGGCCAATGTCAGGAATCAATAGCTGGTATTCTTAACTTTTGTCTTGAGCAGTTTCCTTACTCTTTCTTTTTCTTGCACTTGTAGTTTTAGTTTTCTTTCTTTTAGGACAAGGAATCATGAGTGAGCAACTTGAAGAAATCAGTAAACTGATAGCCAGTACCGGTTTCATTGCTTAATTGCGTTTCATTGAGATTAACGGGGCCAATTTACATTTTGGAGGTAATTATTTAAGGCGTAATTGGTCTCTGTTTATTTTAATTTTGAATAATATCTGGCTTCATTGAAGCAGCTAGCTTGGTTTTGTTCAATCTAAAGAGAATAGAAGGTGCTAGACTCGGAAATTTTGCATGCTCAGTCCGAATAGATAAATTGCTGTTGAACTACCCAAATATTCTCCGTTTTCTCGTCTACGTTTGCATTGAAGAGAAGCGGGAAGTCGTATGAAGGTGCATGTAATTCTTTTTGCCAGCAAGGAGGAATGGAATTTGGATACCTAAAGTAACTAAATTTTTTTATTATGATCCAGACCGTCCGATCTGCTCTAACACAATATTAAAGGGGCCACGTGCATTCCACCATGGTTCAGATTGGTCTGTATTTCTAATCGGATGGTCCGGATCAAAACCCAAAAGGAATTGTGTTTTGTCCAAAGGGCTTTGGACAAAGCCTCATCCAAAGTTAAAGCTTAAACATCCGATTTGCTTTGAGATTCGTGCAAGCATATTTATAACTTAATAAATTTAAATGGCTCCTTGAATCTAAATGTTTGTATGAATTTTGATGCAAATCGGACGGTTACGTCTGGCTGTAGATTAAATTTCACCCAACCCAAAATTGGGTTACTTTAGGGGATACGGACTAAGGAGGAATGTGGCTATGTAAAGCACATGCATTATTTCGTTTTAGGACCTCATTTTTGTGTATATTTCAGCCGCTTTCAAATTAAAAAATTGTAGTAGAAGATTGCTAGAGAATGGAAGAGTATTAGTTTGCAACAATTCAGAATATTACTAAAATAACAATATGAGTTGAATTTAGATATTGACAAATTATTAAAAAACCAAAACATCATTCTTATACATAATTTTCAATATGATGATTTATTATATGCTATACGTTTAGGTATATAACTGTATATCTTGTATCAACTTTTTCAAGCATCGACTTAGACATAATAATCAACGGTAACCATATAATAATTTTTATTAATATAAATTTTTGATAGTCATTACTGGTAAAAATTATTGCGTCACCTGTTACCTATAATTATCTTGAGAAGGGTTCAAATGTCTTTATTTTGTGTGCCTCTATTCTTCTATTTTTTAAATATTAATAATTTAAAATTTAAAACTCAAATATCAAAATAAAACTGTTAGATTTTATCTATATCTTTTCTCTTTGCACATATAAAAGATTATGACATTTCGATTTTGTTTTGATTGATATCAAGTGCTTGCAAAAAAATATAGATATAAATAAATTTCAGATATTGATTTTTCAACTTATTGATTCATATAAAAATGACGGTTCAAATGTCTCCACCATGCCTTTATTTTTAAAAACGTTAATAAATCAAAATTTAAAACTTAAACGTCAAAATAAAATCGTTAGATGTGATCTATGTTATTTTCTCTATGTGCTCATACAAAAAATATCACATTTTGATTTTGTTTTTATGTGAATCAATTATTTGAAAATCAATGTCTAGAAATTATTTACATTAGTACGTTTTTATAAGCTCTTGATGACAATCAAAACAAAGTTGAAATGTCATAATGTTTTACACGTGCATAGATAAAATGACGTAGATCATATCCAACGGTTTTTTTTTTACTTTAAGTTTTAAATTTTGAGTTATTGAAGTTCTTAAAAATGAAGGCATGATGGAAGCACAAAAAATAGAAGCATTTGAACTTTCATCTATAAAAATAAAACTGAAAAGTAATAAATTTTATGTATGTAGAAAAAATAATATAGAATACACCTAACAACTAACAGTTTTATTTTGACATATAAGTATTAAAATTTTGTTATTAGAAAATTAAAAAGTGGAGGAATAATGGAGGTAAGGATTTGAACCCTCCTTAATTATTTTTATGTAGAATTGTACTTAATCATTCTGTTGTGATTTGTAGTCAATTAAATGTGAAATTAGCTGTAGAAAAGTAAAAATATAGTAAATATAATTACGTACCAGGACGAAACTGCTAGCTACTTCGACCCGTTTTGTTATTTAAATTTTATTTTATATTCAAATAGTTAATCTCATGATGATTTTTGTTAATGATTTACAAATATGTGCACCATATATTTTTCTCCAATAATTGATCAATATAAAACAACAATATTCTTTAACTATCAGTATCTATTGATTGAGTATCAAAAACATATATATTTTTCATTGTGTTGTTCTTCCTATTTTTTAAACAAAAATTTATAAAACAGTCAGTTTTTAGCCGATAATTTCTGCAACGCGAACAGTGTTCCATGTAGCGGTTTAACTCTATGATCTCCACTAATTACATGATCCCCATTTCTCAGCTCCCGCACTCGTTTCCGCGTCAACTTTCATAGATATAAATACTTGAAAGATAAGATATTAACATTTCAAAAATAAGATATTAATACTTTGTGCGTAACTTGTTATGATTATCTCTTTTCCAGTCTCTCAATCGTCCCCGCATCAACCTTCCTCCAAATAAGTAGTGGGGACCCTGTATCACCACATCAACCTTACCCAATTGTCTCTAAATAAGTAGTGGGGACCCTGTATCACCACATCAACCTTATCCAATTGTCCGCGCGTCAACCTTTCTCTAACAATAATAGTTAGTCACATAGGTATAAATATTTCAGTTCAGAGGTATAAATACTTGCAATACTTGATATTAATATTTTCAGACGTCATCTAGTGCCATGTGTAAATTTTTTTTAATTGCATGTATAGTAATAAATACTTGCACGCCGAGGTATAAATACTTGTGTGGCGATGAGTCCAAAAGTACGTCATCATGAATCTCATTTGAAAGAGAAAATTGTGTAGAAAACGTTCGTGGTTTTAAATTCACAAAATTTCTCACAGATCGCCAGAAATATGGACGAGATTGAATGGAGAAAAAAAAATCCACCTCTAAAAATGTGTATGGTTTCCCCATGTAGTTTGAGTGCCCCCCCACAGGTATTTATGGTGCGGGTACGTTTGGGAGATTTGATTGGAGAGAATTATTTACGTAAAAATTGTTTACCTCACAGGTATAAATACTTCTGTGTATACGTATAAATACTTCATTGCATATATATTTAAACTTTAGAAAAAAAATTATGTGCTGGAGTTTTTGCGGTCCCTCCAGATAGTTATGGTAGTTATAGTAGTTATGTTACAGGTACTGTTTCAGCTTCCTATCTTTTAATGACCAATTCAAGGGATTAATTATTCTCTTCCAAAATGCACCACATGACATTAGTTGTTTAATATGGAGAATAATTAGATTGATTAAATTATGACGCGCATGGTGCTATACAGTAAACGATCCCAATTGGTGCAAGTATAGCTGACCCAGTTCCATCACAACATGGAAGAACTTAAACGAATTCCTGTTTAGACAACAACTTGTAGAGTATTAAAATGATGAAAACTAAATGTATTAAAATTATCTTAAAAATCATAATTTTTGTATCGCTGACTTTATACTAAATGAACTTAAAAATTTATAAATTTTACATGTAAACGCATCGATGACGAAAGTAGATTGGTTTTAACCGATTGAATTTGTTATTTGAAGTCAATTCAATTATGTAGGAAATTACATTTAAATAAAGCACACATTTTCAAGGCACAGAAAATTGATGGACCTCAAAGTACAACAAATAAGAAAGAACAAATTTCTAAATCCCCCATAATAATATTATTGTTAAATAAAAAGGAGGAAATGAAGGGAAGAGTATTAATTCCCATGTTACCGTGCAAAGCCCAACCAATGCTAGCCCGTAGATAAACAGCAATTCAATAAATTACATTTGGGGGTCTAATGGGCTTCAAGTACAGCCCAACATATTTTTTCTCAAAAGAAAAAAATAAATGATTTAAGAAACTTCTTCTACTTTAGCTTCCAAGAAGAAACAAAAGCAGGTGCTGATAAATTATGATAATTGGGCTACGAGAACAGGTAGTCTGATGGACATCTGTTTTATAAATGGGCCTAGGATAAGGCCAGGCCCATACCAAGGCTTAAATTGAAGAAATAGCTACCAACACCTTTTGAACTTCACAAGTATGGATGGGAATTGAAGAAATAACTAAGCCCAGAGTGCATGATTTGGGCATCTCTTAAGCCTAGTAATTGTCGATCTTATGAATAGGATGCCATGGCAATTTTAAGATTTAATTGCTACATTAAACATTTTTTTTTTATCTTGACATATATGATAATGCAAAACTGGGGTGAACAAAGGTAGAATTGACATTCAAAGAACTAAAGCATCAAGTCATCAACCACATGATTTAGATGATGCCTTGGAGCTTGATTAATGACTAATTGCAACAAAATCTTAAAATTGTCACAATTGGTGGCTAATGGATCGAGGTCCAATTCAGACTAATTAAACGGATAAAAAACAATGTAAAAACTGGAATATCATAACCATAATATAGGAAAATAAGGATTTATAGATGATATAAATGTACACACCTATGATAAGTACAGTTAGCCTGTTGTGCTGATGACCGAAACCCACACACAATATGCATTTCCTTCAAAGTGACCCAGCTTTTCCCACTCAAGATTGGGCGGTTCACTATTCATACAAGATCGCCCCACGTTGGGGCTGTCTGCTATGAAAATCTCTATAAAGTCGGTTTTCTCTCTCCTGCCCACTCACAATTCATTTTAACTTAGCTGAAAGAGAAATATGAAGTAGAGGAGGAGAAATGTGATTTTTTGGCGATTTCAAGTTTTTTTTTATTTAGTCATATTTATTTTAGTTTTATTTTTTTCATTTTTTTTAGAAATTGTTAGGAATTAATATAAATTGTTAGAAAATGTCCAAAATTGGTTAGAAATCGTTAGAAATTATTTAGAATTAATATAAATTGTTTAATCCATCATGGTCTGATGAAACCCTAGATCTTATCATGGCACCCAAACCTGAACTTCGAAAAGGAGGAAGTGAAACGGCACGCAATGCTCGCATAGCCCTTGCTAACAATTTTTGGACCGGTGAAGCCCGCTTGAGAAGACGTTTAGCTCGTTATGGGTTTCCACCCAACGAGATTGAAGAATATGCTACCACAGATGATCCAACTATTAGAAGCGTTCTTTACGAGAACTTCGGCGATATCGACCCTCCACCTGATTGGGAAGTGTGACCCTCCACCTCGATTGTAGACTGGACATGTAATATATTTATGTTGTAGACTGGCTTGTAGTATTTTATATTTTAGTATTTTATTTATGCTTTGTTGTAGTATTTTTTTTTAATTCATTTTTTTAGACGAGAAGTATAGACAGTAAAAATCGAGGTAAATCTTCTAATCGACAGGTGCCCAGAGGAGGTCAATGAGTGGTTGAGGAAAGAATGAGGAAAAAAATAACTATCAAGTATGCTTCAGGGATAAAAATAACTGTCAAGTCTGTGTTATGGATCAATTTCTTAGGCGACCTATTCGGTTTGAAATTTCAGACGATAATTTTGTGGAAAACACCCTATGGTTATGGTTTGAAAAATAAAATGGTTGATCCGGAGCCGCTAACCACGGACGATGAGTTTGTTCCTTGTACTTATACTGGTAAGGCTAGCACTTCGTCTGCTGTGACTGATCCAGATCCGCCAACATCGGATGATGAGTTTGTTTCATATACTTTCAAGGCTCGTTGTAAGAAGTAGTACTACTTATATTTTGTAGACTATTTCATCAATTTAGTGTTTATTTATATTTGTTGATGTCAATTTGTGTATATTTAATTAAGTTATGAAAAAAACGAAACTCAAGTATATAAATTAAGTTCACAAACTCCAAATAAAATAGTTCACAACATGCATCTCAAGTAACTTAGTAATCAGCGACGACGTCCGAACAAACTAAGTCAACGAGTTCTGGGTCTGCTTCCAGATGGTTGTGCGACAGTACTGGATGTAGATGCATGGCTACTATATGCTTGGCTCTTATGAGAGGGTTGTCTTCTACCGGTTACTCAGCAACAACTCTAGCATTTTCTCTTTCATTGGCTTCGTTTATAGCATCTGCATTGCATTTCAATTCACCAATCATGTTACGATATTGACATAGTAAAATATAAAATCAGTTTTAAAATGTGAAATATAGCTGCTCTCTGCCTGTCAGAAGTGGAACGGCGAGTATGATGTCCCATTCACCTACCTTGCATCTGGTCCATGGTTATTACAGCACACTTGTGTTTCATTCTCCCTAACCTGATCCACCCCTTTGAAGGAAGGATTCTCTCCCCAACAAATGCCGGCCACGCATGCTGGTTGGGATGAGAATGGAAAGATGCACCCCAAGTACTCCCAAGGTACTTGTAACATTCTGTCACGTTCAGGAAAAAAAATTGAGTCATTATAATGTAGCATTTAGTCACAGTCAATAAAAGTAATTACGATTTAGTGTTTGAATTTTGAGGACAAAATTCTTTTTAAGAGGGGAAGGATGTAACGTTCCGTATCGTTCGGGAAAATAAAATTAAGTCATTATTAATTATGATTATAAGATTTTCATAATATAATAAAGATTATGTGTCTTTTCATAACATATTACATTTATATTGGTTTAGAAACATTTTTTTAAAGAGATTTATTAAGAATGAAGTAATAGAATTGTAATTTACGCTTGGTTCCTAAATTATGGATTTGGCCAAATTTATTTTATTTCCTTGATATTGCTTCTAATGATAGCCAATTTTTTTTAAGATGTTTATGTAGAAATCAATCAATTCTAAATTGTTATGTTTCCAAAAAAAATCATAGGACGGTTCAAATGAGAAGCCTCTAATTAATTCAAAGCATTAAGAAAATGAAATCTGCAAATTTATATTCCTTTCCATATGAGCAATTTCCTTTTTCCTTGATTTTCCAATTAATGCCCCCGTAACCCTAGCCATTTATGTATTCACATAATGAATGATAAAACCCCTCTCCATTTCTTCCCCTCTCTGCCACATCTCTCTTTCACTCTTTCCGTCACAACCACCGAAGGGTTCTCAAATCCTGCTCTTTTGTGTTAAAAATTCTGCATCAAGGTAATTAAACATTTTATTATTTTGTTGCATAAATTAAATAGATTAGGAAATGATAAATTAGATCTTGTTGGTAGAATCAATTTCGTTCTAAATTCTATAAATTTATGAATAAGTATTCCTTAATTAAAATCTGAAAATTTAGTTTCTTTAAAGATATTATAATCCGGAATTATTCTCTTAATGTATTTATTCAATTGCAATCATATAATTTGTTTCAACATTTTCCTTTCATCAAGTAATCAAGATCTGATTTCAAAATCGGAATATGATGTATACCTTTGTATTTGATAACTTCAAATAGAAATTGACTAAACTCATTAATTGTCATCATTAGTATTTTAATAATTTCATATCCGTTTTGTTTATTGGAATAAAACAAATAAATTATTTTGATCTATATTTATACATGATGATATCTAATACAGCTATCTTCTTATAAAAGAGTTTTGAAATAAATAGTAATTCCTATAATTACTCACCTCTATTTTTGTAGATTGAAAACTATATTCCACCAAATAGTTTATTCTAATTTAGTCTATGTTTTCAAACTTACTATATATTTAATTGGATATATTTTTATTATTATATTTAGTCAAAACAAACACTCTCGGTTTTGATAAAGATAAAGTTAACAAAATCATCTATTTTTATCATTATTTAATTATTTATTATATTGTTTTATTCTCGTTATGATAAACAGAGAGTAGAAATCAAATTATTGTAAGCCCAATTTAATTGTCAGAGTTCACCTAGATAGTAAACAAGGATAAATAAGATATAGCATTAAGGTTAGAAAACGAGAATTGAATTCAAACATCATTACTTAAATGTATGTTTATTATGTTTATATTTTAGATTTGACATTTAAAGATTTAAATGACGTAAGAGACAATCAAGGATTTACTCAGACATCAGGTGCGGGTTTCCTAGACTTTATAAAACTATTTTACTTGCCTATTGTCATTCAACTGTTTATTATTATGGCATTAGTTTGATTTATGTATGTTGTTTTCGAACCCTTCGTATGACTTGAGTAGAACATAAATAAATTGCATGAAAGGATACGATTCATACATTGACCAATGGACTTGCATGAATAGGATGTGTTGAGCATGGCATGAATTGTGTGATTGAATAAATGTACGTGAACTGAACGAATAAGGAAACTGAACAAGGGTCAATATGCTTACATATTGGGATGTATACATTGGGTCTAGTGTTCGACTGGACCCCTCGTTAACGTGACTGTAGGCGAAAGTGGTCCTGTCACGGATGTGATTGTAGCTGACGTAGTCCTTTCACGGACGTGATTGTTGGCGAAAGCGGTCCTATCACTGCTAAGACCTAGCGGCATATGAATTCACCATCTAGTGTGACACACGAAATAGATTAACGGAATTTTGAAAGTAAATGAAAGTAGTAAGCAATGATAGGATATGCATTGCATTATAAGAAGCATACGCATTTTAATTATGTATGTTCATATTTGTGAGAATAAGTAAAGGTTTTATAAGCTCTGGGCTGGAACTAAATTCCGCACTGAGAGAAGATTTGATCTCTCACCCGTTCCACTTTTATGTGGGTTCCAGGTAACGAAGAGGAAGGATTCGGGCAAGTACAAGAGTGAGACCAAGCGGGAAGGCTTATGATTGATAAATTGTCACATGTTGTTTAGTTCTATTTCCATGATTCAATAATTGATACATTGAGCATGCATGGCAGTGTTGTGTTACTAGCCATGTCTGTCGTGATTGTTTGTTAAACTCTTTTGATTATGAAATAAATGTGGCTTTATTTATATTGTTATTGATAATGTATGTGATGTGTATACGCCTTACGTAGCAATACGTAGCGGATTGTCTCGGGGTGTGACAGTACTCAGTACGGTACATGTCGGCGACCAAATCATCATCGCAGAAGTTTCTCATTCGGCACACCGCCATTACATGATAACAAGGTAGGTGAGCTAATTGGATTCCTTGGCATGTACATGTTACAGAGTTGTTATGTCCGAAAATAACAATATACTTGAAATTCTTTTTCACAAACTCCATAGTCCCATCTGGTCTACGGCTGGTTGGAACGTACTCACCTGAACATTGCACTTCGAATTCCATGCGTTGATCACCCGTACGGGACAACGTTCATAGTTACACCTTTCTCCCTGTATTTCTTAGTTTCCCTATCAATGTAGATGTTTGTACTTCTAAACCAGATTACATCCGCAACCTCATGCGAACACATTATTGTTTGCAAATAAACACAAGTAGTTTCTAAATATATATGTCTACGAATATTTTAGTTTTAAAATTTGCACATATCCAAAATCCTCTCTCACTTTTTCGTTTTACTTTAATTGATAAAAAATGAAACATGTAAGTAGGGGCGGAGCAAGACTTTCGAACTATGGGGTCCAAAATATATGGGGGTCAATCATGTACAATTTTTCTATAAAAAATGAGATCAATTTTATAATGTCAAGCTATTTCACTCTAAATTATATAGAAAATCATATCTAAATACAAAAAAATTTAAAAAAATGGAGGTCAATTGACCCCCATTTCCCCTTAATGCCTCCGCCCCTGCATGTAAGAGATTTATGTTGGAAAATAGAGAATATACATCAATGGAGTGGTTCATTTATATGGCTCGCTAAGTATGCATGGATGGAGAGGCAATGCTGTCATGATCTCGTCCATGGATACCAGCACTTTTGTCTCTTTGTATTTTTGTTAACAAAGTGAATTAAACACAACTTCTAATTTATACATGCTATTTATCCGTAATTTCTATAGGATTTCACTAATTCTTTATAGAATTCAAATTTAATACATAATTCAATCTACAGAAAACATATATATATATATATATATATATATGTATTGGTGGGACTAAGCTTTTCTCTGAAGTGCCACCTAATTGGGTTGTTGACACCTTGACATAACAGTAACACCCGTCCTTCATGCATCATGCTTTGCATATTTATTCAACAAAACTTATTTCATTTCTTTTTGGGACAGACAAGAAATTTCTCCATTCCAAAGAGAACCAATCACATTGATTAAACTGTTAGGTATTAATTAACACAAATATGGCTGAATTTTTTCACTAATCAAATGAAATGATGTCCATATCTGATAGGTTTCACATCAACACCTTTTGGTGAGAATTTCCAGATGGATCATGTTGAGTAAATGCCAAAAGTTCAGGACTTACTAACCAACTAAACCCAAAATAGTGCCATACTTGATTACATCTAAAAAATCTATAATTTTGGTGAAAAGGCCTAAATTATACCTTCCTCTTTAATTTCGCATTGCTTCGGTTGGGCCTAAACCGGAAATTTTGGGCCTACAACTTTAAGCCTTTAAAACAGAAAGGGAACTAACATGCATGATATTTCTAATAATTTATTAAATATATACTCTGGTAACTTTATTGGTCACCAGAAAATACGGTAAATGCATACACTAAAAAGTGACAGTCTAGTGTGTCTTTTTATAATTTGCAGTTGCTCATTTTCATGTGCCAAAGCCAGCTATATTTAGGCCTCCCATGTGCTGCCCTTGTATTTCCGTATATACTTTTTTCATGAAAAATCATTAGCGTTACCTGGGTTTCACTCTCTCAGTTGCTCATATTACTGACATTGTCACATGCATGTGCCAATACAGTATCCACTAAAAGTGTATCAACAAACCAATAAACCTCAAACAACAAAGTATCAACACACCAATGATAACTAAGGTCTAAGGACACTATAATCAGAGTACTGTACTGGTAAGGATGTGTATTAGCATAGATAAAAATTATCATTGTTTTTACCAGATGGGACATTCTGTTTCTTCATTTTCATTCTTATCCCCATTACACATTTGCACTTCCTCTGATGGCCTGCTGCTACTGTTTTTTTCCCCTCATGCTACTTTACTTTTCTGTCATGTGCTCAGCATGTGAGGCATGATTGGATAACTGACGCCCCTTTTCTGGAGCTGTTTGGATGTGCAATAATGATTACACACAATATAAATATTATTGCGCAGCAAAATAAAACATTTCTCATTAAATTTAACAATTAAAAAGACAAAAAATTAAATAAAACAAACAAAGCCAAACAACAGTTTAGCTAGAGAGGGCAGAGTGTTACACGTCGCTTTTCTCTCACTAACAATAATTGCTTTCATGCTTAATCAATACAGCTGACCTGACGTGGCTAGTCTCCAGTTGCTGCTGTTATGTTATTGACAGAACTAGTTTCGCTCCACGCAGTGCACGATCAATAGAGACAATACAAAATGACTGATTAATACGTTGCATGAAGTCAAATCAGCTCTGTCAATATATTTACCCAATATTCAAGCAATTACAATAAATACACAAACCTATATAATCTCAATTAAAATAAAAATAAAAATTAGAAATATCCAAACAGAATACGCAAAGTCAAGGCAAACTAGAGCGAACTGAAACTATTTCTAAATTAATTAACCAAACCAGACAAGAAGAAGTATAAACATCACACCTACACACCTACTTAATTAATTTGTTGAGCTACTTAATAGAAGTGCAGCAAGTAGTTTATTGCTACTTGACGTATCAAGTATTAATTTTGCTTAATTTTTTTTTTCATAGCTTTGCTGAGCAAGCAACTCTGTATTAGGGGTGATAAAAAAACTTGTGGCTCGATCGTGACTCGCATCTGACTCGCTCGTTACTGGACCGAGCTGTTAATGAGCCAGCTCGCGCACTAGCTCGGTCCAGAATTAACGAGTTCAAGCTGGGGCCTAACTTGCTCGCCAGCTAGCTCGGCTAGGCATCAATTTGTGAATTTGTATGCATTTTATACTGTCTATCTCGGTCCAGCTCAATTCAGCTCGATCCAGCAAGATCCAGCGAGCCAGCTCATCAGCTAGCTCGGGCTTGCTTGTTACGATTTCAAGCTGAGGTTTTAGCTCAGATCCTATGTCCAGCTCGCTTGGTAAGACCTCGGTCCAAAATTAACAAGCTGAGCTAGGGCCCAGCTCGGCCTGAGCCAGCTGGTTGACAGCCCTGCTCTGTATACATTGAAATAATGATTAAAAAAAAATAAAAAGCATGCAAATTTTAACACTGCACATTTTACATGATGTTTCCAGGCAGCTGCTGTTTTAATGAGCCTATCTTAAATCAGATCAGAACCGATTTGTTGAGTTATTTTTCGGATCTGGCACCACAGAAGAATAATTAAAAGGACTAAATATTAATTGAGGGAGTGATATGCGGGAATTTTATGGGGAACAGCAATGTATAAAAAATAATTACAATGTATTATTAAGATTTTGGAAGTATCGAATGAGCTGGAAGCCATTGGAGTTTGGAGGAAAGCATGCCGAGCATGCTGCCATGTGCTGCTTCGTATTTCATGGCAAAATCATTTGTACATTCCTGTGATTTTTTAGTCTAGTCATTAATGTTTCGTTAGTTTGTATTTGTTGTTTGTTTGGGACTTTGGGTTTATTTTTGAAACTATAACTGCTTAGTAGAATCGTTGGTCGGACGGCTGTCGGGCCCACCTCTAACAATCTGGTGGACCCCACAGATCTGTCTGTACTCTGCAGCTTTGTAATTAGTAGGCACTTGGGAAAAGTATGACAATCTATATATATATTTTTTGTAAATGGCCATAGAAGATGATAATATGGCCATTGAGAATAGAAAAAAAAAAAAATTGGTGCTTAAGATTTACTATTAGTGAAAGGAGAGGTAGAACAGTTAGCTAGGAAAAAAATGTTTTAAAATTGTTGGTTACTCAAAGGTTGAGAGTTCGATTCTCCCTCACGACTTCGCAGCTTCTGCAAAGATTTTCAAATAAGAAGTCAATCCGCGCGAATGGCTCAACATGGTACCGATATTGAAATATGTTTGCCAAACAAATTTTATATTTATTGAAAAAAATTTACTATCTTTTTAAATATTGTTTTTCTATGGTCCAAAAATAGTGATTCTATACCTATCTAAAATAATTTTAGAAAATATAAAATTTGATCTCCAAGTACATTTTAATATGGAGATAACTTTGAGCGGTTCGAAACAGCTTTATGATAGGTTATCAATCAAATTCTAAATTAAATTTAGTACATGTTATATATGTCTAAATAATATGAAAATATTTATAATTTTACCTTTTATATTTGCATGATATTTTGTAAGATATCAAATGAATGTACCACAAAAATTGAACGCACGTCAGAATTAATTATCCTTTATTTACCACGAAATAAGGCCAAAGTTCTTAAAGTATTCCTAACTTATATCAAATACATATAACATTAATTATCTTAAACAATTACCAACAAACAAGATTATCAAATTAGCTCTTTATTTAATTTTTTTATGGTATCTCTATTGACCATATATCATATATCTCTTTGTTTATTAAGTAAAAATATAAAATCAAGTCTTTTCCGAGAGCCTTTTGTACCCAGTCAAATATGAACAAGTCACAAAACTAACCAGCATGTGATCAACATGTTTATTTAATTAAATAACATGTATTATCGCCCCTTTGAAACAGCGAATTTGCTTTGTTCAACTCAATAATTAAAAGCTGTCATGCGATCGCAGTTCTCCTTTTGTCTTTATCTCCATTTTGGGTTTGTAATTGTTCCTAGTGCTTTAGAAGCAGAGCACTGATATACAAATCCAGATTGTTTCAAATAATTTGGAATGTAAGCTAGCTAGATGCATTTCTTTAGACAACAACAACAACCGTTTGGTTCAATCAGATCGGAATTGGAATTATAAATAAATTTGGGGAATGTTCATATATTCATGCCAGATATATTTTGGTATTTAGCTGGAAGATTCGGATCCACATAAAAGATTTGCTTGGCTCATGCAATTTTAAAAATAAGTGTATTATTCGAATTTTTTTTATAAACCATAATTAAAAAAATATTTTGACGAAACCAACATGATTATTTTTTTTTTTACAAAAATCATAAGAACCGAAATGTCATTCCGGTCTGTTATTTTTTTTTATTCCGGACCAAAATGACATTTCGGTCTGGTCCCCTTTTTGGATTTTCCGTGGTGGCTCATATGAAAACTTGTGAAACCAGTACTACAGAAAATCCAAAAAGGGGATCAGACCGAAATGCCATTTTGGTCCAGAATAAAAAAAAAAATAACGGACCGAAATGATATTTCGGTTCTTATGGTTTTTGTAAAAAAAAAAAAAGTAATCAGGTTGGTTTCGTAAAAAAAAATAATTTAATTATGGTTTATAAAAAAATTCGTATGATTCTCATAAAAAAAAAAATAGGGTATGATTTGTGATACTGACAAGACCTCATGATGCGTTGAAGTGACAAATGAAGGTGCCTTCTATTGAGATTTGAGACACCTTACAAGCCTTTGCTCCCTACCTTCCACCCCTCCTTTGGTTATATCCATTGAAATGTGCATCATATGTACATTTTATATACACATTATATATAGAATTTTGGAAGTTTCTCTTCTCTTGCATTACCCTTGTATTATCTTCATCCTCTCCAAAAGATCAGAAACGATAATAAATGATACCAACAACAGTTTAGAGTTTAGACATGTAATGGTACGTGTCATGCATGCCATGTGTTGCTCCTTACAGCAAGGTGAAAGCCATCCCTACGAAAAAAAATTAATGGTTATTAATTCATTCATTGGTAACCAAGAGATGTAATTATTGTTATCACTAGCTGTATCTTATTTTATTTTCTGTCACATCTTTTGAGGAAAAAGCACTCACAAAACATGCTGGTAAAAAGGGGGAGAGTGCGGAGTACACATTTTCCCAAGATAATTTTTGGTTAGTAGGAATAGACTTTAGAAAGTTGGAATAGGTATTGTTGCCAATATTCCCCGTTATTCCAATTCAGTCGGTGTCTTTTGAGATATCTATTTTTTTTTTTTTTTTAGTGAGGCTACGGTACTATGCATAGCACAGATTGGTCCGTGCTACGGCTCAATATTTGAGTTTTCAAAATTCTAACGGTTGATCCAAACCATTCAATATGATTATAAAATGAATATGTACTTGTAAATCAAATTTTACATTTTTTTGATTTTTTTTACTATTTTTTTAAATAGGTAGAAAATCACTGTTTTTGGATGGTCCAGAATTTTCAGATCAAGTGATTTTCTACTTATCTAAAAAAAATAGTAAAAAAAAGTTCGAAAAAATGTAAAATTTGGTTTGCAAGTACATATTAATTTTATAATCATGTTGAACGGTTCGGATCGACCGTTAGGATTTTGAAAACTCAAATATTGAGCCGTAGCACGGACCAAACCGTGCTATGCATAGTACTGTAGCCTCACTCTTTTTTTTTTCTTTAAGAAAAAAAAGGAGGAATCCGATAGACACTGAGCTTGATTTTTGGTTTAATTTCAAGCTTTCTAATTTACAAACAAGCGAGTAATTAAATAATAATAGCAATTTTGTTTTTGATATTTTCATTTTCCCTTAATGAAAAGCAATTGATATGATTTCAAGAAAAAACAAGCAATGTTTGTCCCCATAAATCTCAAGTTTTTTGTTGATCTTTGTGCGTTAATATTTGGAAATTTTGTATTGGTAGAAATTAATAGAAAAGAAGAGAGAGAAATAGAAATAGTAAATCAGTTCTTATATTAGTAGAAAGATCGGTAGGATTTCTATCAATTCTAAAAATCAAAAAGTTTGGATCGGTACGAATTATACCGATCCAAACTTAGTTTTTTTTTTAAATTTGATGTATAGATGGAGAGAACTCTTATATTAGATTTCTTGTAAAATATGAAAAGTTTTTCAAAAATAGATAGAATGTTTCTATTATATATAAATTTAAGATACTTTATCTATTTTTGTAAAAAAAAATTATATTTTACTAGAAAAATGAAAGGAAAAAAAACTGATTTTTGAATTTGTAAGAATTTTATCAATTTTTCTACCAATATAAGAACTGATGTACTCTTTCTATTTCTATCTCTTCTTTTCTATTAATTTCTACCAGTAAAAAATTTCCTTAATATTTAGAGAGGATTACCTTTGCATATGCCAAGCAGGGGCGGACCCAGGAATTTGATCAGGGGTAGGCACAATGAATTAATCAAAGCAGCAGACTGAGCCAATGAATTAATCAAAGCAGCAGATCTGTTATTTTAAACCAGAGGTAAGCACAATATTAAATCAAAGGTAGGCACAAGAATAAAAATACACTGGATCTCAAAAAAAATTTAAATCCAGAGTCCTACTCCTGAGCCTTCGTGGGTCCGCCCCTGGTGCCAAGCAACTTTTGGCAAAAGGAGAAAAAGAAGGTAGATGGTGAGAACCCATGACTCATGAGAATTCAGAAAAGGGTGGTACTTGATCAAAAAATTTGCCAGGTACTAATGATTGATTTATCAAGTTATATGATTCTTGGCTAATGAGAGAGGTAATTATGGCATGCAATGGGCCACGTGATACTTGGCCTTGGCTCTGATTTGTTAATTGGAGAGAGAAACAAAAAAATGAGAATCCCAGTTTTTCAACTTTAGAAAAATTAAAAAGAGCCACATGGCTAATTCTAAGGGGACAATTCCATCTTTTTGAGATCTCCAAAGGGTTTTAAACACAGAAAACTATGTTCTCCTGTTCTTTTCATGTTCCACTTTAGAAATAACAATAATTTGGAATTACTTCTTTTTTTCTCAGGCTTTAACATAACATTCCAAATATATACATTTAAATTAAATATATGTGCTTGGTACTTGGTTGCAGAGGAGATTGTTTACCAGTAAATACTCTGCTCACAATAAACAGAGGATACCGAAGGCTTCATTATTAAAAATTAATTAACTTTTAATCTAGTAATTAAGAAAATACATTTTACTTGTCTCATGTCTCATGTCTCAATACAAAGCAGTCAATTTGGAAATCCAAGTCATTTTTTTGTAGATATCTAAAATTGAAAATTAACTCATTTTCAGGGGCGGACCCAGATGGTTCCGGGAGAGCAGCTGCTCCCTCTGGATTTTGAGTTGGTGGAGATTATCGGTTCCGACCGACTTTGCCTTCCCTGAAATTTTTTTTGCCCCCCTTCTGGACATTTGATTTGTAATTCGGGTTAAATTTAGGGTTAAAATTGAAATAAATTTGTTGAATTTTGATTGGTAATTAGAATATAAGTCAGAGCATCAAAAATTATAAGTCAAAGCATTGGAAAATATAAGTTAAAACATTATTTTTTATCGAGTACCCAATTGGTTAATGGATTTAAACCCGATTCGATATTTTTTTACCCTCCTGACAAAAATCCTGGATCCGCCCTGGCCCATTTTTATCTTAAAAAAAAAAAAGACATGATAATTGGGGGTGGGGTACTGGGGGTTGAATCGGGTCACCTTTGGAATGGTTACACAACAAATACATCGTGTAGGATAAAATGAAACGAACACAACAGATACATGTACAGTGGAATTAGGAATTAGGATTGCCTATATCTGTTCATCAATCATTGAAACCTATTTCTGATTTAAGTTTCACAAAGAGGATTATGAATGCAAAATTGATCCTACCCTGCAGCAGTGTAGCTAGGTTATAGCTAGGTAAGAAGAACTGGTAGGTGGGTGGTATCGTGATAATTTGGTAGACAAACAGTATTCAACTTCAAATTTGCAAAAGGATTTCACTTTCCTTGTATAGAATGTAATAACAATTCATTCCTTGTAAGAAATATTATTTCTAAACTAAAACCATAGATCCTATACTAGCCACTTGTGTGGGTTATCTTGTAACAGAGATTCAAATATAGCATGTCAATCAGATAAGATTTGGTCTACATTGGTAAAACTATAACTTGCACTAAAAGATGTAGTTATAAAAAACAGAGCAATTTTTTGTGGAAATTATGATTCATGCACTTCCTAAAATGAAAAGAGATGCACATCACCCATACATTTCGAGCTAATTATATTAAGCAATGTCCTAAACCTTAAAGTGTTTATACCAAAACCAGAAAATAATTAAATTTGCACCCCCCAAGTATTTATCCTTAGTGTCATAAACTCATAGTATTCATACTTGTTATAATTTACAAATATCAAACTTGCATTTCCAATATTTAACTTGCATAGAGATCACATGCTAATAGATAGTATCAAAGTATTGATATCTAATATCATATACACTTCGAAACATTATTCAGAATTACATTTTTAGTTGTATTTGTTGGATCATATATCCAATGTTGAGCATATATGTAATATGATTATGAATTGTATATTGCCATGTATGATTGTCTAACTAAAGTGATTTTTTATGGATTAAGAATAATTGACAATATATGTATTTATTAAGTTGTGGTCCATAAATGTGTAGAACAATATATGCAAAATTCACATTTATTAATGGATTGATTGTGAAATTTGCAATTATATCTAATTTTGGATGTCTAATTAGAGATAGACGTCTAAAATTGAACATCTAAATCTGGTGCATTAGATTTAGAGTTACCCTGTATAAGGATGGGTCTCCAAGGCACATGATACAATATACACAACTCAGTTTTCTGACAACAGTTATTTTAGACAGAATCTGAGTGTTTTCTCTTCTTCTTCCACCATTAAAGATTAGAGAGGAGAAATCCATTAAGAAACTTGGAATTGAATTCTTAAAGGCATGTCTTGTTGTCTTGGAAGGCTTAATCCACGATCATACGACATACATGCGAGAAGAAGAGCTTCTTGCCATTGGAGACTTGTCTCATGCACACGGAGACGACTCTTCGCACTTGAAAATTTCATGACAAACGTTATGGAATCAAGTATTGTATTCCGGCACTTATGATTATGTTGAGTCAGCTTTGAATATGACGGTCCATAGGTTAAGGTGAGGAACTGTTTCTCCTTTCTCATAATGTAAGTGTTTGATCTCTAAATGAGATGTAATTGTTTGATCTCTAAATAAGACGTAATTATTTGGCAACAAAATTGCTGATCTGGGTGAACAGTAAAAACAATGCAACAAAATTCTGGACCATGTAATCAGCAATTTTCAAAGTGGCTTAATAAATAGTAAAAAAATTCCAAAAAATGTAAAATTTGGTCTGCAAGCACATTTCAATATGTAGATCAACTTGAACGGTTCGGATTGACTGTTTGGACTTTGAAAATCCAAAAAGGAGCCCAAAGTAAAACGTTCGCTTTACTTTGCAAAGCACAATAGCCCATCTCTCTCTCTCTCTCTCTCTCTCTCTCTCTCTATCTATATATATATATATATAGAGAGAGAGAGAGATGGACTTAGCTACTTCATGGAGTAAAACGACTTTGTACTCCACGCCATATCTTCATTTTCAAAGTTCAAATAGTCGATTCGAACCTTCCAACATGTTCTTCATATTGAAATGTACTTGGAGACCAAATTTTACATTTTTTGGAATTTTTTTACTATTTATTAAGCCACTTTGAAAATCTGAAAATCCGGATGAACAGTAAAAAACAGTAAAAAATTTTGGACCGCCGGATCAGTGATTTTCAAAGTGGCTTAATAAATAGTAAAAAAATTCCAAAAAATGTAAAATTTGGTCTCCAAGCACATATCAATATGGAGAACAACTTGAGCGGTTCGGATCGGTCGTTTGGATTTTCAAAATGAAAATAATGAGGCGTGGAGCACCAAGTCATTTTACTCCATAAAGTAGCTAAGCCCAGCACTATATATATATATAAAGGTTGACTAAGATCAAAGTGGTAGTTCCTAAGCCATGGTGCTACCAATTTGTTATTGTAATTTTCAAAGTTCAAATAGTCGATCCGAAGTGCTCAACATGTTCTCCATATTAAAATAGACTTGGAGACCAAATTTTATATTTTTTGAAATTTTTTTACTATTTTTTATGGCTAATAATAAAACATTTGTTCAGGAGCCGTGGTGCAACCAATTGGTTTTCTAATTTTCAAAGTCCAAACGGTCGATCGAAACCGTTATATGTGATCTCTATATTAAAATGTGATTGGAGACCAAATTTTATATTTTTTGAAATTTTTTACTATTTATTAAATTTATTAAATTAGTTTTAAAACGCTTATTTTGATAAACATTGAAAAATTCCCGGATCATTGAAAATAGAGATTTTAAAATCGCTTAATAAATAGTAAAAAAAAATGTAAAAATGTAAAATTTAAGTCTCCAAACACATTTTATTATAGATTCAATGTTGAACGGTTTGAATTGACCGTTTGGACTTTGAAAATGTAAAAATCGAAACGTTTGTTCCACGGCTTAGGAACAAATGTTTTGATAGTGGCCAATCTCTATATATATATGGTCAGTGCAAAATGAACACTTGTCTTTTTAGATTTTTTGTTTTGTGAAATCTTGGAAATATAACATGAATACATCACTAAAAAAATATATCTACGTCACTATATATATGCCATAAAATGATAAAATATGGAAAGGAAATGTGACAGAACATATAATTAAACAGTTATCTTTAAAGTAGATAGCACAGGACAACATTATATGATAGCAAAATAATTCTCAGATGGCCACAGCTGTGCAGGTAGTGATGATCCCATTATTAAGATTTGGAACATGACAGCATGTCTGTATATGTACGGTAACTTTTGTAATGCCATCACTACGCCATTAAATTGATCCCAACTATTCAATGCCAGTCTCACCACAAACTTTTGAAGCAGAGAATAATTTTCATCAATCAGACAATCACAATATAATTTAATCAACGAGAAAATTGAAATAAAAAGTATGACACAACAACAGGGCCGGATCCAGAATTTTTGTCAGGAGGAGGTAAAAAAAAAATCGAATCGGGTTTAAATTCATTAACTAATTGGGTACTCGATAAAAAATAATGCTTTAATTTATACTTTCCAATGCTTGACTTGTAATTTCTGATACTTTGACTTATAATTCTAATTACCAATCAAAATTTAACAAATTTATTTCAATTTTAACACTAAATTTAACTCGAATTACAAATCAAACATCCAGAGGAGAGAAAAAAAAATTTCAGAAGGGACAAAATCGATCAGAAACGATAAATCTCTACTAAAACTCAAAATCCAGAAAAACAGTTGTCCCCCTGAAACCACCTGGGTCCGCCCCTGCACAACAATGTCATATTGTCATGACATCAATAGGCTGCAGTGCAGAGGATGAGAATAAATTTAAAAGGAAGGTTAGTTAACCTGGTGGGCCCCCCAGTTGCTCCCGTTTTTCCGTTTTTATTTATTTTTTATTTTTTAACCATTTCACTAACAAGAATAACAGTCTATTTCTCTAGACGGACGGCCGCCTGTAGGAAAATCAGAGGGCAGGGGGGGTGGGGGTGGGACCCACACCCTCACCCTTTGAGCAGTCGCCAAACAGAAACAGTGCTTGCCCCGTTTCCTGCTCTCTGGATCGCTGCTGTTCCGGCGCCTAGCACCTCTGCAATCCTGACAGCTGGCCTGTCACCTCCACTCCTCATCCAAACTACCCAAACAAACAAACGATTCCGATATTCGGGAGTACGTCTAGGTTCCCTGTACCTTTTTCCCTAGATCTCTTCTGGTTTCTGGATCTTGTGCTTTTATCTACTTCACATTTCACTACTGTCTAGTGTTAGTGTGACAGCAAAATTGTGTTACAGAAAAAAAAAAATAGAATGTGTTACTAAAAAATGAAATTAGGTATAGACGTATAGTTCATTAAGTTTTTCCAAGTATAATTAAGATTAAATTTTTATAAAAGCTTGCACTGAACTTTAATTTGGGAGCAAAGAAAAAAAAAGAGAGAGGAAACAATGAGACAATTCAAGCCATATGTAAAGATTAAAAGATAAATATTTCATATATATATGAGAAGACGAACGAGATGAACAAAGACAAACTCGTATAAAAAAGATTGAATAAGCCACCTGTACAATTTACATACATCAAAACACTAACCAAGAACAAAGGAAAAAAAAAAAAAAAACTAACTTAGATGTGGCATGGCATTATCTAACTTAAGTCCTAGAAAAGCGATCTGGATCGGTTTTGTTTAAAGGGAAGGGTAATATCGGAATCTTATATGCAAGGGTAAAAACAGAAGTTGGGAAAGGGACATTGTTAGTTGATTGTGAACTTAAGATTTACAAGGAAGCGGGAGGACAAAGTACAACTGAGGGTATATTAGTCAATCAAAATTCTATGACTTGGTCTCTAGAGATGGAAAGATAAACAGCCACAAACTAACAGCTAGATAGGTCCACGTCACTGGACCACAGGATCGGACGGCCAGGATGGTTCGATTGGCCGGAATATTACCGGTGCCCCATATTGCGGGTATAGAAGCATCAACACCGTTGGCGCATGAACATACGACGGCGATGTTCTAAAGCTAAACCGCTGTAGTAAAATCGCAAGTGTAATTTTTGCCTCTAAGATTGCTAAATTCTGGCCAATGCACATTCGGGCACCGAGGCCGAAGGGGATGTAGGCCAACGGGTGCCGAGCTGCACGGGCAGCACCATTCTCAAACCGGGCTGGATTGAATTGTGATGCATCCGGGCCCCACAGGTGTGTGTCATGATGCACAGCCAAGATTGGGATTAGGAGCTCTGTATCCTGTGGGACCATGTAACCACCGAGTTCGACATCCGCCTTTGCACGTCGAATCGTTGCAACTGCCGGTGGATACAGTCGTAGTGTCTCGCTCAATATCATACCAATCTATCAGAAAAAACAAAAATCTATGAGATTTCCCTTTTTGATATCATTTACAATGATCAATAGATGATTGCCTTCATATTCAATTAAAAGTTATTTAAAACAGAAGAAAAAAATAAAACAAAAATTGTGTACCATTTTGAGCTTAGGAAGATGCTCTTTAGAGGGGAGGTCTTTGGAGCCACAGACCTGAAGGACCTCCTGCCGGGCCAGCTCTTGCCAGTCGGGATGCATAGCGAGAAGCACACTGGCCCAAGTTAGCAGGTTAGAGGTCGTCTGTTTCCCGGCAAAGAAGAATGTCTTGCATTCCTCCACCATGTCATCTATGGTGATCGTTGGGGAATCACCGGCAGAAGGGGTGCCCTTGTAATTCATGGTCGAGTTAATCATTAAGCCAAGCAAATCCCTTAGACCATTCTGCTCGGGTTCCTTTGCGTCGAGTGAATCCTCTTGCTGTCGTCGGGCAATTAGGCTCTGTAATCCTTTTCTGATTTCTCTGTCCAATATCCATGACTGTCTGTTTCTCTTTATTGGTATGAACCTGTGAAATTAATTAATAAATTATGTAAATATTGAAATTTATTATAAAATTAGGAATTCAAAATTTGACAGCAAAGAGATTTTTTTACCGGTAGCCGGGGATGAAGACCTTGCGAAATGCTTCTGCGGCAAAGGACATGAGCTGCGTCTGTAATTTGAACACAGCCTTGCCGTCTTCATAGCTCGAACCAAACACAGTACGAGTTATCGCATCCTCTGTTACAATTTGAAACCATTCGGCCAAATCAATTTCCACCTCGCCCGCCTCGGCTGATGCTGACATGGCTGTCCACTTATCGGCCATATCTGCTACAGTCTTCCCAACAAATGGCACTAACAACTGTTCAGAATCAAAATTCAAATTAAATCAATGAAAGAAAATGCAGCAAAATATGAATTCAACATAAAAATTTTAAAAACATAACAAAATCTGAATTCATCATAAAAAAATAAACTAAAAGAGAATTGTCCAAATTACTTTGAGATTGTCCATATAAAATGCGGGGTTAAGAACTTTCCGGTGGTGGGCCCACTTTTCGCCGTGTAGGCTAACAAGACCATCCCCCTCAAGCTGGCGTACCAGCGGGTGGGACTCATACCGGTCGAAGTACTCGGACCGGGACAGAAATATCTCCCTGATCATCTCTGGATCAGAGACGGTGAGGCGGGGCGTGGGGCCGAACCATATCAGAACCGTAGAACCTGCAGTTTAGTGTCAGTTTTCAGAGTCAGCAGCGGTACTAAATTAGAAATGACAAAAGAGAGCAGCTAGCTATAAAGGAGAAAGAGAAAGCCAGAAAGGAAGGGAGGCAAGAGGAGTTAATAGAGAGGCACATATGACATATCACGCAGGAGGGATACATCTTAGACACCTTGTAGGGGTACAAGATGGAGACATGGATTAAGAGAGATAACGAAGAGGGAACAACAACTCCCTAGTGCCTGGCGCTTGAGAGCTACAGCGCCTGTTTTTCTTTTTTTTTTCCTTTGAAAATTTTAATTTTGCTCTTTTTGTTTTGGGTCTTATATGAGAGAGGTAAGTTGTAAGTTGTAACAATGCAAAAAAAATTAAATGAAAAGGAAGAAAAAGGAGCATAACTATTAATTTTACAGCTTGTAGTGAAAGAGAGGACTGTAGATACTGACAAAAATAGGAAAAGGCTGAAATTGGTTACCGAAGGGGAATGGGAAACAGATCATGATAGTAAAAAAGAGAAGAAAAAGACGATAAACATGATAAAAGATAAAGGAATAAAAGTAAAATATAACATAAAAATAGTTAATTTGATAACCCCATAATTCAGAACGGAACCTCATGATTGGGAAAACACCAAGAGGTGATTAAATAGCTGCTTGAATCCAAACAAAAACATGACAGAGAAACATATGCACAAACAGAGAAAATACCAAAACCGACACTATTGAAGTACGCATAAGCTAGATTGATAGATAAACTCTTCTCTCTTTTATTTTCTTCAAAAATAAATAAATAAATAAATAAATAGTTAGAAGGTATCAATACCGTAGATCTTCTTCCAGTAATGGTAGAAGGCGAGAACTCTAGGAAATATATTGTGAGAAGTCTGTGGCACCATTGGTTTAGATGAAGCTTCCACCATTAAAGCAACCATCTCTCTGACGCTGCCGAGGAAGAACCGGTACGGCGGGCCCCGTATCCCCTGCTTTGCGAAGTGTTCTTCGAGCCTTTTTGGTCGAAACCAGAGTATGTCAAGCACCTTCATACCCATGTACATGCAAACCCACATCAAGCTTAGATAGAGAAGCGACTTGAACAACCACCATACCATATTTTCATCCATCCTCTGTTTTTTCTTGGTTAATTTGTTTTTTGAACAGTAGGAGAATGAATGAGGGGGAAAGCAACTGATTCTCTTTGGTCTTTTGGATTTTTGGAGTATATAGAGAAGTAAAGAGGGGGTGGGTTTATATATGTAGACAGGGAGAGTAAGAGAGAGAAAATGTAGCGAGACCGGCGCCGATGGGGCCGCCGTTTGGGGTTTGAGAGAGGGTTAAAAGGGTCAACGAGGTGGCTCATATGTTTGGTACAATGACAAAACTACCCTTTCAGTGTCTGCGTTGTGTGGATGGATGGTCCTTTTATGTGCTAAGAAGTAACAACAAATGTGTTTGTTATGGGACTTTTTTTTCTTTCCACGTAGCCCCTTCAACTCTGTCGTTGTATGAGATTTATAACTTGGAATTTTCTGATTTTTTTTTTCTCTTTTTCTTTTTGTTTGTTACGTATGCAAAAGACTAAATAGCTGCAAATTTCAACACAAATGAAAGAACTGACGGCTACTTCATTTATTTCTAAGATATATTTTTATTAGTGTATGTTCATTTTGTTATGTATTTTTTATTTAAAAAAATTGTGTCGGTATGTTTTATTTGTCGAGAAAAACGAATGATTTGTAATAAATATGTAGTTGTTGAATTTAAAGATTGTGATACAAATTTTCATTTTGAAAATGAAGTAATTTTTTTATTTTAACATTCTGTCTATAACAAAAAAACATACACTTCTCATCATGTTCTTGTTTTTATAAGTGCATCACTAATTACTGCTCAAAAATTATCATATGAAATGTCATGCAAATCAATTTCACTATTTAAAAGTAATATAAATGTCGAATAAATTATTTTTAACGAAAATTATTTAATAAAAAGTGTATAAAATGTTATATAAACCAATATAAGTTAGTAAAAAATATTATATAATTATATGTATAAATAAAAAAATAACATTCATAATTTAATATTTGTCAATTAACCTATAGGATAACGGGTATGGACTAACTCTTGCCATAGCCATACCAAATAAGTTAATGAAATTTTTTGTTATCCATATCCATTAAGTTAATGAAAAAATTTATTACTCATACCCGTCTTATCGAAGCCGCCTTACTCATACCCGTCTGATTGTAAATGGTTAAAATGGTTTCATTGACGCCCCTACTCCCCCTCCATGAAAAAAAAACGAAATTAAGAATAGCTTTCCCGGAAAATTATATTTATTATTCCATCTGCAATTATTGTATGCTATTTGGGATAATTAGTGTATATAAATTAAAACTTTTGTTATTGGAATTTTCCTCATTAAAACTTTTATAATTGGATATACTCCGATCAAAACTAAAAACGTTCTCGTATTTACCCATCAAAACTTTTACATGCCGTGACTCGCGTGTCCCGTGTCATGGCCATCTTTTAAAAATTTGGCACGCCACGCGAAATATCTAGTCACGATACGGCACGGCACGTGGTCATGCGAGTCATGTGTAATTAGGACCGTTAGATCTTGAACAAATGGTGAATCTTGAATAAACTAACCTAAATTATGATCAAATAGTCACGTGAATCACGCGAGTCACGATTGGACACAGCGTGACTCACGTGGCGTGACCATTCGCGTGCCATGACCACCCCTTGACATTTTGGTCACGGCATGACACGTCACAAGAAAAATTAACTTGGTCACAGCACAGCACGGCACGAGACCAAAGTTACGACGTGTTAGTCACGGCACAGCACGTTTTTTCACTCTACCTAACGGCACTTAGAGGGGAGTGAATAGGGAGTCTTAAAGACTCTTGGATGTTTTTCGGTTAAATCCTCTAAACCAATAAGTCAAACAAACAACAAGCAAACGTGTACAAATAAAAGTAAATATAATAGAGTTAGAGAAATTTGACACGCAAAATGATAACAGAGTTTGGAGTAAAATGCCTACGTCTCCGGAGTATAGCAACCTCATCGGCGTCCCTTTCCTATTACCCAAAAAGAAAAGATACAACTCGTGACACATGAGCCCAAACAAAGACGGGAAGTCACGACCTAATTTGTGTACAAGATGAGCCTAGAAGCTCGAGCTGGAGAGTCCCAGCGGGATCGTCACACAACTAAGGATATATGTGAGCGGAAACGCTCGAGCTAGTGAGTCCCTTTAATGCCCTACAAGCGGGAAACACTAACTATGGATGGAAATGCTCTATAATTAAATTCTAGACACTAAACTATATCTCCAGGAAGATAAGTCGAGTGAATTTGAGAGTATTGAGAGGATATTGAAGTTTAAGCTCACTCAATAATGAAAACTTTCAAGAATGCACAATAAATGTTTTTTGAATGTGGGAGGCAGCTAGCTTGATCAAATCTGAAGTGGGGTAACTACTTTTATAGTGGAGGCTCCAGATTTGCCAGATCCGTTCAGAACGGATTATACTAATATTAAAATTAGGGTTTCTGTAATAATTAAATTAATATTAACCGTTTTGAACGTCTATGTCAGTTCAGGATGGTTAGTACAATTTATTGTACAAAACTTGATAAGCATTCCAATGGATCACAACTGTTCTAGACGGAACCAAACTGGAACTTTCTGTAATTTATGATTTAATTCGTTCCATACAGTTTGGTCCGTTCTGAACGGTTGCTCCTAAAATCAATAATTTTCAAATATACTATACTTGTCTTTTTTATTATTACAAATCTATATCTTCGTAAAGTCTTGTTGATTTTTTCAGTTCTTCAAATAAGTATTGCAATTAAGATCTTCATGAACCTTGGTTCTCTTCATATTAATCTTGCAATTAAGATCTTGAACCTATATTTGGTTCTTCATATTAATCTTGTAATTAAGATCTTAAACCTACAAACTCACTCAATTATGTAAACGGTTAAATTCAACTAATGTATATTTTGCAAATTATGTCAAACAAAGTACTTAGAAGATTGCATACAACCAACAATCTCCTCCTTTTGACGATTTGCAAAACATACACGCAAGGAAGTGCATAAACCGATTAAACCCAATTTTTAATTTGCCCAAATATCGTGTCTGTATCTCTTGTAATTTCTCCCTCTTTTGAAAATCAAGGAAATGGAGAAAAAATAAGACAATTATGGAGTGTTCCTCCTCAATTTATGCACTCTCGCTCAAATATAATAAAATTTTGGAATTCAAAACACAAGTTAATTCAATAATTGAGGGAAATAATTATCATATCACATCAAAATAAATGAATCCAATAAACAACATGGATTCCTTTAAGCAAATTAACAATTCAAATAGATGTAAAAAATAACAAATTGGGTATGCATGTAAAATTGGACATGCATGTAAAATTCACATTTCAAGAAATTAATTTCTTAAAGATGTTCCCATTACATCAATTTGAGTGAATTTTATTCATGAGTTTGCCATTAATAAGAGAATTGTCATGACCCTCTAATGTGCACAAATTATAACTTTACATATAAATTATATATGAATTTTCATTTTAAAATCTGCATATATAAGTCCACATGAAAATCTGCATATACAGCCGCATACCGTATATGCGGTATGCGATGACCTTCTGCATAGCGTATCAAAACCGCATCTAAAAACATTGGGCACAACGCAAGAATAATTTCTTAGTTTGAAATTCAGACTATTCCGAGGTTGCAAGTGAAAAGTTCCCCACGTGGACGAGACAAACGAAATTAAATTGGAAGTTAGGGAGTGGGATAGCAGTAGAAGAAGAACAATAAGACTGCCACCTGTTATTTATATTTTATATTTTATATTAATATTATGATTAGTAAACTTAGAAGGAGAGAACTCAGAGAAACATTTTTCTTATGTTCTGCATTTATTTGCAAGAATAGGTCCGGAATTTAAGGGCAGCATTTACCGAGATTTTTATTAATACCCTAAAAAAAAAAAAAAATAATAAAAATGCCCTCAGTTTTAAAAAAATTTTAAAAATGCCCTAACCGCCCTATGATGGGGCGGTCCACTGATGGTAGAAAACCGCCCTATTTCTGGGCGGTCCACCTCCTCCAGAAAACCGCCCAGAGGTGGGGCGGTTCTGTGTTTTTTTTTTTTTTTTTTCAGATTTTATATATTTTTATAAGGAAATGTATATAGTGATGTATATATATTTGTAAGATGTATATATTGTTAAGATATATTTTTATTTTTTAAGATATATATATTTATAAGGAAATACATATTGGTATATATTTTGTAAGATGTATATATTGTTTAAGATATATTTTGGTTTACTAAGATATATATTATTGTAAGGAAATATATATTGATATATATTTTTTTATTGTAGATTTTATATAAAAATGAAGGAAAGTGCTTAATTTTTTTTATTGTAATTTTCAATAAAAGTGAGTTGAGTTTTGATGCGGTTATACGGCTGTTGTACTGATTGTCGATTTGGCTAACATGATAAAAATTAAATTAGGGTTTATAAATTAAATTAGGTTTTAGGTAATCTAAATCGGAAGTCAAAAAAATATGTAATCAAAATCGGAAGTCAAAAAAAAAATCCAAACTACGTAAAATAAATGTCCACAACTCATGCAAAACAGTCCAGACCGAATACATAATAGTAGAAACCTATCAAACTACAAAACATAAAAAAAACCTAACGTCGAGGGCGAGGGCGACGACCAGAGAGATCTAACCTACAAGGTGGATGACGGTCCCTAGGCGGCTGTACACGCCTGACGTGAACCTCCTCCTCCTGTGCGGCTGTATCCGCCTCGGCCCACGGATCATCCACCAGTGGTGGGATAGGCGGCATAGTAGGCACCTCCCATGGCTCCCAGGTCGATGGATACGTAGGCGGAGGAGGCGGTGTGCCAAATATAGCAGATGCATAGGCATCTGCATGCTGTGCTCCACTCCCACTAGCCTCATCATCGTGCTGTCTGGCCTCCGGATATCGTGGCATGTGGAGGCTCCGTCTCTCATCCCCGGCATAATCTCCCATAAAGTCATCCATAGTGAACTCCGGAGTAGAATGTCGTGGGGGAGCTCCACCCTTAATGGAAACAATGTTAGTTTTGCTACATACAAATAAGTAGTAAGTTGAATAAATAATAAATTTTTGCTACCTGTCCAACCTGCACCGGAACTCCATACTCATTGTAGTAAGCGCTCCACGCATTGTTATTCAACACCCATTCGTGGAAACCCCAACCTGATTCATCCACTGCATAATTGAAGACAAATTAATTAGAATAGTTTTTGTACCGAGAAATGACTGTGTACGACAAAATCAAATTACCTGGAGGAGGTGGCGGCATCTCATCACCGTATATAGCGACTCTGGGCTGATCCGGATCTAGTGGTGTGGGCTGTATCTCGCGCCAGTTTATGTTCTCCCCACTGTCATGCAACATGCCAACGAGGCGGCCGTCAAAGCCGGAGTCCTCCACCATAGGAGCAGTGTGCTGGAGCATTGTACATCCCACTGCTCGCCAACCATCTCGTGCCATGCACACCAAGCTGTGTGCCACTCCTCTGATACCGGTAAGAATCTGCACAAAGTGTATTTATTAATTTTTTTATGAAAAACTAAATAAACATTTAATGCTTTAAATATGTTAGTTTCGTAAGTAATTACCTGGCGAGCCTGCATCGGTCCGAAAGACATATAACCACTCGACCCTGCACGAGAAAGCCTCCGTCGAAGGGTCTCACCCCAATGGCCCGTGAGGTATACCGAGGGCATGCCCCACCTCTGGTACCAGACTAAGTACCTCAATCCTCCAGGCCCTGCGCCCAGTGTGACATCATCGGCCGTAGGAGGCTGCCACATGTGAAACTGTGGAGACTGTGCCTGGAGGTAATGCTCTGCGTGACGCGTGCTCCAGTCGACGTTGGGCTTATTGTGTTTAGTCCTGCAGTACATTTAAATTAAAAAAAGAATGTTAATCAAGTGCAGAACTGAACAAGTAACGGTAGGAGAGCAATTAAGTAATTGTATTTAACAATAATTTCAGTCTGAGCAACTTACTATATGCCATATTAAAAATCTGTAATTTGAACTGAATTGCTTAAAAAACAACTTACCTCCGTAGATGCGAGCGCGACCCTGTGCTGAACGTGTGGAATCCACAGAAGAGGGCTGAACGTATCAGCTTCATGTGTAGCGTGGTCTGCACCGAGAGGCTCTGCACCGGATGCACTGGGAGCCTCTGTACTGGACGAACTACCGCCCCTCTCCATAGTATCTGCAGTGCACAATTTGCAAATAACTTAAATTTATAAAACCTAAACCCTAATTTATTTTATAAAACCTAAACCCTAATTTAATTTATAAACCCTAATTTAATTTATAAACCATAATTTAATTTATAAATCCTAATTTAATTTATAAACCCTAATTTAATTTATAAATTCTAATTTAATTTATAAACCCTAATTTATAAATTCTAATTTAATTTATAAACCCTAATTTATAAACCCTAATTTAATTTATAAAACCTAAACCCTAATTTAATTTATAAATTTATAAACCCTAATTTATTTTATAAAACCTAAACCCTAATTTAATTTATAAACCCTAATTTAATTTATAAACCCTAATTTAATTTATAAATCCTAATTTAATTTATAAACCCTAATTTAATTTATAAATTCTAATTTAATTTATAAACCCTAATTTATAAATTCTAATTTAATTTATAAACCCTAATTTATAAACCCTAATTTAATTTATAAAACCTAAACCCTAATTTAATTTATAAATTTATAAACCCTAATTTATTTTATAAAACCTAAACCCTAATTTAATTTATAAATCCTAATTTAATTTATAAACCCTAATTTATAAACCCTAATTTAATTTATAAAACCTAAACCCTAATTTAATTTATAAATTTATAAACCCTAATTTATTTTATAAAACCTAAACCCTAATTTAATTTATAAATCCTAATTTAATTTATAAACCCTAATTTATAAACCCTAATTTAATTTATAAAACCTAAACCCTAATTTAATTTATAAACCATAATTTATAAACCCTAATTTAATTTATAAATCCTAACTCTAATTTATAAACCATAAACCCTAATTTAAAAACCTAAACCCTAATTTAATTTATAAACCCTAATTTATAAACCCTAATTTAATTTATAAATCATAATTTAATTTATAAACCATAATTTAATTTATAAAACCTAAACCCTAATTTAATTTATAAATCATAATTTAATTTATAAAACCTAAACCCTAAATTAATTTATAAACCCTAATTTAACTTACTCGCGTCGAGAAAATCAACAACCCGCACACGGCAATTCAATTTCCAAACTGAACCATAAACTCTAATTTTTATCAACTTCTTCGCGTCGGGAAAATCAACAACCCGCACACGGCAATTCAATTTCCAAACTAAATCCTCTTAATTCTACAAAAAAAATAAATTAATAATTTACGTAAACGTACCAGAAAGAATCTGATCGAGAGAAAATTGGCCGAGAAAGAGAGAGAGAGGGTGGCCGAGAGAGGTGGCCGAGAGAGGAAGAGACTTTGGCCGAGAGAGGGAGAGAGGGGCTGAGATGGGGGGGGGGGGCTGGTTCGGGTGGCTGTCGGGTGGTGGTGGCGGGGTGGGGGAGGGGATGGGCGGCCGGGTAGAGAGGAGGAGAGACCGGGTAGGGGGCGGGGAATGGGAGGCCGGGGGTAGAGTGGCCGGGGAGAGGGGAGGCCGGGGGTGGGCGGGGCTGGGCGGGGCTGGGCTGGGGGGGGCGGGGGGGGGGGCTGTCGGGTCGGGTAGGAGGAAGGGGGGGGGGGGCGGGTAGGTTAGAGGGAGGGGGGAAGGGACCAGAGGGGGGCTGGGGAGAAATAAAAATTTCGGGGGTGAACCGCCCTATCATTGGGCGGTTGGGTATGGGGGATGAACCGCCCAGTGATGGGGCGGTTTGGTTGAGGGAGTGAACCGCCCCATCATGGGGCGGTTAGGGCATTTTTCAAATTTTTTTCAAAATGAGGGTATTTTTATTATTTTTTTTTTTTTTTAGGGTATTAATAAAAATCTCGGCAGCATTTATATCCTTTCATTTTGCTATCCCCTCAATTTAATACCACCATGTCTGTACTGTCTGTTCATCACTGGAGCCCTGATTTCAACTCTCTAACTGTTTTCTTTTTTTTAAGATTAGGTGGCAACTTGCCATTTTACGAATTTTAATTAATCAAAAAATATTTACATAACTCTCTAACTGTTTTGGCTTTCATTGTTCTTATTTAGAGGTGGCAAAAAAACTCGTAGCTCATGGCTCGATCGTGACTCCCACCTGACTTGTTCGCTAACAGCTCGTTTGTTACTGGACCGAGTTGTTAATGAGCCAGCTCGCCACTAGTTCGGTTCAGAATTAACGAGTTCAAGTTGGAACCTAGCTTGTTCGCCAGTTTGCAAACTCGCTCGGCTAAGTATCAATTTGTAAATTTGTATAAATTTGTGTCATTTTATGTTTTTTAGCTCGGTCCAGCTCAGTTCAGCTCGATCCAAAAAATTTGTATAATTTATTTTCTTCTTAAAACAAGATCCAGCCAAACTCAGCGAGCCAGCTCGTCAGCTCGCAAGCTAGCTCGGACTGACTTGTCACGATTTCAAGCTGAGATTTTAGCTCGGATACTTAGGTCCAGCTCGCTCGACTGTAGTTCGGTTCAGAATTAACAAACTGAGCTAAAAATAAAATAAAATAAATATTGGGACAAAAAAAACTGCGCTATTATTACTTGTATAAGGCAAGTACATTTTGTTGTCTTCTGATATAGTCGTCGTACATGTGACATGTCAATTAATTTTTCAATCGGACAATATTTCATCATGACCGGGAGGAACTGAAGCATAACATCATTATATATTATCATCATTACATTATGACAAACAAAGTTTTAAATTTATTTTGATGTTCCTAATTCTTGTTTGGATAATAATTCAAGTAAACAGGATTATTAGGATTATTATTATACAGAGCAATGATATGATTTGTAAAACTGAATTAATGGCAACACAGCAAACGAATAAAAGAATATGAAAAGAAAATGCAGAGCGAAAACGTGCCTGGGAATAAGGTAAACTAAAGTGCAAACTAAGTTATCGAACACAGAACAACAATTACGGAATGGACACTGTTAAAGAGATTTAATCCTTTACAGCTGCGCCATCATCTCAACTCCATCATTATTATATTTGAGGAGAGATCCAATTACATCTTTTTTGGTGACACATCAAGACACTGTTTTTTTTATAGGTTAATTTTGCGATTTTAAAATTCAAACAGTCGATCCGAACAGTTCAACATGATCACCATATTAAAATGTGCTAGGAGATCAAATTTTATATATTTTTGAATTTTTTTAACTATTTATTAAGATGGTTACAAAATCGTTGTTTTTCAATGGTCTGAAAACAATGATTTTGTAACCATCTTAATAAATAGTAAAAAAATTCAAAAAAATGTAAAATTTGATCTCCAAGCATATTTTAATATATTAATCATGTTGAACGGTTTGGATCGACTATTTGGACTTTGAAAATGATAGGTGTCAAAGTGTGTCACCAAAAAAGATGTAATTTGATCCCTCCTCATTATATTTTATGGTGGTACGTACGGGTTTGGATTAGTTCAAATTAATTGGATCCGTATATTTGTGGTAAGGATTAAAAACTATTTGGGTAAAGATTAAATCCCACTTTCAAGTAATTATGGCCCTTTTTACTATTACTTTCTAGTTCATTATGAATAGGAGAAGAACCATAAAAAAATTTCCTCAAAAATTAAAATAAAAGAGGACAACAACCCAATTTAATTAATTGGATCCGAATATTTCAGGTAAGGATTAAATCTTACTTTCTAGTTTATGATGAACAGGAGAAGATCCAATTAAGCAGCATGTTCATGAGTCCAGATCATCTGTAGTAACATGAGATTTCTTTTTTAAATCTCGACCGTCCAATTAGAATCTGGACTAATTCAGTCCGAGGTGAAATGCACATGCTCCTTTAATATTCGTGCAATTCTGATCGGACGGTCCACGTCCACTTAGCTTGAAAACGCAGGTGTGATAACTTTATATTATTGCTCTTAATATAGAGTTTTTTTTTTATAAACCATAATTAAAAAATATATTTTTATGAAACCAACATGATTATTTTTTTTTTTTACAAAAATCATAAGAATTGAAACCAGTACCACAGATTCTTGTGGCTGCTGATATGAAAACTTGTGAAACCAGTACTACAAAAAATCCAAAAAGGGACCAGACCGAAATGCCATTTTGGTCCGGAATAAAAAAAAATAACGGACCGAAATGCCATTTCAGTTCTTATAATTTTTGTAAATAAAAAGTAATCATGTTGGTTTCGTAAAAAAAAAATTTAATTATGGTTTATAAAAAAAATTCCTTAATATATTAGGTCAGGGGTTATTTGTTGATAATATCAAAATTTTGTCATGCATTTATACGTAATTTGTTGTATAAAGCAATGGGGGTCTAAAGAATGTTTTTTGGACCTTTTGACTTTACTCAGTTGCCTCCTTCCACATTTTCTATACCAAGTCAAACTTTATCATTTACCTGTTGCCAGCTGGTCAAAACTATTTCTTATAGTAGTCCATCTATCAAAAGTGTCCTTTTTGCAGCGTAGAAAATTGAAAATATATATATATATATACAAAACAATAATGATGTATTACATGTCAGCGTTGTACTTTTTATGTATTTTGTATGACACTTGGTGTAAAAAAAAAATTAATGGCCCAATGAAGATGAGCTGACCTTAATTGCATACGAAGTAAATTGTAAACTACACAACCCCCGCCCCCCACCCCCCACCCCCCCCACCCCCAAATTATATATATATATATATATATATATATATATATATATATATATATATTTATTTATTTATTTGGTTGTTGGAACAAAGAGCTGTTCTGTATAATTACCAAGGTTCTAAATAGCGTTTATAGCATCGTAGCGTAAAGGCTAAAATAAAGCTATAGCGAATAGCGTCGCTATAGCGGAAGCTATTCCAAATAGCGTTTTTTTTTTACATTTCGTATATTCAATATTTGTACTAAATATCAACATTATCTAAAGTCTCATAGAACAATAAATAACACCAAAGTAATTAAGAAATTATAATATTCATATTGAACTCGTACAAAGTTCAAATTGCGGTTCAAAATATTCATAGTAATATCATAAACTATCGATTTTTCCTATTAAAAATATAGCATCATGATTCATGACATAATCTATTTTTTTTTCTATTCAAATTTTAATTTCGGTTTGGACTTTTTTTCTATTCAAATTTCAATTTTTATTCCCAATTTCAAATTGATTTATCTGTACAAGTAGCAACAAATTCAATTTCGGTTTGAGATTTTTTTTATCTTTATTTAAAACCCATAGAAATTGCTTTAAAAAAAAAAAACCCATATTGTATAGCGCAAATAGCAGACCGCTATAGCGGCCGTAGCGCAAATAGTGCTTTTTGATGTCATAGAGTAGCGTTTGGGGTCCAAAAACGCTATAGCGGCGCCGCTATAGTGCGCTATTTAGAACACTGATAATTACAATTATTCCGCCGTAGAACCAAGAATTTTTTTTATAAACCATAATTAAAATTTTGTTTATTACGAAACCAACGTGATTACTTTTTTTTTTTGCAATAACCATAAGAACCGAAATGCTATGTCGGTCCGAAATTTTTTTTTATTCCGGACCGAAATGACATTACGGTCCGGTCCCTTTTTGAATTTTCTGTGATACTGGTATCACAAGTTTTCATATGAGTCATTGTAAAAAATTCAAAAAAAGGACCGGACCGAAATGACATTTTGGTTTGGAATAAAAAAAAAATTTCAGACTGAAATGACATTTCGGTTCTTATGGTTTTTTTTAAAAAAAGTAATCATATTGGTTTCGTAAAAATATTTTTTTTAATTATGATTTATAAAAAAAAAAATTAAGAACCAACGGGCTGACTGTAAGAAATAGTTCGGACGTGGGCCCCACAGGGCCTGGCCCACCGACCGAGTGGCTAGTGGCTAGTAAGAGTCCCAAAACCCTAGGAAAAAGGAAGAAAGAAATATAAAAAAAAATTAGCATGGTGAAACGAAATGAAATGAAACGAAACGAGGCGGCCCTTATTTGGGGGCACAGCAAGGTGTGTAGGCGTGTCCTAATAGAACAGAGACAACTTGGGGCCATGTGCCTCTCCACGAGCTCCGCACCTCCTCAATCCCATGCTCCGGTCCAGGGTCCGGTTCGTGCACGGTACCGGTCTTACTATTAGTATACCACATCCCTATCTTGGGTCGGCTTTTGGTATCGTGTTATCATGATTCATTCATTCATTTGTTCTCTTTGTTTAATTCATTCGCGGTTTGTTTGTTTGTTTGAATATTTGTCGGCTCGGTTTGCACTTCGGACCGTTTTTACTGTCATTACAGAAATTACATCTTCATGTAATCATGTTGTCTTTTTTTGTTCCTTCAAATTTGAACAGCTAATATTGTTTATTGGAGGAATTTCATGTTTACTCATCAAAAACCTCAAAATTACATTTACGTTGTTTTCTTGTTCTCACGAATTGGTACATATTTCATTATATTAGTGAAAAAAAATAGTCACGCGAACTAATTTATATAGTCATATCACGTCACGTTCTATGACATATCAAGTAGCCAATTTTTCAACATTATTTTTTATATGGAAATTTAAGTTACTATAGTTTTTTATTTTTCAAACATTTTCTCTTTCATGGAGCTTATTTTGTAAAATTTTCTTTCTTAAAATATTAAAAGTCTATCGGATTGTTTTCAAACGACAAATTCAAACTGTTGAAATTCATTTACTTTATTAGTGATGCATGTATATTAAATTTTTTAAAAGTTTCGAATTAAGTTAGTACAAAGTCAAGTGGTAAAAAAAATAATGAAACTTTTTTTTTTTTGCTATCATATTCATTAAAACATATTTGTTTATTAAATACATAAATTGTTGAAATTAATATATTGTTAATTGTTTTGCAACCTAGGAATATATTAAATTGACATCAGTCGACAAATTTGAACCATTGATCTTGATCTACTTGTCGGAATATTTGTACAAGTCACTATGGCTATGTTTGGATCATCTGAGAATAGTATTATTCTTATAATAGCATTGCTATTCTAAATTAGGTTCATCCAAACAACCTCAGTTGCTATTCGGAACATGGAGAATAAGACTATTTTGCTATCCCAACAAAAAGTTGGAATAGCAATTGTTGCTCTCTTCAGCCGTATAAAAAAAGATCATTTATTCATTCCCTCCAAACTCTATTCTAAATATGCATTCCAAACAACTTTTTTACTATTCCGAATAGCTTTGAGTTAGCACTATTATCTTACCATCAAAGTTAGTGCTATTCTTATTTACTATTCTCAAATAGTAGCTATTCTAGCTATTCTAGAGTGCATCCAAACGTATAGAAGAAAAAAAAATTGCAAGATGAGTAATTAAGCTAATGAACACCTAACCTAGGGGTTTACAAACATGATATAAAAATTGATATTATATTTTCGTGTTACGTGCACCTCGACAACTATATTATTGTTTGTAGTTTTCCATAATTTTTGTTCAAGTATCGTCCCGACATGTACCATTCGAACACAATTTAATTTGTTACTCATACGCCGCTCGATCTGAGCAAATACTGTTTTGGGTTTATCAAAGTTATAAATATTGGTTGAGATCTGGTGTGCCAAACTTATAATTTGGCGCCTTTTTTATTCCACTTAGGTAATTTGTTTCTATCATGTTTATTATCTCATACAGTCAATCATATTGATTTTAATTTGGCACAATACGTGCGCGTATGAGTAGGTATAATTATACGATTAATTATTTGTCATTAGCGTGTACAGTATCGTTGTACACGCTTACAGAGTCCTTTGTATTTTAAAATTCGAATTTCTTATTGTAAGAAAAAAGGTTGAAATTCAATTAGTTAAGTTTGGTTTATTTTTGGTGCACGTAAAATTTTATAATTTTTAATTTCAAATATATACTGGAACAAGCGGTACGTACAAATTTAAACAAATGTATTCATTTTTTTTTGAAATATTGATCTAGTATAATTTATCTCGAAAAATTATAAAAAAATTGTGAATGTTCCTTCATAAAATGAATAAAAATTAATAGTGTAGATTCAATATTTGAGTTGTAAATTTTAAAATATAAATATTGTAATAAAGTTTATGGTATTTTGTGGTACCAAAAACTTGTGGTACTAAAACTCTCATCATGATTGTGTTATTTGTAAGCAAGTACTAGATTTTTTTTTTTTTTTTTTTTTGGAAGTTTAGACATCGCTTTCAACCTTCAGTTCAGCCAGGAAGATAACAGCATTTAGATAACTCTAGTTATATATTTAATTAGTTACTATTTTAATTAGCTCATTAAACTTAATACAAACATGAGTTCAAATGTGACAGCCGGTCAAAAACTAGCAAACAAAAAAAACAATCCTTTTATTTCCGAGCTAAAAATAATATTATTATGTTAGTACCCCACAAAAGCACAAGAATATAAAATAATTGAACAAAAAAAAATAAGAGCATTATTTTAATTTGTACTGTGGCAAGTTTGGCAAGCATACTTCACATCAACAGAGATCTATGAAATAATTCAGGTGCAACAAGGGGCCGATATGATACCGACTTGTGCTATGCTAACCGCTCTTGTTGCGGATGCATGTATCACATCAACTAAGAGTCTAAAATAGTGCTTTTGTCGAGAAATAAGTCCAAAATCTACTTGTGAGTAGATGTCCCACTTTCCTAATTTGAAATGATGTATATGTTAGTTTTGTATTATGATAATAATGGGTATCAATGCGAATAATTTGAGTTCGATGACCATCAGACTTAAATTTGATTCTGATGGATTTTACGTTCGTCTGATTTATTTTAGAATGCGTGTATATTGCTTTAATATTTGTGTGCATCTGTTTTAATATTCATCCGGATTTAACGTGCACATACCCGAAAAAGAATTTAACATATGCGGAATTCATCAGACTCAAATTTAAGTCTAATGAACATCAAACTCAAATTGTTCCCGGTGTCTAATATGCAAAATATTCCATGTTAATTGTCAAAGAAAATTACAACGATTGAAATTTTGAAAATTAAACAGGATAATTTTTGTATGTTAGATGTGAAAGAAAATTACAACGATCGAGCCTTTAAGGTTTAATTTCAAGATCGTTTGATAGTTTCGTTTATTGAATGTTGTTACATGCAATTTTCTAATTATACTGTTTGATTAATTTATAAAATATATAATTATTAAATTTAATATTTTTTTTTTATATGAATGAGTTTGCAGGTTCAAGAACATTAAGTGAAAACATCATTATTTATATATTTGTTTTGTCGGCCAAAAATAAGTGGCATAGGAAAAAAGTGATACTTTTTTTTAGAATAAGTTGCGAACTTAATTAAACGAGGATGGAAACTATGGACAAGGAACAACACTAGTGTCTCGTATATCTTAGATGGATCATTATCATTAGATCTATCAAAAGAATGAAAGAACTAATTAAGTATGAAAGGAGAGTTCACTTGATAAATGTGAGATGTGCATTCAATTAGATATTAGATCTTGAATTCCAACTCTCAAATTTCTTTCTGGAATACTATTTGGGTCAACAATTGTAGTCTAGCTACCACTTACCCACACTTATATCACTTATGTTCTAATCCCCATATTACCCTTGCTACTGTCATTAACTCTCAAGGGTCTGCTGTTAAATTTAGACGACAATTAGGAGGTACCTTATTAGTGGAATGGCATGAGATCCTCAGTTTAATTAGCCAATGTAGCTTTACTCACAATTCGGATAAAATGGCATGGCGCTGGTCATCAAATGGGAAGTATACGGTGAAATCTACTTATCAATTCATTAATTTTAGAGGTATAAGCCAACCAACCTACAATATTTGGTGGGCTGTACCAATTCCACCCAAAATCAAAATTTTCATGTGGTTATTGGTTAACAATAGAATTCTTACCAAAACGAACTTACACAGACGAGGCTGGACTGGATCTTTAAATTGTCAATTCTGCCCATTAGATGAATCCACTACTCACCTTTTTTAAAGTGTCCTATAGCCAAGCACATCTGGTTTTGGTTGGGTAAAAGTCAAGACATTTTCAGCGATTGGCATTCTATTGCTGATGTTTTTCATTTTTCAGGGACTTTAAACAAGATACAACAGACAGGTTTTTTAATTGTTTTTGGAGCTATGAGCTGGACTCTATGGAAACATAGAAACGAAGTTATTTTTTCTCAAATTCCTATTAAAACTGTTCGATCTCTTCTTATGCTTATTATTTCAGTGTGTGAATATTGGACAGGTCCATTGGATAAAAAACTCAAAGAAGCCACCGCAGAATGGCTGCCCACTGCACTACATGTTATTCCACTCCAGGTGTGGGACCCCGCTGATAGTCAAATGGTAGAATATCAAGGCTCCACAGATGATGCAGCTGTGGAAATAGCTATGGAGTCGGGTGCTGGATCTCCAGCTGATTGATCTTATGAAGATACAACAAACAGTTTGTACAGATCCAAATATAGGATCCGTAGCTTTCAGCCCCTTGCTAGGAGGCTTAGTTATTTCTTACTTTACAATTACATTGTTTTGGTGGACTCTCAAGCGTAGGGCTTATTGTTTTTGCTTTATTGTGGTATTTCCCTATGTTTTTTGATCAAATACTGATAGAGACTATGTAAATTACCATTACTGGTTTCTTTAATGAAACGGGCATTTTTGCCTTTTATCAAAAAAAAAAAAATTAGATCTTGAATTTTCAAATTATCTCTTAGTCGGATGAGATAATATCCGTAGCCGCTTAGCATATGAAAGCCTTGAATTTTATACATTTATAATGCATAGTTTAGAAATATGCAGACTTAATACATTGGCACGAGTTGAGAAGTAGCCTTTGATTTAGTGACAAAGGCAATTTTATTCATTTGAGATGTCGCAAGTTTAAAATCCGAAAGAGACAATTCATTAGTACGAGTTATCATATCTCTGAAGAAGAGAGACATAAATTTATTTCTCGAAAATAACATCTATAAATGATGGAGTATATCGCGACTAGATCCTTAAATAAAAAAAAATAATGCATGATCTGTAATTTTTTGTTATTTGACAATTTTAAGTTGATTCTTCAAAAACTTCAAATTTATTCAATTCATTGTTCTTTCCAGTGTTCTAAGTAGCGCGCTATAGCGTTTTTGGACCCCAAATGCTAAGTTATGACATCAAAATGCGCTATTTGCGCTACGGCTGCTATAGCGGTGATAGAGGTCCGCTATTTGCGCTACGGCAACTATACAATATGGGTTTTTTTTTTTTTAATAAAACCTATTTGGCAGCCACTGCCAAATTTTTCAAAAAAAAAACAATATGGGTTTTTTTAAGCAATTTATATGAGCTTTAAATAAAGACCCAAAAAGCTCAAACTGAAATTGAATTTGTTGCTACTTGTTACAGATAAATCAATTTGAAATTTGAATAGGAAAAAAAATTAGATTATGTCATGAATCATGATGCTTAAGATATTTTTAATAGGAAAAATTGATAGTTTATGATATTACTATGGATATTTTGAACCGCAATTTGGACTTTGTACTGGTTCAATATTAATATTATAATTTCTTAATTACTTTGGTGTTATTTATTGTTCTATGATACTTTAGATAATGTTGATATTTAGTACAAATATTGAATATACGGAATGTAAAAAAAAAAAAAAAAAACGCTATAGCGACGCTATTCGATATAGCTTTTTTTGTAGCATTCCCGCTATGACGCTATAAACGCTATTTAGAACATTGGTTCTTTCTATTAAAACTCATTGTAAATTACTAAATTTTATTAGTTGCCAAAATCGAACAATTTAATTGGTGTGGGATTTTTGTTGTTTTATTTCTATGATTTATATGTACATGTAATGTCTCAGCTTTAAGTTAATACTAGATGGTTTTGAATAAAAAATGAAATAAACAAATGTCTGCAACACAATTAGCTGCACGAAGTTATCACAGAAGATCAATTCAACAGTAGATCTATCTTATGACTTATGAGCTCGTGAAGCATTCGATTCGATGTTGTGTTCGCAAATTCTGTCGCGTTTCTATTTATTCGTAACCAGAAAAAAAAAAAGAAGAATTTACCAATCTACTGTTACATGGTACAACAGATGGATCACTCATCACTGGCGAGATCCTTCCAAACATTCATTGTATAGAAAGAAAGCATTTAATGACAGAAAGCCTACATGACTTTATTATATCTTTCTTTCATTGCTGCAATGCTGCTGCCATGTTATGATATGAGGCCCATAACCCGTAAGAGAACTGACGAGTCACTGTGCCACGAAACTTTTTCTAAGCTACAGTAAAAATCACAAACCCAAGTCGCCAGTCGGGCCCTGTTTCGTTGGGTTGCGTCTGACCAATCAGCCGCTCAGCAATGGCATGATGTGACTTACATGTGATGCTGGTAAAAAGCACTCCGGTTAATTCCTTTTGCTCTTTCATCTTAATTTTTTTTTTTTTGGTCTCGTAGAGAATTAAATTTTAAATTTCAATTCTTATAAAATGAACCCTTTGTGTTATCTTACTTATTAGATTAATGATTGATTTTCGTTTTTCATTAATTTACCTTATGTTATAGTAAAATAAATAGTACGAGAGCAGTAAAAAGAGTTTTGATGTTTTAGGGCATGTTCGGCGCACCAATGGGAACGGAAATAGGCATGGAAAATGAGAATTTTTGAACTGGCAATTACTGTGCACGTGGGACAGAAAATACGAAGTTGAACTGAAATTGTTTTTTCCCACACGCACAGTAAATCACGCAAACAGGCTCTTAACCTGGACAAGTGAAATTGCAAAATGAAGCATATGCAAATTATCTTGACACCACATTTTAAAGAGTAGGATTCAAATGCTTCGCCACTTTCATGGTTCATGTGTGTTTCAAATTTTATTTATGTTTCGAAGTCCAAGCAAACTATCTGAATTGCTCAACATAATCTCCAATTTTCCATATTCAAAGGTGTTTGGAGACCAAATTTTATTTTCTTTTTTTAGATAGATACAAAATTACTGTTTTTCGAAATTCTAGACTATCTAAAAAGAGTGATTTGGTCTCTTAATATGTTTTAATACGAAAATCATGTTGAACGATCCAGATTAACTATATGAAACACAAATAAGATACGAAAAGCACAAGATATTTTAACCATACTCCATTTGAAATTAACGGGCCAAGCGGATCCGACATGATTCAATAAATTGTTTGAAGCGACATTGTCACATGGATTCAAATATGTTGAAATTTCATATCTATGAACAGTACCCTGAAATCTCTGAAATTCTGAATCCAACCGTCAAATTATTTTCGAGATGCGTGCACAGAAAAAGTTGAACGATTAGATTTAGAATTTCAGATGTACTATTCATTCTTTTGGAATTTCAGCTTATTTAAATCCTTGTCACATTACTCAAGTTTGATCGGTAAATGCTCCATTTGTTTTATTCCTTTCTTTCTTTCTTTAAAAAAAAAAAAAAAATCCTTGTCATATCTGTTTATCTATTACGTTTGACGGATTCGAAGATGGGGCGTACCTATGGGCCATTTTAAAATTATACACCCAAAATTACTTTATATTAATGCCGTGGCTCTAATAATTATGCAAATTAATGTATACTCAGAATAAAGAATATCACAAGAAAAAAAAATGTGTTATACTTAATCAGCCTGGTCCACGAGGTCATCTCGGAATAATGGGTGGGGTGGGATTAAATTTTACTATTTGGAACCAAAATTAATGATAGACAATTTTTTTTAAAATTAGCGACTTTAAATGCCTACTAACAATTTCATTGATAAAAAACATATTTACAATAAGTCAAATTACTATAATTTATAGATCTATACTCTTTTATTCTCACGAAATCATCTAAAATACTATAATATCTAATCATACTTATATAAACTCTTAATCACTCTAATACCTTAATCTCCATCTCGCTCTACGACCGAATCCGCTTCTTCAGTCGCCGCCGCACTCCAACGATGATCGAATCTACTCACTGTTGTGTTCCAATCGAGATGTTGATTACTCTAATACTTTCATCCTCATCTCGCTTCATGACCGGATCCGCTTCATCGGCTGCCACTGCACTCGACAACAACCGGATCTACTCATCGTCACGCTTTAATCGAGATGTTGATCACTCTAATACATTTATATATCTCCATCTCGTTCCACGACCAGATCCGCTTCTTCAACTACCGCCGCTCTCCGACGACGATCAGATCTACTCATTATCAGGCTCTAATAGAAATGAGGACTCTACACTCTGTGCTCCGACAATATCGCATTCTTGATTCCGCTCGATTCAGGTCCCTCCTCTCTCTCTCATTCTCCTCTCTGTTCGAGGAGATCGAGCCGAGAGAAAGAGGAGGAGATACTACAGTATTGGAGTGAAGTCTAGAAGAAATTAGAGAAGGACTGATGGAGGAGTGAGATGAAGGACGGGAGGGAGATGGAGGCGGATGTCGCTAGTCGTTAGGGTTTTTTTTTCTAGCTTTTGCTTTAGACACTTAATCTTAACGGGGTTGTTTGGTATATTTGGTGGAATTAAATTTTAAGTGGGACTAAGTACTATTTGTTTGAAAAAGTTGTATTAAAAAATGTGCTAAGGAGGTTTATCCAATAAAATTTGTGTCTGAAGAATTTTGACAAAAGGAACTATGGATGCTTAATTTGGACAAAATGAGTAAAACTTAATCTGGATTAAGGAGAAGTTGTTTGGTGAAATTAAGGAGTTTAAATGCTGGGACGGAACAAAAAAATTTGAACACAAACTTTCTCACAACTCAATAAACAATTTTAACCACCAGACTACAAGTAAACACTTGATGTTATAAGAGGAGTTAAAATATATAAAAACTTGAAGAATAAATAAATTCAATTAAATTTTAATATATATAATTAAAAAAATTAGAATTATAGAGGTGACTTACACTGAGATCTGCCTGTCTAAATGACACTTAATTGAATCTTGCCGAACACCTTCAACATCAGTACTATGTTACTTACATATAATTAGCATTTTTTTATATAAATTTCAGGACTTGCAAGATGAATGGGATATAATTTTACATAAATTTATAAATTTATGTTTTCTTCGAAATATTTATTAAAAATAAATATTATTTCATCTAACATGATCCGAATCTTTGTTTTTTGTTGAGAGGAAGTTGAGGATCAAAATTTACTGACAAGTGAAAACATCACGTGTCAGGAGCCCGTACAGGCGTACATACGCTGCAATCTGAGTATCTGACAAAGGAAAAGGAAAAGATGGAATTGACAGGGGAGGCGCATCTCAGATTCTCGGGTCCGTTTTCCTTTTTGTTGCTTAGTGGTCCTTTTTCCCAACTGGCTCTGGCGCCATATTTCTATAGCATCAATACAGATCACACATTGATCTGATTCACCATTTTAAAAATTGCAAAAGTGACTCGGATCAGTTTACTTTTTCCCATCTTTTCCATCCATCATTTCTATCTTTTCAATCTAGTCTATGGCAACTAAATAGGGCCAAGAGATTTTTATCTTTTCTGTTCTTTTCCCCTTTTTTAGCGGGTCCGGATTCGCTAAAGTAATCTAATCTTTGGATTTTAAATTGAGACTATCCGATTTGAATTTGTCATTCGAGATCGTCTCGGAATTCAAATTCATCATCGGAATGTGTGCTCTCACTTTGGAGATGGATTTTTACAGATTCAAATCGGACGGTTCCAATCTAAAACCCAAAAATTGCGTTACTTCACTGGATCCAAATTCTTTTTTAACTGCATGCACAAAAATGATTCAAATCCGCTGAAATTTTACATCCATGAAATAGTACTCTGAAATTTCTGAAATCCCGAATTCAGCCGTCGAACTTCGAGATGCGTCGAGATGCATGCACATAAAAAGTTGAACAGCTGAATTTGAAATTTCAGAAATTTCAAATATACTGTTCATAAATTTGAAATTTCAACTGATTTAAATTTCACAAGAATAGCCCTAACGGAAAATTGCACTGTTATTTTTTCTTACAATTTAAGTGCATTTGCCCAATTAAATATTTTTTTTTATTGAAATTATTTATGCAAATTAGTTACGCTGAAATTAATAATTTGCATTGCCCTTCTCTTGATTGTTTTATCAAATTTGCTAAATTTATGAAAAATCATTTCTCTTGTATCAGTATTAGATCACATTTGCTTAGGGCTGTCAATGAGATGGCTCGGGCCGAGTTGGGCGCTAGCTTGGCTTGTTAATTCTTGACAGAGGTCTTACCGAGCGAGCTGGACCTAGGGCATTCGAGCTAAAATCTCAGCTTGAAATCGTGACGAGCTGGCTCGCTGGATTTGACTGGATCTTATTTTAACTGAGCTGAACTTAGCTGGACCAAGCTAGATAATATAAAATGCACACAAATTGATGTCTAGCCAAACTAGCTCGCGAGTTGGCAAGCAAGCTAGGCCCCAGCTTGAACTCGTTAATTATGAACTGAGTTAGTGGCCAACTGACTCGTTAACAGCTCGGTCCAATAACGAGCGAGCTGTTAGCGAGCGAGTCAAATGCGAGTTACAATTGAGCCACGAGCTACGAGCTTTTTTGCCACCCCTACATTTGCTTATCTTCTTCTTCTTTTCGTAAGAGTATTTTATTGAAATTTACGAATCAAATTACTCGACTCAATAAAACTAGAAGAAAAATAATTAAGGAACCGATGTGAGATGTTGTTGCTTAAAAATGGCTAATTTTTTTAATATATATTAGCAACTGCAAAGTGCTGGCAACGAATATGTGATATGTCATTGTTGACATTTTAATTGTTATTAAAATCAAAGAGTGAATCACGTTAGATAAAAACCACCTTAAAAAAATGGAAGCTTGATCTAACTTAGTTGAATTTTGATCATTTAATGTTGCTGTTGCAATTATCACAACGGATGCAGACTTCTAACTTCCCATAGCATTTACAATAAGTCATTGATCATTTGTGGCAATGGTTTTTATATGTGAGATGTGGTTCTATGTGGTGCTTTTAAATTAAATAACTTTACCTCTTAAAATTCTGTGCTTGTATTTTTTTTTTTTTCCAATTCATATTTTTTGAATAGATTTTAGAGTTGAGTTCATAAAGAGACTTGATGCACTTAGGAACACACTAGTTCTACTCTCTCTCTCTCTCTCTCTCTCTCTCTCTATATATATATATATATAAGGAATATATTGACTGGTGACAATTGTTTGCTTAAGTTTTTGTCATTTTAAAGTAAAATCAAGAATTTGTATCATACTGAAAAAACTAAATAAGTTTCAAACTGCTCGACTTATAATCAATTACTTATGAAATTATAAAAAATTTGATATAACATGATCTATAATCTATTTATATCACAAATTTATATGAAGAGAGTTTAATTGTCTCGTGTCTTTCATTCTTCACTGTGTCCCATATCTTTTATCTATGTTTTCAAAGTTCAAACAATCAACCTGAACCGTTCAACATGATATACATATTAAAATGTACTTGGAGACCAAATTTTATAAATTTTTAAAAAAAAACTATTTTTTTAGATAGGTACAAAATTATTATTTTTTTCCAAAAACAATATTAGAACAATTTATTTAATTGAAAAAAAGGGCTGTACGAATGACAATAGATTCATTGCAATAGAAAAACAACATTCTGTGGCCGGTTCCATTTCCGTCGAATCAAATCAAGCATTGGATGAATCCGAAAAAATGATTATCAAATGATTTATGTGTTGAAATAATGATGAGCAAAAAAAGAGGTGACAATTTATCCGACTTTTTTAAAAATAAATAAATTTGTCCACGAGTTGTGTGGAATTTTAAATATGTCCAAACCGGTCAATAATTGGCTGGTTCCGATTAAACTTCCCCACCTGCTAATAATTGGCCGGTTCCGCCAAAAATTCGGTTTTATATAATGGCAGCCACCCCTCTCCCATTTTCTCACAAATCTTTCTCTCAAATTTTACACTCTCTCTCCTCGGTTGAGCAATTTCTCCCAGATTTCTCCTTCTCTTCCCATATTTGCAAGCAAGTCCCTCTACTTTGTTAGAATTTATTTTTTAGAGCAAAATAGTTGTAAAATGTTAGGATTTGTTAGTAATTGCCAGAATTTGTATAATTTGTATAATTAGTTGTAATTAGAGAGTAATTAGAGTAATTAGTCAAATTTAGGGTATACGGTTTATGATTTAGGTCAATGTATTATAATTAAGTATAATTAGCATTGGTGACCATATTTCTGCGGAATTTAGAATATTTTACCATAATTAAAACAATTAAATCTGATATTTGAAAATTTAGCATAATTAGGTTAATTAAGCCTATATTGGCACATTTAGGATATTTTATCGTACTTAAGTATAGTTTTGCGTAATTAAGCCTATTTTACTAAAATCAAACACATTTTGGCATATTGTACCGTCATGGAGCCTATTTGATCCGTTTTTACCATAATTAAGCCTATTATATCTGTTTTCAGCGTAATTAAGCTTATTTTACCTGTTTTTACCGTTATTAAACCTATTGTAGCCGGCTTTAGTGTAATTAAGCTTATTTTAGCTATTTTTCGGTAATTAAGCATATTTTAGCCGTTTTTAGCGTAATTTAGCCTATTTTAGTGGTTTTTACCGTTATTAAGCCAATTTTAACCGTTCTTAGTGTAATTAACCATACTTTATCCGTTTTTAGCGTAATTAAGCCTAAGTTAGTTGTTTTTTACATTTCTTACTACAATTATGATTTACGGTTCACATAGCGTCGGTTAACAGAATTTTATTACTGAAATTAGGATGGTTAGAGGACGGCCTAGGCTTCGTCCACTATCACCTATAGTTGACGAACCGATCGCGACTAGCAGCACAGATCATTTCAGTACCCTTCTATGGGTGCCCCACTGCGATCACCGGGTTTCACTGGCTTCTCGTGAGGTATGTTTTTTTTTTTTCAAATTTCATTGAGTTTAAGTGTTGATGTGTTAACACCACTTTCATTGAGGATTCTGGGCACAGTAGGCAGCTCATCGGCATGCTGCGGGACGCCAGAGAGAACATCAATTGGCGTGAGATAGATCCGTTTGAGCCCGATGAGAGCCCGGTTCTGATGCGAGACATGCCATCTCCCCCCGAGACAGTTCCAGAGTGGGACTACCATTGCTGGGTGTTGTCCACGAGGGGATGGCACGCATTCTATGGCTCCGATGGTCGTCCGTTTCAGCCTCCGGTATGTTTTATTATTTTAGCTGTCTGGATTAGTGCAAATTTCTTCGTTCAATTCTAATCCAGTAAATTATGTGAGTGATTGCGGGGTCCATCCGAGATGACGGAGACTGATCCAGAGCTTAGTGCGAGTCTGGACGATTTTGGGATTTTTGACCATGGGATGTCAGTGATGGCCCACTATGGAGAGGTCAGTGGTAGCGGGACCCAGTATCAGACTAACTATGGGATGCCGCCGATGGCCCACGATGGAGAGGCCAGTGGTAGCGGGGCTCAGCATCAGCCTGAATTTGGGATTGATCTCGCTGCATCTATATTCGGTACACCCCCGCCGGTCTCTACGCGTGAGTCTGTTTGGGATACTACCGATAGGATGTATAGAGAGGTCGACACTCATGTGGTGACACCGAGAGATAGAGCGTGGCCGCAGCGAGCGAACGCCGGTGTTCCACCTGAGCGATGGTCCCCTTCTCCGTGGCGGCGCTGATTTTTTTTATTTTTTATGGTTTTCTTGTTTTATCCCCCATTGTTTTATGTTTGGTGTGTTACTATTTTATTATTCTATGTTTGGTGTTCTATTATTTTATTGTTATATGTTTCATGTTTTATTATTTTATTGTTTTATATTTCGTTGTTCTTGTTTTATGTTTTGTGTTTTACTATTCATAGTCACAATTAATTTTGCAGACGTATCATTCAATTCAATATACTCCACACAACTTGGAATAAAAAAAAGTTCACAACATATAAATAAAAAATTGTGATAATAGAGATAAATCACCTCCTCCTCCTACTACTACGCCTAAAAATAAATCTCCTAAAGAAACCGGTTCTGGCGGATGGCCTACTAGATGGCTCTGCTTGGGTTACAGACGGCCCTGCTTGACTTTCAGATGCCCTTGTTGCACGCCTACTAGTTGACCTTCTCGATGACTCTCTTTGTAGTCTAACTGCCTTACCTCCTAAATTAATGACATCCCCTATTGCTTCTGCAAACATAACAGATACATCTAAATGGCTTGTAGCGGGGGAATGCCGTGACCCTCTGGACACACTTGCCCTTGCCCTAGCTGGGTCATGCTCGTACTCATTGGCCGCGTTTCTTGCATCTGCATTTGTATATGTTACTTAGTATGTTGGTGGATAGTTGGTTTCTGGGTAAGTAGGGGGATAGTTGGTTTCTGGGTAAGTAGGGGGATAGTTGGTTTCTCGTTCTGTTGGGGGAACGACGAGAGTTTCCATTGCAACTGAGCATTGGCTGGAACTTCCAACCCCTGCCTCTCTCGAAACTCTTCTAACATAGATATCTATTACAAAATCTCCGTTGGCCTTAAAATATCCACACAACCCTCTCCAGGTATTTTCATCTCCAATTTTCGCAAGTGAATATTTTCCGGCGTTTCCATTACAAACTCGGGTCCCCAATTCAAGGTTGCACCTTTCTGGATTAAAACGGGTGTAATTGAAAATTATGACTTTCAAGTCCAAAAGAGATATATCATCGTTAACCATAACTGAAGCAATTGGTTCTTTGTTGTAATAAGGCCCGTTTGCATTATTTTGAATCTTACCACCACAGTGTATAGAAATCAATGGCATTGTAATTAAACTACATTTTGAAAGTGATAATCATTTGTCAGGTTACTAATTTACACAGTTACTGAATAATAAAAAAATTAGTTTAAATTAATTAATTAAAATTAAATAAAATTAAATAAAATTAATTAAAATTAATTAAAATTAAATAAAATTAATTAATTAAAATTAAATAAAATTAATTAATTAAAATTAAATATAATTAATTAATTAAAATTAAATATAATTAATTAATTAAAATTAAATATAATTAATTAATTAAAATTAAATATAATTAATTAATTAAAATTAATTAATTAAAATTAAATAATTAAAATTAAATAAAATTAAATAAAATTAATTAAAATTAACTAAAATTAACTAAAATTAACTAAAATTAATTAAAAATAATAAATAATAAATAAAATTTAAATTAAATAAAAAAAAAACTCTGCAGCCGTCGGTGCTTCTTCCCAAGCTGTGGAGAGAAGTTTGGCTGTGGGGTATTAAATAGGGTGTAAAAAGGGAAAAAAAAAGGCACTGGACCGGCCAATTATTGGCCGGTTTGGGTATATTTAAAATTTTTCACAACTCCTGGGCAAATTTATTAATCTGTAATTAACTTAGGGTATTTTAAAAAAAGTCGGCAATTTATTATTGGTCATTTGTAGCCAATCGCTTTTTCTTTCTCTGGTAGATTCAAAAAGGAATTTTTTTTATAAACCATAATTAAAAAATTAATTTTTAAAAAACCAACATGATTTTTTTTGTTTTACAAAAACCATAAGAACCGAAATAGCATTTCGGTTCCGGATTTTTTTTTTTTGGAACCGAAATGGCATTTCGGTCCCGACTAATTTAAAAAAAAAAACTGTGAAAAAATGTGAAACTAGTCGGGACCGAATGGCATTTCGGTTTCAAAAAAAAATTTCGGAACCGAAATGAAATGCCATTTCGGTTCCGATGGTTTTTTTGTTAAAAAAAGAGTAATCACGTTGGTTTCATGAAAATCAATTTTTTAATTATGGTTTATAAAAAAAATTCTTCAAAAAGCACCCGTCTATTTTTGACGGATTCTCCACTTACCCAAAGCCCAAGTGGTGACCTTTAAGGATATTTTTAATGACTAATCAATTACTTACTGCCTTCTAAAGCAAAAATTGACAGTTTGATAGTTAGGGTTTATAGTCAATTTGGAGTCCGTTGAAAAATAGAACGTTTTCTTCGTTTCAAACTACTTTTATATGTAATTAAGTCAATATCTTCGTTGGCAATGCAATACACTTGGTAGTTGGCACAAGTAATTACATTTTTTTTTTTATAGGTAGTCTTAAAGACTTATAGTCATTTTTCAGATTAATTCTCTAAATTAACAAGTTAATCAATTCAATCAAGCAAGCATGTACAAATAAAATAAATAGAGTAGAGTTAGAGAAATTTGACACGCGGGATAATAATGGAGCTCGACGTAAAATACCTACTTCTCTAGGGTAGAGCAACCTCGTCGGTGTCCCTTTCCTATTACCCAAAAAGAAATGATACAACTCGTGTAAAAAGTTGAGCTTAGAAGCTCGAGCTGGAGAGTTCTATGTAGAGAATCGTCATACACTGTTTATATGTGAGCAGAAATGCTCAAGCCGGTGAGCCCCTTAATGCCCTACAAGCGGGAAAGTCACTCGACTATGACAAGAGAGCACTAAAGTAGACCTCCATACTATCGAACAATAACCAATCCTCTAACTAAATCTAGACAAGATTTGTCAAGTTGATTTAAGGACCCTACAATTCTAGGAAAGTGGAAAAGTGTTCTTATGGATAAATATAGTTCTTCTGGTTTAGACATATCTCGATGCTCTTCCTTCTGGGCAGGAATTATGTCCATTAGATTTATAGTGGATTTAGAAATTAATAGAATCATTGGAAATGGTCAGGATACTTCCTTTTGGTTAGACAGATGGAGGGGTGAATGTGCTTTATATTGCTTGTATAATCTATTTAAAATAGCATCAAATCCCACCATTATTGTTTCTGAAGATGTTACCCTTTCATCTTTATCTCTTTTATTTAATAGACAGTTGGCTGGTATTATATTCTCTGAATGGGACTGGTTACAGTCTGATATTACTTTTTTACTTTTTTATTTCATCTTTATCTCTTTATCTCTTTTTTACTAATTTATCTATCCCTGATCATATTTTCTGGAGATGGATTCAGTCAGGTTCATTTACAGTACATTCTTTGTATTTTTCGTTAGAATATGGGGGTATCAAAAATACAATATACACTACCCTTTGGAAAACTAAGATTCCTCTTAAAATTAAAATTTTTATGTGGCTGGTACAAGAAAATAAAATTCTTACTAAAGAAAATCTTACTAACAAAGACTGGCGCGGTTCTCTTGTTATTTTTGCAATTCAGTTGAGACTATTGATCATTTATTTGTTACTTGCTCCTTAATTAGTTCTGTTTGATCCTTGATTGCAAATTATAACAATTTTACCCTCAATTGTGAGACTCTTTTAGGTTTGTGGTTTTTCGATGCTTGGATCCCTCTTAAGGATTGTAAATTAATTTCACTTCTTAGGGCAGCTATCATTTGGATAGTATGGTTAGCAAGAAATAATGTTTGTTTCAATAATGCACCAATACCATCTATTAAATCTTTAGGTTCCCATATTATTGCCTTTACTTCATTTTTGTGTAAATCTAATTTAGATGATTCAATTTTTAAATTATTTTTGATCTTGCCTATGAATGTTACTCATTTAACTCAGGCAGGCAGCATTATCATCCTGTCGGATTCAGATATCCAGGAAAGGGCAAACAGCTAGTTCGAAGAAGACCTATGTCTTGGTCTCGAGGGCTCTGATCTTTTTTATTACCTTAGAGACCTTGCTGAGTGTGATGCTATTGATTATGCTTTTATGGCGGCTGATTCATCTACGGTTGATTTGGGTTCTTCTTTTGCTAGTGCCTCTACTTCTCGTTTTATTATTAGAGATGATTAGTCTGTCTTACTCTGTGCTTTGTCTTGTGGTTATTTTGTCTTAGTGTTCTTGTTACTTAGTTATTATGGCAATATGTTTTGCCTTGTATGCTTTATGACTTTAGTTTTAGATATCCTTTTGGTGCTTCACACCTTGAGGATTTTTTATCATTTCTAGTTTTTTCAGCTTTGTATGAACTATTTTGTTTCTAATGAAACATGTAGCTTGCCACTTTTATCAAAAAAAAAAAATTCAGTAGTGAACATTTTGAGTTTTATGTTATTGTTTAGCAAATGATTTTATTAGTTAACATTTTGAGTTTTATGTTATTGTTTATCAAATGACATATAATGAAGATAAAAGATGGAAGTACTTTTATGCTCTCCATTCCAAAAGTAAAAGTTGGTTTATGTGGGGGCAAGATTTAGTTCAGATTCTTTCATATTCAGGTCAGGATTATTTTGCAATATTCATGTCAATACAAATCAATTTTGAGTTTTTTGAGATTCAAAAATTTTGCGGACTGCAACGAATTCTTTGCAGGTAGCAAAATTATTCATTCGGTGAAATCAAAACTACTGATATTTGTTCGTAATAGAGTTCTGACACTTGTAAAAAATTTTGTCGGTAATTTCTACTTGTATGTTTGATTAGATTTTCAAAACATATATTTGTTGAATTTTGCAGTTTCTTGTCTTGAGATATGATGCAGGTTCATGAAGATATAAAGCTTTAATAAATATCAAGGATGCATTCACAAATGCTACACATATCAAGTATGTGCTGCAATGAACCAAAGAATGGACGAAGAAAACTTAGCTCAAGATTAGTATTAATTAAAAATCTGTGAAGTTGGTAAAATATGCTTGAGATTGAGGTAATTTACATAAACCGTTACAACGGTTATCATAGCATTACAACGGGATAATTAATATGCTGAAATCCACACTGTAATCGATTTATTTCGTTACAACGGTCAATTAAGCATTGCAACGGAATAAATCAATTTCATAACCCAAAACTTCCTAAGAGTTCTGTTGTAGCAACCGTTATAACGCTTGACAAGCGTTAGGGTTTCCAGCGCAACCAAACGTATTAACTGGGGCTAACCATTACAATGCTTTATTAACCGTCGTAACGGTTGAAGTCAGTTACCAAGTTTTGTTTCTCTCTATAAATAGAAGCAAAATCTAGGTTTGAGGCAACAATCTAGCTGCCCCAATTGCAATATTTTGTATTTTTTTCAGATCTAGAATCATCCATTGTTGCTCATGCACATAACTTGAATATCCTTACAACAATCTCAAGCATACTCCACCAAACTCAATATTGTATAAGAATTAGAGTGATTTGTGTGAAATATATTGTTTGTTTCAAACACTTGAGCCTTTAGTGCTCGTGTGACTTCCCAATGTTTGTAAGGGCTCACTGGTTGCACCTTGTACTCTTTTCTCATTGGGTAAAGAAAGGCACGCCATAAAAAATAGTTGCAAAGCCCCGGAGACGTAGGCATTAGTGCCGAACTCCGTAAACAACTCTTATGTCAAGTGTCTTTTAACTCTTCTATTTACTTTACGCACACTTGCTTAGTTTAAGTTTATTCTTGTTTCCGCCAATAATAACTCACGCACACGTTAGTTAAATAACTTAGAGTTAAAATTTTAAAAAGGTCTCATATTCACCTCCCTCTAAATACCGTTAGGGACCAACAAAAATATTGTCTATAATGTTAATTGAAATACGTAGTTAACATTTTCAATTGAAATATGTTGTCAATAATTTCAATTGAAATATATATTTTTATTTCAAAGTAATTTCACACACATTTAGAGAAATATGTCATCGTAATTTCAATTGACAAAATATGCGGTCTATAATTTTAATTGAAATTTGTTGCTAACATTTGTAATTGAAATATGTCATTAGCAATTTGAATTGAAATATGTGTTTTCGTTTCAAAAATTCACTGCTCACGCAATATATACGCAATATCTTTCTATCCAAATCATCTTTCCACCTGAATTGATATGACTAAATGAGAAGGCAATTAGACCAAATAACTGGATTCATAAATTCTAGATACATGGAAAGATTTGACTGAGGATTCATGTGTGGACCCATTCCCCTTGAAGAGAATTTAGTTCCAAGATGGGGGTTTCTGTTAAAATTTGTGTGGGGTTTTGATGAACATGATTTGAGTTTGTCTTTGAAGGGTTCTTTTGGTTGATTAGGGAGATCTTTTTACAGCTAATTTTGTAATGTTTTTGAATTGTAAGTAGGATTATATGTGGAATTGGTACTAGCTGTTTGGAACCATGTTTCACTAAAAAAAATTATTTCTAATAAAATTCATTGAATATTTACTCACTTTTATAGGAAAAAAATAAATCAATCAGGTTCAAATTGTATAATGTAAGAAAGCAGTCAAGTTTCAGTTTTATTACACATGTTAATCAATTAGGGTTTGAATTAATGTCAGTTTGAACAATTTTTTTAGGGTCGGATCATAATACGTCATTTCTAATTTAACGCTTGGTGCAATCAAAATACATCCAATTTATATGAAGAATATATTTTTTTTCTTTTTAGAGAGAAAGGTGAGGATCAAGTTCTCAAATTTCATATGGGGTGACATAAGTAGTATCTAGATATGGAGAATAATTACCAAATTGGACATGTTACTTCTTTTCGTTTATATTTTTTATTTCCAACACAAGGTCAACAACGATTAGGGGTGGCAAAAAAGTTCGTAGCTCGTGGCTCGATTGTAACTCGCACCTGACTTGTTCGTTAACAGCTCGTTCGTTACTAGACCGAGTTGTTAACAAGCCAGCTCGCTACTAGCTCGGTCCAGAATTAACGAGTTCAAGCTAGGGCCTAGCTTGCTCGCCAGCTTGGCTAGGCATCAATTTGTGAATTTGTATGATTTTGTGTGCATTTTATACTGTCTATCTCGGTCCAGCTCGATCCAAAAAGTTTATAGAATTTATTTTCTTCTTAAAACAAGATCCAGCCAAACCCAGCGAGCTTGAGCTAGCTCGGGCTGGCTTGTCACGATTTAAAACTGAGATTTTAGCTTGGATGCCCTAGGTCCAGCTCGCTCGGTTATAGTTCGGTCCAGAATTAACAAGCTGAGATAGGGCTTAGCTCGGACTGAGCCAGCTCATTGCCACCCTTAACAACGATGGCCGTATATTTGGTGACGTAAACAAATTTATAACAAAAATTTAGGAGTTAGTATAATTTTATGAAGTTGACATATACAAAATATTTCAGATATGATATAAATCATAATACAATCAAGAAGATATATAAAATTATATGGTTTGGTGAGCGAACATCACAATTCAAGCTGGAAAATTTGATATGATAATTTTAAGGCGGCCATACATAATTAATTTTACATCATCAAAATAGACGCATTCTACTTTAATTCAACCTTGCGTGATGTGTATGATGCAACTAGCATTATTAATTAATTAATTAATTAATTATGTTATCCAAGCGAAGTTGACATCCGATCTTCATTTATTATATTATTACATTTCTAATTTAACAATCATTACTTCTCCACACAAGATGGACTAATAAATTTCTTTTCAATAATCAAATTTAACAATTATGACTTTTCCACGCTTGATGGGCCGATGTTTTTTAAATAACTGGAGTTCTTTTAGAAAAAAAAAAAAAACATGAAAGATAGAAATTGAAATCCGTCTTTAATTTAGTTTCCATGACATGAATCTGAAATAAAATTTTCAACTATATTTTAGTCGTAAATAATGCAATATTATTTAGTCCACATAATTTCTTTTCCATACAATAAAATCTTTTTTTTTTTTTTTTTTTTACATTGCGTCGCTTTAGGCCCAGATAGGTTGCAATTGGAAAACGCTCCCTTGTTTTTTAAGACGACTAATTTTGAGTTACGTTATGAGAGCTTGACTAGAGTAAACCTATCATGATCAATTTAAATCTTACATTATCCAACTTTGTAGCGTGTCAAGTCAGTAGCACACTTAAATTGAATACTAAATATTTTTCTCTGAATAATATAGAATCGATCCTTTCATGAATTGCGTTATATTAAAGTATCAATGCCATGGAAAAGGTCGTCATACCTAACCATAGGCTGCCAAAAAAGCTCGTAGTTCGTAATTCAATTGACTTTGATTCGAAAAAAAATTTCGTAATTAACTCGTTCGATTGAAGTTCGTTCTGAAACAAATTAAACTAGTTCGGTTCGAATCTTATTCAAACTCAAACTCAAACTGGATATAGTTCGTTCGAAATTGGTTCGCGAACTATTTAGGTTCGAATCTCAAATTAACATGAACCGTTCAAATTAGAGCAATGCCAGTGGCTTAGTGCAAAATCAAGATTTCATTTCAAATAGATACAAATAGGTACAAATAGGTACGTGATATGATAAGATAAGATCCAACGCAATGCTTTTTTTATGGTTGGCGGTGAAATGCCGCCAACAGATATATTAATACTAAAAAAAGTTATTTACAAAACCAAATTATAAAAACATCCAAATCCCTAAAAATACAAAGCTATTTAACTCACAGAAATAGCCAATCCAATGCAATGCTTAGTTTAAGCTATCCAATTTTCAAAAAAATAACTAAGGGTGGTAGTGTTGCCAAATCAAACCAGTTCGCAATTAACTCGTTCGATTGAAGTTCGTTCTAAAACAAATCAAACAAGTTCGGTTCGAATCTTATTCAAACTCAAACTCAAACTAAGATAAGTTTGATTTGGTTGGATTCGTTTGCAGCCCTACCTAGGATAAGTTTGATTCGTTTGCAGCCCTACCGAGAATATGTAAGTCTAATATTATTTTAAATTTGATTTAAAAAATTCATGTTTTTTTGTTCGAGTTGATATATAAAGATTTCAAATCTGTAAATTCAGCTCGAGGTAGATGGGGGACATCGGACTTTCCTCGAGGTATTGCCTGAGCAATGTTGGCAGCAGGAGCGTTTCTGGCATGCAGAGATGCCGCTCATATGTTTTCAGGTACCGTAATTTAGTTTAATTAATTCTCAACACTGCAACTTAATTTAATAGAAGCAAGCTAACATAATTAAATATACATATTATAGAGCACCATTACCCCGGTCAAGTCATGAGACTGTTCGGGCTACATCAGACATCTCCGCTCCCAGCACCGATCAGCGAGGGGGTGTGGCAACAACTTCATCATGCTAGGGACACCACTGCGGGCAAGAACTGGGGAGTCGTGCGTGCAGATTACGTGGCCGAGGCAAGATCTGCAAATCCCCCATTAGCTGAGTAGCACTGTCACATGGATGTCACGCCAGTGTAAGAATTATTTTCATAATTTTGTTTCTTTACTATAGTTTTATGATTGTAATATCTAATATTTTTGGAATTTATACAGACCTTATAGATATTGGTACTAGAATCACAGTGCGTACACCATATATCTGGAGGGGTGTATCGCCGACAACCCTCATGAGCGGGTACCGAGGCCGAGGGATCGAAGAGGACAGATCCATGATATTATCCCTGCCGGCGCACCGTTCTCATCCACGGTATGTTAAATTTTAAATTTCAAATTAAAAACTAACAATATTTACATTTGTACAACATATATATAATATTTTTTTGTAGGCATTATATCTGGTCAAGAGTTGCGTCATAGCGGCTACGATGGCCACGATTAGGGGCTGGAAGAGGCTCGGGAAAGCCATCCTCAAATACAATGTACCGCGAGTGCCAATGTGGGTACAGGTCACGCCTCGACTCTTTTGACTGAGATGGGCTGGCTTCGGCGGGTGTGATGTGATCGATGACATATCTGACGAGCCTGATATAAATGTCCTATACGTTGGTGACGATGCGTTGTTTGCAACCCTCCAGGACGTTGAGACTGTCCGTCAGGCGTTCGATAGAGGTACCGAGGCATTGCGCTGAGCTGCAGACCAGGCCATGCCTACTCAAGATGCCGAGGTATATTTGTAATTAAAATATATAATTGTGATTTTTTCTACCAAAATTCTTGATAAACTAATTTGTAAGTTACTGCAGGGCAAGGAGGAGGAGCCACTAGGGTATAATATCTCCACATATTTTGGCATAGAGGGAGATGGACTATATTCTGCAGGCATCGTACCCATCGCTCCATGTTGACCCCATAGCCGAACAGGCATTTTTATTCACACAGTGTTAGTCTGGACAAACTACGATTTTTGGTCCTGGAGTCCAGCAGACATCCGAGATTGAGGAGGTTCATGACGAGCCGGTTCAAGCAAAGGATGTCCAGGCGGAGGACTCTACAGACTCAGCAGATACTGACGAGACGCCACTCTCCAGGCGGGGTCGAGGGTTCAGGAAGAAGAAGGCGAGGACGGTATTTAGTCCTGACCCGTAGGCTTTGATTTGTACTTTGTGAGATATTTTGTCAGATACGGGGATTTATCTGTCACTTATTTATTTTGTTGCTTTGTTATTTATTTTATTTGTTTTTTGTTATTTATTTAGTTTGTTTATTATATCATTATCTCTTCATACACAAACAATATTTCAAACGAACGACATTTTCAAAATATTTGATCCTATAAGCGAAACATATTTTACCAATAAACAACATTCAAAACAAAACCCCAAACAAATAAAACAATTTTAAAAACTAAAACCTAAACAAATAAAACAATTTTAAAAACAAAAACGAAAACACAATAACATATTTCAGATTAAAAAAAAAGGGGGGGGCGCATCGGCATAGTGCGGACCCTGGGGCCGCAGGGGCATTGTGCGGCTGGGGCCGCACGGGTGTTCTGCGGCCTGGGTAAAATCAGAAAAATCCGAAATTCTGAGTGTTTTGGTTTATTATTATTTTTTTCCAGAAATAGTATATTTAAAAATTTGGGGTGATCTACAGATAAATTTATTTATTAAACTAAATTTTATAGATGAGAGAAAAGTGCCGGAGAAGGACCAAATAAAAGATCGTTGATGAAATAATCACGTATTAAAGTGTAAATCTGTTGGCATCAATGATTTCTCTCAAATGAAGACAAAACAAAACAATAACGGCAATTTTGGTGATGATATAATAATTAGTGTGGAGTCAACTAAGGAAAAACTTTACACCTATAATTAAATCTATATTTTTGAAGAAAAGATAATAATATTAAACTAAATGATATTTTTGTGAAGATTTATTAATTATTTGAAGACATTAGCGTATGAATTCCGCGACTTCCATTACATTAATTTGCTCTAATTGTTAATTTGATTTTGCCTTCCTTTGAATGGACTATATTGGATCGGACCCAACTCAACCCGATATGATGTTTAGTTATTTACTACGTTGTTTAAAAATATATTTTTAGAACTAAAAACAGAATTAGGTCAATATATTACGTAAAATTCGGACTTGAGACATCCTCAAAAAAGGCTAAGGACTAACTTAAAATATACAATCGTAATTTGAAAATCAGGTAGATAATTAAAATCATTAAAATCTTTTATATTTAAGATTAAGATAATATCTTTATATAAGAAATTAAGCGCATGTTGGAAATTCACATAGAGAACTCTTTGTAGATACTTAAAATTGAATGACTTAATTTCATCTTTATTTAAAATAAAATAATAACCATAACTCATTGGTAATGATGGCTATTGGCGTCTGCTCATACTCTTTACATGTAAGTAAGTAAGAGCATTTTCAATCTAGCAATATGTAAAAAATAAAAAGCAGTTGTAAAGCACTGTTTAAAAATTAAGTTTATTTTAATTTCTTAACCCCTTCATCACATAAATTGGGTCAGAACCAATAGGAAAAAAAACGAAGGGGTCAGAGCCAATAGAAAAGAGAGAGAGTCCAGCATGTTCAAAAGAAATCGTATGTTTTATAAGCAAATTTATTTTTTTAGAAATCAGCCTACAACCCAATAATTATATTAGTATTTAACACATCAAATTAGTAATTTAAAAGAAATTAACATTGTAGATGCACTAAGCGTGAAATTTTCGTTGGCTTGACCAAAGAAAGAAGCAATGACCTTGACTCATAAATTGAACGTTTATCCTCTCCGACCTAACATATACGCTACTATTGTCTACTGATTGGTTATTTCATTTTGTGGATTTCAGACCTAACACGCGTAAGAATTTGAATAAGCAACTGAATTTAGCACTTAAGAAATCCATGAATCACGACTATATTAAAGAGATTGTTATTAGTCTAAAGTGAAGTTGGTTTCAAACACAAGGCTCCAAATTTTTACATCCGCGTTTTTTGGGGCCCACAATTGGAACTTTGGAAGTAAGTGTGAAGTTGTTCGTAATTAAGGAGACTATATTTTTATGTGTCTTTTGTTTGTTTTTATTAGTCTTTGTTAATCTTTGATAAAAAAAAAAAAAGTCAAAAAAGGCAACCAATTATTTTAAATTTTAGAAAAGATAAAGGTCCTACGTGTTTTTTATTTAAAGAAAGAATGAAAATTAGAGGTCATGTTAAAACTGATTTTGAATTCTAAGAAAAATGATTAATTAATACTAGCAAAAATGATTTTGAATGCTAAAAAAAACAAGGCTTTTAAACCATACAATCTTATAATGTGATCAAAGTTGATATACTAAAACTTAAAGCTCATGTTCAGCAGCATGGATTTAGCTTCCATAGAGTTCCTTAATGCCTTAAGCAGGCCGAACAACATCTCCTTAGACAGGCTTAAAACCTTCTCCTTAGCCTTCCTTAGAACCAAAAATTAAGCCTAGATTTTTCCCTCCTTAAGATCCGGGTCTCCTTAGTACCTCCTTAAGCCCAAAAATGGTTTTCTTAATCCTACCATCTCACCGAACACGTCTTTCTTAGTACGGATTAAATTTTTAATCCCCACTTCTTAAGGAGGGGCTGCCGAACATGACCAAAAGCAATATTGGAATATGAAATTGTGTGTCTTGCTTGGACCTCTACATAAATATTTACCTTAATTAATTAATTAACAAATCACATGTGAAACCCTCCCAGCTAGTTTTCAGATCAATTTCCCTCGTACCAACCATACCAGCTGGAGCAGGAATGTGCCACGTAAGCTCAGTCCGACAGCACACCGACCATGTCCATTCCATGCTCTGTATCAGGGGAGGTGATATCATGTGGGTTCCTCCTTCACCTTGTGCATGGGACAGACATGGTTGCATGCCACGTAGATTTTGAGACCAGATGGAATTTAATACTCCTATCATTAGGACTTGGGAACAATATATATATCTATGTCTCTTTATTTTATTTTCCTTTTTTCCATCTCAAGTGATACTTATATTCAATGGTAGAACTAAGATCCGTTCCTTCTGATATATATCTAAGATACGTACACCTTATAGTTTTAATTAATGTGATATTTTCTTATGACTTCACCACCAAAATAACTCGTCTATTTAAACTCTTCAAAAATAGTGTACATGATATTATTGATCAAATTTAATTATTATTTCCTAAACTTACCCCTTCATATGTATGGATCGTAACTACTAACTACCTACCAATATATACGTGTAAGAAGTGACCAAGTGACTATATATATATATATATATATATATATATATATATAGGGATGGGCTATGGTGAGCTATAGAGTAAAACAAGTTTTTACTCCACGCCTCATTATTTCGATTTTGAAAATCCAAACAACCGATCCGAACCGTTCAACATGATCTCCATATTGAAATGTGCTTGGAGACCAAATTTTACATTTTTTGGAATTTTTTTACTATTTATTAAGCCACTTTGAAAATCGCTGATCTATTGGTCCAGAATTTTTTACTGTTTTGCTACTGTTCACCCGGATCAACGATTTTCAAAGTGGCTTAATAAATAGTAAAAAAATTCCAAAAAATATAAAATTTGGTCTCCAAGCACATTTCAATATGAAAAACAACTTGAACGGTTTGGATCGGTTGTTTGGATTTTCAAGATGAAAATATAGCGTGAAGTACAAACTCGTTTTACTCCATAGCTCACCATAGCCCATCCCTATATATATATATATATATATTATGAATATTATATATTATGAATATTATCCCAGCACCACTGTCACATTAATGTGGAATCAATAAGTAATTATTTTAATGGCAACCTACTAACCTTCTGAATGACAGCCATAAGGTTCTGATCACGAGAATATATCCTTTGTTGACACCCATAACATGCATGCTGATGAGACTTTGACCTTTTATATAAAGGCAATTATCTAATTAATAGAAGGTAAATATATATATCCAAGAAACATATGTTTATGAACTTTGCAGCTATATATACATGGAGAGTCCGGCTAAATTGCTTCCGGAAGCACTTCGACCGAAGTGCTTATGGAGTCAAATTTTAATATTTGATGTTCGAAACGTCGATCTAAGTAGTTCAATAAATTAGTTATATAATAAACATGTAGAACACCTATTTTACTATTTTTGAATTTTTTTTTAACTATATTTTATGATATTTGAAATATGATCTCTTTTGGCTTAAAAATACTTTTATTTTTAGATCAAAAAAGCTCATCTTTCAAAAATCATAAAAAATAGTTAAAAAATGTCAAAAATAGTAAAAATCGGTATTCTACATATTTATTATATAACCAATTTATTGGACTATTTAGTTCGACGTTTCGAACATAAAACGACTAAATTTGACCCGTAAGCACTTCGGTCGAAGTGCTTCCGGAAACAATTTAGCCGGACTATATATATATGAGGAGGGTTCAAATGCCTCCATTTTTTGTGCCTCCATCATGCCTCCATTTTTAAAACATTAATAACTCAAAATTTAAATCATAAATGTCAAAATAAAACCGTTAGATGTGATCTATGTTATTTTTCTATGTGCTCATAAAACATTATAACAATTCGGTTTTGTTTATATGTGAATTAATAAGTTGAAAAATCAACGTCTAGAAATTGTCCACATTAGTATGTTTTTACAAGTCTTGATGACAACCAAAACAAAGTTTAAATGTCATAATTTTTTACACGTATATAGATAAAATGATGTAAATCATATCTAACTGTTTTATTTTAACTTTAAGTTTTAAATTTTGAGTTATTAAAGTTTTTAAAAATAGAGACATAATGGAGGCATTTGAACCTTCTTTTGTGTGTGTGTATTACAACTAATAGATTTTTTCAATTTTTTTTTATTTACTTAATTCATTGCACATGGTTCTTACTAGTGCGCAATATTAAGGTGTAGCATTAAAGTTTCAAACATGAGATCATAATATCATTGGGCCGTACATCTCACATAAGACAAGCCCAATGTAAGAGAGTATATAGCCCACATAATTAGTACAAACACTATCCTTGCATGTGCCTTGCTGGGCAATTGAGATGCAAATGTGGGCCTCCATTGACCTTCAAATTTTTAGTGAATCGTATCCATGTGGTGATAAGTGTGCCGGGTTACTAGCTAGGCCACAGATCTAAAAGTAGTAGTGGAACTTGGCTAGTATTTTTTTTTTTTTAGGAACTTCAGTACACATAATTCTTTACATATAGATTTAAAGAGTTTTGGAGAGATTGATTCACTAATTTTGATATATGTAATTATTATATTAATATTTAGGCGGAATTTGACTAGTATATTTGAGAAATTTCATTGCACACTATTGGAATATACAAATTCAAAGAGTTTTGTAGGGTTAATTCACTCAATTTGTATATATTGATTATGTAAATACTTAGATATCTTTTAATGATTGAAACGATTGTAGCCTCATTTAAGTTTTATTAAAATACATTCGGTATGAGCACTTGAGTGAAAAACTTTCAAAACTATGCTAAGTTATGTATTTTATTTATATTTGTTTAAATAGTTTTGCATTACAAAAGGTTATAATGATTCTTGTAATATCAATTTGTAACTATTAAAAATGTTAACAAGAATTACATAAAAATATATTTGTTAAAAAATTTAACTTCGCTTTCATGAAAAATCTTCTCTTTATACAAAGCTACATTCATTTAACCACTTTACTAGAAACATATGGCATATTGAGTTAAAATTTTCCTCACTTTCAAGATCTCCATATAAAGTAACTAGTAGAACTAGGGTGTTCTTAATTTCATCATGTTTCTTTGTGAACTTAATTCTAAAAGCTATCGGATTGGCTCAAATGATAAATTCAAACTGTTGAAACCGATCTACCTTACGAGTAAAGCGCCTACATGCGAAATTTTTAATTTTAGAATTAATTAGTATAAAATCAAGCGGTCAAAATTATAAAGTTTATAAATTAATTTATTGCATTCATTTTTTGAACTTTTTTTACAACTTGACTATATACAAAATTACTTCAAATTTTAAAAATTTTGCATGCATATACATCACTTGTAAAGTATATCAGTTTCAATGATTTTAATTCATCATTTGAAGCCAATTCGATCCGTTTTAGAGTTAAATTCACAATGGAGCTTAATGAACTTAAGAGCATCCTAGTTCTACTCTAAAGTCACGATATGGAGCAGTTTGACTCATTACACCAATAGCCACTCTGAAATTATACAGAAGAATAGGTTGGGGTCCTAGGTAGCTAGGCAGGTGGTGTTGATTGGTGGCATCTTTGTCCCAGTATTATGGTTGGAGGGATCAGTTTGTAGTTCTGTGCAATGTACTGAGTGGGCCGGGCCCACTGCAATGATAAACGGGCCACTCTAGTCTTCACTACTTCTGCCTAACTAGAGGGGGCCCAAATAACCTGTGAATCAGTTTGCCTAGCTGGCTGGGTTGTTCTTTGTTAGTCATTGTTTTTATTAGTACTAGCTACAAATTATAAGATTGGAGGGGGTTAATTTTATACAAATATCTAGCTTACTATTAATGCCTGTTTGTTGGTGTTTGATAATTAGAAATTTTTAATAATATAAAATAATTTTTTGTTAAATAAAGAATTAATGTTACTATTGTTGATACTTAATCAAAGTAAGAATTGTCACAATTTTTATTCAACTTGCCTTTTAAAAAAAAAAAAACTGACTAGACAAGCCAAATTATTCTCTTTTTTATTTTTTTTCAAGTGAATTCCATTTCAAAGTTTGCTATCCCTAGTATTAACTAGCTCAAATGCTACATATATCTTCTCTAATGATTATCCATCTATACTCCATAATCTACTGTAACAAAGAACCTACGAAAGATTTTTTGTTTTTTTTGTTTTCAATTGTTAGTTTTTTAAGTTTTTAAATGCAGAGGTTTTATTTCTGATTTGATCAAATAGGGCCCATATGTCCAGTGACGTAGTCAGAATTTGAGTCAGGTATGGGCAAAAAGTTTCGGGTTACCGAGTTACTGGGTCAGTGGGCAAAATTAACTTATATACTTGAATCATTTTTATCAAGAAAAACATTAACGCTCAACAATTTTAGTCAATTATTAGTCGCAATTTGCAATTTAATTTATTCGATTGGATTGCAGTATTGAATTGTCAAAGGACAGATAATTTCCAGGAGTAGGCAATTTAATTCATTCAATTGGTAGGCAATTTAATTTCTAGGAGTAGGCAGGCCAACATATTTATCCTACTTCATACCCGATTTTAAAATTCCAGGGATAAGCATTGCCAATGCCTATCCTTGTTACATGGTGGCTTCGCCACTGAAAATAAATCTGCTGTGATTCTCGGGAATCACAAGACCCTGCGATCCCCAATCTCAACTTGATATTTTTCGAGATGCGTGCATGAAAATTTACTTTTCCAAAAAGTTTTCGAGATCCGCGCACAGAAAATTTTGAACCATTGATTCGGAATTTTATGATCCTGCGATCCGTCTCGGAATCGCAGCAGATTCGGACTCCTCCGCCACTGCATATGTCCCTGGCTCCTAGTAATCAATGAGTAGCATGATTTGGGCAGTTTGAGTTATCTGCATTTGTACTATGCAATTACACCAATCCATAAAAGAGCAGACACTGTCAATGTTTTTTAGTTGGCATTCTATGTTGTGTTTCCCAAGCTGTCTCCTAGGACGGAAAATAAATTGTGTACGGATGGATTCATTACATGCACTTCATCAATCACTAGCTAGGGAGGTATACTCCTATTAGAAACACCACTTTGTTGAATTCGTATTCTCTGCATTAACTCATCAAAAGGTAATCTCTTGAGTTAATGAACCTAGACCGTCCGATATGTTTTAAGATTCGTGTAAACTAGATCTACACTAACATTAAAGGACTCCCTATGTTATAGGCACGAGCCGGATTGGCTCCGTTTCAAATCGAACGGTTGAAATTCATTAACTCAAAATATTCCCTTCTGAGTTAATGCAGAGAATACAGATCCCACTTTGTTAATGTTTTCTTGCTTCACAATTGTTTGTTGATTGAAAGTGCTTCTGTTTAGAATATCTAATGTTCCTAATTTTGTTTTGATTGTTATCAAGAGCACGTGAAAACATACTAATATGAATAATTTATAGACGTTGATTTTTCAAATGATTAATTCAAATAAAAACAAAATTGAAATGTGATAATTTTTTATGAGCACATAGAGAAAATAACATAGAACACTTCCAACGGTTTTATTTTGACGTTTATAATTTAAATTTTGACATATTAACGTTTTTAAAAATGGAGGCATGGTGAAGGCACAAAAAATAGAGGTATTTGAACCCTCCTCAAATATAATAGAAGTGTTATAACGAATCCCAAATTTTTTTAGACATAAATATAAAGATTGCATTAAAATGGTATTATAGGCCGAATGCGCTATAATTCTCACAATGTTAGCTACAGTTGTTGTACAACATAAAATATGATTTTACATACTGAACACATAATAAGTATTTACTTCTAGAATGAACTTATTGAAAACGATTATTAATATATTTTTACTCGGGATATAGTTCATACTAGTTTTTAGCTAACTAGGTTAAGTTGATTGAAAATTCTCAATGATTATATTCATTCTACTTTAAAATTTGTCTTCTCGACCTACAGATTAAAGGCATGTTCGGCCGTTTACTGTTCACGTGGGGAAAAAAAAAATTCACTCAGAGTGAATTTTTTTTTTTCACGTGAACAGTAAAAATCAGTTCAAAAGTTTTCAATTCCTGTGCCCATTTGTCCGCCGAACACGCCCTAAAGGTGGTGGTTGAAAGTGACCACAACAAAAGTTTTGAACTTTTAGAATGCTTCCGGCAATAATAGAAATGAATCATGAAAGATGCAAGAAAGAAAAAGTACAACTATATAAATTTATATATAGGGTTTTGGAGTTTAATTCATATTTAATGTGTTATGGATCAAGTCAAGTTAGATTAAGATTAAAGTATATTATGTATTGGAGATTGGAGAAAGATATGAAGAAATATGAGTCATGCTTTAAAACTTGAAAATAAAAAAACTGAAGACAAAGGGCTCATGTAGGTATTCGTATCCTCTGCATTAAGTCAAAAAAGAATCTTTTGAGTTAATAAATCTGAATCGTCTAATTCGTTTTAAAATTCGTACGAGCTATATCCGTAATAATATTAAAGACACCTGCATTATAACCGGAAACCGAATTCAGGGGCGGACCCAAGTGTATCCAGGATGGCAGCTGCCCCCTTGGATTTTGAGTTTTAGTGGAGATTTATCAGTTCCGACTGACTTTGGCTTCCATGGATTTTTTTTTTACCCCCTTTGAACGTTTGATCTGTAATTCGGGTTAAATTTAGGGTTAAAATTGAAATAAATTTGTTGAATTTTGATTGGTAATCAGAAATTATAAGTCAAAGCATTAGAAATTACTAGTCAAAACATTAGAAAGTATAAGTTAAAGCATTGTTTTTTATCAAATACCCAATTGGTTAATAGATTTAAAACCGATTAGGTATTTAAATCCGATTCGATATTTTTTTTGCCCCCCTTGACGAAAATTCTGAATTCGTCCCTGACCGGATTAACTCTATTTAAAATCAAAAGACCGAAAAGATGCTTTTTTGAGTTAATGCAGACGATGCGGACTCCTCATGTAGCACATCCATTAAAAGGTTCAGAGGATAGTGGAACAGCAAATTTAGAGCGTTTGACTATTGCGGTCGTAAATGCATTTGTCGAAATTTTTACAATTCGCCATGGATGTCTATAATTCTATAACAGAGGAGCTATAGCTGTTTAACAGCATGTTATATAAAACTATAATTAGTACAAGAGAGTTCAAATGCCAGATGCCTTTTATGTCTAGTAAGTTCTATCCTCATAAACAGTTGATATGAATCGATTGACATAATATCTATATTAAAATGTGTTTGAAACCAAATTTTAAATGGTCCACAAACAATAATTTTGTAGCTATCTAAAAAAATAATTAAAAAAATTCTAAAAATATAAAATTTGATCTTCAAACACATTTTAATATGAATATCATGTTAATCAGTTCAGATCCTTAAAAATGAAAATAAAGTTAGAAAGACACGAGATCTGATACACCTAGGACTCTGGCTAGTGGGGCTATGGAGCCAGTGGTCACAAGATCCCGCAAAGAAGCACAAGATAATGACGGGAACAACATATTTGCAGAAAAAACCGTGAATCATTGGATCATTCGACACCACGTGCCCCAAGGACCCTGAGAGACGGGCCCCAAATCCACACCCACGCAGCAAGAAACCCATACGCTACACCCCCAAGACATGGTACCGCTGCCAACTATGCCTACGGATAGTAACACACAAGATGTCACTTGGACTGATCCAAAAGGAGACCATTTTATTCGGCAGATCCCAATAGTAAAATAAAATAACCATATTACAAGCAATAATAACCAACAGCTCCCTTAAAATCTATTAATGCAATAAAAAGAGACGAGGAAGATTGACAATCAAAAGGCAAGTCACCAAGTCACAGCTAACGCTACAAGATATAAGAGGGCACATAATAAGCCGATCAAAGGCCTCTCTGGGCAAAAGTCTTACAGATACTAACCCTCAACACATAAAAACCCAACCAACACACAAGATAAAACCATTGTTGAAAACAAAGTGATGCAGCTTAAAAATTGCATCAAACTTAATCGAATGCATCATCATCATCATCAGGAAGTGGCTGAGCTGCAGCAGCAGCAATCTCTTGCTCGTACCTGTACAGATAGGAAGTAAACAATGAATTCATTAACACCTTACTAAGCAAATGCAACACAACTTCACCCTATATTTGGAAACCATAAACCAAATAAGATTAAGGATGATTTCATCTCCTGCCCAATCTAACAAAAAGAAATACAGAAAACACAAATGAAAAAGGTCCAATGAGGGAACCCTGCTCCACTATTACAAATTCCTGTGTCAATATATGCAAATCCCACCAGCACTTCAGCTGGACACTCATAACAGCGACTTTTAGCAATAACCGGACCAGGAAAATGTAAATAGAGAACTAGTACTCCCAGGGAATATGGCAAACTGGACCGAGAACAATGCAATTTCTAATTCTTACGAGTACAAAGCTCCCCTTGTTTCATACCAAAAATCAGGATGTTATAATCAGTGTGCCTGACAAATTGCTAAACCATAGCCACCCAAACTGTGCTACTTATAACCAATAAAAGAACACACTTTATTCCAATAAAAGGTGTAAATGAAAAAGACTAGAATAGCTAGAGAGGTCTTACTGTTGCTGAGCTGCAAGATCAATCTGCACCTCGGGAGGAGCAAGAGCTGGGGACTCCACAAAGTGGAGGTTCATATCACTGCAAATCCAGCAAATAGTCAAAATTATACTAAGAAATAAAAAAGGACTAAACTATAAAAGAACAATAAACAAATGACTAATTACTAAGATTCCAAAAAAACAGCTAATCTTGTTAAGGACTTGCTAATAACTCATCAACAGCTAATCTTGGAAATTACTTATTAGTATTACTAAAGGGCAATAATTTGATTCACATGATAACTTCTCTTCATATAACAATAATGTTTGATCCCCAGACCCCAATAATATATTTTCTGATAACAGTAATGTCTGTTAACCAAAATACTATTAGTTCGTTGAACAAACAAAATCTTTATTCTCGTTCTTGCTCTTCATCCATCAACTACCATTTTACCTCAAAAATGCCAACTTTAAAATTTCCAACACATATCAGATAATCAGAATCTAGAAAATAGAATGTAAGCAGAACTAACTCTTCAAGGCATAATTTAAGCTTAAAAGAAAAGGGGAGGATGGGGGGCATCTTCAATTTACAAGTTCTTACCCAGCAAGCTTGCGGGCAAGATAGAGGAATGGCTTCTCAAAATTATAGTTGCTCTTGGCAGAGATCTCATAGTACTGGAGGTTCTTCTTTCTGTGGAAAGTAACCATCTTGGCCTTGACCTGACGGTTCTTCACATCCACCTTGTTCCCACAGAGCACTATCGGTATGTTTTCACACACACTGTTTACACGTGATAACATCACAAGGACAAAAACACACCAGTTTAACTGAAGTACATGATGCTAACTAAGGTTCTTTTCAAAGAGAGGAGGAAAACTAACCGGCAGAGGTCACGATGCCATGTGGGCACATTTTTGTAAGTCAACCTAGCCGTCACATCAAACATTATAATTGCACATTGACCATGGATGCTGCCAGGGGGAACAAGATACGGAAGGGAAAAAAATTAGATGCTTAACAAACAAAAACATATGAGCAGCCAAAAAATTATGTTACTAAGAAATGGGCATTGCTACAGAAATAAGATGATTTTCATAATCATTAACTTTCATTATCAGATAGATAAAATACTTGCTTATTTTCCACTAGAATGTAATGATATTCTTTTTCGATCAAACTTCATTTGTGCCATGTTGATCCACTATTAAATTCATACTTTTTCTCTTAACTCATGATTCTTATTTTAATTCCAACAGGATGTATGATGCTGGTACATGACACATTCAAGTTAATAATGTCAATGACTTGATCATGATTACTCCAGAATTTAGAAAACAACATATATCTGCAATATATAATTGACATAGATCAGGTTGACTGAACTCCAAACAATGATGCTATATCTTAAGAGTGGCACACTAAAATTAGATACATCAAGATCTATCAGACAGGAATGCCCATCCTCTTTATAGAACAACATGCCTAGGAAAAGGCAATATAACAAATAAATGAATAAACTCACTAATAACCATCACGAAGGCCTCCGAACTTTTCTTGACCTGCTGTATCCCAGCAGTAGAACCTGATCTTCCCACAGTTTGTGTGGAAATCTAACGGATGCACCTCCACACCAATTGTAGCTGTTATTATGAAATAATCAAACGCAAATTAACCATTAATCCGACAAATAAAAAAAAATCAGATGTAGCAGATCAAAATCCTCACGTTCGTATTTCTTCTCAAACTCTCCAGTAAGATGCCTCTTCACAAATGTCGTCTTTCCTGGACCAGATCGAAGGGGAAACATTAACATACAAATCGACAACAAAATAAGAGGGAAACGTTTACAAAACGAGATAGATAAATAATCGTACCTGTGCCACCATCGCCAACAATCACAAGCTTGAAGCTCGGGTATTCCACCGTTTGCTGATTAGGAAGAGCCTAAAATAACAAACGTTTTACAACGTTAAAAATCGGATCAAATCCAATTCATTTTCCAACAGATCAGACGCTATCAGGTGAAACAGAGGAGAAATGAGACGGCGAACGGGAGAGACTTACCATTCTTTCTTTCTTCTTTTTCTAGGGTTTTGGTTTTCAGATGGAGGCGAGAGAACTGAACAAGAGAGATGACTAGAAACGAGGGTTTTTGATATAGGAGGTGACCAGGACCTGGGCCATTGCTTTGAATCAACGCGAGAATATCGACCGTCCGATTCGATCCCCTTTGTCCTTTTAATTAAATTCCGTATCCTTCTAGAAAGATCTGAAGCAGTCGTTACACATCAGACGGTCCGGAATTTCAGGCCCAATTTCTTACTGGGCTAAGGTTATGGGCCTTAAGATGGTGTACCTCTTAAATCTGGTATTAAAATTTCAGCCTAGTCCGGAACCTGCGTTTAGGCTTACAATCTATATAGAACTTGGAGGGATACGGACATTCCGAACTTGGTGAGACGGAAACACATTAATATTCTTTAAATATTAATTATTTTTACATACATCTCCATTTCATTATTAAGCACGGTGGGTGTCTGATCCGCCAATGGCTACAATTGAAAGATTAATTCTTGAATTTAATCTCAGCTCTCCAATTACATAATCTATCTTCTTTTGATTAAATGCATCTGTTTTACGTGTAGAAGTTTAAATTTAGCTACAAACATACTCGCCACACATACCGCCACACGATGCGTTACAATTAAAATTAAACAGACTCTAAAATTTAGCGATATAATTTTCCGTTTCCTTATTTCTCCCTCTCCAATTGAAATTTTCTAGACGGCGGATCACAATGCAAATCAATTTTTTGTTCACTTCCTTATTTATCTACCTCCTTATTTCTATACATATTACTGTGATAAATGTAGAATATATTTTTAATTTTGTTTTTTTATGAAAATTTGTCATTTTGTATGAGAATTTATTTTTGTTATCTTATCATATATTCCGTTGCAACGCACGGGCACGATACTAGTATATTCTTACCACTAATTGTTTAAAATTTGATCAATTTTTTTACATACAAAAACTCTTCGCACCTGACAATTTTTATTTTAACAATTTTAAAAAATAAAACTTAATTTTAAATTCAACATTATATGGATGATCAATATTATGCAAATATCATATTTATAAAAAAAAATAATGAGATTTTAATATCAGGGTTCTAAATAGCGCGCTATAGCGTTTTCAGACTATAAAAGCTATGGCGCTATCGGCGCTATAGCACTGCTACATGGGCATAGCGCCTTTTTTTAACCGCTCCGCTATGACGCGATAAACGCTATTTAAACCTTTGGATTTTATATATACATTTCACCGTATATCATATAACTCGAAATCTCAATGCTTCAAAATTAATAGTTCTTGATGCATCATTAAATAATACTTAAATTGAATGAATTTTTATTGTTAGGCTATCTGAATGTTCAATAACATACGGATGAATATATTTTGTTCATTGATCATTGTTCATGAATCCGTGGTTATTTTTTTACGAGAATTGTTCAAATGCATTCATTTTTTTGTGCCTTTATCATGCCTCTGCTTATTAATTGTTTAATAATAAAAATGCTAAAACTTATTTGTCATGATTAAATTGTTAGATTTGATCTATATTATTTCATTCAACATGCACGTAAAAAATTGTCGCTTTTTCAATTTTATTTTTTATATGAAACAATAAGTTAAAAAATCAACGTTTATGAATGATCCACATTAGTGTATTTTTTTCAAATAGTTGATAACAAATTATATAGATCGTATCTAAAAACTTTATTTTAACATTTATCTAAAAGCTTTATTTTAACATTTAAGTTTTATAGCTTAAATTATTAGTTAAAAATAGATTCGCAATGAAAACAAATAAAATAAAAACATTTAAATCCTCCTTTCCCAGTGGGAAAATGATAAACATGGCTATATATATTTCCTACTTTCAAGAAAATAAAATACTTATATCTTGGAGAAACAGATCTATATTTCCCACAACATCATTATTCTTTAGCAACTTTTGTAATTTTCATTTCCCAATATATTTTCCCAACATTAATTATCATTCTTCTGTTATACATGGAAAAGTGTATCTTTATTTTCCAATAAATAAAAAGTTTCTCAATTGAAATTAAAGCAATTATATTCCATGAAGAAAATAATAAAACATCAGATGAAATGTTGTTAGAACAGAAGAGAAGCACAAAAATTTTAAGTTATCATTGGCTCACTTGAAAAAAATGCTAAATATATTAATTACCCATAAAATTACTACACCAATTTGATTTCTCCCATAATATTTTCCTTTAGAGATGAAATGAACCGTTATACAAAAACGCCAATTCATGGTAGGAAAACAGCATCCTGGTAAAATGTTCTTTTAACTTTGTTACACAATTGTCAGTAAATGTTCCTTATCCGCCAACACGCCGGCCCGAGAGAGAACGAACACTCACAACCAGCACGTTGTCGAGAACCGGCCCGCAAAGTGAGCTGAGGTCGTCGCTCCTCATGTTATAGTACGAGCTGTAGAACATTATCCTGGTATGATCTGCTGTGGCACGGAATGGCAAGAGTCCTTTCTTCGCCCCGCCGGTCCCATTCGACTCATACGCCACCTTGGTGCTCTCCTTCCCTGTAGGAAGGAAATTTTCACCATCATTGAGTAACTTTTTTTTTTTTTGTAATATGAAGAACAACTTCTTTGAAAGAGATTAATATACCATTCAGAATTAATTTCTTTTAGAAGCAACATTAATACATATCCAAGCTGTCTGTTATAATGCATTGTGATAAAATATATAGTGTTTTCAAACAAATGATGTCTGAAAAAGAGTCAAATGCACAATTACTTACTTTTAGGGTTCTAATTAGGAAAAAAAGTTGCACAAAATTAGCATACCAGCATATGCCTCAATCATGAGGGAGCCCTTGCAAGCGTTGCTCGCATCACCGACAGAGAAGGAAAGGACATAAGAACGGTTAGGCACGGTACGGATGACCTGTGAGATGGAGCTTTCCCTGCCGGCCAGGAGCTCGATAGCATATTGGCCTTGTGGGACAGAGAAGTGGGAAGAGTCGATGTAGCGCACGGCCTTCAAAGAGTCAACCATCCACCCGGGCAGAGGGGAATGATCATCCTCGACGTGCGGGGGGATAAGCACACCCCAGCTTGTGTTCGGCAAAATAAACGGACCTTCCTCAAAATCACCATTCTTTATCAAGTTCTCTGCAATAGACACAACTCTGAGCATTAATCTCAAAAGGCATGCAGTCACTTGTGATATCTTCAATTATGTTCAATTTTTCATGTCTCAACTCTAATTGCTCATTACTTCCCTTGATTCTGCAAAAGGAATATATGCATATGTATATGTTGTCCTTTTTTACACTGCCAAATTAATGGCCTTGATTATTGCTTGATTGCTAAAAAAGTAAAAATCTTGATTGTGATTTATGTTAAAATATTTTGTGTGCTTACTGTTGGTTCTCCTGGGTGAGTTGAGTGCCTTGATAGCAACTGAATCGATCAACGGACCGCATGCCGGGTCATCGCTGACTCCGGGGTTATGTATCACGACTTCTTCGTCATCCGCAGTTGCTAACCAAGCCCAAGCATAAGAGTCCCATCCACTACTACTGTACAATGTCTGCATTGGCAGAAACCCTGACTGGCGTGACGCTGTCACGTTGATCTGCTCAGATTGGGCACACGTGCGTGCTGCACTGAACGAAATCGAGTACCTCATGCCGCGTGTCACGCTTAGACGTTGCTTGATGGATGCCTCATTGCCCAATCGGACGGCATAGGACCCCTCTGGGACGACTAAGAGCATGTCGCCCTGCTTCTTGCCTGATGGTATGTATTCAACAAAACCGGAGATCTGCCATGACGGAATGCCCATGGGGGACATCACCTGGGTCCCCTTTAGCTCTGAGGGGAGTGGGCCCTTCTCAAAGTTTCCATTCGGTAATAGCCCTGTAATTATTTATAAAATTTTGTAGAGATAAGAGGTACTGATAAATATGCTCTTTAAGGTTTTCATATTTATTATTGTTAATATCTGCATCAAATGTAGGCAAGTGAAGTTGTCCACTAGATACATTTCAATATAAATACACCTGGGACACCTTTCTTAATGGCCTTTTTGAGATTTTCATATTTCATTATTGTTATATATTCATAAGTTTCCTAGAATCAGAAACAACTCCAATTAGTAACCCCACTGCCACTGGTAACACTAATGTACTTTTTACCTAGAATTCTTGGACCATAATTATGGTATAATTGGCCCAATTTCCCAAAGCAGCCCCAACAATGGCACAAGCAAACAATTTCTTTAATGATGCAAAACAGAGTGTCGAATTTTACATGTCACAAAAAACCAAAATGGAGAAGCATTTTTATAATCAGATCTAGATTGGGACAAGTTATTTAAAGAAGAATACAGGGAAATGGGCAGAATATGTCCCCGTTTTAAATGCATGGGCTCATGATATTGATAGGTAATTCATATCATCAGATCTGATTCGCACATGGTACCAGGTCAGATGGTTTTAAGCATACTTTGCATAGCCAATCTATGATTCTGACTAATGTACCTTTTATTGTGGTAACTATACTTGGATAGAATTCAGTGACATTCTCTTAACTTCTACACAATTAAAAATATTTTCTAAATCAAGTTAATTTTTTTCTATAATTAGAAAACAAATCTAGAGTGCACACCATGTGAGTACCATTTGAATTGAATTAATGAACTGTTGAAAATTTCAAGTGATTTGATCAATTGCAAAAGGTTATCATATCACATTATTTTTTAATATACACTCTTACTCTAGTATAATTGTATTTAAATCATTTCAGTTATGAAATGGGTTTTTAAGCCTTTTTTCTAGAATATAATCTACATTCGGAGTATGACAATCATTTTTCAAGTTTTCTAACTCTTTCTTCAAAAATAAGTTTCTAACTCAGTTGCATATTATGATCTACATAAGTTTAGCATAAGTTTTGAATATTATTTTCCTTTTTTATTTTTTTTTGTAAAACATCAATCTCTGAAAAAAAAAAAAAAAACTCACTAATGTGATTCTTCTTTTGTTTCGACAATATTTATTAATTCTTAGTGCATTTAGGTAGTTTTTTAATGTATTTATTGTTCTGTTTTTATTTAGTTTATTCACTAGTTTGATTATATCTATGCATTAAACATTTATAAAATTGCCTAGGTCACTGGATGCTGCCACATTGAACCCCCCAGGTTTGTGCATGAATGCATGCATGGCTACTTCCAAAAGGGGAAAAGGAAAAAGGATAAAGATACGGTGAAAATAATGGCCAACTTTATATAACCAAGTTATAATTATGTTATAACATAAAAGGCACCTCTATGTTATGACTACTTGCATATTCAATATATGATCAAAGTAAAGAACCAGTGGAAACTTTCAGCAATGCATGAGCACCGTGCACCGTACCAGTGTAATTAAAATTGTATGTTTTGATGTTTGCTTACTGTTCAAGTTGGAACTCAATTTTCCTAAACGATTCCCTCTACTTAAGCAAATTGTTAATAAAAGCACTTCAGCATGTAATAAACTAGATCTCGCTGTCACCATTCAGAAGTAATTAATTGGAGGATAAAACTGATATATATATATATATATATATATATATATATATATATATATATATATATATAGAGCTGGGCTATGGTGAGTTGCGAACTAAGAGGTCATTTTTACTTTACGCTCATATTCTTATTTTGAAAATCTAAACAACCGATCCGAACCGCTCAACATGACCTCCATATTGAAATGTGTTTGAAGACCAAATTTTACATTTTCTGGATTTTTTTTTTACTATTTATTAAGCCACTATGAAAATCGTTGATCGAATGGTCCAGAAATTTTTACTGTTTTTTATTGTTCACTCAAATCAGCGATTTTCAAAGTGGCTTAATAAATAGTAAAAAAATCCAAAAAAATGTAAAATTTGGTCTCCAAGCACATTTCAATATAGAGATCATGTTGAGCAGTTTGAATCGATGATTTGGATTTTCAAAATGGAATATGACAACTCACCATAGTCTATCTATATGTATATGTATATATATATAGATTGGCAATTATATCTTACCATCAGTGAAGCCAAACGCTCTCTGACAGACTGTACATAGCACCAAGAGCGAAGCAAACAATGCCAACTTTCCCATTGAATATGAATATATAGTGTCTTTTGGATTGTGGATTGAGAGGTGAACTGAAGAGAGGGAGAGGGAGAGGGAGAAGGGACTGTGAATGAGTCGAAAACGAGGAGCTCACTGGGGCTTAAATGGTTTTGTTTTTTTAGTTATAACCCTTAGATTTATACTTATTTTCCAATTTGCCATCAAATCGGTGGATCTTGGTCCTGGACTGATTTTTAAGGTTTTAAACTTGTGACTTGTGAGTTGTCATTGCCTGCTATTGCTCCCTCTCCAGCCACATCTGAACAGCCCAAACCTCTCCAGTTTCGAACGAAACTGGAGATATCCTTTAATTTAAGTGATGGTATTGGATTATATAATAAATAAATTTGCTTCTTTGGAGCTAAATTCGTAACTTAAGTAAACGGAGCGGATTCGGAGCGGATAATGCTGATACCAAATCCGTATTCATTTTTCAATGAGCGAATACGGATACGGATACGGATAGCAAACGGATATTAAAATTCAAAACCAAATCTATCTTAAACGGATACGAATACGGAGCGGATAATCCACGGATACGGATTTGACTACAATTACGAAACGAATAATTATCGGATAATTAAGTCATATGAATTTTAAGTACAAATACTAAATTAAAAAATTAAAAACAATTAAGAAAAACAAAAGTAAATTAAAAAAAGGTAAAGAAATTGAGAAGATATAAGAATGGAGAGGAGTTAGGGAATATTAACTGCTGAAAGTCAAGTTACAGCGAAGCGAAGAAGTTGAAATTTCGGATCTGAATAGTGCTGATATTCGCTCCGTTTATACTTTCAAAAAACTATCCGTATCCGTATCCGTATCCGAGATATCCGTATCCGTTTAAATCCGAATTCAGATAATAAACAGATTCGGAGCGGATATCCGGACGGATATCCATATCCGTTTACAGCCCTAAACTTAACCCATGTTCCTCAATTGACAAAATTGGTCCAGATTTGACTCTGACTCTTTTCAACAGCTTGCAGCAGCAACCGATTATTTATTTGTTCTAATTAAATTAAAGGAGGTTAAGTGTATGATTTAATTGTTCTAATTATATGTTATTTAGATTTGTCCTTTAATTCCTATTTTCAACACTTGTTTTCTTATAATATTCATAGTAACTATAGATAATCCAAAATATAAAACCATATTTTGTAATATAACTCCTTAATAATATAGCATGTGAGCATTCATTCTAATAAAATTGTAATCCTTACTAAAAAAAAGTATCTGTTAGCACGATATTTTTTTTATTAAAGGACCTTGGTACAATTCAGCATCTTGTAGATGCTATTTTTAAAAAATTGAACATGTATCTCTCCGAAGAAAAACAAGAGTTCGTGCCACTGCACTGAGTATGTGGTTCTTATTAGTATGAATTTAAGAATCAATTCTTTCATAAAGATATAAGATGGTAAAAAGAGGATATGAAGACTTAATTCATATGCAAAGATATATGTTTGAGTAGAACTAGGGTGTGATGTGCTCACCAAACTCTTTGGTGAACACAACTCTACATAAACTATCGGATTTACTTCAAACGAGATGAATTCAACCGTTGAAACCGATGTACTTTACGAGTGATGCGCGTACATGCAAAATTTTGAATTTTTTGAATTCATTTAGTCTCAAGTCAAGTGGTCAAAATTGATGAAAAATGAATGATCCAAAATGAAGTTGTTTTAATGCATTCAAAAAATTCTCAATTTTGACCACTTGACTTGAGACTAAATGAATTCAAAAAATTCAAAATTTTGCATGTACGCGCATCACTCGTAAAGTACATTGGTTTCAACGGTTAGATTCATCTCGTTTGAAGTGAATCCGATAGTTTATGTAGAGTTGTGCTCACCAAAGAGTTTGGTGAGCACATCACACCCTAGTTATACTCTGTATGTTTTTAGTATATAGAAAAAGAAAGTAAAATATTGTACAAAAAAGGTAATGAAGATGATCTTAAACAACATAAAAAAGGGTGTCTTCTTTGCTTTTGCTACATCACATTATTTTTTTGAGGGAAAGGTGGCAAGTTTTGCTACATCACATTAGTGTTGTCTGACAACACTTTCTTAAGCATCATTTAACTTTCTTAATTATTTAATTCTTCTAAAAATCAGTTTCTTAATGCATATTAAGGCACCTTCTTACTCATATTTTAAGACACTTGTATTCCAATGTAAAGCTCTTTTAGTCTCTAATAACTATGAATTGAGATAATTAAACATATATGTGATTTATGACAATTAAGAAGTTTTTTAAGATCATTTTCATTAGCTTTCTTAATTTTACAACATCCACCCGATATAATATAAATTTATATTCATTGTCATAGAGCGATGCTACTAGAGTGGGAAAAACGTGCCGTGCCGTGACCAAGTAAATTTTTCACGTGCTGTGCCGTGACAAAAATTACGAGGGGTGGTTACGCCACATGAATGGTCACGGTGTGACTCGCGTGCCGTGACTAAGTCGTGCCATGACCAAACGTGTCGTGACCAAACGTGCGTTAGTCATGTTTGATTTAACGTTTAAAAAAATATGTAACGATTCTTTAAAATTCAAATGTTTTAATTGAAATTTAAATGTAAATATTTTAATTAAAATAAAATTATACCTTATAGGAAGGTATGTTAGTGTATTGTCTCGTGAATGTCGTGACTGGCGTGTCTACCGTTCCATGACTTGCATGTCTCGTGCCGTGACCAAGACATTTTTCGTGCCATGCCGTGTCTTCTTTGCCAACAATTGGTTACGGCACGCGAATGGTCACAGCACGTAACCGACACGCGTGCCGTGCCATTCCGTGACGGAGCTGGCTCTGCCGTGCCATTTTTCTCACTCTAGATGCTACCATGCTTTGGAAAGTAAAGAAGTTGTTTTACTTCCCGCTCATATCTTCATTTTTAAAGTTCAAATAGTCGATCTGAACTTCTCAACACAATCTTCATATTGAAATGTGCTTGGAGACCAAATTTTACATTTTTTTTAAATTTTATTTCTACTATTTTTTTTATTTAATGAAAAGCTGTGATTTTCAAAAAAAATTCAAAAATAGTAAAAAAAATTTCAAAAAAATATAAAATTTGATCTCCAAGCATCAATATAAAGATCATGTTGAGATGTTCGAATTAACGATTTGAACTTTGAAAATAAAAATATGAGCGGAAAGTAAAACACCATCTTTATTTCCCAAAGCATGATAGCCTATCTCCATTGTCATAAATCATATACAATTAATCTGGCATGGGTCCGGTCATTGAAGAATGGAGAGGCTCTAACTCTCAACCAAGCGCTACAGTTAAACATGATTACCGACTTGAACCGACTTGAAAAGACGATTTTGACCTCGCATGGCAGGTTTGTTCAGGTGGGGCCTCTGGATGTGCCTTACAAGCCCGGCAGAAGGCATCAGCAGCTAAGCACAAGAGTCAAGAGCCCACGACGCCAAGTCCAAGGGTTATTTCGTCATTTAACTCTCTTAATTACGGAATGAGAGTAGGTCCGATGCCCATCGGACCTACCTTGGTTCGATGGGTGTGATGACCATCCGATCTGCATCAAGATTCGTGTGGTCTGCATCAAAATCCGTGCAATACTGTATCAATTTCTGTGAGCATAGATCTTGATGCTAATCGTACGGTGATAGAGCTAATTGAACCTAGCTCTAGGTCCGATGCCCATCGGACCTACTCCTATCTCCTTAATTACACTCTTCAAGTCCAAGTAGAATGTTTTCATCGAAAATATATGTTAAATATCTCATAAGTAATTAAGGAAAATATCTTTGGCAGGGGTTAGATCCAGGATTTTCGTCAAAGGGAGGCAAAAAAATATCGAATATTGTTTAAATGCCTAATCGGGTTTAAATTCATTAACTCATTGGGTACTCGATAAAAAACAATGTTTTAACCTGTACTTTCCAATGCTTTGAGTTGTAATTTTTGATGCTCTGGTTTATAATTCTAATTACCAATCAAAATCAACAAATTTATTTCAATTTTAACCCTAAATTTAACCCGAATTACAAATCAAACGTCTAGAGGGGGCAAAAAAAATTTTAGAGACAAAGTCGGTCGGGACCAATAAATCTTCACTAAAACTCAAAATTCAGGGGAGGTAGCTGCTCTCCTGAAACCATCTGGGTCCGCCCCTGATTTTTGGAGTTAGTGTATTCCTTTTCAACTTCTCTAATTAGGAAAATTTCAGTACATTTTTTTTTTAGATTGAGAGATAAAGTTTTAATTAGCTTTTCAATTTTTATTTAATGTTTATAAAATATTATTCATATGAATTGTGAACTCAAAATTTTCCATAGAGTGAAAGTTTCCTTTGTCACTAAATCAAATGTTAATTTTTAATTTTAGTATATTTTAACTTTAATATATTTTTTAGTAAGGTTCAAATTCTTTATTTTTCCCATGCCTTATTTGTATCTCTCATTCTTGTCTTTGTTTTTAAAGTCCACAATCGATTCGAACCGTTCAACATGATCTTCGTATTAAAATGTGTTGGAGACCGAATTTTATATTTTTTGGAATATTTTTACTATTTTTTAGATAGATATAAAATTATTGTTTTGGATGGTTCAGAATATTTTGAAAACAGTAATTTTGTACATATTTAAAAATATAATAAAAATTCAAAAAAATATAAAATTATCTCCAAACACATTTCAATATGGAATTATTGTTTTGGATGGTTCAGAATATTTTGAAAACAGTAATTTTGTACATATTTAAAAATATAATAAAAATTCAAAAAAATATAAAATTATCTCCAAACACATTTCAATATAGAGATCATGTTCAATCAGAATTCACAGGATATGATATAAATACTGAAGATATATAATAAGAGGAGAGAAGAAATTTTAGGATATTGGCGGAGTATCCCTTGAATCAAGCAGACAGGAGTACATAATTGGTCTTAATTCGTGGAGAAATACAGGCGTTTCACAATTGGCAATCTTACCAACAAGTCCTACAAAAGCCAAGTAATTATTTCTTTCTTATTTTCCAGGATAATTATAGTGCAGTTATCCAATAATAATAAGTTCGGTTACTCTTTCATTTCATGGCATTGTTTCGTAATTCATTTTATTGATCAAGGAGTGTAACAAGAGATAGGAGTAGGTCTGATGGGCATCGGACCTACTTTTGAGTTCAATTAACTCTAGCACCGTAAGATTAGCATTAAATCTGTGCACACGAAAATTGATACAGACTCGCACGGATTTTGATGCACATTGCACGAATCTTGATACTGATCGAATGGTCATCACACCCATCGAACCAAAGTAGGTCCGATGGGCATCGGACCTACTCTGAATTCGTGTAACAAGTAAGCAATTTGATGATTGTCGTGTGGATATATTGCAAACTTTCTCAATATTACTTTATGAAAAGAGTACAGAGAATATTAAATGGAGGGAGAGGAGGGTTTCATGTGCAGTCTTTGGAGCACAATCATGTGCATGAAATTAGAATCAAGCATCTGCCAGGCTTCAGCATGTGCAGTCAGGCTACGGATATGTTTTTGTTCTCAAAATTGATTGCATTCATTAATTAATTGGATCCGTTTTACTACTTATTCATCACACCTGTAATTGGGTCTTTGTCAGCTCTCTCATAACTCATGATTAGGCATCCAATGTTTCCTTAAGGGCCTGTTCGGCGCAATTACTGTGCGCGTGGGAAAAAAAAAATTCAGTCTGAGACGTGTTTTCTGTCCCACGCGCACAGTAATCAGCAATTTAAAAATTTCCGTTTCCCAGACCCATTCCCGTTCCCTACTGCACGCCGAACAGGTCCTAAGAAAACACTGCATTCAAGTAAAGTTTCTTCCTAAATCCGAAAGACTAATTTCTTAGAGTATGAGCGGATAGAAATTAATATTTTCTTCAATATGATATTTTAAAAGCAATTTCATTACAAAAAAATATTTCTCTCTTTTTATAAAATTATCAGACATCCGGAATTGTAAATAAAATTACCACCTAAAATTTGAAATTATAATGAAATCATCGATATTATAATTTTTCTACTCTATTTTAAGATGGATAGAAAATCATTGTTTTTTAATGATTCAGAATTTTCCGATCAAGTGATTTTCTACCTATCTAAAATAATAGAAAAAAAAATCAAAAAGATATAAAATTTAGTTTACAAATACACATTCATATGGAGATCATGTTGAACGGTTCGGATCGTCCATTAGAACTTTCAAACCGAAAATTTGAGTCCATAGTGCAGGTTAATATGCACTATGTATAGTACCATAGCCTCACTCTTATCTTTATGTTAATTTCAGTGGAAGACTTTTTTATGAGAAAATTTCAAGTACCATCTGCTGGCTATGGATTCAGATCAACTGAAATCCGAGATCCATGAACAGTAATTCTGAAATTCCTGAAATTAGATCTAGCCGTCCAACTTTTTCTGTGCACACATCTCGAAACAGTTGATTTCTGTGTACGCATCTCGAAACAATTCAATGGCTAGATTCAGAATTTTAAAAATTTCAGAGTTACTGTTAATGATCTCATATTTCAGCAGATTTGATTCCGCTAGCTATAACAGTGATGGCTGACTGTGACTTGTATTGTAAAGCTTCTGTGCTTGCATTTATGAAATTTAATGAAATGATATGATTAAAAATTATTGGTGAAGTTTATATCGCATTTACAACATTGACATGACAGACGGTAACTGTGATTCCTTAACAGGATGTCTGCTCACTGCTCTTGATATACTAGCTAGGTCAAAACTGTGCCCTATAATTCTATATTGAATCAGAGGAGGAACAGGTTCGATAGGCTTCAGGACCGTCTAATCCGTTTTAAGATACGTGTATAGCACGCACGAATATTTCGAAGCACACAGATCTTAAAGCGGATCGGACGGTTTTGAGTAAGTACATCGGACCTAATCTGCAATCCTGGCGATATGAGTAAGTACATATTTTACCAATCGTATTTACTATTGCTGTTATTTATCTGAATCAAAGGTATTGAACTATATTATATAGGTATCGCATTCGATCAACTATTGCTATTGAGGCTCTGTTTTTTCCATAGGTGTAGTTAGGCCTGCTAAACGAGTCGGGCCGACTCATGGACTTTGAACTGGACTTTTAAATGAGTTAAATTGAGCCCAAACTCGGCTCGAACTCGAAATAATTCTTCATTTCCCTAATCGAGTCGAGTCGATCTGATCCGAGCTGAGCTGTCGAGTCGAATCATTCCCTTCCTTCGCTTCTCCCTGTTGAACCTCCGTCGCTCGGTCGCTCTCCAGTCTCCTGCTACTCTCTCGCTCCGTCGCTCTCCAGTCTCCATCTTCTCTCTTCTCTTAGGTGCGCTCTCTCTCTCTCTGAGCTGTTTAAATTGGATAGAAATACTAGGTGTAGCCTTACAAAATTAAAAAAAAAAAGAATCAATTCTTTCAACCATATATTTGTGATTTAATTTAAAAAAAAAAAGCATAGGCCTTTACGGACTATGTCCAACTTAACATGTACTATATTAATATTATTAGTCTCTCATAAAATAAAATTACAAGGCACTTCTCTATCTTTTTCCAGCCCTTCAATTTTAATTTTATGATTCCACACGTGCAACTTAATGACATGACGAGGTAATTTTGATCGGAAATTACACTTGTTTGCCAAAAGAGAATTGATTAGATTTATAGCTATGATAAAAAAATTAGTCAGAAATAGAAGACAAACGAAAGATCATGACTAAAATAATGTGTTCCGTCTGAAAAACTGCTAGTTTAAATTTTAGCCAAAAGATTTTTTATGAATATTTAAAGTTAGAAGGTTTGATCCTTATAACTAAATTTGATGATAATTAAATCCAATGAAGTAAAAAGACCTCTCTATTCACTTTCCCTTCTTTGTGTGTAGGAATGGCAACAAGCTAGGCCTCACTCGTAATCAGTTTATTTGTAGATCAAGTTGAGGGAGCAAGCGAGCTTGTTTGTAGATGCTCTGGTTTAATATTGTAACCATTCGAAGATATGATTGTTTAATGTTTTATATGTTTTAATGAAAATTGAAAGAAGCTTGTACAAATGGTAAACGGAGAAGGGAAAGGAGGAGGAAGAATAAATAGAAATTTTTAACAAATTTCTAATTAGATGTCTTATTACGGATCATGTATAAAGAAAATAAAACAATTAGGCCCAGTAGCATGTTACTCTTAGTGTAATTAATTTTAAGCCCGGAAACCTTTGAAAAAGGACTTAGGGTGAGCTTAAGTGTGATCAATGTCTCTGTGTCCACATTGGAGATCAAAGCCGTATCATCGTCATATTGTAGTGCAATAATCGGCTCTCTCATTTTCTTAGATATCGAGGTGGATAGTGTTGAATTTGCCACACCAACCATTCTTTGTAATACATCCACCGCCAAAATGAAGAGCATAGGTGAGAGAGGATCGCCTTGCCGCAACCCTTGCTTGTGTTGGAAATAGTCAGAAACTTCTCCATTAATAACCACTCTAGAGGAGGCTGAATAGAGTAGTTCTTTAACCCATTTCACCCATCTCAATGGGAATCCTCTTTGAATCATGACATCCTCCAAGAACAACCAAACGATGTCGAAGGCCTTCGAAAAGTTGTCAGTTGAAATTCTCAGCAATGAAAAGTTGCCTCGTCACAATGAAATTCTCGGCAATATGCCGACCACGGATGAAAGTTGTCTGTTGAATGGATACCAAGTCATCTAGTTCCCCAGATAGTCTAGTTGCAAGCAATTTCGACAAAAGCTTTGGAACCACATTAATCACACTAATAGTCTAAAATCTTGAACAATTATAGGCACCTTTTTCTTTGGTATCATAATAATGTTGGCATGATTTACCTCCTAAGTATCAAACTCATGATTATAGTAGGAAAGGGTTCGGGGCAAGTGGTTCAGATCAGCTCAGGTAGGGTACAGTGCTTGAGGTCTGAAACACACCACCTCAGTTGCTGTGACTGAGTTTCTTGCCAATCTTGCCGAAGCAAAAGTGTTATTGTCACCATTTTTGAGCCAATGGCACTTAGCTCTTTGCTTCCACTTAATCTCCGAATCAATCGACAAGTCATAGGCCCGTTGCCTAACCTTTTGTCTAAAACGAAATTCCCTCGAGTCAAGGTTCCTTTTCTCCTCAATACAATCAAAGAATGAAAGAATGAGATTACCTTCTTACAAAACAGAAGCTGAGAATCCATTTTTGCCCAATGTAAGCCATGAATTGCTTGATGTTTTTTTACAAAATAATCTCTCATGGCACTTTACGAGTAATTTTATTTTCAATTATTATTTGAACTTGGCTCTAGTATCTATGTAGCACATAATGTGGTATGAATCGATGTTGGAATGACCTAACTTCATATCTAAGGAAAACATGTACAATTGATACAGACAAAAATGTTTGATGTGCTTTACATACATACTCATTCTAGCCAAATTGAGGCAAACAACCCAAATTACATGGCTAACCGGGCATCATTTGTAGGTCCCTATCAGTTTTGAGAATCTAATTTCTAATTCTCACTATTCAATCATTATATAACTCTGTCTTCTTTTGTTTGATATAAAACCTTACAGATTTTAAAAGCAGGACAATTTAAAAAAATGGAAATTATTCATGACCATCAATACTCAGGTTCTAACATTTGTCGAAGGAGGCAGCTACATAATCCCTCTACTTCTGCAAGACCCACTGGCCGAACCAGCCCCGCTGTCCCCAGTGCTGTCCTGACTGGCCATACTGTTCAGAACGGCTGCACTGCACCTACCAATCGCACCATACACACTGTCCTGCCATACCTGCTGGCCGCACTACACCTGCCAGCTCTGCCGGCCAAACGGAGCCCACTGTCTCGACTGGCTCAGCTGTCCCTGCCCGCCACAGTTTATCCACTGGCCTGCTCTGGCCAGCCCCAATCTCTACCGTGGGTCTCTTGTTTTGAGGAGTACGTCATTGAAGCTGGTCTTTATGGCGTGCACAAAATTGGTCACATCCCGACAGACCATGCTCTTGTCAGTACTCTTGTGGAGAGGTGGCGTCAAGTTTCATTTGCCCTAAGGTAATTGACAAAAGACAGTATGGTCAATTTTCTTTATCCAACTAAATTAGTAAATTGACATATAAGTTTCTTTACTAGGACCAGAAGCTAGTTAAAATATCAACTGTTACAACAGATAAAACCTGATCTAGTACTAACATGTGAAGTTGACATGAATCCTTTGAAACTAGAATTAGAGGCTTCTCATAAACCCAAAAAAAGTGAAGAAGCAATATCTGAAAGAATTGGAAAGAAGGATAGAAGGAGAAGGGGAATTTGGCATCAAAACTCGTACCACCTGAAACTTCCCAGATCTGTGAGCAACCAATAAATATCAGATTGCACCTGTTTTATATACGAGAAGCCACAACAACTATAGGGTACCATTAATAAATACTATCAATTAAAGTTTTTAGCTATATTCATACCATTTCCTAGTCCGCTCATGCTAAATTGAAGCGAAGCGAATCTCCCTGTAGACACTCGTCAGTTCTCATTTCTTACATCTGAACAAATAGTCAAAAAAGAAAATTATTAGTTACATTAACAATGATTGGTCAATTGTTAGCCAATTAAGTAGCAAAAGTTAGCAGGGATTGTAATATAATTGGTCATTGATTTGCAATCTCAGATGAAATGAGCAAACCGGGAAAGTAATGAATGCAATGGGCTCATACTTGAGTCTAATTAAGAAAATCGACCATCTAAGTTAACTTGATATTCAGCACTTCTAACAAACAATAAAGGGAACCAAAGTTGGTTTCATGTGTACAAGCTGCTATAAACATGGCTTATTATTACTATAATGGCTTCTTTTGGATAGTGAGTATCTTGTAGGCTATGGACCGAACTACCATTTCATATCAGCAAATACTACATGCAAAAGGAAATTACATAGAATCTCACAGGCTGAGATTGCGGACTAGGTTTGTCTAGAAAACTATAATTACTTTTCATGAATTTTATCTTTGAAGCTGTTTATTCATGTCAATTTCAAAATGATTCAGTACCAGATGTGACGTGAATGAAAACACTTGGATTCACCACCTTACCATATATTACATGCAGAGAACAAATCATTGATTTTATGCAAACCGCAAATAATGTTTGCGACAGGATACTGTTGTTAGTACCAGAGAAGCTGTCTAATTTTGCTGGGACCAATTAACACCAGCAAGGATGAGATACTGAAGAAGGTGAGTATGTATCTTTTTTCTTTGTCAATAGCACTATAGAAGAAGTAGACTCAAGGCATAAGGATTTAAGTTTATCTAACAAACATTGCTCTTTTTGGCCTAATTTTTTTCAAAAGTTGTGTTATAAATCTTCAATTATACCATAAAGAAGAAAAGCATTCAATTAGAGTGATGTGAGTTCAACAAAGAGCAGAGAGGGAGTTCTTGTACGGAGATCGGAGAAGAGGTCTATCAGAGAGGAGGCGCTTGCAGCAGGAGGGTTCAGCAGGATTTCAACACTCTTGAAAAGTAAAGGCAACTCAAATTTATGAGTATAAAATGGATGCACTCAGCATTAACGTTATGGTTGATGATGCAGTGTATCTATTGTATTAAATTTATCAATTCACGATCTTAGAGAATTTTTTTTGTATGAGATTCATTTCTGATGCAAGTATATTTAGTTACCCATGATAGTAATGCAAATTCTAGTAGTGCTTAGTGATAAGTTTTGATGTGATGATGTACAAACAAAAAGAATCAAATAAAAATTGAAGTCTCTGGTCATACTTCCCATTATTAGAAGATAAAACTATCATTGAAGTCAAATCTGGAATTATGAAGTGCCACACATGAAGGGACCAACAATACATGGGATCTATTACGGGTTTATCTCAAAAAAAAAATGCATGGGATTTACCAACTTACTACATGTAACAGAGACCTTATTTTGATGTTCAGGAAATCCGCAAATAACATTTCCGAAGCAATACAATTGTTGATAACGGCTTCACATGATGATTTTTTAAGGAAGGATGATTTTCTTTTCTTTTTTGCTGGGTTTCAACAAAATTAAATTTAAAAGGACTAAAGATTAAACCTCCTCCTAAGAAATAAACTTTAAAACTACAAACACAATAATAATTGTTTTTGTTGATTCATAAATATGTGGAAAATATTTTTTGCCTAATATAATAGGATATAACCAAAATTACTACATATTTTGTAGTCTAGACAAAGGCATAGATAGATGTGATAATGTACCTAACATATGGTGCTTGTTCTGGCCAAGTTCTACAGCCATCGCCGGTTCAAAAAAAAAAACATAAGATAAATAAGTGTTACAAAAAAAACAAATTCTTGAAATCTATACTAGCATAATACACAAGAAAACCATATTTCATAGCATGTGTCCATCCCCATTGTATCACAAGTATTCAGATTGTTCTAATCACCAAATCTGCTCCTGAATTTTATGGTAAGGTTTTTCAGACTTGGTAATATATTTACATCTATCGTGTGATATAGAGAAAATTGATTGCTCAGATGCAAAGGTTCGGTTAGGGTTTCTGATTATACCTGGGCTCCGAAGGATCGTTTTCAATAATCGACGAAGAGAGATAGAGAGGCGGTGTCGCCGGACATCAGAGGAAAAGAGGCGGCGCTTCCGAGATGCAGGGTCTAGGGTTTGCCGCCTTTTTATAGTAATACTCGGATGAATATATACGGATTCGGATCCTATAAGAAAACGAATCGAGATCCAGCGAAGTAACTCAAAAGTTGGGTTTTGAATCGAGACCGTCCGATTCGAAGTGGAGCGCACACATCCCGAGCAATGAATTCGAATCCCGAGACACGAGCGACTGATTCGAATTGGACGGTCTCGATCGAAAACTCAAAATTGGGGTTACTTTAGGGGATCTGGATTTTGAGCTTAAATGCGGACCGAATAGAATCCACACAACTATTAAATTAAGGGGTCTAGTCGGATTGATCCGATTTCTGATCGGATGGTGTCAAATTCAACATTTTTTTGTCGGAATGAAGAAAGGTAGAAAATTGGCCCATATCTTGAGCCGAACATGTCCTAATATTAAAGAACTCATTATAAAAAAAGGAGTGATCCACTTACAATCTATTTTGGTGACATCGAATTATATTCTACATTTTAAAATTTTCAAAGTGCAAATAGTCGATCCAAACTGTTCAACATGATGGATATATTAAAATGTGCTTGCAGATCAAATTTTATATTTTTTTTGAATTTTTTTACTATTTATTAAGTATTTTACAAAATCGTTGTTTTCAGACCATTGAATTTTTGTACCAATCTTAATAAATAGTGAAAAAATAAAAAAAATAAAAAATTTGATCTGCAAACACATTTTAATATATCCATCATGTTGAATGGTTTGGATCGACTGTTTGGACTTTAAAAATGTAGAGTATAATCCGGTGTCACAAAAAATGAGTGTAAGTGATCCCTCCTCTTATAAAAAAGTCAAATTGGCCCATATTAAAGAACTCATTATAAAAAATTTAGGTGTAAAAATGCCTATGATATCAGTTAATAACTGAAATTTTTATTTATTACGAGTTATTGGCCCCTTTTAAGTTAAGAAACTTCAAAATTTTCCAATTGATGTTCACTCGCTCCTAGCAGTAATTAAAGGTACTGGACTACTGGTAAGAGATGATCACTGTGATTATTTTTTGTATGTTGATTTGAAGTGTTAGTTTTTTTATTTTAACGATTTAATAGTAGTTGGACCGAAATTTTTATTAATATCCAAAAAAATATTAAATTTCATAATCTACACCCCATGCGGAGGAATTTTGAAATCTGTCCAAACCGCAAAAGTTTTTTGCGGTAATTCAGTCTAAAACCGCAAAAAAAAATTGCGGATTTGGTTTTGGAATTCCATAACCGCAATTTATTTTTGCGGTTCTAAGGTTTTTTAATTAAACATAAATGTTTGTAATTTATTTGTTTTTTGTATTGAAATGTAGAAATATTTTATATATTTCTTTGAAAATAGATGGAATACTATATAATTTGATTTATTAGAAAGACTACAACAAATAACCCGGATCAACATTTGTCAGGCCGGATTTTTTGCAGCTGTAAGAAAAATTAAAATATTTCTTTGTGTGTTATTGGAAAAAAATAAAAATGTTTTGAATCTGAGTTATTAATTCCGGTTCAAAAGTCACTTCTAGGTAAATACATAAAATATTTGAATTCTTCTATTTTTGAAACACAAGTTTTGACAACTATTAAAGTTATGTTAATGGAATCAGAGTAGGTCCGATGCCCATCAGACCTACCTTGGTTCGATGGGTGTGATGACCATTCGATCTGCATCAAGATTCGTGTGACCTATATCAAAATCCGTGCAAGTCTATCAATTTCCGTACACATAGATCTTGATGCTAATCGTACGGTTCTAGAGCTAATTGAACCTAAATGTAGGTCCGATGCCCATCGGACCTACTCCTATCTCTATGTTAATATGCCAGATTCATTCTTCAGATACTTTAAATGCACACCTCACTACGACACTATTGCTCAAGTGCATTTGAGTATTACATCAATGCACACTTATTTATTCTTTTTTTTTTTTAAATAATTGATGGTTAGTTGGGAATTAAGAGATCGAGAACTACAAATAAAATCAAATTTATGCCCATAACTTATGGAGATTTGGTGCGAATCTTTCGAAATTTAGAAGAATAAAATTTAGATTTTTCTGAACCCGACTTGTCTAATTATGTGCAAACCATTTTTCAATTTTTTTTTTTTCATTTTTCTTACTAGAGTATTTAATTAAAAATAAATAAAGAGAAAAACAAAATTCATTTATCTGAGTTTGACTCGGCTTATCCGAAAAGCGTGGTATGTCCAATGGGTTTCAGATATAAATAAGTCTAATTTGCTTCATAATTTGTGTGCGCTTGATCCGCACGAATATTGAAAGATAATATAAATATCATGAAGCGAATCAGACGATTCCAAACATACATAACGATTTGAGTCTAATGCGTATCAAATGCGCCTCACTCATGAGACTCATTAGAAGCGCCGGATACATGACTCCCTTAAACTAGGCTATCTAATATGGCTGTCTTGTTTCGTTTTAAACCAGTTTGGACGCGATCTTATCTAATAAATATCAATCCGGATCCGTTAGAACATAAGTAGCTAATGACTTCATTGACAATACCACGGTACCACCGGTTCAATATCAAACCTAAATCTATCCGTCTCCTCTGAGAACAAGTATCATCTCCAATATGTGTAAAAGATTCTTTTACTCTCAGCTACTTTGAGATTTAGGCTACTGTAGAGACAGTATTATTGGGCTTCGAGATTGGTGTTAAGTTAAAAAGAACGGTCCAGATCTACTAATTCTAAAAGATTTCCTCCTCTGATCAGAACTTTCTCTTCTCTCTTGTCAAATAAAGACAAAAACCTCTAACAATTACAAATCAATTGAAACCCACCAATTAATCGACACGATGTAGTGAAATGAAATGATCACATGGTAGTTCTCTTTGAAATTTCTGTAATCATGCTCCTGTTCCGAGACTTGGAGAGGTTATTTGGAGAATATTTTTTCTCACTTTATACTCAACTCTAAATTCTCCGATGAAAAGATAAAAATATTGGGACAAAAAATTATGATGGGGATAAGTATAATATTTTTGAAAGTTAATAAATATTAAGATTCACGAATGTTTTTTTCAAAATGAAAAGAAAAGAATAAAAGCACAATGAAGGGACGTAGCTTGATGCTTAAGATTCGTGCTAATATATAAACGGACGGATTCACGTCTTTATATAATTTGGGCCGGGCCTCAGTCAAACACCCGGAGCACCATAAAGGAAGTGAGCCGCGGGAACAATTTGTTAGGCTCTCCGACTCCTCTGTCCAGAACCCTAGAAAAATCTCACAGAGGACTGAGGAGGCGGGGGGAAATGGAAGAGATGGAGATGGAAGTAGACGTTGGATCAGCAAGCGAAGCATCTCCATCTCCATCGTCGAGTTTAAAGAAGCTAGGGCTAAAGAATGCTATACAGACTAACTTCGGCGAAGATTATGTTTTTCAAATTGCTTCCAGGTACTTCTGCTATCAGATGCATTCTGTACCGTAGGAATCTGATGAGCTGCGACCAAAAATCTTTTCTGGAAGCTCACAAAATTCAGAGTGGCATTTAGGATAGCAGTCCTAATGTCAGTAATAATCATAAAGAGTAGAACTAGGGTTTTCTTAAGCTCACCAAGCCCTTTGGTAAGCTTTCTTCAAAACCTATCAGATTGACTTCAAACGATGAATCCAAACTGTTGAAACCGATCAACTCGTGCTTCACGAGTGATATGTTTACATGTCAATTTTTTAATTTTTTTGAATTAATTTAGTATAAAATCAAGCAGTAAAAAAATGATGGTCTATAAGTTAATTTTAATGCATTTCATTTCTCATCATTTTTTGACAGCTTGATTTTATACTAAATTGATATGTGAATGCATCACTGGTGAAGTAGTTTGGTTTATAAAAATTTAAAATTGATATGTGAACACATCACTCGTGAAGATGATCGGTTTCAACGGTTAGGTTTCGTCATTTGAAGTCAATCCGATAGGTTGTGGAGTTAAGCTTACGGAGAGACTTGGTGAGCTTAAGAACACCTAGTTCTACTCATAATCTAAATACTATTGAAATGGCTATTAAGGCAATGAACTTATAATTGCTTAGTTACTTTTAATCAAACCCTCCATATTTGTGCATCTGGACCTTAAAAGTTAATTTAGTTTAGTTCAATTTCTTTTAGGCTTAGTGAAATACATAACTTAAGCATCCTGGAAAAGAAATTGAAACCTGGAATGAAGGCCTAAAATATGGCTGCCATATTCTACTAAAAGTCTAATTTTTTTTTTTTAGAATTATCTGTAGATTTATATTACATCTCTTTTGAAGTCCCGGTAAAGCTTGCTATCAGTCATATCACCATTGACCATACCATGTTTTTCAATACCGCAACTGTAATTGAACAATGTGTACCATTTTGGTATTTTTTCTGTCAAGTGTGTTATGTTTTTTTGTCCTAACATCTATTTTCTTTGACTTCTTTAAAAAAAAAAAAGCCAGGACATACCAGCCCTTGCCATTTCCCTTTCTACAAATGCAATAAAACTTTACTCTTCAGAGTCGGGGCAGTATTTTGGAGAGTGTAAGGGCCATTCTGGAAGAATCCATGAAATTTCCTTTTCTGCCCCTGCATCACCTCATGTTCTTTGCTCGTGCTCTTCTGATGGTACTGTTAGAGCCTGGGATACAAGAAGCTTTAAGCAGGTTTGATTTCAATATCATATTTTGTTACTATTCTGGTCTCCTCTAGTATTGGTACACACCAGCTGAAAGGTATCAATAAATGTTTGATCAAACGTTTATACTTCCGTGTTTTATTTTTTTGGGCTTGTCTATTGTTTGATTGAATAATTGGCAGTATATAATGGCTAATTTTGGTAATCGAGGTAATCCAATCTTTGAGTCTCCCTTGCACAACTTAGAGCAATTTAACTGTTTTAAAGTGGGGGCTGATCTGACTTTTTTTTCTTGGGGGCGTGTGGGTGGGTTGTGGGGGGGGGGGGGGGGGGGGGGTTGTATGTGCTATAGTTTAACCAAGCCAGTGTTCCTGGCAGTTAAACTGAAATTTCTAGATCTTTACTAAAACCTTCCTTTTACCCAGGTTTCAATGTTATTTTTTATTTAGGTCTCCATGTTAAGAGCAGGGCCCTCACAGGAGATTTTTAGCTTTAGCTTTGGTGGCTCAAATGGCAACCTTCTTGCTGCGGGATCAGACTCTCAGGTGTAGTTTAACTTGGAATATTATTTATTTAATTGAATATGTTCAAGTTGTCTGATCATTTTAAACTTCTATATTTTAGCTTTTGGTCAATCATATATATGTGACAAGGATATCAGTTATAACTTGTATCCTTTATTTAGTTGTTAGTTTTTACACACTAAAAGGAGCTTTTATTATATCTTGAAGGTTCTTTTCTGGGACTGGAGAAATGGTAAACAAGTTGCATGCTTGGAGGAATCCCACATGGATGATGTTACTCATGTAGGTACCAATTCTATTTTTGGTAATATTTTTTTTTTCTTAGAGATCGTGTTTATTTGCTACTTTGCACAACAAATAGTAAATTTTAACTAATTTAGGATGTATCAGGGATAAGAGTTAATTGATATTTAGGTTAATTGATTCTGTGGTGCATTAGATTCAGACTTACTGTTGTTTAGTTTGTAATGTCCCAAGTTGTATCTTTCAACTTAGTTTAATTTATTGTAGGTACAATTCATACCGGGACAACAGAACAAGCTAATTTCATCTTCAGTTGATGGGCTTTTGTGTCTTTTTGATACTGATGGTGATATCAATGACGATAGTAACTTATCATCTGTAATTAAATATTTAATTTGTCAATCTTTAAATTTTTTTCCCTCTTTTACTGTTTTGATGTCTGTGTCTTCGTTCTGTAATTATTTTGCTCTTATTATTTCAAAATTGACACTCATGTGTGTTGGCATATATATGTAGTTTTGGATATAAGAATAAAACTTTTGAGCATTTGGGATGGATAATGTCATTATAGAAAAAGCAACCAACCCCAAGTCCAAACCCAAATTTAGTGATGATGTTTTCTATTTTGATTTTAGGTTATGAACGTGGAAACATCTGTTGCAAAGGTAGGATTCTTTGGAAATGATAATCAAAAGCTTTGGTGTTTAACTCATATTGAAACACTAAGGTAAATTAAACAAATTGTACTCAATAGACTCTTTCGTACGAAGATATGCTTATGAAGAGATGTTTAGGTACCTATATCTATGAAGAAATTTGACTTCTACACTGCATAACTTTCTTTGTTTCAGCATTTGGGATTGGAATGAGGGGAGAAGAGAGGCCAATTTCGAACAAGCGCGGTCTTTGGTGTCAGATCAATGGAACTTGAATAATGTATGTTGTATAAATTGTTGGTTTAGTGGGAATTAGTTCAGTACTATATTTGGTACCTAAACTGTCAGATCTCTACTGTTATAAACTGTTATGTACTGACATTCATGATACAAGTTGACTGTTTTGATCACTTTCTGTGAATGTGATAAATTTAAGGATTGATTGCATAATCATTTAGTCAATAATGACAGTAACCGAGAACCTTAAAATTGTGAAACATAGAAAAATGAATTCTTTAATGCAAAACTATTGTTCTCATTCTTTGTACTTGTATTTTCTTTTGGTATATGTACAGGTTGACTATTTTGTAGATTGCCACTATTCGTCTACAGAAGATCGGCTATGGTTGATTGGTGGCACCAGTTCTGGAACACTAGGTTATTTTCCCATAACTCAAAAAGGCAATGGAACAACAATTGGCACTGTAGAAGCAATTTTAGAAGGTGGACATATGGGAGTTGTCAGAAGTATACTTCCAGCAAATGCTGATCAAACATCCAGGTATAAAATGCACATGGTGTTTTTTTTTTAACCTTGATTGTTATGTTTGACATAACAACTTCTATTTGACTGTTTACATATAATTTTTATTTTATTTTAATCTCAAGTTGGATCAAATTTTCTACTATGCAAAAATCCCGACTTAATCTTCACATCTCCTAAATTTAACCCTAATTTTCTATAATTTACCATCATTTGTGTAATTAGATACCAACCTAGAAGTCAAAATGGTCAGCAGTATATGCTGTTACTGGAATTGACTGAAACAGTACCCAAACATAGGTTGTTAATCATTGTTGAAGTAAAATGCCAAATGACTTGTCTTACCAGTTACCAGTAATGATAGAAGTGTGATAGTTGTTTATGCTGTCACATTACTTGATTGCTTATATCAAGTAATTTGGGGAAAAGCAGGGGCATATTTGGATGGACTGGAGGGGAAGATGGCCGGCTTTGTTGCTGGCTGTCCGGTGAATCGGATACATTAGGAGGGAATCCGTCATGGATTTCGAGCTCTCTTGTAATGAAACCTAAGAAAAGCAAGAATAAAGCAAGACATCATCCTTACTGATATCAATTTTTGGTTTGTATTTAATGCCTCTATTTGTAACATGTTGTTCATTGTTACGGGTTCAAGTAAGATGGATATGGAGCACTTTAAAACTGGTTGTTAGCTTGTTGGAGCGGTTTAAATCAATTTTTATTTGCTTCCTACTAGACTAGACTAGCAAATGAAACAAAACCTTAAACTTGATAAATACTCTCCAATTGAATAGGTAGCACAACTAGAGGAACTTTGCATGTGTGAATAATTAAGTCCTTAACAATAGGTTGACAATGATATAGACATGAGATATGTAGTCTTCAGTTAGACACGTGTTTTTGTTCATCTGTGTTACATATAGTATGTCTGTAGGTGAATTGGTCTAATAAGGTTCAAGTTATGTATAGACATCAAGCGGAAAATATAAAATACAATTTTGTTGTAAAATTAAAATTAAAATGAAGGTGCAATAAAAATAAAGTAAATAACAAGAGATAAGAGTAATAACATAATTTTGTTCTATTCTTTTGTGTGTCTCAATATTGTGTGTATCTTCTATGTTTACAAAGTCTCTATTTATAGGTTAGAAAGAGACGTTACAATAATAAAGGAGAAAATGAATGCCCATAGTACTGGAGTGGTGGGGTAATGAATTGAGAATTAATATTGGGAGTTATAGAATGAACATCCACAAAATACTATTTTATAACACTTCTTTTTGGATGTTCATCTTTCATTATACGCTATTACATGATACTTCAGGATCAATATTAACATGGTACTTGAGGACCATGTACTGCCTCACTAAAAACCTTATCAAGAAAAATCTATTAGAATAAAACTTGGTTAAGGAAAAAAGAGTACACTGCGTATAACGCTTCCTCTAATTTTGATACCATTGAATATTATTTAATCGATGTAGACCTATCTTCTTTGTGAGTTGTTCAAAAATCTTTGTCGGACTTGGCAAACATCGATTACGTCTTTCTTTTGTAGGTCATGTGTCTAAAATAACCTTGGCGCAATATGTTTAGTTCGATCTCCTTTGATATATCCTTCTTTGATTTGTGCAATACATGCTGCATTATCTTCATATAGCGAAGTAGGATTTACCTTGATGTTTTCAAGTATGCATTCTTCTTGAATGTTTTGAACCATTGACCGTAACCAAATGCATTCTTAACCCACCTCGTATAAGGCAATCAGTTCGGCATGATTTGAAGATGTTGCTGTTAGAGTTTGCTTTGTCGATCGTCATGAAATTACAGCTCCACAATAAGTGAATACATATCTCATTTGGGATCGTGCTTTATGTGGATCCGACAAATATACCGCATCTGCATATCCAATTAAATTGGATTTTGTATCCTTTTGATAGTATAACCCCATATCTCTAATTTCACAGAGATAGCGAAATGTGTTTAATTCCATTCCAATGTCTTCTGGTTGGTTTGGAATACTATTTTGCTAACACATTTACTGCAAATGCGATATCAAGTCTTGTATTATTTGCAAGATATACTAATGCCCCGATTGCGCTTAAGTATGGTACTTTAGGACCAATTACTTTTTCATTATTTTCTTCCGGGCGAAAATGATCATTTTTTGCATTTAGCGATCGTATAACCATTGCTGTGCTTAAAGGATAAGATTTATCCATATTGAATCTCTTTAGTACTTTTTCAACATAAAATAGATTGATGGATAAATATTCCATTATATAGATGCTCGATCTGTAGGTCGAGACAAAATTTAGTTACACCAAGGTTTTTCATCTCAAACTCATTTTTCAACAATTTTATAGTATTTTCAATCTCTTCAAGATATCCAATAATATTCAAATCATCAACAGATTGTAAAACCTAGATTTGATCTTTTAATTAAAACACACGGACTAATTATATTATTTTTATATCCTTATTTTAGAAGATACTTACTTAGTCGATTGTACCACATTCAACCTGATTGTTTTAGTCCGTATAAAGATCTTTTTAATTTTATTAGAGTACATCTCTCTAGGTTTTGATTTATATGCTTAAGGCATTTTCAATCATTCGGGGATTTTCATGTATATGTCACTGTCAAGTGAACCATATAATATGTTGTTACAACATCCATAAGTCGCATTTTTATATTTTCTGTGACTGTGACACTTATTAGAAACCTGAGAGTTATCGCATCCACTACAAGTGAATACGTCTCGTCATAATCAACTCTAGGTATTTATGTAAAGCCTTGCGCCACTAGCCTTGCTTTATATCTTACAATCTCATTTTTCTCATTTCTTTTTATAACAAATACCCATTTGTAACCTACAAGGTTAACATTTTTGGACGTTTGGACTACAAGTCCATATACTTGTCGTTTTTCTAATGAACTTAATTTAGTTTGTACGACATCTTTCCATTTAGGCCAATTATTTATGTATCTTGATGGGTGGAATTGAGATCAGGCTAATAAAATTTATAACCCAGTTTGCTATCGAGTCAGATTACAAACGCATAATCCTATCGAGTAGTATAAATGAATGTCGATCTGCAGGAATAAGATTTAAGGTCTTGAGCGATTAAATCACAATATTTCAAAAGGCTAGACAAAATCTGAAATAAAAAAAGTTGTTGTTGATCAATGTATTTGGCGAAAATTAAAAGTAAATAAAATAAATAAGATAGAGCTGTGAATTCTTAGGTTTTGACATACCATTGTTACTTCAATCCATTTGATTCTTTTCCTTATTTGATGTTGGTTTTCAGTTGTCGTATGAATGTTTCTAATCCAATTAGTGATTACCGCTTTCGCCTATCAACCACCCTACCAATCAAGAGATCCCGTTAAGACTTGTCTCGATTGGTGCAAGGAGATATGTGATTAGCCCAAAAGAATTCAGACTTCACTTATTGGGTGCGTCGCCCTACTATCTTGATTATATTGGGTGTCCCCATGGTAAGACACGACAATGCGACATTCGTTTGCGAATATCAAGACTTCCATGTGTATTTTTGTTGATCCAATTAGTGATATCTCCGGTATTTTTATTCTCTCTTATCCCAATTCGATTAGCCCAATGGTGACTAACTTCCATGTGTGGCTGATGAAGCCAAAACATATAGTGAAAATCTATATATTTTCTTCCAGAAAATGACAAAAAGCAAATGCAAAGTAGTCATTTTCTCGATTTATTTACCGCAAATGTGTTTTTAGGTTTTTTTTGACAGGTTTTTGAGAAAGTTGCATATTTAGGCCAAAAACAGAGTAAAAGTGTCGAATTTAGGCGATTTATGGAGATAGTACCAAAACAGGGCATCACATGGAGCATGCAACACCTAACACGGAGCATGCAACACCTAACACGGAGCATGCGAAATGGTGAAATTCACAGAAAATAAGCTAAGTCAGAAAGCCGAGCGGCCTCCTCTATACAACATGTGGCATAGACTTATGCCGCATGATCCGTAGACTCAATCGGTGGACTATTTTGATTCTTATCAAATCTCCACCGTTGTTGCTATTTTCGGTAGAAATCTTCCGGGAGGACGCGATTACTTTAGCGGCAAGCTTTCATAGTTATTTTTGACTTCATCTAAGCAAATTTGAAGTGTACTCCAAGTTTGCACTATCTCCACTATTTCCACTACTCCATCTCTCATTTAGGAAGGCTATATAAATACCCCTCTTGTAGTTAATTTTAGTGTGCGTGTTTAATTGTGTTAAGTCCATATAATAGAGATTAACAATCCTCAATACTAAGTTAGGTTAGGTTAGATAGTTACTTAGAGAGAGAATAGTAGTCATCAGAAGTCAAGCAGAAAAATAACACGCTGGAAATAATTGATTATCTCAAAAACTCAAGCGTTAGTGATTATTATCTCAAAAACTCAAGCCTCATTGAAATGTTCAATGACAAAATAATCAAAACATACGAAATTATACTGTTGGAAATAATTGATTCAAGCCTTGTTAATATTATGTTGTGCAAAATTATACTGTTAGCATGTGGCTCCTATTAATAGTTTTCAAAATTATATCACTCCAACTATTTCTTTGAGCTCTTAAATGGTATATTATTTTTTGTGCGTAATTATATTGTTGAAAGAGTAGAGTTCAATCATGCCTCATGTCTTTATTTATATTTTCAAAGTCTATATTAATATTATAAAAACAACACGTTGAAACATTTTATTTGTGCCAATTCTAAATGATCCATCAATATTTTGGTGAAATTAATAATGGCGGAATGTATTTAAAGCATATTTCTATGATGTTTTCAATTATTTTTAAAATCACCACAGTTTTTAAAATACCAAAATCTGCAGTTATTATAGTTGTATCAACTACTTATTCAAACTATTTTGTCTATGCAAATTTTAAACGATACATCAAATTTTCCAAAATTATACTAATATAAAGCATTTGCAGCAAATTGGGTGCATCAATTAATTGGTCTTTTCAATCAATTCGGACCTCATTTAAATTCATAAATCAATTCGTTTTGTGGAAAAAATATTATTGTACTAACTGTAAACAATATATTGCTTTTTATGCAAAATTATACCGTTGAAATATAGTTACAGCACATTGTGTACTTCTTTTTACGTTTTAAATCAATTCAGACCACACTTCATTTCGTAAAATAATTGCAATATATATATATATATATATATATCTCCATTCCATTATTAAGCACGTTGGGTATCTGATCTGCCAACGGCTATGATTGAAAAATTAATTTTTGGATTTAATCTCAGCTCTCCAATCACATAATCTATCTTATTTTGATTAAATACATCTGCTTTATGTGTAGAAGTTTAAATTTAGCTACAAACATACTCGCCACACGATGCGTTACAATTAAAATTAAACAGACTCTAAATTTAGCGATATAACTCTCCGTTTACTTATTTATTTGTTTCCTTATTTCTCCCTCTCCAATTGAAATTTTCTATACGGCGGATCACAATGCAAATTAATTTTTTGTTCACTCCCTTATTTATCTACTTATTTCTATACATATTACTGTGATAAATCTAGAATATATTTCTAATTTTGTTTTTTTTTTATGAAAATTTGTCATTGTATGAGAATTTATTTTTGTTATCTTATCATATATTCCGTTGCAATGCACGGGCACGATACTAGTATATATATATGAGTGAGGCTACGGTACTATGCATAGCACCGATTGGTCCGTGCTACGGCTCAATATTTGAGTTTTCAAAATCCTAACGGTTGATCCGAATCGTTCAACATGATTTCCACATGAATATGTACTTGCAAACCAAATTTTACATTTTTTAGATAGGTAGAAAATCACTGTTTTTAGATGGTCCAGAATTTTCAGATCAAGTGATTTTTTACCTATCTAAAAAAATAGTAAACAAATTCTAAAAAATGTAAAATTTGATTTGCAAGTACATATTTATATAGAGATCATGTTGAACGGTTCGGATCGACCGTTAAAATTTTGAAAATTCAAATATTAAGCCATAGCACAGACCAATCGGTGCTATGCATAGTACCGTAGCCTCACTTTTTCATCGAACAGCGAAAAATTATAACTCTATTTCATATGTTATTCCATTCTTTTCCACGAAGCTTCATTCTATTCCATAGTGCTGAACAGTGAACACTACGTGGTTGAGTGGCGTAAACAGGTAGAGTGGAAAAAATGTGCCGTGCTGTGACATGACTAACACACTATGATTTTGGTCTCGTGCCGTGATCAAGTTAATTTTTCACGTGCCGTGCCGTGTCTAAAATGTCAAGAGATGGTCACAGCACGCGAATAGTCACGCCGTGCCTAACGTGTCGTGACCATACGTGACTCGTGTGACTATTTAATCATAATTGAGGTTAGTTTATTCAAGATTCATCATTAAATCAATATCTAATGGTTCTAATTACACGTGACTCGCATGACTACGTGTCGAGCCGTGACTAAATATTTCACGTGCCGTGCCAAAGTTTCAAAAGATAGGCACGGCAAGGAACACGCGAGTCACGGCATGTAATTGACATGCGTTCCGTGCCGTTTCGTGCCATTCCGTGTCGTTCCGTGACAGAGCTGGCTCCGCTGTGCCATTTTTTCCACTCTAAATAGAGGTAAAATTTTAAAAAACATTAACCCTAAATTCTTCTCAATTCATTAATTATTTTGATAAAAAAAGTTCATATCTAAATCAATTCTATTGAGATTAACTTCATTACACATTTCAATAGATTTTCTGTAAAAGTTTATTTTATTGATCAGTTTAATTAAAAGCATCGTAAAGTTTATTCGGAATTCCGGATAAATGGGATCGTGTATTGAACGAATTTAGATCCCTAAAGTAATCCAAATTTTGAGTTTGGATCCGGACCGTCCGATCAGCTCGGGCACGTATTAAAGGGGCCTTGTATTCCATATTGGGCCGGGCCAATCTGGATTCTGATCGGACGGTCCAGGTTGTAACTCAAACTTTGAGTTACTTTAGCGGATCCGAATCCGCATTAGACCCGGTCTTAGGTTATGATTTCGGCCTCTTTGGTATTATTTGGTATTATTCGGTATTATAAAGAGCGAACCCGCCGCTCATTTCTCTTTACCTAGCCCTTAGGTCCGTCTCTCCAGTGTATATACAGTCTTCGATTTATAATTTTCGTTGCAATTGTATCTGATTTGTAACGTTCCTCAACATTCGATCGGATTTTTGTATCTTTCTTCGTTTTTTCCGTTTGATCTGGAGAGCTGAGGCTGGGGTTAGGCTATAGGAATAGGAATTAGGAGCTACGAACGAGGGTTAGGGTTTTGTTTTGTAGATCGGAGAGAAGAAATGGAGAAGAAAAAGGTGGCGGTCCCGCTGGTTTGCCATGGGCATTCTCGACCAGTCGTGGATCTGTTCTACAGTCCAGTTACACCCGATGGTTACTTCCTGATTAGTGCTAGCAAAGGTAAGAATTGTTTCGGTATAAGTTTATCTAAAATTGCTAATTATTCTGATCTTATTTCGAAATTAAATTCCATCTCATATCATGTTGGTTACAGATTTGTTCATGATTTAGTTAATTGGATGTTACTTGTCTATTTCTGGCTGTCAAATGTATGTTGGATAAACTGTGGTAATGGTAATTTGCCTTTTTGATTGACTGGGCTTATCAAATGTATATTTGCAATTGATGATCTATTGATTGGAGATGGTTCCTTGTACAGAAGTTTGTTTTACTATAAGACCAGCTAATCTATACTAATGTAAACCAAACAAATAAAGGGAGGGTGTCTCTTAACGATGAATTATACTGACAATCTTGACAACATTTCTCAAATCAATTTTAAAGTGAGGTTTATAAGATAGCCTACCAATCTGCAAGTCTGACTATTGTTAAAATTTAAATTATTGAAGAATTGTAAAACATGCATTAAGTCGCATCATTTTTTGTAGGCATGATATGTAGCTCATATTTATTTATCGTGCATAGCATATAATGTTGGATTCAAACCCCACCCCCCCCCCCCAACATATAGTTATACATATGTACGTGTATAATTTCCCCTGGTTTAGCATTAAAATAAGGGGGTAAATTGTTGCATGATCATACTTACAGATATATATATCTAGGGGGAAAAATAATTTTCAGTTAAAATGATCCTTCTGACATAGTTGGAGCATTTGCCTTCTCGATCTATCTCTATAGATCTTAATCCCTAATATATGGGTTGCTTTGCCCATATCTTTCATCGCAAAATTATTTGTCAATGAAGACTTCTCTGATTCGAGCAAGGACCACATAACTATTATTCATTTGGGAAAACAGTTGAAGTTTTGTACATTGACATATGAAATCTTGAATACCCCATATACGCCTTTTGTAATTAATGAATAGCCCTCCTGTGCTCTGCTCTCCCTTCTCAATTGTCTCAATTCTCCACATTCATTTACTGTTGCTACATGAATTAACATGGAGAGTTTAACTTCATTTTCCTCTCGGGGCAATTTTACCGTTTGCATGTTTCATTACTTGTTAGTAATTTTGTAAAGGGAAAAGACCTATTATTGGAGGATCTAATAGAATCTATTGACTCATTATAATTTTGATATTAATCACTAGATTCACAACCTATGTTAAGAAATGGGGAGACAGGAGATTGGATTGGGACATTTGAAGGCCACAAAGGTGCTGTTTGGAGTTGTTGTCTGGACACCAATGCCCTTCGTGCCGCATCTGGCTCCGCTGATTTCTCTGTGTAAGTTGAGAATGGCACCAGTAGTATAAGCTTTTTTGGTCTTTTAATGCGTGAATTGTTATGTATTAGTTGGGGGTATGAATGCCTAGTCAGTAAAATGCAAACAGATCTGTCGTTGAGGAGTTACGTGATCATTTTTTTCAGAAAAAAAATTATGTTAATATTGTAAGATATTTATTTGCTATGCATTTACCTTGTTCATAGGATGTGAGCCTGAAGAATCACCTAACTATTCCTGTTGATTTGCTAACTTTGTAGTAAACTTTGGGATGCACTATCAGGGGATGAACTGCACTCGTTTGAGCACAAACACATTGTTCGGGCCTGTGCCTTCTCTGAGGTATTTACCTGCTTCCTTTGTTTCGAAAATAAAAAACTTTGTTTTTTAGACGTTCAAATGATTGTCAATCAGGACCATAGTCCCCATACTTGTCTGAAGCTACCATCTTTGTTTAAAATCTTGAATTTAACTGAGCTTTACCTTAGTATACACTCAGTTATGGAATAAAACATGAAATTAAATTAAAAAAGGCATAAAGAAATGATTAAGCTGCACTTGGATTTTGCTTGTTGGGCATTTGATACATATTGGTCAGCAACATTACTGGCCCTGACTGATATAATTAAAAATCTCACATGATAATAGTTGTTAAGATTCTATTTTTGTTTTAATTCATTGTAATGTGTGCTCTTCATGAGCTATATTCAGTGCAAGATCAGGACTGTTCAAAACCTACAAATATTCAATGAATTTTTTTTACATTCTTTTGTTGATGATCTTCTTTTTGATACACCCCCCCCCCTCCCCGCCCACCCACCCACGCTCTCACACACACAATTTGTATGAACACAGCCATTATGCAACTAGATTGCTGCTATCTGTTGTGCAGGATACACATCTACTATTAACAGGAGGATTTGAGAAGATTTTGCGCATATATGATCTGAACCGCCCTGATGCAACTCCGAGGGAGATTGACAAGTTGCCGGGTGCTGCCAGGACAGTTGCTTGGCTTCATAGTGATCAGACCATCTTGACTTCTTGCAGCGACATGGGTGGTGTCAGGTCTGTATTCTGTGCATAAATTGCCTGTTATCTCAACAACTTCACTTGGAACGTTGCAATAATTTTGTCTTAGTTGTGTGAGTGCTTAAATATACAATAACAATTCTGCCAAATAAGAGACCGGGCTCTCTTTTTTGTGTGCACCTTGTTTGAAGAAAAAAAACAAGAACTGTTTTTAATATGATAAGATTTTGCAGTGAAGGCACCCCTCGAACTTTGCTAACCTGCAAACATCCGAAAATTTAGAAAACAATATGCTAGATATGCACTTTGATATTATAATTGTTAGGTTAGTAATTTACAAAATCCGCCCAGTTCGACATGACTAAGCTTTTGTTACCATTACAAAAAGCCTTGAAAAAAATCTGAATAAATTCATTAACTTCAATTATGCACGCAAATGTATCAATTATGACAGATTTTACATTAGTTTACCAATTGGGTTGGTATGAACATGACTAGAGCTAGATATGTAGCTTGATATTATAATTGTTAGGTTAGTAATTTGCAAAATCAGCCCCAGTTAGACATGAAGTTAAGCTTATACGCACTTTGATAATATTAGGGTTTTTGAATTAGCGTCTAAAAGCACTTTATTGCCTCTTTATCTGTTTAGAAGCTTGAGCATCGGTTTAACCCAATTTACCACCAATTGAACCAATTATAAACTCAGGTTAATTTCAAGGTGCCTAAAATTACATCATCAGTTGTACCGTATGTCTCATTTTATACTAATTGAGTCTCAATCAATAATCAATATAAAAAATAAAAATTAAGTGGGGAAAAATTTGCAGACTTTTTACCTGTATCTTAGGCAACATTACAACTCTTAATACATGTGCTAACTAAAACGGTAGCAACCATATGCTGTAATATTTTCCTACTCATTCATTTATTTATATTATTATATATTTGTCCATGCATAGGTTGTCGGATGTGAGAAGTGGTAAAATTGTGCAAACCTTAGAGACTAAAGCACCAGTCACCAGTGCAGAGGTCAGCCGAGATGGCCGTTATATCACCACTGCTGACGGATCCTCTGTCAAGTTCTGGGATGCAAATCAGTAAGTTTTTAGCTCGATCACACGCACTCTGCTTTCTTTTGTATGAAAAGAAGTTTAGTGCAATGCGAGATTAATAAATGGCATACAAAATGTCAAAAAATAATCTTGTGCCCACAAAACTTTAAAGAACCTTGTATTTCCCTAAAAGTGCGAAATATCTAAGCTTGGCCTTTGAAATGAAAAAGAGCTGATAGCACTCCATTCTCCTCTTTATGTGGAGAAAATCACTGGAGCATAACTTGGGCAGCTTGTGAGAAGATATGAACAGATGGATTGAGGATTCTTTTCCTGCTTTATAGGGATAGGGACACTGAATTCTACTTATTTGCTATTCCCCATCTCTCTCTCTCTCTCTCTCTCTCATGTAGAGGTATTGTTGAGACAAATGGAAATTTAAATTATATGTATATTTTGTTTGTAGCTTTGGGCTGGTGAAGAGCTATGAGATGCCATGCACTGTTGAGTCAGCTTCCCTTGAGCCCAAGAATGGTGGCCGCTTTATTGCTGGAGGAGAAGACATGTGGGTTCGTCTCTTTGACTTCTTCACGGGGGAGGAGATTGGTATGTACATAATACGTACTATTTAGATATTCTTTGCATAGTTGATTGTAGAGAATTCCATGTTTGCAAGATGCCCTTAATCTCTTCAAGTATTATTGACATTACATGATGATGGGTGCATTGTGTTTTTTGGTGGGTTTCCCAGGCATGCATTCTAGGAACTCCATAGCCATATTGGTCAAAAGTTTTGGGAATTGATGTTAGTGTACAAGCATCTTCATTTTGTGATTTGTTTTCCTTGTATAACAAGCTCAATCTTGTTGCATAATTCTAGTGTACATGAATCCCCTTGTAGCATTATTTTGATGTCAACAGCACCTTAGAATTAGGGAGTTGTGCTAGTTGAAATAGATGCAATTCGGATTTTGTGCATGAGTTTATTAGTAAAAATTCCTTAATGCTGCCTATCATAAGAGACATGATTTAATTACTTGATACCTCTTATTTATAAATCCTTGTATAACTAGTCTTAAGGAATTAGATAAAGCACAGGATAATCTCTGGTTACTAAATGTAGTTTTAATATTTTGCATGGTTATATTTGTGGAGCTCCTTGTCATTTCTTCTCTATATATACATGGTGTTAACCTACAGAATTTTTTCTTTTCTCCTGTGCAGCTTGTAACAAAGGTCACCATGGTCCAGTCCATTGCGTGCGCTTCTCTCCAGTTGGCGAGTCTTATTCTTCTGGATCAGAAGATGGCACCATTAGGATATGGCAGATGGGTCCCACTTCTAGTGAAGACCATGAGGTGACAAACCAAAACCCTGACTCTAACCCCCATCCAACATCTAACGGGAATACCACCGGGAAGGTTAAGGCCGGGGTAAATGACATTTCGCTGAAGGTCGAGGGTCTGAGTCTCCAAATCACCAAAGATGGCAATGGCGAGAGCTAAGTTTTCTTTGAGTTTGCTCTGTGTACAATACGGGGAAAGTATCAGTGTTGATTGTATGTCTTCTCACTTGCCCCTCTTTGCTGCGCTTTCCTGTGCCATTTTGTGTTAGAGACCCAGAGTAGTGGTTTTTTTTTTTTGTTGACTAAATGAAGAATTTCAATTGTTGAATTGTAAGCTTTTTTGTTAACTACATTCTGCACTCTGTATGCTAAAACATAATATAGTCTGTCTGAGGCAATCCGAGGGAAAAAGTGAAAAGGAAGAAATGGATAAAAGAAATTATATAACTAAGCCATCAATTTAAAAGGTTTTTGTTCAAATTAGCAGGCTTTTGTTAATTTGGTTTGTCGTTTATTAGTAAACAAGATGCTCGGGCTACTTGTCTGTACAATTTATCTAATTTATTGTGTCAAATATTTTGAGGGCCTGTGCCACTGGACAACTGGCTGCTAAAATAGCTCTCGATATGTCTAGTTTTATTACATGTTGCGCAAGTTGGTACATACACGCTATCTCAACTTGGTATAACTTGGAGCGATAGCCCCAATGAAAATCCATGACATGTAACTAGAGTCCCGAAATTAATTATTTATTCAAAATCAAGCTTTAAAATAAGATGATTTCTATTAAAAAAAAATCATTTGGCATGTTTTTCTCGAAATATGGAATTCTGTAATATTAAGTACACGTTTTATTTTAAATGAGGAAAAAAAAGTGAAAGAGTCCGCTTAAAATAAGTGAGGATAGAAAAATGGTGGCATAATGAAAAGGCTAATGTAGCATTCAATTGGCAACTGATTCCGATTAATTAGTATTTAATGAGTTTGGATAATTGGATTGCATATTCCTAGGGGTGTCAATGGCACCCGTTTAGCCGTTTACCCTACCCGTATCGTATTCGATAAGACGGGTATGGGTAAGTTTTTTTTTTCGTTAGCTTATTGGGTATGGGTATGGGTAAAGATTTTTTTTCATTAGATAAACGGGTATAGGTACGGGTAAAGATTATTTCGTACCCGTTGGGTAACGGGTAATTATATGAAATAAATTATATATAGATATATCAATATTATATTCAATTTATTTATTTCTCTATTTTCCATATTGCTATATCAATGCTGGAGAAAATGTATGCATTTGTTATAAGAAGAATATTATGTTAAACATATTACTTTTCTATTTGAATGTTTTGTTATTTAGTTAACGAATTGAATTTGTTAGAAGAGATATTTGTGATTTTATTTTATTTTTGCTTTATAAAAAACTATTAGTTAGAATTGATTGCATATTTGTATTTTCATTTTTATATTAGTAATTGTGATGGTGTATGACGTGATGAATTTAGATGGTTTAGTTGTAAAAATAGTAAAACAATTATATTAGTATTTTCATTATTCACCCACTACCGTTTCGTTACCCGTTAATCATAACGGGTATGGATAGAGTAGGGTAAGACAAATTCTTAACGGGTATGGGTAGATCAATTCTTAGTGGGTATGGGTATGAAAATGGTTCCACCCTACCCGTATCGTACCCATTGACACCCCTACATATTCCTATGATCTGCTGAAAAAAGTGAAGCGGCAATACTACTTTTGTTGTTGTGCTTTTCGCTCCCCCTATTTGTGGTACATAGTCGTGCGTTAAAAGCATGAATACTTTATTTTTCTGATGTCATCTTGTGGCAGTGAGTCACATCATTGATCATTGCCTTAGTTTTCATGACATCGGAGCTTCTTGTCCTCAGCCATAATTCATGAGCAATGTTTAAGCAAGCATTTTTCTCCTGGGAATAACAGACTAACGGTTTTTCATGAAATTTGTAACACAACTGTAACTTCACTGGGAATAACAGACACAGCAATTGCGCATGATTTTGGATATGCAAACCTCAATTCTGATCGTCTACTAGTACTATCATGTGTGACCATTCCATGGGACGCCAATTCTATGCGCAATAGTGCAATACACACAATTAAGCATGACATGCGTGTCCCTACAAAAATTAAATTTGCTGAGAACATCTGAGTGACCAGTTCTTTTTTTAAAGTACGGATAGGCAGGTAAACTGTTTGATACAGAATACGACGAGAAAGTAAAAAAAAAATGATCCAACCTTCATGTTCTCAGTAAATTTTGCATAAATGATCAGAGTAGAGCACATTCGGTCAAAAGCATTTACGGACCAACCACTAACTAAAATTTACAGATCTCATTAAATTACAATAAATACACAAGTAAAACTGAATTAGATGAACATAGCCTCCAGTATAGAAATTCAATCAATATAAATGTTCAGTAATTAATAGAAATAACAGCTAGGTTGAAACATTTGGGCCTACACTGATAAATACAAAACAGGCAATGATAAAATTATCACAAATGAGCACAAATTACTCAATAATTAATCAAGATCACACACTAAAAGTAGATCAAAGTTACCATCAACCTACGAAAAATCACCTAATTGATTTTTAATTAGCCCCAAGTTTACCCAATTCAATTCAAACACATTACAAAGAAAGATGCCCTGAATTTAACCCGAGAAATAAACCAATTAACTTAGTGATGAAACCCTAGGCACCTCAACTGGAAACCTGTCAATCTCATCCATCCATGGGTTTTTCTCCTTTTCTGGATTAACAGTTTTCAAGGCCTTCCAAACTGCACTGTTGCACTTAAACCCGGATCCAAAAGCAATCTGCCAGATCCTGTCCCTCTTCCTGACTCTCCCCTTACCCTCGGTATATGCCAACTCGTACCAGAGAGAACTACTGGAGGTGTTGCCGAACCGGTACAAGGTCATTCTAGAAGGTTCCATGTGCCACTCAGACAGCTGCAAGTTCTTCTCCAGTTCATCCAGCACTGCCCTCCCTCCAGCATGGATGCAGAAGTGCTCAAAAGCGAGTTTAAAATCAGGGATGTATGGCTTGATCTTCATCTTGAACAATTTTTTACCGATCAATGTGGCCAAAAACAGTAATTGTTCAGAGATTGGTAAAACCAGCGGGCCCAAAGTTGTAATGTTTGTTTTCAATGCATCAGCGGCAACCACCATGAGGTCTTTAGAGAGAGAAACACCAATTTTAGCTTCAGCATCCTCCTCTTGGGTCACGCAACCAAAGCACTTGTCATCAGCCCCCTTGTGGGTACGTACCGTGTGTACCAGCTCATACTTAGACCGGGAATAGTCTGATCGCTTGTTTGACAGGAGAATAGCCGCACCACCCATCCTAAACAAGCAATTCGAGACAAGCATAGAGCGATTGTTGCCAAAGTACCAGTTCAGAGTTATATTCTCCATGCTTATCACTAGTGCATAAGAATTCGGGTGTACTTGTAGGAGATCCTTAGCGAGGTCAATTGAGAGAAGCCCCGCACTACATCCCATTCCACCAAGATTATAACTAACAATATTACCACGTAACTTGTAATGATTTACAACCATGGCAGAAAGGGAAGGTGTCGGGTTAAACAGACTGCAATTAACAACCAAAATACCAATATCCTTTGGTTTTATACCTGTCTTGGCCAACAATTCGTCAATGGCACCGAACATAACAGTACAGGCCTCCTTTCTAGCCTCAGCCATGCACGGGTTGGGAGGGATGTTGAGTACTGCCTCCGGGAGATACGTATCTTCACCGAGGCCGGATCTTTCTAGAATCTTTTTCTGGAAATCGAGGTTCTCTTGTGTGAACGAACCCGTCAGAGCTGAACGGTGCATAAAGGTTTGGCGGCTACACTTCCTTTCGGGTTCAGGTTTGTAGCACGCAAAGTTAACAAGGTAAACGGGTCGGGGACGGGTGAGGAAGTACAGAGTGCAGAGAAAGACCAGGAGAGAGAGGCAGATGAGGAGGTTGACCTGGAGGTGGGCCCAGAGGTTCAAGAGGTCATCGAAAGAGAGAGTGGAGAGGTGCACGGCCACCAAGGCAATTAACGGGCAGAGGAGGAGGTACATGAAATGGGTTATCAGGTAGTGGTACCCGAGTTTGACATACTTGAGACGAACGGATTGTTGGAAATCTGGCAGGCGGGACCGGAACGGAGCAGGTGATGTTGCAGATGTGGGTGCGGATTGCGCCGGGCCCGGGTTCACCCCATTGGTCCCGGCGGTAGGCTGTTTCTCCTCAGCCATTTGATGGATCTGATCAGACCTGAAGAGAGAAAATAAATTGGATTAGGATTAGAAACAAAATGAGAAGTCCGAGTAAATCATGCAAGATCCGGTCTTTGATTCTTTGTTTTATAAAATAAGATTTGCAAAAGTGGCTATAGTAATCAATTGAAGGCGAAATTGAGAAAAATTGCTTCATCAAATAGTTGGTCCATTTCTTTTGGAGATAATATATCAGAGATTTGAGCAATAAAAGGCAAATGCCACAGAGAAGATTTTACGCCCATAAGTAAGAAATCATAAAATAACAAAGGAGCTAAAACACAAGTTTCAATTGAAAATCTAGCGCATGACAAATGGACGAGCTTAGGATGGTGATATAAATCAAGTCAATGCAGTTCCCAGACTCACTTTCAGCTAATAAAATCTAATCGAAGTTCAAAACCTGAGAACGAATTCCAAAAATTAATTGAAAAAAAAAAAAAAACCTTGTTCCTAGTGCTCAGGTATCGCGCGAAGCTCAACGAACTCTTTCGATGAGCCTAAAATAAGTAGCCTCCCTCTCCTCTCTTGGCGGAGACACAACGCGTGTGGAGAGAGGAGAGAGATGAGAGAGAGATAGAGGGAGATTTGTGTTAGGCTGCTAGCTAAATACAGAGTGGATGCAACGGTGTATTATATAAAACCCTCTGTTCTTTCCAATTATTAAAAAAAAGAAAAAAAGGAAGGAATCTGGAAAGATTGAATGGATTTGAATTTCAATCGGACGGCCCATCTGGAGCGATCGTATTAATCTCAGTTTTACAGGCTTTAATATCATTTATGCCTGACATTTGGAACGTCAAAAGTATACGACTATGTACTTACCTTTCGCAATGATGACTGAGAGCCACTCGATTTTTCCACGTCATAGAAGTAAAATGTTAGTAGAACGTGGTTTCGGAGGACGTAATCCAAATATGTGAAGCCGAAGCGGAGTCATGAGTCATGACATGACAAAGGCGGCTTTTGACTGAATTTATTGTCTCGTATGAATCCAAATTCAGCACCTAATTTTCCGATGAAAACAGGTGAAACTTCAACGGTTCGTTACGCTCTTACTCGGTTTACTTTTCCAATCCTTCCTCTTCTAGCATTCTTCTAGAACTAGAAAGGAAGTGTTTACCGCTTTACAAAATAAATAAATAATAATAACAGTAAGTCTGTAGGGTTGCATTTTATTCCGGGTCAATATGAATCACTTAAAATATTTTTTTTATTTTTATTTTTATCAGCTGTATTTAGAGTGGGAAAAATGACACGACGGAGCCGGCTCCGTCACGGAACGGTACGGTTACGGAACGGCACAGCACGCGTGTCATTTACGTGCCGTGACCATTCGCGTGCCATGCCTATCTTTTAAAACTTGGCACGGCACGACACGTGAAAGATTTAGTCACTGCACGGCACGACACGTAGTCACGTGTAATTAGAACCATTATATATTGATTTAGTGGTGAATCTTGAATAAACTAACCTAAATTATGATTAACTGATCACGCGAGTCACGTGAGTCACGTATGGTCACGGCACATTAGGCACGGCGTGACTCACGTGGCATGACCATTCACGTGCCGTGACTACCCTTGATAAAAAATATTTTAGTCACGGCACGGCATGTGAAAAATTAACTTGATCACAGCACGAGACCAAAGTCACGGCGTGTTAGTCACGACACAACACGGCACGACACATTTTTTCCACTCTAGCTGTATTGTGGGTTATTAAGATTAGAATTTCTAATTGGCGGTTACTTTTTGCATATAATCATCATTTTCAAGTAACATTTAATTTTACTAATATTATACAATTGACCAGAAGTCTAGACCTGTCAGAAAGTTAATTGGAATTAGTATATGAGGAAAGCACTTCATATCATATAAAAAAAAGAAAGTTCCTACTCGGATTAAAACGGTTTGTATTGCACACAAATTTTATAAAGGTTTTTTTTAATTAAGTCTCTTTAGCAAGAAATCAAGATGGTCAAGATGGTCGCATAGAGCTGGACAAAATTGCTCAAACTCGTAACTCGCTTATTTACAGCTCGCTTTAACTCGCTTATTTACAGCTCGCTTTAACTCGCTCATTTACAACTCGAATCAGTTTCAACTTGAGTTGGCTGATTCGTTTAATAAATGAGCTGAGTTTAAGCTTACTCCAACTCGCTCATTTATAACTCAAGTTACATATAATTTATTACAATAAATCACATAAATTGTTTTTGTTAAGCTCATGTATGAAAAATTGCTGGTGCTTATGTACTAAGTTGCTGTATGAAAAATTGCTAGTGCTTATGTATTATTGCTGTATGAAAAATTATTGGATACTGATAAATTCTTTTACAAGTAGTATATAATTAACTGGTTAAACGAGTTATAAACGAGTTGTGAGCCAACTCGAGTTGATAACGAGCTGAGTTCTAATTGGCTCTACAACTCGTTATTACCATCCCAACTAGAGTTGATTCGCTCATTTATTTAATGAGCTGAGTTCGAGTTGGAGGTGGCTTATTTACAGCCTACGGTCGCAGGACATAACAAGAAAATATGAGCATTTCACATCCATTATCATAAAAACAACGGCCACTGTAAAATTAAGACCGGACATATGAACGTTTTGATTTCAATAGAACGGTTTCTTCTAATTAAATGCCATTTTGTTCCCTTATTAATTAATTCTCTCTCAGTTACGCAGTTTATGCTTGTAATAAATAACTGAGGCTAAGGTACTCTGCATGGTGCAGATTGGTTAATATTATGGATCAATTTTTTATTTTTAAAGTCAAACAATTGATCTAAATCACTCAATATAATTTTTATATAAAAATGTACTTAAAATCAAAATTTACATTTTTTTACTATTTGTTGTATATATAGAAAATCACTTGATATAAAAAATTTGCACTGTTCAAAAGTAGTGATTTTTTATCTATATAAAAATATAATAAAAGTTTTCTTTTGGTCCAATATTATGAAACTTGACTCTCTGGGCAGTGTAGTGTTAGATTTGATCCTGGAAAACATTCACTAATTAGGTTTTGGGAAGACTTATGGCATGGAGAATGTACACTGGCAACAGAATATTCCCAACTATATGAGATATGTACTACCACAAATGTATTGTTATCTGATGTGATTAACTCACAGGGGCAATGTATTAAGTTTAGAAGAGTGCTTATTGGGATCAATCTTACAGAATGGACTCACATACTTCATAATATTAGCACAACCTCCTTTACACATAGCCATGATAAGATAGCATGGAGATGGGAAAATTCAGGGAGATTTTCTGTCCATTCTTTATATAAAATGCTTATTTTCAGAGGCATTGGTGCAGATAATCCTATGATTTGGTGGAACACTCATTTACCCCACAAAATAAATTTTTTTATGTGGTTAACTTGTAAAAAGAGAATTCTTACTAAAGATAAATTGAGTAAGAGGGGTTGGAGTGGAGACACTAATTGCAAGTTTTGCAATCAACTAAAAACAACTGATCATCTACTTTTAAAATGTATTTTAGCTCAACAAGTGTGGTTCTGGATGGAGAATAACCAATTTTATTTTAAAAGTTGGAAGTCCCTCAAAGACATACTGACATTTGCTCAAACACTCACATTGCATCAGAGACAAGCTTTTTTTTATAGTTTTCAGTAGTATTTGTTGGACAATTTGGAAACATCGCAATGGAATGTGCTTTCAAAATGCCCAACTTAAAACAGGTAGACAAATCATTTTATTAACTATGTCTTTGATTGAATATTGGACAGGTAGTACCAGGACTAAGAAGAAAACAAAGGAGACTACATGTGATTGGATGCTAGCTGAAGAGACCATCGAAGCAATTCCCCTCCGAGTATGGCTCCCAGATGATGATCAACTGGCACTGTACCAGGATACTGGTGTTCCTTCCCCTTCCACTCCTCCCTCACCTTCACCTTCACCTTCATCCCCACCAGATTCTCCACCCCCATCAGCTTGAAGACATGCCTAGTTATAGTTCTTAATCTAATTTAGTAGTAGTTCTTAGTATATGAGTTGTAGCTCTTTTGTTCCTGGTAGATGCAGTTGGCATAGTCAGAGGGTCCCTATATTTTCCATTTTTCTGAACTATGATATGATGGAGAGCTTGAGGTGATGCTCTCAAAACAATTTCCACTTTTGTAAGTTAACTATGTTTCTTAATGAAACAGGGTCTTGGCCTTTTTAACCAAAAATAATAATAAAAGTTTTCTAATAAAACTAAATTTGATTTCTAAGTACATTTTAATATTAAAATGAAAATCATAGTGAACAATTTGAATCAACTGTTTGGACTTATTTTGACTTTTAACAGAGAAGTTGATTTATGGAAGTGAGCCATAACGCTATGAAATCGAACAATAAATACATATATATTGAATAGCTAGAATAGCTTAAAAAAGGTAAGATTTGACTATTTTAATAAGACAAATGACGAACTAGTTATTCTAGCTATTGGTTCGGCCGAAGCTTATTCAAATCCTTTGTTGTTAATTTTTTCAATTCATAATTCCTTAACCATTCTCAATAGGGCGGTAGCACAATTAGTTAGGAAAATGTCCAAGGACTATTGGATATCCAAAGGTCGAGAATTCGAGCCCCACCCACCACTGTACTTTACAGCCTTTGCAAAGCTTAAAAAAAACATAATTCCTTCACTATTGATATTTTTTATCAGGCTCTTGACAAATTTTAATTAAATAAAGTCTTATAAAATGAATAGTAACACTACTAAAGTAAACATAAAAAAAAAATGTGATAATAATAACAATGAAAATATTAGTGTCTCAACTTTCCAAAAGTTTTTTTTAGGAAAAATAAGGATCAAGTCCATATTTCATTGATAATTGCAGTTACAGAGTTTGTATCCACTATTTTGAAAAGAAAAATGCTCAAGACAATTGAGCTTAAAAAGAAAATATAAGATTAAAACATAGCCAAACAGAAAAAGAAAACAAATTATGGTTCCTTCATTGTTCAATTTGGAGACTTGTATTATATCATCAGTTCCATGTGGCTTTCTCTTCGTACCAGTAATGAATTGTACCAGTGATACTTCATTAAGCAATTTTTCCACTGATACTTATCTTCCTTGACAGATGGTAGCCTTTCATGTGGACCAGTATCCTCTGTAATACTGTACAGAACAGTAAATCACTTTACGGCCCAGATTTACTCTCAGCCGGTGCCTATTCGGGAGATTGGAGGGGGCAGTATTATTTGTGCTTTGAGATTCGTGCAAAGTTAAATCTGACGACTGTGAGCTCATCGTACTTTGTCGAGTATTGTCGTGGATCTGAATTCCTTTCATGTTTCCTTCTCAACTTTCCAAAAGTTATGATGCAGACTGTACTAACAGATATTTACTGCAACTTATTCAATTGGCCACAAAAGAAATATATATATACAGCAACATAATTCTGATCATGCCATCCTTATCGAATTCAGATCCAGTGAAGTAATCCAAAAATGGGGTTTTGGATCGGAACCGTCCGATTCGAATCCGTGACCATCCAACTAAAGTGGAGCGCACGTATCTCGAGAGACATGTTCGAATTCTGAGACGATCTCGAGCGACGGATTTGATTTGGACGGTCCCGATCCAAAACCCAAAATTGGGTTACTTTAGAGGATCCGGACCCATCCTTATCTCCATCGTATTGTAAAATAAAAATGATTATGACTCGCCTTCTGTTTGAGATTTGGTTCCACACAAATGAGAAAAAGCTGCGAAGTTTCGTTGGTGGGACTAAATTGACGAATTGACTGGATGCCAAAGTCGTCCGTTGAAAATTGGTCAACCCTGGCAGACTACCGCATTTATTATTGTTCTTGTGCTCATTGAACAAAAAAAAAAAACAACAATCGTTCTCAATTTCTACCCAATGAAGAAATAAAACTCAAATTAATAATTTTCATTGAGTATTTTAATTATCGAATTTTATCATATGACTGAAAATTATTAATTTTTTAATAATAAATATTTATCAATTTGTGAAGTATATCTAATTCAACATTCAAAATTAGTTACTTTATTATATTATGTGATCACTTATAATTTTTTTAATATTAATTATTCAATAGTTATGACTTCTATTTTAAAATGATTTCTTTTCAATACGTAATTTTATTTTCAGACAAAATCCGAATATATTCCTTTTTTTTTTTGAAACCTTGACAGTAGCTTCCAAGTATATAAATCCGAATATAATTTTTTTTTTTGAAACCTTTAACAGTAACTTTCAATATAAAAATTCGAATATAATTTTTTATTTTGAAACCTTGACAGTAACTTCCAAGTATAAAAATCCGAATATAATTCTTTTTTTTTTTGAAACATTGACAGTAGCTGTCAAGTATAAAAATCCAAATATAATTTTTTTATTTTTTTTGAAACCTTGATAGTAGCTGCCAAGTATAAAAATCCGAATATAATTCTTTTTTGAAACCTTGACAGTAGCTGCCAAGTATAAAAATCCGAATATAATTCTTTTTTTTTTTGAAACCTTAACAGTAGCTGCCAAGTATAAAAATCCAAATATAATTGTAGTGATGCGTAAAATTAAAACACAGCGATGATAGCTGAACATGCAACTTCCGGCATTAATTTATTTAGAGGATAAGATTCTGACATTATTTTAAAGCAGTTAAGTACTTTTTAATGTCAATAGCGGGTCCCAAACAATCTTTGAACTAGTATTTTTATTTTATTTTTGCCCGGTTAATAAGTTACCTTTACCTTATTTGGAGTTGACAACAGGGACATGCAGAGAGTTCAAAAGTCACAAGAAAATTAAGTGTCTAATCTTCACGTTCACGTTGCATAAGTTGGTGGCACGTATGATGCTTAAAAAAACAACAACAATCGTTCTCAATTTCTACCCAATGAAGAAATAAAACTCAAATTAATAATTTTCATTGAGTATTTTAATTATCGAATTTTATCAAATGACTGAAAATTATTAATTTTTTAATAATAAATATTTATCAATTTGTGAAGTATATCTAATTCAACATTCAAAATTAGTTACTTTATTATATTAATTATGTGATCACTTATAATTTTTGTAGAGTATGGCTAATTTGCTTCCAGAAGCACTTCGGCGAGGTGCTTATGGGGTCATATTTAAGTATTTGATTTTCAAACAACAAATCCAAACCTTAGATATTCAATCTATATTAAAATGTGCTTGGAGACCAAATTTTACATTTTTGGAAATTTTTTTACTATTTATTAAGCTGGTTTGAAACCGCTGTTTTTATTAAATTTCTGAAACATTGAAAACAGCAGTTTTCAAACCAGCTTAATAAATAGTAAAAAATTCAAAAAAATGTAAAATTTGGTCTCCAAGCACATTTTAATATAGATTGAACATCTAACGGTTTGAATTTGTTGTTTGAACATCAAATACTAAAATATGACCCCGTAAGCACTTCGGTCGAAGTGCTTCCAAAAGCAAATTAGCCATACTCATTTTTTTAATATTAATTATTCAATAGTTATGACTTCCATTTTAAAATGATTTCTCGTAATTTATTTCTAGTGATGCGTAAACTTAAAACACAGCGATGATAGCTGAACATGCAACTTCCGGCATTAATTTATTTAGAGGATAAGATTCTGGCATTCTTTTAAAGCAGTTAAGTACTTTTTGATGTCAATAGCGGGTCCCAAACAATCTTTGAACTAGTATTTTTATTTATTTTATTTTTGCCCGGGTAATAAGTTACCTTTACCTTATTTGGAGTTGACAACAGGGACATGCAGAGAGTTCAAAAGTCACAAGAAAATTTAAGTGTCTAATCTTCACGTTCACGTTGCATAAGTTGGTGGCCGACATTTTTATTAATACCCAACGTACCAAAAAATTATTAAAAATAACTACCGGCCCAAATCTTTATTAAAAATACCCATACCAGTCAATTATTGGTCGGATCCGATTAAATAGTCCAACCGGCCAATAATTGGCCGGATCCCATTAAAAATCCCAACCGGCCAATAATTGGCCGGTTCCGAGGTTAATTCGGTTCTATAAATTGGCATGCACACTCCCTCTTCTTTCTCACAAATCATTTCGTCAAATTTCACACTCTCTCTCGATTGAGCAGTTTCTCCCTGATTTCTCCTTCTCCTCCCAGATTTGCAAGTAAGTCCCTATTCTTTGTTGTAATTTATTTTTTAGAGTAAAATAGTTGTAAAATGTTAGAAATTGTTAGTAATTACCATAATTTGTATAATTAGTAGAAATAGTTGAAATTAGATAGTAATTAGAGTAATTAATCAAATTTAGGGTATACGGTTTATGATTTAGGTCAATATATTTTTAATTAAGTATAATTAGCATTGTTGACTATATTTTTACGAAATTTAGAATGTTTTAACATGATTAAAAAAAATTAAGCCTGATATATGAAAATTTAGCATAATTAGGTAAATTAAGCCTATGTTGGTACATTTAGGATATTTTAGCGTACGTAATTATAGTTTTACGTAATTAAGCCTATTGTACCAAAATCAAACACATTTTGGCATATTGTACCGTCGTGAAGCCTATTTGATCAGATTTTACCGTAAGTAAGCCTATTTGATCAGTTTTTACCGTAAGTAAGCCTATTATTTCCGTTTTAAGCGTAATTAATCTTATTTTAGATGTTGTGACCGTTGTAGAGCATATTTTAGCCGTTTTTAGCGTAGTTGAGCCTATTTTAGCGGTTTTTACCGTTATTGATTATTTTTTAAACGTTTTTAGCGTTATTAATTATATTTTATCCCTTTTTAGCGTAATTAAGCCTATTTTAACATTTTTTACCGTTATGAAACATATTTTAGCCGTTTTTACAGTTATTGAGTCTATTTTAAACGTTTTTAGCGTTATTAATTGTACTTTATCAATTTTTAGCGTAATTAAGCCTATTTTAACTATTTTTACCGTTATGAAGCATATTTTAGCGGTTTTTTCCGTTATTGAGTATTTTTTAAACGTTTTTATCGTTATTAATTATACTTTATCCCTTTTTAGCGTAATTAAGCCTATTTTAAATATTTTTACCGTTATTAAGCATATTTTAGGGGTTTTACCGTTATTGAGTCTATTTTAAACGTTTTAAGCGTTATTAATTGTACTTTATCCCTTTTTAGCGTAATTCAGCCTATTTTAATTATTTTTACCGTTATGAATCATATTTTAGCCGTTTTTACCGTTATTGAGTCTATTTTAGACGTTTTTAGAGTTATTAATTGTAGTTTATCATTTTTTAGCGTAATTAAGCCTATTTTAACTATTTTTACCGTTATGAAGCATATTTTAGCGGTTTTTACCGTTATTGAGTCTATTTTAAACGTTTTTAGCGTTATTAATTGTACTTTATCCCTTTTTAGCGTAATTAAGCCTATTTTAACTATTTTTACCGTTAGGAAGCATATTAGCCGTTTTTAGCGTAGGCAAGCTTATTTTAGCGGTTTTTACCGTTATTAAGCCTATTTTAACCGTTTTTGCGTAATTAATCATACTTTATCCCTGTTGAAGCGTAATTAAGGCTATTTTAGCTCTGTTCCGTTACAAAGCATATTTTAACCGTTTTTAGCGTAGTTGAGCCTATTTTAGCGGTTTTCACCGTTATTAAGCCTATTTTAACCGATTTTAGAGTAATTAATCATACTTTATCCCTTTTTAGCGTGTTTAAGCTTATTTTAGCCGTTTTTTTACATTGCTTACGGCAATTATGATTTACGGTTCACATAACGTCAGTTAACAGAATCTTATTAATGAAATTAGGATGGTTAGAGGACGGCCTAGGCTTCGTCCACTGTCACCCATAGTTGACGAGCCGATTGCGACTAGCAGCACAGATCATTTCAGTCCTCTTCTGTGGGTGCCCCACCGCGATCACCGGGTCTCACTGGCTTCTCGTGAGGTATGTTTTTTTTTCACATTTTCAAATTTCTTTGAATTTAAGTGTTGATGTGCTAACCCCATGTGGATTAAATTTGTCAATGTAGGACAAGTCTATTTTAGATGTGAAGCTGCGGTGCGTTCACTTGCCATACTACCCGTTGATGGACCGGTATCTTGTCAATCTAGGCCTCTACCAGATGGTAGACATCTTGCAGACTGGGAGTGGCGTCATCAACGCGTCTCTCATTAAAAAAATATAAAATTAATTAAACTTAAGTTAACTTAACTAAAATTTAATTAAATAAATATTTAAACTAACTTACACTAATAAAACTTAATTAAACTAAACTAAAATTACTTCAAAATAAGTAAAATTAATTACACTTAACTAAACTCAACTACAATTAATTTAATTAAATTAAAAACAATTAAAACTAACTAAAATTAATTCAAATTAATTGAACTTAATCTAAAATAATTTAAACTAATTAACATTAATTAACCTTAATTACAATTAATTACAAACATTTAAAAATAAAAAATAATTAAAATAATTAAAAAAAAATTACCTGTTCTGCGCTGCTGCCTCGCGCTGCTGCCTCTGCCACTTCAGTTGTGCCTGGCTTCTCTCTCCAATGGAGTTAATATAGGGGCTAAATACTGTGAAATCGTATTATAGCACGGGGCCGGCCAATAATTGGCCGGTTTCGGATTTTAATGGGTACCGGCCAATAATTGGCCGGTTTGGGATTTTAATCGGTACTGGCCAATAATTGGCCGGTATGAGTATTTTTAATAAAGATTTGGGACCGTGGGTAATTTTAATAATTTTTATTGGACTGTGGGTATTAATAAAAATGTCGGAGTTGGTGGCACGTATGATACTTTAATTAATTTCTCAGACATTTTACGTACCAAATATATCTGAACTTAATTTCTTATACACATTTTTTTTTTTTAAATCTGTCATGTTTATATTAGGTGGATTTTAGTAACGACTTGGTCTTCGCTCCAACTGTGCAGATTTTCTTAATTTAGACGTTAAAATATTCTCAATCATTGCATCTGAATTTTAGTGGTGTATTATTTGTTGCAACTCCATTATAATATTAAAATATTTGGATTTAATTTTTCATTATAATTTAAACCATAAAATACATCAACTAACTCTAGTCATTGATATTAAATCAATGGAGCAATTAAATTTTATATACACATATATTATTTTATGTTAGTATGGACTCTCATAAAACAACAGCGGACTCCTTGTAACAATTTTAAAATGTTCGTAGTATTAATTCATAAAAGATTCAAATGAGGATTTCATAAATTTTGTACATTACATACGAATTCAATAAACTTCAAATACATTTGTACAAATTCCTGTACAAATTTATTCATATAGATTCGGATGAAGTTTTTAGATAACTATCTATTAATAATTTTACTTTCGAGAACCAACCTTTGGTTCAAAGACAATACCGCAGGTCGATCCGAACCGTTCAAGTTGATTTCCATATTGAAATCTAATTGGAGACCAAATTTTACATTTTTTGGAATTTTTTTACTATTTATTAAACCACTTTGAAAATTGCTGATCACATGGTCCATAATTTGGTTGCACTGTTTTTACTGTTCACCCGGATCAACAATTTTCAAAGTGGCTTAATAAATAGTAAAAAAATTTCAAAAAATGTAAAATTTGGTCTCCAAGCAGATTTCAATATGGAGATCAACTTGAATGGTTCGGATTGACCGTTTGGACTTTGAAAATTAGAAAACGACTTGGTAGCACCAGGGGCTAGGAACTACCACTTTGACCTTAGTTACTCTCCCTCTCTATATATATATATATGTATATGTGTGTGTGTGTGTGTCTATGTATGTATATGTGTGTGTGTGTGTATATGTATATATATATATATATGTATGTATGTATGTAGAGGAGGGATCGGATTACATCTTTTTTTTGACACATCTTGACACCTACTATTTTCAAAGTCCAAATAGTCGATCCAAACCGTTCAACATGATGGATATATTAAAATGTGCTTGGAGATCAAATTGTACATTTTTTTTGAATTTTTTTACTATTTATTAAGATGGTTACAAATCGTTGTTTTCAGACCATTGTGTGTGTATATATATATATGAGGAGGGATCCAATTACACCTTTTTTTTTGACACATCTTGACACCGTTTTTTTTATAGGTCAATTTTGCAATTTTAAAATCTAAACAGTCAATCCGAACCGTTCAACATGATCACCATATTAAAATGTGCTTGGAGATCAAATTTTACATTTTTTGAATTTTTTACTATTTATTAAGATGGTTACAAAATCGCTGTTTTTCAATGGTCTGAAAACAACAATTTTGTAACCATCTTAATAAGTAAAAACATTAAAAAAAAAATGTAAAATTTGATCTCCAAGCACATTTTAATATATCCATCATGTTGAACGGTTTGGAGAGGCTATTTGGACTTTGAAAATGGTAGGTGTCAAAGTGTGTCAAAAAAAAAGTGTAATTTGATCCTCCCTCTCTCTCTCTCTCTCTCTCTCTCTCTCTCTCTCTCTATATATATATATATATATATAGAGGAAGTGCCTACGGTGCTATGCGTAGCATAGAGGGCCTCCGTGCTACGGCTCAATATTTGAGTTTTCAAAATCCTAACGATCGATCCGAACCGTTCAACATGATCTCCATACGAATATGAACTTGCAAACCAAATTTTACATTTTTTAGAATTTTTTTACTATTTTTTTAGATAGGTAGAAAATCACTTGATCTGAAAATTCAGATCAAGTGATTTTCTACCTATCTAAAAAAATAGTAAAAAAATTCTAAAAAATGTAAAATTTGGTTTGCAAGTTCATATTCGTATGGAGATCATGTTGAAAGGTTCGGATCGACCGTTAGGATTTTGAAAACTCAAATATTGAGCCGTAGCACGAAGGCCCTCTATGCTACGCGTAGCATATTAGCCAAATTCTATATATATATAGAGAGAGAGAGAGAGAGTAGGGCTATTGTACTTTGCGAAGTAAAACGAAGTTTTACTTCACGCTCATACTCCCATTTCCAAAATCCAAATCGTCGATCCGAACCGTTCAAGTTGTTCTCTATATTGAAATGTGATTGGAGACCAAATTTTACATTTTTTGGAATTTTTTTACTATTATTAAGCCACTTTGAAAATCGCTGATCCATTGTAAACAATAAAAAAACAGTAAAAAATTCTGGACCAATGGATCAACGATTTTCAAAGTGGCTTAATAAATAGTAAAAAAATTCCAAAAAATGTAAAATTTGGTCTCCAAGCACATTTCAATATGGAGAACAACTTGAACGGTCGGATCGACGTTTTGGATTTTGAAAATGGGAATATGAGCGTGAAGTAAAATATTGGTTTTACTTCGCGAAGTACAATAGCAAAAAAAAAAAATATATTTATTGGAATTTTTTTACTATTTATTAAGCAACTTTGAAAATCGCTGATCTGGGTGAACAGTAAAAAATCCTGAACCAATGGTTCACCGATTTTCAAAGTGGCTTAATAAATAGTAAAAAAATTCTAAAAAATGTAAACTTTGGTCTCCAAGCACATTTCAATATGGAGATCATGTTGAGTGGTTCGGATCGGTTGTTTGAATTTTCAAAATGAAAATATGAGCGTGAAGTAAAAATCACCTCTTACTTCACAACTCACCATAGCCTAGCTCTATATATATATATATGTAATGATTTTATTTTGATATTTAAATTTTAAATTTATTATTTACAAAATAAAAAAATAAAATTATAACAAAACATAAAAAGATAAAAATAAAGAAATTTAAACTGACTCCTACAAAATACATACTCAATTTGAACCTACTGAGATGCGTTTAACAACTAGCAAACAACCTCTGCTTGTTTTCAACACCATGTAGCAAAACAAAAAAATGTATGCTTTAATAAAAAGAAAGGAGTAAAAAGTGCATTAACTTTCGAGATTTATCACGGAGACCTTTGAATTTTTATTTTGTGATAAATTAGCTTTCGAATTTCGTAATTTGAGCGATCATTATTCCTACCAATGCGTCAGTGACAATACTCTTCCACCATTCAATTGATTATTTAGTGCTCAATAAAGTATAAAATGACTAAAGTATCCTTTATAATTTTATCCATGTTTAAATACTCACATAAAGTATAATATTTTACAATTATCAATTTTAAATTAATAATAATTACTTATTTCATATTATTTGTTATTTTTCATATATATATATAAATATAGTTTTATTAGTTTTAATTATTTTTAAAACAATATTTTTATGTATAAAATCTATTTTATTTGTTAGTTGTTGGATTTGAATTTTGAACTTTGAATTAGTGGACTGCTATAAATTTTGGACTCATACCACATACCAGGGTAATAAGGCAACATTATTTTTCAGAATAGAGCAAAGACTCAAAACCCAGTTCCAATAAATTAATTTTGAATTTTCAAGGTAGGGCAAGTGTCATATCTTGTATTAAGCTACATCCGTTACTGAATAAATCACTCAACTATTTAACATCACAAGAAATTTTCCATTTGAATTTTGAATATGCAGTCTCTCGTATAAAGAGTATTGTATTTTTCCATTTGAATTTCTTTATACAAAAGCACGTACCGTACTAATATAATTTGTGACAAATATTACTTTTTCAGCGTATCTCTTTGTTTTTTTAAATAAGTATTATAAAAAAATAATAATTCAATAAATCTAATTTCTAATGTTGATATCATGTAGTCATTTTCTTAACGCAGCTGCCACCAGGGATGGAGATTTGAAGTGTTTTTTTTTTTCTTTTTGTAATCTTTGTAATATATATGTGCAAACAGGGGCGGATTCAGGATTTTCGTCAGGGGGCCAAAAAAATATCGAATCGGATTTAAATACCTAATCGAGTTTGAATCCATTAACCTATTGGCTACTCGATAAAAAACAATGTTTTAATTTATACTTTCCAATGCTTTGACTTGTAATTTCTGATGCTTTGACTTATAATTCTAATTACCAATCAAAATTTAACAAATTTATTTCAATTTTAACCCTAAATTTAATCCGAATTACAAATCAAACATCCAGAGAGGGACAAAAAAAATTCCGGAGGGGGGGGGCAAAGTCGGTCGGAACCGATAAATATCCACTAAAACTCAAAATTCAGGGAGGGCAGCTGGGTCCGCCCCTATGTGCAAAGAAGCTAAACACTGTAAAGTATATGATATGCTAAAAGAATGCTAATTTGATCCCCTCTAAACTATTAGTGTTCAAGTATAAAACTTAAATAAAAACTTTAGTATTTTATTTATGTTTTTAGATTTTTCTTGACATATTAATCGGCTTTTATTTAAAAAGACCAGAAATTGAAAAAAAAAAAAAAAAGAGAGCTCTAGGTCCCAACTCTAATCAGAATCTAAGTGGTGGTACCAACGACAGATTGATCGGGTCCTTTACCAACTCATATATATTCTCTACCTTGTGGGATTATCTCACATCACATGGGTCCGGAGTGCTGTCCTTGATTCCTTTATCCTGTGTGACTAGATGAGTTATAAGTCCGGATCTTGTGCAACTAATTATAGAGATGCTTAATTATTTTTACAATTATAAATTATTAGTTATGTATATTGAAATTAAGTTTGAGTGAGGCTATGGTACTTCTGCTAGTGTACTATGGCTAGTGTACTACGGCTCAATATGGTACTTTTTAAAATCCTAACGGTCGATCCGAACCGTTTAATGTGATATCCATATGAATATGTACTTGCAAACTAAATTTTATATTTTTTCGATGGTCCAGAATTTATATAAAACACTGAAAATTCTACCTATCTAAAAAAATAGTAAAAAAATTCGAAAAAAAATAAAATTTAGTTTACAAGTACATATTCATATGGATATCACATTGAACGGTTCGGATCGACCGTTAGAATTTTAAAAAGTACTATATTGAGCCGTAGTACACTAGTCATAGTACACTAGCCGAAGTACCATAGCCTCACTCATTAAGTTTTATTAGTTTTCATATAATTCAGCTCATATCTCATATGAGATGTTAAATGTACATTTATAAATTAACTGTTAGAATTCTATTTTATATTTTATAGTTGTGGAGATTTGAGATTTAAATTTCATCTACCATGTAATATATATTTTACGTTTCAATTCTGCCTCTCTCAAATTTTTTTGAGACAATATGTAAATGATTTTGAGACAATATGTTACAAAGAAACGCCACAGCGAATCAGAATTATGTGTCTATAGTAGCATGCAATTGCTGAACTGGCCTCTTACGTACATTCTCCCTTCCTCCCCAACAAAAGAAAAAAAGAAAAGGAAAAAAAAACTGGCCTCTCACATGAGCCATGTGAGGTTGTCTTTGTCAGCTGCCCACGCAACTCTGCTTGATTACTAGTTGTGGTCTCTCTCATAATTTAAATCGGCTCAAATTTCAAATTTATGAACAGTACACTTGAAAATTTTGAAATTATGAATCTAGCTGTTTAATTTTTTTTATGCATGCATCTCGAAACAGTTCGACGGTTGGATTCAGAATTAGAGATTTCAGTATACTGTTCATGGATCTGAAATTTCAGCTTCGATCCCTCTCTCATTAAATTTTGCACAATGAAACCATACATGGATCTGTATCCTCCCAGGTACCTGACTCAAGCAAATTGAAATGGATGGCCCAGATTAAACCTATCTGGACCAAACTCAATCCGGTGCCTATGGAGACTATAGGAGGTCTATTTTGAGATTCGTGCCATGTTAAAAGAACTGTCCGATTGTAATTGTCTAGCTTCAGTCAGGTAACCTGAGGTGATGTGAATTCTAATATGGCGCTGTAAAATCCCATTCGTAGTCAATCCCTACAAAAACAACAACAACAAAAAAAATGATGGATTTATAAAATCACATGTGTAACACACAAAATATAAACATAAAAGAGGGCGACAGTTCCAGACCAAGGACTTGCTGATAACTGCATGCGCTTGTAATTTAGTTTTGAGTTTGTCAGCAATATTAATTTTAATACATCATTTTGCGAATTTTAAAAGCAAGATCACTAAATTATAACTTAATATAAATTCAAGGGTTAATTTCTCATGTACCCTTCAAGAGTTCTTTAATTTTTTATTTATCCCTGTACTCTTCATTATATCTAATATATCCCTCAACCATTTCTTTTCTTTCTTATTTGCTCACAAATTTAATTATTCATATTTAATGAGTCATTTAAATCTATTTTTTGCCAATAATACCCTTATTTCGATCTGTCTCTTTCAATTATTTTTTCGTTCTATTGAAGCACCTAACACTATGCATAATTTATTTTGCTAGTCATTCTTTGTATTTTTTAATAATCACTCGATTGTTTCTGTCAAGATAGTGCATGCTCAAATTCACTTGTTCAAGTATAAGCAAACAATCGTTCTCTAAAAAAAATTTGAAATTTTCTCTCGAAAAAAGCATCAGCCAATTGATACTATGATACAATACCAACTAACGATGACATATTTTGAAAGTCCTTTCTGACTTAATACTACAAAGTTTTGCTTGTGATTCGTTCTTTTAATTACACCATTGGTTGATTCTAAAGAGAAGATTTACGCTTGGACCATGAAGAGGTTGATAAATGTGATTAGGAGCCAGGGGAGGATCTACACTATACCCAGGGGGTGCTAAGTCACTCCATGGTTTTGAAATTTTTAATTACGTATGTTGGAATTTAATTGATTTTTTATTTCTTTGAAGTTTTTATATAGTTTAGTCCTCCTCATAAAATATTAGATGTGTACTTGTAGTCTAGTGGTTAAGGCTCTATTTTGTTCTTGGAAAGTCTTGGGTTCAAGTCCCACTAACTACAATTTAATATTTGTGCATTTTAAGTTTCAGCCCCCCCTCAAACCAAATTTTCTAGTTCCTCCCCTGTCAGGAGCTCTCATTTATTGACGTTGTCTGATGAAATTGAGAATTTTGAAAATGGAGAGAAACAAAGGGATAAGGAGATTAATAATGAAGAGTGAGGCTATGGTGCTATGCATAGCACCAATGGCTAGTGTACTACGGCTCAATATGGTACTTTTTAAAATCCTAACGGTTGATCCGACCGTTCAATGTGATATCCATATGAATATGTACTTGCAAACTAAATTTTATATTTTTTCGAATTTTTTTACTATTTTTTCAGATATGTAGAAAAATCAGTGTTTTTTGAAAATTCTGGACCATCAAAATTCTACCTATCTGAAAAAATAGTAAAAAAATTCGAAAAAATATAAAATTTAGTTTGCAAGTACATATTCATATAGTTATCACATTGATCGGTCGGATCGACCGTTAGGATTTTAAAAAGTACCATATTGAGCCGTAGTACACTAGCCATCCGTGCTATGCATAGCACCATAGCCTCACTCAATAATGAATGAGAGGCAAAAGCAGCTACATTTCGTATTTTTAAGAATGTTGCGCAACCTGGTTCCAGAGGTATTAGGCGCTTCAATGGACCGAAAAGATAATTGAAGAAGAGATGAAGATGAGGGTATTATTGGAAACAATAGATTTAAATGACTCATTAAATATGGATAATTAATTTTGTGGGCAAATAAGAAAGAAAATAAATGGTTGAGGAATATATTAGATATAATGAAGAGTACAAGGGTAAATAGCAAATTGAAGAACTCAATAACAGAAAGGCTTGTACCGATCCTATGCTTAGTTTAAAAATATATACATACTTTATTCTTAAGAAATATCAATCATGTAAGAATCAGTTTTTGGTCTAATAACAAATGTAATGTTCTCTGTGTGGGAGGTCTATATTTAAAATCTAGATGAAGAATTCCTTATGAATATTAAATCAATTGGGTGGCTTGATCCTCATCTTCGGTCCGGATCCCCTAAAGTAACCCAATCTTTAGGTATTGGATCGAGATTGTCGGATTCGAATTCGTCGCTCAGGATCGTCTCAGAATTCGAATTCATCGTCGGGATGTGTGCGCTCACTTCGGGAATAAATTTTCACAGATTCAAATCGGACGGTTCCGATCTAAAATCCAAAAGTTGAGTTACTTCACTGGATCTGAATTCCTCAGCTTCACTAGAAAAAAAATATGTCAACTATGTTTCCGCAAAATACACACTGAAAATGAAATAAAAACAATTTATATTTAATATATTCTGACGAATGCGAAACATATAAACATTTGGAAGTTTAATTAAGTTTTAAACTTGTTATGGCCATTTTATGTTATAAAATTCCAGGGTGACTGGTGGGACGGAGATTTTTTAACCTTTGGCATCTATATTAGCGAGTCGTTATCGTCTCGAAATTCCGCAAATAGTACACATAACGCGTTGTTATCGATGGATGATCCGGAAGCAAAATATAAGTGATAATTATTTCATTATTATTTCTTATCATGTATTTGACAATTACGCAAAAGTGGGAAACAAATTGCGGAGACCCCGCACTTGTTATTTTAGAAGGGTTAGTTTAAGTATACTTATCTCCAGTTCACAAGGGGATGCTTTAAAATTCAAACAATCCATGGTGAAGTATTGAATTATTCAAAATTTCAAACCCTCCATTTTGTCCAACTTGTATATGATTCAAATAAAACCAATTTGACCCGGAGGCCCATTTTTCCACAAATTTGATATGAATAATAGGCTAACTGGGCCCGTATTTAGGTAGTTGTAACTTGTAAATTTGAATATGTGAATAATTTGACCCTTGGGATTGATATGATTGAGATTTTTGTGGATCATAACGCATGAGTATATGATAGCTGACTGCTAACAGGAAAATACATCAGAATTTACAATTTTTCCGCTTACATGGAAGCATCCTATATTAAGAAAACAAACAAACAAATAATTACTTGTGCATGATAATTTTAAAATTATCAATTTGGCGCTGCTAACCCTTCTCTTCTCCTACTGACAATATCATTGCTTCACAGTATGATACTCTCTATCAGTCGTGTGATATTATTGTGCGACGATCCTCCCTCTTCCATCGCTTTTTTCGCCTTCTCGGCCATATCTGCGGCCTTTCTCCTCATTTCTTTCGCCACTTCCTCCTCCCCCATCAATTTCGAAATCGCTCTTTTTATGTCGTCTCTATTAACCAAAATGGTATCGTCGTCTCCTGCTGGCATCCAGGTTGGCACTGTGACACCTAACGACACTCCACATCCCAATACATCAACTACAAGTTTTTCATTAGTGAATTGGTCTGAGAAGTGAGGCCAAGTGACCATTGGTACGCCTAGCGATATGGACTCTAACATGGAGTTCCAACCGCAGTGCGTCATAAACGCACCGATCGAATGATGAGACAGGATAGCCAGTTGTGGGACCCACCCTCTAAATATGAGCCCTTTCTGCTGAACCCTCTTTTCAAACTCTTCTGATAACCATCTGTCTACTTCGGGCGTGATTTCCGCCTCCTTTATTACCCATATAAACGGTTTCTCTGTGGCCTCCAAGCCAAACCCTAGCTCCATTAGTTGTAAACTGCTTTTACGGGCGAGGGAACCGAAACTAACGTACAAAACCGATTTGGGCTTATGTGAGTCGAGCCAATTTAACACTATTTGTTGCCTCTCTGCTCCCAATTTGTTTCCTCTTAAGGATTTGGAATTCTCATCCTTGTTGTATAGATTGAGGGGTCCTACTGTCCACACCTTTTTCCCTAACTCTTTCTCATATAATTCAATAAACTGTCTTTCTAGGTCTTCAAAAGTATTCAGGATTATTGCATCTGCCGTTCTCTCCGCCTCAACCGTGTCATCACGGATCTTCTCCCAACCAGGAGCATTAAAGAACCCAGGCCCGGTTGCTTTTGTAAACCGGAGAGTTATAGGCATGTCAGGTACTACGAACTGCTCAGAATAGTCAGTAACATTATGGAGTATCTTGTGTTTACTCGTCTTGTGATCACATAGAGCAAATAAACAGGAAGGTCCATGGAACACAATCCTGGGGACACACAATCTTTGTGCAATCTCAACCGTCCAAGGGTTGCATCCATCGGATATGATGCAACTAGGGGGAATGTGATGGGTCCTGAGATATTGCTCTAAGGGGTCTCTGAGTAGCTCCAAAACTTCAAAAAAAGCTATGAAATAACTGCTCTCAATTAGGTCAGCATTTTCACACTCATCAGGAAGCCCGATTTGAGCGCACGGGAATTTCAACTCGACAAATTGGATGGGGAGGTTGGACTCGATCGAACGTTGCACAATGGGCTGTATACGGGCAGCGTTGGTTGGGGTGGTTATGAAGCTGACGTGAACGCCTCTTTCGGCCAGGAGGCACGCCAGGTCAGTCATGGGGATTATGTGGCCTTGTGCTACTAGAGGGATCAATACAAAATGAGCTTTTTTTTCATTGAAGCAAGTCATGGGAGAAGTATAATTAGTACTAATCTATGAATGCAAGGTATGATGGTAGTATTGGTTTTATTTAATTACTAGAGTGAAAATGAGGTACATATAGCAGCTTGTAGTTCCTACTCTTTAATAAAATTTTAAACAAACTAACTAATTTTGGAATTTTCTTTGGAGAGAGAAGTTTGGACGCCAAGTTTGAAATCATTAAAAAAAAATGGAAAATGTTTTCAGAGGCTGCTATGCATTCTTTAGGAAGGTGTTCAGATAAAGATGGCACATATGTGTCGTTATTTCTGACCGTATATTGAAATGTAATGCGTCACACATGATGAACTGAAACACTGGTTATATATTTCAAATTGTCTTCTGCATGCAACTTGTTCCTTATTTTGGTCCAGTTTGGTGTACCTTATTGTATATATATATTTTTGAAGCAGCTTTTAAACATCATAAGTGATGTTAATCTTTGAGGACAGTAATATATATTGTATTATTGTGACGACTCGTCAAACCGAATATACGTGCAATCACTATCAGTGCAAGGCGAATTATTTGTTTGGTTTAATTTATGTGAAGAAAAGTGAAGCATCTTCGAATTATTTAATGCTGATTCTACTAATATCCGGAATCAGTACAGGTTAAGGTTGACTCTACTAATAGCTGTGGCACTGTCTGGAAAAGAAGAAAGACAAAACTTCAAATAATAAAATGATCAAAACAGAGCCAACGGTCAGACTGGCAGCTTGGGCTGAATAATAGAGCAGCATGTATATCTTCCCCAAATCTTTATTAATATCCAATTTTTTTTTTTTCAAAATTTCAAAATTTGCATCCATTTTCAACTTACTTCTTAATCTGCCCAAACCGGAGAATTATTTTCTAGATCCAGCGTCTCTTTCCGGAAAATAATTCTCCGAATTCAAAGATTCTCTTTCTAGAGAATTATTTTTTGAATTTGGGGTTCCGAAAAATAATTCTCCAGTTTTAGGTTTATATTTTTTTAATTAAATAGAAAATGTTATGATTTATTTATTTATTATATTAAAATAATTTTATATTTCTTTGAATATAAATAGAATACTATATAATTAAATTTATTAAAAAGACTGCGACAAATAACCCGAATCAACATTTTACAGGCTGGATTTTTTACGTCTGTAAGAAAAATTAAAATATTTCTTTGTGTGTTATTGGAAATAAAATAAAAAAGTTTTGGATCTGAGTTATTGATCCCAGTTCAAAAGTCACTTTTGAGTAAATAAAGAAAATATCGTGATCTTCAATATATCATTTCCAATAACATACAAAGAAATACTTATGAACCTCAAAAAATCCGGCCTGAAAAATTTTATCCGGGTTAATTATAAAATGATCAAAACAGAGCCCGTAATTTTTATTAATATCCAAAGTTAATTACAAAATAATAAAAATACCCAAAGCCGCTTGGTTTTATTAAAAATGCCCAAACCGGCTATAAAATAGCTAAAATGCTGAAATATAACACTAAAAATCGAATTGTTTTTTTTATTTGATAGATTACTTTTTTTTTTATATATAATTAGCATATTTATACTAAAATACGCTAAATTACTTAAAATTATGTTAATTTAAGCTGAATTACACTAAATTACGCTAAATTATAATAATTATGTAAAATTATGTTAAAATACGGTAAATTACGCTAAATTACGTATGAATAGGGTCGATTTTGTGCCATCTTTCATAAATCATAAAAAATAGTAAAACAATTCCAAAAAAAATAAAAATTGGTATTCTACAAGTTCATTATATAACTAATTTACTGAGCTACGTAATTGAATAATAGAAATAAAAATCTTAATCGGAAACTAAAGTTTTGAGGCTCTTTCCTTTGGCAATTATGAATTTCAAAATCTGGCATCGCAAGCACAGACGCATGCGTATTTTTGCAAGCTTTCTGAAAAGTGGTCATTTGCTAAAATCGGACACTTGAGCGTCGTTTTATGACCGTTTGAAGTGTCATCGTCATTTTTCGCCTTCTCAATGAAGATATCAGCCCTATTCATACGTAATTTAGCGTAATTTACCGTATTTTACCATAATTTTACATAATCATTGTAATTTAGCGTAATTCAACGTAAATTAACATAATTTCAAGTAATTTAGAGTATTTTAGTATAAATATACTAATTATATATCAAAAAAAGTAATCTAACAAATATTTAAAAAAATAATTCGATTTTTTAGTGTTATATTTCAGCATTTTATCTATTTGTCTCTAAAAAAAAAAATAGAGAACCGGCCAGAAAATGACTAGTTTGGGTATCTGGGCATTTTTTTTATTTTGTAATTAACTTTGGATATTAATAAAAATTACGGAAACAGAGCCAACGGTCAGATTGGCAGCTTGGGCTGAATAACAGAGCATGTATATCTTCCCCAAATTTTTATTAATGTCCAAAAAATTTCAAAATTTCAAAATTTGCATCCATTTTCAACTTATTTCTTAATATGCCCAAACCGGAGAAGTATTTTTCAGATCCAGCGTCTCTTTTTGCAGAAAATAATCCTCCGGATTCAAAGATTCTCCTTCTGGAGAATTAGTTTCTAAATTTGGGGTTCCGGAAAATAATTCTCTAGTTTTAGATTTTTATTTTTTTAATTAAATAGAAAATGTTATGATTTATTTATTTTTATATTAAAAAATTAGAAATATTTTTATATTTCTTTGAAAATAGATTGAATACTATATAATTAAATTTATTAGAAAGAATGCGACAAATAACCCAGATCAACATTTTACAGGCTAGATTTTTTGTGGCCGTAAGAAAAATTAAAATATTTCTTTGTGTTATTGGAAAATAAAATAAAAAAGTTTTGGATCTGAGTTATTGATCCTGGTTCAAAAGTCACTTCTGAGTAAATAAAGAATACCGTGATATTGCATCTATTGTGAAAAAAGAAGTTGATATGAAATAATTTCGTCTGACATATTGTCAGAGCAAATTCTATTTTTTTTAAATAGAAGTAACGCAATATTTTCTTTATTTACCCAGAAGTGAGTTTTGAACCGGGATCAATAACTCAGATTCAAAATATTTTTATTTTTTCCAATAACATATAAAGAAATGTTTTAATTTTTCTTACAACTGCAAAAAATCCAGCTTGAAATATGTTGATCCGGGTTATTTGTCGCAGTCTTTCTAATAAATTCAATTATATAGTATTCCATCTATTTTCAAAGAAATATAAAAATATTTTTAATATTTCAATACAAAAAATAAAAAAATCATAACATTTTCTATTTAATTAAAAAAATTAAAACAGGAGAATAATTCTCCAGAAAGAGAATTTTGAATTCGGAGAATTATTTTTCAGAAAGAGACGCCGCATCCGGAAAATAATTCTGCGGTTTGGACAGATTAAAAAATAAGTTGAAAATGGGTGCAGATTTTGAAATTTTGAAACTTTTTGGATACTAATAAAAATTTCGGTATTTCTTCTCAAACCAGATTGATAAATTGTGCTTAAAAAAATTATTTATTTATAATTTCTTCATATATTAATATATAGCGAACAAGGGGAGTGCAATTTTTCAGGTCAGTAATTGCAATTTTGAGTGCTGAGAGAAACTTTTCTCTCAAAATACCTGGGTTATCCTTTATTTCTCTCTTTTACATCTATCTAACTAATTAATAAAGTTAAATAAGAAATTGTTAACAAAGGAAGGTTTTACTTCCTGCGAGAAAATTAACGAATCTGATCGAAATTAACTCATATCTTCTTTTTCCTTTCTCCTTCCCATATTTTCTCTCTTTAATCGAATCCATATCGCATTTTCTCTATGATCATTCTTCAACCTCTACACAACAAAAATGGAAGTGAATCAAATCGCATAATTGATCAGAGAGAAACTCGGTACGAAATTAAATTGTGCGATTTCCATCTACGTTGAAATTCTTGACGCAAAAAAGTTTAAAAACTCATACTTCAAGCGAGAGAACACGATAATGAGGCTGATTAAAGGAGGGCTTTGTTGCTACCTACAAATTCTCGACCAAAAACCCAGAATGTAAGTAATTCATCTTATTGTTGAATTCAGCACAAAGTAATTATTTTATATTTTAATTTAAAATTTCGTTAAGTATAATCATTGGATTGTATGTTGTTTCCTTCACGTACTAGTTAGTAATTGAATTGGTTAATAAGAAGCCTTTTGATACAATGTGAATCAAGTAAAAAGTGAAGTGTCGGTATGGTATGAATGAGGTACAAAGTGAATTCTACATTTTTTTTTGCTAAGTATTAATATAAAGGATCTTGTCAAGAGTATTGAATTAGCACAACTAACTGTTATTTTTTTTTTATTATAGTGTGAATCAGAGGCGTCGACCAGAGTCGGAGCCAGACTTTCGAACTATGAAGGTCAAAAATATATGGGGGTCAATCATATACAATTTTTCTATAAAAAATGGAGATCAATTTTATAATATCAAGCCATTTCACTATAGATTATACAGAAAATCATATCTAAATACAAAAAAATTAAAAAAAAATGGGGGTCAATTGACCCCAATTTCCTATTTAATCCCTCCGCCCCTAGCATCGACCATATGAGCAAATCTGGAATGCCATCAAGACAAATTATTTCTTTTCTTTGGCAAAATAACCCCAACCTTGTTGCAATCTCAAAAAACAATTACAATGCAAAAGCAAAAATCCGCAAAGATAATCTAGGGGGTCGTTCTTTTAGAAGAGCTTGCCCAAAAGGCAGTTTCATGCACATTTTAAGCGAAAGAGGTCATCTCACTCCTCTCTTTTTTGGTGGGAGGCTGTGTAAACTCTAATGTCGTTCTAGCAGGGTATTGTTGAATTATTACTGGTATGAATGATTCAGATCAATCTCGGCTGGCAAGAATCATTTTGGCGGAAATATCGGCTTTAATTCAGATGGCAGGGTTCTTTTCCGGGCATTGTTTTTTTTCATATCGGATTAAATTCATTTTGGTTTTCAGTATCGGTTGAATGTACCAGGATCTTTTCTCAACATGATACTTGGATATTCAATACCAATTGGGAGTACTGGTTGGGCAATTTTACAATTCATAGTTAAGGGCTCATGGGTGTAAAAGTTATGAGATGAGATTTTCAATACCAGTTAGGAGTACCGGTTGGGTAATTTCCACTTTGTTAATGGTTCATGGGTGTAGCAACCTTGGGATGGTGTACTGCAAAATTACAAATGATGTACTGTAACATAACTTGTTTTTAAATGTATGTTTACGGACTTATTTATCAAAAAAAAGATGCAATTTGTTCTAAATATTGTGCTTAAAATATTAAATTCATCAAATTTAAGTCACTGTTAGATTTGTATTAACAGAAATCGACAGAATTTGATAGGTATGATTGTAGCGGTTAGGACCTTTTTCTTATTTAGGTTACTATTAGAAATACAAATATATATTCTTTTCTCGGAAGAACAAACCTTCCTTTGTTAACTTTTCCTTTATTTAATTTTATCAATTAATTAGACATATGTAAGAGAGAAATGAAGGATAAATTAAGTATTTTAAGAGAAAATTTTCTCTCAACACTCAATATTACAATTACTGACATGAAAATAGCACTCCCCAATTACAAAGCTACAAAACTAGAATAGATCATAATAATTAATTGTCAGTGAAAGATGGATTCATTAAAAACGAGCTACCTTTACTATTCAACTGGAATTAAGTTGGAATTCACATAATTGACGATTATCCATTGTTTGTTTTGTAGTTCATAGATTTTGTACAAAAAATCCGATGCATGCATTTAAGGACGGATTTATATTTATTAAATATTAATTATGTTTATTAAAATTTAATTGAATTTAACTGAACGAGCCAACTAGGGCATGGAGATTTAGATAGAATAAGCTATTTCGTCTTTCGTTCTTTTTGGTGGTTGTTTGCAATTGTTTCTGTTCTAATAGAAACAGATACCGTAAGAAGCTACTTTTAAGGAAGGAGGAGAGAACATTTAAGTATTTAACACAGAAATTATAATGGCTGGTTTGGCAATATGCATGGGAATAGTATCTAACAACTTTCGAATAGTACAAGTATATCTTGACTCAATGTCAAAACTCCAAAGAAAAGGTATACTGGATCCTTTCACATGTAAGATTAGCATGTCAAACCCTAAGGCTATGTTTGGATGCACTAAGAATAGTGTTATTCTTAGAATAGTATTGCTATTCGGAACAATGACAATCCAAACGAGAAATAGAGAGAATAGGGCTATTCTCTATTCTTACAAAAACATAGAATAGCATTTGTTGCTTTCAATATTAATACTAATCTAATATTTAAACTAATATTATATTACATTGAATATTTAAATTAATATTATATTATATTATATTTAATATAATATTTTATTTAATACTAATCTAATATTTAAAATAATATTATATTACATTTAATATTTAAATTAATATTATATTATATTTAATCTAATATTTTATTTAATACTAATCTAATATTTAAAATAATATTATATTACATTTAATAATTAAATTAATATTATATTGTATTATATTTAAACTAATATTATATTAGAGTGAGGCTATGGTACTATGCATAGCACGGTTGCATCGGTGCTACGGCTCAATATTTGAGTTTTCAAAATCCTAACGGTCGATCCAACCGTTCAACATGATTATAAAATGAATATGTACTTGCAAACTCAATTTTACATTTTTTTCGAATTTTTTTACTATTTTTTTAGATAGGTAGAAAATCACTTGATCTGAAAATTCTGGACCATCCAAAAACAGTGATTTTCTACCTATATAAAAAAATAGTAAAAAAATTCGAAAAAATGTAAAATTTGGTTTGCAAGTACATATTCATTTGATAATCATGTTGAACGGTTGGATCGACCGTTAGAATTTTAAAAACTCAAATATTGAGCCGTAGCACCGATGCATCCGTACTATGCATAGTACCATAGCCTCACTCATTATATTATATTTAATCTAATATTTTATTTAATACTAATCTAATATTTAAAATAATATTATATTACATTTAATATTTAAACTAATATTATGTTACATTTAATCTAATATTTTATTTAATACTAATCTAATTTTTAAAATAATATTATATTACATTTAATATATAAACTAATATTATATTACATTTAATCTAATATTTTATTTAATACTAATCTAATTTTTAAAATAATATTATATTACATTTAATATTTAAACTAATATTATATTACATTTAATATTTAAACTAATATTATATTACATTTAATATTTAAAATAATATTATATTACATTTAATATTTAAACTAATATTATATTACATTTAATCTAATATTTTATTTAATACTAATGTAATTTTTAAAATAATATTATGTTACGTATCGAAATTTTCAACAATAAAATAATTAGAATGTTTAAAAACATAATCGAAAATTCTATTGATAAACTAGGAATCAAAAATCTAAAATAATGTTCCCAGACAAGTATATCTAATTTGACCTTTAAAACACGTCCCTAGTTCGCTAAAAGAATAGAAACTGCGTTGGAAACACGAAATTCTGACACTCAGCAGGTTCAGTGCGTCCGCACTGGTGGTGAGTGCGGGTGGTCCATCCGCACTGGCACCTTGTTCCTTTAACTCGTTTTCTGAATTTCTGTGAGTGCGGGTGAACCACCCACACTGGATATCAGTGCGTCCGCACTCATGAGTCTCCTGTGCTATGATTTTTCTTCAAAACGACTTCTAAGTAGTGAGTGCGGGTGGTTGACCCGCACTGGAGGAGAATGCGGACGCATTAGGCTCGGACTTTTCTTGACAAGTGAAACTTTGACGAAAAATGTGACTAAGTACTGAGTGCGTCCGCACCCAGATCCAGTGCGGGTGAAGGACCCACACTGGATGTATTGAGAATTGACGAAAATTCGACTAAGTACTGAGTGCGTCCGCACTCAGATCCAGTGCGGGTGAAGGACCCACACTGGATGTATTGAGAGTTGATGAAAATTTGCCTAAGTACTGACTGCGTCCGCACTCAGATCCAGTGCGGGTGAACGACCCGCACTGGATGCGTTGAGGGTTTATTTTATGAAATTTCTGTGTGTCTCTCTCTCACCCTCTCATTTCGCCCCCTTCCCTGTTCTTGTGAGGTCCGCCCAAAGAAAGAAAAGAAGAGAGAAAAAGGAGCTCCAATCCCTCCAAGTCGCTCAAAAGTCTGAGAAATCGAAGTTGGAACCGAGAAATTGGCCGTAGATCTCTTCTAACCCTCCTATTCGGTATTTCCTTCTCTTCCCTTTTCTCTCCAAAATCTCAGATTTCTCGATGGTTTGGATTTTCGTTTTTAACCCGAGATTTGTGCTTAAATTGCTGGTAGTCTATCTCCTTCGACCTCCTTGCTGATTATTTGTCGATTCTTTTCTCGAATCCCTCTCAATTTTGGATTTCCTTTTTCTAGGGTTTTTGGATACCAAATCAGAAATTTGAGAAAATGTCGTTGATTGATTAGGCTAGTCCGACCGAATAGATTCGTAATCGGTAAACCTCTCCCTCAACCTTGACAAGTAGCGATTAATTTGAACTTCGACCAAATTAGGGTTTAAGAACAAGTGCTTTGAACAAAGATTTAAATCAAGTATGTATGTTGGTATAGGTGTAGGCTCGGGTGAGCAAGAGTTTGCGGGACCTTTCGAGACGTCCGAACCATAAGTGCGAAATACGCTCTTCGTAATCAGGTGCGGGGTTCTTGGACTTGTTTGATGTTTCATTTTCAGGAATTAAATTATTTCTCGATTGTCATGTTGTATGTTGATTGCTGCATAATTTGAAATTGTGTGATTCATGTGCATACCTCAATTAAATTAGAACTGAACTGTTGTGAGATGGTTGATTTGCACATTCGTATGGTTGTCAATTGATGTGTTCTATTCGTTGTTCTATGTGTGAATGAATCTGCCAGGCTGACCCGTAGAGGTAGCTGTATAAGGTGACGGTGACCTATCCGTTGACCTGTTTCTGAATTTGCCAGGCTGACCCGTAGAGGTAGCTGGATAAGGTGACGGTGACCTATCCGTTGACCTGTTTCTGAATTTGCCAGGCTGACCCGTAGAGGTAGCTGGATAAGGTGACGGTGACCTATCCGTTGACCTGTTTCTGAATTTTCCAGGCTGACCCATAGAGGTAGCTGGATAAGGTGACGGTGACCTATCCGTTGACCTGTAAAATGAATTTGCCAGACTTTGACCTTATTTGAATGAAATTGCAAAGTAGAGCCAGATGGCTGACTTTGATTCCGTGTAGATGCATGTGTAAAGCCGAGCTGTATAGCTGACTTGGAACCAGACTTTAGTAAATGGTTAAGCCAAAGCACTGCAGATGGGTGTCAGATAAAGGGTCCAGCTCGGTGGAACATCTGTAGGTGCCAGTAACCCTACAGATGAGGGTTTGACAAAGGGTCCAGCTCGATTGAACATCTGTTGGTGCTACCAGTCATAATAAGATGAGTTAGGCCAAATACGTGTTTGTTTGAACTTCATCTTGGAAATTCCGTAAGTTGTATTTTATTCGATTATTGTTGTCAAGCATGTGCATTCATCTATATATTGTGTTAGAACTGTTAATGTAATGTTGTGTGAATTTCATTTGTGGATATGAATTCTGATTGCAAGTCCAATAACTTGATTGTGGCAAATTCGCACTGAGAATTTATTCTCACCCCCACCCTTCGGGTAATTTTTACAGGTTCAGGTGCGACTGATTCTGGGGAGGCACGCGAGTAGTAGGCCTTTAGTAGAGTGCCCTGATATGACCCTAGATATAGATATATTTTGTTGTATAGTTCTAGGTTAGGCCTGATGGTTGGTATCCGGATGAGATACTTTTGTTGTATTATACTCTGACCAGACTGTGTACTCTGATTTGTATCTAGAAACTTATTTTATATCATTTGTTGTGTATTTTCTGAATGAAATATTAATTGCCTGGTAAGCATACACGGTGTTGTATGTTTACGGCGGGGGGGACTGTCGCGAACTTTGGCCGCGGGGTGTGACATATTATATTACATTTAATATTTAAACTAATATTATATTACATTTAATATTTAAACTAATATTATATTACATTTAATCTAATATTTTATTTAATACTAATCTAATATATTTAAATTAATATTATATTACATTTAACATTTAACCTAATATTATATTATATTTAATATTATATTTTATTTAATACTAATCTAATATTTAAAATAATATTATATTACATTTAATATTTAAATTAATATTATATTGTATTATATTTAATCTAACACATAAATTATTACTTTATTCATTCCCTCCAAACTCTATTCCAAATATGCAATCCAAACAACTTTTTCACTATTCTGAATAGCTTGAGTTAGCACTGTTCTTAAACAGTAGCTATTCTTATTTACTATTCTAAACAGTAGCTATGCTAAAATTCATCCAAACGTAAAAGAGAGAGAACTTTGACAACACGACGAGAGAATTTCCGTTCACTATTCCGGTTTGAAAATGTTATATGAGTAGAACTAAGGTGTTCTTAAGCTCACCAAGTTCCTTTGTGAGCTTAACTGAAAAACCTATCGGATTGACTTCAAACGATACATCCAAGTCATTGAAACCGTTCTACTTCACGAGTGATGCATTTAGATGTCAAATTTATAATTTTTCGAACTAGTTTAGTTTAAAGTCAAGCGGTCAAAAAATGATGAAAAATTAACTCATTAAAATTAACTTATAAATCATCTTTTTTGACCGCTTGACTTCATACTAAACTAGTTCGAAAAATTATAAATTTGACATGTAAATACATCACTTGTGAAGTAGAACGGTTTCAATGGTTTGGATGTGTCGTTTGAAGTCAATCCGATAGGTTTTTGAGTTAAGCTCACAAAGGGGCTTGGTGTCTTGGTGAGCTTAAGAACACCTTAGTTCTACTCATGTTATATATAGGTCTTTATTGGTTTCTGATCAACGATGAAATGATGTTTAAACTGTACTATATTTGATAAAAATTCTATTCAAATGATAAAACATTAACTTATAATTTGCTTTTGGATTTTGATGGCAGAATAAATTAGTTGTCAATATATCCTTTCCCTCAAATGAAACCGAAATAAGGTACTTCTAGTAGGAAAATAGAAGGGCAAACTTGGTAAAACATGGCGTAGAATAAAACATCAACCTTATTCTATTAACAAGTCTTAATAGCTATAGTATGCTAGCTTGAAGTTATTTAAGGTTCATTCATGGAAATTTCAGCAAGAGCTTATTTAACAAAAATTCCTTACTGTACTACTCCAGTGTAAAGTCATTTAACTCTATCAGCACTTCATTCCTCTGTAATCACAGAAACAGATTAATATTAAAAAAAAACATAGAGAATCAGAAACATGCCTCTTCAAATAGACAACAAAGGTAAAAAAAAAAAAAAATTATACCATGACAAAAGCTGATGTTCTTGGGTCATTGTACCGAGCAAGCAAACAACCTTTCTCAGGCTTCAATCCATCTTTAAGAAGTGCCGATCGTAAATCCTTTTCTTTACCTTTTACCACCTCTTCGGTGGGTTTTCCACTGAACTTCTTAACAGCTGTGATGCCGCCTTCCGTCTTTCTTATCTTAACCTCTTCTCCATTTGGAGCAGGCAAACTGAAATAAGAAAAAGAAAAAAAAAAAAAAGCAATTCCTAAGCTAAGCAATATGGCGGGTTTGGTGTAGCCCTACAAAACCTTCAAATTTACACATACACCTAAAAATAGGATAAGGTATACCCCTGAAAAAAAATATGAGATAGATGCCCCTACAAGACATACGCTTCACTAAGTAACTTCTCAGTTACGATACCCAAACTGCCCATTTTTCTTCGCTGTTTTCTCAAAAGAAATATTTTATAAAGGAAAGGCATAGTTTGGTTAGTTATTGAAGTCATTGAGGGAGAAAAGGGGCAGTGGTGTATATATTCTATTGGTTAAATTAAACATTATCATTTTGCAAGGTTACTATATATGGTATATAGACATTTCAAGGGGGGGACACATTCATAGCGGAGCATGCGAGATTTTCCCAAAACAGTATCTTAAAACAGTATCGAAACTTTGATGATTGTGGCATGTGCAAAAAAATTGAACTTTATTTTCAGGTGCCGCTTGGCAACCATCTATTCTAGCACTACAAGGGATCGTGCTACAAGAGTGGTAGTTAGACGAGTATGGTGAACAGCGGTATTCTGTTATTAACTCATATTATTCTAATAGAAAAAATAGTATGGCTATGTATGTCTTCACGAACTCATCTTTTTATTTCCCAAAAAAAAAAAACCATCTTACTAACTACAATTGTCTGTATTTTATCTTCAACAATCATGTATTAACTAAAACAATAAAATTTATCAAAAAAACTATAAACAATACAGATTAGAATTGTCCAAAAGTGTATGGAGAGGAATCGCTACATTTTTAACTAAAGGAGAAACTGCAACATTGTCATATAAGAATGTACCTGCTCAAATCTTTGTCGGAAGGTAGAACAATTTTTATAGAAACATCTGACAGATTGTCATCTGATGCCTGAGTGAACACTGGAGTAGTCATACGTATCTTTTCAGATGAAGAGTTATTACCAAATATGTACCTAGAATGTTAAAAAAAAAGGTTGATTTAAAAAAATCACCAGTGCCTCATCAATCCACAACATACCTTATATCCTATTGCAACAAAAGAAGTATCTCATAAACCCATTGACAAGGCAGCATATATTATCCAGCTCTCCATTTTCTCAAAAGATGATTATAGCACCATAAAAAAAATCACAGGAAGTGAGAATTAGTCTTTGGTCCAGTAACAAAATGCAATGCTCTAGTCATACGTTCGAAACTCGGATGGAGGATCCCTTGTGGATATTAGACAGTTGGATGGCTTGACCCCCAATCTCTTCTCAAGAAAAAATCATGGGAACTTTGAAATTTTTAAAGCAAATGGAAGTGAGGTGTGCGAATAATTTATGTATCAAATGGATAGAACAATCACTATGGTTTGCCAGTTTTTGTGATAAAAAGGAAAGTGACGGTATGCAGGCTATTTCTCATCTTTTAATGGGATGATATGTTCAGACTTTGGTTGGCCAAAGCCCTTACAAATATGATAAAATCAGGAAAATAACATGTGAAAGGTTGTATAAGCAAATTTATCTAACCCGGTAATATTGTTAAATCCCGAGGAGCCTGAAAGTTTGTCTCCTTTTGATTCGACTACCAAAAAAGGGGCATATTTTCTCACCTATAAGTTATACAAGTTACACGATAACAAATTATTACAAAGAAAGAATATAGGTGCAGTGAATGTTCCATATGTAAGCTTCAAAGAGAAACTCAATGTCAGTCCTTTTTATAGTGATTCTGGGTAGGTCAAAATTTTGTATTCTTTAATTCAACAAGAGGATTAATTGAAATACATATAAATAATTCATTTTGGGCTGACCTCGTAATTTGCGGTTCTCTTCAGTATCTGATACTTTGGTGTGTCCAAGTCAGGGGTCTTGTAAATTCTCAGCTATAAATAATAAAACAAAAAGGCCCAATAAGTTCCATTTATAAAGTTCCAAGCATGTCTGCGGAAACCTTGTAGCATCGACATACCGATATATTCATATCATACTTGAGCAAGAGCAAATCAGGCTATTTATCCAGTACTGTTCCAAGCTGGTTCAGTTTCAAGATCTGGGATTACAGTTGTTCGGTTAACTACAATAGAATCAACAGTACCTGCTGTAGAACATCCACCAACCCTTCAAAAGAGAAATACTCATTGTTGTCTATCGAATCCCAAATATCCTAACAACAGTTAAAACAACAAATTTTCAATAATGTAAAAGAAGATTGATTCTGAAATTATTACCAGATTCATTAAGATAATTTGGTTTGTGTATAGAGATGTCCAAGATCACCCAAACCAGCAATCATGCATGACTGGTACATGTATAAAGCAGCAGTTATCAGGACTTGATTGCTGTGTATATCAGACCCCCTTTGTACTGGTTTTAATTAAATGAAAAGAAGTGTAAGAAGCTTAAAGTAATCCTCCTAATCATTAAGACCTGATAAATAAAAAACTAAAATTGACCTCCATTTAACCAAATTCATCCTCCCCACAAAATTCTGAATAATAAAAATAGCACAGGGAGGTTGATGCAGGGAATAACATTCAATAGTGCAGTTAAGCATTGATTAGTCTTTAGTTAACCCAATACACCCTTAACTCAATCCCATTTATCCGTAATGTCATTTTTCTTATTAAAAGGCCAACAAACAAAGATAAGAGAAAACTCTCTGAGCATCTTACTTATTTTTCCACCATTCTGATCACATGTTAACAAAAGAATCATGTGATAACATTTGTAACCATCTTTGCTTAACATTTAGCATACGGATAAGAAGGTTTCCAGGTCTGCAGATTAATGCCAATTAATTTTCACCTAAACTTAACTCATCTGAAAGGTAGATTTATGGTCCCTGTGTGTGGGTGGGTGTAGGGCGTGTGTTGGGGCAGCGGGATGGAAACATATGATGCAAAAAAGGGTGTGGAAAATCCTCTGCAAAATTCCTAGATTGTGATGGTATGTTCCATAAAAGATTGCATTGCAGAATTTGCAGTTAGTAAAAGCCTACTGCAGCAAGACAAACTTAATAAAGTGACAAAGTGACTGGAACTTCATCGTCTAAGGATTGACACTGAAAATTAAAGAATGAGGTGAACCAATACCAACTAACAATCAAGTTGTGATTAATCTCAATTAGCCCTTAGCTGTGCAATAGAGCTTGTGGCCCATTTTTGCCTAAATAAATTCAATTTAACCTAGTTCATCTTTATACAGGAAGGAAGCGTAAAAAACAGTACAGGTATCAAACCAATTGCTAGGTATCAAAATATTCACCTAACACTTACATTGATGACATGCTACACAATAACAATATAAATAACACATACTAATCTGAGACTGGCATGTTAAAACTAACCACATGACTGGAAAACTTCTGAGTTTGAGGATTGATGCCCATGATTGAGATGCCGGTGAAAACTAACTCGGGCTTCCAGGGAAGTAGAACAAACTTCATTATCATTGTCCATCTTGTAGTTATCTCATAAGGCCCTGTCTAAATCAAATTTCTTTAATTGTATCCCATCTACAATTAATTGAATTATCTCAAAAACTTGAGTCAACTTCTCACAAAGGGAGCAGACAAAAGGTACCACCGGCTTTAAAATAAATGTGCCTAGAGCCTAGATTTCTATGCTATTGTAGTTTGTCAAAAAAAGGGCCCAGTAATTGATATTTGGTGTTGTGTGTAATTATTTCAAACATGATAACAGCATTTATTGCACATTTGCACAAGCTTTTTACAAAAAAAAAAATTTAATAACATTAGGTGTTATATGCATCGGGCATTAGTTGCACAATGAGCATTGATTGTTATTTACAAAGGGGTAGCATATTTGGTGTAGGTTGCCAAAAGCCCAACAAATCCTTCCCACACAAGCATTAATGCAAATACCTTAAAGGCGTCAAATTACACACCTGTTTTACACTGTGGAGCTGGAAATCAGGCTCAAACAGCACCTTCAACAACTTGATATTAAACAAATACCCATCAATGGTATCATGCTTTGTTATAGGGTCGCGAAACCGGACCCGTTCGTCATACATGGAGCGGTCGATCCCTTGTTCATCAAACAAATGTGGTAAGTCGTCGTACAAGAACTGTACCAGTTGTTTGACATCCACCGATTCTGTCGGGCTTTGTTGTTGTACCAGGCTATTTCGAAGCACTGGACTTTGTTTACGGTACGAGTGGGGAATGCGAAGGAGAGTTGTACCGGTTGGAGCGCAGCGTACACGTTGTCGCTGTATGCCTGCTGGTATCGGCCGAGATAGGTGGCTGGATACTGTTACAGCCATTTGATTATCCAGTGAGTGTGGCCTCTGTCACCTGAAAGTTAAACCCTTGATAAATGTATAATATATACTCAACTCCTGCATGGCCATAACTAAAGAGGTATGTAACGAAATTACGAAAGAAAGTGTGAGAAATATGTACCGCATGACCTGCTAATTGACCCTTGGATTTCACCTAATCCTTCTTTTTCTGTAAAATTGAAGGAAACTAAAGAGGGTATATAATTACTGTAAGAGAAAAATGTAATGCTAACATTTGTTAGGGATGGATGCAATTCTCTATCGTTCTTTTTCTTTTTTCCTGGCCAGTGATATGCAATCGTGGCAGCGTACTCGCCAGTTGTTCGCGGAAATGTGTGGGTGCAGGAAATAACTTGAAAAAATTTTGCTGCCATAATAAATGATAGTAGCAAGAAAGAAAATTATATCGTAATTTCTGATATTATTAGAGTTTCTAATTCAATTTTAGAGATGCAGGAGAGTTTCTTATTTATAAACTATGTAGTAAAGTTTCTTATTAAGAAACTGTTTATAAATTTCATATTGGCTAAATGATTAGTTCAAATTATTTCTCTTTTTTAATTTGTTGTTAACGTGACTTAATAGAAACTCTAAAATTAATTTCAGAAATGTGAGAGTTAGAAACTTTAGAGACCTTAATTTCTAAAAAGTGGTTAACAGTTATTTAGAAATTCATTTGAGTTGTTGAAATGTAGATGCTCAAGTACGAAAAAATGTAACATGTTATTATGTTAAGCATCCTTCTTTTTTAAGTAAAGGTTGAAAGTCAGAATATTCAATTATTTAATGTCTAAAAAAAATATTATCCGAATTTTTGACATGCCATCTTCCATACAAAAAACTATTACTTTTGACATAATAAGTATCATGTTTGTGCAAATAATTGTTGCTAATAGTATTGTTAAGACTATTAATTTGATAATTTCACTAACGTATAGTGTTAAGACTTAAAGAGTATATTGAAGTTAGTGAACGAAATGTATTTTTTTTATTGTATTCTTATTTATTTACTTTTATTATTATTATTGTCACGTTCCGTATGTCGGACCGGACACGCAATGACATAACGACACTCAAATATTCATCCGATAGTCTGTCAACTTACATCGCAAATAAAAATAAACAAAAAACAGAATGAAGTCAACTACAAAGCCCAGTAATTATTTAACAACGTGTTTCCCTATAGCTGATTTATTCAAAATAACAATACAAATAAAACTGAATTAATCTACCAAATATATAAGATTAAATATGCATATTTAACTAGCTGGCATTAGGTTTTCAGCCACCACAGTACTACTCATACAGTTCAATCTCAAAAACAAATTCAAATTCCCAGACCCAGTATTCCGTTAAATATATGTCTTCACAATCCAACATCCAAATATAGTTATCATAATTAATCAGGTCAAAACAAAAACTCAAATTATAGATAAATTTGATTATTAGAGCATCTATATCCCAGCAATTCAAATAAGTTTCTAAATAATTGCTAACCACTTTTTAGAAATTAAGGTCTCTAAAGTTTTTAACTCTCATATTTCTGAAATTAATTTTAGAGTTTCTATTAAGCCATATCAGCAACAAAATAAAAAGGAGAAATAATTTGAGCCAATCATTTGACCAACATAGAGTTTATAAACAGTTTTTTAATTAAAAAATTTTTACTGCATAGTTTCTAAATAATAAACCCTTCCACATCTCTGAAACTGGATTAAAAACTGCCACATCATATTAGAAACTCTAATAATACCAGAGATGTAGATGCTCTTATACCGTTAAATATATGTCTTCACAATCCAACATCCAGATATAGTTATCATAATGAGTGAGGCTATGGTGCTATGCATAGCACCAATGGCTAGTGTACTACGGCTCAATATGGTACTTTTTAAAATCCTAACGGTCGATCCGACCGTTCAATGTGATATTCATATGAATATGTACTTGCAAACTAAATTTTATATTTTTTCGAATTTTTTTACTATTTTTTCAGATAGGTAGAAAAATCAGTGTTTTTTGAAAATTCTGGACCATCAAAATTCTACCTATCTGAAAAAATAGTAAAAAAATTCGAAAAAATATAAAATTTAGTTTGCAAGTACATATTCATATGGTTATCACATTGAACGGTCGGATCGACCGTTAGAATTTTAAAAAGTACCATATTGAGCCGTAGTACACTAGCCATCCGTGCTATGCATAGCACCATAGCCTCACTCTATCATAATTAGTCTGATTTATATTCCATAATCGTCAATTGAATTGCAACCATCTGCGACGTACCTAGGATCGGAGTTTTGACGTCGCAATTGTAATCGAACAAATTACAAAAAAATCATTTACTTCTCTATTTTATTCTTTTTCTCTTCCCTTTTTTTTTTCTTCGGTTTTCTTTTTTTTCTTTTTACCGAGTGGTAAAAATGAAAGAGGGTGTTTTATCAATGGATTTGGAAGTGAGATTGGTTAGGTGGAGTTTACATGCATACTTACAAGTGGCATCCCATGCTACGTTTTTTATTTTTATTTTTTGATTAAATTTCTCAAAATTTAAACTTCAAATTGTTAAGTTATTAAGAATTAGCATTAAACAAAAATATAACTTAAAAATTTATAATATTATAAATAGGTGTTGGTTGTATGCAATCTTCTAAGTATTTTGTTTACATGATGGAGTGAGTTTGTAGGTTTAAGACCTTAATTGCAAGATTAATATGAATAACCAAAAAAAGGTTCATGAAGATCTTAATTGCAAGACTAAATTGAAGAATCGAAGAAATCAACAAGACTTTACGAAACTATAGATTTGTAATAATCAATTAGAAAAGTAAAGTATATTTAGATTGTTGATTTATGTGGAGCAACGTTCAGAACGGAATAAACCGTATGGAACGGATTAAATCATAAAATTATAGAGAGTTCCAGTTTGGTTCCGTCCAGAACAGTTGTGATCCGTTTGAATGCTTATCAAGTAAAATGTGGGATAAATTGTACTAATTGTCCTGAACGGACATAGACTTTCATAATGGTTAATAGTAATTTAATAATGTGAAAACCCTAATTTCAATATTCATACTATCTGTTCGGAACGGGTCTGGCAAATTTGGAGCCCCCACTATAAAAAAAGTTACCCCATTTCAGATTTGACCAAGCTAGCCGCCTTCCACATTCAAAAACCATTTATTATGCATTCTTGAAACTTTAATATCCTCTTAATACTCTCAAATCCACTCGACTTATCTTATCTTAGAGACATTTCAGTGTCTAAAATTTCGTTCTAGAGCCTTCCCATCTATAGTGTGGAGATCTACTTAGTGCTCCAATTGGAATAGCTAGTGACTTCCCTGCTTGTAAGGCATTAAGGGGCTTACTAGCTCGAGCATCTTCCGCTCACGTATATCCATAGTTTGTGACGATCCCCTTTGTTGGGACTCTTAAACTCGAGCTTCTAGGCTCACCTTGTACATGAGTTAGGCCATGACTTTCCACCTTCGTTGGGCTCATGTGTCACAAGTTATATCATTTCTTTTTGGGTAATAGGAAATGGGCGCCGACGAGGTTACTCTACTCCGGAAATGTAGGCATTTAACGCCAAACTCTGTTAACATCTTGCTTGTCAAATTTATCTAATTCTACTCTATTTACTTTTATTTGTACACATTTGCTTGTTATTGTTTAACTTGTTAATTTGGATGGTATAACCGGAAAACGTCCAAGAATCTTCAAGACTCTCTATTCACCCCCTTTGGGTGCCGTTAGGAACTACAATAGAATCCAAAATGAAAATACAAAATTCTAAAAAACATAAAATTTGGTCTCCAACATATTTTATTATACCTTTCTTTGATATCTCTTTAATGAAAGTGGCGTGTGATAAATGGATATTCTAAACGCCGACATTTTTAAAAATACCCTAAGTTAATTACAGATTAATAAATTTGCCCACGAGTTGGTGGAAATTTTAAATATGCTCAAACCGGCCAATTATTGGCCGGTCCCGTGATTTTTTTTTTTAGAGAAAAATAGCTAAAATGCTGAAATCTAACACTGAAAAATTGAATTGTTTTTTTTAATATTTGTTAGAAAATACGCTATGAATTGAGCCGATTTTGTGCTAAAATACGGTAAATTACAATAATTATGCTAAAATACGGTAAATTACACTAAATTACGTATGAATAGGGCCGATTTTGTACCATCTTTCATAAATCATAAAAATAGTAAAAAAATTCCAAAAATAATAAAAATTGATATTCTACAAGTTCATTATATAACTAATTTACTAAGCTACGTAGATTGGAGAATATAAATGAAAATCTTAATTGGAAACTTCAACTGAAGTTTTGAGGCTCTTCCCTTTGTTTTTTGGTGATTTTGAATTTCAAAAGCTAGCAAAGCGAGTTCGGACGCATGCGCATTTTCACAAGCTTTCCGAAAAGTGGTCATTTGCTGAATCGGACACTCGAGCGTCGTTTTATGGCCGTTTGAAGTTTCGTTGTCATTTTTCGCTTTTTCAGTGAAGATATCATCCCTATTCATACGTAATTTACCGTAATTTAGTGTATTCTAGCATAATTCTACATAATTATTGTAATTTCAAGTAATTTAGTGTAATTCAGCATAAATTAAGTAATTTAGCGTGTTTTAGTATAAATATGCTAATTATAAAAAAATATATATATAATCTAGCAAATATTTAAAAATAAATTCGATTTTTTAGTGTTATATTTCAGCATTTTAGCTATTTGTCTCTTAAAAAAAAGTTAACATAATTTAAAGTAATCTAGTGTCAATCAGCATAAATTAATATAATTTCAAGTAATTTAGCGTATTTTAGTATAAATATGCTATCAAAAAAAGTAATCTAACAAATATTTAAAAAAACAATTCGATTTTTTAGTGTTAGATTTCAGTATTTTAGCTATTTTTCTCTAAAAAAAAAAATCACGGGACCGGCCAATTATTGGCCGGTTTGAGTATATTTAAAATTTTCACTTACTCGTGGACAAATTTATTAATCTGTAATTAACTTAGAGTATTTTTAAAAATGTCGGTTCTAAACGGCGGCTATTCAAAACAGAGGCAATTAGAGTTTTTAGGTGGTTGATCGAGGCTTTTCGCCAAATTCCATTATTTATGGATCACTAATTGATTCACTTTACAAGCAAGGTCGCTTGGGTCCACCTTTTTTTTTCTACCAACTCCACCAATGGGTGAAATTGGCTCTAGGTTTCGAGCCCATGCCTTTAGGCCAGGGAAAGGAAGATCCGCAATTTAAGGCCGCAGACAAAATATCCTTAACTTCCCCTCTGCCAATTAATTCTTCCGACAACGAACATCACGTTGAGCTGTTCGGACCTTGAAAATCAAGATAAAAGATGTTGAGCATATTGGAGTACAAAATTATGATGCGTTTGAATCCTCCTTTTCATAATAATAATAATAATAATAATAATAGTTGCTATTTATTATTTTTTTATATTTTAATTACTACTATTATTATATAAATTATTAGATGAGGCTATGTTAATAGAGGAGGGATTCAATTGCACCTTTTTTTGTGACACATCATGATACTGTTTTTTTTATAAGTTAATTTTACGATTTAAAAGTCCAAATAGTTGATCCGAACCGTTCAACATGATCACCATATTAAAATGTGCTTGGAGATCAAATTTTACATTTTTTTTGAATTTTTTTACTATTTATTAAGATGGTTACAAAATCACTGTTTTTCAATGGTCTGAAAACAACGATTTTGTAACCATCTTAATAAATAGTAAAAAAATTCAAAAAAATGTAAAATTTGATATCCAAGCACATTTTAATATATCCATCATGTTGAACGGTTTGGATCAACTATTTGGACTTTGAAAATGGTAGGTGTCAAAGTGTATCACCAAAAAATATGTAATTTGATCCCTCCTCATGTTAATATGCATATTCCGAATTGTGATCTTCATATGAATATGTACTTAGAGATTGAATTATATACATTTTTTAGAACTATTTACTATTTTTTAGATAGAGAGAAAATCATTCTACCTATCTAAAAAATAGTAAAATATTATTAAAAAGGAAGCTGATATGAGTACCCACGCTACAGTACCCGCACTATACCCACACTTAAACTGCCATAACTGCTTGTGGGGACCGCAACTATTCCAAAACTGTAATTTTGTTTTACAAATTTAATAGTAATACTGTGAAGTATATAAGCTCAAACAGGGCAAGTATTTATACCTATACAATGAACTACATATGATATATGAATTTTCCTAAAATAATTGTACCCGCACCTTTTTTTGAAAAATTCTCATGTTGTACCCGCATTAGGGGACCACTCAAACGGCATGTGGGGACCGCAACTGTTCCAAAACTGTAATTTTGTTTTACAAATTTTGATACTGTGAAGTATATAGCTCAAACAGGGCAAGTATTTATACCTATACAATGAACTACATATGATATATGAATCTAAAATAACAGTGCGGGTACTGTAGCGTGTACAGTGCGGGTACAGTGCAGGTACTGTAGCGTGGGTACTGAAATAATTATTCTATTAAAAAATATAAAATGTAGCTGACAAGTATATTTTTATATGAAGATCGCGATTAACAGTTCGAATTAACTGTATTAACTTTTAAAATAAAGATATGGATTCATTGCACGGATCAGTTGGTAAAGTTGGTAATGTGTATATTATCATAGCCTCACTCAAAATATTATTATTATTTATATATTATTATCATCATCATAGTGTAACTACAATTATAATTAATTAATTATTGTTGTTGTTGTTTTATTGTTATTTAGTACAGCCCATCATTCCACTATTTCAATTATTATTTTGTCAAACAATATTTTTACTTTTCTAAATAGAACAAGCAGAGCAAGTGATACATATATAGATACGAATCAGATTGAATATTTACTGAAAAATATATAAATATTATTAAAAAATACTAAAATTCATAATATTTTTCTAATTATAACAATGAATAAAATATTTTTTTCATAATATAATTAAACTATATAGTATATATGTATTATTCCGATACGGATAATTAAAATTTAAAATCATATTCGTATCCACATATACAAATATACATATCTAATTTTTCAAATAAGAATTAGATATTATCCGTTCCGTTTTCATTCTAGCCCTTATGCATAAGATAAGGTACAGCAGGTCATCAAATCGGCCTGCCTATAAAAAGCTGTCCGACCGGGCTCACCTTTATTTCTGAGGAGGATGATTTGGTCCGTGTAAATCCCACCTACCAAGAATTTTTTGGTGATTACACGGCCCGTTGGCCCTAGCAGCTAGCGTGAGCTGTTTCGGGCTTTTGGTGGGCTTCCAACATTTCTTATCCTCTTGGGCCAGCCTACGTGGGCCAGCGTGTCCTCCGTACGTGTCCTCGTCTACCGTATCTGATTCATATTCTGGTGATTGGTGAATTATTGTTTTCAGGTGACTTTTAGTTGTAAGATTTCGTAGAAAGAAAATAATGAAACTAAACCGGAACCGGTACAGCAGTCAGCATTGCAACTCCAAGATGCATATTCCCTCATTTTACTGCCAAAAGAAGTAAAGAAATAAAACACGCATGACTCATGTGCCCGCATTAAATGCTGTCTTTTCTACTGTCTCAAAAACGTACAAAGCAATAAATTATACCAAATTTTTTATTTTCCTTAGAAAATTCAAGACTAGTTATATCCACAGTGACAAGTTTCGCGAATTATATCCGAATTATTCAGTTGACCAAATTTTGACCGAATAATTTCCGAATAATTCGCGAATTTTACGAACTTTTCCCAAATTTTACGAATTATTTGCGAATTTTTCCGAATTTTTCCCAGAACATATTTTTTTTGGTTTTTTGTTTTGTTTTGCTTCCTTGTAGGACTGAGATCTCTGATCCGGATTATTCCGAATCATTCCCGAATTATACCCGAATTATTTCCGAATCACGAACTTTTGACCTCGCCGAATCAAATTGAAAAAAATTCAAGACTAGTTCTATCCGCGACCAACTTATTTATTTAACAAATGTAACGACCATAAACTATTAAAATTTAAAAATAACAATGAATCTAAAAATTATAGACATTGCATGTACATCTATGTTGCATGGATACAGGTACGAGTATCGTATCGGATACGATACGGATACAGTGATACGACAATTTTCAAAAATCAAGAATACGATACGTCTATTATATTATATTATTAGTTCAACACTTGCATTATATAAATTAAATATCAATTCAAAACAAATAAAAAAATTCTGGATATACATTAAATATAAACGCTACTAGAATTATAACATCAAATTTGAATTGGTGTAGTTGTGAAGGCCTTTGGAGCCCATAGCAAAGGTCCCAGGTTCGAGTCTCGCTTGGAGCGTTAGAAAAATTATTTTTGGCGCGGTCCACAGCGATGGCCCGGTGTACGGTGGACCATGCACGGTGCGCGGTATCAAGCCGTATCCAGACGTATCAGATACGTATCGGGCGCGTATCCGTGTCCGATACGTGTCAGATACGGGTATGGAGCCTATATTGGAGTATCTGAGTAACATAGTTGTACATTGTGATATTTTTTTTTTCAATTTGATAATGATTTTATCAATAATGTGTTTATCAATTTTAAAATTGTACCAAATTTAATATTCTATTTATCTAAACTAAAAATAATAAACTAAAATTTATTTTTATCTTAATAATGATATTTTCAGTTACATTTGTTGGCTTACAAAATAAACTAACTTAATCCACATGTTTTGTCAACTGCATTGGTCTTTCCCGTACACAAAATTAATTTACATGAAAAATGAAGCTTGGAACATTAGTAAGTTATTTTCTAAAATCCCTTTTGCTATTTAAGAGGAAAATTGACTTCAAATTTCTGGTGGTGACTGGTGAGTACCAAACGCTCTACCAATTGCATGTATTTATATCGGATTAGAAAACGACATCGGTCCAGCCTGTACTTTAATATTCCAGAAAGGCACAAAAGTCTACCAATTTTCAACAAACGCATGCACATTCAGTTCCACAAAGTACAAAACATTCTTGTTACAAATAATATATATATATTTAACTGATCCTCCACAGTCATTATTTACTACTCGCCGGAGACAGACACTGTGGCCACCCCAATTTCCTCAGCCTTGACGGTTTTTGTTATACCGCATCCGTACCTCTTCACACGCTCATCGATCCATTCCCTCATATCTGCTAAAACCTTCTTGCTGTTCTCCTCTGATTCGCCTTGTATCAGCGAGTGGTACAAACCGTCGTACAGAATCAGGCTCTTATCTTTACTCTTCGCCTTTTCGTACAACATTTTCGACCCCTCCGGTGCCGTGATTCCATCGGCCGTACCGTGCACAGCCAAGAATGGCACGGTAACGGTCGTGAAGCATGTTTGCAAATAATCAGTAACACGTGCGATTTCCCGCATTGTACCGACACGGGGCGGGCCGATGTACCGTCTTGGATTGGCAAGCATGATGCGGAGCTTCTCAGGGTCACGGATCGAATTCCTAACGATCTTCTTGTCGGGCATCGCTTGCCACGTTTCGGCAATTCCCAACAGCAAACTGAACACAAACAGTCTCACTTTCGACGGCTTCAAATCTTCCGGAATGATGAAAAGCGGGGCCGAGAGAATCACACCGGTCCACACATCAGGCGGGGACCGCAAGTACATCATCATAGTCACAGCCCCACCCATTGACTCACCGAACAAAAAGGCCGGTAAATCAGCATACACCGAGTCTTTGCGCACCGAGAGGAAGAAAGACAGTGAAGCACCAGCTGCGGCCTCAAAGTCGCCAATGTAACCGTGGATACCGTCGGATCTTCCGTGGCCTAGAAGGTCGGCACAATATACAGCATACCCCCACGTGGCATATGCTATGGCCGTGGTCTGAAATAACCAACCGGTGTCAGAGCCGTAGCCGTGGGTCATGAAAACAACACCTTTGATCGGGACATCTTCACCCGTTTCCCGATCAATTGGGTGGAAGGATTGCGTGAAGATGCGACCGTAAGAGGATTGGTAGAAAGATTCATGGTGTTTTATGCCTTGAGAAGCGTAGAACTCGGCCTCCGGTTGATCGCCCCAGAAAAATCGCGGTGATGGAGGTACAGGCGAGACCATTTTTTTTTGTATTTGAGCGAGGCCTTCAAACAATGGAAATCAAATTGCAATTACGGAGTTGATCAACAATGGCGTGTTAGAGGCTTTGAGAATTAGGTGGCGATTCTGATTGCTTGTGTAAGAAGCGATGTGAGGAAAGGGTGGATGGCTTTTGTTTATAAAGAAATGGCAAAAGTTCAGTGCTACTGGAGAACAAAAAAAAGGCAGGTTTTGATATTTTTTTTGGGGAAAGCCTATTGGCGGAAAGAAAGTAGGTATGCATGATACTTTATAAATTTAAAATGAGTTATAACACAAAATACAATAAAATTGATAAATTTTAGAGTTTTTGAAATTTAAAAAGGTAAATATGATATTATGAATTTTAGAGGGAGATAATACGTAATTCGAAGTTTTTAAAGATTATACATGAAATTCTCCCTATTTATTAATTACAAATTGATTAAGATAATTATCATTGAAAAGGAGATATAATAATTGATTAATACGGAGGCTAAGTCATATGATTTGATCAAGTCGCGCACAAAATTTAGAACTTTTTTTTGTCATCAACGTTCCGATTTGTAATATCTTATATCTGGTGTCATATTATTATTTATTGTATAATTTATTACAGAGTAAAAAATGACTAGTCCCATCCATGCCTTGTTGGCAATGAATGGATTTTTGGGCATCTTTTTTTATATTTTTTACAACTTCAAATAATGGCACTGTTAGGTTGTTCACATGGCCAATGCTGAGTAACTGAAAAGGTTCATCTTGGATGGTGGGGTGCCAATAATGATGATCGTATACTTCTGAGAGTGCGTATCCTCTGAGATATCTCAACTTTTGCGTGACCGACGTGTCCGGTGCCTATTCGGGGATAGTGCAGGGGCCAGTATTATTTGTTCTTTGAGATTCGTGCATAACTATTTGAATGGTTGTGATATTTCAAAAAAGCACGCAAAAGTTGAGATATCTCAGAGGATGTGAATTCTACTTGTGATGGGTTAGGAAAAGAATCAACGCCGGTGCGATGTACATCAAATCAAATCTCGTCCAAGACTATGTCGAAACCGTTCGATCCACATCAAAATTCATACTTACAGCTTCAAGATCACACGGATCAAATTTGCACAAATCTTGATGCAAATTAGATGCTCTAATCAGACATCATACCGAATTCAATATGATGCTCATGGTACCACCATCAAATCCGCTAAGAAAAGATCCACAGGTCATTTTTAATTGTGCACCGAGAGATAGCGCGTCACAGACAGAATAGTTATTGTCTTGTCCTTTTGTAAATTCATTTTGGCACTGTCCGATTTTCTATGTGATGTCGGCCGACATTTTTATTTATATCCAAAGTTAATTACAAAATAATAAAAATGTCCCGACCCGTTTGATTTTATTAAAAATGCTCAAATCGGTCAGAAAATGGCCGGTTCCTTATTTAAATAGGAAACCGGCCATTTTCTGGCTGGTTCCCTTTTTTTTTTTGGAGACAAATAGCAAAAATGCTGAAATATAACACTAAAAAATCGAATTGTTTTTTTAAATATTTGTTAGATTACTATTTTTTATATATAATTAGCATATTTATACTAAAATACGCTAAATTACTTGAAATTATGTTAATATAAGCTGAATGACACTAAATTACGCTAAATTAGAATAATTATGTAAAATTATGCTAAAATACGGTAAATTACGCTAAAGTACGTATGAATAAGGCCGATTTTGTGCCATATTTCATAAATCATAAAAAATAGTAAAAAAAATTAGAAAAATAATAAAAATTGGTATTCCACAAGTTCATAACTAATTTACTGAGCTACGTAGATTGAATAATAGAAATGAAAATCTTAATCGGAAACTTCAACTGAAGTTTTGAGACTCTTCTATTTATTTTTTGGCAATTCTGAATTTTGACATGTAGCATCACGGGCACTGACGCATGCGTATTTTCGCAAGCTTTCCGAAAAGTGGTCATTTGCTGAAATCGGACACTCGAGCGCCGTTTTATGGCCATTTGAAGTTTCATCGTCGTTTTTCGTCTTCTCAGTGAATATAATCCTATTCATATGTAATTTACCGTATTTTAGCATAATTTTACATAATTATTGTAATTTAGCGTAATTCAGCGTAAATTAACATAATTTCAATTAATTTAGCGTATTTTATATAAATATGCTAATTATATATATATAAAAGTAATCTAACAAATATTAAAAAAAACAATTTGATGTTTAGTGTTATATTTCAGCATTTTAGCTATTTGTCTATAAAAAAAAAAATAGAGAACCGGTCAGAAAATGGCCGGTTTGGGCATTTTTATTATTTTGTAATTAACTTTGGATATAAATAAAAATGTCGTGATGTCGGTGTGTAGTTTATTTAGCATTCAAGAATGTCCAGAAATATGGTTGTATGTAGAGTGGAAAAATATGCCGTGCCGTGCCGTGACCAAGTTAATTTTTCATGTACCGTGCCGTGCTGTGACTAAAATGTCAAGGGGTGGTCACGGCACGCGAATGGTCACGTCATGTGAGTCATGCTGTGCCTAACGTGACCATACGTGACTCATGTAACTCGCGCGACCATTTAATCAGGGCCGGCCCTTACCCAGGGTGATGGCCCCGGGCCCCAAAAACCTAGAGGGCCCCAAAAAAAAGAGTTTGTATACGGTAAAAAAAAACCCTAGCAGCGGCTACAGTTTATATACGGTAAAAAAAAAGCCTCTCGGCTCCACTGTCCAGTGACTATTTGTGAACGAAAGAAACAATCCAAGTGTAATTTCTAATTAAAGTAATTTCTGCCTTTTCCTCTCAGCTCCACTCTCCAGCGACTGTTTGTGAACGAAAGAAACAATCCAAGTTTCTACTTTTTACCCAGGGCGATGGCCTCCGTTTTTTATTAAAGTAATTTTTTTCAATAGTTGGATCTAAGTTAGGTAATAATTAATTTAACTTAGTTTTTGCCAAATTTTTTTTATTTTTACAGCGAAGATCAAATTTAGGTAACTCATAGTTAGATCTAAGTCAGCGGCTCAGCGCTGCCTTTGTGCCTCATTACTCAGGTTGTATACTTCTATACTTGTTTTTTTTAATTTAAAACAATGTTTCCTAGAAAATATGCATCAGGTAGCGAAAAAAGAAACAGAAAAAGAGAGGAAGAAGAAAAACTAAAACCTCAAAAAGGTTCTATTCAAAAACTTTGGAAAAAAATTAAACCGCAAAATGAGTCTATGAAAAACCAAGTTGAAACTGAGGTACACAAAGAAACAAGGTATGTATCTGAAAATGAAAATGAGGTAAATGAAGATGAGTTAAATCAAGAAACAACAAATATGTCTGATAATGAGAATGAGGTAAATGAAGAACTAACAAATGTGCTTAAAAATGAGACGATGGCATGTCAGGCGATGATTTGCTAAGTCATTGCTGTGGCACCAGGTAAATGAACAACAATGCTTGCACTCAATTCGTACTAAATGAAGCTAGCACCTGCCAACGATGTTACAAATGGCATCTAATCATCCCCATTGTTTGCTTTCAATTCGTACGAAATGAAGCTACTACTTCAATCACTTGCTAATAACCTTTTGGTCTTATCTCTAAATTATCTTGGACTGTTAAATTTATTACGGGAAATTGTTCCCTCCATTCAGATATTTAGTTTGAAGTAGTTTTATAGCTAATTCCCATATAAAAAAAAAGCCCACCAGGTAGGGCAAGGAATCCAAGATATGTGGCGGTAATGCTATTTTGATCCTGTACAGAAAGAGACATAAATAAATGTAGCAACAAAATGATGGAACATTTTACTTTAATAATGTGTTTGCTAATTCAACAAAATGATGAAACATTTTACTTCAATATGTGAATGATTTAACTTTAAAGTCTTTGTATGTAATAAGATGAGAAAGTCGTATAGAAAGTGTAAAAGCAATAAAATATCAAGCTCCCAAAATAAAAAAACTTTAATAAAATTAGCTGAAGTTTCTGATGATCAAAAAATAAGTTGGGATGCTGAAAAATTAGTATCAAGTGAATTGTCCAACTTTGAATTTATTTTGAGTTTGGATAATTTAGAGGTCTTGAAACTCACTCATCTTTACAAAATATTAATTGTGCTGAATATAGTAATAATATTAAATGAATTAATAATTATAATTAATTAGACTTGATAAGTTAACATTTTAGAAATTAAGAACCATTAATTAAAAGTACAATCGATGAGAAGATGAACGTACTTTCGTAAGAGAGAAATTAGCTTATCACTTCAGGTAAAATTTTCATGTAAAAATTATTATTAAATGAATATTTTATGGGTTAAGGTTTTTACTGCCGACATTTTTAAAAATACCCCAAGTTAATTATAGATTAATAAAAATGCCCACGATTGCCTAAAAATTTTAAAAATGCCCAAACCGGCAATTTAATGGCCGGCCCAGATTAACCCGCCCAACCGGCCATTTAATGGCCGGTCCCGATTAAATTCTCTAACCGGCCATTAAATGGCCGGCCCCGTGCTTTATTCGGTTTTCCCCTTTTTACACCCTATTAATTCTCCACGCCTTCGCTCAATTAGCATTGAAGACGCAGCAGCTGTTATTTTTAATAGAGAGACAGAGAGAGACAGAGAGAGAGAGAGAGAGGGGTGGTCGGGGGTCGGCCGGCAGCGAGGTCGGCCAGCTGGGTCGGCTCCGTGTTTTTTTTTCGTTAAGCCTAACGCGGGAATCAAAGAGAAGAAAGCCTTTGGCGAGGGCTTTTTAGAGGTACCCTTCCGCGATCAGGCCAAATCGGTTTCTGAAGGCTGTGGGCGCCGATCGCTGAAAGGTTCGTCGCCGAAACACTTTTTTTTTTTGGGGTCTTCAACGGCCAGCGACCTAACCAGTCGCTGATGCCGGTCGATAAAGCCCCTTTTTGTTGTAGTGAAAGGAATTAATATAACGTACCTCAAATGTTGAGTTTGAATCTGATCCATTCATTATATATATATATATATATATATATAGGCTATCATGTTTTGGGAAGTAAAGAGTGTTTTACTTCCCGCTCATATCTCCATTTTCAAAGTTCAAATCATCGATCTGAACATCTCAACATGATCATCATATTGATATATGCTCGTAGACCAAATTTTATATTTTTTTTTGGAAATTTTTTACTATTTTTTTTAGAATTTTTGAAAATCACAGCTGTTTATTAAATAAAAAAATAATAAAAAATTCAAAAAAACACTGATTTTGAAAAATAAAAAAAATAGTAGAAAATTTTCAAAAAATGTAAAATTTGGTTTCCAAGCACATTTCAATATGAAGATTGTGTTGAGAAGTTTTAATTGACTATTTGAATTTTGAAAATTGAGATATGAGTGGAAAGTAAAACACCCTTTTTACTTCCCAAAGTATCGTAGCACACACATATATATATTGGCACAAATTTTAGGATGTGATCGGACACTTCAAATTCAAACTCAAACGATGAGGTATTGTAGATGATCCGGACTCCTTCGAAAGGAGCTTATATTCTATTTGAGTGAGGCTATGGTACTTCGGCTAGTGTACTATGGCTCAATATAGTACTTTTTAAAATTCTAACGGTCGATGCGAACCGTTCAATGTGATATCCATATGAATATGTATTTGCAAACTAAATTTTATATTTTTTCGAATTTTTTTACTATTTTTTTAGATAGATGGAATTTTGATGGTCCAGAATTTGTATAAAACACTGAAAATTCTACCTATCTAAAAAAATAGTAAAAAAATTTGAAAAAATATAAAATTTAGTTTGCAAGTACATATTCATATGGATATCACATTGAACGGTTCGGATCGACCGTTAGGATTTTAAAAAGTACCATATTGAGCTGTAGTACACTAGCCATAGTACACTAATCGAAGTACCATAGCCTCACTCATTATGTTTTGTTGGAAGTTATTCATGGTGTGTCTTGTGTGGATAATATGAAAATAAATTACATTACTTTAGTTGGTGAGTCAGTGAATTTTATGTGGAAGACGGAAGGTGGAAACCGAATTGATGAATTTTAGTCCGATACTAAATTTTAGTTGGAGATTTAAATTGCATTATATAGTAAATAAAAACTAAAAATTATTGTGCTATCTTATTCTCTATAATATTAGAAGGTCGTTCATTAAATTCGATGCGACGTGAAGATTATTTGACCATTACCACATGTCAACAAAAACAATCACTTTATTAAATTGTTTGATCAATAACTAGTTGATTTTTTAATTGTTCCGAAATTGATATACGCTCTTTAAACTATCTGCGAAAGGAATTCAGAGTAGGTCCGATGTCCATCGGACCTACCTTGGTTCGATGGGTGTGATGATCATTCGATCTATATATCAAGATTCGTGTGCTCCGCATCAAAATTCGTGCAAGTATGTATCAATTTCCGTGTGCATAGATCTTGATGCTAATCGTACGGTTCTAGAGCTAATTGAACCTAAATGTAGGTCTGATGCCTATCGGACCTACTCCTATCTCCTGCGAAAGTATTGAAGGCAATGAAAGAACATAGGCAATTTTGCCAGTTGAATTTTAAATTTAGTTTTTCTATCAAATGGGGATTCGCTACCGTTTGGTGGGTAAAACTTTGTAAATAAACATTTTCTTTATATTAATATATCTGTTGGCGGCGAAATGCGACATTTTGCCGCCAACCATAAAAAAAAGAAAAAAGAACATAAGTTTGAAAAAAGTTAAATAAAAGAATTGTTGCTCAATCCATTTATTTCAATATAAAAAATAGAAACATGTTTTGGTCTAGTGGCAAAGTTAATGTTTTTTTTATGAAAGATTGCATGTTCGAAATTCACATGAAAAATTTTTTTATGAATATTAAATAGTTGGGTGAATTGACCTCTAATCTCCGGTTTTTTTTATTAATACCCTAAAAAAATACAAAATATCAAATCTGCCCTCGGTTTTTTTTTTAAAATACCCTGACCCCCTGTGGGGTGGTTTGTTTGTTTTTTTTTTGAGATTTTGAGAAACAATATGAAGAGCAAGATGCTGAAATTTAATATTTGTTAGATTACTTCTTTTGATGTATAATTAGCATATTTATACTAAAATACGCTAAATTACTTGAAATTATGTTAAATTACGGTAAACTACGCTAAACCCTAAACTCTTATTTTGGACAATTTCTAAAACCCTAAACCCTAAAAATTACCATACATTAAATGATTTACAATTTTCACATTACATATTTATAAAAATTAGTGATATTTTAAAGAAACTCTAAACCCTAAACTCTAATTTCTAAACCCTAGTTTCCGACATTTTTATTAATAAATATACCCACGTTAGCTGGGTTTTTTGTTAGATTACTTCTTTTGATGTATAATTAGCATATTTATACTAAAATACGCTAAGTTATGCTATTTTACGCTAAATTACATATGAATAAGGACGATATCTTCACTGAGAAGGCGAAAAACGACGACGAAACTTCAAACGGTCATAAAACGGCGCTCGAGTGTCCGATTTCAGCAAATGACCACTTTTCGGAAAGCTTGCGAAAATACCATGCGTCTGTGCTCGTAATGCCGGCTTTTGAAATTCAGAATCACCAAAAAATAAAGAAAAGAGCCTCAAAACTTCAGTTGAAGTTTCCGATTAAGATTTTTATTTATATTGTTCAATCTACGTAGCTCAGTAAATTAGTTATATAATGAATTTGTAGAATACCAATTTTTATTATTTTTGGAATTTTTTTACTATTTTTTATGATTGATGAAAGATGGTTCAAAATCAACCTAATTTCGCATAATTTAGCGTATTTCATTATAATTACCGTAATTTAACATAATTTCAAGTAATTTAGCTTATTTTAGTATAAATATGCTAATTATACATCAAAAGAAGTAATCTAACAAATATTAAAAATAAAATTCGAATTTTTATTGTTAAATTTCAGCATCTTGCTCTTCATATTGTCTCTCAAAATCTCAAAAAAAAAAAAAAAACCCAAACCAAACCAACCCCCAGTAGGGCGGTTTAGTATGCATAGGTGACCGCTTCCCTGTGGGGCGGTTTGGTTGAACAGTGGACCGCCTCACAGGAGGGCGGTCAGGGTATTTAAAAAAAAAATCGAGAGCAGATTTGATATTTTGTATTTTTTTTAGGGTATTAATAAAAAACCGGCTCCAATCTTTACAAAAAAAAACGAGACATATTTGCATTCGCATCACAGACCGAACAATTTTAAATGTAAAAAATCTAGCAACATTAATTTTTGCATATATATACTGCTGTTAGTAGCTCCTTTGTTGATCTAAAAATGATTATTATCAGACCTTACGTAATGTATAATGCACTGTATAATAGAGATAGAGGAAGGCACTTACCCCCATAGTGACAAGGTACGCGTTTTATTCGCGTTTAATTCGCGAATAAAACGTTTTTGGGGTGTTTCCGAACCGAATGGCGTATTATTCGTTGACCGAATCTTTGACCGAATAAAACGCGAATAAAACGAATTTTACGAATAATACGCGTTTTTCTCAAATTTTATTCGGCAAATTTTTTTGAATTCTCGCGTTTCCTCAAGCACAGTAAAGTTTTTCAAATTATAGGGTGAGGCTTGAGCACCCACGCGAGGCTTGAGCACGCGATTTCCCAGGCACCCATGTGAGGCTTGAGTACAATTTTTCATTTTATATTATTTTTTCTATGTTGATCTTCTATGACAAATACAAGCAGTACATCGTATAGTAAATCATCGGTAATGAATTAAATATGCACTGAGGTCTCATATTATAATTCCGAATCATTCCCGAATTATACCCGAATTATTTTCAAATCACGAATTTTGACACTGCCGAACCGAACCCGAATTATTTATTTGTTACTGTGCTTACCCCTCCGGGCCCTCTCCCTCTTTCTTTCCCACCCCACTATATAAAGTTAAAAAATATGCCTTTGTTTATATGTTTTATTCATAAAAACAAAGATAAATAAAAGTATAAAATTATGGCTCATCCTATTTTTTTCCTCAAACTATACTTCTATTTTTATAAAATTTTATAAAAACATTATAACAATATACTTGATATTTAAAATAATTATAAAATCATATCTCATCTAAAATTTGTCCAAATTTATCAGACATCTTTTGACTCCGTTCCAGATGAATCGAACTCAGGTGCTTTTCCGAAAGAAAAGTAGGAACCTGTTTTTTCAGATCCAACTATTCAAATTTCTCCATTCGCGTATCTCGATAAAGAAATTTTTTCATGCACAAATCTCGACGAACTTGAATGGTTGGATCTGAAAAAGCAGGTTCCTGCTTTTCTAAAAGCAGCAGAGTCGGACTCGTTCCAGATAAGTGTCATGCGTGTCAACGAACGCAAGAGTGTGTAGGTTGGAAATAGGTGCATACCTAATCGGAAGGCCTCTGGAAGTTGGCCTCTGAGAAACCCCAAATTGTGTTATATATTAGAGAAATAAATTTGTTGTTATTCCTTGGGAATAACAAGATGCTGTTATTCCGATCCAAACTGTTTAAATTTTTTCATATGCGAATCTCAATATAGATTTTATGCACAAAACTCAACGAAGTTGTATGATTGGAATAGGAATAACAGATTCCTATTATTCCCAAAGAATAATAGCAGATTTATTTTCATATATTAGTGTTTTTATCATAAGCTTTTTGTGGATAATATATTTTATCCAGCATAAAAGAAACCTCTTAGCAACTGAAATGAATTATTGGGTGACTCATAGGTAATTTTTTATCCATAGAAATTTTTAAATTTAGACATACAGAAATAGAAAGAGTGTCTTATTTTCAATAAATATAAAAAAAATTGATTCATTGAGACTGATTCAAAATATATGGATCAGACTCAATGATTCAGATCCATTGATATATATAGAGTAATGCTACGGTGCTTTGGGAAGTAAAGAGGGTGTTTTACTTCCCGCTCATATCTCCATTTTCAAAGTTCAAATAGTCGATCCGAACTTCTCAACACAATCTTCATATTGAAATGTGCTTGGAGACCAAATTTTACATTTTTTTTGAATTTTTGAAAATCAGTGCTTTTCTAAAAATTTTATTATTTTTTTATTTAATGAAAAGCTGTGATTTTCAAAAATTCCAAAAAAATATAAAATTTGGTATCTAAGCATATATTAATATGAAGATCATGTTGAGATATTCGGACCGACGATTTGAACTTTGAAAATGTAGATATGAGCGGAAAGTAAAACACCATCTTTACTTCCCAAAGCACCGTAGCCTATCCCTATATATATATATATATATATATATAGAGTTGGGCTAACTTGCTTTGGGAATTAAAGGGGGCGTTTTACTTTGCGCTCATATCTTCATTTTCAAAGTTCAAATAGTCGATTCGAACCTTCCAACATGTTCTTTATATTAAAATGTGCTTGGAGACCAAATTTTACATTTTTTGGAAATTTTTTACTATTTTTTCAGAATTTTTGAAAATCATCACTTTGCTGAATTTTTTATTATTTTTTTTTTATTGAAAAGTTGTGATTTTCAAAAATTCTGAAAAAATAGTAAAAAAATTTCAAAAAATGTAAAATTTGGTCTCCAAGCACATTTTAATATGAAGAACATGTTGGAAGGTTCGAATCGACTATTTGAACTTTGAAAATGAAGATATGAGCGCAAAGTAAAACGCCCCCTTTAATTCCCAAAGCAAGTTAGCCCAACTCTATATATATATGAGAAGGGATCAAATTACATCTTTTTTGGTGACACACTTTGACACCTACCATTTTCAAAGTCCAAATAGTCGATCCAAACCGTTCAACATGATGGATATATTAAAATGTGCTTGGAGATCAAATTTTACATTTTTTTGAATTTTTTACTATTTATTAAGATGGTTACAAAATCGTTGTTTTCAGACCATTGAAAAACAGCGATTTTGTAACCATCTTAATAAATAGTAAAAAAAATTCAAAAAAATGTAAAATTTGATCTCCTAGCACATTTTAATATGGTGATCATGTTGAACGGTTCGGATCGACTGTTTGAATTTTGAAATCGCAAAATTGACCTATAAAAAAAACGGTGTCATGATGTGTCACCAAAAAAGGTGTAATTGGATCCCTCCTCTATATATATATATATATATATATATATATATATATATATATAAACAGTTCCCAACAACGCCTAATTTAAAAAAAAAAAACTAAAAATACCAATGAATCTGGAGCATTGAATCAGATCCATATATTTGGATCGGACTCAATGAGTCAAATCTTTCTATATTTGTTGAAAATCAGACACTCTTTTATTTTCGTATGTCTGAATTTAATAAATTTCTATGGATAAAAGATTCCGACCCCATACCACCTACCATGATACAATGTGTCCACATATATCCATTCTGCTTTGCTGGATAAAAATGTAGTCACGATCTATAATTGGACAAATAAGGTCTGATCAGGACCTGGTTCCTTCAGGCAATATAGTCACCATCATTCTAGTTTTGATTTCTCTTTCATTGAACTACATGATTGCTGTTTTATTAAGGCAAGCTTTTAGAATCGAGACCATGTCCATTTTAACAATTTTGATATCTCTTCTTCATAATTGAATACGGAAATAAATCTGTTGTTATTCCAAAGGAATAACATGAATCTCTTATTCCGATCTCAATCGTTCAAATTTTTTCATGCTCAAGTTTAACGAATTTTTTTTTTCATACGCGTATCTCAATGCAGATCAAAGGTTGGAATCAGAATAACAACCGCAGATTTATTTCCACTTGAATACCACCGGCTTATTTCTATTTCTGATGTGATTATTAATCCTCTGTTATGTAGTCGAACTTTTTTTAGAAACCATTTGGTAATCGTCTAATTTTAGAATGTGGAAATGTCCATTTTAACAATTTTGATATCTCTTCTTCATAATTGAATACGGAAATAAATCTGTTGTTATTCCAAAGGAATAACATGAATCTCTTATTCCGATCTCAATCGTTCAAATTTTTTCATGCTCAAGTTTAACGAATTTTTTTTTTCATACGCGTATCTCAATGCAGATCAAAGGTTGGAATCAGAATAACAACCGCAGATTTATTTCCACTTGAATACCACCGGCTTATTTCTATTTCTGATGTGATTATTAATCCTCTGTTATGTAGTCGAACTTTTTTTAGAAACCATTTGGTAATTTTTTTTTTATTTATGGTTTCTAAAAAAAATTCTGTGTTATCAGCACGCGAGAATATATAACACGATTGCTGCAACTGATTGCTGCAACTGGTTGCTGCAACTGGTTTTTGTAATTATTATATTTCAGAAATGAAATGAGCTTTTTGTTTTTTTAAAGAAAAAAAAGAATATATAACACGAGAAAATAACTGTGAAATTGTTTCTTGCCCAAGATTGACTTGGGAAGATTTTTCAATTTGACCTAAAAGTACTATCAAATTTTACAGCACTTTTAGACAAGCATAAGATTGTCTCTAATATTTCTTTGTATAATTTCTCCTATAATATAAATAAGACATATATGGAGATGGCATAGCTCATGGCAGTTCTCATGTTCAACAGCATATAAGATCATGTATGACAAGGGGAGAGATCTATCATGAATAGGAAGATATGGAAAATTAAAGCACTGCAAAAGGTAAAAGTTATTTTTGTGGCTGGCATTCCAGGACAAAGTTCTAACCCAGGAAACATTATTGAGAAAGGGATGCTAGGTACAAACAGGGTGCAAGATGTGCTTGTCTACAGTAACAGAAACAATGGACCATATTTTCCTAGAATGTCCCTTTGCAACGATTCTCCAGAGATTTAGAATGTCCCCATATTTCTATTTCTGATGTGATGCATGGGGGAGGAACAATAGGAGACATATGGTGGAAAGGGAGAAGGGGAATGGCCAAGGAGCGAAAAGCAACATGGGACTCAACTTGGGCGGCAGATAGAGTGGGAAAAATGGCATGGCGGAGCCGGCTCCGTCATGGAACGGCACAGTTACGGCACGGAATGGCACACGTGTCAGTTACGTGCCGTGACTCACGTGTTTCGTGCCGTGACCATTCGCGTGCCGTGCTCATATTTTGAAACTTTGGCATGGCACGGCACAACACGTGAAAGATTTAGTCACGACACGGCACGTAGTCACGCGAGTCACGTGTAATTAGGACTATTAAATATTGATTTAGTAGTGAATCTTGAATAAACTAACCTAAATTATGATTAAATGGTAACGCGAGTCACGTATGGTCACGGCACGTTTAGGCACGGCGTGACTTACGTTGCGTGACCATTCGTGTGCCGTGACCACCCACTGATATTTTGGTCACGGCACGAGACCAAAGTCACGGCATGTTACTCACGGCACGACATAGCACGGCACGTTTTTTCCACTCTAGCGGCAGACATATGGGCTCTATGGAAGGAAAGAAACAGATGAACATTCTCCGACAAGGTCAAGCCAGTTCACATACTAACAAAGGAAGCGGAGATAGGTGTGAACAATTGGGGGGCATTTATATAGACTAAGAGGCAGGTAGAGTGGGAAAAATGGCACGGCGGAGCCGGCTCCATCACGGAACGGCACGGATATGGCACGAAACAGCACGGCACGCGTGTCAATTACGTGTCGTGACTCACGTGTCCCGTGTCGTGCTCATCTTTTGAAATTTTGACACGGCACGGCACGTGAAAGATTTAGTCACAGCACGGCACGTAGTCACACGAGTCACGTGAGTCACGTGTAATTAGGACCATTAGATATTGATTTAATGGTAAATCTTGAATAAATTAACCTAAATTATGATTAAATGGTCACGCGAGTCACGTATGATCACGACACGTTAGGCACGGTGTGACTCACGTGGCGTGACCATTCGCGTACCATGACCACCACTTGACATTTTGGTAACGGCACGGCACGTCACATAAAAAATTAACTTGATCACGGCACGGCACGAGACCAAAGTCACGACGTATTAGTCACGGCGCGACACGGCATGGCATATTTTTTTCCACACTAGAGGCAGGACTAGTGGTATGGGGAGCCAGGTCGGACAACGGTCTTATAAATAAATAATATAAGGAACCTAAGCAATAGTACATAGAGTGTATAGAATTAAACTAGGTTTGTAAAACTTTTTTAATCATCAATCGAATCGTAGCTATTTCTTTCAACCTTAAAAAAAAAAATATAAATCGGACAAATGACACCGCAGTGCAAGTTTGATGGAAGGTATCTTGAACAGGGCCGGACTGAGATAGAGCTCTTTCGATTTTGTATTTTTATAGAAATTTATAAATTATCTAGTATTCAATTAGTTAATGAGTTTGAAGTTTGAATTTTATTAGTTATTTCAACTCGATTCATTATTTTTTTTTGCTCCTCATAAAAATTTTGACTCTGCCTCTGATCTTGAACCTGCATATGAGTGTCCAATACATTTTCTTTTAGATATTTTTTTTTATAATTTGAAAATATCGTCCATAATCAACACCGTAGAGGATTCCAGTTAGAAGATTGTATCCTTAATTACATAACCAAACTGTTACGCTGTGATTTTGAAAATATCAAATTGTTATTATATGCAAAAAATATATAATAGTCAAAATTTACCGTGAAAATAAAACCTTTGTGTTAGAAAAAGATATATTTTCTCACTCGCAAGATATATTAGAATTAAATCAAGACCTCATAAATTGTAAAACATTGGTGGATGCTCCTTTAATATTCGGCATGAAATATAATACCATCGAAACGAAGAGAGATTTCATAGTAGTAATCTATCTTAATAATTTGACAATGATCGAAGATAAAGTTTAAATTTAGAGTAAATTTCACTGAAGGTCACTAAATTTTGTCCTATATCATAGATTAGTCACTCAATTTTGATTTGTTTCTTTGTAATCATTGAACTTTTCATTTGTTCCAATTAAGTCACTCTATAATCTTTTCATTTTGTTCAAAATACTAACGAATATACTCATTCTATCTAAAATTTTAACGAAATATGCTCATTCTGTCCAAAATACGAAGGTTCTAAATAGCGTTTATAACATCATAGCGGGAAGGCTAAAAAAAAAAGCTATAGCGAATAGCGTCGCTATAGCGGAAGCTATTTCAAATAGCGTTTTTTTTTTTACATTCCGTATATTCAATATTTGTACTAAATATCAACATTATCTAAAGTCTCATAGAACAATAAATAACACCAAAGTAATTAAGAAATTATAATATTCATATTGAACCCGTACAAAGTCCAAATTGCAGTTCAAAATATTCATAGTAATATTATAAACTATCAATTTTTCCTATTAAAAATATTTTAAGTATCATGATTCATGACATAATCTATTTTTTTTTATATATTCAAATTTCTATTTCTATTCCCAATTTCAAATTGATTTATCTGTAGCAAGTAGCAACCAATTCAATTTCGGTTTGAGATTTTTTGGATCTTTATTTAAAACCCATATAAATTGCTTAAAAAAACTCATATTTTATAGCGCAAATAGCGGACCGCTATAGCGTTGTAGCGGCCGTAGCGCAAATAGCGCATTTTGATATCATAGCTTAGTGTTTGGGGTCCTAAAACGCTATAGCGCGCTATTTAGAACACTGCAAAATACTAATGGAAAAGTTACATTTTATTATTTTTTTGGATGAATAAGTTATATGATCACTTGATTGAAACAAATTAAAAATTTAATGACTATAGAGAAATAAATCAAATTTGAGTGAAATTCGTAACAAATGACAAAGTTTAGTGACCACCGGTTGAAATTTACCCTTAAATTTAATATCTTACATTGTAGCTCATTTTATCCAAAAAATATATCTAACATTGTAGACAGAATCTATGTGGATATGATATAACATATCACGATTATAAAAAAAAAAAAAATGAGATATAGTACATATTCTCATCATTCCTCGAGTGTTGGGAACTTTACATTATTTGAAATTGAGGATCCTCGATTTATAACCAATTAAATGAAGCTCAAGTTACATTAATTTTGTTGTAGGTCTGGTTGTCAATATATCCAGTAATATATTTTTAATTTATTTAAATTAATTTAAAAATGACTATCAAGATAATAAGTGATCTATATCAATGAAAATTAATAGGGGGGAATTTCACGTATACCCCTCAAAAACTTCAAAATTACGTATTTCCCCCTCTAAGTTTTGAAATTACATATTTTCCTCTCTAAACTATAAAAACTCACAAATTTACTCATTTTATTGTCTTTTAAATTAAAACACATTCTAAATTTATAAAATACCCATTTTACCCTTTCATTAAAAGAATAAAACGCCCATCTAACTCAAATTTGAATCTGAAGGTTCCTATACTTTCCGAACTGTTTTAAAATCTGTACCATTAGATCAGCACGAATCTTGAAATGAACACACATGTATATTGAAGCAACGTGCACAGATTTTAATGTGATGTGCGTGGATCGAAATTGGTTTAAGATCCGTGCGTGCTAGATCAGCACGAATCTTGAAGCGATGTGCACAGATCTTAATGCGATGTACGTGGATCGGACGGTTCAGGAACACTTTATATTCAAATTTGAGTCCAATGGGGTGTTTTATGCTTTTATGAAAGGGTAAAATGGGTATTTTATAAATTTAGAATGAGTTTTAATATAAAAGACAATAAAATGGGTAAAAATTGTGAGTTTTTGAAGTTTAGAGGGGGAATTACGTAATTTCAAAGTTTAGAGGGAAAAATACATAATTTTGAAGTTTTTGAGGGGTATACGTGAAATTCCCCCAAATTAATATTACTTACATTTGTGGAAACAAATTGGACATGTATTTGAAAGATAGTTAATTTTCTCCTTTTATAAGTCCCCATAATCTACTCTTGCAAAAATAATAGAATAATTTATACAATATATTGTTTATATGTTGTGGGCACTGATAGAGTGGGAAAAATGGCACGACGGAATGGCATGGCACGTGTGTCAGTTACGTGCTGTGACTCGCGTATTCTGTGTCTTGATCATTCGCGTGCTATGTTCATCTTTTGAAACTTTGGCACGGCACAACATGGCACGGCACGTAGTCACGCGAGTCACGTGTAATTAGAACCAATATTGATTTAATGGTGAATGTTGAAGAAACTAATCTAAATTATGATTAAATGGTCACGCAAGTCACGCGAGTCACGTATGGTCACAGCACGTTTAGGTACGCGTGACTCACGTGACGTGACCATTCGTGTGCCGTAACCACCCATTGACATTTTGGTCACGACACGTGAGAAATTAACTTGGTCACAGCACGGCACGACACGAGATCAAAGTCACGACATGTTAGTCACGTCACGACACGTTTATTCCACTCTAGATACTGATATAGTGATATTGTCATTAAGTTTGGACAGTTAGGGCTTGTTTAGCTGCACTTCTATTTTTCTCACGTGAACAGTATAAATCAGTTCAAACTTTTTTAGTTCATGTGTCCATTCCCCTGCTCATGTGTCCGCTGAACAGGCCCTCATGGATTGATCGGGTCGCAGATTAATTAGCTACCATCATTGCTCCGTTACAAAATACATAATGAAATTATGGTCGATAATATCTTCGTAGAAAATACTAAAGATTGAGTTTAAGAAATAATTTACACCAATACAGCCCCCTTCAACTACAGATAATTTCAAATGATAAACTTAGAATTATTTATTTTTGTTTCAATAACACATTAAAATCAAGGCTATTTTTTTTTGGTATTAGTCGACTCCAATAATTCCGTTTCCGAGTTATTGTTTACACAAGAGCAGCTCAATATCAATTCAATATCAATATGCATCAAAAACCTTGACCGAATTACTACTTCCTTTTCTTGTAGTAGTACAGGTAATCAAATTAACAACCCACCTGTATTTAATTGCCATCTTAACTAACTTCCATTACAAATATATCTAACCATTTATTGCACCGCATCCTCCGCTTTCTGGTTCCCAACCTCCTCAGAACCTGCCACGTGTCTGTCCACATTAACGACTCTACTAACGCCGTTACCGTACCTTTTCGTTCTTTCATCGATCCATTCTCTCAGATCAGCAAAAACTCTCTTGCTGTTCTCCTCCGATTCTCCTTGGAGAAGCGAATGGTAATAACCCTCGTACAGTATCAAGCTTTTATCTTTACTCCCTGCCTTTTCATACAACAGCTTCGATCCCTCTGGTGCTGTAACCCCATCTTCGGTACCATGCACTGTCAAAAACGGTACGGTTACCTTGGGGAAGCTCTCCTGGATGTACCCGCATATCCTGGCGAGCTCCCGCATCGTACCAACACGAGGCGGCTCGGTATACCGACGCGGGTTAGAGGCGATTATGCGGAGCCGTTCAGGATCCCGTATGGCCTTCCCTACCATCTTTTTGTCGGGCATGGCTTGCCACGTGTCAGCCATGCCGAATAACAAACCGAAGAGGAAGAGTCTAAGTTTAGATGGCTTCATGTCTTCAGGCATGACAAAGAGCGGAGCTGAGAAGATCAGGCCAGTCCATGTGTCGGGTGGAGACCTCAGATACATTAGCATCGTGGCGGCTCCACCCATCGACTCTCCGAATAAGAAAGCGGGTAAATCTGCATAGACCGGGTCTTTGCGAACTGAGAGGAAGAAGTGGAGAGATGCTCCGGCCACGGCCTCAAAATCACCCATGTAACACCGAAGCCCGTCAGATCTTCCGTGGCCGAGCAAGTCAGCACAGTATGCGGCGTAGCCCCAATTTGCGTAGGCTATTGCGATGGATTGAAATAGCCAGCCGGTATCAGACCCGTACCCGTGAGTCAGATAGACAGTACCTTTGATTGGGAGCTCTTCGCCGGTCTCACGGTTGATCGGGTGGAAAGACTGGGTGAAGAGACGTCCGTAAGGTGTTTGATGAAATGCTTGTCGGTTTTTCACGCCTTGCGAAGCATAAAACTCAGCCTCCTCTGGTTGGTTGCCCCAGTAAAAGCGTGGGACCTCCGATCCCATGGTGGATTCACTAAAAACTTCAAATTGAAGAGGAAATTTGTGGAAAACTGTTGAGAATTCGGTAGAGAAGGTAATGCTATGGAGTTATTATAGTAAGCGAGTAGCGACTGTTGCTTGGGAAAACAAGCTGGGACTCGCAAAGAAATTTATGGAAGCAAGTTATATGGAAGTTGAAGGCTATGTCAGGTGAAATTTTCGCCAGTATAGGAACAACTGGTGAAGTTGTGGAACACATGTGTATTAATTTCCATTTGGTCATAAATGGAGAGAATGTATAGCTGCTAAGTGGAATTCACCAACCATGGATTTTGGTTTCCGGTTTCACTTGAGAGAGAGAGGAGTGGGTGTGTAGTAGGTGAGCGGGGTCTACTCACCATAAAGCATATGATTAGGGAACCCTTAGAACTAATTACTAAGAAAAAGATGCTGTTGATCTACATGTTGATAATAAATTAATAATTACAATCAATCAACCTTATTAACATATTTTTAATTTTTACTCATTTTTTGCATGCATATCTTGATACTGAACAAATTTTTGGAATCTTCTTACTTTGTTCATTTTTTTTATGAACACATTGAATCACACAGTGAATGCACGCATTAGATTTTGGTGTGACATTTATTTGAATTTTGGTGTGTCAGATGGTGTAGCTTTTGTGGCTGGATCAGAAAAAACATCAAACCATTGGTGCGGTGTGAGTTCGCTCTCTACTCTCACACCGCACCGATAATGCAATGGAGTAAGTTTTTGGGGGTGGAGTTCCACCCCGTCTTTCTATTTACATCAAGAAACTTTTTTCTTTTTCTTTTTTAAATAAAAAGTTCGACAATACAATACATGATAGGAAGAAGAAAAGGATAGCTACACTTGTATGAATACGACTCTGCTGTTATTTTAATGGAAAAATAGAATTCTGCCTTTTAGATTCCAACTATCAAATTCATTGAGATTTGCGCATGAAAAAAATTTCTTTATCGAGATACGCAAATGAAAAATTTTAAATTGTTAGAATCGGAAAAACAGAACTCTGCTTTTCTATTGGAATAACAGCAGAGTTTATTCCCACTTGTATATATTGCAGATCTCAACAGTTTCTCCTCAAAATATTAAGTTTTGCGATGGCCATTCTATTTTTTTTAGTACAAAGATTCTGAGATTATTTGCTTGGCATTGATAAATTATTTCATACAAAATAAGACATTCATAAGCTATTTATATTGGAAATTTAATATAAAATTCAAAGTTTTTTTTTTAATTTTATTCTATTATTGAATTCTAAACGAAATTATGTTACTTGATAAACGATCAAATTCTCCCTCTATAATATTTCTCTGATTTTGTTTGTATTTCGCATGAAGTTTCTTTCAAGATATTCTACAACCCGAACTCGGACTATCAAGGTGTAATGAATCAGTTGTTACAGAAATACAGGTAAGAAAATCAACCAGTTTCACTTATTCACACCACAACCGATCAACAAGGAAAAGAAAGAAAAGAGAGAAAGATATCACATGGTGAAGCTTATTATTAGTACATTTCTAATCTGTAACACGGAACGTAGCACAGTTTTCTACGCAAACGTTTTGAATAGTTCCTGGAACTGCGAAAAGTTAGTGCAGTTTTACGAGGTCCACAAAATTACATAATTGTACCTTTATACATATCTGTATAACGGTGTAATATATAATTAGGGTTAAAATGTATCATTGTTTCTGGGCTCCAATTATGCTTCATGTTTTTTTATTCGTTTTTAAAGTTTGAACAATCGATCTGAATAACTCAATATGATCTTTGTTTGGAGACTAAATTTTATATTTTTTTGAAATTTTTTTTAATAATTTTTTAGATAGATACAAAATCACTGTTTTCATAAGATTATGGACCATCCAGAACAATGATTTTGTACCTATCAATAAAAATAGTAAACAATTTTCAAGAAATATAAAATTTTGTCTCCAAGCACATTTCAATATGAAAATCATATTGAGCAGTTCAGATCGATCGTTCGAATTTTGTCTCATTTCACTTATTTACTCCGTCCCGTGACTCATTTAGTATTTATTAATTATCCGAAGGCATTGGGAAGAACAATGAGAAATTTAAACTAATAACATATAAAGGAATACTAAACTAATACCAACCAAACAAACTTTGGAAAATATCTGAGTCCAAAATCCCTTGTATTCCCATGGAATTTGAACCAACCAAAAAAACATGGCCCAAGGAACTAAACTTTGACCTGTGCTTACATGCCAACATATATGGACTTGAGCAACACATGATGTGAAGCAGATGTGCTAACTAGATCAAAAGTGTGTTAGGTAGAACATCAACATGTTGCCCTAAAAGTTCTCTATACACAATCAGAGCGTCATACTAAAAATAAAAATAAAAATTAAAGTTTGGAGCAGTAGTTATGATAGATTGAGGCAACGGTACTTCGGCTAGTATACTACGGCTTAATATGGTACTTTTTAAAATCCTAACGGTCGATCCGAACCGTTCAATGTGATATCCATATGAATATGTACTTGCAAACTAAATTTTATATTTTTTTCGAAATTTTTTACTATTTTTTTAGATAGGTAGAATTTTGATGGTCCAGAATTTGTATAAAACACTGAAAATTCTACCTATCTAAAAAAAAAGTAAAAAAATTCGAAAAAATATAAAATTTAGTTTGCAAGTACATATTCATATGGATATAACATTGAACGGTTCGGATCGACCGTTAGGATTTTAAAAAGTACTATATTGAGCCGTAGTACACTAGCCGAAGTACCATAGCCTCACTCGTTATGATATGTTCGTATAGTTATGGATTCACCTTTGAATAGTATACATCTTTATTAAAAAAAATATTTAGAATTACAGAGGCTCAATAAAATTTTAAAGAGAAGTAGGCGCACCATCAAAATAAGGTATGCCTCTTTGGTCAAGTCGCACATCTCCAATTAAATCCAAACCCTGCTTAACACGACCCAATTTCCTCGCATAAAGAACTTGTTCTGAAACTACAGGAAGTCGGGTTGCCTGGAACTCTTCCAATGCCTTCTCCAAATCCTCCAGTCCATATCTCTCCAGGCATTTGCCAAGCACATGTGCATCCACCACTGACATGTTGGTGCTTCGCAAACCATGTGGGGTGGTCGGGTGCGCTGCATCTCCTACCAAGACTATTTTGCCTTCCCAGTGTAGACGTGGTAATGGATCGCTGTCATATATGATGTTTATGAAAGGATCGGTTGTCTCCTGCATGAGGCTGGCGAGTTGGGGGACCCACACCTTGTTGGCTTCTTCGTGCATGTTGTGTAGAGCGTCTCTGCTCACTTTCATTGTGACTGAGCTTCCCTGAATACATTTTTTTTGGCATTATTTTATTTTGTACAATGATTAGGTACCAGCTCTAAGCATGTTCTCTTTCCAGAATTTTACTGGTAGCAAACAATCAATATTAAATTGCACAAGGCTGCACTATCACATCAAAATAAGTCATTACCAAAATAGTAGTCAGGTGGCTAAGAGCTCATCAGAATCGTCACAAGTAGATCTTTCTAACGTAATATGAAAACAAACCATTGTAAGACACTATACAATAACAGGAGAGGATTTGAAGCACAATTTGGTTTATGAAATGGCTAACACTAAAATTTGGCACCACGCCAATTAGGTTTGCTGCTAGTCTGTACTGCCTGGACAGTACCCAGAAAGCTCGAACACCAAGTCTTTTTCTGTTTACTTAGGCTGACCAGTGTTTTGATAGCACAAGTTTTTGACGTAAATTGAGGTAGAGTTTAGATAACTTAGCATCCATTTAAAAGCGGTTAAGCAGTAAAAAAAAATGCAATATTTGTAATCTGTATTGGAACTGTATAAGATATAATAATAAGAGAGATCCATTGCCTCCAAAAATTGTGCTCTGTCATGCCTTAATTCGGAAATAAAATATATACATATATACAGATGTGAAAATTTTCAACATCTCAGGTCTTTGTTGATAGGCATCAAGTTTAAAATTGTGCTTTATATTAGCACCGAATTTTGAATGCAATGGATTCTCCTCTATGATAAGAATAATATACAATACTTAGAGAGGTAACCCACCTTCGATTCAGGCTCTGGTTGGTTGACATACCAGATCCAATTGAGCCTTTTGTTCTTCAGCTCATATAGCACAGCATGTGTATCGTGGGCTAGATCAAAGTAGAGGCAGTTGCCAAGCTCGGGATATGCTTTTCTCATACCTAAAATTAAATCTGAGTCCTCTTTATCAGAACAGTCAAGTACACCCCTCCAAGCACAGTAGCCGGCATACCTACATACACCAACAAGCATTTACAAGCATTTATAAGCTAATTCATGTGTGCAAAAAGAAGGAAAGAAAAAAATGTAAATTATCATCTATATTAAACACCAAAATAATAGACGTGTTTTTCAGAGAACATGTAATACTTGCATATTTTTGTAGGAGAATATGCTAATTTCACCTGTGAAGGTACTTGTTGTGAAACTAAGTAGTAATAGTCCACATGTTTCTAAACCCCCCACCCCCAGGGAAAATAGGCCCGACTTATAATCCCACTATTTCCTTAAACCCCAAATTACACATAGTCCGTAAGTATCCATTACTAATGCCAACTAAACCTCAACAGTGCAATAAGGCTCCAATTAACCCAAAGTTGCCACGAGTTATCCTAGGTCATATAATTTTGCATCGGAGTAGAAGCAATCCAATTGAGCTTCATTTTATGGCATTGTCCAATATGACACAAAGAAACTACTTTATAATTGATGCATTTGATATGCGTGTGAAAATTTTCCTAGACAAAGTTTTAGGCCTCAACAGTGCATACCTCAATTTCAAATTTGGAAGGAAGTTCTGGCGAATGGCTGACAAACAACCATCTGCAGCCACAAGCAAATCCACCTCAATTTCTACAATCTCTCCTGTCTCGGCAACTCTACATTTTACCCCGACAGTGGATTTATCCTTGGAGGTTTGAAAGGAGATGAACTGGTGACCCCACAGTATCAGTCCAGATGGCAATCCTTTGTACAACATGGAGTGGAGATCAGCCCAATGTGCAGCTCGAAAATTGAAATTTTCATCTCTTGTTAATGTTTTGCTTGTCTTGTTCCCACTGTCAGTCGCTCTATTCTGGTGATTACAAAGATCAGTAAATATACATCTCATCCAAATGAAAAAAAAAAAAAATTATGAAAAAATTTCAGGATAAAATGAAAAATTAAACACCATGCTTTTGGATATTACAAAGCATTGGACCTTTTTTGACATAATTCTGGCCAGCCCCTTTGGTAACCGTTGGAAAGCAGATGGTATAGGTACAGATGTACAAAGTAGTATGGTTTTGGTTCCTTTCTCCTTTCATTTCAAGTTATGTGGCAATATCATGACAAGTATGCATAGATTGAAGAGAGAAAAGAGACATTAAAATAGGACCAAAGAGTAGCTGTATGCACAAAAAGATTTCAACATACCTGATTGGTCATCTTTCTGGTTAACTTAAATTCTAATTAGGTCAGCATGGAGATATTAGATAGGACTCTCCCCACTGTGCTATTGCTTTTATGGTAGGCCAACAAATTACAGTTTGTCATTTGGTATAAACCATGTCAGTTTGATTTTAATGTTGTTAATCCCTTTTATGACATAAACACAGTAAGGAGGATGATCCAATAGAAGATTAGAATTCAAAAGACATGGGCCCTTAAGAACTAATTAACCACAACAGAAAGGGCTTGGCAATAAGATTGAAGCTTGTACCAGGTCTATGGAGAGCGGGAAGGTGGCCTGGTGAAGTTGCGGATCAGAAATCCAACGGACGAGAATCTCCCGAGACTGGGGGTCGAGGCCGAGGCCAGCGCCAGTGGGGCTGCGAGACGGAGTTAATGGAGCAGTCGACTTCTCGATCACGGTGGCGTCCCACCCGGCCGAGATGATCGCGTGCGCGCAGCACAACCCGGCTATGCTTCCTCCCACTACTGCCGCCTTTCCTCTTCTCCTCTCCTTTCCTGTGGCTTCCATTTCTCAGTGTAGCCGTATCGGAAACGATACGATAAAGATACGGGTATCGTATCGGATACGACTATTATACGGATACTGGTATCGTATTGTATTGAATACAATTATTATGCTGATTGGGGGTTTTTAGTCGATAAGGTCTCTAAAAAATTACAAAATTGGAAAGGTCGCTTGTTATCCTTAGGGGGCAGATTAACCTTGTTAAACTCTGTTTTATCTACAGTGCCTCTATATACTCTCTCTCTTTATAGGATTCCTAAAACAGTTTTAGTACAAGTAGATAAAATCCGTCGGGCTTTTTTATGGCAAGGGGCTGCATTACATAGGAAAAAATATCACTTAGTTAATTGGGCGCTTGCTTGTTTACCTAAACAGCATGGAGGATTGGGCATCTTAGATCTCGAACTTATGAATATCTCTCTTTTGTTGAAATGGTGGTGGAAGCTCAAAGACACCTCTTACTCTAGTCTTTGGAAAACAGTTATATTATATAAATACTATAATGGTCCTCATATACTTAGATGGTCACCATGGTGGCAGGAAATTCAAAAATTAGATTATCTTGGTCAAATGAGTGTATGGTACCAAGTGGGGTTAGATAGTCAAGTTTCATTTTGGAATGCTATTTGGGTAGACCAATGTACACTAGCTATTAGTTATCCTCAACTTTATGCCTTATGCCTACAACCTCACATTTCTGTCAATGCTGTACTTAGCTCCCAGGGTGAGGTAGTACAATTTAGAAGACACTTGTCCGGCGTTTTGGCGGCTGAATGGGCTGAAATTTTGCGATTAATTAGTATCACAGCTTTTACTCATGCACAAGACCGTATATCTTGGAAATGGGATGCTTCTCATAAGTTTACTGTACATTCTTTATATTCTTTTCTTGCCTTTAGAGGGGTTAAAGCTGATCGGTATGCTCTATGGTGGAAATTACCAATTCCGCCAAAAATTAGGGTTTTTATGTGGCTCTTGTCCAATAAAAGAATTCTTACCAAACAAAGATTGCTTAAAAAAGGTTGGATCGGGTCTAATCAGTGCCATTTTTGTGGTGCAGCTGAATCGGTGTCCCATTTATTTGTTAACTGTCCTTTAGTCAAAACTATTTGGTTCTGGATGGGGTCTTTTCAGGATGTTTTTATGGATTGGAACTCTTTTGATGATGTTATAGACTTTGTCTATTCCTTATCTTCCAAAAAGCGAAAAGCTGCGCTAATCGTAATAAGTGCAATATGTTGGTCACTTTGGAAACATCGCAATGAAATCTGTTTTACCGGAGTTACACCTAAATCTAATCGCTCTTTGATCTTTCTCATTTTGTCTTTACTTCAATATTGGTCAGGGAATATTCAGGAAGATGTGGTGCAAGAGATGGTGACTTGGACTCCAGCTGAGGTTGACGACATTCCGCTGCGGACATGGGCTGAAGCATCGGAGATGGTGGTGATGGATGGGGTCCCTGCGTAGCTGCTGTTTCCTTTACCATGTTCTCTTTTTATTGTGCACTGTTCTGTTTTGCTTTAGGGACTTGTTTTTGCATTGAGTCATGTTTTGTTTGGGTTATACTGGTGTTGGGATGTTGGTCAGGTAGGTCTCTGACTTGTCTGCGTGAGTTACAGTTCTGTTTTTGGTATGTTTTCTTTATGCTGTTGATGCTTGTGTAACTAAGACATTATATTTGCTAATGCAAATGGGCATTTATGCCTCTTTTAAAAAAAAAAAAAATACAATTATTATGCAGATACAGATATTGTACTGTATCAGAAATGGCTATTATACGGATTCAAGTATCGTATTGTATTGAATACAGTTATTATACAGATACGGATATCGTACTGTATCAGATATGGCTATTATACAAATATGGGTATCGTATTGTATTCGATACGGATATGGAGGAGAGACGGCGGAGTAGAACATTAAAGACAAATAGAAGAAGATGAAACACAACAAGTGAAAAATAAAAAACAACCAGTAGAAGATTAAAGACAATTAGAATAACAATTAAACACAACCAGTAGAATATGAAAGACAACCATTACAAGATAAAAAAACAACTAGTATAACATAAAAGACAACAAGAAGAAGATGAAAGACAACAAGTGGAACATAAATGAGAACCAGTACAAGATGAAAAAACAACTAGCAGAAGATGAAAAACGACCAACAAAACATAAAAGACAATTAGAAGAAGATGAAAAAACGACCAGCAGAACATGAAAGACAATTAGAAGAAGATGAAAGACAACCAACAGAACATGAAAGACAACCAGTACAAGATTTAAAGACAACTAGTAGAAGATCAAAGATAAACAGAAGAGTATGAAAGACAACCAGTAGAAAATGAAAAGACAATCAGTACAATATGAAAGACAACCAGTAGAACATGAAAGACAACCAGTAGAACATGAAGGACATTCAGTAGAAGATGAAAGACAACGAGAAGAAGATAAAAGACAACCAGTAGAACATGAAAAACAACCAGTAGAACATGAAAGAAAACTAGAAAAAGATGAAAAACAACATGTAGTAATGAAAAACAACAAGTACAAGATTAAAAGACAACTACAAAAAGGTGAAAGACAACTAGTAGAACATGAAAGACAACAAGTAGAAAATTAAAGACAACTAGTAGAAGATTAAAGACAACCAGTAGAACATGATTGACAACTAGAAGAAAATGAAACACAACCAATAGAACATGAAATTCAACTAGAAGAAGATGAAACACAACTAGAAGAAGATGAAACACAATTAATAGATAATGAAAGACAACTAGCAAAAGTTGAAAATCAACCAGTATAACATGAAACACAATAAGTAGAATACAAAAGACAACTAGAAAAAGATGAAAGACAACAAGTAGAACCTGAAAGACAACCAATACAAGATGAAAAGTCAACTAGAAAAAAGATGGAAGACAACCAGTAGAACTAGAAAAAGATGAAATATAACGTGTAGAGAATGAAAGACAACTAGTAGAAGATTAAAGACAAATAATAGAACATGAAAGATAACTAAAAGAAGATGAAAGTCAACAAGTAGAACATGAAAAATAACCATTACAAGATAAAAAATAACTAGTAGAACATGAAAGACAACGAGAATAAGATGAAAGTCAACAAGTAGAACATGAATGACAACCACTACAAGATGAAACTACAACTTGAAGAAGATGAAAGACAACAAGTAGAACATGAAAGACAACAAGTAGAACATGAAAGACAACTAGTAGAACATGAAAGACAATTAGAAGAAGATGAAAGACGGCCAACAGAACATGAAAGACAACTAGTACAAGATGAAAAGCCAACTAGTAGTAGATTAAAGACAACCGAAAGAATATGAAAGACAATAAGTACAAGATGAAAGGACAGCCAGTAGAACCTGAAAGGCATCCAGTAGAGGATGAAAAACATCCAGCAGAACATGAAAGACAACCAGTATAAGATGAATAGGCAACTAGTAGAAGATTAAAGACAAACAGAAGAATATGAAAGACAACAAGTATAAGATGAAAAAACAACTAGTAGAACCTGAAAGGCATCCAGTAGAGGATGAAAAACAACCAATAGTACATGAAAGATAATTAGAAGAAGAAGAAAGTCAACCAGTAGAACATGAAAAGCAACTAGTAAAACATGAAAGACAACCAGTAGAAGATCAAAGAAGAAGATGATAGACAACTAGAGAAAGATGAATAACAACAATTAGAACATGAAACACTGAAATAAGAAGATGAAATACGACGAGTTGAAAATGAAAGACAACTAGTAGAAGATTAATGACAACCAGTAGAACATGAAAGATAACTAGAAGAAGATGAAACACAACCAGTAGAACATGAAAGACAACCATTACTAGATAAAAAAATAACTAGTAAAACATGAAAGACAATGAGAAGAAGACAAAAGACAACAAATAGAACATGAATGACAACCAGTACAAGATTAAAAATAAAACTAGAAGATAATGAAACACAATCAGTAGAACATGAAAGACAACCAGTGCAACATTAAAAACAACTAAAAGAAGTTGAAACACAACTAGTAGAAGATGAAAGATAACTAGAAGAAGATGAAATACAACATATAGAAGATGATGAAAAACAACAAGTAGAAGAAGAAATAAAACCAGTTGAAGATGAAACATAACTAGGATGAAACATAACTAATAGAAAATGAAAGATAATTAGAAGAAAATGAAAGACAAATAGTAGAAGTTGAAAAAGAAACCAGTAGAACATTAAACACAATCAGTAGCAGACAAGAGACAACTAGAAGAGTTGAAAGACAACCAGTAGATTTTAAAAGACAACATGTAAAGATGAAAGACAACCAGAAGAGGACGAAAGACAACCAGTATAACATGAAATACAACTAGAAGAAGATGAAACACAACCAGTAGAACATGAAAAGATAACCATTACTAGATGAGAAAAAACTAGTATTAGACGAAAGCCAACGAGAAGAACATGAAAGACATCAAGTAAAACATGAATGACAACCATTAAAAGATGTAAATACAACTAGAAGAAGATGAAAGACAACAAGTAGAACATGAAATACAACTAGTAGAACATGAAAGACAACCAGTAGAAAATGAAAGACAATTAGAAGAATATGAAAGACAACAAGAAGATTGTGAAAGGCTACCAATATAACATGAAAAGACAACCGGACGAATATGAAAGTCACCTATACAAGATGAAAAGACAACTAGTAGAAGATTAAAGACAAACAGAAGAAAATGAATGGACAACTAGAGTAAGATGAAAGATGACCAGCAGAACATGAAAGACAACCAATACAAGATAAAGACAACCAAAAATATATGAAAGACAACCAGTAGAACATGTGAGACAAATAGAAAAAGATGAAATACAACGAGTAGAAAATGAAAGACAACTAGTAGAAGATAAAAGAAATCAGTAGAAGATGAAACACAACCAGTAGAACATGTTAGACCACTATTACGAGATGAAAAACAATTAGTAGAACATGAAAGACAACGAGATGAAGATGAAAGACAACAAGTAGAACATGAATGACAACCAGTACAAGATGAAAAAACAACTAGAAGAATATTAAGGACAACAAGTAGAACATGAAAGATAATAGAAAAAGATGAAACACAACCAGTAGAACCATAGTAACAAATGCATAATTCGGGTTCGATTCGGTAGGGTCAAAAATTCGTGATTCGGGAATAATTCGGGTATAATTCGGAAATAATTCGGAATTACAATACGAGACCTCAGTGCATATTTAATTAATTACCGATGACTTATTATACGATATACTGCTTGTATTTGCCATTGAAGATCAATAAAGTCAAAAAGTATATAAAATGGGGAAATGTGCTCTGACTACACAGCCTCTAAATGGCTAAGCCACATGAAACCCAATAAAAAGGTTGCCACATGAGATCCCAGTTTGAGTTTGGCAGCATAGTCACATGGGTGCCTGGGGAAAAACGTGTGGTCATTTGAGAAACCGTACTGTGCCTGGGGAAACTGTACTGTGCGTGAGAATTCAAAAAAAAATTCCTAACAAAACTCGAGAAAAACGCATATTATTCGTAAAATTTGTTAAATCCGCATTTTATTCGAATTTTATTCGGTCAAAGGTTCGATCAACAAATAATACGCCATTCGGTTCGGAAACACCCCAAAAATGTTTTATTCGCGAATTAAACGCGAATAAAACACGTACCTTGTCACTATGAGTAGAACATGAAAGACAACCATTACTAGATAGAAAACAACTAGTAGAACATGAAAGACAATGAGAAGAAAACGAAAGACAACAAGTAGAACATGAATGACAACCAGTACAAGATTAAAAGTAAAAATATAAGAAGATGAAACACAATCAATAGAACATGAAAGACAACCAGTGCAACATTAAAAACAACAAGAAGAAATTGTAACACAACTACTAGAAGATGAAAGACAACTATAAGAAAATGAAATATAACAAGTAGAAGTTGAAAGACAACCAGAAGAAGATGAAAAACAACAATTATAAATACAACCAGTAGAACATGAAATACAACTAGAAGAAGATGAAACACAACCAGTAGAACATGAAAGACAACCATTACTAGATGAGAAACAGCTAGTAGAAGACGAAAGACAACGAGAAGAAGATGAAAGACAACCAGCAGAACATGGAAGACAACCAGTAGAAGATGAAAGATAACTACAAGAAGATGAAAGACAACTAGAAGATTGTGAAAAGCGACCAGTACAAGATGAAAAGACAACTACTAGAAGATTAAAGGCAACCAGACGAATATGAAAGACTACCTATACAAGATGAAAAGACAACTAGTAAAAGATTAAAGACAAACAGAAGAAGATGAAAGACGACCAGAAAAAGATGAAAAACAATCAATACAAGATGAAATGACAACTAGAAGATGAAAGACGACCAGTAGAACATTAAAAACAATCAGTACAAGATGAAAAGACAACTAAAAAAATATGAAAAACAACCAGTACAACGTGAAATACAAATAGAAGAAGATGACACACAACAAGAAGAAATGAAAGACAACTAGTATAAGATCAAAGAAATCATTAGAACATAAAAGACAACTAAAAGAAGATGAAACACAACAAGTAGAACATGAAAGACAACTAGAAGAATATGAAACACAACCAGTAGAACATAAAATGCAACCGTTACAAGAGAAAGACAACCAGTAGAACAAGACGAAAAGACAACTAGAAGAAGATGAAAGACAACCAGTAGAACATGGAAGACAACTAGTAGAATATGAAAGTAGAACATGAAAGACAACAAGAAGAAGATGAGACACATCCATTAGAACATGAAAGACAACAATTACAAGATAAAAAAAACAACGAGAGGAAGATGAAAGACAACAAGTAGAACATGAATGACAACCAGTACAAGATAAAAAGACAACTAGAAGAAGATTAAAGACAACATGTAGTAATGAAAAACAACTAGTAGAAAATGAAAGACAACTAGTAGAAAATAAAAGACAATTAGAATAAGATGAAACACGACTAGCTGAAAATGAAATACAACCAGTACAAGATGAAAAAACAACTAGCAGAAGATTAAAGACAATCGGAAGAATATAAAAGACAACAACTACAAGATGAAAGGACAACCATAAGAACCTAAAAGGCATCTAGTAGAGGATGAAAGACAACCAGTAGAAGATGAAAGATAACTAGAAGAAGATGAAAGAAAACTAGAACAACATGAAAGACAACCAGTAGAAGATCAAAGAAGAAGATGAAAGACAATAAGTAGAACATAAAGGACAAAAAAAAAGATTGAACGTGAAAGATAACTAGAAGAACATGAAGGACAACAAGTAGACATAAATGACAGCTTGTACAAAATTAAAAGACAACTAGAAGAAGATGAAACACAATCAGTAGAACATAAAAGACAAGCAGTACAACATGAAAGTCAATAAGTATAACTAGAAGAAGATTAAAGACAACAAAAAGATTATGAAAGACAACTAGAAGAAGATGAAAGATGAAAGTCAATAAGTATAACTAGTAGAAGATCAAACACAACTACAAGAAAGACAACTAGTAGAAGATTAAACATAACTGGAACAATATGAAAGACAATAAGTATAAGATGAAAAGGCAACCAGTAGAACCTGAAAGGCATCCAATATAGGATGAACGTCAACCAGTAGAAGATGAAAGATAACTAGAAGAACATGAAGGACAACAAGTAGAACATGAAAGACAACCAGTAAAATATGAAAGACAACTAGTAGAAGATCAATGACTACAAGAAGAAGATGGAAGACAACAAGAATAAAAAATGAAAGACAACTAGAAGAATATGAAAGACAATAAGTAGAAGATGACAGACAAGCAGAAGAAGATGAAAGACAGCCAGTAGAAGATGAAAGTCACTCAGCAGAAGATGAAAGACAAATAGAAGAAGGTGAAAGACGACCAGTAGAACATGAAACACAACTAGAAGAAGATGAAACACAACCAGTAGAACATGAAAGACAACCATTACTATATGAGAAACAACTAGTAGAAGATGAAAGACAACTAGTAGAAGATGAAAGACAACTAGTAGAAGATGAAAGACAACTAGTAGAAGATGAAAGACAACTACAAGAAGATGAAAGACAACTTGAAGATTGTGAAAGGCGACCAGTTCAAGATGAAAAGACGACTAAAAGATTAAAGACAACCGGACGAACATGAAAGACATATACAAGATGAAACGACAACTAGTAGAAGATTAAAGACAAACAGAAGAAGATGAAAAAACACAAGAAAACACATGAAAAATAATCAGTATAAGATCAAATGACAACTAGAAAAAGATGAAAGACGACCAGTAGAACATTAAAAACAACCAGTACAAGATGAAAAGACAACTAAAAAAATATGAATGACAAACAGGAGAACGTGAAAGACAAATAGAAGATGAAACACAACGAGTAGAAAATGAAAGACTACTAGTAGAAGATTAAAGAAACCTATAGAACATAAAAGACAACTAAAAGAAGATGAAACACAACAAGTAGAACATGAAAGACAACTACAAGACTATGAAACACAACCAGTAGAACATTAAATACAACCATTATAAGAGAAAGGCAACCAGTAGAAGAAGATGAAAAGATGACTAGAAAAATATGAAAGACAACCAGTAGAACATGAAAGACAACTAGCAGAAGATTAAAGTCAACCGGAAGGATATGAAAGACATGACAATAAGTACAAGATGAAAGGACAACCAGAAGAACCTGAAAGGCATCTAGTAGAGGATAAAAGACAACCAGTATAACATAAAATTTAACTAGAAGAAGCTGAAAGAAATAGAACAACATGAAAGACAACCGGTAGAACATTAAACAAAACCACTAAAACATGAAAGACAACCAGTAGAAGATCAAATAAGAAGGTGAAAGACAACTAGAAAAAGATGAAAGACCACAAGTAGAACATAAAAGACAAAAGGAAGAAGATGAAACACGACGAGTTGAAAAAGAAAGACAACTAGTAGAAGATTAAATGACAGCCAGTAGAACATGAAAAACAACTGGAAGAAGATAAAAAACAACAAGTAGACTTGAATGACAATGAGTACAAGATTAAAAGACAACTAGAAGAAGATGAAACACAATCAGTAGAACATGAAAGACTACTAATAGAAAATGAAAGACAACAAGATGGAGATAAAAGACAACAAGAAGAAAAAATGAAATACAACTAGAATAACATGAAAGACAATAAGTAGAAGATGAAAGACAACAAGTAGAACATGAATGACAACCAGAAGAAGATGAAAGGCAAAAATTAGATGATGAAAGACAACTAACAGAAGATGAAAGACAAATAGAAGAAGGTGAAAGACGACCAGTAGAGCATGAAAGACAACTAAAATAAGATGAAACACAACCAGTAGAACATGAAAGACAATCATTACTAGTAGAAGACGAAAGACAACGAGAAGAAGATTAAAGACATCAAGTAGATCATGAAAGACAACCAGTACAAGATAAAAATACAACTAGAAGATGATGAAAGACAATCAGTAGAACATGAAAGATAATAAGAAAAAGATGAAACATAACGAGTAGAAAATGAAAGAAAACAATTAGAAGATGAAAGACAATTAGAAGAAGATAAATGACAACTAGAAGAAGATAAAAGACAAGAACAAGAAGATGAAAGACAACAAGTAGAACATGAATGACAACCATTACAAGGTGAAAAGACAACTACAAGAAGATGAAATACAGTCAATAGAACATGAAAGACAACCAGTAGAACATGAAAGACATCCAGTTGAAGATGAAGGGCCACTAGAAGAATATGAAAAACATTTAAGAAAAAGATGAAACACAACCAGTAGAACCTGAACGATAATGATTACTAGATGAAAAACAATGAGTAGAAGATGAAAAATATCTAGAAGAAGATGAAAAAACAACAAGTAGAACATGAATGACAACCAGTACAAGACGAAAAGACAACCGGTAGAACAATAAAGACAACCAGTAGAAGATGAAAGACTATCCATAGAAAATGAAAGACAACCTGTTGAAGATAAAAGACAACTAGAAGAAGATGAAAGACAATAACAAGAAGACGAAAGACAACCAGAAGAATATGAAAAGAACAAGTAGAACATGAATGACATCCCGTACAAGATGAAAAGACAACATGAAGTGATAGACAACAAGTAGTTATTGAAAGAAAACCACTAGAACATGAAAGAGAACTAGTAGAAGATGAAAGAAAACTAGAAGAGATAAAAGACAACAAAAAGATTATGAATGACTAGTAAAACATGAAAAACAACCAATAGAAAATGAAAGACAACTAAAAGAAGAAGATGAAGGACAACCAGTAGAAGATGAAGCAAAACTAGTAGAAGATTAAAGACAACTAGAAAAAGATGAAACACAACAAGTAGAAGTTGAAAGTCAACCAGAACAAGATGAAAGACAACCAGTACAAGATAAACTACACTTAGTAGAAGATGAAACACAACCCAGTAAAAATTGAATGATTACAAGTAAAACATGAAAGATAACCAGTAGTAGATGAAATACAACTAGAAGAAGATGAAAGACAACCAGTAGAACATGAAAGACAACCAGTAGAACATGAAAGACAACTAGAAGAAGATGAAAGACAACCAGTAGAACATGAAAGACAACCAGTAGAACATGAAAGACAACTAGAAGAATATGAAAGGCAACTAGAAGAATATGAAAGATAACCAGAAGAAAATGAAAGACAACCAATACAATATTAAAAAAAACAACTAGAAAAAGATGAAAGACAACTAGTAGAACATGAATGACAAATAAAAGAAGATGAAACACAACGTGTAGAAAATGAAAGACAACTAGTAGAAGATTAAAGACAACCGATAGAACATGAATAACAACTAGAAGAAGATGAAACGCAACTAATAGATAATGAAAGACAACTAGATAAAGATTAAAGACAACTAGTAGAAGTTGAAAAACAACCACTAGAACATGAAACACAATCAGTAGAATACAAAAGACAACTAGAAGAAGATGAAAGACAACAAGTAGAACCTGGAAGAAAATCTGTACAAGATGAAAAGTCTATGAGAAGAAAATGAAAGACAACAAGTAGAACATGAATCCACTACAAGATTAAAATACAACTAGAAGAAAATGAAAGACAACAAGTAGAACATGGAAGACAACTAGTAGAACATGACAGACAATTAGAAGAAGATGAAAGACAGCCAATAGAACATGAAAGACTTCTAGTACAAGATGAAAAACCAACTAGTAAAAGATTGAAAACAACCGAAAGAATATGAAAGACAATAAGTACAAGATGAAAGGACAACCAGTAGAACCTGAAGTAGAGGATGAAAAACAACTAGCAGAACATGAAAGACAACCAATACAAGATGAAAAGACAACTAGTAGAAGATTAAATAAATACAAACAGAAGAATAAGAAAGACAACATGTATAAGATGAAAAAACAACCAGTATAACCTGAAAGGCATCCAGTAGAGGATGAAAGACAACCAGTAGTAGATGAAAGATAACTAGAAGAAGATGAAACACAACCAGTGGAACATGAAAGACAACCATTACTAGATGAGAAACAGCTAGTAGAAGACGAAAAACAACGAGAAGAAGATGAAAGACATCAAATAGAACATGAAAGACAACTAGTACAAGACGAAAAGATAACTAGAAGAATATAAAAGACAACCAGTGGAACATGAAAGACAACCAGTAAAAGATGAAAGACAACTAGAAGATGAAAAACAACTAGAAGATTGTGAAAGACAACCAGTAGAAGATGAAAGACAACCAGTAGAAGATGATAGGTAACTAGAAGAAGATAAAAAACGACCAGTAGAACATGAAAACAACGAGAAGAAGATGAAAGATAACCAGTTGAACATGAAACACAACCAGTAGAACATGAAATACAACTAAAATAAGATGAAAGACAACTAGAAGAAGAGGAAAGACATGTACAAAATGAAAAGACAACTAGAAGAAGATGAAAGACGACCAGTAGAACACGAAAAACAACCAATACAAGATTAAAAGACAACTAGAAAAAGTTGAAAGACAAGTACAACATGAAAGACATAGAAGAAGATGAAACTCAACGAGTAGGAAATGAAAAACAAATTGTAGAAGGTTAAAGGCAACCAATACAAAACATGAAAGACAACTAGAATAAGATGAAACACAACCTGTAGAACATGAAAGACAACCATTACAAGATAAAAAAACAACTAGTAGAACATGAAAGACAATGAGAAGAAGATGAAAGACAACAAATAGAACATGAATGACAACTAGTACAAGATGAAAAGACAATTAGAAGAAGATGAAAGACAACCTGTAGCAAACGAAAGACAACCAATAGAACATGAAAGACAACCAGTATTAGATAAAACACAATTAGAAGAAGATGAAAGACGACGAACTGGACATGAAAGACAACCAGTACAAGATGAAACGAAACTTGTAGAAGATTAAAGACAACCAAAAGAATATTAAAGAAAATAAGTACAATATGAATGGAACAGTAGAACCTAAAAGGCATCCAATAGTGGATGAAAGACAACCAGTAGAACATCAAAGATAAATAGAAGATAATGAAAGAAAACTAGAACAACATGAAAGACAACCAGTAGAACATGAAAGAACCAATAAAACATGAAAGACAACCAGTAGAATATCGAAGAAGATGATGAAAGACAACTAGAAAAAGATGAAAGACCATAAGTAGAACATAAAAGACAAAAAGAAGAAGCTGAAACACGATGAGTTGAAAATGAAAGACAACAAGTAGAAGATTAAGGACAACCAGTAAAACACGAAAAACAACTAGAAGAAGATGAAAAACAACAAGTAGACATGAATGACAATGAGTACAAGATTAAAAGACAACTAAAAGAAGATGAAACACAATCAGTAGAACATGAAATACAACCAGTAGAAGATGAAAGACAACAAGAAGAAAAAATGAAACACAACTAGAATAACATGAAAGACAATAAGTAGAGAATGAAATACAATAAGAGAAACATGAAAGACAACCAGAAGAAGATGAAAGACAACCAGTAGAAGATGAAAGACAAGCATAAGATGAAAGATAAATAGAAGAAGGTGAAAGACGACCAGTAGGATATGAAAGACAACTAAACGAAGATGAAACACAACCAGAAGAAAATGAAAGACAACAAGTAGAACATCTAGTACAAGATGAAAAGACAATTAGAAGAAGATGAAAGACAACCTGTAGCACACGAAAGACAACCAGTAGAACATGAAAGACAACCAGTAGATGATAAAACACAATTAGAAGAAGATGAAAGACGACCAGCTGAACATGAAAGACAACCAGTACAAGATGAAACGAAACTTGTAGAAGATTAAAGACAACCGGAAGAATATGAAAGAAAATAAGTACAAGATGAATGGACAACCAGTAGAACATGAAAGACAAATAGAAGAAGATGAAACACAACAATCAGAAAATTAAAAACAACTAGTAGAAGATTAAAGACAACCAGTAGAACGTGAATGACAACTAGAAGAAGATGAAATACAACCAATAGAACATGAAAGACAACTAGAAGAAGATGAAACACAACTAATAGATAATGAAAGACAACTATAAAAAGATGAAAGACAACTAGTAGAAGTTGAAAAACAACCAGTAGAACATGAAACACAATCAGTAGAATACAAAAAACAACTAGAAGAAGATGAAAGACAACAAGTAGAACCTGGAGGAAACCAGTACAAGATGAAAAGTCAACTAGAAAAAGATGAAAGACAACCAGTAGAACATAAAAGACAAATAGAAAAAGATGAAATACAACGTGTAGAAAATGAAAGACAACTAGTAGAAGATTAAAGACAAACAGTAGAACATGAAAGACAACTACAAGAAGAAAATGAAACACAACCAGTAGAACATGAAAAACAATTATTACAAGATAAAAAACAACTAGTAGAACATGAAACACAACAAGAAGAACATGAATGACATCCCATACAAGATGAAAAAACAACATGAAGTAGATGATAGACATGAATGACATTTTCTAGTTGTCTTTCATCTTCCTCTAGTTGTCTTTTATCTTCAACAGGTTGTCTTTCACGTTCAACTAGTTATTTTTCTGCTTCTTCTGGTTGTCTTTCATTTTCTATGGATAGTCTTTCATCTTCTTCTGGTTGTCTTTATTGTTCTACAGGTTGTCTTTCATCTTCTTCTAGTTATATTTTCATCTTGTACGGGATGTCATTCATGTTCTACTTTTTCTCTTTCATATTCTTCTGGTTGTCTTTCATATTGTTGTTGTTGTCTTTCATCTTCCTCTAGTTGTCTTTCATCTTCTTCTTGTTGTCTTTTATCTTCAACAGGTTGTCTTTCACGTTCGACTAGTTATTTTTCTACTCCTTCTGGTTGTCTTTCATTTTCTATGGATAGTCTTTCATCTTCTTCTGGTTGTCTTTATTGTTCTACAGGTTGTCTTTCATCTTCTTCTAGTTGACTTTTCGTCTTGTACTGGTTGTCATTCATGTTCTACTTGTTGTTTTTCATCTTTTTCTAGATATTTTTCATCTTCTACTCATTGTTTTTCATCAAGTAACCATGGTCTTTCAGGTTCTACTCGTTGTGTTTCATCTTTTTTCTTAAATGTTTTTCATGTTCTACTGGTTGTCTTTCATGTTCTTCTAGTTGCCCTTCATCTTCAACTAGATGTCTTTCATGTTCTACTGGTTGTCTGCCATGTTCTACTGATTGTATTTCATCTTCTTATAGTTGTCTATTCATCTTGTAATAGTTGTCATTCATGTTCTACGTCTTTCATCTTCTTGTTCTTGTATTTCATCTTCTAGTTATCTTTCATTGTCTACTCATTATGTTTCATCTTTTTCTTGTTGTCTTTCATGTTCTACAAGTTTTTTTTATCTTTTTTAGTTGTCTTTTCATCTTGTACGGTTGTTTTTCATGTTCTACTCGTCGTCTTTCATGTTCTACTGATTGTCTTTCATCATCTTCTAGTTGTCTTTCATCTTGGACTCTTTCATGATCTACTTGATGTCTTCATCTTCTTCTCGTTGTCTTTCGTCTATACTAGTTGTTTCCTATCTAGTAATGGTTGTTTTTCATGTTCTACTGGTTGTGTTTCATCTTCGTTTAGTTGTCTTTCATGTCCTAATGGTCGACTTTCACCATCTTTCTTTTTGTCTTTCATCTTATGTTGGTTGTCTTTTATGTTTCACTTATTTCATCTTCTACTTATTGTCTTTCATGTTATTTTAGTTGTGTTCCATTTTTTTTCTTCTTGTTGTATTTCATCTTCTTCTTGTTGTCTTTCATCTTCTACTGGTTGTCTTTCATGTTCTACTGATTGTGTTCCATCTTCTTTTAGTTGTATTTTAATCTTGTACTCATTGTCATTCATGTCAACTTGTTGTTTTTCATCTTCTTCTAGTAGTTTTTCATGTTCTACTGGTTGTCCTTAATCTTCTACTAGTTGTCTTTCATTTTCAACTCGTCGTGTTTCACCTTCTTCTTTTTGTCTTTTATGTTCTTCATATGGTCTTTCATCTTTTTCTAGTTGTCATTCATCTTCTTCTTTGATATTCAACTGGTTGTCTTTCATGTTTTATTGGTTGTTTTTCATGTTCTACTGGTTGTCTTTCATGTTGTTCTAGTTTTCTTTCATCTTCTTCTAGTTATCTTTCATTTCTACTGATTATCTTTCATCCTCTATTGGATGCCTTTTAGGTTCTACTAGTTGTCCATTCATCTTGTACTTATTGTCTTTCATATTCTTCCGACTGTCTTTAATTAGCTACAAGTTTCGTTTCATGTTTAGCTGGTCGTCTTTCATCTTCTTCTAATTGTGTTTTATCTTCTACTGGTTGTCTTTCATTCCTACTGGTTGTCTTTCATGTTCTACAGGTTGTCTTTCATCTTCTTCTAGTTGCAATTTCATCTTGTACTAGTTGTCATTCATGTTCTACTTGTTGTCTTTCATCTTCTTCTTCTTGTCTTTCATTTTCTACTAGTTGTTTTTTATCTTGCAAAACAAAAACAAATGTTTGTCTTTCATGTTCTATTGGTTGTGTCATCTTATTCTAGTTGTCTTTCATGTTCCACTGTTTGTCTTTAACCTTCTACTATTTGTCTTTCATTTTCTACTCCTTGAGTTTCATCTTCTTATATTTATCTTTCATGTTCTACTAGTTGTCTTTCAACTTTTTCAAGTTGTCTTTCAATCTTGTACTGGTTGTTTTTCATGTTCTACTGGTCGTTTATCATCTTCTTCTAGTTGTCTTTTCTTCTTGTAATGATTGTCATTCATCTTCTTCTAGTTGTCTTTCATGTTCTACTAGTTGTATTTCATGTTCAACTGGTTTTCTTTCACCTTCTTCTCGTTGTCGTTTATCTTCTACTGGATGTCTATTATGTTCTACTGGTTATCTTTCATGTTCTACTAGTTTTCATTTCATCTTGTACATGTTGTCTTTTGTATTCTTCTGTTTGTCTTTGATCTTCTACTAGTTGTATTTTCATCTTGTACTGAATGTCATTTCATCTTGTACTAGTTGTCCTTTCATCTTGTACTTATTGTCTTTCATATTCTTTCGGTTGTCTTTAATCTTCTACTAGTTGGCTTTTCATCTTGTACTAGTTGTTTTTCATGTTATGTTGGCCGTCATTCATCTTCTTCTAATTTGTCTTTCATGTTCTACTAGTTGTCTTTCATGTTCTACTTGTTGTCTTTCATCTTCTTCTAGTTGTATTTTCATCTTGTAGTAGTTGTCATTCATGTTCTACTTGTTGTCTTTCATCTTTTTTTCGTTGTCTGACATGTTCTACTAGTTGTTTTTTATCTTGTAATGGTTGATTTTCATGTTCTACTGGTTGTGTTTTATTTTCTTCTTCTAGTTGTTTTTCATGTTCTACTGTTTGACTTTAATCTTCTACTAGTTGTCTTTCATTTTCTACACGTTGTGTTTCATCTTTTTCTATTTGTCTTTTATGTTCTACTGGTTGTCTTTCATCTTTTTCTAATTGACTTTTCATCTTGTACTGGTTGTCTTCCAGGTTCTACTGGTTGTCTTTCATCTTCTTCTAGTCATCTTTTGTGTTCTACTGATTGTGTTTCATGTTCTATTGGTTGTTTTTCAACTTCTACTAGTTGTCTTTCATCTTTTTGTAGTTATCGTTCATTATCTATTAGTTGTGTTTCATCTTCTTCTAATTCTCTTTCATGTTCTATTGGTTGTGTTTCATCTTCTTCTAGTTGTCATTCATGCTCTACTGGTTGTCTTTAAGCTTCTACTAATTGTCTTCAATTTTCTACTCGTTTTGTTTCATCTTCTTATATTTGTCTTTCATGTTCTACTAGTTGTCTTTCATCTTCTTCTTGTTGTCTTTCATGTTCTACTGGTTGTTTTTCATGTTCTATTGGTTGTCTTTCATCTTTTATAGTTGTCATTCATCATCTACTGGTTGTGTTTCATGTTCTACTAGTTGTTTTTCAACTTTGCTAGTTGTCTTTCATCTTCTTCTAGTTGTCTTTCATTTTCTACTAGTTGTCTTTCATGTTTTACTAGTAGTCATTCATTTTTTACTGGGTTGTGTTTCATCTTCTTCTAGTTGTATTTCATCGTTTACTAGTTGTAGTTTATCTTGTACTGGTTGTCTTTCATCTTGTTATGGTTGACTTTCAACTTCTACTTGTTGTGTTTCATCTTTTTCTAGTTGTGTTTCATTTTCTACTAGTTTTGTTTCATCTTCTACTGGTTGTCTTTCATCTTCTTCTTCTAGTTGTCTTTCATTTTCTATTGGTTATTTTTCATGTTTTACTAGTTGTCTTTCATAATCTTCTTGTTGTCTTTTATCTTCTTCTAGTTTTCTTTCATAATCTACTGGTTCTCTTTCAAGTTATAGTGGTTTTCTTTCAAGTTCTACTTGTTGTCTATCATCTACTTCATGTTGTCTTTTCATCTTGTACGAGATGTCATTCATGTTCTACTTGTTCTCTTTCATATTCTTATAGTTGTCTTTCGTCTTCTTCTTGTTGTCTTTCGTCTTCTTCTAGTTGTCTTTCATCTTCTTCTAATGGTCTTTTATCTTCAACAGGTTGTCTTTCATGGTCGACTAGTTATTTTTCTTCTTCTTCAGGTTATCTTTCATTTTCTATAGATAGTCTTTCATCTTCTATTGATTGTCTTTATTGTTCTACAGGTTGTCTTTAATCTTCTTCTAGTTGTCTTTTCGTCTTGTACTGGTTGACATTCATGTTCTACTTGTTCTTTTTCATCTTCTACTCATTGTTTTTCATCTAGTAATCATTGTCTTTCAGGTTCGACTCGTTGTGTTTCATCTTTTTCTTAAATGTTTTTCATATTCTACTGGTTGTCTTTCATATTCTTGTAGTTGCCCTTCATCTTCAACTAGATGTATTTCATGTTCTACTGGCTGTCTGCCATACTACTGATTGTATTTCATCTTCTTATAGTTGTCTTTTCATCTTGTAATGGTTGTCATTCATGTTCTACTTGTTGTCTTTCATCTTCTTGTTCTTATCTTTCATCTTCTTCTAGTTGTCATTCATCTTCTTCTAGTTGTCTTTCATCTTCTAATAGTTTTCTTTCATTTTCTACTCGTTATGTTTCATCTTTTTCTTGTTATCTTTCATCATCTACAAGTTGTATTTCATCTTTTTCTATTGGTTTTTTATCTTGTACTGGTTGTTTTTCATGTTCTACTCGTCGTCTTTCATGCTCTACTGATTGTCTTTCATCATCTTCTAGTTGTCTTTTCATCTTGTACTGGTTGTCTTTCATGATCTACTTGATGTCCTTCATCTTCTTCTCATTGTCTTTCGTTTTCTACTATTCTTATCTAGTAATGATTGTCTTTCATGTTCTACTGGTTGTGTTTCATCTTCTTTTAGTTGTCTTTCATGTTCTACTGATCGTCTTTCATCTTCTGTTGTTTGTCTTTCATCTTCTAATGTTGCCTTTCATCTTCTTCTAGTTGTCTTTCATGTTCTACTTATTGTCTTTCATCTTCTACTTATTATCTTTCATGTTATTCTAGTTGTGTTTCATTTTTTCTTGTTGTTATTTTTCATCTTCATCTTGTTATCTTTCATCTTCTACTGGTTGTCTTTCATGTTCTACTGATTGTGTTTCATCTTCTTCTAGTTGTCTTTTAATCTAGTACTCATTATCATTCATGTCTACTTGTTCTTTTTCATCTTCTTCCAGTTGTTTTTCATGTTCTACTGGTTGTCCTTAATTTCTACTAGTTGTCTTTCATTTTCAACTCGTCGTGTTTCACCTTCTTATTTTTGTCTTTTATGTTCTACTTCTGGTCTTTCATCTTTTCTAGTTGTCTTTCACCTTCTTCTTCGATCTTCTACTGGTTGTCTTTCATGTTTTATTGGTTGTCTTTCATGTTCCACCGGTTGTCTTTCATGTTGTTCTAGTTTTCTTTCATCTTCTTCTAGTTATTTTTCATGTTCTACTAGTTGTCTTTCATCCTCTACTATATGTCTTTCAGGTTCTTCTGGTTGTCCTTTCATCTTGTACTTATTCTCTTTCATATCTTTCCGGTTGACTTTAATCTTCTGCTAGTTGTCTTTTCATCTCGTACTGTCTTTCATTTTCAGCTGGTCGTCTTTCATCTTCTTCTAATTGTGTTTTATCTTCTACTGATTGTCTTTCATGTTCTACTTGTTGTCTTTCATGTTCTACAGGTTGTCTTTCATCTTCTTCTAGTTGTCTTTTCATCTTGACTAGTTGTCATTCATGTTCTACTTGTTGTCTTTCATCTTATTCTCGTTGTCTTTCATATTCTACAAGTTGTATTTTATCTTGTAATGGTTGTATTTCATGTTCTATTGGTTGTGTTTCATCTTATTCTACTGGTTGTCTTTAACCTTCTACTATTTGTCTTTCATTTTCTACTCGTTGAGTTTCATCTTCTTCTATTTGTCTTTCATGTTCTACTGGTTGTCTTTCAACTTTTTCTAGTTGTCTTTTAATCTTGTACTGGTTGTTTTTCATGTTCTACTAGTCGTGTTTCATCTTCTTCTAGTTGTTTTTTCATCTTGTACTGATTGTCTTTCATCTTCTTTTAGTTGTCTTTCATGTTCTACTGGTTGTGTTTCATGTTCTACTGGTTATCTTTCATCTTCTTCTCGTTGTCTTTTATCTTCTTCTGGATGTCTTTCATGTTCTATTAGTTGTCTTTCATATTCTACTGGTTTTCATTTCATCTTCTACTTGTTGTATTTTGTATTCTTCTGTTTGTCTTTGATCTTCTACTAGTTGTCTTTTCATCTTGTACTGGTTGTCTATCATGTTCAACTGGTCGTTTATCATCTTCTTCTAGTTATCTATCATCTTCTATTGGTTGTCTTTCATCTTTTTGTGATTGTCTTTCGCAATCTTTTAGTTTTAAAATCTTCTACTGGTTGTCTTTCATGTACTTCGTGTTGTCTTTTCGTCTTGTACTAGTTGTCATTCATGTTTTACTTGATGTATTTCATCTTCTTCTCATTGTCTTTCGTCTTCTACTAGCTGTTTCTCATCTAGTAATGGTTGTCTTTCATGTTCTATTGGTTATGTTTCATCTTCTTTTGGTTGTGTTTCAAGTTCTACTGGTCGTCTTTCAACTTCTTCTATTTGTCTTTCATCTTCTGCTGGTCGACTTTCATCTTCTACTGGTTGTCTTTCCTCTTATTCTGCTTGTCTTTCATTCTACTTATTGTCTTTCATGTTCTTCTAATTATCTTTCATTTTTTCTTCTTGCTGTCTTTCATCTTCTTCTTGTAATCGTTGATCTTCTATTGGTTGTCTTTCATCTTTTACTGGTTGTTTTTCATGTTCTACTGGTTGTCTTTCATGTTCTACTTGTTGTCCTTCATGTTCTTCTAGTTATCTTTCATCTTCTACTGGTTGACTTTCATCCTATATTAGATGCCTTTCAGGTTCTACTGGTTGCCTTTTCATCTTATACTTATTGTCTTTCATATTCTTCCAGTTGTCTTTAATCTTCTACTAGTTGTCTTTCATGTTTTGCTTGTCGTTTTTCATGTTTTGCTTGTCATCTTTCATCTTATTCTAGTTGTCTTTGATCTTGTACTGGTTGTCGTTCGTCTTCTTCTAGTTGTCTTTCATAATCTTTTTGTTGTCTTTAATCTTCTACTGGTTGTCTTTCATGTTGTACTGGTTGTCTTTCATATTCTACTGATTGTGTTTCATCTTCTTCTAGTTGTCTTTTAATTTTGTATTGGTTGTCATTCATGTCTACTTGTTGTTTTTCATCTTCTTCTAGTTGTCTTTCATGTTCAACTCGTCATGTTTCATCTTCTTCTTTTTGTCCTTTATGTTCTACTTATTGTCTTTCATCTTCTTCTTTGATCTTCTACTAGATGTCTTTCATATTTTATTGGTTGTCTTTCATGTTCTACTAGTTGTATTTCATGTTGTTCTAGTTTTCTTTAATCTTCTTTTAGTTATCTTTCATGTTCTACTGGTTGTCTTTCATCCTCTACTAGATGTCTTTCAGGTTCTTCTGATTGTCCTTTCATCTTGTACTTATTGTATTTCATATTCTTTCGGTTGTCTTTAATCTTCTATTAGTTGTCTTTTCATCTTGTACTGGTTGTCTTTCATTTTCAGCTGGTCGTCTTCATCTTATTCTAATTGTCTTTCATTTTCTACCAGTCTTTTATTTTCTACTGGTTGTTTTTCATTACTACATGTTGTTTTTCATTTTCTTCTGATTGTTTTTTCATCTTGTACTAGTTGTCTTTCATCTTCTTCTCGTTGTATTTTTTATCTTGTAATGGTTGTCTTTCATGTTCTACTTTCATATTATACTATTGTCTTTCATGTTCTACTGGTCGTATTCCATCTTCTTCTAGTTATCTTTTCATCTTGTTCTATTGGTTGTTTTTCTCTTGTAATAGTTGTATTTTATGTTCTACTGATTGTGTTTCATATTCTTCTAGTTATTTTTTATGTTCTACTTGTTGTGTTTCATCTTTTTCTAGTTGTCTTTTATGTTCTACTGATTTTTTTAATCTTCTACTAGTTGTTTCTCATTTTCTACTCGTTGTGTGTCATCTTCTTCTATTTGTCTTTCACGTTCTACCGGTTGTTTTTCATAGTTTTTTAGTCGTCATCTATAACCACAGCATTGGACCCATTCTATCGTCAAGATATCACAATATCACTTCCATGCAAAACATAGAACCTAATACTAAATTGTCTTTCCAACAAGAATCAGGAGCAGTGCAATATCTGTTTATTCCAATGACCTCAAAAGTATGAAGAAAATAATACAAAAAGAAAAAAAGAAAAAAATTCACTGATTGCGTTTGAAATATGCGAAAAAAGTGCAACAATCAATGCCCAAAAATATGTGATAACTTTCTACTGTAACCTTGCCTCAACCAAGAGACACCAAGGAAAACAGAAGTATTTCTGCTAGAGAAAACTCATCAACCAAACTAAGCCTCCTTCCTGGTTATCCTGTTATATATAGAAAAAGAAACTCAAATTAAAAGAATATTTTTCTTCAAATAAATAGTCTGAACTAAACAAAAGATATATTGGTAACCTGAAGCAATAGATTCCAAGAGCATTTTTTATTTCATGGATGACTGATGTTGCAAAATATAGGTACAGACCAACTGTATTCAAAACAAGAAGAACACAATCAAATATTTCAACTTAAATCAAGTAAAATGAAAGGCACTGATACAAGATTAGGCATATGCATTAAAATGATGTTTTTTTTTCCTGGCAGTGTGCTAAATGAGTGACAGCTTTACCTGTGTAGACACAATATAAAAGAAGAACAAGAGGCTCATCTACTAGAGGCACACTGCATACAACAGAAGCACAATAGAAACTGTGAGATTCACAATAAGAGGTTGTCATGCAACTGTCTCACGGTAAAAAGACAAGAAAAAAGAAACATACCCCTCATTCAATTTTGCAGTGAGTGCATTGGCAATAGCAAAGGGGAGGAACACAAGAGACTGATAAAGATATAGATTTAGTAAACATGCTCAATCCTATTGCAAATCAAGCACAAATAAGAAAATTCCACAATAAGAGTTTAAAAGAGAGTACCATGCACATTCCAGTTTTTAAACCTTTGGGCTCATCACATAGATGAGCCAGTATCATTCTCCCCTGTCAAATAATAATAACAAGAGTCATGCTTATAATAGTAATGATGGTATCCAGGTCTCTGTACAGCTTAAATTTAATGTCACAAATATGGTATTAAGCATTGAGTGAGGCTATGGTAATATGCATACTACGGATTAACCCGTACTATGGATCCACATTTCTATTTTCGAAGTTCAATCAGTCGATCCTAACAGTTAAATATGATCTCCATTTGAAAATGTACTTGGAGAGCAAAATTTACATTTTTTAGAATTTTATTACTATTTTAAATGGTCCCTAATTTTCAAATCAAGTGATTTTCTACCTACCTAAAAAAATAGTAAAAAAATTCTAAAAAATTTAAAATTGTCTTCAAGTATATTTTCAGATCATGTTGAACGGTTCAGATCGATTCTTTGGACCTTAATAACAGAGATATGAGTCCATAGCGTGAGCCGCCATGTAATATGCATATTACCATACCCTCCTCTTATGCATTTACAAAAATCAGCTCAATGATTCTAAGGGCCACTAAGATGTCTGCTAAAAACTAGGTATTCTAAATACAGCATTCATTGTTAGGAAACCCCAATACAAAATATTAAAGTCAATCTTTATTTTTATTTTTTTTTAAAAAGAGGTAATGAAAGAGATGGTATCTCACAACTAGATATCCAAAAGCAAAACCAGTTCCAACAACTAGGAGATGAGGATAGTTCTTCATTATGTCAGAAGGGGATAAATATGCCCTGCCCATTAAGAGTTGTATTTTTTTCAGCAATAAATAAACAGATGCACCAATATTTCTACTATACAAATGGAATGGAAAAACAGTCATGTGATATGAGCGACAAACCAGATACCAACACCAGCCAAAAGTGCATTAAAGGGGAGGAGCTGTTAAAGTTAGAAAAAAAAAACTATATTATAAATAAATTAAACTATATTTTTGTAAGATTTTGAACAATGGTAAAATAAAGGCCGAATCTTGGGTGTAACACTATTTTTTAAATATAAACTGCATTTAATAAAGTATTCATATACAAACTGACCATTGCCAATGCTGACAGCATGTTCCCTTTCTTCGCAGCGACCACCTTCTGTACATTACCAATACTGCATGAAAGAAAAGAACAACACAAACCCTGATATTTTGTTACAACACCAATACTAGGATGAGAATGCATATATAGCAACGGTATTTGTAAGAACTAAAACCAAACAGCTAAAAGGGCATCAAAATGCAAAATAGCAGTAGTGTTACTCTCGCAAGAAGGAAGCTTACTTGGATGCAATAGTGGGGATTACAGCGAACAGGGTCATGAAAGCTATCACAACACCAAATACTGGGATTTCTGGTACAAAAATTTATATAATGTCAGGCTGTGAAGAGCATAACAGCACAAAACTTAAATATTGTTCTCTACAATCTTAACAAGGTATTCTTGTGCCATACATGCAGAATGTAGCCACAAGGCTAAAACTGACACGAGCACTTAATGGACCTTGGTGCTACAAAAAAAAATCTTATTTTGTACTTGATACAATTAACTCTGGGTAATTATCAGCCCATATAAACTTTATATTAGCATCAAGAAAAAAAATAGTAATCATCTAATCAGCTCGTTACTAAATTCTTTGTCACATAGTTATAGTCTCATTTCTCTCAAAACCCGACTATAGTCAATCAATCAAAAAGAAGAAGAGAGAAACAGACTTGTTTTGAGTCAACAATAATTAGAAGGGAATTTTTTTGGAAAAAGTAATCTAGAAGAGGTAGAACACACATTTAGAATATTTTTTGAACATTAGATACAGATGACGGAATTAAGAAATAGGTGTGTTCAAAGAATTTAAATAGTAAATGATTTTTGCATTAAAGAAACCCTTCAATACCATCCAGAAGTATAAAATATCAAACAGGTGTTCATATTTTATTTTTCTTGTTCAGTTTGAAAGTTGTCAATTCCTAATCACTGACTTATCAACTACAGATGGCATTCTTCCGTTCTCTGTTTGGTAGCCTTTTCGCATTTCTTTCCAAGGTTTTGTCTATTGCCAACCAAAATATATAATAGTGAAAGCATAAAAAAAAAGGAAACATTTTTTTTGCAAATGTAACCAAAAATTTATCAAATTCGCAAACACCAAGCACTCGTATCCCTAACTAGCACCCCAACAGCTTTCTAATGCTCATATTTCTAACTAGCTTAGCGTGATGACCAACGATGTTTCATATAATCAAGTTGATCCATAAACACTACCAAAATTTCTGTCATTACGCATGGATTAAACTAAATTTGAGCAAAAAAAATGATTGGGTTCCAAATGTAGCTGACCTTGTCATCCAATTGTATGACAGGTCAATTTGATCAAAATTTTACTGGTGCAATTTGCAATAACTGACAGAAAAACACTATAAGCACATTGTAATGTTTAGTCATTCTAAGTAGTGGAATACCTGGTACAAATGGTATCCAACTTAAAAAGGGTATTGACTTCCTGAAACCTTGGGCCCACCATTCAGCACCTAAGCAAGACAAGGTAATTATCAAGCCAGTAACAGATGATAATTCAAAATAGCAAACATCATACTTTTCACAGATGAGGTCAAGAAAAGACAAAAGACAAAACATACAGCACAAAGTTTGTCTGTGCTATCAGTTCGCTTCTGGTGGTTCTAATCAAACCTAATAATAGACTATTAACTATGTCCACTCAACCAAAAACCTCACATAAATTTAGCGAACCCAAGCGGAATAAGACAACAAAAAAGAACAATATGCATATACCAGTACTGCACAGGTACTTAACCAGACTAAACATCTCAAGAGAAACTCATTGGTTGATAGTACCTGTGAGAAATGTAAAGAAATGGCAGAGATATATCAGCATCAGGCCTTCAGTTGGTCCATTGAATATTGGTAGGATTAGCGTGTTTGTGAAGAAACTGGATAGTAATATCAAAGTATGCATCAATAGCAAAGAAAGAGTATGGAAAACATAGAAAGATCAACCTGTGAATAGTCAGAAATTATAAAGTTTGAATTACACTTTTATGATGCAGATAATTGGTGAAAGATTTGGTAACCAAAACTAGTGTTGAAAGTTGAAACTCAAAGAGAGAACAAAATAATAAGCTGTAAACAAGAAACATAATGAAGAAAACACTTACTGTTCCCATGTAGCCAAATAAAATGGAATAGCAGCAACAACCCAGAAGATAAATGTGTATCTTCCACACATGATTGAGCTACCAAATGCCAATGCTTCAAACTAAAATTAGTAACTTCATAGTTTAGATTAAGAACTTGCAGGAAAGAAATAAAGCAAAGCTCTAATTGCTGATAATCCCTTTAAATTTTTTAATTTGTTAAATAAGTCACTTAACTATCCGTACACCCCACCGCACCCCTGAATTTTTTAAAAATGAAACCAACAACCCTTTTGGTAGAAGGTTCTTGGAAGATAAATATTCTAGCACTCCTTAATTGATTTGAGGCAGGAGAGCCTCAATTGGCTGTTTCTTTTAGGACATTCAAATTCAATAATATGATAACAAGCCATATTTTTTATATTTTTATATTGCGCATATTTAATTAAATGTACATTTCTAAGACATATAGTCAGCCAAAATAACAATGTCATGGTGCTTCACGGCTATTATAAACTATATAAGTTAAAAGGATATAAATACAAGTTGTAGTTTCTTTTTGGTTGCTTTGGGGTGGGGCAGGAAACTAGTTTACATGCAATTGAGCCAATAAAATCAGAATTCAAAAGAGGATAAGGACATACAGCACAGGCAAGGGCATCACATCCTGGCCAGCATAAAAGTTTTGAAAGGTTAGCAATCATAATCTAGATAAAGCTCACTGAAAAGTGTGCGTGCGTGTGTTGCGGGGGGGGGGGGGGGGGAGGGGGGGAAGAGTACCATGGTCGAAAAGTTCTCCTAGGGGACTAGATGAGTTAGTGCGCCTCGCTTGCTTACCATCAACAGCGTCAAATGTCTGTCATATATTATTTTATTTTTTACAAAAAAATATATATATACAAAATCAACATAAACAGAGTTTCATTGCAAGAAGGAATACAGTGGTTAGCAAGCTTCTACCAGTCCTTGACCTTCAACCTGAAGGTACACAGCACACTTCTTGACAGGAATTGGTACTTGCCAATCTTAAACTTAATAACCAGGCAAATATAAAGTATTCTGGCTAATGAAATTAAGCCAAAAAATAAAAAAATAAAAAAGAGGAAAAAAGAAATGGGCCTTTATCAATAGCTTCACACAACATTGAAAGAATGGCCTTTAAAACAAACCTGGTATAAGAAGAGAAGCAAACCATGAGCAAGGTGGACCCACCTAGGCGGTGCTGTATCCAACCGTGGTGAATATATCTATGTGCATATTATTGTTACAGCATTAAATGATATTTATTATACAACTGAAGATAATATATTACAGCCTTGTCAAAATCTGCAAGTTAAAAGGAGGCCCAATCTACAGAAAGTTTAAACTAAGAAAGGGATAATAGCTACTTACATAACCTATAAGTGCCGATATTAATAAAAATGTGAATCCTGTCAGGGTAATCTGGAAAAGACAATAGTAATTAATGCAGAATTCGTAACATTTTTTTACAGCAGAAAGCAAGAAAGTTCAAGGAATGAAATTGACAAGGTGCACTGTTCAAGTTCTTACCATATTTGGCCTGGAAGAATCCAACATGCCACCAAAAAGATACAGAAAATACATATCAGTCCATAAAACACTATTAAAGAGCATAACACTATTGTATCAGAAACCATGGACAACATATACATAGTTCAAAATATGAAACTGTGCACATATCAGTGTTATCTATTATGGTAGTCAATTTTTAACGCCATGGGGCTGTTCGGCAACACAACTAGGATTAAATCTTAATCCACGCTAAGGAACCAATGTTCGCTTGTCTTAATCCGTGGGTGAAAGCTAAGAAAGCTCAAGGAAAGGGTAGAGGTGCCTTAATGTCAGGGCAGGGGATTAAGATCCAGACAAAAGGAGGCTAAAGGAGGTGATCTTAAAATGCGCTAAGGAACCGGTGTTCGGCATGATTAAGTGGCTAAGGAAGCTAAAGGAGCCTTGGTAGTGTTCGGCACACCCTCCTTAGAGCTCCTTAAGGGACCAAGGAGTCTTAAGCTTGCCAAACACTTGCTCCTTTGCAAAGCTTAAAATCACTTTCTTAAACCTCCTTTAGCCCACTTTCTTAAGCTTGCCTTAATTTATAAGCCACCATTCTACATGGCTTAGGCAATTGAGCCTCCTTAAGAAACATAAAGACTCACTTTCTTAAATTTCTCTTGCCAAACACCTCTTCCTTAGTGGAGCTTAAAATTTAACCCTACCCAACTTGCCGAACACCCTCCCTTGCTGAAGGGCACCCATAGGATCAAGTGATATCAATATAAAGTGGGATGGCAATTGGCATTTCACTGTTGAATTGTTCTGCTTGAGCATTACAATTTCAAAGTTGGTGTTTACTGGGAATAAGGGGGCTGCATCTGCAAGTTCCTTGAGCACCACAAAACAACCAGAATGAACTATCAATAAGGTGACCAAAAATCCAACCAAAATCAACAAAAAAAAAATAATAATATCATACGGCATCCAAAGAGGAAAGAGTGTGACGCATCGGGTCCAGAAGGGTTGCAAGATGTACTTCGCCACGAGCGAGTTGTCGACACCACTGTACTTGTACTTGTGCAGAGTTGCCACGCCATGGTGGCCGATGTATCCCATCTATCGTCAAATTACAGAAGATCAGTAATCAGATCAGAAGATGGTAGAATTGGATTGCACCAATATAAATTTTTATTGTAACAACAGTTCAGATGATTCCAACAATATAAAACAGATTATTTTAAAAGAAGACTAAGGTCAATTTGGCAGGGATCAGTGGTCCTTCTATCTGCATCTTTTCTTTTCTTTTTTCCCCTTTATGAGGAATCACAGTTAGAATTACTCAAAGTGAACTAATCTGAACACCCAGAAACGGAGAGAAGGGGTGGCCAGCTTTGTCCCAGGCTCCTCCAATCTGAACACCCATTGTTGCTGCCGTGGTTTGGAGAAACCATGGCAACCCTTGATCCGATTACAGGGCGATTTTCAAACCGACTGGTCGCGTTTCTGAAGAAAAAAACGTGGGAGCGGAAGAGACTCACCGTCCGAGTGACGCCGATTTCACCGTCCGAGTGTCTTCAAATTTTATTTTTTTTCTTTTTTGTTTTTAACCGATCCTTTTATTGATGATAGGAACTGGGAAGAGAGATTTTAGGGTAGCGTGAACCGTGCACGGTGTTCCGCTAATTAAAAAGGAAGAAAATAAAAGGGGTCGGCAGCGGGATCCAATAGTGATCAATCTTTTTAAAAAGGAAATTAAAAAGGAGGAAGAGGAATATGTCGGGTTGGATTGGATCATTAATAAATAGATGCCGAGAAAAAGAGAGAGAGCGCAAATATGGGCCGTCTTTACAGTTTTAATGGGCCAGTAATTACTTTCTTTATTTAAAAAATTATATATAACTTAACTGAGATCAAATATTAGATCTTGCAGGATCTGATAGGAATAATTTAGATGAATTTATCATATGCTGTGTAAATAATAAACATTAGAAAAAATTTACATATCTGATTAGATTTGATATTTTATTATTTATGATCTAATTTTCAACAAAAGTATACCATGAATACTAGTTAAATCTTTTCCGTGTATATGAAGTATTTTATTTTTAATTCTCTGAAATTTACAATTGATTCTATCAAGTCATTTTCCTTTTTTTTATGCTTTTTTTATTAAACTAGTTTTTTATGAATAAAATTGTATGTCTTAACATACTTTTGAACGAAGTCTTTTTTATAATTTTTTTCCTTATTTTAGCACACAAAAAATGTATTTTGAAAGAAAAAAAAATCATTGTTTCCATTACTACTCGACCAATTCCAAATTCACAAACTATGCATGAAAGTTAGAGCAGCTACATCTCTGGAAGAGTTTCTTATTTATAAACTATGCATGAAAGTTTCTTATTAAGAAAATATTTATAAACTCCACACTGGCCAAATGATTGGCTCAAATTATTTATCTTTTTTAATTTATTACTGACATGACTTAATATAAACTTTCAAATTAATTTCAAGGATGTGAGCGTTTAGAAATTTTAGAGACCTTAATTTCTAAAAAGTAGTTAACGATTATTTAGAAACTCAGGGATGTAGATGCTCTTAGTCTGCTTATACAAATTATAATAATGATAGTTTTCATTCATCTTTCATTATAGTTTTTTTTTTTGGATTGGATATGCTCAATATTTTTCGTATTTATTATTTTTCTCCTAACTTGAAAGTAGATTAATTTCATATAATTATATTTGTCCTATATATTTTACATGTAGTATTGTACTTTCCACTAACATGAAACGTTCATATATAAATTAAATTTTTAACATAAATGAATTTTGTTGATGTTCTTTTTTAATATTGTCATTATTTTCCAATAATAGGTGTATCAGGGGTCTGTCTAATTTGCTGCCGGCAGCAGTTCGGCCAAGTGCTGCCGGGGCTATATTTAGCCGTGTGATGTCCAAACAACAAATTCAAACCGTTAGATGTTTAATCTATACTATAATCTACTTGGAGACCAAATTTTACATTTTTTGGAATTTTTTTACTATATATTAAGCTGGTTTGAAAACCGCTGTTTTTAGTAAATTTCTGCAACGTTAAAAACAGCGGTTTTCAAACCATCTTAATATATAGTAAAAAAATTCCAAAAAATGTAAAATTTGGTCTCCAAGTAGATTATAGTATAGATTAAACATCTAACGGTTTGAATTTGTTGTTTGGACATCACACGGCTAAATATAGCCCCGGCAGCACCTCGGCCGAACTGCTGCCAGCAGCAAATTAGCCACAGCCGGTGTATCAGTATTTGTTAAAAAAAACTTAGTTCTAAAAACAATGACTCGAATACATCCTTCAACTTATACATTTAAAATGATCATGTTTTATAAAACTTAACATAGTTTCACATCCATAGAAACAAGAACACTGTACATTCTTCAACTTTTGGCCATCAAATTATAATTTTAGCTGTCTTGGCAAAAGATATTTGAATGTTGCTTTCATATGTATATCTCATATTAAAATGAATGAATATTTTTTATTTAATAATTAAATTGATGTCCGGTAATTATCATTTAAAAATAAATTCAAATTATTTATTACAATTGGAAGTTATTTTATTTTATTTTACCTTGTGAATTGTGATGGTCTGAAACATACAAATTTTTTAGAATTGAGATCAGCTCAGCTGAAATCCCCATCTGATGAAATTGGAGCTGAGATTTCAACAGATTTGGACTCACTTTTTTATGACATGATCCAACATACATTGACTCAAAAAATCATAAATTCCAAATTTTTTATTAATATCCAAAAATAATAATAAATTTCAAATTTTTACACTCTGTTTAACAAGATTTCGAAAAATATCCAAACTGCAATTTTATTTCATGGTTTTGGACCTACTTTCTGCAAATTAAATCCACGGTTTTAGCCTCTCCAAAACCGCAGAACAAATCCACGATTTTGTAAAACCGGAATTTTTTTTTTTTGCGGTTTTAAAGCTAAAACTATGAATTTAATTCACGGTTTTGGGTTCCGGAATTTACTAAACCATTTGCATCCTATCTAAAAAATTAATGCTCCAATTTGCTTGTGCTTTTTCATACGCCATCTGGGGTCGGTCTGTCCTCTGAAAATAACTTGTTGCATATGAGGCTATAGAATTTTAGATACTGGAAATCTACATTTAGAATATTGTGAAATTCGTTTGGACGACATGGATGAAACCGCAAAAAAAAAATTTAGCCTAAACCGTGAATTAAATTCAAAACCGTGAAATTTAAATTCCGAAATCCAAAACCGTAAATTAAATTTACGGTTTTAGTCTAAAACTGTAATTTTTTTTCCGGTTTTACAAAACCGTAAATTTGTTCTTCAGTTTTGAAGAGGCTAAAACCGTGAATTTAATCTGTGGAAAGTAAGTCCAAAACTGTAAAATAAAATTGTGGTTTGGACATTTTTCAAAATCTTGTTAAACATAATGTTAATAAAAATTTGAAATTTATTATTTTTTTTGGATACTAATCAAAATTTCGGTCTATATTTCAGGACATGATCTAGCGCTGCAGACCCCATTCGCCGAATAACCTGACTCAAAAGAAAATTACAAATGGACGGTTCAGATTAATTCCAATCGAGCCAAAGTCAATTGGGTGCCTATAGATTCGTTTTGAGATTCGTGTCAAGTTAAAAGAACGTTTCTGGACCGTCCGTTTTAATTTGCTTGAGTCAGGTACCTGGGGTGATCCGAATTCCCCAGTTCGGCCCCTCTCCTCTCCGAGTCCGACTCCGCTGCTTTTTTTAGAGAAAAGGAGGCTCCTCTTTTTCTGAATCCAACGATTCAAATTTTTCTGGTTTTTATCTCGATAAAAAATCTTTTTCATGCACAAATTTCAATGAATTTTGAATCGTTGGATTAGGAAAAGAGGCTCCTCTTTTTTCTCTCAGAAAAGCAGCGGAGTCCGATTCCTCCTGTCCTCCAAAGATCAGCTCTCTGCCTCTCTTCACTTCTTCCAGATCGGACTCTCCCCCCTCTTCACAAGTACCTGAGTAGCTTTAATTTTTTTCATTCTTGATATTTAGTTCCAGCTAAATGGACTATTCTTCAAGTGAAGAAGGCCATTCAATCGACGACCTCACAGGTCTCGAAGCGGAGCAATCTAGCAATTTCGCTACCCGTATCTCCAACTCCAATGATCCAATTTCAGAACCAATTTCTTCTGAAATTGATGGCAAGTCACAATACCAAGAACCGTACATGGGCATGGAGTTTGACTCTGACTCAGCTGCACGAGCCTTCTACAATGCATATGCGCAAAAATTAGGGTTCGGCATCAGAGTGGCACGGTCCCGCACTGAGCGCAGGAAAGGAGTCGAAGTGCTAGTCATGAAGCGGTTTGTTTGCCTAAAAGAAGGCCACCACAAAAAGAAAACCACTCCTGAATTGACAGCTAAGAAGAAAAGGAAGCGACTTTCAATTCGGGATGGGTGCCCTGCCTTGATGGAAGTGGTACGCCGTGGACCGGAGAAATGGGTTGTCAATAAACTTGTCTCGGAGCATACCCACGTGGTAGTGAGCCCGGATCGGGTTCGCGAGCTCCAACTGCACCGTCTCTCGAGTAAGTACATACACAAGCAAAACCTTTTAAATGAGATGAGAAGGAAGGTTTTTGGCGAGGATGGTGACGCACGGATTCTACTAGACTATTTTAAAAGGATGCAATTGAAGAATAAGGGGTTTTTCTATGCAATCCAGGCGGATTCTACAAATTGCGTCACAAATGTTGTTTGGATCGATGCAAAAGCTAGGGTTTTGTACACTTATTTTGGTGATGCTCTCACCTTTGACACGACTTACATGCAAAATGACAATATGCCTCCTCTTGCACTTTTCTCAGGTGCAAACCAGCATGGTGAAATGGTTGTCTTTGGCTATGCATTGATTTTGGATAAGTCTGAGTCTGGTTTTGGATGGATTTTTGAGACCTGGTTAACTGCTATGGGTAAAAGACACCCAATATCAATAACCACTGATCAAGGGAGCTCACTCGCAAGTGCAGTTGCAGCGGTTTTTCCGCAAACATACCACCGGTTTTGTAGATGGCGGATTTTCTCCAGGTGCAAGAACAAGTTGTCTGATCTGTATTTCAAGTTCCCGACATTGCATGAGGAGATAAAGAGGTGTGTAAATGAGCCGGATACTGTTGACATATTTGAAGTTTGTTGGAGATCGCTTGTGGATAAGTATGAGCTGAGAGAAAATGAGTGGCTAGGTTTTTTATATGGGATTCGCAACAAGTGGGTTCCGGCCTATCTGTCAACGTCTTTCTTTGCAGAGCTCTCTACCATTAAGCGACCAGAAAGCATCAACAGATTGTGCCGGGGCCACTTTGGTACGAGTAAGGTCTCTTTAACCAATTTCCTTATCAAGGTTGATGAGTTGATGGAATCTAGATGTGAAAAGGAAGCTCAGCCTGAAAGTACCGTTTTGCACCCCGAACCAGTTTTGAAAACAGACATGATAATGGAAAAGCAAGCTGCTAGTGCCTATACAAAAGAAACCTTTGAAATTTTCCAATCTGAACTGGTGGAGTCGCTGCATCACTACCCAGCAAAGATCCAGGACGGGCCCTACTGCAAGTACTCAGTGGAGCGGGTGGGGGAGACAACCCATACCAATTACCGGTATACTGTGTTCTTCAGCCCAGCAGAGAAGAAGGCATGGTGCAATTGCAACAAATACTCTCTCTCTGGAATCCTATGCAGGCATGTGCTGGCAGTGTTTTTCTTAACAGGCATCATTCTCTTGCCAGAACACTGCATTACCAAAAGGTGGACACGGATATCCAGGATGGGACCTGACCCGGAGTTGCAGGATCCAGGACAGGAGAGCTGTTATGAGAACTCTGTGAGTATGCGGTACCATGACTTGGTGAGAGATGCAATGAGGTGTGTGGAGAAAGGTGCAACTTCCTCAGATTGTTATAAAATTGCAAAGGAGGTCATAAGAAAGGCTCTGAGAGAGATTGCAGGGTTTGAGGCGAGCTTTACTAGATGCGAGCCGAGCGTCTTAGGAAAGGTATGAATGTGGTGATGCTCTTTGCTTGAGGCAAGGTGTGTGTTTTGTGTGGGACAGGTGATCTAACTACTAGTTTCTTGTCTGATTTAACACAATTGCTATACATTAAAGTCTTCTGTATTTTCTTATTTGTAATGTTTCTTCAAAACCGGCACTGTTTTTCATTTTGATTTTAGGCAATTTAATACTGGTGGATTTTCTTGTGTGCCCTTGTAGAGCTTCGAGATCAAATAATTCATCTCCTGAAATTTCAAAGACCTTTATTTGTGACTTTACTGCATTACCTTTGAACCTACATAATAGACTATTGACATAATAAGTGAAATTAATTTTCTCAATTTAAGTTAAATAATGAAAAAAAATGTCTTTTATTGCTCATTATACAACAGCAAGCTGAGCAAATTTCTTCTTGAATGAATAACATGGTTGTGATCGTGTTACAGAATTTAGAAATTTCAGGTCAATTATTATTGTGAGATACAGTTCATTGTGGTCTTTTATCTAACTTGTGTGTTTTCCAGTTCATTAAGTCTGCATGTGTGCTAGTTCGAAGTCTTTTGATAAATTGCTCGAGTAAAACTTAAGTTTCTGTCATTCCTGTTTTGGTTTCTACAAATAAATCCTTCCGTATTGAACTCTAAAATTTATTATATGTAGCATTTTCCCTTTTGAGTATTTGAATAACAAGCACTATTGGAAGTTTACATGCGGTGCATATATATATATTTTTTTTACAGAGTAATTTCATGCATTACTGTTTTTAAAATTCTCTTTTGATAATGGCTTTTACCAGAGTATCCAGCCCACACAGATGGGTTCCTCACTTAATATTGGTAAAGGGTACCCTTCATTACAAAACTTCTTTCATCTTCTTTTTGAAACTTTTGCTCAAGTATTTTGTTTTTCTTTTCTCCAGACATGTCATCCACTGCCTTCATCGAACCCCTTCCAGTGACGAATTTGTGGCACATATATTAGGGAAGGATGTGATATCAAGACCGAATCAAGGTAATATCTTAATGACACTTACTTAACCGAGGTTTTTTTTGTGCTGTTACAGAAAGGTTAAAGCTTGAGTTCTTATTGATTTTTTATCAATCAGATAAAGAGAGCTCTGAGAGGGGTGAAAGTAGAGGTTACAGAGGAAATGTGAGGGGCAAGTACCGAATCTCTGGTCTGACATCCCGACCAAACCATGAACTCATGTATGTATTTCCAATTTCCAAGTTTCAATTTCCTTATTTCCCATTAATATATTTCAACTAACTGTTCACTTCTCTCTCTCTCTCTCTCTCTCTACTATCTCCCTCCCTGCCCCTCTATCTCATGTAGTTACCCCATAGATGGCCAGATGAACATGAAATCAGTGATAGACTACAAGGAGATATATGGCTTTACAATGAAGCATGCGCATCTCCCTTGCTTTCAAGTGGGGAGTCAGAAGAATGCAAACTACCTTTCCATGGAAGTATGGCTAAATTTGTTGGAGCCTTCTTTCTAAATTCTAATATATGTTCCTGTCTTACTAAATAGATATGGCATCATAAATTTTTTGGATAGCCTTTTAAGAAAGCGGAGGGTCAGACATACAAAATGCATTTATAAAGTATTTATATACAAACTAACCATTGCCAATGCTGACAGCATGTTCCCTTTCTTTGCAGCAACTACCTTCTGTACATTACCAATACTTCATGAAAGAAAAGAACAACACAAACTCTGATAAATTGTTACAAATGCCATAAACACTGGGATGAAAATGCATATATAGCAATGGTATCTGTAAAGAACTGATACCAAACAACTAAAAGGGCATAAAAATGCTAAATAGGAGTGTTGCTCTTGCAATAAGCTTACTTGGATGCAATAGTGGGGATTACAGCAAACAGGGTACTATCACAACAGCCAACAAATACTGGGATTTCTGGTACAAAAATACTGTCAAGAAAACAATAGTGGTGATGCTCTTGGCTTGAGGCAAGGTGTGTGTTTTGTCTGGGACATGTGATCTAACTTCTAGTTTCTTGTCTGATTGAACACAACTGTTATACATAAAAGCCTCCAGTATTTTCGTATTTGTAATGTTTCTTTAAAACCGGCACCGATTTTCATTTTTACTGCAGGAAATTTAAATCTGATGGATTTTCTTGTGTGCCATTGTAAGAGCTTGGAGATCAAACTAAACTATAAGAACTCTTCACATTTAAAAATTCTAAGAAATATAATGTAGTTGGAGGGGATGATCCTTTTGAATTTCGATCTAAAATCTTTTCTTCGCTTCCCCTCGCATGTCAGAAAACACTTTCACCTACCTGTTCGCCGCCAGTAGCTTGCGATCCGACCACGACGCGAGATTTTTGTCGGAATATCTGTTTTCCTTATTGGGCCTGGGAAGTGTTTTTTGGGCCTTCTGGAAATGGCAGATCACTTGCTGCAAGATTTAGTGGGCTCAACGTTTGAATTCAATTATTTGGGGTTCGTTTGGTCTTGGGACTCTGGGGCAAAGAACTCTCCTGATGTCTTGTATTTTCCATTTATACCCAGATTTAATAGACAGCTTGCATTCATAGTTAAAAAAAAATAGATCAGTCTATGCCTTAACAATTTTTTTTTTTTTTTTACCTCGATTTCTCGGGTCCGGATCCCTCTAAAGTAACTCAATTTTTGGGCTTTGCCTCGGAATCGCCTCGGGACAGTCCGAATTGAATCCATTGCTCGAGATTGCCTCGGAATTCAAACCTGTCTCTCCGGATATGTGCGATCCATTTTAGTTGGATGGTTACAGATTCAAATCGGATGGTCTTGATCCAAAACCCATTTTTTGAGTTACTTCACTGGATCTGAATTCGATTTCTCGTGGGTCAATCTTTGCATATATATATCTGGGGTCACGTCTCCCATTTTATTTTCACCCTATATGCAGCAGCACTTGTCTGTAGATATTTTTGTTGAGCAGCTAATTTTCTTAGAATATCTGTCTTTGACCTATCCATAAAAATTGAATAATATGCATAATTGACCTCAATATTAAAAAAAATTAGTACAAATATTGTGTTGTTTATTTTCTTGAAGAAGAAATATAAAAGTCTAACCTTTAGCCTTCAGATTCTGGAGTATTATTTATTTATCTATCCCCTTAAAAATATTCTTGTACTTCCATCTATCATGTATTTATAGTTTTGGAACAAAAAGTTTTAAGCACGTTACCTTTGTCAGTTCAATATATAGTGAATATATAAAATAGTTAATAGTTACCGCATTATCCAGGGTACTGCTGATAGCTAATGGACGGCACCAATTATTTCCACTCTAGGCACACCTTTATTAAATGCAAAATCATCACTTGTAGCAGTCAAGTACGACGCTTAAGATCTGTCTTTATATTAACTAACATAAAATTAGAAATAGAAAGGGACTACATATGTGAGTGGTACCGCAACATTAATTTCCTTAGGTTACCTACTACCTTGCAATCAAATCTCCTGTGGCGGTCTGCTTCTGAACCATTATCTTGCAAGAGAGAACAAACAATGTAGATGGTTAAATTCTAAAGTTATGCTGTCTTGCATATAATTCATTAAGGTCCTGTTCGGCGAAATACTGTTGCCGTGGGGACAAAGAAATTCACTTAGTAAAAGTCAGTTCAAAAATTTGTTGTTTCCAGACTCATTCTCATCCCCCTTAGTGCACTGAACAGGGCCTAAATGAGAAAAACTAGCGAGTTACATGTAGTATGGTGACATGCCATGTTACTTCTTTAAAAATTTATTGAATAGACTTTAAATGACGAATTCAAACCGTTAAAATCGATCTACTTTACAAGTGTGGCATTCACATATAAAATTTATAAATTTTCGTATTCATTTAGTATAAAGTCGTAAAGTCTAGCAGTAAAAAAAATAAAAAATAAATACATTAAAATTAACTTATAAATCTTTATTTTTTTTACTGCTTGACTTTACACTAAATAAATTCAAAAAATTATGATCTTTGCATGTAAATGAATCACTCATGAAATAGATTGCTTTCAACGGTTTGAATTTGTTGTTAAAACATATCCAATAATTTTTTAAAAAAATAGCAGAACATACCACTATGCTATAAATTGCACGCTAGTCTTATTTACATTAAATTTAAGCAATAAAAATGTGTGTATTCTATATTACGTGTATCTGGCCTATATAACCATAGTGACAACTTGATTGTTCGAGAAAGGTTCGGCGAGGTCAAAAATTCGTGATTCGGGTATAATTCGGAAATGATTCGGAATAATCCGGATCAGAGATCTCAGTCCTACAAGGAAGCAAAAAAAAAAAACCAAAAAAAAAATGTTATGGAAAAAATTCGCGAATAATTCGTAAAATTCAGGAAAATTTCGTAAAATTCGCGAATTATTAAGGTATAATTCAGTCAAAGTTCGGTCAACCGAATAATTCAGCGTTCGGTTCGGCATCACTAAAAAAACAAATTATTCGAATATAATTTGAGTATTATACGCGAATCTTGTCACTATGTATATAACGTGGCTAGGTCGATGGAAGTGGAAGAAATTACTCTCTCGTTTTCCTTTTTCAAGGTATGATATTATAACCAACTGTTTCGGCGTATTTTAATTCTTCAGTAAAGTAAACGCCGCAAAATTTCCAAAAAATAAAGTTACATAAATTATTGATAGTTTTAATTTTATATCTCGAAATATTTGACAAAAAAAATCATTATTGATCTTTGTAGTCATGAAAGTAATAAAATTAAACTATAGTTATCGTGTGTAAGTAATATAAAGAATCACTTGATCCTATAATAGATATGAAATAAGTAGCGATTTTCTCTATCACTTAATCTAAAATATTATTAAATATTGAATTACAAATATTCAAAATAGGTCGAATCAGATTACTTTTTTCATTTTCACTTGATTTTGTAGAATCGCAGATTTATGGTATTTTTAGAGTAAAATAGACATAAAACGAAGCATTCTGGACAAGTAGGTCTCAACCATGCGATTGCCCATCCATCCACATGCATGTAGAAGCTGCCAAACGCATAAAAAGTGCACTGCAACAGAGAATAATAGTGCAGCGTAGGAATTCCATGCGGATATATGTCCAACCGCATACAACCCCCCTCAGCTGCATGCGATAAATTGATATATAGCAGTTACAGCAGTTAACTTGGCAGCCAAGTTCCACTAAGTCCACTAACACATGATGGACGAATTACAACTCATCTATTTATCTTGACAGGAGTAGATATCTTAGTAGACTATAAATATACTAGATCTAGAGTTTGCTAAGGAGGCCAATTCGAAATATCATAAAAACTCCATTAGAATTAGGGTTAGAAGAAGGCCAAGAGATAGAGACGGCGTGTAAAAGATCAAGAGAGACTCTCTAGGTGTATTTCTTCCATCTCTCTTCTTTACTGCTTTATCATGTCTCTTGTATTTGCTTTCATTATTGATATTGCCATGAGAGGCTGAACAACACCTTTCTAGAGTGACGGTTTGTGATCTTGCATTCTTATGAGTTTAATCTAGTAGTTTTATTTTATTTATCCTATGCGATTGATCTGAATTATACTGCATTTTATTCTTTGTATTTCTATCTTAATTTGGTGCATGCTAACCTCGTCCGTATGGTGATGGCCACACTATAGTGTTTAGGCATAAAATGTTGACACATTAGGATTAGGGTACAATTATCTAGATCCAATAAGAAATATAGACATAAATGTTAATTCCTTGTGATCCGATCTCAGTTTAGAAACATATTAGTTTATATATTTGCAGACAAACTTCGCGTTATATAGATTACTAGTGGGGTAATCTCAGTTATTTCAAATATAGAAGGTAATAAGGAAGTACGTAACTGCGAACTTAAATCCTTCTAGTCTTGGTAAGGAAAATTTATCATTGATCTTTATGCAATTAATTAGAGTAAAATCTGGGTCTCATCTCCTTACCAAATTATAACTTACATGAACGGAATCAGAAAATAGTTTGGAGAGGCTGAATAAACTAATATAACGTGATTTTATTTTACGACAGAGACTTAAAAAATGTGAATTCTTGCTAAAAATATAAAATATAAATGATAAATATACATAAAAGAGCTTAAGAACCCATGCATCCTCGAGTAAGTTGTGATAAAATATGAGTAAGTTTTGAGAGCAATATCCCCATTAGGAGTCGCACAAAAAGGTTAAAAAATATGTATATTGCCTTATGATTAGGAGTCGCACAAAATCTATTCGAGGACAGCAATATCTTATTGCTCCTAATCTGATCTGCAGGGAGCGATGGTCAGCGATGGATCAGTGATCCCATTTCTAGTGGAACAGACTACGGAGAGCACAGAGAATATTAGTTAATGGTAGGGACCCACGTTGTAAAAAGTCATAATTCGCAAGGTTTAGAGATGACAGGTTGCATTCATGGGCCACTGCCATTATGGGCTTATAATTATTTGCTTGCTCTGAAGGCAACCCAGGAGAGGAGACATGCAGCTACCGTACTTGCACCAGGAGCAAAGTAGACAGATGCACGCTGCTTTAAAGAAGACTAGGGCTGTCAACCAAATTCTTTTCTCTTTATCGCTTGTATATTGTATATTTGTATTGTATCCCACAAGATGGATATATATACAATTTTTTTCTTATCAGTTTATGTGATAAGTGTATGGCTAATTTGCTTCCGGAAGCACTTCGATAAGGTGCTTACGGAGTCATATTTTAGTATTTGATGTTCAAACAACAAATCCAAACTGTTAGATGTTCAATCTATATTAAAATGTGCTTGGATACCAAATTTTACATTTTTTGAATTTTTTTTACTATTTATTAAACTTGTTTGAAAATCGTTGTTTTTATTAAATTTCTGAAGCATTGAAAACAACGGTTTTCAAACCAGCTTAATAAATAGTAAAAAAATTCCAAAAATGTAAAATTTGGTCTCCAAGCACATTTTAATATAGATTGAACATCTAACGGTTTAGATTTGTTATTTGAACATCAAATACTAAAATATGACCCCGTAAGCAAGAAACAAATTAGCCATACTCCCTTTATCATACATGATAAATAACAAATATTATAAAGGATAAATAACAAAGGATATAAGTTTTATTATGGGGAATTTCATAGGAAAAGGATACAAGTTTTATGTGAACATAAAACTTATCAACAATATTAACGTTTTTAAGTTTTTATAGGAAAAGGATATAAGTTTTATTATGGGGAATTTCATGTGTACCCTTAAAAACGTTAATATTATGTATCCTTTTCCTATAAAAATAATTAAATTATATTTACCATTCTAAATTTTCAAAACTCTTAAATACCCAATTTATTGTGTCTTAAATAAAATACTGGAGCATTTGGTATGGCTACAAATAGTATTTCCTATCCAAAACTCACAAATTTGTCTCTGCCTAATATTTCCTCAGCAAGGGCGGAATCAGACTTTCAAATTATGGAAGCCAAACGTGGATGGTGTCAAGCATATAAATTTTTCATACTACAAATAGAGGTTAATTTGACAGTTCCATAACATTTTCTACTAAACTATATACAAATTGAGAAGGGTTTAAATGCACCATGATTTTGAAAATAAATGGAGGTCAATTAACCCCCATTTACACATAGTGTTTCCGCCTCTGCTCCTCAGTACGGATATATGGCTACAAATACTATTTTTTGCGTCTTAATTAAAAAACAAAATTAGATGTCAATATTTGTTCTATCACAGTTTTATTTGCTAACGGTGACAGTGATAGTAATAGTGTGGGGTGTAAAATAATAATAAATGTAGTCTTTTCTGTCGATGTGAGGCAAAATTTGTAATTAGTTTGAATATAAATCAAGTATTTGTAAATATTTCTGAGAAGAGTATAAAAATAGAAGTATATTTTGAGAAAAAAAATTTAAGTTGAAGCATAATTTTATATTTTTTTTAATATATTTTAAGTGTATATTAACATTTTTTTTAAGAAAAGCATATATATATAGAAGCATTTATTGAAAAAAAATTGAGTTAAGGGAACAAGTGTTCCGCCTCTGGCTCTACATGGTTTTGTCACTGTTTGTTGATGGGAATATATATTGAAAAGACATGAAGAGTTATTGTTTTTTGCTATTCAAATGTTTTTTTAATGATATATAAATAAAGAACTTTTGAAAAGACATGCCAAATTATTCTCTAAAACGAGGCAGAAGAGTAAATTTGGATAATTTTTTTTATTAATTTACCAACAACGATGATTGAGCAAAGTATATCAAACCCATCACACCACTAATTTCATTTCAATAGAATGATCTAATCGGAACAACGAGTTGATAAATTATTGATTTGGGAGAAGCAAGTCAAAGTTTAGTACCAATTTGTTAAAAAGATGGAAGTCCTCAAAAGAAATTTACCGTATAAAAGTTGTAAAATTATTGACAAGATATTTCGTATTAAGAAATCACCAGGCCAAATGTTCTAGAATGTTTAGAGCTGGCAACGAGCTGGCTCGGTCCGAGCTAGGTCCTAACTCAGCTTGTTAATTCTGGATCAAGCTACAACCGAGTGAGCTGGACATAGGGCATCCGAGCTAAAACTTCAGCTTGAAATCGTGACAAGCCAGTCCGAGCTAGTTCGCAAGCTGATGAGCTGGCTGGCTGGATCTTGTTTTAAGAAGAAAATAAATTCTAGAAACTTTTTGGATTGAGCTGAACCGAACTGGACCGGGCTAGACAGTATAAAATGCACACAAATTCACAAATTAATGCCTAGCCGAGCTGGCGAGCAAGTTAGGCCCCAGCTTGAACTCGTTAATTATGGACCGAGCTAGTGGTGAGCTGGCTTGTTAACAGTTCGGTCCAATAACGAGCGGGTTATTAGCAAGCAAGTCAGGTGCGAGTCACGATCGAGCCACGAACTATGAGTTTTTTTGCCACCCCTAAAAATGTTATATTCTACTCTCTAAATAAATAAGAGTAGAGCTAGGATATTCGGAAGTTCACTAAGTTTCTTTGTGAACTTTTTTTTTTTTTGATATAAGTGGTATATACCACCGATTTTATTAAAAAAACGAAACCTACAGAGTTTTTATCAGACGTGGTACCAAACCACTAGTACTTGTCTGCTATATCTCAAAACATATCAACCAATACATCAAAAGCCAGCACATATCCTAATACACTATGAAACTAGAAAAGCTAAACAATTTGCAACATAAAACCATCAGCTAACATAGACAAGATATAGCTAAATGTCAGAAACTGCTGAGTGGTTTATTTGTCAACTGTCGTAATCATTTTGATGCTCTATACCACTTGTTCCAAGTTTTTTTGTGAACTTAACTCAAAAATCTATTAAATTGACTTCGAACGACTATATAAACAATTGAATTATAAATATTCATCTGTGATTTTGAAAATTTCATATCGACATAATTAAATTTATTTTCTAACCTTTTGAAAGAGAAATATATATGTTGGCGAGGAGTGAATTTTTAAAATGAGATAATTTTATTGATTTTTTAGCTTTCAACGAGAAAAAAAAAGTGCGTTTTGACAGCGTACTTGTTTAAGCGTAAAGTATTAAATCTATTTCTATCTCTATTATCGTATTAAGCACATAGTTGTCATGATTTGTTAATGGTTAATTCGTTAACGGCTATGATTAAATGATGAAATTTTAGATTGAATATTGGTTCTCTAATCAAATAATCTGTCTTTTTCTTATTGTATGCATCTTTTTTTTTTTTATGTGTAAAAGTCTAACCTTATTTAGATACATACTCGCCACATGCAAATTGCATTATTATTCTGATTGGTCATGATTTTTTCATTTTTTAATTGATTAATAATTGATTAGTCATGTTTTTATTTCTTTATATTTCTTTATATCATTTAAAATATATTATTTGTTATTTAATATGTTATTTTGTATGAGATTTGTTTAGGAAAATATGTCAAAAAGATAAAAAAACATATATGTCATTTAAGAAATATTATTTATTATTTAATCTACTTTTTAATAAAAAAAAATATTATTTTATATGAACATATTTTTGTTCTCTTATTATATGTTTCCGTTACAATACTAGTAAACCTAAGAAAGGGTCAAACAGACTAAAACATTTATTGAGTAAATGTAGGACGGTCCTTAACATTCAATTTATTTCTATTACTCATCTAACAGAGTTTCTCCTCATATAAATAATTACACTTTTTTATATTTATTGTTGTTGTTGTAGAGGTAAATAATACAACAACTATTTGAACAAAAAACAAAACAGTTTTTTTATTCATAAATTCACACGTGGGTGAATTAGAATGACATCTAACCTTTTGTTTTTCAAGATTAAAAAAAAATAATGATAAGTATATTGTTCCAATAGGTGAACGGGCATTAACAAATGCCCACTATGCATATGACATGGTTATGTTTCTTCAAGCAACACTACAATGCGTGTTATCCGTATGGTGGACTATGATTATATTTGAGGGGGTTGTCAGGAGTGAAAATGAATCTAGACAAAACTGAATTATATTCTATTAATGTAGATAATGAGTTGGCTCAGGAACTAGCTGGAACTTTTAGATGTTCTCTTGCTTCTTTTCCTTTCAAATATCTTGAGGTCCCTTTACACAATAAAAAACTGACCTTGAAAAACTAGGGATACATAGTTGATAAAATTACAAATAAATTGTAAAATTGGAAGGGTCAGCTTTTATCATTGGGAGGGAGAATTACATTGGTAAATGCAGTGTTGTCGGCAGTACCTCTATATGCCATGTCCTTATATTCTATGCCTAAAAAGATAATTGCTCAAATTGATAAAATAAGGAGAAGTTTCTTATGGCAGGGTACTAGTATTAAGAAGAAAAATATGTCTTGTGTAATTGGCCAATCTTATGTATGGCCAAACAATTTGGGTCTCTGGTATCTTATTGGTCAGGTACTATGACTCAGGAGGTACAGACTGTTACGCAACTTTGGATGCCTATTGAGCTGGATGTGATTCAACTTCAAGTTCTGGATCCTGATGACGTGCTAATGCTAGACTAGGTGATTGGTGCTGATGAAGAAGCTTAAGTTCTTCCTGGGTTCTGATGTGTTAGTGCCTTCATGCACTGTGTTATGTTTAGAATGTTTACATACTGCTCATATTCCCTGGACTACTGTTCTTTTTTGGTCTGTATCTAAGTGCACCGTAGATTGCTTATATGATTCTTTTGGGTTGTTATTAGTTATGTTGGGATGAATATTTTTACTATCTTGTAATTTTATCAGTTTCAATGAAACAGGCAATTTTTGCCTTTTTTTTCAAAAAAAAAAAGTATATTGTTCCAATAGGTTCATACTTGTGATTTGTCAAAATAGATTGTAATTAATAGTTGTCAAGTACGATTTATGTATACATTTTCGTATTAAATTTGAATTCCGAACAGTTCACACTTGTAGCACTTTTGCATATTAAATTTGTACCAATGCTTCATAATTCGTAGCACGGTAGCAGCGCGTCTTTAATGGTGAGAGAAACGATGAGGATGCTAATAATTGTTAGCAGATCTTAATAAGACCAAATCTTTCTTTCCTCTTCGTGCCTCTTTATAGTTTTATGACATATTCAATTTTACTGATTTTAATTTTCCAAGAAAAATACACTCCAAGAGTAAATCTGGGCCGTCCGTTCTTCAGTGAGTTACCTCGGAGGATACGGATCCGTCATCCGTTAGCAATGCACATTGTATGAAGTTAAGGCCGTACAATTCTTTCTAATGAGATAAAATTTCGGAACACAAACATTTAAATAAAATAAAATACAATAAGCATTGAACATTGAACTGTACGTATGTGGAATTGTGGAGGAGCCTAAATAACATATATTCCTTTTAGCTTTACTTGCCCCAGCTCTGCGTAGTCCCATAAAACGGAAATGGAAGCCATCATACGAATTACGAAATAAGATCCGTGAATCCGTGATCTCTCAAGCATTGATGCACGCAGGATACTGCTAATCTTTTCCTCTCCATTACCTTAAGGCTGTGCTCCAATTAGGGTTAGAGGAGGGGAGGGTGAGGAAATTTTTAACTTTCACCTGCTCCACAATTCAATTTTAGAAGGAAGGAAAGACAGAGGAGATGAATTTTTAACCCTGCGGAAGCCAAAACTGTCACCCCCGATTTGGGGTGTAGGCCTTTTCCCTCCCCTCCCCTCCCCTCCCCTCCCCTCCCTTCCCCTCCCTCTCTAATACAATTACTGGAGCACAGCCTAACTAATCCATTTCCATTTCCATTTCCTCGCTATTTGAAAAGAATCATCCTTTCTACTTTCATGGACACGTCCAGTGCCATATCAACAGTAGGAAAATTCCGAAATAAATACAGGCGTTGATTGCATGGTTATCATTCACGTTATCAGCCGTCAGATCCTAATTATGACCCTCTGATCGAACGGTGCGCCCAATATTTCAACGCTAACAATGATATCGGTTCTCCATTTTACGTACAATTATTTTATACATCTTTCTACTTCAGACAGGCTATTGTACAAGGAATTCAATTAGTTACAGCCACATCAGCTGTAACTAATTAAGTAAAATAAACATTATGATAAAGATGTTACTACTAAATATGTAATATGTTGTCTTGGAAACACTTTTCTTCAACGATGAAATGAAACGCTTGCTTTAACGTCCCATCTCTCTCTACTACAGACATTCTCTGCAACAGGGTCCCACTCCTCTCACACACACTCTGCCCCCTTCAATTGTATAAAAAGAAAAAGCTATGTATAAAAAGCGAGAGCACTGAGAGCGTGGCTTCATAGATTTTACTGCACACAAGAAAAAAAAAAAAGTAGTAACAATTAACAAAGCGTGCTTTATAACTGATGAGTAGATGGCATCAGTTTTCTATGTAGCGGCCTGAGTAACGCATGAAAAGCGAGAGCACTTGCGACCGTTGTAGTCTGAAGTTGAAGTAGTGGCCTATCTCAATAGTTTCTTCTCTCTCTCCAACCTCTCTCGTCTCACTATTGTTCCTCTTCTTCTTCCTCTTCAAGCGCGAGGTGAGTTCCTTTTATTTTTTTTAGTTTATATTTTGTTTTCTAACATTAATCACATTCGTTTATGCCGCTTCCTTATTTCTGATACGATCGAGCGCTGCCTCCAGTTCTTCATTTCCTTCCTTTCCTAGTGCTACGCAGGAGAATAGCATACATTAAAAGCCGCGAGGCGAGACAAAGCCTAAACCAGAAAGAGTTTCCCGGTTCAATGACCGCATTAAATGCTGTTCTTTCTTTTCCTTTCGCTTTCTCTCTCTTTTTCCTCTCTCTTTCTCGTTCTTTTTTACTCTTTTTTTTTTTCAAGTTTCTTCTCTTTCTTGCAAAGAGAGAAATTGGGCTTTTGACAAAGCTGTTCCACGAGCCCCAAGTGCTCGATAGAAATTAAATTTTGCACCTGGTGCACCACGTGGCACAACACTTTCCGACTTCATACCTTGCTGCACTGCGTGATCCATGGAACACCGAGCGCATACCACTGTTTCACCAGCGGCCAAAGAGGGAAGCAAAAGGTTTCATTCAGTCCTCATCCATGCCTGTTACTGTTCAGATCTATGCACCTGTCCCTCCTTTATTGACAATTGGAGACGTCCGTTTCTCAGTAATATTGTCTCCATTTTCGTTCTTCATGGAGAAAATCGTGGTACTTTTCTGTTACAAGTCCTGGTCTGTCGTTTCCTCGGCATTATATTTCAAACCCTGGGCAGCGATCTCATGATTGCTTCTCTTCCTTTGTTTCCTTACCTTCGTCGTTTTCTCATAATCCTATCAACCCTCCTCTCCATATCCTATCAACTATCAAGTATATCCCAACTTCTCTCTCTCTCTCTCTCTCTAAGTCGGAACGACGGTAAGCTTACCTCTCTCTTTTAGGATTGATTGATTGATTGGTTGTACCGTACGCGCCGCGATGCGCAGTGCGTACGGTTATGTGGGGTGTTTCCTATGATTCGGCATAGGCAAGTCTAGCCATGGCGCTTAAATATTTGTGCTCGCTCTCTGTCACCCCATTCGATACGGTCTAATTGCTCTCTTTTTGGTGATTTTGAATTTTAGTTGTCTTGTACGACAGAGGATTCACGAATTTGACGTCTTTTCACTGTCGTCACCCGTCACTTCATCAGTCTATTTTTATTTTTTTGTAGTAATTTTGTTGCAGCAAATTTTAACGACCATCTAACTCTTTATAGTTTTTTAGCATTTATGGGTCATTACGTTGAACAGAGCTAGAAGGTTTCGCCGCTTTAGAAAGAAAGGCTTGGGACCTTTTTGGTAGAAATGCGTATTTGTTTTCAGGTTAATTTGATGATAAAAAAAATTAATATTAACCAACCAACTCTCTTTTGGGCTTTTTTATGGGCTTATAAGGGTTCTGTTGCATAAATGGGGATTAATAAGCTTGGTGTAAACGGAAAGATGCAACTTTTGCCGACCTTTATTAGTTTAAAGTTTTTAATTTAACTGGTAATTGAGTATAGAAACTTTTATCTTCAAAGTTCAAACAGCGTTGAACAAAATATGACATCCATATAAAAGATGTCCCTGTAAATCAATTTTTTTTTTAAAAGATAGAAAATCACCGCTATCCAATGATCTATAATTTTATAATTTTAAGATCAAGTGATTTTTTAATCTATCCAAAAAAAATAGTTAAAAGGTTCCTAGAAATGTAAAATTTATTCTCCAAGTACATTTTATACGGAGACCATATTTAATAATTTAGATTGCCTGTTTGAATTTTAAAAATAAAAATATGAATCCACAGTACGTGTTGATCGGCATTATGCACATTATAATAGCCTCACTCATGAGTTGAGTTAATAGTTTTTTTTTCTATTAGTATATATGATATTTATCCGTGGAAGAAAGCACTAAACCTAAGTAGGTGGTTAATAGTGGCCATTATGCACACCTGGTTATGTTTCAGTGTGCGTCATTAACATACATCAACGAACAAGTTGCTATCTCGTATAAAAATAATGATATATGGATATTGACATGTACAGATGTCAAGGATGGGTCATCTCAGTACGCTTTATGTTTCTTTTCATTATTTTTCTTTAGTACTTGCTGAGAAATTGAGAATTTGGTGGGTGTCACGTGACAGGTAGAGTAAGCCCGTGCGGGGAGTGCCGTGGGGCCCAGAGGTAGTGTATGGGTGTGCATGCACGCTTACTGTGCTTGCGTGTTAAGGTGTGAACAAAAGGTGGTGAGGTGAGGTGAGCTGAGCTGAGCTGAACTTGGGGCTTGAGAGTGGACCATCAACAAAGCAACCGAAGGCATCTATCTACCTCTAAAGTCTAAAGAACTGGTATGCACCATGCATTTATTTATAATGTTTTTTTACCGTTTCTACCTTTTTCCTTATAGTTTACCATTGAAGTGGCATGCATGCGTAGTTTGTCTCTTCTGCTTTCAATCTTTTACCGTTGCTTTTTCCTCAAGTTGACTTTTCCTTTCCATTTTACCATTTTTTCTTTTGTGAATTATTTCAAAATTTACAGTTCTATCCGCTATCCAACATTGTCAGAAAAATATATAAAGCAAACAAAAAAAAACATTAATTATCACAAAAAATTTCAGCGCGGTTAGTAATGCTACTTCTAGGGGGTTCCTGGAAAAGTCAACTAAGCTATTGTTCCTTTGAAGCAACATCTAAATCTTAGTTGTGTCACTTTGACTCAAAATCCAACAGTGTCTCTGTGACTCTGTGCGCAGTGTTTCTCTCTGTTCGCTTGTTTGTTTATTTGATAAAATATTAAGGTACCCATGCAAGCAGTAGTTCTGAATCAGGCTGAATACCTATATGTGTAGGCAGGTTCCATACTCCTGCTTAGAAGTTTAATTTTATACATTGCACATTACAACTTATGTGATAAAATGAGTATATAGATAAAAAATCTCGTAAATCTGAGTTTCAAAATTTTCATCTGTCATGGTCACATGAATGCTTATTTTATAACTAGTTGTTTATTTTATCAAAGATCTAAATGTGAAGAATAGAAACTATGAAAGCTTAACAAACTAAACAGGGTAACTACTAATTCTTCGTCTTGTGGCTGAGCTATTCGGCAAAATTATGAAGATAGGTGACACATATCTTTTATTCGGGCAACCGATTTTCTACCAGTCTAGTGTTCTTGAAAAAATATATTAGAATCTCATATAGGTAGGTTATGATATGTTGGGTTAGGTCTCTTAGTATATAAGAAACATTCATGAATGTCAGTTGTTGAAGTTGCATTATTTCATGGCCCATGTGAGTGCTTGTCTGAGAATGACATAACATGTAAAATGGCAATCACAGGGAAATTAGGTTATTTCTTTTCAAGTATGTAAACACCTGCCTCATAGTTATATTGATAACAGTTATATTCGGCAACTGACACTGCACTTGTCAAAATAAAAATAAAAATAAAAATAATAAAAAGTATTTATATGGCTTACATTACTTATATACCGTATATCGAATTTGCTCATAATCGATAACCAACTGGTTACCCATCCATATATCCTCAAATGGCTCCTATCAATACCATATAAATACTTAAATTCAATAAATTATTAATGATAGAATAGAATTCATTCAAAATGAAATCATTACATGGGAATGATAATTATATTCATTTGAGGATTCTGCCAGCAAGCTAGGCGAACAAATATGATGTTGATTTAAAAATAACGTAACATATTGAAGCTTGGCTAACTTCAACGAACCTCTCCATTCCCCAGTAGTTAAGTGTTGATCGAAACAGTTTCAAACAAGATTCAGTTCGATTCAATTTAATCAAAGCATGATAAATTGAATATGATTTGAAATTAATTTTTCCTTGTCTGAAACCATTAACTAGGAAGGATGATTTATTAGCAAAGAATTACTAAAGATCAAAATAATTTCCTAATTTTTAAGCCTCGCCACTCAAACCTAGTTAGGCTGTGAGCGCAAATAGGGATAAAGAGGGAAGGAGAGTAAACGAAAAAGAGGTGAGCGACAAGACGAGAACAACTTTGCGATCGTTCTTAAACTGGCATCATCGTCGGAGCTTTTATATGAGCCACTAACTGCTACGGAATGAAAATCAGAGGAAAAGAATGAAATGATGCCAAATCCAAACTTTTATTGAGGAATGTCAGTCCCCCTCTTTTCTCACATTAAATCCTTCCAACCATTTGTATCCTATTCACTCTTCACTTTCAATCAGGGACGGGAGGCATCTGAACGCGAATTCTCTTTCAAGGGGAAAGATATTTATCAGGGTTGTACGTTCTCCCAATCTTTGTTTGCTATTTTTACCATATGGATAAAGTTTAGTTTCCATTTCAGAGTTGTTTGTAATTTTACCTAAATCAACAATAACAGCCGAATCTATATAGTTTTCTGAGCAATTTGTAAAAACTCCTGCCTTAATCTGATGAATACAATTGTGCTTAGTGCTTAAAGTTGAGCTATCATTTATTTGATAGAGCGAACAGTTTTATTATATCAAGGGTTTGATATTCATCTTATGCTGTCAGTATTGAGGCACACCTCTATATGAGTTCTGATAGGCATAACTTTTTAATATTCCTTGAAATTAATTCATTGATTCTGCGAGCAACATGTCTTAATTTTTCTAGTTGCATTGGTCTTTAGCACTAAGCACTGATTAGTATTGACATCTTAGGTTATTTGTAAGGAAACTAGTTGTGTCGTGATAACAAATATCATTGCCTACATAATTATTGATTTCAGGTAGAAATCCCTGAGAAAATAGCTATGAAGTTTTCAGGTAGAAATCCCTGGTACAATACTTCGGACGTATACTTCATTATTCAGTTCTTCAAATCATATCATTTGTTTAATTCATATCATTTGTGCATGTATATTGGATACGGTATACCTAGAGAAATACTCATCAAATACACCAGGTGATGTGCCAGTCTAATAACAAAATGATATATCTAGCGGGATATAATAGCAATACACTAGCTCTTGTTTTGAAAAAAAAAAAAAAAAATAGCACGTGTGATGATGCTGTTGGTTTAATGCAATAAACTCTTTGTTTTACATTTGGATAAATTTGGTTTCAAACTATAATATATTTTTTTCTGTGAAGCAAGCTCTTTATTGTATTTTTTATTTTTTATATAAATCCTTAGGTATTTTTTTATTTATTCCTTTTTAGGATTTACCTATCAATTGTCCTTATCCACTAAAACATGGTCACTTTTGGTGTTGCAGTTCTTGAGTTTTGAAAACCCACCAGAAGCTGTATATTTTAGAACATCTCTTTAGTTTATTTATGCATTCATAAATCAGGTCATTACAACAGTACAGACCAATTTAAAGCACTACAGAAGAATTAAAAGAACTAAATGGGTTCTCTCTCATAAATTCAATTAGACCACTAGAGGTGATAGCACTGTTCTGGTCACACCATGCTCAAGTGCAGAGCACTATAGCGGCGCAGACTGTGACACACAGAGCCATCAGCTAAAAGAAAATAAAGAAAGACAGAGAGAGCACAGAGGCAGAGCCAACTCGTATCACTATAACTATCCCCCATCCATTATGCCTTTTACTGTGTACCTCTGTGTTATACAGCGTTTCCATTTAAACCTTGTTCCCCGTTCCTTTTTCCGACCCTCTCATCTCTTCTCCATTTTCAAACCAATGGAGATCTTTCTTGACTGTCTATCTGATTCTCTCCGTTTCGGTTGTAAATGGAGATGATTAGCGAGATCTGTACGGTCGCACGCTTACCTCGTGTCTCGCTCACAGACGGCGTCCCAGCCGGGGCATTAAGCTCCATCACTTTTTCCGTTATAAAAAAATAATGAAAATAATGAATTTTTTTTTTACTTTCTATTAATCCATTTTACTGATCTACCCTCTTATTTTTTTAATATAATATAATATCAATATTTTGCTTTTATTTTTCCTGTTATTTTTTAATAATATTTATGCGCAAGGTTCATATTAAAAAGACATACGCGCGTGCACAGTTCATTGTTCAAAAAGTAAGGAAAAAGGAAAAGCAGAAGCGTATGGCTTAATTGAGAACAGTGAAGCTTGTGTGGGAGGAATAAACAAACAGTGAAACTTCCTAATCCCTTATTCCATTCCTTGCCACTATTTTCAATAAATAAATAAACATAAACATGGTCCCTTCACTCACCCTACCACTGAGGCAGTGGAAAATTACTATATGGATCCTCTTCAATGTTACACCTTTATTTGGAGACTCATAGACACATCCCGGACCCTTGGTTTTTCATCAGACGGTGAAGGTTCATCTTTGGACTGGAGAGGATGAGAAGCCATATACTTAGGTAGAAACATAATAAAACCAATAAAGAACTGAATGCTCCTCTTTGTCCCTTGGCTTTTTGGGAAAGCGGGTCCTTGTCTTCTTTCCCTCCCTCTTTCTTCCCCACATGAACAGTGCTCTCACATAGTAATTTAATAATACTTACTTAAAGAGAGAGGTGGTTTTATTTTGATTTGGATTTTGAACACCTTTACCCATGCTGCTTCTATTTCCAGATCTTGGTTTTATCCTATTTCTCTCTTAGTGGCCTCTTGTCCGGATCCCACTAAACTTAGCTCCATCCCAATGCTTCATTATTCCCCACCTCTCCAAAGTGGAGCCCTTCTTTTGTTTCCTTTCCTGTTTCTTTAAGCTTTGATTTTTTCTTTCCAGTCAGCATTTTCTTTATTTTTCTATAAACACATACACATTAGAGATTCTTTAATACAGCTCACACTTGGTCTAGTACATTACTACATTGGTGTTGGTGTTTTTTCCTTTTGGGCGGGTGTGTGTACAATTTGAGTTTTTTTTAAGGGTTAATGTGAAAATGGTCCTTATTCCTATTGTCCTCGTATTAGTTAGAGAATATCAGGGGGAATGTCAAGTACTTGGTGCTGGTGTTTAGCCGTTATATCCCTTCTCCGACAACTTACTGGTTTTGTTGAAACTTAAGCTATAACTAAAACCCTAAGCCATCTCTCTCTCTCTCTCTCTCTCTAAGAGGCAAGGGGTCAACTACATGCACTGGTACATGTACTAGTACTGATATGCAAATTAATGCGGAAGCATTACCTCTCTGTTCCTTTAATTTATTCCCCTCTGCTTTCTCCCTCTTTTTTACTCTGTTATCACCGTCACATCTTCTTATACCCCCCTCTGTATTTACCTTTCTTCTACTGTGTGATCCCAAAGCAAATGCATCACTGGACATCTCCATTCCTGTCTTCATCCTTGACTGAGAAACTAATACTAACCCATCTCATTGTTGTATAGACATGCCGCACCGACAAATGGCGAAAGACCCATCTAAAGGGGAGAGACATGTTATCTCAAAGAAGCCGTTACAGAGTAGTGTAAACCAACAAAAACTCGAAACTACAACCTTGCCCCTTCAAGAGGCTAAGAAATGCACAAACAGGAGGAGAGGGCGGGGAGGCAAAGGGAAGTCACCCAAGCCAGAAGTTGAGACTACTCTGGCTGTGGCCCTCCCAGTCTCGAGTAAAGGTATTGCTTTTCAGAGACGGCCTGGATTTGGTACTGTTGGTACCAGGTGCATTGTCAAGGCCAACCATTTTCTTGCACAACTGCCAGACAAAGACTTGAACCAGTATGATGTAAGCTTTTAAATTCCTTGATTCCTATTTTTTAATTTGGCCACCGAGAAATTCTCAACAATTCCTTGTGATAACCACATTACGTACGAATATTGCTAATAAGAGGGTGTGCACTGATGAGTGCTAATGAAATTATATCATCCTTGTGCAAAATTGTGAACAATAATCTGTTGAATATGTTGTGTTTAGGTTACAATAATGCCGGAAGTGAACTCAAGGAGTATGAATAGGGTTATAATGGGTGAATTGGTGAGGCTTTATCGGCAATCAGACTTGGGCATGAGGTTGCCAGCCTATGATGGCAGGAAGAATCTTTACACAGCAGGCCTTTTGCCGTTCGATTCAAAGGTTTTCACAGTAAAGATTTCTGAGGAGGATGATGGTAACGGTATAGTCAGGTATGTCATGTTGCTTGTTTCAAATGATCATTATTATTGCAATTAACCAAAGATTCCCCTTTATGTATTAAGGCTGTTTGTTTATAAATTTGTTGAGATTTGTATCTTTGTTAGGGTCCTATTGGTAAATAGGAATTATAGAGAAGTCTAGGGACTTATTAGAAAGAATGTAAGCTCTATATAAACCCAAGAGTGGCATCAATAAAATATCTTTTGTTTGGCTGAAATCTTTTAAGTTCACCAGTTATGAAAAAGAGATTGCCTCATTTCTCTAAGCTTAATTAGTTTCGTAGACCGTTATTGCAATAGTGACTTTACTGCATTACCTTTGAGCCTACATAACAGATTCTATTGACATAATAAGTGAAATTAATTTTCTCAATTTAAGTTTATCAATGAAAAAAAGTCTTTTATTGCTCATTATACAATGGCAAGCGGACATGGTTGTGCTCATGTTACATAATTTAGAAATTTCAGGTCAATTGTTATTGTGAGATGAGATAGGCTATCATGCTTTGGGAAGTAAAGAGAGTGTTTTACTTTCCGCTCATATCTCCATTTTCAAAGTTCAAATAGTCGATCCGAAGTTCTCCACATGATCTTCACATTGATATGTGCTTGGAGACCAAATTTTACATTTTTTGGAAATTTTTACTATTTTTTTAGAAATTTTGAAAATCACAGCTTTTCATTAAATAAATAAATAATAAAAAATTCACAAAAACACTGATTTTCAAAAATTCTAAAAAAATAGTAAAAAAATTCAAAAAAATGTAAAATTTGGTCTCCAAGCACATATCAATCTAAAGATTATGTTGAGAAATTCAGATCGGCTCTTTGAACTTTGAAAATGAAGATATGAGCGGGAAGTAAAACACCCTATTTACTTCCCAAAGCATCGTAGCATAACTCATTGTGAGATATAGTTCATTGTGGTCTTTTATGTACTTGTGTGCTTTCCAGTTCAATGAGTTTGCATGTGTACTAATTTAAGTCTTTTTATAAATTGCTCGAGTAGAACTTTAAGCTTCTGTCATTCCTGTTTGGTTTCTACAAATAAATCCTTCTGTATTGAACTATAAAAGTTGATTATATGTAGCATTTACCCTTTTGCTAGTATTTGAATAACAAGCACTGTTGAACTTGGAAGTTTACATGTGGTGCCTATGATATATTTTAAAGAGTAATTTCATGCATTACTGTTTTAAAATTCTCTTTTGAGGAATCATTGGTGAAAATAATGTTGCATGGCTTTACCCATATCCCTCAACCAGCTAGAATATCTGGCCTAGACATTAAACATTTTTAGGGAACTAAAATTTGAATTAAAAAGGGTCCTTCTGGTTACATACTTGAGCCTGTCAGTGACATGTTAGTATCTGATTTTTTAAGGGAGAGAGAATTTCGAGTGACAATAAAGTTTGCAGCACATGCCGACCTACACCACCTTCGTCAGTTTTTGGCTGGCCGGCAACCTGATGCACCTCGAGAGACCCTTCAAGTTCTTGACGTAGTCCTTCGTGAGCTATCCAGTCAAAGGTGAAGTCTATTTTAACATTTCCAATTATGCAATATTTTTTTTTGTCGGGTCCCATTTTTGAGATCTTTTATTTATCCATTTAGTATCCATTTAAAAGGATGAATGACCAGATTTGAGTAGCATTTCAGTTCTGTCATACAAAAATTGTTTCCAATAATTTGTTATGTGATGTACTTGGTGATTTATAATTTGTTCTATGAAATAGATATGTGTCAATAGGGAGGTCATTCTATTCTCCTGGTATAAAAAAACCACAAAGGCTTGGTGAGGGGTTACAATCATGGTGTGGCTTTTACCAGAGTATCCGACCCACGCAGATGGGTCTCTCACTTAATATCGGTAAAGAGAACTCTTCATTATGAAACTTCTTTCATCTTTTTTTTGAAACTTTTGCTTAAGTATTTTGGTTTACTTTTCTCTAGACATGTCATCCACAGCCTTCATCGAACCCCTCCCAGTGATTGAATTTGTGGCACAGATATTAGGGAAGGATGTGATCTCAAGGCCATTATCTGATGCTGATCGAATCAAGGTAATATCTAAAGAGTGAGGTCTGGTACTATGCATAGTGCACTTTGGTGGACTATGGATACATATCTTTATTTCCAAAGTCCAAACAGTCGATCCGTTCCGCTCAACATGATCTCCATATGAAAATGTGCTTGAAGACCAAATTTTACATTTTTTAGAATTTTTAAATTTTTTTAAAAATAGGTACAAAATCACTTGATTTAAAGATTTTAGACCATTCAAAATTAGTGAATTTCTACCTATCTAAAAAAAGTAAAAAAAAATTCTAAATATGTAAAATTTGGTTTTCAAGCACATTTTCATTTGGAGATCATGATGAACGCTTCGGATCAACTTTTTAGACTTTGAAAATGAAGATATCGATCCGTAGTACGGACCAAAGTGCTCTATGCATAGTACTGTAGCCTCACTCATATCTAAACGACACTTATTTAACCAAGTTTTTTTTTTCATGATCTTACAGAAAGGTTAAAGCTTGTTCTTATTGATTTTTATCAATCAGATAAAGAGAGCTCTGAGAGGAGTGAAAGTAGAGGTTACTCACAGAGGAAATGTGAGGCGTAAATACCGAATCTCTGGTCTGACATCCCGACCAACCCATGAACTCATGTATGTATTTCCTACTTCCTAGCTTCAATTTCTTTATTTCCTGTTAATATATTTCAACTAACTGTTCACTTTTCTCTCTCTCTACTATCTCGCTCCCTGTCCCTCTATCTCATATAGTTTCCCCATAGATGATCAGATGAACATGAAATCAGTGGTAGAATACTTCAAGGAGATGTATGGCTTTACAATTAAGCAGGGGCACCTTCCTTGTCTTCAAGTGGGGAATCAGAAGAAAGCCAACTACCTTCCCATGGAAGTAAGGCTATTTTTGTTGGGAGTATCTTCTTTCTAAATTCTAGTATCTATTCCAGTTTTACCAAACAAATGTGGTGTCATAAATTTTTTGATAGGCTTGTAAGATTGTGGAGGGTCAGAGATACTCAAAGAGATTAAATGAAAGACAGATTACTTCTTTGCTGAAGGTTACGTGTCAAAGGCCGAGGGACCAGGAGATGGATATTATAGAGGTCAATATATTCTTTGAAAAATCCCAAATTGTTTTTTCTTCACATTTTCTAGAAGCACTGATATTAAGAACTATAAATGCCTTGGAACATGCAAAAATGGCTCCTACTTCAAGTTGTATGTATGAAGGATATACTTGGTGCATGTAACCAAAAGCTAGAGAATCTTAAAAACTTAATTGACACTTATCAAACAAGCTATATCACGTCACCTGTAGTGCTTTGAACTGTCTTTGCCATTATTTTTTTCAAATTAATATCAGTAGAAAGAAATGACAGGAAGACTTCTCTTACCGAAGTTTAAAAGTAACAACCAAAATTGACAAATGTAACGCCAGCCCCATGCATGCTTTTTAGCAGACAGTTCATCAAAATGGGTATGAGCAAGATCCCTACGCAAAGGAGTTCGGAATCAATATCAGTGACAAGCTTACTTCTGTTGAAGCCCGGGTTCTTCCTGCACCTTGGGTACTTTTTATATCAAGCCCTTGGGTACTCTAAAATTATGTATCCCTGCTAATATTGATAGTTTCTTACACCCTTTTTGTTCTATAAAACAAACAGCTGAAGTACAGTGAACATGGGAAAGAGAAAGAGTGCTTACCTCAAGTCGGGCAATGGAACATGATTAACAAGGCATGTATATTTTAATCACATTATGTATATTTAGAGGATTGAATATATATCATTTTTATAATTCTATGATATTCCCTGCAAAGCATTAAAATGTCATGCAAGCTTCTGCAAATTGGGAAACATTTCGTGTAGCCCTCTGTGACATGGGTAACTATCAGAAATGCTCATTGTCTCCTAAATTTTAGGAACTGTCGAACTATTAAATTAGACTACAATGAAAGGTACTTTTCGGCACTCATTGGAGTAAATCAGGAACAAGAGAATGGTATAAGACAATATTTCCATGTTTCTTGCCATACATAATTTACCAATATTTGCTGGGGTTTTGCAGGATATATTAGCACTTGACAGGGTACGAATAAAACTTGATCATCTTCCTCTTTTGGTCTGTTGCCTTACTAATTTTTTTTTTTATTGCATGTAGAAAGTAATTAATGGGTCTACTGTAAATCATTGGGCGTGTATTAATTTTTCAAGGAGTGTTCAAGAAAGCACAGCTCGAAGTTTCTGTCATGAGTTAGCTCAAATGTGCCATATTTCTGGGATGGTATGCTGAGATCTTCTTGTTATCTAAAGATATTTTATATCAATATTTAAAGTACAGATATTTAGAGTACTAAGCCTTTACCTGAAGACAACCTTGTGCGTCACACTCACAGAAAACATTTTGTATCAATGGGCCCACTTTTGTTTTCTATTTCACAAACATTTTATTTACTGAACCACACTATCACGTCTGGATAAAATAGGTATTACTTGGTAGTGTTCTAAATTAAATGGTGTCTTAATTTTCAATACAAAATTATTTGGTACTCTGAAGTACTGTCTTTTAGCTTGATTGTTGTTTGGAACATTTTAAAAACTGCAAGTCCTATGAAATAATATCAAGAACATAAATTGCATTTTAAATTGACTTTTGTGCCATTAACTTGAGATGTTTATCAGTAATTATTGTAGTTTGCTATTAAAAGAAAAAGATGTCTCATTTCTCTCGCATTCTTTGGGAAGGCTATGACAGCTAATATTTTATATTTGGTAATTGGCTTGACCAAATGTACTTCATTGTGAAGGTTATAGAAGCTTATTGGTGGTTTCTTCTTGTTTTTTTTTTACTACAGGAGTTTAATAGCGAGCCAGTTATACCGGTATACTCTGCTAGACCTGAGCAAGTAGGTAAGGCTCTTAAGCATGTGTACACTGCAGCTTTAAAGCTAAAAGGGAAAGAGCTAGAACTTCTTTTGGTCATTCTTCCTGACAACAATGGATCTCTCTATGGTACGTTTTTTTTACATGTACCTTGGATCACATGCAAGTGCAGAATAGTCGCAATTCAGTATCATACTTGTTCTGCTAAGAGAAATCCTTGTCTCTGTACCAAGGGGTATTGCTGCAGTTGAGCAGTGAGGCAGTAGATGTCTTTCTTGGATCTAATTTCTATTGATTAGCAATAAAAGCCTTCAAGCTTCAGATAACCATAAATATTGCATGGGAGGCTCAACTGAATTTAATTTGAATTGTGTGCAAAGTCTAAAATGTCGAAGTAAACACAACGACAAAAGAATCTCCAAAACAGAGAAATATAGGTTTGTGGTAAAACTGGCTGGTACGATGAGCTGCTGTACTGGCTCACGCTGTTTCATGCCACTTTGATGTTGCTTTTTCACAGAGAAATTCCTGTTGCTATTTGAGAGTTGGTACTTATTCGTGAAAAAGCATACTGAATGTAAATCATTCTTCCAACATTTCCAGGTGATATAAAGCGTATATGCGAGACAGATTTGGGGCTGATATCCCAATGCTGCCTAACAAAACATGTGTTTAAGATAAGCAAGCAATACTTGGCCAATGTCTCCCTAAAAATCAATGTCAAGGTACTTGATCCCCTTCATCTTTTCCTCTGGGCTATTCTCAAAATCCAAATTAACTTGGGCATACATAGTTAACACTCGGTTTTTAGTCCTCATTTTGATGTGTAGATCCATAATTTTGATGCCTTATTATTTTGCCTTTTCTATTTTCAGATGGGGGGGAGAAACACGGTGCTATTGGATGCTTTAAGCTGGAGGATACCATTGGTCAGTGACATTCCAACAATTATTTTTGGTGCTGATGTCACACATCCTGAAACTGGAGAGGATTCTCAACCATCCATTGCTGCTGTATGTCACATTTCCCATTTCTTCCCTTTCTAAAATAGAGACCTAGTTTGGTTCAAAATTTGTCATGTAAAAACTAGTATAGTGATAACTATCACCCAGAGAATTTCGCCTCTCTTCCAGTATAGGGTTCACCTTTTTCGAGCGAAAATAGGGTGAACCCTGTACCGATTGATTTTCCTCTGGTGATCATTTCTCTAAAACTATTGATGTGTATAATAACTTTGTAATTCATCTTTAAAAGATTATATGCGGCAGAAGTGTTAAAGCATCATCCTTCTGGAAATGAAACTTCAGAGAAAACAAAGGGGCTTTCAGCAAATTAATTTACTACTTCGGTTATTGTAACTAAACCTCATCAAATTCTGACTTAAAGAAAAGGCCTCGTCAAATTCTAGGGAAATGGCAACTATCCCTTGATCTGAGCCTCAAATTACATTGAACCAAATCCTGCCTTGACTAACCTAATGTGAAATTGAGGGTCAATTTGCAACTTGAAAAACTCATTCTTCTGCATAGAGTCCTCTTTTGTCACTTTAAAATGGGCCCACTAATGCAAAGGTAAAAGCCATAGCATATCCTGTGGTGTGTTCTAACTTTTGATGAGAAAAATAAGCATATCGGGGTTTAATATGTAGCTGTGAGCTTAAAGTCACCAAGGAAGTCAGTGAGCTTAACCTCAGAAACAATCTGATCAGCTTCAAATAACAAATTTGAGCTGTTAATCTTGAGCCAAGCGTCCACATTCCAAAATTTTCATTTGCGAGTTCATTTTGTGCAAGATTAAGGCATCAAAAGATGAATTATTTTGGTACATTCAATTTTTAACAATTTCTGAAATCTTGGTCTTACACAATAGGAACTAAAAAGCTAACAAAAATTGGAACATAAACACTTTGGCTTATCAAGTTGATTAAAGTCAATGGTTCAAATTTGTCATTTGAAGCCAACCAGGCAATTTTTTAGGTTTATGCTAAAAAATGATATAAACACTTTACTTGAAGAAATGATTTTTTTTTTTTTGCATATTCAAACCATTTTAGTCTTCGGGCTTTCCCAAAATATTCCCATAAATATTGACTATGCAGTGCTAACATGAGAAACATTACGATCTTGCTTGCAATTGTGACAATAATTATTAAAATATGCAAATAACTTTCTTTGTCTTTCTGTTCGGAAGGTTGTGGCATCACAAGACTGGCCAGAGGTGACAAAATATGCAGGGTTGGTTTGTGCTCAGGCACACCGGCAAGAGCTCATTCAAGATTTGTACAAGACATGGCATGACCCACAAAGGGGAACTGTTACTGGAGGAATGATCAGGTTCTGCTTAACTAAATTCTTTGTGATGTCATCCTCTTTTGGTAATCTTGTTACTGTTTATGTTTGGTATCTACCATCTTGGCATCATGTTTTATTTTAAATCATGTCAAAATATAGAAATAAAGAAATATCATAAATTCCTCAGTAGCAGAAGCATATTATTGCCAGTTGCTACCAATTATTCTGTACAGTACCTACTTATGTTGAGTGGATTAGCGGGTACTTGCAAATGTGTTGTGTTGTTAGAGATGGTTCAATTTATAATTATACTAAATCAATGGTTGTTTTTTCTTTTCTCTAGGGAGCTCTTGATCTCCTTTCGGAAGGCAACTGGGCAGAAACCGCTAAGGATAATCTTTTACCGGTACTGCATTTCTATAAATTTTGTATTCTTTTACCTGATTAGCGTTGCACAGGTTCTATTAATCTCTTTCTTAACTTCTAATTTCCAGAGATGGAGTAAGTGAGGGGCAGTTTTATCAAGTCCTACTCTACGAACTTGATGCGATACGCAAGGTAAGTGGAAACACAAAGTTCCAATTTGTGTCTTGTCTTGGTTGAGTTAGTTAAGAATTAACTTTTGTGGTTTCACGTCTTGGGTATCAGTGGGGCATTAACTTGTGCTTGTGTTTAATAGGCATGTGCCTCTCTGGAGCCAAACTACCAACCACCGGTAACATTTGTGGTGGTGCAAAAACGACACCATACGCGCCTTTTTGCAAACAACCACAAGGACCGAAGCTCCACTGACAAGAGTGGCAATATCCTTCCTGGTAACTTTCTGTACTCCCTATTTAACCTCAATATGATATGGTGAATAGTTAGTTTGGGTTAAAGCCCATTTCCTCATCAGATAATACCAAATCTGTTTTACTTCATGTACTGCTTTGGCGGCAGGGCTGTGGTATGCACTGTTCTGATACCCAAATTTATTATAAAATTGAACTGTTCTTAGTAGTCACAATAAACACCTAATATTGACTGAAACATCACTGGGTACCTTTTTAAAATTGTGTATGCTGTAGGAAAAGTGGTATACTGAAAAAAGTGTACTTGTACATATTAATATAAAGACACAATATGAGTTGTTTTTGGTTTTTGTTAGGTACTGTGGTTGATTCGAAGATTTGTCACCCAACTGAGTTTGACTTCTACCTTTGTAGTCATGCTGGAATTCAGGTACATGTTGTCTCTTGTAATTTAACATGTTGACATTCTAGTTTTAAGTTGTAAATTAACATGTAAACTGCTTCTGTAGGGTACTAGTCGACCGGCTCATTATCATGTCTTGTGGGATGAGAATAATTTCAGTGCAGATGAGATGCAAACACTGACCAATAATCTTTGCTATACGTAATTATTGTCTTTCATTTATTATTATCACCATTGCATTTGTATATCTTTCATTTCTATTCTTTTTATGGGAATTTATTGAGTTACAACAAATTATGTGTGTTGCTGCAGGTATGCCCGTTGCACTCGTTCAGTCTCTGTTGGTAAGTTTCTTAAAGCATGCCATTTATTTTGCATATTAGATGAAAATTGCTCTGCATTTGCACCGGGCACGAAACCTTTTTATATTTAAATCCGATCAACATATTTTAAAGGTTACAAAAACAATGGGTTTACAAAAACTATTTTCAATGCTATGAAGAGGTATGCTTTTCCATGATTCTTTATGGGCTATTATACCTCATTCAATGATATTTTGCAGAGTTTCATGTAAAATTGCCCCTCCATTGTACAGTGTTCGATATATTGCTGAATGAATTCTTTTTTTATTTATTAATGTGCAGTGCCACCAGCATACTATGCGCATCTGGCTGCATTTCGGGCCCGCTTCTACATGGAACCTGAGGCAAATGAAAACAACCCATCTAAGAACTCTCGGGGGAATGGATGCTCTGTCAAGCCTCTACCAGCCTTGAAAGATAAAGTTAAGAAGGTTATGTTCTATTGTTAAAGGGAGACTGCATCAGTTGATAGATGTTCTTGTATTTATAGGTAAATAGTAGTAGCTGCTTAGAGAACCTGTTAGGCTTAAGTAGTTTAGTAGGATGTGACTTAATATTTCTAATGTCAAGTGCCTGATATAATTATGTGCTCAAGTACTCTTGCCCTTTCTCTCTTTGCAACTCACATTTATGACCCAACCTGAAAAATGTGCTGGAACCTACCCTTAACCTAAACCAAGTTCAGACATTATCTAGCATTAGCTATTTTAAATACCAACCTGGTACAAATTTTTCAACATTTATTCTCTTTAAAAAAAATCTTTTTTTTCACAGTTTTAGTAACTTTATTTTTCTTCAATCAACAATTTAAAATCCTAATTTTTAAAAAAAAATTATCATAAAAAAGTTTACTAACATTTTTCTCTTTACAATTTTTTCATTACCAATATAAAATCCAGTAATAAAAAATAAACATGACGACATTATTACAGCATGACAAAACATAAACACGTCTTCTCTTTATTATTTTTGAAACATCACGTCACATTACTTGAAAAAAAAATATTTTCATCACGTGTCTGAAATTTTCAATCACGATATTGAAATAGGCAGAAGCAAATTAAATAACTGTAGCGCTGTATTGTACCTGATCAAAACCTAGAAATTTTAATTTAATCTGTAGAAGTTACATAGTCTTTCCGTATGAATTTCCTCTTGTACCGTTGTACGTATTCGGAACTAAAATGACATCTGAGTACGACCCAAATTGAAATTGTGACCTAAACGGCAAGTCTTGAAAATTGGTAAGAATTGACAACTATGTGAAACTAAATGTCAAGGTTTGAAAATTGGTAAGAAATGCCCCAACACGAGGTAAAAATAATTCCATTTCATGAAAAGGAAAATGTTTTTCTTTTTTATCTCGCCTGCACACATTTAGGGCCTGTTCGGCGCCAAGAGGGGAACATGAATGGGTCTGGAAACAAAAAAATTTTGAACTGAATTTTACTGTACGCGTGGGGAAAAAAAAATTCAGTCTGAGTGAATTTTTTTTTTCGCACGCGCACAATACCACGCCGAACAGGCTCTTAATGTCCCCGCATGGATCTTCATGTAATCATGTGTTCAAATGGGAAAATAATGTCGTATACATTTAAATATTTTATATAAAATTTATACCTGACTAGAAAGACCAAGTATGAATTATGTATATTTCTTTTTGTTAAGGAGAATCCTACACAACTTTTGAATTTGTATAGGATTATCTTTATCCAAGTATATTTGAACACACTAAAGTTTGTTAGGTGTGAATCTTATATTATATTTTTAAACAAATAAAAAAATCATATAACTTCAAATTTATATTTATAATCACATCAAATCAGAGTTGAAAAAAAAAAAAAAAAATCAGAGTTGAAAGTTGAAACTAGTACAGAAAAAACTCCTGATTCACGTGGTGGGACCTCCGGCTGCTGCTCGAACGAACGCTGATGCATCACGTGACAGTGCCAGCAAAAATGGAGGAAATCTGAGCCGTTGGTTCAGCTAAACTGCAAGACAGTGATTAGAAACCAGGGAATCCGCATCATCTGCATTAAGGGCCTATTCGGTGCCGAAACACGGTGCGCGTGGGAAAAAAAATTTCACTCAAGAGTGAATTTTTTTTTCCCAAGGCACAGTGACAGCCAAACATGCCCTAATGTTAGCTAAGTTGCTTGGACCAATCCGATCTTAATGCACGGGTTCTTTTAATATTAGTGCATATTTAAATCAAACAATTCAGATATTAACTCAAAATTTTAGTTAATGCAGAGGATACAAATTTGAAACTAGATGTCAATGGATATAGTACAAGTCGAGTGAAGACATTTCCATACCCATACCCGTATAGAATTAGTCTTACACATATTCTATCATTACCTGTTAAGTTTTGACTTTACCGATACTCTTATCTGTTAAAATAATAGATAACGAAACAAATAATAAATAATTATTGAATAAATTAATAGTTATATAATTTAATCTATAAATATAACAAATAAATAAATATATTAAATGTACCACGTGCGTAATATCATAAAGTAAAAATATTATAATGTATTATCCCATTAATTTAAAAATTATAAATTATTAATCAAATATAACGCTACAAAATGTTCTACAATTCAATTTTATCATAAATTACCAATTATAAAAGTATAAAGTATAAAATTAATTAATTTTATCATAAATTACTTAGTAAAAACTATATAAAATATTTTATAAAATCAATCTAATAATAATAAAACATTATATAGTTATGTATATGAATAAAAAAAATCTTGCAAGATAACAAGTACAAAATAACTTTTACTTATATTATTTCCCAATAAGCTAACATAAACTTTTTTTTACCCATATTCATATTTTTAAATTAACGAAATAAAATTTGTACCCATACTTGTCTTAACGAATATAATATTAGTCGGATGAACTGTTCAAAAAGTTTCATGGATACCCCTATTTGGAGTATTTCGGTGGCGTAATCTGTGTGGTCAAGTGTACTCAAAAGTCGATAAAACCATTGTCAAATATTATATTAATCAAACGTGTGGGTTTGCTTTAGCTTGAATTCCAGATTTCCAGATAAAACCAATTCCTGTCCGTAAAAAGAATTCAAAGTTTACTATTTGTATCAATCCTTTAAAATTCTGCTATTGCAAGTATATTTTCCAAGAGTATAAGATTGAATTTTTTTTTTCAAGCTAATATCTCGATGTAAAATTAATCCAATATTAATTATATCTTATTGTTGCGTCAATAGACTTTCATTTATTTAGATGTAATTCTCATGCCACTAATAGCTTTTGATATTACTCTCATTTAGTTAGATGTAACTCTCATTTATTTAGATGTATTTGATTGGTTCTCGTTCGCCAGAGGGGTCACGGGGAGCGAAATGAAAGAGAGATGAAAGCTTTCATATTTTGAAAGCGTTCCGCATCTATGAAATTGAGAATAAAATTGACAGATGGGAGAGAGAAAGTGACAGGTCAGCATTTGCAATTCAATTTGAAAAACGTTGGAGATGCTTAACATACTCATATTTCCATACCTATTGGATTGTACTTGAATTTTTTTTTTTTTTTTATCATTTGTTACGATGCTTGGGCAGCTAAAATACTACCGTTATTTAATTTTGCGAACAAATTGCTGAAAAAGAAATTACATCTGTCTTCCTATTTTTAATGTATTGGTTGTTTACTTCACTCTTAAGGATCCAAATCTGCTGAAATTTCAGATCATCAGCAGTAACTCTGAAATTCCTGAAATCCCGAATTCAGCTATTGAATTGTTTCGAGATGCGTGCACAGAAAAAGTTGGACGTCTGAATCTCGAATTTCAGAAATTTTAGGATTACTGTTCATGAATCTCGGATTTCAGCTGATCTGAATCCCACTCTTAAATATCAAAATCATGTGATACTTCTGATAACAGAGAGAAAAAGAGTTGCTGGTGGTCTACTATTTACCTCATTGAAAGAAAAGTGCTTGTGCCAATACATTTTCTCTTGATGCCCGTGAGGTCTTAGTTTCTTTTTTTTATTATTTATAAAAGTGGGTAAATTCCATCGACTTCATTAAGAAATTACAGTAAAGCACCCGTGTGGTTTTGAATTTTTTTTATAAACCATAATTACTTTTTTTTTTTTACGAAACCAATGTGATTATTTTTTTTTTACAAAAACTATAAGAACTGAAATGTCATTTCGGTCTGTTATTTTTTTTTATTCCGGACCGAAATGCTATTTCGGTCCTGTCACCTTTTTGGATTTTCTGTGGTACTGGTTTCACAAGTTTTCATATGAGCCGCCACAGAAAATTCAAAAAGGGGACCGGACCGAAATGCCATTTCGGTCCGGAATAAAAAAAAATAACGGACCGAAATGACATTTCGGTTCTTATGGTTTTTGTAAAAAAAAAAGTAGTCATGTTGGTTTCGTAAAAATATTTTTTTTAATTATGGTTTATAAAAAAAATGCTGTGGTTTTAGTTCATGTCTACCCCTCATTTTTTCAGAATTGAGAAAATTTCATTTGTATGCATTTTTTTTTTCTTATGAGCTAAAATAAACTAAACAACATAACACATTCCATCTTTGAGTTAGATATTTATAGGGTTTTTTTTTTTTTTTTTGCGTCTAAGATTGATAGAAAATTGCTTGCTTCATCCTATTGGTGAGTGCAAGAAAATGTTCTTTTCATAAAATTGTGTACATCTTTATATATGCACATCCTAGGATCAAACTAAAATAATTTGCTAGAGGTAGGCTGCTAATAATAATTGAGTTTCTACATCACTAAATTGTAATTTTTTTTATGGTATGATATATAATATCGCTTAACAGCTCACTGTCTACTTGTGAGAAAAACAAAAAGATTAAATTTGTCTTTAGGAGCTGTTTGGCAACAAGGTAGTATTCGCGTAGTATTCGGCAAAGCTTAAATTTTAAGCTGCACTAAGAGCACCTATTCGGCAATAAAGTTAAAAAATTTCTTAAGAAAGCTTTAATCTTGACAAAATGCTTAAATCATGTGAAACCATAGCTTAAAAACTTGAACAAGCTTATTAATAAAGGTGGGCAAAAGAAAGATGTAACATTAAACCATCTCAAACAGTTTCAATAGTAAAAATAGCATAACATATAACTTTTGGCTCATATCCAACACCTGCAATTAGCAAAGTCCTAGCTCGACATTTTTGTGAGAGTTCATCTCAATCAAGATTAAAAAAGGTTATTATCAGAGCAGGAAGCAAACCAACCCAATTCTTCAGCAAACAGTTGAACAGCTAATCAGCATAAACAATCACCCAAAATAATAGCAAAATTTAAGATCTTACGATTAAATAATATGATAAAAACAGTAAAACCATAATCAGTTCTAAAATTCAAACTTCAAATATAGGCACTAATAAACCAACAAAATTCTTCAACTAGCCATCCATCCCCATGTACTAAAGATGGATACAGGAAAACAGTTTAAAAAAGGCCAATATTTATTCTTCTATTATTCCTATCTGATGATCGGGTCTCCTCCGAAACGGCCTAAAATGAATGATCAAATTATTAAACCCCCTTACTTTACTGAGTGCTGTAGCTCGAGGTCTCTGGCATGCTCTCGGATTCAGGTGGTGGAACATCTGGTTTCAAACTTGATCCATTTGTAGAAACCTCAGGAGGGAGAGAACCATTCTTGCCCTCAACTGGAGTGACATTTACATCAATTACTGATTCTTCCTCTGCTTTTTCCTTGAGAAGCCTCTCCTTTTCCAATTCTTGCTTTGCCAATGGAGAGAACTGAGAATCCAGGGACCTAACAGCGCCGATCCATGCCAGCACAATGACAAGGAGAATGCCACCGAGGTAAGGTGTGGATTTGGCAAGGGATCCGAATGTCAGAATCATAAATTGCTGGATCAATGCGCCTCCTGATTTGCCGAGAGGGTTGCACACCACATCTATTGCTGCCTTGCCTTTTACCTACATAAGTTCATAACATCGTGTACTTTAATATATGCACCAAATAAATCAGTGTGCATTCTGACTACATGCATGCAAGACTGCAAAGTTCATATTTTCATGCACACACACACACATGTACTGACCTTCATATCCTCATCAAGAGGAATATAAGCCATCTCCTTGCACGGGTCGAACAAGCTGTACTTGGCACTCTTGCTAAAGATGTTCTGCAATGCACCTACATAGACAGCCGCAAGTAGGGGTGTCATGCCCACACTTGCAAGGAAGGGAGTGATCGGCTGTCCAAAGAGAATCAAAGAGAAGAAGCCGACACCGGTGAGGAGGAGCACAGTTGGGGTGATCATGGCCGCAACACCCCACCCGAACCTCCGCAGGATGACACGGCCAAGCAACATCATGGTGAAGGTGGCAATGCCGGTTGCTGTCGAGAAATCACCCATGAATGATGAATACTCGTTCGGACTTGGGAACTGTTGAATCGACAAGAATTGCAAGATGTTAGAGCTGAGAATAAATTGGGATATAATATAGGTTTAAGAACTGTGACTTGTAGTGGATTATGATCCTGTACAATCAGGTCTGGTGCAAGTGTCAGTGTGAAACCAGTACCAACTGGAAACTTGGCAGCCTTCCCACCTCTTTGTTTTTCTTTTTTTAATTGGTTTTAACTTAATTAAATTGGTGTTAAATTGTACCATTTGTGATAAGCAAACTCCTTTTCATTTCACAATACAGAAATTCAGGTTTTAGACTGGGGTTTTCTGGCATGTTTGGGCTGAAAATTCAGCATACCAAAAGAAGTTGGGATCGTTGGTAAGTCCTGACAAAAAGAAAAATATATAATCCAATGCTGAAAATTCAATCTTCAGAAATGAGTAGCAACCTGAGCCTTCAGCTTAGATTTCCATGTGACCTCAACTAGGTTGATACTGATTCCATAAGCGACCACCAAGGTAGCAAGATCTCTGATATAGCGTGATGATATCAAGACTTTCAAACTCTCTCCCATTCCTAGCTTTGGCTTTTCCTGCATACATAATTGAATATTATTGTCAAGAGTATGCAACTTGCTGTCTTCTGATACTTGGTTAATTCAAAGATGCTAAATTGTGAAGCAACAAAAAGCAACCTTATATCAGTTCTCTGTTTTATTTAATGCAATCTAGTTGCATATTGGAGAAAAATTAATCAGTTCACTTAACTATACCAATCAATTCATTGAACTGGTTTTAATTTAATACAGTACGAGTAGATAAACCATATTTTTATATAAGACCATAACCTCCTCAACACATTTGATGGAGCATTTGTCAATTAAACTGTTAGAAGTATTTTTCCTGTCTCCATTTATCACAACCGGGGAAATACCACCTGACACCTCCTAAAGCAAGATAACAGGAAGGCATACCCATGAAACGACAAATATGGTAGTAATTAATTCACAAAACATACCTTCTTCTTCTTTTTCTCAACCTTGGGAAGAGACGGGTCATTCAAGACAAACTTATTGACCCCCCAGTAGATGCCAGCGATGACAAAACCCAAGGCCACCACAATGCTCATCATTCCCTTGAGAGATACGGCCCACCCATCAACCCCAGGCCCCAGGTTTTTCCTTAAGTTTGAAAAGTACTTCACTGTTCGGCCCGAAAATATCAATGCCACATTGGCGCCCAGCCCAAACAAGGGGTAGAATTCCTTTGCCTCATCCACTGTAGTAATCTGTCAAAAAAATAGCTCGATTAGTTCTTACTGGATCAGTTCCACTGCCTTGTATATCCTTTTCAATTCTATTGTAAGTATTCTGAATTTCAGCATAGCTTTGACTTTTTAATTAGTTGAATCAGTCACAATTATGTTCTTGTTTATTATGCAACAACTGCTACTATAATTTTTATTTAACTATTAAAGCTTAAATTACTGATATGTATTATAAAAAGGAATATTACTACATTGACTTCTACTGTGGTGCTTACAAACTTTTTAGGGTGTTGTTTGAACTCTTGAACATGTCTTGTAATCAAAATTTCAGTTATTCCCTGATCCTACACTGATTGCTCCAGGAATATTCTGTTGTCTTGTTAAAACTAGTGGCAGGTTTTGTACTGATGTGTGAGATTTCATGTAAGTCTAAAACTAGTATTGTAAAGGCTCCATATTACTTAATAAACAAATAGCTAGATAGTTAATTCCCTAATATCCGTACAGAAAAAATAATTGATCTCAAAAGCCAAAACAAATTTTTTATATATAGACAAGAAAAGGAAAAAAAAATAAGATTTCAATCAAGTAGCACACCCATCAAAACAAAATTGAACAAATGTGTATTGGAAATTGAACACCCATACTGCGGAGCTATATTTTCATTTTGAAAATCCTAATGGTCGATCCGAACCGTTCAACTTGATCCCCACATGAATATGTACTTGCAGACTAAATGTTAAATTTTTTTACTATATTTTAAGATAGGTAGAAAATCACTTGATCTGAAAATTCTGGACCATCCAAAAACAGTGATTTTCTACCTATCTAAAAAAATAGAAAATTTAGCCCACAAGTATATTCTCATATGGAAATCATGTTGAACGGTTCAGATCGGCCGTTAGGATTTGAAAACGAAAATATTGATCCGTAGTACGAACCAATCCGTAATATGCATAGTACCATAGACTCACTCATTGGAAATTTAATATCGAGCTTGAATTGGAGATTATTATCTCAGCCTCGGTAAAATACATACGGAGATTAATAACTAGTGTTAAGTGGAGGTGAAAAACTAGAATCTTTTCCAAGTAATAGAGGTGCATCTCCTAATCACCGCAAAATATCCTATTAGATTAAAGATCCTATCAAGCTAAAATTTAAGCTCTTTGAACTCCATTTGGCTTGAGAAATCAACCAGTACATGGTATAGTATGATTAACAAATCACAGCACTAGAAATAACACAAAATATATTCACCAACAGTACAAATATTTTACCTGATTAGCAAAGCCCCAGAAAAGCACTGAAATTACGACACTACCCCACAGTTCGGCCATGACATAGAAGAGGCAAAAGCTCCAAATCCTCAGTATGGCAATAGGTCCGAGAAATCTTGGCCCCAGAGTTGCTAGGAGTCGATCCGCCAGAGCCGTTGGATGAATTGCATCTCGCATAGGGTACATTAAAAATCCAAATGCACCGAAAAACGCAATAAATGGGAAAATAACAGTGTAAAACAGAGACTCCTTTGAAAGAGTATCTGAGAGCTTGCTGTATAGGAGCATAAAACCCACGGCCATGGGCAAATTAACCCAAGTTTTCAAAAATGGAATAATTTCAGCACTGCTCCCTTTTGCTGTCACGACTAACACATCTTTGGTATCTCTCAGAATTGTGTAATTGAAGAGAATACAAAAGAACATGAGACCCAAAGGCACAATTTTTTTCAAGGTCTGAATCTCCACGCCGAGGAATTTGGGTTTTTCTGAGGGAACTACGGCTCCAGCGTGGCAAAGGTGAAGCCTTTTTTCTGTTTGGGGTTTGTCGCTACGGGAGAAGAGCAAGCGCTGGCCATTTAATGGCGTTTTGAGCGGAGAAAAGGGTGAGAGCTTATCTCTGGAGAACAACGCTTGTTGGGTTCGGAGCCTTATCGGATTTTGGGGTTTTAGGGCGGCCGCGGCGTGGAGGCGCGTTCGCACTCTAAACATTTGTGGATTGGAAGGAAGAGATAGGAGGCCATGACTACGGATTGCTCCTTCCATGGATAGAAACCGAAATATCTTGAGAGGGGGAGGGGGGAGGTTGGAAAGGGGAGCAAGGGATAAGAGAGTGAGGCGAAGTCCCAAAAAGAGAAGATGGGCGGAGAGAGAACTTGGGTATTTATATTTGGTTTTGAGGATTAATTTTAGAGAATGAAAAAATTAGTTAATACAAGGGGAGGGATTTGCGATTTGGTAGTATTTGGACTGTCAAAGGCTGAAAGCTGAGATATTATTTAGTGTTAATTGTTAAACAATGAATTACTTTTGCAGAGGAACGATAGAGAATTAGAGAGAGAGTCGGAGCCAGCGGCGATACTATTTTTAAGAGAAAATCGGTCTTCTCACGTTTCCTAGTTCCTAGTACCGCACTATGATCTGATGTGACGCAAACCGTGTGGCGACTGCAACAATCATTATATGTAGAGTGAGGTTATGGCGTTATGCTATTAAACACAACACACATTGATGATATTTTTTTAAAATATAATTATTTTTAATTATTTTAAGAGAATGAGCACTATTGATTTGATTTTTACAAAAAAAAGCTCCACCGATTCTAGAAATCGGTGGAGGAGAGAATTAACAGAGATGGCAAATGATCTGTTTGAAAATTTGAAGTCTAAATTAATTTTTGCAAGTAATTCGGAGTCAATTCGGAAAATTCAGAAAGAAGTTTGAAAATTCATTATCTATTTGTTTGAAACAAAGTATGGAAAATTATTTTTCCACCCTTTGAAATGGATCCGTATCCTCTGCATTAACTCAAAAAGGGAATCTTTTAAGTTAATGAATTTCAACCATCTGATTTTAAACGGAGCCAATCCGGCTCGTGTCTATAACATAGGGGCCCTTTAATATTAGTGCAGATCTAGTTCGCACGAATTTTGAAACAGATTGGACAGTCGAGATTCATTAATTCAAAAGATTCTCTTTTGAGTTAATGCAGAGGATATGAATTCCTTTGAAATATCTCTGAACCAGCCTTTACACGTGTTACTAGAGTACTATGCATTTGTTTATGCATATAATCTAGCTAGATGATTATGCTAGTGCTCGTAGTTTTTTCCTTGAGACCACGCAGTACACTTTGCTGAATTAAATAAGAAAAACGACAAAGGCCAACATATTCTAGGCTGAATAGTGTCATCCCTCGATGATTTGTCCACGCCACCACAACCAGCAGCAACGTGGACGATCAGCTTGGTAACAAAATTGGACACTTGCAGAATTTTTTTATTTATAGAAATTCAGTAAATATTAATTTTGAAAACAAATTAACGACTTTTTTTTTCATATTATAGAAGAAATCAAACTATTGATATTGATTTTATTTTATGTGGAGGGATCAAATTACACTCCTTTTTTGACACACTTTGACATTTACTATTTTCAAAGTCCAAATAATCTATCCAAACCTTTCAACATAATGGATATATTAAAATGTTCTTGGAAATCAAATTTTACATTTTTTTGAATTTTTTTACTATTTATTAAGATCGTTATAAAATCGTTATTTTCAGACCATTGAAAAACAGCGATTTTGTAACCATCTTAATAAATAGTAAAAAATGTAAAATTTGATCTCCAAGCACATTTTAACATGGTGATCATGTTGAACGGTTCAGATCGAATATTTGGATTTTGAAATCGCAAAATTGACCTTAAAAATAACGGTGTCAAGATGTATAAAAAAAAAGGGTGTAATTGGATCCCTCCTCTTATTTTATTTCATATTGATTTGATTTCTTCGGACGCAGAAATTTTCATGAGTGTTCAAATGTCTTCATATTTGTGTCTCCATTATGCCTCTATTTTTAAAAACGTTAATAAATCAAAATTTAAATTATAAATCAACGTCTAGAAATCAACGTCTAGAAATTATATCACATTTTGATTTATTTTTTTTATGTGAATCAATCATTTGAAAAATCAACGTCTAGAAATTATCCACATTAGTACGGTTTTACAAGCTCTTGATGACAACCAAAACAAAGTTGAAATGTCACAATTTTTTACACGTGCATAGATAAAATGATGTAGATCATATCCAACGGTTTTATTTTAACTTTTAAGTTTTAAATTTTGAGTTATTAAAGTTATTAAAAATAAAGGCATGATGGAGACACAAAAAATGAAAGCATTTGAACCCGACATTTTTATTAATACCCTCAGTACATAAAAAATTATTAAAAATAACCACCGGCCCAAATCTTTATTAAAAATACCCATACCGGCCAATTATTGGCCGGATCCGATTAAAAAGCCCTACCGGCCAATAATTGGCCGGATCCGATTTAAAGTCCCAACCGGCCAATAATTGGCCGGTTCCCATTAAAAGTCCCATACCGGCCAATAATTGGCCGGCCCCGTGCTTTAATACATTTTTACTGTTTCAGCCCCTATATTAACCCCAAATCGCACTCCTTCTTCCTCACAACTTCTGAAGAGGCAGAGGCAGAGGCAGCGAGAGGTAACATCTTTTTTTTAATTATTTTATATTTTTAAATGTTTGTAATTACGGTTAATTAATTTAATTAAAATTAATGTTAATTAGTTTTAAATAGTTTAAATTCTTTTAGTTTAGTTTAATTAAGTTCAATTAATTTAAGTTAGTTTTAATATTTATTTAATTAAATTTAAATTAATTTTAGTTAAGTTCAGTTAAGTTTAATTAATTTTATATTTTTTTTAATTAATGTTAGTTCAATTTAATTAATTTAAAGGAATTGTAATTAATTAATTTTAATTAATTTTCATTGTAATTAATTAATTAGAATTAATTGTAATTAATTAATTAGAATTAATTGTAATTAATTAATTAGAATTAATTGTAATTAATTAATTAGAATTAATTGTAATTAATTAATTAGAATTAGTTGTAATTAATTAATTAGAATTAGTTGTAATTAATTAATTAGAATTAGTTGTAATTAATTAATTAGAATTAGTTGTAATTAATTAATTAGAATTAATTGTAATTAATTAATTAGAATTAATTGTAATTAATTAATTAGAATTAATTGTAATTAATTAATTAGAATTAATTGTAATTAATTAATTAGAATTAATTGTAATTAATTATTAATTAGAATTAATTGTAATTAATTAATTAGAATTAATTGTAATTAATTAATTAGAATTAATTGTAATTAATTAATTAGAATTATTGTAATTAATTAATTAGAATTAATTTAATTAATTAATTTTATTAATTGTAATTAATTAATTTAATTAATTAATTTTAATTAATTAATTTTAATTAATTGTAGTTAATTGTATTTAATTAATTTTACTTACTTGTAATTATTTAATTTTAATAAATTTTAATAAATTTTAATAAATTAATTTTAATAAATTAATTTAATTTAATTCATTTTAAGTAATTAATTACTTTTAATTAATTTAATTAATTGTAGTTAATTTTATTATTTAATTTTAATTAATGAAAATTAAGGAAAATTATTTTTAATTAATAACAATTAATAGAAATTAATTTTAATTAACTAAAATTAGTTAAAACTAATTGAACTTAATTTAAACTAAATTTCTTTATTATTCAGTCACTGTGTAAATTAGTAACCTGACAAATGATTATCACTTTCAAAATGTAATTCGATCACAATGCCATTGATTTCTATACACTGTGGTGGTAAGTTTGAACATAATGCAGACGGACCTTATTACAACAGAGAACCAATTGCTTCGGTTATGGTTGACGATAATATATCTCTGTTGGACTTGAAAGTCACAATTTTCGATTACACCCGTTTTAATCCAGAAAGATGCAACCTTGAATTGGGGACCCGAGTGTGTAATGGAAACACCGGGAAATATTCACTTGCGAAAATAACAGATGAAAATACCTGGAGAGGGTTGTGTGGGTATTTTAAGGCCAACGGAGATTTTGTAATAGAGATCTATGTTAGAAGAGTTCCGAGAGAGGCAGGGGCTGGTAGTTCTAGTCAATGCTTAGTTGCAATGGAGACTCCCGTCGTGCCCCCAACAGAACGAGAAAGGTGCTATCCACCTATTTACCCAGAAACAAACTATCACCCTACTTACCCAGAAACGAACTATCACCCTACTTACCCAGAAACGAACTATTCCCCTACTTACCAAGAAACCATCTATCCACCTACTCACCAAGAAACATACTATCCAACTACTAACCCGGAAAACTACTATCTAACTCCGCCGCAACCACGACCTCAACTAATACTCCGAATTTGTTCCCCACCTAGACCCGTGCATGAGGAGCCTTTACCATTCCCAGTCCCAGTACACGATGAAGTTGGGTCGGATTTTGAAAATATCAATGATATCCCGGATGAACGCTTGCAAAGTGGGGATGAGTATGATGGACATGACTGGGACTCTGATCACATAGATGGATGTGGTGAAGACGGTCCAGTTGACACAGCTAAAGGGCCCATTCGGAGCAGCTCTTGCTCAGCGCCGCTCAGCGGGCGGAGTGATACGCACCCGTTCCCAGACTTCAATGATGTATCTCGGTTCAGAGAAGCAGATACTGGTTCATATGGGCCACGAATCGAGCGCACGGGTGAGCTGGCCACAAACCAATATTTTAAAAGCAAGGATTAATTAATGAAGAAGATTAGGGAGCACCATGTCCACAAGAATCAGGAGATAAGAATGAGTAGGAGTGACACCCGCCGGATTCATGTGGTGTGCAAACACCGGCGTTGTGGTTACGAACTCAGGGGAAAAGCATCGGGATATGGAGATACGTGAGTTATAACGATGCAAGACAAGCCTCACACATGCAGGACTGAGTATACAAGGATCGACAATGAATGTCTGACGGCATCAATCATTGTCGATGTCATTGGGAACAGCATTAAGACTGACCCCTGTATGAGCATCCAGTCGGTGGCAAACTGTGTTATGACTGTGTATGACAAAGTCACCCCGAAATACAATCGACTGTGGAGGGGTCGTGAGCTTGCAATAGCCCGAGAATTTGGGGGTTGGGAGGAATTGTACGGCTTGCTGAGACCACTATTGATGGCGATTTGCGTCAAAAATCCCGGATCAAAGTACCATTTTCTGACCAGTCCGATACGAGACAAAGACACAGGAGTAATAAAGGAAGGGCAAGTTCAGTTCAGGGCCGTTGCCTGGGCTTTTGGTCCATGCATTGCGGCGTTTCGGTTCTTAAGACCGGTGATCAGCATAGATGCGTGCTTCTTGTCAGGGCGGTACGAGGGGAGGCTTTTGATAGCTTGTGCCTATGATGCCGAGAACCAGCTGCTGCCTCTAGCATTTGCAATCGTGCACAAGGAAAACGCTGAGAATTGGGGTTTCTTCCTGCAATGGTTGAGGAATGAAGTGCTCGGATATAACCAATTCGTTTGTGTTATATCATACCAGCACAAGGGGATCAAAGCTGCACTGACCGAAGAATACGGATGGCCTCCAGAGCTCTTTGTGCACAGGTTTTGCATGCAGCATGTTGCTGACAACCTGGTACAGAACTGTGGAAAAGAAAGGTGGTACGGCCAAAGGTTCAGGGAAGGAGCAAAGAAGAAGAAGCCAAGAAAGCTGAAAGAGATGTTCGAAGAGTTTGCTAAGGTATTTGTAATGTACCACATTTCGTTTAATTTTTTGTAGTCCCTACTTTGAAAGTGAAATAACATATGTTCGTTTTGTACAGCTAAATCCAAGGTGTAATGCATATTTGCGGAAGGTTGGCAAAGTTCGTCCGAATGATCCGACGGAGTCGTCTAATTATGAGAAGATTTTCCAAACCTGTGATGGAGGATTCCGGTTTGGTATAATGACAACAAACGGCTCTGAGTGCTTGAACAATGTTTTCCGAGATAGCCGTAGAATGCCCGTTGCTGCCATAGTGGAGGATACATTCTACAAGTGCAACAAATGGTTTGTTGCACGGCGACAGCGAGCCATGGAATTGAAAGACAACAAACAGAAGTTTTCCACCCGGGTTTCGAAGAAGTTGGGGAGAAAGTGGGAGAAAGCTGCAACAATGCGTTTGGTGCCTTACACACACGGCCAAAGGCAGTACCAAGTTTCAGTTCCAAATGAGTATATTCCTTGCCGTCGCAACGACCTGGGAGTTATGGAGTTGACACGCAGAGAGTGCATGTACATTGTGAAATGCGGTCCCGACAACCAAATGGAATGTGAGTGCAGAGGTATCCAGCTGACGTCAATTCTGTGCGCTCATGTGTTAGCGGTTTGCCGGAACTGAAACTGGTGCGAGGAAAGATTTGTTGCACACTGGTACAATGTGGACTACCTTCTGAGTACTTGGAACGGAATGTTTGCTTCTGTTGACAATATGGAAAGTTGGCCTCCTAATACTGAGCCAATAATACTCCCCGCGCAGGGATGGATTAGGAAGGGGCGGCGAAAACACATCCGTCATGTAATGACAATGGATGAACTGGAAGATAGACGACGGGGGCATCAACCCCGACGTTCAACCGTTGATAGGCAACGAAGAGGTACTCAACATTTATCAGAAATTATATTTACTTTCAATTGGCACCAACTTACTAAATAACATATACAAATGCAGATGCAAGAATTGCGACCAATGAGTACGCGAATGACCCAGCTAGGGCAAGGGCAAGTGTGTCCGGAGGGCCACGACATCCCCCCGCTACAAGCCATTTAGATGCGTCTGTTATGTTTGCAGAAGCGATGGGGGATACCCTCAACTTAGGAGGTGAGGCGATTGGACTGCAAAGAAATCCATCGAGAAGGTCAACTAGTAGGCATACGACAAGGGCATCTGGAAGCCAAGCAGGGCCGTCTGAGACCCAAGCAGAGCCATCTAGCAGGCCATCTTCCGGAACCGATTTCTTTAGGGGATTTAGTTTTAGGCGTAGTAGTAGTAGTAGAAGGTGATTTATCTCTATTATGACTTTTTTTATTTATATGTTGTGAATTTTTTTTTATTCCAAGTTGTGAGGAGTATATTGAATTGCATGATACGTTTGCAAAATGGATTGTGACTCCGAATAGTAAAACACCAAACACAAAACAAGAACAACAAAACATATAACAATAAAATAAAGGAACAACAACATAACCATAACAAAGAACAACAACATAAAAAAAGAACAACAACATAACCATAAAAAATACATAAATCAGCGCCGCCACGGAGAAGGAGACCATCGCTCAGCTGGAACTCCGGCATTCGCCCGATGGGGCCACGCTCTATCTCTCGGTGTCTCCGCACGAGCATCGACCTCTCTGTACATCATATCGGCAGTATCCCAGACAGACTCATGCGTAGAGACCGGTGGAGGTGTACCGAATATAGATGCAGCGAAATCAGTCCCAAAGTCAGGCTGATGCTGAGCCCCGCTACCACTGGCCTCTCCATCGTGGGCCATCTGCGGCATCCCATAGTCATAGATCCCGAGATCGTCCAGACTCGCGCTGTACCGTGGATCTATCTCATCTGGATCTATCTCAGCCATCTGTGGCTCCGGTGGCATCTCGGACTGACCCTGCAATCAATCACATAATCTACTGAATTAGAACTGAACGAAGAAATTTGCACTAATTCAAACAGCTAAAATAATAAAACATACCGGAGGCTGAAACGGACGACCGTCGTCAGGTTAGAATGCGTGCCATCCCCTCGTGGACAACACCCAGCGATGGTGGTCCCACTCTGGAACCGTCTCGGGGGGGATGGCATGTCTCGCGCCAGAACCGGGCACTCATCGGGCTCGGACGGATCTATCTGACGCCAATCGATATTTTCTCTGGCATCTCGCAGCATGCCGATGAGCTGCCCACCGTGCCCAGAATCCTCCATGAAAGTGGCACCCTTCTCAACGTAGCCGTAGCCAAACCGCCTCCAGTTCTTTTTTCCTAGCATCTTGATCCCGTGCGCTACGGTCTTAATCGCTGCCAACAGCTGAAAGAGTAATTTGTTAGATCAAACAATGATGAAGTGATCAGTTAAAGGAAAAAAAACATCTAGTGTCAAGTGAATTACCTGGCGAGCCCATTTTCTACCGTTGGGTGTGTAACCGTCGTCGTTCTTGATCATATCGCGTAAGTGAGCGCCGTAATCGCCCTCCAGATATACGCTCACCATGCATATCCGCATGTACTAAGTCTCGTACCTCAGTAGGGGATCTCCCGGGGTCTGCATCAACTCATCCGGGTATACATAGAAGTGCTTGTGCTGCGGCTGTGCCAGGATACTGCAATAGAACTCGTAGTGCACGCTCCAGTCGCGCTCCAGTCGCGATAAGTGGCTCATCCTGTAAGAAACACGTTAGTTGCAACACAAATAAATCAAGTAATATATGATAGTACAAAAGAGATACGACTTACTTGTGCAGGTCTACGATAGTGGAACTCAACAAAGATGGCTTTGCGGGAATGAACGGCGGATGTCCAAACTGGCGGAGTACGCGATCCGGATAATGGTGCTCCACTACCCAGAAATGTACGAGCGGCCCCATATAATACCACATATCCATAGACTGAAAATATCTCAACGGCAGCCTACCGTCATCGTACAGCGTGGCGTACGGGGTCCACTCAACCTGCTCCGTCGTCAAATTCTACAGCTGTGACCGGACTGGCCTGATACCCAATGTATAATCGTGGCCCTGATCCTGGTAGCTGTGAACACCGTGCCACTTCTTGCCGTATGCCGGGCAGCGGATATCGTCGGGCTCTCCCCAAGTCGGCGCCGCATTCGGTATGGGCCTGCCCACCGGTAGCCGTGACCACGACCATTGCTGAAGCAACAGTACTGGCCTGTACATCTGTTTGATATCTGGCTGCATTTGTAATAATTTCATATGTCATGTGCAACTTCTTCATTTATTATGTAAAAGAGTAATATAATAGCTAGGGACTTACCACAGAAGCACGGCAGAGGTGGGAGTACAGATGGGCTAAGACGGCCGCACCCCAGTTGTACTTCGACGGGTCATCCAGGTTTGCCAGCAGCGGGAGATACATCATCGGCATGCAGTCACCGGAAGAATCAGCAAACATGACGGAACCAAATAGGTCCATCACGTAGCCCCGTGTATATCTGCAGTAACAAACATGTAATATAAGATCAGCAACAAACGGGAATTCAGAAAAAAAAAATACGGGAAATTTGAAGTTTGTACCTCTGAATCTCCACATCGGTGGAGTCTGCTGTCAGACCCGCGCTGAAATGCTGGCGCAACCTCTTCATCCTCAAGTGGAATTTTGATGTTCCACTCTTCTCAATGAGGGAGCGAGAATCAGCCCCCAATAGCTCCTCAATCTGAGCAGCAAACGTCTTGCTGTCAGATACGCCACTGACGGGGGTGCCACTGATAGCCAACCCCCACAAAGAACTCACGTCCTGGAGAGTCACTGTCATCTCTCCGAACGGCATGTGAAATGTGTGCGTCTCGGGACGCCATCTCTCAACCAATCCCGCGATGAGAGACGCGTTGATGATGCCACTCCCAGTCCGCAAGATGTCTACCATCTGGTAGAGGCCTAGATTGACAAGATACCGGTCCATCGACCGGTAGTATGGCAAGTGAACGCACCGCAGCTTCACATCTAAAATAGACTTGTCCTACATTGACAAATTTAATCCACATGGGGTTAGCACATCAACACTTAAATTCAAAGAAATTTGAAAATGTGAAAAAAAAAACATACCTCACGAGAAGCCAGCGAGACCCGGTGATCACAGTGGGGCACCCACAGAAGAGGACTGAAATGATCTGTGCTGCTAGTCGCTATCGGCTCGTCAACTATAGGTGACAGTGGACGAAGCCTAGGCCGTCCTCTAACCATCCTAATTTCATTAATAAGATTCTCTTAACCGACGCTATGTGAACCGTAAATCATAATTGCCGTAAGCAATGTAAAAAAACGGCTAAAATAAGCTTAAACACGCTAAAAAGGGATAAAGTAAGAAATGTAAAAAAACAGCTAAAAAACGGCTTAAATCATAATTGCAGTAAGAAATGATTTTTAATTTGAAGATAAACTGTTTAATTTAATCTTAAGGTATATATAAAATCCTACTTGTTATAAGATAGATTACGTAGTGTAATTAATTACGTTATCTATTACACTAATTTTAGTCTTATTTTAATACTCTTAACGTAGACGTATGTGTTCTACTTAATTATCTTATTTAATGAATTTCAAAACAATTCAATTTAAAACTAAACTATTAATGCGAAAATATTAATATGTTGTAAATTAATTGTCCTTTAATATTTAACAACATATTTATATTTGTTTAACCTTTATGAACGATTATAACATTTAATACTTACCTAATAATAATTAAAATACTAAATTCCTAACTATAACTAATTACAATGTAATTTAAATTAATTAAAATTTCTAAGTATTTAAAAAGAAACCCTAATTACTTATAGGATTATAAATACGTAAATAATTTATTTAGTCTTTTATTGCGATAATTAATCGCGTATAGATGTTCGTAATGTAAAAATACGTATTTTACTTAATTTCTTTTATAAGTCAATTTCATTATATTCCTAAGTACGTATATAAATATAATACGTCTCTAATTAGTTTTTAGCATAATCGAAATGATACGAAAATAATTAATATGTTGTTAATTAGTTGTCCTTACTAATTAACAACATATTATATATTTCTTTTAAGTTTTTAGAATAATTAATAATATTACTACCACTTTTATTGCGATAATTAATCGCGTATAGATGTTCATAATGTAAAAATACGTATTTTACTTAATTTCTTTTATAAGTCAATTTCATTATATTCCTCAGTACGTATATAAATATAATACGTCTCTAATTAGTTTTTAACATAATCGAAATGATACAAAATCATTAATATGTTGTTAATTAGTTGTCCTTGCTAATTAACAACATATTATATATTTCTTTTAAGTTTTTAGAATAATTAATAATATTACTACCACTTTTATTACGAAATAAAAATACTTAACTAAATTAAATAAAAAAATTAATTTAATCTAATTTAAATGTGTTAATCCTAATTAACTATTGTTGGGACTTTTAATTGTTGTGTATTTCGGGATCATATCGTGTCCTGCTGGATAATCTAGTATCTGCTCATAGTATGTCATGAGTCATCAATCCAGGACTAATCTAATCATTTCCCGAGCTTTAAGTGAAACTTCGGATCGAGCCAACCAAATGGAAGCTCGAGACCCGAAGTAATTTATCCAATTTTATTTCACTTATGCCTTTGCAAAAACCCACTTTTAAATCCTCCTTTTTATTCCTTTTAATCAATTTCGGCCTCCTTTTTAATATCCAACAGCCACGGCCCAATAAGAAAGGCCCAGATCCAATTAGCAAAAATCCAAACTTTTGCAATTTAGTCCATGTCATATTCTATTTTACGCAAGGGCTCAGTTCATGCACCAATACTCAAAATATTTCAAATTTTCTCAACAAGGTCCTTGTCATTTCAAGTTTGGTACCAGTGGCTACACTGGGCTGGTACCAGCAACTCTTATAGTTCACATATCGTAAGGCAAGGCCACCACAGAACACAAGTCCAAGGTAAGTACTAGGCTCACCCAAAGGAACAACAAAACAGGCAAACCTCCACCAACAGGTACCAACCAGAAAAGCCAACGCAAGGCCACAAGGCCAGCAAGGAAATCAAACCAGAATAGGTCCAGCTTCACAGCAGCACCCAAGCACAACACTACTGGTACGGTGTACCAGTGTACCAGCAAAATCAAAACAAGGCACCAGAAATAGCACAGCAAAACCGGGCATTACACAGCAAAACAAGGCACCAGAGGGTTCCAACAATTACCCGAATGGAGAGGGAAGGCAACAAAAACAGTGAACCAGGTCAGCACCCAAATCGAGCGGGTCAAGCAAAATCAGCAACACCACACCAACAGGACTGGCCACACAGCAGCGCAAGGAGGCCAACAGAGGCACAATCCGCAAGAATGCACAACTCGAACCGCAAGGAGGCCAACAGGGGCACGGCAGGGAAAGAGAGAGGAGAGGAAGGGAGGTTTAAAAAGAATTGGGCGGCTTTGAGATTCGTGCATATGGCCTTAGGTTTAAAATCAATTAATCTCGGAACCGGCCAATTATTGGCCGGTTGGGACTTTAAATCGGATCCGGCCAATTATTGGCCGGTTGGGCTTTTTAATCGGATCCGGCCAATAATTGGCCGGTATGGGTATTTTTAATAAAGATTTGGACCGGTGGTTATTTTTAATAATTTTTTATGTACTGAGGGTATTAATAAAAATGTCGGCATTTGAACCATCCTCTTATATAATAATATTTCAATGTAGAAAATTTTGCCCCACGCTATTCCGATCAATGATTAATTGTGATTTTTTTTATAGCTCAATGTAATAATCTTTCTTTTTTACAAGAAAATGATGTTATTGGTAAATCACTTTTATAGAAAATTTATTTCCTGGTATTCTTTGTTCCATGGTCTTTTCTCTCATGACTAATAAAGAAAATAAAGAAAAGAAAAACAACAAGAGGGACAAAAACGGGGAGAGATAAAATTTTAAGAGAAATTTATACTGCGCGATGATGCTGGGTCGATTGGTTGTTTCAATCTAATCTACCATTAGAATCGGAAACATCAACATTTAATAGAAAGAGTTCGAAATATTACCGCTGAATATCCTCAGGGGTGGAGTTCGCAGTCAGACCGGCTCTGAAGTGGTGACGTAACCTGCTGAGCTGCATATGGTAACAAGAGGTCCCCTTCTTAGCCCGTAAATCGGTTGGATCTGCTCCCAACAATTGTCCTATCGAGTCAACATAGTGTGGACTGTCAGATACACCACCAACGGGAGTGTCCCTGATCGGCAAATCCCATAGGGCACTGACATCCTGAAGTGTCACCTCAGGTTGAGGAGATAGGAGTCCATCAGCTTGTAGTACTTCATTCCCAGTGTTCGATGACGAACATCTAAAGGGGTCTTGTCCTGCTTTGAAAAATGGTCCTCACCATATTATAGTGTTAACACAGAAAAATTTAAACTTTAAAATTAGACAAAAATTGTAACGTACCTCGCGAGAAGTTAGTGATACTCGGTGATCGCTGTGGGGCATCGAGAGAAGAGGATTGAAATGCTCCGTGCTATCAGCTGGAATCGGAGCATCATCAGCATCTAGTACCGGCTGAGGTCGAGACCTAAGCCGTCCTCTAGCCATTCTAATTTTATAAATGAAGGTTTTGGTAAATATGAAGGTTATGCTAATTTCTAAAAATAACTAAATTAAACTTAATAAAAAGTTACGGTAAATCTAAGTGATGTCTGAACCTGAATTTTGGTGTTTCGATGGCTTAATAAAAAGTTATGGTAAATCTAACTCAAGTCTGGTCATTTTCGAACCTGAATTTTGGTGTTTCGATGGCTTAATAAAAAGTTATGGTAAATCTAAATCAAGTCTAGTCATTTTCGAACCTGAATTTTGATGTTTCGATGGGTTAATAAAAAGTTATGGTAATTATACTAATTATGCAAATTTATACTTAATTATAGTAATTTATCCGAATTATATTAATTATACTAATATGTACTATATTATACTAATTATACTAAATTACAATAAGATATACCAAAATAAACTAAATTATATTAATTATACTCAATTATACTAATTTGTACTATATTATACTAATTATACTAAATTAAAATAAGATATACTAAATAAACTAAATTATATTAATTATACTCAATTATACTAATTTGTACTACATTATACTAATTATACTCAATTAAAATAAAGTAGATACTAAAAATCCGAATTATATTAATAATACTCAATTATACTAATTTGTACTATATTATACTAATTATACTAAATTAAAATAAGATATACTAAAATAAACTAAATTATATTAATTATACACAATTATACTAATTTATACTAAACTATACTAATTATACTAAATAAAAATAAAATATACTAAAATTTCGGCATTTATACTAAATTATACTAATTAATAATAAGTTATAGTAATTTATACTAAATTATACCAAATTATACTAAGTTAAACTAATTAAACTAAATTAAACTAAATTATACTAAGTTACACTAATTAAACTAAATTATATTAAATTAAATTGAAATACACTAATTAACACTAATTACACTAAGATATACTCATTAACACTAATTAAAACTAAGTTATACTAATTTTGGTACATTACTAACAAATTTTAACAACTTATAACTATTTTGGACAATTAAAATTTTAAAGAAAATGAGAGACTTGAAAATATGAAAAGAAGAGGAGATTTCTTGGAGAAAGAAAGTGAGGAGAGAGAGTATAAAAATTTGATGAAATGATTTTTAGAAAAAATCAATAACCCGCCCCACATATACATAAACACTTGGGGCCGCTGAGGTACTCAGCGGCCCAGAAAAGAATTCAGCCCCCGAGTTTCTCGGCAGCTTGGGCATTTTTAAAATTTCTGAAAAATCGTAGACATTTGTATTAATTTTTATTTAATATTAGATATTAATAAAAATTTCGGCAAGATGAAAGTGTCTCTTGTGTTTTTTCAATTCTGTTCATCATGATATTTTCTTGTGATTTTTTTCTCGAATCCTTTTAAACATGCAAACCTTGTTCCAGTTCTATTTTTGTTTTCTGGATATTTTTGCCGGGTCTTTCTCACTCCGTGTATAAAAGGATATAAGAACCCAAAAAAAAAAAAAAGGATATTACGTAAGCATTCGGGTTTTTAGTTCGGTTTTAATTCGTTTTTTTTTTTTTTCATTTGGCTGCGACAGCTGTAAACAGAAAAATACTTCGGCTGACTTAACTTTGTTCTGTTTGTACTTTGTACCGAACCGATGCCGAGATTTTTATTTTTACCCAAAAAAAAATATATTTTAATATAATTATCCAAGTTTTTGAAAAATTTAAATTTATACCCAAACCGTAAGAAAAATTTACGGTTTGAATTCGGAATTCAAACTGTAAATTTTTCTTACGGTTTGAAACTATTTTTTATTTTTTTTTTTAAGAGAAAAATAGCTAAAATGCTGAAATGAAATATAACACAAAAAAATCGAATTGTTTTTTAAAATATTTGTTAGAAAATACGCTACGAACAGAGCCGATTTTGTGCTAAAATACGGTAAATTACAATAATTATGCCAAAAGACATGACGTCTGTTTAAATACAAACCCTAAAACAGAAAATATATATAAAAGATACATCAAAGACCCTAAAAACTCTAAAATTATAAAGAAATGTTCAAAAGTCCATGAAGGAAGACTCGGATCGCGAATCTGAGCCCACAAATGGGCGAAACAGATCATAGATGGGTTTCGGATCGGGTTTTGGGTTGTGGAGTTCCTGTCAAAATTTCAGCCCGATCCGACGGACGGATCAAAAGTTACGCTCCTTTTAGTAAATTTATGAAAGATGCCACAAAATCGGCCAATTCATACGTAATTTAGCGTAATTTACCGGATTTTAGCATAATTCTACATAATTATTGTAATTTCAGCATTTTAGTAAATTTACCGTATTTTGGCATAATTATTGTAATTTACCGTATTTTAGCACAAAATCGGCTCTGTTCGTAGCGTATTTTCTAACAAATATTTTAAAAAACAATTCGATTTTTTTGTGTTATATTTCATTTCAGCATTTTAGCTATTTTTCTCTTAAAAAAAAAAAAAAAGAGTTTCAAACCGTAAGAAAAATTTACGGTTTGAATTCCGAATTCAAACCGTAAATTTTTCTTACGGTTTGGGTATAAATTTAAATTTTTCAAAAACTTGGATAATTATATTAAAATATTTTTTTTTTGGGTAAAAATAAAAATCTCGGGAACCGATGGACTGCCCAGCCTTATCAGACCGAAATTTTTATTAATATAAAAAAAAAAATTAAATTACAAAATCTATCCCCATTTGACGAGATTTCAAAAACTGTCCAAATCTCATATTTATTTTTCTGTTTTAGGCTGAATAACCGCAAATTTATTTTGAAATTTCAAAATTGGAAATTATATTCCCGTTCTATGTTTTTTTAAAAACAGAAAATGTTATAATTTTTTTTATTGAAATATTAATTATATTTTATATATTTCTTTGAAATAGATAGAATACTATATAATTTGATTTATTAAAAAGACTGCGACAAATAACCCGGATCAACATTTTTCAGGCCGGATTTTTCGCGGTTGTAAGAAAAATTAAAATATTTCTTTGTGTGTTATTGGAAAAAATAAAAATATTTTAAATCTGAGTTATTGATCCCGATTCACAAGTCACTTCTAGATAAATACAGAAAAATTGTGATCCTTCTATTTTTGAAAAAACAAAAAAAATATTTGACACTCTGACAAAGATATTATTTAATAACTTAAAGAAATAAGAGAGTTTTTGTTTTTTTTTTTTCAAAAATAGAAGGATTACAATATTTTCTGGATTTACTTAGAAGTGACTTTTGAACCGAGATCAATAACACAGATTCAAAACATTTTTTTTTCCAATAACACACAAAGAAATATTTTAATTGTTCTTACGGCCGCAAATAATTCGGCCTGAAAAATGTTGATCTGGATTATTTGTCGCAGTCTTTCTAATAAATCAAATTATATAGTATTCCATCTATTTTCAAAGAAATATATAAAATATTTCTAATATTTCAATACAAAAAATAAATACATTATAACATTTCTATTTAAAAAATAAACATCGAATCGAATTATTTTTTGCCGGTTTCCGAATGCCTACAACCAGAAACTTTTTTTGCAGAAAATTTGTATGAAATCGGGAATTTAATCTCCGATTTGGACAACTTTCGAAATACCTCTGCATGGAGTTGCATGTCGTTTTTGTAGTCACCACGAAAAAAATTAAAATTAAATGAATACCACCCCTGTGGGCCTATTTCAAAACATACCACCCATGCGTACCCAGTACGTGCACCAAATTGGATGGTGCGCGTACTGGGCAGGCGTACCGACCCAATCGACCCGGTGTGCGTACTGGGCAAGCGCACCAAGGCCCTAGCGATTTTTGATTTTTTTTTAATGTTGTATTTGATTTTATTAACAATTGAATATATTAATTCGCTTGTATTTGACTTTAGTTGTGTTGAATTTATTTGTGTTATTTACGGTCAATATTTTATTGGAATGATACGGTAGATAACGGTAGATAATAATAGAACATACGGTAAAAGTAGAACAAAAACATAATATCAAAATGCATGAGACTAATATCCAAATAAAAATCTGTCACAACATAATAACTAAAGAACAGTCCAGAATACCCCGCCCCTCTCTACTTACTCGGGGGTGTGTACGGCACCCTATCTCTCCTAACTCTCTTACCTCGCTGCTCTCTCTGTGCCAAGGGCTCATACTCTCGTGGTGGCTATGGTGGGGCCTCCTCCTGTATCTCCTCAATTATGTACTCCTCAGATGGTCCCTGATCGGCCCTAGGACCGAAAATAATGTCCTGTGTATCCTGTGAAGAGTAGACAGGTGGATACGAGACATCCTGCTGTGGGGCCGGCTCCTCCTGAGTGCACTGTGGGACTGGCTCCTGTTGAGTGTGAAACGTAGGAGATGATGGGTAATCCTAAGATGGGTAATCCTGAGAATATGCACCGTACTGAGAGCCCAAGTGAAACTCAAATGGTGCATCTGTCCTGTCCGCCTGCTCATCTCCCCACGGTAAATCTCCCTAAAATAGATAAATAAGTTAGGTTTCACAATGTATATGAAATTACAAAAAAGTATAAAAATATACGTACCACTGCAAGACTAGCTGCCTCAAATGCTGCATCAACAGTCGTCGCGGAGTGAATCCTTGAGAAATCTGGCTCCTCAGTACTCATCTGCTCCGCAGAATCTGCATCATCGTAGTCTTTCAAATCTTCATAGCAGGGCAGATCTGAAAGCCTGAGGACCCTGTCGAGCTAGTCCTTGTACTCGGCGACGACGACCGGCGGTGCGGCCATACACAACCATTTCTTCTCGATCTTTTTCCATCCTCTTGTGATTGCCAATCTTGCGCTGATCAGGACTTGCTTGATGTTCATGAGTACCTACGAATAAATTATTAAAAATTAGTCCAAAATACAAGTCAGTTATCATAATTTTTAAATAGAAATGAAAATCTTACAATCTGTGCAGCTGCGCCAGTGCAGGGAATGAAGCCGTACTCATCAGAAACCCCGGTATAGACATGCCAAAACTGCTGCACCCCAGTTCATCTGTTTGGCTGGGCCAAGTCCCTCAGCCACTTGTTGAGTATTTTAAGTATAGGATTTTATGCTTGTTTTTATACTCTTTAGACTTTTAAATTTATAAACCTAAATACTCAATAATTGGTCGGATGCAAGTGCACAACCTATCCTTGTAGTACTTTGGGTATCGATCCACAGGGAGTATGGTTAAAAACTAGATTTTGACCTTATCAACTAATTTCAGAAAAATAAAAGAAAGTAAAGTAAAATTGGGGGATTTTGTTCTAACAATCCTAAGTTTGGGTTCAATACCCGAGAAGAAGAGATTGTAACAATTAAACTAAAAACTGAAAAGTAAAAGAGAGTTTTGGTTGCTTTTCAAGGTTTGGAAGTCTAGGGGAATTCGGTCTACAATCCCTTGCTAATTCTATCTACTCGGTTTGTTTAAATTCATGTATGATTTGATGAGGTTTCTAACCTAATATGTTTAAAAGGGTCACTTTCGTGAATTAATAACGTGCCTAAGTAATTCGGATTTCACGGTTAGGTTTATCACCCTAGCTACCTAGACCATAAGATCTTGTTAGTCTCTCCTCTCCTCGAATATTGGTACTTCACGATAAAGTACTTCATACCAATATTCGATTCAATTTGAGATGTCCTAATTAGGGTTTGACTTCACGGTTAGGTACTTCACCAAGTCCCTAACCTTAATTTCTGTAGTTCCGGCTTAGATTACAAATTTGTTAGATCATAATCCAAACCTAGAGTATTTGCATTCATAATTTGGTACTATCCTATTGATCCTAGTCAATTTTGGGTTCTTACGAATCCAAAACGGGATAACTACAATTCAAGTACTAATTATGTAAATAACACAACAAGTAAATCACAGAAATTAACATCAAATCCCAATAAACAATCATAATAAAAACTAAGATCCGAGTAAAATAGAATTAAACAAGTTCATGCATAAGACTTAAACCCCTAGAGAGAAAACTAGCCTCTCATGGAGATGCAAGAATTCATCAAAAGATTAAAACAAAACATGGCTAAAACAAAGAGAAATTAAATAGAGAAATAGTTTACACCCTTCTCTAGATGAAGAACCTTGATCTTGCCTTTGTTTGCTGTGAACTTCCCTTTTTCTTCCTTGATTCGCCTCCAAGAGATTGATGGTAAAGAAGATTGTAGGTGGATTGGTAGTGGATGATTTGGAAGGGAAAGTTATAGCCCTTTTATAGGAGAAGTACTGCTTAATCTGGAGCCAATGGACATGGGGAGTCATTAGATACTTGCCCCATAAGTTTCCCACGTTGTGCATTCTAATTTTGGCCCTTGGAACACGGCCAGGAGTGCCGAAAATAGAAAAACCGTCGAAAACGTTGTTTCTAGGCTAAATGCGACCTTAGTGCATCCGCACGGGATTTTACATTCCGAATTTGGATTTCTTTCCTTCATGAAAGTTGTAGATCTTGTTGTCCTGGTTCCGTCAAGCTTTGATTCACCCAAATCGGAGTTCGTATGACCAAGTTATGGCCAAAATACGAACTGTGTGTCGGAAGCTGAAATTTCAATGCGGCCAGAGTGCGTCCGCACGGAACCTTAGTGCGTCCGCACTCAGCTCGGACTTTTCTGGCTTGCTCTGAAATGTGCTGAATTCGTCTAAGTAATGGATGCGTCCGCACTGGACCTTAGTGCGTCCGCACTGGACCTTAGTGCGTCCGCACTGACTCCAACTATTACCGTTTCAAGTTCGGGCGCTATTTTTGAGTGCTGCTACAGTGCGTCCGCACTGGTTCTCACTTTTCCTGTGCGATCAAAGTGCGTCCTCACGGATTTTGATGCACATCTCAGTATACCTTTTCAAATTGGCGCGTGTCCAGAAATCTTTCTAAATACTTAGTGCGGCCGTATCGCAATCTATGCGTCCGCACTGGACATTTTTCTTCGTTTTTCTTCATTTTTCTTCATTTCCTGCAAACTAAAGCCGAGCAAACGCAGTAACTTGATTCTAGGTGTATTCTATTCTCTTTATGTTCAAAATACAAGATATTTGGTATTATTTCGTGATAAAAATCAGATCGAATATGTATATAATTTAGGTCTATCACCACTCTAGTAGACACCCGGGAACAGTGCTCCTCGAGGAATCTGGGAATAGCCAGCAGGCGAACATCTCCATAATGTAAGCCCGAGTCCACCGATCTATCGTCTCGGCATCAGCATCCGTAGGTAGGACTCCACTGTAAATTCAAACTAATTTAGTCAAAATTGTGGAAATTAATATTAAATAATTAATTTTAAAAAATGTTACCTGAACCGATCCGCAAGAGTGGTATACTGATGTCATATCTTGGATAAGATGTTCCCCCTCTTAGTACTCCTCTGCTTTATTAACCCGGTGCCCAGTAGGTCGGTAACGAGCTGTGCGAAATCTCCATATTCCATACCCGTCACAGCCTCTCCAGTAATGGGCAGGCCCCACAAACAACTCACGTCCTAGAGAGACACACCGTATTCTCTCCGACAGGCAGGTTGAATGTGTGCGTCTCCGGCCGTCACCTCTCGACCAACGCAGATATAAGATTGACATCTGTAATCAAGGGAGTGAGCTAGGACACATGCCACAGACCCATCCGCTGTAACGCCGGTGTGAATCGCTCGTCGTAGAGGATATTCATCTGGTTGTTGCGTGTCGACGTGAGGTCATGAGTTTGCATTTAATTTCAAATTGAACAAAAATATAACATATTTATTTATTCAAATAAATATGTAAATTATTTGCAAGTAGTTAACAAATGTACTTACATATGAATTTCTGATCTCGTGGTTTTTGTAAGGGAACCAGCAAACAAAGCTGAGACTCTCCTTCGTCAAGTGCAAAAAGACGGTCCGGGCCAACTCAATATTCAAATCAATATCATCGTAAGGCATACCGGTTTGTTTGGTTCCGCTTGTTGACGCCATACTACAAATTGGTGCATTTCTAGTCAATTTTGGTATAAAAAAACCACAAATATGGTACATTTGTAATTTACTAATTATTGGACACCGTCGTCGGTTTAAAAAATGGTCAATTTTGGGTTAATTCAAACAATACAAGGTTAATTTGGTGAATTTCTAGTCAATTTTGGTCTAAAATACCACAACTATAGTACATTTTTAATTTCCTAATTTTTGGACACCATCGGTAAAAAAATGGTACAATTTTGGATCAATTCGGTGCATTTATACTCAACTCTAACATAATTTGGTCTACAATATAACAAAATATTGTTTATTTACAATGTTACTAATTTTTGGTACCATTTGAACTATTTAATACAATTCTACTCAATTTTGGCCAATTTTAAACCCTTATTACTTAACTAACCAATATAAAAAAAATTAAAAAAAAATTACCTTTTTACTGTGCGGAGAGGTGCGCTGCCCGGGTTGAGAAGTGATCCAGTGCGCAGGGGGGTTAAATATTACTTCTGTTGCGGTCCGCCTACCCAGTCCGCGCACCGGGTCACCGGGTCACTTTTACCGCGGTGCGCCTGCCCAGAGCGCGCACCCAGCGGTGCGTCTGCTCAGTACGCGCACCGTCTAATTTAGTGCGCAAACTGGGTACGCGTGGGTGGTACGTTTTGAAATAACCCCACAAGGTGATATTCATTTAATTTTTATTTTTTCGTGGTGACTTAAAAAAAACGGGGTTGCATGGGTGTAGATTTTTGAAATTATTTATTAATTTTGGATATTATTAAAAAATTTGGCTTGTCAGATCTTGTAAAATTTTAATAAATTTACATTTCAATTTTGATCAAATCCGATCATGGACAGCCCATCTTGCCTGATTCATCGCCTCTCCTTCCCGCCACCTCCTCGGTCCTCGCTGCCACTATACATTAAACCCTAACCCTAGCCGCCTCACTAACCCCTCACTAGCCGCAACCTTATTTGCAGCCTTAAAACCCTAACTGTAACCCCTAGCTTTCGTCAAAGCGATGTCTTCTATCATCTATGAAAGATCTAGAAGGAGAGACTCCTTAGAATGCGTGATTCGCAGTATGTGGTAAGATTAATTTATTCCTTTTGAAATATTATTTCTATTCTGGTAATTATTGAAACTGTGAAAATGTATCTCACTCATGTTATGTGCATGCTCTTGGAATGAATATATCAGATATTCATCTAGGATAGTACTGAATCTTGGATATTATTTCAAAAGCGAACTAGTCTGGACTACATTTTTTCCCTGTAAACAGCCTTAAAACCCATCTTGTTTCTTGCAATATTACTGTTGTTACATCAAGTGCTATGCCATGACTTCAATAAATCCTCTAAGAAGATGGCAATATTAGTATCGTTGGGAGTAGTCGAGAAATCACAAATAATGCTTTGAATATATTTCCTGGTACAAGTTTATAGTGTTATTTTGTATGAGCAAACACGCCAATATTGGGTTACCAATCTCTTGTGAACAGGTTTAATAAGAAGAAAAGAATTGAAGAAATGGTGTAAACACTTTCATCTTCACGTTGCAATTTACGAACAATGGTCATCCCTGTAAGTTGTGGGACCAGATCTCTGATGCGGTTGACTTGCCGGCAATCCCAACACAATGTACATTTTCCTTTGTTCCTCAGCATTAATTATTGTATTAGCTGCAGACTTATACCTGTGTTACACCTGCCCTTGTCCAACATTCAGGCACAGCCAAATGAACCCGTGGCATTTTAAGAAGTTTAGAAGGGAGATTCAGAGATAAATTTGGCATCATTGTAACTCAAATTCGTCTCATCCTTTTCATACTTAGTTTTAAGTTCTCGTGGTTCTTTCAAATATTCATGTTATTCACTGATTTTGTATGAAGCACTTTATATCACATTACAAATTCAATTTACTTGATAGATGGCTTTCTATCATTTTAGGGAGCTTGTTGATTTTTGCAGTATCACCGAGCCAACCTTCTGAAACATTAGGCTGTGTAACGATTTTTTCAACATTTGCCAGAAATGCTACTGACAAAAAATGTAGATTATCTCAGAATTTTAAAAATATGTAATGTGATAGTAATATGAAGTGTTTAAAATAACAAAATTGGAACATTTTGGTTAACATTTTCCCCATGGACTTATATACAAGTGCTGTTTTAAATTTGCAAGATATTGATTTGATTTGTTTTTTATTTTTTATTTTGTCATAGGGATATATATAATTATAGGGGTAAAAGGCGGAGCATCCTATGGTTTCGGCAACTCTCATGGTATCTATTTATGAATAGGTTTGATCTTTCGATCCTCAGTGTCGAAGTATCATTTCCAAATGCACCTGCATGTAGATGGTTTCATGAGAAGAAATTGGAATTATAATACTGATGCAGTGATCCTAGAAGTTTTCCTATCAAATATAATTGTCGTAAATCTTTCAACCCTTGAACCATCTTGGTAATATATGTCAAAACCATATTTTTTTAGTGAGTATCATCCCTTTTAGGAAAAAAAGCTTGTTTAGACTCCGTGTTTTGCTTTGAATTAACAAAGCTTGTTTAGACCAAAATTGAGTCTTGTTGTGATACAATTGAAAGAGATGAAGACCAAAATTTCATGCAAAAGCTCTACAACAATAACAGTAATACTAAAATACATGGCATTTATACTGCAATCTTGCCAAAAGCATGACACATGAAAAATTCTTTCAATTTTTCTCTTCACTTGGTTGTTCAAGTAAAGCTTCTGTGACTGATTAAAAGCAAGAAACCTCAATAAGATTCAATTTGAAATGTCCTTGCTTTAAATATCAAATTCTCTACATTCTCTACTACTACCTTCAAATTCTGTGACTGATTAATTTTGCTACAATTTTTTATTCACATATAAACATTCCTTTTTGATGTCAATTCAGAGAAATAAGACACAAAAAATACAGGCCCAAAAGGATCAGAAATAAAAGAAACAAACAAGAACACAGCTGCTCTAAATAGCCCATATTTATTTTATCATGTAATCCTCTTTGAAGGCCCAATTAAGCCCAAGTATAAAATTAAATGTTTAAGGCCATTGAATTGAGCCCAAATTAATTTATCGCCTATCTTTAGGTCGAATATTGCGTCTCTGGGCTTATTAAACTGGGTGCCTATAAACCCACTTTTAATTAGGAAATAAAAACAAACATGATTATGATTTGAGTAAACTTTTCTAGATTTACCAGTGAATAGTTGAAACTGAAAGCACAAGTGTCTCTTCAGTGTCATCATTCTCCCTCTAATAAATCTGATAAGGTTGTGATAGAAAAAACAAGTTTGATAATAACCTTAGTTATCTTATCTTTAAAAAAGAAAAACCTTAATTAGCAGTAATTTAAGGATGCAAATTTTAACAGATCAAATTAATTGCCGCAGGCTGGGGTAAGAGAAAGTTCTTTTATGGACTATATTGTCCTCTGTCCGAAAAGGAAACTAATAAGACTGAAATATTGTGATTAGGGCTAGCAAATGAATCAAACCGAATCAAACTTAACCCAGTTCGAGTTTGAGTTCGAACCAATTTCGAATCAAACTGGTTCGAAATTGAAGCAGGGTTTCGAACTGAAAAGAAGAGTTCAAGTTTGATTCGGTGCTATTCAAAATAGTTTTGAACCGAACTGGTTTGAAATTGAAGCAGAACTAAAAAGAAGAGTTTCGAACCGAGTCAGACTCAGTTCGAGTTCGATTCGAACCAATTTTGAACCGAATTGGGTTTGATTTGTTTTGAATCAATTTTTTTTCGAATCAAACACAATCGAATTATGAACTACGAGCTTTTTGTGCACCCCTGATTAAGGGAAGAAACTGATTGGCGGAAATAAAATAAATAAATGATGACTAATAAGTATATATATCATCTTTTAAATTATTTCACACGTCCTTTATTTTCATCTTTTAAATTATTTTTGTTGGATTCAGAGACGTCTAATTACAATAATTAAGTTGGACATACGTGCATTATGATTATGATATCAAATACTGTCGCAAAATTACATTTATGTAATGATTAAAATATGCCAAACAATGTGATTAATTAAGTCATGGCATTATATGTATTTCACTAAGGTTTTGGATACAAATACATATAGAATAATGTTAATCAATTATAATTGTTAATGGATCGATTATAGTTGATTAAAATAATAGCAGTGATAAATTTAGGCTAAATAAGGAAATCAGAATTTTTTCTGATTTATTTCGGAAATGCTATTTTCAGCATTTTTTTGGTTCCCGATTTAGCCTGAAATTTTCAGAAAAAGGTGTACACGTTTTCACATTTTTTGGCAAACTTGTTTCACAAGTTTGAGCTATTTTCGGCTCTAGGGTTTACCCTAGGGTTAGGGTTTGCACTGCTATAAAAGGGTTGGGTCTCCATAGCCTTGAACTCATCATTCTCCACCGTCTTGCTCCATAAAAGACCAGATATTCTGCCTTCAATTTGTGAGACAGAAACAAGTAAGAGAGAGTTCAAGAGTTTTGGAAGGACTCGCTAGCCAAGTAATTTGTCGATTGAGCGTGCGAGCAAGTCAATCAAGCCATCTTTATCGATTCCTTTGATATTGCTTGAGAGGCAATAGACGGAAGGCCATAAAGATGGAAAGTAAGTAATTTCCGCTGTGCTTATTTAATTATTACATAGATCTGAGTTAAGATTTTAAGTAAATTAGAAAAACCTGACCACGGGCCAACAATTTTTGCCTTCCATCTTCCAGATTATTTCACATTCTCAAGTTCTAACTCGACAAAGGTAATTCAAAATGTTTTATTATTTTTATTTTTTAAACAGTTTTAAATTATTTATTTTTCAAACAGTTTTAAACAGTTCTAAACGTTAATCAGATAAAGATCTCATAATGAAGAATATATAGTAAGCAATAAATGGTCATTAAGCTAAAATATTGCATAATCTCTAGAGAACAAAACTGACAGTAGCAAAACATCTTGCATCTCCATTCCATTATTAAGCACGTTGGGTGTCCGATCCGCCAACAGCTACGATTGAAAGATTAATTTTTTGATTTAATCTCAGCTCTCCAATCACATAATCTATCTTCTTTTGATTAAATGCATCTGTTTTATGTGTAGAAGTTTAAATTTAGCTACAAACATACTCGCCACATGATGCGTTACAATTAATTAAACATACTCTAAAATTTAGCGATATAATTCTCCGTTTCCTTTTTTTTTTTGTTTCCTTATTTCTACCTCTCCAATTGAAATTTTATATACGGCGGATCACAATGCAAATCAATTTTTTGTTCACTTTCTTATTTATCTACTTCCTTATTTCTATACATATTACTGTGATAAATGTAGAATATATTTCTTATTTTGTTTTTTTTATAAAAATTTGTCATTTTGTATAATAATTTATTTTTGTTATCTTATCATATATTCCGTTGCAATGCACAGGCACGATACTAGTCTACAATTAAAAAAGAAGGAGCCATAAATGGTCTTTTTCACTCTCTATTCCATTCTCCATTTCCTGAAGAATAAAACAACCACTATTAAACTATTTTGTTTCCGCAAAGGTAATGCATGTAGCATTTCAACACTAAATCAGAAGACTTGGGCTGTGTATAGAGTGGGAAAAATGGCACGGCAGAGCCGGTTCCATTACGGAACGGCACGGTTACGGCAAGCGTGTCAGTTACGTGCGGCGACTCGCGTGTTCCGTGCTGTGACCATTCGCATGCCGTGTTCATTTTTTGAAACTTTGGCACGGCACGGCACGGCACGGCACGGCACGGCACGTAGTTACGTGTGTCCCGTGCCGTGACCATTCGCATGCCGTATTCATTTTTTGAAACTTTGGCACGGCACGGCACGACACGTAGTCACGCCAGTCACGTGTAATCAGGACCATTAGATATTGATTTAATGGCGAATCTTGAATAAACTAACCTAAATTACGATTAAATGGTCACGCAAGTCACGTATGGTCACGGCACGTTTAAACACGGCGTGACTCACGTGGCATGACCATTCGCGTGCCGTGATCACCTCTTGACATTTTGGTCACAGCACGTGAAAAATTAACTTAGTTACGGCACGGCATGGCACGAGATCAAAGTCACAGCGTGTTAGTCACGTCACGGCACTGCACGACATATTTTTTCCACTCTAGCTGTGTATATTTGTTTTGAACACATGCATTTACAGTTTATACTGAACACGCGTACGTATTCAGAAGTCATATGTTCAATCAGCTTGTTTCAGTACTAAAATTCTCTTTTAGTATTTTCTATTTGTATGAGCACACGAGTTCTGTATTATTGTTAAATTTATCCTACTTTAACAGGTAGAATACTGTTAAATTTTTTAAAGTAAAAATATTGTTGTTAATTTTTTTTTGAAAAATAGGAATAGAAAAAAATAATATCCATTCACCGTTTAAAAAAATAGTGATTTTCAAATATCCATAAAAAATAGTAAAATAATTAAAAAAAAATGTAGAACTTGGTCTTCAAGTATATTTTAACAAAGAGAACACATTGAACACTTCAGATCAATTATTTAACTTTAAAGTCTCGAGGTGGCCTCTTATTTAAAAAAGTTGTTGGGATAGTTAGACTTAGACATCATTTAATAGAATATATGTACTGAAAAGAATATCTCAGAGTAATTAAGCTATTTAAAAAGAATCCATCACACCATCAGGAAACCAACTCAGGTGCTTTTCTCAGAGAAAAGCACCTACGTGCTTTTCCGATCCGAACCATTCAAAATTTTCCATTTGCGTATCTCGATAAAGTAACTTTTTCAAACACAAATCTCAACAAATTTGAATGGTTCGGATCGGAAAAGTACGGAGGTGGACTCACACCATCAGTATATCAGAGCAGTGTTATTAAAACCGGACCGGACCAGACGGTTGGACCGAAATAAACCGGATCCGGACCTCTTTCCGGTTTGGTTTGTATGGAAGACCGTTTGTGCTATTGAACCAGTAAAAACCGGTTTATTTGTCCGGTTTTTAAAAACCGACAATTCGTTCTCCAAAAATAATCCGGGTTTTTCATGGGTTCAGTTTTTTGTACTTTTTCTTGCTAACATAGGGAATGTCTATTAGCTAGGCTCTGGTAGATCCGTACCTTGCAACATGTGAACTTGTTCACAACTGTAATCTATTTTATATCAATACATTTTCAGATAAGACCTGAAGATTTAAGATATTCTAAAAGAACTAATTATGTATAGTATAAAAGGTTAAAACTATATGTATTATGTGTATTTTTATTTCTTTTCAAAATAACATTTGTCATTATTGTTTATTTATTATTATTATTGTTATTTTTTGTCGCAGCACTCTATTTTTTTTAATTAAAACATAATTTATTGCAATTATAATATAACGTCTTGATAATTATTAGAAAAAAAATTGGTTGTTATATTCTTCTACCTTATTGTAAAACATTAAGTTATTTTTAATAAATTTAGTATTTTCATTTTAGTCAGATGATAAATTTGAAATATATTTATAAATTTGATCTTATATTATATTATTGAATATGTATGTGAAAATTCACGAATAAAATATATTATTATTTTATAATAATTTTCATATTTCATTTGTAAGTGAGTATTTAAATAAATAAGCAATTGAACCGGTTGAACCATCGGTCCGACCAATAAACCATTAACTCGAAGCTTTACTGGTTCAATGTCCGGTCCGGTTCTGATAACATTGTATCAGAGTAATTAATGGGTTGATTGGCTCGTATGTGCGCCAATAGTTAAAAGGGGAAAATAGAATGACCAGTCTCTTTTCTTGTATATCCAACATTTCCCAACTATTGTTCAAAACAAGAAGCGGTTCCCCCACACACATACACACGCTAACTAAACACACACACACACATATATAGAGATAGGCTAATATGCTTTTAGTAGCATATGGGCCGATATGCTTCCAACTCAAAATCAGATTTTCAAAGTCCAAACGGTCGATCCGAACCGTTCAAGTTGATCTACATATTGAAATCTGCTTGGAGACCAAATTTTACATTTTTTGGAATTTTTTTACTATTTATTAAGCCACTTTGAAAATTGCTGATCCGGGTGAACAGTAAAAACAGTGCAACCAAATTCTGGACCATGTGATCAGCAATTTTCAAAGTGGCTTAATAAATAGTAAAAAAATTCCAAAAAATGTAAAATTTGGTCTCCAAGCAGATTTCAATATGTAGATCAACTTGAACGGTTCAGATCGACCGTTTGGACTTTGAAAATCCGATTTTGAGTTGGAAGCATATCGGCCCATATGCTACTAAAAGCATATTAGCCTATATATATATATATATATATATATATAGTAGAACTAGGGTGCTCCTAAGCTCACCAAGCCCTTCGTATATATGAGGAGTAGAAGTAGGGTGCTCCTAAGCTCACCAAGCCCTTCCGTGAGCGCGACTCTAAAACCTATCGAATTGACTTCAAACGACATTTTCAAACCGTTAGATGTTCAATCTATATTAAAATGTGCTTGGAGACCAAATTTTACATTTTTTGAAATTTTTTTACTATTTATTAAGATGGTTTGAAAATCGCTGTTTTTATTAAAATTCTGCACCATTGGAAAACAACGATTTTCAAACCATCTTAATAAATAGTAAAAAAATTCCAAAAAAATGTAAAATTTGGTCTCCAAGCACATTTTAATATAGATTGAACATCTAACGGTTTGGAAATGTCGTTTGAAGTCAATTCGATAGGTTTTAGAGTCGCGCTCACGGAAGGGCTTGGTGAGCTTAGGAGCACCCTAGTTCTACTCATATATATATAGAATCTGGCTAATATGCTACGCGTAGCATAGAGGGCCTCCGTGCTACGGCTCAATATTTGAGTTTTTAAAATCCTAACGGTCGATCCGAACTGTTTAACATGATCTCCATACGAATATGTACTTGCAAACCAAATTTTACATTTTTTAGAATTTGTTTACTATTTTTTTAGATAGGTAGAAAATCACTTGATCTCCATACGTTCTGTATGGACATAAACATACTAAACGGTTAGTATAAAGTTCAAAAATGCAAAAACCCTAATTTCAATTATATTTGAACCATCCGTTCGAACATAAGTTTACCGTACTGAACGGATCAGTTCAAATATCCAGATCTGGAGCTCCCTCTATAAATAGAGTTAATACTCTAACTTCAGATTTAAGCTAGTTGTCTCTAAATTTCAAAAAGCACGTATTATGTGTTCTTGAGATTTTTCATCTTTGAGAGAGCTAAAACTTTAATACTCCTTTGATAATCTCAAATTCACTTGACTAATCTACGTACTTCTAGATTAAGTTAGAATGTTGGTTCGTTGTTCGATAGTGTGGTGCTGCCTTTCTATAGCCGTATGACTTCTCTCTTGTAGGGCATAAAGGGCTTACCGGCTCGAGCGTTTCCGCTCACATATAACCATAGTTGTGTGACGATCATCTGCGTAAGACTCTCCAACTCGAGCTTCTAGGCTCAACTTTGTACACGAATTAGGTCGTAACTTCTCACATTTGTTTGAGCTCATGTGTAACATTTTGCAAAATACAATTCTGAAATTTATAATCAAAGATATTATACGAAATGTTTGAATGTGTTTTTCAATAAAATGCGTACAAAGTTAATTAAAGTTTTAAAACATTCATAAAATACTCTGAAACTGGAAATTGAACAAATTGTATTGTATAAGAATTTTATCAATTGAAAATCAATTAAAATATTATGATGTTACATTTCATAATATGCATATGGGAATTTCTCATTAAAGTGAATATAAGGAATTTGTCAAGTATAAATCATTCTTTCTAAATAGATGAGGAAATTAAAATATTCTAAATGTAATTACAGTAACATGTATTATTATAAATTATTCCACTGAAACGAATATATAATGTCAATTTCATGGTTTCAAATTATATAGAACTTTTAGTACAAAAATGTATACAAGTCTACAAAAAATTGAGAAGTTAACAACTTGTGTATGATATAGACACATTAGGATTAGAACACAATAATAGTTTCTTTTAATTATTTTCTTTTTTTGGGCTGGTTTGCAAAATCTGAAAATTTAAACGTTAATCATATGAAAAGAAAATGCAAAAGCCAACTTGGCAGTTGGCTGGAAAAATGAAGCACAAACAACACTAATAGCACGTTTGGAATTCTTTTTATAAACCATAATTAATTATTATTTTTTACTAAATCAACATAATTACTTTTTTTTTTATAAAAACTATAAGAACCGAAATGTCATTTTGGTATGTAATTTTTTTTTTATTTCGGACCAAAATGCCATTTCAGTCCAGTCCCTTTTTAGATTTTCTGTGGCGGCTCATATGAAAACTTGTGAATAAAAAAAAATAAAAAAAGGACCGGACCGAAATGTCATTTCGGTCCGGAATAATGACATTTCGGTTCGGAATAAAAAAAATAATGGACTGAAATGACATTTTAGTTTTTATGGTTTTTGTAAAAAAAAAAAAAATAATCACGTTGGTTTCGTAATTTTTTTTTTTTAAATTATGGTTTATAAAAAAAATTCGCACTTTAGGCGGTGAATAAGACAAAAAAAATTAGAAAAATCCAGAGGTTCTGTCACAATCAATTGGTCACATGCTCACATCTCAGTAGGGTCTGCTTGAAGTAGACAATCAATGCCGTTGCATCTTTTTAATGAGCGGTTGCATCTTACTCTTAAAACAATGTAGTATAGACAATGAGACATACTGTCCTCATCCTCTGTATATGGTTCTTGCAAAGAAAACGGATTTAAGACCCTGTAGGACCATTTGCCTCCATGACGGGTCTAAGTGGGTACCAATCGTGTAACCCAAAACGAGGAAGAAGTGAGTGGAGTAAGCAATGTTGGAATTAATTTGTTCATTTATGTAATTAACACAAATGCTGCAAGTTCCTTATGTAGTCCTTAACGGCACTTAGAGAGAGTTTAAAAGAGTCTGAAAGACTCTCAGACATTTTTCGGTTAAGCTCTCTAAATTAATAAGTCAAACAAGCGTGTGCAAGTAAAGTAAATAGAGTAGAGTTTATAGACAGTTGACACACAAGTTGATAATGGAGTTCGGCGTAAAATGTTTACGTCTTCGGGGTAGAGCAATCTCGTCAGCGCCCCTTTTCTATTACCCAAAAAGAAAGAATACTGTCACACTCCAAACCGGAAATTCCGGATTAAGGCGTGATCAATCCTTGCCTCATGTTTATTAACTTAATAAACACGTAAGACTAAACAAATATAAATAAGTGCAGAAGCGTGAATGATAACAAAAATAACATAAGTCATACAATCCATAAATAAACATACATATGTACAATCCATACTACCCACGTCATAATATCATAACACCAACTAAGGAAAGGAATACATGATCGAATCCGATATACGAATCAAAAACATTGGGACTTGTAAATCCTAACCAAAAGTCCTATAAATAGCAAATCGAACTACGTGGTCATCGGGGACAACTCCTGACAAATCTTGCTACTGATCGCCAGTCTTTGTACCTAAAAACCTACGAAACGACTTGTGGTTGAGTGACTAATCACTTAGTATGTGACCCAGAATTATCCCTTTAAGGATCATCTACGGTCAAAGTACTTTTAATTATAAAACTACGTATGATTTTTGTAAACAGTAATTTATATGCATGTGATGTAGTTATATATATATAAATAACCTAACTTAATAACTATTAAAAGAAAATACATATAGTAGGTGCAACTATCCAATGATGCAATTAATCTATTATGCCAACATGCAAAGATCCCAAAATAATAAACAAGGAGAATATAATATTACTAAAATAATAAACAAGGAGAATATAATATTACTAATCCAAATCGGAGTCCAGTTCTAAATACTGTGTGTGTAGAAGTTAATATAATAATACAGAAAGAAAGTCACCATGTGCCGTGCCAATCAGATCAAAAGATCCAATAAGATATTGTCCAAGTACCACGATCGGCGAGTGCAATGATACACATTGCCCCCAAGGTAACATAGCACACTAGTAGATGGACATATCTAAATTCCGTGCATCTTTCTTCTAAACTATATAATGGGAGAAATCATACAAGCATGATGTACCCTTTCCTCATGAGCAGACAAGGGACTCCACCGTCAGGCCAAACCAATGAAAAATAGTAACCAGTGTCACAGAACTCGAGATCGGAATTGTGCACTAAATCCGCCATGGAACTCGAGATCAGAACCATGCAGTAGCGTAAAACAAATCCGCCACATAACTTGAGATCGAAACTGTGAGGTAGTGTTTATGTGAGTGTCACCACCCCTATGCGAACTCCTCTAACCGTTCTGACAATGCGGAATGATGGTTAGAGGTGACCTATTTAAGGTAAACAGTTCCTTGAAACGGGAGTTGAATTTTTCTCTAGGTGAGGTATCATAGAGGATAGAGTCTGAATACCTCCACAACTTCTCACTTTTCTTAATCTCGGCCCGTTCTCCTGAGACGGGACGAGCCCAAATCTCCAATTCTCTCCTTACGGCCTATTCCCCTAGAATAAGACGTAACAAGCGGTAAAAAACAAATGAAGCTTTATGAGTTATTTTGATGCATTCAATTTTCATCATCTTTTTACTGCTTGACTTAATTTGTACTAAATGAATTCAAAATTTTGAAAATTTTGTATCTACACATCACTCGTGGAGTAGATCGGTTTCAACGGTTTGGATTCATCGTTTGAAGCCAATATTTTATGGGTATTTTCATTGAATAATGATTAATCATTGATTAAGAAATTTTAATTGTGTAGCAAACAGGTCTCCCAAAAATACATGCCAACATTGATGATAACGAAGAGTTTACACATCACCTAAGTCTCAGATACCTATAACTCAAATGCAGCAGTTTTTTTTTTTGAGGAAAAAATGCAGCAGTTAATGCACAGCCACCTTTGTAAGGTATTGGTTAGTTCTGAGATTTGAAAAACAGATAGTCCGTATCTTCATATAATTTTTTTTTAAAGCTTGGGAGAGACTATCAAGATGTATCTTGATATCCGTATCAAATCCTATCAAAAAAGCTACCAAATCCTACCTGAAATCACAAAATCTCATAAACCCACATGATTTGTCAAGTGTGATGGTATGAATCAGAACAAATGCAGAAAGCAAGCATGATATGGTGCCCGGCCGTCTGTCCCCAATACACCATGCAGAAAGCAATGCCTTCAATATCATCCAAGACTAAAGTTCCTATATATAGTTTCCCAATAAAATTAAAATTATTTCTCTTCAGAATACCAATCCCAAACATTATATAAATTGACTAGTTGAAAAATTATTTCTCTTCAGAACACCAATACTGAACATTATATAAATTGACTAGTTGTAAAATACATGAAATTCCCCCTAATCTATATAATAACTTGTCTAGAATGCAATAAATGATACAACAGCATGATAAAGTGAACATTAATTACTAGATCACATTGTACTGCCGCATGAAAACAACACAACAGACGTACAACATTTAAAACTGCTGATTCATTACTATTTTTGCACATGAAAACACCAACAAATTAACACATCATACAAACACAAAATAAAAGTGCTGGTTATCTGCAAACTCTTTCGCCCTCTCTACTTTTTATTTTTATTTTTATTTTTTTCCATATGCTACTCGCTTTAGAGTTTAGAGCACGACCTCTCTCCCATGAATCCAGCTAAACTGCACGGCCTTCCTCTCCTTGGCACGGCTCTGAGCCCTCTCCTCAAGCCTCCGAATCCTGGGGGCAAGGGTACACACATAATCCTGCGCCCTTCTGCCTTCACCAGAGAGGCCCACAAGGTCGCCGACCTCCCATTGCGCCACTAGGAATTCGAGAATATCGGCATAGTCCTTGGCAGTGTAGACTTGGAGGCGCTGTGCTACCATTGAGAAATGCTTGAAGAGGTCGTGGTCACGGCCATCGTGCATCATGTGTGCTGGCATCACGATTTTCTTTTGCATCATGTTAGCCAGAGCTAGAATTGTGCTGTCAGGGTCAATCTCAAAGAGCTTCTTCACTATCTTTGTGTAGGCTGTCTCATGACGCTTCTCGTCTGATGCAATTGTCCCACATATCTAGAACAAAAGTTTGATTGATTGTATTTCAATATATATGAGCTGCTCACATAAAATAAAATTATATAAGAACGGCACAATTGTTTGTAAGGCTATCCATTCTACTTGTACCGGTACCTAACTGGGTACTGTGACAGTATTATTATTATATGTCACAACTCACGAGCATGTATAAAAATGAAACTAGCGTAGCAAACAATGATCAGATGCCAAAAGGATAGTTATCTTTACAAATTTCAAATAGTACCTGAGCGAGCTTAAGGTCCCCATATTCCTTGGCATGGCGGGCAGTGTTGCTATGGGAAATGAATGTGGCTCTTTCTTGGAATGAGGTATATATAAAACCGAGGTATGGGTTGTGCTCTACCTTAAATGCCTGTGAAACAAAACAATATTGAGTATGTATGCATGGCTGCGGGCTGCGGCTAAAATTACTTCCACGTAAAATTCTGATGGTTCATTTAATCTTTTCTCACAACAGTTGGTTTTTGTTTATTGGATTTCTTACTGGACTTATGTTTTATGTGTTCAATTTAATTTTCCAGGTTCTAACTAGAAGTTTTCAAAAAGGACAGCAAATTGTATGGAGATAATACAAAACCATGTAATTCTGTACCATTCCGGCACCAATCAGATATTGGATTGTCTTCTCGATCATCTTCATGTCCACACGGCCCGTTAGATACAGGTACTTATTCAACAAATCACCATGCCTGTTCTCCTCAGCAGACCAGCCACGGGACCAGATTGCCCAGCTCATCGGGCTCACACCAGTATCATCCCTAACCGCATCCATGGTGTTCAGGAGTTTCTGGTAAGTTGGCAGTGCTTCCTCAGTTATCATGTTTCCAACCAGGCATACAAAATAATCATCTGGAATTTCCTTTGCCTTCATCTGAACCTCCTGCACCTCATCATAGAATTCGTCAGTGGAAGGCTCTGGAAGGAAGTCTTGTGGCTGCCAGCATTTTTCTACCGGCTTGAGAAGTGGCAAGATGTTTTCTCTGGCCCAGGGCTCGAGGTTATTAAAGATCTCGATCTTCTCTGGAGGCATGGAGTAAGAAACTTGCATGTCTACCTTCTGTGGCGAGCTCAACGGCTTTTCCCCAGTTTGAACCCTTGAAAAGGAAGAAGTTATTTTATAAGAACCAGTGGACTGAAATTTCTTTAGCCTCTCTGTTATTCTGTTATGTTATTTTTCTTAGCTCTTTAGTGTTCAATTGCAGTCTGAGGTATAATAATTAACAAGGGTTGACTTAGGACAATTGGATCAACTTCAGTTCCAAATTTTATGCAGTTAGTCTCAAACTGCAAGTAGCCCATAAATTTTCTGCAACTATCACAAATTCTGACATCTGATTGCCTAAAATTTAGAGAGTTCATTGCTTTAAAATGTGATCTGCAAATTTATTTTATTCTTTCCACATGCACTCATCCAATGTCACAGCTGAAGCTTCCCTGACTTCTCTGTTTACAATGCGAGACAGAATGAGAAACCAGGGGTGTTTCAGCACATTTCAAATAGGATGGGGAAGTGAGGAAATAGATCTCTTTATTCTCAAATAAGAAGTTCTTAATATTTGAGGTATGCAATGCACAGGGGAGATTTTGAGTTTTAGTGGAGATTTATCGGTCTTAACCGACTTTGTTTCTCCTCACTTCAGAAAATTTAGATTATCCAATTGAAGTGAACAACTGGAACTACATATATAAGAGAGAGAGGTTCATATTCTGGTAAAGACAACACCCCCGAAATCCAATGAAGTTACATTGAAAGCAAACTAGGGAGACTCCCGGATTGAAGTAACATTTCAGTAACCGCAAGTTGATGACATCCACATTAACAGAAGGACTAAAATACAACAACAACAACAACAAAAAAAAAAAACTCACCAAAACCAAAACTTACGATGAACAATTAGCATTTAGAAACTGTACCATAGAAAGAAAAAGGAAAGGGAGCTCACTTTGTAACTATATCTGTCATGGAAACCTTGAGAGGACTGAATCTCCTTTTTTTGTAGCTTATGAGTGGTGGAGAGGAAAAGGAAATGAACAGCATTTTTGAAGCCACTTGAAACGCCATTGTTGGTGCTTCCCTTGGACAGACAGAGATATGTAGAAAGAGGCAGTAGCCAGTAGGTGGATTTAAATAATGGCATGAGCGCAGTATGGAGGCAAGCCCATCTAAATTCTAAAGGGAGTAATTACTGATTTGCCCTTGTATTTCTCTCTTCTTTTTTGCCGAAATTTTTATTCATAAGAAAAAAAAATATTAAAAATAAGAAATGCTATGTGGGAAATTTGAAAATGGGAAGGCGGTCACAAGCCATGGCATCCCTGCGCCATGGTACATCTCAACACCGAACACCATGAAAAAAATGAAAAAAAAAAAAAACCTAAGTGGGACGCTTTCGGCCATCCCAACCGGAAAAAAGAAAAAAAAAGTGGACCGCCATTACCCACCCAACCAAGGAAACGAATATATATATAGAGGAGGGATCGGATTACACCTTTTTTTTTGACACACTTTGACACCTGCCATTTTCAAAGTCCAAATAGTCGATCCAAACCGTTCAACATGATGGATATATTAAAATGTGCTTGGAGATCAAATTTTACATTTTTTTTGAATTTTTTTACTATTTATTAAGATGGTTACAAAATCGTTGTTTTCAGATCATTGAAAAACAGCGATTTTGTAACCATCTTAATAAATAGTAAAAAAATTCAAAAAAATGTAAAATTTGATCTCCAAGCACATTTTTAATATGGTGATCATGTTGAACGGTTCGGATCGACTGTTTGGATTTTGAAGTCGCAAAATTGGCCTATAAAAAAAACAATGTCAAGATGTGTAAAAAAAAAGGGTGTAATTGGATCCCTCCTCATATATATATATAGAGAGAGAGAATGGCTAATATCAAAACGTTTGTTCCTGGACTCAGGAACAAACGATTCAGTTCTCCAATTTCCAAAGTTCAAACAACAAATCCAAACGTTAGATGTTCAATCTATATTAAAATGTGATTGGAGACCAAATTTTACATTTTTTGGAATTTTTTTACTATTTAAGCTGGTTTGAAAATCGCTGTTTTTATTAAATTTCTGCAGCATTGAAAAACAGCGGCTTTCAAACCAGCTTAATAAATAGTAAAAAATTCCAAAAAAATGTAAAATTTGGTCTCCAAGCACATTTTAATATAGATTGAATATCTAACGTTTGGATTTGTTGTTTGAACTTTGTAAATTGGAGAACTGAATGGTTTGTTCCTGAGTCCAGGAACAAACGTTTGTATATTAGCCATTCTCATATATATATATAGAATGGCTAATATCAAAACATTTAGAGAATGGCTAATATCAAAACATTTGTTCCTGGACTCAGGAACAAACGGTTCAGTTCTCCGATTTCTAAAGTCCAAACAGTCGATCCAAATCGTTAGATATTCAATCTATATTAAAATGTGCTTGGAGACCAAATTTTACATTTTTTAGAATTTTTTTACTATTTATTAAGCTGGTTTGAAAACTGCTGATTTTATTAAACTTAGGCACCATTGAAAAACAGCGGTTTTCAAACCTATTATAAATAGTAAAAAAATTCTAAAAAATGTAAAATTTGGTCTCCAAGCACATGTTAATATAGATTAAATATCTAACGATTTGGATCGACTGTTTGAGCTTTGAAAACCAGAGAACCGAACCTTTTGTTCCTGAGTCCAGGAACAAACGTTTGTATATTAGCCATTCTCTCTCTCTCTCTCTCTATATATCTATATATATAGAGAGAGAGATGGGCTATCATGCTTTGGGAAGTAAAGAGAGTGTTTTACTTTCCGCTCATATCTCCATTTTCAAAGTTCAAATAGTCGATCCGAAGTTTTCCACATGATCTTCATATTGATATGTGCTTGGAGACCAAATTTTATATTTTTTTTAGAATTTTTGAAAATCACAGCTTCTCATTAAATAAAAAAATAATAAAAAATAAACAAAAACACTGATTTTCAAAAATTCTAAAAAAATAGTAAACAATTTCCAAAAAATGTAAAATTGGTGTCCAAACACATATCAATATAAAGATTATGTTGAGAAATTTAGATCGATTGTTTGAACTTTGAAAATGGAGATATGAGCGGAAAGTAAAACACCCTATTTACTTCCCAAAGCATCGTAGCATCACTCTATATATATATGAGGAGGGATCTAGTTACCACAGTCATTTTCTACATTTTCAAAGTCCAAATCGTCGATCCAAACCATTCAACATGATCTCCACAATAAAATGTGCTTCCAGATCAAATTTTACATTTTTTTGAATTTTTTTACTATTTATTAAGATGGGTACAAAATTCAATGGTCTGAATTTTACTAATTTTTGTACCCATCTTAATAAATAGTAAAAAAATTCATGTAGAGCAATGCTAAAACAGCCGACCCCAATTGCATTATGATCACTCAAAAGAGAGCAATGTTATCTTTTAAAATTTATAAACTCGAAAATGCTATCGGTTTGAATCGCAAGCGCACAATCCTTATCGAGTAGTATAATCAAGGTCGATCCACAGGGAATATTGGTCTACAGTCTTGAGCGATCAAATCACAATCTTTCGAAAGGCTAGACAAAATCTGAAAATTAAGAGTTGGAATTGTGATCAATATAAATTTGGCAACAATTAAAAGTAATTAAAATAAAGATAGAGATGAGAATTCATAGGATTTTGGCACACCATTGCTACTCAATCCTCTTTGATATTCTACTTCTGTCGGGTCTGATTTCTTGTTGTTGTTTATGGAAGACACTACATAGGACACTGCGAGTCACTTACGCAAATGACGGGACTTCCATCGAGATACTACATAGGACACTGCGAGTTATCTTACGCAAATAACATTCTCTAAATACACAAGTTACTACATAGGACACTACGAGTTATCTTATGCAAATGACAGCACTTGGTTTGCGTTTTGTGGTTCTGATTTATGGTTTCCCCGCGAAGGTTTTCTTCACATAAATCTAATGGCTTCCAACGAGGCTGACTCGTCCATCATAGTTTTTCTACCAATAAAGTATTGTCACTACCCTAGGATTAAACTAGATCATCGAAATCAGGTGAAGGGAGAATAAATTGCAAAAGCATTTCAATCAACAACAAGAAATCATAATCAACAGAAAATATATATATCAAAGCTTCATAGTAACAAGGTTTACTGCCTAGCCCCTAAGTAACGAACTTAGCCGCGGAACGGCATCATTACAACATTCCTCTCTTTCTCACTTCAATCAAATATAACCCTAATTACCAAAATTACAAAGATAACTTCTTCTTCTGTCCAGGGGGCTTTATATAGGAGTGAGGGGACGTCTGGAGATGAGTAGAGGCCAAGAAACATGGTCTGGACACGTTTGTAGCAGTTATTCCCCAAAGGGCGCCTCTGGTTACGGACCGTATTGGCTGATACGGTCCGTATTCACACCTTGTCGCTGAGGGGTTTAATGCGTATCACGCTATCTCCTGGTCCGTATCCGGTTAGGTCCGTATCAACTAATACGGACCGTAACAGAGCCTTAGTCGATGAGCGTTGCTTATTCGATTGACCTGATTCTTGCTCTTTCTCTAGGAACCTAGCCTGGTGGGCCTATGAGTTTGCTTGAAGGTGCGGCTATGAGGGGAATCAGAATGAACGCATCCCTTTGCAGATAGAATGGCTCCAGACTTCCAACCGGCGGTAGTTAACTTTCTAGTTAGCTGCCGTATGAGCCATCTGCATTTCTAGGACTTCTCGCCTAGTGTCAAAGAATACAAGTAGTCTTTATGGTATGTTATTTTATAGTAGGTTGTTTTCTAGTATGTTGTGGTCTCGCGACTGACGGCTCATTGAACTCAAAGATTAAGATACCCTACGAATCGCATCGAAGTACTTATCGAGCGACAGCTTGCTCACGTGTTTCAGCAACTATCTACGATAAAAGTTGACCTCTTTTTTTTATTAATTTGTGACTAAAATATAAAAAGTAGTTCTGATCTTTTGATTTATTCTTTATTCTTGTGTGACTAAGTGTGACTAAAGTAGGTCTTTCTTTATGTTGTTTTTCCCTTTAAGTAGTTATTATTCTTAGGTGTTTGTTTTTCCTTTACTTTATGTTGTGAGTTTGTTATGTTGTTTTCTAATATATATGTAAGTCCTATCCTATTTGTGATAAATATATGTTTGTTAAAGGAAAACACCTTTAGTGCTTTTATAATATCTGTATTCCTTGTTGATACTAAATGTGTTTACTTATGGGAAAGTGTACTTAGGTGAGAGTCATCTAGGAAGGTGTAGTTCTTTTATAGAGGTCGTTTATAACAGCCCCCCAGGGGGAGGGCGGGCAAAATCCACCACCTTCCTAGTCTGGGAGCCATCTTTTTTTCTAAGATATCGCTTTCGCGCCTTCAGAATACAAGTATGAAATAGTAAATATAGTAGTTGTTAAGTGTTAAGCTTTTATAAATTATAGTAGTTGTTAAGTGTTAAGCTTTTATAAATTATAGTAGTTGTTAGTTGTTGTAGGGAAGAGACTCGGAAGAAACATGGATATACCACCGTAGGTCCCCGGCCCAGTCCGCGAGGGAAAATCTATTTTAATCATATATATAAAACTAAACTAATTTATTTAGTAACCTACTAATTTTAACTAATTCATAAAAATAAAAATAAAAACTTACTTGTGGCTGTCGTTCTTTTGGGGCGCAGCGAACCGAGATCAGTGGACCGGGACGCCACAGACCTAAGTGGGGGACCAGCGGAGTGGGATCAAGAGGGACTAGCAGAGTGGCATTCCTCTTTTTTTTTGCTGCTTGTTTTAGGGGTAAGTTATTTTTCTCTTTGTCGCTGATATGGAGTAAATGGGAGAGAGCGACGGGAGATATGAGGGCAAGTGGTGAATCTGTGGGAGCCATGGCGGCCCATTTTTATTTTTATTTTCGCTTCCTTGGTTGGGTTGGGTAATGGCGGCCCACTTTTTTTTTTTTTTTTCTGGTTTGGATGGCCGAAGGCATCGCACTTCGGTATTTATTCATTTTTTCACGGTGTTGAGATGTGCCATGGCTCGTGACCGCCTTCTCATTTTTAAATTTCCGACATAGTATTTCTTATTTTTAATATATTTTTTTCTTATGAATAAAAATTTCAGTCTTTTTGAATATTTATTTTTCTTTTTAGCTTTGTTATTTTTAGAGTAGTTCAAGAATGAGAGAAGAAACAGAAATGTCAATTTGGCACAGATGAAAATATGATTTTCTGTGACTGTTTTGTTGAGAAATTGTGAAAAACTGCTTGAGCCAAGATGCCAATTCGGCACAGGAAAAAAAAAATTGTTCGTGCCAAAATGACCTTATGGTTTTTGTAAAAAACCAAATTACTCAGGATTCTTTGATGCAAGGGCAGAGAGGACGTCCCCAAGAGCAGAGAGAGACTTGTTGATGAATTTAGACTGCCTTCGCCTCTCCCCTTCAACATCGATTTTGCTGACACGCTCACTCCCAGCAAGATCCACCAGCCACATGTGACTCCTGCTCTTCTGACTACTCACCAAGTTCTCACTTTTTATTGTTACCCGAACCAAACTGCAATAAATAGGATCAAAGATTTTACGTAAAAAATATTTATTTGGCACTTGATAAACCTTCATTAACATTTTTTTCTTTCTTCATTAACTTTTTGAACATTACTCTAAATAGATCCTAATATGACATGGTAGTTATATTTATTTCTGGGTACTGGTCATGACTGGTTCCACTATGTATATGCAATGATGATTGATGAAATCGTGTATAGTAGAAGAAATAGTGTGAGGTTTTACCAGTGAGAACGGCTACTAAATTCATTTGCACTAGTTTTCTAGACTCTTCCTGGCACCAGTTCTCAAGATGTCCCAAACCTCATCAATAGTGCGCACTTCTGACTCGACCAAAGCAGGCACCTCATGTGAACGGAACCGTCAGAACTTTGCTTTACTTCCAATCTTCAATCCTTTTTTAGGAGGATATAAAATATTCTACTTTCATTTTTTTTATGGGTGATGCCCCTACTATTTGGTTGTGTTGTCAGAAGGATACTAACACAATTGTTTCTTATTATTTGTTGTCAAATGCATGATATTTACAACCCAGGTCAACAAGGGGCAATTCAATATCACATGGTTCAGGACTACATAGTAGCGGCGAATTCTTTTTCAGAATTAAGGGCTAGTAAATTAAGAAAACTTCAGGTCAAAAAGAAATATAAGGCAAGAAATTTTCTCACTTCTTTGCTGTTTGGCCAGTGCTTTCGGCAAGTAGGTCCCTGATTCTCTCATAAAATTGGTTTGGTAAATTTTTATTTTCTATTTATAGTTTATAAAAAAAATCCGGTAAAAGATGTCAATGACACTCTTGTATTTGTTTATCCGACCCATACTGTATTTGATAAAATGGATATGGATAATTTTTTTTATTAACTTATCGGGTACGGATAAAAATAAAGTTTTTGTTAGATAATTTAACGGATATGGATATGAAAATACTTCTATCCGACCCGTTGACACCCATATAATAGGAATCCTTCATTAATTAATTCTTCCTTCTCACTAGGAGGACCAGCTGCCATTACTTAATTTGATAAAGGCTAGTCTCACTCTCATATACTTATCGAATAAGATACCCAACCCGTATCTTAACAGGCCGGTATGAGTACGAGTAAGAAAAAAAATTTGTTAGCTTATCGGATAAGGATAAAAGTTATTTCTTACGTGTTATCTTATAGGATAATTGATAAATATTAAATTATATATGATAATTTATTTATTTATGCATATAACTACATAATTTTTTTTTATTATGATTAGAATATTAGATGGATTTATATAACATATATAATTGCTTATGTAGCAATTTATGATAAAATTGATTTGTCCAACATTTATATTATTTTATTTGATTAATAAATTATAATTTAAAATAATGGGATAAAATATGAGTATGAAAATATATTCGTCCGACCCGTTATCGCACCCATTGACACCTTTGGTTCCCGCCACATGGTCTTTTATTCTTCTGATATAAATTCTTACCTAAACGATCACCATAAAAGGATTACACTATGCAGGATAGTCTGATATCAAGCATAGAGCAACTGTCGGATATAAGAAAATCATGTCTCCATTTTTTATTATTAAGCACGTTGGGTGTCTGATTCGCCAACAGTTATGATTGAAAGATGAAATTTCAGATTTAATCTCAGCTCTCCAATCAGATAATTTGTCTTCTTTTGATTAAATGCATCTGTTTTATGTGTAGAAGTCTAAATTTAGTTAAAAACATACTCGCCACACGTACTGCCACAAGATATGTTACAATTAAAATTGAGCAGAATCCAAAACTTAGCGATATATTTCTCCGTTTTTTTATTTCTTTGTTTCATTATTTCTCCCTCTTCAATTGAGCAGACTCCACCTTCTGTTTTCTTATTTTATTTTTGTTTCCTTCTTCTTCGTTTCTAAACGAATCACAATGGAAATTGATTTTTTATTTATTTTTTTATTTCTCTTTCTTTGTTTCTATACATATTGCCGTCAAAAATCTAGAATATATTTCCAATTTTATTTTTATATAGATCTAATCTATAGCATCCAGGTAATTGTGGTCACTAACGAAGAGTGAATTCTAAGTCTTGGTGACCTTGGTTGCCAGGTAAATTTTCAAAATTGCCCTCTTATATTGGTAGTTTTTGAAAAACATGTAAATCGCTAAAATATTTGTTACTGACAAAGGTAAATATGAAATGATAAGGTTTCCAGGATATGTTTCAAAAACAAAGGTACAAGTTCATGGAACTTTCGTAGGCTTGTCTCTGAAAAATTCACAGATTTTTAATTGAAATAGTGATTGCAATGGTGTGGCTGTTGGATTTATTGAAGAGTAAACAGAGAAAAAAATATTGACACAAATAATTCTACTTCACCTTGATGAATAATCTGATTACAACATACTGAATTTATAGCGTACAACAACTAAATTTGGATCACCTAAGTTTAGTACCCCACTACCTTATTCTAAATTTAATATCCACTACCTATCCTCCTATTACAAGAAGTCCCAAAAATAGAACTATACATGCCACCTATCCTGCTATTACAAACAGTACCTACATGACTAATTATAGAACCCACTAACACCTACACGCTCCTAGATAGCACTCTAAATACAAAGAGCTAATTTTGGAACAACTCTCAACAGAACTGCAAATATGGAAAGCTCATTTTGGATCAACTTTCAACAGTGGCTTCGGTCAAAAGAAATGAGTAAGAGAAATGGGTATTTTAGTGAAATTAAACTAATCAGTGATTGTGAAATCCAATTTTTATTTTTTGGTTGGGCCGAAAAATCATTTTGGCACAAAGGGTTTAATTGCTAAAAAAAAAAGGTTGGGGCCAAAATTCCATTTTAGCACAGAAAAAAAACTACTGAAAAATTAATCGGGCTGAAATGCCAATCGGGCCGAAATGTCAATTCGGCACAGATGAAAATATGATTTTCTGTGACTATTTTGTTGAGAAATTGTGAAAAATTGCTTGACCCAAGATGCCAATTCGGCACAGGAAAAAAAAATTGTTCATGCCAAAATGACATCTCGGTACTAATGGTTTTTGTAAAAAACCAAATTACTCAAGTTGGTTTGATAAATTTTTATTTTCTATTTATGGTTTATAAAAAAAATCCGGTAAAAAATGTCAATGACACTCTTGTATTTGTTTATCTGACCCATACCGTATTTGATAAAACGTATATGAATAAATTTTTTTTATTAACTTATCGGGTACGGATAAAAATAAAAAATTTCTTAGATAATTTAACATATATGGTATGGAAATACTTCTATCCGACCCGTTGACACCCCTATAATAGGTATCCTTCACTAATTTTTCCTTCTCACTAAGAGAACCAGCGTCCATTGCTTAATCTCAAAAAGGCTAGTCTCACAAGTCACAATAAAATGTAGGATCAGCTTCACATAGGTAATTAATACTCCTTGTAAACCTATAGTTAATTAACTCTGTTTGACACTTCACGTACCATGGTTATTGGGGTGTCAATGAAATTCATTTGACCATTTATCCGACCCGTATCTTATTCGATAAGTATATGGATAAAAAAAAATTATTTGTTAACTTAACGGGCCAGTATGAGTACGAGTAAGAAAAAAAATTCGTTAGTTTATCGGATAAGAATAAAAGTTATTTCTTACCCATTATCTTATAGGATAATTGATAAATATTAAATTATATATGATAATTTATTTATTTATGCATATAACTACATAATTTTTTTAGAGGAAGGTTCAAATGCCTCCATTTTTTGTGTATCCACCGTGCCTCTATTTTTTAAAACTTTAATAACTCAAAATTTAAAACTTGAAAGTCAAAATAAAACCGTTGAATCATTTTATCTATGTGCTTATAAAAAATTATCACATTTTAATTTTGTCTTTATGTGAATCAATAAGTTGAAAAATCAACGTCTAAAAATTATCCACATTAGTACGTTTTTTACAAGCTCTTGATGATAACCAAAACAAAATTGAAATGTCATAATTTTTTACACGTGCATAAATAAAATGGTGTAGATCATATCCAACGGTTTTATTTTGACTTTTAAGTTTTAAATTTTGAGTTATTAAAGTTTTTAAAAATGGAGGCATGGTGGAGACATGAAAATGGAGGCATTTGAACCCTCATTTTTTTTTATTATGATTAGAATATTAGATGGATTTTTATAACATATATAATTGCTTATGTAGCAATTTATGATAAAATTGATTTGTCCAACATTTATATTATTTTATTTGATTAATAAATTATAATTTTAAAATAATGGAATAAAATATGAGTATGAAAATATATTCGTCCGACCCGTTATCGCACCCATTGACACCTCGGTTTGGTTCCCGCCACATGGTCTTTTATTCTTCTGGCCTGCCATGCTAGGGGTGCAAACGGATCGAATAATATCTGACCATATCCGTATCCGTATCTGAAAATTTGATACTGATATCCGATATCCGAATATCCGTGCGGATACGGATACGGATATGGTTTTAAATTTTAATTATCCGTATCCGAATAGTAGATATATACTATATAGTTTAATATATATTATAAAAATATTTATGTATATTCTACAGATATCCGATATCCGATCCGTATCCGTATATATCCATCTAATATCCGATCTGTATCCATTTTCGAAAAATAAAAGCAAATACGGATATGGTTTTACCACTATCCGATCCGTTGGCACCCCTAGGCCATGCCATCCGCAAATATTAATTCTTACCTAACCGATCACCAGAAAAGGATTACACTATGCAGGATAGTCTGATATAGAGCATAGAGCAACTGTCAGATATAAGAAAAATCATATCTCCATTCTATTATTAAGCACGTTGGGTGTCTGATCCGCCAACAGTTATGATTGAAAGATGAAATTTCAGATTTAATCTCAGCTCTCTAATCAGATAATTTGTCTTTTTTGATTAAATGCATCTGTTTTATGTGTAGAAGTCTAAATTTAGTTAAAAACATACTCGCCACACGATATGTTACAATTAAAATTGAGCAGAATCCAAAACTTAGTGATATATTTCTCCGTTTTTTTATTTCTTTGTTTCATTATTTTTTCCTCTTCAATTGAGCAGACTCCACCTTCTGTTTTCTTATTTTATTTTCATTTCCTTACTTCTTCTTCGTTTCTAAACGGAGCACAATGAAAATTGATTTTTTGTTTATTTTTTTATTTCTCTTTCTTTGTTTCTATACATATTGCCGTGAAAAATCTAGAATATATTTTCAATTTTGTTTCTATATAGATCTAACCTATAGCATCCAGGTAATTGTGGTCACTAACGGAGAGCGAATTCTGAGTCTTGGTGACCTTGGTTGCCAGGTAAATTTTCAAAATTGCCCTCTTATATTGGTAGTTTTTGAAAAGCATGTAAATCGCTAAAATATTTGTTACTGACAGGGTATGGGGATACCTGTGGGCAAGCTCGCGCTATACACTGCCCATCGGACCTACCTTGGTTCGATGGGTGATATGACCATCCGATCTGCATCAAGATTCGTGTGTTATGCATCAAAATCCGTGTAAGACTGTATCAATTTCCGTGCACATAGATCTTGATGCTAATCGTACGGTGATAGAGCTAATTGAACCTAACTCTAGGTCCGATGCCCATCGGACCTACTCCTATCTCGGTATGGGGATACCTGTGGGCAAGCTCGCGCTATACACTGCCCTTGGTGGGGTCCGACCTTCTCCGATAAACACTTCATACTTGGTTTAACAATACCATTCATATAAGTTTTGCCTATTATGCGGTAAAGTTCCTCAAATGATTTCATTTTTTTTCGTTGTGTTTTTTTTGTGTGCTTACCTATTACAATATATGGATGTGGGAACGAACAATGAAGAGCTGCTTAAGGATGAGTTTTACATTGGATTAAAGCAAAGAAGAGTAGTTGGCCAGGTTCTCTTATTCCATGTCTCTATTTTTAAATTTTCATTAGCATTTAAGTCCATATTTTTTTCTTGAAATCCGTTCTTAAATCGTTTTTTATTCGTGTTGTGTATCAGGACTACAAAGATTTTTTCATGAGTTTAAGACAGCTGTCAAGCAAAATTATGGCAAAAAAGTTCTCATTCAGGTATGGGGATGTTGCGCATCAAACATACATAGTTTTGTTCAAATTTTTGTCCAGTTTGAAGATTTTGCAATCCATAATGCGTGCGACCTACTTTCAAGATATGACTCAACTCACCTTGTCTTCAACGATGACATACAGGCTATGAGGTTAGTATTGTGTTTAAATTCAGAACCATTCAGTTACTGAAGTTTCAACCTTCTTTCTCCTTTCAGTTACAAATATAATGTTCACTTTCTCAAATAAAAACGAATCCCTGAATTTTTTTGCTTGCTTATTAAGAAATTCTTACTTGCTTCTGGGAGTGTTTTTATATAAAAATACAATAGTTTTTAGTATTTCAGGGTACAACCGCTATTGTTCTTGCGGGGATTATTGCAGCTCTAAAGTTTGTTGAGGGGAGCTTGTCAGATCACACTTATCTATTCCTGGGTGCTGCAGAGGTTTTTCTATTTTCAATTTTACATATTTCACCTCACTGTTTCATGCTATTTTGCAAAGGTACCTAATATTACTAAATTCCACATGTGACCCTTCCCTATTTGCATGTGGAGCCATATTTGTTTTTCCTTATTGTAAATAAAAACACATATCTCTTTAATGAATGTTCTTATATGGTTTAATTCTTTTAATTGACCTTTTCATGTTAACGGGACTATACCAAAATTATTGGAATTAGTATTTATTTAATTATTTCGAAATCAGCAAATCTACAATTTTCTGAATACAGAATCTGCAAATGTAAATAAAAATCATATACACATATTGTGTTCGTATTTTTTTTTCTTTTGGTTACAACATATTGTGTTCGTTAACCTGATTCAATAGAACTATAATATCCGTAATTAATCTTGCAAATAACAAAATGAAATAATTTTCTCTAGGGGGAATTTCATATATCCCCCTCAAAAACTTCAATATTACGTATTTCCCCCTCTAAAATTTAAAATTACATATTTCCCCTTCTAAACTTTTCAAACTCACAAATTTACCCATTTAATCAATAAAATATATTTAATATATTTAAAAATACTTAAATAATATTATTTCAGATTCTAAATTGTTTTCAGACCATTATACCCCTTCCTCCTTCCAATCTCGTTCTTTCTCTTCAATTCATGAGAGTCTCACACCATCCCCACCTATGGATTGAAGCAGCTGCGTGACATCTTTCGCCGATTCGACATGGATGGTGCGGCAGCCTGATGCAGCTGGAGCTCGCCGCATTGCTCCGATCCATAGGTGGGGACGGTGTGAGACGCACATGAATTGAAGAGAAAGAACGAGATTGGAAGGAGGAAGGGGTATAATGGTCTGAAAAAAATTTAGAATCTGAAATAATATTATTTAAGTATTTTTAAATATATTAAATATATTTTATTGATTAAATGGGTAAATTTGTGAGTTTGAAAAGTTTAGAAGGGGAAATATGTAATTTTAAATTTTAGAGGGGGAAATACGTAATATTGAAGTTTTTGAGGGGGATACATGAAATTGCCCCTTTTCTCTATATCTAGATATAAGAATTAACAATGTAATATTTCCAAATCCGCAAATCACCAACCAACGCAATTGAGAATTCGTATCCTCTGAATTAACTCAAAAGAAATCTTTTGAGTTAATGCATTTGTACCCTCCGATCAGCTTTAAGATCCGTGTCAACCAGATTTGCACTAATATTATACAGCTCCCTGCTTTATAGGCGAGTGCTGGATAGGCTCCGTTTAAAATTAGACAGCCGAAATGTAGTAACTCAAAAGATGCTCTTTTGAGTTAATGCAGATGATGCGGACTCCGCAATTGATCTCTCTGTCTATATTTTTTCACGAACCCTCGTTCTATGAATTAACAACAGAAGTTGTAATAAAAAAGAATGATGCTAGTATGTACTAAGCTGATTGGTGAGCTCAATTCTGAAATTTATTAAATTTATTTAGAAAAAGTAAATTCAAATCATTAAAACTTATGAAGGAACATATTTATATTTTAAAGTTATATTTTTTTTGAATTCATCTAGTACAAAGTAAAATGATAAAAAAAAATATAAGTTATTTTCATGCATTAGATAAATTAAACTCATTGTACAAATCGAACATGTCAGATCATAATTATTAGATAAATTAAACTGTCATATGACAAAAATCGAACAAGCATATATAACTATTGTTTGTAACAAAAGTTAGTATTTGGTATTTTACGATTTTGACTTCTTCCTCCGATATACTTTTGAATATGTGTGTGTATTCAAAATTTGTTGAATGAAGGAGATCCGGAGGAGGATGCTCTGATAGTGACTTGAGGAAAAGTAGAAAAAAGCAAGAATATTATCATAATTTGAGGAACTTATTTGATTGTGAGTGATTTCAAACTGAGTTTTTATTTAAATCTCAAAGGCTCTTCCTCCAATGTCATATTCAACAAGTCGGCAAGTGAAAATGAAAGTAGGAGCTACGAAGAGAAGATGAGAATAAGACAGGAATGAGTCTATGGTACTATGCATATCACGGGTTAGTCGAGAATGAGAGGCGGAAAAGAAGAGGAAGGGAAAATTGTTCTATATATTAATTGAGGAGGGATCCAATTACATCTTTTTTGATGACACATCATGACACTGTTTTTTTTATAGGTCAATTTTGCGATTTTAAAATCCAAACAGTCGATCCGAACCGTTCAACATGATCACCATATTAAAATGTGCTTGGAGATCAAATTTTACATTTTTTTGAATTTGTTTACTATTTATTAAGATGGTTACAAAATCGTTGTTTTTCAATGGTCTGAAAACAACGATTTTGTAACCATCTTAATAAATAGTAAACAAATTCAAAAAAATGTAAAAATTTGATCTCCAAGCACATTTTAATATATCCATCATGTTGAACGGTTTGGATCGACTATTTGGACTTTGAAAATAGTAGGTGTCAAAGTGTGTCACCAAAAAAGATGTAATTGGATCCCTCCTCATATTAATTATGTGTTTAATTATAGTTTTTGAAATTGTAAATAAAATATTTAATATATATTAAAATTATATTGAATAAATATATAGATCACTGTAATTTGCAATGATAAATATATTATTATAAATTTGAAAAATATCGTAATTTTGTAATTTTTAAGATTGTGTAATATTTAATCAGTAAATAGTTAAATCTCGTCGTAAAACCCCTCGATATTTTCGGGTCCGGATCTCTAAAGTTACTCAATTTTTGGATTTTGGATGGGGACCGTCCAAATCGAATCTGTCGCTCGAGATCGTCTCAGAATATAAACCTATCTCTCGGGATCCATGCGCTCCACTTTAGTTGGATGGTCACGGATTCGAATCGGACGGTCCGATTCAAAACCCAATTTTTGGGTTACTTGCTGGATCTGAATTCGATATTTTGCACCCACTGAACGTAGTTGACACGTGTCACCTCTATGCGAAAATGGTTTGCTGGACTTTCTGTGACAATGAATATATAGATGTTCAAAATTTGAGAGCGATCGGCATTCCTATCAGTTTTGGAATCTCTGAATTATTTATCAGAAAACTCTCCACTGAACACCCATAAATGTAATCATCGAATTTTTGTGATCTGTCCGTAACCTTGTGATTTGTTTAATTAAATTCTATTAAAAAAAAGGTGTGCTGATTGTTCTCATTCAATTCCAGAGGGAAGAGAAGAGGAAGCGCACAGTAATAACAGATCCGGCGTCACGAAGCGGAAGAAAACCGTACACCGCACCCCCACGAAAACAGCAAAAAAACAACATAATTAAAAAATCAAAACAAAAGAAAAAAAAAAAAAAAAAAAAAGTAAAAAGAAACAAGAATGGCGAGCGAGGGGGAGGAGGAGAGCTCGCAGTCGGAAAGCGGGAGCCAGGATTACCTGTTCAAGATCGTGATGATCGGAGACTCGTCGGTGGGGAAGTCGAACCTGCTGGCGCGGTTCGCTCGCAACGAGTTCTACCCCAACTCCAAGTCGACCATCGGCGTTGAGTTCCAGACTCAGAAGCTCCTCATCGACGGTAAGGAGGTCAAGGCCCAGATCTGGGACACCGCCGGCCAGGAACGCTTCCGAGCTGTTACCTCCGCCTATTATCGGGGCGCTGTCGGTGCTCTCCTCGTTTACGACATCAGCAGCCGCACCACCTTCGACAGCGTCGGCCGCTGGCTCAATGAGCTCCACAGTACCCTTCGCTTCCCTCCCTCTTTCCCCTCTTTATTATTGTTTTAGTTCTTTTTATCAATTTTGCGGGGGAGGGGTCTGGATCTGATTAGATGAGAGTCACAATTGGCAAACCCATTGGTGCATTGCTGAACCTGTTTATGCTGGGAGGTCTGAAGGGTTGAACTGAAATATTGGTAGACTGTATTGCTCAATGCTGCTTGATGATAAAAACCAAACTACATTTGGATTAGGGCATGTTAGATAAATGAATCAGAAACATATATGTAATAATTAATCACAGGGGGTGTAAACTAGCCTTTTGGTTTTTACCTTTTGTAAATGGGGAGGGATTGATTTGGTTAAAGATTACTGTACGAGGCTTTCTGTCTTGGTGCAAATGACTTTTAACAAAGCCACAAAAGAAGGATACCAGATCTGAGGATTTCCTAGTTCAATTTAATCAACAAGCCACAAAATGATCCCGGAAATTACAATAAAGTCTTTCGAGTCTTATATGCAATGAAGCTCCACATTCTCACCCTACTCATTTGTTTTCTGATATACTGTACCACAATTGCAATTCTGGGACAAGGTTATGAAAATGTATCATGTACCGGTCGGTTTGTTCCTGTAATACTGTTGGTTAGCTCTTTTGTAAACTGGTATTGTACTTTTTCACTTCTCTTTACATGTTAAACACGGTAAGTATGCACGTCACACGTACAAAGTGTCTTCAGAAACCATGATTGTAAAACAGAGTTAACCCAAAACAAGCACAATTTCACATTCTGACATTGGTTTTTGATGCAACAGCGCATTCTGACATGAATGTGGTGACTATCCTGGTGGGCAATAAGAGCGACCTGAAAGACATCAGAGAAGTGCCCACGTCCGAGGGAAAGTCTCTCGCCGAGGCGCAAGGCCTCTTCTTCATGGAGACGTCCGCACTCGACTCATCTAATGTGACGGAAGCCTTCTATACAGTGGTTAGGGAAATATATAGCATTCTCAGCCGAAAAGTTTTTCAGTCCCAAGAACAGAGGAAAGGTGAACTGGCGTCTCTGAGCAACGGCAAGACAGTGGTGATCCAAGGTCAACCCGACGAGCCAGAAAGTGTGACCAAGGGCGGATGCTGTTCCTCATAGTGCATTGTTAATATTTAATTTTTGTTATTTTTTTTCAGCTTTTTCTTTTTGGGTTGGGTAAGTAGAATGATACTCCTGTTGTATTGGCAGTTTCTTTTTGTAAAGGGATGTGTGTTGCGTTAGGTTCTTTTCTACTTTGATCACATAATCACGATGATATCTTGGTCTCTGGTATTTCCTTCTTACTGCATTTTGTGCATCCTTGATATTTAGTCGTTCCAAGTTTATTGAGGTTGGTGCATATGCTAATTTGTTACTTTCTTTCGATTAAGCGCAGAGAAGCCGATCTGGCTTATGAATTTGCAGGAGTTTGTATAATTGAATAGGTTCCAGAAAGCTTCGTAGTTGTCATGTAATTTTTGTGTTGTCAAAGTAAAAGTAATAATCAATTCTGAAGCTAAGACATAATCAAGTTATTACCCGAAGATTTCCATTTTGAGAAAATTGGGCCAGGCCCAGAAATAAGGATTAAGCAGTCTTTATATGGAACTTCTCCGTTTGGGAATTGAAATTGAATCTCCAGTATGCTTGGGCAATGAGCCAATGAGTGAGTTTATCCTTTCATCCCTTGGCTGGTTGTCATAAATCGAAAAGGAAAATTTTGTAGAAACCAAAGTGTTCCAATGACATTAACAGAAACCGAAATGGTCATAATCTTTTACCATCTAAAACCCTTATTACTCGTGCCTAGGCCCAAAATATATAATTGTTGATTATATTGTTATATACTTATATTTGTCAAATAAAAAAAAAGGATATAGTAGGGGTGCCAATGGCACTCTTTTATCTGTTTATCCGATCCGTACCGTATTCGATAAGACTCGTACGGATAAGATTTTTTTCGTAAATTTATTGGGTACGGTATGGATAAAGATTTTTTTCGTTATCTAAACGGATAAGAGTACGGATAAACCCTATTCTGTACCCGTTCCGATCGGGTAATTATAAAATATATATATTATATATATTATACTAAGTCCAGCTAATATGCTTTTAGTAGCATTTCAGTTCATATACTTTCAATCCAAAATCTATCTGATCAGCTTGAAATGAAAAATCCAAACCGTTCAAACCGATCTCCTTCTAGCGAGCTTCATTTACACATAAAAAAATTTAAATTTTGAATTCATTTAGTATCAAGTCAAGCTATCAAAAAATGAAGATTTGTGCGCATATTGATGCATTGTTGGTATGTCAAAAAAGACCATCTTTCAAAAATCATAAAAAATAGTAAACAAATTCTAAAAATAGTAAAAATTGAAATTCTACAAGTTTAATATATAAACAATTTACTAAGCGGTCGATCCAAACCGTTAGATGTGATCTCTATATTAAGATGTGCTTGGAGACCAAATTTTACATTTTTTTTTGAATTTTAATATTATTTATTAAGCCACTTTGAAAATTACTGATCCGGGTGAACAGTAAAAACAGTGCAACTGAATTCTAGACCGTGTGATCAGCTATTTTGAAAGTGCCTTAATAAATAGTAAAAAAATTTCAAAAAATGTAAAATTTGGTCTCCAAGTATATTTTAATATAGAGATCACATCTAATGGTCGATCCAAACCGTTAGATGTGATCTCTATATTAAGATGTGCTTGGAGACCAAATTTTATATTTTTTTGAATTTTTTACTATTTATTAAGCCACTTTAAAAATTACTAATCCGGGTGAACAGTAAAAACAGTGCAACCTAATTCTGGACCATGTAAATATTCATTCTCCAACTACTCTTGATAGTTGTGTTACACTTAATTAACTATTAATGCACGTAAATAAATTCCACATCTCAATAAAGTTTAGACCTTAGAAACACATATATGTGTGAAATGTTTCGTTATTCGACAATCATAACAGGTAAGTATAGAGTATGGGTAAGATAATTTGTAGCAGGTAAGAGTAGAGTACGGATAAGAACAATTTGTAATGGGTACGGGTATGAAAATGCTTCTACCTGACCCTTATCGTACCCGTTAACACCCCTAGAATACATTTTTATTCAATTAGAATCATTCCATCTTAATCGAATGGTTTAAATTTAACAAAATCACTTTTCCTCGCAATGATGACTATATCTTTTTAAAGTAGGTCAGATTCTCATCATACCTACTTTAGTTTGATAGACTCAGTCACCGTCCGATCTGCATTAAAATATGTGTCTGCTTTAATTTTCATACGCACAAATTTTAATACACATCGAACAATGTTGAAACTCATTGGATCTCAAAAATAGATCCGATTACAGATGTAAACTTTTCCATTCGCAGCAACTATATCTTTTACTGAATATCCCAGCAACTCAAATGAGTTTCTAAATAATTGTTAACTACTTTTTAGAAATTAAGGTCTTTAAAGTTTCTAATTCTTACATTTCTGAAATTAATTTTAGAGTTTCTATTAAGCCACGTCAGCAACAAATTAAAAAAGATAAATAATTTGAGCCAATCATTTGGCTAACATGGAGTTTGATAGGGCCATGTTCCCAAGGCCCTTATAAACTTTAGGCCAATGAAAGCCCGGGATTCGGACTTCCTTTTAGGAGCCAGCTCGGAGCCAAGATAAAAAGGCCCAAAGCCCGAGATACTTAGAAGATCCAGGAATAAAACAGGCCAAAGGCCCTGAAAAGGTCGAACTTGGCCGAAATAAGCCTACACCGCCTTAACGCGGGATAACCACCAAACGTGGTCATAATAACCGTCCTACCGCCAACATGTGGGATAACCACCGAGATAGCGGTTAGGAAACAGCTACACATCAGCCTATATAAGGCACAAAATCCCATTAAACGGGGGTCGAGATTTTACACACACACACAGAGATCGCATAGGTCAGAGTCAGAATCTCTCTACAACAACCTCACTTCTCAACTCATACATACCTCGGACTGCCATCTCGTGGCAGGACGAGCCCATCCCGATCATCCTTCACATACAGACTACTCTCATCGGGAGATAGGACGTATCAGAGTTTATAAACAGTTTCTTAATAATAAACTTTACTGCATAGCATAGTTTCTAAATAAGAAACTCTCTCGTATCTCTAAAACTGAATTAGAAACTGTCACGTCAAATTAGAAACTCTAATAATACAACGGATGCAATGCCCTTACGCAATTAATTAGAAAAACGTTCAATGCACCTATCCGACCACAGGTCCACAGCGGAACCACAAGACCATCGGTTCACCGACTTTTTCTGGTTTAATTTATTCCGCCAAACCGAACCGGAATCTAGCCCGGTTAAAAAGGAATTCATATCCTCTGCATTAACTCAAAAGAGAATCTTTTGAGTTAATGAATCTGGACTGTCCAATCTGTTTCAAGATTCGTGCGAATTAGATTTGCACTAATATTAAAGGACCCCTATGTTATAGACACAAGCCGAATTGGCTCCGTTTAAATCACACGGTTGAAATTCATTAACTCAAAAGATTCCCTTTTGAGTTAATGCAGAGGATACGGATCCGTTAAAAAGGATTGCTGAGTGCTGACTGCTGAGTGCCGATTCTCTAGTCTCTCGTAATCGTCGCCCCCACCATAAATAAACAAATCCAATTTCTTGTTCCCTTCTCAGATCGAGGTATAAAAGACTTCCCCTTTCGAACTCTTTTCCCTCTACTCAAAACCCCAGCCCACAGGCATTCTCCCTTAGGTCATGTTTGGTTGTGGAGTAAAGTTAATGAGGATTAAATGACTTACTCCATCTTACTCCACATATTTTACATCTTGTTTGGTAGTATAACTCATAGCTTAAATTAATCCGCCTAGAGGAGTAAAGTGTTGGAAACTGAGCCTCTTCCTATGATAGTGGGCCCTACAGGTGGAGAAAGTGTGGAGTAAGTTAATCCACCTGAAGTGGTGGAGTAACTTACTCCGGATTAACTCACCGCTTACTCCACCTTACTCCTCTTCTTTTACTTCTCGTTTGGCTACCTAAGTGTGGAGTAAGGGGTTTACTCCACCTCTTACTCCACAACCAAACATGACCTTAAATCCTATCTACAACTTCAGAAATTGAAATTTTCTTCCCATTTTCTAGGTTTATAGCAATAGTGCTTATCCTTTACTATGCTCTTCCATGTTGATTAAATCGAAGATTGAAAGCACAAGAGAGATTTGACGGGTGTTAGAAGTAGGAAGATTGTTTCTTTGGCTTGAAGTTCAATGAAATCAACGGCGAGTCATCCCTCTGGAATTGTTCTGATTCTTCAGTGAGCCTTCGCCTCATCCCAAAACTCAAATTTCAGGGATACCATTGGTGGAACAATTTCTAATTGAATGAAAAAAGAAATAGAGATGTTTAATTTGGAAAATTGTGTTTGTGCATAACTGCTTATGCTAAAGATTAAACCCTAAAAACCTAAATTCTAAAACCCCCAACCCTTAATTATATTACACCTACTTGTTTCAGGAACGTTGTTTCAACTGTGAATTTGAACTGTAGCTTGGACCTAAAATCAATAGCTCTTCAAGCACGCAATGCTGAATATAATCCCAAGGTATCTCTATAATTGCATCAGTACAATCTTTGATGGGTAACAGACTCTGCTGCTTTTCCGATCCTAATCATTCAAATTTGTTGAGATTTGTGCATGAAAAAGTTTCTTTATTGAGACACACGAATGGAAAATTTTGAATGGTTGGGATCGGAAAAGCAGCATCCTGCAGCAGAGTCGGATCCCTTTGATGGAGTGAGATTTTAGTTGTCCAGATTGTTACTTTGACTTTTAAGAATAGTATAGTACGGGTACGTTTGGATCGTGCAAGGATTAGTGCAAGAATAGCGATTTTTGGATTAGTGATTGAGAATAGTGCTATTTTGGACTATTCCGGGTTAGTAGAAATGTTGTTTGGATTGTATATTTGGAATAGTGCTATTTTGGACTAATATCGCTAACCCAACAATTTGAGAAATTCACTAATCCACCTTTTCGTAGGAATAGCAGAATAGCACTGTTCCTGCACTATTCACTAATCCACCTTTTACGTTTGGATCACAACGTTTCAAGAATAGCGAGCTATTCCCGGGTTAGCGCTATTCTAACCCAATCCAAACGCAACCGTAGAGAATTAAAAAATATCATGTATTCTAAATTGGGAAACTTGTATCCTCTTTTTTTTTTTTTTCATAGCGTTTTTCAGCAGTTGTGATGAGAATAAGAGAGCCCAAAACTACTGCTTTGATCTTTGCTTCAGGGAAGATGGTCAGTAATTTATTTTGGTTTAAGAGAATGTACATTATACGGGAAAACTATATGGCTAGCCACAACATTGGATGATTTTTTAAAGATATTACTGCAAAAATGCTAAATACAAATTACAAAAGCTGCATTAATCAGAACAATTAATGTGTGTTAGGTTGAAGGTGTTGTTATTTTATAATAATACATGTTGTGCTTATGAGTAATTTATTTCTTATCTTATTAACCTGATATAAACGGTGAAAAGAAAAATATTGCCCGGCAAAGCTCTATTGGAGAGGCGTACTGTATGGACACAAAAACGGCATATCACATCAAAATATCGTAGCTAGTCAGAACAACATTCTAGATCAGAAGTGATATGTCAAATTAATTAAGATTTGAATACTTGTTAAATTAATATGCTTCATATTTACTCTGCAATTTTGGATATTCAGGTTTGTACAGGAGCAAAAACTGAAGATGCATCCAAGCTAGCAGCTAGAAAGGCATAATTAGTTCTGATTTTGATGTTCGAAGTCTTAAAACTTAGAATTGTTAATTGGCCACAGCAACCTTTAATAGATATTATTATTATTTTCAAACTTGCAGTTTGCTAGAATTGTTCAAAAGCTTGGTTTTTCCGCCCAATTTAAGGTACTTTCATATATATGGAATATGTACATATGGAGTTATAAAAATCATAATATACTATGTAAGTCATACAAGAAGAGAAATATTTTGTACCAGTTAAAAACATGCAATATATAACACATGCAAGTGCCTTCTAATTACTTTGTGTTAGAATGCCCAAATGACCTTTTCTTTATTTTTTTACGAAAAAAGTTATTTTAAGAACATTTTGAAGTAAATGGGTAATTAGGGATGATTACATTTTATTGTGATATTTCATACTTTTCTAGGGTTATACTTAATATTTGACATTATACAGTCCTTTGGGGAATTTCCATTAATAGTTAACAATTAAGTCTTTAGATCAGACGACACTCATTTATGCTTCAATGTTTTTAAGTTGATAATTCGAAGCACAAATGCAAATTTTGTTTTTTCTTAGGAGTTCAAGATTCAGAACATGGTTGCCTCATGTGGTGTTAATTTCTCGGTAAATCTGTCCCGGCTTGCAGTTTCCAGCCATGGTGTCTTTATAAGTGTAAGTTGATGGCTCATTTGTTTAGTTATCTAATTTATTTAGTGGGCAACACTACAAAGAATAAATAATATTTGCAATTTTGCAAAACAAAATAAAGGAATAAACTATAATATGAGGCTTATTTACAGAAAGGTTTTAGTATCCTCCTTCCTTTTGGGGTTCTCTTCACTGCTTCCAAGAGTTCCATTCTTTACGTATTTTTTTTTTTGTCTCTGTGTTGCTTAACTCTGCAGTACGAGCCAGAGATTTTTCCTGGTCTAATTTATCGCATGAGGCAACCAAAACTTGTTCTACTCATTTTCCAGTCTGGCAAGATAGTAATTACAGGTGCAAAGGTACTTTCTTTTCTCAAAATTTATTTATATTCAGTTGCTTTGTATTTCAGGAACTCAATAAGCATCATAATTGTTTGTCAAAGATAAAAAGGATCATAATTGTAGCAATGGTAATAATAATGGCTGTTAGTTATTTGCAGCAGTAATAATAAAAATAGTGAAATCAGTATGAATGACCTATTCGAGTCATCAGAGCCAAAAGTGAAAAGGGCGTGTATGTTTTACATAACAGTATAGAATCTATACTCTTATGTAAAACAGAGTAGAACTAGGGTGTTCTTAAGCTCACCAAGCCCTCTGGTGAGCTTAGCTCCAAAACCTATCGGAAGGGTTTAAAATGATGAATCCAAACCGTTGGAACCGATCTACTTCACGAGTGATATGTTTACATGTCAAATTTAAAAAAAATCGAATTAATTTAGTATAAAATCAAGTGGTAAAAAAATAATTAGAAATGACGTATTGAAATTAACTCATAAATCTTCTCTTTTTAACCACTTGACTTTCCATTAAATTAATTTGAATATTTATAAATTTGATATGTATACGCATCACTCGTGAAGTAAATCGGTTTCAACGGTTTTGATTCGTCATTTGAAGTCATTCCGATAGGTTTTGGAGTAGTTCTACTCTGTAAAACAGACACGCGCTTTCACTTTTGTTTCATATCAGTGCCAAAGCGCTTGAATAGTCAACATAAGTGGATGAATATAGTGAATTGCTTTTTTAACCCTCTCAAAACTATCAAAATACTGTCCTGGTAATGGGATCTTTTAAGCATGCATGGAAGTAATAGGGGTTGAATTTGTCATTTGGGAAACCAACTTTCTGGTGTTAGATGCTTACAGTTTTATAAATGCTTTCTCACAAAAAGTAGCAATAACAATAACAAAAAAAAACAATGTTATTTTCATCCAAAATATAAGATGCATCTAACGAAATCTGAATTCCCATCATAAAAAATAGAAGGGACTTTATCATTTGGGGAGAATGATTGAATAGTGTTGCTCGTGAGAAAAAAGAAACATAGAGGCTCTAGAATCTCCACACAGTCTTTAAATGAATGCATTTTAAGTATTTGATAAATAATAATGAAGTTCTGATGTTTCAGAAAACAGATGAGATACATGCTGCCTTCAGTAACATCTTTCCTGTGCTTCCCGACTTCCGTGCTCCAGGTAATGTCTAATATGAGTCCAATAATTATTCAACTGTGGTTCATATCCACGAGCTTATCATATTTGTAAGAAGCTCCAAAATAAATAAAATACATCCAATGCGCACCAAAACATTCTACCTTTACTGTTGGGACCACATATTGCTAAGCCCAAATTAACCTATGTTAAGGAAAATTAAGCTGACAAGAAATGGAATGGACTCTGCTGCTTTTATCTCAGAAAAGCAGCACCCTTCTTTTCCGAATCCAACCATTCAAATTTATTGAGATTTGTGCATGAAAAAGTTTATTTATCGAGATACGCGAATGGAAAATTTTGAATCGTTGAATTCGGAAAAGGAGGAAGCTGCAGCAGAGTCGGATCCGACAAGAAATATCCACCTTTTTTTTTTTCTTCCAGTAATATGGGAACAGAGGCAATGAAAATGGAACCTGAAATTGGAAAGTTTTAAAATGAGAAAGATCACATAAATTATGTGCAATCCTTGATCCTTCCTTTGGTTCGCAAACTTTATTTGCGATCCATAATGTCAACACATAGGATCACAAATATTCTCTGCAAACCAAAAAGAGGATCGCAGACTTTGTGTGCGATCTTTGTTAAAATATCAGATTTCGGTTCTGATTTTTTATTACCAAAATAAAAAAAAAGGTGGAAGTAGTAGAGGTGGGTGTTGCTTCAATATCCAAAAAGCTGATGATTTGTTTTTCAATTGCAAGCATGACAAATGCTGGATATACTTTTCAAAAAGCCTTTTCCTAATTTCTTTGTTTGCCTTTACTTGTTTAAATGTTAAAACAGAGAAGAACAAGTACCTAGGAGGATAAGCTCTTGAGCATAGGATGCAATGTCAAACAAATTCTTGCGTTTTGGGGCTGAGGAATTATCTCTCTGTTTTCTTCTGAATTCCTTTTGGCAAAATAAAGAGAAATGATTTCATTCAATGCATAAGCACCAAAATCAGATACAACGTAGAAAGAGAAAGAGACTTTTTCAAGTTTCCAATTAACGCATTAATCAACATAGTCGATCGCATGTTTCTTGCTTCACTAAATTAATCTGCTACACCTACACGCCTACACCGCTAGTTTTTAATACTAGAAGAAACTTATCATTGTTGTTGTTGACCTTTTCTTTGAAGGAAGGGCCAAAATCTAACTTCGGTGCGCGCTTTTAATTCTATTGAAACATTTGTACCGTAGGAGAGGCAGTGAACTAAATATTAATTGAAATTTAATGCAAATTATGCACATATAGGACCTAATTAAGCTATGCATATTATTATTATTATTATATTTCCCAACTCTAATATTTATATATGTCAAATTAATATGGTGGCTATAATCATAACACAAGCATTAGTTTCAGATAGAAAAATTAGATAATATTCCTCGGTATCAATTATTGCCGACATTTTTATTAATATCCAAAGTTAAATACAAATTAATAAATATACCCACTAATGTTGGGAATTTATAAAAATATCCATACTGGCCAGAAAATGGCCGATACTAATTTTTTTTTTTTTAGAGAAACTATAAATAGCAAGACGCTGAAATCTAACACTAAAAATTCGAATTTTTTTTAAATATTTGTTAGATTACTTTTATTGATATATAATTAGCATATTTATACTAAAATATGCTAAATTATTTGAATTATGTGAAATTACGCTGAATTACACTGAATTACACTAAATTATAATAATTATGTTAAATTATGCTAAAATACGGTAAATTACGTTAAATTACGCTAAATTAGGCCGATTTTGTGCCATCTTTCATAAATCATAAAAAATAGTAATAAAAAAATTCCAAAAATAATAAAAATTGGTATTCTACAAGTTCATTATATAACTAATTTACTGAGCTACTTAGATTGAATAATAGAAATGAAAATCTTAATCGGAAACTTCAACTCAAGTTTTGAGGCTCTTCCCTTTATTTTTTGGCAATTCTGAATTTTGAAATTCGACAAAGCTAGGCACTAATGCATGCGTATTTTTGCAAGCTTTTCGAAAAGTGGTCATTTGCTGAAATCGGACACTCGAGCGCCGTTTTATAGCCGTTTGAACTTTCGTCGTCGTTTTTCGCCTTCTCAGTGAAGATATCATCCCTATTCATATGTAACTTAGCGTAATTTACCATATTTTAGCATAATTTAGCGTAGTTTAGCGTAATTTTGTGTATTCAACGTAATTTAACATAATTTCAAGTAATTTAGCGTATTTTAGTATAAATATGCTAATTATATATCAAAAAAGTAATCTAACAAATATTTGAAAAAAAAAAATTCAAATTTTTAGTGTTAGATTTCAGCATCTTGCTATTCATAGTGTCTCTAACTAAAAAAAAAAAAAAAGTACTGGCCATTTTTTGGCCGGTACTGAAAAAAATTAAAACCGGCTATTTTTTGTTCGGTATGGATATTTTTATATATTTCCAACATTAGTGGGTATATTTATTAATTTGTAATTAACTTTGGATATTAATAAAAATCTCGGCAATTATTGCTTACATATATTACGATTTTTATTTCACCGCAAGAGAATATATCCATACTTCACATTATGATACGTACTTAAATGCTAACTAGTATTGTGTCCGTGCGTTGCAACGGAATATATGATAAGATAACAAAAATAAATTCTCATACAAAATGACAAATTTTCATAAAAAAAAAAACAAAATTAAAAATATATTCTAGATTTATCACAGTAATATGTATATAAATAAGGAAGTAGATAAATAAGAAAGTTAAAAAAAATTATTTGCATTGTGATCCGCCGTATAAAAAATATCAATTGGAGAGAGAGAAATAAGGAAACAAATCAATAAGGAAACGGAGAATTATATTGTTAAATTTTAGAGTTTTTTTTTTTTTTTTTGAAGAATAATTTTAGAGTTTGTTTAATTTTAATTGTAACGCATCGTGTGGCGGTATGTGTGGCGAGTATGTTTGTAACTAAATTTAAACTTCTACACATAAAACATATACATTTAATCAAAAGAAGATATATTATGTGATTGGAGAGCTGAGATTAAAATCCAAAAATTAATCTTTCAATCGTAGCCGTTGGCGGATCGGACACCCAACGTGCTTAATAATGGAATAGAGATAGAGATAGAGATATATATTTTTTATTTTCTGATTGAGTTGGAGCCATGTACCAAATATATTCGGCAAACTCTAAATGTTCATGTGGCCACCTCTACGGCACTACTACTTACCAAATATATTCCCAAATTTGAAATTTTAAAGCAATATAACTTTAATGTCATTATTTTTCATTAATTTTCTAACAGTTTAACTTTATACTAAATTAAGTTAAAAATTTGTAATTTTAGTATATAAATGCATTACTTGTGAAATAAATCAATTTCAACAATTTATATTCGTTATTTGAAATCATTCAATAAATTTTTAAATTAAGCTCACCCAAGAAACTTAGATCCGTATCCTCTGTATTAACTCAAAAGGGAATCTTTTGAGTTAATGAATTTCAACTGTTTGATTTGAAACGGAACCAATCCGGCTCGTGCTTATAACATTAGGGGACCCTTTAATATTAGTACAGATCTAGTTTGCACGAATCTTAAAATAGATCGGACGGTCGAGATTCATTAACTCAAAAGATTCCCTTCTGAGTTAATGCAGAGGATACTAATTCAGAAACTTAATAAACTTTAGAACATCCAAATTCTACTCTGTATAAAAATAGTTTCAAGTCTTAAATTATATCTGAATTCAAACGATCCGCAATTTCTCCGAGTATCATCTGACCACAGATTGAATCAAAGTTCACTCAATTTGCACCCCTGATATCAGATGCTGCCAAACGTCTAGTACAAGTCGAAAATGACCACCAATTCGAAAATATGACATAACGCGGGGTCTAATCTGCAATTAATCCAGTCGCATTAATGCATTCCGTCTCCAATACGTCCGATTTCAAAATGTCAAAAGTCAAACACAAAACCAGTGTTGCACTCTCCACTGTTTTCTTTATTTCATTGACACTCTGTACTCTGTAGTCCTGTTTTCAAGCCAGAGATATGCCGTTAGGCGGTCAAATTATATGGCCTTTAAAAAAGTGATAATCATTTTTTTTTAATTATTTGTTCATTTGAACCCCTATAAAAATGGAATTTCAATTTACTCACGATATAAAAAAGGCATTTGCTTCGGTGGACATAAGGACCTATTTGTAAAATGAACATATTTTCATTTTCAAAGTTCAAACAGTCGATCCGACCGTTCAACATTATCTCCATATTAAAATGTACTTGGAGGTCAAATTTTACATTTTTTTTGAATTTTTTTACTATTTATTAAGATGGTTACAAAATCGTTGTTTTCAGACCATTGAAAAACAGCGATTTTGTAACCATCTTAATAAATAGTAAAAAAATTCAAAAAAAATGTAAAATTTGACCTCCAAGTACATTTTAATATGGAGATAATGTTGAACGGTCGGATCGACTGTTTGAACTTTGAAAATGAAAATATGTTCATTTTACAAATAGGTCCTTATGTCCACCGAAGCAAATGCCTTAAAAAAAATATAATAATTAATTTTTGCAGTTATTTTTTATTTTTGTTTGAATAAACTTAACTGAAAAAATTCACATTGTTTAAGGGTAGCTAAGAGTCTACACATTATATTAAAAGGAAGCTAACCAGTATAGAAATAATTTTTAAAAGAAATGTATTGATAATTACGTTCATGTATTTTTTTAGTTATGCATAATGTAGGTATCTTTTTGGAAATTTTATACTCGAACACATAAATCATCATATCTTCAAACTTCTTCTTAAAATTAAGTCTTTTTTAGTGCACGTTTAATTTTATTTTTTTGCATGTAAATCCATTTTAAAAAATGTGTTTTTAGACTACAACCTGAATTTTAAGAGCCCCAGTTGTTACATGTATACGTAGGGGTGCAAATGGATCAGATACGGATCGGATAGTTATAAAATCATATCCGTATCCACTTTTATTTTTCGGATACAGATACAGATTAAATATCAAACGGATACGGGTCGGAAATCGGTTTTTTTCATAACAGTGAATAACATTTTTTTTTTCATAATACATTTTCTACTATTTGAATACGAATAATTAAATTTAAAACTGTGTTTGTATCCGTATCCGCACAGACATTCTGATATTGAATATCCATATATAATTTTCGAATACGGATTCTTATACGGTCGGTTTCTAAATTAATATTGCAGGACTTAGAAGGCTACAGCTATAAATACTGCTTATTAGGGGGTCTCATTGTTAATGTCAGGAGGCGCAAAATTACGCACAAGCCCTCAAAAAAGCACTTATCCGCTAGCCAACCCAATTAATCATCAAGTCTCAAAGGTCAAAGTTTTAATGCAATATTGTTTTCAGGATAAGAAAAGAGGCAGCCCCCTCTCTTGACTTCAGACTATGTCAAACCTTTCCTGGAAAAAAGTATATATATAACCCCATCTCCACCACCCTGATCAGTACCAAACAGGGCTGAACCATAGTGTACGCCACAACAGAGAGCTAGAAGATTCAAATCCTACACTTCAACAATTGCAAAGCTTTCAAATTACATTCTGAGACTTCAACAATTGCACTGCTTTGAAAATACAAACAATGATGGACATTGGCAGGGTCGGCAGCTTCGCTGGCAGCATGCGAAGCAGTGTATCACGAAGCATGTCATCGTGGCGTGGCGGGTCAAGTGGGAGTAACATATTTGGCCGGTCGGTCAGAGAGGAGGATGACGAGGAGGCGCTGAAATGGGCCGCTATAGAGAAGCTCCCAACATACGATAGGATGAGGAAAGGGATGCTTCTGACTGATGACAACGGAGTGCCACATGAGGTCGACATAGATGGACTCAGCATGCAAGAGAGGAAGAACCTTTTGGAAAGGCTGATAAGAACAGCAGAGGAGGATAACGAGAAGTTCCTTTTGAAGCTGCGGAACCGTATGGAACGGTTAGTTCTTACTCGAATTGTCGATCATTTGGTAAAGCCTTGAAAATACCATTTATGAATTTTTAACTATCAGATTTTCACAGTTCGTTTTTTCTATTTCTTTTTGCAGTGTTGGGATTGATAACCCAACAATTGAGGTGCGTTTTGAGAATCTAAACATAGATGCTGAGGCTTACGTCGGCAATCGTGGAATTCCTACTTTCACAAATTTCTTCACCAACACTGTGATGGTAAATTTCTAATAGTAGCTAATTAATAAGAAGTTAAACTAAAAAAAATTGAACAATGCAAATTTCAAGTACAAGAGACAGCTTCTGAATTTCAATTTATGACTTTCTTCCTGTTTGTGAACAGGATGTGTTGAGCTACCTTCGTATAGTTCCGAGCGGTAAGAAGCCGATCTCGATTCTCAATGACATAAGTGGAGTTATTAAACCTTGCAGGTTAAGTAAAGAAACAAATTTTTTTTATACTTTTACTTTGTTCTATCCAATTTGTATATTTTTGAAATTTTTATTGATGAATTTTGATTAATTGCAGGATGACTCTGCTTTTAGGACCACCCGCCTCGGGGAAAACGACCTTACTGCTAGCTCTGGCTGGAAAGCTTGATTCAGCACTTAAGGTAAAATTATAAATGCTGTCAAACTCATGCCTGTACCTTTCTACTTTACAAATCAATTTCAGGTGTTAACATTTGTTCCAAGAAAACAGAGCAATCTCTGTTGCATCATTTCAAAAGAAGAAAAATTATTAACATATAATTCCTTCCAACCTTCGTTTCAAATGATTGTGATTTTTTTTATTTTATGGGGGGGAGCACAACATTTCTATTTAAGTTCAACAAAATTTCCTCCTTATTCAAAGACAGAATCAAACGCATTTTTATTTCTAAATTTCTGTCGAAAACAACGCACACAGGTGTCGGGAAGAGTTACATACAATGGCCACGACATGGATGAGTTTGTGCCTCAGAGAACCTCAGCTTATATCGGCCAGCATGATCTTCACATTGGAGAAATGACAGTTAGAGAAACCTTGACTTTCTCAGCACGGTGCCAAGGAGTTGGGACCCGTTATGGTATTGTTTCAATATATAAAATAAAACTATGAAATTGCTTATGAACAGATCAATTCAGTCAATTTTGATGTTTAGTTGAGCAGTTAAGAAATTGCAATCCTCAATATCTGATGATGTAATATGATTCGTTTTCTGGTATGTTCAGATATGTTGAGTGAGCTATCAAGAAGAGAAAAGGAGGCAAAGATTATACCAGATCCTGATATTGATGTGTACATGAAGGTATAAAATCCTTTTCTCTTTTTTTTTTTTTTTTTTTGAAAAAGAGTTATAAATTTTCATGTCCTTGAATGATGATGTATCACTGGTAACATCAGAATCTGATGTCATGTGTACTTTTGATGCAAACAGGCGATATCTGTGGAAGGCCAGGAAATTGTTATCACTGATTATATCCTTAAGGTGAGCATTTGACTCAATGCATATAATGAGTAAAATTTTACGAGTATTAAGCTGGAAGTATAATTTAACTCAATAATAATTTGGTAGATTTTGGGTCTGGATATCTGTGCCGATACAATGGTAGGCGACTCGATGATTCGGGGCATTTCCGGCGGACAGAAGAAACGTGTCACAACAGGTACATAGTTTTATTTTTTATGATAATAACTTAATGTTATCTTAACAAATCTATGAACACCAATAAATTCAGAATCTTCTCTCAAAAACAAAGAAATTCAGGATCTATACCCTCCTGTGTCCCTTGTTTACTCAAGGAGAACAAAACAATAGAAATAGGGGCATTTGAGTAAAATCCAATGAAAAGGAAAACAGGGGAACATAGGTGTTGAGCTTTTCTGACTTAAAGCCCAGCCCAAAGAGGATCAGATACTCCGGGCCTCTTTTAGTGTTCGGATCCGAACTCAAATTTTGAGTTATGGATCCGGACCTGTGGGGAGGTTTTGGTTTCCTCTTTTCCGCCTTGTACCAAATCCCTCGGTATGGTCATGCTAGCGTGAGTGTGACATTCTGTGGGGAAGAGATGGGAGATTTGGCACTGGTATAGTAGAGAAGATTTGGATAGCTATGGAGGGTTTTTGGGCCAACTAAAACATGCTTTCTTAAAAAATACCCCAGTGGAATCTGTTTCTGTGTATACAAGGTGTTCGACACAATGTCCAAGTGATAGTTCTGTTGGTTCACTGAGAAAACAACACGAGATATGTTAAGAACTTGAGATCAACATTCAGGAGTGCATAAATGAGGAAAAATTAATGCTATATAATGCATGTGCAGGTGAAATGCTTGTGGGGCCAGCTAAGGCACTTTTCATGGATGAAATATCAACTGGGCTTGACAGCTCCACCACGTACCAGATTGTGAACTCTCTGAGGCAATCGGTACACATTCTCGGGGGTACAGCAGTCATCGCACTGCTTCAACCAGCACCAGAGACATATGACCTCTTTGATGACATTTTGCTTTTGTCTGAGGGGAAAATTGTGTATCAAGGCCCACGTGAGCATGTTCTAGAGTTCTTTGAGTCGATGGGGTTTAAATGTCCTGAAAGAAAAGGTGTTGCTGATTTTTTGCAAGAAGTAAGTTTCATTTCTTTTCATTTTTTTTAACTTCTCATCATGAGATGATTATGTAAATATAGCCTTTTGTCTCACACTGACAATATACTCTGTGTGTATTAACAGGTTACATCAAGGAAAGACCAGCATCAGTATTGGGCCCAAAGGGACGTACCATACCAGTATATTTCTGTGAATGAATTTTCAGAAGCCTACAAATCATTCCACATTGGCCGTAAATTGGGACAGGAGATGAGTGCACCATTTGATAGGAGCAGGAACCATCCCGCAGCTCTCACCACATCAAAGTATGGTATTAGCATGATGGAGCTATTGAAAGTTAACATCGATAGAGAATGGCTCCTAATGAAGAGAAACTCTTTTGTCTATATCTTCAAAGTAGTCCAAGTGAGTACACCCCGAAAGTTTCTGTGTTTTTCTTTTTTTTTTCTTATTGGGTTCAGTTGCACCTATACTTTACCACATACACAACAACTTCCCATTTTTTAGTTATCTACAAGTAACCTTGGCAATTATACTACAAATGTTGTGACCTATTTGTCTGGTCAAATTAGTACAAATGGATAATTAGCTTTTTTTTTTTAAATAACTAAAACTTTTTTTCTTTGCATCATATAGCTTATAATTCTCGGTTCAATTGCCATGACCGTGTTCCTGCGCACAAAAATGCCCCGAAACACAGTAGAGGATGGCGTGATCTTCTTGGGTGCCATGTTCCTTGGACTTGTTACACATTTATTCAATGGATTTGCAGAACTCGCCATGAGCATTGCAAAGCTGCCCATTTTTTACAAGCAAAGAGACCTCCTCTTCTATCCCTCATGGATATATGCGCTTCCAACATGGATCCTTAAGATACCTATTTCGTTCCTTGAATGTGCAGTTTGGATCGGTTTAACATATTATGTGATTGGGTTTGATCCAGATATTGAAAGGTTAGACATGCACTTAAATATTTAGCAATCTGTATGTAATGTGGTAGCAGACAATACTTCATTTATATATATATAGATGATTCAGACAACCAAATTTAGAAGAATGTTTTCCTTCTGTTGCAGATTTTTCAGGCATTATCTATTACTTGTGTTGATAAGTCAGATGGCATCTGGTCTCTTTCGACTTCTTGCTGCTCTAGGTAGAGAGATGGTTGTGGCTGATACCTTTGGTTCTTTTGCACAATTAATTCTCCTAATTCTCGGTGGTTTCTTGATATCACGAGGTATGAAATTAATTATTATATGAACTAATTATGGCTTGGTTTTGTGAAAGAATTTTGGTAATCTTACTGTACTTTTCCTAGAATCAACCCATTTCTGCTAATGGCTTTGTTTTTACCTTTTTTTTTTTCCCCAATTTTTATGCTTGGGTCTGGTCATGCAATGAGCTTTCAATTGATTACCTATAATTATCTGGTATGATTGATATTGACTTTAGTTGCTGTTTTTTTTACTTCCAGAAAATATCAAAAAATGGTGGATTTGGGGATACTGGTCATCTCCATTGATGTACGCACAAAATGCTATTGCTGTCAATGAGTTCCTTGGGCATAGCTGGAACAAGATGGTATTTTCTCAATTAAGACATCTAATTTTCATTAAGACATGTAATTTTAAGAGAAGAATGTAAAAAAAAAACCTCAATTTTAGCTGTGGTTTCTATAATAAACTTCTACTTCAGTATTGCTAGGCACTCTGATCCCTGAGATTTTGAACTTCTCTTTTCTGGAAATTACTGCTTTTCCAGCACATGTGAAACTGAACCTTATTGATACAGCATTAAATTATCACAATTCCGGCTCTTGATTGATTGCAAAGCAACCTAATTGAGCTACTAAAATAATCTAAAAATTTAATGATTTTGCTGCTTTGCAGGTTAGTTCAACAGAAGGTGTCAGTGCCGAGAGACTTGGTACACTAGTTTTACAAGCACGTGGCATCTTTGTGGATGCCAACTGGTACTGGATTGGAGTTGGAGCATTGCTTGGATACATTTTCCTGTTCAACATTCTCTTTATCTTCTTCCTTGATTGGCTTGGCCGTAAGTTTCTATAAAATTTTAAAATGTGATTTTATTATTTATTTGGATTTTAAATAACCGTTGTTTACCAATTCAGCACTTGGCAAAGGCCATACTGTAATATCCGAGGAGGCACTCAAGGAGAAGCAAGCAAACCGTACTGGTCAAGTTGTTGAGCTTCACCAACTCCTAGATGAATCTCCAAAAGGTTAATTTAAACATTGTAAACTGAGGCTAACAAGGGTTAAACTGGGATGGCTAAGCTGAATTGCAAGATTGAAGGAATTTTGAATTGTATTATCATCTTGTGCTGACGTATGCACAAAAAATATGCAGGGAGAAATGGTGAAGTTACTGAATTACAAAACAAGAAAAAGGGGATGGTACTACCTTTCTCACCTTTATCGATCACCTTCGATGACATCAGATACTCTGTAGACATGCCTCAGGTACTGTAAAAAATTATAATATTGAAATCCATATCAATTTTGTCAACTAATGGCATTTCGCCAGCTAACCTTCAAAAATTGTTGTCAGCTAATATATTAAGACTAAATCATCATATGTTGCTATGTTGTAAAGTTGAAGCAAATGTTATTTTTTATTCTTAAAGTTCCAAAATTAAATAAAAAAACCTTAATTGCTTAAATAAATTCGTTCGTAGTTGTTAGTATGGAGTAATAACTGTAATTTTATTGCTGGAATGGAGAAGGCTCTAAGTCCCGTATTCATCTTTCCACTTCTATGGAGTAATAACTGTTGAAATGCAACAAGTCATGATGCTTTTTATCTTCGTATAGGAAATGAAAGACAATGGCATAACTGATGACCGACTACTGCTTCTAAAAGGTGTAAGTGGTGCGTTTAGACCTGGTGTTCTTACCGCCTTGATGGGCGTAAGTGGAGCGGGAAAGACTACATTAATGGATGTGCTAGCTGGGAGGAAAACTGGAGGATACATAGAGGGAGATATTTGCATCTCAGGTTACCCAAAAAAGCAAGAGACATTTGCACGCATTTCTGGTTACTGCGAACAGAATGATATCCACTCGCCGCATGTCACAGTCTATGAGTCACTCGTGTACTCCGCTTGGCTTCGGCTGCCCCCAGAAGTAGACTCTGAAGCAAGAAAGGTTTGTAAATTTGCCACCTAGATTTGTACTGGGAGAAAAATCCTAGTCTGCAGTTCTTTTGCATTAATGATTTTTATCGCTAATACGAACATAACTACTCTTGATGTAGATGTTCATTGAGGAGGTAATGGAGTTGGTGGAGCTTACATCTCTAAGGGGAGCGCTTGTTGGTTTACCGGGTGTAAACGGGCTATCTACTGAGCAGAGGAAGAGGTTGACGATAGCTGTTGAGTTGGTCGCTAACCCATCTATCATATTCATGGATGAGCCAACATCTGGCCTGGATGCAAGAGCTGCAGCTATAGTTATGAGGACAGTGCGAAATACGGTTGATACAGGACGGACAGTTGTTTGTACCATTCATCAGCCTAGTATTGACATATTTGAAGCATTCGATGAGGTCGGTCAACTAATTTAATTTGGGAATCATATTCATATTATTTTTTTTGTTTAACGTGATGATAGTTTAGAAAATGGGGTTTGCTTGCAGCTAGAGGACAACTGAAACTTCATTAAAAATCTAATAGTTGAGGCTATACTAATGGTAAACATAGACCCCATTATGCAACTGAGGTCATATTTTTGTTAGTATAGAGCTTCTATTGCTGATTGGAAGACCAGAACCATATCCATATGAAACATTAGAATCTAGTACTTCCAGTCACAATTGGTTCCAATAATCAAACAAATATTGTTAATTTTTGGATAAATTTTTATTTTGTATGGTGATTGATCTCTTTCTTGTTGCTTCTCTGTAGCTTTTTCTCATGAAAAGAGGCGGTGAGGAGATTTATGTCGGTCCATTGGGGCGTAACTCATGCGATCTCATTAATTACTTTGAGGTGAGTCTCAGTAATATAAATATTTCCTATTTCCATAATCAAATTGAATAAAATATTATATTTAATTCCTTTTCCTTCTTTGTAGAGTGTTGATGGAGTTAAGAAGATAAAAGCTGGTTATAACCCGGCAACATGGATGTTAGAGGTGAGCACTTTGGCCCAAGAAGACATTCTAGGAATCAACTTCGCAGAAATTTACAAGAACTCAGATCTCTATCGGTAAGCAATTTGCAACACATGCATGGTAAACAAACATCTAAGACAGATACTCACAGGGCATCAGTAAAAGATGATCTTTAACATTGCTCAATTAACATTTTTCCAGGAGAAACAAAGCTTTGATAAGCGATTTGAGCACGCCTCCAGCAGGATCAAAAGACCTATTCTTCCCAACTACATATTCTCAATCATTCCTTACACAATGCATGGCTTGCCTGTGGAAGCAGCACAAATCGTACTGGCGCAACCCATCATACACTGCCACTCGGATTTTCTTCACGACCGTCATTGCAGTCATTTTTGGTACCATCTTTTGGAGACTTGGCAAGAAAGTGTAAGTAACTAATGATTGACTGGTTAGGTATTCTATGCCAATTAAACTAAATAGGCAAAAATCTATGTTGACTTGGGCTTTTATAATTGAAATGAAGTCAACCCTCAAATGTGCAACTAAGGCCGATATCAACCTGTCTTGCATCAACTAACTATCCCTTCATTGTACTTAAATGCATAACTAAGTTTGACCGGATTTGGCCTTAGTGTCCTCCAATCATGCAATAGTATCCAGAATAAGAGAACAGAGAAAGAAGACCAGTAAAATTTTGGTCAAATGATTACAACTACCAAAAGATTCATGAAGATCAAGAATCTTATTATTTTTGATAGTAGAGATTAAGAATTTTATTATTTCTATTATAGAGTTTTAATGTCACAAGTCTAACATATATACATTATTTGTTGTTTCCAATAGTACTTCACAACAAGATTTGCTCAACTCACTGGGGTGTATGTATGCTTCTGTGCTTTTCATTGGTATACAAAATGGCCAAACAGTACAGCCTATTGTAGACGTAGAGCGTACTGTATTCTACAGAGAGAAAGCTGCTGGGATGTACTCGGCTCTACCTTATGCGCTTGCACAGGTAAAGCAAAATATTCACTAGAGCAATATATCAGCCAATTTTTATTCAGAAAAAATATATATTAGCAAATTTGAGAGGCTAAATTTTTTTCTTTTTCCTAATTTGTTATAGGTTTTGATCGAAATACCACACATATTCCTTCAAACTATTATATATGGCCTCATCGTTTATAGTCTCATTGGCTTTGACTGGACGGTTGGGAAGTTCTTGTGGTATCTTTTCTTCATGTACTTCACATTCATGTACTTCACATTTTACGGGATGATGGCTGTTGCAATGACACCGAATAGTGATATTGCTGCAATCGTCTCTACGGCTTTCTACGCGATATGGAATATCTTTGCAGGCTTTTTGGTTCCACGGCCGGTAATTAATTAACTCTAGCAAAATAGCCTCTTTAATAAATCAAATAACATAGAACCGGAAAGAAAAAAAAAACAACTCACTGTTTAAGAAAAAAACAACCAGTACTAGCCTCAATTGGGTCCGAAGTATTCATTGTGCTGTCATTTTTTGGGATTAGCAACTAGCTCTACCTATATGTATCAAATATATTAAATTCTATATCCACTCATGAAGCATACCTACTTTTTTTTAATTCATGTCTATTTTTGCAGAGGATCCCAGTATGGTGGAGATGGTACTCTTGGGCTTGCCCAGTCGCATGGACACTCTACGGCCTTGTGGCTTCGCAATATGGAGACATTGTTACTGTGATGGATGATGGTGAACGGGTGCAAGACTTTGTCAGGCGGTTCTACGGGTTTAGGCATGATTTCTTGGGTTACGTGGCTGCCGCTGTGGTTGGTTTCGCATTATTATTTGCTTTCGTGTTTGCCTTTGCGATCAAGGTCCTTAATTTCCAGAGAAGATAAGGGGTCAGTAGAAGCACCATCCTTGATTGTCATGGTTTGGTTTGCTTTGTTAGTTATGATGAGATGTGTAGATATATGTTTTTATTTGTTCTTTAAAATCTGTTTTTATTGTGATAGGCGTATTTATTTGATTTTATCATGTAATTATTTAAAAGATTTTCCATAAGAGAGCCCAAAGAATGAATTTGAGATATGTATGGCGATGTACTTTTTGTATTCATATTGGCTAACCATGTTGCGTTAAAAGTAGCAAATTGCAATCAATGCCATTAGAATATAAAATTTCCATTATTATAACTAATATTTAGAGCATCTGCATCCCTGGTATTATTAGAGTTTCTAATCTGATGTGGTAGTTTCTAATCCAGTTTCAGAAATGTAGGAGAGTTTCTTATTTATAAACTATGCAATAAAGTTTCTTATTAAGAAACTGTTTATAAACTCCAAGTTGGCAAAATGATTGGCTTAAATTATTTTTCATTTTTAATTTATTGCTGATGTTGCTTAATAGAAACTCTAAAATTAATTTCAGGAATGTAAGAGTTAGAAATTTTAGATGTCTTAATTTCTAAAAAGTGATTAACAGTTATTTAGAAACTCATTTGAGTTGCTGGAACGTAGATGCTTTAATATGTTGTATAATTTATTAATTTGCAAAAAAAAAAAAAAAAAAAGACACGAAGCAGTTAGGTATGGATATACACATATTTACCATGCTTATGTTAGTTCATTTGAATTAAAGAGGGCTTGTCACTGGAAGGCATAATCATCCCTGACTTAATAGGCCTCCTGAGCTTCCTCGCACTCGCCCTTATCAAGTCTCAAGTCTCAAGTCTCACCCCTCTGAAGAGAGTCTCTGACTTCCTCCTCCACCCCCAGGCAGGCTCCAGCTATATTCCCTATCCGACGACGAGCAAAATAGTGGTCTAGAAACTTTTAATTTGTCACATACATGGAGATGGAGATGGAGATGGAGATGGAGATGGAGATGGAGGATCCACCATGCACCCGTCTTTTCCCAGATCTGCCCGACGAAATCTCAGTCAAAATCATCGCCAGGATCCCGCAGTTCCACCATCGGAGCCTCTGCCACGTGTCGAAATCCTGGCGCTCGTTCATTCTCTCCCGCCTCCTCTTCACCCTCCGATCCTCCGTCTTGCACTCAACCGAACCCACAATCTGCCTCAACATCCGCACCCAAACCAATCAATCCCCGTGGTTGGTTCTCAATCAAGGCCGCTCCCACCCCGACTACCTTCCCTCTCCGCCTCTTTCAACCGTTGGCTCTGCCTGTGCCACGGTGGGCCCCTTCGTTTTCGTCATCGGTGGGTCCCTCTCAACCGTCCCTTCTAACGTTGTTCAAATTCTCGACCTGCGGATTGGTGGCCAGTGGTTTCCCGGACCACGCATGTCAACTGCTCGAGAATTTGCTGCAGCCAGTTTTTTAAATGGCCGTCTATATGCAATTGGTGGCTGCCTTTCTTCATCAGAGGGCTGGGCTGAGTCCCTTAACCCGTTTGATAAAAACCCTCAGTGGGTTCCTATTGACAGCCCTGTGCACGTGCGTGAGAAGTGGATGCATGGGTGTGTGGTGCTGTCGGGTCAGGTTCTGGCCATGGCTGACCGGGGTGGAGTGGCATATGACCCGGGCCAGGACACTGGTTCATGTTCATGGGGTCCGGTGCCAAAAAGATTGGATCTTGGATGGAAAGGAAGGGCTGTTGTTGTGAATGGTATTTTGTATACATATGACTACATGGGTGAGATCAAGGGGTACGATCCAGTGATGGATGAGTGGAGACCCGTCATGGGGGTCGACAAGCAACTCCCAAAGTTTCTCTCTGGGGCAACACTGGCGAATCTGCATGGGATTTTATGTGTGATTTGGGAGCAGAGAAGAAATGGAGGGAGGCAAAAGGAAATGATGGTGGATTGGGCAGGGATTAGGGTTACTGATTTGCGCAATGAAGGATTGCATGGATCTATCCTGTGGTGGGAAACCGTGGCCCTTGGCATGCCTAATGGCTCAGCCATCGAACATTGTGTTGTAGCGGAGTTATGATTTTGTGAGTTTTAGAGGTAATTATTTCTTCAAATAATTGACAAGTTTTACTAAATTGATGATTGTAGTTGTTCATCATATGTAGTCTTTAGTCACTTGTCTACGTACTTGGATTGTTGTTGAAAAAATGTGTATCAAGAATCAGTGATGCACTGTAAAATTTGAAATGTAATGTGTCCTGTATCATGATGTGCTTGAGGTTTCAGTGTTTGTTTAACTGCAGAAGACATGTTTGTATGATAAATTTTTATGAAGAGACTGTTTAATTTCATCTCAATCATCTCTAGCTGTGCATTACCTTTGCATTACAATCTATGGTTATTAAATTGTGCATGAATTCTATTAGTCAACTGCTTCCTTCTCCTGCATATTATGATAGTATGCTAGAAAATATTACAGCACTGCCATCTCAGCTAATCAAATCTGATTTTCAGAAAACAAAAGGTAATAAATAAATAAAGCCAACTTGTAAGAAATATTACAGCACTTTTCATAACTTGATTGTTATCAAATTCATCACTACCAAGACGATGTATTGATAAGACATAATGAAAACTGTTTTTTTTTTAATAGGAAAAAAACCGAGTATCAGTTACAAAATTTTCCCGACAATTGAATTAAGTGTACATAAACCCATCTGCACATATAATTACCTTCATACAAGACTTTAATTAAACTAGAAGTTTGCCTCGCTTTGCTTCGGTGGTGGCAGTTGAAATATATTAAATAAATTGTTGGTGATATGATACAATGAAATTGGTGGCGCAGAGGTAGAAAAAAAAAATTATATAAAATGTTGGAATAATTAGTTAACATTCAACTTAATTAACACGCTTTAATGTGTCAACAACCTCTTCCACTTGTTAGCTTCTGATCCTTTTGTATGAGAAACTCAGGAAGGATGAAGTGTATCTGCCATTAAGAGCAAGGAAAGATGGGAAAAAATTAAGTTAATGCTTGTTCAACATTTGAATATTAATATAGTATGAGGTGCTTCCAGTATTTGGTAACAGGTAGATTTTCCTATTTGGTTCTTTAACTTCTACATTTCTTTTTTGTATAGCTAGATTTTATCCAATTGCATAGCCAAAAAACAATCCAAACTTCTTAACATTACTTTTCAGGGATAATGAAAAGTGGACAGACCATTATTGCTCTCTCTATTTCAACCCAAGACCATTATTGCAACAATTATGCAATGAATGAAGAATAGGGGCTGGACCCTTATTCCAATTTCAAAAAAATGGCAGCATTGAGATCAATTCAAAGGTAAAAAAGTTCCAAAAGTACTTGAAGCCAACCCGACTGTAGCTTGCAGAGATATTACGGCTGATGCGTGGCATTTCTCTGATTGTATCCTCACTATGAAAAATACCACTTGCACACCCATGTTTTAAACAAAAGTAAAGACAATCTAAAAATTAAAAAATTGTTAAGATTTTATCTTTAGTCATGCTACCAGCATCAGTGGTAATTGAAGTCTATGAATCAATATTATGATGCTTCAAAATTGTTAGCATCGGTCTACCATTACATAATGTAGGCTTATATGAAAATAGAGTATTAACATATAATGGTAACAACTTAAAGCAAATTACCTTCTTTGAGCTTCGCAAGGATAAGCCGGATTCAATCAGGGACCAGTCCCTCCTTTACAACATTCACATGTGCTGGGCAGTTTTCGTATTCCAAGAGCTCCTTCAATTTATACCTATGAAGAATAAAATTAGAGAACAGCGTGTTAATTTGATTTAATTATACCTTGTATTTGGTATCTTATTGAGCCAAATTCAAACCGAATCAATAAACTACCAAATGATTTCTAAAATTCATATAAAGATCCTCTTGAACTAAAATTTGTAGTTTTAATTCATATTGTATATACCATTGATGTGGATCCCAATGAGGTAAATATTAGTTAACAAAATAGAAATTTTAGACCACTTTTAAGGAATTTTTTCTAACAGGCATTTCAACAAGTACTTCGTATATATCGACATACTACAACCAAGGCTGAATAGTTGTAGATTTCGTTGAACAAATTAAGAGAAACATGACTCTTTCTTCGTAAGATTTAAGAATAACCTAAAATAGGAAGTAGCTTACCATATCCAAGTAAAATCGAATGAATCGAATGAAGAGAGCTAAATACCTGAACGTAGAGAGTCGCAGTTAGAGGGGGACAATCGTACGTCTCTGAAATGGTTGAGAATGTGACGGAGGAAAGGTGAGGATGGCGGCAAGTATGTCGTGCGGGTTGAAGGGAGTACGCTAATAGGCGGAGCGGAGCGCTGGAGCCTTGGAGTCTTGGACGGAGATCTGGAGTCTTGGAGTCGTGCAAATTGAAGATGGGGCTTATGAGAGGAAGAAGGCAGCGGAGGAAAAAACGAAGGTTATAGTAAGCTTGGAGAAGAAGAGAAGAGTTCACTGATACGGGGGACCACTTGTTGGTGAATGCTATGTTAATGTTGGGACCAATATATCATTGACATTGTAGACTGTGAATAATAATTCGAGAATTAGCCAATTTTAGATAATAATTCAAGAAAAGACACGCTTACAACAAAACATGCACATAATTCGTGTATCTTATTATCATGGGTCAAATGAGCTTTTGCAATCATTTTTGCAATTCGCATGTAACAGCCTTTTCAAAGATTATCAGGAAGCAGCAATACTAATCGAATTGAACAAAAAATGTATCATATAATTAAAAAAGACCTAGATTGACCATAATCAATTGTTAGACAAATTCTTTTCAACAATTTCCCAACTCCCAAGCAAAGAGAAAATCACCATACAATTAGAAGCAATTAGCCGCCAGATATATTACAATTCCGAACCACTCAACAGGAAAGGTATCAACTAAAACAAACTAACTAATCTTTCAGCAAACAATTTAGCCTAAAATTAAAATGCTGCAAACAATAAGCCAAGAAAGAGGTAGCAGCAGAGACAGGAAGAGAAGCAACAAAAGAATCTCATCCTCTCTTACCTCTTGGTTCAAATATCAATACGATTGCTATCCAAGAAGCCATGGAGCTTCTTAAGACCCTCGGCCGAGATGCTCCTTTGCACTCTGGGCCGGGGGGATGTCAGAACAGGTGGTGGCTTCTGATTGAAACACACAACCACCACGGACAGGTTGTCACCGCTCTTCCTCTTCAGCGCTTCATCCACCAATTCTCTGCCAATGTAAAAAGAGTTAAAACATACCAAAATCATTGATGATCATCAAATAGTACTGGTCAAATTAACTATGAAATCACAAGTACCCAGGTGTTTCACAAGGATCAAAATTCAAGGATTTTGTAGAACTTGCACGAACCACTGCTGCTATTATGTAATGAATTGATGGTACTTGACGTAAAACATATACTGGATTTAGTTTTGTCTGTTGTCTAATATCTATCCCGGCTCGATAGAATATTTGATAAGCCAACGAACTTTTTCCGTGTTTCATCATATAGTTAACCAACATGTTAACGACTCGATTATGACAAAATGGATCAAATTTTGCAGTTTTTTTTTTTTTGGCAGGACCTCGACATGACATGTAGCATGAAAGATGTTCCTTTTCTTACTAGTTTTACAGAATTGCACACGTGAGGTTTAGTTTAAGCTTAGCTATCATAAATCTAGGTTTGATTTGAAATCTTGTGCCACAACAAATCTATAAACTCGTACCTACAACAGATGGCAGGGTTGTTGTGCACCTGGAGATTCCTGCGTGCAAAATCAACCGCGTTTTGGCTTCGAAAAACATCCCACAAACCATCGCATCCCATGATCAAGAACTCATCCTCCTCCGTCAGTCTAGTAACAATAACCTCAGGCTCTGCACTAAGGGGCCCACATGGGCCCTTCAGGCCCTCCAAGTGCCAGTCACCAAGGGCACGTGCCACGCTGAGCTGGCCATTAAGGTAGTCATCATAAACATAACCACCTAAAGCCTCAATCCGCAGGCGCTCACTGCTGCAGGAAGGCTTGTGGTCCCGCGACATCTCAACGGCCTTGCCACGCCTGCAAAGCACAGCCCGGCAGTCTCCAGCATTTGCAACAATCAATGACCTGACAAGAAAGAGCAAAGATACAGTGAGATTAGTGGTTATTAGGTACATTAATTGTTCTGGTGTTTGTGTCTAAGGGAGGAAGAGAGAGAGATCATGGATTCTCCTACAACATAACCCTACCTTATTGTAATTGGTATTTTGTACATACTGATATGGACCCTGCTCAGACAAACAGTACAATTAGGCAACCTTATCCATTTGGTTAATTTGACTTAGACTTGGTGCTCACCCACGATCGAGAGAAACCAATAGAGCGACCAAAAATGACCATCACTGTGGTGCGGTAAATTCACCCTACTTAAAACTGAAATTGGTCCCCGTCCTGATCAAAATCTAAATAACCTGATTTCAAGTGAAAAGAAAAAGCTTCCACAACTAGAAACCAATCTTGCCAGGAGACAAACTCTTGAGTCAGAAGACCTAAATGGACCAAACCAAAATCACTACAACCGAATCTGACCCAAAGCCAATGAGACCGATCTGACTCACGACCAATCTGACCCAAACCAAAATGAGGTGGCCAACTTGATAATCTAATCAGCCAGTTCATTCTATTACTGAATCTGACCAAATCAATACTGACATCCAGCACCTATTCATGCACCCTTTGATTGCATTAAATGGCTGATGCCACCAAATAGGGATTAACTAAGCCCAAATAAATTGGAATCCATATCACCCCAGGTACCTGAGGTGCAAGGGATACATCCGGACCGTTCTTTTAACTTGGCACGAATCTCAAAGCAGACCCCCTATAGTTTCAATAGGCACCAGATTGAGTTTGACCCGGCTGGGATTAATCTGGGCCGTCCCTTTTTTTTAAAATGCACCTCAGGTACCTGGGGGGGGGGGGCACGGACACAATAAATTGGCCATGGAAGCAGGTTGGCCCCCACAAAATTGCATATAAGCACATTGAGATATCATACCAAATTACCCATCCCATTGGAAGTACCAACAAAAATCACAGAAAAAAAAAACAAAAAAGAAAATAAAGTGGAAGGGGGTTGAAAGACGACATTACCTTCCGACAACAAGGGCAGCAAGTGCAGTAGTGCCAGATTCCAGAGAGCAGTTGTCAGAGCATGCCTCTGCAAAGGCAGAGTCTGTCTGAAGGAAAGCTGTAGAGATCACCTTCTTTATGTCCATCGGAAAATCCACATCTTGCAATATGTATTTCAGCAAATTGTTGCATGCAAAATCGGCTGCATGCTTTCCTCCATGTCCATCAAACACCTACACATTGCATTGCATTTAAGTATACGGGTAAAGCATTTTGCAAACTAAAAAGGTAGCAGCTTCAACCTGGGGTGTATTTGGTGGTTGGGTCATTCTTCCAAAATAAAAACAAACCAATACCACAAACAAAATAAAAGTTGTCCTTTACTATATGCTTCCTTTTTGGCATTTTTCTTGTATCATTTCTTACACCACCTCAAAACCACCAGCTTTTAAAGGTATTGGAAACAATACTTGCAAAAATCAGACATATTAGAGGACATAGACTTGAAGAAAGATCTAAGTTAACTAAATTAATCATAACTTGGAAGAGTACAGTTAGTTTGATACAGAACTAGTTAACCAAAAATAATTAGTTTATGCCAAAATCTTCAACCCATAACAAGACAAGTAAAGCTCTCACCTAAGTTTGCCTCAATTGACCCAGAATTGCTTTAGTCAAGCCTAAATTGCACCAAGTATGAGTATTCAAGTCTAAATTGAACCCAGAATTGTATTAACTTAAACCAACTTTACACCAAGGTATATTCAACAGTGCAAGCACCGCATAATCCAAAGAAACTACAAAATGGAATCAACAGAAAGTTCAAGCATGCACAGGTCAGCACCTACTGGTTTGTGGTATGAAAACTCAGTATAGTAATCCTCAAACAGCACATACCCCATAGAAAGCACTAGGCTCCTCATCAAAATTCTTAACCCCATAATGTTTTGTAAAATCGTCGCAACAGAAGTAAACATCCTCCATGCTATTCCTCAATCCTATATCAGCACAAGCACCCGATCTCACAACTGGCACATAGTCGTTCCCACACCTTTCTGTGGTGCTCTTCTCAGGCTCGGGAGGAGGCACATTACTTTCTCTTGACCGAACCTGCTAACAAAACACCATCAATCTATTATCATGCAGATCGGAGTTTGACCCCATAAAATGTCTCCTATTTGAGCAACCAGCATACCCAGGACTAAAATAATTGCAAAAACATACTTGCAGAATTATACTAGTAGTAAAAAATAATTGTAAAAGTATGCTTCCCTTCCAAAATAATTATAAAATTATGCACCAGCACCATGAATATTTGTGCTACCCTACACTCTATGCATGCTCTACCCCTAAGAGCAACAGTGAAGCCCAGTATAAGCATGTAGCTCCCTAACCCATAAAAGAAAGAGCTTTTCAAAAAAAAAATCCTATGTCTGGAAATAACCTTTCCTTTAATGAAAAATGATCCTGCTGCTATTGAGACAGTAGTAAAGGAACAATAATGGATCTCTAGAATGTTTAGTACTCATAAACCTCTAATATGTTACAAATCCAAAAAATTGGAACGGAACAAATAAGAGTGAACTCATATAAAAATGTCATTTCATTTGACGAAAAACAAGCCCTGTTGCTATTTGACACGGTAGTAAAAGAACAAGTATGGTCTCTAAAATATTTTAGGATAGTCAAGGATCTCTAATATGTTTCAACCCAGGACTAAAATGAAACAAGAAATATACTATCAAATCCTTGCGAGTACTCTACTGTATAACCACATTGCAGAATGGACAGACAATGATACTGCACGTCCAGGGGCGAAGGCAGAAATTTTTCGTTAGGGGTTCAATGTTAGCAAGCTTTCAAAATGAGGCAGAAACTATAATATAAGGGTCGACAGTGGACGCAATTAGTAAATAATATGGGGGTCAATCATGGTTGAAACTATAATATTTTTCCAAAAAATTATAAGATAACACATAGAAGCACAATTATTTGAGATATAAATGGGAGTCAATTAACCCCCATTCCTCTCAACTGGCTCCGCCTCTGTGCACATCAATTTAGAAATAAGGCACCAAAAGGCAAAAGCTATAAAATTTTGGTTCCATCTCACCAAAAAAGACAACCAACATGTTTAACAAAGTACATCCTGGTACAAGAAGCACATGCAATTAGTGGACCAAGAACCCAACTCTCTGCATCTAAGATTTTGGTTACATCCCACAAAAAAAAAAAAGACGACCAGCATGTTTAACAAAGTACATGCTTGTATAAGAACTAAGCACATGCAATAAATGCATCAACAACCCAACTTTCTACATCATTCTTTTATTCATTTTTAATAAAACACATTAACTCACCACTTAAGAATCAGGAAGATTAAAAAGTTGAATAATTAGGCTGAGGGAACAGTAAAAGAGCACCAACGTTTGGTTTGTGCTCTTATATGGAAGTAGAGAGCCTAACTAGTCTCATACCAATATAAACAGTAATCTCTCTTATCTGTATTCCTCACCAACCAAAAGTACAATCAATAAAAACCAAAACGCGCAAGAAAAAAAAAAACAGCTGATACCAGAATTGGGATGGTAAGTTACAAGAATGGCTCTTACTGGTTCCTTTAACATAACAACACCAACCTGCCTTTCTAGGCACGTGATTAGATTTTATTCTAAAGCAATTCTCAGTTGTCATAAAGTTCAGTAATGGTACAATTTCACCTAAAGCTGAATTTATTTTTCTTTAGAGTACATACTATCAGCAAAAGGATAACAGACATTAAAAATTAAATTCAACAATCAATTAAGAACTAACAGTCACGAGACTAAGAAAGGCTGAAATTTCAGAATCTCCATCATTTGCAAGGACCGATGCCAACACTTGGAAAAATATTTCAATAGTCACAACTTTCCACAGTTCAATAATTAACATGAACAAAAGATCAAACAGGAAAGGGAAAGGGAAAAGAGATGATCATACCTAAATCGATCAATCATTTACACCATAGGTACTCAGTAAAGTTCGTAAATGTCACTATTATAGAGAAGGAAAGTACTTTTAAAAGCTAAATTATTTGAAAACCCAATCTTTCCAACAAAATATCAAAATAAACGATCAAAAGTTAACCATGGCTCACAAAGCCTACTTACCAAAAAATTTCAAATAAATAAACTAAAGAGTCATAAAAGAATACTCACAAAAGAACTATGGCGAGCAAGCACTGGTTTGCTGAGAGGTGGCCTCCCATCGCCGCTAGGCCCCCCATTTCGCCCCAATTTATCACTTTCTCCTTCCATTTTCTCTTTCTGTCTCTGTGTGTGTGTGTCTCTCTCTCTCTCTCTCTCTCTCTCTCTCTCTCTCTCTTTCTCGCTCCTGTCAAAAACCGCCAATCAGAGAACCCCACACACCGACACAACGCATTTTCAGTAAAACCCAGAAAAATTGGTATGAGGAAGAAAAGACAGAGGTGGGCTCTTCTAAGTAATAACCCTTAATCCAAGAGAGAAAGGGGATTGTTTTAAGGACACGTCTCTGTTTTATCCGTGCAAGAAAAGGCCACTGGATCTCTTCTCTGCTGTCTCTCTAAGTTTTCTCTCTCCTAGGGTTTGTTCCGTGACCTGCGTGCCAGAACAAGTGAACAGTAACTGCGACAAAAAAAAACGGACGGGGGTATTGTTGTCATTTTGTTCAACTTCAATTTGGTTAAATTGTATAATATTATTCGTAAATCACAAAATACGGAAAGATTGAAAGATTAGGTTATTGATTTGGTCGAGACAGGAGTAGGTCCGATGAGTATCGGACCTATTTTTAGGTTTAATTAACTCTAATACCGTACGATTAGCATTGAATCTGTGAGTACGGAAAATGACAAGACTCACACGTATTTTGATGCATATTGCACGAATCTTGATGCTAATCGGATGGTCATCACACCCATCGAACCAAAGTAGGTCCGATGGGCATCGGACCTACTCTGGCTTCGATTTGGTCGGGACGCTAACTGCCACTGATTGGATCTGACTACTAACCAGGAAGTCTATTTTGTTTCTGTTGGGAAAAACGGTGGTAGGTACAGTTACCTTGTACCTAACAGTAAATTTTAATCAGGTGCATGAGTGCATCCCCTGCCAACTTTCATATACCAAATTTATCAGGGAAATTTCATGTAAACTCTTCACAAACTACGAAATTACGTATATTTCCTCTAAAATTCATAATCTAATTTTTTTACTTTTTAAATTTAAAAACTCACATTCTACAAAGTTAACGGGATATCATTCTACAAACATCCTCATCAGCAATTAAAGTTAACGGGGACTTAACAGAATTCTTCATGCATAAGCGGGCTCTAAGTGTCGCCAATGCTATTTATCTTTGTGGCGGATTCGCTAAACAGATTCTTGCTAAATGCAGCACCAGCAATGCACCCACTAATCTTCCTAAACACATAGATGGTACAGTATGCGGATGATCAAAAAATTTCAGGCTGGATTTTTTGTAACTGTAAAAAAAATTAAAATATTTCTTAGTGTGTTGCTGGAAAAAAATTGTTTGTATCTGAGTTATTGATCCCGTTCAAAAATCAATTCTGAGTAAATAAAAAAATATGATGATCCTTCTAGTAAATTCAATTAGAGAAATAGATGAACTACCTTAAAATTGTTTGTATCCGAGTTATTTATCCTTAGGGGCGGACCCACCTTGAGTCAGGGGGGCAATTGCCTCCCTCTAAATTTTGAAATTCAGTGAAAAAATACAAATCCGGTACCACTTTTTTCCTCCCTGTAAATTGTTCTGTCCCTTCCTGAAACTGGAAAGTCCGTCAGGCCAGTTCAAAAGCACTGTTAAACTTTGTTGATTTTATATAAATTTTAAAAAAATTTACAGGTTCATACAACTTTGTAGTTTTTAATATATAAAATAATATTATTTTATTATTTTTTATTATGTAAGAGTATACAACTTTTATTATTTTTATTATATTGATTGTTTTTTATCTAGTAGCTGATTAGTTAATAATTAGTTAATAAATTTGTACTCAATAAGCTATTTGAACTCAATTTCTGTCCTTCGTCACAAAATCTTATGCTGATCGAGTTAACATGGCTTTGGCCTTATAGTTCGTTGTATACGAAAAAATTAATATATTTTTACTGATTATTATATGTCGCATTGTTATGCATTATTACCATGTGTGAACATGCACCGGCCGAATTTCCGCATTTTATGCATACTATGTTGACTCGTGGTGAGATTTCTTCAAAACTAAAATGGCTCGAAATTAGAGCTGTCAACGAGTTGGCTCGGGCCGAGCTGGGTTCTAGCTCAGCTTATTAATTCTGGACTGAATTCTTACCGAGCGAGCTGGATCTAGGGTATCCGAGTTAAAACCTCAGCTTGAAATCGTGACGAGCCAGTCCGAGTTAGCTCTCGAGCTGACGAACTGGCTCGCTGAGTCTGACTAAATCTTGTTTTAACTGAGTTGAACCGAGCTAGACAGTATAAAATGCACACAAATTCATACAAATTCACAAATTGACTAGATCTTGCTTAATTTAAGGGGACCAAGAGCTTTAATTTCTTCAAGAGATAATTAATTAGGGGGAATTTCATGGATACCCTCCTAATTTAGGATTAAAATTGAAATAAATTTGTTGAATTTTGGTTGGTAATTAGAATTATAAGTCAGAGAATCAGAAATTACAAGTCTAAGTATTGAAAAATATAAGTTAAAGCATTGTTTTTTATCGAGTACCCAATTAGTTAATAGATTTAAATCTAATTAGATATTTAAATCCAATTCGATATTTTTTTGTCCCTCCGATAAAAATTATGGATCCGTCCCTGCTAATCAGACGGCAAAGATGCATTAAACTCAAAAAGATATTATTTTGAGTTAATGCAGAAGATGAGAATTCCTAATTAATTATGTCATAACGAAGCAGGAAACTGTCACTTCTGTCCGTTTCTAATTAATTGATGTAATCGAATTGATTGCAAGAATCATATCGTACAACTGTCACATTCAGTACATGCATTGTATACGGCCAGTGCATGCCCCCTATTTCCATTTCCATAGTAGCAATTTTAAAGTACAGCAACAACAGGCACCGGTGGTTTGACATTGCAACTGGAATTGCCCACCGAATAAGGACCCACCGAAATTTAATTTAAAGAAAAAGTACGATATTTGTAAAAAAAAAAAAATTATATAATTATACTGCGAAAGAATTAGTATTCTATAAAATCTTTTATAGAAAAAAATTAATTCGTAAGAGGGGTCACCAAAACGGATATAAATCTGCTGTTATTCCAAAGGAATTACATGACTCTATTATTTCTATTTCAACCGTTTAAATTTTTTTATACGCGAATCTCAAAGAAACAAGTTTTTTGTGACCAAATCTCAACAAAAGTCAACAACTGGGATGGAATTGAGAATAACAAGTTCATGTTATCCCTTTGGAATAACAGCAAATTTATTTCTCATGAAAACTATGCTTCTCTTCCCAGTTCCCTCCATCCCTGTTTGCACAGGCAGAATCAGAAAATTGAGATAGAATGAACCGAATAAGTAAGTATCATATAATTTTATTTTATGAAAGTTGTTAATGGTATAATTTTTATAAAAGTTAGAATTTAATGTTAAACTGTAATTTTATTTAGAAAAATGTACTGGGAAGTAACTAACACGAGGTCATGCGGGCCTCCCTCAATCTCTGTATAATATTGTGCAAGTGTTTTTACTTTTTAGCATAAAAATACTAATTTGGTTCTTCTTCGGTTTTATAATTTGTAAAGCTGACGCCTGTAGTATATTAGAGCATCACATTCCTGATACTAATAAAGTTTTTAATCTGATGTGGCAGTTTATAATTCAGTTTCAGAGATGTAGAAGAGTTTTTTATTTAGAAACTATGCAGTAAAGTTTCTTATTAAAAAATTGTTTATAAATTTCATACTGATCAAATGATTGGCTCAAATTATTTCTCCTTTTTAATTTGTTGATGACGTGACTTATTAGAAACTCTAAAATAAATTTCAGATTGCGAGAGTTAGCAACTTTAGAGACTTTAATTTCTAAAAAGTGATTAACAGTTATTTAGAAACTCATTTGGGTTACTGATATGCAGATGCTCTTAGTTTTCTAACTCCATATACAACCGTCAATCAGCTCAATATCAATTTTAATCGGATGATGCATAGGAATTCAAATAGACCGGAATTTCAAATGCTCAGTTGGAAGTTCATTCTACCAAGTGCAGTATTTGCTCAGTTGAAGCTCATGCATACAGCATTGGCAACCCTTGTCATCTCGCTTGCTACAGCTTGCTTATCAAAAAAAATAAAAGAAAAATTATCTAATTCCTCATTTCTAGTTCAACAAAAATCTCTCAACTCACTTTCTTTTCTTCTTTTTTTACCAAATTCAACTTCTATTTTTTATATTTTTGCGCTCACACTTGATATGTTAGATATAAATATTTTATATGTTATACATGAGCAGACTCAAGTGGGTCCCTCTGGATTTTGAAATTTTACGGAGATCTATAGGTCCGGATCAACTTTGTCCCTCTCTAAAATTTTTTTTGCCCCCTCTGAAATTCTGATATATAATTTGGGTTAAATTTAGGGTTAAATTTAGAGTTAAAATTAGAATAAATTCCTTGAATTCAGATTGGTAATTAAAATTAGAAGTCAGAGCATTGGAAATTAGAAGTCAGAGCATTATTTTTTTATATAGTACCCGATTAGCTATTGAAACCTGATTCGTTATTTTTTTGCCCCCACCCCTGACGAAAATCCTGGATCCAACTATGATGTTATATATAAACATTGTACACATCAAGATTCTAAATAGCGTTTATAGCGTCGTAGCAGGAAGGCTAAAAAAAAGCTATAGCGAATAGCGTCACTATAGCGGAAGCTATTCCAAATAGCATTTTTTTTTAACATTTCGTATATTCAATATTTGTACTAAATATTAACATTATCTAAAGTCTCATAGAACAATAAATAACACCAAAGTAATTAAGAAATTATAATATTCATATTGAACCCGTACAAAGTCCAAATTGCGGTTCAAAATATCCATAGTAATATCATAAACTATCGATTTTTCCTATTAAAAATATCTTAAGCATCATGATTCATGACATAATCTATTTTTTTTTTCTATTCAAATTTTAATTTCGGTTGGACTTTTTTTCTATTCAAATTTCAATTTCTATTCCCAATTTAAAATTGATTTATTTGTAGCAAGTAGCAACAAATTCAATTTCGGTTTGAGATTTTTTTATCTTTATTTAAAACCCATATAAATTGCTTAAAAAAAAAAACCATATTGTATAGCGCAAATAGCGGACCGCTATAGCGCTGTAGCGGCCGTAGCGCATTTTGATGTCATAGCGTAGCGTTTGGGGTCCAAAAACGCTATAGCGCGCTATTTAGAACACTGGTACGCATAGGTATCCACAGTTACATCATAAATAGAAAAATTATTTCTCTCTCTCTCATCACTCACCAATCTTTTACGTTTTTAGATGAAATTTTTTTTTCCCTCTATTCAATCTCATGTATATTCCCGGCGAATTGTAAGGAATTTTGCGAATTTAAAGCTACAAACATCTTCTACACGATTTTATCTTTCAATGAGATTCATATCAAAGTACTTTCAGATTCTAATTGCTATGCTGTTTTTTTCTTCTTCTTGATATGCAATATATAAAGCCTTAATATGCTAGATATAAATACTTGAAAGCTTAACTATTCATACTTAAAAGCTTAAATATAAGACTTAAAATAAAAATATATAATATTAGATATAAATACTTAATATAGTATGTATAAATAATTGATATGCTATACATAAATACTTCATATTTCTCTGGACATGGTAAAAAGTTTAAATCAATAAAAAATTAAAATTAAAATCCAACTAGCGCGAACTGTACAATCTTCATAAAGAATTAATATGTCCAGTATTTAGAAAAATTTAGTATATTAGATATAAATACTTGATATATTATATATCAATACTTACACGTACCAGATTTCAAGGTAGTTACAGTTGAGGAGTTTCTGAGAACTATTATCAGGTTTCAAAATTGTAGTTCTTCTGATATTGTCAAATTAAAGTGTTGTTAGTCAGTGCCACAGTGGAGTCTTGAATTATTAGACACTTTTTAGCCATAGTTATGATTTGTGTTGTAAAAAACAGTTGTTTAGGCTGATTAATCGGCCAATTAATTATTGACAGCGATCAAACTATTACGGATTTTTTCAACTAATCAGCTGATTATTTCCGATACCTGTCTGATAAGCGCATACCGTTATTTACAACTCTGATTTACTGGTTACGATTACGATAGGGAAATAATACGTAAGATAATTGGAATTGGAATTTGTTGGAGTGGAGAGGAGGGCTTCCAACAGATATTTGACTGATTAAATTAGGGGTGCAAACGGATTCGGATAGTGGTAAAATTATATCCGTATCCGCTTTTATTTTTTGGATACGGATCGGATATTAGACGGATATGTACGGATAAGGATTGGATATCGGATATCAACAGATATATACATAAATATTTTCATAATATATATTAAATTATATAGTATATATCTACTATTCGGATATGGATAATTAAAATTTAAAACTATATCCGTATCCGTATTTGTCAAATACGGATATTTGAATATCGGATATCCATATTTAATTTTTGGATATTATCCGATCCGTTTGCATCCTAGATTAATTTCAAATTGTACTGATCGCAAGAACAGTCTAGATTCACGTAACAGTTAAAATCTGGACATATTTAAATCCATTCATGCAACTTTTGATGTAGATCAACGGTTTAGATCACGCCCGTTGAATACCCTGCTCCCTTGTTGGAGACGCACAAAATAAGCAGTGCACAATTTTTTCCTCTCAATTGACCAGCCCGCTGGCCCAAATTAGGCCTAACGATGGGCCTATATGTATAATTTATGGGCCTTTATTTTACAAGGTAAATATTATGGACACATCATTTCGAATCATTATGATATTTAAATATATATATCATAATGGAGATTCCAATAAAACAGTAGTGAAATCAAAGCTATCAGTTATCATTCAACAAATTTTGGGAATAGCATGTAAACAATTAAACATGAAATATATAATTCTTCACCGAAAATGAAGCTTAGTCGCCACAGCAGCAGATGCACTCCAAGCAATTCTCAAATATCTCATAGCAGCAGAAGCAACAGCAGACTAAAAACAAGCTATACCACAAAAAAATAAATGAAGTCTGAGAATATGTACTTGTATAAACTGTATGCTAAGTAGATGCTAAATTTCATGTTAGATATATTGCGCTTGTTCGACAATCCTATTTAAGGGATGGAGGATTAAAAATTTAATTCTTGCTCGGGATTATGTGCTAAAAAAGATATGAAGATTAAGAACAAAGACTTAATGTGAATAGAGTATATTTTGTTGTACGTAAAGACAATACTACCCTTATATTGTTGTTGTATGATTTTTCTATTTGTTTAACTAAAACAAATGCTATTAGGTTTTCATTCTGTAATTTTTGTATTGACCTTAAGAGATGATTACAACGCCTCTTATATAGACTCAGTACCAAATACATTGCAATTAAACTAAAAGTTAAAATAGAAGCTTCTGTATTGAATGAGCTGTAAAACAGAATAACAAAGGAATAATATTTCATTCTCTTGGAGTGTGAGATCTCTAGTATAGATATGAATGGAGAAGTCCATTTGTATCTCATTACACCCCCCCTCAAGTCGAAGGGACATCAGTCACAGAGAGCTTGGAGTGTAGAAATTGAAATCTTGAAGTTGGTAAAGGTTTTGTGAATACATCGGTCAATTAATCCTTGGAGCATAGAAATCGAACATGTTTAACCGACCGTGTTTTATAAAATTCTCTGAACCGTTCAAATAAAAGACCGGTTTTCTAGATTCTTTTTTTTTTTTTTCACTCTGTGATTCCCTCCAATTTCTCATGCGATCCACTATCGTTCGATTTGGTTAACCCTTGACCCGGAACTTGGCCCGGTTGGATCACTCATCGGACCCCTATGTTCTAATTTGGCACATCACAGATTCACAGTTGACCTGGTATAAATATTGTTAATTGGGTTTTTTTAATTACTGATATACATATAGGTTATAAAAGAAAAACAACAAGTTCATACATAATTTGTTCATTAGAACGGTAGAACCCCACCCCTCTTTAAGCCTCAACACCTACCCACTAGATGCATGGCCCGGTTGACAATAAATCCAAGCAGTATCTACTACTGCTAACCAAGGTTTCAGCTGGAAATTGCAGTGTCCTCCAAATTAAAATACAAACAAACAAAGCAGACAAGGTAGAAGACTTGGACGAGAGAAACAGCACAGTAGGTAAACAGTTTAAGTCTCAGAATGGGGAAGGAGCCAGTGATAACGCAGCGTGGCTGGATCCCATATAGATCGGCATCAGCCGAGTACGCTGTGAGAACCCTTCCCATTTGGATGAACAAATTACACATCCAGTGCATGACAGCTGCTCCTTAACCTCATGCTCTCTACTCCTGGTCCTAACATTCGGTTATCCTTGACAAAATGTGGCTCCTCTTTTCTTTTCCAATCGTTTTTTATTCAAATTTTAGCACAACCCAATCCACTGTGATTTTATTATCCAAGTATTATACAGGGCTTCATGGTGTGTGCTGCATTCCGATGATAAATTAAATTGATTTGATATCACATTGAGTGTACATGTAAATTAACTCTGTTCCTTACTCCTAGCCTGGCGTAGTTGAACGTTTAAAAACATTCCCCACTGCCTTTTAAGCTCAAAAGATTGATCTTCACCGTCAAAAAACAAAACAAGAGTTTACAATTGGCTTATCAAGTTCCAGCTCTCTACACGAAATTCTAATAGTATTCACTCATCTATAAAAACAGTCTCATATATGGGTCTCCTAAAACACATGAAAAGCAATGCAAGAGAGACAGAACCAAGTAAAAACTTGAAAAATGACAGCAAAAAAGAAGGCCACTTGATGCAAAAATCATGCCAGCCAAGTAAAAATGAGCTTATTACTAAGAGACGAGCTATTTTAACGTATACGCTTTGTTTCACAGTAAAAACTAAACAACATGGCATGTGGGGAAAAAAACAAAAAAGAGTGAAATAAATAGGCCTTCAAGTCGAAGACATTTTCCTTTCTAGTCCTAGCAGTTTAAGATGTCTTTTAGTCCTATCAGAGCTATAGGACAAACCACCAAAATAAATTTCAAGAACCAAAATGATGACATCTTTTAAACTTCAAGGACCAAAATTGGAATCACCCAAAACTTGAAGGATTGTTTATGTAATTTCTCAAGCAAAACCTAGGAGAAATTTTGCGGGCTGCAAATCACAAGCACCAAATCAGGAATCGAGAGAGTCACTGACAAACTATACACTACACTAGTATGTTGGCTCTTCTACCAAATTACTAGTGCTGCGCTCTTGGTGCTGCAATTAAGAGAAAATAAATAAATTAGCACATGCAGATGCAGGTTATTCAATTCATACACTTCTGTTAAGTCCTTACTTTCCTCTAGCTTGGTTGAACTTTTATCTACTAGTGATTCCGAACTATAATGTACTTGTCTACAGCTAGAATGGTGCATACATGGATGGTGGTTAAATTCTACTACCTGATATTCTGTCTAAAATTTCATGAGCAATTTCCAAGGGTAATAAGATGAAACTGAAAAGACAACTTGGTGCTTTTCTCTTTCCCATATTCAAGTTGAACAAGGTACCTAGGAGCTCATAATATTATGCAAATGTTACCTAGGTTGACAGCCTCGGAGCTTTTCATCAGACGGAGGCGCTTGCAGGATTCCACAAACATTCTACAATATATTAATAAGTTCCCGAGTTAAATAGGGTCCATTTGTACAATTCAACTGAATATTATTGTGCTAAAGCTTCATAGTTTCCCATTTTGGCTAGGCAAATGTTTGTCATTGTCGTATACGACAACATGTCAACATTTCTCAATAATGGAATTGGCAATTCCCGAGTCAGCGCAGATGGGTAGTGATATTTGAGAGTTCAACCTCCAATGCTTTTTGCATTTCAAAAACAAGAATCATATGATACACTAAGCATTGTGTGATTTAAGATTTTAAAAACAAAAATATAAAAGAAATAGGAATCATGATGTCATGCCATGCTATTTGAAGTTGATGATAAATATGCTAGGAATTAAAAAAATGAAGGTACATATTCTTACTTCCAAGGTACATCACCAACAAGCATCCAGTCACCCTCCTTGTCCTCATAAGTTGGTACATATTCTGTCCCATTCACTGGATCAACCAATTTCCTCTCCTCGTCAGGATAGTTACCTGACATTCCAAAAATATATACGAGTAAATTAAAAGGACCTTTATTGCAGTCAGATTTCCCTTCTAGAGTCAAAAATTATAATCTAACACACAGATAGTGTGAAGTAAAAGAGGCTCTGTCCAAAAGCAGGAAAAGATTTGCTTGAAGCTGACAGTTTCAAAGCCATCATGTTGGTTTAGGTAATTTTCATAATTCACTCTACCGTGAATTTCAGTTTAGCGCGTAAATTACAACATTTGACTTCCTCTCTTTTCAATATTTTAGTGATTCTTTAGGCCAGAGCGTGTCTAACCTATGCCCAAATTGAACCAAACACAGAATATCGATAACTAAAGAAACGTCATCTAAGCTGAAACCCAAGTCATTACATCACAAGCTGCTTGAGCTTTTAGTATAATCGGAGTGCACAAGCAAAAGGGGATGTGTGTATATGTATGTGTCTATATGTGTGTGTCAGACAGAGAGGAAGAGGGAGTACGGATAGTGAAGCAGGAGAACATCTCTTGAAGGGCAGTAAGGAGCTGATTGTAGCCCGTGTAGGCCTCCAGGTCAACCTTGCGAAGATATGGTGCCCCATCAACAGCCACTTTCACCAGCTTACAGCTCTTCATCACATTCTTCCTGAACGACCGTACCGGTGGCCATCCCACTACTTGAGCTCTACGTTATTACATTATAAGCAACACTCAAGAATCAGTATTTCCGACTAAGAATGCAGTTACTTTAAATGCACAAGTAATGCCAAAATATATAGTCACAAATCTAATTTTAGAGAAATGAAAATGGAATACTCAAATACAAAATTTAAAAATTCAACTATTCACTACAAATGTGGTTACTTTATTTGCACAAGTAATTGAATGTCAATAATGCCAATAAAGAATCAAAAGTGTAATTTTAGACAAAAGGAACTGGACAACTCCTGTAAAGGGTTTAAAAGTTCTATTCTTTCATGTATTTCAATAGTGGATATATTATGGTTCAAATATAATATAACAGAACTTAATCACAGAGATCGAATAACAACAGTACTATAGCACTAGTGCTCTTTTTCCTTTGAACTGCTGTGCTGGGTAATTTTGGTTTTCAGTAGAAACCTCAATTTGCCACAAAAGCAAACATCATAAACCATAAAATTGACACCCAAAATTATGGATCTGGCACAACTGGACCAGCATACCACTCGTACATTACTTTGCAGCAGATCTGGCCTACTGGTAAGAGAACCTTTATGCACAGAACCACAGATGATCTGCAATTTTCTCTAATCTACCATTTGTGTTCTATGCATAAAGGAGCATCAGTAAGCTCAGGATGATCACAATTGTCTTTTAAGAAGACATTTAACACAAAAACTAAACCCGTCTTGTTTCACCCCCACCTCCCTACACATCCCAATTCCGATTAAAAAAACACCAATATATTCTAAAAACTTTATAGTTGGCTCCTCAAGGTCTCCTGCTTCTCAATTTTTTTTTTTTTTTTGAGTTAAACTCTCAGTTTGTCAGCCACAAATTTTCTAGCAATATACCTCAATTTACGAATTATCAATTTATCATATTACTTCAAGGCTAAGACGAATTTTTCTCGCTTACTTTGGCGCTGGTGGCTTTTCAGCAACTGATGCTTGTGATTCAGGAGACTCATCGGACTGATCACCAGCAGAGGACCCGCCATGTGTCTCCATCCGAGCGCCATTGCTCAGACCCAGCTCAACGGTCTCGGAGAAGCCACGTTTCCTGTCAGGCTCCGATCCGGCAGCTCGTGATGTGCCACCTGGCAATCGGAGCGTCAGCGCCGTCTCTTCATAGTCCAGCCCCGACACCTCCGACTCCGTCGAGCTCCTCTCCGTTTCAACAGACATTTTTTTGTTTCTCTCTTCCCAACTAGGGTTACGGTACCGTGGTTGTCTTTTCTATCTTCTCTCTTTAATTTCTTTTTTTTCCTTTGCTCTCTACCTCTCTCTGACTAGAGTATTGAAACTTGGATTCTGAGTTTTTTGTCGCTTTCTTTCAGTCCCTTATAGATGGATGTGAGATTTTTACGATATTACTCGATGGTGTTGGTGTACGTAAATCGAGAGATAGGATAGTCCAGGTTCACAAAGAACAAGCATAGTAAGTGAAAAATTTGGTCGTGGGGGTGGCAGACCATCAACCATCCACATGATGACACGTAGGCTTTAGGGAACATCCTGTCTCCCGGTGCTGTCTCCCTTGGAAGAAGAAATTTATTAGATGCGCCTGGAGTATAGTTTGGACTTTGGACCTGTATATGATAATGTCTACCGGTTTTCTCTTACCGCAAATGGTAATAACTTAATGGCTTAGCTAGTTGGACCTAATTTAAAATGCTTGGGGAAGATTTGAATAATACACTGGAGACTGGAGTTACCAACTCGTTTTTAAATTAGGCGTACATTTTCTTGTGCTTGTTAAGTGAAAGACGACAGCACAGATATCAGATATGGGTACTAATTTGGCAAATATAATTTAGTTTATGTCGAGGTGTGCATGTGATATATGGTTTTAAATACCTAAAGCTAAAATTTCCCACAATAGTAATTAGGGGGAATTTCACGTATACCCCTCAAAAACTTCAAAATTACGTATTTCCCCCTCTAAACTTCAAAAACTCACAAATTTATCCATTTTATTGTCTTTTATATTAAAACTCATTCTAAATTTATAAAATACCCATTTTACCCTTTCATTAAAAGCATAAAACACCCCATTGGACTCAAATTTGAATCTGAAGGGTTCCTCTACCGTCCGATTCATGCGCATCACATTAAACTCTGTGCGCATTGCTTCAAGATTCGTGTTGATCTAGCATGCACGGATCTTAAAGCAATTCTGGTCCACGCACATCACATTAAAATCTGTGCACGTTGCTTCAATATCCGTGCGTGTTCGCTTCAAGATTCGTGCTGATCTAGTGGGTACGGATTTTAAAACAGTTCAGAAAGTAGAGCAACCCTTCAGATTCAAATTTGAGTTAGATGGGCGTTTTATGCTTTTAATGAAAGGGTAAAATGGGTATTTTATAAATTTAGAATGTGTTTTAATTTAAAAGACAATAAAATGGGTAAATTTGTGAGTTTTTATAGTTCAGAGGGGGAAATATGTAATTTCAAAGTTTAGAGGGGGAAATACGTAATATTGAAGTTTTTGAGGGGTATACGTGAAATTCCCCTAGTAATTATTTTAAGAGGAGGGTTCAAATGCCTCTATTTTTTGTGCCTCTACCGTACCTCCAATTTTAAAAACTTTAATAAATCAAAATTAAAACTTAAAAGTCAAAATAAAGCCGTTAGATATGATATACATCATTTTATCTATGCACGTGTAAAATATTATGACATTTTAATTTTGTTTTGGTTGTCATCAAGAGCTTGTAAAAAACGTACTAATGTAGATAATTTCTAAACGTTGATTTTTCAACTTATTAATTCACATAAAAACAAAATCGAAATGTGATAATTTTTTATGATCACATAGAGAAAATAACATAGATCATATCTGACGGTTTTATTTTGAACACATTTGTTTCATTACGAAACAATAATAGTTTAAATTAAAAAAATCAACACATTTTTTTTTATGAAAGTGGGAGAACACACATGTTTCATTACGAAACAATAATAGTTCGGTTACAAAATCCGATAATAAAATACCTCAAACAAATAATACTAGAGAGTTCACAACTCCATCAACTAACAAAAGAGAAATTATAATAACAGCTAACTAGCAACAGTAACATAATAGCAACAGAAAGTAAAATACTACAGTTATCATAATAATAATAATAATAAAAATCAATACATTAATCCCTCAATATTTTGTGCTAAGGATTAAGCAAGAAATAAATAATACATTTAAAAGTTAAAACGGATGATTAGTCAAGCACTTAGATCTAGATAAAAAATATGAATAACTTCAATTTTCCGAATAAACAAATTAAGAGTCAGTAAAAATTGTAGATTCGGTTATTTTTCAGTACAACCTCAACCATTATATTAAATAAAGAGTGAGGCTATGGTGCTATGCATAGTACGGATGACTAGTGTGCTATGGCTCAATATGGTACTTTTTAAAATCCTAACGGTCGATCCGAACCGTTCAATGTGATAACCATATGAATATGTACTTGCAAACTAAATTTTATATTTTTTCGAATTTTTTTACTATTTTTTTAGATAGGTAGAATTTTGATGGTCCAGAATTTTCAAAAAACACTTATTTTTCTGCCTATCTAAAAAAATAGTAAAAAAATTCGAAAAAATATAAAATTTAGTTTGCAAGTACATATTCATATGGATATCACATTGAACGGTTCGGATCGACCGTTAGGATTTTAAAAAGTACCATATTGAGCCGTAGTACACTAGCCATTGGTGCTATGCATAGCACCATAGCCTCACTCTTAAATAAATATGATTTTTTTATAGCTTGTCGGTTGATGTTATCCGTAAGAATAATTGATAAATAAAAAATCACACAGGATAATTTCATATCATTCAATTATTACATAATATATACTTATAATTACGATAGATTGATTTGTACAACATTGATGTAATTTTGTTCAATCTGTAAGTTATATTATTTTTTTAAATATATGAGACCGACAAATTTTTTTTGTTATATTTTATGATATTACATGGATAGATGTTGTGTTCAAGTAATATATGTGGTAAAAAAATAGTAATTTGTTACCCATCTTAAAAAATAGTAAAAAAATTTCAAAAATTATAAAATTTCATCCCAAATTATATTTTAGTATGGATATCACGAAGACATAAAATATGAGGTATGATGAGATATAAAAAGCACGAGGTACTGAAACCCTCCTCTATATATATATATATATAGAGAGAGAGAGAGAGTGAGAGTGAGAGAGTGGCTAATATCAAAACGTTTGTACCAAGGCCCTCGTGCAACCAAGTCATTTTCGGATTTTCAAAGTCCAAACGGTCGATCCAAACCGTTACATGTTCAATCTATATTAAAATCTGCTTGGAGACCAAATTTTACATTTTTTAGAATTTTTTTACTATTTATTAAGTCACTTTGAAAATTGCTGATCCGGGTGAACAGTAAAAACAGTGCAACCAAATTCTGGACCATGTGATTAGCAATTTTCAAAGTGGCTCAATAAATAGTAAAAAAATTCCAAAAAATGTAAAATTTGTCTCCAAGCAGATTTTAATATAGAGATCACATCTAACAGTTTAGATTGACCGTCTAGACTTTGAAAATCCGAAAACGACTTGGTTGCACGAAGAGCTTGGTGCAAACGTTTTGATATTAGCCACTATATATATATATATATAGAGAGATCGACTATGGTGAGTTGTGAAGTAAAACGTCGTTTTACTTCACGCTCATATTCCATTTTGAAAATCTAAACAACCGATCCAAACCGCTCAACATGTTCTCCATATTGAAATGTGCTTGGAGACCAAATTTTACATTTTTTGAAATTTTTTTACTATTTATTAAGCTACTTTGAAAATCGCAGATCCGGGTGAATAGTAAAAAACAGTAAAAAATTCTGGACCATTTGATCAACGATTTTCAAAGTGGCTTAATAAATAGTAAAAAAATTCCAAAAAATATAAAATTTGGTCTCCAAGCACATTTCAATATGGAGAACATGTTGAGCGGTTCGGATCGGTTGTTTAGATTTTCAAAATAAAAATATGAGCGTGAAGTAAAAATGACATCTTACTTCGCAACTCACCATAGCCCAGCTCTATATATATATATATATATATATATACTGGCTAAGCTCAAAACGTTTGCACCAAGCCCTTGGTGCAAACGTTTTGGTTCTCCTATTTGCAAAGTCCAAACGGTCGATCCAAACCGTTAGATATTTAATCCATATTAAAATGTGCTTGGAGACCAAATTTCACATTTTTTGGAATTGTTTTGCTATTTATTAAGCCACTTTGAAAGTTGCTGATTCGGGTGAACAGTAAAAACAGTGCAATCAAATTCTGGACCGTGTGATCAGCAACTTTCAAAGTGGCTTAATAAATAGCAAAAAAATTCCAAAAAATGTAAAATTTGGTCTCCAAGCACATTTCAATATGGAGAACAACTTGAACGGTTCGGATTGACCGTTTGGACTTCGAAAATCCGAAAACAAATCGTTTGCACCAAACCCTTGGTGCAAACGTTTGTAGCTTAGCCACTCACTATATATATATATATATAGAGTAGAACTAGGGTGTTCCTAAGCTCACCAAGTCCTTCGTGAGCTCGACTCTAAAACCTATCGAATTGACTTCAAACGACATTTTCAAACCGTTAGATGTTCAATCTATATTAAAATGTGCTTGGAGACCAAATTTTACATTTTTTGGAATTTTTTTACTATTTATTAAGATGGTTTGAAAATCGCTGTTTTCCAATGGTGCAGAATTTTAATAAAAACAGCGATTTTCAAACCATCTTAATAAATAGTAAAAAGAATTTCAAAAAATGTAAAATTTGGTCTCCAAGCACATTTTAATATAGATTGAACATCTAACGGTTTGAAAATGTCGTTTAAAGTCAATTCGATAGGTTTTAGAGTCGAGCTCACGGAAGGACTTGGTGAGCTTAGGAACACCCTAGTTCTAGTCATATATATATATATATATATATATGAGATAGGCTACCATGCTTTGCAAATTAAAGCACCTCTTGTGCTTTGCGCTCATTTTCGGATTTTCAAAATTCAAAATGTCGATCCGACCGTTCAAGTTGTTCTCCATATTGAAATGTGCTTGGAGACCAAATTTTACATTTTTTGGAATTTTTTTACTATTTATTAAGCCACTTTGAAAATCGCTGATCAAATGGTCACACTAGCAAAACAGTAAAATTTTCTGGACCAATGGATCAGCGATTTTCAAAGTGGCTTAATAAATAGTAAAAAATTCCAAAAAATGTAAAATTTGGTCTCCAAGCACATTTCAATATGGAGAACAATTTGAACGGTCGGATCGACATTTTGAATTTTGAAAATCCGAAAATGAGCGTAAAGCACAAGAGGTACTTTAATTTGCAAAGCATGGTAGCCTATCTATCTATATATATATATATATATATATAGTAGAACTAGGGTGCTCCTAAGCTCACCAAGCCCTTCCGTGAGCGCGACTCTAAAACCTATCGAATTGACTTCAAACGACATTTCCAAACCGTTAGATGTTCAATCTATATTAAAATGTGCTTGGAGACCAAATTTTACATTTTTTAGAATTTTTTTACTATTTATTAAGATGGTTTGAAAATCACTGTTTTTCAATGGTGCAGAATTTTAATAAAAACAGCGATTTTCAAACCATCTTAATAAATAGTAAAAAAATTCCAAAAAATGTAAAATTTGGTCTCCAAGCACATTTTAATATAGATTGAACATCTAACGGTTTGAAAATATCGTTTGAAGTCAATTCGATAGGTTTTAGAGTCGCGCTCACGAAGGGCTTGCTGAGCTCAGGAGCACCCTAGTTCTACTCTATATATATATATATTCATTTGCCATAAAAGACTAAGTTATATAAAAAATTATTTTAATTTTATCCGACGATTATTTTTTATGAGACAGTCATTGTTTAACTTCTAAAAATAAAAATAATACTACATGAAAAGATACAGATATAAAAGTAATTTCGACCGTTGACCTCGGTATAAAGTGATCCAAATCCAACCAGAACCATACATACAACTTTGTCGTTTCGCTTAAAAATTGATATTTGAAACCATTTATCATCCCAAATAATAGTGAGTAAATGCTCATAATTTGTGACTTGTCCGTACCTCACTTGTTAAAAACTCGTTAATAACCCACTTATTATTAATTCGTTCGTTAATTTAATGAACTGAATATGAGCATATTCCAACTCACTCATAACTCGCTCATTAAAAACTAAGTTATATGAAATCATGCCACATCCAATCTCATCCGGATCAAACCCAAATCCAACTTACACCCAGACCCAAATAACAAAAAGATACAACATGATTTAACAGTAAATTTCTGATTTTGCTTTCTAGTTAGTTGGCATGGTTTAACATTACTAAAATTTATTTATTTTGTTAATTCAAGACTGACTAAATTTCTGGCTAATTTATTTATTTTGTTTAATAGTAAATTTCTAGTTGAATATGCATTTTTATTATCGTTTTGATAATGCAAATTTGTTGGTCTGTAATGAGAAGATAGCTGTGAGTATGTGACATGTAGAGCTGTGAGAACCGACAAGAAGATAGCTGTTTGATTTTGTTAAATTTGGTTATGGACAATTTTTTTTGTTAGATTACGTACTGTTTAAGTAAGTTGGATTATGAAAATTTGTTAAATTCTATCAATGTTAATTGGTTTTTGAATGATGTATTTGAAACAAAAAATTCGAAATAAAATTCAAATTGCCTACAAGTTTGATTTATTAACGAGTCGCTTAATGATCACAAGTCAACTCAAGCATTTAACGAACCAAGTACGAGCACAGCTGTCGACTCGGTATTGTCTTCTCAACTCAAATCTACTCGCTCATTAAGCTAATGAACTAGGGGCGGATCTAGGATTTTCGTGGGGGAGGGCAAAAAAATATTGAATCGAGTTTAAATACCTAATCGGATTTAAATCCATTAACCAATTGGGTACTCGATAAAAAATAATGCTTTAACTTGTACTTTCCAATGCTTTGACTTGTAATTTCTGATACTCTAACTTATAATTCTAATTACCAATCAAAATTTAACAAATTTATTTCAATTTTAACCTTAAATTTAACCCGAATTACAAATCAAACGTCCAGAGGAAAAAAAAAAATTTCAGAAGAAACAAAGTCGGTTGAAACCGATAAATCTCCACCAAAATTCAAAATCCAGAAGAACATATGCCCCCTCTGAAACACTCTGAACCGAGTTACTCGAGCATACCCAACTCGTTGGAACTTGCTCATTAATCACCCCTCCCCAAAAGACCGACTAAATCCAGCTTCAGTGAATATTTTTGTGCGAGTCGTGGTCCAGGTGCAGCTACCGATCACCCTCTCTTCCTTTCTCCAAAATTCTCAACCATTAAGATCTGGAATCAACGGTAGATGGTAAACAAATAGAAAGATGGGTCTCAAGTGGGTGTGTGACCACCACAAAGGAGACATGTGCTACTGTTGGAGCTGTCGGCGACTTGTCTCCTTTACCCCCACCATGCTTTCAACCGACAGCTGTCCGTTCCCTCTGGCTCGGGGCATGCGTGCTCTTTTGCCTCAGCCGGTAACCCTACAGAATTTATGGGTCTCCCATTAATTGCCCATTTAGCAAATTCTTTAGCCTCCAGGTAAAATATTACTTACCAGCTTTTACCATGTTATTTTCTTATTTCTGATTCCCCGAGGCGGGTATACATACACCGATTTTTTTATTAATTAAAAATAAAATAAAAAAATATCAAGAAAGGAGATTATTTTACTGAAAAATCAAAATATAAGAAAAACAGAATAGTTTATCCCGTCCGGTAATGTAGTTGGACGGGATAAACCATTCCGTCCCTTTATCTTAATCATAATTAGCGATATAACTTTTTTAAAAAACTAAACATGATAGACCATTCCGTCCATCACAGTAGCAATTTTTTTTTTCATGCTGAACGGAATAATCTATCCTGTTCAGGATTTTTTGTTTTTTTTTCTGCTTAGCAGAGTTAAGGATTTGGATTAGTGGGCCATTAATCTGGACGAAAATTTTTGTATCGTCCGGAGAACGGAATAATCAATTCTGTTTTTCCTACATTTTGATTTTCCAGCAAAACAATTCTCATTCGCAATATTTTTTATTTTTATTTTTTATTAATGGAAAAATCGGATCTATACACGATAGCGTAAGCCTCAAATAGGACGATTCAGTCGCAATAATTCGCAGTACCAGTCAACATCAATAACTTCTTATTTGTCTATCACCGGTTTTTAAAACAAGTAGCATCGATATCTCCGTTTTTCAAAATTAGACAACATTTGCTCAATTTTTAAATGCATGGTTTAGAGTTTGAAATGAAAGAATCTCAAGTACTTGATGTATATGTGTTCAGTCAGAATTGTTGAACGCATGTCCCCAAAAATTGGATATAATTTAATTTCTTTGAAAACTGATATACGAATGCAACTTTTTTTTAAGAGGGATGCTTCGGTGGATATAAGGACCTATTTGTAAAATGAACATATTTTCATTTTCAAAGTTCAAACCGTCGATCCGACCGTTCAACATTATCTCCATATTAAAATGTACTTGGAGGTCAAATTTTACATTTTTTTGAATTTTTTTACTATTTATTAAGTATTTTACAAATTCAATGGTCTGAATTTGACTAGTTTTTGTAAAATACTTAATAAATAGTAAAAAAATTCAAAAAAATGTAAAATTTGACCTCCAAGTACATTTTAATATGGAGATAATGTTGAACGGTTGGATTGACTGTTTGAACTTTGAAAATGAAAATATGACTCATTTTACAAATAGATCCTTATGTCTACCGAAGCAAATGCCTTTTTTAATCATGAGCCCGTTCGGCAAATGTATGGAATAATGAAAAAGTTAGAAATGGGAAGAGGCTTCTATTCCATACAATTCTAATTATGTTCGATATATTTAAAATAGTGGAAGAGCAGAATTAAACTAATTCTCACATGTGAAAAAGTCACTCCTTTTCAATTTCACCTTTATCATGAAATAATAAGATGAAATAGAGAAGGACTAAAGTGCAAAAGAGAAAAATTTGACTGCATATTTTCATTACAAAAGAGAATGTGAGTAATCTCTTTATGTCTTTTGTGAAGAAAATATACATTTCTATTCCCGTTAATTTACGGTATCTTGCCGAAAGCAGGAAGGAAGAAGCTGGATAGAAAAAGAAAGAAAAGCAATGAGTACTTTATTATATGAATATTTTAAGGAGATATTAGTGGATATGATGGTCGGGGAAAGGTCGACCTACTAATGCCAACTTAATTAATTGCTTAAGCGCACCTTACAATACAAAAAAAGAAGCTAGAATCCTATGTGCCAGTATACTGTATACCGGGTGTATCTGCCACATTATGTAGCAAGTTACAGGGCACTTCTATTTACTGAGTGGGATCAGTCGCGTGGCCCATGTGTCAGGCATGTCAAACACGGCATAGAGAATCTGAGGTTATAGAAATATTTCCACCAATTGCTATTTGCATAGTGGTCAACTGATCTCTTTTCACAAGGCTTCTAGAAGAAGAGAAGCCACACTGTTTGAATTTCGCGGGAACAGAATTAAGAGATGTAGGTGAAAAGTAATTCTTTTTGTTGTAGTACAGTTAGAATAATTTAATTCATTTACAACTGTACCGTTTATTGGTTTTTTTGCTTTGGTCTCTGTATAGACTGTATTCCAATAGTAGCAACTAGAAACCTAAATTTACTCCTGACATGATCAACCTCATCAAGGACTAATAGTCAAATTGGAAACCAATAGATATATATATTTGAGTGAGGCTATGGTGCTATGCATAGCACCAATGGCTAGTGTACTACGGCTCAATATGGTACTTTTTAAAATCCTAACGGTCAATCCGACCGTTCAATGTGATATCCATATGAATATGTACTTGCAAACTAAATTTTATATTTTTTCGAATTTTTTTACTATTTTTTCAGATAGGTAGAAAAATCAGTGTTTTTTGAAAATTCTGGACCATCAAAATTCTACCTATCTGAAAAAATAGTAAAAAAATTCGAAAAAATATAAAATTTAGTTTGCAAGTACATATTCATATGGTTATCACATTGAACGGTCGGATCGACCGTTAGGATTTTAAAAAGTACCATATTGAGCCGTAGTACACTAGCCATTGGTGCTATGCATAGCACCATAGTGTCACTCTATATATTTTGTCGGAAATGATTTGAAGCGCTGAATCTTTAGGTATTTAGTATTTGCTTAAACTGTTCATTTAATTATTTTGTAGTTATATATATATTTTAAATTAATTAGAAATTTAAATCATTTTATAATATTGCGTACAAATGAGCAACAAATTCAACTTAATGAAGATTAAATCCTACTGATTAATTACTTAAGTAAAATCAAAATAATAAATCTAAAATTTATGAAATTATCAAACATAATTCCTTAAAATACTTAATCTGTAATAAAACGAAAATATTTTCTACATGGAGCATATGGATTTTTTCTTTCTTGAAGCCACCAGTTACATCTTGTTTGGATGGAGAGTAGAGGAAGGGATGGGAGGTGAAGAATAAAAAGGAAAATTAATATATTTAATTTCTTTGTATTTGGATGATTAATGAGGGAAAATAAATTTAATTTTTTTCTGTCTTATTTCTTGTTTAATTGATTAATATTTAGAAGGTTAGTGAGAAATTCGGTGGCTGTTATAAGTTTGTGACAAAAAATTTGTATGAGAATTAAAAGTTAAGATATAGAATTGGGCATTCGTGTTTTTTATTCTAAAAATATTTACAACAAAATTTCTTTCTATCTGTTACACTCCAAATCGGAAGGAAACCGATTCTATTAATTATAATAATACAATGTTAAACCTTTCACTTCATGTACTCTTCACCTCCGACGTAATTTTATCAACCAAACGCAATTTGACGGAAAATTTTCTTTTCTTTCCATTCCCTCCCTTTCTCTACTCTCCATCCAAACAAGGTGTTAATATTGAATAACTAGAAATAGACATTGAAATGAACACTTGAGATATAAAATTAACATATTTTTCCATAAAACTATACACTATGGTCAACCCAAGAAATAACATGGGAAATAACATGGCTACCAACAGTTCCAGCATTAATCTAACACATGAATTGTGTTTTCAAACATGCCAGTTGTATATTATAATGCCTGCCGAGAGTGAGGCCATTAATTTAATTATTATTTTTGTTAATAGTTTTGCGCAGATTCTATCTGCATGGAATTAAACAACTTTATTTTTTTTTGAAAAACAGTTAATTCATGGATCATGATATAGAATGAAAAAAATAAAAAGAAAAGTCTTTAGATATCAGTATTTAATTTTAGGGTGTATTTAGTTGGAACAAGAATAGAGCTAACTTAAAAATAGCACTATTTTTTTTAGTTAACTCACATTTGGATCAAGAGCTACAAACTATTCTTTGTTTGTCTTTTGTGAGTTAGCTCATTGTTCTACTAACCCAACAAAATATTGGGTTCTATTCTTAATTTTAAGGTTAGCTCACTATTCTCACTAATCCAACCCTCCATTCAAATACACCCTAAGAAATTTGTCATTATCAAACTAATTATCCTAATGAATAATTAATTGTTTCTAGTTGAAATAAAAAATAAATACATAATTAATGAGGACTATAAACTTCAACTGAAGTTTTGAGCCTTAAACGATGTTTTTTTTCGCAATTATGATTTCGTCTACTTCGTCGGTGCTATGGGGTTTTGGCCCAGTTAATCAGGCCTTTCGTCTCTTCACTAGCTTTCCAAATTGTGCCCAAACACTCAAATCAAAATTTCTACCAAAAGTTATGGTTGTTTAAAACATAGAAACAATGTATCGATATTTTATACTCTGATTAATCCCAGCAGCGGTGCATCGATATTTCATTGTAAAATATGAATGTGACACTGATGTTTTATATCCTATACCAGTTCTGCTATAGAATTAACCATTTCAAAAAAATGGTTCTACTCACAGATTCAATATGAGTGGACAGTGACTTTTAAATTTGGAAAAAATGCTGATAAGGTCATAATTTTAAAATATTAAGATGGTAACAAAAAAAAATTCGGAAAACCAACACCTGCCACCACTCTGTCATGGAAATTTATACCGAAATTTTTATTAATACCATCACAAAAAAATAGCAAATCTGCTCTCCACCTAGAATTTTTTTTAAAAACGTCATAACCGCTCCATGTTTGGGCGGTCAGCTCTCAATACCAAACTGTCTCACTGAGGGGGGCGGTCCAGCTCTCAATACCAGACCGCCCCACTGAGGGGCAATTTGATATGTAACCTTTTTTTTTTTAATAATGTTGCATTACTATATTTATGTTAAAATTTTGTTAAATTTTTTTAATTTACAGTTATAATTTTTATAATAATTTACAGTTATAATTGTATAATTGATGATTATAGTTTTATTTGTTGTAATGTTTTATAAGTTGTTATAATTTTACTGTAGTTTTATTTCTTATAATTTTGTTTAATGTTATAAATTGGTTTTGTTCGACTAGATAAATAACAAAACTAAATAATCTAAATGATAAGTCTACAACATAAAATCTAACAATTCAAACATGAAATATAACAATCAAAACATAAAATACTACAAAGCCATCTAACTAAAAATAAATAAAAAACCTAACGACGACGGCGTCGACCAGAGAGATCCAATCTAGCAGGTGGACGGCAGTTCCTGGGTGGCAGTTGATACCCAACTGAACCTCCTCCTCCTCCTCCTCCTGATCATCCACATGCATCGGTTCCTGGATCTCCGACGCTGCACCGGCCGCTCATGGATCCTCCTCCTGTAAAGATGACTGTGTACGACGGACCCATGGAAGCTCCTCCTGGATCACCGACTGTGTACTACACTTCCATAGATCAGCCTCCTAGGTAGAAGGATACGTGGCTGGAGGTGGTGTGCCAAATATAGCAGAGGCAAATGCAGCTACAGCCTGTGCCCCACTCCCACTAGCCTCGTGGTCGTGTTGTATGGTTTTTGCATATTGTGGTCTGTGGAGTTTCTGCAAAAAACTTATTATTGCACACTAAACTGAAAAAATTAATAATACAATTTTGGACAACTTATAAACAATGTCTAAATAATTTGTAACAATTTCTAAATAATTTTGGACATTTTCTAAACAATTCCTAACAATGTGTAATAATTTCTAAACAATTTTGGAAAAATTTAGTAATTCGAAACAAGTTTGGATAATTTCTAAACAAGTTCTAACAATTTCTAAACATTTTTGGACAATTTATATTAATTGGAAACAATTTCTGACAATTTCTAAACAATTTTGGACAATTTATAGTAATTCTAAACAATTTGTAACAGTTTCTAAATAATTTCTAACAATTTATATTAATTTCTAACAATTTCTAACAATTTCTAAACAATTTTGAACAATTTTGAACAATAGTAAATAATTTTGGACAATTTCTAAACAATTTTTAAAAATTCCTAAATAATGTTAGACAATTTCTAGTACTTCGAAGCAAGTTTGGACAATTTCTAAACAATTTCTGACCATTTCTAAACCTTTTTGCATAATTTATAGTATTTGAAGCCTTGAAAGATCCAGATTCAGAAATCTATCTCTACTCTCAACCTAATAATTTGTTTCTCGATTTAAAACTATATCTGCGTTAGTATCTACTTGAAGGCCTTTGCGGGAATGCAATATCCTATCCAATTCCACCGTCGGGAATTTAATGGCTTAGCCCACTTACATGGGCCTATGAGGCCCATAAAAATAAGCCCAAAATTGACAACTAGTAGAACGCAAATATCAAAGAATATCAAACAGCGAGTCTGAATCTTATCTGTTCGTTATGTATTGACACAAATATCAAAGGAATTCCGTCCATTACATGCTTGAGTCAGATTCTAATCTGACGGTCTGAATTTAAACTCTCAGAACAAATGTGAGCTGGTTTATTCGAATGTTTTTTTTTATTTTTTATCATTAAACTTTCATCCGCACTCATACAGAATCTACCACACCGGTTATCAAAATCCACAGCAGCTGCTAGAAAAATTCATAAACAGTGGCGAACAAAATTTGGGGCCGGGTCATGCATCGTTTTTAAGCAATGTTACTAGAACCGGACCGGACATTAACCTGGTAAAGCTTCAGTTTAATGTTTATTGGTCGGATCAGTGGGTCAATCGGTTCAACAGTTAATTTTTTAAATGATTATATACATATTATGTTTGAGACATATATATATAAAAATAACCATAATTTTACATTTTTTGATGAAAATTATTATATTGTTATATACTGTATATTTCAATTTGCAACTTAACCTTTGAAGTGTGGAGATTGTATTAAATTATTTTCTGTTAGAGAGAAAGCCAATACATCTTTTTATATAGAAACATGAAAAGTTACATAATAACAACTATAAAATATCCAATGTGTAACTAAAAGAAAAGAAAATAGAAAAGATGGGTTCTCTCATCTTTGAACTAGCCGCCCCTCCTTCAGAGGCGGAACTAGAAAATTTTAATAGGAGTAGTTGAAAATTAAAATTCACAATTGTAGTGAGTGAGAATTTGAACTCAAGACCTCTCAACTACAAAATAGAACTTTAACTACTAGGCTATAACTAAACATTTGTTATTTATTGAGTGTGGCTGGACTATATAAAAAATTTAAAAAAGATAAAATTCAATTAAATTTCTATATGCATAATTAAAATTTTGAAATCGTAGGAATGGCTTAGCCATCTTTGCTTATGCTTTAGATCCGCCCCTACCCTCCTCATTTGAGTTCTTCCAATATTCGTTCTAAGCCAAACCACCCCTCCCAACTTCCCTTTCCTTCCAATTCATGCTTAACTAGCTCCCAATGTACTTGCTCACTGGAACATTACCTCAAATACGTTATCTCTTTGAGACACGATTTGAAATCCACTAAACGATTAAAACTCGAGCACGAAATCAAGATCTTGCTTGATGCGAGAGAAGGATTGCTCTGTTCAATGAAGCACGGGTCATCAAATATCCACAAGCAACAGTTCAGATGGGAGATAGGAGAAGAGGAAGGAAACAAGGAACCAAATATTATTCATTAAAATCGGTTTTTCTTTTTCTAAACGGTTGTCGGTTTTGAAATAAAACCGATAAAAAACCGAGTTTGGACCAGTTCAGTTACATAAACGATTCCTTTAATGAACCAAACCGGACTGGAGTCCGGTTTCAATTTTTTCCAGCTGAACCGTCCGGTCCGGTCCGGTTTTAATAACATTGCTTTTAAGTTTTAAGTTTTAAAAATAGGCACTTTTATTAGTTTTCAATTTTGCCCAAAAATTATAATTATCATAAAAGAAAGAGTCATCTAGTTATCGTGCAACTAATGAATGACATCAAGGTACAGCTGTAAACAAAAAAAGGGAAAACTATGACTAGATCTCGTGAATAAGCTTCCGGCAATAATATATTTGTGCATTGGTTCATGCATGAATGCCTTCATTTTTTGTTTTTATTCTCTTTTTTTTTCAGAACTTTACAAATCAAAATCTGAAACATAAATATCAAAATAAAAGTTACTCGTAATTTATATCATTTTTTTATGAGATAGCTCAAATGTCTCATTGCTTCATTTCCCAATATACTCCAACATTTTTATTTTTGATTTCAAAGTCCAAACAAAAGATCTGAACTGCTCAACATTATTTTTCTGTTGTACAGGTCTTATCATTATTATTTTTCTATTGCAAATTATCATTATTATTTTTCTGTTGTACAGGTCTTTAGCATTTTGAAAGCGAAATTAATTTGTCTAAAATTGTTGAACGCAAAATTTCTTTTATACAAATTATCTTATTTTAAAAAATGCCTTTTTATAATTCAATATTATCTTTCGGGCGAAACTAAGAAAAAAAAAAGAAAATCTAGTAAATAAAGACATCGCAACAGAAAAAAAAAAATAACATCCTAATGCACTATGGTGTTTAACAATAACAACAATTAGAAACAAAATTTACCACAGATGCTGTCAAAAAGATGACAAAACTGTTGCAACGAATTGCTATGCGTTAAAAAGTTATTAATTTCGTTGTAACTTTTAGTGCAGGCTTTCGCTCTTTTTGCCCAGAGTGATTTTTCGGGCAATTCCAAAACTCAAATCCTAGTGCAACCCTCCCCCATCCAATTACCAATCTAGTCCATAGTAACAAATGAATAATTCGGGTTCGGTTAGGCAGGGTCAAAAATTCGTGATTCGGAAATAATTCGGATATAATTCGGGAATAATTCGGAATTATAATACGAGACCTCAGTGCATATTTAATTCATTACTGATAATTTACTATACAATATACTGCTTGTATTTGCCACAGAAGATCAACATAGTAAAAATAATATAAAATAAAAAATGTACTCAAACCTCACAAAGTGCGTATCCTCTGAGATATCTCAAAATTTTGCGTGACCGACGTGTCCGGTGCCTATTTGGGGATAGCGCATGGGGCTGTATTATTTGTGCTTTGAGATTCGTGCATAACTATTTGAATGGTTGTGATTTTCCATAAAAACACTCAAAAGTTGAGATATCTCAGAGGATGTGAATTCAACCTCACATGGGTGCATGGGAAAACGCGTTCTCAAGTGTCACGTGGTGCTCACTGCTCAAGCCTCACCTTTAATTTGAAAAATTTACTGTGCTCAGGAAAACGCGAGAATTCAAAAAAATTTGCCGAATAAAATTTGATAAAAACGCGTATTATTCGTAAAATTCGTAAAATTCGCGTTTTATTCAGTCAACGATTCGGTCAACGAATAATACGCTATTCGGTTCGGAAACACCCCAAAAACGTTTTATTCGCGAATTAAACGCGAATAAAACTCGTATCTTGTCACTATGATCTAGTCTCACCTCCGACACAACACTCTCCCCTCTCTCTCGGCCCCTTCTAGTGAAGAGGAGAATGAGGGAGAGAGAAGGGACCGAAGCCAAGCATAGCTGCTAGTACTGAGAGTGCGGTATCATCGGAGTTCAGAGCGTAGAGTCTCTATCCTCCCATTTTAATCGAAGTGCGACGGTAAGTAGATCTGGTCGTTAGAGCGCGACGGCGGTCAAAGAAAAACGAATATGGTCGTGGAGAGAGATGTGGATCAAGATATTAGAGTGATTAAGAGTGTAAATATATGTAGGATTAGAATATTAAAGTAGTTTAGAGGTTTTTGTTAGAATAAAAAAGTAAATATAGGAATTATAATTATTTGACTCGTTATAAATATTTTTTTTATTAATAAAATCGTCAGTAAATATTTAAAGTCACTAACTTTTAAAAAAAATTCTAACTTAAAATTTAGAAATGTCCCAACAAACAATTTATTATTTTATAAATTACATACTATAATTGTAGATGTTACATCATATTAAATCCATGAATATCATACCCAAAAAAAGTGACTATTCATAGCACTTAAGACAAATGTTACAATTTATGTTTGATGATTTAAAATTATCTTCTTAGTAAAACTTAAAAGATCAAATCATTCATATCCTCATTCTGATTAAATATTATTCATTTGACTGGTAGATGTTACATCATACTAAATATCCTGACATCTAGAATATTACATCATATTTAATTGACTGGTAAATTATTGAATTCAGTGACATACGGTAAACGGTACTATTAGCTATTATGAGACGGTAGCGTACTCGTTTCATTGTGTAATATCTCTTGGAATAGACTTCTCAGCATCAATTGACGACCCCATGCGACCATGGTGGTGTAAAGTGTAAGCAGTTTGGTAGGTGATCATTCCTTTTCAAAGTGTTTGGTATAGCGCTCCTCTCCAATTTTGTTGGAAACCTTGCTCTCTCTTCTAACTTCTAAGAGACAACAACACTTTGACTGTGTCTGTATCACTTTTCGCAAATAAATGCTACAGAAATGGTACAGTACAGTACTTACTGGCAAATTTCAGTACCAATTAATTACACAATCGACACAGTGGAACAGAATGATTGCTTCAAATTAAAGGGTTATTAATGCCTAAAGTACCAAACATCCCAATTATATTTATGGGAAAAAGTTTTTGAACATGCTTCTGTTTTTAAAAACTTTAATAATTCAAAATTTAAAACTTAAAAGTCAAAATAAAATCGTTAGATATAATCTACATCATTTTATCTATGAACGTGTAAAAATATTATGATATTTCAACTTTGTTGTGTTTGTCATCAAGAGCTTGTAAAAATGTATTGATGTGGATAATTTTAGACGTTCATTTTTCAACTAATTAATTCACATAAAAACAAAATCGAAATGTGATATTTTTTATGAGCACCTAGTGAAAATCACATAGATCACATCTAACGGTTTTATTTTAACGTTTATATTTTAAATTTTGAGTTATTAATATTTAAAAAATGGAGACATAGTAAAGGCATATAATAGAGACATTTGAACTCTTGTTTTATTCTTTTCTTTTCAAATTTCATGCCTTCAGGCAATTACTATTAGCCATCAATTTTGGAAAAAAGGTCGTGCAATCCAGCTAAAGAGTTGATAAAAGGCAAATGTAGTTTGACACGATTCAGATGTATTTGACTGTATTTTTCTAAGCAAGATAGGTGCGATTTGATCAACTACCAACTGCTTCACAAACCTATACAAGTAAACAAAGAAAATGATATACAAGTCAAAATTAAGAAGAGAGACGCTAATAGTAACCTAGTAGTGTTTAAGTAAGCTCCATAAGAAAGTGATTAATAAGCACAAGTTGCAAAATAGACTAGCAACCACATATTATCACATGTACCCTTCCAAAATCTTTAATATCTTCTTCAATAGTCTGTAGAATTGTGTTGAGTTTTGTGCACTTTTCCATGTAATATCAACATATCAGTATTTTTTATGCATTGAAAAAGTGCTCGGTTAGTAATTTCCTCGCATTTTACTTCGTTTCATTAGAAATGGAATATGGCGCATCAACCCTTACAAAACTTATCAGAATTAGGAGATGATTTTCGCTTGCATGTAAAGAAGGAGAAGTTGATTAGAATACAATGGTTTTAATTCTTCATTTGGTACATGGCGTGAATATGCTAGTGATAAGTTATCAAAATAGTACGCAGCATTTAATCCATGAGAAGATTTTATTAAATGAGAAGACTAATTTCTGAGAAAGGTCAGATGCAAACAGAGGCAGTGATCACAAGGTAATCTACAAAGCAACTGCATTCCCATTAATTAATTACACACACACACACATATATATATATATAACACATATCCACTGTTAACCCTCATAATGTCACAAGCAAAGAACGGCGCAAAAGAAAAAAATAAAATAAAATAATCCCCCTGCCCCGAGAGAAGCTGCCTTGACCCCTTGCACTTTCTACAAACATATTTTTCCCAAGCAAACCCAGTCCACATTTCTGCTGTGAACCAGGTCTAAGCATGGGCTGACGAGACAGCACCAGCAATTCCCTGGTTCTGGGCCCGCTTAGGCCGCCAGGCAGTGCGGCCTTTGACGATGTTGGCACCAGACTCAAGGCTGAGAAGGTGCTCACAATGGATGGATGCAGAATCCTGCCTGGCAGAGTCAGCGCAATCAGAGTAGACAGTGGTGAGGGATTGCACAACGCTATCCCTCCCGCACTCACGACGGTACTCTAGTGTCATCCCTGCCAGCTCGTGCTTCTCCAGTATGGCCATTGGAGCACTCTGTTGTATGGAAGTAACTCGTCATTTCACTGATTTGTAAAAAAATTTAGATGCAAATGCAGAAAATGGGATTGTAAAATCCTACCCTTTTCTAGTTAAGGTTTGTGATGTAATATGAGATTGAATTGGATCGAGAAGCATGATTATACAAATGATGGTTTCAAACAACAGGGGATTATGGGGACTTAATAAAAGTTCAATTTACAATCTTGGATAGTCACCACAGATTATTATAGCAATAGATAGCAAGCAACAAAATTTGCAACATCATTTGGTAGGTAGGTATAATTACATAGTATATAGGTGTGTGTGTGTGTGTGGTGTGTGTGAGAGAGTGGGGGGGTGGACAAGGTAAACACGTCAGGTATAACAGCTACCCAAAGTTAGAATACATCCTGTTGGAAATGTTTAATTTGGTAATAAATCCAACCCAAGCCAGTAGAGAGAGAAAGAGGGGCAAAAATTAGTATACTCCCATGGGTCCATGTAAACCATGTGCTCCTCTAATAATTGAACCATCCAAAAGGAGGGGGGCATAGTGTGAGATAAGCTTTATCCATAATCAGCCATAATAAATAATATTATTTTTAGGAGTCAGCATACAACTGAGTTACAACAACAGCTATAATGGTAGTAACAATAGTAAGATAATAATACCCACAGAAGCAGCATCAAGAGGATCATATGCACAAGGGAATGTTAGGATAGGCTAGATATCACAATACACTAGAGACCCCCCCCCAAATCAATTTCTGTGGCTAATACCATGAGGTCTTTATCCTACCTGGTTCCAAAAGATTCACAAATAAAAGGGAGGTGATTTTGCAAGAAAAGGAATTCCTACATGAGAAAAAGTAGTTGAATAGTACATACCTCAAATATCCATCCAATGTACTTGACATTATTCACGTGCTGATTCACATCGAGGTCGCCCCATCTAGGCTGCAAAATTATTTTACAAGAAATTAACATTTGAAGTACTATATTAGACATTAAATGCTGGGAAAAATGCGGAGTATATTGCAATGTGATCCAGATTATAATCAACCCCAATTGGTTCTTGGAGTTAAAAAATGTACAATATCTGCAATAAACTTGGTAATATCTACATCTTCATCCTTTTGCTAGCTTACGAGAAAATAACAAGGCTTGTAAATTTTGTTTTGGTAAAAAGATACATACACAAGGAAACGTACAAATTACTCGTCGAATGTAACCATTTGTAAAGAAGCCCAATGAAAAGATCAAAATCAAAATAAAATAACCATTAATATAACTTCAATTTACATGATAAAACCAACATTCGCATAACATGTGGTCATTTAAGTAACTTGCGAGATATAACGCGAGTTTTCTATCATTAGTGAAACTCACAGTTAGGCCCTTGCGAAGGTGCTTCTCGGCATTGTTAGCACTAAGCTCCTCGAGTTTTGGAAGCTTACGGTTATCTTCATCTACAATGGCCATCCGCTCGACAAAGTGAGGACTAATCTCATCTCTAACCTCATCGGGTATTTTTGCAAGTCTACGCGTCAGCTTGTTCATCATTACCCATAAACTGCAAGTAAGGGACCATTTTTAACAGAAAAGCCATTTGATAGTTTGATTTATAAACAAGTGAGAGGTTAATACATCCACAGCCCCCATGTCCTCCAGGAACACCAGGATGTACCGACAGACATGTGATGGGCAAGTGTTTCTGACAGATCCTACGTTTTGGGATTAAAATGCAGAATGCAGCCTGAATTAAGTTTTGAGGTTGAACTGAGGACAACGACTGAGGTTTGATTCAGAACTGAGGATAAACCTTAGTAACACATGAGACAGGTGGCAACTGCAACTCACAGACCCAACAATTCGTTAATTGAAAACAAATACATAGATATAATATAAGAGATATAGAATGAGTGAGTTTCATGCCTGGTCGCTCGTAATATCGTCTGCCCACTATTATAGTCTCGTATATGCCAATCTCTTCGCATTCCATTTTTACCATGTGACCCAACCCATGTGTCCACTTCAATAATGTCACCCCTTCAGGATTGGAAACATAGTATCAGGAAAATTAAAAGAAGGTTTAAACCAATATAATTAAAGAATGATTTTTGAATAGCCCTTGATGCCCACAAATATAACACATTTGAATAACCTAAATTGAAGATGCCTTCCTTCTTCCCTTGCGCAGCCATGTATTTTGTGGATATGATGTGTCATTAGGATATCTTTGGAATAAGATAGGAAGGCAAGATGTATAAAGTTTTTTTTTCTACTTATTTTGCAGGCCTATGCAAGACACTTCCCCTTATGATTTGTGTAGGACATGAATGAAATTTCTGATTGCCATGGACAGTAGAATTAACCCTTTTAAAAACAAAGATTTGATATTGGAGAGTATAAACATGTACCAAGTTGGATAGTGATCAATAAGCACTTGCATTTTGCTAACAACCCAGATGAGGTTTTTTTTACTCATCTCGGGTGTGCAACCAAATCCATCTCCCAGCAAACCAGCACTCCTCACATGATTCAATGCTGATTCCTAAAATCAATAAGAACCTAAAAATTAACTAAATTTCAAACTTTAAACAAACAATTTAATTTAACATCAGCCCTGGAGATGATTTGTAAGTACTTTCATCAACAAGTCATGGCCCAGTCCAATATCTTATGACCACATCAGAAGTTGACAACACATGCCCGCCTTCCAAAATTTGCAAATCATACTAATCAATTCACAGTATTTACAACCTCTATTTTAATTAAATTGTTGGTGTTACATGTCATATGCAAATATAAATTTGCCAAGTACATATTTATTTATTATTTACTATCAAACAATATCAGTATTATGTTTAAATTGCAAAATCCAAAAAAAAAAAAAGCAAGCTATTTCCAGTACGCACCTGGAGATGGTTCATGAGGGTTTCAATAGATGCCGTCCGATCAGCCCCTATCTCATAGGATCGAATCAGGAAATTCTGCTTAAAAACAAGCCCATCCTGCACAATCCTCCCAAAGCCGAATGCATCAGCAAGCATATCAGGCCTTTTTTGTCTCCAGTCAGGCAGCGTAAAGTGCTTCTCTGCCGCAAGAATAAGTGTGGTTATAGCTGCCAGCCAGAAGCTCAGGTCGGGCAATTGATTATAAAATGTGCGTGGGGGAGGAGATGAGGTGGGAGGTGGGGCCACTACATCAGGCTCAGCCGTCGCCGCATAGCCATCGACCTTTGAAACAGCCTTGATCCCGGATTTTGCACGGGTTGATTGGGATGGGGTGGTGGTGTTTGGGGAAAAGTTAACAGTTTTGGGGGTTTCAATGGAGCTGTTCGCAGCTGTCTTTCCTGATGAGGCCGGGAAGAAAGCCGATGTGGCTATCGAGGCCACCATGGTCAGAGCCCGGAGAACTTCAGGCTGGAAAAATACAGTTAGAACAAGGAATTAGTATTTTTTTTCTTTTACCATTTTAACCTCTTTGAATTTTTTGAAAGGGTGAGGGAGAAAGTACATCAGAGAGCACCAAACAGTTTGGAATTGGTCAAACAACAGGGGAAAGGAATAAAAATCAAAAGAGTGGGTCAAATTTGCCAACTCATTTTTGAAGTGTGTGAATCTAGAGCAAATAAAAAAAATGAGATTTAGAGAGCTGGATTCTCATAAAATAGAACCCATAGAATTTTGTGTTGTGGAGGGAAACTACAAGAATTTTAACATAATAATTCATTAATCTTAAACAAAATACAAAAGGAAAGAACAGATCTAAATCTGAGGTTCGAATAGGAGTTATTGCAGGGGCATATTCAAATTGAACGCAATAAATGGAGGCCTTTTCTATTTACAGAACAGGAGATAAAACAGCGGCTCCAGCTGTAAAGGTCTGTTAATCAAACCAAAAGAACAGCAAAATATTATCATGATTCATGAGAGACACCCCGCTTAAAAACATCCCAGCGCAATCCAATTCGAACAAATCAAAATGAGAAAATGATAAGAAAGAAAATTCCAGTACTTTCCGATCTATCCAGAAAAACATGGGACAGTAGAAAGTAGTCGAAAATGGCAAGATATCAACAACGGAAATACAATAAGAAGAGGAAGAAAAGGAACCTACCTCTACGCTTTGCTTGGTAGACTACAAAGAAGAAATGGGAAGAAGGCTGCAGTTCACGAACTAATCCCCATTAACACGGTATTTTTCTCTTCTTCTAGGGTTAGGGTTCGCCTCCTCAATGAACAGAGAGAGAAAGGGACCTGAAAGGAGGGAACTTTTCTCTGCTTTGTTGTTTCAGGATTTCAGGTTTTGGAGCTTTTATTCTTCTCTCAAATTAGTTTCCCTTTGACGACTGATGTCTGATGAGTCTCTCTGCTGACTCCCACGCCTTGTATTTAAAAAACGGGAAATACGATCATTAACGAAGAGACCCCTTATTTTATATCTAATCAGAAAAGAAAGTAGCCAAGGACCAATTTAAAAGAAAAACAACCCATGGTAAACTAAAAGCGCTCCAATTGGCGCCACTCGACAGCACAGCGGGACCCCCTGGCTTGGTTATATAACATTATAACCGTGTCGTGTGCATCTATCTATTTGAAATTTGGATAAGCAGGTTACGTGAAAGAAAGAAAGCAAAGCCTATTTTACTTCTTCATTTCCTGTAATTGTACCCATTTTGTGCATTCGGTTCGATAGCTAGTCTGATTCAGCCCAAGTATTTAATGGATCGGACTGAATCGGGCCTATTGACAGACTGAGTCGGTAGTAAAATCGGATTTTGGATCGACATCCCAATTATACTACACGGTAGGATCATGCGCTTGTAATATGAATGCAAGTAGAATTAGTACTAAAAGGTATATTAATTTGGAAAAATTGGTTATTTGCCACTCCAAAACCTTCAAATTGTAAAAATGTCATCCCGAAATTTGAAATTGTAAAAATACCACTCTAAACTTCATTAATTCCTAATTTTGCCATTTATACTATAAAAAAAAATTTAGGACTAAAATACCCTTCTCTCTCTCTCAAATTTTCGGTGCTGTGTTGCCCTGTTTTGCTGGTTTTTGGTGCTGTGTTGCTTGCTGCCTGTTGCTTGGATTTCTGCCTCTTGTTTGCGTGACTGGTACACTGGTCGTGCTAGTCCTTGCTTACTGGTACCAGTCGGTACCAGCCCAGTCGGTACCAACCAGTGTAGCAGTTGGTACCAGCCCAGTCGGTACCAGTCCAGTGTAGCCACTAGTACCGAACTTGAACTGACAGGACCTTGTTGCGAAAATTTAAGAGAGAGAGAAGGGTATTTTAGTCCTAATTTTTTTTTATAGTATAAATGGCAAAATTAGGAATTAATGAAGTTTAGAGTGGCATTTTTACAATTTCAAATTTCAGAATGACATTTTTACAATTTGAAGGTTTGGAGTGGCAAATAACCAATTTTCTCTATTAATTTATACTGAAAGTTAGTAGTACCATTTTGATCCATCAGTTCGCCTACCCCTGACAAAATTTCTGACTTCGTCACTGATCACATTAAATCCTTAACTGTTCGCCACAATCCTATTTCGACGTTCTTAAGATTATTTCAAATCTTGCTTTCTCTTATTCCCTTGCGAAATAAATTTCCTAGATTGGATGAAAGATACTTCTTCGAGAACATCATTAACTTTCTTTTTATAGACAACAATAATTCTGCAAAGTAGCTTTTTTCCGTTAAGTGGATTATTTATCACTTTTATTCTTCTTCTTCTTCGTCATCTTTTTTTTTTTTTGAGGAGATTTCTTCTTCATCTTCTATTGCGCTTGTTGCCTAATAAGGAAGCGACAACAAAAAGCTCCCTTTCTTTTAACTTGTGAGTAAAGAGTTCACTAGTCCAGTCCAGCCGTTATTAGATCCGAATAGGACATTGATACGTTCTATTTCCGAAGAGGCTAGACTGTATGTTTTCGAAAGAGAGTAATGGTTGGTAAGGTGTTCGAACTCTTCTCTATAGACATCTTATGTGAATTGCGAACCCTTGATTTGGCTGAGACTGAGACCTTTTATAAGTCGGTCTGTAACCATTGTATAGGAGCAGTTACGGTAACTCGCAACTCCATAGTCTAACATATCATCGTACGGAAGCGGTGACGCCCGGTCACCATAGCGTAATTGCCTTGGGCTCGGATTGGGCCTTCTCTTGCTGAGAAGGCTTTTACCTGGACCTTTGTGTAGTTATTTCGGGCCCATTTGCATAGTCGGATTTGGGGGCCTTCAACAGCGGACTCGGTACTCGGCCCACTAAACGCACGCACGCGCCACAACACACACTAATTAATATACAATATAGTTGAATTTATATATAATAACAAATAAAAGGAAAAAAATAATAAACACATAAAACCTTAAAATAGAACTTGTAAAGCTGGAAAAATAAAGATGCATCTCTAAGAAATTGCAATGTTGATTTCTCAATTGAAGTCTGATGGTGAAATATTAATTCGCTTTATCCGAAAAAAAGAATAGATTCTGCATAACATAAAATGGATACTACACACAAAATTTAATGTCATAGTTGTTAAATTAGATAAATAACAAGAATGTGACATGAAAATTAGCGCAATGATCGTTCATTCAAGAAATACAACTGAAAAAAAAAGAAATAAAAGCAATAAAAAAGATTACTGATAGCATAAGACCTGAGTTCAGCAATTAAAGGGATTCATTATTTCTAAATCACTCTATCTCATAAATTTATAATTTTCAGCAAACGTTTAGCAATTAATTTGGACAACGTCACTGAGTTTAACAATTAAAAAGATTCATAATTCTAAATCACTCAATCCTATAAATTTATAGAGTTGCTTTTAAAAGCAAACTTGCTAATTTAAAAATTGTGGTACATCTCAGTAATTATATTAGCAATTAACACATCAGATTAGCAATTTAAAAGAAATCACCATTGTAGATGCTTTAAAGAGTTGTTTTTAAAGAAAACTTGCTAATTAAAAAAATGTAGCATATTCCAACAATTATATTAGCAATTAACAAATCAGATTAGCAATTTAAAAGAAATCACCATTGTAGATGCTCTAAAGAGTTGCTTTTAAAGCAAACTTGCTAATTTAAAAACTGTAGTACATTTCAGTAATTATATTAACAATTAACACATTAGGCTAGCAATTTAAAAGAAATCACCATTGTAGATATTATATGTTGTCATAACTAAAAATGACTTCTGCTAAGTTTCTTGCTAAAGAAACACAATTCAGAAGAAGAAAATTAATGCCACGAAATTCTACAAAAACTGATTCTTGACCGACGTGAGCTATTTAACAAGGATTAAAATCTTAGACCTGTATGACTAAAATAGACCGAAATTTTTAATTATATTATTTTCTCAAAAAACATAAACCAAAACACTTCCTTTTCTGAAAAATTCTATTCCTATCCGGGCCGCACTGATGTTCTGCGGCTCCAAAGACTGGAGTCCGCACAATGCCGATGCGGCCCTAGTCAGGAGGCCGCATAATACCGGTGTGGCCCTATTCATTTTTTATTTTTTTATTTTTTTGTAAGTGCACAAATTCCAAAGCTTTAAAACCAAAGTCGTTGATCAAAGTAAAAAATGAAGTCTGAACTAAAGTCGTTGATCAACGTTAAAAAATAAAGTTTGAACACAAATTCCAAAGGTTTTTTTGAAGTCTGAACCAAAGTCTTGATTCATTCGTTCAGCTTTAAAAAAAATGAATAGGGCCGTATCGGCATTCTGCAGCCTCTTGATTGAGGTCGCATCGGCATTGTCAGACCCTAGCCTTTGGGAGCTCAAAATGTCAGTGTGGCCTAGGTAGAATTCGAATTCCTCATAAACAGAGGTGTTTTAGTTTATTTTTTTTTAGAAAATGCTAAAAATAAAAATTTCGGTAAAATAGACCTGCACTAAAATATTTATTGTTATTTAGTAATTCAATTTGAATTTAAAATATATAGTTGATAATTAAATACAAAAATATAAAAATATATATGATGGATACAAAATACTTGTTTATTGTTAATCATGTTTTCAATGTAACAGCCATTAAATTACATGTAATTAGTTCAGACCTATTGTTAAATCACTATCATGTTAAGTGGTATTTTGCGGCTTTCTCAATCAAGTGCCCGTCTGGTCATACATAGTTCCATACGTGGGTGTTAATTGTCAAATCCCTTTAGCTTGGTGAAATCATCATTGCTTTTATCATTAATGATTTCTTTTTACCAGTAATCTTAAAAGGGACCCAGTGGTTTACACTTCATTTACATAACCATAGTCACAAAATTCGCGAATAATTCGTTTTTTTGTGATGACGAACCGAACACCGAATTATTCGGTTGACCGAACTTTGACCGAATTATTCGCGAATTTTACGAATTTTTCCTGAATTTTACGAATTTTTTGAATTTTTCTCAGAACATTTTTTGTTGTTTTTTTTTGCTTCCTTGTAGGACTGAGATCTCTGGTCCGGATAATTCCGAATCATTCCCGAATTATATTCGAATTATTTCCGAATCACTTTTTTTGCAGAAGGAAGGTTTTTTTCTTTTTCTTGGGAGAGCAATACAAGCGTCATGCTGCTAGGCGAAGCAGTGGAGTGCTGCACCCTAGATGGCTAGAGTCTAGTAGCCAATGTGTTTTAAAAAAAAAAATCTTTTGATTAATTGAAAAAAGAAGCTCCAGTGTATAGATAAATTTTTGATCTCGCCAAACCGAATCTGAATAATTCATTTGTCACTATGTACACAATCAAGGGTCAAACACATCCGTAACACAGTTCATTATATTGAAAGGTGCCGCAGGAGATCGCGCAAGCATTAGTCCAATAATCTCCAACAAAATATCTTTACTCAGAATTCTAAACCCTTCTTCTCCGGGATCCGTATCCTCTGCATTAACTCAAAAGGGAATCTTGTGAGTTAATGAATTTCAACCGTCTGATTTTAAACGGAGTCAATCCGGCTTGTGTCTATAACATATGGGGTCCTTTAATATTAATGCAGATCTAGTTCGAATTTTGAAACATATTGGACAGTCAAGATTCATTAACTCAAAAGATTCTCTTTTGAGTTAATGCAGAGGATATGAATTCTCTTCTCCGGTAATTTAACTTTCTAGTTTCCGGAGAAATCAAGTAATTTTGATGAGTACATAAGAATAAAGAAAAAATAGTAATTTTCAAATTAGTATGAAAAATAGTATTAATGTGATGCTATTTGAATTAGTATTTATTTAAATTGTATATTTTAGAAAAATATCTCCACTGTACCAACATAAAAGTGAATTTTCACCGTATTAATAGTACGGTAAATATATTTTTTGATCACTATCTATTTGTATTCGATCCGTTTGCACCCTACTCTTCACACACGGCAATGACCGCTATTCCGAATTTCACAAGGAACAGTGGATTAACCGGATTAGTATATTCCAAAAGTTTTTTTTTGTTATTTGAATAGTTTTGAATCGGAAATAGTAGTGCTATTCGGAATAATAATTATTCTCGAGACATCCAAACACAAAGGCATGTACGATATTCTACTTTGTGCAGCTAGCTGATTAGTCAATCTGAAATAAAAACAGGATTAAAATATTTAGTATGAAAAAAATAGTCCTAGAAATTCGAATTTTAATTATATATCATATTTTTCATGGTTCTAAATAGCGATTATAGCGCTATATATTTTAAGGTCCGAAAAAACTATAGCGCAACCATAACTAGCTATTTAGAATCATTATAAAAAAAAAACAGTTAATAGTGTTATAACTTTTGAGTCCGAAAGAGCTATAACGCAGCTATTGCGTAGCTATTTAGAATTTTGATATTTTGAAAAACAAGAAAATATGAACACGTGACAACAATCCGCAGCTAAATTATATGGTCAAAATTCAAATTCGATGATCACCTCATCATTTGACCAGTGAGAACAAACCCACAGCCACAGGTGAAGTTATGTTTCTGTTCATGCAAAATGGAATGTGGCCAAAATAATTTATTAGGAAAGAAGAAAAGAGCGGTCAGAACAATTGACTGTATTGATACGTCCGGCCGTCCGGGCCGACCAAAATGCATCACTCCAAAACTCTTAATGTGCAGGGACGGAACTTTTTTTTTTTTTTTTTTTTTTTTTTGTCATTGAAAACCCGTAGGTTAATTACACATAATGCCTCTAGTGCGTCTAAGGAAGTGCATAACAAAACAAACCATTTTGAGAAACCACTAACACAGGCATTATATCTCGCCGCTACACATCATCCCTCCCGAACAACGGATATGTATACCCCGAGATGTCCCATTCCTGAGTTCTCCCAAGCTTTGCCAGGTGATCAGCCACTTTGTTATGACTTCTCTCCTGAAAGCAGCACGAAAAACCCGTATGTGCCCTGAACACCTCCCATAGGAAAATGATATCTAGGAAGACATTCCAGTCAGCTTGGAGGGGCGGGCAAGGGGTGGATACCAAGTTAACCAGAGTCATGCAATCCGAGAAGAAAGTACACTTGTCCAGGTTCAAAGATCTTGCGAGACGTACCCCTTCTCTGAGTGCCACAGTTTCCGCTTGCAGGGGACAGCAAACTTTGGTTTTTACTGATCGATACAGAATAAGTTCAGCCCCCTTTTGAATGACGACGCCGGCGCCTCCTTTCCACCCTGCTGTCCAGGAACCGTCAGAGTGAATAGAGATCTCAGATTGTGAAGTGGCCACTTGAGATACACCACTCCCCCCGGATGTTTGAGACGGCCCACGAGCAGCCCTCATATTGGATTCACAGGCTATCTGCCTTCTATATTTCAAGAAAGTGTCAATGGAGGGTGTTGTCCCGCTAAAAGAAAGGTCGTTCCTACATCGCCATATAGCCCAGAGAGAGTTAGTATAGCACGTCCACAGGTCATCCGGTAAAGCATTAGAGATGTTGAGAAAAATCTGCTGCAGATCCCCCGTGAAGTCCTCCGTCCTCAATCCTAATGGGTTCATGAAGAGACAGGCTTTGGAAAAGGGGCAACGATGTAGCAAATGGGCGACATCCTCCAGGTGGCTCCCACATGTCAGGCATAAGGGAAGGAAGTTGGGAAAGCGTCTGTGCATGACCGAACCGATAGGGAGCGCATTGTGAACCAGCTTCCAGAGGAATAATCTGACCTAGGTGCGATTCTTCCTTTCTTCCAGATGATAGACCAAAGTTCCTTACTGCCGATCCCAGTACCCGCATCTGGCTCCTGGAGCATCTCGTAACCCAACTTTACAGTATACGCCCCTGAGGCAGATTTAGTGAAGAGGAGAGAGTCACGTGAACCATCTTGCACAGGGGGGGATACGCTTCCCAGAATCGTCAGTGCCTTCTCATAACCAAATAGGTTGATTAGTCGGTCCGCATCCCAAAGACCCGATTCAAGTATAACCAGGTCTTTGACTCGCAGGTGTCGCATGTTTAAAATGTTGATATCTCCTGACAAAGCATCCGGGAACCATGGCTGCGCTACTGCCGGGCAGCTATCTCCATCCCCTAAGGACCAATTGAGCGACGGGAGGAGTTTTTCCCTAAGACCCATGATAGCTTTCCAAAACCCGGTATAATGATGTGTTCTTTTACTGAGCCAAAGGAATGATCTGGGAAAGTACTTCGCCCTAACTATGTCTACCCACGGAGCCTGAGAGTTGGAGGCCAGCCGCCACAGGAACTAGAAAATTGAGATAGAGAAAGCTCGATGAATAAGTATCATATAATTTTATTTTATGAAGGGGACTAATAATAATATTTTTTGTAAAACTTATAATTTTGAAGGTAAAAAATACAACATTTTCAAAAGATAGGGGGCTTAGTCCCCTTTTCTTAGTATGTAGTTACGCCCCTGTTAATAATGCGGGAGATGTAAATTATCATGTAAAATTCAAAATCAAGATTTACAAAGTAACCTAACCCAAACATAATGTACTAATACATCAGCCTAAGACAAGCTAAACTAAAATATTAGTTCATATCAGTACTACAAAGTATCAGTCAAACAAGTTTCGTATTACAAATTAAAATAACTACGAATCAAACATTGGGATAGCATAAAGGTCGAGTAAGGAGATCGATCAGGAGGAGTGCCTTGTCTAGATTCATGCCTGTGAGTAGAGGTGCTATCGGGTCGGATAGGTTCCGGATACTATTATATTTGGATCCGTACTCTAAAAGTGTTCGGGTCCGAATTTCGATTCGTATACTTATTTGTTTCAAATCGGATCGGATCCGGATCCGGATATCTATCTACCCGTTAATATTCCGGGTCCAGTCTTTCGGTTCCGGGTAGATATATATTCATAACTTGTTTACGGATTATCGGGTCCGGATCCGGAACGGATACATGTCGCAACTCACAAGCATTTCAGAAACACTTTACGTTTAATATAATTATAATTTCTTAAACATCTCACATAATATATCATTATAATATAAATTAAAATATGTTCCAAAATATTGAAGGTGAGATAATTTTAGAAAGTAAAATATTGGAGATGGTGATTTCATTGTATGGTTCCAAAATCCAAAAATAGAATATTAATATCAATTTGTTTCAATTAGCAAAGAGAGTAATAAATTTTAATAATCCGTGCAAAAAGGTAGATACATGATAGATAAAGAGATCAAGAAATGAATGAATTAGTTTCGAAAATTTATAAGCAAAAGGTAAACATGACATTTGATTTCAATAATATGTCCGAAAAGAACAATAAATTTCATTAAAGAAACTAAAAAATACTACAAATGATTGTCTTTTCATAATTATTAATATATGTGTTTATATTAAATGATTATAAAGAAATGGTATTATCATTTTATCGGGTATTTATACGGATATCGGGTTGGGTTCGGTTATGGGTCGGATAACTAAATCAAACCCATATCCTATCCATTACAGTATCGGTTCCGGTTCGGATCCAGGTCGGATATTAAATTATTAATTTTGTAACTGTATCCATAATTTAACCGGTTATATTTTTTAAACCATATCCTATCCAAATTAATCGGATCCAGTTCGATTCCGAATCGGATCGGGGTAATCGGGTAAAAGTAGCACCTCTACCTGTGAGCCTGATTCTCTAGCACTTTCACGTACAAATTAAGGTGAACAATTTTTTGAGTAAAGTTTGAAGGTTAAACTATCCAGAATTACTCTGTCTGGATTTCGAACCTGCAACATTTCATACGGAGAGTATTATCTTTGTTTGTCACTAGATCAAAAACTAATTCTTACATAAGCAAAATAAAATTAATTACACTGTATAACTTATTCAGCCTCTCAATTTTAATTTCCAGGTTCCACTCTTGTACGAAATGATACACGAATTGTATGAAATTTGATTGTTAGAATACTATGTATCTAATAATAGAGGAGGGATCCAATTACACCTCTTTTTTTTACACATCTTGACACTGTTTTTTATAAGTCAATTTTGCAATTTCAAAATCCAAACAGTCGATCCGAACCGTTCAACATGATCACCATATTAAAATGTGCTTGGAGATCAAATTTTACATTTTTTTGAATTTTTTACTATTTATTAAGATGGTTACAAAATCGCTGTTTTTCAATGATCTAAAAACAACGATTTTGTAACCATCTTAATAAATAGTAAAAAAATTCAAAAAAATGTAAAATTTGATCTCCAAGTATATTTTAATATATCCATCATGTTGAACGGTTTGAATCGACTATTTGAACTTTAAAAATGGTAGGTATCAAAATATGTAAAAAAAAAAGGTGTAATCCGATCCCTCCTCCTAATAATATACTTATAAAATTACCTTTTATTTTCAATCTTATTTAAAATAATTTAAAAATAATTATCAAAATTATCATTGTTTAAGTGATCCCTCGTTATTCTAAATTTCCATAATTATCTCTTGTACCTCCCCATTATGAATTAATTTATAAGATTAAACATCTATAAAACTAGACTGTGAACTTAGTACAGTGGTATGCGCGCTCGCCTCTCTTAAAAAAGAAGCAGATCTTTTTTAAAAAAAAATTCAAAAATAACATTAAAAACTGTCCATAGAATTTGAGCTCTCCAAATTACGGAATGGACTCTGCTGCTTTTTCAATAGAAAAGTAGGGTCCTGCTTTTCTAGATCCAACCATTCAAAAATTTTTATTTTGCGCATCTCGATAAAGAAACTTTTTCATGCACAAATCTGAATAAATTTAAATGGTTGGATCTGAAAAAACTGATTGCTGCTTTTCTCTCGTAAAAGCAGCAGAGTCGGACCCTCCAAATTACATACAGATCATAAAGTGGGAAGTTTGGAGTTACACATCGCTCTCCAAGTTTCCATCTGGGAAGAGCCACATAAATTCAATTTGGGCGCTGGGTCACCTCTGCCCTCTACAGCTCTGCTCTGGTTTAATTTAAAAGGAAGACCTCAAGTCAAGGGCGCTCTGTCCATGCAATTGCATTATTAGAAATGAGCTCCCAATTCAGATCGTCCATCTTAGATCAGACGGACAGAGCATTAATTGCTTATGGATAACAAATTAACAAGGCCCACAGGGCACAGGCTAATTCCTGGTGCTGATAGGCAGTCTGGATTTTGAGTCCCTTTTCAGAAATACTATGTTACCAATCCGAATCATTGAATCTGTTCTGACGTAATGGCTTTGAAAAAGATTTCTCTCTCTGTTTTGACGGATGTGGATGCTCTAATTATCACATTAATTGATTTGGTTAGTGGCAGTTGGATTAAGAGATATATCCGTTCACTAGTTTCAGTAGTTGAAAGTTGAAACATCATAAATATTCTATTCATTATAACAGTATTACAGTTGCCATTATTGTAAAATACACACTTGGGCTTCGCTATTGCATAATGAACTGTTTAACGTGATATGAACTTTTGTCTTTTATTCTACCGATTTTTTTATTAATATTCTCAAAGAAAAACAAAATATCAAATGTGCCCTCGGATTTTTTTTTTTAAAAAAAACTACCCTAACCACCTCCCATGGGACGGTCTACTACCCCAACCAAACCGCCCCCTTATGGGGCGGTCCACTATGCATACCTGACCGCCCCACAGGGGGGCGGTCCGCTATAAAACCCTTTCAATTGGGTTTTTCTCTCTCTTCCCCCTCACAATTCACTCTATCTCACCCCAAAAAATTCACTCTTTACTGTGCCACACTGTCAGGTTTTTTTTTTTTATTATTTCATATTTTTTAGATGAGAAGAATTGACAGTAACAATCGAGGTAAAGAGAAAGAGAGTAACCGAGGTAGGTCGTCCTATCGTGACGGCCTAATGATCGAGGTAAAAACCGAGGTAGAGTCAACTAGTAATCGAGGTACAAATAATGGAGAAAAGAAATCTAAATATTGTGTTCCTACTAATAAATGTTACGTATGTAGAATGGAGAACTTCATTAAAAAACTACTGCATATTCAGCCAGAAATTTCAGACGATGACTTTGTGGAAAACCCCTACGGCTGCCTGCCAAAAAAGAAAAAGGTTGATCCAGAGCCTCCAGCATCAGACGACGAGTTCGTTCCTTGTACTAATTATTAAGAATTTATGTTGTAGACTTTATTCCATGTAGTATTTATTCCAACAAGTTATTATTTATTTATATTTTATGTTGTCAATTTGTGTATATGTAATTACGTTATGAAAATAACAAAACTCAAGCATATAAAATAGTTCACAAAATACGAATTAAAGTAGTTCACAAACTACGAATTAAAACAGTTCACAATATAAAATAGTTCACGACATGCTTCTCAAGTAACTCAGCGACGACGTTCGAACAAACTTAGTCGACGAGTTCTTGTTCTGCTTCCAGATGGTTGTGCGACACTACTACTGCTACCGGATGTCTCTGCATGACTACTATTGCTACCGGTTGCCTCAGCAACAACTCTAGCATTTTCTCTTTCATTGGCTTCGTTTATGGCATCTGCATTGCATTCCAGTTCACCAAAAATGGTATGTTATTGAAATTGTACAATATAAAATGAAATGTACCTGCTCGCTGCCTGTCAAAAGTTGAACGGCGAGCCTGATGTCCCATTCGCCTACCTTGCATCTGGTCTATGGTCATTACAGCACGCTTGTGGGGCCTTCTCCCTAACCTGATCCACCCCTTTGCGGGCATGATTCTATCCCCAACATAGGCCGGCCACGCATGCTGATTGGGATAAGGATGGAAGGATGCACCCCAAGTACTCGCAAGGTAATCGGTACGGTACATGTCGGCGACAAAATCATCCTCACTGAAGTTTCTCACTCGGCACACCGCCATAACATGAGAACAAGGTAGGTGAGCTAATTGGATTCCTTGGCATGTACATGTTACAGCATTGTTAGGTCCGAAAATGACAACATACTTGAAAGGCCTTTTCACAAACTCCATAGTCCCATCTGGTCTACGGCTGGTTGGAACATACTCACCCGGACAGTGCACTTCGAATTCCAAGGTGCGATCCCCATACGGGACAACGTTCATAACTGAACCTTTCTCCCTATGTTTACGTAGTTTCCCCTCCACCCTTGTTGAAAACGTTTGATTCATGTTCAGTAATTCGAGGGCTTTAACACGTCGTTCAACGAACCATGCATTTAACTTGTAGAAGGTGTCCTCTACAATTGCCGCAATAGGTAACATTCGGCTCTGCTTGAAAACATTATTCAAGGACTCGGACCCATTTGTGGTCATTATTCCCCATCGGTAACCTCCATCACGGGCTTGGAATATCTTCTTATATACGGGTGGTTCTTGCAGATCTCTAGAATTATTTTTGCCCACCTTGAGTAAGTACGCATTTGCCTTCGGACAGTACTACACAAAAATAAATTTTCATATTAGAAAATATAAGTAAATAATTAAGTAAAATTTCATCTAAAATATACATACCTTGGCAAACTCTTTGAACATCTCTTCCACCCTTCTCGGCTTCTTCCTCCTGTAACCAATTTCGAACGATCTGCAACCCATTGGTCGTATCTGACATTTTTGTGTAGGTTGTCTGCAACGTGTTGCATACATAGCCTGTGCACACAGTCGCCGTCCGCTGTCGACCACCCGAAATCTCTTCGATCAAAAACATATTTGATTCATTTGTGCTGATCTGATATGACATAAAAGAACTTGTTCCCAACCACTTCTCTTCGCAAAAAACTCATGAAAAAACCCCCAATTTTCACCATCATCATTCTCAACAATTGCAAATGCCAAAGGCAACAACTGGTTTTTAGCATCATATGCACATGCTATCAACAGTCTCCCCTCGTAACGACCAGATAGGAAGCATGTATCTATACTATAACCGGTCTAATGTATGGCACAACTTAAATGCACAGACCAAAAGCCCATGCTATGGCCTTGAATTGCATCGCGTCGTCGACATTGGGTATGTTGACATTCCAACATTCATACTTTGTGCCGGAATTTGTACTTGCTATGGCCTGGAGCAATGATGCAAGCAAGTTGTATGAACCCTTCCAACTACCGAACATTCTGCAAATCGCAAGTTCACGCCCTCTCCACAGCCTGTTGTATTTTGGGTTTACATGTTTGTAAGCGCATCTCACATGTCTAGCGACCTCCTTAATGCTGATCGATTGGTCATCCTTAACCTCCGGCTCAATTACATCGGCAATAAGTGATGCCATAAGTTGTGCATGGTCTGTCCTTAACGACGCAGACTTGCATGTATGAGGTGGTTCACACTTCTTAATGATCCATGCCTCCCCCTTACCCACAGGAGTTGCATACAGCCGAAACTCGCAACGCGGTGCGTCTTTACAAACAACAACTAAACTTGTTCGGTCCCTTTTTTGTACTCTGCACTCCCAATCGTCGTGAACATGAACTTCATAGATTTTCTTCACAAGTTCATCTAAGTTGGCGTAAACCTAATTCGGAGCAAGCTCTGAATTGTATACGACACGCTTCCCAAAATAACTTATGTCTGCTTCTTCAAAAGCAGGGGTATCGTTGAATGTGAGGCACAGATGTCTGTCTGTCCGACCTCTAATCAGAAATCTGTCCTGCCTAGGTAAATAATCTCCATTACCGTCTGATAAGTCATCAGAATTCCAATCCCCGTCCCAACTATCACCCGTGTCCATTTCATGTTCCGGTATGGCATCAATCCCTTGACCATCAAGGTCATCATCGCTCCGGGGAACAATAACGGGTACCAGTATAGGTATGGACGGTGGTACAGATGGAAATCTGGCTTGGATTACGGGTTCAAGAGGAGGTGGTGGTGGTGGTGGTGTCTCGGTGGTATAATCGTCAGTGGTATAATCATCATGAACGGGTGGTACGTACGGTTCATACGGCGATACATGACCCGAGTTTCGGTAACCCGAATTGTCATAATCCGAGTTGTCATAACCCAAGTTGTCAAAACCCGAGTTGTCAAAACCCGAGTGGTGGTGCACCGGGTTATCATAACCTGTATTGTCCCTAGAAGGTCCAACCCCGGATTGACGCGGAACCCTTCTGGAATATAACTCCATTATCGGGGTACCACTAGCTCAAAAGTATTGTAAACACCTCTCCAACAATTCTCATCTGTTATTAGATACCTTACATAGTAAGGTCTACCACCCCCCTTCCTGTGTCAACCCGAGTAGCTAAATCTATGTCATACTGGTTGGGGTTTACACCAGTCTTTTTGTATACATTTTGCTTAAGTTTCAGAAATGAGGTGTTTTCATTAACCTCTAAGCCGTGAGCTGCATCTTTTGTGTAATGTGCTCCCTCTGCACCCTGAACGAACTTCCCGCTCACATGCAGTGTAACCAACATTTTGAGAGCTACATTAATAAACAAACTTTTATCAGTTACAAAATAATAATACAAAATTAAATTATTAATAAACAATAATAATAAAAAATATGAATAATAATAATTGAAAAAGTAATAATGTAATAATAATAAAAAAAAAAACCTGACAGTGTGGCACAGTAAAGAGCGAATTTTTTGGGTGAGTTAGAGTGAATTGTGAGGGGGAAGAGAGAGAAAAATCCAATTTAAAGGATTTTATAGCGGACCGGCCCCCTGTGGGGCGGTCAGATAGGCATAGTGGACCGCCCCACAGGGGAGCGGTTTGGTTGGGATAGTGGACTTCCCCATGGGAGGCGGTTAGGGTAGTTTAAAAAAAAAAAACCAATAGCAGATTTGATATTTTGTTATTTTTTAGGGTATTAATAAAAGCAAGGCGGTGCTTTCAAATATTATTCGGACGCTAGCCTAGAGGTAATAATTAAAATATTTCTGAGGCCCAAGATAGAAGATTCTCCGGCCCAATTGTTTTGCGTTGCTATCATGATTTGAGCTTCTTATTTCCTATATTACCTGTTATGTTCCTCGTTGCAAAAATATTCCAAACATAAAATGTTGCCAGCTTCTCTTTTAATAAACAATAATTTTTTTGGCTATTATATATTTCCCATATGCCATAACCATCATATGTTATTATCGTGATCCTTCTATTACATTCAAATTCTAAGAAATTAACAAAAATATCCACGATTCTGTGAAAATTTTAAAAATGTTCAAACCGCCGAAATGCTCTGGCGGTCCATTTTTTTTTTCCTGTACTGTCGAAAATCTCGATGGTTTAGGCATAATATTAGTTTTTTTTATTTGATGAGAAACCTTAATGAATACGCATGGTACTTTTTGTGATTTTTTATTTAATTAGAAGATTTTTTTATTTTTTCTATTAAAAATATTAGAAATATTTTTATATTTTTTTGAAAATAGATATAATACTATAGAATTGAATTTACTAGAAAGATTGCGCCAAATAAACCGGATCAATATTTTTCAGTATGGATTTTTTACAGCTGTAAGAATAATTAAAGTATTTATTTATGTGTTACTGGAAAAAAATAAAAATATTTTGGATCTGAATTATTGATCCCGGTTTAAAAGTCACTTCTGTGTAAGTAAAGAAATTATCGTGATCCTTCTATTACATTCAAATTCTAAGGAATTCCATCTATTTCCTTAGATGTGATTTTTGGAAAATATTAAAATATTAAAAATATAAAATAACTTCTAAGAAAATAGATGAAGTATTTTAGAATTTAAATGTACTGGAAGGACCACAATAATTTCTTTATTTACCTAGAAGTGACTTTTTAACCTGGATCAATAACTCAAATCCGAACTAAAAAATGTTGATCTGAATTATTTGTCGCAATCTTTCTAATAAATTCAATTCTATAGATTCTGTCTATTTAAAAAATATAAAAAATATTTCTAATATTTTAATAAAAAAAAACTTCTAATTAAATAAAAAAAATCACAAAAAGTACCATGCGTTTACATTCAGGTTTCTCATCAAATAAAAAAAAAAAATATTGTGCGGTTGTGCCTAAACCGCCGAAATTTTTAATGATTTGGATATTTTTAAAATTTTCAACAAATCGTGAGCATTCTGTTATTTTTTTATTTTATGTTGGATATTACTAATATCTTAATTTTGGATGGGTTGGTACTGTAGTATGAACAGTAGCACGCCCTCTTTTTGTCGTCAGATGAAAAATCAACGGTTCAGCGTTTCCTGATCAAGGCCCCACACCCCGCCGAATTCATATCCTCTGCATTAACTCAAAAGAGAATCTTTTGAGTTAATTAATCTCGACTGTCCAATTTGTTTCAAAATTCGTGCGAACTAGATCTGCACTAATATTAAAGTCTTCCTATATTATAGACACGAGCCGGATTGACTCCGTTTAAAATCAGACGGTTGAAATTCATTAACTCAAAAGATTCCCTAAAATCAGACGGTTTTCTAAAGCTGTCATTGTTGGTAATTACTGACTCTAGGTCTTGCAACGAGACAAGTAAGGTCTATTGTTTAGTTTTTGGTACTCAGCTGGTCAGGTCTAGTAGTGTTACTGGGCGTTTATCTTTTTTCCCTGGTTTGTATCTATAGACCTTAATAAGCTTCTTCTGGCTCTAACATGAATTATAAGCAAACATTTTTAAGCTTGCATGTATGTGCTGGTACGGTACTATGTATACTTTGGTTTGGAATTCAACTAATATTTATTTCAATAAGGTTGTATTCTTTGTTGTTTAATCTTATTTTCAATTGTTGTTTTCAACTGTCCTTTAATTTCACCCTTTTACGCCAACATACACAAGAAAAAAAAAAAAAGTTGAAGCGTAGACACAACAACGCACCTAGTTAATAAAAATCTCAGACGTCATTGTCTGAGTTTTGTTGTCCTTTGTGGCATCCATATATAATATCTACTGACAATAATACATGAAAAATGGTATAATTTTAAAAAGTAAGGTCATCTCTTCATCTGAATTGTTCAATTCAGTTTTTGAACGAATCTGACTGTTACAGCTAGGGGTGTTCAACCGGTCAGTTCGTGTCAAACCGAATTTTTTTTGCCGAACCACGGTTTGAACCGAATTTTAAAAATCCAACCGAACCGACCGAATTAAAATTCCAAACTGATCTAAAACCGAACCGATTAAACATATTTAAACTTCGGTTTGTTCGGTTGAACCGAATACAAACATTTCAAGTTACAAATAAACATTTCAAAACCAGTTGGTTCGGTTCAAACCGATTTGGATAACATTTTTGATAACCACACAAGCCGGATTTTGATAAAACCGATCCATTTTTTATTAAACCGGTTGGTTCGGTTCAAACCGATTTGGAGATAAAACCGAACCGAACTATTTAAATCAAACTTCTTCAAAAACTAAACCGAAACGAACCATTTAAACCGAACAACCGATCCAATTAAACCGAAATTTGCCGGTTCGGTTTAAAACCGAATAAACCGAAACATTTGAACACCCCTAGTTACAGCTCTCTTCTCAATAATTGCGTTACTGGCATCTCTTCTTTCCAGATCTATTTGTTTCATCACTCTCCTCTTTCAAAAAAATGCGGCTTTATTAATATTAATATAATTCCAATATAGTTTTTTTTTATGATGCAGATAAATATATTTTAAAATTATAATGTCTTTAAAGAGATAATTTTTTTGTATAAGTATTTCGGAGATAACTAAAAATAATAATTTAAGATGAAAATGGAGGTCAAATATTTCAATTTTAAATATCCACAAAAGCAACACAGATATTGATTTATTTAACCACTAGATTAAAAATTGGTTATGAAAATAACGCAAAATCAAATATTTCACAAATAATTCATAATTTTGTTTTTAATTCATATATTTATGAGAAAATCGATGGAATTCCCCGCTTCTTTCAAAAAAAAAAAAAAACTTTGTATGGAATATTTGTGAAATATTTGATTTTGCGTTATCCAGATACACAAAACATTGTATTGGTTTTTATTCTCAATCTTATTTAAAATAATTTAAAAATAATTACGACAAATTACAGATTACAGAAATACTATGTTACCAATCCGAATCATTGAATCTGTTCTGACGTAATGACTTTGAAAAGGATGTGGGTGCTCTAATTATATATCACATTAATCGATTTGGTTAGTGGCTTTGAAAAGGATTAAGAGATATATCCGTTCAGTAGTTGAAACATCATAAATATTATATTCATCATATCAGTACTGTTGCCATTATTTTCTCGTGCTGTTGCCATTATATTCATTATATCATAAATATTATATTCATCATATCAGTACGATTAGTCGGGGCACGGCATGTATGCGATGTATTTAATGTTTTAATTGTCCACCGAGATCCAAAAAAAGAAGACGTGACGTACAATCGCCAATTGCACCTGGTGTCTTTGCACTCGACCACAATTTTGGTTTTGCTACTTTCTTTTTACTTTACTTCAATATTCTTACATATGTGGAACTCCTTTATAGCTCTATTCATAGCATCTTTTGACGGGAATACTTGCTCCACTGCAAGAGATTGATCATCAAAATGTGGGGTCGTACCGAAAAAACTTACATTTGTTTCCTGAAATGCGGATGTGTCATTGAAACTCGCTATAGGGTGACGGTCACCACGATCAGAAATGGGAAAATGCTAAGTCTACACAGTTGGTGTCTGGGACTCTCGTAAGACATCATCTTTCGAATTATTTTCATCATATTCATCATCATCACAATAGTCTACATCATTTTCGTCATCACTTGTGACAAGTCATCATTATCAGGACAAGGATCACCAAAATCCGGCATATCGGGTGTACTATTATGATTATCGTATTGTGTCCAATTCACCTCTGCATGGACGGCTGGTAAAAACTCATTCATGTTGGGATAAGGTTCAGGATAAATATTTTGGAGCAGTGTGTGGTCTTTCTGACGAGGTCGGGCCCGACTGGAACCCGCATGTGTATCACAGTACCGGGACTGACGAGGTTCTGGCTGCGTCTCATGTACCACACTATCAAAGTACAACTGGAGTTGTGTTGCGCCCACAATTGGAACAAATCAATGAAAAAATCAATGACACGGTATTCTCTTCCGGAATTCATTAACTGCTCAAAAATTATCATCCAACCTTCATTGCAAATAAGTTCCACAACCTCATAACACTACAGCAAAACTGGGTATCAGCGACCGGTATCCCGGTCGCTGATAGATACGGCGCCGGTCGCTGATGACAAAAACCGATCGCTGATACACCGTTCACTGAAGGCATCGTCGCTAATGCTCTCCGATGATGTCACCGTTCGCTGAATGATGTTATCCCAGTCGCTGATGCGTTTGAAGCGACCAATTTTTTTTATCGCTGTTAGATTTTGCTGACGTCATGTAAAGGCTTCAGAGACCAAAAGAACCGGTCGCTGATACTCAAACCAGTCGCTGATACTCTTCTGTCAGATTTATGGTTTCTTTTTGTTATTTATTTTTCCCCATTTATATGTTTATGCAAATCAATACTGTATTATTAAAAAATTATGGAGAATTCTAAGTTGAGATAAATTATTAGAAACATTTCAACACAATTTATAAAATATATAAAACATTCATACAACACCAACGCACGTTCTTAACAATACAACACAAACATCTCATAAATCTAAAAAATAGAAATTCAACTCCTAAATGAAGCATTCAAATCCATCGCATTTCAACCTGTAAAATTACAATTTCAACAGTTTTAAGTCCTCCATATGCATCTGTGTCGAAGGTACTTGCCTTCAATCAGACAGTTCTTTCTTTGCAATTTCAAATAAAAAAAATCAGAGTGTCAATTCCTAAAAGATGGTTAATAACACGGTAACACGGGCAAAAACGATAAATAAATATTAAATTGTACCAGTTGCTGCGATCAGAACATCAGCACCTCCAGGATGGTCATCCAAGTATGAAGTCACATCATAAACCTGAAATTGCTGGGACTTGTGAGCTATCTATTAATATTGTTAATGATAGATGACACCATCTTGAGCATTTCATTGTCTATACAGACTATAGAAAGTTCATATATCCTTAGTTGAGCCGCAATTAACCATAGAAGCCCAATTAAACAGATCCGATAACGTAGGCATCGACAGTTCCAGTGATACCTTGGGTTATCCAATTGAATACCCATATCCAAAAATGCCTTGGGTTATCTAATTGAATAACCAAACCAGGTATTTGGAACATTGAATACCGAATTGCAATGGAAAAAGTTAAATACCCAACTGCAATAACGATTCACATACACTGTATACTGATCTCTTATTCAATACAGTGGAAAAATTTCATGTTCTGCATCAGAACATAGGTACTAATTTGCATACGCTGAAACCTACAGAACTTTTCGAGTGAAGCTAGTATGTACTTATGGTACTGGTACGGTATCAGTCAGCAAAAGAAAAGGAAAAGGCCGGTACTGGTACGGTATCGGTCAGCAACAGGTAGCAAACAACCCAGCACAAAACAAAAAATCAGTCAAGTAACCAAAACAAACACAGAACAGAGACTGTACCAGTACCGGTACAGCCACCCAATAAAAATTCCCAAATTCCCGATTTAAACCCATAACCAACAATCGCAATGGCCGGCCGGGAAAATCAACAACCCGAGCAAGCCAATAATCAAAAAGGGTGTTTTTAGCGATTACCCGTGAGAAAATCGCAAGAAGGCAAGCGAGAGAGAGAAAGGGAGAGGGCGATCCTTGGGTCAGCGAGAGAGAGGAGGGGGCGCTGGGCGAAGACGGGAGAGGGCGAGAAAGGGTGAGGGCGCTGGGGACCGATCAGCAGAGGAAGTGGCGGGAGGGAGCGGGGCTGTGAGATGGGCGGGATTTGGCAGAGAGATGGGCAGGATTTGTTTTTTTTTTTTTCTAAACCTAAAACGCGCAAGCGTGAGTCAGAGATGGGCGGGGTTTTTCAGGGGCACCCTTCAGCGATCGGGCCAATTCAGTCGCAGAAAGATCTAGTTACCGGTCGCTGAAGGTCTCGTCGCCGATAATTTTTATTTTATTTTTACTAAATTTTTTTTTGGGTGTTTAGTGACCGGCGATTTAACCGGTTGCTGAAAAGCTGTTTTGCTGTAGTGTAATAACGGCCAGTTAGTGTACCAACATTACATCGAGCATAAATGATTAGGTTGTATTCACTCTCGGAATATCAAAAATGACGATAAATCATACCTTTCAAATCGTCAAAATTTTGTTCAATGGTCACACGAAATGAGTACCGATGGCTAATACTATACTCTGCGCCTCTCAGACCGTATCGAATTTCACCACCGATAAACACATTTACTAATACCATGATTAATTGTTTCCGAAACAATAACCTACACAATGAATAGTAATTACAAAATGTAAATATTTATTGTTTACAACAAAATGAGTTCAAAAATATTGTAAATAAATTAAGTAAATAATTATTATCTTAAATTTCAGAGCTCTGTCAATTTTCGAAAATAAGAAGGAAAGAATGAGACAAGAGAGACAGATTTGGATGTCTTTGGGTCTTTTATGAGATTAGGTAGTGGTCATAGTATGTCATGGCATCCCATTTTTTTTTTTTTTTTTTTGTTGGTGGGGATGGCTTCTGGCGTCCCATTTAGAAAAAAAAAAATATATACATATACATGTATATGTACATATATATATAGAGAGAGAGAGAGAGAGTGACTAAGACGCAAACGTTTGCACCAAGGCTTTAGTGCAAACGAATGGTTTTTGGATTTTCAAAGTCTAAACGGTCGATTCAAACCGTTAGATATTTAATCTATATTAAAATCTGCTTGGAGACCAAATTTTACATTTGTTAGAAATTTTTACTATTTATTAAGCCACTTTGAAAATTGCTGATCACATGATCCAGAATTTGGTTGCACTGTTTTTACTGTTCACCCTGATCAGCAATTTTCAAAGTGGCTTAATAAATAGTAAAAAAATTCCAAAAAATGTAAAATTTAGTCTCCAAGCACATTTTAATATAGATTAAATATCTAACAGTTTGGATCGACCATTTGGACTTTGAAAATCCAAAAACCATTCGTTTGCATCAAAGCCTTGGTGCAAACGTTTGCATCTTAGTGTCACACCCCGCAGCCACGGATCGCAACAGTTCCCTGCCATAAACATACAACGCCGTGTATGTTTACAAGGCAATTAACCGTTCAATCAGAATATGTATAATTAATTAATATCAAACACATCCCTATGTATATATATATAAATCCATATATAAGGTTATACCGTCTGGTCAAATATCATACAATAAAAGTATCTCGTACAGATACTAACCATCAGGCCTAACCCTAAACTATACAACAAAAGGGTAGATTAGGCCACACAGAGGCAACTACCAAGGGTCTATAGCTCGCGTGCCTCTCCGGAACCCGACGCCCCAGATCCTGTAAAATAACCCAAAAGTGGGAGTGAGAATAAATTCCCAGTGCGAAATTTGCCACAGTTTAGATTATTGGACTTGCAATCAAAATCTATATTCAGAAATGAAACCATACAAAAGCAGTTCAGACAGATGCATATTCATAAATAAAACAAGTGCATATGATCGACAACAATTTACCAAATGAAACACAAGTTACGGAATTTCCAAGATGAATCTCAAACACGCACGTTTTTTTTGGCTTAACTCAGTCTATTACAGCTGATAGCACCTACGGATGTCCCACCGAGCTGAACCCTTTATCCAACCCACATCTGTAGTGTCACTGACATCTACAGATGGCCCACCAGCTGGACCCTTTATCTGACACCCATCCGCAGTGCTTTGGCTTAACCATTAACTCAGGTCTGGTTCATAATCAGATAAAAATTCGTATGCAATAAGCTCAGAATCGTCCATTCGCAACACGTCAAACCAAACTGTCATTCCTGTCCCAGACTGGATATGACACCATTTCATCGTTTCCTCACAGTCACCCAAAGTCTCCGTCACGATCAGTCATTGCCCAGCATTGACTGATCTTAATCAATCACTGCCCAGCAGTGATTAATTATTCCCATATGCGCACATGGTTTCGAGTCATCGCCCAGCGTTGATTTCGAAACATTACCGACCATCCTAGATAGTCATAAATTGTTGGGGACTTTCGACCGTAGTTCCAAAACAAAATCACACAAACAAACGATATACCATTCAACATGCAAATATAACTGTAATATTCATTATGGACTGAAATGGGGTTATTGCGGCTCGCAACTTAATTACCCGAAAGTTTCCAGCTCTTATTGGCATTTTCCAGGCTCTCATTGCGGCCCGCAATGGCTGTGGTTGCGGCCCGCAACAAAGTAACCCATTTTCAGCCAGAGAGTATTTCATTCTGCTACGTTCATTGCGGCCCGCAATGAATTTATTGCGGCCCGCAACAAAGTAGTCAGAGAGTCAGTCAGTCTATATTTTGAGCTACGCTGTTGATTGCGGCCCGTAATGGGAGTTGTTGCGGCCCGCAATAAGGCGATTTCAGTACATATCAGTTCTAATTTAATACGGTTATGCATATGATTCAAACAATTCGATTATGCAATCAATCAAGCAGTTCAACATGACAATTGGAAGCAGTTTAATTCATGAATCTAAATTATCAAACAAGTCCAAGAATCCCGCACCTGCTGGCAATAGGCGTACCGCGTGACTATCGATCAGGCGCCTCGGAATGCCCCGCAAACCTTTGCTCAACCGAACCTACACCTACATTCCACGTATACCATCTCAATTAGGTCTCATTCCTGTACTGGTTCGCTATTCTGGTTTACGCATCAATTCGATTGGCCGGTTGGTGTAACCCTAATTTGGTAGAAACCTCGATTTAACCATTACACGTTCTAACCTTTCCCGATCAAGAGATAACCCTACCGAGGACAAGTCTAGTCGGTCGGACTAACCTAATCAATCAATGCCGCGTTTCAATTCGGGATTTGGTATCAAAACCCTAGAATGGGAAATCCAAATTGGGAGACGAAATCACAGAGAAAATCGGTAAACGAGAGATGAGAAGCTCAAAGGAGTTAGAGTTCGATCAATTCTAACATTAATCTCGGGTTTAAAACGAACAACCCGCGGATTCGAGAAATCTCGGATTTTCAAACGAAGAAGGGAAAAGAAAGAATTACCGACAGAATGGCTAGGAGAGATCTACGGCTGCCTCCTCGGTTTCAACCTCGATTTCCCGGACGGTGGCGCAATCCGACGGGGTTTTGGAGCTCTCCCTCTCTTTTCTTCTCTCTCTCTCTCTTTCTCTTTCTTTCTCTTTCTTTCTCTTTGGCCGGCCACACACAAGGGAGAAGAGAGAGGGGAAAAAGGGTTTTATTCAAGGGTGCTTCAAGATTCGTGCTAAGAGTAATCAATGGTCCCAAAAAATTTGAAATTCAATATAAACCCATTTACTTGTTTAATTTCCAACTCTTCGCTCGTCGATCAAATTTCGATTCCGTTTTAAACATCATAAATAAACAAATGATTTAAATTTTATTATAAAATTTTCTTAACGTGACACTTAGTCACTCTCTCTCTCTCTCTCTATATATATAGAGGTTGGCTAAAATACAAACGTTTGTTCCTAGCCTGCGGAACAAACGTTTCGGTTTTCGGATTTTCAAAGTCCAAACAGTTGATCCAAACCGTTAGATATTTAATCTATATTAAAATGTACTTGGAGACCAAATTTATATTTTTTTGAATTTTTTTACTATTTATTAAAATGGTTTGAAGGTCGCTGTTTTTCAACAGTGCATAAGTTTAATAAAATCATCGATTTTCAAATCATCTTAATAAATAATAAAAAAATTCCAAAAAAATATAAAATTTGGTCTCCAAGCACATTTTAATATAGATTGAACATCTAATTGTTTGGATCGACTGTTTGGACTTTGAAAATCCGAAAACCGAAACGTTTGTTCCGGAGGCTAGGAATAAATGTTTGTATCTTAGCCAACCTCTCTCTCTCTATATATATATATTTCATTTCCTTGGTTGGATGGGTAATGGCGGCTCACTTTTTTTTTCTTCTTTTTTTTCTTTTTTCCGGTTGAGATGGCCGAAAGCATCCCACTTCGGTATTTATTTATTTTTTCGTTTTTTCACGGTGTTGAGATGTGTCATGGCGCAGGGATGCCATGGCTCGTGACCGCCTTCCCATTTTCAAATTTCCCATACAACATTTCTTATTTTTAATATATATTTTTTTTCTTCTGAATAAAAATTTCGGCAAAAAAGAAGAGAGAAATACAAGGGCAAATCAGTAATTACTCCCTTTAGAATTTAGATGGGCTTGCCTCCATACTGCGCTCATGCCATTATTTAAATCCACCTTCTGGCTACTGCCTCTTTGTACATATCTCTCTGTCTGTCCACGGAAAGCACCAACAATGGCATTTCAAGTGGCTTCAAAAATGCTGTTCATTTCCTTTTCCTCTTCACCACTCATAAGCTACAAAAAAAGGAGATTCAGTCCTCTCAACGTTTCCATGGCAGATATAGTTACAAAGTGAGCTCCCTTTCCTTTTTCTTTCTATGTTACAGTTACTAAATGCTAATTGTTCATCGTAAGTTTTGGTCTTGGTGAGTTTTTTTTTTTTTTGTTGTTGTGTTTTAGTCCTTCTGTTAATGTGGATGTCAACAACTAACGGTTACTTCAATCCGGGAGTGTTGTTGTCTCCCTTGTTTGCTTTCAATGTAAGAGCATCTACAACGATGATTTTTTTAAAATTGCTAATATAATTGTTGGGATGTACCACCATTTTTAAATTAGTAAGTTTGCTTTAAAAGCAATTCTAAATTTCTGAAATAGAGTCATTTAAAAATTATGAATCTCTTTAATTGCTAAACTCAGTGACGTGACTCAAATTAATTGCTAAACGTTTGTTGGAATGAAGATGCTCTAACTTCATTGGATTTCGAGGGTGTTGTTCTTTTAAACATATAATTTTTTTTCTGTTGTCTTTCCTGTTGATTGTCCGTCTTTACCAGAATGTGAACCTCTCTCTCTTATATATGTAGTTCCAGTTGTTCACTTCAATTGGATAATCTAAATTTTCTGAAGTGAGGAGAAAGTACAAAAATCTTTTTATCTTACCGAATACCTGACCTAGTCTAATCCGGCTTCAGTTGAGTAACAGGTCAAGATTGAACCCTGAAAGAAGATATTTTCATATTTTCTTCCATTTACATATTGACATGTAATATTTAATTTTTATAAAGCAAGACATTTGAAGAATGATCAAATAATTTATTTCTAGCTGCTTGCCATTATTCACTTGGTAGCATTAACTGACATAGTGTGTTATATTTATTGCCCCTTTGTTTAGTCTGGCAAGCTATAGTTTATTTAGAATCGTACAGCATCTAATAAGTAGCACCTGTTAGTGTCTTAAATTGGAGCTGTTTATCTGTCTGATATTTCACCAGTTCATTTTTTGGAGAAGTTTATTATCTGTGCATTGCAAGGGTCGGATTCAGGATTTTCGTCAGGTGGGGACAAAAAATATCGAATCGGGTTTAAATATCTAATCAGATTTAAATCTATTAACCAATTGAGTACTCGATAAAAAAACAATGTTTTCACTTATACTTCCAATGTTTTAACTTGTAATTTCTGATGCTCTAACTTATAATTCTAATTACCAATCAAAATTCAACAAATTTATTTCAATTTAAACTTAAATTTAACCCGAATTACAAATCAAACATCCAGAGGGGGCAAAAAAAATTTCAGGGGGAGCAAAGTCAGTCGAGACCGATAAAGCTCCACTAAAACTCAAAACCCAGGAGGGGCATTGCATACCTCAATTAAGAACTTCTTATTTGAGAATAAAGAGATCTATTTCCTCACTTCCCCATCCTATTTGAAATGTGCTGAAACACCCCTGGTTTCTCATTCTGTCTCGCATTGTAAAGAGAGAAGTCAGGGAAGCTTCAGCTGTGACATTTTGGATGATTGCATGTGGAAAGAATGAAATAAATTTGCAGATCACATTTTAAAGCAATGAACTCTCTAAATTTTAGTCAATCAGATGTCATAATTTGTGATAGTTGCAGAAAATTTATGGGTTACTTGCAGTTTGAGGCTAACTGCATAAAATTTGTAACTGAAGTTGATCCAATTGTCCGAAGTCAACCCTTGTTAATGATTATACCTCAGACTGCAATTGAACACTAAAGAGCTAAGAAAAATAACATAACAGAATAACAGAGAGGCTAAAGAAATTTCAGTCCACTGGTTCTTATAAAATAACTTCTTCCTTTTCAAGGGTTCAAACTGGGGAAAAGCCGTTGAGCTCACCACAGAAGGTAGACATGCAAGTTTCTCACTCCATGCCTCCAGAGAAGATCGAGATCTTTAATAACCTCGAGCCCTGGGCCAGAGAAAACATCTTGCCACTTCTCAAGCCGGTAGAAAAATGCTGGCAGCCACAAGACTTCCTTCCAGATACTTCCACTGACGAATTCTATGATGAAGTGCAGGAGGTTCAGATGAAGGCAAAGGAAATTCCAGATGATTATTTTGTATGCCTGGTTGGAAACATGATAACTGAGGAATCACTGCCAACTTTCCAGAAATTCGTGAACACCATGGATGCGGTTAGGGATGATACTGGTGTGAGCCCGATGAGCTGGGCAATCTGGTCCCGTGGCTGGTCTGCTGAGGAGAACAGGCATGGTGATTTGTTGAATAAGTACCTGTATCTAACGGGCCGTGTGGACATGAAGATGATCGAGAAGACAATCCAATATCTGATTGGTGCCGGAATGGTACAGAATTACATGGTTTTGTATTATCTCCATACAATTTGCTGTCCTTTTTGAAAAGCTTCTAGTTAGAACCTGGAAAATTAAATTGAACACATAAAACATAAGTCCAGTAAGAAATCCAATAAACAAAAACCAACCATTGTGAGAAAAGATTAAATGAACCATCAGAATTTTGCTGCAACTGGCATACTTTAAATGAACCATCAGAATTTTACGTGGAAGTAATTTTAGCCGCAGCCCGCAGCCATGCATACATACTCAATATTGTTTTGTTTCACAGGATTTTAAGATAGAGAACAACCCATACCTCGGTTTTATATATACCTCATTCCAAGAAAGAGCCACATTCATTTCCCATAGCAACACTGCCCGCCATGCCAAGGAATATGGGGACCTTAAGCTCGCTCAGGTACTATTTGAAATTTGTAAAGATAACTATCCTTTTGGCATCTGATCATTGTTTGCTACGCTAGTTTCATTTTTATACATGCTTGTGACATATAATAATAATACTGTCACAGTACCCAGTTAGGTACCGGTACAAACAATTGTGCCGTTCTTATATAATTTTATTTATGTGAGCAGCTCATATTGAAATACAATCAATCAAACTTTTGTTCTAGATATGTGGGACAATTGCATCAGACGAGAAGCGTCATGAGACAGCCTACACAAAGATAGTGAAGAAGCTCTTTGAGATTGACCCTGACAGCACAATTCTAGCTCTGGCTAACATGATGCAAAAGAAAATCGTGATGCCAGCACACATGATGCACGATGGCCGTGACCACGACCTCTTCAAGCATTTCTCAATGGTAGCACAGCGCCTCCAAGTCTACACTGCCAAGGACTATGCCGATATTCTCGAATTCCTAGTGGCTCAATGGGAGGTCGGCGACCTTGTGGGCCTCTCTGGTGAAGGCAGAAGGGCGCAGGATTATGTGTGTACCCTTGCCCCCAGGATTCGGAGGCTTGAGGAGAGGGCTCAGAGCCGTGCCAAGGAGAGGAAGGCCATGCAGTTTAGCTGGATTCATGGGAGAGAGGTCGTGCTCTAAAGCCAGTAGCAAATGGAAACAAATAAAAGAGTAGAGAGGGCGAAAGAGTTTGCAGATAACCAGCACTTTTATTTTGTGTTTGTATGATGTGTTAATTTGTTGGTGTTTTCATGTGCAAAAATAGTAATTAATCAGCAGTTTTAAATGCTGTACGTCTGTTCTGTTGTGTTGTTTTCATGCGGCAGTACAATGTGATCTAGTAATTAATGTTCACTTTATCATGCTGTTGTATCATTTATTGCATTCTAGACAAGTTATTATATAGATTAGGGGGAATTTCATGTATTTTACAACTAGTCAATTTATATAATGTTCAGTATTGGTGTTCTGAAGAGAAATAATTTTTACAACTAGTCAATTTATATAATGTTTGGGATTGGTATTCTGAAGAGAAATAATTTTAATTTTCTTGGGAAACTATATATAGGAACTTTTGTCTTGGATGATATTGAAAGGTGGTCCGAGTCTGCGTTTTCTTGGATGATATTGGATGATATTGTTTTCAGCCTCGGACCGGTCCTGAAAGGTGGCCCGAGTCTGCGTTTTCTTTTTGGGCCTTGTGTGACTTTTATGGCCTATCTTTTTTAACCTCGGGTTGGCCCTTGGTTCGGTCCGAATCCTGAGTCTTCATGGGCTAACATTAAATTAGTTAAGGGTCATTGGCACATGGGCCTATCATTAGCCCCCGAAGCTGAAATGCATATGTATGATGCTTTCGGTTTGATAATCTTGCAGATCAAATTTTATATTTTTTTGAATTTTTTACTATTTATTAAGTACTTTACAAAATCGTTGTTTTCAGACATTAAATTTTTGTACCCATCTTAATAAATAGTAAAAAAAATTCAAAAAAAATGTAAAATTTGATCTGCAAGCACATTTCAATATATCCATCATATTGAAATGTTTGGATCGACTGTTTGGACTTTGAAAATGGACGATGTCATTCGATGTCACCAAAAAACAGTGTAATCCGAGGCCTCCTCTTATATATATATATATATATATATATATATGAGTGAGGCTATGGTGCTATGCATAGCACGGATGGCTAGTGTACTACGGCTCAATATGGTACTTTTTAAAATCCTAACGGTTGATCCGACCGTTCAATGTGATAACCATATGAATATGTACTTGCAAACTAAATTTTATATTTTTTCGAATTTTTTTACTATTTTTTCAGATAGGTAGAATTTTGATGGTCCAGAATTTTCAAAAAACACTGATTTTTCTACCTATCTAAAAAAATAGTAAAAAAATTCGAAAAAATATAAAATTTAGTTTGCAAGTACATATTCATATGGATATCACATTGAACGGTCGGATCGACCGTTAGAATTTTAAAAAGTATCATATTGAGCCGTAGTACACTAGCCATTGGTGCTATGCATAGCACCATAGCCTCACTCTATATATATATATAGAGAGGAGGGATCCGATTACACCTTTTTTGGTGACACACTTTGACACCTATCATTTTCAAAGTCCAAATAGTCGATTCAAACCGTTCAACATGATGGATATATTAAAATGTGCTTGGAGATCAAATTTTACATTTTTTTGAATTTTTTTGCTATTTATTAAGATGGTTACAAAAATCGCTGTTTTCAGACCATTGAAAAACAGCGATTTTGTAACCATCTTAATAAATAGTAAAAAAATTCAAAAAAATGTAAAATTTGATCTCCAAGTACATTTTAATATGGTGATCATGTTGAACGGTTCGGAGCTACTGTTTGAATTTTGAAATCGCAAAATTGACCTATATAAAAAACGGTGTCATGATGTGTCACCAAAAAAGGTGTAATTGGATCCCTCCTCATATATATATATATATATATATATATATATATAGAATTTTGCTATTGTGCTTCATGAAGTAAAACCCATATTGTACTTCACGCTCATACACCCATTTTCAAAATCCAAATCGTCGATCCGACCGTTCAAGTTGTTCTCCATATTGAAATGTGCTTGGAGACCAAATTTTACATTTTTTGGAATTTTTTTACTATTTATTAAGCCACTTTAAAAATCGCTGATCCATTGTGAATAGTAAAAAACAGTAAAAAATTCTGGACCAATGGATCAGCGATTTTCAAAGTGGCTTAATAAATAGTAAAAAAATTCCAAAAAATGTAAAATTTGGTCTCCAAGCACATTTCAATATGGAGAACAACTTGAATGGTCGGATCGACGATTTGGATTTTGGAAATGGGTGTATGAGTGTGAAGTAAAACGAAGTTTTACTTCGCGAAGTACAATAGCCCTACTCTATATATATATATATAGAGAGAGAGAGAGAGAGAGAGAGAATGGCTAATAAACAAACGTTTGTTCCTGGACACAAAAACAAACGATTCGGTTCTCTGATTTTCAAAGTTCAAATAGTCGATCAAAGTTCAAACAATCGATCCAGACCGTTAGATATTTAATCTTTATTAAAATGTTCTTGGAGACCAAATTTTACATTTTTTAGAATTTTTTTACTATTTATTAAGCTGGTTTGAAGGTCGTTGTTTTTCAATGGTGCAGAATTTTAATAAAATCATAATCATGTTTGTTTTTATTTCCTAATTAAAAGTGGGTTTATAGGCACCCAGTTTAATAAGCCCAGAGACGCAATATTCGACCTAAAGATAGGCGATAAATTAATTTGGGCTCAATTCAATGGCCTTAAACATTTAATTTTATACTTGGGCTAAATATGGGCCTTCGAAGAGGATTACATTATAAAATAAATGTGGGCTCTTTAGAGCAGCTGTGTTCTTGTTTGTTTCTTTTATTTCTGATCCTTTTGGGCCTGTATTTTTTGCAGTGTTCTAAATAGCGCGCTATAGCGCCGCTATAGCGTTTTTGGACCCCAAACGCTACGCTACGACATCAAAATGCGCTATTTGCGCTACGGCCGCTATAGCGGCCGCTACAGCGCTATTTGCGCTATACAATATGGATTTTTTTTTATTTTTTATTTTTAAGCAATTTATATGGGTTTTAAATAAAGGTAAAAAAAATCTCAAACCGAAATTGAATTTGTTGCTACTTGCTACAAATAAATCAATTTGAAATTGGGAATAGAAATTGAAATTTGAATAGAAAAAAAGTCCAAACCGGAATTAAAATTTGAATAGAAAAAAAAATAGATTATGTCATGAATCATGATACTTAAGATATTTTTAATAAGAAAAATCGATAGTTTATGATATTACTATGGATATTTTGAACCGCAATTTGGACTTTGTACGGGTTCAATATGAATATTATAATTTCTTAATTACTTTGGTGTTATTTATTGTTCTATGAGACCTTAGATAATGTTGATATTTAGTACAAATATTGAATATACGAAATGTAAAAAAAAAAAAACGCTATTTGGAATAGCTTCCGCTATAGCGACGCTATTCGCTATAGCTTTTTTTTTAGCCTTCCCACTACGACGCTATAAACGCTATTTAGAACCTTGATTTTTTTGTGTCTTATTTCTCTGAATTGACATCAAAAAGGAATATTTATATGAGAATAAAAAATTGTAGCAAAATTAAGTTTTATGTAATTGTTTTGCTTGACATTTATAAAAAGGAATTTTCTTATATTGCGAAACGTTTGTCTAGCACCTATGCAATATTTGGTGATTTCGAATTTGATCGATTCAGCCTCTTTTTCTGCTTTTGTTTATTTTTTGGCAGATGCAAATAAACCAAGCAGATGAATAAATATTGACAGAGAAGCTGCGAAAGTCCGCTTTTTTTTGTTTGATTGCCTTAGGTTCAGGAATAACATATTTATTCCAGGAACAATGTTATCTCATGCATCCAAATCCCAAACATATCCCACAAGAGTTATAAATAATCACAATGTTCCTTTAATTTCCTTCAGGTCTAAGCAAGAATAAAATCCAATCAAACAGAACAAAGAAGCAATACAAAAAACATGAAGGTGGTGTTTGGTTGTGGACTAAAGTTAAGGCCGGCCTAAATTATTCGTGTTTGGTTGAGATTTAAAGTTAAATCATGACTTAAGGTATTCCTTATTTGGTTAGAGTTGGTGGAGAACTAAACTTTTGGAAGCCTAAGTTAGTTAATTATTAATAATAAGATACTAATTATATAATATTAATATATTAATAATAACTATAATATTATATTATTATTATAATAATTATTTAATATATTAACAATATAAGATACTAATTACATAATTATATGTTAGTAATAATTATTAATAATAAGATACTAATTATATAAAAGTAATATATTAATTATAACTACAATATATTATTATAATAATTATTTAATATATTAACAATATAAGAAATTAATTATATAATTATATATTAATAATAAGATACTAATTATATAATATTAATATATTAATAATAACTATAATATATTATAATATTATTATAATAATTATTTAATATAATAAAAATATAAGATATTAATTATATAAATATATTAATAATTATTATTAGTAATAAGATACTAATTATATAATATTAATATATTAATAGTAACTATAATATATATAATATTATTATAATTATTATTATTTAATATAATAACAATATAACATATTAATTATATAATTATATTAATAATAATTATTGATAAAAAGATACTAATTATATAATATTATTATAATAATTATTTAATATAACAATATAAGATATTAATTATATAATTATATACTAATAATAATATACTAATTATATACTAATAAGATATAATTATATTCGAGTTAGGCCATGACGTGTAATAAAATTAAACCACCATGTGAGGTGGTTTAATTTAGGCCGGCTTAAAGATCGGCTTATGTCATGTTAGTCCGGCTCAATTAAGGCACGTTTGGTGGAATAAAGAGGCCTAAACCCCTTATTTCAAGGCCACAACCAAACATGGTGGAAAGGACTAAGAAAAGAAGACATTATAAGTATTAAACAGTGTAACAAAACTCAGCTATGATTAAATAATATAACTATTGACTGCTTAAATATAAACAAAGGAAAAGAAGGTAGTAGTAGAGAATGTAGAGAATTTGATATTTCAAGCAAGGACATTTCAAATTGAATCTTATTGAGGTTTCTTGCTTTTAATCAGTCACAGAAGCTTTACTTGAACAACCAAGTGAAGAGAAAAATTGAAAGAATTTTTCATGTGTCATGCTTTTGGCAAGATTGCAGTATAAATGCCATGTATTTTAGTATTACTGTTATTGTTGTAGAGCTTTTGCATGAAATTTTGGTCTTCATCTCTTTCAATTGTATCACAACAAGACTCAATTTTGGTCTAAACAAGCTTTGTTAATTCAATTCAAAGCAAAACACGGAGTCTAAACAAGCTTTTTTTTCCTAAAAGGGATGGTTCAAGGATTAAAAGATTTACGACAATTATATTTGATAGGAAAACTTCTAGGATCACTGCATCAGTATTATAATTCCAATTTCTTCTCATGAAACCATCTACATGCAGGTGCATTTGGAAATGATACTTCGACACTGAGGATCGAAAGATCAAACCTATTAGTTTGATAAAAAAAAAAAAAAGATGAAACCTATTCATAAATAGATACCATGAGAGTTGCCGAAACCATAGAATGCTCCGCCTTTTACCCCTATAATTATATATATCCCTATGACCAAATAAAAAATAAAAAACAAATCAAATCAATATCTTGCAAATTCAAAACAGCACTTGTATATACAAGTCCATGGGGAAAATGTTAACCAAAATGTTCCAATTTTGTTATTTTAAACACTTTATATTACTATCACATTACATATTTTTAAAATTCTGAGATAATCTACATTTTTTATCAGTAGCATTTCTGGCAAAATGTTGAAAAAAATCGTTACACAGCCTAATTGTTTCAGAAGGTTGGCTCGGTGATACTGCAAAAATCAACAAGCTCCCTACAATGATAGAAAACCATCTATCAAGTAAATTGAATTTGTAATGTGATATAAAGTGCTTCATACAAATCAGTGAATAACATGAATATTTGAAAGAACCACGAGAACTTAAAACTAAGTATGAAAAGGATGAGACGAATTTGAGTTACAATGATGCCAAATTTATCTCTGAATCACCCTTCTAAACTTCTTAATTAATGGTGAGGAACAAAGGAAAATGTACATTGTGTTGGGATTGCCGGCAAGTCAACCGCATCAGAGATCTTGTCACACCCCAAACCGGGATTTCCGGATTAAGGTGTGATCAGTCCCCGCCTCGTGATTAATTATCTTTAATCACGCAAGGCTAATCAAATACAAATAAATAACAACAGCGGAAGCATGAATAAAATCCAGAGAAGCACAAGTCATACATCCATAAATAAACATAAACATAAATATATCAATCCATACAAACCACCGTATCACAACACATAATCTAAAGAAAAGGGGTACATGAACTACGATCTCGAGATACAAACAAAAGTCTCGAGACTCAAAAACCCTAACAAAAGTCCTATAATACTACATCAAGCGGCGTGGCCATCGGGAACAGCTCCTGGCATCTCCTGCTGCGGAACACCAGACTCTGTACCTAAAATCCCACATCAAAAGGTGAGTGAGCAAACAATTGCCCAGTATGTGACCCAGAATTACCCCTTCAGGGATCCTCTTTCGGTCAAAGCACTTTTAATATTAAATCTACGTAAGTTTAATGTCGCAACTTTTAAATGCACATGATTTAATATAGTAATCCTAATTTAATAACTATCAAAAGAAAAATACATATAGTAGATGATATGATGCGATTATCCTGTCATGCCAACATGCAAAAATTCCCGAAATAAAATACCAAGAGAGTATTATTATAAACATCAAAGCGGAGTCCAGTACAAGAGTACTGTGTGTAGAATTTAGTATGTAATAGTACGGATAAAATGTAAACACCCCGTGCTGTGCCAATCGGACCAACGGTCCTATAAGATATTAGTTCAAGGACTGTGGGCAGGGAGCTAATGATACACGATGCCTAGTGACATCGAGCATTAACTCTCAAGTAAATATAGCCCACTCGCCGATGAATATATCTAAATTCTGAGTATCATCTCGCCTACAACGATTCATCAACCAAACATATAAAATAGGAGAAAACATACATGCAAGTCGTAAGAATGTGTTAATCCGTCTCCTCATGAGCAGAGCGGAACTCTACCGCCCGGCCGGACCAATAGGAAAAAGATAAAGAGCTCGAGATCGGCTCATGTACAGAAAAGTAAATATAAGCGCCACCGCGACCGCGGAAGCCGTTCTAGGCATGTAGCTCCTAATGTAGGGAAAGGGATCACATCCCGAATCGTATCGTGCCTCAGGGCTCGAGATCGGCCCGCACGTAATGGTAAAATGAATCGAAAAGAATATAAAATCAAAGTTTATGCATATAATATATATATCCTAAAAGACCACCCGAGAGATCAAGTGATCAAACGGCTCAGTGGCTAACGGGCCGTCTCGTACCCCATCCTACAAGACGGAACGCAGTCACTCGGTCTCTGCTCAGCCCTCACCAATGCATATGATCGTTTATAAAATAATAATATTGTCCTCTTAGGAGAAGAGGACAAGTAATATCCTAAGTAACTACCTATATATCTAACCTATAATTAAATTACTCTACTCCTATTTAAAGCAATAAATTCTTCATTTAGAAAGGGTTTATGCAATTTCTAATTACAATTCGAAAATATAAACATGCTCTAATGCATTTAATAATTTAAAGTGCGAATGACAGGTCAAGTGGTCGACTGGTAAGAGTACGCCACGAAAAAGATAATTCAGATATCCCACACCTGTAAGGCTAGCTGAAGACGTGCGCGCGCTACACACCGGCGTAGTCTGCAGGGTCCACTCCTGCTCCGGTATCGTCGCCCGCGGTATCAATCCAAGGGTCAGACTCGTCATAATGGGTCTGATGACCTGCAATTCGTACGTAATCTAATTAAGGATCGAAACTATTTACCGTAACCCTTGCTACCCTTTTATTATTTTAAATTTGAAGATAAACTGTTTTAATTAAATTTCCTAAGTATTTTAAAAAGAAGTCCTATTCGCTATATAAGAATAAAACACGTACTTAAATTGTTAAGTTAATATTGTGAAAATTAATCGCGTTTAGGTGTTCGAAATTGTAAAAGTACTTATTTTACTTAATTTATTCTCAAGTACGTATATAAATAAAATACGACACTAACCAATTTTTAATTAATCTAAGTGATACGAAATTCATTAATACAACATAATTTATCTCTTGTAAATTCCTAAAATACTTATAAGATCATTGCTAAATTTTATTACTAATAAAATAAATAAAGTAATTACATAACTAAATTAAATCTAATTTAAATGTGTTAATCCTAATTAATTATTGTTGGGACTTTTAAATTTTGATAATAAATTGTTTTAACTACCCTAAATATTTAAAAAGAAGTCATATTTATTTATGAGATTAAAAACGTGTAGATAATTTACTAAGTTAACTATTGCGATAATTAATAGCGTTTAAATGTTTGAAATGAAAAATACATATTTTATTTTAATTACTCTAATAGGTCAATTTAATTTATATCTAAGTACTTGTATAAAATCAAAGACGGCATTACTAAAGTTTTATAGAAATCAGAATGACGCGAAAACCATTAATATGTTGTTAATTAATTTGTCCTTAATTAATTAACAACATATTTGTATTTATTTAAATTTTGTAATAAATGTAATAATAACTAAAATACTTGACTATTATTTATACTAATTACCGTGTAATTAAATTAATTAATTTTAACTTTGTTAATTTATTTAAAATCTAAGTCCAAGCCCGATTACAATCAATTCATAGGATCATTGATAATATATTTAAATAACTAATTGAAATTCGGATTAGGCCTAAAAGCCCATAAAATAAAAGGTCCATTTGGATTTAATATAATTTATTTTCGGAAATGGCTAAAGCCCATAAATTCACATCCTAATAGATAGCCGAATTCATTTCTTTAAAAGTATTAATTCGGTTCCAGCCGATCCTATTCAACTAAATTTTCCAAATTAACACCTAAGTCCATCTAATAAGAGAAATTACCACAAGTCACATAATTTACCAAATCAGCCCCTTAAAATCAGACACTTTATGATTTCATCCCTATCATTACAAAACCGTACCAGTAACAAGGGGGTCATTTAGTAGTTCAAGCACCTACTTACGAGTCAATAATCAACGAGGACCAATTAATCAAGATTACAAGGGATAGGAAAGCACATTAACGAGGGAACTCAACAAGGCAGCAAGCAAGCAACAAGAGCAGCACAGCGTACCAGTATAACAAAAAGGGTACCAGCACACAAACGAAGCAAGGCGCACAGCCAGCACAGACGGCAAAAAGGGCTGGTACCGTACCCACAGTCACTTAACAGCCCAACAGGGCCAGAAAAGAATATCACAGCAAATACCAGAACCGGTACTGGTATAGTACCAGCCAAGCAAAACAGAAACAGAAAACAAGGCAGCAAGAAAACGGGGAGAACAAATCCGCACTCAATCGTTCAATAAAATTCCAAACTGAAATCCCCCAATTCATCCCCTTGATTAAGTCAGGAAAATCAACAACCCGTCCTTAATAGATCAACATTTCCCATTCGCTACAAAAAAATTCGTCGTCACGCCGAGAAAATCAACAACTCGCGCGAGACAACCGATTAGTCAAAATATACGACAAATCCTCACCAAGCACCACATCAACAAAATAAAATGGCTTGAAAATTTACCCAAGAGAAGCAAATCGCAGAAAGGGTTAAGGTTAGGCCGGTACCCGGCAAAGGCTCGCCTCGCTTCTCGACCTTCCTCAAATCAGCAAGCAACACCCAACAGAGACACCTCCAAGCACCCAAATCACCACAGGAAAGGTATCAGAGCGCACAAATCGCAACCCAAGTAAAGATCCCAACCTTCGGATTTTGATAACCGAATTTAATCCGAGGAAAACGAAAAAGAGAGAGGGAGAGAGGTCAGTTTCTCAGCACATGAGCAGAAAGAGAGTTGAATCCAAATCAGAGAGAGAGTCAGAGATATATAACCCAATAAGCATCGCAACAGAGAGGAAATGGTCAAGGCGTGTCAGAGAGTAGGTGTCCGCGCAATAAAGACCAACGGCTAATTTTGTTCTCGTTCGTACGACTCCCTGACGAGGGAAGTGACAGCGGCGAAAATAGCGCTCGCAGCGCGTGGGAGAGAGACGAGTCTCCTCTTTTCTTCTCCTGTAAGCAAGGCATCAGAGAGGCGGGTGGGGCTCGGGTGTCAGCGACGAAGAGAGAGAGGCTTTATCGGATCCTGTTTAGAGTTAGCGATGGAGGGGTGGGGTACGCGGAGTCAGAGAGGGAGAGGAAGAAGAGAAGGGGGTGAGGGGGGCTCTCTCTCTGGATGGGTTGGGGTGCGGATCCAAACAAATTAATAGAAACTAAAAGAACGGCTTTGAGATCCGTGCTAGATTTAATCAAACAGTTGAAATAATTTCCGGAGTTCTAATGATTTCAAAATTTTATAAATAAAATTAGATCAAGTTAACTTCATTAAATATTAATACGAACTTTCGAATGTTTGTTCGTTTACCTATAACTTATTTACTATTTGATATATTTTAATAAATATATTTTAGTAGCAATTATATTTTCCTAAATTTACTCATATTCGACTATGTTACAAAAAAATTTATTCTATGTCACGAATTATTGATTAAGAGGTCTAGTTTAATAAATCACAAGAATTTTGTTATACTAATAACGTACTCAAATAGTCTGATTAATTTATTTACTTAATTACATTCAACTTTGTTAAATTTAAACCTAACACTTGTAAATAAATTATTAATTGATTTGTTAATCGAATTTATATAAACTAATTCATCTATTTAATTTGTAAATCTTATCGTTCTACTATCTGTAGGTTTTAAATCGAATTATTAAATACGCGATATAATCAAATTTGTAACACTTCACGAATCCTAAATTAATTTATCATCATATCTAATTTTGTTAAATTACTAATCATTTTTTTAAATTTATTAAAGTATATAAATTGACGTAATCAATTTATGAAGTAATAATAAATGTATAAATTGATTTCATAATCACCAATTTATATACTAATTTATTTACTAATGTCTACCTCAATTAATTAACAAAAAGATAAATTTTTAATTAGTTGAAAATTTTGATTATTAGTCATTTAATTGAGATTAAAATTTACCGGGTATAACAGATCTGGTCCCACAACTTACAGGGATGACCATTGTTCGTAAATTGCAAGGTGAAGATGAAAGTGTTTACACCATTTCTTCAATTCTTTTCTTCTTATTTAACCTGTTCACAAGAGATTGGTAACCTAATATTGGCGTGTTTGCTCATACAAAATAACACTATAAACTTGTACCAGGAAATATATTCAAAGCATTATTTGTGATTTCTCGACTACTCCCAACGATACTAATATTGCCATCTTCTTAGAGGAATTATTGAAGTCATGGCATAGCACTAGATGTAACAACAGTAATATTGCAAGAAACAAGATGGCATAGAAACCAAGATTCAGTACTATCCTAGATGAATATCTGATATATTCATTTCAAGATAATCTCTACCAAGAGCATGCACATAGCATGAGTGAGATACATTTTCACAATTTCAATAATTACCAGAATAGAAATAATATTTCAAAAGGAATAAATTAATCTTACCACATACTGCGAATCACGCACTTAAGGAGTCCCTCCTTCTAGATCTTTCATAGATGATAGAAGACATCGCTTTGACGAAAGCTAGGGTTACAGTTAGGGTTTTAATTGCAAATAAGGTTGCAGCTAGTGAGGGGTTAGTGAGGCGGCTAGGGTTAGGGTTTAATGTATAGTGGGAGCGAGGACCGAGGGGCTGCAAACGAACCGAACCGAATCGAACTTACCTCCAGTTTGAGTTTGGTTTGAATTAATTGCGAAGTAAGTTTGGTTTGAATTAATTTCGAACAAATTCAATTTCGAATCAAATTTTTTACGAACTCAATTTCGAACTTTTACGAACTTTGTTACGACTTACGAGTTATGACTTATGGCTGGGTTATAGTTCGAAATTACAGCACTTCAATAAAAAAAATCCAGGCATTCTGAATTCTAATTACACAGTACATCAAAGTTTATATCAAAGTTCATTACAAATATCAAAATTTATATCAAACACCAAAGTTTAGTAAAATCAATCAAAGTTCAGTACAATCATAGTATCCAAAGTTTTACAAATAGCCAATAGGAGCAACATCACCAAAGTTTTCAAATATTCAAAGTATTCAAAATACAATTTAAGTTAGAATTGAAAGCAATTATAGACTGGGCGACCTTATATTTTAATCAGCGAACATAAGTTATTAGCAGAAATCAACGGTTCACGTTTGAGTTAATTTCGAATTAAGTTTGATTTCCAGACCTATTTCGAACGAACTTTGTCCAGTTTGAGTTTGGTTTGAATTAATTTCGAACTAAGTTTGGTTTGAATTAATTTCAAATTGAATTTTTTATAAACTTTTTCGAATCAAACTCAAATCGAATTACGAACTACGAATTTTTTGTGCAGCCCTAATCAAGCAAGATGGGCTGTCCTGTCCATGATCTGATAGTTTTGGTACATCCACAAGTGATAGTTTCTCTTTTGGTCCGATAAGTCAGGCAATTTCTATTCTTTCCTGTATCGTTGATGCTTGCTTTCTCTGTATGAAAAGAGTAGGTCATGCATAGGAAATTATCAGAAACACACCTAAGTTTTTATTGTCTTATTTTTTTCAATTAGTTTTGGATTTTGATTTGAATTTTGTCGGCTTATTATTTTAAATTTGGCGTCTTTTCTCATTCATGGACCAATTGCCCGTTTAAAATTTGTTTATTAGATGTTTTTAAAAATTAGTGATTTTAAATGCATACTAACGATTTCATTGATAAAAAATTATCTACAATACGTTAGATGACACTCAATCATAGAGTAGAACTAGGGTGCTCCTAAGCTCACCAAGCCCTTCGTGAGCGCGACTCTAAAACCTATCGAATTGACTTCAAACGACATTTTCAAACCGTTAGATGTTCAATCTATATTAAAATGTGCTTGGAGACCAAATTTTACATTTTTTGGAATTTTTTTACTATTTATTAAGATGGTTTGAAAATCGCTGTTTTCCAATGGTGCAGAATTTTAATAAAAACAACAATTTTCAAACCACCTTAATAAATAGTAAAAAAATTTCAAAAAATGTAAAATTTAGTCACCAAGCACATTTTAATATAAATTGAACATCTAACGGTTTGAAAATGTCATTTGAAGTCAATTCGATAGGTTTTAGATTCGCGCTCACGGAAGGGCTTGGTGAGCTTAGGAGCACCCTAGTTCTACTCCTCAATCATATATCTACTCCTTTATTCTCTTCAATTCCTCTAAATCACTATGTTTTTATATTTCTACGTATCTATACTTTTATTTTCATTATTCTCTGAGCGTCCAATTCTCTTATTTCCCATCTCTCTTCACGACAAGACCTGTTCTTGTCCGAAAGCCACCGAATCTATTCTCCATTGCGTTCCGATCGAGATGAGGGTAGAGACTCCGCATTCACATTCGCTTTGCTCCCTTCCCTTTTGCTCGAGGAAGTAGAGATGAGAGAGAGAAAGAGAGGAGGTGATACGCCCTATCTCGGGAAGAGTAGGCCGTATGTGAAAATGATCTTCAGGTTGGGCTCGTCCTGCCTCGGGGTGGCAGGTCGAGATTAGTGAAGTCGGTTCCCAAAGCGGGAATGGTTTTGGTTATGAGATATTCGGACTTTAGCCTATCTTATATAGGTTGTTTCCTAACCGTCATTCTACGTTGTCATGATAGTTAGGAGAGATAGCGTAGGATGGTTATGTTTGTCATAGAAACGGTTATCCCGCATAAAGGCGGTGTAAGCCGAGTTCATGCTGGATCCATATTACATGAGGCTTTATAAGGCTTTGTTGGGCCTGGTTTTTAATGGACTCCGAATTGTTCATATTGATCCCGGGTAGGGGTGTTCATTGGGTCCGATTTAGTCAGTTTTGAACCGAACCGAATTAGTTTGGACCAAACGGTTCGGTTTGTTCGGTTTAATGGTTCGGTTCGGTTTACTTTTTAAAACCGAATTCTAATTTCGGTTCGGTTCGGTTTGAAAATTTTTAAAACCGAAATAACCGAACCGACCGAACTTTTATATATTATGAATTTGGTCCGGACCGTTCTGGTTTATTTCTTAATACCCCGGTTTATTTCTTAATCAATTGCTTTAAATACTTCGGTTTATTTCTTAATATCCCAGTTTATTTCTTAATACTCCGATTTATTTCTTAATATAATTTGATTTATTATAAATCAATTGCTTTAAATAAAAAAAATTAATATATTTTGGTTTGAATCGAACAAACCGAAATAAAACTTTGGTTCAGTTCGGTTCGGTTTGGTTCTATTTTAGAAACCGAATTATTACTTTGGTTTGCCTAGTTCGGTTCGGTTTCAACCAAACTGAACCGATGAACACCCCTAATACCGGGTTGGCCTCTCAAAGAAGTTTGAATCTCAGTTTTTTTATGGCCCGTAAGAGGTTAGTGAGGATCTTGAGAACATGGTCCTATCAGGAGGTATTACTATGTCGAGAAAAGGTAAGATTGAAAGGGGAGATGAGTGTTAGGTTTGAGATTGTCTTTTCTTTTCTTTTTTTTCCTCTAAAACACAAAAGAGAGGAAGGGGCAGTTGTCTTGTTCGAAGTCCCGGTTTTGTTTTTTTTTTTGCTCAGGGGCGGAGTCAGACTTTTAAAGTGTGGGGGTCAAATTTGAATGTAGGTCAATCATATAATATTTTTGTGCTCTAAATGGGAGTCAATTTTACAGTATCCGTAACATTTTATTCTAATTACATAGAAAATCATGTATAAATAAAAAAAATTGAAAAAAAATGAGAGTCAATTGATCCCATACTCTGATACTGGATCCGCCCCTGTTTCTACTTATCAGATTTTCAAAAGTTATAGTTCTCACGTAGGAAATTATTTCATTTTTCCTTCTCTCTATGTTTTCTCTATGTTTTTTTTAGAACGTTGAGCAACACCAAATTAATCTCTACTTGCATGCTCTGTTATTTGTTGGATTCGCACAGTATACCTTTGTTTCTAATTCTTTGAATCAGGATTTATGCTGAACAGTTCATATCGGTTCTTTAGATTTTAAAAACAGATGTGCGGAAGTAAATTACATTCTTGTCAATAGAGTCCCAGTGAATATGTAATAATTCAATTCAGAAGATCACATATATCTTCGTTCTTATATTAAGCACATAAATATCATAATTTGCTAACAACTATGATTAAAAAATAAAATATCGGATTGAATATCAATCCTCTAATCAAATAGAATGGCTTTTTTTTATTCAATGCATCTTTTTGGTATTTTTTTTACGTATAAAAATCTAAATTTATCTAGACATGTACTGCATACAATTTCATCAGAATTAAAATTGATGTCTTACTTTTTTTATTGGCTAAAAAATGGAACATATGGCAAGAGTTATGTCTTACTTTTTTTTGTCTCCTTCAATATATGTAATCCCACTTAATAGGGAAGGGAATACATACATGTAGAGTAGAACTAGGGTGTTCTTAAGCTCATCAAGCCTCTTTGTGATCTTAACTCAAAAATCTATCGGATTGGTTTCAAGCGATGCATTCAAACCATTGAAACCGATCTACTTCACGAGATGAGTTTACATGTCAAATTTACAAATTTTCAAACTAATTTAATATAAAGTCAAGCGGTAAAAAAAAAAAAAAAATGAACACATTAAAATTAACTTTTATAAACAATTTTTTTTTACCGCTTGACTTTATACTAAATTAGTTCGAAAATTTATAAATTTGACATGTAAACGCATCACTCGTGAAGTAGATCAGTTTCAACGGTTTGGATACATTCTTTGAAGCCAATTCATTAGGTTTTTGAATTAAGCTCATAAAGTGACTTGGTGAGCTTAAGAACACCCTAGTTCTACTATACATGTATATCCACTATCAAATTTTTTAAGAAAAAAGAATAAGAGAAAAATACTCATGGATTTCAAAATATTGTTTATTTTATTAAAAATACTACAACATTGTCTTCTGTATCAAAATCAATGTTTAAAATCAAATGTCATTACAGGATTATTTGAGGATTTTTGAGTATTTAAGAAGTGGATAAACGGTCATAATGCATTTACAATTAGCTAAAAAAATTATTAAAAAAATACTCATGGGTTTCAAAATATTGCTTGTTTTATTTAGTATAACATAAAAAAAACATTCTCTCAAAATAATCTACGACTATATTTTTTAATTCTCTTATAATGTCATCGTTGCAACTCACAGGCACAATACTAATTAAAACTTTTAATTAATTATGAACACATTTTAAATAATTAAATATTCAAAATTAACTATTATGCTCCAAATAATATCTAGAAGATACACAAATTACTGTTGTTAGAGATATTTTAAAAGAATGTACCAATTCTTAATTTCTTATGCTACAAATAAGCAGTACAACATTTCCTGCAAATTATGAGAATAGATGTTTTTGATTAATGCGTAGTCATTCAAGTGATTAAATCAAAATCGACAGTTATACCACAACTATTATCCAAAACTTAAACACATAATTCAGAGCAATTTCTTACATACCAGTTTGGTCATAAACTCATAATACATCAATATTTTGGCAAAATATTAGTAATGAAATTCCACTAATTGCATTAGTATGTGATGTTTTCGTTTAGTTATAGACATGTTTCAAGTAATTAAATCATGAAAGTTAATTGTTATTCTCATATACAATTTAGGAGCATCTCCATTCCAGCAAACGTTTAGCAATTAATTTGGGCCACGTCACTAAGTTTAGCAATTAAAGTGATTCATAATTTTTAAATTACTCCATCCCAGAAATTTAATTAGAGTTGCAATTAATGCCACGTCAACCAATTTAGAAAGCCTAAATCACTCCATCCCAGAAATTTTAACCAATCAATTAACCAGCGTGTCATTAAGAAAATGTTTTTTTTTAAAGCAAATTTGCTAATTTAGAAACTGTGGTACATTCCAGCAATTATATTAGCAATTTACACATCAAATTAGCAATTTAAAAGCAATCACCATTATAGATGCTTACACTAGTTATTTTAGAGCAATTTCCAAAGTTATATATCAATTTTTACGTCAAAAAGTAGGAGTAAATAATACAACATGAAAATTGCAAGCATATAAATATCATCTACTAATTTTGAAGTCATTTTAAGAGACTAAACCACCAACATTGACATTTATTCATCAAATATTTTCTAAAACTTGCCCAAGTAATATCAGATATATGAGGAGGGTTCAAATGCCTTCATTTTTATCATGCCTCCATTTTAAAACTTTAATAACTCAAAATTTAAAACTTAAAAGTCAAAATAAAACCGTTGGATATGATCTACATCATTTTATCTATGTGCTCATAAAAAATTATCACATTTTGATTTTGTTTTATGTGAATCAATAAGTTGAAAAATCAACGTCTAGAAATTATCCACATTAGTACGTTTTTTTAGAAGCTCTTGATGACAACCAAAACAAAATTGAAATGTCATAATTTTTTACACATGCATAGATAAAATGGTGTAGATCATATCCAACAGTTTTATTTTGACTTTTAAGTTTTAAATTTTGAGTTATTAAAGTTTTAAAAAATTAAGGCATGGTGGAGGCATGAAAAATGAAGGCATTTGAACCCTCCTCCAGATATATTGAGTTTTAGATAATATTTGGTGAACAAAATATCCCATATATTGAGTTTTATGCAAACAAAGGTTGCAGCAATACATTTACAACAAAAACTAAGCAAAATAAACGTAATTTTGAAATAATATACCAAATTTTTAAAATTGCAAGTATAAGAAATGCTTTATATTAAATAATATTTTTTGAGGTCAAATAAGGAACATTTTCTATTAATTCGGATGTTATTTCTTTCTAATACTTGAGAGAAATAATTATTAGAACAATTTCAAAAATAAAATATCAAGTTTTATACAAACAAAAGTTATAATAATGCATTTACATTCAATAAAATGCAGACTAGATACTTTTATTTAATTCTAAATACATTAAAAATGATTAAATCTTGGTTTCCTTGGCACGCAACTTGTACTAATTTTAGTTTTATACTGAAAATAAATTAATTTGTTTTGGTCAAATCACGACAAAAAATGATAAATGATAGGAAGACAGAGATAGCAAAATACAACAAAAACAAGTTTCTAATATAGATAAATTATAAATTCTTTTATGTAATGTAAAATTTCTCACTGTTGAACAAAATAACACGTGGCTACACGAGACGAGAGTTGATCTAAACTCTAAAGCCTCAAACGGTAAATTTTAAATTGAGAGAAATTTTGGATAACATTTTCCATTTATTTTTGGACATATAGGATATTTTTAGAAAATATCATATCATATTTTACGTTTTAGAGGGGCACTGATAAAAAATTTTGCCATATAAAGCGACTCTAAGCAAAGCGGTTTATTCTCTATCCTTCGCTCCCTTCCCTTCACCCCTATCCCGTGCTAACCAGTCGCGCCGTCTTTCACCCCCCTTCTATCGATTTCTACACCGAGCTTGGTGTTGAACCGCTTCATTTATCCTGCGATTTCTCTTCAGGTAATCTATTACCATTATGTTTTCGATCCTATTACTCCTTTCTTTTGTTCCCTGATTTCGGTAAATTGTTTCTAGGGTTTCCTGTGCTGTGTTCGATGCCCTAATTTTAATTGCTGATAGTTCCATAGTTCGTTATCTGTTGACTTCTAAATTAGCTTTGTACGTGTTTGCTCGGGCGCCATTCGTGATGTGTTAGGATTTGGGTTTAAAAGGGATATTTGTCGATTGGGAGAGAAGTCACCGATATATAGTATTCATCCTTTTGCATGTAGATTGCTCGGGTTTTAGGTTTTTTTTCTTTTCTATCAGAAAGTTGGGCTTTAACTCCCGATTTCTTGGGTTTTAGTGGCCTTTAGCCTGGATTTGCGCTTGCAGCCTTGCACAGAAATTATGTAGCCGTATGTATGCTGATAGATTTGTTATAAGATGCGGCATATCTGTAAGTTCTTCTCTGCAGAAAATTGGGGATCAGGGTTTTTGGTATTTTTGTGCAAACTTGGGATTTAGGGTTTATGGAGCAATAGTATGTAATATAGTTTTTCTATGAAATAAGTTACGGAATTATGATTATGTGAAAAATTATTTTACAGTATAAGGCTGAATAGAAGTGTTTTATCAAATTATTGTAAGTTCATTTCATTTTTGTTAGTAACAAATATTTTAAAGAAAGTTTTGAGTTCATTAGCGCACCTTAGCAAAACTCTCTCAGATGTTGTTCGGATTGAAATAAGTCTGAAGTCAATCTTTTATAATATCTTCTGATTTGTATTGAGTAGCAAGATTGTAATTTTCAAAACATGTATTCTTCAATTTTTTCCGAACAATCTCTGATGAGAATTTCATGGTGTAGAGTAGATTATAATGTACCTGGAAAAGAATTTTGCATGTACTTGTTTTATCAGAATATAAAAGGAAGACTCTCTAGCTATTGTATATTCACCTTGGCAATGATAACATCTATATTTTTAAATGCAGGGGATCATCACGCAACAAAACAAAATAATAGAGGTGGCCCTGTGCAAAAGCTTCTTGTTAAATGGAGTTGTCCAAGCCTGGACAAACAAGTGCCCTTCCAAGTGGCTTGTCTCCGTCACAGCAGTTAACCTCGTCAGACAATCAACTTCCCTTTTTTACATCCACAAATTTGGCATTAAATCCGAATCAACCCAACAGCACCAACCCTGCTTCTCTAACTGTCAGACCTTTTAATGCTCCATCTCGCATTTTAATGCCGTGGGAGTCTGTAGCTGTGCAATCCCAAAATCCAAACCCGCTAAGATCTGAAAGACTTCCAAATACTCCGAATAACACTTCGAACAAGAAGTTACCCCAAATGGAGGTGGTGTCTCCAAGGCTGACAGCGACAAAGGGTGTTTCTAAAGCTTCTAATAAGCGATCAATACAGCAGGTTGAGGTATCTCCAAAGGCCCAATCTGCCAATGATACAGAGTCAGTAAGGTCCAGGATGAGAGAACATCTTGCTGCGGCACTCTCTGTCTCATCCGGAGAAAAGACATCAGAGGGCCCTCAACAACAAAATGGAGAAGAAATAGCAAACCTGAAAAAAGAGGAAGGACCGAATGATTGTGAATCCATGGTAGATGAGCTGTTGCAGGGAAATGGGCTTTCGTGGGCTGAAAATTCACGAAATACTCCTGATGACAACATGTTGAAGTCACCCCGTGAGGATGAGAAGAGCCTAGCAATAAAAATTGAAGCTGAGCTGTTTCGCCACTTCGGTGGGGTCAACAAAAAGTACAGAGAGAAAGGTCGCTCTCTTTCGTTCAATTTAAAGGATCAGAGTAACCCAGAATTAAGAGTAAGGGTATTGTCAGGGGATATTAAACCTGAGAAACTATGTTTGATGTCAGCTGAGGAGCTGGCATCAAAAGAATTGTCAGAGTGGCGTCAAGCCAAGGCTGAATTGATGGCTCAGGCTATTGTTTTACCAGATGCTGATGTGGACATGAGAAAACGGGTCAAGAAAACACATAAAGGGGAGTTTGTGGTGATTGAGGAGGAGAAGGACTCCTCGTGGGCTCCCCTTGATGCTGAGATCAAAGCTGGTGCCAGTGTGGGGGGCAGTACAGGTCGGGTTGAGCAGCCCGTTAAGGATGTCAAGGCAGAAGATGAGACACCAGACTTGATGCTGGAAATCATGGGGGACGGATTTGTGGATGTGGATCATCTCTCACCGGTAGTTACATTGGATGAGTTTATGAAGGATCTCGATTCAGAGCCCCCGTTTATCGACCTCGGTATTAACTCAGAGGAGGCAGCGGCACAGGCACTTGCATTAGCACAAACAAAGCCATCTATTGTTAAAGAAGAGAAAAGTGGTGTCCACTCAGATGTGAAGAATGAACGGGTGCCTTCTGGGGAGGCATCGGGAAATGTCAAACAGGAGAGTACTGGTGAGGCAGAAACCTTAGATCCTATGGACAGTAAGGAGGATAAGGAGGGTAAGGTTGCTTCCTTGGATGAAAGTGCAGTGAAATTAGAACCCGTTGCCAATAAACTGGAGGTGTCAAGTGGGAAAATTATTGGGGAGCATGGGGAGGCATTGTGGGAAGGGGTGGTACAGTTGAATGTCTCGTCACTTGCAAGTGTTGTTGCTTTTTACAAAAGGTAGTTGATGTGAAATGGACTTGTTTATACATGACGAAACAGAATGGCAATCTATCAGCATTTTAAATTGAGTTTCATTTTTTCTTTGCTTTCATGATGATCACACTGAGTTGAAGGATTTGCACATCTGAGTTTAAGCTATGCTTTTGTCCAAATTTCTTGTAACTTTGGTTTCATCATTGAGGCGCGCTCATGTAAATTTGGTTCCTTTTTGTACTCTGCAGACTATAGCTTACATATTAATGCATAAAAAACATTAAGCAAGATAACCAGTATATTAAAAGTTGAATTGTGTAAATAATAAGTGAATGAATAAACAATCAAAGCACTGGGCATTTATATGTCCTGTAAAAATTCCATCTCAACACTGCAAAGCTCAGATACAGCATGTTGCAAATTACCATTCAACATTATAACATACGTTTAAATGCCGGTGCTAAATATGTGCTAAACTACAAACTGGTACTTACTGGTCCAGTATAATGCATCTTCTTAAAGATATATACCCTGTATGAGGCCAAATGATAAGCACCTTTTTTTTTACAGTGGTGAGAAGCCTTCTATGAAGGAATGGCCGGGATTTATTGAGATCAAGGGAAGAGTTCGCCTTGAGCCGTTTGAGAAGTTCCTTAAAGAACTTCCTTTATCTCGCACCCGTGCAATTATGGTAATTTCCTTTCTGTGATATAGTCTTATGCTGTTTTTAGTGCTGAGAGTAAGATCTGTCAGATTTATGAACCTGTTCAATCCATTAATGTAAATTATGAAGTGGTTCATTAAGGGTTTTGCACAGAAGCTGTACATGGTAGTTATTAGATTATGCTGGAACATATGCCAGCATAATATCATACTATGATACATGTCTCTTTGTTCCAATGACTGTCAGGCTTTAGTATCATCTGCTCTTGTATAGACCAAAATAGAACTTTTAGGGTTAGGTGAAATTAAATTTATTGAAAGAAAAAAAACTTTTTAGAGCTGAGCACGAGTAGCACCAGACCCTCGGCCTAATGCAATCATATTTCACTTTTGGAGGTCTGAATGAATGGCCTAAGAGTTTGAAGTCATCTGTGCAAAACCCTTAATGACTGAAGAAAAAGAGCAATGTTAAGCAGTCGTGACTATAATGTTCAGCAGCGGTCCAATTTTTCATGATAATTATGACCAAATTCCGCACCTGCTCTGCATCTCTATCTCTTATCTGATAAAATAGTAAATAAAGTCTAAAAATCATATGAAAGTTGTTTTTTATTTTATTTTAACCTTTTAATGTTTAGATGACATGAACGGCTATTTCTGGTGGTTGTGTTTAATACCTAACAGTTGTGACAGTTCAAATCAACACTGGACATAGTTTGAGATCCTTGTGTACAACTGTTGGGCCGGTGGTACTAGAGACAGTTTGCCTAGTATTAACAAAATTTACCTCAAATGTGACGAGCTCTATTTGGGTTAGAAGTAAAGTATGATCACACCCAATGAGATTTAATGAGCTGGTTTGTAAAAGAATTTGTATGATCAATAGATGGTCGTTGTTCAACGACTCTAAATTGTTGAGTGTTAGTCGCTAACATGAGAATATGTGTTGTTACACGTAAAATGGGTAATATTGGCCATTATTCCGCAAACTGCAAGTCTGAAACTAGATATCTTTTAATTTCATGGTTCTAATTTATTTATAAAATACTTTTTAAATGATTTGCTTTTTGTCAGATTGTTGAAATCAAATGGAAGCAGGGATCCATGGAAAGTGGCCGACAGAATCTGTCAGAGGTTTGTGACCTCTCCCCTCATTATTACTTATATAGGTTATTTTATTCTATACATGCAAGTGACATCACGGTAATATATATATATTTTTTTACTTTTTTGAAAACAATATCCCCAAGTGAAAGGCAAAGAGAGGGTGTAGAACTAGGGTACTCTTTAAGTTCACCAAGTCCTTGGTGATCTTAAACTCCGAAACCTATCAGAATGACTTCAAACAACAAATCCAAATCGTTGAAACCAATCTACTTCACGAGTGATGTGTTTACATGTCAAATTTATAAATTTTCGACTTAATTTAATATAAAGTGAAGCGGTAAAAAATAGAAGGTTTATAAGTTAACTTTAATACGTTCATTTCATGATGTTTTGACCGCTTGATTTTGTACTAAATTAATTTGAAAATTTGTAAATTTGACATGTAAACGCATCACTCGTGAAAGAGATCGGTATCAAAGGTTTTGGATTCGTCGTTTGAAATCAATCCAATAGATTTTAGAGTTCAACTCACAAAGGGCTTGGTGCTTAATAGCATCCTGGTTCTACTCCATGTTTTCAGTTTTGATGATTCATTGTTGTTGTTTATATGACAGTGAGAATCATTTCCCACTCTTTCCCTAGCTGATCTCTTGTTCCCTGCTTAATGCAGACCATTGAGTCATATATTGCCGATGCAAGAGTTGGGTTTGCCGAACCAAGCCCTGGCGTGGAGCTGTACCTCAGCCCAACCAATGAAAAAATGCTAGAGATGTTTACTCGGCTTCTTCCAAAAGAGCATTCTGACAATCTGAAAGCATCCTCCATCAGCTTAATTGGTGTGGTTGTGTGGCGGCGACCTCTTGTGACAACCATATCACCTAGGTCCCATTCCCATCACAACCAACCGAGCACGGCCAACAAAAAATCTAATAACAACAATAGAAGAAGAGAACAAGTTATAAATATCAACTCTCCCAAACCTAGTAGATCATCTTTCTCAACACGCGACCCTGTTAAACATGCACCAAGTAATATTAACTGTGATGATGATGATGACGATGATGGTGATGTGCCTCCTGGATTTGGTCACATGGTTAATAGGGCTGATAATAATAATAATAATAATACTATTAGGAATTATGATGATGATCTTCCTGAGTTTGATTTTGGTGGTGCTGCTAAAAATGCTAACAAAGGTGTTTCCAGTGTAAGGCCAGTACAGCAAATTAGGGAATTGATACAAAAATATGGTCATGGGACTGGTAGTAGTTCTCCTGGAGCTGGTACTGGTGTTAGTTTTAAGAAACCAACTATTGAGACAAAGCCATGGAATGCTAATGATGATGATGATGATGATTTCCCTGAATGGAACCCTAACCAGGAAAATCGATTGCATGTTAATTCTTTACCGTCTCAACCTCAACCCCAAATTTCATCACATAACATGCATACCACACAAAATATACCACCTATTCAGGCAACCCAGTACGTTGCACCAAGTCAACAAATTTTACAGCCATCACAAGAGCTTCCTGTTCCTCAGCCTACTTTAAGACCTGCCATCAATTTACAACCTAACTATCAAGCCACTAGCCAGTGGTGGGGTCAAGGGGGGCCTGGTCAGGTAGAAATGGTGCAACCACCTTCCCAATTGGGGTATAGAATGCCAAATACAAATACAGGGTGGAGACCTGATTTCCAAGGGAATAGAGGTGCTTAGTTTTTAGTTTTGTACTTTTATTCTAGCTTTTATTCCTTCTTTCCTCATTTCTTGTAGTGGTTACAGTTCTCTCTCATTTTTTTTTTTCTTTTTTTTTTTGCTAGTACTTTTGTGGGTCTGGCACAGTGTAAATTATTATTGTGATAAAGTTCTCCTAGTGGAGATGCGTGCTTGAGAAAAGGTTAATGGATGCTGGCCGCTTAACATCTGTATGATTTTTCATTTTCATTTTTTATTTTATAGCAAACCTCCGCTTCATATAGTATTAAACGTAATCTTTAGAAAACGAAGTTATTGTTTTTAGTTGAAGTTATTTGTTTTGGATTCGCTCTTAAATGTCCATCTCTAGTCTACTTCTAAATGTTTTTAGTGGCTATTTTTTTTTAAGGGAGAATTTCATATATACCACTCAAAAACTATGAAATTACGTATTTACCATTCAAATTTCTATAATTACGTATTTACCATCTAATAATCTAATAACTCACATATTTACCCAATATAACTTTAGTATATATCAAATATACCCAAAATTAACATTAATTATGCTTAATATTCTTAAAACTATAATTAATTAAGGATTAACTTAGCACCCTCTCTTTCTCTCCTTAAATACGTTCTCTTTTATATCCTCTTCTTTATACAGCCCTTGTATTGTGCTGCAGATCCGTTTCATGCTGAAACCAGGGCACTTCTAAGGGTTCTTAGGTACGTGATTAGCAAAAGGCCACTTAAGAAATTCGCCCAGTACGTAGAAGAGGAAGGGACTAATCCAAGTATTAATTATATTCTTTATAATATTAAACTTAATTAATCTCTAATTAATCTAAGATTTTGATTGATTGGGTAAATATGTGAGTTATTATATTTTTAGATGGTAAATATGTAATTATAGAAATTTGAATGGTAAATATGTAATTTCACAGTTTTTGAGTGGTATATATGAAATTCTCCCTTTTTTTAAAATAAAAAACATGTATTATACACCTAATTTGCTTTTTAATATATAGTTATAAAAAAATTAAGATTGTTATATTATTGTTGGAAACACTTAGTCTATTTTTATAATTACAATTTTTAGAGTGTGTTGGATGGATGATTGATCATCACTACGTTTCTACGCTATAATTGAAAAGGCATTAAAATAATTCAACTATTAAGAAATTAGCTAAGCTTTTTCAAAATTATTATTTTGTTGTTAAAGGTGACTACTTTGATATTAACATATACGGTCATGATTGCATTTTTGATGAATTAAAAATAAGTGATGAAGTAAAGAACGCCCTTTTTATTCGTGTAAATTTGCATGAAAGCATTAAGTGGGATCTCTAACCCCACAAATTATTACAATATTTCTTCTTTCAAGTAAGGTTCTTAATTCTTAAAGCATCTCCGGTTTTTAGGAAAAACAAAAACAAAGTAATATCCAAAGTTCCAAACAAGACCTGAAACCCAGGCCAATATTTTTGTCTGGCATTATTTACCAAAATTTTTATTTCTACCGTATTCACAAAAAAAAAAAAAAATCAAAACATTCTAGTTTAATTAGAATTCGAAATTCACTCAGACCGCCAAACCATTTAGCGGCCTCAAAAACTGAGGGCCGCTAATTGGCCCTGCGGTCCCAGCCTAGAGGCCTCCAAATGAAATAGCGGCCCCAATTTTTTTTTTTTTTTTTTACATATGTGAACAAAAACTATTTTTGTGATGGGACAAAAACGAATGGGGCCGCTAATTTCAATCTAAACTATCGTTGTTCTCTGTGCTAAAAAAAAAAATTGGGGCCGCTATTCCATTTGGAGGCCCCTAGGCTCGGGCCGCAGGGGCCATTGGCGCGGCCCCCAGTCTTTGGGACCGCTAAATGGTTTGGCGGCCTGGGTAAAATTTGAATTCCCACTAAACGGGGGTGTTTTGGTTTTTTTTTTTTATTATGGTATAAATAAAAATTTCGGCATTATTTATACATATGACTTCAATAGCTTTTAATTAGCATTTATTGTCCCCAAGAAAAATTGTTAAATAAAAAAATAAAGTGCTACGATTTTGATATTGACTTTTAGGTAAATTTCATGGGAGGTCACCCAACTTCAACATATAATCACGGTGGATTGATTTTAATTCATTTAATATTTCATCACTGAAACTAATTGGATCCCCATTCCAATTTGAATTCAAATTAAGCACGAAATAAAATTGATGTATTGTATTGTATTATATTATTAGATCTCGTCAACTTTTTTTTTTTTTTTTCCAAAACAGTGGTACATGAATTAAAATCAGCCATTGACATTACCAGTGTCTAAGGATCTACAAAATTTATTTAACTCTAATACGCCGAGAAAATAATTTTGAAGTAATTATTTCTGAGAAAAATGTGTTATATATGTAACTGCATGAGTGCTGAAAAAAATATAAAATCATTCACAATTTACTCCACTAATTTAATAAAAATTGAAATTATTTACGAGTGAAATGAGATTAATAGCTAGCATAAAAGTTTAGTTTATTATTTTAGTAGTTTGAATTAATACGTACGAATCAATTAAATTAGAAAAATAATAGAAGTTCTATAATAAAAGAAATGATCAAAATTAGATACATTTTATTTAGTCAACGGTTGCAAATAAACGTACTTGTACCAATCAAATTAATTAATATCTACTGTCAGCATCTTAGGGAGAGAAAAAATACACATTTTATTTAATCAAAACGAAAGGTTTTTAAGTAAAGATATATCATATTTAAGAGGAGAATTTTAATATATACATGATATTGTGTAAATATAAAATTAAATGCTAGATAAAATACTCCAAAATCAATTACATACGTTCCCCATATAATATTGGAATAGTTGTTATTAATTGAAGAGAAGTGAGATCCATCTATTTTTTTTTTATCTGAAAAGTTAAAACAACACATCGATGTATTTAATATATTTTTTAAAACAACCAAATTTTCTAAAACTTAAAGATGCTGTAATCAAATCTGATTTTTAATATTAGGAAGTATGATATGCAATAACTAAAATATGACAAATAATCGTAGATTTCATTTTAGTTTCAAATTTAATATTTTTATTTTTTAATATAACCTCTAGGTCAATATCGTACATTTTGAATTTGATAAACAAATGCAACAATCGCTATATTTAGAAGGTCATTTGCTTGACAATTTTAATCGCCGACTCTTATTATTTGTTTGACAATAAAATGCAAATACATTTATCCCTTCTAAATTTCTCTGAAAGCAAAAAATTAGTAGGTTAATGAAAGCATTTTAAAATATATAAAAAACTTAAATACTTAATAAATTATGAGGAAGTCCATGTATACTGTTATTATAATTGAGTAATTGACCTAAAACACATATAATATAGCACGATTTTTGACAAGTATTTAAGTCGTTGTGAGGAAGCCCCTTCTTATGGTCCCCGCTGATAGCTACTTATTTTTTCTTTTCTTTTGAGGAAAGTCGTTGCCACCTTTGCATCATGAATTTGTTCTTTGCTCAGAAGAAAAGAAAGTATCATGAATTTGTTCTTTGCCCCCGTCTCTCTCTCTCTCTCTCTTTTATTTTTCCATTGCTTTTTTCCGTTAGCTTGCCTACCTATCCAACCACTTGGTCAATCTCACCAACTCTTATTATTATAATTTCAGATATATATATATATATATATATATATATATATATAGAGTACGGCTAACGCGCTTCCTCTAGCATTTCGGCCGAGGTGCTTCCGGGGGCATATCTTGCAATTTGATGTTCAAACAACAAATTCAAACCGTTAGATGTTCAATCTATATTAAAATCTACTTGGAGACCAAATTTTATATTTTTTGGAATTTTTTTACTATTTATTAAGCCACTTTGAAAACCGCTGTTTTTATTAAATTTCTGAAGCATTGAAAAACAGCGGTTTTCAAAGTGGCTTAATAAATAGTAAAAAAATTCCAAAAAATGTAAAATTTGGTCTCCAAGTAGATTTTAATATAGATTGAACATCTAACGGTTTGAATTTGTTGTTTGAACATCAAATTGCAAGATATGCCCCCGGAAGCACCTCGGCCGAAATGCTAGAGGAAGCGCGTTAGCCGTACTCTATATATATATATATATATGATTCTAATTTATTTTTGGTCTGTATATAACGTTTTACAATTTTTTTCCCCTCTGTTAATTCTAGTACAAATATTGTGCGGCTGTTATGTAACTAACTAATTAATTAGTCACGTGTTTCACTTTTGATCCAAACTTCTAGGCTCTAGCCGTCTAGTCTAGCGCATTTGTCTGTCTATTGGGCTTGTGAGCTGTGAGGACACGCAACGCAAGCGTTGAATGTGGCCTCCCACCAAACTATCTCTCTCGTGTTTCTTCGCGAAGCGGGTCACGAAACATATAATTAATGACCCAGAACAAAAACGCCTTCATCAGAAGAGATACAGGGACCAAGACTTAATGAGCGCACCTTCTAACCTGCCTCAAAGGCTCAAACTACTTTAATCTTATGCATTAATCTTTACTTTAAAATGATGAGAACAAAAGTAGATGACGGAGAACAAGAAGATATTATTCTTTCTTTGTAAAAATAAAAATGTTCTTCTTACAATAATCAAATTTAAAGAATATATCCAAAATATACATGTAGTTTACTAATCTATAATGAGTCTCTACGGTATCACAATTGCTAAAACAAACCAATCACTACTAATAAAAGAATTATTTATTATTCTTTCAACTAAAAAGTATAATAATCAACTTCAACTCTAGAACTAATCCAAGCTCATCATTCCTTCGTGAAATGCACTGACGCAACCCGGCACCACACACTGGGTGATCAGCCGTGAGCCAGGTTTATCCACTGACGGTCGCACCAATATACACGTGGCAATGTAGTCCAAGTTTGTTAATGGTACCACGTGGAATGGCTGGCCCCACCCGTAGTCCACCTCAGCAAATCCCAGCCTCGTCCAATCTGACACCAGCAGCGTCTTATAATCCGATGTGATCTGATACGGGTCCCCGGAAAGCTCCCCCTTGCCCCACTTATTGAACTCCAAAGGAAGCCCCTTCTTCCCTTCTTTGATCAACTTCACAATCTCAACAATTGATGAGTTAGAAATTACTTCAGCACTTGCCGACACCCTCATGATGTAATAACAGTTACCGTAAAACCCGATCGATAACTTCTCATGCAGAACAGGTCTGGCATTCATAGCAAAACAGAGATGAATCTGTGTATCAGGGGCAAATCCAATTGCGCGAGTTCGGCTCTGCCAGGCCTTGGCAATCAACACATCAAACGCGGAGCAGCGGAGGTTGGTTTCATCTAGAAATTGGTTTTTGAAATGGTTGATGTACTCGGCCGAGATGTCCATTGCAAGGTACTCCAGGCGCAGATCGGACGGCTGTGGTAGCTCCCCGATGGGGGCATTAGGTGGATTTGGTATGCACTCGCGGCACCAGGCCGGTTCAATGGATAGGTTTGCCTTGCCTCGGGCCAATTCTCCAACTGCTGACATGAACTGGGCCGCACCAGGCCCGTCGGCCGCTGCATGACTGAATCGGTAACCCACCACGAAGCCTCCACATGCAAACTCAGTTACCTGAAATAAATATATAGTAACACGTTTTGTTATTGATTACTTCCAATTATTTATTATTTTTGTTCAGAGTAAATGGTATTAATTTTGTTATTTTAGCAATCCTACCATTTAATGTTTACGCGTTTATTTGGTCAAGATCTAGAAAGAGATGCTTTTTGCGTAAGCCAAAGGAAATAAAAACAAGCTTGACCTTTTACTGTTAAACGCCTACTACATGTAGTATTTACGCTAATTTGCGCAAAAGTCTGTTCTTGCGACTTCTAGATCAGTTAAATTATAGAACCAAAATTTCTTCACTGTAAAATTTCTTCGTAATTTTCCACAATACCCTTGCAAAATTGCAATATTAATCTTAAGGAATTCTGGTGCCCAAACAAATCCTAGGTTGAAAATGTAACCCAAAACAAATCCTACACCAAGCGGTTCCACCTACCACCTTGTAAAACTATCATGTAAATTTGATTTGATAAAACAAAATATTATCCCATGTAATTTCATTCCAAAATCAAATGCTTCAGAAATTACCTGAACTAGCAAAATCAATGAATCCTCCTCGGATCGGGACAACCGAGGCAAGGGATGCGGCAGCAGCTCATCCTTCGGTATCATCAACGGATACTCCAAATAATCAACATCCTTCAATGTACACTCGGCCTTAGCCTTTATAAACCAGACACCTTCACTGGTACAGTCGATCGACAGCTGCCCATCGGCGCCATCCTCAACAAGCCTCCCGGCGATGGGGTAGTACGGCACTAGCGCCTCGGCTACTGCGCACTCGATCACTGCCGATGGATTGACGCCGTGCTTGAACACGTGTAGCGACTCGATCAGGGCCCGCTGGGTCGGGTACCGGTCGAGCCAAGAGAGAGGGAGGAGGCCGGAGGGCGTCTGACTGGCGGGGCCTACTAGCTTCTGAGATAGTCTCTGCACTGCGGTGCTGGTCGCCATAGTCGCCCTGAAGTGTGTAGAAGTGTGCTCCTCTCTCTCTCTCTCTCTCTCTCGGTTTTTATTTTTTTAAATTTGGAAACCCTTTTCGAGAAATTTTTGGTGCGTATACAGCTGGGGACAGAATTTATTCACAGGTGAGTTTCTAAGAGTGGAACGGTGGAGTGGGCATTTATACTAGTATGGGTCGAGCAAGGGTTAGGATTTAGGAAGTATCCAGTTTGGTTGAGTTGTTCTCAAGTCATCTATAACAAGAGGCGCCATTTATTTAGCTTAATAAGCTCTTTTGAGGAAGTATCCAGTTTTGAAGGAATGGAGATGATGATTTATGATAGGTGGGACGAAGCACGCGTAGTTGGAATGGTTTGGTTCGACTGGACCCTGCTAGACTGCTAGCTATTATCAACATACTATCGGATGAGGTGGCATCGGTATCGGATCCTAGTCAGATCATGAGATCATGTGCATCGGGCGGAGACCCGGTAATTATCCTCCGTCATCGAGTATTGACTCAACCATCAAGAAAAGGTCCGACGACTCCGCCACGAGCCATTCTAGGTTTTCTGTGCCCTTCCCAGTGAAGTATTTTGTACAAAAAAGAGGTTTCTTATTTCCTTGAACAGAAAAATACATCCGGTCTATGGTCAATGGCATTAGCATACATGAAGAAGGCCACAGGAAATCTCAAATCTGAATATTATACTTTGGCTGGGTCCAACATGCATCCCTCATTAAATTGAAATATCTTAGAGTCGAAGAGCAAGTCTTTTTTCTAATAAATAATAAATCATGTAATACAACATATTTAATCGTAATCTGTTTTTTTTTCCCTTAGTATTTATTAAAGATATTAGTTGGTTTAAAGAATCTTTTCCAATATGCTAGAATCAGTCATGACTGTTGCTTACTTTTTATCAAAAACAAAACAACACTTTTTCTTGATAATATTTGAAGCTTTTGCTTGGTGTATTTGAAAACAAAGAAATCTGATCTGTTTTGAAAATAAATCTTGTTCCTCTGAAAAAAAAAACATTATTCTCTCTATAATGACTGCCATAGTTTACTGGATAGATCTAGAGGAAGATGTTGATGAGTTTAGCCAATAAATGCCTACAGACACTAACCTTATTCTCATGCAAGTTCTCTCACCTAACACTGATGCTCAGATGATCTCTCTCTCTGATGGAGAAGATAGCTCCACTTCTTGAAGCAAACGAGTCCGACTCTGCTGCTTTTCTGGATCCAACTATTCAAATTTGTCGAGATTTGTGCATAAAAAAATTTCTTTATCAAGATACACAAATGAAACATTTTGAATAGTTTGATCCAAAAAAGCAGGAGAGTCCATTTCGAAGCAAACTAGTTGTGCTTAGCTCTTAACAATTAATGCTAGGAGTGTCTTTTACTTTGCAGCATTTGACTTTTTTTTTTTTTTAAAAGTCCTTTTGTTTTTCAGACTGTTTAAACATTAAACATTACTCTTCTGTTCTATGTTTTTGTTGTTAGGAGTATGTTACCTCCATAATGTTAATGTTGCGAATAACATTTTAATTTTTGTAACTTTATCAATTTCGAAATGAAACAGGCCTTGCAGCCTTTTTATCAAAAAAAAAAATAAAAAGGCAGGAATGAGTTCATAAACGATATTTTTTCCTTAATGTAATACAAACCTCAATTCCGATATAAAATTTGAGCACAGAATTATGTGTAAACATGGTGATGAGTGATAATCGTTTCATTTAAAATATATATAGAAGAAAAGGAAAAATAGAAAATATAAGTTAAAACGACAGCAGTGAAAATTACGGCTTTGGCTCTCTCTTTGAAGCAAAACAATGCAAAAAGCATCACGTAAAGACAAAGAAGAGGGTAAAAGAGGAAGAAAAAAATCCCTCATGCTGTTGCTTCCTTGGAAGCCAGATGAAAGGAAAGGGACCCTCAAAAATTACATAATATTCAATTTGTCAATTACCTAAACTTCTGAAATATAGTCAATTTCCTTAAAAAAAAACATCATAATATTCAATTTGTCCATAAAAATTTGACATTTTTTATGCTATCTTTTTTCATTTATTTAACCTTTTATTTAGCTATTCAAAAAATTAAATAGACAAATATATTCTTTTATTTTCTTCTTTACCATTTAATTTTTTTGAAATCGACTTATTATTATATATATAAAATAAGGGTATAAAAAATGTCAAGTTTTTATAGGCAAATTAGATATTATAATGTTTTACTACGAAATTGACTATTTAAGTTTACATGGGCACAATATAATTTGTTCCAAATTTTAAAACTGCAAAGCAACTGGTAGGACTATAACCACCAAAATTTTCTCGTAATAGTCCAATATATTTATCAAATTATTAGCTATGACCTTCGAGAACAAATTATTGATGACCTATGTTACACGGTAACACAGATAGGGTTTTGAAAACGGGTCGGTCCGGTCCGGTCTGGTACAGACCCAGACCCTGCTAGGCCACGGTCCACACGGGTCCGGCAGGTTTCACGGTTCGGGTCCGGCGGTCCGAATAATTGGAGGTCGGCCGAAATCCGTGCTTGGACCGTGGTCCAAATTGACACGGTCTGACGAGTTTTTTTTTTTTTTTTAATGAGGGCTGCTGGCCTACTACTGGGTCTGGGTCTGGGGTCCGGTTTTTTTTGGATGAGGGCTGCTGCTGGGTCTGGATCCGGTTCTACCAGGGGCGGTTTGGATTGGTCCGGTCCAATCTGGAACAGGCTCACGGGCCTACACGGTCTGGTCCTACACAGGTCTAGAGAAAAAAATCGAACCAAACCGTGCCAGGACCGTCCCTAACCTTGGTCCGGTCCGGTCCGGATTTGAGACACTATACGGGCCAGTCCGGGTCGGAACCCCAGGTTGTCCGGTCCGGTCCTGGATCGGCCGGTCCATTTCAATAACTAAACACAGACACGAGATTTTTGAATTATTGGCGATTGGGACATCCAGGATGTGTTGTTTGGGCATGGATATGCCATGCATTGCATCTACATAAATGTCTCTTTATCCCTACAAAGCCCCTATCTCTAGGTGTGTATGTGTCACTTGACAAAGCATTTATTAAAATTTCAACACTATGATTATGTAATTCATCATCATTTGGATCCTCTGTAAAATGCTTACGAGAAGCTTTCATACCGACATTTTTATTAATACCCTAAAAAAAAAAATTATCAAATCTGCCCCTACTTTGAATTTTTTTTTAAATATGCCCTAACCGCCCCATTGTAGGGCGGTTCACTACTGCTAGAAAACCGCCCCTTTGCTGGGCGGTCCAGTGCCTCTAGCCAACCGCCCAGAATTGGGGCGGTTCTCTATTTTTTTTTTTTTCAAATTTTATATATTTTTAAGATGTATGTTTGCAAATAAAGTATATATTTTTATAAGGAAATTAGCGTTGATATATATATATTTTTAAGATGTACATATTGTTAAGAGTGAGGCTATGGTGCTATGCATAGCACGGATGGCTAATGTACTACGGCTCAATATGGTACTTTTTAAAATCCTAACGGTCGATCCGACCGTTCAATGTGATAACCATATGAATATGTACTTGCAAACTAAATTTTATATTTTTTCGAATTCTTTTACTATTTTTTCAGATAGGTAGAATTTTGATGGCCCAGAATTTTCAAAAAACACTGATTTTTCTACCTATCTGAAAAAATAGTAAAAAAATTCGAAAAAATATAAAATTTAGTTTGCAAGTACATATTCATATGGATATCACATTGAACGGTCGGATCGACCGTTAGGATTTTAAAAAGTACCATACGGAGCCGTAGTACACTAGCCATTGGTGCTATGCATAGCACCATAGCCTCACTCCATATATAATATATATTTATAGGTAAATGTATATATTGTTAAGATATATTTTTATTTTTTAAGATATATATATTTGTAAGGAAATATATATTGGTATATATTTTTTTAAGATGTATATATTGTTTAAGATATATTTTGGTTTATTAAGATATATATTTTTTTAAGATGTATATATTGTTTAAGATATATTGTTTATTTATTTTTTATGTTGTCAATTTGTGTATATTTAATTGCACTATGAAAATAACAAAAATGAAGCATACAAAAATAGTTACAAACTACGAATTAAATCAGTTCACAAATTTAGTGACAACGACCGAACAAATTTAGAAGTCGACGAGTTCTAGATCTGCTTCCAGTCTGTTGTGCGACACTACTACCGCTACCGGATGCCTCTGCATGACTACTACCGCTACCGGTTGCCTCCGCAACAACTCTAGCATTTTCTCTTTCGTTGGCTTCGTTGATGGCATCTGCATTCCAGTTCACCAAAAATGGTATGTTATTGAAATCGTAAAATATAAAATGAATTATAAAATATAAAATGAAATGTACCTGCTCGCTGCCTGTCGCAAGTTGAACGGCGAGCCTGGTGTCCCATTCGCCTACCCTGCATCTGATCCATTGTCATTACAGCACGCTTGTGGGGCCTTCTCCCTTTTCTGATATAAAAAGAAGTTAAATAACTATATTAAAAAGATGTATGGTCAGTGCATATACAAAGTATTCTCCCTAACCTGATCTTCTTGGGTGGGTTGAGTTCATCCCCAACATAGGCCGGCCATGCATGCTGGTTGGGATAAGAATGGAAGGATGCACCCCAAGTACTCGCAAGGTAAGTGGTACGGTACATGTCGGCGACAAAATCATCCTCACGGAAGTTTCTCACTCGGCACACCGCCATAACATGAGAACAAGATAGGTGAGCTAGTTGGATTTCTTGGCATGTGCATGTTACAGTATTGTTATCTCCGATAATGACAACATACTTGTAAGGCATTCTAATCCCCAACCTAGCCCCATCTGCTCTACGGCTAGTTGGAGCGTACTCATTCGGAGAGTGAACTTCGAATTCCAAGGTGCGATCCCCATACGGAACAACGGTCATAACTGAACATTTCTCCCTATGTTTGCATAATTTGCCCTCCATCCTTGTTGAAAACGTCTGGTTCCTGGCGAGTAATTCTGTTGCTTTAACACGGCGGTCAACGAACCATGCATTAAGCTTGTAGAAAGTGTCATCCACAATGGCTGCCACGGGCAACATTCGGCTCTGCTTGAAAACAGCATTCAAGGACTCGGACCCATTTGTTGTCATTATTCCCCATCTCCAACCTCCATCTTTTGCTTGAAATATTTTCTCATATGCGGGTGGTTCTTGCAGATCTCTCGGATTATTTTTCCCCACCTTGAGTAAGTACAAATTTGCCTTCGGACAATACTACACAGAAATAAATTTTCAGATTAGAAAAATATAAGTAATTAGTTTATTAAAATTTCATATAAAATATACATACCTTCGCAAAATCTTTGAACATCTCTTCCATCCTTCTTGGCTTCTTCCTTCTGCATCCAATTTTAAATGTATCTGCAACCCATTGGTCGTATCCGACATGCTTGTGGAGGTTCTCTGTAACGTGTTGCATACACAGCCTGTGCACACAGTCGCCCTGCGCTGTCGACCACCCGAAATCTGTTCGATCAAAGACATATTTGATTCCTTTGTGCTGGTCTGATATGACGCAGAAGAACCTGTTCCCAACCACCTCTCTTCGCAAAAAACTCATGAAAAAACCCCAATTTTCACCGTCCTCCTTCTCGACAATTGCAAATGCCAAATGCAACAATTGGTTTTCGGCATCATATGCACATGCTATCAACGACCTCCCCTCGTAACGGCCAGACAAGAAGCATACATCTATACTAATAACTGGTCTAATATATGGCACAGCTTGAATGCACGGACCAAACACCCATGCTATGGCCTTGAACTGCATCGCGTCGAGCTTCTCAGGATCGGTGACATTCCAACATTCAAACTTTGTGCCGGGATTTGTACTTGATATGGCCTGGAGCAGTGGTGCAAGCAAGTTGTATGAACCCTTCCAACTACTGAACAATCTGCAAATCGCAAGTTCACGCCCTCTCCATAACCTGTTGTACTTTGGGGTTACATGGTCGTAAGCGTGTCTCACCGCTCTACCGACCTCCTTAAGGCTGATCGACGGGTCGTCCTTAACATCCCTCTCAATTACATCGGCAATAAGTGATGCCGTAAGTTGTGCATGGTCTGTCCTTGACGATGCAGACTTGCATGTATGAGGTGGTTCACATTTCTTAATGATCCATGCGTCCCCCTTACCCACAGGGGTTGCATATAGTCGGAACTCGCATCGCGGTGAGTCTTTGCAAACAACAACTAACCTTTTTCGATCTCTCTTTTGTATTGTGCACTCCCAGTTGCCGTGAATATGAGTTTCTTGGACTTTCTTCACAAGTTCCTCTATGTTGGTATAAACCTGATTCGGAGCAAGTTCTGTGTTGTAAACGACACGCTTCCCAAAATAACTGATGTCTGCTTCTTCAAAAGCAGTAGTATCGTTGAATGTGGCTACCGGATGTCTGTCTGTCCGACCTCTAATCGGAAATCTGTCATGCCTGGGTGCATAATCTCCATCACCGTCTGATAATGCATCAGAATCCCAATCCCCGTCCCAACTATCACCCGAGTTAATTTCATGTTCCGGTATGGCATCAACCCCTTCAGCCTCCAGCATAGCATCTCTCCGGGGAACAATAACAGGTACAATTATAGGTACGGACGGTGGTACAGAAGGAAATCTGGCTTGGATTACGGGTTGAATAGGAGGCGGTGGTGGTGGTGGTGGTAGGTCGGTGGTATAATCAGTGGTGTAATCAGTGGTATAATCAGTGGTGTAATCAGCGGTGTAATCAGTATGAACGGGTGGTGCATGACCGAAGTTTCGGTCACCCGAGTTGTCATAACCCGAGTGTTCAAAACCCGAGTGCTGCTGCACCGGGCTATCATGACCTGTATTGTCCGTAGAAGGTCCAATCCCGGACCGACGCAGGACCCTTCTGGAATATAACTCCATTATCGGGGTACCCGCAGATTGAAAACTATTATAAACACATCTCCAACCATCCTCATCTGTTATTGGATACTTTACATAGTAAGGTCTATCCCTCCCTGTGTCAACCCGAGTAACTAAATCTATGTCATACCGGTTGTTGTTTACACCAATCCTTTCAAATACCTTTTGCTTAAGTTCCATAAATGAGGTGTTTTCGTTAACCTCAAAGCCGTGGGTTGGATCTTTCGTGTAATATACTCCCTCCACACCCACCACGAACTTCCCGCCCATATGCAGTGTAACCAACATTTTGATAGCTACATTAATAAACAATTTTTTTATCACTTACAAAATAACAATACACAATTAAATTATTAGTAAACAACAACAATTAAAATTATATTAAAATAAAAAAAAATTACAAAAAATAATAATAAATAATAAACAGTAATTATGAACGATAATAATGAACAGTAATCTGCATTAATCTACAGTAATCTACAGTAATCAACAGTATCTACAGTAATCTACAGTAATCTACAGTAATCAACAGTAATCAACAGTAACCTACAGTAATACACATTAACTAAATAATAATAAAAATAATAATAAAATAAAAATATAAAAAAAAATACCTTCGGAGCACAGTAAAGAGCGAGAGGCGGGGCGAGAGCGAAAATGAAATGTGAGGGAGAGAGTGCGCAGGGTTTTTATAGTATATAAAGTGGACCGCCCCATAGGGGGGCGGTTTTCTTGGCCAACAGAACCGCCCAACCATAGGGCGGTTTGGCGGGTATGGTGAACCGCCCCTTCATGGGGCGGTTAGGGCATTTTTAAAAAAAATTTCAAATTGAGGGTAGATTTGATATTTTGTTTTTGTTTAGGGTATTAATAAAAATGTCGGGCTTTCATATTGATAGATCGTTATAAATCAAACGTAAATGCAGAAAAAAAAAAATCTCACAAATAGAACCTTGAACTAACAAATTTCCGCAACAGAACACATTATCGGTATGTTTGGATGGAACAGCTAGAATAGATAGAATAGCGAAATTTGGAATTAGTAAATGGGAATAGAGAAAAATAGTGATTTTTTATATTAGTATGAAAATGATGTTATTCTGACTAGTAAAAAAATTGTTTGGATTGTATATTTGGAATAGTAAATAACTGTAACTGAAAAAGAATAGTGTTAATAATGTGTTAGTTAAAAGAAAAAATAGACAAGTGCAATCTCAAACGAATTATCACAACGTAGAGATGACAGAAGTGATATCAACTTTGTCATTTCGGGACTGTGTTGGCAGAAATTCAAGAAGAAAATTCGAACATATTGTTTTAGTTTTATATTTGTGTTGTTTCTTAAGGGGCACAAATCATCTCACGCTTGTGTCTGTGTATGACGTAGTATATTTTAGAATGTATGATACATTTATTTATTTTTAATTTTTACTATCATTTTAATGTTAAAAACAGTATTTTGTTTACCATCATGTGTATTTTTTATTGCGAGTGAGTTACAATACGAACCAATTAGATCACTACGTGCTATGATTCATATTCATGTTTTTATAGTGCAAACAATACGAACCAATTAACATAATCTTCATATAAAAATGTACTTAGAAATTAAATTTACATTTTTTAGAATTTGTTTTACTAATTTGTAAATAATTAAAAAAACTACTTTTTGTCAGTAATCTTTAGATAATTAAGTTGATTTTCTATCTATTTAAATAAATAGTAAATAATTTTACAAAAAAATGTAAACTTTAATATCAATCATATTTTTATATAAATATCATATTGAACAGTTCAGTTTTATTGTTTGAACTTTATAAATAACAATATGAATTCATAACACATACCGTTACGTGCTTTGTGGAGCACCGTAACCTCATTTTTTGGAATTTTTTTATTGGTAGAAATTAATAGAAAAGAAGAGAGAGAAATAGAAAGAGTACATCAGTTCTTATATTAGTAGAAAGATCGGTAGGATTTCTACTGATTCTAAAAATAAAAAAGTTTGGATCGGTACGAATTATACCGATCCAAACTTAGTTTTTTTTTTTTTCTTTCTAAATCTGATGTATAGATGGAGGGAATTCTTATATTAGATTTCTAGTAAAATATGAAAAGTTTTTCAAAAAAAGATATAATGTTTATATTATATCTAAATTTTAAGATACTCTATCTATTTTGTAAAATAAATTATATTTTACTAGAAAAAAAAATGAAAGGAAAAAAAACAAACTGGTTTTTGAATCGGTACTTTCTACCAATATAAGAACTGATGTACTCTTTCTATTTCTCTCTCTTCTTTTCTATTAATTTCTACCAATAAAAAATATCCTCATTTTTTTTTATTGCTACATCGAGCACTAACTATTATGACAACTGAAACATTGATAATCGAGATCTGTGATTAATTTGCTATATCAAGTACTGAATATTCTGACAACTGAAATATTGTATACCATTGAGCAGAAAAGAACCGTTGCCAATCACCATTTAATTTGGTCAGAGTTAATTTTTTTTTGGTAAAACCTCGTGGTCACTTTTTAACGGAAGTTTTCTAATCAACGTGATAGATTAGTTTTCTAATCAACGTGATTAAGAGGCATAATTGGTGGCTAGTCCATTACTCCACTCAATTACTTGAGGTGTGCTGATAACTATTGCATTTGTTATTGGATGCTAATCTTTTTAGGAGAATTTCATGTATACCCCTCAACAATCTTGAAATTATGTATTTTCTTCTCTAAAATTCACAATTTCATATTTATCCTTCTAAATTTCAGATTAAAGGAGCCCCGTGATATGAATTCGAGGGAAATTTATATGATATGAGTTTAGATACGGACCGTTTGATCGACTTCGGTGCAAAACTTGATTTACAAATTTTAGAAACTCACAAATTTATCTAATTTATTGACTTTTCTAATAAAACTCATTTTAAATTTATAAAGTATCCATTTTACCCTTTTATTAAAAAGATAAAAAAATTTGTAGCCCGTTTAAGATAAAAATTTGATCTTCTAATTAGTTGGTTTTGAGAGTAAATGATTCATTTTCTTACCTGTGACTCAAAAGCAGGGGCGGATCCAGTAAGGGCCAGGGGGCCAACTGCCCCCCCTGAATTTTGAATTTTTGTGGAGATCTATAGGTCCAGACCAACTTTGTCCCTCTAGAATTTTATTTGCCCTCTCAAGAATTCTGATTTGTAATTAGGGTTAAATTTAGGATAAATTCATTGAATTCTCATCGGTAATTAGGATCAGAAGTTAGAACATTGGAAATTAGAAGTCAACGTATTGGAAATTGTAAGTTAGAGCAATGTTTTTTTTTATCTAGTACTCGATTAGCTAATGAGTTTGAATCCAATTATCTATTTAAATCCGATTCAATATTTTATTGCCCCCTCTCCCGATGAAAATCTTAGATCCATTCATGCACAAAAGCATATGCCTAAATGCCACTGTGTATACGTTATAAGTAGAGACATAAGCCATTTGCTCCTGAAACCGATCAGTTAGAAGACAAAACATGTTTCTTACACAGACTACATAGTTTTTTTTTTTAATAAATGGTAAAATTGGTACTTTATAAATATAAAATTATTTCTAATAGAAAAGATAATAATTGGGTAAATTTATGAGTTTTTTAAAAATTTAAAAGGATAAATATGATATTATGAATTGTAGAGAGGGAATACGTAATTTTGCGGTTTTTAAGAACAATACATGAAATTTCTCTTTCTTTATATTTGTTTGTATTTTATTATATTAAAACTCATGCTTCAAGGATGAAATGGAAGTAGGTGAACAGATCTTCACTTTTCAAAACAACAATAATCAAATAAATTTAAAAGTTCTAATTTTGTATATTAATTTTTTTTTTTAATGTTTAGATGATTCAATTATTCAAATAATAATACAGTTTAGTTGACAGGGAAAACTTGAATTCAAATCTAACTGTAAAATATTATGTATTTTACGTTTCTACTCTTTAATATAAATTGTCTAGTTCAAAATGAAGTTATATACATCTATGACAAACAATGAACTTTGACAAAGTCTTATAACAATGAGTCAATTGGCACGAGCAATTAAATTATCGGTAAATTTCTCTCATCTTTAAATTAATATAATTATTTAATTTAAGGGTTAATTTCTCATGTACCCTTCAAGATTTTTTCAATTGTTTATTTACCTCTGTATTCCTCAACCTTTTCTTTTCTTTTTTATTTGCCTATGAAATTAATTATCCATATTTAATGAGTCATTTAAATTTATTGTTGCCAACAATACCTTTATTTTCACAAGTCTCCTTCAATTATTTTTTCGTTCCATTGAAGCGCCTAACACCTATGAATAATTTATTTTGCCAGTCATTCTTTATATTTTTTTAATAACCAGTTGAGTGCTTCCACCAAATTAGTGCATGCTGAAATTCACTTGTTCAACGGCAAACGATAATTCTCTAAAAAAAATTGAAATTTTCTCTCAAAAATAGTATTAGCAAACAATAAGTACTATGATACAATACCAACTAATGATGACATATCTTGAAAGCCCTTTTTGACTTAATACTACAAAGTTTTGCCTATGATGTTCGTCCTTTTACACCATTAGTTGCTTCTCAAGAGAAGGTTTTCGCTTGGACCATGAAGACGTTGATAAATGTGATCAGGAGCTCTCATTTATCGATGTTGTATGATCAAATTGAGAATTTTGAAAATGTAGAGGAACAAAAGGATAAGTAGATTAATAGTGAATGGGAGGCGAAAGCAGCTGCATTTCGTATTTTTAAGAATGTTGCGAAGCCTAGTTCCAGAGGTGTTATAATTAGGCGCTTCAATAGAGCGAAGAAATAATTGAAGCAAAGAGATGAACATGAGGGTATTATTGGCAATAATAGATTTAAATGACTCATTAAATATGGATAATTATTCATTGGCAAATAAGAAAGAAAAGAAAAGGTTGAGAGATATATTAGATATAATGAAGAGTATAGGGGTAAATAAGAAATTGAAAAACTCTTCAAGGGTATATGAGAAATTAACCCTTAATTTAAACATAATTATTCTAACAATTTTATATATAGCTGGGAATTGTAATCACTTTCTTGATAATAAACTCTTATATGCTTATGTACTGTAATTATAATTTGTTTTATATTATGTGCATAAATGAGAATCAATTTTTAATCTATAGCAAAGATAATACTTTGTGTGTGAGGGATCACATGTTCGAAACAAACTAATTACTTGATTTCTTGCAGATCCATCATGTCTTTGAATCTAAAACATTGAATTGTCTAATTAAATTTGTATGGAAAGTTGGCCCTTCTCAGATTGCAAGTTTTTGTGATTTCTATGCGAACTCAGGGGTGAAGATTTTAAGAGAGAACTTCTGACTTCATACAGCGAAAGTACAACGTTGCAAATAGTCCGTGCGTGCGCTGCTTGATGCCAAAATTGCTCTGTTAAAATCGTTACCCGAACTCAGGCAACTAACAAAGTTTTCTACCTTCATTGCTTTTTAAGTTTTAAAATGTTCAGTTTACCAGAGGAGATTCTGTCTTGGACCTACTGATTTTTGTAAAGAGGAGGGATTGGATGACACTTTTTTTTTTGTGACATCGGATGACACTGTACATTTTCAAAGTTTTCAAAGTCCAAACAGTCGATCCAAACGGTTCAATATGATGGATATATTAAAATGTGCTTGCAAATCAAATTTTACATTTTTTGAATTTTTTTACTATTTATTAAGTATTTTACAAAATCGTTGTTTTCAGACCATTGAATTTTTGTACCCATCTTAATAAATAGTAAAAAAATTCAAAAAAATATTATAAAAATATTAGATACTTCTACCGCACATTTAATTAATATTATAAAAATATTATTTAAATTGGAGAATTCAAATTATAAATATGTACTTTATTTTATAAATGGCGTGTGTATCAGTTATAAATTTTGAACTGAATTGAGAGTCTTCATAAAATAGTTTAAAAAATTTAATGACTTAATTTACAATGGAATATCAATTAAATTTCAAATTGACTTAAATTCGATACACGCTAATACAACTATAACTTTATTTGGATAATTCTAACTTACATTCAATTTTTTATGGAACATCCAACTCTTATGGTACATATGTTTGAAAAATGTTATTCAAATTAAAAAAAAAACTATAATTACAAACAGTGTTGTAAAAAACAGTCTTAACGGCCGATTAATCGGCCGTTTAATCGTTAACGACGGCTAAACCGTTACGAATACACTTAACGGATGCATGTTTGCGGATGAAAACGATTAATCAGCCATTTTAACCGTTTAATCGCCCGTTTATTCCCGTTTATTTAAGTGAATATTTATTTTTAAATTGTTTTTTTTTCTGTGATAGCGTGTGATAATAAGATTTATAAATTATGTATTGTAGTTTTATTTGTCCTTGGATATACATATAATATTTTTTATATATATATTTTCTTCTTTCTTACTTTGAAATATATTAATTCTTCTATTATTTATATGCCATATATTTTTTCTTACTTACTGATGTAATTTTTTCAATTAGTACGACGTGTTCATTTATGAAATTAAGTTGTTATCATAAACTAAATTTAGTGATTTATGTTGAAATTTTCATTTCTTTCAAATAATATGTTATTAGTATTTGAAAAATCTTGATTCTCAAATTTATTTTTTCATTAAATGTGTTATTTACACATGTAAAATACTTATGTGTTAAGAAGAAATAAGAGTAGTGTCATGTTATAATAATAAAACTAAGTTAAATTAAGTTTATTTGATAAAATTAATGAGTTAAATATATTATTTTTAATAAATTATGATATATATATATATATATACATACATAAATTTAATAAAAACGTTAAATTGTCCGCATAATTCCGATTAATCGACCGCATACCGATTAATCGCTTGACGGTACCCGTCCGTCCGACGACCGCATACCGTTATTTACAACACTGATTACAAATGCATTCTTAATTATTTGTAATGGTTGTATATCAAATTTGAGTCTATTATGAAACTTCATTGGTCATATATCATAAAACTCTTAAAACTTCATAGTAAGAAGTCACTCCACATTTGATACATGTTCTATCTAAATAATTGATAACACAATTTTCTTGAATAATAAATTTTAAGTATGTACCATAATAGTTGCATTTATGCTAGGATTATCTATTTTATTTTTAATTTAAACAATATTTTTTAAGATATCAAATGAATGCATTATAAATGCTAGATTTACGCTAAAATTATTTTATAAGAAATTAGTTATTGATTTAGTATGAACTGCATGTTTAGCACAGATGGTGATGGATCTTGCTTCTCTACACAGAGATAAATGTTCAACCCTTTCAAGAGACATGTAAAAAAAATAGATGTTGGAGTTTATGGAAAACTTATTTTAAAAATAATATTGGTTTTTTTTAGAGAAAAAAAATATTGGTAGTCTTTGATAATACTTGAATTTGTTATAAAATAAATATAAACAAATAATAAACAAGATAGAGAGGATAAATAAAAGATGACATTCTCTTTATTCATATATTTCTCATGTGTGTACAATACAAGATTACAAAGTCTCTATATATAGGCAACAAATTGTAAATGAAAAGTCATCTAAAATAATAAATATAGAATGAATTCCAATAGTAGTGGAGTAGTGGGAATGAATTGAGGATTAATACTGAGAGTTACAAAAAGAATGACATCCACACATTTATAATATATTCATAACACTCCCCCTTGAATGTCCATTATATAATAATATGCCTCATTAAAACCTTACTAGGAAAAACCTTACGAGATAAAAACCTAGTGAAGAAAAAATAGTACATTATTCTTTTAATATACAACTAAAACCTTACTAGGAAAACCCAGTGGAAAAAACCACGGTTAAGAAAAATATATTACATAATAACTCCCCTCATGACAACATCAAACAAGATCTTTAAGTCGACGAACTCCAATATTACGAACTAGCTTTTCGAATATTGCAGTAGGGAGCACTTTAGTGAATAAATCTGCTGGATTTTCACTTGAGCATATTTGTTGAACATTAATAACATTATCCTTTTTGAAATCAAGTGTGAAAAAAGAATTTTGGTGAAATATGTTTTGTTCTATCTCCTTTAATGTATCATTCTTTTAATTGAGCAATACATGCAATATTATCTTCATATATGATCGTCGGGATCATTTCTCCAGAAGACAAGCCACATGTATGACGAATGTGTTGAATCACAGATCTTAACCAAACACATTCTCGGCTTGCTTCGTGTATTGCTATAATTAATAATAGAATAATAAATATATCAGATCTTGTATGTCTAACAAGTACATAAGTGCTCATATTGCTCTAAGATATGATACTTTAGGACCAAATAGTTCTTTATCAATTGTTCTTTCAACACATGCAATATACTGTTCTAGATGTATAAAAATGTTACTTCTCAAATGTTCAATTTTTAATTCAAGGCATAATTTTGTCCTCCCAAGATCTTTCATTTCAAATTTTTTCTTTATATAATTTACTGCTTTTGGAAACTCTTCAAAAGTTCCAATGATATTTGGATCATCAACATAAATCGTAATTATAACAAACTGATTTTCATATCTTTTCATGAAAACACAAAAACAAATTGTGTCATATTTATATCCATGTTTCAATAAATATTCACTGAGATGGTTATATCACATGCGTCCAGATTACTTTAATCCATATGAAGATTTTTTTAATTTAATTGAATAATGTTCTCGAGAACTTATATTACATGCTTCAGGCATCTTAAATCCTTCAGGGATTTTCATATAAATATCATTATCAAGCGAGCCATATAAATAGGCTGTAACAACATCCATTAGATGCAAATCAAGTCCTTTATGTATTGCCAGATTAATTAATTATAAAAAAAATTATTGCATTCATCACAAGTGAGTATATCTCAAAACTTCACCTTTCTCATTTTGTTTTCGTATAAATATCAATTTCTATCGGTCGGACTTTATGCCTTTAGGTATTAGGACTACATGCCCAAATACTTTTTATTTTTCAAGAGAGTTTAACTCTGCCTCAATTGCGTCTTTTCATTTTTGGCCAATTATTTATTTGTCGACATTCTTTATTAGACTTCGGATTTTGATCCTCAATATTCATTATATTTAGCTCTATATTATATGCAAATACATCATTGATATCAATTTCATCTCGGTTTCATCTTATTCCATTCATGATATAATTTATCGATATCTCTTTATTTTCATGAATTTCAGGAATTTTTTTTATAAACCGTAATTAAAAAATTGATTTTTAGGAAACCAACATGATTATTTTATTTTTACAAAAACCATAAGAACCGAAATGTCATTTTGGTCCCAAAATTTTTTTTTTTGGGACCAAAATGGCATTTCGGTCCGGTCCCATTTTTGTCACAAGTTTTCATATGAGCCGCCGCAGAAAATTCAAAAATGAGACCGGACCGAAATGGCATTTCGGTTCTTATGATTTTTGTAAAAAAAAAATAATCATGTTGGTTTCGTAAAAATTAATTTTTTAATTACGGTTTATAAAAAAAATTTGAATTTCAGGTACTTGAGTTTCTGCTGGAACTCTAATATTATTTATAATTTGATTCTCTTCTGGAGTTTTATTTGAAATTATCATATCCTCGACTTAGCCATTTTCATTCTTTGCTCCCTTTTCTTTTCGAGGATTTTTATCTTTGGAACCGATTGGTCTTTTACGCTTCATGCGTGTCATAATTTTATTAGTCTGTCCAACAGGGACATCGAATTTAATTGGAGCGAGCATTAACAGCTGGTATATGTACTTTGATCACTTTCTTTGAGTATGTAAATGTGTCTGGCAATTGATTAGATAATATTTGCTAATGAATTATTTTTTGAATATTTAATTCACATTCTTTAGTACGAGGATCAAAATGAGACAATGATAATTCATGAGTAGAACTAAGGTGTTCATAAGCTCACCAAGCTCCTTTGTGAGCTTAACTCAAAAACCTATCGGATTGACTTCAAACGACATATCCAAACCGTTGAAACCGTTATACTTTCACGAGTGATGCATTTACACGTCAAATTTATAATTTTTCGAACTAGTTTAGTATAAAGTCAAGCGGTCAAAAAAATGAGAAAAAATGAACTCATTAAAATGAACTTGTAAATCATCTTTTTTTGACCGCTTGACTTTATACTACATTAGTTCGAAAATTAAAAAATTGACATGTAAATACATCACTTATGAAGTAGATCAGTTTCAACGGTTTGGATGCATTGTTTGAAGTCAATCCGATAGGTTTTTGAGTTAAGCTCACAAATAGACTTGGTGAGCTTAAGAACACCTTAGTTCTACTCATAATTCATTTTAATATATTTTTCCAGCTTATTGTTTTCTCCTCTAAAGTTAAAATTTTGATTCATCAAAATCACAATCTGTCACACCCCGCAGCCAGGGGTCGCAACAGTTCCCTGCCGTAAACATACAACGCCGTGTATGTTTACAAGGCAATTAATCATTCAATCAGAATATGTACACTTAATTAATATCAAACACATCCCGATGCATATATATATATAGATCCAAATATAAGGTTATACAGTCTGGTCAAATATCATACAACAAAAGTATCTCGTACAGATACTAACCATCAGGCCTACCCTAAACTATACAACAAAGGGTAGATTAGGCCACACAGAGGCAACTACCAAAGGTCTATAGCTCGCGTGCCTCTCCGGAACCCGACGCCCCAGATCCTGTAAAATAACCCAAGAGTGGGGGTGAGAATAAATTCCCAGTGCGAAATTTGCCACAGTTTAGATTATTGGACTTGCAATCAAAATCTATATTCAGAAATGAAACCATACAAAAGCAGTTCAGACAGATGCATATTCATAAGTAAAACAAGTGCATATGATCGACAACAATTTACCAAATGAAACACAAGTTACGGAATTTCCAAGATGAATGTCAAACACGCACGTTTCTGGCTTAACTCAGTTTATTACAGCTGGTAGCACCTACGGATGTCCCACCGAGCTGGACCCTTTTCCAACCCACATCTGTAGTGTCACTGACCCCTACAGATGGCCCACCAGCTGGACCCTTTATCTGACACCCATCCGCAGTGCTTTGGCTTAACCATTAACTAAGGTCTGGTTCATAATCAGATAAAAATTCGTATGCAATACGCTCAGAATCGTCCATTCGCAACACATCAAACCAAACTGTCATTCCTGTCCCAGACTGGATATGACACCATTTCATCATTTCCTCACAGTCACCCAAAGTCTCCGTCACGATCAGTCATTGCCCAGCATTGACTGATCTGAATCAATCACTGCCCAGCAGTGATTAATTACTCTCATATGCGCACATGGTTTCGAGTCATCGCCCAGCGTTGATTTCGAAACATTACCGACCATCCTAGATAGTCATAAATTGTTGGGGACTTTCGACCGTAGTTCCAAAACAAAATCACACAAACAAACGATATACCATTCAACATGCAAATATAACTGTGATATTCATTATGGACCAAAATGGGGTTATTGCGGCTCACAACTTAGTTACCAGACAATTTCCAGCTCCTGTTGGCATTTTTCAGGCTCTCATTGCGGCCCGCAATGGATGTGGTTGCGGCCCGCAATGGATGTGGTTGCGGCCCACAACAAAGCATTCAGAGGGTTTTTGAATTCTACTCTATTCATTGCGGCCCGCAATGGATTCATTGCGGCCCGCAACAAAGTATTCAGAGACTATACTTTATTCTGCTACATTCATTGCGGCCCGCAACAAAGCATTCAGAGAGTTGTCAGCCTGCATTTTAAGCTACGCTGTTGATTGCGGCCCGTAATAGGAGTTGTTGCGGCCCGCAATAAGGCGATTTCAGTACATATCAGTTCTAATTTAATACGGTTATGCATATGATTCAAACAATTCGATTATGCAATCAATCAAGCAGTTCAACATGACAATTGGAAGCAGTTTAATTCATGAATCTAAATTATCAAACAAGTCCAAGAATCCCGCACCTGCTGGCAATAGGCGTATCGCGTGACTATCGATCCGGCGCCTCGGAATGCCTCGCAAACCTTTGCTCAATCGAGCCTACACCTACATTACGTATACCATCTCAATTAGGTCTCATTCCGGTACTGGTTCGCTATTCTGGTTTACGCATCAATTCGATTGGCCGGTTGGTGTAACCCTAATTTGGTCGAAACCTCAATTGAACCATTACACGTTCTAACCTTTCCCGATCCAGCGGTAACCCTACCGAGGACAAATCTAGTCGGTCGGATTAACCTAATCAATCAATCCCGCGTTTCAATTCGGGATTTGGTATCAAAACCCTAGAATTGGGAAATCCAAATTGGGAGACGAAATCACAGAGAAAATCGGTAACCGAGAGATGAGAAACTCAAAGGAGTTAGAGTTCGATCAATTCTAACCCTAATCTCGGATTTAAAACGAACAAATCTCAGATTCGAGAAATCTCGGATTTTCAAACGAAGAAGGGAAAAGAAAAATTACCGACAGAATGGCTAGGAGAGATCTACAGCTGCCTTCTCGGTTTCAACCTCGATTTCCCGAACGGTGACGCAATCCGACGGGATTTCGGAGCTCTCTCTCTCTTTCTCTTTCTTTCTCTTTTCTTTCTCGTTGGCAGGCCACACACAAGGGAGAAGGGAGGGGGGTCAGGGTTTATTAAATAGGGTGCTTCGCGATTCGTGCTAGGATGGATCAATGGTACGAATAATTCTAAAATTCATAAACCCATTTAACGTGTTTTAATTTCTCATTCCTCGCTCGTCGATCAAATTTCGATTCCGTTTTAACCATTCTAAATTAACAAATGATTTAAATTTTATTATAAAATTTTCTTAACGTGACACAATCGGTTAGAAATTTCGGATAATTACATTTGCCTTAAAAAACTTTTTGTTAACAAACTTTGGTCTGAACTCTGAACCATACTAATGGCATTTTCGTTTGGTGGGCTAGTGGAACATTATATTCCCAAATTATAGTAGGCATCCATCACTTTCCAACACAAAGGTACTAGGAAAATAATATATATATCCAGTAATTATTCAAACACCTCTGTCCAAAATGAAAAAAGAAAGAAAGAAATCCAACAACCAAGTGCTTCTCTATTATGCTCGGTGCTAATACTTGCTATCACTCTATCTGTGTAGGAATTTGTGCAATGAGTAGAAATAGGAAAGTTCTGATCCCCTTTAGTTTAGAAACTACATTATCAAAATTATGTAATTTGAATATTTGTTAGGTAATAAAAGTTCTTGACAATTTTGACAATAATTTTTCAAATCATGTCAATTTTTTTTTATAAAATAGGAATTTTTTTCTAAACATGTTATTTTCTTTATAAATTGATTGTGTATAAACATTCATAAATTTTTAAAATCATTTGATATTTTATCAAATATAATTAAATATGAATTGTTGTAAATTTCACGTCATATGATTAACTGTAAAACTTGCATTAAGTTTTATCATTTTTATGTATATGACTTATATAAAGTAATAAAGGGGAGGTAGCATAGTTGGTTAGAAAAAAAGTTCTAGGACTGTCAGTTACCTATAAATCGAGAGTTCGATTTTTCTTCACAACTTCGCAGTCTTTGTGAAGGTTAAAAAAAAAATATATAAAGTAGGTATTACATTTACTTGTTGGATTCAAGATTACAAGTTATCTTTTTATGTTGTTAAGATTATTAGACTAATTTGTAGTGAATTGATCTCCATCCTCTTAAAAAAGTATCATAATCTTAAGTCATGATATTACAATATCTTTAACATCATACCACTTATGTTATGGATTGATTTCTTATACATCGTTTCACAATTGAAAAGTGGAACTTCAATCATTTTGAATTAAATTTTGACGTGCTGACTGTTTTAAAAGACGTTCTAAACCCCGAGATTGCCGAATTCAGATCCACGACAATACTCGACTGAGTACGATGAGCTCTCAGTCGTCAGATTTAACTTTGCACGAATCTCAAAGCACAAATAATACTGCCTCCTCCAATCTCCCGAATAAGCACCGGCTGAGAATAAATCTGGGCCGTAAAGTAATTTACTGTTCTGTACAGTATTACAGGATACTGGTCCGAGATCGCCACACAAACTAACGCTTTCTGTTATAAAAAGATGTTGTATTGGACCTCAACTACCGTCACACAAAGAAACCAAGATGGCCGTGTCTCAATTTGGGAAAAAGATTAATGTAACGAGTCATTGAAGAACTAGAATTTTCTTTTTATTGACACGTAGACCCAATGATGCAGTTAACCGCATTACAGTTATCTACACATATAGAAACAAATCAATTACTCGACGAAGTCCATCGTGTCACCCACTCCGCAAAGGACCAGTATCCTCTGTAGTACTGTACAGAACAGCAAATCACTTTACGGCCCAGATTTACTCTCAGCCGGTGCCTATTCGGGAGATTGGAGGGGGCAGTATTATTTGTGCTTTGAGATTCGTGCAAAGTTAAAAAGAACGATCCGGATCATGACTGTATTCTATGAACTTCTCAGAGGATACGAATTCCTCCGCAAAAGTCTAAAGGAGACCTTCCATTTTATGCTTTTTCCTCACAAAGCTTCCATACTTCCCATATAAATCCTCCTCCCCGCTCAAAGCAAACACCAGTTTCTCCATTTCAATCACTTTGTTTCTCCATTTCAATCACTTTAATCTGCACCAAAACACTCACAAAACACATAATGGGCTTCACCGTGACAAAGATCTCGGAGGGACCCGTTAAACCCGCTTCCCCAACTCCGAGCCCCACACTGCCCCTCGCTTGGGTCGACCGCTATCCGACCCATCGCGGCCTGGTCGAGTCTATGCACCTCTTTCCATCAGGTACTGAACCTGCCAAGGTAATCAAGGAGGCGTTGGCCAAGGCGCTGGTCTTCTTCTACCCCCTTGCGGGTCGGATCGTTGAACCCGAACCCGGCCATCCCGCCATCGAGTGCTCATCGCACGGGGTCTACTTTGTTGAGGCGAAGGCAGATTGTACACTTGAGGATGTGAAATATTTGGATCGGCCATTGCTGATCTCGAAGGATTATCTCGTGCCATATCCTAAATCTGAGGATTGGGAAGTTGAACCGCATAATACAATTATGATGATGCAGGTAATTTAGTTTAATAAGTTTTCGTTTGAAAATTTTTCTATTGCTAGTTGATTTATCATTTATATTACATTAGATCCGAGTGGGATAGGTTTGACTTGGTCTCGGATTTGGGGTTTTGTTGGTTTAGCTGGATCAGATCAATAATGGTTTCCGTGAGAGTTTGGGTCAGTTGGAGTTGTGACTGGGGAGTGGTGAGAATTTTGCAAATATACCTATCAAAAGTTTTAAACTTTCATAGTTACCGTTGTGCAAAGTATATCAGAAAAGCACAAGGCTATTGAGCTCAATGTTCACTAACAATTGATGGATAGTGGCGGTGCGTTATTTCTAATCTTTAATATAAGTCATCTGCTCTGAAATTATTTTCCAGCTGTTTGGTTTTGACTGCACGCATTTCAAGGCACATGCCATTATCCATTAATATCACCAGATGCGGTGCTTAAAATGAGCATCATAAAATATGCGAGGAAATCCGATTCATATCCTCTGCATTAACTCAAAAGAGAATCTTTTGAGTTAATGAATCTCGACAGTCCGATCTGATTTAAGATTCGTGCGAACTAGATCTGCACTAATATTAAAGGGCCCCTATGACACGAGCCGAATTGGCTCCGTTTAAAATCAGACGGTTGAAATTCATTAAGATCTTTTGAGTTAATGCAGAGTTTGGCGGTGTAAATGTAAAATCTTCCTTTTGCAGTTAAAGAAAAATCAACAATTGTAGGGGACAAGTGGAAAATTTCAAATTTTGGTAGTGTAAATGCAAAATATTCCTTCCAAGTTAAAAGCATGGTGACATAGTCAACAGTTTGTAGGGTGGATCAGTGAAAAATGCAAAATATTCCTTCCAAGTTAAAAGCATGGTGGCATAGTCAACAGTTTGTAGGGTGGATCAGTGAAAAATGCAAAGCTTATTTTAGAGCTTTTGACCAAATTAGTTAGCTGGCATGAACTGGCTTCTTTAATGAATATAAGAATACTGCTTTGTGTCCTGTCTGAATGCACCCTCTATAGCCATGGAATTTGCAGTGGTCCAAATAAAAAAGGAAAATCAGAGGATTTATTTTGAGTTGTGAATAGTTTTTATAGCCCCCTTAATATAGTAAGGCTGAGTTTTTGATTGAACCATGTCATGTACCAAATGGTTTCCAAAAAATTGGGGTGCTTGTAACCTTTAGTTAGGGCCACAACCACTATTACTTTTTTATCAGGTGGCTCTCAAACCAATATCACAATCATGCAATGTCAGTATCGATGATAACAAATGTGTGATTCCTTGTTTAAGGAATTTAGACTTCCCGGCATACTCGGTTTCTCTACTTATTTCACATCTTCCATTGCTCTTCCCCCCCTTTCACATACTTGTGTCTAAAAATGTCGAAGCTGTATTTTTAATATTTAGATGACCATTCTTCAATTTCACTATCAGATGTTATGCATCAACAACCCAAAAGTCATTTGGGTATGAGTACCAAAATATGAACAATTGTCAGGTGCTTTTGCACATGGGCAAAACATTGGAGAGTAATTTGCAAACTGTACTTTTCCAAATATATTTGTGGATTTACATTGACAGATCTAAAATTAAATGAATCTACAATGAGCAATCATTAATTGCAGCCCCCCCATTATTACATTGTAGTTGAGCTGAAAAACATCACTTATTATATTTTCGTTTTCTTAGAAGACTGAGTCTAAAAGGCTTTATTTTTTTATTTTTTGTGACAAAGCCAAAGGCTGTAATTTAGTTTATCTTGAATTAGTCTTATTTGTACTTCAAGAATAAAAAGAACACGATTCTAAGACTCATGGACACCACTAGACCTGTAGGCCATTTGGTAATGTCTTTGACATCGTGATAGTTTTACTCGGTCAAGGAAAATATAAAGGAAATGGTATTAGCCTAGCCCTAGGAATCTTAGAAAAAAATACAAATGGATAATAAAATAGGTATACATAAATTCCAATCTGTTTCTAAATGGAGGCATGTATTTAAAAGTATTTTTCCTTTTTTAGGGTTACATATAGAAGTGACGGAATCTGTATCTCAAAGCAACGAACATTGGTTAAGTAAACTAAAAAAAATAAATGAAGTCAATGTTAACATATACATGTCCTAACTTTTGGAATAAACATAAATCACTTGATTTCTCATTATCAACACTTGTAATAATATCAATGTTTTCTTGCAAGGTGGGTAGTTAATTAATTAATATCTGTTTTCTTATTCAGAATATACCTAATTAAAAAACCCCACAACAACTTTTTCCTTTTTTAAAGAAGGGGGGCATATCTAATCTGGAGTTGTATTCACGTGTTTATGTCACATAGAAGCTAACAACCCCTTTGGGATGTTTCTGTATTGCTCATACGAAGTTAAGCACTTGATTGATAATTATTCAATTATAAGAATCTTTATACTTCTATAGTCATGCAAATCGTCCTTTTAAACTGGTTTTATATGTTTCAGCGATCAGATTGTACTAATCATCGCTTTGGGAAAAATAATGTGTTTTTTAATGTGGGAGTAGTTAAAACATATGCACATGTGATTAACTATTGTATGTTTCCCCAATAATTTGTCAGGTTGAAACTAATTTTAAAGAAAGGGCATCCCTATCCTTTTTGTTTTCTTTTTCTCTTTTTGGTTCTTTGCTTTGCTTCCAAAATTGGGGAAAAACCTACAAGAACTGAATGGTTACAAGGAGGTTTGTTCATCTGTCAACTTTTGGGATAGCTGTACAAATTATGACTTCTTCCTACATATATGTCTTATGTATTATCATAGGCTACCTTTTGACCTGTCATATAGCTTCATTTTCAGTTTAGTTGTAGTTGTTATGCACCAAACAAGTTTGTTATTATGGCACTCACATCATAATCTTTCACTTCAATTCTCAGCAAGTCAACAAATGAAATTAGTGCTCCTACTATGCAAAATATTTGTAGTCCGTAATTCTTGCAGATCTTGTAATTAAGTTGGTAAAAGTATATTATTACTTGCATATGGATCCTGAAAAGACAAACTGTTCATTGTTCACGCATTAAAGTTACACTTTTACACAAGTTGCTATCAGTAATTAATATCTGTAATTTCTAATAAGCAGGTGACAACATTCACATGTGGTGGTTTTGTCCTTGGCCTACGGTTCAACCATGCCTCGGCTGACGGCATGGGTGCGGCCCAGTTCATGAAAGTTGTTGGTGACATGGCTCGTGGCCTCCCAGAGCCTCTCGTCATGCCAGTGTGGGACCGTGAAAAGTTCCCCAACCCAAAAATCAGACCTGGCCCATTGCCTGAACTGCCCGTCTTAGCCTTAGACTATATCATACTAGACTTCCCCACAGACTACATTAACAAACTTAAATCCCAATATTTTGAACATAGTGGTAAGCATTGCTCCGGGTTTGATGTATTAACTGCTAAGCTATGGCAATCCCGGACACGGGCAATGAACATTGCTCCAGAATCCGAAGTCAAGCTGTGCTTCTTTGCTAGTGTCCGCCATCTCTTGAAGCTCGACAAGGGGTATTATGGTAATTCCATCTTCCCAGTAAAGATGACTGCACCCAGTGGAGAAGTGCTTAATTCAACGATATTGGAGGTTGTTGATATGATCCGGAAGGCGAAGGAGAGGATGGCAGTTGAATTCTTTCAGTTTGCAAAGGAAGAGGTTGACACTGACCCGTTCCAAATGACATTCAACTATGAGTCTGTTTATGTGTCAGATTGGAGCAAGTTAGGGTTTGTGGATGTCGATTACGGGTTTGGTAAACCAATGTTTTGTGGGCCTCTGGTGAATAACGACTTTATTGCATCAGTTGTTATTCTGAAAGCACCGGTACCTCTGGATGGGACCCGAATTCTAGCCAGCTGTCTCACGAAGGAGCACTCTGAGGAGTTTGTGCGTGGAATGAAACATATGGAGTAGGTTTTTTCTTTTAATTGTTTTTTTTATTTTTGTAATGGAAGATCTGAGATTATTATGTTGTGAGTTTATGGTCTTCTAGGATGTTGTGTTTATTGCTTTTCGTTTCTTATTTTTTTCCTATGTTTCATTCTAACAGACTCTTTTAAAGTGTTTTGTTGAACCAATAAGAAAAATATATTTTTAGATACAAATACTAAATTGTTTATGATCTTTTAGACCAGTATTATAACTCCTGGTTTATTTTAACTGGTATCAGTCGAAGGAAGTTCTCATAGAAATTATTGATTTTTGCAACTTTAGGTGTTATTTTTTCATTTTTCAGTAGGTAGTAAGGTAGGTACCAAAAGTCGGTTGGTTCCAAAGCACCTTGTTTTGTTTCGCTGCTCCTTTGTTTGGGGAATAATAGACCAGCTAACTAAATTATGATATGAAAAACTTTATGAAGGCTTAGTGTGACTACACCTAATCTACTATTCTAACCAGAACTGGTAATGTACCAGGGCTCATAGTCAGATTCAGCTTTTACTATACTGGCATGTGCTTGTCTTTTGATTTTTCTAAATTGACCAGTTCTGGTAAATGCCCAGCGAAGGAATAGGAATAGCTGGATGGATACATCCGCATGTTACCCTTTGATTGTTTGTGCATGTTATACACTGTTCGATTAATACTTCATTATAATACCTTTAACGTCGAGATTCTCTTCAATACAATAATGGATTAGCGGTATTATAAGACCTTTATGCGCATATACCCTTATTTATTTTAGAATCTAAACAGCCAGCTTTACACTTCAATTTTCAGGTAACTTGCACTCCAACGACTTAAAAATTGAAAATGATTTGAACCTAACATGATGTGAGTCTGAGAAATTGCATAAGCTAAAAACTGATTACCACTTTATTTTAAAAAAGAAAAACCTGATCTTGACCTGAATCAAAATGATTCGTTCAAATATGACACAACATTGCCCAATACAATTAACAATATTGATTGAAACTTGAAAGCAACCCAACCATAGACTAATCTTTACCCAAATAAAATCTGTAAAATATAACTTGAACTTCTGATTGATCTATAAACATAAATAATTCCATCCTAATTAATCTACGTAACTGGGTGGAACCCACCTGACAGAACTTTAACCAAAAAACCTCCACTCAATTGACCCAAATACCCGAATATAGTATTTCTTTAGCAATATTATATTACTAGTGCTTTACCTAAAACTGAAACCAATAAAGGAAAGCACCTATCGGTGTTATTGGGCCTGTCGTCTTAAATTAGTTGATTTCTTCTGGAAGCAGAAGAGAAAAGCCCATTACGGAAGGTTACGGCCTAAAAGGCCCAAAACTTCGGCCCAATTCGGCGGGTAAAGTGAGAATACTCTCGCTGATTTCATTACTCAAAGAATCATCCATTACAAGGGCCCTGATATCAAACCACTGATAGCAGTCCCTAATATTCAAACAAAATTCATACACACGTATGATATCCACAGAAAAAAAAGATAAATATCCATAGAGTAGAACTAGAGTGTTTTAAGTTTATCAAATTTATTTAAAATCTATCAGATTGGTTCCAACTGACGAAGCGTTTATATGTGAATTTTTTTAAATTTTATAATTAGTTTTGTATAAAATCAAGCCGTCAAAATTAGAAAGTTTATAAATTAATTTTAATGCATTTAATTTTTGAATTTTTTTTTTGAAATAATTATTTGAGTTCCCTCACTCCAGTACTCCCAAATTCTCACACCCCATTTAGAAAAATTATGTACTATGATCCCCACTATTTATATGGTCTCACTAATTATTATTCTAAAAAGATATTATATGGTCCCCACTAATTATTATTCTAAAATGCCTACAACACTTTTCCTCTATGGTCCCCTTTCCCAGTCTCCGTACTCGTCTCCGCGTCAATCTTGATAGATATATATACTTGGAAGATAATATATTAACTTTTGAAAAATAATATATTAATACTTTAATGCGTACTTGTTATGATAATTCTTTTTCCAGTCCCCCAATCATTCCTGCCTCAACCTTCCTCTAATGATGTAGTGGAGACCCCGAACTAGCTACACCCAAACTAGTTACACCGCGCATCTAATTTATTTACAAGACATAAATGGTAAGGCATTCTTTTTAGCAGTGCTACATCGGAAGAGTTCAGTTTGATGGTAACCATGTTTGTTGCAAGTATTGCTCATAATTAGAAACTTATCTCTCAAGTCACAACAACTTGATTTTTTTTCTAAAAGGTTAACAATTAAACTCCTTGGTTAACATAACCTAGCAACGTTAACCCTCTTTAGAGTTCAGTTTGATAACTACTATGAGAAGAGCTCAATGCCAAATTTACTAATTTGTAAATCAAGAGATAAATAATGTGTTTGTTTCTTTTCACTATTTTTTGAGAAAGTTCAAGTAAGCACCTCACTTTCAAATAAGCCCATTGTGAAGGTGAATCAATTAGAGGTTTAGATGTTTTCTTAAGATTATCGGAGTCTAGTTGCGAAGGAGACGAAAATAGAAAATTTAAATTTGAAAGCTGAAACATCAAATGCAGTGTAATTATTTTACAAAGGAAGATAAAATATATTAATGTGTATAAAATTTACAAATTTTAATTAACACTGTTACAAATTTTGAATTTATGAAAATTGTTTACTACTCTTTCTCTAACATTGCCTTCCGCTACTGCATTTGAACAAGTATGAACGGTCAAAAAATTTACGTACGCAGGAGCAAAATGACCTTATTTTCAGCATCTATGTTATAAATTTTTTTGGAAAAATCACTGATAAATAGATGGTTCATCCCAATTCCAAGAGTTGAGATGCATATGGATGCACTCCAAAAGGATTGATGACTCAACACACCTAAACCCTTTCACTCTTGATGGTACAAAACACCGAACTAACTAACCCATTTCAGTTTTCATGAATTGCAATTCAACCAATATGCAGTGTTAGTGCTCCGTGCAATTTGTTATTTCATGAAGGGATTGATATTTGACCTGCCATCATCAATTCATCATCCATCATTTTTCATTTCAAAAGAAAGATAATTGAATCATTTTCAAGAAAAAGCTTTGTCATCTATTTTTTTCATTAAAGAAATGTTTTCACCTGGACTGATATAAGTAGCATCTTGCCTATACTGGTATCTGGAAAACTCTGATTTGTTACAAATATACTTTAGGAAACACAAGACAATACTCTTCCTTTTGGAAAGCTCTTCTTTCTTTAGATAAAATATGTAATATTAGTGTATCTTATGAACTAGGAGTTAATGCTCAACTTAGATTTTGAAAAGATATTTGGTACCAGAACTGTGCATTAGAAACTAAGTATTACAACATTTTTCAAAAATGTATGAACCCCAACATGTTGTTATCAGATGTTATTAATACTCAAGGGAGAGGGGTACAATTTAGAAGAACACTGGTAGGAATGAACATGAATGATTGGACTGAAATACTGTATCTCAGTATCACCTCTTCACACTGGTAGGAATGAGCTGTGATGTGGTGAAACTTACCAATTCCTTCCAAAATTAGAGTTTTCATGTGGCTTATTGAACATGATAAGATTTTAACTAAAGACAACCTTGTATCTAAAGGATGGATAGGAGACCCATCTTGTCAGTTTTGTTCTGAAGAGGAAACCATTGCTCATTTATTTCTCACATGCCTATTTGCACAACAAATTTGATTTTGGTTAGGAAAGAGTCAACACATTATGCACAACTGACACAAATGAGAAGATCTCATAGACTATGCTTATACTCTCAATACTACTGACAAAACTAGTTTCCTTATTGTTATTAGTGTAGTCTGCTGGACTCTTTGGAAATACAGAAATGAAATATGTTTTACTAATTGTGCTATTGCTTCTGCTAGAAATACCATTTTACTAATAAAATCTTTATTCTTCTATTGGGCAGGTAACATGAGCCAGAAGATCAAAACTGCAGCAGATGACTTAATTAATCTCTAATTAATCTAAGATTTTGATTAATTGAGTAAATATGTGAGTTATTAAATTTTTAAATGATAAATACGTAATTATAAAAATTTAGATAATTTTTGAGTCGTATATATGAAATTCTCCCAATTATTAAAAATCATCGTCACTCAAATAGAATTGACTTTTGTGACAGGGAAGACCTGCTTTTGTTATCATCAGCATCATTTTATTTGTACAGAAAATGTAAATATTGATGTGACAATTACAATTTCAATTAATACAAGTAATTAGTAATTTAATATTTTTTTTTCTAAATTAGCAATATTAGTTAAAACGACATCATTTACAATTGCAAGAATATAATATCTGAAATTATAAAATTACTAGGGAATTGATAATTAAATTAATTTGCTAAGACAGAAACAATATGAAATTAATTAAACAGAACGTAGTGTTACCAACCCAAATGAAGCCCACTCTATTAGTTTAGATATAAATATATTTAATTAAGAAGATAGATACAACTGTTACCAACCCAAATTAAGGTGGTTTGTACTCCCATCTTGCATTGCATGCAGCCGAGCTGAGCTGTCTCCTTGTCGTATCAACGTACGTACGCACCATCGTCAATTATCAACAATACATGCACTGTTCCTTTTTCCCGCTTTTGCATGTGCACACTGCACTGTTCGCAATAGTTAATTATTAGCTAGATAGTAGATACTATGTTCTTCATTTGATTGAAATTTGTTAACTAACAAATGATTAATTCAAGGACGATCGAATTAATTGGTACCGTACGCTTCTTTAGGTGATGACAAATGACATAGCCTATACATGGACTGCATCAACTCTTCAAGGAATTTTTTTTAAAAACCATAATTAGAAAAATCAAAGTTAGCAAAACAACATGATTACTTCTGTTTTTACAAAAACCATAAGAACCGAGATTGAAATTCGGTTTCAAGTTTTTTTTTTCTTGGAACCGAATTGCAATTTCGGTTTTAACTTCGTTTTCACAATTTTTCGTAAGAGCTGCCACGGAAAATCCAAAATAGATCTGGACCCGAAATCCCGTCTCGGTTTTTTTTTTTTTTGCACATTGGAACCGAATTCTAAATTCGGTTCTTTTTTTTTTCCACCTTGGAACCCAGTTCTGCACACCAAATGCCAGAAGACTTTTAGATTTCCAAAGTGTGGGACCCATTTTCATAGATCCGCAATAATAGTTTCCAGAGAAGTGTGGGACCCATTTTCATAAAATAATAGATTCCAAAGTGTTGACCCATGTCGGTTTCAACAAAAAAAAATGAAAAAACAAAAGCTAACCCGAATCTAGGATTCGGTTCCATCAAAAAAAAAAAAAAACCCGAAAGTTAGTTTCGGTTTCAAATGAAAAAAAAAAAAAACCGAATTGGAATCTCGGGTTTTGCTCTGCACACCAAATGCCACACCATCTTCCGGAAAATTTGTGAAATAGAGGTTGGAACCGAAATTCCAATTCGGTTCCAAGGAAAAAAAAATCTTGGAACCGAATTGCAATCTCGGTTCTTATGATTTTTGTAAAAAAATTAGTAATCATGTTGGTTTCCTAACTTTGATTATTCTAATTATGGTTTTTAAAAAAAATTCCTCTTCAAGTCCCAACTACAAAATTGCAATCGTCCTTGAATTAATATATACTATTATTATTTTTGGTTTTACACGCCCAAAAGGTGATAGGTAGGCATTCATAAACGAGTCGATATATAAAGATTTTGTGGGGTTGGTTAAGTAGTCTGAACTCTCCGTACAAATCGGCTTCATACCTTCATCTCTCATGTATATATATATAGAGAGAGAGAGAGAGCCTCTCTTTCACTTGCAAACCAATTACAACTGAAGACACTAACTAATACCTCCAAAAGAAAAACTCCCACAAATTTGATAAGAAAAAAAAAAATGAATTTTAAAGTGACAAAAATTTCAGAGGGTGTGGTCAAGCCAGCTGAGCCAACTCCGAACCCGACTCTCCGGCTCACTTGGGTTGACCGATACCCGACTCACCGTGGCCTAGTTGAGTCTATGCACATGTATCGTGCTGCCACCAACCCGGCAAAAGTGATCCGTGATGCTCTTGCCAAGGCGCTGGTTTTCTTCTATCCACTGGCAGGTCATATTGTCGAACCGGTACCAGGAGAGCCGGCAATCGAGTGTTCAGCGAAAGGCGTATATTTTGTTGAAGCAAAAGCAAATTGTAGCTTGGAGGATGTCAAATACTTGGAACGGCCATTGCTGATACCGAAAGAGGAGCTAGTTCCTTGCCCCGGATCTGAGGATTGGGAGGTTGAACCACACAACACAGCTATAATGATGCAGGTAATATATGCAACTTTTTACTCAAAACAAAATTCCTTGATAAAATCAGTAATAAAGGAACTTTCCACTAGTTTAATGATGTAAAAATGGTCATGTCATGACCGAATACGTCCCGGCACGACCCAACTTCAGCGGGGCGCGGCACGTGTTTTGGTCATGTCAAGGCAGCACTAGACGTCATCAAAACAAATAAAATTATGCTTTTAATTATTAATTTATCCCAAACACTTAACAAATTCAAATTCCGGATAATAACTTTATTTTGTTACACATAATTTTTTTAAATATGTTTATTTATTTTATAAATTTTTCACATTTATGATTGAAAAAAAATAGTTAAATGTGACTGCACGTGAACAAATATAATTAACGTGACCAAACGTGATTTTTCATGTCATAATTTGATCACGATGTGCACGTTAAGTCACACTATGACAAAGCATCATGATTATTTTTTGCAATTTTAATCATAAACTCTGAAATTTGACTTAATTACGACACAACATGTGACTGACTGATCACGTTACGACATGCCACAACACGAATTTACAGCCCTACCTAGCTAGCTACCAAGCAGCTATAAACCGTATTTGGTGCCACACGAGAGCCATTGGAATTTAGTCTCTTCTCAATTTAATATTGAACATTTTTTTACTACTAAATCGATCATACTTCTGTTGTTGCATAAAAAACATAAAACAGTACTGTATCATCTCAGTAACAGTTAATGTGCAACATGTATATGTAAATGACATGCAACGTTGTTACAAAATATTCTACATATATAAAATAAAATAAAAAATTGTAAATCTTCTATACATATCAATTAGAGAAAACTTGAAAGATTATTTGTCAGGTTTATTTTTGTTAATTTCAGGTTTAGATCTTTCAGTAATATTTTAAACAATACGATGGAAGCAATAAAGCAGAACAAGTAATATGCCAACCTTCAAAAAAATAAAAAATAAAGCAGAATAAATTTTAGGCATCAATTTCAGATTTTTCACTGCAATATGAAAAAAATAGAAAAAAGAAAAGAAAAGTACACTCTTTTTTGCTCTAGTGCAAGGGAAATAGCAACACAAGATGCACTTGCATGAAGAGCGCCTTGGAGCTCTAGTTACAATATTCACACGAAAGTGATAGCCTCGTACAGTGCTCAAGCTAATAAATATCATATAAAAATTAAAGAAACCGGCATTCAATTAATGACGAATCGCTTTTTATTTATTTTTGGGTGTGTGGAGAGAGATAAGGAGTAGGTCCGATGGGCATCAGACCTACAGTTAGGTTCAATTAGCTCTAGGACCGTACGATTAGCATCAAGATTTATGCGCACGAAATTGATACAAATTTGCACAAATTTTGATGCAGATCACACGAATCTTGATGCATATCGAATGGTCATCACACCCATCGAACCAAGGTAGGTCCGATGGGCATCGGACCTACTCTGATTCCGTGTGGAGAAGCTTTAGCCTAATGGGGTCCTATCTAATCCTAATCAACCTAACTAAAGTTTGCATGTACAATAGTACTTTAATGTGAACTAATGGATCCGTGGATCCAACCAAACTAAAGTAGAGAAATTAATGTGATCAGTTAAAAAATGCACATCTCATCAAAATGTACGTGCTCTTAATTAATGAAGTATCAATGTATATATCATCATGAATTTTCCCTTCTCAGTATTTGGTAACCATACAAATTAATTCTTTGCATAGGAAATAAAGTTTCAACTATTGTTTGAAATAGTTACAAGCTTGTGACTAATTAATACTGACAAAAAAAATATATTATGACGCACTTAAATTAAACTGATCCTCCATAATATTTACTGTCATGCATGTTTTTGATTAAATTGTATCATCACAAGCTAATCTTTTTAAAAATTTCAAACCAGGTCACAACGTTCGCATGCGGTGGATTTGTGATGGGTTTACGGACTAACCACGCAGTGGCGGACGGCATGGGTGCAGCCCAATTCATCCAAGCTGTCGGTGACATGGCACGCGGCCTTGCGAAACCTCTTGTTATGCCAGTATGGGACCGGGAAAAGTTTCCGGACCCAAAAATCAAACCCAGTCCGTTACCCGAACTGCCCATCTTAGCCCTAGACTATGCAATTATAGATTTTCCCATTGATTACATCAACAAACTTAAGTCTCAGTATATGGAGTGTACTGGTAAATTTTGCTCCACTTTTGACATTTTAACTGCTAAGCTTTGGCAATGCCGGACCCGAGCATTGAACCTTCAGCCGGAATCTACAGTAAAGCTATGCTTCTTTGCTAGTGTTCGTCACCTGCTGAAGCTCGACAAGGGCTATTATGGTAATTCCATCTTCCCAGTTAAACTGACTGCACCTAGCGAGAAAGTTCTAAGCTCAACCTTACTAGAGGTGGTGAATTTTATCCAAGAAGCAAAGAAGAGAATGTCGCTGGAGTTCTTAGACTTCGCAAAAGAGGAGATAGAAACCGATCCGTTCCAAATGACTTTTAACTACGAATCAGTCTATGTGTCTGATTGGAGCAAGATAGGGTTCGTCGATGTGGATTATGGGTTTGGGAAGCCTATGCTTTGTTCACCATTGGTGAACAATGACTTCATTGCATCGGTTGTTATTCTGAAGGCGCCGCCACCTCTGGAAGGGTCCCGTTTGTTGGCGAGTTGTGTCACAAAGGAGCACTCGATGGAGTTCGTACGTGGGATGAAAATTATGGACTAGTATTTATCGAGCTTTTTATTATATTTTTGAAGAATTGTGAATTGCTCTAACTTTTAGAATTATTATGTTGTTCTTGTTGTAGTTGTTGTGTGCTTCTTACTGTTTGCTTTGGATATTCGATTGCTTGTTTTTGTTTTATCACTATATAAGGAAGTTTGGATTAATAATTTATTTTTGTTATATTTTTCGTTATAGTAATCAGCTATCTAATTTCATATCGATATTTTTTTTTTTTGACATCAGGGTCACAGTTCTTGCTTAGCTGCAAAGATAAAATAGAGAAACAAGAAAAAGAAAGAGAGAAAAAATTAGAAAATACTCATACATAGAGGACAACTGGCAATTTATTTATTTTATATTATGATTTGGAAACGGTAGATCATTTGTTCTTGCAATGCAATTTGGCTTAACAGGTTTGGTTTTGGCTTGAGAAAAGTCAAAGGTTTATGTTAGAATGGTATACCTAGTCTGATATATTTCACTATGCTTTATCACTTTCAATAGTTGACAAACTAGAACTTTTAGTTGTTCTTAGTGCAGTATGTTGGTGTTTATGGAGAAACCGAAATGAAGTTTGCTTTACTCAAAGTACCTCTAGAAATGCAAGATCTCTTATTTTACAAATTAAATCTCTTAGTTTATATTGGACAGGAAATATGACCAAGAAGGTGAAGGAAGCGGTGGAAGATTGGATGTCGGTTATAGAAGATGCTATCTCACTCGCTCACTTCATGCCTATGGAGTTAGTCGTGGTTGGAGCAACAGATGAATCTGCAGCACCAGGAGGGTCTGGCGAGCCTCCTTCTGGGAGACCTTAGTAGTGATGAAGAACCTCATACATTGCAAATTTTGTTACTTAGTGCACTCTAACATCAGCCCTTTGTTAAGTGGCTTAGTATTAGTTACTCTTGACTATTTTTGGTCGTTAGATATTATATGCTTATGGATATACTATGTGCTTTGTTTGTTCAGATTCATTGCTATGTGGTAGCAATGAATGAATGATGTGGGATTGATGGATGTAATTATCTATTATGCTATAAAATGGGCAACCGCCTCTTTCAAAAAAAAAAAAAAAAATTAGGATAGTTTTCTACTGTTTACCTACAGTAAAAGATTATCTGCTTCCGTTCGATTTGTATTTGACAGTTATTAATGATATAGTGCTTGATAATTCTGCGGTGGATTCTGATCGGACGGTCGGAATTTTAATCTAAACTCGCCCACGGCCGTTTTACCTTAAACCCGTCTCCTCCCTTCGTCGCCTTCCTCTGCTCCCCTTTTCCTTCCCCTCTTTCTCCTGTCTGGCTGTCTCCGCCAACCTTCTTCTTCTGCTGCTCATCTCTTTACCCACTCGATTCGACAGTGACATCTCTCGGATTAGAGCACCGATTCTATCAGGTCTGTTTCTCTTTTTATCTCTTCCTCTCTTTTTCTCTCTCTCTACTTTGAGGTTTTGTTCCTGGCGAGCTAGGGTTCGATCCAGAAAGATCTATTCATGCATCAGATTTAAACATCCTTATTTATGGTAGTGTTTAGATCGTAGTTGTCTTGTCTGGCACTTCTAAGTGAAAATCGCCATTGTTCGAGGTTAGTTTTGTTCACTTCTCAAGCTATTTCTGCAGTCCGAAGCAGTACACAGTTTTCTGTGCTCAATGTTACTAAATAATCCTGATTTAGTAACGGATTGTCCTAAATTTTGCCATTTCGTGCAGGGGCGGAGCTAGACTTTCGAATTATGGGGTCAATCATATAAAATTTTCCAATAGAGAATGGGGGTCAATTTTACAATACCATGTCATTTTACTCTAGATCATATAGAAAATTATACCTAAATACAAAAATTTTAAAAAAAATTTGGGGGTCAGTTGACCCCCATTTCCTTCACTTGGGTCCGCCTCTGATTTCGTGTAACTGAGTAAAGATTATTTATAATGTGCTTCTTTATTGTAGTCTATCCTTCTATTAGAATTTAAAATTTCAATTACAAAACTAATAAAAGCCATAACTTCTCTTTATTGGTTGCATATTTGCCCAAGTTTATGTGGATGATGAGAAATGGGAATATTCACTAACGTAACAGTATACAGTGGAAGAACCAGATTGTGTGCTTCAATTGCAGAAGCGGTGTAGCATTGAATCTGTTACTTTGTCATGAAGCAGTGTTACTAATGGAACTCAATTTGGAGTCTTTCTTAACCTAAGCATTTTGTTGTATTTCAATTAAGGAAGCTGATATGTGTATCCACGCTACAGTACCTGCACTGTACCCACACCTAAACTGTCATAACTGCTTGTGGGGACGGCAACTATTCCAAAACTGTAATTTTGTTTTACAAATTTTAATAGTAACACTGTGAAGTATATAGCTCAAACAGGGCAAGTATTTCTACCTATACAATGAACTACATATGATATATGAATTTTCCTAAAATAACTGTACCGGACCTTTTCTTGAAAAATTCTCGTGTTGTACCCGCATTAGGGGACCACTCAAATAGCATGTGGGGACCGCAACTGCTCCAAAACTGTAATTTTTACAAATTTTAATAGTAACACTGTGAAGTATATAGCTCAAATAGGGCAAGTATTTATACCTATACAATGAACCGCATATGATATATGAATTTTCCTAAAATAACTGTACCCGCACCTTTTCTTGAAAAATTCTCGTGTTGTATCCGCATTAGGGGATCACTCAAACAGCATGTGGGGACTGCAACTGTTCCAAAATTGTAATTTTGTTTTACAAATTTTAATAGTAACACTGTGAAGTATATAGCTCAAACATGGCAAGTATTTATACCTATACAATGAACTACATATGATATATGAATTTTCCTAAAATAACAGTGCGGGTACTGTAGCGGGTACAGTGCGGGTACTGTAGCATGGGTACTGAAATAATTATTCTTCAATTAATTCCGTGACAAAAAAGGATTACAGGATCAAGTTTATATTATACTTTGATAATCTTAGTTTTACCATTACAACTCTGAATTTGTTAATTAATTCCTTCACTCTTTTTGTTTTCCAGATTGAGCAGAATTTTTTTGAAGGTTAGCGACAAAGTGTCGCCAACGATATATTGAATAAGAAAAGTGTGCAATCTTCCATCATTCTAGATTGTTTGTTCGACAATCTAGCCCTATACATAGCGTAATATAAAAAGCTAACTAATAAAAATTGCCTGTAATAGCATGCAATATGCCCCCGCAAAACCGCCACATTTTTGTGCCTCATGCGAATTGCACCCAAGAAGCAATATCCATTGTCGTATCATTTATTAATTGATTGACTGCTCGCCTTTTGTTAGAAAAGAATCTTCTATTCCTTTCTCTCCACAGTGCCCAGGCCCCTGCTGCCCAGGCTGAATTCCATGTTTTTTTATCTCGTTGTGTCAAGGATTGCTGTCTTCGTAACCAGGCGTCAGAGATGTTTCGGCCTCTAGGTCCGTGTATGTTATAGTGGGCCATCAAACCTTGCCAGAAATTTTTGGCGTAGACACACTCCCACATGATGTGGTCCCTTGTTTCTATGATGTTTGCCAAGCATAGATGGCACCCCTGTTGGATCATGCAACCTCTCCTGAAGAGTATTTCTTGCGTGAGGATCCTGTCATTCAACATTAGCCATATGAATATCCTGACCTTCATTGGTGCTGGCAATTTCCAGAGCAAAGACTGGTAGCCACTAATTACCCCTGTGTGGTGCAAAAGGCGGTAAGCGGATGCGCACGTGAAGGTTTGCGTTGTTGTCCAATTCCACTTGACCCCTTCATCGTAGTGCACCGAGATCATGTAAAAAGGTATTAGAGAAGCCAGATCATTTAAGAAGAAAGACTTGCTTACATTTTGCTGTACTTGCGAAACATTTTCAATGCCATGCAATCTTCTTATCGTCGATGGCCAGATGCCCTGTGGGTTATTTTCGATAGCCCATACAGATTGAGCAGAATTAAGAAGGCATGTCTTCAATTCGAACTAAGCCGTTTCAGGGGCAGAAAACATGAGTCAGCTGTCTTAGAGATAAGGTTATCCTTAAAATTTGATTTTGGATTTATCTTTTGTTATTGATTTTGGTTGTTAGGCAGTTGCTTGAAATTTTTTGTTGATTTACAATATTCTATGTAGTAAGTTGCAGCATGCATGCATGTTGTGCTTGGTTTTATTAGTACTTAATTAGGCCTCATTTATATTTATATTTTGCTTTAGTTTGTTTTGGTTGGAATATTGTTTCACTCAATTTAGCCTTTTTAAGTAAACATATAGTTTTGTTGGTCCCTTTGTATCAATCAAGTGATTTCTGTTGATGATATTCTTCAGAAATTAAGTGATTTTTCATATGACCAACCTCAACCTAAACAAAATATCAAGGTTCTAAATAGCGTTTATAGCGTCATAGCAGGAAGGCTAAAAAAAAGCTATAGCGAATAGCGTCGCTATAGCGGAAGTTATTCCAAATAGCGTTTTTTTTTTTACATTCCGTATATTCAATATTTGTACTAAATATCAACATTATCTAAAGTCTCATAGAACAATAAATAACACCAAAGTAATTAAGAAATTATAATATTCATATTGAACCTGTACAAAGTCCAAATTGCGGTTCAAAATATCCATAGTAATATCATAAACTATCGATTTTTCCTATTAAAAATATCTTAAGCATCATGATTCATGACATAATCTATCTTTTTTTCTATTCAAATTTTAATTTCGGTTTGGACTTTTTTTCTATTCAAATTTCAATTTATATTCCCAATTTCGAATTGATTTATTTGTAGCAAGTAGCAACCAATTCAATTTCGGTTTGAGATTTTTTTTATCTTTATTTAAAACCCATATAAATTGCGTAAAAAAGAAAAAAAAAAAACCCATATTTTATAGCGCAAATAGCGGACGCTGTAGCGCTGTAGCGGCCGTAGCGCAAATAGCGCATTTTGATGTCATAGCGTAGCGTTTGGGGTCCAAAAACGCTATAGCGCGCTATTTAGAACACTGCAAAATATACATACTTCTAAGCATAATAATTTAGTGTACTTCTAATTAACTGAGGTTGTTAGTAACTGATTTAGTGTACTTCTAATTTCTTAAGTGATTTCTGTTGTTATTTTTCAAATATGAATATGATATGCGGTTTTGTGCATGCTTCAGTACCATTAATAGGTTGATTTTTTTATTGCTGATTCTGTCCATTTTTGCCCTTAGGGCTAACAGTGTTTAAAAGGAAAGTTGCAATATTTACCTATGACTTATAATACAACATTTACAGAAATTTGTATGGTCTAATGCTTGCATTTAGGTCGAATCTGACATTAGCAATTGGACAGAAAAATTAGATAAATTTTACTGTTACCTGTCAATGTGGTACGAAAGATTAGGTATTGTTTGAAATAAAAGAGAACGAAAGGTGTACCAAACCTGCGGTGATCTGGTTGGCGCACGAGGCGCGAGATACAATTATACAGTGGACCTGTTTGATATGGTTCAAAATAAAGAAAATTAACAAAATTTTCTGAATTAATGTTATTTGATTTGTTGGGAAAATGAGAGAAATGAAGGAAAGTAGTCTTAATAGTTTATCCTCTCCCTATTGTTTTTGTTATTCTTAATACTGTTACAACATTGAGCAAGGAAAAGTTCATCTAAGTATGTGCAAGCTGAGGTTTCTGTGTTGCACACTTTATTACTGTTTTACAATTGTTAGTGTTGTATTATTGACAACATCAATTTGTTTCACACAAAAAAAAAAAGGTAAACATAGGGATCACAAAATTAATTTTTTTTTTCTAGAAGTAGGGTTCTGGTCTGGCTCGATCCAGATTAATATATTTGAAAGCTGATATGCTATAAACATATTAATTTAAATCTAAAATTGGATTTCACATACATTGTATAGAATTTGTTATTTTGTTTTTTGCAATTCTGTCAGTGCATATACATTTCTTTTCATTACTTATTAATGATGGTCTTATTTTTAGCTTTTTCATTTTACTTTTATCATCTCATAGTTTCATTTGATGTCAGCTGCTGCTTGAGAGACTTCTGAATTCAACATTGATTCAAGTAGGTTGACAACAGTACAGATTCCTAGATTTAGGACCAGCAGCAAGCTACACCCAATATTATCCTCCTTTTCTGAACTATTTAGTCACTCTCTCTGCATATCTAAGGTATCCATCTAATTCCTATTGAAGGCCTTGCACCAAGAAATGTACAATTGGGTATTTTATTTTTCTTATCCTTGGCATGGGGCAGGCGATAGGTCTGAAAAATAGATATGAATTATAGTTCAATTACTTCTTTCGCAGGCCGGTACTGGTACAAAACCTGAAATCCAGAGTGCACAATGTACTCTTTTTAGCAATATGAAACCAATAAGTGACAGAAAAAGAACCTGGAATCTCAAATTAGGAATTTTGCATTCAAAGGGTGTGATCCTATTTCTTTGTTACCAGTTTTGGATAGTATGTAAACAGATTTGCAGACTTTGTCATCACTATATTTTAAAAAGAATAGTCATGCCATGGCTCTGCTTTTAGAAGTAACTCCCATTTTTATACCTTAAATTTCAGGATAATAAGACAAAGGTGTGATCTGGCTTGAAATCTGATAGATAGAGCTGACTAATGGAGTATCATAAGATTCTCAAAATTTCTTTTCGACTTATATATTGGTATGTATATTAAATAAGACCTGTGTTTAACTGTTTGAGTATTGTATGTTCAATGTGTTATTTATTTGTGGGTTGCTACTAAGAATTTAGGCTTCTGAATCGACATCTAACGAACATGAATCATTTTTATTTACATAGAACAACCTAGCTTTTAAACCTTTGCACGTGTTGCATATTTTGTGGGTTGCTACTAAAATTTTAGGCTTCTGAACAACCTAGCTTTTAGACATTTTTATGTCTTACTACTAAAAATTTAGGCTTCTGAACCATGGTGAACACTATTTTCTTCTACCTTTACAGTTTATTAGTTTTTGTTTTATATAGTTTTCCTATATAAACTTTCTATATGCTTTTCCCTCTGCTTCAACAGCCACTGCCAAAGCAAAGCCAGGCACACATCTTGTTGTTCTTAATTTAGGGTTGAATTCCTGATTTGTTTCCCCCCTTCCGAGAAGAAAATTTGCTAGATTTAGTTTGGTCTATTGTTTTTTTTTTTTTTTTAAGGTTGGCGGCAATGCCGCACAACGAATATTGGTCTATTGTTTATACTTGAAGTGGTACTTTTTTCTTTCCTACTTGTATGTTAGCTTGAAATGACTTGTTGGTTTTTGGTTTTCTTACATTTGAATACAGAGATGATGCATGTAAGGTGTTTGGTTGAATTTTTCATGACTTGTGAATGATGGAGGGTGGAGATTACGCCAGAGACAGAATTAGTGATTTGTCTGACCCACTTCTTACCCACACCCTCTCTTTTTTACCTACCAAAGAGGCTGTGCGCACATGTATATTGGCCAAACGGTGGATAAAGGTTTGGGCTTCTTTGCCTGTTCTCATCTTTGATGACCCTATAAGCCCAGTTGATAATCTAACAAAAGAAGAGTACCGAAAACGTGAAGCTAAGTTTCTAAGATTCATTGGCGGCATCATTTTCCATCGAGAAAAGATAACCCTGGATACATTTAAACTGACATGGTGGAATATAGAGAGGGACACTCTTCTTTATATATTTGAATTTCTTTCCTATGCAGTCGAGTGTAGACCCCGCGTATTATCAATCCATACCAATGGTTGCACATTTTTCGACTTGCCTGATTCGATTTGCACATGTACGTCAGTAGAGGAGATGTCATTGTGGCTTTTTTGTGATGAATATCTTAAACCGAGATCAATAAACCTCCCTTCTCTCAAAAACCTGGAGCTTCGACACCTGGATTTTAATGATGATATAATGATAATGCTTATATCGGGGTGTCCTATTCTTGAAGATTTAGTTTTGATAGACTGCTATATGGAAGTGAATTTGATTTCCTCTAATTGTGCTGAAGAAGTTGGTACTAATAAATTGCCATCAGCATTGGTCGATGGAGATTTCTTGCCCAGGAGTTGTGTCTCTGAACATTAGATCTATGAGTATGGGAGGGATTACATTGAAGAATATGTTATCTCTTGCCACGGCTGACATCCTTTTTGAAGAATATGATGGTTGTTCATTGGGTACCCTCGATCATGACTTGAGGCTTCTCAGTGGCCTTTCAAATGTGACAAGCCTAAAGCTATATACAAGATATACTGCCATTATGGTATTATTCTCCATTCTGTTCTGTCAAGTAAAACCTTTTGACTTGATCACTGGAAACATCAATTAATTGCCATCAGCATTCTCCATTCTTATGAATGCTTTTTAGCAATTTTGTAGAATGGTAAAGGAAAGCAAAACTAACGATTGGTTGGGTTGGATTCTACAAACATGCTATCTCTATGCTAGCATTGACAAAAAGCTGGGTTAAAGCAACAGATTGATTTATCCGAATAATTATTCAATTTGAAAACCATATTCCCCCTTTTGATAATATTTTCTTTTATACTATGTAGGATTTGCTGCGAGCGGATATTCCAAACTGTCCGATCTTAAAAAACTTAGAGAGCTTGGACCTTGGAGTATTGGATTTCAATCATGACTGGGATTTAGTGGCCTGTCTCCTCCAACATTCATCCAATCTGAAGGACCTCACGTTGCATCTTTTCTCTTTTTCACCACCAAAGCAGAGTTATGATTCTGACGAAGAAGAGTTTCAACAAGAAATTTCATTCCAGCATGAGTACCTTGAAGCAATGAAGATAATATGTCCAGGGAAGAATGTTAAGTTGGCTGAGGAACTGGTTCACAATGTTAAGTTGGCTGGGGAACTGTACGATATGGGTGAGTTAGTGACAACCGCAAAGATTATTATCTTGTAAGATTGTTTGACATGTTTGGTTAGTAACTATTAATTGTCTTGTAAGATTATTTCTTAAGACCCAATCATAATTTAAATCTAGAAATTTAGACGGTATGATAAAAAACCTAATTTGGTCTGACCCAATCCGATTGGATCCTAACCTGGCAATTCTTCGAAGTCAAACTGATCCAATCTGGCCGAAATCTAACCCGACTCATCTGATGCCATTTTAGAAGTAATGAATCTAACTCAATTCAAAGAACCCGCCTGATTCAGCCCATCACTTTTGTTAAAAAAAGAAGTCAAATTGATCGAACTCGATCCAACCTGACCTGACCCATTCAAAATATGAACATGAATCAAAACGAGATGACTTGATATTCGATTCGTGACGTGATAGTTCTCTGAAGTCAAAATAATCTGACCTGAATCCAACCCCTCTGAACCCGATCTGACATGTTCAATTGTCACCTCTTTATTGCTATGCCTATAATGGGGGAATTATCTGCTTTAAGAAATGTCTTTTTTTTAATACAGAAGAACATTACATAAAAAATTGAAGGGTATCTTTTAAGAAAATTAAAACGGAATTAGTTCTGCAACCAAGCATGCAATGATTAGTTCAGCACGGGAAACAGTTTGGATACTTCAAAAAGGTCCATGGTTTTTCTTTACAGGAAAAGAGAAACATAGAATCTCAACCACTGCAGTAACAATTTCCATTTCACGTTTAAAAAGGCCCATCTTAAATAAATTTATTTTTCCCATCAACTCCCCAACCAGACAATTTCCAACTTCAACCAAACAAAAGATTTCGGGTCAGAAAACCTTATTATTCATTTTTTGTATCCACAAAAGATTTCGGGTGTAGAGAATATGGACTCTACCAACTCAATCGCATAGTCCAGCTCAGTCTGTGACCCGCTACCACTAGTCTCTCTATCGTGTGGCCTCTTTGTCGCATATCGTTGTCGCCCTGATGACTGAACGGGTGAAAGGCTATCCAAATCATCCAAACTGAAAGATATCCCCTCCTTGTCCATAGGCTCAAACTTCGGAGCCTCCTGTTGCACTAGCATGCAATACTATCTTATCTTCCAGAAAATGGCGAAAAACGAATGAAAAGTAGTCATTTTCCCGATTTATTTACCGCAAACGTGTTTTTAGATCTTTTTGGCAGGTTTTTGAGAAAGTTGCGTATTTAGGCGAAAAACAGAGCAAAAGTGTCATATTTAGGCGATTTCTGAAAATAACACCAAAACAGGGCATCACATGGAGCATGCAACACCTCACACGAAGTGCACAACATGCGAAATGGCGAAAATTATAGAAAATTCGCTAAGTCAGGAAGCCGTGCGGCCTCCTCCTATGCTACATGCGGCATACCCTGATGCCACGATCCGTGGACTGTTTCCTTGAGATCAAATCATCCACTGTTGATGTTATTTTTTGCAAAATTCTTCTAGAATGACGCGATTGCTTCAGCGGAAAGCTTTTATAGCTATTTTTTGCTTCATATATCCAAACTTGGAGTGCACTCTAAGTTTCCACCTCCACTACTTCCACTACTTCATTTCTCATATTATGAAGACTATAAATACCCCTCTTATAATATGATTTAGTGTGCGTGTTTAATTGTGTTAAGTCTATAGAATCAAGATTAGCAATTCTCATTGCTAGATTAGGTTAGAGAGTACTTAGAGAGAGAATTGTAGCCATCGGAAGTCAAGTAGAAGAAAAATGCGTCATCTAAGGAGGCAGGTTCATCCATCTTCAATTGGGTTATAATTTATGTTCTCTTTATTTTATTCATTTTATTTTGTCATTGCCATAAGAAGCTAAACTTCTCATTTCTAGAGTGAGGGTTGTACTCGAATTCTTAATTATGTTTTAATATATGTTTATGTTTTGTTTATGTTGATTTGAGTTTGTTTTATTATTTTAATTCATTTTTATTAAGTCATTGCATACATAGTTTTGTCTACTATATGCCAATGACCCTCCACATACCAATAGGTGTCTACATCCCGGTGTGAGTGGGATAATACATGTAAGTACTATAAGCACTTCGGCTAACGAGGCTTGGCAGCGGTTCAAAGACTAGGGTTAGAACCCAGTGGGCTCCCTTGGCAGGATAGCGTAAATTGTATATTTATATTATATTAGGAAATACCTAGATTAGGTAGGGTCTTTGAGATATTTCAACTGCGGGATAGTATAGGAAAATAATATACTTACGTACCTAAAACACTTTAGCCTTTGTAGCCCAAAAGCCGATCGCAAGATCGAAAAACCTTTCAAATCGCATAAGCAAAAATTCAGCAAGCCCTACACGTAGTGACAGTGCCGCATGCGGGGTAGCTGTGGGACAATCTAGGCCGCATGCGACAGTGACAGTGCCGCATGCGACGTAGAGAGACGTCGAAATTTATACTTTGCATAATTAAGAAGGAGAGAACATGAACCCCAGAGGCCCTCTATTTACTGTTTAGTTCTAACATTAGCACAATTAGCGCCACTGCATAATGCTAAAAAAAATTTAGTTACCATTCTTTTAATATTTAAAATTTTTAACCTTACCAGGGCTTTTTTTTTCAAAATTCCAATTCCGTATTCCCCGCAATTCAATCTGCGCATAACATCTTGGTTCGATGCAGATTCAATATGCGCATAACCTCAAGTCCGATACGAGCATAGATTGTCTAACTAATGTGACCCGTCAATGTATTGGAAACGAGCATAATTGAATCAGAAATTATGAGTAGAACTAGGGTGTGATGTGCTCACCAAAAAACTATCGGATTCACTTCAAACGAGATGAATTCAACCGTTGAAACTGATGTACTTTACGAGTGATGCGCGTACATGCAAAATTTTGAATTTTTTGAATTCATTTAGTCTCAAGTCAAGTGGTCAAAATTGAGAATTTTTTGAATGCATTAAAACAACTTCATTTTGGATCATTCATTTTTCATCAATTTTGACCACTTGACTTGAGACTAAATGAATTCAAAAAATTCAAAATTTTGCATGTACGCGCATCACTCGTAAAGTACATCGGTTTCAACGGTTGGATTCATCTCGTTTGAAGTTAATCCGATAGTTTATGTAGAGTTGTGCTCACCAAAGAGTTTGGTGAGCACATCACACCCTAGTTCTACTCAGAAATTATTAAAGAGAACATGGGTTGTTTCCAATATATTCTACATTCCACGCATTAATTAAACAACCCGTAATTAATTAAACGAGCATGATTAATTAAACAGAACATTCTTAATGTTTTGTGCAGATTGAATATGCGTGGAATCAACGTGAAATGCAGATTCAATCTGCATGGAATGTAGAATTAGAATTTTGCAAAAAAAAAAAAAAAACACTGGTAAGGTTAAAATTTAAAATATTAAAATGGTAACTAAAAAATTTGGGCTGTTAATGAAACCTGATGTGTAACCTACTAAAAGGGAATTTTTTTTATAAATCATAATTAAAATTTTGTTTTTTACGTAACCAACGTGATTGCTTTTTTTTTTTTACAAAAACCATAAGAACCGAAATGACATTTCGGTCCGGTCCCCTTTTTGGATTTTCTGTGATACTGGTTTCACAAGTTTTCATATGAGCCACTGCAGAAAATTCAAAAAGGAGACCAGACCGAAATGTCATTTCAGTCCGGAATAAAAAAAAAATTTGGACCGAAATGACATTTCGGTTCTTATGGTTTTTGTAAAAAAAAAAGTAATCATGTTGGTTTGGTAAAAATATTTTTTTTAATTATGGTTTATAAAAAAAATTCACTGAAAGGACCAGAAAAACCTAGGGGTAAAATTGGGCCCACAACACAGAGAAACCAGAACAATGCAAACAATTAGCATATTCGATATTTTATGGCAGTGGATATTTAAGTTGTGTCACTGTTTTTTTGATGTCACAAATTGGTACAGTATTTGTCTCTTTGCACATGGAATAGAACCTTCCAATGAGAAACAATACGCATGCTAATGCTATTGTAAAATTTGGAGATTTCGTGTGGCTCTTTTCATTCTTTTTAGATAATGAAAGGAAAAATGACACTGTGAAATCACTTTCTTAAGGATTTAGTGGACGCATCGCGAATGACATTTTGTTTTTTATTAGTCGAAAACTTCCAAAAAGAAAAAATGGCGTAAATTTGTTTTCCATCTCTCAAGCAAAATTTTATTTGCCTCATTAAATACCAGTGCTGTAAATAACGGTATGCGCTTGTCGGATGGACAGGGTACCGTTCAAGCGATTAATCAGAAATAATCAGGAATAATCGGCCATAATTGGAAAAAATCGGCCAATTAATCGGAAATTTTTTTTTACGGTTTGTCACCACCAACGACTAATCGGCCTAAACGGACGTAAGTCCAGCTGTAAATATTAAGTTTAGAGAAAAGTTTGAATGATAAAATTGTAATTTTAATTTCAATGATTGATGGATTAGTCATTTGAAAATTACCAGGAGGTCTATGTATAGCATAGCGTTTGTGGTAATCTAGTCTGTACTTGAAAAATAATTTTACAAGTTTGCAAAAATATCCAATGAAGCGAAATTTATTAGTTTAGAAGGACTACAATTTAAATATCACTATTCTTTCTCAATAATTTTCACAGAAGAAAATTGCTATAATTGTAAGCGACGCCTTTTGCTTATTTTTTGTAGTTGTTCATTCTTTTTGTAGAATGAAATAAGGGATCCGACTCCGCTGCTTTTCTGAGATAAAAGGAGAAGCTTTCTTTTCCGAATTCAACGATTCAAAGTTTTTCATTTGCGTATCTCGATAAAAAAAAATTTTTCATGCACAAATCTCAACGAATTTGAATAGTTTGATTCGGAAGAGGAGACTCCTCCTTTTCTCTCAGAAAAGCAGCGGAGTCCATTCCTGAATAAGAGCCCAAACCCTCAAACAACAACAACATCTAGTGACATATATTTCACAATTGTCGTGAACATAAACTATCAATATTAAGATTTAAAATAACAAACAATTGTATATATTTTAAAATATAACTTATCTCGTAGAAATCTGAAATCTCTCCCTTGTTCTACAAGTTGTGGAAAATTTGACCGACGATTCTGTCAAAGTTGTGTTAAAATCTGATGCAATTTATGAGATAAATAAATTCAATTTTCTTTTCACGTGTTGAATTTACACAAAGATTTAGTACAGAAAGATTTGAAAACGGATCCAAGAACCAAAACAAAAACCTCTTCTTTTCATTTTCATTTTTATATTGAAAGAGAGGAACAAGTCATGTTCCCTCGAAAGACAATTCACGTGTTGTACTTGTGCAGTACATACAGAGGCAACAAAGCACAGATGAGACTGTTTTCCAAATTTTTGTATTTCCTCTCTAGAAAAGGTTCACAACACTTTTAGTGTTTTTTTTTTTTTTTTTTTTTTAAGGTTGGCGACGAAATGCTGAGAACAAAGATATTAATAAAAAAAGAGTTGTAATTACATGATGCTAGCGGAATATAGCTCCCACTATTTACAGTTAATATTTAGAGCTTTGAAAGAAATAATTTTGCAAAAATGATTGATGCTAATGTTATATTCACATCACCAGAGTCTGATAATGTTAGTCAACTTAATTAATTAATAGTGGGATCAATCTGAAATAATTAAATACTTTTAAATTTGAAGTGCCAAAAACGAATTTCAATTATCATTTCATATTCAATTTATTTTTTGGGTTATTGTCATGGAGCACCAATTATTTTGGTTCAGAAATTTATTTCCCTTTTTAAGGTCATAAACTGGATAATCGCTCCCAAATATATATCATGCAAGGAATCAGAGTAGGTCCGATGCCCATCGGACCTACCTTGGTTCGATGGGTGTTATGACCATTCGATCTGCATCAAGATTCGTGTGTTTTGTATCAAAATCCGTGCAAGTCTGTATCAATTTATGTGCACATAGATCTTAATGCTAATCGTACGGTCCTAGAGCTCATTGAATCTAAATGTAGGTCCGATGGCCATCGGACCTACTCCTATCTCATCATGCAAACAAGAAGCTTGATCGGATTAAGATTGCTCGTTTCATGTATTAGCTTTATGTAGCCGCCAAGAAACAAGAAAACCAATCGTCTGCTACAAGCTATACTTCTCACTTTATTTCGTATAAAAAAAAAACATGTTAAAGATCCTGACTTAAGTATCGGACTCAACACTCAAGTTTTTTTTTTTTTTTTTTCAAACCTTACTTGTGCTTACATGACCTCAGTTTTGGAGATAATTATCAAAACCAAATCTCATCTACATACACTTATAATTCAAAATTCTCATCAGAAAAATCTACCAGATATATTTCCATTCACTATTAGCATATTATTTATTTCCCCTTTTCACAAAATAAAATTTAAAAACCTTACTGCAAGTCCATGTAAACAATATTTTCATATAAACAACTTTTTTTGACCTATAAATTGATGGGAATTTTCATATTGAAATATGGCATTTGATCAAATAAGTAAACTAGATTAGTAAAAAAAAAAAAAAAAGGAATAAAAACAAAGTTATTCCAAGTTGTGTGAATGAAGTTAATTAAGGCTACTCCACCATGCCCTTTTGACTTTTGTACATAAATAATTGGATTCCTCCTATATATCTGAGTGCGTATGCAACCTCCTTCAATAATGATAGCAAACTTATATATTTATTTTAAGAAAAAAAAAATACATGTGTGGAGATTAAATTTAATTATTTGCTCGTGTCCAATCCCAGTTGCAAGGGTGTTCAATTCAACCACCCACAAATCAGGAGAAATTATGTCGTACCACTATGGTATTTAAATTTGTGGTGGTTATCAAAAGGAGAAAAGAGTGTAAAGTTTGGAAGCTTCTTCAGGGAAAGATTTGAAAATTGCTTTTAATAGTTTTGCTATGCTGCGCGCGCACACACACACACAGACATAAGATAACCAGGTGCTTCATTTACTATTATATAATGTGAACCAATTTTTTTGTTTGAAAAAAGAAGTGGCATGCAAAGCACAATCAGTTTTAATTTGCAGTACTGTTGCACAGATCATGCGACGTCAGTTTTGAGCTATCTTTTATGGTAATGTAAAACTTAAAAGTTTGAAATTCAAAGCGACCAATCAAAATTCAGGTCAATTTGGAACAATTTGAAAATTTATGGGACTTTTTTATGATTCAAAAGCTCAAATTTTGAGTTACCTTGAGGAATTTGAATTTCTAATATGATCGATACCAGTCGACTGATACAGATAAATGTTCCTGCCATCCATCGAAAAAATATTTATGTATCAGACCCTCAACAAATGCAGTTTAACAACAACACGGTTGACTGTTTATCAAACTAATTCCCAATCTGTATCAGTGTCCCATTACTTCGGTGGGACCCATGGTCAGACACACAGCATTAGTCCTGTTAATTCCCCTTCTTTTGGAGGATTTTTGTTGATTTTTCTTGTTATAGTACTACAGAGTTTATGCTCTCATCTCATCCCTGTGGTAAATACTTTTCATATACATCTTCGTCATTCTTGATTAAAATTTTATGACATAATATACATAAATTATGCATGCCACCTGGGGATTCAAGACTAAGCTACCAGTTGAAAATTCAGTGATGATGCAAGGTTTGAAATGGAGAATTGTTTTCAATTAAGCTTGTCGTTTAATGTTGGGTTCATGTTTCTTCATCTAAACCCCAACCCATTTGCAATAGAATATAGCCAATGATACTGGTAATCTCATCAACTCATATTTAAATTTTAAACCCTGGAGTGGATCTCATCACCACAATTATTATTATTATTATTATTTTTAAACAATGCCATTGACTTCGACTCATTGGATAATACATAATTAATTGCCAAGATGCTGATGGTGGCTTGTAGTGTTTTGTCAAAGAAGATAATTACAGAGCTAATAATAATCATAATAAAATTAATATGCAAACAAACGTGCCTCAAGTACTTTCTTCATGGTTCATGATAGTGATCCTTGTTTTATTTTCTCTTTTTGGAACAAGCAAATTAGAGATGGCATTCTCTTTTCCAAAAAATGATGTAGTCCTAGCTATAGATTTACTTATTGGGCTGAATACATTGAAACTTATCCTTCAAATAATTTTAAAACCATAAAATTATGACTACCACAAATTGAAATATGTGGAGGACAAGAAAAGTTGTCACAATTCCAAATGTAGAATTCTAGTATGAATTATAATTGTTGATATTGTTCTAGATTATAGAGGAGGTGTTTTTGTTTTACACTATATATATATTAATTCTCAATCCAGCCCATGGAACTACAAAGGAGTCAATCTGATGTTATTCAAAACATGCCAAAAGATACAAAAGAAAACAAAAGAGATTGTACTAATCACTCAATTTATAATATGAAGGAAAATATGTATTAGAATATCCAGAGATCAAAGCAACTTAAATTGGTCTTTCTATTTTCCTTAATTATTTTTTTAGCTTCTTATTTATCTTACTTTTAGCTAAGTTCTATTTTTTTTCCCCTATTTTGGTGACTCGGATCTTTTGAACTCATCCGGGTTTTGAACTCATGACCACATCATAGGACATGCGCATTTGTCACTTTACCAAATTAAGATTGGTTCGTCTAATAAAAATATATTTTTTAATCTGAAAAATTATTATATATCTATCTACATATGCCAAAAAAAATGTAGTTTCTATATTCGTTAATATTCATTATGTGTCAATATTCAAACTTGCATCAAAATATGTACTAATTATTTTGATCCGTTTTTGTTTTCTAAATCCAATTATTTTATTTTTGTATTTGATATATGAAGGTGCAAAGAAATATAAAAAAATGTAAGTTGTGTGCATCTGCCACAAATATTGTATTGTACCAAGTTAGAAAAAAAATATATATATCTTGCGACAAATTTGAGGTGTTCATTGATGTTGATTGGTTGATTGATTGATTGATTGATTTTATCTTGGTTTATAATAACAAGAAGATAGAGCCACAAACTTTTAGCATTATCAAATTGCAACCAAAAGTTGTGATGCTTTATCTAAAAGCAATAAAGAGCCCTAATTTGTTGCTCCCACCGCGCATTATCTTTAGAAGCTTCTCTTGGCGATATCCATCAATTCTATCTGCCTCAATTTTTCTATCAAAAAATCTTCAAAACTGTCTCTTTTATTGTCTCTCATCGCACATCTGTCCCTTTCTTTCTTTTGCTAAATTCTGCTAATACTTGCACTATTACTTGCATTATTGACAGGAGCAGATCCAGGATTTTCGTCAAGAAGGAGCAAAAAAATATCGAATCGGGTTTAATTATCTAATTGGGTTTAAATCTATTAACCAATTAGGTACTCGATAAAAAACAATGCTTTAACTTATATTTTTCAATGCTTTGACTTATAATTTCTGATTCTCTGACTTATAATTCTAATTACCAATCAAAATTTAACAAATTTATTTCAATTTTAACCCTAAATTTAACCCGAATTACAAATCAAACGTCAAGAGGAGGGCAAAAAAAATTTCAGGAGGAGGCAAAGTCAGCCGGAACTAATAAATCTCCACTAAAACTCAAAATCCAGGGGGGGCAGCTGCCCCTCCTGGAGTACACTGGGTCCGCCCCTTATTATTGACTGTGGGAGCTGGAGTTCTTAGGTAGCACTAGTGAGTAGTGACAGCTTCTCCTCTGTTTCATATCCATAACTTAACTTCTCCTCTGTTTTATATCGAAAAAATATTTTTTAAAATTTTCCCATTGTTCTTTCAACTTGAAAATTAACAAACTAACTCATATCCAAAACATCTAGTTTCCACAAGAATTTTCATGGATGAACAGTTTGTTCTATTAGACTATTCAACTAAAGGATTCATTTTTTTGGTTGACAAGGAAACTTAGTCTTTTATTATGGAGTGTAAAATGGTAACTTGGTAACTTGGAACAAGACATATATGTTACTGTGTTACTTGAAATAAAGCCAGACTTTTAAAGTTCAGTATGATATTCAATTCTGAAATATGGACTTTTGAAGTTGGGATTGTTTTTTCAATTTTGTAATTTTACTAGTCAAAGTCTAATACTTTGATTTTTATTCCGACATGAAAATTTGCGCAGAATAATTAAGCCTTCTCAAAAATGTTATCTATCAACTTATCATACATCAAATAATCTTTACTATTTGACGTATATCACAATGTACAAAATCCCAACCATTCACCATAGTTGATACCCTTTGTTAGATCAAAATCGGACGGCTCAGATTAGACTATCCAGACTCTTAGATATCTAATACTTTTGCGTGACCGACGTGTCCGGTGCCTATTCGGGGATAGCGCGGGGGCAGTATTATCATGTGCGGATCCGGGCTGACGTCAATGAGGTAAAAGGACGGCCGTAGTGGGACCACGGGAACAGTGAAAAGATAGGCGCAAAGCTCAGCCTCATCCACTTTACCTGTTAGTGGGGCCCACACTGAAGAAAAAAATATCAAGGTCTGCTCACCCCCACTGGCCCCACAACCACGAATTCACAGAATTCATATCCTCTGCATTAACTCAAAAGAGAATCTTTTGAGTTAATGAATCTCGACTGTGCAATCTGTTATAAAATTCGTGCAAATTAGATCTGCACTAATATTGAAGGACCTCCTATGTTATAGGCACGAGCCGGATTGACTCCGTTTCAAATCAGACGGTTGAAATTCATTAACTCAAAAGATTCCCTTTTGAGTTAATGCAGAGGATACGGATCCCCTCCACTGGCCCCACAACCACGAATTCACAGGCTACACTGCTACAGTACGTCTGGAGTTTCTTTTACTCTGGCATTGACCCGTTGTTATTTTGGATTTATTAACATTTAAATTTAAATATATAAACGGATTCTATCTCGACTTTTGCTGGAGAATGGCGAATTGATTGGTTCGTTTCGAATACATTTATAAATCGGACGGTGGGAATTTAAAGTAGAAATAGTTGTAGTGGAGATGAAGTGATTTTTGTTCTGGCAAAATTTAAAACAGCATTAGCTTTCATGTCCCGATCCCACAACTCTTTTTTAGTGTTAACTACCGATCGAACCTCTGCTGCTATGCCCCCTAATTAAGTATATGAAATTATGAATAGTTAAGACAATTTTGTATTGTTTCTCAATATGGTAAAGCTGCCTTAGAAAAGCCACCGCAAAAGTGAGTTGCACGGGAAATCCATTTTAGGCTTTTAGCATGTTCAAATTCATGAAATTTAAATTGTTTCCTGATTAGCCACCTCATTGATGAGTGATGACAAGATCACTGCAGTACTGATTACTTTTTTTGGTCTCACTTTACCTTCATTTTTAAAATAACAATTTTTTAAAATTTCAAATTTAAATGTCAAAATAAAACTGTAAAATATGAACTATATTATTTCCTCGGGAGGGACAACAATTTTGAGTTACAATAATGTTACAACAATTTTTTTTGCGATTTCAAAGTCCAAATCATCGATCCAAACCGTTCAACATGATCTCCATAATAAAATGTACTTCCAGATCAAATTTTACATTTTTTTGAATTTTTTTACTGTTTATTAAAATGGGTACAAAATTCAATGGTCTGAATTTGACTAGTTTTTGTACACATCTTAATAAATAGTAAAAAATTCAAAAAAATGTAAAATTTGATCTGGAAACACATTTTATTATGAAAATCATGTTGAACGGTTTGGATCGATGATTTGGACTTTGAAATCCAGTTTGTTTTGATTTTACTGTACGACTTAGATATCGACAGCTGACTTTAAAATTATAATTCAAATTCTGAAGATAAACATCAATATTGTTTTTTTTTTCTCAAAAGCACATCTGTAGTTGTGAAATTAAACTAATTTTACTTCTAATCTAATTTAATGACTCGGTGACAACTGCAAACATGTTCTTGCCATCCGCATTGACTAGAGCAAGTGGAACTAATAAAACATTACTACGCATAATAAATTATGTAAACTTAAGTCAAAGCTATGTTTTTAAACTTTTTCATAGCAGGAGGGATTCGGAGCACAAAGTACTTACATAGCACAACCTCATTTTAAAACGCCACTACAAAGAAAAGATCATAGCAAAATTTAAAGCCAAAAAAGAGGGAAAAGTAAAACAGGATTACATTACTTAAGCAAAGCTTAAATTTAAAGTTCCATGCTACATATCCCATGAATGTGTCCCCAGAATTCGGGCGGCATGTCCATCCTCTGCCACGTCATCATCTTGCCGACCTCCTCGCTAGCCACGTAAGCGACCGGGACCCCACCATGACAAGACGTCCCTACCACTGCAAGCCTCCGATCCCCTGCATCTGCGAGCCTTGTGGACACCCGTGCGTCCTCTGGGACTTCTCCGGCTACCCTCCAGGTGTCCCCGTCCCCTTCCCTGACTGCCACGTATCTCCCTTCTTTCATCTTGTAGACCCTCCCGTTGAGCGCCATGCAGGAGTGTGTTGCCTTCGCATCTTCGTCCAGCCAGTTCTCTGTAACTGGGCCCCATGTCCAACTCACCAAATCGAACATCTCCGCCGACCGCCTGAACCGACCTTGTTCGGCCGTCACATAACCACCAGCTACCAAGAACTTACCATCCATGAAAACTCCCTTGGGCTCGTCCCTCTCGACCGACATGTCGGGCAGCGGGATCCAGGTGTCAGATGACACATCATAGGCCATGGCACTCTTGAGTGCGTTTTTGTCGTCATCGTGCCCTCCGGCGACGAAGACCAAATTCTCAGACGCCGCACATGCAAAGAAGGATCTGCGGGGGGCCGGGATTGGTGTGCCACCTCGCCATGCACCAGTCATGAAATCGTACACAAAGACCCAGTCGGAGGCAGCCCAGGTATCTGGTTTCCATCCACCGAGCATGACAAGCTTGCGCCCCACTGTCGCCAACTGGCAGAAAAGAGGGATGCCGATAGGCAGGCCGGGGATCATGGGAAGCCGGGCCCACTTCCCAGTGTCGGGGTGGAAGAGCGACAGGTGATAGGAGATGGTACCTGAGGCAGTGTAGGATTTGGGGTCGTTCTGCTCGGAGGCGGGAATCAGAGACGGCTCCGACTGGGCCCCGATGACTACAGTCTGGGCCATGCCAGACGCCTTTCTGAGCGAGTGGAAAGGGTTGGATTCGACTTCTTGCTTCCATTGGCGGCAGACATGGCGCACCGACGGGAAGGAGTCGTACGGGATACGGACCAGGCAGTCCTGCGCGATCTCATCAGGGATCCCTGGAATCAGATTTGGAGCGTCCATCCTTAATTTGATGCTAATTTTGTGAAATTTATGGATTTGAGTTTGAAATTTGAATTGGGAAGCAGTGAGGTGAGGTTGCTTATGGAGAGAGGATATTTGGGAAAAGGCGGTGGGAGGAGAAATGAGGTTTTTATAGACAAACTGAGAAAGCGAATATTAATTTTTGGAATTGCTTTTGAGTTTGGGATTGTAATTGGAAGTTGGATCCGATGTTGAGAGGGGTTCCGTTTAAGTGATGAGGACTGAGGAGATTAGGGAAGTTAGAAGGCTGAGAGGAGAATTGAGGTTTATATAATGTTATAGACAAAAGGAGAAACAGGATCAAAGGATAATGATGTTTAATCTCGGTATAAATTTCATGTGGCGAGCTTATGTTTGTGAAACATAATGACTCGCTATACGATTTGACTGATGAAGGACAGGAGTTGTAAAGGGGATGAAATGACTGCGGGAGTCCACAGATAAGGAAGGAGACTTGGTGGGCCTTCTAGAGAAGAAAAATAAAAGATCTTCGGTAATATTTCCTATAGGACCCTCGAAAGATAAATAATAGACTATTAAGACTATTATGAAATATGCTGTACTTGTAGAAGAGGAAGAGTTATCTTATCTATTTTGTTTGTATGCATTTTCCGTTAAAGTGCTTATATTTATTCTAGAAATAGTTACTTTTTGTGACATCTATATTCGAACAATTTGGTAACGTCACCTAATAACACGAATATTTTGAATATTTTTGAATTTTTCTGGTTTGTTTAGGCATTCTCTTTTTACAGGAATTGTTATCTTATAATTTCGTGCATATCCATCTTCCTCAAATTTTATTGTATTCTTAAAAATAACAACTACCTTTAATGATATCTACACTGAAAATTACTATAATGTCAATTAAGAAAACAATTCGTTAGGGGGCGTGACAATTGTGAAGTCGTGATAGGAAAACTAGAAAATAAATAACATGATGTGAATTGTGAAGCTAGTTTGCTTATAATTCGAAGCTAATTATTTGACTGCATAGACGTAATACACGGATACGGTACCTTTTTTAAATTCGAAGCTAATATTTTCCTTCATCTTCACATAGTCTGTCCGATTTAAAGTGAAGAAACCAGGTCAAATAGATTGATACTATCTATTCAAGCAAACCCGTTTTATAATATCCGACCCGTTCTTCATGAATCATACAGTCAGATACGAATACAAGTGAAAATCTATCATGTGCGAATAATCACGTTACGTGTGGTGGTCATGTACGTAACTATACATGATGTGATAAAAATATATATATAAACAATAAATTATTATAAAATAAATTATAATTAAGCATGTGATTTATATGACTACTCAGTTTGAATGATGTGATATGACGTCATTAAAATAGTAGAGAGCAATTACATCACAAAAATAATCATATCACACAACACATAAATCACATCATATAACTTGTCACGCAACACACGAATCACATCATATAACTTGACGTGACCAGATTTATTTACATAACATGTGACGTGACTAAAACAACATAAAATATTTACTTCACATAAAATAATTACATCATACGACACACACGATTCATATCAAATGACCAACAGTCCGACACATGTAATAGACGTGACAGAACTACCGACTTGAGTAACGGAATTTTTTTTATAAACCATAATTAAAAATAATAATTTTATGAAACAAACATGATTACTTTCTTTTTACAAAAATCATAAGAACCGAAATGACATTTCGATCCGCCGTTTTTATTTCTGGACTGAAATGACAATTCTGTCGTATTGATTTCACAGCTTTTCAAACCAATGGCCACATAAAATGCAAAAACTCTCTCTTTTCTGAAAAGCTGTGAAACCAATACGGACCGAATTGACATTTCGGTCCGGAAAAAAAAATGACAAACCGAAATACCATTTTTCTTGTGGATTTTGTAAAAAAACAAGGAGTAATCATGTTAATTTCGTAAAATTATTATTTTTAATTATGGTTTATAAAAAAAATTGTGAGCAACGTCCTTCGCCACGAACGAATACTGTAGCTAGTCGACTAGAAAAATCAATCTCTTCATCATCACTTAAACAAAGAATTTAAGCATCCCATCCCATCCGGCATGAGCGATTGAGCGATCAATAATTTTTTTGAATCGAATATAATATGAAAAAGGATAAAGCTGAGCGTGCCGCGTGGGCGTGGGCTAGGCGCTAATAAAGATTGGGATGACAGTAAGTGGGACCCGGAGTTGATGAGCGCCAAACAGATATTTTACGCGCGTACGGTGGTGATTCTGGGGATGGGCCGTGATTTGTCTCGACCCGCTGCGTCTGGAAAGATTCCGACTCCGAGAGTCATTCTCGATTTTTGGGAAACTAAAGTCGGTGGCTACATGTAAGACGGACCTTCATTTATGGCGCATCTGTATGATTGCCTATGACATTTATTCCAGCACTATTACGTTATTACATACAACGATTAAAATACGGACATTAATTTTCAAGATAAATACGTTAATTATTAATGCATAGTTAGTTATTACCAACTAACGTGTATTACTGGCCCAATATCTCATTCAAAATAATAATATCCAAATCCGCAGCACAGGAGAGCTGTTTTGAAACAAGCATCAAGAAGACAAGAACTAATTAAATAATTCTAATCAGTGAGTATTTTTTTTTTTACAACCGCCAGCCGTTTGAGCCAATACGTAGATGATGTGTGTTGCCTTGCAAAAAAATATAGAAGCACACCGGAAACAAACAAAACAGCTTGACAACATCGTCATTTCGCTTGCAACATAATTTATAATATTGATGTGATAATAAATTAAACATAGATTAGTAATTAATTGCTGGAATGAAAATGGTTATGGAATTTACTAACAGAAAAAAAATGCTAAAATTATTAATATGACAAGAAAACATTATTAAAATATGTCAAATAATTTTCTTGGCGTGAGGATTTAGATAGAAGTGGGCCAGTGGGGTGTGGATAACAGAAAAAGAGAAACCTAGATGAGTATGAGTCAGCGTCATGCAAACCTTCTAGAAGATCATAATAGAACCCAGTGTCGATCCCCTCCAGTTTTGATGACTGGAGACACTCTTATTCCCATGTCAATAGGAACTAGACATCTAATTTATTTGTCAAATTTGAATGAAAAATTTATAATATTCCTCTCTTTGCGGTGTTGCCAGAAAAGTAGAAAACACATCCAAGCTCCGAGATTCTCGTTACCGTGGAGGAGAAGTATAACATATAACATATAATATAAATATTCTTCTTCTTTGAGAATATGAGTAGAAGAATCGAAGATAGAAAGCGGAAACGTCTGGACAGCGCTAAGTTGTGAAATTATTGTATCTCATCAATGGAGACTGGAGAGGAGATCAGATCTTCTGTAACTCAGTAAATTGCTGCGTATGTATAATAAAAGAAGGTAAAATTTCTAAGCGATGTGATTATGCACCAATTATTAGAGGAATGATCGGACGGATCAAATTTATAGACATGATTTGCTTTGCCATGGATCACAGAAGATATGGAAAAATGTTTATAATTAATCCGGGGTTCTCTGATATGAATATCATTACTTTTAAATAAAATATTTATAATTGCAGGTCAATTGACTCAATTTATTGTACAAATCTCTGCCACCGTCCACTCTTGTCACTTTCCTTGTGTGACTTTTAATTTCGAAAATAAAATCTCTAAACGTGTTTTTTTATGAAAAGGTTGAATTATATAAAATAAAAAAAATTAATTAAATTTCAATTTTGAAAATTACAAAGATGAGTAAACATCGTCAAATCTGTCCCTGTAAATGAAGAAAAATCGCCATGTGAAAAATTTATCCTCTTGTATGAGGTGGCGGCTTATTTGTACAACTAAATGTACTTGTTCTTACTCTTAGCCATGAATGAAGCCTTATCCAGTTATCCAGTTATTAGAGAAGAGTTTAATTTAAACTGATGGTTACTTCCAAGTCGGGATGAGAAGAAATTATGACACGCAAATATCGCTTTCACTAATCCTTATCCGTAAGAGACATTTAATTTAATTTATTATCTATAGTCAGAATACAGTGGATTTTGTATGTTTGCGAATTATTGTCCGGACTTGTGATATTATTATATTGAGAAGAACTCATAATGGTATTATGGTACAATACAATAATAGATCATATCTTGTCCCACAGGATTACAGGAATAGGACCGACCAGCTGCCCGTTGTACGGGGCAGTAAGGAACTGGAACTGCAATTGATTAATTCAATTTTAAGGTCAAGAGTAACAAATAAAATATCGGAATGTTCTACCTAATTTGCCTAGTCAGGTATAATTTAATGAGTGAGGCTATGATACTTCGGCTAGTGTACTATGGCTAAATATGGTACTTTTTAAAATCCTAACGGTCGATCCGAACCGTTCAATGTGATATCCATATGAATATGTACTTGCAAACTAAATTTTATATTTTTTTGAATTTTTTTACTATTTTTTTAGATAGGTAGAATTTTCAGTGTTTTATACAAATTCTGGACCATCAAAATTCTACCTATCTAAAAAAATAGTAAAAAAATTTGAAAAATATAAAATTTAGTTTGCAAGTACATATTCATATGGATATCACATTGAACGGTTCGGATCGACCGTTAGAATTTAAAAAAATACCATATTGAGCCGTAGTACACTAGCCGAAGTACCATAGCCTCACTCTAATTTAATTAGAGCTGCAACTTTAGTTCGACTCACAAACAATATCAAATTCAAATTCAAATTCAATCCACTTGGTCAATTTTTTTTTTTTTTTTGCTTGAATTAATGATCTAGATGTTGTATAATAAAAATTGTCATGTACTGAGAATCGTCTTTGATTTAGTGACAAAAACAATATTCTCTGCGTGAAAGATGTATATTTGAAATTATAATGAGAGAATTTCGTAACTTGACTTTCAATTTTTATTATAAGAAAAAAAAAATATCATGTACATTCACCATATTTTTAATTAAATTTTGCAACATATCATGTATATCTTAGATATTCCTTCACATCCTTTGGACATGATGTGAATACAATTGATCTGATTTAAGCCAAACGTATACAACACGACGTAAGTTTATTGTTATTTAATTTAAAAGTATATTATTATTTATATAATACAAAGATCATCTTCTTTATACATCTAATTGTAATTTTTGTAACATTTTATTTAAATGACCGATATATCGATAATTAAACAATTTCCATCTAAGAAATAATGACTGTTTGTTTAGTTATTAACATAATTTGAAAATAAGAAGAATAAAAAGAAATTAGTAGAGCTCATGTAGAGTTCGAGGCTTCGAGCTCGATTTGAGTTTGAATTTTTCTGAGCTCAATAGCTCGATTACATAAATCAAACTAGAGCTAATGTCAGTAATTATTTGGGACCCAATACAAAGAATTTTTTTTTTCTCCTTTTTGACATTTCTTTTTTGGGAAGATACCAGGAAATTTGGTGTCAGTGATGTCAACTCTTAAGATTAATTTACATCACATTCTAAAATTCACCAATGTTGAAAGCAGGGGCGGATCCAGAATTTTCGTCGAGGAGTAAAAATATATCGAATCGGGTTTAAATACCTAATTGGATTTAAATTCATTAACCAATTAGGTACTCGATAAAAAATAATGCTTTAACTTATACTTTCCAATGCTTTGACTTGTAATTTCTGATGCTCTGACTTATAATTCTAATTACCAATCAAAATTTAACAAATTTATTTCAATTTTAACCCTAAATTTAACCCGAATTACAAATCAAACGTCCAGAGGAGGGCAAAAAAAATTTCAGGGGGAGACAGTCGGTCGAGATCGATAAATCTCCACTAAAACTCAAAATTCAAGGGGGGGGGGGGGGGGGGAGGGGAAGCTGGAACCACCTGAGTCTGCCCCTGGTTGAAAGATAATTTATTATGCCTTTCTTGAAGATTATTTTTTTAATAGAAAAATGGAGGTATAACCTACCAACTTCTATTTAATTGTCCATAAAGAACACTCCATCCGGGTTTCGAATCCGACCTCCCATTCTTGAAGATTAATTGATCAGTGATAAATAAATTTATAGTATGTTTACAATTACAATATTAGTATTGAATTCATTTTCTCAGATATCCGACCACTACAGTTACATGTAAATAAGTGATAATAATATTGCAACTTAGCAACTACCATGCTTTTAAAAAAAAATTATATATATATTGCAACTTTCGTTGAGCATTCGGAATAGCATTAACTCAAAAGATGTCGACCGTTTGATTTTAAACACAAGACCCTTTAATATTAGTACAGATATAATTTGCACGGATCTTAAAGTAATTCAAAGTTTGAGTTTGGATCCGGAGCGTCCAATGAGGATACAAGCCCTTCCAATCAAATATTGATGTGATGACTAGACAAAGGAAAAGAAAAGTTGAGTACTGACAAGGCTTCTCCACTCGGTAGAAGACTCCAAGCCCCGTGGAATTGTTGCTGACAATTCCAAGTTTCTAGTTTCAAATTTTCAATCCAAAGCAAAGTAAGCGCTTTTCGCTTTCTTTCTTTACTCTAAGGCCTCAAGGGCCAAGGCTTGTAAGGGTATCAAGGGACATGATCTGACTTTTCAACTTAATAATTTATCTTCTATAAAAATAACAGACTATAAAATTGAACGATTACACTACTTTCTTAAGATAATGTGTAGAGCTCGAACTCGATTTGAGATCAACAAATCAATTGATTTTCAATCCGAGCGCAACTGGATTCGCCTTATAAACAAATCAAGTTAAAATTAGAATAACTCTCAAGATCATCTCATTTACAGCCTATATGTATGTTACTCTTTTGTCTTCAACCAAAATTCCATGTTTTGTTAAATTTTCAATTAATGATGCTCATACAAAAAATTAAAATTCCATAAATTTCTACCACCGCAGAAAATAAAATAAAAATTTTCACTCTTACCTCAGCCTCAAAAATCCATTTCATAATTTTCTTTTCCATTTTCCCGGTACTTGTTTGATGCTTTTGATGGCAAGTAAACGCCTTAAACCAAGTCAACGGTTACGATAAGAGTCGGGTGGAAGCATTTTCGTACTCGTATCCGTTACAAATTATTGTTACCCATACTCTATCCTTATCCGCTATAAATTATCTTACCCGTTATGGTTGTCGGATAATAAAACAGTAGCAAGTAAATAACGGGTAATGCTATTCCGAATGCTCAATGAAAGTTGCAATATCTCCATTCCATTATTAAGCACGTTGGGTGTCCGATCCGCCAACGGCTACGATTGAAAAATAAAATTTTGGATTTAATCTCAGCCCTCCAATCACATAATCTGTCTTTTTTTGATTAAATACATATGTTTTATGTGTAGAAATCTAAATTTAGTTAAAAACATACTCACCACATGTACTACCACACGATACGTTACAAGTAATACCAATAATTGAGCAAATAGAATTAGCATTAAATATTTATTACCATATCTCTCTCCAGCTTTAATTGGTGCATAAAAAAATTAATTTCTAATTTAGACAGATAGCATATCTCATTTCCGAATTTCCTACCTCTTATTCATTTTTTTGGAAGATAACAAAAAAGACATATTATATATTTATTCTCTAGCAGCTTTCCACATTTAATTCAATTGAATTATAATGCAAAAATTGTGTATGCACTGACATGCAAATAATGTTGTTGTATTAAAACAGTAATTTGTTGTTGTTTCTTTTATTATTATTTATTATTTGTCTCTCTATATTAAATCTTATTATATGTCCCGTTACAACGCACGGGTACGATACTAGTATATATATATAGAATAGAGCTAAGGTGCTCTTAAGCTCACCAAGCTTTCCGTGAGCTTAACTCAAAAACTTATCAATCCGACTTCAAACGACATTTCCAAACAGTTAGATGTTCAATCTATATTAAAATGTGCTTGGAGAACAAATTTTACATTTTTTGGAATTTTTTTACTATTTATTAAGCCGGTTTGAAAACCGCTGTTTTCTAATGGTGCAGATTTTTAATAAAATCAGCGATTTTCAAACCGGCTTAATAAATAGTAAAAAAATTCCAAAAAATGTAAAATTTGGTCTCCAAGCACATTTTAATATAGATTGAAGATCTAATGGTTTGAAAATGTCGTTTGAAGTCAGATTGATAGGTTTTTGAGTTAAGCTCCCGGAAAGCTTGGTGAGCTTAAGAGCACCTTAGCTCTACTCATATATATCTATATATATATAGAAGAGGGATCGATTTAACCGTTTTTGGTGACATCGAATTACATCGTCTATTTTTAAAGTTTTCAAAGTCCAAACAGTCGATCCAAACCATTCAATATGATGGATATATTAAAATGTGCTTGCAGATCAAATTTTACATTTTTTTTGAATTTCTTTACTATTTATTAAGTACTTTACAAAATCGTTGTTTTCATACCATTGAATTTTTGTACCCATCTTAATAAATAGTAAAAAAATTCAAAAAAATGTAAAATTTGATCTGCAAGCACATTTTAATATATCCATCATATTGAACGGTTTGGATCGACTGTTTGGACTTTGAAAATGGACGATGTCATTCGATGTCACCAAAAAACGGTGTAATCTTGAAGGTACAGAATTTCCAGATCAGGTTATTTTCTACCTATCTAAAAAATTAGTAAAAAAATTCTAAAAAATGTAAAATTTGGTTTGCAAGTACATATTCGTATGGAGATCATGTTTGAACGGTTCAGATCAACCGTTAGGATTTTGAAAACTCAAATATTGAGCCGTAGCACGGAGGCCCTCTATGCTACGCGTAGCATATTAGCCAAATTATATATATATATATATATATATATATATATATATATATATATATATAGAGAGATGGACTTAGCTACTTCATGGAGTAAAACGACTTTGTACTTCACGCCATATCTTCATTTTCAAAGTTCAAATAGTCGATTCGAACCTTCCAACATGTTCTTCATATTGAAATGTACTTGGAGACCAAATTTTACATTTTTTGGAATTTTTTTACTATTTATTAAGCCACTTTGAAAATCTGAAAATCCTTATGAACAGTAAAAAACAGTAAAAATTTCTAGACCGCCAGATCAGTGATTTTCAAAGTGGCTTAATAAATAGTAAAAAAATTCCAAAAAATGTAAAATTTGGTCTCCAAGCACATATCAATATGGAGAACAACTTGAGCGGTTCGGATCGGTCGTTTGGATTTTCAAAATGGAAATAATGAGGCGTGGAGCACCAAGTCGTTTTACTCCATGAAGTAGCTAAGCCCAGCACTATATATATATATATAGTAGGGCTATTGTACTTCGTGAAGTAAAACTTCGTTTTACTTCACGCTCATACTCTTATTTCCAAAATCCAAATCGTCGATCCGAACCGTTCAAGTTGTTCTCCATATTGAAATGTGCTTGGAGACCAAATTTTACATTTTTTGGAATTTTTTTACTATTTATTAAGCCACTTTCAAAATCGCTGATCCATTGTGAATAGTAAAAAACAGTAAAAAATTCTGGACCAATGGATCAGGGATTTTCAAAGTGGCTTAATAAATAGTAAAAAAATTCCAAAAAATGAAAAATTTGGTCTCCAAGTACATTTCAATATGGAGAACAACTTGAACGGTCGGATCGACGTTTTGAATTTTGAAAATGGGAATATGAGCGTGAAGTACAATATTGGTTTTACTTCATGAAGCACAATAGCAAAATTCTATATATATATATATATATAGATATATATGACATAGGCTACCATGCTTTGCAAATTAAAGGGTCTGTTGTGCTTTGGGCTCCTTTTCAGATTTTCAAAATCCAAACAATTGATCCGAATCGCTCAAGTTGTTCTCCATATTGAAATGTGCTTGGAGACCAAATTTTATATTTTTTGGAATTTTTTTACTATTTATTAAGCCACTTTGAAAATCACTGATCCATTAGTCCAGAATTTTTTACCGTTTTTTACTGTTCACAATGGATCAGCGATTTTCAAAGTGGTTTAATAAATAGTAAAAATATTCCAAAAATGTAAAATTTGGTCTCCAAGCACATTTCAATATGGAGAACAACTTGAACGGTTTGGATCGACGTTTTGAATTTTCAAAATAGGTATATGAGCGTGAAATAAAACTTCGTTTTACTTCGCGAAGTACAATAGCCCAACTTTCTCTCTATATATATATATATATATATATGAGGAGGGATCCAATTACACCTTTTTTGGTGACACATCATGACATCGTTTTTTATATAGGTCAATTTTACGATTTTAAAATCCAAACAGTTGATCCGAACCGTTCAACATGATCATCATATTAAAATGTACTTGGAGATCAAATTTTACATTTTTTTGAATTTTTTTACTATTTATTAAGATGGTTACAAAATCGCTGTTTTTTCAATGGTCTGAAAACAACGATTTTTGTAACCATCTTAATAAATAACAAAAAAATTCAAAAAAATGTAAAATTTGATCTCCAAGCACATTTTAATATATCCATCATGTTGAACGGTTTGAATCGACTATTTGGACTTTGAAAATGGTAGGTGTTAAAGTGTGTCACCAAAAAAGGTGTAATCGGATCCCTCCTATATATATATATATATATATATATATATATAGATAGGCTACCATGCTTTGCAAATTAAAGCACCTCTTGTGCTTTGCGCTCCTTTTCGGATTTTCAAAATTCAAAATGTCGATCTGACCGTTCAAGTTGTTCTCCATATTGAAATGTGCTTGGAGACCAAATTTTACATTTTTTGAAATTTTTTTACTATTTATTAAGCCACTTTGAAAATCGCTGATCCAATGGTCACACTAGCAAAACAGTAAAAAATTATGGACCAATGGATCAGCGATTTTCAAAGTGGCTTAATAAATAGTAAAAAAATTCCAAAAAATGTAAAATTTGGTCTCCAAGCACATTTCAATATGGAGAACAACTTGAACGGTCGGATCGACATTTTGAATTTTGAAAATCCGAAAAGGAGCGCAAAGCACAAGAGGTGCTTTAATTTGCAAAGCATGGTAGCCTATCTCTATATATATATATATATATATATATATATAGAGAGAGAGAGATGAGCTATTGTGCTTTGCAAAGTAAAGCGAACGGTTTACTTCGGGCTACTTTTTGGATTTTCAAAGTCCAAAACGTCAATCCGACCGTTCAAGTTGATCTACATATTGAAATGTGCTTGCAGACCAAATTTTACATTTTTTGGAATTTTTTTACTATTTATTAAGCCACTTTGAAAATCGCTGATCACATGGTCCAGAAAAAACAGTGCAACAAAATTCTGGACCATGTGATCAGCAATTTTCAAAGTGGCTTAATAAATAGTAAAAAAATTCCAAAAAATGTAAAATTTGGTCTGCAAGCACATTTCAATATGTAGATCAACTTGAACGGTCGGATCGACGTTTTGGACTTTGAAAATCCAAAAAGTAAGCCGAAGTAAAACGATGGCTTTACTTTGCAAAGCACAATAGCCCAACTCTATATATATATATATATTGCAACTTTCGTTGAGCATTCAGAATAACATTTCTATAAAGGGAAAATTGGTTATTTGCCACTCCAAAACCTTCAAATTGTAAAAATGCCATCCCGAAATTTGAAATTGTAAAAATGCCACTCTAAACTTCATTAATTCCTAATTTTGCCATTTATATTGTATTCTTGTACTATTTTTATTAAAAATAACAAAGGTATCGATCCAAAGAAATACGTATACTGTATTCTTGTACTCTGTATTTCCGGAGGGTATGAATTTTTCAGTTAATTTTTAATAAAAATAGTACAAGAATACAGTATAAATGGCAAAATTGGGAATTAAAGAAGTTTAGAGTGGCATTTTTACAATTTCAAATTTCGGAATGGCATTTTTACAATTTGAAGATTTTGAAGTGGCAAATAACCAATTTCCCTTTCTCTAAAACCTCAAAATTTCTAAAAAACAAAGGGACAATAACATATTTAGGAGCAAAATTTCTTGATCCACATGGACAGCGGTCGAGTACGCATCATCTGCGTTAACTCAAAAGAGCATCTTTTGAGTTAATGCATCTCGACCGTTTGATTTTAAACAGAGTCAATCCAGTCTTCTTCTATAACACAAGGACCCTTTAATATTAATACAAATATAATTTGCACGGATCTTAAAGTAATTCAAAGTTTGAGTTTGGATCAGGAGCGTCCAATTAGAATACAAGACCTTCCAATCAAATATTCATGTGATGACTAGACAAAGGAAAAAGAAAAGTTGAGTACTGACAAGGCTTCTCCACTGGGTAGAAGACTCCAAGTTTGTAGTTTCAATCCAAAGCAAAGTAAGCGCTTTTCGCTTTCTTTCTTTACTCGGGGCCTGAAGGTTCAAGGAGTCAAGGGCCAAGGCTTGTAAGTAAATTGTAACCTTGTAAGGGTATCAAGGGACATGATCTGACTTTTCAACTTAATAATTTATCTCTGATGACAGTCTCAGCCTTGCGTTGGGTTGACATTTATACAGAACTATGGTTAAATAGTTAATGCTCAAACATTTCCTTTTATTCCTCACTGGTATTTCAATTATTTCCGTCTATTCTTCCAACAAAAGTTACTTGTCTAAGATTGAACGATTACACTACTCGATTTGAGATCAAATTAGTTTTGAGTTTGATAGATTAATTGATTTTCAATCCGACCGCAGCTTGATTGCCTTATAAACAAATCAAGTTAAAATTAGAATAACTCTCGAGATCATCTCATTTACAGCCTATATGTATGTTACTCTTTTGTCTTCAACCAAAATTCCATGTTTTGTTAAATTTTCAATTAATGATGCTCATACAAAAAATTAAAATTCCATAAATTTCTACCCCCGCAGAAAATAAAATAAAAAATTTCACTCTTACCTCAGCCTCAAAAATCCATTTCATAATTTTCTTTTCCATTTTCCCGGTACTTGTTTGATGCTTTTGATGGCAAGTAAACGCCTTAAACCAAGTCAACGGTTACGATAAGAGTCGGGTGGAAGCATTTTCGTACTCGTATTCGTTACAAATTATTGTTACCCATACTCTATCCTTATCCGCTACAAATTATCTTACCCGTTATGGTTGTCGGATAATATAACAGTAGCAAGTAAATAACGGGTAATGCTATTCCGAATGCTCAACGAAAGTTGCAATATATATATATATATATATATATATATATATATATAGAAGAGGGATCGGATTACACCGTTTTTGGTGACATCGAATTACATCGTTTATTTTTAAAGTTTTCAAAGTCCAAACAGTCGATCCAAACCGTTCAATATGATGGATATATTAAAATGTGCTTGCAGATCAAATTTTACATTTTTTTTGAATTTTTTTACTATTTATTAAGTACTTTACAAAATCGTTGTTTTCAGACCATTGAATTTTTGTACCCATCTTAATAAATAGTAAAAAAATTCAAAAAAATGTAAAAATTGATCTGCAAGCACATTTTAATATATCCATCATATTGAACGGTTTGGATCAACTGTTTGGACTTTGAAAATGGACGATGTCATTCAATGTCACAAAAAAACAGTGTAATCTTGAAGGTACATAATTTCCAGATCAGGTGATTTTCTACCTATCTAAAAAAATAGTAAAAAAATCTAAAAAATGTAAAATTTGATTTGCAAGTACATATTCGTATGGAGATCATGTTGAACGGTTCAGATCAACCGTTAGGATTTTGAAAACTCAAATATTGAGCTGTAGCACGGAGGCCCTCTATGCTACGCGTAGCATATTAGCCAAATTATATATATATATAGAGAGAGAGAGAGATCGACTATGGTGAGTTGTGAAGTAAAACGCCGTTTTACTTCACGCTCATACTCCATTTTGAAAATCTAAACAACCGATCCGAACCGCTCAACATGTTCTCCACATTGAAATGTGCTTGGAGACCAAATTTTATATTTTTTGGAATTGTTTTACTATTTATTAAGCCACTTTGAAAATCACAGATCCAGGTGAACAGTAAAAAATAGTAAAATATTCTGGATCATTCGATCAGAGATTTTCAAAGTGGCTTAATAAATAGTAAAAAAATTCCAAAAAATATAAAATTTGGTCTCCAAGCACATTTCAATATGGAGAACATGTTGAGCGGTTCGGATCGGTTGTTTAGATTTTCAAAATAAAAATATGAGCGTGAAGTAAAAATGACGTCTTACTTCGCAACTCACCATAGCCCAGCTCTATATATATATATATATATATATATATATAGAGATGGACTTAGCTACTTCATGAAGTAAAACGACTTTGTACTTCACGCCATATCTTCATTTTCAAAGTTCAAATAGTCGATTCGAACCTTCCAACATGTTCTTCATATTGAAATGTACTTGGAGACCAAATTTTACATTTTTTGGAATTTTTTTACTATTTATTAAGCCACTTTGAAAATCTGAAAATCCTTATGAACAGTAAAAAACAGTAAAAATTTCTGGACCGCCGGATCAGTGATTTTCAAAGTGGCTTAATAAATAGTAAAAAAATTCCAAAAAATGTAAAATTTGGTCTCCAAGCACATATCAATATGGAGAACAACTTGAGCGGTTCGGATCGGTCGTTTGGATTTTCAAAATGAAAATAATGAGGCGTGGAGCACCAAGTCGTTTTACTCCATGAAGTAGCTAAGCCCAGCACTATATATATATATAGAGTAGGGCTATTGTACTTCGCGAAGTAAAACGAAGTTTTACTTCACGCTCATACTCCCATTTTCAAAATCCAAATCGTCGATCCGAACCGTTCAAGTTGTTCTCCATATTGAAATGTGCTTGGAGACCAAATTTTACATTTTTTGGAATTTTTTTACTATTTATTAAGCCACTTTGAAAATTGCTGATCCGTGTGAACAGTAAAAACAGTGCATCAAAATTCTGGACCATGTGATCAGCAATTTTCAAAGTGGCAATAAATAGTAAAAAAATTCCAAAAAATGTAAAATTTGGTCTCTAAGCACATTTCAATATGGAGAACAACTTGAACGGTCGGATCGACGTTTTGGATTTTGAAAATGAGAATATGAGCGTGAAGTAAAATATTGGCTTTATTTCGCGAAGTACAATAGCAAAATTCTATATATATATATATATATATATATATATAGGGATGGGCTATGGTGAGCTATGGAGTAAAACAAGTTTTTACTCCACGCCTCATTATTTCCATTTTGAAAATCCAAACAACTGATCCGAACCGTTCAACATGATCTCCATATTGAAATGTGCTTGGAGACCAAATTTTATATTTTTTTGAATTTTTTTACTATTTATTAAGCCACTTTGAAAATCGCTGATCCATTGGTCCAGAATTTTTTACTGTTTTGCTACTGTTCACCCAGATTAGCGATTTTCAAAGTGGCTTAATAAATAGTAAAAAAATTCCAAAAAATGTAAAATTTGGTCTCCAAGCACATTTCAATATGGAGAACAACTTGAACGGTTCGGATCGGTTGTTTGGATTTTCAAGATGGAAATATGACGTGAAGTACAAACTCGTTTTACTCCATAGCTCACCATAGCCCATCCCTATATATATATATATATATATATATATATAGGCTAATATGCTTTTAGTAGCATATGGGCCGAAATGCTTCCAATTCAAAATTGGATTTTCAAAGTCCAAACGGTCGATCCGAACCGTTCAAGTTGATCTACAAATTGAAATCTGCTTGGAGACCAAATTTTATATTTTTTGGAATTTTTTTTACTATTTATTAAGCCACTTTGAAAATTGCTGATCACATGGTCCAGAATTTGGTTGCACTGTTTTTACTGTTCACCCGGATCAGCAATTTTCAAAGTGGCTTAATAAATAGTAAAAAAATTTCAAAAAATGTAAAATTTGGTCTCCAAGCAAATTTCAATATGTAGATCAACTTGAACGGTTCGGATCGACCGTTTGGACATTGAAAATCCAATTTTGAATTGTAAGCATTTCGCCCATATGCTACTAAAATCATATTAGCCTCTCTCTCTCTCTCTCTCTCTATATATATATATATATATATATATATAAGGAGGGATCCAATTACACCATTTTTTTGACACATCTTGACATTGTTTTTTTTATAGGCCAATTTTGCGATTTCAAAATCCAAACAGTCGATCCGAACCGTTCACCATATTAAAATGTGCTTGGAGATCAAATTTTACATTTTTTTGAATTTTTTTACTATTTATTAAGATAGTTACAAAATCGTTGTTTTTCAATGGTCTGAAAACAATGATTTTGTAACCATCTTAATAAATAGTAAAAAAATTCAAAAAAATGTAAAATTTGATCTCCAAGCACATTTTAATATATCCATCATGTTGAACGGTTTGGATCGACTATTTGGACTTTGAAAATTGTAGGTGTCAAAGTGTGTAAAAAATATATATATATATAGAGAGAGAGAAGAGGAATCCAATTACACCTTTTTTTTTGACACACTTTGACACCTACCATTTTCAAAGTCCAAATAATCAATTCAAACCATTCAACATGATGGATATATTAAAATGTGCTTGGAGATCAAATTTTACATTTTTTTGAATTTTTTTACTATTTATTAAGATGGTTACAAAATCGTTGTTTTCAGACCATTTAAAAACAGCAATTTTGTAACCATCTTAATAAATAGTAAAAGAATTAAAAAAATGTAAAATTTGATCTCCAAGCACATTTTAATATGGTGATCATGTTGAATGGTTCGGATTGACTGTTTGGATTTGAAATCGCAAAATTGACCTATAAAAAAAAGGTGTCAAGATGTGTCAAAAAAAAGGGTGTAATTGGATCCCTTTCTCATATATATAGGGTCCGGCTAATTTGCTGCCGGCAGCATTTTAGCCGGAGGTGCTGCCGGCAGTTTTACTGTTTTGTGATGTCCAAACAACAAATTCAAACCGTTAGATGTTTAATCTATATTATAATCTACTTGGAGACCAAATTTTACATTTTTTGGAATTTTTTTACTATTTTTAAAGCTGGGTTGAAAACCGCTGTTTTTAACGCTGCAGAAATTTACTGAAAACAGCGGTTTTCAACCCAGCTTTAAAAATAGTAAAAAAATTCCAAAAAATGTAAAATTTGGTCTCCAAGTAGATTATAATATAGATTAAACATCTAAGGGTTTGAATTTGTTGTTTGGACATCACAAAACAGTAAAACTGCCGGCAGCACCTCCGGCTAAAATGCTGCCGGCAGCAAATTAGCCGGACCCTATATATATATATATATATATATATAAAGAGTAGGGCTATTGTACTTCGTGAAGTTTTACTTCACGCTCATATTCTCATTTTGAAAATCCAAAACGTCGATCCGAACCGTTCAAGTTGATCTCCATATAGAAATGTGCTTGGAGACCAAATTTTACATTTTTGGAATTTTTTTACTATTTATTAAGCCACTTTGAAAATCGCTGATTGTGAACAGTAGCAAAACAGTAAAAAAATTTGGACCAATGGATCAGCGATTTTCAAAGTGGCTTAATAAATAGTAAAAAAATTCCAAAAAATGTAAAATTTGGTCTCCAAGCACATTTCAATATGGAGATCAACTTGAACGGTTCGGATCGACGTTTTGGATTTTCAAAATGGAAATATGAGCGTGAAGTAAAACATTGGCTTTACTTCGCGCAGTACAATAGCACAATTATATACAATTGTGCTATTGTACTGCGCGAAGTAAAGCCAATGTTTTACTTCACGCTCATATTTCCATTTTGAAAATCCAAAACGTCGATGCGAACCGTTCAAGTTGATCTCCATATTGAAATGTGATTGGAGACCAAATTTTACATTTTTTGGAATTTTTTTACTATTTATTAAGCCACTTTGAAAATCGCTGATCCATTGGTCCAGAATTTTTTACCGTTTTTTACTGTTCACAATGGATCAACGATTTTCAAAGTGGCTTAATAAATAGTAAAAAAATTCCAAAAAATGTAAAATTTGGCCTCCAAGCACATTTCAATACGGAGAACAACTTGAACGGTTCGGATCGACGTTTTGGATTTTCAAAATGGATATATGAGCGTGAAGTAAAACTTCGTTTTACTTCGCGAAGTACAATAGCCCAACTCTATATATATATATATATATATAGAGTCTGACTTAGCTACTTCATGAAGTAAAACGACTTTGTACTTCACGCCATATCTTCATTTTCAAAGTTCAAATAGTCGATTCGAACCTTCCAACATGTTCTTCATATTGAAATGTACTTGGAGACCAAATTTTATATTTTTTGGAATTTTTTTACTATTTATTAAGCCACTTTGAAAATCTGAAAATCCTTATGAACAGTAAAAATTTCTGGACCGCCGGATCAGTGATTTTCAAAGTGGCTTAATAAATAGTAAAAAAATTCCAAAAAATGTAAAATTTGGTCTCCAAGCACATATCAATATGGAGAACAACTTGAGCGGTTCGGATCGGTCGTTTGGATTTTCAAAATGGAAATAATGAGGCGTGGAGCACCAAGTCGTTTTACTCCATGAAGTAGCTAAGCCCAGCACTATATATATATATATATGTATATTGCAACTTTCGTTGAGCATTCGGAATAACATTTCTATAAAACCTCAAAATTTCTAAAAAAACAAAGGGATAATAACAAATTTAGGAGCAAAATGTCTTGATCCACATGGACAACGGGTCGAGTCCGCATCGTCTGCATTAACTCAAAAGAGTATCTTTTGAGTTAATATATCTCGACCGTTTGATTTTAAACAGAGTCAATCCAGTCTCCGCCTATAACACAAGGACCCTTTAATATTAGTACAGATATAATTTGCACGGATCTTAAAGTAATTCAAAGTTTGAGTTTGGATCCGGAGCGTCCAATTAGAATACAAGCCCTTCCAATCAAATATTCATGTGATGACTAGACAAAGGAAAAAGAAAAGTTGAGTACTGACAAGGCTTCTCCACTGGGTAGAAGACTCCAAGCCCCGTGGAATTGTTGCTGCCAATTCCAAGTTTCTAGTTTCAAATTTTCAATCCAAAGCAAAGTAAGCGCTTTTCGCTTTCTTTCTTTACTCGAGGCCTCAAGGAGTCAAGGGCCAAGGCTTGTAAGTAAATTGTAACCTTGTAAGGGTATCAAGGGACATGATCTGACTTTTCAACTTAATAATTTATCTCTGATGGCAGTCTCAGACTTGCGTTGGGTTGACATTTTTACAGAACTATGGTTAAATAGTTAATGCTCAAACATTTCCTTTTATTCCCCACTGGTATTTCAATTATTTCCGTCTATTCTTCCAACAAAAGTTCTTGTCTAAGATTGAACGATTACACTGCTCGATTTGAGATCAAATTAGTTTTGAGTTTGATAGATTAATTGATTTTCAATCCGACCGCAACTTGATTGCCTTATAAACAAATCAAGTTAAAATTAGAATAACTTTCGAGATCATCTCATTTACAGCCTATATGTATGTTACTCTTTTGTCTTCAACCAAAATTCCATGTTTTGTTAAATTTTCAATTAATGATGCTCATAAAAAAAACTAAAATTCCATAAATTTCTACCACCGCAGAAAATAAAATAAAAAATTTCACTCTTACCTCAGCCTCAAAAATCCATTTCATAATTTTCTTTTCCATTTTCCCGGTACTTGTTTGATGCTTTTGATGGCAAGTAAACGCCTTAAACCATGTTCGTTCTCTGCAATTAGATTATTAGTGACACGTAAGGGTGTCAACGGGTACGACAAGAGTCGGCTGGAAGCATTTTCGTACTTGTATCCGTTACAAATTATTCTTATCCGTACTCTATCATTATCCGCTACAAATTTTTTTACCCGTTATGGTTGTCGGATAATAAAAATGTAGCGAGTAAATAACGGATAATGCTAATATAATGTTATTTTTATTATTTACTAAATAAACACATCCGTTTCACGCTTATATACGTGTTTTAAAATTCTAAATTTTATTGAAATTTGTTGGAATTAATTTAGTGTTACGCAACTACATAAGATTGTCAATTGTGTAAGTTCATAAAATTTAATAAAATGTATTTTTCGAAAAAATGAAGAGTAGTTGGAGAATGGATATTCATTGCTCATTAATATAAATAATTTTTTTTATAATTACCCGATCGGCTAACGGTACGGAATAGACATTACCTGTATCCCTGCCCGTTTAGATAACGAAAAAAAATCTTTACCCATATCCGTATACGATAAGTTTACGAAAAAAAATCTTACCGATACCCGGAGTGCGTATCCTCTGAGATATCTCAACTTTTGCATGATTGACGTGTACGGTGCCTATTCGGGATAGTGCAGGGAGTAGTATTATTTGTGATTTGAGATTCGTGCATAACATATTTGAACGGTTGACACATTCCAGAAAAACACTTAAAGTTTAAGATATCTCAGAGGATGCGCATTCATTGTGTAGTGACCAAGGTTCTAAATAGCGTTTATAGCGTCGTAGCGGGAAGGCTAAAAAAAAAGCTATAGCGAATAGCGTCGCTATAGCGGAAGCTATTCCAAATAGCGTTTTTTTTTTACATTTCGTATATTCAATATTTGTACTTAATATCAACATTATCTAAAGTCTCATAGAATAATAAATAACACCAAAGTAATTAAGAAATTATAATATTCATATTGAACCCGTACAAAGTCCAAATTGCAGTTCAAAATATCCATATTAATATCATACTATCGATTTTTCCTATTAAAAATATCTTAAGCATCATGATTCATGACATAATCTTTTTTTTTCTATTCAAATTTTAATTTCGGTTTGGACTTTTTTTCTATTCAAATTTCTATTTCTATTCTCAATTTCAAATTCATTTATCTGTAGCAAGTAGCAACAAATTCAATTTCGGTTTGAGATTTTTTTTTATCTTTATTTAAAACCCATATAAATTGCTTAAAAAAAAAAACCCATATTGTATAGCGCAAATAGCGGACCGCTATAGCGCTGTAGCGGCCGTAGCGCAAATAGCGCATTTTGATGTCGTAGCGTAGCGTTTTGGGTCCAAAAACGCTATAGCACGCTATTTAAAACACTGGTAGTGACTCAAGTGATAAAATAGTCATTTGGATTAGATTAATAACTTTCGTCATCTTTTTATCAAAATAATAAACTCTCATCTTATACCATTATTATATTTAGCAGCTTATGTTCTAAAAATCCGAAAATATGAAGTGGGCCCCCACCGAGCTTCTAGAATATTGATAAGAAAGGGACATGAGCTTAGCAGCATCCATCCAATGGGCAACATGGCAAATGTCGACGATACTGGAAACCGCAAAGCCAAATTGGAATTTCATTTCTATAATTAATTTACAATTTGCATGTTGCCAATCACTAAAGAGCACAGAAAAGCCATTATTCTTCTTAAAATAGACAGCCTCCTAAAAGTCTTAGAAGTTGTCAAGCTTTATTGGAATTGAAAGAGACCTTCATTCCAATCCAAGTGAAAGAAAAAGAGAAACTCTTACATGAAAGAGACTCTCACATGGAAAATTATCGATGAGACATAAAAATATTAGATCATGTCATGGAATGGAGCACCTTGATTTACTTTTTGGAGTTTCCAACCTTTAATTGATGCCAAAGTGACTCCACTCTACATCCTCTCTCTCTCTCTCTCCTCCGCTTCACATGCAAAAATATAGTGCGTATGGATCAGCTGTGAGAAAGGTGGAAATATTGGAGAAATGAGAAAGAAAAAGTGAATTATGAGACATTCCCTTTGTTTTATTGGACTGAATGAAAAAAAGTGTTTCAATTGAAAAACACAAGTAATATCTTGTTATTATAGAAAAAAAAAACCCACAAAAACACATTCATGACATAAAGCATAATGATACGAGTACCTCCTAGGAGAAAGTAGCACCTCATAGAGAACGGATTATTAGGGAAAAGGAAAAAAAAAAAATTCCAGGATTATTATTCGTTGATCTTCGCAGCACTCACAAATATTAATTACGTTCTCAAGTTTCTTGTGCTTCATAATAATAGTCAACTAAACCATGTTTTATTTCAGTAAGAGAAATTAATAAAGGTCATATAGTTAATTCAGGTGCTTCAGTTAGAGGCTTGAATACAGCATCAACTTCGACCATGTTGACATCCTCCACACGGGGTGGATCCCATTTTGGGTTCTGGAGAAGATAAAGTGAAACATGAACATATGAAAAGGTAAATGAGAAGTAACAAAAAAGAAAAAAATAGAGGGTGAGATGCCCAGGTCGCAGTATATACTACGTTAAACATGGCCTGCAATATTTAAGTATATCACACAATTTTCTTAGAGACCAACTTCTCCTGAGAGGGTGAGTACAATTATTAAGGAAAAAGAATGGTATTATCCATAATCAACTAAGAAAAGAGCATAACAATTATGAATTAAAGTATCACAATTTAACGTTAAGTCCTTTCAGAACAGGGAAGTAACCCCACCAATGCTTCGGTTGGAAGCATTTTGTTATATGCAAGTTTTGGTCAAAAGACTCAAAACAGTTCTGCAGTTAGTCCGATTTAAATCCGTTTTTTATTTAATGCTGGAATTAAGGCCCAACTGCCTGAGGCACCTTGTAACTCATTGGCCCATAAAAGGAATAATAATAACAAGAACAAAGGCAATATAAATGGAGTAGAACTAGGGTGTTCTTAAGCTCCCAAAAGAATTGGTAAGCTTAACTTCAAAATCTATTGGAACTACTTCAAATGATGAATTCAAACCGTTGAAACCGATCTATTTCATGAGTGATGAGTTTACATATCAAATAAATTTTCGAATTAATTTAGTATAAAATCAAGCGCTCAAAAGAAGGTTTATAAGTCAATTTTAATACGTTCATTTTTCATTGTTTTTTGACCGCTTAACTTTGTACTAATTAATGTGAAAATTTATAAATTTGACATGTAAACGCATCACTTGTGAAGTAGATTGGTTTCAATTGTTTGGATTCGCCGTTTGAAGTCAATCCGATAGGTTTTGGAGTTAAGCTCACCAAAGGGCTTGGTGACCTTAAGCACACCCTAGTTCTCCTCATCTAAAAGAATCCTAAGATCAACATCATACTGCACAATATATGGAAATGGGAGAGTATTACCTGATCTTTATCGACCAAGACAGCGCGAACACCTTCCACAAAATCACTACGAATTGAGGTCCTTAAAGCAATGCGGTACTCTGTTTCCATCACACCGCTCAGCTGCAATTTATCTCAGAGGTTATTAAAAGAAATTTTAGCTACTCAATACAAATCATGAAAATTATAATTTAATCAGATATCTAGATGTTAATTTCTAAGAAGAAAGATAATAAAATTACTACCTTAGATAAGTGGTGCTCAAGGTTTCCATGTGCAGATGCAACCTGAGAAAAATGTCTCTGAGTCACGCACAGAGAAAATGGAGCCCCTTTGGCAATTCCTGATAAGGCTTCAGTAGCCCAGGCAGCCACTACAGAGAAAAATAGCAATCTAGTATGAGATACAAAACTTCCTGTTTGACAAAATATGACTTGAAAAAAGTTAAAATCCAAATTGGCTACAGAAATCTATTTCTCCTTTTCCTTCAAGAGTTTGGCATTATATTGTGTAAAATATTTAGTAGTTTAAACTTTAAAAGGTAACAAATTGCTAGCAGCGTAACATCTGAAACCAAGGACAAAACTCATGAAGAGATTATATATCAAGTAAAATATGCACACACCAGCAGGATCAGTGCTTGATTGGCACTTCTTCAACTCTTCAACTGTCTCAGAAACAGATTTATTTGAGGCAAAAGCTGAGACAATAGAAGGAAAAAGTTTTTTGAGTTCTGCTTCTGACTCTGGTTCTTTGTTGAAACCTTCCAGAAGAGCTGAAACATCCTTATGTGGATCTTCGGAGCTGAATTAAAAAGAAATCCAAATCCATATTCAGAATCCCCCAGCCTACACTTGATTTTGGAAGAACAAATAGCTTGCCAAGGATTTCAGTTTGGACCAGTATAAACACACAGCACCAGATAAAACCTGATTGCATGGCACTAGACTGATATTTTATTTATGCTGCCCATTTATGCAACTAATGCTCAGTTGAACCTTCAGTTAAACAATAAAGTCTCTAATTCTCTATAAGTTAACACAATATAGCCCTAATAACTCCCAAATTAGTTCGGCAAAATTTTCTTCTTTTTAATAGTTCAGCAAAATTTCATTTTTTATTAAGCTGCCATTCTAATTAGTTCAACCAAAGTTAATTTCAGGTTACCCAAAATATTGAACCACAAAATAATTACTTATCACAGACACTGAGTCTGTCACAACTCACAAATAGCATACAAGCCAATATTATTATCTTTAATAATGATAAAACAAAATTGATGTGCATTGAGTGACATACAAATTAGCAGATAGAAGTGAGTCTTTGAGCTGACCCAGGGTACCAGATGGGACATAGTGGGTCCCAAGACCCACAAAAAGTGCATCAGCAGGAGATGAGATTCTTTTTCCAGTCATTCCCAGGTAAGCACCTGCAAGCAGACAATTACATAATAAGAATGTATCTTTTTAAGAACTTAAAAATGAAACAACATCTATTTGTCAGATTAAGGTGTAAAAAAAGCTGGTTTGTTAACACGTATAGGTACAGGAGGAACAAAACAAAAGCACCTGCATATCTATGTTAAGGGTTTCCTTTATTTTTGTTAATTGTGACTGAGTATTTGTGCATATAGCACATATCCCAAGACATGTCACACATATCCAAAGTGCAGAGTTGCATGAAATCCCAAGACATGTAAATGAAAGTCTGAAATAACTAAAGGAACTCGCAAATAATACCTACTGCCCCTTCTCCAGGACCTTGGGCGGCGATATGTGCAAATCCAACATCAGGAAACAAGCCAATTCCATTTTCTGGCATTGCCAAAAGAGTCCTCTGGCATTGTTGCATATCATATAAATTAAGAATCTTACTTTTGAACATTTTTTTAATGGTGACTATAATTATCAAATAAATAGTTTACAATGACTCAATTTTATTTGTTCACAAAGTAAATGCCTTTTAAATCAGCAATTTCCTAAATCATTAAAAAAATCAATTTCTCCATTCTAAATGAAAATATCATAGATACCCCATAAAGCAAATAAGATATCAACTATTGGAACTTAAGAAGTGTATATCATGACAGTCTTGACAATATTTCTGAAATATGTCAAGAAAAAAGAATAACAAGCTTACAGCACCTATCAAATTTTATACAATTTAAGTATAATTTGGAATTGCATCAAAGGTGACTAAAATAGTAGATACAGATAGTTGCAAATTTAATTGATATGATGAATGATAAAACGTGCACTGAATCTCTTCGCTTTTCGTAAGTATGGTGATTGTCAACATTTGTAAAATTAATCCATTGTGAATGGATCCTATGTATACTCCAAGAACATATCTTTCTCCTAAACCCTTTCAAAGATATCTGCACTAACACTTGCCCACTGTTTTTTCTAGGAAAATGAAGGAAGGAGCTTTGGTGATGCAAATTTATTAGGTTAGTAGGTTATAAGTTAAATTCTCATGTTAACTGGTGCTACATAGAGAATTTCAAGTAGTGGCAGTACGTCTAATAGACTAATATCTTAAGATTCTTGATAAGGGCACAAAGCTGAACATGAGTAGGCCTTCTTATCACTGGTGGAACCAAAAAATTTCAGCTAGTGGTGACAATTCAGAATATTATTTTTTTTTCTGAAAAACTTGAAAACTTATATAATTATAAGGGTTTTGTGGAAATTGAGTAGCTGAAGCTTCACTCCTCCATTGCTTCTTATAATGCCATTAGATGGACTAATCTGGAAATTTAGAAATATATCAAAAAAGGAAAAAAAAAAAAACCTCAGTAATAACACGGTAACGGCCATGGCCAGATAATCCAATACCAAATCCCATAGTCACACCATCCATCAATGATATGTAAGGCTTCTGGTACTCCGATATTTTGCATATCAGAGAGTACTCTGCAGAAAATACCTACAGGAAAACATTAAATTCTCTTCAGATTCATATAAATGGTGAACAAAACAATCCTCCTTTTGCATTTAAAATTTTATAAGTATATGCAGAAGAAAACACATGCTGTCTATTAATGCATAATTGACAATACCAGTAGTAATAGTTACCGAACAGAACAAACGACATCAGTGTGATGCATAACTGACATAAACAGTAGCAATGAGGTAAGTAACAAACTAACAATGATCAACTTGTACCTTAAGAGTGGACCAACGAAATAATAACAATTGTAAACTTTCAAATGCAAATGCAGGATTTAATACATCAAGATCTACAAGTACATCACTGAACCTCTATAATTTCTGGCATTTCACATGTCATAGTGATATGCTTCACATCTCCACCTGCATTTTACACTTCTAATCTTGTCATATTTATGCACAAAAAGACAGTATGAAGATAAAAATAATGGTCATCTAATAACAAGTTTCCTAATAACAATATCATTACTTGGCATAGTAGAGATATCAACCAGGAAAATTAACATAACAATGAATTGAAATGAACCACATTCAAACACTGAAAGGACCTTTTGCACAAGTGGGGTGTTCTTCTCCTTTTTTATCTCTGCTACAACGCCCTTTATATCCATTCCTACATTGGCAATGTATTTTCTTTTCATCACATCCCAATGCTCAGAGTTCTTGAATTTGAAATCAAAGTCAGAGCCTGGCAAGTGGACTTGGAAGATAGGAAACAAACATCCCAGTTGAACCAAGATAGACAACACATATAGACTTATCAAAGCCATAACTCTGTTAAGTTCCAGAAGCAAATGAGGCCTTCAGGTAACTTTTCTTGCCCCCACCCACCGCACACACGCACACACAATTTTTGACCCCACTAAACATCTTTATTTATATTCAAATAGTATGCTTGAACTGAGTATCTGAGGTCAGGAGGATTTTTTTTTTGAGTAAAGGTTGGAGGTCAAGCCACCCAACTATTTAATACCCTTGTTTATTACAACAAAGGATTTTCCCCATCCGGGTTTCGAACCCATGACCTCTCACATAGAGATCATGTGCCTTTGCCACTAGACCAAAGGCTAGTTCTCAGGTCAGGAGGATTAAAACTTTGGTTATTATTGAACTTTTGTTTACCAATCAATATCGTGAAGACTAGCAACAATTGACTTACCTGCTGAAAAGGCTCGAGAGGAGCTGCTCTCAACCAAAACACACTTAATTTTAGGATCAGCTTCCCACTCATCAAGATAACTCTTATACTTTATATCCATCTCTGAGTTACAAACAAGTTGCAGTTCATTGCAGCGCGCAAACCAGAAAAAGAAAAATCATATCAGGGATTCATCTCAAACAAAACGAATTCAAGACAAAGAGCAAACGCATTGCCTATTTGCCTTCCTTTATCCTAGCATAGTATTAATATTTGTATCGTCCGCTAACAACTCTCCTGTTTGTGAATTTTAGTACTAAACATCCAGTTTGACAATCCAACTAAACTAAGAAACTGTTACAGAAGCTTAATACAATCAAAACACTGTTCACTATGTTCAGTAAACACAATATACTCCAGAAGAAATTACTGGAAAATAAGGAGGGAAACAGATTACAGTTAAAAAATTACCCAGATTCATGGCGTTGAGAGCTTTGGGGCGATCTAGAGTGATGACAGCGAGGCCATTGGGGAAGACGCTCCCCTTTACGAATTCGTCCGCTGCGCCTCCAGCCATGGCCACGAAGTATCGAGGTGAATTTACAACCTTGATCAAGGGGTTTAGGCGGATTAAACTAGAAGGCTGTGTAAACTTCGATTTGGAGATGAAAGGATGGGGCGATCGAAGGAAAGTGTTGAGTTTAGAGAGCAGAGCTCGCATGTTGTGAGGGAGACAGCACGGAAGCCAAGGTGCCGATTTTTTTGGGATAATATTGTTGTTGTTGTTGTGCTTTATGCGGTTATGCCTAAATTTGTTTTTAGAACTAAAATAATTTTAAATTAAAATTTAAAAATTAAAATAAAACTGTTAAATGTGATTTATATTTATATATATTTTTTTTGTACATGTCAAAAGTCATGACATAATCATTTTGTTTTGGTTAGTATCAAGAGCTTGCGAAAATACAACAATATGAATAAATTCTTGATTTTGATTTTTCAACTTATTGATTTATATAAATCAAAAATCGAAAAGTGAAATATTTTATGTACATGTAGAGAAAATAATATAGATCAAGTCTAACTATTTTATTTTTACATATAAATTTTTGAATATATATTATTAAATTTTAAAATAGACTTGATGGAGATAAAAAAATGAAGACATTTGAACCCTCTTTTCTATTTACCTTCACAATTTGTACATATCTTATTTATCTCTCCACACTTACAATTATTTATTATTTACTTCTCATTAATTAGTCTTATGTTAATTCTAATTAAATTATTAAAAAAATAATTTATATCTGATTAAGAATTATAAAGTCAAAAACTCTTTGCTGTTTTATTTTTTATGATGTTATTTAAATAAAAAGAATACACATTTTTTCTTTAAAAGTAAACAGTAAATATTAATAAGTATATCCAGTCATAGAATATATTTAATTATAAATTTTTAGATAGATATGTATCAGAATTTAGTTAGTTTACATCCAATTTTCAGTCGAGAAAGAATTGATGATCATAATTTTTCAGTAAAGAATCAAGAGTATTTTGAATATGTAATTTTTTATTGGAGGTAAACTAAGATTTTTTTTAATAATTTAACTAGAATTAACATGAAATTAATTATATAAGGATAAATAAGAAAGAGTTGCAATAGTTGAGAGGTGAATAAGATAAATTAAAGTCTCTAAGAATTAATAAAAAAAAAGCAAAAATTGTGAAGGATAAATAATTTTTTTTATTTGGTAAGATAAGAAAAGAACCTGTAACATAATTCTGATAATCTCACCTCATAGTATTTTGGTAAGAAATAATTCCGCATTTGTGATTGAGGCCTATCCGGATATTTTTATCTTAAAAAAATTAAGATTAGTATTTGATATTGAAATTAAGTCAACTTAATAACAATAAAGATTGAACTTTCAAAGTTTAATAACAGTGGATCCAGCCACACGTACTAATAAAAAATGAGTGCACCATAAAAAAAAGGAAGCTCATATGAGTACCCGCACTGTACCCACACGTAAACTGCCATAACTGCTTGTGGGGACCGCAACTATTCCAAAACTGTAATTTTGTTTTACAAATTTTAATAGTAACACTGTGAAGTATATAGCTCAAACAGGGTAAGTATTTATACCTATACAATGAACTACATATGATATATGAATTTTCCTAAAATAACTGTACCTGCACATTTTCTTGAAAAATTCTCGTGTCGTACCCGCATTAGGGGACCACTCAAACAGCATGTGGGGACCGCAACTGTTCCAAAACTGTAATTTTGTTTTACAAATTTTAATAGTAACACTGTGAAGTATATAGCTCAAACAGGACAAGTATTTATACATATACAATGAACTACATATGATATATGAATTTTTCTAAAATAACTGTACCCGCACCTTTTCTTGAAAAATTCTCGTGTCGTACCCGCATTAGGGAACCACTCAAACAGTATGTGGGGACCGCAACTGTTCCAAAACTGTAATTTTGTTTTACAAATTTTAATAGTAACACTGTGAAGTATATAGCTCAAACAGGGCAAGTATTTAGACCTATACAATGAATTACATATGATATATGAATTTTCCTAAAATAACTGTATCCGCACCTTTTCTTAAAAAATTCTCGTGTTGTACCCGCATTAGGGGACCACTCAAACGACATGTGGAGACCGCAACTGTTCCAAAACTGTAATTTTGTTTTACAAATTTTAATAGCAACACTGTAAAGTATATAGCTCAAACATAACAAGTACTTATACCTATACAATGAACTACATATGATATATGAATTTTCCTAAAATAACAGTGCGGGTACTGTAGCGTGGGTACTGAAATAATTATTCAAAAATTATATATATAATCGCATTTTGAAAGTCATGAAGTGGAATTTTCGAAATCAAATTTTTATCAATTTTTACATGGCGCTTGTTGACTACACTTAGACATTCATCATATCTACAACTAACATAAGAAAAACAAATACGAGGTGTAATTTGCAAAATAAGTGGGCACTGGACATAGTTTTAAGGAGAAAAAGAATTCCCAGTTCAGATCTTGAATGGAAGAACCAAAAATGGATTATGCATATAGTACTGATAGCTGTAACAATTGACATTTATCTGAAAAATCGATGCTTGTGTTCCTACTAATTAGGGTAGATCTGGTTTGTGTGAAACCGGTTCCGGCAAGGGTATCCAGAACTTCACAGTAAAGTTTGTGCAGTGCGCCCCATCCTTGCTGCTTTGTAAATAAATAAATAAACTAGTGATCTTGAGAGATCTCATAACTGCTCCTGGCTCTTAAGAACCTGGTATGCTCCTGCAAATAAAGAAGAAAACGTAAGAACAAAATTTTGCAGTGGATGAAAACATGCAACCATGTAACCATCTTCAGTTCTAATATAAAAAGGTATGCAATACAAACACATGGCTCTCTATAAAGAGTACCAGAAATTTGATTAGCATAAAATTCGTTACTTTCGGTGGGCAAATAAGATCATTACATAAACCTGTCAGGTAAACTTACCCTCTTCAGCATGCACACATACAGGAGAAAACATGTCAGGTACTGTCACCTCACCCCTTCCTTTTCTCTCTACATCAGCTTCGTTTCCAACCTGGAATGTTGCTTCATCTTCTTTACTACCACTGCATTTAAATATCCACATGATCAAGGATCAGCTTCGTTAGCACTTCTTTCTCACCTAAAATGTTGCTTTATCCATTACTATTTCACTGTACACATTTTTAAATTGTTCAAGTCCATTCTACAGTTTGAGACAAAATAGGGTTAAATTGGAAGGTGCTTGCAAAATAGTAGGTTAATTCGGGCTAAAATGAAAGTTGGTTAATGATCATAAACTGATTTCAGTAATGCTTAATTGGTTTAAATTGAGCTAAATTACCCAATTGTGTCCATGATGCCTAGTAAAATCTAATTGAGGAAAAAAGCACAATATAGATTCATTTGAGTCAATTGTGTTGAAATGATGAATTTCCCCGGAAGATTGCTAGCAAAAATGCAGCAGAATTGCATGGTATTGCTTAAGTTCACGCGTGAGGATTATTTTCAGAAAGACGTCACCCTTTGCTATGTGTCTGCATCTGTGTGGTGGAGATAGTAAATTGAATAGCTGACTATTACCTGGAATAAGTCACAAGACCAAGTGCAACAGCAACAAATGCCACATAATAAATCCAGTCAACCTACACATTTCAAATGGCAGAGGTTAAGTCTCTCATGGTCGCCTAATAAATCCAGTATAATGACTATTCTCTTCATTGATCCCCCCCCCCCCCCCCCCCCCACACACACACACACAAGCACCCAACCAAGCGCCCCAAAGGAGATGGAGGGAGCAGTCTGTAATGCTGCCTACTGGTCAGGAGAGAGATGGTTTCCCAATTTCAACTCAAGATGAGCTTATTTTTATAAATATATGCAAATCTGACCTCTTCATAATAAGCAAATATGCGGATGAGGATAGCCCACATGTCAGACGTCAGCAATGACAAGTTTAGCATTGTAGATCCATTCATCTGAGTTTTAAAAAGAAAGCTGATTACATGTTAAGATTAATTTTACGCAAGTGCATCAATTTAAACCCAGCACAGATTTTACTTACTGGGTACACTCCTGTTATGACACTTTAGGCGTAAATCCCACAATAAGCCCAGTTATGCAAATCCGCTAAGCACGGTAATTGAACTAGCATAAATTATAAACAACTCCTAAATGTTTCCTTGTTCCTTTTCTAATGTTTGGAAGGCTAGGTATATAGAGAAAACCAAGCCTTTGGTAGATATGCTGCACTCAACTTAGTTTGGGTTTGCATATTTTGGAACAGTACCATATCAACATTTTTCTTTAAACCAAATTGAAACTGATGATTAATTGGAACAAAGGCTGAATACAAGATTGCTGACTACAATGAAGAAAAAAATTGCATCATATCTGAACCTTGAGTAAAACCGGTACAGTGGAGTAGAACAAGAACATGGCCACAGAAAATCCGACAAAAGGTACAACCTGAAAAGAAGGGAGTTATATGTATGATAATTCTTAGATTGAGTAATTCAGAAAAAAAAAAAAGGAAAAAGAAAACACGAGTTAGGGCTCGGGACCAAGCAGGCAAGCCAGCCATATTACTGAATGAATTAAAAGAAAATTCTATCCATCACTAAATATATAATTTTTCTAGTAAAAAAATAATAACAGATAATTCGAACTTGGAAGAAAACTTACAGCATCCTTTGTCCAGTGTATAGACTCTAGCTCTATTCTCTCAAATATGATTCTGAAAAAAAAAATATTATATGAATACAAGTACATATTCAAATTTTCATTTAATTGGCTAGCCAAATTGCAAATTCCATATGCCAATTTTGTCTTATTTAAGCCTTAGACTTGTAGGTTTTGTTGAATCAAGTCTACCCCAATTGTGGGCCCACAAGTAGAACTGACAACTTTGAAACACATTAAAAAGTATTGACAACAATTAATGAATACTTTTACCAAAATTTAGTAATGAATACATTAATAAAAATTATGAAACTACACTGCACATATTTTCGATATACATTTGACAAGCACTAACAATAGCTCCAAAAAATCCGAGCATCGCCATCAACTCAATCCTATCTGCACTCTTAACAACAACCTCCTGCAATTTGGAAAAAGTATATATAGAGCCTTGAAGTAATCAAATTAAGGAAAGGTATACATGCCAGATTGAAATCTATCATGGAAATGATTTGACCCCATTGAATTGTCACATTTTTGTCATTCTGTTCATTTGGCTTGTTTGGTGATTTTTTTTTTTGAAATCTTTGCAGAGGCTGCGAAGTCGTGAGCGGGGCTCGAACTCTCGACCTTTGGGTAGCCACAGTCCTAAGGCTTGTTTGGTGTTAAAATGCATATTAACTATTAAGTTTGACTTATCATCTGTATGCAATCAAGTACCCAAAAATTGTAGAAGGATGAAGAGTTTCAAAATGGTTGAATCAGGAACATTAACATACCTCAACAGGAACTATTATGAAACAGGTTTGACCATACTTTTGGAACTAATTTGGTTGCTACAAATCCATTTGTTTCGTTCAGTATTAGATTGCACGATTTAATGTGCAGTTCTGTTTTGCAAATATCAAAGCTTGATGGAGGCACAATTTCAGGAATTCAGAGTAGGTCCGATGGGTTTAATCACCGTTCGATTTGCATTAAGATGCGTGTGCTCTGCATTAACATCCGTGCGTGTCTGCTTCAATTTCCATGCGCATAGATCTTAATGCTGATCGGACGATGTTGGAGCTAATTGGACCCAAAGGTAGGTCCGATGCCCATCGGACCTACTCTGATCTCCAATTTCAGAGTAAGGTTCAATAAAGCATAGGTATATGCAATCGTCCCTGCAAAGTGCATATAAAGAGTAGAACTAGGGTGTTCCTAAGCTCACCAAGCCCTTCGTGAGCTCGACTCTAAAACCTATCGAATTGACTTCAAACGATATTTTCAAACTGTTAGATGTTCAATCTATATTAAAATGTGCTTGGAGACCAAATTTTACATTTTTTGGAATTTTTTACTATTTATTAAGATGGTTTGAAAATCGCTGTTTTTATTAAAATTCTGCACCATTGGAAAACAGCGATTTTCAATCCATCTTAATAAATAGTAAAAAATTTCCAAAAAATGTAAAATTTGGTCTCCAAGCACATTTTAATATAGATTGAACATCTAACGGTTTGAAAATGTCGTTTGAAGTCAATTCGATATGTTTTAGAGTCGAGCTCACGGAAGGACTTGGTGAGCTTAGGAACACCCTAGTTCTACTCTGCATATAAATCTTCAACTAAATCAGCCCAGTAATTAAACTTTTCTCTCAATTTCCCTGAAATAGAGTAACTGCACCTCAATAGGGACAAAACCTCTGGTGAATTACCATCGAGTAGGCAATAAGCACAAAACGAATCATAAAGAAATAGCAGAGGCAAGCTAGCACTCACTCTGGTAATGCAACATTATATAGCTGATATAATAAATGTGAAATTGCTAGAAATTAGCTTAAATATTTTACCTCACTAACATTGCAAATGGCATAGAGCGTGGAGCCCACTATTACAAGCACGTCTCCTTTCACTGGAGAACTTCCCCCTGGGAGAAACTGGTACTTGAGAACAAATAGTGTATAACACCAGCATAACACAGCCTTCACTAGGATGCACCACTATTACTAGGATGCATCTAACATTGGGGTGTTGGTACGAAGTACTAAGAAAAGAACTGCACCAGTTCAAAACTGCAGTACTAGTTCTGCCAAAAAGTGAAGATTTCCAAGACCAGCTAACTCGTAATACATAATGATATTGAACCAAAATGTTATAATGAGAAAGAAAGAAAGGGTACCAGCTCTATCCCCAGCATGTACATCAGAGAAAACAACCAATACAAGACCTACAACGCAGATGGCCACGCCAATGAATTTACGAATCTCATACCTCGTCTTCAGGAATACAAATGTAAGAATAATAACACAGGGTATCGACCAGCAATCCAACAGCATGACACTTGTCATAGAAGTGTATTGGTACGCCTTCACCACTATTCCAAATCAAATCAATACGTATAGATAAGTATTAAAGCTAGCAAAAGTTTTAAGTGGAGTTTTGTTGAAGAAAGATTTTGTCCGGTACCAATCACAAAAGGGAGGTAGTACTGATAGGTTTGTAGAAGTTGGGTCGTGCCAATGCATTAGCTGACATCTATGAAGTGTTTCACCACAAATACTAATAGAAATGAATCTAATATTTGAGGCATGAGGGCCACCAAAACGCAATTCAACCCAAAGAAAATGTAAAATAACACAGAACGCACTTGGGTGTGCTTTAATAGAAATTAAAGGGAGTTAGAGGAGGGAGAAGATAAAAATGGGGAGAAATATGTTACTGAACCTTGCTCTTGTGTTTAATTTGAGGACGTTAATGATGGATAATGTAGGAAATGGGTGCACTGATCAAATTATATTTTTATATTTCTTTCGCTCCATGTAACTGGGTGGCTTGTCTCCCCAGTTCCATTTCATTTCCTTCCCATTTCCTCCAAACTTGGGAGCATGACAGTTAACCTACACCACTATTCTACATTTCTCCAAATGAGAAAGACTCACCAAGGTAGTTTGCCTCCACATCGACTAAGCCAAGCATCAGGTAATAGTACCATTTCATCTGCACATATTTTAAAAAAAAAGAGAGAATAAAAACAATTTGTAGCAGGAAGAATCAACCACAATACCAAGTCTAGTAAAAGAACACCTTGAACCATGCTAAAAAAATCAAGTCTAGTATCTTTACCTCATCTTAAAAAATTTACGACCCCCTTTTTTATTTTGAAAAAGGCACTGAGGCCATCTTCGATAGAGAACAGAATAATTCGCAAGAAAGTATGAAAGAAAGTGAACCTGAAGTGGCCGTCTTCGATAGAGAACAATGCCCCCATATATAATTCCCAATAATAAATAGTTCAGAAAAGATTGTGAGGTAGGTGCATCAATACCTGAAAATTTTCACAGCTTGAAATATTAGAAAAACATTAGGAAAAATCCAACATACTAAATGAATAACTAAAATGTCCAGGAGACACCACATTTTGCAATTTTGACCACTACTTACTGGTAACATCATTGCTGAAACAGTGCTGCTGCAGTAAGCTGACAGCCGGCAGCCTTTTTCAATTAAAAAAAATGACAGCCTATCATTTAAATTTGGCTAATCCATCCCCCAATTAAAGCATGAACTGTGCAACTAAGCCCAAATACAAGCCAAAAAAGAAAAAGAAAAAAAGAAAAAAAAAAAAAAGGAGATTGAAATAGCAATTTGCAGGTAATACTTCTTGAAGTAAAAAAACAATCTGTACGTAATAGGCAAAACAGTGCATCTCAGAACCTGGATGTTAATATTCTCCTGTTTCAATGGGATTATATATTTGAGGGTTCCACTGGGACTTCACCAATATAACAAAATAAACAAAGATAGATCCCATAGGCAATAGTAAACTAATTTTGAAAGTCAAATTAATTAGGGACTGAATTGAAAAGTCAAACTAATTGTGAGGTAGGAAGTAGAGACCTAAGCGAGAAAGCTCGGAAGAAAAGAGGCCAGTGGAGGTGACGAGAAGTGAAACCAACTGGCCCAACACCAGCCCAATCAGTGCCCTCCTCGACCAATAGCCATTAGAGCTGAGCATTATCTCGTCAAATAGCCTTTGTGGAAGTAATAAGCTAACGCCCGAAGGAAGAGGAGGAAAGAGAGAGAGAGAGAGAGTCGTGGGGAGAATGATCACCCTGGTGCCAGAAAGAAGAAATACTGAAAAGCTACAAAAACATGGAACGGAAGGAGAGAGATTTGTTTTCCAAAATAACGCTTTTCCTTTTGAAAGGGACAAATGAGAAGCGTCATTAAAGTCTCAAATTGGCAATAAATTAGTCAACATTTGAGCGAAGCTACTATCACCCGAGTGCGTATCCTCTAAGATATCTCATATTTTGCGTGACCGACGTGTCCGGTGCCTATTCGGGGATAGCGCGGGGCAGTATTATTTGTGCTTTGAGATTCGTGTAGAGCATATTTGAACGGTTGGGATTTTCCAAGAAAACACGCAAAATATGAGATATCACAGAGGATACGAATTCCTATCAGTCGCATCGGATCAATTGACATCTTGGAACAGTAATAAATACAGAAAAAATCGTCAAAAGATATGGAGAAAGGAAACATCATAAATAATTAATTATAAATAATATCAGTTAAAGGAACATGTAGCAAGAGACTATAATAGTTAAATTATGTATGTATTCCCATAAATAAATCGCAGTTTCCTTTTCACTGGCTAACCAAAAATAGCAGGCTTTCTTGGGACTGACTTTAATTTCTAGCTTTTGTCTTGTTTTGTTTTGGTGCACAATTAATTCCCCGTCTGATTAAAATATCCGTTGTGCCCACATTATGATATTGTTTCTGCATGTTTTTTAAAAGTAGATGTTGATACGTAAAACTAATTGTTATAATGCGTCCAAACTTACAAATGTTGTAAGTGAGTCACTCCTTATATATATATATAGAGTAGAACTAGGGTGTTCCTAAGCTCACCAAGCCCTTCGTGAGCTCGACTCTAAATTCTATCGAATTGACTTCGAACGACATTTTCAAACCGTTAGATGTTCAATCTATATTAAAATGTGCTTGGAGACCAAATTTTACATTTTTTGAAATTTTTTTACTATTTATTAAGATGGTTTGAAAATCGCTGTTTTTATTAAAATTCTGCACCATTGAAAAACAGCGATTTTCAAACCATCTTAATAAATAGTAAAAAAATTCCAAAAAATGTAACATTTGGTCTCCAAGCACATTTTAATATAGATTGAACATCTAACGGTTTGGAAATGTCGTTTGAAGTCAATTCGATAGGTTTTAGAGTCGAGCTCACGAGAGGCCTTGGTGAGCTTAGGAACACCCTAGTTTTATTTTATATATATAGAGAGAGAGAGAGAGAGAGATGGGCTATTGTGTTTTGCAAAGTAAAGTCATCGTTTTACTTCGGCTTACTTTTTGGATTTTCAAAGTCGAAAATATCGATCCGACCGTTCAAGTTGATCTACATATTGAAATGTGCTTGCAGACCAAATTTTACATTTTTTGGAATTTTTTTACTATTTATTAAGCCACTTTGAAAATTGCTGATCACATGGTCCAGAAAAAACAGTGCAACAAAATTCTGGACCATGTGATCAGCAATTTTCAAAGTGGCTTAATAAATAGTCAAAAAATTCCAAAAAATGTAAAATTTGGTCTGCAAGTACATTTCAATATGTAGATCAACTTGAATGGTCGGATCGACGTTTTGGACTTTGAAAATCCACAAAGTAAGCCGAAATAAAACGATGGCTTTACTTTGCAAAGCACAATAGCCCATCTCTATATATATATATATATATATATATAGTAAGTGGCTACTCTACTTACATAAGCATATGAGGGCATATGCTTATAAGTCATTTTTGTATTTTCGAAGTCCAAATAGTCGTTATGAAACGCTCAACTTGTTCTACATATTAGAATGTGCTTGGAGACCAAATTTTACATTTTTTGAAATTTTTTTAATATTTTTTTATAATTTTTCAAAACAGTGTTTTAATATGACAAAAAAAATAAAAAAAAAAATCTGAAAACACTGTTTTGAAAAATTCTAAAAAAATAGTATAAAAATTTCAAAAAATGTAAATTTTGGTCTCCAAGCACATTCTAATATGGAGAACACATTGAGCGCTTCAAATTGACTATTTGGACTTTGAAAATGTAAAAATAACTTATAAGCATATGTCATCATATGCTTATGTAAGTAGAGTAGCCAACCTCTATATATATATATATATATATATGAGTAGAACTAAGGTGATCTTAAGCTCACCAAGCCCTTTGTGAGCTTAATTCAAAAACTTATCGGATTGACTTCAAACGACATTCCCAAACCGTTATATGGAAAGGAAGCTCTCGGTAAGGAGATTGGTTTGAACGGTTTGGATTTGTCATTTGAAGCCCATTCGATAGATTTTGGAGGCCGGAAGCATATTGTTAATATGCTAGAGGAAGCGCGTTAGCCGTACTCTATATATATATATAGAGAGAGAGAGAGAGAGAGAGAGTAGAACTAGGGTGTTCCTAAGCTCACCAAGCCCTTCCGTGAGCTCGACTCTAAAACCTATAGAATTGATTTCAAACAACATTTTCAAAACATTAGATGTTCAATCTATATTAAAATGTGCTTGGAGACCAAATTTTATATTTTTTGAAATTTTTTTACTATTTATTAAGATGGTTTGAAAATCGTTGTTTTTCAACGGTGCAAAATTTTAATAAAAACAGCGATTTTCAAACCATCTTAATAAATAGTAAAAAAATTCCAAAAAATGTAAAATTTGGTCTCCAAGCACATTTTAATATAGATTGAACATCTAACGGTTTGAAAACGTCATTTCAAGTCAATTCGATAGGTTTTAGAGTCGAGCTCACGGAGGGCTTGGTGCGCTTAGGAACACCCTAGTTCTACTCATATATATATATATATATCAAATATTTCATATTTTTTAAAATAATGAATGTCAGATGGAGGAAATTGTAAGGGTTTTAGGGCCAAAAAAATAAAATAAAATGGTAATTTTATAGATTTTCAGGATTTGTTAGATTGTGTGAATATTTTATTTCACAGATGGAAATTGGTTCAATATGATGAAATTCATATATGTATAAATTTACGCAGATCGCATTTGAAATTCGTAAACGTCACTCGACACACAGCTCACTAAAATATAATCCAAGACTTATCTTGTTAATTTATATTACTCAATTAATATATAGAAATTTCTAGAATTTTTTCAACAAAATTTTGAAATGCTCTTAATAATATTATTATTAGAAAATATAACAACCAAATGAAGGGCGAAATATGAAATTTTCTCTAATAGATATGTAATACCATGAAATGCAGATGCAAACTTTTACTAAATTTTATCCATAGAAAGCAGCTTGAAATGACCTCTTCGTTTCAATTGTATGAAATTTTTTCTTTCATTTTGTTCTTTCCAATCAAAACCACCTCAATTCAGTGGTTGAAAACAATGTGCCGCTTTTCTTTTGTATATGAGACGGTCTTTACATGGGAAATTTTTTATCCGTAGAAATTAAAGAAAAGGAAGAGAAAGAAACAGAAAGAGTACATCATATTTTTTATGAGTGAAAGATTGGTAAAATTCTTATCGATTTAAAAAACCAGTTTGTTTTTTTCTTTCAATTTTTTCTAGTAAAATATAAATTTTTAACTAAATAGATAGAGTATTTTAAAATTTAGATATAATAGAAATATTCCATCTATTTTTTGAAAAAAATTCATATTTTATTAGAAATCTAATATAAAAATTCCCTCCATCTATATATCAGTTTAAAAAAAGAAAAATTAAGTTTGGATCGGTAGAATTCCTACCAATCCAAACTTTTTGAGTTTTAGGATCGGTAGAAATCCTACCGATCTTTCTATCAATCAAAAATATAATATACTCTTTTTGTTTCTCTCTCTTTCTTTATTTTAATTTCTACAGATAAAAAATTTCCCTTTACATGCCAACATTGTGCTGCCCTCTGCACCAATGAGAAGTTAATATTTTTTAACTTCACCTTGGTTTAACTGTTGATTTATTCAAAACATTTTACTAGGTTCAAGTTTCATGATACCTCAAAATCATAATTTACTGGGTGTGACTTTAAAAAAGAAAATCCATTTTAATAATCTACAAAACCTGAACACTTAACAGCTCGACACTATATTTCTATTATGTAAGTAATTATTTATCTAACTTTTTTATTTGTTTATTTATTCATTACAGGATTAATACAATCTTGATTTTTAATATGATTTTAGATGAGTTAATACTCAGGAGGGAATAACTGAAGGTAAAGAGGCTCCAATGCAAGAGGGCTTTAACCTTGGCTTGTTTATTATAGCACAGTGAGGTGGGCTTACAGGCCCATCTAATCCAAACTAAAAAATCTACCCTAATGATTAGTGATACAAGGCATGGCCCTGTTGTACAATTTTATAAGAGTGAGGCTATGGTGCTATGCATAGCACCAATGGCTAGTGTACTACGGCTCAATATGGTACTTTTTAAAATTCTAACGGTCGATCCGAACAGTTCAATGTGATATCCATATGAATATGTACTTGCAAACTAAATTTTATATTTTTTCGAATTTTTTTACTATTTTTTTAGATAGGTAGAAAAATCAGTGTTTTTTTAAAATTCTGGACCATCAAAATTCTACCTATCTAAAAAAATAGTAAAAAAATTCGAAAAAAATATAAAATTTAGTTTGAAAGTACATATTCATATGGTTATCACATTGAACGGTTCAGATCGACCGTTAGAATTTTAAAAAGTACCATATTGAGCCGTAGTACACTAGCCATCCGTGCTATGCATAGCACCATAGCCTCACTCATTTTATAATATATGAGATTAACCATTGGTACCCTCAATACATACAGAGAGGAGGGATCGGATTACACCTGATTTTTTTACACATTTTAATATCTATTATTTTCAAAGTCCAAATAGTCGATCCAAACCGTTCAACATGATGGATATATTAAAATGTGCTTGGAGATCAAATTTTACATTTTTTTACTATTTATCAAGATGGTTACAAAATCATTGTTTTCAGACCATTGAAAAACAACGATTTTGTAACCATCTTAATAAATAGTAAAAAAATTAAAAAAAAAGTAAAATTTGATTTGCATGTACATATTCATATGGAGATTATGTTGAACGGTTCGGATTGACTGTTTGGATTTTGAAATTGCAAAATTGATCTATAAAAAAACAGTGTCAAGATGTATCAAAAAAAGAGTGTTATTGGATCCCTCCTCATATATATATATGTATATAAGTTGGCTACGGTGCTACGCATAGCATAGAGGGTCTCCGTGCTACGGGTCAATATTTGAGTTTTCAAAATCCTAACGGTCGATCCGAACCGTTCAACATAATCTCCATATGAATATGTACATGCAAATCAAATTTTACATTTTTTAGAATTTTTTTAATATTTTTTTGGATAGGTAGAAAATTACTTGATCTGAAAATTCTGTACCATTCAACGGCCCAGATTAAAAATTCATTAAAATAATAATTTGGCAAAATTTTTATTCTTGGTGGTGAATAATCCGATTTTTATTTAATTTTTCTTGAAAGTTTGTAGGAATTAGTTTGATAATCTCATGCCAAGGGAGCACGGACTGTTATTAAAAAAAGTTGATAAATGATAATCTTACAGACTTACAGTTACAGTTGAGAAGCCGCCCAAATGAATTGAATCCAACGGCCCAGATCCTTTGCCAGTCTGCCCCTGACCTGGCATGCTGACACGTGGGGGAACAATAGGAACCAACTCTCGAAGGTCGAAGCGGCCAAGCGTCGACCCATCAAGAAATCCTGAGAACCTTCCCCATCGCTCCACAACACTCCAAATCCATACCCGTCTTCTCTAGTTCTCTGCTCGATCCCCATTACTATAAATACCAACCTCGGCTTGTTCATTCCAATCCACAACAAATACTTTCAAATACACCAACCAGTAAATAGAAATTTAATTAAACCAAGCTCTGTGCAGCAATAATGGACGCGATGTTTGGTTTTGACGAGCCTCTGCTCTCCACCATTCAGCAGCTGATCGACATACCGGAGGAAATGGAGAAGGCCTTCAATGCGCCGACGCGTGCGTACGTGCGCGACCGCAAGGCCATGGCGAACACGCCGATGGATGTCAAGGAGTTGCCGGATGGACGGATCTTGCTTACTGTCGACATGCCGGGGGTTCATGCTAATGAGATCAAAGTACAGGTAGGTATATATAATGTTAACCTGATTGATCATCGCATCGAGCTATATATATCATCAATTGAAAATTGATTACAGAAATTGTTACCTCTAACCAATGATTTTGTAACATAGGTGGAGGATAACAATCTACTAGTGATAAGCGGGGAAAGGAAGAGGCCGGCTGAGGATGACAAGGACAGCGGCAAGTACTTGCGCATGGAGAGGAGGATGGGTAAGTTCATGAGGAAGTTCCCTTTGCCTGATAATGTCAATCTGGACAGCATCACAGCTCAGTACAAAGATGGCGTTTTAACCGTGAGTGTGGAACGAATGCCGCCTCCAGAACTGAAGAAGCCCCGAAGTATTGAGGTCAAGGTTGGTGGTGGTATCGGTGCTAGCGGCGGAGAGAATGTTAAGGCTGGTAAATGAAGGAGGGATCAAGGAAAAGGTGATCAGGAACTAGGGAGAGGTAGAGCTGTGAAATAAGATGGGAGTATTGCTTGGTTGTGAAAGCTTACCTGTATTGGTTTTGCTTTTAATTTGTTATGTAGTGTGTGAAATAAAGATGATGGGCTTTTGAGCTTTGAGCATGGCTTTTAATCAATCTCCTATCAGTTTTTTTACTGAGTGTCGATGGTACTATGCACACGGATTAGTCAAGTACGGAGTCATATTTTCGTTTTCAAAATCATATTTTCATTTTCAAAATTTTAATGGTCGATCTGTGATTTCCACATAAGTACATTCCACATGAATATGTAAGTAACTTACAGACTAAATTTTATATTTTTTGAATTTTTTATTATATTTTAAGATAGGTAGAAAATTACTTCATCTGAAAATTTTGAAACCTTTGAAAAACAAAAATTCTGAACCTTTCAAAAACAAAAAATTTAGACTATTCAAAAACAATAATTTTTTATCTATCTAAAAAATAGTAAAAAAAATAAAAAAATAAAAAATTTAGTTCACAAGTATATTCTCATATGGAAATCATGTTGAACGGTTTGGATCGATAGTTAGGATTTTAAAAATAAAAATATTAATTGGTAGTACGGACCAATTTGTACTATGCATAGTACCATAGACTCGCTCTTTTCTATTTATATAAAATTTCTAAGTCACCAACTATTTAATACCATGTTATTTACTTTGACAAGCTGTGCCTCCTAATTAAGACCAGTAAGAAAGCTATTTTTTCGTGGAAATAAATTTAGTTCCTAGACTAGAAAAGAGGTAATGAGAAAAGAGAAGCTACTTATGACTCTATGCCTTTATACCATGTTATTACGACAAAATATTTAATACAATCTTATTACGATAAAAGATCTTTCTTGATCATGTGTTAAAAAATTTCTTTCATTTGAATTTAGACTTCATAATCTCTCACATAAAAAATTATGTGTTTTTGTTTACTAAATCCAAATAAAAAATATAGTCACACAATTCAATAGAGGACACAAAAACAAATAAAATGGAATCAAATTTTGCATTTATAGGATTATTGAGCTATTTTCTAGCTATTTTTAAAGTTGGCATTTTAAAAATATAAAAACCAGCATTTTACTGCACCATGGACAATATTACCCCTGCATTGCACATATCATTAAGCACATTTATAAAATTCCAAAAATTGCAAAACTTGGCAGAGATGTAGTATGGATCTTCCTTTACAAATCCATAAAAAGAAATAGAGATTTGGCTTAGTAAATTAATCAGAAATTGGATTTTAATACTGCATGACATAAAAGAAATAATAAAACAGTGTATTTTCACTACTCAAATAAATATAAATAAATTCCAGAAAAATGTGCAAATATATGTACAAGGTCACAAAACCATGTTTTGTACAACTGTGATAAAAAATCATGCCTGTGTAGCAAAAATTTAAGAAAAAAGTTATTTTTTGTACAATTGTGATAAAAAATCATGCCTGTGTAGAAAAAATCTGAGAAAAAAGTTGACTTTTGACAGCCAAAATTTGGTAAAAATCTAACGAAAAAGACACATTAATTTACACTGGTTAAGGGAAGGAGAAATTTGTGCTTACTATATATGGAGAAATTTTTGTGAAGGGAAGGAGAAGTTGTTAGATTGTCCCATAAATATGATATTATCGTTTTTCAGTATACATATATTTTGACATTTTGTCTGCACGCTTCTCAAGGATACTTGTTTGTTTTTCAAATTGATGCTTGAATGCTTGTTTCAAGGGATATATCTGCTATTCACTCTTTTTTCAATATGTTTTTTTTAATAAAATATCTCTGGATCGTGTAATTCAACAACTGCTGCAGAATTGATTACATACGTATCTTGCTAAAAACAAAGCTTGTAGAATTGACTAAAAAAAATTCAAATAATAACATATAGATTCATTTCATCAAATTGTAATAATGTAGTACTTTCAAATAATTGCATATACATTCATTTTATCAAGTTCTAAGATTATCGTTTGCTCTCATTATTAACTAATACATAATAAATCAATCAAATAAAAATTAATCACATTTAAAGAAAGTGATCAAAACAATATTTCAATTCCGTTGCAACGCACGGACACTTAACTAGTATATATATATATTTTGTTCTCGTTTTATTTTCCCATATATTTATATATATATATATATTTTTTATTTTGTATAATTAAGTAAAATTGGAGTATGTAGTGTTATTCAGGCTATCAATTATAGTGTTGATTAATAGCAAAATACAGAAAATGACATCATACCCACTGTAATCAGCCTACAGCCTATTAATATCCAAAGTTAATTACAAATTAATAAATATAACCAACAACTTTGGGAATTTATAAACCTATCCATACCGATCATTTTCTGGCCGGTTTTAATTGTTTTATGTACGTATTTTAGCATAATTTAACATAATTATTGTAATTTAGCGTAATTTAGTGTAATTCAGCGTAATGTAACATAATTTCAAGTAATTTACCGTATTTTAGTATAAATATGCTAATTATATATCAAAAAAAGTAATCTAACAAATATTTAAAAAAATTCAAATTTTTAGTGTTAGATTTCAGCATTGTTGCTATCTGTGTCTAAAAAAAAATTAGTACCTGCCATTTTCTGACTGGTACCGAAAACAATTAAATCGGCCAGAAAATAGTCGGTATAGATAGTTTTATAAATTCCCAGAGTTGTTGAATATATTTATTAATTTGTAATTAACTTTGGATATTAATAAAAATCACGGAGCCTATAAAGAAAATTCCAGATTAACTTCGGATATTAATACGACTCTGTTTAGTTAATTTATTCGAATAAAGGCTCGTGAACCAAAATAGAAAGCTTCCAAAAATGAAACTATAATAAACTACATTTCATGAACCTATAAAGAAAATTTTGGCAAGATTAAATCAGAAGTTACAATAAGATACCGGCCATTAATTTTATTAAGTAACATTTCCAGATTGAGGAATTCTTTTTAGAAACCATAAATAAATAGAAAAAAAGATTTTATCAAACCAACTTAATTGCTTAAGTTTTTACAAAAATCACAAGAACAGAGGTGTTTTCACAAGTTTTATACATCATTTTTTTTTTCAAAATCTGTGAAAACGGTTCAGACCGAAATAACAATTCGGTTCCGAAAAAAAAATTAATTATAATTTTAATTAAATAATTATAATTAATTAACTATAATAAATTAATTAATTATAGTTAATTAAAATTAAAATTAATTATTTATAGTTAATTAATTTTAATTAATTAAAAAGATTAAAAATTAATTAAAAATTAATTAATTAAAAAATATTAAAAATATTAAAAATTAATTAAAAAAATGAACATCTAAAATTAATTAATTAATTAAAAAAATTAATAAATATTTAAAATTTGGTCTTCAAGCACATTTTAATATAGATTGAACATCTAACGGTTTGAAAATGTCGTTTGAAGTCAATTCAATAGGTTTTAGAGACGAGCTCACGAAGGGCTTGGCGAGCTTAGGAACACCCTAGTTCTACTATATATATATATATATAGAGAGAGAGAGAGAGAGAGAGAATGGCTAAGTTCAAAATATTTTTTCCATGGCCATGGAAACGATTCGGTTCTCCAATTTTCAAAGTTCAAACAACAAATCCAAAACGTTAGATGTTCAATGAAAATTGACAGACAATGAAATTGACAGACAATGTCACAATGTTCAATGACTAAACAATGAAATGACTTTTACCATTACCTTTTACTAAATTTTACCACAATTGTGAAATGACAACTCACAGTTTTCAATGACATAATATTCAATTAGACAATGTTCAATGACACAATGTACTCTCAGCGAATCCTGATAGAGATATCAGCACCGCCGGCTGTTTTTTGCTTTGACCACTGACCAGGAAAAGAAACCAACACACACACGCCACACTACAGCAAAACTGCTTTTCAGCGACCGGTATCAGCGACCGGTTAAATCGCCGGTCGCTGAAGACAAAAAAATAAAAAAAAATAAAAAACAAATGTTTCTGCGACCGGCGCTTTGGCTTTCAGCGACCGAAATCCCGGTCGCGGATAGTCTGTTTTGCTTTAGTGGAAATACGTACCTCAGATCAGCTTACCCTCCTTTATCCTTCCTCTTCTCCCAAAACCCTGCCCTCCTTTCTTCTCTCCCAACAAAGAGAAATAGAGAGGCTGAAACCAATGGAAGAGATCTCCCACCAGTTTGGAGCCACCAACACTGACCCATGAGGCTCTCTCATGTGCTCTTTCGCCTCTCCTCATACCACTCAAACCAACAACCCTAACACACCAAATCCAAATGCACTAGTTGCATCTCCTACGCCTTTGAGCATTGCAATACCACTTGCATTGAACAGTACAACTCCTGTAGCTGCATCTGCCAGTAAAGAGGCCTCTTCTTCTTCCTTCCCTTTCCAGCTCGTGCCTAGTGAGGTCGAAGCCATCAAGGCTAAGATCATATCTCATCCGCACTATCCTTCTCTAGTTGCTGCCTACACAGATTGCCAAAAGGCATATACCTTCTTTCTTTTATACATAAGTTGTACTTGATCGACATGATACTGATTTAACTAAAATTATGCCAACTTTTTTTTTTTTTTTTGAAAGTTTAAGCGCCCGTAGGCCGAAATTATGCCAAAATTTGATTCCATTTTAGTGTTTGTTTATTGAACAAGAGTCTATAACGGAGTATTTAGTTCTGGAACATGGTATAACTGTTTGTTTAGTTTTGGATATGTTAATAAATAAATTTAGGGACTAAAAATGGCTTGAAGTATTTTGTAAAGAAGTTTGTTTAGTTTTGGATATGTTAATAAATAAATTTAGGGACTAAAAATGGCTTGAAGTATTTTGTAAAGAAGTTCACAGAGTTGCAACTTTTACAAGTAGTAATAATTCCACATATTAAATCAATTCATGAAGCATGTAATATTGAAGTAACTTGGCACCGAAATTTTTATTAATATTAAAAAAAAAAGGAGGAATCAAATTACACTTTTTTTTTTGACATATTTTGACATCTACTATTTTCAAAGTTCAAATAGTAGATCCAAACCGTTCAACATGATGGATATATTAAAATGTGTTTGGACATCAAATTTCACATTTTTTTAATTTTTTTACTATTTATTAAGATGGTTACAAAATCGTTGTTTTCAAACCATTGAAAAACAGTGATTTTGTAACCATCTTAATAAATAGTACAAAAATTCAAAAAAATGTAAAATTTGATCTCCAAGCACATTTTAGTATGGTGATCATATTGAACGGTTCGAATCGACTGTTTGAATTTTAAAATCGCAAAATTGACCTATAAAAAAATAGTGTCAAGATGTGTCAAAAAAAAGGTGTAATTGGATCCCTCCTCATTAAAAAAACGTATATTATACACGTTTTCATGGAAATTCGGAAAATAACTATCAAATTTTAAATTATACATACGTTTTCAGAGAAATTCAAAAAATAACTAATCCGCCAAATTAATTTAACGACAATTTTATATTTTTCCATCAAATTATTTGGCAGATTCAAAATTTTGTTTTCCGTTAAATAATTCAACGGAATAATTAAATATAAAATATTTTTTAGAAAAATAGATAGAGTACCTTAGAATTTAAATGTACTGGAAAAATCACGATAATTTATTTATTTAACCAGAAATGACTTCTTAACTGAGATCAATAACTCAGATCTAAAATATATTTTTTTCGGAAGCACACAGAGAAATATTTTAATTTTTCTTATAGCCGCAAAAAATCTTGTCTGAAAAATATTGATCCGAGTTATTTGTCGCAATCTTTCTAGTAAATTCAATTCTCAGTACTTTATCTATTTTCTAAAAAAAAAAAATTCTAATATTTCAATAGAAATAATAAAAAATCATAAAATTTTCTATTTAATTAAAATAGAAAAAATATTAGAAATGTAAAATAGTTTCTAAGAAATTAGACGGAGTACTTATAATTTGAATGGAGTGAGGCTATGGTACTTCGACTAGTGTACTACGGCTCAATATGGTACTTTTTAAAATCCTAACGGTCGATCCAAACCGTTCAATGTGATATCCATATGAATATGTACTTGCAAACTAAATTTTATATTTTTTCGAATTTTTTTACTATTTTTTTAGATAGGTAGAATTTTCAGTGTTTTATACAAATTCTGGACCATCAAAATTCTACCTATCTAAAAAAATAGTAAAAAAATTCGAAAAAATATAAAATTTAGTTTTCAAGTACATATTCAAATGGATATCACATTGAACGGTTCGGATCGACCGTTAGGATTTTAAAAAGTATCATATTGAGCCGTAGTACACTAGTCATAGTACACTAGCCGAAGTACCATAGCCTCACTCATTTGAATGTACTAAAAAGACCATGATAATTTCTTTATTTATCCATAAGTGATATTTGAACCGGGATCAATAACTCAGATTCAATTTTTTTATTTTTTAAGTAACACACTAAGAAATATTTTAATTTTTTTTACAACCGAAAAAAATTCAGTCTGAAAAATATTAATCCAGGTTATTTGTCGCAGTCTTTCTAGTAAATTCAATTTTATAGTACTCCATCTATTTTCCAAAAAATATAAAAATATTTCTAATATTTCGATAGAAAAAATAAAAACATAACATCTTCTATTTAATTAAAATAAAAATTCAGAAAATCCTATTTCCGCTGGAAATAGGAATTCTATATCTGTCAAATTATTTAGCGGATTAGTTATTTTCCAAATTTTCTTGAAAACATGTGTATAATCCGAAATTTGATAAGTTTTTTATATACTAATAAAAATTTCGGAACTTGGCAAGTGTTGAAAATATTAATTAGCATAATGTAATGCTATGATAGAATTCTTGCAGATATAATTATGTATGTTGAGTCCGGCTAGCGTCCAAACGTTTGGATAGAGGCCTATATCCAAACGGTTCATTTTTGCAATTTCAAAGTCCCAAAAGTCGATCTGAAGCGCTCAACATGTTTGGAATATTAAAATGTATTTGGAAACTAAATTTTACATTTTTTGAAATTTTTTTGCTATTTTTTTAGAATTTTTGAAAATCAATGTTTTGATATGGAAAAATAATAATAAAAAATTCATCAAAACAACAATTTTCAAAAATTCTAAAAAAATAGTAAAAAAAATTCCAAAAAATGTAAAATTTAGTTTACAAGCACATTTTAATATTCCAAACATGTTGAGTGCTTCAGATCGATTTTTGAGACTTTGAAATCGTAAAAATGAACCGTTTGGATATAGACCTCTATCCAAACGTTTGGACGCTAGCCGGACTCTATGTATGTTACACACTGCAATAACCGTCGATGTGCGGGCATTATTAATTAATTTGTTCATAGCTTCGATTGGAAGTGCTAGAATGTCATTTTATGATGTGTCTAAACAATTTACTGATTATAAAATAATCGGAGCAAATATATCAGTCTCACACCCTCACTATTTTTATTTATGTAACACTATGGAAAATACGTATATGAAATTTATGACTGAAAATAAAAATTCGAAAAGTCTGAATATATTTTTCGGTTAAATATGTTAACATTCAAAGAACAAGTAGCATTTTTTTTTTGTTGTATTCATATTAGCAAGATAATTAAGTTATGTTAAAATTAATTATCATCAATCAGATCATTTAGAATTTTGTTTGACTAATGAAGATATGCTTATTAGTTTGAAATTGTAAAATATTTATAAGTAAATATTGGAATGTTAAAAAAAATAGAAAATTTATGGGATTCAAAATATGAAATTAAAATATTGTAAATATGGGATCTCTCTAATTATTTATTTCTCTCTCAAATAATGTAGAATAAAAAAATGTTATCTCCTCGTCCTTTTCTCTTTCATCTAAAATTTCACCAATAATGCCGAAGAGAACTACCAATAATTGATGGCTCACCTATATATATGACAAGGGCTCACAACTCTTATTGGAGAGGAGACAAGGGTTCTGTGACTTCCTAGCAATTATTGTAACACTTTCCAATAACTCTGAGAATCCCCAAGTAAGAGCTGTGTACGGCGAGTGAGACCACAAGCGTTACCCAAGTAGGGTTGTTGTCATGCTCTTCTTCGACCGTACACCACTCCTACTTGGAGCAATCTGACACAAAAAAGTAATTACCATTTTTAATCAATAAATAACGAGGTGTTTGAATTATCTTTTGGAAGGGAAGACTAGACAGCATTGTGACAGAATGCTCTTGGAAACCTTGATAATTACCCTTCTTTTCCTAGATAATTTCATTTTTGTTTTTGGTTGTATGTCCCTTAAGGTGTCACTCAGAGCTTCAAATGAAACATGATAAACTCACATTTGCTTTTATTTTTGGTGTAGGGGGTTTTTAATTGCTGAGGCATCACTCAAGAGCTTCAAGGCTGCTAATCATAGTTCATGAGAATTTAATTTTGATTCAATCAATTTATTAATTTTTTTCTTATGTTGATATAAATCCGGTGATAGGTAACTTATTTATGAAAATCCTGCGCAAAACTGAGTAGATTGTGAAATTAATTAATTATTTTGGATATTAATAAAAATTTCAGAGTTGACAATAGAGATAAAAGAAAAAATGTACAACTTGTATACGCTCAAACAGGGCATGTTTTGCTAAATAATTAGTTTCATGTAGTACACGAATAAGAGAGGTAAAGAGAAAATAATACAACTCGGATACGCTGTATAAAGTTAATTTTTTAGTCAAATTAACGTTGTTCCTATCTTGCACAAAAAAATAATACATGGGATAGCGATTACATATAGAAAGAATAATATGTTAGTTAAAATGTCATATTTGTTTATACTAAGAAAAAAACTTCATTCTAACATATCTGACATGTAGCAGACTTGAATTGTGTTTTCGTCGTAAAAATTTAAAGTATTGTTGATCAAAGATATAAGGTTTGAACAACAAAATGACTGATTTTTTTATTAATCGAAAATAAAAATAAAAAATATCGCTTAGGGTGGTATTTATGTTGAAAATCGAAATATAGATAAAACAAGATTATTTATCCGTCCCACTAATTCAAATTTGTAATCCGCTAATCTCATTAACTAAGAAAAAAAATGTGGAACGGGATAGATTAACCAGTTCCACAATTTTGTTTTCCTCTGCTTAACCTATTAACTAAGAAAAAATTAGCAGGTTACGGATTTGGATTAGTAGGACGGGATAAATTGTCCAGTCCCGTGGAATGGGATAATCAATTCCGGTTTACCTAGATATCAAAATTTCACCAAATCGATCCCCTTTTGCAATATTTTATTTATTTATTTCGATTAATAAAAAAATCAGACCAAATGACCATTTTTTCAATTACAATATTTAATCATTTTTGGAAATAGAACTTGAGAAAAAGAAAAGAATAACATATTGATCTCGATTTTGATTTTTGAGACTTGAGAGTATCTAATCGTACGGTAGCATTCTAGAACATTCTACCGACAACTCTGTAACCTCTGTATCCTCGATTCTTTTCGTCTACTCGATCCTTCTAGAATTTGAATTACCCGCTCTGTTTCGAAACTTCCATCAATTTCCAGAATTTTACAGATCTTCCTCTCTTCTTCTCCAATCCACCCCACTCACTATATAAAGAACCACATCCGATCTCCCTTCCTCATCAAAAGAATCAGCCAAAAACATTAGACAACTACACAAAAGCACACAGCCTTCAAACAAATCCTTCTGAGTTCGACTATGGACTTGAGAATGCTTGGTGTAGACAGCCCTCTCTTCTCTGCCCTTGCTCACATCGCCGACTCCTCTGACGACCACGAGAAATCATTCACCACTCCAACTCGTACATACGTGCGTGATGCACGAGCAATGGCCTCGACACCAGCGGACGTGAAGGAACTCCCCTCATCCTATGTCTTCACAATCGACATGCCGGGACTGAAAACAGAGGACATGAAGGTGCAGATCGAGGAAGGAAATGTGCTCGTGATTAGCGGAGAGCGAAAGAGGCCAGAGGAAGAGAAGGAAGGGGTCAAATATCTGAGAATGGAGAGGCGCATGGGGAAGTTCATGCGCAAGTTCGTGCTGCCTGAGAATGCAAATCTTGAGACGATCTCTGCCGTTTGTCAGGATGGCGTGCTGACCGTGACTGTCCAGAAACTGCCCCCGCCTGAGCCGAAGAAGCCTAAGACAATTGAAGTTAAGGTTGCTTAAGTGAATTAAGCAGGACGCTATTAAATGCTAATAAAATAGTACTAGTCGAGGTTCTCTTTTATCCTTTAGTATGTGTGTCAGAGTGCGCTTTCTGGTATGTCTTTATGAGTTTTTGTCTTTTTGAGTGCTTAATGGAATAATGGGTTCGTATGATGTAATGGAGGAGAAATTGGAGTTAGCCTTGATGATGTGATGTATGATCAGCTTGTTTTTAATTCGGTGTATGTTTTTTGTTTAATCATTTGAATTTAGCATTTTCTTCCAAATGAGGACGCAGCGATAGTAGGAGAACTAAGGAATGTGGACATTTTACTGTTTGGGCATAGCTTAATTTATCTGGAATGACACATCAGATTTCAGATGTGATCTCCTTCCTTGCATTTTGGAAAGAGGAAACTTGAATTTTATGTGTCATTTTTTTTTTATCATGCAGCATTGTGCCATGTTTGGAGATTTATTTTGTGATTCGTGATTGGAGTTTAGTAAAGGGCTTTTCTTGGATTTGAACAGATAACTTTCATCTTCGAAAACCCTTTTCTACTTCCAGTAGATTCCATTAAACCCAATTCAGTGACCTTAATTTGTTATTTCTGGCATAATTCTGATTTTTTTATTTTTCCTGATTAGAAAAATTATTTATGACATAAAAAAAATGTTATAGAATATAGGAGGGTCTGTTTTGGGATTTGTATTCGTGTCGGAATGAAACGGACAACTCAGATCTGTGATCTGATACTACTACACGGTCAGGTATGGTCATGCAACCACAATGTTTATTACGGGGTATGGTCTTACAACAATTAGCTTGCTTCTCCGAAATGTGACCATGAAGAGTTAATTCCCAATTTTCGTAACATAAAAAATATGAAAAAAAAATAAGTTTAATGCTGTCAAAATTTAGACCATAGTGGAAAGTTGTTCCCAGAATTCAGAAATAGTTTAATAGGATCACATGCTATGGAACCTGATTCAAAATAACGGCAGCAAGTTACAAATTATATCCTGATAATTCTTGCTAGCAGCAAGATGGTCCCGAGCAGCCTTGACAAGTTCCACAAGCTTCGTGCCCATCTCTTCTCATTTGAGATGCATAATACAAAAACGTTTTTGACATTCGCGGGAAATAAATTGGTCTAAAGCTCTTTCTCCTATTGAAATTAGTGCTTTCGCTGGAGTCATCACTTTTCACTGCAATATCTTCATTGGGCTGAGTTCTTCTTACAAACAAGGCAATAAAGAAACCTTCCATACCATCTGATGGGTCTGTTCTCAGTAGATGCTCCGCTGGTACAGAAAATGTTTAATCAGTGCAAATTATGTTTTCTATCTCAGAAAAGGTCTGTCAGTTAATTTGACCCCTGCCATTTTGGCGCTTCAGGTTTTCAAGTAAGATCCATTTGGATCTTTTATTGGAATTCTTTGCTACTGCTACAAATGTAAAACCATACAAGGCCAGCCCCCAATTTCAGGTTCTTCCAATCATGGATGGATCCAAGATTTTCATCAGAGTAGGGTACTAATCGGGTTTAAACCCATTAACTTATTGGGTACAAAATTACAACTCAGTCTCTATAACTATTATTATTATAAAATCTGTTAAGATCCTTATTCACCAAAGCATCAAGCTTTCATATGTTTTATCAGTCAAAGCACTATTGGAGATTGAACATAAAAAGATAACTATATGAATTTAAATATTGGAAGAGAAGCAGAGACAGTAGACATATCATCTAAACCTAGTTTATGCAAAGGGCATCAGCGTGATTTTTCAATTTCACCTTTATTTCATGGCTTTCTAAAGGCATCAACCTGATTTCTCAATTGAGAAGGCAATGGATTTTCTACATGACATGATTTCTAGAGGGCATCAGTCTGAAATTGAGAAGGCGTGATTTTTAAAGGGCATCAGCCTCCATATAGGTTGTCAAAATAAAGGTGAAATTGAGAAAGGCATGAATTGAGAAAGATCCAATTGCGTCTCTGACTCCAGTGAAGGGAAGAGGCCTCTTTCTATTTTTTTTGCTCTCTGACTCCAGCGAATAGCGAAAGGGTTAGCGAATACAAAGTCTTTCTTTTTTCCCGCTCTCTGACTCGCTAGCGTAGGGATTAGCAAAATCTTCTTCTTTTTTTGTCGGGTCTCTAGCTAAGCGGAGGCAGCAGGATTTATTTCAGTTGAAACAGGAGTGGATGGGCCTTCTATTTAATTTATTTCTGGATCAAGGTTGGGCACTATGTTGAGTCAGGGGTAGGCACACTTTAAAAATTACACTGGGCTGAAAAAAAATTTCAAATCCAGGGATAGCCTATCCCTGGACCTTTATGGATCCGCCCTATATTAAGACAACTTTAGAAGCAAATTTTACAGGGCAGTATCTCCTTAATAACAATGTAATTTACTGTTAAAAAAATATTACTTACATCCATCAAAGACTGGTAAACCCCGGCGTTTCCATTGAGGATATGGTGTTGCTAACTCAAATCCAAGAGAAGATGCCAAGGGTAGAACAGATTGGATGACATCTTCATTCTCTTCTTGGTGCACTGAGCAGGTACTGTATATCACCCTCTCAACAGAAGGAACTATACAAATTTCCAAAGTAACAACAAAGGACACTATGTTAGTGGAGATTGTTTCTTTACAAACAAGTGTTAGAAGCACAAGCTATGATATAATAATTTAATAATTGTATTAATATGTAACAATTGGCAGTTACTTGAGAAGTTCAACAGCTAAATTACCTTATTCACTCAAAAATCATAAACCCCCATTAAAAAAAAATTCAAAGAATAGAAAACAATTTCACTGTTACCAAAGGAATTTGATCCTACACCGCTGACTGATGTGGCCAGTTGTATTAAAGGCCAACCATCAGGTTAATGGGTTATTTTCAGAATTCCTTGCCCAATGAATCAGGTCAGGTCCAACTCTCCAAATAATGAAACATGACACTTTGATAGACTAATCTATCGATCAACAGATTAATGGGCAGGTTCAGATCAGTGTTATTCGAACCCCTGTAAGATTGGGTCTAACATGAACCATATTCCTTATTTTTTCTTTTGGAACAAAATAATGATAACCAAGCAACCATTCATAAAATGAAAGAGACAATATACAGGAAAGTGCATGTTCAAGAGCCTTTCTTTGAAAGGCGGCTAGTTTCTCTATTCTCTTACTAGCATCAGCATCGATATCTGCCATAGATCATAAAGATGTATAAATTAAAAAAAAAGGCAAATAATGATAACTCAGAAACTAGTGTCCTAATGATTTATGATGTTTTACAATAAAAATATGTGCAAATGAAAATTAATATCATAATCTTTTGTCTGGAACAAAGAACAATCCACTACATTACCCTTATGGGACCTGACTGATACAGTAACAACCTAGCATTCAAAAAAAAAAAAATTCTACCTAAAGTTTGACAGTTAAAGTTCACGGCGGTTCTCCTTGCACAATTTGAACAACAAACAATTAACAAAAGCCCCACAATAAGGAAAAGTAATTATAGCAAATTCAGAAATAAAACTTTGTCCAAACAGAAGGACAACAACAAATGGTAATCATAAGTCACCTTCAGTGTGGGAAGGAAGCAAGTGGTCAAGTCTTTGAGCTGAGATGCCCGACCCTGAACAGGATGGATCCAGTAGTATTGCTCGCACCTACATAGTCAAACAAAAGGTCACACAGAATGTGAAATGGTGTAATTTTTCTTTGCTTTCCACTCAAATTTTTTTTTTTTGGCGACATCCTGTTTTGAAGCATACCACCTGGTCTCAGAATCTCATAAGATGTTATCACTTTTCAAAAAAGTAAAAGAAATCTGCAAACCTTCATGTACGTAGGATTGCTGGGGTCTACATCCAAAAAATCACCATGTATAGTATCAATATCTTTAAAGAAGGTTATGGTCAAACAATTGGATTGTGCTTATAAGAAAAAAGGGCAATTGTTTTTTTTTCTGCTACATTAATAGGTATGGAAAGCATTGCCATGAAAAATGGCGCAACACATATTTCACCGATTGAAGATACGGATTCTTTTATTCAGATTTGTCATTTTTCGATCAAAATAAACCCTTTTTTACACCATATTTTGTCAACACATTTTACCTTTTGATATGCAATATACCTAATTAAATATTTCATTGGATTTGAGAGACGTTGCCTGCTGAGATGTAGCAGTCTATTGGTAGTAATACGGTCAATAATTTTCTTTAAGAAAAATGAGAGGTAAATTAAGAGAACGATTAAAGGATACTAGTTGCTCCCGACCTTCTGATGGTTTCTTGCAAAATTGTGAGGCGTGGCTGATTTAATTCACAAGCTATTATGTTGCCTCTCCCCTTCATCAGGGCTGCCAAGTGTACTGTCTTATTTCCTGGAGCCGCACATGCATCAATTACCTTAATATTTTGTATTTTTTTTCAAGTTAGAAAGTTCAGATGACTAGATATATGGCCCCTAATTAGTGAACAGTGTAAAGCAAAAGACGCATGTACTGAAAGCTATTATCATTTAATTTATTGCTTTCTTCAGCTTAACTAATAGCAAGAATAGAGAGTCCAACATACAGCTCAAATTTTCCTCTGCAATTGAGACTTTAACATACCCAATATACACTCATACACTAAATTGGGTTTATTTCCCTGATTTAGACCCCAATTGTATTGTGCAACGAACTCTCAGACAACCTAGCAAGTGCAATTTAAACCAAACTAGCCTCGGTTCCACTTTGCAACTTAATCCAAGTTAGCTTTAACTATGTTTAATAAGCAGTTAGACAACACGCAAGTCAAGAAAAGTGAAAAAGAAACTAAACAGGGCTAGAAAATGGCCAAACTTTTAAACAATACTTTATATGGTATCAGAGGACAAAACAAACCTTCCAACCGGGTTTAGGACTCAAGGCATTAGCTACCATACAGCTTGCTTTTCCCTGAAAAAATACATACTGAATCAATGAAAGGTAAAAAAATTCAACAAAAGAAAAGAAAAAGGGCAAAAGTAAACACCCACTTGTAAAACAGCGCTTCCATCCAAAACCAAGGGGTGGTCATGCAAATCAACACCAGGTGGCAACACTAACAAATCAGGTACCATCTCGTCGTGATTAACCTAACTCAAATTGTAATAAACCCTTATTAATTACATCAGTCTAATGCAATGTTAAGTTCATTTAAAGACAATAAAAGTCAACTTCGCCTTACTGTGGTTATTTTGCTAAATTCCTTTACAGCAGACTCTACATCAATTTTAAGTGTATTGACACGTAAAAATCGTGATTTTGGCACATCTACAAAAGAGAGAAAGAGCAAGAAGATTAAGCATCATATATAATTGACAACATTTTGAGTCTTTTCAAAAATTATATGGTGCCAAAGACACCCATTTTTTCTTATGTTTGCAAATAACACCAAGTACATTTGTGTTGTTTGCTGACAACACTAGTTGTTGTAGCCCAAAAATTTGACTATCACGCCTTGGTTTTTGATATTGAGTCAAAGAATCTGCTTGATGCACCAGTTCAAAGTTCCAACATAAACCAGTGTAAGTCTACCTGGCTTGATATTTCTTAAATATATGTCTAGAAAGAATAAAAGCTTATTACCGGTAGGCAGAATTGTCAGCACTTAACATATTAACATTATAACACAAATCTAACAAGTGGCTGTTACATGAAGCATCTTTGCAGATAAGACTTGGGCATTCACTCCATATAAAAAAAATGATCTCCCATCCGCAAAGAGAGAAATGTTGGGCATAACTTGCAAAGAAAGAAAGAAGATTAAAGTAATGGAACACCTCTATTTTTGTTAGGCAACAGGTCTTCAACAGATTTTACTTGCCTTCTAACACAAGCTTTCGCTAAAGCAGACTCAAGAGCTTCTTTATGCCGGATGATATACTTCTCGACTAGACCATCAGTTGCAATTTCCTAAGAAATGTTCAAATGTACCTATATAATAACCAGGTTTCTACACTAGTCCAAAGAGTGAATTAAACAAATGAAACCAGTGATGTTAAATAGATTTTCCTTCGGATACACATTAAGCAAGGACTAATACCAGATTTAATTGCATGCAGTCGGGTTCCTGGTTCTATTAGTCCATCAGTGTGGTAGCTAAACCAATTCTTCCATTTATTTGTGTATTTCTTTCTGCGGGCTTGCTTAGGACTTAATTTCTTACCAGGAGAAAAATACAACCCAATTGAGGACAAGTTGGGTTGAACGTAGGCCTAGCTTGCAAAGTTTGAGTTACCTAAAGGCAATTATTCTCAATAAACAGGTTAAATCAGGCCAAGTTTCTGTACTTTAGGCTGGAATTTCGATGCTAAAATTTTAACATGAAAGTAACTATTAAGTTGAGCTGTTTATTTAATACAACAAATAATTTAACTCTATATATATATAAAAAAAAAATTGGACTGAGAATGCAAACCTGTCCAAATATAATATCGTATACTGTAACATAAATAAGCTCCTCTTGTTTCTACAAAATGAAATTTTTTGACAATAATATAAGCTTAAAGGATATAGTGGTTAACCCGATCAAATGAGACTTCATTTTCAAACTTGCCCAAACCCAATATCAAATAGAATTCGCAATTTCCCCACTAAGGCCAAATGAAACCTAGTTAAGCCCTGATAAATCCTTGACTTCATCTACGACAGCCTGAATTACCCTCACCCTTTTTATAACAATCCTGAGGTGATAACTTAAACCTCAATGGTGCAATTAAGTCAGGTTAATTTTTAAACAAAACAAGCCATTTTACATTATTGTGCAATATAAGACGAATAGATCTAAGAAAATGATACCTTCCATTTATTGCTCAGTATTGCAGTTGATGTTAAGATCTCCTTGATAACAGGAAGGTCTAAAATAGGGAACAATTGTAAAGTAAAATCAGATAGCTCCAAATTGCAAATATTCATGAATCATAATTCACCATATAATGAGCTACCCTTAAAGAATGTAAGTTGGCACATAGAAGAGCAAACATATTAAGAGTGCTGTTACTGTCATTTCTATCCTCACAGAGAAATAATTTAAATCTCTCGAAAATCAACCACAGAGATTATGGTTGTGTGCATTACCACAGATTGCGTTGATATTTTAGAATAGTACTTCTTTTGCTGTACAACAGGTTGCGGGAAATTTGGCATAGTCTGACATTAAACCATCTTTATTCGGATCACATACAGGGGCAGTGGCTGCACAAGTATCAGATCTAAAGATGAAAACAATGCAAAATAATGGAAAAATTAGGAACTTCAGTCCTGAGGACATTCTTGAGGGTGTGTGTGAGAGGGACCACTGGGCCAGAGAGAGAGAGAGAGAAAGCGAGAGTACACTTAAGTGTCTGACAGACGAGCGCAAAGGTAGCCTTCTTGTTACGAACCGAAGGAGAGTAAACAAGGCTCTTGATGGAGGCGGTTGCGCGTCGCGTGGCGTCGGCGCGAAGAACTTGACGGAGAACCCCAGCCGCCTCGCGCCGAGCGAAGTACGCGGCGCGTTCCGCCCCGTCCCGGCTCTTCATTCTACTTCCATTCTTCTTCTCATCTTTCCGCCCCTCCACCTTACTTTTTCTCTCCGGTCGGGACGACGGATGCGGCCGGAGCGCCATTGTCAGAACTCGAACTCGATTTCTATGAGGGTTTTGGGTTTTGGGAGCACAGCCACACAGGAGAGTTCGATTCAAATGAGTTTGCTCTGGGACTCCGGGTTTGGGCACGGGCCCAAGTGCTGGCCGAGGTCAGCAATTCTTTCTGGGCCCAAGTGCTGGGCCCGTCGGAACAAAGAAGGTACCCCGGGCAATATGAGAAATATTTTATTGAATCAATGTTATGTTTTTTTAATAAAGATTTAGAGAAAATAATGTAAAAATGATGGGATATTTTCACCATTTGTTTTATTTTCTGACAAAATCAAACAACATTGATTTGAAAAATATATTAATTTCTTTCATCCTCTTCATTTTTAGTGTATGGCCCTTTACTGTTTTTACCGAGTGACGCCTGTTGAGCGTCGAGCCGTCGACCAACTGAATAAAAGAGAGTTCAATTTTGATATCTTTTTTAGCTTTAAAATAAAGAAGTGCCGATGATGTTATTCTTTCTTCTGATCTTCAATTCTTCGGATAGGTCGAGAAAGACTATCAAGTGGGGGATCAAATGACTGAGAATTAATTATATAAAAAATTTCACATTAATAATGAAGGTCAATTTTACAATATTCATAATATTTTACACTGAATTATATAAAAAATTACGTATAAATATAAAAATTTTAAAAATAAACAGGAGTCAAATGATTTATTCATTGAATGTCCCTCCGCACAGTATAAATTTTTTATGTATAAATATAGAAATTTTAAAAATAAATAACAGTCAATTGATCTATGCATTGAATATCTCTCCAATGGATGTCCCTCGACACAGTATAAAATTTTGGTATAATTTCAACTCATTTGCTTATCAAAATTTGAATATTATTCTTTTTGCAAGTACTATATTATATTACAAGTTCAAATTTGAATATTATTCTATAAACTTGTAATATTCTAAAAAATTTGAATATTATTCTTTCTGCATGTACTATATATTATATTTGCATTTTACGATCTTAGGAATTCAAAGTCTACAGAAATTGGCATGCCAGGAAGCTCAGAAAAATTACTAAACGAGCAAACTTGCACAAACCTATAATCAGAGCAGTTCCTCTTTCTAAGAAAATTCAAATTCAGACTCTGGAAATGATGTTGTTGAACGTATTTGATATGAAAACTTCTTTCAGAAAGAGTTGCTTTTGGCCAAGAATTTCAAAAATTCTGAATCTTCTATACTGCAACATTGTTTATTAAAGGGATAAGTTGGCATCACAAACTTACAAATGTCAAATTTCAAAATAAGTATGTACATATTTCAATCAATGATAGGTACATCATTCTATAGTTTGCACTCAAGAATGCTGAATCACCCTCAACCTGCTCCTTTTTTTTTATGTATATATTTATATTTCATCCTTACATAAGATGATTCTATCCTTCTAACAAGTACGCTTGATGAATACAACAATAATACAAGTAATTATTCTTTTTCACAGGAGGCAAAATGTTCCCCAAAAAATTAAGAAACAGACAAGAGGTTACTTCTTCCCTGTTGTAACTCCAACCACAACATTGCTCACCTGAATAGCAGAAAAATGAATATTGTGATGTTTTATAAATAGTAATCCAATACTATTTCATTGCAAATTCTTAGTGGGTACTTGGCTGATTCCAATTACCACGTGCTCCAAATTATGTGAAAAAAACATTTATCACATTACCAGGAAGACTTGGCTTTTTGAATATGGATTACTGTGTTTTAGAGAGCTAAAAGTTAAATAACCACAATTGATCAGGTTTGTGAAATCAATAAAGAGTTGAGCATAAGAAATTACCAGCTTGCCCTTTTCATCAACCGTCATAGGATTCTCGACTACAACAGTCACATTCTGTGGTTGTGATGGAGGCTGAATTGAACAAATATTAAAAAGACAAGATTATTAGTATATTCCTTTCATATCTCATACAATGCAAACATGATAATCCCCACATTTAGGGCATTGCGTGACATTTTCCAAAACTGTAACCATAAGCATGCTATTTGAGGTTCTTAAGGGATATATATAAAGTTTTCACTAAATAAGACAGAAATTTGCAGGAATGCCATTACATTATCACGAGCACCTTATATAAAAAGTGTTTTCCATTATGTGACCATTTATGCTAGTTCTGGTGCTTCAAGATGTTAAAATTGGAAACAATCACTGAACTGATTCTTATAAAAGTGACTAAGTTCTTTTAAACATTTGTTCTTATATTATTCAGTACAAGAAACAAGATGACTCCAACTATCATAACAGATCATTTAAGATAGGAATGACAATTTTTTTAAAATTAATAATCTGTCAATGCAAGTATTCCTATATGAAATATCTTTATTAATGAATAAAACTACAGATTGACAGCTAACTAGCAGTAGGACACCATTTTTTTATCTCTAAACATTTGTAGGAGGATCGATGCAAATATGGGAACAAAGGGGCTCATTTCCAATTAAGTAATAAAATCGGGTCTTCTTGCAATTTAAGGAAGCTTACAGCAGAAGTTGATGGCGGCGGCATCAATCGAGGTTCATTATGTCCTGGTGCCAAAGGAACTGGAGGTCTCATGGGACCAAGTGGCTACCAATTATAATACATGCAATATATTAGGATAAAAATATAACAAAAGTATATTCAGATAATCAACTACTTCTACATTCCATTTGGTGTTTAGTTGGTTTTCGGTGCTGAAAGTCAGGTTTTTAAATTGATAGAACTAATGTATTGAAGCCATTGGATCAGCATAGCAGGAGTTACTTGGTACCAAGATGACAATCAGCTTGCATTAGCAGTAAAAACCCCAAAAAAAATTCCCCCAGATTATCAATATAAAGTTAAGAGGCAAAACGGACAAAAAAAAGTTCTATTGGGTGCTAAAGAGAATCTAACTCTAAGCCACAGAAATACGTAAATCCTAAATTCAAGTTCACTGTTGTTTCAATATTAAATTAGTCTTAATGTCATGGTATAAGATATTGTTCAAATGATTTGCTATTTTTCCTGACAATAAATCCATATGAACTGGATCCAACATTTGTGTTTATAGCCAATCGGTAATTTGTCAAAAGAATAGATCAAATACGCACGCACCCACAAAGATATTGAAACATACCCCAATATTTGTAATGTAATGGCACACTGCACACTTGACGGATGGCGCACCATAGGGATACATAAGTGTAATACGGCAGTGGCCGCAATTGATCTGTGCCGCTGCCATGTTGTTGTTCACTGCACTCATAAAACCAGCATTTTTTTAGAAGAGAACTAGCATAACATGTAGGAATTTTGTGAACTATACCAAATGTTTTGATGAGAGAGAGAAAGAGAGAAACCTGGTCTAACACCATTGATGGTGTGACAACACGAGCATCTAACACTGGTGGCCCCCTGATTATACATTAACAACGTACGGCAACCACAACACATAATCCGTGCCATATCTATTCCTACATGAACATACAGGTGTCATATGAAAGCAGCATCCTTTAGTAATAGTGATATAATAAAAGGATACTTCTCATGCTATTATACTCACCAAAACAGCAGCACCCCAGTATGGTGCCAGTTTTGGGAATATGATGGGAGTTAATTTGCAATCGGTTATAGTTTGAACATAAAGTAAGGTTCACAAGTTTTAGCAACTTAAACAAAAAAAGAGCTATAAAGAAATCAACCAGAATGAAATAGATTAGGATTTATTGGGACAGAACAGAACTCCAGCATTACACGCAAGTATGGGCAGGATTATTTTACCAGATACTGAACAAGTACCAGTCAGTTAATTTACCATAGCGTACCACCTGTTCTCGAAACACTTCAGATGGTATACTAATCCATGGAAATAATGAGCAGGAAAAATAAGGATTACAGCAACAAAGACATCTCAATTGCAATACAGTTTCCGTTCTAAGCAGTCCAGTATACCGCCATATTTTGGGGAAACAATTTTGAGGACAAAGTTTACTGGGTCAAGACTTGTGTACGAGATTTAAATTTTGACTAGTTAGTAACCCTACCAACCCAACCTCGCCCACACCCACCAAGCCAGTCTCAGAGATTATTGTTCATTATTAATATTCCTTTCTTTACTCTTGCACACAGGTTAAACCTCAAGAGAGAAATAATCAGAATACTGAATAGTCATGTACAGAAAGGATAGAAAAGATAAGCAAATGAAATCATCACTAATCGTGCAGTCAAATCCTCAAACATGCTTTCGAAGAGAGTAATCTTTGCTCTCAAAATAGTGCCATCCATCAGTATTTTTTCTCTCAATGCTTATACCTCAAGTTGGGGCCAAACAATTATGACCAACAGGGCAGGTACCGACTAAATTGCAACCCTTGGGCCAAAGAATGAATAAAGGCCAATTTTTATATAGAAATGAAATTACCATGAGGTGGTACGGGAGTAATGGTATTGCATACTGCACAGCACACGCTGGTGGCTCCTCTTGCATATATCAAAAGGCTCCTACACCCATTGCACACTATTTGACTCCCAATCCCTGCCATGCAATTTTCCCCTCTGCAAAATGTGCATAGAAGAGCACAAATCCTTAATGACAACAACACTAACTTGAGAATAATCTACAAACAAGGATACCAACCTTTGGTAGCGGAAGCCATTGGCACAAAGTTTGCAAAGGACATCAGTTCATTTTAAAGGCTTTTTAACTTATATGCACTGTTGGTTGGCCTCTAAAGTATGTTTACTTGACCTAACTTTAGTTGAGACAGTTAAACTAAGAGCAATTTATGCAAAGGAAAGGGTTCAAATATAGCTTTTTTTTTATCACAATCAACCTTGTTTTGAGCTAAATTAACAGTTGAGCATAGCTGTAATAGTTTGCAGAAGCCACTAATCTACTGCACCACTATTTTGTGGCGAAACCAGTACATAAATACAAGCAGTTGAATTTGGGGCCTTGTCAGCGCCTAAAACTGTACATAAATAGTTCTAGACCCATGCATTGATGTGTTACCATACAGAATTCATACATATATATACATTATATGGAAGGTTTCGAGCATAAAATCATCTCATAACATGTAATAGACAATTAAATTAGATAGAAGTTATTGAATAAAAAAAAAGATAATTTGATTTAAAACTCATACACCAGATCAATGTACGATAAGAAATGAAAATAAATAAACGCAACAGAGAGATCTAGCCTAAATTTCTCAGGACGACAGTAGAATATTCAGATCAACAGTAGAATACCAAGCGTTTGAGATTTAATAGAAAGGAACGGACCGGAATTGAAGGTGCGAATAATAAATCAATGAATCCAATCACCGGTTACTAGATTAGTACTTCAGTAAAGAATACTGCTATCCAGTTCCGATCTTAAAAGAATAACTCTTGATTAGCAACACAAAAAAAAAAAAATTTAGCTAACAGCTAAAATATGGTCTAATTACCTCAATCGGACAGTCCGCAAGGAGAAAGACGATCCGAATTAAGTGTACAAAACCTCCTCAAGAAGATTAGACCGGTTTTGTCAGTGTTTGCTTCGAGATTAATCAAACAAGGCGGCGTACGAGAGAACTGGATTTTTTTTATTAAATTACTCTTTCCCCTCCTTTCTTGATAAAAAAAATTTCCCCTTCCCAGAAGCGCGTGACGAACGAATAATTGAGATAAGAGGCGTTCGATCGGAGAAATCAAAGGCAAGCTAAAAAGTGATTTTCTGTGCTCTATCTCTGTTTTCTTTGATATAGCAGGTCATATATTGACGAATAGGGGGAACACGTAAAAGAACCGAGGTCAAAGGGGAATTCATATCCTCTGCATTAACTCAAAAGAGAATCTTTTGAGTTAATGAATCTAGACTGTCCAATATATTTCAAAATTCGTGCAAACTAGATCTGCACTAATATTAAAGGGCTCCTATGTTATAGATACGAGCCGGATTGGCTCCATTTAAAATCAGACAGTTGAAATTCATTAACTCAAAAGATTCCCTTTTGAGTTAATGCAGAGGATACGGATCTGGTCAAAGGGCCGGATTCTGTACGTAAAAGTTAAAATAGATAAATGGGTTTAGAATGATATTTGAATGCTCGCGGAGCACCATCGAAGAAACTACTATATATCTTCGATTTGTACGGAAGGTGTGAAGTACAGGAAAAGAATTCAGAAATGACTTGGCAATGCTGTCTTTACAGCTTTGTTACAGACAGTGGGTCCCACGTAAAGTCCGATTAGTTTGATGACTCACATTTTATAATTTTGGAAGTCCGTTAACATGATATATAATGGGATTTTTTTTTAAAACCATAATTAAAAAAATTAAAATTAGCAGACCAACATGATTGTCTAGCTATTTCGAAAAACCATAAGAACCGAATAGCCTATTCGGTCCCCAAAATTTTTTTTTCCTGGGACCGAATAGGGATTTCGGTCCCCCCCCAATTTCACATTTTTTTGGCAGAACCGCCACAGAAAATCGAAATGGGATGGGGAACCGAATTGGGATTTCGGTCCCCATTTTTTTATTTTTTTATTTATAGAGACAAATAGCTAAAATAATGAAATACAATACTTAAAAATCGAATTTTTTTTTCCTTTGTCAAATTATTTTTTTGATAGCATATTTATACTAAAATACACTAAATTACTTCAAATTATGTTAATTTATGTTGATTTACACTAAATTATTTGAAATTACAATAATTATGTAGAATTATGCTAAAATACGGTAAATTACGCTAAATTACGTATGAATGGGGCTGATTTTGTGGCATCTTTCATAAATCATAAAAAATAGTAAAAAAATTCCAAAAAATAATAAAAATTGGTATTCTACAAATTCATTAGATAACTAATTTACTGAGCTACGTAGATTGAAGAATAGAAATGAAAATCTTAATCGGAAACTTCAACTGAAGTTTTTAGGCCTTTCTCTTTATTTTTTGGCGATTCTGAATTTGGAAAACTAGCAAAGCTAGAAGAGACGCATGCGCATTTTCGCAAGCTTTCCGAAAAGTGGTCATTTGCTGAAATCGGACACTCAAGCGCTGTTTTATGACCGTTTGAAGTTTCGTCATCGTTTTTCGCCTTCTCAGTAAAGATATCATCTCTATTCATAAGTAATTTAGCGTAATTTCCCGTATTTTAGCATAATTCTACATAATTATTGTAATTTCAAGTAATTTAGTGTAATTCATTATAATTATTGTAATTTAGTGTAATTCTACATAATTATTTTAGTATAACTATGCTAATTGTAATAAAAAAGTAATCTAACAAATATTAAAAACAAAATTTGATTTTTTAGTATATTTCAGCATTTTTACCTATTTGTCTCTTAAAAAATAATTAACATAATTTCAAGTAATTTAGTATAAATCAGCATAAATTAACATAATTTCAAGTAATTTAGCGTATTTTCATATAAATATGATATAAAAAAGTAATTTGACAAAGGTAAAAAAATTCAATTTTTTTAGTGTTATATTTTATCATTTTGTCTCTAAAAAAAAATTTCGATTTTTTGTCTCTTAAAAAAAAAAAAAAAAAATTGGGGACCGAAATGCCAATTTGGTCCCCACTGAAAATACCCTGGACCGAATTGGGATCTCGGTTTCAGGGTGCTACATGGAAGGCCGCACAGTTTTTTTTCGAAAAAATTGTGAAATGGGGGGGACCGAAATGCCAATTCGGTCCCAGGGAAAAAAAATTTTGGGGACCGAATAGGCTGTTCGGTTCTTATGGTTTTTCGAAATAGCTAGGCAATCATGTTGGTTTGCTAATTTTAATTTTTTTTAATTATGGTTTTTAAAAAAAATTCTATATAATGCCAACAAATATTTGAATTCAGAGAAATTGCATGCTGCTTTAGAAGTTTTAACCTCTTATAACTAGAGATTCAGGGTGTTCATTCGTTACGGTTTAATCGATTTTAAACTGAAACCGAGAGAGTCCACATTGATTTGGTTTTTTTGTTTAAATGGATTGATCCAGGTTTTTTTTAAACCGGTTTAATTATTTGGTTTGATTCGGTTTAAATTTTTTTAAAACCATTTATATTGAACATATCAAAAAATTTAAAACCAAATAAAACTTTAGTCTGTCTATTTTTATTTCAGTTTGAACCAATGAACACCCCAACTTATAATGCACATTATGCTCTTACAAATGGGTTAAAGTCAGTGTTCTAAATAGTGCCGCCATAGCGTTTTTGAACCCCAAACGCTAAGTTATGAAATCAAAATGCGCTATTTGCCCTACAGCCACTATACACTATAGGTTACGTTTGGATCGTGCAAGGATTAGTGCAAGAATAGCAATTTTTGGGTTAGTAGTTGAGAATAGTGCTAACCCAAATGGTTTGAGAATAGTGCTATTTTGGACTATTCCGGGTCAGTAAAAATGTTGTTTGGATTGTATATTTGGAATAGCGATAGAGGGAATGAATAAAATATTGATTAAACTAATCTAATATTTTATTTAATACTAATAGAATCTATTCTAATATTATATTACATTTAATATTTAAAGTAATATTATATTACATTTAATATTTAAATTAATATTATATTACATTTAAACTAATGTTTTTCAATACTAATTCAATATTTTATTCAATAATAATCTAATCTAATCTAATATTATATTTATTTAATACTTAAAATAATATTTTATTTAATACTAATATAATATTTAAACTAAAATATTATATTACATTTAACATTTAAACTAATATTTTATTTAATACATATAATATTTAAAGTAAAATTGTATTACATTTAATATTTAAATTAATATTATATTACATTTAATTAAATAAATATTATATTATATATAATATTTAAACTAATATTATATTATATTATATTTAATCTAATAGTTTATTTAATACTAATCTAATATTTAAATTAATATTATATTACCTTTAATATTTAAATTAAAATATTATATTATATTAAAATTTTAAATTAATATTTATTATTTTTAATCTAATAGTTTATTTAATACTAATCTAATATTTAAATTAATATTATATTACATTTAATATTTAAACTAATATTATATTATATTAAAATTTAAATTAATATTTATTGTTTTTAATCTAGCATTATATTTAATATTAATTTAATAGTAATCTAATATTTTAATTAATATTATATTAAATTTAATATTTAAAACTAATATTTTATATAACACTAATCTAATCTAATATTATATTTATTTAATACTAATTAAATATTTTATTTAATACTAATTAAATATTTTATTTAATACTAATTTAATATTTAAACTAATTATAATTGAGAGGAATGAAAACTATTTTTTTTATTAATATCACTAATCCCACTAGCTCTATTCTTGCTAACCCACCATTTTCTTGGGTTAGTAGAATAGAGCTATTCTTGAGCTAATCCAATTTTCTAATTGTTGTTTGGATCACCCAATGTTAAGAATAGTGGAGCTATTCTTGGATTAGCTCTATTCTTGCCAATCCAAACACAACCCAAGGGTTTTTTTTTTTTAATAAAACCTATTTGGCAGTCATTGCCAAATTTTTAAAAAAAAACAATATAGGTTTTTTAAGCAATTTATACGGGCTTTAAATAAAGACTCAAAAAAACTCAAACCGAAATTAAATTTGTTGCTACTTGCTACAGATAAATCAATTTTAAATTGGGAATAGAAAAAAAAAATATTATGTCATGAATCATGATGCTTAAGATAGTTTTAATAGGAAAAATCAATAGTTTATGATATTACTATGGATATTTTGAACCGTAATTTGGATTTTGTACTGGTTCAATATAAATATTATAATTTCTTAATTACTTTGGTGTTATTTATTGTTCTATGAGATTTTAGATAATGTTGATATTTAGTACAAATATTGAATATACGGAATGTAAAAAAAAAAAATGCTATGTGGCATAGCTCCCGCTATAGCGACGTTATTCGCTATAACTTTTTTTGTAGCATTTCCGCTATGATGCTATAAACGCTATTTAGAACCTTGGGTAAAGTCCATTCACAATAAATTAAATTGTTGGACCAAAAGATGACACAGGTAGAGGTGAATATAGTGTGTATGCACCCCGAAAGCCCGAAACCTTTCTAATGGAGAATCCAAAGATGGATGGACGAGAACCAACGAAGATCAGATAAGGGCAGAGGTTATTTCACTATAGATGAAAAACATTGTGGATAAATAACAGTTTGACCAAAACTTTATTCAATTAAAGCATTGTGGAATTTCAATATTCCAAGACAAAGCATATGCTCGTATGACTTAAATGAGGAGTGGATTAATTAGAAAAAAACTAACAGATTCCTGCGTGCCTCAAGTGTAGTTTAATTATATTTATTTGCATGAAAGTTGACGAATTATATAAAGTTAAAATAACAAATTTGATTTCCAGCTAGTTCATAATATTTTTTATAGCTTTTGTGATTATATGAATTCAACGAGTCTGATAAATGCATTCTAGCAGATAATATTTTGCACAGAAATTGGCGGGATGTCGTACAAAATTAAAGCGAGAAAAGTTTGATTCACAAGTAGTCGATAGTAAATTCAAAATAATGTTTTTATTGCACGAGCAAATACATACCATGTGCTATAAAGAAATCCAATATAATATATTTGCAAAAAAAAAATTAACGAATTGATTAAATTCAGAAATTTTTTTTTTGCGAATCATTGATAATATTTAATTAATAACTACCATAATCTGTAATTAAATGAATTTAAATTGCCTAAATTAAAAATAAAACAACAAAAAATGGGCGCAACGTACTGTAAATGTATATCAATCATAATGAGAAGATTTAGCGCATGAGGAAGGGAAAATGGTACAGTTTTGGAATACACATTTTGACATGACGTAGCCAGGAATTTTATCAGGAGTAGGCAAACAAAAAATATTATTTTTATTTATTTATTTATTTTTGTATTAAATTATTTTATTAATTTTCATCTGAAGTGGAATCAGTTAAAATGACGTATACTTGTAGTTTTTATATAGTTTAGCCCCCTCATAAAATGTTAGATGTGTACTTGTAGTTTAGTGATTAAGACTCTATTTTGTTCTTGGGAAGTCTTGAATTCAAGTTCCACTGGTCACAAATTAATATTTGTGCATTTAAGTTTCAGCCATTTCTAACTAAATTTTATAGTTCCATGTTGACTGCGCAGGAGTTAAATTGTGGCACCTCTAATCCACTTGTTTGTCCTTTTTGCGATAATTACCGGTCCACTCCACCTTAAAATATGCGGTAACAGTAAAAAATAATAATAAACAAACATTGAGAACAACAAGCTACGAGCTACGTGCCATGATTTAATTTCAATCTTTTCACCTTTAGAAAACACGCATGTAGCTAAATTATCTGTTCTTAGTTCTTACATATTTAATATTTTGATGTTCATAATATTCATGGGCAGATTCAGGATTTCTGTCAAGGTAGGGCACTAATTGGACTCAAATAGTTAATTAGATTCAAATTCATTAACTAATTGGATGCTAAATAAAAAAAAACAATATTTAGAGGAAGAGTTGATTACCTCTCTTTGAAAGTTATACTTGAATTATCTGTATTATAATCAAAGGTTTAAATAGCGTTTATCGCATCATAGCTGGATGGCTAAAAAAACGATGTTATTGCTATATTACGCCGCTATAGCATGCTATAGCGCCAATAATACCATAACTTTTATGGTCCAAAAACGCTATAGCGGCGCTATACCGCACTATTTAGAACCCTGATTATAACAAATACCAATAAGCTTATATAAAAAAAATCAGTTCAATACTGATAAAATGGGACTCCAGTTAATAGCTCCTTCAAGTTATTCTTAGATTTTTTTTTAATGAGTAGCATATATTAAATAACAAAATTATTATTTCTATAAAGTAATACATGTTTTTTTTTTCTTCCGAATTGAGCCGATTGCTCTCTAACTCTAGGGCTTAATTCTTAAGTTCCAAGTTTTTTTTTTCCTCACGCGAGCCAACTACACTGTACGAAGTCTTTTTTTTTATTTCCTGCTGACAGTAAATTAGGGATCAACTAATTTTTTGTATTTTGTCGAAGCGAAGCAGAGGACAAGCACGGTCTTTTATTTGCACTGGGCCAATTACTTTTTAATGGGCGGACGGACTTCTATTTTATTATTTTCTGAGTTAGAGTTGGGCACAACTTCAGATCAGAGGTAGGCACACTTGAAAATTTACACTGGATCAAAATATTTTTTCAAATTCAGGGATAGGCACTGGGCCTTGTTGATCCGCCAAAGGTGATATTACAATGCACGACTTAAATCACTTCATCGTGCGAAAATAATTGTTGGGCATTAAGATACGTCAAGTACACAACATAGGATCCCAATTTGCCTGACACGGGGGATAAGTGATAAGTCGCATCGCGTGTCTTATATGCAGCAACAAGCTCAGACGCTTGGATTTTGTAATTAGTTTAGGTACACAGAGACATACAAAACAAAAATTGGACGCATTATCAATTTACAAATACACACGCTTCAAAAATTAGCGCGATCTCACTGAAGCTCAGTCTTAGATAAGAAGAACCTTGCGTTGCGTATCTCGGTGAAACTGCGGAGAGAGAGAGAGAGGCAACTGAACTGATCCTGCAAATTTAGGCGGGAAATAAAGAACTGGAGATTCCATTCGCTATGTCAGCATAACTGAAACGCCTCCATTCCTTTCAGCCGCCGAGAGTGCTAAAGGCGCCTCGCCTCCTCTTGCTTCCCCTCCCCTTCGTCTCTTTCCCCAATTAATCCTTTCCTCCCTATAAATAGGCAGGCTATAAGATGAGAGAGAAAGAGGACCGTCAAAAAGGAAAATAAAATTCTCTCCAGTCTCTCTCTACACATTTCCACTTATTGCTCTCCGTCTCAGTCTCTCTCTCAGTCATGGCAAGTTGCATTCTTGGAAAACGCAAGTCCCGCTGCAAGAACGACGACGAGTTCCTCATTGATCCGGAGTACACCCGCTCTCATGAACCAGTGAAGCGCAGAGGGAAGCGTCTGTTCAGATCCATTGCTTCCTTGCTTGGATTTGGGAAGAAGAAGAAGGAGAGAGGGGAGGGAATCGAGTATCAAGAGCTCGTGAAAGAAGAGTTGCCTTTTCAGTGGATGGAGCCGAATGGAATTGAAACAAATGAGAAATCTGTGGACGCAATGGGGATTAAGGAGCAGGCGAATAAGAAAAGGCCACGGCTTGAGGAGCTTCTTGGCTGGAATCTGAGGTTTGTAGAGAAAGAAGGGTTTGAGACTGAGATAAGAGAGTAAAAGTTGGTAGATTTCTTCTAGATGTGATGCATTGCACTTCTCGTGCTTGATTTCCTCTTTTTTCTTTTTGAACAGGGAGAGGTTATTTCTTGATTCTTTGGATTGCTTTTATCGTTTTGTTTTGTGACAAATTAACTAGCAATTTAGTGGAAATACACTGATTTTTTCTTTTTGATTTCATCCCTTTTATCTTCAATTACGGTGCTAAATTTAGCGATTTTAGTGCACCTTAATCAGATTCGTTTCTTTTCTTTGATGAAGCCTTTTACGATCATAGAAAAGCGATATACAAACCATGCAGGTACTTTAATTAATTCAACTTTTCTGAAGTAATTAATGCATAGCACAGCCAGCGCAGTCATACAATTGATGAATTCATTAAAACCGTGGAGTAAACTGTTGTCTGCTATCAGCCTATCATTCATTAATAAAAAGTGGAAATAAATAGAAAATCATTAAATTAAGTTTTCATTTTCTCATTATTATTTTCCTCCAAATTAAGCATTTACCAACCAGTAACAGTGGGGTTGTAATTTTCTAGCAACTACTGATGTAACAGCCCTCTTATATGTTTTATCGGTTGTCTGTAGTAATTGCGTGTGTTTGGACTGGATGCCATGCGGAAAGTAACTAGGAACTGGAGACTGGAGAAAGTCAGAAAGACATGCGGTCAAAGACACCAAGTGTAAAGTCAATGAACGATTGGTTGTTAGGTGACGTTAGCTGGGGATTTTCCCTAAGGAGGAGACTTCACTTCCAACTCACGTTCATTATCAATTTAAAACTAATCAATCTTGAGATGGATTGTTGTGTTTGGGGACTATTGTTCTTTTGGACACGACTCCCCTTCTCGAATTGCACAAATTACAAAACAATGTATAATCTTAAATTATATTTGTGACGGTACTAGAAGGTGAAAACGAAAAAAAAATTGATTTTGAAATTTGCACCATTTCAGCACAAAGAACTAGGTTTCAAAATTTGTAATTTCCTCTAGTATTTTTCTTTTGCATCTTCTCTTGCAATATCTGACTTTGGAGCCGTTTTTCTGCTGCTCTTCTTCTCTAAGAAGAGCAGGATCCCGCTCTTTCGATCCCAACCATTTAAAATTTTTCATTCGCGTATTTCGATAAATAAATTTTTTCATGCACAAATTTCAACGAATTTGAATAGTTAGAATCGGAAAAACAGAATTCTGCTTTTCTTAGATAAAAACAGCAGAATCCATTCCTTTTATGAAATGCTTAGCATGTAATTCGTCTCCCAGACTTCCACATAAAAAAAAAGAAAAAAAGAAATTCTTTATCGATGACACTGTAAAAATTCTTTATGAAATGCTTGAAAAATATCAAGTGTGCTATCCCTAGGCATGTTATCATTTCTCATAAAACTTGATGCTTTATTATAGATTATAATGTATTTTCTTTAGATTTGCTCGGAGCAAATAAGGCTTTATCCTTACTTTTTTCTCAAAAGAAAAAGGTTGGCTCCGACTCCAGGATGGATATTACTTTTTTATTTGAAAAAAACTACAAAGATAAAAATCAGAATTATAATCCATATTTTCACTAGGGAAATCAAATTAAACAAATAAATAAAAGTTTTAAGCAAGCCACAATTAAAGAGATAAATCCCAGAAAGTTAGTTTAAATCGATGCTCCGTCTATATTCGAGCAAGATTTATCAAATCATTGATATCTTGCGGTGTTGCATTATGTTGTTTATGTATTTCACTTAAAACTCGTCCTCAATCATTGCTATCCTCCTGTTTAGGAAGCAAGTGCCTCTTCTACCGCTGTGTAGCTCTATCCCCTGCTTCCATCGTATCGTATCCATTGGAACGACGCAATCGTGGACTAACATTCTTTTTCCGAGGTCAAAAGAGAGAAACAGTATTAGCGTGGTCAAATGTTGCCGGTCTATAGCCGACTCGTTACACCGTTTCCTTCTACTTTAAACCCATAACTCCCCCATCCCAAGAGAATGATGGTTTCTCTATGTCCTTAACTAAATTCTAAATACATGGCACATGACTGTCAAGTAGGTCCCACGCCATTTTGGTTATTTCCCACTCGAATTTGATATGGCTGTGGGGCCCGTTAGCCAGTTTAATCCGACACGAATAGGTTCTTGGAAAGACCGAGGGGACAACGCACGCATCTCTCTCTCACCCAATATCTCGCTCCCACAGGCCACAACTCGAAAACAGATTTGAAAAAGAAAAATATTCAACAATCAACGAAAATGGAGAAGAAATGACCAACAAGCGAAACACGACAAACCAACTCCGCAAATCTCAATCTCAACCCGATCTCTCCGCCTCCCGATCTTCTCTCCGATTGAGGAACCATAACCCTAACCCTAATCTCAGATCCGGACGCTCAGATCAACCGCGACGATGCCTCCGCACGCGGATCTGGACCGTCAAATCGAGCAACTGCGCGAGTGCAAGTTCCTTTCTGAGTCAGAGGTCAAGGCTTTGTGCGAGCAAGCCAAGGCTATTTTAATGGAGGAATGGAATGTGCAGCCCGTGAAGTGCCCCGTCACGGTTTGCGGGGATATACATGGACAGTTCTATGATCTGATCGAGCTGTTTCGGATCGGAGGTGATGCGCCTGATACGAATTATCTCTTTATGGGGGATTATGTAGGTATGTGTATTCGATGAGTTAAATGCATAGATAGACTGGAGTTTTCATTTTCCTATTTGTTATTAAATTTTTGTAGTGTTTCTTCTGGGATTACTGGATCTTTAATAGTTAGATGCGGAAGAATTAGATTGATTGATCAAAATAACCCTAATCAGTGAATTGATTAGATCACAACTGAATCTTAGTTTAAAGGCAGGAATCATTTGGCTATATTACGTCAAGAGTTAGTTTCTTTAAACCTATACTTTGAAATAATTGAAGGTATGCTACATACGTGTTTGCTAGATTTGTCATGACTGTTTTATATGATTTATTTTAGAGTCACCATTATTTCTAATTTTCTTGTATGGAAATTGGGTCCGGAGATGAAATTTGGTGTGGTAACTACTAGAATGCACGGCTCTTGTGTGATAAAAATTTATAGGTTGAAATTGAAGTAAATAACGTTTTCACTTGATAATCTCAAAGTATAAATATTGGTTTGAGTATGGTTTAGCTGTGGAAACCAGGCCTAACTGGCAAGTGTCATCACTGATATGTGTTCTTTATATAGCTTGAATATTGGTATGCTTCAGATTAAATTGTAAATCGTGGCTCCCAGTCAAATATGCCTGATAATTAGTTTTTTTTTTTTGGGCTATAATCTTCATGTGTCAAAAAGTTTTGTACAACGAAAAGAAAAAAATGTTCTTGGCAGGCAAGATGGGTTTTCGGTAGTTACTAGCATATGTGCCAACTGATGTAAGACTTGATTTACTATTGAGCATTCAAGCTGTAGTTATATTGGCAGGTTTCCAAATAAAAAGTGTAAGTGGATATGTTGACATCAAGAAACAAGCTGTTATGGTGTGCCGAATTATGTAATTCTTAGTCTCAACATGCAAAATTACATGGAGAAAGGTGCATTATTGGAGAGTCTTGTAGTGTGAAGTTTTACCATTCAGATAGATGCACTTAGTTACTAAAATTCCATATATAATGTGTAATATGGTGGTGGATGCAAGTGTAATGCTGTCTGTTAATTGTACTAAACAACAATATTATTAGGTGAGATGGGACATGATAGAGAGAGAGAGAGAGATTTGTATTCCCCCTTTTTTTTTCCTTCTGAACTTTGGTAAAGTTAAATGCTAATAAAATGCATAATAAATGGCAGATCGTGGATATTATTCGGTGGAGACTGTGACGCTTCTTGTGGCGTTGAAGGTGCGATATAGAGACAGAATTACTATTTTGAGAGGCAATCATGAGAGCCGTCAAATTACTCAAGTGTATGCTTTATTTTTTCCCTTTAACATTTTTTTTCAACGCCACTAAAAAGGATTTTGGTGTTGTATAGGTTATGACAAAATTCTTATGAATCGAGTTTTGGAAGCCATGACAGTATTAGAGAGCTGTAAGTTGCAGAAAAATCTGTTATCTGTAGTTGGACTAAAATTAGAACTTATGCAGGTATGGTTTCTATGATGAGTGCTTAAGAAAGTACGGGAATGCAAACGTGTGGAAGTATTTCACGGACCTCTTTGATTATCTACCCCTCACAGCTCTAATTGAAAACCAGGTGACAAGTTTTGCAGTTTCCTGCTCTTTGTTTCAATTGTTCACTTTTTCATATTTTTCTGGTTTAGGGTAATCATTCTCTTAGTACAGTTGACTGTGTAAAATGACAAAATGACAAAATCAACTTAAAATATAGGTATTTTGCCTGCACGGGGGTCTCTCTCCCTCATTAGATACATTGGACAATATTCGTGCCCTTGACCGGATACAAGAGGTATGTCATGAGCTTAATTTACTAGATTTTGATAATTATTATTAACAGGAACCAAGCTTGTTCGCAAATTGTGGCCACAAGGTTTACTATGTTTGCAGTTGATGATATGTTTTATCATTGGCAAATAACATTATTCTTGAATTTTTTTGTCAAGCAAAAGCTTGGTTATATTAAAGAATTCCTGGTTTACTAGATTTCGATAATTATTATTAACAGGAACCAAGCTTGTTTTCAAATTGTGGCCACAAGGTTTACTATGTTTGCAGTTGATGATATGTTTTATCATTGGCAAATAACATTATTCTTGAATTTTTTGTCAAGCAAAAGCTTGGTTATACTAAAGAATTCCTGGTTTTAAATAAAAAAAGTGTCCCTTCCGTCTTGTTCTTTGTTAGAAATTTGCTTTAGAGTGATAGTTTTTCCAACTCAAAAGCTGTCCAGGTGAAGGGTCTCTCATTGGGCTTGATAACATTGAGTCCTGTACCAAAATAACTGTTGTTGCCTGACCTGTATGAGCTTGCCGTTTGAATTTCATAGTAGTTAAAGGAAGTATTAAATTTTATCATTTACGACTTTGCACTGCTTCACTGGCCGGTTAAATGGTATAAATATCCTGGTAAGTACAAAAAGAGTCATAAGCTGGAGGGTGGGAATCATAATTGAAACTGATTGATGTTTTATTGTGGTAGGTACCGCACGAGGGGCCGATGTGCGACCTGTTGTGGTCGGACCCAGACGATAGGTGTGGTTGGGGGATATCACCTCGTGGGGCTGGGTACACGTTTGGGCAGGACATAGCACAACAATTCAACCATACCAACGGCCTCACACTCATCTCCCGTGCCCACCAGCTTGTAATGGAGGGCTTCAACTGGTGCCAGGTTAGTGCATATGTTCCTTTCATGATGTATGGATTCTGATTGCAATGTCGTATACATAACAGTTGATTAAACTAGGAATTGTTAATTGGTTTGTTGAATATGGTATCGAAAAATCCAAGCAAAATGATTTCTCCAAACTATATACTGATAGAGGAGAGTAGAATTGGACTAGGAAATGATACTTAGCATGATTTAATTAATAAAAGCCACCCGACATAAACATCCTGGGCTAAGAATTTTGATATAAAATGATAAATTAAATATTTGCTTTATGCAAGAGTAATTTACACAAACCCCCTGAATTAGCTCATTTCACATATTGACTCTACTTTCCAAGTTCCTATAGTGTCCTCGAAGGTTTCTATTTGTATTAAATTGATTCTACTTAAGCTGGTTAAGAGCATTAAAGGGGATACACATGAACATCCTTGTTGTCGTGATTTGCACCCCGAGGTGGATGGGGATTTGCTTTTTAGTTGATGTATGTTGCTATTGTTGCATTTGCGGTCATCTACAGTACTGATAACATTTGTCTAGTGGATGATGATGTCAGCATCCACATCGACTACATTGCGTATGCATATGATATAATCATATTGTTTGCATTGCTGAACAGTATGCCAGAAATCTGTAATTATTGACTCTACTAAAAACAGTATTTCCATCCAAGCCCGCATCTACTCTATTAATATCCATGTCATGATGGCAGGGACCACCTTTTTATTGGGATGCAAGCATTAGGAGTTGTAGTAATATCTAAGTCTCCCGTTCATCGCAAATTGAAAACTGAAGGGATTAACATGAGAACCTAAAAAAATTGTGGACCAAATTGAAAATGAGGGGTATGGCAAGACTTAGGAATCCAAACCTGATCACATATGAAGTAAATAAAGATTGTTTTAATGATTAAAAGAAAAATTGATGGTGGATATGTTTAATATCAGCTTGTTATCTTCTTGATATAGTGAGTAATCTTTCTTTTTGTTTCTCATTTTGGTAATGTTGTTTTCTTTATTTCTAATTTTGACAAACAGGATAAGAATGTTGTAACAGTTTTTAGTGCCCCAAATTACTGCTATCGGTGTGGTAACATGGCGGCAATACTGGAGATAGGAGAGAACATGGAGCAGAACTTTCTTCAGTTTGATCCAGCCCCGCGCCAGGTTGAGCCGGACACTACACGCAAAACTCCCGACTACTTTTTGTAATTTCAGTTTTACTGCTTTGACCAACCAAGATAGCAATCTATCCTCCTTTGCTATTGCTGTGGCGCTTGTTTTATAGTCAGAAAGCCTGAGTTAATGGTGTTTCTCTCTTCCTCTCTCATTCTTTTGTTTTGAAGATAATGTCGTTGCTGTTGCTTCTAGAAGAATGTATTGTGATAAATTAAGGGAAAAATGGCGTTATTGGGAATTTTTGTTGTCTACTTTTTTCGTGTTGTATTAAATACCGAAGGAGCGAGAGGCGGCAGCAATTTATTTTACAATTATTATTCTTTATTATTAGTGTGTGTTTTTTAGAACTGGAAGTGAAAACTATGGGTGCACTGACCTCTAAAAAATGTCAGTTTTCTTCTCGCTCTCAGATTTGATTGTGTTGATTTAAGACTTTGATTGATTGTCATGACCTTTCAGATTCTGAAATGGTTTAAAATAGTGCATTCAGTATGCTTTATCAGAAGCAGCAATTCCTGTGGGTCTCTTGCCAGACTCCTGCGTTAAGGCTTAAACAAATGACGCCTACAATATTTTTGTGAACTTCTAAACAACTGCCTTCCCCTTGATATTTTACTATATAGACTCCTGGTTTAGTTGACTGGACAAAAGCTATGCTGCCTTGAAGAGGATGATAAAAAATCAGACTGTTTGATCTTTGTACGTTTTTATTGTCGAATACTGCCCGAAATTTTTATTAATCGAAAAAAAATAAAAAAAATATCGAAAAGGAGCGAAACTTTAGTTATAATTTTAAAAATAATTAGAACGGGACTAACGGTACCGTCCCATGAGACGGGATTATCCTCACTGTTCGAGATTAAATTTCGCTAAGCACCTCCACCGCTAATCCGGATTCACGGACGGTGTTAACATCCCCGTCCCAAAAAAAAAAAAAAAAAAAGACCGGACGGTACCAACAACGCCGTCCCAGGAATAAAAAAATAAAAAAATTAAAAATCCGGACGGCAATCTTGATGCCGTCACATGCTCTATACTGAAACCTCACCCACTCTAAATTAGCGAAGTAGTTGACGAACTTAGTGAATCAATATACAGCTACAACCACATTCCCTTGAGCAACGGAAACCTACAGCAACACATAAGAATGAGTAAACCCCACCAAATTCAGTAAACCTATGAGAAAAATTCTAATTAAAGTATTAGGAACAAGAAAAAAAAAATGAATAAGAGTGCTTACCAGTTCATAGTGAAATTTCACCACCCTTTAGCAAATTATTATTTACAATCTGAGTCGCTAATCTAATGTGCCTTCTCTATTGGTCTAAGTATAGAGCATGGGTGAGGTTTCAGTATAGAGCATGGGACGGCATCAAGATTGTCGTCTGGATTTTTAATTTTTTTATTCCTGGGACGGCGTTGTTGGTACCGTCCGGTCTTTTTTTTTTTTTTTTTTTTGGGACGGGGATGTTAACACCGTCCATGAATCTGGGTGGAGGTGTTTAGCGAAATTTAATCTCGGACGGTGAGGATAATCCCGTCCCATGGGATGGTACCGTTAGTCCCGTTCTAACTATTTTTAAAATTCTGACTAAAGTTTCACCCTTTTTCGATATTTTTTTTTATTTTTTTTCGATTAATAAAAATTTCGGGAATACTGATGCTTTTGATGCAGTTCGCGTAGATTTCTGAGTATTTCAAGGTAATCTGAAGTATAAATGCTGATATAATTGACAATTTTCCGAATTTTCTTAAATCATAACAAGAAATGATGTGCTTGATAAAAACATTTGTAGAGCCAGAAAAAGAGTAAGACACTGACTATAATGAAGTACACACAAATTATTAAAGATGTTTAATCTGTTAATGACTTGTGGATCACGTGCACTTGCTCCCAAGTATACTCAAAATAAGAAAGTGTGCCATTTGTAAACAACTATTCTACCACAGATTGTAAATATTCTAGCAGTACGCCTAGATTTAATTTTTTTTGAAAGTTAACATGTACAATTGCCTCATACGATCTAATTGTTTCTTCTCTTCTACGTTTAAATTACATAAGGAGAAACCAAAGGCATAATTTGACTTGAACAATACTTCTTTTGCATTGAGAACAACTCAAATTACCTTTGTACAATACAACTACAACCTGAGCAAATCAACCTGACTACTAAATCTATATCATGCTCGTAGAAACAGATCAAGCTTCCAACCAAGTCAGGGATCCAATAATTAAAATTTTGCTTGGGAGATCTCCAGGGGATGGTGCAAGATATGTTATTTTTCTCCTATGTCAAAGGGGATTCACCATTAGAATCAATAAAGAGAAAAAAATGATGCACATAAACATGCTGAGAAGAAAGGTAAAGAATCAAAATATCACTTGTATCCATGCAAAGTATAAAATGTCATGTGTGTACCCCAAAACACATCCTGTTACATCTGAGGATAAGGATAGTTTGTACGTTTTATTAATAACTTAAACGCAGGTGCAATTTTACTTGTTCCCTCTTGTGAAGGTATTGCAGAGGCATATTGTAAATAATAAAAGTACCTTTGAATGTCTATGTCTGTCACGTAGATGAAGCCCGCAACATTGCTGTGTTGAATTGATTAAAGAACATTTAGTGATTAAGAGTACGATTTTGATAGTGCCTAAAGCTGATAAAACCAAAAACTGATAAGACTTAAAGAGTATCATTGACTAATGTACAAAATTAGTAAGGTTTGGACTTTATCATATCTTTGTTTTCAGTTCTTCACAATTTATTCAGATTGCCTTCATAGGTTGGTATTTTGGACTGGGTTTCACATTAATTAGGGCACGTATAATGATTCAGTCCAATACAGGTACACATAGCAGGCTCAACAAGTACTGAATGCTACATTAAAGTTTTTACCTGGAAATAATTTGATCAGGTTCTTTGGCATATGAAACAGCAAGAACTGAATGGAACAAGTCTTGGCTTATGTTAATTGCGACGGGACGGGTTGGGTCTGCTGCAGGTTCAGACCCAATCGGGAGTGCTGACCGAGGAGCTTGTGGGCCTCCACCAACCCGGTACACTGTGATGTCGCCAAAATTGATGATGTTTGAATGTGGAGAAAGGTCATTTAAGGGGCCGTAAAAATATTCCTAGGAGAATCAAATATCCATTAGATACTATAGAATTTCACTTGAAGCCACTCCAAACTGAACTACAATGCACTCAAAAAGGATAACATGATTATGAACCGATTTTGCCCATCTTTGGTCATTTTGTCAGTAAAATTTAGCAGTACCGGAGTTAATCTACAAATAAACTCCACATTTGATCACCATAAACATGAGAATTAGATGGTCTAACATGCAAAAACCAAAAGTTTGCTGAGTTGGTTTCAACATACCCTAATCCGAAAGCTTCTAGATTTTTGTCGTATTGCAGGGTTTCTTTGAACAACACCTCCTGATTTGTGAAGCTTCACAACGTCAACATTAGGCTTGCTCTTTAGCACATCCTTTAACATGCTACACAATTTTTCCTGCAGTCACACAAAAATATTTTCTTATACAATCCTTTGTTCCATTAGTATTAGTATTATCACTATTTTTATTGGTACCATTATTACTATTAGTATTACTACTATTGTTGCTATTATTATTATCATTATTATATTTTTTTATATTATTTTATTTCTATCTACCTTGGCTTTGTGACTCCGGTTGTGTTTCATTTCTAGCCTACCGCAACTTGCTTGGGACTAAAGGCTTGGTTGTTGTTGTATACAATACTTTGTTCCAAATTAGAATTTAAAATTTATTGCCTTGCAGCAATATGTAATGATATAAGTTTGTGTATTATGAATTGGCCACAGTCAGATTTCCAGATGAAGGAAAGAGAAAACCATTATGACTATCTGGATGAAGCAAAAATGCAAACATTATAACTGCCACAAAAGCATGGATAGGATGAACTGAATTAAGAAATCAAATCAAGAATTAAACTTCAGTTTTTGTAACTGACGGATTCTTCGTAATATCTACTAAGTAGTAGCCGTAAACTTGCTTCAATTGAGTGACGCCTTTGAAGGAAAACATAATAAAAACAAAGAGAAAATGAGCAGATCTGAGGTTTATAAAATAATCACTAGGTTCTTTAGAGCAGCTGCGGTTCCACTAGGAGACTAGAGCTTTGCGAGGTTTATCAATTAACCTTGCTACCTAACACCTAACTCATTTCAGGGTTTCCTAATCTCCTTTATCTTGCGCCCCCAAAACGTATGGAAATTAGAGGAACCAGAAGGAGCTGAAGATTAATTTTTAGCTCTTAACATTTTTGTACTTCTCTCCAAATTTAAATTTTTTGTTCTAAATATTGCAATTTGTTTTTTTTTTTGTTTTTACTTCTTTCATGAAGCACAATTACATGAAAGAAAGGGGGGGGGGGGGGGGGGGGGGGTTCGATCAAGAGAGAGAGGAAAGCTTTTGATGCACGATGTCATGGCAACAAGAAACCTGAGATGTATGGCTGGATGTGTTTTATGCGATAACTGTCCGATTGAGTCGGCTCTTCATTTGTTTTTCCTATGTCCATACGCTATTCACACATGGGTATCAGTTGCCAGGATCATGGGACACCAACTGATGCGGCCAGCTCAGTCGGTACAAGATGTGTGGCGGACGTCTTGGCAGTGGGTGAAACGGGACTCAGATCAGCAGGTTAAGAAGTTATGGGGTCCAGTGTTCACAGCTACATGCTGGGTGCTTTGGAAACACTGTAAAGAAGTTGTATTTGGAGGGAAAAGGGCACGTCCAGACGTTTTGGCGCAAATGGCAGTTCAGGATGGCATGTTATGGGCAAAGCATGCGTGAAAACAGGACCAGGATGCAGTCTATACTATGTGCTAAGTGTTTCATGGTTTGTAATTGATGTAATTTCTTCTTCAAATGCTATGCAACAGCTAGCAAATTGTTTGTAACACGGATGTAAACTTTTCTATTCAATGCAGCGCTTGACAGCCACTGTCAAGTTTTAAAGAAGAGAGAGAGAGAGAGAGAGAGAGACCTGTCCCAAGACCAAAACAACATTAGCTCCGAAGGTATCAATGGCATTGAGAAGCAACTGTGCACCAACAAGAACAAAGCATAAATAAAAAACTAGATCATGAAAGAAAAATGTACTTCTCTGGTAATCATAATCATAAACACAAAAAAGACAAGGAATATGCCTTTCTACATGGGATATGTGTGTGTGTGTGTGTGAGTCAGTGGGGTGGTTTGGGGGGAGGGCATTAAATGTAATCCGCTAAAGCTGAAAATTGAGGGGACATTTTTCTAGCTCGAAATCTTTGAAAATCTGACATAACACCATGCAGTTCTGCAACTCAGAACAAACTGAGATTAATTTGTGCCTTTGCAAACTAAATCCTTGGTACAGACAAATCATATAGCACCTGTATTATTAATGATCACATTAGCAGTTCCAGATTGGGTATTCCCATTGAACAGTTTCTAGATTTTGCACAGCACTGTTAACTTTCAGGTGAGAAATGACCATACTATCCCTGACAAATTTTTTTGTTGAAGTTATTCTAATTGCCGATATCTCTTCATGTTTCTTATTATTGATTCAATATAGGAACAACAAAACACATTCATATATTATAGAAAAAAGCTATACCAATTTTTATTGGTTTCCCAAAAGACATCTTATACAATAACAAATTTTATCATATGCAATGGTAAATGAAAAACCAGATATTTTTATATTGTGCATTTGTAACTTCCCGTTCAATCCCTTTGAACTTAGATAATTTGCCTCCAAATGAAGGATAATCACAATTATCAGAAATAATTACTGTATATCATTCAAAGTATTTCGGTCTTTTCTCAGCAAAAAGTTAATGGTGTTTTTCTTTTGAGTAAAGATGAGGGTCAAGCCTCCAAACTTAAATATCCATCAACAGCTAATTTTATTTTCCCTTTTTTAGGGGAAGGCGGCAGTGAGGGTAGTAAATAAGAAATTCACATCCTCTAACGGTACCTTAATTGAAAAGGTGAATTTCATGTATGCCCCTCAAAAACCTCTAGTTTACATATTTTCCCCTCTAAAATTCATAATATCATATTTAATCCTCTAAAATTCAAAAATTCACAAATTGGTACAATTTAATGCCTCTTCAATTAAAACTCATTTTAAATTTATAACGTACCCATTTTACCCAGAGAAAGAGAGAGATGGCATATGAATATTTAGAGTATCACTAGACCAAAGGCTAGTTCTTAAAAATGGTGTTAACTTAATCAATGGTTGGATAAGGTTTTATGACAGATTCAGAATTCAGTGGGCCTTTGCAAATTAAATCCTTGGTATAGGGATATCATAGAGCAATACCTTGTAACCAAGGCCTTCGACCCATCCCATTGTATTAATGACCATACCGGCAGCTCGAGATTCGGCATTTCCATTGAACAGCTTCTCTAGTGTCTGCGCAAGTTCCTTCATAAGGACCTTATATAACTCCGGATTTACACTGAAAATTAAAAATCTGATATGATCTTTGGGATTTAACTGCAGACTTAAGGATCAATGAGGAATCTTGGATTGAATAAAGGTTTAAATGCACAAACTCGGGACAATTTGGAGTTCAATTTGCATAATTACAAAATCGGTCTATACTGCCCCCAGTTCCCACACTTAAAAAAAAAATGAAGAAAGATCAACAGAAATGCTAAAAAATATATATATATATATACTATCAAGAATCATAATCTATTCTTACAATATTGTTTCAGTGTGGTATGCTACCAGGAGTGTACCCGTAACTATGGTAATAGTAGAATTGTACCCAATTTTATTTTGCTCAACTGAGAGTAAAATGAGATAAAATTGGACAAAACTGACTCTAGCTTTTCCATTACTGTTCTTTTTTAAAGGAAAAAAAAAGTCTTTTCCAGTACCGTTACATAAAACCTTAGTTGAGCTATAATTGCATAAAATTAAAGGTCAACTGCAACACAGATGATTCCTAAGCCTAAATTAAAATCTTGGGTATTCAGCAAAATTATTAGTTTCTCAAGATTTACAAGTTTCAGTTACCTGAGATAATGTGCCTTCAAAAGTTAAAGTCAAAACCCTTCAAGAGATCAATAAGTTCTCCACAAGATCTAGGTAACTTCGACTTTTTTCAGCATTTTAATTGCACATTTTGACGGTAAATGTAGCTTACTTGAGGTACCAGTATACAATTGAGAGAGGTTTAAGTAAAATTTATGTTAATTGAACACTTAATTTTTAATACAGCATTGTTATGGCCCATATATAGGCCAATTTTAAAACTGGCTTCCCTAGTATCCTGATTCCTCATGTCCAGATTAGTAGTGCACCAATTGTTTGCAACCTTCAGTTAAATCTAAGCTTTTGTGGAGCTCAATATATGCCTAAAATGAAGGCTATTAGAGCAGTTACCTGGGAGTTGTGTGCCCATAAAAGTAAACCATTGGCATCTCCAAGGGATTCCCCTCAACGGGATCTATAGGCATCTCCACGGGAGTGGCCCCAATGGATCCAGGTAGGCTAATGGATCCTTGCCCTATATCTAGATCCACGTAGGTAGGCTTCCAACCCCTTTTAGCTGCCCAGCTGAGCAGCATCCTGCACAGGGTGCTCTTTCCTGAGTCGGTAGGACCCGCTACAATCACCCGTGGGCCCTGCAGGGTTAATCCAACAGGTAAGTTGCTAAGAAAAATAGAAAGATTAGAGATTGATAGAAATGATTTGGGTTAAATGAGAAGCATCTACGTCAGTGGATTGAGAAGCTTTAGCACGTGATCTTCTACCATCGAGTATTGCATGAACATTGACGTAGCTCACCATCGGTGTCTAAATCAACAATGAAATGAAGGTAAGAAAAAGAAAAGTACAAAAGGTTAATCCCTAGGCTAGTACAATTTTCTTGTACTTTATTGAATAATAATTCCCGAGTACATCAAAACAGTTTTAAAGAAAAGCTGTTAGGTTCCTAAATCAGAATTTACTTCTTTTTTAAAAACAATCTGCTTCGATGTAGTGTCCTGGTGTCTTGTCAGAAAATATCCTAAATATTCAACCCAAAGAGTTCTCAAAAGCATATTCAGGAATATAATGAAATGAGCATTTATTGTGAACCACATGCTGTTGCCTTTAGATAGAATGTGGCATAATTTACTCACAAAATTGCAGTGGAAACAATTCAAAGCCCGAAAAACATTAAAAAAAAAAAAAATCACCTCATCAGCTGTATACTCAGCCTCACTGAATCCATCAAGCTCGATAGTTGCACCGTGCCAAGTAAATATCTGATAAAACAAGTGCACATCCCAATCCCAATTCAAATTGAAATCAAAGATAGCAATGAACTTGAAAATTCAAATAAAAAATGGGAGACTTAACAGCAATCTTCGAGCGAGGAGGGATGGGGAGCCAGATGTCTAGAGGCAACTCGCTACCATAAACCTCAGCTGTACCGGCAAGGAGGCGGATGCGGAGAGGCATGTCGGGACCCACCTCCACTCTCAGCTCGCACTCCCTCGCTAGCTTGACCTGTCTTGGCGGCTGCTGTACCACCGGTGGTACAGGTGCTGTCGCCATGGCTGTTTAGCTTCAGAAAATACTGCTCAAAGCCGTAGTAGAGGGTTTTAATTGGTTTTTTGCCTGATCCTCCGTTGAATTTCTATTTATACTTATAGTTCTTTTTTCGATCCAATAGGCAAGTTAATCCAACGTTCGTCGATAGTTCTTTATTTCGAATTTTATATGCAATTAGAGACCTGAAAAAAGGTCAGAAAAATCAACCACGTTAAACAAAAATTAGAAAGAAAAAAAAAGATGTGAACAACAACCCTAAAGAAGAAACCAGAACAGCAGGGTTACAGAAGCAAAGAAAGAATCGAGCAAATCCAGGACAAATACAAGAAATGCAGCTCGTCGCCAAGTAGAGCCCAACGATAGCCCGAAAGCAAACACGACGAACAACAAGAGCCAGCTGAAAATCAAATCAACGGTGTACAAGAATGAAGAGGAGAACTCACCGTCGGCAGCGAACAGTGGCTCACAGTCATAAGCTATGAGACCTACGCGCTAGCCAACTGCGCCACCACCGCTTGATCTAGACCTCCACCTTTCCGTAACAAAAGTGGCTCACAGTCGTTTCAACGGCGCAAAACTTGTGAACGGATGAACAAATTGGAAATTCACTATCGACCACAATATTAGCCCAATAAAATATATTAAATTTAATTGGGCCATAATGGGCTGGATACGTCTTGTTGCCTTTGCTCTCTTGCGTTGCGTACAGCACTTCGCTTTCTGTAGCAACCGTCTTCTGGCTAGGGCTGGCAGAAAAGCCCGTGGCTTGTGGCCCGCTTGGTATCAGCCCGTGACTTGATCGGTAACAACTCGATTGTTAGTGAATTGAGTTAAAACTAGCTCGCTCATAGACTCGAGCCAGAATTAATGAGTTTAAGTTTGACATAGCTCGGCACGAGCCAGCTCGGTCATTAACGAGCTTGTTTTACAGTTTTAGTCGAATATCTTTTGCTCAAATCGTAACACATGTGCGTTCTTCTATATATGCCTCAGATTGATTTAGCTGGCGACTGGCTTTCTAGTCGAATATCATTTGCTCAGATTGATTGAGTTTTTGACTCCGTGGAGCAGAGGCATACCTGAATCTGAATGCAACCTGCTAAAGTAAGTTAGTACTTTCCAATTGCTCGTCTCTCAATATTTAAGGTCCAAAGTTCATTTTTGCAACTATAGTTAGCATCACAGTAGTGTTCGGCAACTATGGCTTAGAGCTTCTTAGTGTTTCTTAGTGCTCTAAGGAGTCTTAAGCTCACCGAACGGGTGCTCCTTTATCGAGCTTAATGTTACCTCCTTAGTGCTCCTTTTGCCCACCTTTTTAAGAAAATTTTTTTATTGGTAGAAATTAATAAAAAAGAAGAGAGAGAATTAGAAAGAGTACATGAGTTGTAATATTGGTAGAAAGATCGGTAAAATTCTTACCGGTCTAAAAAATCAAAAAGTTTTGACCGGTAGGAATTCTACCGGTTCAAACTTAGTTTTTTTTTTTTTTTTAAATCTAATGTATAGATGGAGGGAATTCTTATATTAGATTTTTAGTAAAATATGAAAAGTTTTTCAAAAAATAGATAGAATATTTCTATTATATCTAAATTTAAGATACTCTATCTACTTATAAAAAAATTATATTTTACTAGAAAAAATGAAAGAAAAAAAACAAACTGGTTTTTAGATTGGTAAGAATTTTACTGGTCTTTCTACCAATATTACAACTCATGTGCTCTTTCTACTTCTCTCTCTTCTTTTCTATGAATTTCTACCAGTAAATTTTTTTTCTTTTTTAAGCTATGGTTTCACACGGCTTAAGCATTTTGTCAAACTTAAAACTTTCTTAAGAAAGTTACTTTTCAACTTTATTGCCAAACGGGTGCTCCTTAGTGCAGCTTAAAATTTAAGCTTCATATGGTTGCCGAACACTACCATGCACGTGCTTTATGTTCAAGTGACGGATTCAATGGATATTGGATCGTTTAATTTGAGAAGTAATGGGTTTCTTAGCTTATGTAACAAGCAGAGTCTCAGGTTAATTAATTTGTTAGCAACAAAACTTTTAGTAGCCCTAATTTAAGACTATCATTATTGTGTTTTAAATAAGGGTTCCCTTTAATTCGAACATCAAATATTTTATGCTTATTACATAAATTGAGCATGGTTCTTGCATTAGAATTCAAGATCCGGTAGCATTTGTGCTAGACATGTCCGGGGCACCCAGGGCGATGGCTCCGGGCCCCAATATCCAGGGGGCTCAAAAAAGAATTTAGTCTGTATATATTAAAAGAATTTTTTTTGTATATATTAAAAATAAATGAAATATTAGGATCAAACTTTGTATATATAAAGAGTTCAAATGTTTCTATAAATAGGTATGATCTATTAGTATATCGATAAAAAAATTATATATATAAAGACTCTAAACTTTTCTCCTGTTCCGGAACCCAAAATCTTTAGAACCGGCCTTAGTGCTAGACTCATATGATTTTGAGACTATAAATGTTATAGCCTTAGAATTAGAGCCTTGAGTATTTAACATCATCATTTTAGTGTTATAACCTTAGCATCAGAGCTCTAGCATTTCAATATCATCATTTTAGACCATGAGTATATCTAAAATGATGTACTGAAAACTAGAACGAAGAAAGAAAGAAAGAAAGGGACAGATCAATTCTTGCCCGAGCAACTTCTGAATTTAATTTTTAAATACAATATTTTTTTGTTTTGAAAAAGAGGCTTAATGCCCATTTTATTACGAAAATAATTAAATACAATTCTAGCAAGTATTGACAACTTATTCCGATTTTTTTTAAATACTCTAAAAAAATAGCAAATCTACCCTTGTACTTGAAATAATTTCAAAAATGACCTGACCGCCTCACAGTGGGGCGGTTTGCTATAATTTTTTTTTAGAGATGTTTAGTGTGTATAGAATGAATATTTTAAAATTAGACACTAATAGTAATTTGGTTTCACTGCTTTTATGATTTTTCTTTTTTTTCCCTCTTTTTGGATACTCATATTCTTTGAATTTGTAAATAGAATATATAACAAATAAAATATATATGTATGAAATTAGAGCTAAATCTTAGATATTGTATAGAACCCATGTACCAATAAAATATATTATTGTTCTCTTTCATAAAATACTAGCAATTTTCTTTTATTTTTAAGCCATTTTGTGCCATCTTTCATAATTCATAAAAAATAGTAAAAAAATTTCAAAAATAGCACAAAATAGCTTTTTTACTATTTTTGAAATTTTCTTTTGTTAAAAATGGCACAAAATGGCACAAAATAAACCAAAATACTATGATTTTGGGGGAATTCCAAAACTACCCAGGCCGCCAAGCCAATCTGCAGCCCCAAAAACGGAGGGGCCACCAAATGAATCTGCAGATCCATTTTAAGCCCCAAATTGGTTTGATTGTATACTATTTGTTCAATAATTTTCGGTAATAGGAAGAACACAATAATTTCTATATTTACTAGAAGTGACTTTTGAATCGGAATCAATAATTTAGATACAAAAATATTTTTTTTTTCAGTAAAACACCGAGAAATAATTTAATTTTTTTTTACAACCGGGAAAAATATATTGGATTGTGCAATAATCTACTTGTCTGTTTGACTAGATTTGCAAAACATATATTTGTTGAATTTTACAGTTTCTTGTCTTGAGATATTGTGCAGGTTCATGACGATATAAATTGCTACATATACATCAAGGATGCATGATCAATTGCTATACTTATCAATGATGAGTCATGAAGAACCAAGCACTGGACTCAGATTAAGTTTAGAAATCTGTAAAATTAGTAAAGTATGCTTGAGAATGTGCTAATTTGGGCTAACCGTTGCAACGATTTAATTAAGCGTTATAACGGTTTAATTCAATACCTCAGAACACAACCAAATCGATTTAATTCGTTGCAACGCTCAAATAACCGTTGCAACAGAATAAATCAAGTTTGGACCCCAAAACTTCCAGAGACAACCGTTATGACAACCGTTGCAATGCTTATAAGCGTTAGGGTTTCCCAGCGCAGCCAAACCTGCTAACTGGGGCTAACTGTTGCAATGCTTATTCTTCTGTTGCAACGGTTAATGCCAGTTACCTTATTTACCTTATTTTATTTCTCACTCTATAAATAGAAGCAAAATATAGGTTTGAATTATCACTCTAAAATATTCCAAAATGATATTACATAAAAAAGAAATTAAATGCATTGTCGTGCTTTGTTCTCGATAAAGTGAAACCTTTAAACAATTTCATGTAGCCACCCCCAATTGTAATATTTCGAATTATTTTCAGATCTAGAAAAAACCATTGTTGCTTGTGCACACAACATTAATATTCATACAACAATCTCAAACATACTCTACCACAATCAATCTTGTGTAAGAAGTAGAGTGATCCGTGTGAGATCATCTTGTTTGTTTCATACATTTGAGCCTTTAGTGCTCGTGAGCCATTTCCGTGCTCGGGCCGAGTGACTTCCCAAGCTTTGTAAGGGCTCACCGGTTCCACCTTGTACTCCTTTCTCATTGGGTAAAGAAAGGCGCGCCATCTCGAAGGTCGCGAGTCCCGGAGACGTAGGCGTTAGTGCCGAACTCCGTAAACAACTCTCGTGTCAAGTGTCTCTTAACTCTTCTATTTATTTTACGCACACTTACTTAGTCTAAAGTTATTCTTGTTTCCGCCAATAATAACACCTACACACGTTAGTTAAAAGTACTTAGATTTAAAATTTCAAAAGACCCCATATTCACCCCCTCTAGGTGCCTTAGGGACCAACAAAATCCTGCTTGAAATATGTTTCGGAGTCCTTCTAGTACATCTAAATTATAAGATGTTTTATCTATTTTATTTAATTTTCTTTCTAACATATTTAAATTATTAATTATTCTTTCTATTTCTAGAAATTATTAAACAATTATTATTTTCCTTTGATCAAATTCTGAGGTTTGTTGGGTCCGCAGATTCATTTGGCGGCTCCAAGTTTTTGGGGCCGCAGATTGGCTTGGCGGCCTGGGCATTTTTAGAAATCTCTCAAAATCATAATTTTTTGGTTTTTTTTTTTTGGGAATATGGTATAAATAAAAATTTCGGAGTAAAAACAGATGGTTCCTGGACTCAATCAAACTGGAATGATTACAAAAGGAACAATCAGAGGCCCAACCCAACCTTTTTTGCTCAGCACATCTTTAATCAGTATTGAATTTATGAGTTAACCACGTAAAAATCCTTACTTTGTATGGCACATGAAGCTGCCACCATAACATTGCATTAGGCATTTTCACTCCTCTAAAAAGTTAAAAACTGATAGGTATTTTGAGTATTTAAAAGGCCATTAGATTTCCATCTCCGCACAGGGCTGTCTTTGCCAATCATGAAATAAGAGGGGAGTATTTTGTACTAATTAATTATTTCCACAACTCAAGAGTAAGAGGGAGTATGAAGTTTCCATAGCAATTTCAGTAATAGTGAGGTATTCATCATTTTTAGGTAAATTATTCCTAAATCACCGTATTCTTATTATTTTTATAGTCTTTTTATATAACTACTATATATGCTAGTTATTAATTATTCTTCAAGTGACACTTTGTATGTTCAAAATTTAGTGGCAATATTATAGTTGATTTAAACACTTCACTCTCATTTCATGCTTAAAGAAATACAAAAAAAAAAAAAAATTATTCAGTGAGAGTGAGACCAACCATTATATTGTCTTGAAAACATTACCACATAATGACATAAACAATATCTAGATGAAAATAGATTGCAAAATTTTGAAGAGACTGTGATGTCGGAATACGGGCTGTGATGTTTGAATCTTAGCTTGCGTGACCCAATCACCCAATAGAGATTCATTCTAAACTCGTTACTAGTGAGCCCAGCCCATGCAACGCTTTAGGGCTTGTTCGGCGTAGTTATTGTATGCGTGGGAAAAAAAATTCAGTCCGAGATTGTGTTTTCTGTCCCACGCGCACAGTAATCGGCAGTTCAAAAATTTCTGTTTTCCAGGCCCATTCCCGTTCCCTACTGTGCACCGAACATGCCCTCATAGTCTGGTCAGAAAATAATAAAATTCAAAACCACATTAGTGCTTTACAACTTGTACATGAATCCGCTTTTTTTTTTTATTGCTTTAGAACTTTTATATGCATAGAAAATAAAATAACTTGCATATTGCAAATTTTTATCTTAATTTAAATTGTAGAACTTCTGTTACTACAATTGTAAAAATTGAAGACACATGAATCCTCTATATATTTTTTATTGAGCAATTTCAAATAACTTATGCATTAACATTTTCGGTTCACTTGTTGATATCTGGTATAATTTTAAGTTCAGATGCGAAGACACACAAAAGCTCCGGTAAAGTAGTAATAATATATCAATCATTGTGAACAAAAAATGACACGCCTGTCACGTAAAATATGAGAACATGTCACAACACGCATGTCGATCATATAACATGGTTTGTTTGCATGAAAAACCATGCGACGTTGTTGGAAATTTAGTTCTAAAAACTCAAATTTTAATTGTTTAAAATCTTCATTTGCGATATTAAAATCTTTGAGGATTAAACTGAAAATGATATTTCCTTAATTATGGACAGTTTTGATAATTACTGTCATATTTATTCCTCATTTCCGTTTGTGTATTTCCGTTTGTGTGTTGAATTCTCATTATAGTCATTAAAATTCATAAATCATTACACCATTTCTTTTATTATATATTGCACCATCTTCTCTCTGTTTTAGAATTAGAGTAGAAATAAAATAACCTCTTTCTTGATTTGCCCCCGCAAAAAATGAATCTATATGATTTATTCTCTTTTTTCCATTTTATCTCAATTTTATCAAATTATGATCTATGCTGGATATTGCGGAGTTATCGTCAATCGCTTCCATGGCGTGCTTAAGAAGTTGACTCTCTCGGATTATCTTGGTTGCGGTTCATCTTTTACGATGAGACGGAATACGCTCAAGGACTGTGTTTCGCACGATCCGAATAACTTTATTTCAATTTGATTTATTTTAGTTAATTTATAACTATCCGAATATTCTAAAAATTTATCCCACCAGACGCGTGACATATTTTCTTTTGATAAAAATTAGCATGCACAACACGTCACATGAAATATTATAGCAAACTTACGTTTGATCATGTAAATGCAGTAATAATTTCTCCAACATTTTTTTTCAATATTTTTACATTAACATTTTTCGTCATTTTTTTTAATAAATAATATAAAAATTAGAGGGATGCTTCGGTGGACATAAGGACCTATTTGTAAAATGAACATATTTTCATTTTCAAAGTTCAAACAGTCGATCCGACCGTTCAACATTATCTCCATATTAAAATGTACTTGGAGGTCAAATTTTACATTTTTTTGAATTTTTTACTATTTATTAAGATGGTTACAAAATCGCTGTTTTCAGACCATTGAAAAACAACAATTTTGTAACCATCTTAATAAATAGTAAAAAAATTCAAAAAAATATAAAATTTGATCTCCAAGTACATTTTAATATGGAGATAATGTTGAATGGTCGGATCGACTGTTTGAACTTTGAAAATGAAAATATATTCATTTTACAAATAGATCTTTATGTCCAGCGAAACAAATGCCTAAAAATTAACAAAAGAATCAAAGTCCGACACATCACGTTTTTTTTGTTAGACTTGTCATATTTTTATCCGGTCAGGTCAGATCTTAATCTTACACGTTACATTAAATACTATGGACAAGTTTTTGCGTGGGGCCCACACAGTTCAATAATTTAAGTCTTAAGTCGTCGCATGAGGCCCAGTCAGAGGCTCAGAGCGGACTTTGTGGATTTCAAGACTCCCCTGTATGACGTCACTGCTTACGTTATTACACTTTACAAGTGATATTCTGTGCCGCGAGCTTTTGGCAACCAAGAGGAAAGTGCTACTAACTAGCATATAAGTATAAATGAATTATTTTTTTTTTGTTCGACCGACTAAGAATTTCGTGATTTGAAAATAATTTGAGTATAATTGAAAAATGATTCCATCCCACAAGAGAGAAAAAAAACCCCAAAAAAAAAAAATATTCAAGTTTTAATTCGCGAATAATTCGTTTTATTCATGTTTTATTCTCGAATAATTTGGTAAAAATTCGGTTAACCGAATAATTTGCCGTTTGGTTCGAAATAAAAAAAATATTTTATTCGCGGATAAAACGTGAATATTGTTACTATGCTAACTACTAAGACACAAAAAACACATGATCAGAAAGTAACTGTTGTGCAATTCTCTATAGACTTGATGCAGTAGATCAAAGAGGAATAGATCTATAGACAAGGTAATCACCAGTGAATAGGGACGAAAACGGAGCAAATTCGGAACGGATACGAATACGAATAGTAAACTGATATCAAATCTAAAATTAAATTTATCTTAGACGGATACGGATATGAATTAGATAATCCAAAAAAACGAATTTGAATATAGATACGAAACAAATAATTGAGTTAAATTTTACGATTGAAAAATCTACATCTTCTGATTTGGCTACACTGGTAGAAGATGTTGATTTTTGTTGTTATATATTTCAATCTAGTTTATACTATTATCCATTATCTATCAGAAGGTAATGTACGTAATGAGACAATCTTCACATGCATATCCGGTTCGCTTCCGACAAAAGCACTCCTTTAGTCCCACATTAATTTTGCTCTCTTTTCTAAGTCCTCATAGCTCTATAGAACTCAAGAACTAGATGCGGCTCAGCAGCAATCAATACTTTTCTCCCCTATTTTACTGGAGCGGGTTTGGTTCCGAATAGATCTTGATATTCGATCCGTTTGTGCAGAAGATAAATTATCCGAATCTTAATTCGGGTTGTTGTTCCTTTTAAATAAATCCGTTCTCACTCTCATCCCTTGCGGAGTTGCGGTGAACGCAATATGAAAAGAACACGAGGCCTGAGAACCATGGTTCGCACAGCACACTGTCATCATTTGATACAAATTTGTCGTTAAATGTATCTATTTTGTAACAATAATTGCCAGATCACAAAATTTCACTGATGATTGCTATATCGAATTCGCTGATGATAATAACTATATCAGTTTTGATTTGATAATTGGCTATGTCAAATTCGAAGATATTTGCTTGGGTTCAGTTAACAATATTTCAATCGAAAGAGATTGACTAAAATTAACTTGTGCACAACACAACTGAGGGTGAGATGATCGCCGGCTATTCCAAAACCGTCTGATTTTAACTTTTAAAGTCTCATAGAAGAAGCCGAGAAGGCAGCCGCTCGATTGAAATTGAACTGTCTGTTGCTATCGGAAATGTATTTGCATTGCTTGTTTCTTTTGATGGCGGAGAGAAGGCTCGACCTCTCCTTTTATATATGTACCTACCGCCGCCTGCTGCTTCATTTTCATCTTCTCCAGGTAAGCTACTCGTCTCTTACCTACGGGGTGTGTAAGGGTTTTTTTCGCGAGTTATACCAGGAATGAAAGATCAATCAAAAGAAGGGGATGGTGTCGTTCTCAGTTCCAGAGGCAATTTTGCAAAGTTCGCCTGAAGTAGGGGTACTTTCGAAGATTTGCATTGCTCCAGAGGCAATCTCTTGGGAGAGCTCTGCCTTGAACAGTTTCGAAAATATCAAGGTGGTTTGTACAGATCTGATTTCTTGGGAACTGTTGAAGCGAATTAAATGGATTTGGCTCTACTCCAGATAAATTTCGAGAAGATGTGAAGAACTATCTGTTAAAGGAGATTTGATTTCACCATCTGATCTAACAAGGACCGTCAGATCTTCCAATAGATGTGGTGTGCTCCAGCCTCCAGAGCTCCAGCTCCGTCCATTAGATTCCATGAATAGCAGAAATAGTATTAATATTTGGACGGTTCAATTTGAATCATACGGTTTGAAGTTGCTTTACTGGCCGACTGAGGCAGATATTATAACTACAAGTCTACGGTGTCTCGATCAAATTTCTTTTCATCAGCCATGTGGACAGATTTTAATGGCAGTTTGCAATATGCAGCAGGTAATATCTTTCAAAACTTTTTCTCAAAATCTATTCATCCGTGCTGCAGCGCGGGGTACACGACAGTCGACACTCGACAGAGGATCAGCATGCTAAGAATGTTTTCAGCAAACATGCGACACACAGCCAGTCGGTATCCCCGTCACAGAATAACCAAGTATAATGTTCAAACCTTTACCGCGGGAAACTGGATGCCAGCATGCAGCTGAATGAGTCGTATTCCACCTAACGTGGGACCACAAATGACAGCAGAGTCGGGCTCGTTTTTCTCTGTTTTTTATGGATCTGGACCCCACACGACACTTTCGTCGAAAGGTCCGCTTTATTATTATTAAAGGATTTCTCTATCTTCGAGGTCGCAGTATAAGGTCAGAATATTTTCCGATTTTTTTATTAATCGAAAATAAAAAAAATATATCGCAATGAGGATCATTTTGCCGGAAAATTGAAATATAAGAAAAACATATTTGATTATTCTGTCTTTCGGACTGTATAAAATTTCACGTTCAGATTAATGACCCACTAATTCAAACTTTTAACTCTGCTAAGCAAGAAAAAAAACAAAAAATCCTGGACGGTGCTGTAGTAATTTTTTTTTTGGAGTTTGGTTTCATATAAGAGAATGAAAAAAAAAAATTTCTTTTTTGCTACAGTAATGGACGGGATGGTCTATCCCGTCCCATTTTTTTTTTTTTTTTTAAGTTAGATTGCTAATTAGGATCAAGATTAACGGGACGTGATGGTTTATCCCGTCCAGCTACAGTGTCGGACGTGATAAACCATCTCAATTTTTCTATATTTCGATTTTCAGCAAACCGATATCCTTTCATGATATTTTTATATTTTATTTTCGATTAATAAAAAAATCAAAATATTTTATGGACACCAAATTATTTTGTTTAAGAAATATTTAATTCGTATTTAACTTTATATTAAAAAATAAAAAAATAAAGTATGATATATTGTTTTAAAATTATAAAAGTTTGATATATAGATGAGAAATTTTTTTCTGTCATTTGTTCATTTTCTCTAACATCCATTTAAAAAAAAAAGAATAAAGGACGGAATTTCTATTTATATATAAGTGATGAAATTAATATGTTTGTGGTTGGCCATTGACTCTGTGGCGCGCTCTTTCTCTATATGTACCCAAACCCCGCGTTCCTTGAGTATTCAAAGAGTGTGGACAGGACAATCGGAGTCGTGTGACACAAATTACAAATTGTTTCCAACTCTCCGAGCACGGTGAAGCCCGTACTGATCATCTTGTGCTAAAAGTACATTGTGTTAGTTTTCTCCGAGCACTGAGCTGCTTGTGCTATTGATATACGGCGGACCTCAATTGGTCTTCACCATCCAATCACCAATAGGTTGTTAACTAAGTAATTTTGTTTCCTTAATTATTTTATATTTATCTTAAAATAAAATACTCCGTCATAAATTAAGTGCTTAATTACTTGCTAGTGTTGCAATTAGATTTATAATATCACTCTGATTTATATATTTAGTATCTCATTGTTCCTTTTTGCAGATAAGGTAATTAATTAACTTGATACACTATGATATTCCGCTTTTTAGTTTCGTATGGGTTACCGTACTTGTAATATCATTTTAGCAAAATGCTGTCAGATTTATCAACTGTTCGATTTCTGTCTAGGTTCGTTTCTTATGGTGACTACAAATTTCGGAATACTAATCTCTTTCTCAAGCTTATCTCCCATGCCTTTTCTCCTCTCTATCTCTCTCTCTTGCACACTCGGCTCGTAGCTTTTCTCTCGCAGCTTCGTATATACTTATCTTCCCTTTACTTTGGTTAATATATTCATTTTGCAGATACATTTGTTTGGGTTTCCGAGTAGAAACCCTGATGAAAAGTAACAAGGGAAAAACAGAAAGTTGCAAAAAGGTCGAAAAACAAGAAAGTTACAGAACTAGAAAATTAAAAAAAATTGATTCTAATGGACATCTCTCAAATGCTGGTTGTGTCTTCTAATGTCCTGTTGGTCTGACAGCCTCCATTGCAGCAATGCTTCTTGTATCAGATCTTGGTTCCCCCCTGAAGATGCAACAACATCTTAATTTCTCTCCAGAATCCAGATGATGAAACTTGTTATGAGTATCATATCCCTCTGTCTTTTTAATTTGTTACTCCTTGCATCAATGCTATGTTATCTTGCCCCTGATTGTACCCCCCTGTGTATAGTATACCTCCACCCTTGTAAACACTTTAGCTGCAGTTATTAATCATCCCACCTTCCATATGTTAATGTTTACTTGATGGTCAGTACGTAGGCCAACGAACTAGCAAAAATCATTAATTATAAAGCTACAAGTTGAGGACAAAAATATATATTTCTTAATTTTGCCCATTATTAATCTTGCTTTATATATACATTACAATATTCATTTATTTATGAACGGAGGCAGGCTGAGAGTAAATTAATAATATAGGATAACTCTGATAAAGAGACATTATCAGAGTAGTGTTGAAGCCTCAAATTAATAATTGTACCAAGCTTGTGAGATGAACAACAAATTAATATTAAGCATCTAATTGGACCCTTATAGTTTTGCTTCTATATATGTTCATGCATGGAGCCTTAATTTGATATATTCTTAATACATATATATATTAATTGCGTTCCTCAGCTTTCGTTAATTAATTATTACTGAGAACATAATTTTTCATTCTGCAGATCGATCGATTAGCTCGTGGATTGTGCATACTTCTTATAACGTAAATCAACGTAGCCTGGTGTTTTTTTTATCCCATCAATCACACAGTAGCTACTAGCTAGGATGGAAAATGGTCAGTTCTCCTGGCTAACTATCATGGGCTTTGCATTTCTGACCTTCAATTCTGGCATGGCAATACACCGATCCCAGGGTGATGCTGGTTCTGTTGCTTTTGTTGCTGTATCATATTTAGACCTACTTTCGCTTTTTTATTGCTTAAGGTTATACGAGAAATCACCTCATAATTCTTCACAGAGACAAATAATTAAGGTAATCGTGTGGTCTCTTACAACCGTGTTGACGGTCATGTTTTCGTACAAGGTGGCAGCTTTGATGCCACTACCAGTCGCTGTGATTGTATGGGCCATGGCTTCTGCTACAATTCTTGGAGGTTTTTATGCTTTTTTTGTGCATCAAGAAGCAGCTCAAGAACCTATCAAACAGCAAATGGTATCGTAAAATCTTTGATATGTCTTTATTATATAATAAATGGGCGTCGGTGTGACTATACAATGGATTCCTGTTCGTTTGTCACAAGATTGTGCGAGATGAGATTTTACAGATTTGGAAACCCACTAAGTAATTTACAAGAACTCATACTTATGAATACGCACGGAAATAATATGAAAGTGTGTTGAAATGATGTTCGATTGTACCGTGAGATTAGTTGTGAGAAACGATAATTTTTTGCATTTAAATCAATAATATGTTGTAAATTTTATATTTTAATGAGTTGTAAAAAATGTGTTGTAAATTGTAAAATTTGGTAAATTTAATAGTTTTTTTTTGAAATTATTTTAAATGAAAATGTAATATTTATAAATTTAAAAGTTGAAGTTGCATAAATTCAAACTTAAGAAAAAATAGAGAGGCCAACGTGGTATTCAAGAACTCCTCTCTTCTCCTATGAAAGAAAGAGGAAGTAACCAAAATCGGGAAAAAAAAGAGACGAGTGTTGTTCGGATCCGGAGCTCATTTAGTCCCACAAGAGAAGTACAAAAGCAACTAGAGGTATTTATATACAACTCTTTAAAGAACATAATTTCTGTTTTAGTCCGGTTCGGTCTGAATGGTGAGCGGGTACAAATATAAATGGAGTGACGTTGACTGTTGGTGAAAATATTATTGGGTCTGAGGTCATAATTTTTTTTCCAGAATTTTACACTGACGTGACGTGAGAATATGTTGGAAAAAAGAATGGAAACTCTGCGAGCTTTCTAGTTCTATATATTCTAAGTTATATATTAGAAACATATATATTACTAGTAACCAATTATATTAGCTTACAACACTTAGTCAGCTGGACTCTTTTTATAAATCATTATATGGGTTACCAATTGAAAATAATGTGGATTTATATTTATGTTGTCTAATAATGCTCTACTGCTAATGCTCAAGAGCTGGAAAAATAATAAATGGTGGCGCCAAGTTAAAACGAGCTCGTGTACATTCACAAGTTCCATTTTATACACGAGCATAGTCAGGATTTTTATCATTAGACAAAAAAATTAACTGGTATAGCTAGCAGGTTACGGACTACTATAATTATTAGACAAAAAAATTAACTGATATAACTAGCGGGTTGCAGACTGTGGATTGTTAAGAGGGCAATATTTTCTCCAAAAGTAAGTAACAACTCGATTATATATAAATCTATGCCTGATTTACAAAATTCAAGAGTAGATAACTTGTACTTTCCAATTGCTAACGGATGAAATCATCACTAGGTGGAAGATGCAAAAACAAAGATGAAAAAAAAAAAAAACTGATTTTTTTTTTTTATCAACTATCTGTTAATTACTGATGCTTTGAGAAAAGCTCAAGTTAGAAGCACATTGGCAGTGCATCTTAATCTCAGTAATAAATTTAATGGAAATATTATGTTCCATGTTTCGAGTGATGATAGTAAGCAAATGTGAAAAATTCTGTCCAAAATTCTGTTTTGCTGCAGGATGAAATATCTTTGTTGCCCTCATAGAACATTTTTTCTCCATGAAATGGCTGAAATAAAATTAAAGAAGTTGGTTATTTTTCTTGTGTACTGAACTTCTGACATATGCATATATGCAGCCCACAATAGTTGGAGTTCGGATCCAGTGAAGTAACCCAATTTTTGGGTTTTAGATCGAGACCGTCTGATTTGAATCCGAGAAAATCCATCCGCGAAGTGAGCGCACACATCCCGACGACGAGTTCGAATCTCGAGACGATCTTGAACGACAAATTCGAATCGGATGGTCTCGATCTAAAACCCAAAGATTGGGTTACTTTAGGGGATCCGGACCCCAATAGTTGCTCATCAGCATAGACCAGTGTTAATTTCACATATTTGCTGTTATGTAGACTTGGGATTAGATATACCAAAAATTCACAACCACCATTTCATTTATATATATTGTTGAAAATCAACAAAACTGTTGGCAGGAAAGACTAGAAATGCACAAGTGTGACAGAAAGCCCATAAGTCAGCTTCATACAAGTTTCTCTAAGTCAAGACATCAGGAAATTTTTTTTTTTTTGAGGAAAAATGAGAGTCAAGCTCTCATTTGATTAAAGATAAATGATTACATAAGGTTTGTAACAAAGAAGAATAAAATACAAGACAGCTCATGATAATGAGCTTAAAACAAAAATACCCAATGCTAAAAATACAGAAAGACGAAAGAAAGAGGAATAAATGAAAAATACAGAAAATAACTGATAAAATGCAAGTCAGTCCCTGTATCTTTGCCATACTCACTAAATTTTCAGCTTGGAATATCGGTACTGAACTGTCACTTGCTCCATTATTTCATCCACTGTGGCAGTTGAGTCTCTGAAGATTCTCGCACATCGTTCTCTCCAAATAACGAACTGTGCTATTAGGGCCAACGATCTGTCATCTTCAGTATTAGTCATGCTCAGCAATGCTATCATTGATGGCCGTCTTGTACGAAAAACAACCTCTATTCTCTGACACAACTCTGTACTAAACGGGCACTGATCCAACATGTGTGAAACTGCTCGGAATCCGCATATCAGGAAATTTTTGTAAAGAAAAGAGAAAACTTGTATCTTTTGTTGTCATAATATGAATAATCAAAAGCTAGATTTCAGTATTCTTCTAAAGACACTCTTTTCAGAAAAAAGAAAGCACTTTCTGTGTACCAATTTGCCAATTTCCTTCAGAAAAACAGCTGCTACTGTTAGGTGATCAGCACAAGCTTGTTGTTGGGCTTGAAAGTGACATTACACTGGACATATAAATTGGACTGGATTAAGGCCCAATCTGATGTTTAGCTCTGATCTCTCTCTGTTTTTTTTTGTTTTTTTTCAAGTTCGTGTGTTGGGAATCTCTATAATTATCGTGCTTGGGTTATCTAAATAGAGATCATTTCTTTCTTTATAACAATCTCATATAAGTCGGTGATTTTCACAACTTCTGAAGCAAGCGAATACCTTTTGTTGTCTTGGTTCATGAGGAACTTCTTTCATTGTTGAAATTAGTGGGCAGGGAAAGATCTAAACTTTACGAAAGAAAGGACTATGAGATCGTTCGGCAACAAGGGATTAAGAGTGGAGAATTAAGAACTTAAGGAGGGCTAAGAAACCGATGTTTGGTTATTTTAATCTGTGAATGAAAGCTAAAGAAGCTAAAGGAAGAGGAAGAGGTGCCTTAAGGTCTGGGCAGATGATTAAGATCTGGGCAAAAGGAGACGAAAGGTGGTGATCTTAATTTGCGCTAAAGAATCAATATTTGGTAGAATTAAGCAACTTAAAAAGCTAAAGGAAGCGGATTAAGTCTTAAGCTTGTTGCCAAACAACTCCATATATATGAATTAAATGCTCACCTTTTTCTTTTTTCTTTTTAACATTAGTATGAAAAGCTAAATTAATTTTGACCGTAATAACATAACTGCCATATCCATTGTTCCGTAATTACTGGACAAATTCACACATTCACATCTAGCTAGCAATCCAATTTTTCCTCGTATAGGTAGGGCATCATCCTTTTGTCCCGGATCTTATGTACCTATAACGAAATGCCCAGTAGAGAAAATGGAAATAATTCACCGAACTAAGCACACACATGAGCCAATAAAACCTCTCAAGCCGGTAATGGTTCAAGTTGCTTCCTTTAAGCCATGGTGCGTGCGATCCCTTGCCGGTTGCACTGTTAACTATCTCCACAAGTACTGAACTCAAATAGTACCCCAGTGCTAGAGAAGCCCAAGAGAGAGAAGTCGCAAGGGACCGCATTTTGGCTGGCGCCTCACTAAAGAAAAACTCGAGCAACCCAGCTAGAGTAAACAAATCAGCTGAACCCAAAAATAAGTATTGCAACGCAATCCAGAAGAAAGAGATAGGCAATGGTTCAGTCGAGTCGAGAAGCCCTTCGTGAGTAGCAACCCGTTTTCTTTTTACCTCCACCACAGCTGCAACTGCCATGGCTATGATTGAGAGAGCCAAGCCGGTACCAATCCTTTGCAAATGGGTGATGCCCATTTCGGTTTTGGTGAATCTACGCATAAAAGGAAGTATGACATGGTCGTAAACTGGTGCCAGTAACATGATAAAAGTGACAGGAAACATCGGTAGCGATGCTGGAGGGACAGTTAAAGAGCCAACACGTGTGTCCATGGTGGCAGCTTGTTCGACTGAGAATGTTGACAGCTGGGCCAGGCAGCAATTTAGCATTATAGTTGAGAGAAAGATAGGGATGACTTTGAGCACTACTTTGACATCCTCCACTTCTTCTGTTGTGCAAAGGAGGAATTTATTTATCGGCTGCCGCTCGACTGCTCGGTTCAAAAATGTTAGTTCATTGGACAGATGTAGAGGGTTAGTTTTGGTCACGGTCTGGTTAAGTTCCTCTTTGTAATATGTTTCTGTTTTAGTTGTGTCTGGGCTGGGCCCGCAATCAACCACGGCCTTGGTGTTTGTCATGCCTTGCGGTGTTCGATGGCTGAAGATTGCTGCGGTTAAGACCTGTTTATGTTTAGGTGATTGTGTTAGTGTTGCATATTGTTTATAAATTTTTTATTTATTTTATTTAATGCACATATAAACAAATTGGCCTAGAAGTTGTTGGATGTGGGCTAATGTGAGCTGAAATTGCAAACCAATGAGCCCAGCATTCTGTCTAATTAGTCATGTCTTGTCAGTATTTCCAGTTTAACAATATGTGATGTAGCTAGGTCTTATAAGCGAGGTTTTGAAGGATTTAAATTGGGCATTTAATTCCTGTATGCATTGAGTTCATACCTTTGCTATGGTAGTAAGCGGGCTCCCAGTTGGTATCTTATTCCGATAAAGCGGTGAACCCATGAGAAATACCGGAATAGAGAGCAGAATAGTAATAGTTGAAATGCCGAAACCCCACTGCCACCCTTTGTTATCCTCCACCCAAACAACAAATGTAACAGCAATAAGACCACCACATGATAAACAAAACACAAAGTAATTGAAGAATGTCGACCGTGCCTTTCGGCCTTGAACAGTGTTTTCGTCGAATTGCTCTGCACCATGCGGAGGTAGCGATCCTTTTATGCCACCAATGCCTAATGCTGTGAGGTACAGACCGCCAAACAGCATTGCGGCTTGGCTGCTTGTGACCGACTGACATGGGGAATCTTGATTGGTACATTCGGGTGGTTTTAGTGAGGGTATTTTTGCTTGAATTGTTAGGATCACCAGTCCCTGCATTGAAGAAGAGGAAAACAATAATTTTAGGATGATCAAGGTTAATTTCACCTTGGTTATTAATTGAGGCTGCATAACAGCAAGACTATTTTTTTTTATTAGAGCGGAAATGATAAGGCCATTCGTGGGTATAACTAGCTGGTTCAAATCATTACCAGAATATTTTTATTTTTGTATAATTATATATTTTGATGTGGAACTTCTATTATTATTTTCAGAAGGAATTTAAGGACTGGAACCTTAATTAATTGTCCTCATTTATGTATTAGATAATTCTTGTGTATATCAAATTGTATTAATTGAGTTGGTGCGACTGGAATCATGTGCTAGAAGAGCTGATTTTGATTTTAAATAGCAGAGTAAAGAAATTGAGTATGCACTTGTTGCATGCACGAACTCATATAACACGGCTCATATTTTGACACCTCAACCAGAATCTTGTTTTCTCAATCAAAAGATCTCAAAAGTTGGAAAGGAACATGTCTTCTTTACTTTGATTTTAATTTAACAGAAATCTTCTTTATTTAACTTTGAGGATTCTTTTTTGCCAATTGGAGTAAATTTGGGCCTCTCTTTCTTTTTTTCCCCATAGAATGCTCGTGAAGGCTTCTGAAAAGAGACTCTCCTGTTGAGTGTTGCCTAGCTAAAGTGGTCTTAATTTGTTGCACCTTGCTTTTTTTTAGTCTCTGTTATCTTACTCTTTGCTGATGGCGAAAGGCCACCAATCATAACAAATTAATTGAAAAACAGAAAAGGATTTGATTTGAATGTTGTAATGATTTTTGCAAAATTATCTACCAGCAAACAGGATCTGACAGCACATAACACAGCAATATTTTATTATCATATTTTCTTTGAGTTTTATTCAAGAGGCTTCAATAGAATCTTCTAAGATCACAACCCTCTATGTATGAAATAATTGGTTTATTATGGGTACTAGTAGATTTTTAGAAACAATTAAACAGTTTTAAAACTCCTAATGGAGTACCCCCAGAATATATATATGATGTCAAGAACTACAACTTGAACATCTTTTTTTAGTATTAGATTGTCCTTGTTAGTTAATTTATTATATATATATGGTGCAGTTCGAAGCTGACAAGTGATGCACTATATATATATCACTCTCACAAGAGTACAATATGTTTCACATTGCTAAGTACTGTTGAGTGTTGACAAAGAAAGATAAAGAGGCCGGCAGTTTGAGTTGGAGTATCTTTTAAAAGGATATATATATGAGATGATCTGATCGAAACAAGTAGACCGAATCAGGCCCACTACCAACATGAACTTCTTTCAAACCACATTTGGATCAGATATCTTCTCTTTGTCTTTGCTCGTAGCATTTTGAAAAGGGATTAATTTGGACGATATATATATACTTGCTATTTTGTTATTATTCATAGCAAAAGGACAAAATTAACATTCAGTCCTTATTCAATCTTTTTGATATGATTCATTCCAAGTGATAATAAAATTTCCCCAGAAGAACCATTTGTGTTGTCAGGTTTCATGTGATTGATAGAAACATTGAAAAGGAAAAGAAGGTGGATAATGCCATGTGAAAAATATCCTACAAGGCATAAATGCTTGTCTCATAAACAATTTTAACAGGGAATCAGAGTAGGTCCGATGCCCATCGGACCTACCTTGGTTCGATGGGTGTGATGACCATTCGATCTGTATCAAGATTCGTGCGCTCTGCATCAAAAATCCGTGCAAGTCTGTATCAATTTCTGTGCACATAGATCTTAATACTAATCGTACGGTCCTAGAACTAATTGAACCTAAATGTAGGTCCGATGCCCATCGGACCTACTCCTATCTCTTTTAACAGACTCAAGTGGTACAATATCCTTTTCAAAGATCAAGTGGTAAAGAATGAACATAAACTCTAAATGTACTTTCATATGTTTTTTTTTTTCTGACAATCTTTGTATTAAAAAATAAGTATCTTATTCTCATAGTTAAATTAATATTTGTTAAGCCGTGGGTTAAAAAATCAATTAAATTTTTTTACGAATATTTAAAGTTCATAAAGTGAATTCCATTTTTTACTATTTTTTTTTAAATCCTGGTTTTTTTGTACGAGAGCCGAATTTTTGGTAGAGTTGTTGGGTGCACTTGGCAATCAATGAACCTATGATGTGATGTGAGGTTACAATTACATGAACCCAAGAAAAAACCAAACTCAACTTGCATGGACCACTCTAACCTAGCTAGATACGGTTTTTAATGCCCACACCAAAGGGCAAAGGCTGTGAATTTTATATTATTTGATCAAGAAAATAGGAAAATTATGTGATCAAACTTTCACGTGGATACTGTTGCACCAGTTGTCTTTTCCTAGGTCTCAGGCCACATCCCAATGTAAGTAGGCCGTATCACTAATCATTTCCTCTCCATTACTAGAAGAAAAGGACAGTTTCTGTTCTTTCTTTGTTACAAACTTAATCTGGAAGAAAGATTTGATGAGCAATTATTGAGAATATTCAAGATTTGAACAATTATAAAGAGTATCTTTTTTTTTTCTTTTATAATAATGATTTTTGTTATTTAGTTAATCTAATAAATAAAACCAACAAACTATACATGATTTGTAGACATGCATGTTAGCTAGTACTATTAATTGCACATGTGTGGTGGAATAAAGAAAACCTAAAATCTTAGAGGATAACTGAATCTTATTATTAATTAGTATATATAATATAATAAAATATCAAGGAAATTAACCTTGGGAACCCCTCTATATTTCGGATTCAAATCTGTTGCAATCCTCTTTTCGTGAACAGTAACTCTGCTATCTCTGCCTTTTCAAATCTAACCGTCTAACTTTTTTTAAGAACGAATCTCGAAACAATGTTTTTCAAAAACTGTTCTGTGCACGTATCTCGAAACAGTTGAACGGTTAGATTCAAAAAAACAAAAATAGCAGAGTTACTATTCATATACGAGGATAGCAGCAGATTTGGATTCCTGTATTTCCTCCAAAATGGACTCGTGTAATATTTGGCTATATAAGGGCCATATATATTACCTTTGACCAAGGCTAAACCGATGCAAGTATTGTATGTAAACAGTGGTCCCTTCTAGAATCAACACGTTGGTTATGGCGACATCTGACATGGAACGGAGGGAAGTCCCGCCCCGCCCATGAGCAGATGCAACAGGGACAATATGATATCCAGCCCCACCTATGATCCTCATACATACATAGTGACAATTTTGATAAGGAGACAGTGGTGCTGCAAACCAACGTATCGATCTCCTGTTAGATTTGATCCTAGAAAGTAAAGAGAGATTGCTATTTGCTCATGGAAAAAATATATATTTTCAATGTTTTGTGCCATGATTGCCATTTAAAAAGGAATTATAATTAATCACTAGATAATAATTTGGTCCTGACCTAGTATGATATAATATATTGTATGATATGTATGATTTATATTTTGATCAGACAATAATTAATGTTTAGCAACCGCAACATGCACTTGACATAATGATGGTTTGAAATTTGAAGAAAAAAAAAATGATATGATAAATGTGTTCAGTACAAATTTGTAGTTAACTTTTACCTAATGGTGGACCCACCTTTAATAAGGAGCCCATAATGCAGTTATACTTTGTAGAGAGAAATGACACATGATGCTTTAATTATTCTTTCCCTTCTAAAATTTTTGTTCAACTCAGAACGTAAACAACAAGTCATTTTTCATGATGGAAACAGAAACTGTCAGTTATCAATTTGATCAATATATATGATGTGTCAAGTTTTGACATGAAACAAATTCATGTGATTCGGAGATAAGATATATATACTTTTCATCCGCAGCATCTTCTTTCCCAATAGTTACTATATATAAACTAACCAGGATAAAAGAACTAAAGCCAAGTGTTGTATTTCCTCTTTTCACCACAGGTTAAGAGAAGAAAAGAACAAAAACCTCAGCACAATTTTGTGTGGAATAGAGAAGCTTAGGCTGTAAGGAACTAAACATCAAAGTTGGATACGTTGGTAAGCATAAATGGATAACTATATGCGGTTCAGGTTTTTCCTAGAATAATGCCAGATAAAAGCCTAATAATCTCCCAGGTGGCAGAATAAGATAACAATGCATAGAATCCACAACTGTAATAGTTTGGCTTGAAATGAAGATTAATAAGTCTAACAAATTTGTGGGCCACAGTTGCTAGCTCCATGCTTTGTCAGCAAGAACAGCTCTATCTTTCGCCAAAATCTCATTTCATAATAATTAGTTCTATAGACAAAATTTAGGTACTAGCTAACCCTAATTAAATATCCTATTTTTAATTTTCCAGTGTTGCATGAGCATGATGCTTCATCCAATTGACGACGGGTGCATTCTGGTAACAAATTAAGTACGCGCGCTGAAAGGGACTCAGATACTAACTATATCATAAATTCATAATTAATCGTTGCTTCCAGAACTTATTTCTTTCTTTCATTTATTAATTAATAGGCAAGTTGGATTACTTAGTGTGCAAATAAATACATGCAAGTGAAGGGGTGGGTCCCCTTACTATTTCTAGTCTCCCTGTCTACTTTACTCTTTATTGCTTTGCACCACTCAATCTCACGAAGATTCATGCCAATAACACCATTTGAACTTCAGAGCTAATTAATATATATGACACATAAATATCAATACACATTAATATATATCCTATTTTTTAATTCCGACTTTGCCAAAAGATACATAATTAACAACATGCATATCAACATGCTTCAATTTCCCAGCGAGTAGTTTTTTGAGTAAAAGTTAGAGGTCAAGCCACCCAACTATATAATACCTTTATTATTACAACAAATGATATATTTCTCCCATCTGAGTTTCAAACTCATGACCTCCTACACAGAGACCATGTGCCTTTGCCACTAGACCAAAGGCTAGTTCTTTTTCCCAACGAGTAGTTAATTGCAGGATTATATTTTGGTCGGTTTGCTCCCACACCGTGGTAATCTATTTTTTTTTTTTCTTTTGAAAGAATAGTAAGTATAAATGGCCAAAGAGGAATAGGAAAGATATAATTAAAGGCCATTTACACTATAACATAATTAAGTCAACGGTAGGTTTGCATTATTGTTATCTTAATTAGATTATATTAATTAAACACAACCTTTTGCATTTAATATGCATTGGTTCTTATTAGATAATTAATTTAAGTACGAACGTCGCTTTATCCAAGTGAAATAAGATAAAAACGAAGTAAATGCTAATAAACCACTTTAACACTAATTAATATCTTGTGAATCTTATTGAGGAATTTTACTTTTTCCGTTTGTTGTGCGCTTATTTGCATGAAATTTGAGGCAATAATCTTCGGTATGAACATGAGATCCCGTATATAATTTACTATTCTCACAAAAAAATAAAAAAAAAGGCAAACAGGTACAATAGCATAATGCGTACCAGGAACTCAATGCCAGCACTAATGAGGTAAATGACGTAAGTGGTGAAGAAGGCGTCGGAGAGGAAGCCCCCCAGCAGAGCGAGGAGGAATGCGGTGCCCATGAAGTTTGTCACAGTGGTGGCCGACTTAGAAGGAGAAAAGTGCATGAACCCCATCAGGTATGTCACCAGATTGCTCGCATTTGCCAGAAATGCCAGATTCTCCATAACCTCCACCACTGCATCAGAATTCCAAAATTCAGTTAATTTTTTTCTAGTTTCTTTTGACGGATGGATCACGAATGTATGTAGAGCGAAATCGGCGTGTGAATTTAATTAAACAACATATTTACTTATCAATCAACTTGTTTTTTGAAATAAAATAGAATCCACTATCATATAAAGTAATTAATTTTAATCTAGTCATAGGATATGAACTTATCCCATATTTCTTATTCCAAATTGACAATTTATATAGTACTTTTGAATATCAATTATTTTTTTTATTGCAAATTGACATAGTTGTAGTATTCTTCACAAGTAGTAACCGTTGAAGGATTGAGATATATACTCTTTCTTTTGGAATCTGTACCTTTAATTTATTCTAGAATTGCTTAATATTCCCAAGCTAACATTTCTCGTAGTGCTAAAATTATGTAAACCAAGCACCAATCAATCTGGTACCGAGAATTGTTTCAGTGACAAGATGCATGGTCCTTAATTGGTCAGACAAAAACATTTGGTATATGCGAAAACAGCGTCGAATTCATAGTTCATCAGTTCTCTGCATTTGTTAATTAATTAAGCTAGCTAGGGTGCATGCATGACTCATGTGGAAATTAAGATGTAAATGTTGCCATCCTCTTACATTTCCCATTTCCTTGTGAATTCAATATGTGAGTTAATAGTTTATTTATTTTAAAGGCACACCAACCAACCAATGAAATATGTATGTATTGATTAATGATTATTACTATACTGAAATTCACATAAAGGACCAGAGAAAACTGAAACATCAACCAAGAAAAAAAGGTATATATATATATTAATTGGCAAGTGGCAAAAAGGTTGAGCAACAGAACAAGGAACATATGAGCACCCAGAAAAGCTCTTATCAAGTACAGGGGTCAAAATTAAAATTAAAATTAAAAAAAAAGAGAGAATACAATTTACAAAAAAAATTCAGTTTGTTAAGCACAGCAGTTACAATTAAAAAGTCTTGGGGGCCTACCATTAAAAAAGACAAAAACAAACCGAAAGCCTTTTTCAGTTGCTATTTATTTATTTTATTTTTTTCTCTCTTTAAAAAGGGAAAAAATAGTCAAGCTAATAAGAAAAGCACAGCATCATATTTTCAAAGTTTTCAAACTTTTGAAATTAAAAAAAGTAAAATGAGTACCGAGAACAAAGGAGGCAGCAAGCATTCCGCCATGTTTCTTTCTCACAGCAGGTCTGTTTCTCCAGTCCACATATCCCTCCCATCTCTCCAGTTCTCCACCTTCCTCCTTCACAATTCAAAAAAAAAGAAACCATAATTAAATTTAGCACAGATTCAGAATGATCGATTATTGAATCACTTGATGAGCAATTTAAAAGATAACAAAAGAGTAGCTAGTTGTATTGCAAATTTTCTCAACTGACTAGCTAGGTTCAGAGAACGAACATACCATTTTCTAGAATCAATACTTGGCTTTGGACTCTTGCAGCTGCCGAGAGAGAGAGAGAGAGAGAGGGAGAGAGGGAGAGAGGAGAGAGAGAGAGAGGAATGAAGCCAATTTAGAGCCAGTAGACTTTGGTGGCAGAGGCCTCGGTATTTAAAGCGCCTGAAGACCTACAAAAGAGGTTTTACTTGAAAAGGAGGACTTGTTTTGGAAAGTCAAATTCTGAAAAAAGCATCCTTAATTGAATTTCAATTAAATTTCTCAAAAGAAAATAAAAATGACCATCAAATTTTTCAGGTCACATTACATTTACGTGCAATAGAAATATAGAATGCATGCTTTTATACAGTTATACTACTACCGCGGGCGTTATAACGATTGGTCCACGGCTCCACGCGCATATTGGCAATGTAATCCTTGGGGGATCCGTATGCTCCCACGTACCTGACTCAAGCAAATTGAAACGGACGGTCCAGATTAAACCTATCTGGGCCAAACTCAATCCGGTGCCTATGAAGACTGTAGGAGTCTGTTTTGAGATTCGTGCTATGTTAAAAGAATGTGAATTCATCATTGGGCCCGGAAAAAAGTTGGTCCATTTCCTCTTTTTTACTTGTTTTCTCTGCAATCATCCATACATCATTCCAACTTTTAACCTAACAAAATATTAAAATAGAAAATTTTAGACACTTAATTAGGTGGCAATTGATCTTAATCTGATCCGATTCACACGTTAGGTAGGTAAGTTTGACTAGTATTGCATGGTAAAATCAATTTATTATGATAAAATATAGTAAAATATGCTTGGGAGATTATATACTTTATTCTAGGAGAACTAAGGGTTTGTTGGAATGTACAAGATATTTTATGGATTAAATGGTAATTAGTGTGTTTAAGCAATTGAAGTTGATGTCAAGATCTATATAACAATGGATTGCCCAAATTTTTTTTAGTTACCCCAACATAAAATCAAAATTAAATGATTACCATCTGGCCCAAGCTTTTTCCAATTCTACCACCCACGCGGACCCAATTCGCGCACCAAAATATATTGGTGCGCAGACTGAGTTAGAGCATCAACTGTTCCAAAATTTTTATTGCTCTTCAGTGCATTTCACTCCGTTTGAGCACCAATTTTGATGCGCCAACCCAGTCCGTGTACCACCCCAATTTGGTGCGCGAACTGGATCTGCGTGGGTGGTGGGATTAAAAATAGCTTGGACCGAGTAGTAATCATTTAATTTCTATTTTTTTTACTGTGGTAACTAAATTTTTTTCGGATGGATTGCTATTATGCTATATATATGACATTAGCAGATTGTAAGGGGTTCTTAGAGGAGTCCGACTTTGCTGCTTTTCTGAGAGAAAAGCAGGAAACTGCTTTTCCGGATCAAACCGTTCAAATTCGTTGAGATTTGTGAATGAAAAAATTTCTTTATCGAGATACGTAAATGAAATTTTTTGAATGATTGGATCCTGAAAAGCAGGTTCCTGTTTTTCTCTCAAAAAAGCAGCAGAGTCCATTTCTTATTAGAGAATACAAGAGAAAAACAGTTTACAAGAAATATCTGGAGAAAACTTGAAAAGTATTTCAAATTGTTGTAACTGCATATAAAAGGGAAGTTTTGGTTGGGGCATCTTGCCTCTCGTTTGGATATAAAATTAATAAGGTTCTAATCAGTTTATGTCATGTCCTTAATCATATTTCTTGTACTTTTGGAAATTTTCCCTTAAAGCCCCTCTAAATACTCTTAACCGTTATTTGTCTGGGGAATTTCAATTTACCCTTCAAAAACATTGAAATTATGTATTTTCACCTCTAAAATTTATAATATCATATTGAGTGTCTTCTATGGACATAAGGACCTATTTGTAAAATGAACATATTTTCATTTTCAAAGTTCAAACAGTCTATCCGACCGTTCAACATTATCTCCATATTAAAATGTAATTGGAGGTCAAATATTACATTTTTTTGAATTTTTTTACTATTTATTAAGTATTTTACAAAAACTAGTCAAATTCAGATCATTGAATTTTGTAAAATACTTAATAAATAGTAAAAAAATTCAAAAAAATGTAAAATTTGACCTCCAAGTACATTTTAATATGGAAATAATGTTGAACGGTCGGATCGACTGTTTGAACTTTGAAAATGAAAATATGTTCATTTTACAAATAGGTCCTTATGTCCATAGAAGAATTTGCCTATCATATTTACTCTTCTAAATTTCAAAAACTCACAAATTTACCCAATTAACAGCCTTTCTATTAAAACTCATTTTATTCTTTATTAAAAGAGCAAAAAAGATGTAGGTCCGTTCCTGATGTATATTTTTTACCGTTCCTCTGGTTCTCCACTAGTGATCTGATCTAAATTTTTGGCATCTTTCTAGAATGTGGACATCATATTATTAGCCAAGGCAGAGCCAGACTTCTGAAATATGAGGGTCAAACACATATTGAGGATCAATTATATAAAATTTTCATGCTCAAAATGAGAGTCAATTTAAAATATCTATGACATTTTATCCTAAATTACACAGAAAATCATATATAAATACAAAAAAAAAATGGAAATCAGTTGACCCATTCATATAATTACTTAAATCTGCCCTGATTGTGAGGATTATTATTAAGAGTATTTGATAGAAATATAACTATTTTCCAAAGGCCAATTTTGTGAACCACTTCAATATAACTATTTTTCCCCTTGAGACTGTTTTTCAATACATAAATCTGTGTATGAGATCCTTAATATGAGAAACTATATTGTATTACTTAAAACGAGTAGGGTTAAAATTAATGCACCATTGGTTTTGTGCTCGAATCATGCTTCACATCTTTATTTTATTTTCAAAGTCCGAACAGTCGATCCGAACCATTCACCATGATCTTTGTATTAAAATGTGCTTGGAGACCAAATTTTATATTTTTTGAAATTTTTTTACTAATTTTTTAGATAGGTACAAAATCAGTTTTCAGAAGATTCTGGACCATCCAAAACAGCAATTTTGTACCTATCTAAAAATATAGTAAAAAAAGTTTCAAAAAATATAAAATTTTGTCTACAAGCACATTTTAATATGAAGATCATATTGAGCGGTTCGGATCGATTGTTCAAACTTTGAAAATAGAAAAAAAAACGTGGAGCATAATTGGAGCACAAAACTAACGAAGCATTTTAACCCTGCTCACTTAAAACATACTCCTAAATAATTTAGGAGTTTTAAGTTTTGACCCTCTACATTCAATAAATACATTTAAGTTTTGACCATTCAATCTCAGAGATATTAATAGGCACCAACTCAGCTTTCTGAGAATTGACTTTTATGTCAGATAAAACCTCAAAAGCCGCCTTTATATAAGCAAAGCCTTCTTATAATTAGTATAAAATAATGTCATATATATATAATAAATACTAATTATTGTACCGCTCTCAAGTAGAAGCTTTATCATGTTAATCCGAAGTATATATGTTTTGTTTTATTTTCTTAAGATTAATAAAATGGTAACTGGCACCCTCTGCTGGTATTCTAAAAAAAATAAGATTAATAACATGAATGGACTCTTATTAATGATAATTTTCTGTTTACAAAAACATTTAAAAGAGATGGCCATCCAAGACTATCAAACCAATTAGCAACTTTCAGAAAAGAATTTGATATTTCCATCAAAACCAGATACTCAAAATGACTTGATTGTATTATCCCTAAAAAATATTAAATCTTTTTATGTTCTTTTACCGGAATCATGCATGACATAAGCAAATGTAAATTTTTAACCATTGTTCTAAATAGCGCGCTATAGCAATGCTATAGTATTTTTGAATCTTAAACGCTAAGTTATGAGATAAAAATACACTATTTCAGCTACGACCGCTATAGCAGTAATAGCGGTCTGCTATAGCGCGTAGCATGTAGCGCACGTTATGCTACATAGGCTTTTATTTCAAGGTCCAAATTAAATTTTTTTTTTAAGGACCAAATTTTTTTAAGACCCAGATTGATTTTGCTTTTAAATAAAAAAATATAGATAGTTTCTGATATGATGCTAAGGTTATTTTGAATAGAAAAATAATAATTAATTTATGTCATGATGCAAGTTATTTTGAATAGAAAAAAATATATATAGTTTATGATATTACTAGGGATATTTTGAATAGAAATTTGGATTTTGCACTGATTCAATATGAATATTATAATTTCTTAATCAATTTGGTGTTACTTATTGCTCTATGAGACTTTAGATAATGTAGATAAATAGTAGAAGTATTGAATATAAGTTTTGAAAAAAAAAATGCAATGTAGAATAGATTTTGCTGTAGCTACGCTATATGCGATAGTTTTTTTTTAAGCTTCTTGCGATGATGCGATAATCACTATTTAGAACCTTGTTTTTAACAAATCTTTTTTAGATACTTAATAGAAAAACATGCAATTGAAAAAGGATTGAGAAAATTAATTAATAAGATTCTGCCTATTTTTTTTTAATTATATGTTTGCTGTACAATTGGTGCCATGGTTTATTTACAACGATCATGCCTACTCGGTGACAAAAGGATATTAAACGTTTAACAATTAATTTGGGCCACGACACTTAGTTTAGCAATTAAAGAGGTTCATAATTTTTAAATTACTCCATCCCTGAAATTTAATTAGAGTTGCAATTGATGCCACGTCAGCCAATTTAGAAAGCCTAAATTACTCCACCCCAGAAATTTTAACCAATCAATTAACCAGAGTGTCATTAAGAATTCAATATGTGAGCTAATAGTTTATTTATTTTAAAGGCACACCAACCAACCAATGAAATATGTATGTATTGATTAATGATTATTACTATACTGAAATTCACATAAAGGACCAGAGAAAACTGAAACATCAACCAAGAAAAAAAGGTATATATATTAATTGGCAAGTGGCAAAAAGGTTGAGCAACAGAACAAGGAACATATGAGCACCCAGAAAAGCTCTTATCAAGTTCAGGGGTCAAAATTAAAATTAAAGAAAAAAATTCAGTTTGTTAAGCACAGCAGTTACAATTAAAAAGTCTTGGGGGACCTACCATTAAAAAAGACAAAAAACAAACCGAAAGCCTTTTTCAGTTGCTATTTATTTTTTCTCTCTTTAAAAAGGGAAAAAATAGTCAAGCTAATAACAAAAGCACAGCATCATATTTTCAAAGTTTTCAAACTTTTGAAATTAAAAAAAGTAAAATGAGTACCGAGAACAAAGGAGGCAGCAAGCATTCCGCCATGTTTCTTTCTCACAGCAGGTCTGTTTCTCCAGTCCACATATCCCTCCCATCTCTCCAGTTCTCCACCTTCCTCCTTCACAATTGCAAAAAAGAAACCATAATTAAATTTACCACAGATTCATTTGATTATTTGAATCACTTGATGAGCAATTTAAAAGATAACAAAAGAGTAGCTAGTTGTATTGCAAATTTTCTCAACTGACTAGCTAGGTTCAGAGAACGAACATACCATTTTCTAGAATCAATACTTGGCTTTGGACTCTTGCAGCTGCCGAGAGAGAGAGAGGAGAGAGAGAGGGGGGAGAGAGAGAGAGAGAGAGAGAGAGAGAGGAATGAAGCCAATTTAGAGCCAGGAGACTTTGGTGGCAGAGGCCTCGGTATTTAAAGCGCCTGAAGACCTACAAAAGAGGTTTTACTTGAAAAGTTGGACTTGTTTTGGAAAGTCAATTTCTGAAAAAAGCATCCTTAATTGAATTTCAATTAAATTTCTCAAAAGAAAATATAAATGACCATCAAATTTTTCCGGTCACATTACATTTACGTGCAATAGAAATATAGAATGCATGCTTTATACAGTTATACTACTACCGCGAGCGTTATAACGATTGCTCCCACGTACCTGACTCAAGCAAATTGAAACGGACGGTTCAGATTAAACCTATCTGGGTTAAACTCAATCCGGTGTCTATGAAGACTGTAGGGATCTGTTTTGAGATTCGTGCTATGTTAAAAGAATGTGAATTCATCATTGGGCCCGGAAAAATGTTGGTCCATTTCCTCTTTTTTACTTGTTTTCTCTGCAATCATCCATACATCATTCCAACTTTTAACCTAACAAAATATTAAAATAGAAAATTTTAAACACTTAATTAGGTGGCAATTGATCTTAATCTGATCCGATTCACACGTTAGCTAGGTAAGTTTGACTAGTATTGCATGGTAAAATCAATTTATTATGATAAAATTAGGCAAATTCTTCTATGGACACAAGGACCTATTTGTAAAATGAACATATTTTCATTTTCAAAGTTCAAACAGTCGATCCGACCATTCAACATTATCTCCATATTAAAATGTACTTGGAGGTCAAATTTTACATTTTTTTGAATTTTTTTACTATTTATTAAGTATTTTACAAAATTCAATGGTCTGAATTTGACTAGTTTTTGTAAAATACTTAATAAATAGTAAAAAAATTCAAAATAAATGTAAAATTTGACCTCCAAGTACATTTTAATATGGAGATAATGTTGAACGGTCGGATCGACTGTTTGAACTTTGAAAATGAAAATATGTTCATTTTACAAATAGATCCTTGTATCCATAGAAGCATCTCTCATAAAATTAATATAGTAAAATGTGCTTGGGAGATTATATACTTTATTCTAGGAGAACTAAGGGTTTGTTGGAATGTACAAGATATTTTATGGATTAAATGGTAATTAATGTGTTTAAGCAATTGAAGTTGATGTCAACATCTATATAACAATGGATTGCCCGAAATTTTGTAGTTACCCCAACATAAAATCAAAATTAAATGATTACCATCCAGCTCAAGCTTTTTCCAGTCCTACCAACCACGCGGACCCAGTTCGCGCACCAAAATATGTTGGTGCGCAAACTGGGTTGGCGCACCAACTAGTGCACAGACTAGGTTAGAGCACCAACTGTTCCGAAATTTTTATTGTTCTTTAGTGCGTTTCACTCTGTTTGAGCACTAATTTTGGTGCACCAACCCAGTCTGTGCACCACCCCAATTTGGTGTGTGAATTGAATCCGCGTGGGTGGTGGGATTAAAAATAGCTTGGACCGAGTTGTAATCATTTAATTTCTATTTTTTTACTGTGGTAACTAATTTTTTTTCGGATGGATTGCTATTATGCTATATATATGAAATCAGCAGATTGTAAGGGGTTATTAGATAATACAAGAGAAAAACAGTTTACAAGAAATATCTAGACAAAACTTGAAAAGCATTTCAAATTATTATTTGTAACTGCATATAAAAAGGAAGTTTTGGTTGGGGCATCTTGCCTCTCGTTTGGATATAAAATTACTAAGGTTCTAATCAGTTTATGTCATGTCCTTAATCATATTTTCTTGTACTTTTCAAAATTTTCCCTTAAAGCCCCTCTAATGACTCTTAACCGTTATTTGTTTGGGGAATTTCATTTTACCCTTCAAAAACATTGAACTTATGTATTTTCACCTCTAAAATTCATAATATCATATTTGAGGAGGGATCCAATTACATCTTTTTTGGTGACACATCATGACACCGTTTTTTATATAGGTCAATTTTGCGATTTCAAAATCCAAACAGTCGATCCGAACCGTTCAACATGATCACCATATTAAAATGTACTTGGAGATCAAATTTTACATTTTTTTGAATTTTTTTACTATTTATTAAGATGGTTACAAAATCGCTGTTGTTCAATGGTCTGAAAACAACGATTTTTTTAACCATCTTAATAAATAGCAAATAAATTCAAAAAAATGTAAAATTTGATCTCCAAGCACATTTTAATATATCCATCATTTTGAACGGTTTGAATCGACTATTTGGACTTTGAAAATGGTAGGTGTCAAAGTGTGTCACCAAAAAAAGTGTAATCGGATCCCTCCTCATCATATTTACTCTTCTAAATTTCAAAAACTCACAAATTTACCCAATTAATAGCCTTTCTATTAAAACTCATTTTATTCTTTATTAAAGGAGCAAAAAAGATGTAGGTCCGTTCTTGATGTATATTTTTGACCGTTCCTCTGGTTCTCCACTAGTGATCTAATCTAAATTTTTGGCTTCTTTCTAGAATGTGGACATCATATTATTATAGCCAAGGCGGAGCCAGACTTCTGAAATATGAGGGTCAAACACATATTGAGGATCAATTATATAAAATTTTCATGCTCAAAATGAGAGTCAATTTAAAATATCTATGACATTTTATCCTAAATTACACAGAAAATTATATATAAATACAAAAAAAATATGGAAATCAGTTGACCCATTCATATAATTACTTAAATCTGCCCTGATTGTGAGGATTATTATTAAGAGTATTTGATAGAAATATAACTATTTTCCAAAGGCCAATTTTGTGAACCACTTCAATATAACTATTTTTCCCCTTGAGACTGTTTTTCAATACATAAATCTGTGTATGAGATCCTTAATATGAGAAACTATATTGTATTACTTAAAACGAGTAGGGTTAAAATTAATGCACCATTGGTTTTGTGCTCGAATCATGCTTCACATTTTTATTTTATTTTCAAAGTCTGAACAGTCGATCCGAACTGTTCACCATGATCTTTGTTTTAAAATGTGCTTGGAGACCAAATTTTATATTTTTTGAAATTTGTTTACTAATTTTTTAGATAGGTACAAAATCAGTTTTAAGAAGATTCTGGACCATCCAAAACAGTGATTTTGTACCTATCTAAAAATATAGTAAAAAAATTTCAAAAAATATAAATTGTCTACAAGCACATTTTAATATGAAAATCATATTGAGCAGTTCGGATCGATTGTTTGAACTTTGAAAATAGAAAAAAAAAAATGTGAAGCATGATTGGAGCACAAAGCCAATGATGCATCTTAACCCTACTCACTTAAAACATACTCCTGAATAATTTAGAGGGAGTTTACGTTTTGACCCTCTACATTCAATAAATACATTTAAGTTTTGACCATTCAATCTCAGAGATATTAATAGGCACCAACTCAGCTTTCTGAGAATTGACTTTTATGTCAGATAAAACCTCAAAAGCCGCCTTTATATAAGCAAAGCCTTCTTATAATTAGTATAAAATAATGTCATATATAATAAATACTAATTATTGTACCGCTCTCAAGTAGAAGCTTTATCATGTTAATTAATCCGAAGTATATATGTTTTGTTTTATTTTCTTAAGATTAATAAAATGGTAACTGGCACCCTCTGCTGGTATTCTAAAAAAAATAAGATTAATAACATGAATGGACTCTTATTAATGATAATTTTCTGTTTACAAAAACATTTAAAAGAGATGGCCATCCAAGACTATCCAACCAATTAGCAACTTTTAGAAAAGAATATGATATTTCCATCATGTAAACCAGGAGATAGGAGTAAGTTCGATGGGCATCGAACCTACTTTTAGGTTCAATTAGCTCTAGCACCGTACGATTAGCATCAAATCTGTGCGTACGGAAATTGATACAGATTCACACGGATTTTGATGCGGAGTGCACGAATCTTGGTGCTTATCGGATGGTCATTACACCCATCGAACCAAAGTAGGTCCATCGGACCTACTCTGAATTCGTAAAGCAGATATTCGAAATGACTTGATTGTATTATCCCTAAAAAATAATTAAATCTTTTGTGTTATTTACCGGAATCATGCATGACATAAGCAAATGTAAATTTTTAACCATCGTTCTAAATAGCGCTATAACAATGCTATAGTATTTTTTGACCTTAAACGCTAAGTTATGAGATAAAAATGCACTATTTCAGCTACGACCGCCATAGCGTGTAGCGCAAATAGCGCACATTATGCTACATATGCTTTTATTTTAAGGCCCAAATTAATTTTTCTTAAGGATCAACTTTTTTTAAGACCCAGATTATTTTTTCTTTTAAATAGAAAAATGTAGATAGTTTATGACATGATGCTAAGATTATTTTGAATAGAAATAATAATTAGTTTATGTCATGATCCTTAAGTTATTTTGAATAGAAAAATATAATAGTTTATGATATTACTAGGGATATTTTGAATATAAAAATATATATAGTTTATGATATTACTAGAGATATTTTGAATAGGAATTTGGATTTTGCACTAGTTCAATATAAATATTATAATTTCTTAATCAATTTGGTGTTACTCATTGCTCTATGAGACTTTAGATAATGTTGATAATTAGTAAAATTATTGAATATAATTTTTGAAAAAAAATGCAATGTAGAATAGATTTCGCTATAGCTACGCCATCTGCAATAGTTTTTTTTTCAAGCTTCTTGCGATGACACGATAATCGCTATTTAGAATCTTGTTTTTAACAAATCTTTTTTAGATACTTAATAGAAAAACATGCAATTGGAAAAGGATTGAGAAAATTAATTAATAAGATTCTGCCTATTTTTTTTAATTATATGTACAATTGGTGCCATGGTTTATTTAAACTATGTTAGGTGTTACAACGATCATGCCTACTCGGCGACAAAAGGGGCTAAAGGGTAAGAGGTTTGCAAGGAAATTCAATTTAGCGTCCTCTGCTGCTCCGTATAACCTTCAGGCACGAGATAGGAGTAGGTCCGAGGGGCATCGGACCTACTTTTAGGTTCAATTAACTCTAGCACCACACGATTAGCATTAAATCTGTGCGTACGGAAATTGATACAAATTCACACGAATTTTGATGCGGAGTGCACGAATCTTGATGTTGATCGGATGGTCATTACACCATCGAACCAAAGTAGGTCCGATGGGCATCGGACCTACTCTGAATTCTGCAGGCACATGTCTGGTAAGATATGAAGTAAGAAACGTTTTATTTTACATTTATGATATCAAACAAGGAATAAATTAAAGAAGTAAGATGAAATAAAATATGAGTTACAAGTAGAAATAAAAGATTGAATTTAACTCTTACTCCGTTAGGATCCATTGTTATAGGTAGAATTTTATTTTGCACCATCTTACTTTTCCTTCCACGCAGATTAATTTAAGTTATGACTTAAGATATCAAATGAGATGAAAAATGTGAGAAGTAAAATAGAGTAAGCAACTTAATTTTTTTTAGAATTTAAATTTAAGTAGCAATCAAACATGGCTTCTGTGTGTGTTCTCTGCTACTAACATGTTTAGCATGATTTTGGTCCTTTATAGTACTCTGAAATTCATTACATGACAGACATATAGTTGGATTCGATTATGATAGTCAGATTAAATCTGAGATGAATGCTCCATATTTCTTATTCAAATTGATTAAGGTTGTATTATGAGAATAGAGCAATAAATGTTAATTTGAGTAAATATTAATTTGAGTAAATATTAATACAATTCAATATTACTACAATTTGGGAATTGACTATACAATTCAAGAAAATCAACATTCCTTAATTCCATATTTCCATATTTGCACTAAATTGTTGAGAAAAAAACCTTATTATAGAGAATAATTGTGAGAAAAAAATATGCTCCATATTTCCATATTTCAACAATAATTATAGAGAATAAATATTAATTGTGCAAATATGTGTGTGTTGAAATGAATGTTAGGTTGTATTATGAGAATAATTGTGAGAAAATTTAATTTGAGAAAAAAAATCATGAAAAATTATATATTTTTTTCTCTTTTAAAAGAATTGTTGGAAATATTAATATTTTGGTTAATTTTTATTGATAATTTTTTGATAAATTCTAATAATATAACGTCTAAGAATTTATATATGAAAATATTTAGAAAAACTATAAGTTAAAATTATAAAAAGTAAAAGTTTTCCGAATTTTTTATTTATACCCAAAAAATAATAGAAATTTCAAAAAATATCCATGTTAGCTTGAAAATTCGAAAAATACCCAAACCGGAAAATTTTTTTCCGGATTTGGCCTCTAAATCCGGAAAAAAATTTTCCGGAAATTGAACTCCAAATCCGGAAATTTTTTTTCCGGTTTTAACATTTTTTTTTTTTTTTTTTTTTTTTTTTAGAGTTTCCGGAAAATTTTTTTCCGGATTTAACTTTTTTTTTTTTTTTTTTTTTTTTTTTTTTTAGTGTTTCCGGAAAATTTTTTTCCGGATTTAACAATTTTTTTTTTTTTTTTTAGAGATTCCGGATAAAAAAATTTAACTTAACAAATTTTTTTTTTTTTTTTTTTTTTTAAGAGAAAAATAGCTAAAATACTAAAATCTAACGCTAAAAAATCGAATTGTTTTTTTAAATATTTGTTTCATTAATTTAAAAAATTTCAAAATGGTGTAGAAATACTAAAAAATCGAATTGTTTTTTTACTACGAATAGGGCCGATTTTGTGCTAAAATACGGTAAATTTACTAAAATACGATAAATTACGCTAAATTACGTATAAATGGGACTTATTTTGTGGCATCTTTCATAAATCATAAAAATAGTAAAAAAAATTCCAAAAATAATAAAATTTGGTGTTCTAAAAGTTAATTACATAACTAATTTACTGAGCTACGTAGATTGAATAATAGAAATGAAAATCTTAATCGGAAACTTCAACTGAAGTTTTGAGGCTCTTCTATTTGTTTTTTGGCGATTCTGAATTTGGAAAACTGGCGAAGCAGTCCGGACGCATGCGCATTTTCGCAAGCTTTCCGAAAAGTGGTCATTTGCTGAAATCGGACACTCGAGCGCCGTTTTATGGCCGTTTGAAGTTTCGTCGTCGTTTTTCGCCTTCTGAGTGAAGATATTATCCCTATTCGTACGTAATTTAGCGTACTTTACCGTATTCTAGCATAATTCTACATAATTATTGTAATTTAGTGTAATTCAGCATAAATCAAGTAATTTGGCTTGTTTTAGTATAAATATGCTAATTATATATAAAAAAATGTAATCTAGCAAATATTTAAAAAAACAATTCGATTTTTTAGTGTTAGATTTCAGTATTTTAGCTATTTTGATAATTTCTAAATTATTCTACATCATTTTGAATTTTTTTAAATTAATGAAACAAATATTTAAAAAAACAATTCGATTTTTTAGCGTTAGATTTTAGTATTTTAGCTATTTTTCTCTTACAAAAAAAAAAAAAAAAAAATTTGTTAAGTTAAATTTTTTTATCCGGAATCTCTAAAAAAAAAAAAAAAAAAAAAAAAAAAAAAAAATTGTTAAATCCGGAAAAAAATTTTCCGGAAACACTAAAAAAAAAAAAAAAAAAAAAAAAAAAAAAGTTAAATCCGGAAAAAAATTTTCCGGAAACTTTAAAAAAAAAAAAAAAAAAAAAAAAAAATGTTAAAACCGGAAATTTTTTTTCCGGATTTGGAGTTCAATTTCCGGAAATTTTTTTTCCGGATTTAGAGGCCAAATCCGGAAAAAAAATTTCCGGTTTGGGTATTTTTCGAATTTTCAAGCTAACATGGATATTTTTTGAAATTTCTATTATTTTTTGGGTATAAATAAAAAATTCGGAAAAGTTTTCATTGAAAAATGAATATATTTATAGTGAGAAAATCAAAGTTCTAAATAGCTAGTTATATATACATGCGTTATAGTTTTTTCTAATTGTAAAACCTATAACGCTATTAGCTGTTTTGAGCATTATAGCTATTTTTTTAGTCTTACTATGATAACGCTATAATTGTTATTTAGAACCTCAAAGAAAATAATAAAAATAAAAATGACTATTGAAATGTAATTATAATTAAATAAAACGCACTTGTCATGATTTAAAAAAACAAACTTGATAAGATGTAAAAGAAGAATGAGCAAGAAATGACACGTGGGGAAACAATTAAGTTTAACCTTGCATTTTTCCCCTGCATTTCTCAAATATTTTTTCGCAAGTAATTTTTCCATTATTGAAAAAAAAGAATGCCTTCTTAGAAACAGAGTTGAAGTCCGACTTTCAAAATATGAAAGTCAAATATATCATAGAGTCAATCATATAAAACTTTTTCTGCAAAAAATAAAGGTCAATTTTACAATTTCATAATATTAGTCTAAATTATATAGAAAATAATATATAAATATAATTTTTTTATTACATAAAGTCAATTGACCCCCATAACTCCTTTCATCCGCCACTGCTTAAGGGCCTATTCGGCATATGCATGGAAAATTTGTTAGGATATTGGTTTTTTTTTTTTTTTTTATAGAAGATGTAATACTAAAATTAAACTATATTAAGTGTATTTATACTAATCACTGATTATGATCAATATAATTGTATATATCGGATTCTCATAAAATTTAAATGAGTGAATTTACTATACACTGCAAAGTAATATCAAAGTGAACTGACTGCACACTGCAAAATGATAAATTAGTGAATTGAACACACACTGAAAAGTGATATCAGAATAAACTGATTACACTGCAAAGTGATAAATAATAAGTGAATTGACCACACAAAATTAGTCTTGTGTTTTGTTCAAGTACAATTTCTTAAATTCTATTTTGTTTAATTATTTTTAGTTTCTGTTTGATCAATTATTATTGTACTGTTAAAATGTTATTTGAAGTTATTTTAGTTTTGTATTTCAGAACCAGTGTATTCCACACTATCGCATCACTCTAATTTCTAATTCTTAAAACATATTCCAACTCAAATTAATTAATAAAAAACAAAAATACGAAATTCAAAGTGAGCTTGACAACAAATGGAATTTAAAATTTAAAACTTAAAAATAAAACATAAAAATCAAAGAGGCGGCTAGTTTGCTGCCAAAATATATTTTATGTATCTTGTATGTTTTCTTTTAGTTCTTGGGAATGCATTTTAGAGCATCTACATCCCTTGTACTATGAGAATTTTTAATCTGATGTGGCAGTTTCTAATTCAGTTTCAGAAATGTGAGAGAATTTCTTATTTAAAAACTATGCATGAAAGTTTCTTATTAAAAAACTGTTTATAAACTTCACGCTGGTCAAATAATTGGCTCAAATTATTTTTCCTTATTAATTTATTGCTAACGTGGCTTAATAGAAACTCAAAAATTAATTTCAGGGGCGTGAGAGTTAGAAACTTAGAGATCCCAATTTCTAAAAAGTAGTTAACAGTTATTTAAAAACTCATTTGAGTTACTGGGACGTAGATGCTCTTAGCTTTGTAGCGTTCAAAGGACGCATTTACTGGAGGCATCTTGTGAATTTCACGAGTACAAAATTAAGTTTGTATAGATTCCATTTTTAAATAAAATCTTGGGAAAGGTATGACCGTATTAGGGAGAGAATGAAAGCTTTACACTTTAACCGCTCACTGTTTATTGAGAGGAAACACTTGGTAAAAAAAATGACCTTAAAATCCTACTTGCATGAGGATCAGCACATTAATACCGCTTTATTTGAAAGAATAAGATTGATCGCAACATAGTCAATGACTATGTGCTTTTGTGATTTAATTGTCTAAAAATTAGAACCATTCAGCGTGATTTTCATATAAAAATATTTACTTAGTGACTAAATTTTATATATATATATATTTTTTACTATTTATTTAGATGGATAGAAAATCACTAACTTCCGATGGTCCAAAAACCTTGAATTCATATTCCCTGCATTAACTCAAAAGAGAATCTTTTGAGTTAATGAATCTTGACTGTTTAATCTGTTTTAAGATTCGTGCGAACTAGTTCTGCACTAATATTAAAGGGCCCCTATGTTATAGACACGAGCTGGATTGGCTCCGTTTAAAATCAAACGGTTGAAATTCATTAACTCAAAAGATTCCCTTTTGAGTTAATGCAGAGGATACGGATCCAAAAACCTTTGGATCAAGTAATAATCCACTGTCTAAAAAAATAGTAAAAAAAAAATCAGAAAAATATAAGATTTGGTTTTCGAGTACATTTTCCTATAGATATCACGTTAAGCTGTTTGGATAAACTTTTGAATTATAAAAGCGGAGATATTGAGCCATAGTATGAATCAATGTGCGTTATGCATAATACTGTAGTCTTATTCAAAGCCTATCTTATTTTCAAACGAAAAAAATAAAAACATATTGAAAATGTTTTAGGGACATACTTAGTACAAGTTTGTCATCAATGCATGATTAAGAATTTTGACCAAATTTTCACTTTTAACAGTTCATTTCTTTATAATTTCATATGTAACGTTAACAAATAAGAAAAATTAATCAATTAATAGCTACTTTTAAATATTTTGAATAGAAAAATATATATAGTTTATGATATGTGCAAAAAAATATGTGCAAATATGTGCAAATATTTCCATATTTCAACAATAATTATAGAGAATAAATATTAATTGTGCAAATATGTGTGTTGAAATTAGTGATTGGCAAACGGGTAAGGGCGGGCGGGCACGGGTAAAACCCGGGACGGGTCACGGGCAACGCGGGTCACGGGTAACGCGGGTCACGGGCGACACGGGACGGGTTAGCACGGGTATTTTTTTGAAAAACTCTACCCGGCCCCTCTCAAACCCCCCGGGCAACACGGGTCACGGGTAACACGGGTCACGGGTCACGGGCAACACGGGTCACGGGTAACACGGGTCACGGGTAGGCGGGTTTAGGTCCGGGCGGGTTTTTTTTTTTTTTTTTTGGCTGCTGTTTTTTTTTTCTGTTTTTTTTTTTTTTTTTTTTTTTCTGTTTTTGTTTGTTTTGGGGGGAAAAAATTTGAATTTCAAAAAAAAAAGTACACGGGTAGGCGGGCACGGGTCTACGGGTAGATGGGTACGGGTTTGGGGGTACGGGTAATACGGGTCCACGGGTCGGTACGGGCGGGTACGGGTTTGAAACGGGACGGGTATCACGGGTAAATTTTAAAAAAATCCGTACCCGTCCCTTCTCAACCCGTACCCGTTGAACCCGTGTACCCGTGCAAAACCCGTGCACGGGCACGGGTAGGGCGGGCACGGGTCCCGGGCGGGCGGGCACGGGTCCGACCCGTGGGGGTATTTGCCAAACACTAGTTGAAATGAATGTTAGGTTGTATTATGAGAATAATTGTGAGGAATTTTAATTGGAGAAAAAAATTCATGAAAAATTATATATTTTTTTCTCTTTTAAAAGAATTGTTGGAAATATTATTTTTTTGGTTAATATTTATTGATAATTTTTTTGTTCAATTCTAATAATATAACGTCTAAGAATTTATATATGAAAATATTTAGAAAAACTATAAGTTAAAATTATAAAAAGTAAAAGTTGTCATGTAAAAAATGAATATATTTATAGTGAGAAAATCAAAGTTCTAAATAGCTAGTTATACGTTTGCTATAGTTTTTTCGAATCTTAAAACCTATAACGCTATCAGCCGTTTTGAGCGTTATAGCTGTTCTTTTAAGTCTTACCATGATGACGCTATAATCGTTATTTAGAACCTAGAAGAAAATAATAAAAATAAAAATGAATATTGAAATGTAATTATAATTAAATAAAATGCACTTGTCATAATTTAAAAAAACAAACTTGATAAGATGTAAAAGAAGAATGAGCAAGAAATGACACGTGGGGAAACAATTAAGTTTAACCTTGCATTTTTTTTTCCTGCATTTCCCCTGCATTTCTCACATATTTTTTCGTAAGTAATTTTTCTATTATTGAAAAAAAGAATGCGTTCTTAAAAACAGAGCCAAAGTCCGACTTTCAAAATATGAAAGTCAAATATATTATGAGAAGGGATCCGATTACACCTTTTTTGGTGACACACTTTGACACCTACTATTTTCAAAGTCCAAATAGTCGATTCAAACCTTTCAACATGATAGATATATTAAAATGTGCTTGGAGATCAAATTTTACATTTTTTTGAATTTTTTTTGCTATTTATTAAGATGGTTACAAAAATCGTTATTTTTAGACCATTGAAAAACAACGATTTTGTAACCATCTTAATAAATAGCAAAAAAATTCAAAAAAATGTAAAATTTGATCTCCAAGTACATTTTAATATGGTGATCACGTTGAACGGTTCGGATCGACTGTTTGGATTTTGAAATCGCAAAATTAACCTATATAAAAAACAGTGTCATGATGTGTCACCAAAAAAATATGTAATTGGATCCCTCCTCATATATTGTAGAGTCAATCATATAAAACTTTTCTGCAAAAAATGAAGATCAATTTTACAATTTCATAATATTACTCTAAATTATATAGAAAATAATATATAAATATAATTTTTTTATTAAATAAAGTCAATGGACCCCCATAACTCCTTTCATCCGCCACTGCTTAAAGGTCAGTTCGGCAACATGAAAATTTTGTGGGAATGAGAATTTTAATTTGTCAAAACCAAATCATTTAACCCATGAGAAAGTTTAGAATATAGGTGTTCGGCAAATGCATAGAAAATTTGTTAGGATATTGGTTTTTTTTTTCTTTTTATAGAAGATGTAATACTAAAATTAAACTATATTAAGTGTATTGATACTAATCACTGGTTATATCAATATAATTGTATATATCAGATTCTCATAAAATTTAAATGAGTGAATTGACTATACACTGCAAAGTGATATCAGAATGAATTGACCACACTGCAAAGTGATAAGTGAATTGACCACACGAAATTAGTCTTGTGTTTTGTTCAATTACAATTTCTTAAATTCTATTTTGTTTAATTATATTTAGTTTCTGTTTGATCAATTATTATTGTACTGTTAAAATATTATTTGAAGTTATTTTTAGTTTAGGAGGGATCCGATTACACCTTTTTTGGTGACACACTTTGACACCTACCATTTTCAAAGTCCAAATAGTCGATTCAAACCGTTCAACATGATGGATATATTAAAATGTGCTTGGAGATCAAATTTTACATTTTTTTGAATTTTTTTGCTATTTATTAAGATGGTTACAAAAATCGTTGTTTTCAGACCATTGAAAAACAGCGATTTTGTAACCATCTTAATAAATAGTAAAAAAATTCAAAAAAATGTAAAATTTGATCTCCAAGTACATTTTAATATGGTGATCATGTTAAACGGTTCGGATCGACTGTTTGGATTTTGAAATCGCAAAATTGACCTATATAAAAAACGGTGTCATGACGTGTCACCAAAAAAGGTGTAATTGGATCCCTCCTCTTTTAGTTTTGTATTTCAGAACCAGTGTATTCAACACTATTGCATCACTCTAATTTCTAATTCTTAAAACATATTCCAACTCAAATTAATTAAAAGAAAACAAAAATACGAAATTCAAAGTGAGCTTGACAACAAATCGAATTTAAAATTTAAAACTTAAAATAAAACATAAAAATATATTTTATGTTTTCTTTTAGTTCTTGGGAATGCATTTTAGCTTTGTAGCGTTCAAAGGACGCATTTACTAGAGGCATCTTGTAAATTTCACGAGTACAATATTAAGTTTGTATATATTCCATTTTTAAATAAAATCTTCGGAAAGGTATGCCGTATTAGGGAGAGAATCAAAGCTTTACACTTTAATCGTTCACTGTTTATTGAGAGCAAACACTTGGTAAAAAAAAATTACCTTAAAATCCTACTTGCATGAGGATCAGCACATTAATACCGCTTTATTTGAAAGAATAAGATTGATCGCAACATAGTCAATGTGCTTTTGTGATTTAATTGTCTAAAAATTACAACCGGTCAGCGTGATTTTCATATAAGAATATGTGCCAGTGACTAAATTTTATATATTTTTTAATTTTTTACTATTTATTTAAATAGATAGAAAACCACTCACTTCGGATGGTTCAAAAACCTTTGGATCAATTAATAATCCACTGTCTAAAAATATAGTAAAAAAGAATCAGAAAAATATAAGATTTGGTTTTCGAGTACATTTTCCTATAGATATCACGTTGAGCTGTTTGGATAAACTTTTGAATTTTAAAAGCGGAGATATTGAGCCATAGTATGAATCAATGTGCGTTATGCATAATACTGCAGTCTTATTCAAAGCCTATCTTATTTTCAAACGAAAAAAATAAAAAAATATTGAAAATGTTTTAGGGAAAAAAAATGTCATCAATACATGATTAAGAATTTTGACCAAATTTTCACTTTTAACAGTTCATTTCTTTATAATTTCATATGTAACGTTAACAAATAAGAAAAATTAATCAATTAATAGCTATTTTTCTTTTTCTTTTTACAACCTTGGCGGTGGCTCCAGGTTGTAATACCCATTTTTCAGTTACAGAAATTAATACCATAACTGCAATAAGTTTGTAACAGTAACAGAGAAATTACGGACATTTTAATTGTAGTTTTTTGCTAGCTGAATTTTTTTTATAAACCATAATTAAATTTTTGTTTTTTACGAAACCAACATGATTACTTTTTTTTTTACAAAAACCATAAGAACCGAAATGTCATTTCGGTCCGGTCTCCTTTTTGAATTTTCTGTGGTACTGGTTTCACAAGTTTTCAATGAAATGCCACAAAAAAATCCAAAAAGGAGACCGGACCAAAATGCCATTTCGGTCCGGAATAAAAAAAAAATAACGGACCGAAATGGCATTTCGGTTCTTATAGTTTTTGTAAAAAAAAAAGTAATCATGTTAGTTTCATAATTTTTTTTTTTTATTATGGTTTATAAAAAAAATTCCTGGTACAAGGCATAGAAATAGAATAATTACTTATTCTTAATGGCATCATGATAGCTACATGTCATTTATCTCATGCGTTACTTCAGCATATCTACAGGATTCCATTTAATGCCAATCTTATTCTTACCCAATGACAGTAAATCTCTGTAAAATTCTTAAAACGATCTTATCCGTACATGACACAAGATAGGAAATAATTGATTCATGACGACAGCAAAAGTCTGTTGGAGGGTTTCTACAGTATCTGTTGCATTTGTTTGTCAGTATTTATGCTGATTTTAGGCAACTAGTCATTTTTTTCTCCAAAATTTCTTGAAAGTGTTTTTGAACCATTGCCAAAATTAATGCCTAGAACAATGTAAACTTTGTTGTTTCCATTTTTTTTTGTTTTGTTAACTATTAATATTACCTTTAAAAGAAGTACTATGATTTTGATGATTTTCTCAGTTAAACATTTTAGTGAGATTTAAAAATGAAATTAATCTTTCCTTCATAAAAAGTGATTGAGAATTAAACCTTTTCAACACTCATCCCCCATTATAGTCCTTTGTCCTTTGTTTTGCATCAAGATCTGTACATGATTGGTTTAGTGGCAAAGACACATGGCTCCCATGTGAGAGTTAATGAGTCCAAAGTGAACTACTACTTTTAAATATTTATAAATCGTAATTTTTACTTATGTTCAGATCACAAGCGCATGATTCTACCGTGTAGTATGATTGGGGTGTCGATCCACAGAGATAGTGTATTAGATTTTAAACAACTTTTACTAGTCTAGGTTATCGAGGTTTATAAAATTTGAGGTGGTGGCGCTAATTGCAATCAAGATTAAGGTTCAACAGCAGATAAAGAGCCTATAGGGTTCAGGTTTTGTCCTTCTTAACTATGCAAAATATAAATTTCGACATCTCTCTATGTCGCATGCGGCACTGTCACTGTCGCATGCAGCATATATTGTCCTACAGCTACCTCACATACGACACTGTCACTACCCGCAAGGCGTGTTGGATGTTTGTTTATGCAATTTGAAAAGTTTTCCAATCTTGCAATCGACTTTTGGGCAACTAAGACTGAAGTATTTTAGGTATGCAATTATATTATTTCCCTATACTACCCCGTAGTTGAAATATTCCAAAAACCCTACCTAATATAATATAAATGTACAATTTATGTTATCGTGCTAAGAGAGCCCACTAGGTTCTAATCCTAGTCTTTGAACCGCTGCCAAGTCTTGTTAGCCACAATGCCTATAGTACTTACATGCATTATCCTACTCACACCAGGATGCAATGACTAAATACCTATTGGTATGTGGAGGGTCATTGGCATATAGTTGACATAACTATATATGCAATGATGTAATAAAAAAGAATTCAAAGTATAAAAGGACACTCAAACCAATCATAAACAAAACATAAACATATATTAAAATATAATTAAGAATTCAAGTACAACCCTCACCTAGAGATGAGAAGTTTAGTTTTTCATAGCCATGGAAAAATAAAAGAAATAAAATAAGGAGAACATAAATTACAACCCAATTGAAAATGGAAAAATCTCTGCCTCCTTAGATGACTCATTCTTCTCTTGCTTGGCTTCCGATGACTACCTTTTTTTCTCTAAGTAACTCTATAATCTAATATAACAATAAGAATTGCTAGTCTACTATTCTGGACTTGACACAATTAAACACACACACCAAATCCTATTACAAGAGGGTTATAGCCTTCCTAAATGAGAGGTGAAGTAGTGGAAGTAGTGGGGGATGTGGGGTCCACCCATGATTGGATAGATGAAGACAAAAATAGCTATAATAGCTTGGCTCTTAAGAAAATGCGTCATTCTAAAAGGCCCATCAGGAATTCGCACTCTTCTGGAAGGCCTATTAAAGAAATTGTCTATTTTTAGGACAGTCCACGGATCGTGCGGCATCAGATTTTGCCACATGCGGCATAAAGGAGGCGGCTTCCTGACTTAGCGGATTTTCTTGTAATTTTGTCATTTCGCATGTTGTGCATTTTGTGTGAGGTATTTCATGCTTCACGTGATATCCCGTTTTGATGCCTTATTAAAAAATCGCCTAAATACGACACTTTTGCTCTGTTTTTGCCCTAAATACGCAACTTTTTCAAAAACCTGCCAAAAAGACCTAAAAACACGTTTGCGGTAAATACATCAGAAAATGGCTACTTTGCATTCGCTTTTCGCCATTTTCCGGAAGAAAATATAGTGATTTTCGCTATATGTTTTGGCTTCATCAAGAGGTCATAGGTGATGGGTTTGAAACTCATAAAGTGAGAAAATCCTCTATAATATAAATTGAGGTTTGAAAGTGTATTGGGTGACTTGACCTCCAACCCATAATTAAAAAAAAAAAAAAAAATCTGTACATGATATATCAACTGGATGTCTAGGATTTACTTTCCTTGTTAGTTAAAGATATCAACATCAGAAATTATACTTTTCATGAAATGGACAATATAGAATGATGAATGATAAAAAAAATACAATATTCTATTGCAAAAAATACCTCAAAAATCAACATGTAAATTTGTTCCATTCACGTGGTGAGGTCCCTCTATTAACTTGGGGGTTTGAATTCTCTCAATTTTTTCATATTATATCATACTTTTTGTAGCAATCAAAATCATCAATTTATATTTTATAATCGTACAGTTGTAATTATTTTAGTGTGCAAAATGTACAACATAAGCTCTCGATTGGAACAATTTATTTAACACTTTACATATGACCCAGTAAAATTGATTAATTATCAAAAATCTCAATAAAAAATGATTCGAATATTTTGAATGTACATAAGATCAAAATAAGTTTAATTTTAAATATATTTCATGACCATGTCTGTAAAAATTAATTTTATTTTTCTTGAACACAAATTTCGATTTTTATTGCAAAAGCCGGGAAACAACCCTAGTTTATTGATAACATGCATAACACGAGTAGAACTAGGGTGTTCCTAAGTGCACCAACTCTCTTTGTGAACTAAATTCTAAAACCTATTGAATTGGCTTCAAACGATGAATTCAAACCATTGAAATCCTTCTACCTTATGAGCGATACGCCTAAATGCAAAAAAATTAAAAATTAAAAATAATTTTGTATAGAGTCAAGTGGTCAAAAGCGTCTAAAAAATGAATGCATTAAAATTAATTTATAAACCTTATAATTTTGACCACTTGACTTTATATTAAATTAATTTGAAAGTTTAAAATTTTCACACGTAGATGCATCACTCGTAAAGTAGAAAGATTTCAATAGTTTAAATTTGTTATTTGAAACCAATTCGATAAGTTTTAGAGTTGAGTTCACACAGAAACTTAGTGAAATTAGAAACACCCTAGTTCTACCATCCATAACACATTAAGACGCTTGAAAAGTAAATACAAACCTATCACAACATTCATTAAACATGTTTATTGACTTTTACATGGGTAAAATTTTGGCGTTTTTGAAAATATCTTGATTCCAAGCAAATAATTCCAGTCATTTAATACTGACAGAAAGGATTCCCACTAGATATTTTCTCTAGTTATAAATACTATCACGCACATATATACAAAATCGATTTAAAAAAATTAAATAAATTTTGAAATTTAAATTTTATGAGCTCTGAAGTCAAATTTTGACAAATAAAAAGGCAAACAAGTTTTTGTAAGATCGATATTAATTGTTGCATCCCAACTAGGACGGTAAATGACCAAAAGCCTTCATTTAATATTTTAGGATTCTGATTCTAAACCTTCTTATTGAATTCTGAAGCAAAAGCCAACAATCATTTAATATTTTAGGATAAGATAATGTTATCCATACATTTAATTGAGATGATCGAAGCAACATCTTTTGTCCCTTTTTGCTAATCCTGTCAGTAAAATAATATTGTTCAAAATCTTTTGTCCTTTTTTGCCATTTTTTCCACTCTACATTCAGATATTTGAGGATATAATATTGTTCAAAATCGGATAAAAGTTTTGGTTCTGATTGAAATTACGGAATATATTAATAAAAAGTAAACAATTTTAAAGTTTGTGTTAATTTATAACGAATAGTTCGAATTATTTGAACGAACGAGATACATGTGATGATCTAATTTCCTAATTATTAACCGTCACACGCTGTATGAATGACTACAAACTTTTTTTTTTTTTTTTTTTGCGTAATGAATGACTATTAACTAGTGAGTAGTGACTACAGATAGAAAGGAAAGTATGACGTGTTCGACTATCCTACTCCTACGTCATGTCATGCCATACGATGACACGTCAGATGCATTGTTGGGCCCACTACGGAGAGTGCAAAATTTGGATCGGTATCCTCTGTATTAACTCAAAAGGAAATCACTTCAGGTAATGAATTTCACCGTCTGATTTTAAACGGAGTCAATTCGGCTCATATCTATAATATAGGGGTTCTTTAATATTAGTGTAGATTTAGTTCGTACGAATCTTGAAACAGATTGGACAGTCGATATTTATTAACTCAAAAGAGAATCTTTTGAGTTAATGCAGAGGATATGAATTCGCAAAATTTGGGGCCGATTTGATGCAGTATTCTCAAGTACAATAGAATGATGCAACATTTGTCCTTCCATTTACGAAATATTGCCAATTTATCTGAAATTTTTTAGGACGCGTTTGGATTGAGAGTGAAGTTAGTGAGAACAACGTGCTAATTCTAAATTCGGAATAGTCGCTAACTCAATATTTTTTGGACTAACCCGAGCTAACTCAATCATTGAAAATAACTATTTTTCACTCAAACGTGAAGTAGTCGCTAACCCGAGTTTGAAATAGTCACTAACCCAACTAACCGTGCTATTTCTTGGCACCCAAACGCACCTACCACCTCAATATTTCAAAATTTTGACCTTACCATTACCATTGATTTATGCAAAATTGAGAACTTACCACGTGCGTATTGTGGTCCCACTTTATCACACACAACACCAACTGTGCATGACTTTTAGGTCATGAGCAGAACCACAGTGCGCACTTAGTAACATATGAATTTTGCAGAAATCAATGATAAGATATAGAAAAAATTGGATCAATTGACTCTCATTTTTAAATTTTTTTTGTATATATGTATGATTTTTATATAATTTAGGGTAAAATGTATGGTACTGTAAAATTGGTCATCATTCTCTGTAGAATTTTTTTATATAATTCAATTTCGTAGTTAGAAAATCTGATTTTATCTCTGAAAATACAAAATTTAATTTGATCACAACACATAACACAATCAATTACGAAGTATCTACTGATCAGATACTCAGATCGGCAAATCAAAATAGTGAAAAATTAGAAAAAACTAGTTTTATTTGTCAGTCAAATCAATCGTCTCGGTGTAGGTTTTCTCCCGTCCCGTGCTAGCCTGCGCAAGTTTTGTAAAAATCATCATATAAAGAAATTTAATTTACGCGACACATGTGATATGCCATGTGCAAGCATGCGCACAGCTTGTGACAAGATCCTTCAACATAATAGATAAGGCTTACGCCACCGCTGCCTAGTGCAGGCAGTTAAGGCATTAGTTCTCTCATAAGAGAACAGGGGTCCGAATCTGTTGCGATTCTAAAAGATCGAAGGACTCTGCGATTCTAAATTCAACTATTCAAATGATAAAATTCAGAATTTTTTTGAGAAATCAGTTTTTGTGCACGAATCTCAAAACATATGAACGGTTGAAATTGGAATCACAGGGACCCTGCGATCTCAGAGGATCGCAGCAGATTTATTTCCAGAGAACAGGGGCTCGATTCTACAAGGGTATGTTTGGTTGGATTAGGAATAGGCTCTTAGGGTTAGGTTATTCGGAATAACTTATTGGGTGTTTGGTTGAATTAGAATAGCTAAAATAGTAAATCTAAATTTTTTGTCTTATTAGATGAATTTGTAACTAGAGAAGGAATTTTTATGAATCAAAGAACTTTATTCATTTCTTGATTGAATTGTACAATTACAAGCACTGCCCTATTTATAGGGAGTGATTAGTCTAAGCTAACTACGGTTAGACTTTAATCAGAGTTCTAACAATCTAATCACTATTACATTTGTCTGTTACAATAACTGAATTTCTAACAGACTAGTTCTAGGTGCTACGCCTAATAACATCTAATGAAGCCTTTGTTGTGTCCTCTGCCTCTGAATCGGCTAATTCCAAATTTCCTCTATTATTATTAGAATAGATTATTCCTAAAAGTTTTGAGATTTGATTATTCTAACAAGACAAATAATAAATATTCTTAATTTAGCTATTCTAGTTATTCTTGTTTAGCAACCAAACGTACCCCAAAGAAGCAGGATTAGAGTATGGAGTGTTGTATGTGTGCCTACGGACTGTTCCAAAAAAGATAAATAGATACAGGGGTGGATCCAGGATTTTCGTCGGGGGGGGGGGGGGGAAATATCAAATCGAGTTTAAATCCATTAACCAATTGGGTACTCGATAAAAAATAATGCTTTAACTTATACTTTCCAATGCTTTGACTTGTAATTTCTGATGCTTTGATTTATAATTCTGATTACTAAAATTGAACAAATTTATTTCAATTTTAACTCTAAATTTAACCTGAATTACAAATCAAACATCTAGAGGAGGACAAAAATTTCAGAGAGGATAAAGTCGGTCAGAACCGATAAATCTCCATTAAAACTTAAAATTAAGAAAGGCAGCTGCCCCCGGATACACCTGGGTCCGCCCTTTAATTGATAAGGCTTACTGTATAAATGGCTACATAGATTAAGAAATAGATCCCAACGAGAAAGGATGAACATCTGGACCCTTTAATCTACGCCTCGAACGAAACATGCATATACAGTACAGTTCTTCAATTAGGTCCACGTGGCGTGTTCCAAATCGCTTGGTCAGATAGAGTGGGACCCCCATGTGAATAAAGCACGAAGATCGTTGCTGCTCGATCTGCGGAAAATCTATGAGAACGAATTATGATACACTGCTGCAAGAGAAGAAATTAATCAAACCTTATCAGTCATATCGTATAATGTCACGTTATCTTACGCAAATTGCATGATGTGACTATTTATATGTAAATAACATGACTGTTCTAATTATATTAGTCGCGTCATGTTAATGTTATGTAAATTGACTCGATCACATAACATATTATTCAATATTTTCAATATTATTTTTTAATAATAATTTATTTTGTAATTTTTTTTATTTTTTGATATATTTTGTTATTATTTTCTTTGAACTAACTTAAACTTGAAAATAATAATTAAATACAATCAGTCACGTCACAAAAATATTCATGTCATGTGTGATCACTTTGTGACCAACGTGATGTGACCGTCCTTCATCAATTTAATCACGTCACGTCACATGATGTAAAAATAAATTTTAGACACATGACGTGATGTCCTCCATCAATTTAATCACATCACGTCACATGATGTAAAAATAAATTTTAGACACATGACGTGATGTCCTCCATCAATTTAATCACGTCACATCACATGACGTAAAAATAAATTTTAATCACATGACGTGACATGAACAAGTCATGTCACGTTATATTTTTTCTTCTCTTTAGCACTGTAATAGTAATACTAATACGGTGTATTTAATTGGTTATTTGAAACCGCTATACCAAAATCTTGATAGTTAATTGTTCTGAAAAGTTGCGAGAAAAACATTTTGAACCGTATGATTGTATATAATGAGGCGGGCATGTTGAGGCATATCTAATAGGTCAGAAACCAAGTCGTTCCTGGGATCGCAAGTTCTCAAATATGTCAGTAGTAAAATATCAAAGGACCATGAATGGTATTATAATATTTTATCCAGATTCCAGAGCTACTAAGCCAATAATTGCCCAAAAAGAAAGAGCATCAACCAAGTCTCTAACGAGTCAAAGTCAATACTATGCAGCACAACGTGTTTCCGCACGACCCTTGCTAACACGACACGGTACTTTTATTATTCACTATGTGTAAGTCCAAGAAATTAGAAACGATACTAGATCCTGGTTCTTACTCAAAAAAAGAAAAGAAATTAGAAACGATAAGGGCTACAAGCCTTAACCTCGATCACCCTTTAAGAAATGAAGGAGGCACATGGAATTGATTCGCTTGAAACAAGCATCAACCACACTTGGAATGCTTTTGATTGAACAGCCCAGAAACAAGATTAGAATTTATTCTGATTTGACCACATCCACATGAGATAGGATAGAAAGGGTTTCCTCTTGGATTTCCTGTTTGTTCGTTGAATTGTTCCTCTCAAAATCTGTTTCCTTTAGAATAACCCAAAATGTGATTTGCAAGTTTTAAGATAGAATAATATTTGCTATAAAATTGGACGCTGATCATACAATTTAATGCTCATGTTCAACACTTCAAAAATTAACATAATACATATTGCTTAAAACAGAGATGACACCTGATTTTCAAATTATAAAGATCAAAACATATATTGAAATCAAATTTATATAATATTTTCATTTACTATACTCATAATATTATACTCTAAATTATAAAAAAATTATATATATAACACACACCTTTCTTTTTTTCGACGTTGGCCATGGTTTCTGATGTATCATTTTATCTTTTCTTTGAGACAAGGATCCGCTGCAAGGTGAGTTCCAATTTTGATTTCAATTCAATCTTGATAAAAATTCCGGAACTCCTACTAAAAAGAAAAATTAACATTTACATTATAAAATCCGAGTTCGAGTTAATTTTTGAGGTCATTATGGTAGTATATTTCGATTGTTTTGCTAAGGTGGTCACTATTGAATTCAATTCAGTTAAAGCATTCGTCATTTATTCCGAAATTTTTATTTTTACCGTTAAAAAAAAATAAACTAAAAAACTACGATTTAGTCAGAATTTTATTTTTAACACGGACGCAACGTGAGATTGCAGTCAGAAATTTGGGTGGGCTTCACATTTTTTTTTGGGCCAATCAGATTCAATCAAATCATTTGAATGGTCAAAGTTGGTGGACGCAACGTGAAGTTGCGGCCACCCAATTTCTGACTGCAATTTCACATTGCGTTCATGTCAAAAATGAAATTTCTCAGATTTCATGGTTTTTTGGTTTATCATTTTCTTGTAATGGTAAAAAATAAAAATTTTGGTCATTTATTGAACCGTTAATTTCCTGCTTGATAGTTGATGCCCCAAAATAATTAAGGAATGGAATTATATATATATATATATATATATTTTCCATTTTATCCTCAGTTTCTGAACACTAAGTTACTTTTGCTATTTTGCTCTCTTAACTTGTTGAATTATCTTGGCATGCATCCTACTTTTACCGATTTTATATGACTTTTTCTTTCTTATGTTTCTTTTGTTTTGTATTTCAAATTTGAAATATAATGTCCGTACAGTTGCGGAACTGAAAAAATAATATAATTTTGTTAAATTATGCAAATTTAGTACAAGTAATTTTATATTTATTTGGAGGACCCCCGTATAATTACTTTTGTCCGATCAGTGTATATATATATATATATATATATGAGTAGGGATCGGATCACATCTTTTTTTTTACACACTTTGACACCTATCATTTTCAAAGTCCAAATAGTCGATCCAAACCGTTCAACATGATGGATATATTAAAATGTGCTTGGAGATCAAATTTTACATTTTTTTTGAATTTTTTTACTATTTATTAAGATGGTTACAAAATCGTTGTTTTCAGACCATTGAAAAACAACACTTTTGTAACCATCTTAATAAATAGTAAAAAAATTCAAAAAAATATAAAATTTGATCTCCAAGCACATTTTAATATGGTGATCATGTTGAACGGTTCAGATCGACTATTTGGATTTTGAAATCGCAAAATTGGCCTATAAAAAAAACAATGTCAAGATGTGTTAAAAAAATAATGTAATTGAATCCCTCCTATATATATATATATATATTTTTTTTTTTTTTGTAAACATAAAAGTTATATATGTTGCTCACACATATAGCATGAGTTGTCTTTGGACTTAACACATGATATACATACAAATTAGAAGTCAAACCCATCTAACTTAAACAGCCCACTAAGTATTTTTTTTTGGGCATAGATAATATATTCTGTACATATAAAAATGATGACCGTTGAGTATAGTAGAACATAATATATAGAATTAGAGATATTTAATGGCCGACTCTACTGTGTAAGATGCTTCTCTAAGGTTTATTATCAATCATTAATTAAGAGCGTATTTTCTGCCACAGTTTTAGGAGACACCTGTCAACCTATCTTAAGTTTTGTGTGTAAATATAAACAGGAGGGTTCAAATGCATCATAATTTTTGTGCTTCAACATGCTCTACATTCTTTATCTTCATTTTCAAAATTCGAACAGTCGATCCGAACCACTCGACATGATCTTCATAATAAAATATGCTTGAAAACCAAATTTTATATTTTTTAGCATTTTTTTACTATTTTTTTAGATAGGTACAAACTCACTTTTTTTAAGGAGATTCTGGACCATCCGATAAAGTGATTTTGTACCTATGTAAAAAAATTCTAAACAATATAAAATTTGGTCTCCAAGCATATTTTATTATGAAGATCATGTTGAGTAGTTCGGATTGACTGTTCGGACTTTGAAAATTGAGATAAAGGATGTGGAGCGTATTGGAGCACAAAAATTATGGTGCATTTGAACCCTCCTCAAATATAAATTAAATAAATTTAATCACTACCTTTATTAGAAAGTGATCTCAAATAAATTAAAAAACGAAAACAAATAAATATAACAATAAATACAAAGGATAATAACACTCGCCCTGATAAAAGATTAAAACAAACCTAGATGAGTGAGGCTATGGTGCTATGCATAGCACCAATGGCTAGTGTACTACGGCTCAATATGGTACTTTTTAAAATTCTAACGGTCGATCCGACCGTTCAATGTGATATCCATATGAATATGTACTTGCAAACTAAATTTTATATTTTTTCGAATTTTTTTACTATTTTTTCAGATAGGTAGAAAAATCAGTGTTTTTTGAAAATTCTGGACCATCAAAATTATACCTATCTGAAAAAATAGTAAAAAAATTCGAAAAAATATAAAATTTAGTTTGCAAGTACATATTCATATGGTTATCACATTGAACAGTCGGATCGACCGTTAGGATTTTAAAAAGTACCATATTGAGCCGTAGTACACTAGCCATCCGTGCTATGCATAGCACCATAGCCACACTCAACCTAGATTATTTCGAGCCGAAACAAAACCAATATAAATCAAAGGAAGAAAGCGCTCCGAAACAGAACGGAGTTGTCCGATGAGCATCAGATCAATTTCAGTCCGATATTTGTTCTAAGATGTTCGATCCACTTCACGAGTCATGCCAATGATTTATTTTACAGTATGTCCCGTAAATTTAAACGGACGCGCGAATATTTACACAGATTTAATGACTCCAATCAGACATCAGACCGCTTCCTTCCCCCCCTATGAAGCTCCTTTTGTATTTTAATTTTTAAATTCAGCTTGAAATCGAACTTTTATCCTCTATTAGTTGGCAAGGATCAGGATTTAGGACTATAGTTGTAGTGGAAAAGAAAGTACTACAAAAGGCAAATTAATTAGGATGTAGCAATAAACAAGATTAGTATCTTTAGAATCAATCATGAAAGTGAGAAAACCGCTGTTCAAAAATAAAGTTAAAGAACTATTTTGCTGACATGCATCATTTAGCTAACTATTTTGTTAGATGTGGACAGACAAGTGGATGAGTTTTTAATTATACTAAGTTGGATTGCAAATATAATTTTTATTATTACAAAGATGAAAGTGATTGATCTAGTGTTCAACATCTCTCCTGATCTTTGACCATCATATACTGGGAAAGACACATCAGATCTTGAGCTTTTGGAAATAAAAATATTTGCTGTTGGTTGCTGCTGCTCAATTTCTATTCACATTGACTTGATAGTTGATCCAGCAAAACCTTAATTAGCTAGTAGTTAAATATCCACCAATCTTCAAATCGGTTGACTAATTAAACCAAGCGTCAGCTGATGCTCGTGATAATATAATAAGTATAAACCTCGATGCTGATTTTAGGAAGGTAAAAAAGGAGGTATCTCTCTTTTTCACTTAGCTATGGGTTAGCTCCTAGGATCAGACTAGTCGATAAATCCGATGCATATTTCTCGATAGCCCTGGCTGGGTCTTCTTGAAGCTTCTTGTTAGCCTACCCACTCAGTCGGCGTGGAGCCTCACTTCTTCTCTTTAGAGGAGTTTCGTGCTTGCCCGCTCAAATGGCGCTCGGCCTTGTTTGTTCGCTCATGGGAAAGGCCCCGGAGTGCTACCTCGCGGACTGGACTAGGGACCTACAATGGTATATCCATGTTTCTTTGCGGAAGATAGGATTAATTAACTAAAATTTAGAATAATTAATATTGAAAAGGACGTTTCTAAGTACAAAATTTTGATTTAATTTCTAGCTATCAAGAGATGGCAATAATTGACAAAATTTATTCGTTTAATGTTGTTAACTCTTGATGTGTGCTTAAACAAACTGAAAATAATTAAAAGTAGCAGAAACAATTGCTAACGATCGATAGAGCATTAATTGTGAACTATATATAGAACGTGATCCTGATGCACTGGAACTGGAATGACAGACAGCGCATGCATGTGACTTGCTCAGACGGTGTTGAGAAAACATTTGATGAGGTCCCATGAATTAATTAATTAATGCTACAAATTTATAATACACCGACCAGGGCAGGGTTTAGGGCATTGCTGCACTGAAAGATGATTGACTTCCTTTTCAATACTATAAGGAAGGGCATGGCATTGCTGCCCGCAATCCTAGGAAACAAGTACTGAAAAAGAATTGAATAATCATATTTAAATTAGGCAAATTCTTCTATGGACATAAGGACCTATTTGTAAAATAAACATATTTTCATTTTCAAGGTTCAAACAGTCGATCCGACCGTTCAACATTATCTCCATATTAAAATGTACTTGGAGGTCAAATTTTACATTTTTTTAAATTTTTTTTTACTATTTATTAAGTATTTTACAAAATTCAATGGTCTGAATTTGACTAGTTTTTGTAAAATACTTAATAAATTTTGGGCTTTTTTTTGCTGATATTTAGTCAACTGCCAACGAGCCCGCTTCTGCTGAAAATTTTGGGCTTTCACGGGCCGCTTCAGATTATATCCTAGCTAGCTAGGTTTAACAACACAAAATTTCATATTCAAGACCGTATTTTAAACATGTAATGTAATGACGTTCCTTGACACGTTACATTAATTTTTCATGATTCTTTCGTGATTTAAATTTATTCCGTCTCTCCCTCTCTTTTTCTTAACAGATTAAATTTCCTAAGAAACCAACAACAACAAATTAAAATAAAAACCGGAGCTTAATTAATTAGTGTTCCTACAATGGGGGCATCAATATCTTTTGTTCTGTACAGGATTTTGTTCGTGGTACTAGGATGCTTCATGGTTGGAACTCTGATATACACCACTGTCACTCATGGATCTCCATTTTGTGCCGAGCTCTTAATTCCGTATGTTTTGTGTCGAAAATTCACATCTCTTTACTTGCTATAAGCTAAGCAAAATTTTATTTGCATGGATTTTAATTGCATTTGCAAACATTTTTAGGTGGCTGATAACAACTTTGATTGATTTCTACGTTAACGTGGTAGCCTTATCGGTACGAAATCCTCAAGCTTAATTTCTTTCTCTTTTTTATAATCTATTTTTTCTCAGTGTATTATATATTACTGAAAATTGTTCAGAACTCCATATATAACAGTAGAGAACTAGACTGGTATTGTACCTGCCTGCTAGGGTGGTCCTTCTAGCTATAATTGTGGCATTCAATTACGTTTTAGCTTTAGTTTGATTAATTAAACTTTAATTGCCTCATTTTAACCCAGGTTCGCAATTGAGCCCCCAAAACCCTAATTAAAGTTCCCAAAAGTCTAACAGAAAAGCAAGAATTTTTGTAATCACACTGATACCAACTAAGTGCACATCACTGGTGGCTTCAACTTACATTCTTCTTACAACCCCCATGTATTAATTTGCCAGGTGTCTACTATTCCGGGATCAAATTAGATGTCATATATGTTTATGCGATTTTCCTATCTTAGGTTTGGGTTGCATACAAGGAATCGAGTTGGGTTAGTTCGGTAATTTGGATAGTGCTGTTAGTTTGTTTTGGAAGGTAATATCCTCATTATTCCATATTTTATGGACTTTTTATTTATATATGTGTGAATTCATTTTCAGCTTTATGATAAATGTTATCAGCACTCGTTGGTATGCCCAAATATTTGATAAAGTTTGAGTGAACATCTATTAAGCCTCCATTCATATATGCTTTATTATTGAAATTGTCCTGATAATTATTTAAACTCAACTGGCACTTGCAAGCATTACCTGTACATGCTGGTTGGCACATTTTGGTGCACACTAGTGCAGGAGCTTACTGATATCCAATTAAGCATTGCTTAACCTCATTTGAGATGCTCAACTACTTGGTCTCAATAATGATTTTTTTTTTAATTTTTGCACTTTTTGGAAAAATGGTAATTGTTTCGATCATTCCTAATATTTTCAGTGTTGCAACATGTGCTTACATCGTGACAAAACTTTTCGAGATTTCAAATCAGGATCCAGCTCAAGACCCTATTGATCTTTTATTAGTAAGGTACTACATATTCATCCCAACCTGTATTTCACTTGTGAAGGTTTTATACTTGCTAATTCTGAGTTTGCTTTTTTCTAGTTTACTTATTCACATTCTCTTTGATAGGTACTACATTTTCTTGTTGTTTTTTTGTGAAGGATGATAATCTTAGTCCTACTATATATAGATTTATTATAATTTCTTGATCTTCCAATCGAAGTCTTAACATTTTTCGATTGTACTGCTGCCAATATTATTTGAAGGAGAGGTCAGATAGTGGACAGGAAGAGCTCATATGTGAAGTATGGGAAACTCATTTTTACTATACTGGGGGCCTTTATGGGAGCCGTAGGAACTTATACTGTTGTAATCGATGGTTTGCCTTACAGGGAAGAACTGTTGACGCCGTAAGTAATTAAGTTATATCTTTTTTTTACGAGTTTCAACTGTATTTGCATGGTTTTTTTGGCTAGCAGCTGTTATCCTTCTGATGTTCTACCATAATTTCCATCTAGTTGTGAATCAAGCTAGGTTCAATTATCAATAATCACATTATATCCAAAATTTCTACTAAACTTGAATTTTCTACCAGTTCCATGTTCATATCAGTGGATAACTATGAGGCAAGCAATCATGGGGTAATGGCTATATATACTTGCTCCCTACGAATGGATATCTAACAATTTTTACTTGATACAATGTGTAGGTGGATGGTGGCTGCCCTGCTTGACTTCTACATTAATGCATTTGCTATTTCGGTATGAGATAAAACATTTATTGACAATTTGATTTGCTTTTTCTCTTGTGATGGGTCGTTTAAATAGACAAAAGGAAAAGAATAATACACAAAAGAGCATACAAAGTTAAGAACAAAAATGGGAGGAAACTCAACATGTTAAATATAGTTTTTTGGCTGTTATTCAGCCTATCTATAATCTCTACAATGAACGGAGAAAGTAAAATGTTTTTTTTTCCAGACTTTGATTTTCTGTTACTTCTACCTGGTTAATTAAATGATGATTTACCATAATAGCTTTGGATCGCACATAAGGAGACAACATGGATAAGTGCATGCATTTGGATAATATTTTTGATAAACTTTGGAAGGTATATACTACATATAACATAGTTCTCATGAAAACTTGTTACATATAACAATATGCATATGATTTTACATATTCCTTTAAAAAAACTGTTTTGCTTGTTCAGCGCGACAACATGCACCTATATTGTGGTCCAACTGTCACGACTGTCAAGCCAAGATCCAGTCTACCATGTTCTCTTGAACTCTTCAAGCAGGATGATAGCAAATGCACCTACCAAGTAAAAGGGAGAAAAAAAAATCAATAAATGTATTTCTTGTAATTCTAGACTGACTTAGTATTATTAATTGTCTTCTGTACATGTCGTTGGAAGTTCGATCGGTTATGTAATAGTAGATATGAGACTTGAAAATAGGTTTGTAAAATTTCAATTTCATAATATAATTCACCTCTCACATCACATGAGGACATTTGTCTTTGCCACTACACCAAATAATAGTTCTTAAAAGTTTCTGAATTTTAATTACTTGTGTTTCAGATTCTGAAATTTGACCTACCCACTGTTGTGAAGCTTCTACATGTCGCTAGCTACACATGCCGTTAATATGATCTTGTTAAATACCGATTATTCTGACTACCACTGGTACAAGAAACGCGACCATATATACACAGTCCAAAAAACTAATGACATACGGTTAAACTAGTTGTGTTTCAGTTTGTACTGGTTGTCTTTCATCTTCTTCTAGTTGTCTTTGATCTTCTACTAGTTGTTTTTTATTTTCTTCTAATAGTCTTTCATCGTCTACTCGTTGTCTTTCATCTTGTACTGGTTATCTTTCATTTTCTACTAGCTGTGTTTCCTCTTGCAATGGTTGTTTTTTATTTCTTCTAGTTGTCTTTCATCTTCCACTAATTGTTTTTCATCTTCTTCTAGTTGTCTTTTATATTGTACTGGTTGTCTTTTATATTGTACTGGTTGTCTTTCATGTTCTACTAGTTGTCTTTCATCTACTATTGGTTGTCATTCATGTTATGTTTGTTGACTTTCATCTTGTACTAGTTTTCTTTAATGTTCTACTGGTTGCCTTTTATATTCTTTCAGTTTTCATTAATCTTATTCTGGTAGTATTTTATTTTCTCCTAGTTGTGTTTCATCTTCTTCTAATTGTCTTTCATGTTCTACTAGTGATTGTCTTTCAATTTTTTCTAGTTGTTTTTCAATTTCTACTAGTTGTTTTTCATATTTTTCAAGTCGTATTTTTTCTTCTTCTAGTTGTCTTTTATCTTCTACTAATTGTGTTTCATCTTGCACATGTTGTCTTTCATCTACTTCTGGTTGTATTTCATCTTATATTGGTTGTCTTTCATATTCAACTTGTTGTCTTTCATTATCTACTAGTTGTGTTTCATCATGTACTGGTTGTTTTCATGTTCTATTTATTGTATTTCATCTATAACTTGTTGTATTTCATTTATCATAGTTGTATTTTATCTTTTTCTAGTTGTTTTTCATCTTTAGCTAGTTGAGTTTCATCTTGCACTAGTTGTATTTCATCTTCTTCTAGTTGTCTTTCATTTTCTACTAGTTGGTGTTCATCTTCTTCTAGTTGTCTTTCATATTGTATTAGTTGTTTTTCAAGTTCTACTAGTTGTCTTTCATATTCTACTAGTTGTGTTTATCTTGCACTAATTGTCTTTCATCTTCTTCTAATTGTCTTTTGATGAAACCAAAACATATAGCGAAAATCACTATCTTTTCTTTTAAAAAATGGCTAAAAGCGAATGCAAAGTAGCTATTTTCCTAATTTATTTACTGCAAATGTGTTTTTAGGTCTTTTGGCAAGTTTTTTAGAAAGTTGAGTATTTAGGGTAAAAACAGAGCAAAAGTGTCGTATTTAGGCGATTTCTGAATAAGGCGTCAAAATGGGACATTACATGGAGCATGCAACACCTCACACGAAGTGCACAACATGCGAAATGACGAAAATACAAGAAAATACGTTAAGTCAGGAAGCCGTGCGGTCTCCTCTATGCCACATACGGCATACTCTGATGCTGCACAATCCGTGGACTGTCCTAAATATAGGTGATTTCTCTTATGGGCCATCCAGAAGAGCGCGAATTCCTGATGGGCCTTTTAGAATGACGTATTTTCTCAAGAGCCAAGCTATCTTAGCTATTTGTTGCTTCATCTATCCAATCATAGGTGGACCCCACGTCCCCCACTACTTCCACTACTTCACCTCTCATTTAGGAAGGCTATAAATACCCCTCTTGTAATAGAATTTAGTGTGCGTGTTTAATTGTGTCAAGTCCATAATAGTAGACTAGCAATCCTCATTGTTAGGTTAGGTTAGAAAGTTACTTAGAGAGAGAAGGGTAGCCATTAGAAGTCAAGCAAGAGAAGAAGGCGTCATCTAAGGAAGCAGAGGTTCTTCCATCTTCAATTAGGTTGTAATTTATGTTCTTTTTATTTTATTTCTTTTATTTTGCCATGGCTATGAGAAACTAAACTTCTCATCTCTAGGGTGAGGGTTGTACTTGAATTCTTAATTATGTTTTAATATATGTTTATGTTTTGTTTATGATTGGTTTGAGTTTCCTTTTATATTTTGAATTCTTTTTTATTACGTCATTGCATACATAGTTCTGTCTACTATATACCAATGACCCTCCACATACCAATAGGTGTTTAGTCATTGCATTTTGGTGTGAGGATAATGCATGTAAGTACTATAGACACTTCGGCTAACGAGGCTTGACAGCGGTTCAAAGACTAGGGTTAGAACCCAGTGGGCTCCCTTGGCAGGATAGCGTAAATTGTATATTTAGATTATATTAGGAAGCACTTAAATTAGGTAGGGTCTTTGTGATATTTCAACTATGGGTAGTATAGGGAAATAATATAATTGTGTACCTAAAATACTTCAGTCTTGCTAGCTCAAAAGCCGATCGCAAGATTAGAAACCTTTCAAATCGCATAAACAAACACCCAGCACGCCCTACAGTAGTGACAGTGCCGCATGGGGGGTAGCTGTGGGATAATTTAGGTTGCATGCGACAGTGACAGTGCCACATGCGACATAAAGAGACGTCGAAATTTATATTTTTCATAATTAAGAATGATAGAACCTGAACCATAGAGGATCTTTATTTACTATTTAACCTTTACCTTGATCGCAATTAGCGCCACCGCATCAAACTTTTATAAAACTCGATAACCTAGACTAGTCAAAATTATTTAAAATCTAATACACTATCCCTGTGGATCGACAACCCAATCATACTACACGGTAGGATCATGCGCTTGTGATCTGAACGTAAATGAAAATTAGGGTTTACAAATATTTAAAAGTAGTAGTTCACTTTGGACTCATCATCTTTCATCTTCTACTAGTTGTCTTTCATATTCTACTGGTTGTTTTTCATATTCTACTGGTTGTGTTTCATCTTGTACATGTTGTCTTTCATTTACTTATAGTTATCTTTCATCTTATATTGGTTGTTTTTCATTATCTACAAGTTGTCTTTCATCTTCTTCTAGTTGTTTTTCATCTTTCACTAGTTGTCTTTCATCTTCTTCTAGTTGTCTTTCATTTTTTACTAGTTGTTTTTCATTTTTTTCTAGTTTTCTTTCATCTTGTACTGGTTGTCTTTTATGTTCTACGGGTTGTTTTTTATTTTCTACTAGTTGTTTTCCTTTTGTATTTCATATTTTTATAGTTGTCTTTTATCTTGTACTCGTTGTTTTTCATCTTATTTTAGTTGTCTTTAATCTTCTACTTATTGTTTTTCATCTTGTAATTATTGTCTTTCAAATTCAACTAGTTGTTTTTCATTTTTTTTTCTTGTTGTCTTTCATCTTGTACTGTTTGTCTTTCATGGTCGATTAGTTGCTTTTTATGTTTTGTTGATTGTTTTTTATCTATATTTGTTGTATTTTATCTTGTACGGATTGTCTTTTATGTTTTATTGGTATATTTTATCTTCTTACTGTTGTCTTTCATCTTGTACTAATTGTCTTTCATGTTCTACTAGTTATTGAATAAGATAGAATGCATGACGCCCTTTTAATATTGTCAGAGCAGATCGGATGGTCATGATCCAAAGTCCCCTAGTTCATCACCACAAGTCGCGATTCCATGGTCCGGTCCGCGTCGCCACTGCGGACTAATCAAAGGCATACTTATTCGTTCCACGGTTCCAGGATGGTAAATATGAGATAATAAGAAATAAGAAATCAAACTTTGCAATCTGACAATTACGTGGGGAAGCCCCTGCCATCCGTACTCGTTCCCGGGTCTCTCCGTCTCTCTTCCAGATTCCAATTTCCACTCTTCCTTCTTGCGCAGCGATGTGTGCGCTTCTGAACCACACTCTCTCTTCTCAATCCGCGCAAAATTCCAACTTTGCCCCCACCCCCCTCCTTTCTTCAAAAAACAACATTTTTTCTAACAAAGAAAAATAACAAAATACCCCTTCTTTCATCGGTGATGGGAGCATCTACATCTTTAGCTCTGTATAGGGTTTTGTTCGCGGTACTAGGATGTTTCATGGTTGCTACTCTCATATACACCACCATCACCGATGGATCTCCATTTCGTGTCGAGCTCTTAACTCCGTATGTTTTGTTTGGGAATTTTGCATCTGTTTACTTTATAAGCAAATTTTATTAAACGCTTTGCCTTATTATAAGTTATTCAGGAAATCCAATAAATGTATTTACATACTTCTCTAGGTGGATGATAGCAACTTTGATTGATTTCTACGTTAATGTGGCAGCCTTATCGGTATGATCTCCTCAGATCTCTTTCTCCTTTTAATAATCTAATTTTTCTCACTAGATTAGATATTAACCCTCAGTAAGTTGGTCGTCTCTCCATAACAGTACAGAAGTGATTCATCTGTTTTTGCAATCAAGCATTGATTAAACTTTAATTCCCTCAATTTAACCTCGGTTGGCCTGAACTTGCTTTCAATTTTTGCAATTAAACAACAAAAACCCTAAAAAATCTCAAAAGTCAGGCACAAAGCCATTTTTTTATTATCAAACTGATACCACTAGTGGGCACATCACTGATGGCTTCACCTTACAGCTTCTACAATCCCAATAATATTTGGGGTGTCCACTGTTTTTGTAAAAATATAGTATAGCCAGGATCAAATAATATAAATTTATATATAATATGTTTTTTCTGATAAAAATATATAATATGTATGTATGTGTTTTTTCTCATCCTAGGTTTGGGTGGCATACAAGGAATCAAGTTGGCTTCTTTCGGTCATTTGGATAGTGTTGTTAGTTTGTTTTGGAAGGTAATCATCATTCCATATTTTGTAGACATTTTTTTTTTAAGGTTAGTATTTTGTAGACTTTTTATTTACATATCTTTATATGAATTGGTTTTTAGATGTTATGAACAATGTTATTAGTACTCTTGGTTTAAATTGTACTTTAGGTAAGGTATCCTCAAATATTTGATAAACCTGATTGAACATTTATAACTCTACATCATGCAATCAAGCCTCCATGCATTTATGCTTTATAATCTAGTCAAATTACAATCATTTAAACACAACTGGCATTTGCAAGCAGTACCTGTACATTCTGGCTGGTACATATTGGTTCATGGCGGTGAAGGTGCTTACAGAATTCCAATTAAGCATTGATTGACTTCATTTAGACTACTAATTGTTTGGTCTCAATATTTAACTGTTTATTTTTGCACATTTTTACCATCTGATGGTTGAATCTCAACATAACTGAAAAATGCAAAAAGGTAATTGTTTTGATTATTCCTAATTTCAGTGCTGCAACATGTGCTTACATAGTGGCGAAACTTTTTGAGATTTCAGTTCAGGATTCAACTCAAGACCCTATGGATCTTTTATTAGTAAGGTACTACATATTCATGCTAACCTGTGTACAAGCATATTATTATTTCACTTTTCAAATGTTTTTTGCTTCTTATTTCTGGGTTTGTTGTTTCCTAGTTTTCTTGTTGAGTTTCTCTTTGAGGTTACTTTCATTTTTTTTTTTTTTTGTTAAAATGATGATTTTGTTTGTTAATCGATGCTGTGTTCCTTGTTGAATAGATCAATTGTAATTTGTTTTTCACATTTTTCCATTCATAACATTGTCATTTGTACTGTTGTTAATGTTATTTTCAGGAAAGGTCAGATAGTGAACATGAAGAGCTCGTATGTGAAGTATGGAAAGCTTATTTTTACTATACTGGGAGCCTTCATGGTAGCGGTGGTAACTTATACTGTTGTAACAGATGGATTGCCTTTCAGGATAGAACTCTTGACGCCGTAAGTAATTTAATTCTTGTAGGTTATACTTATATCTATTTTTTTTTATGAATCGGAACTGTAATTGCCTAGCTTTTAGCTAGTACCAGTAATCCTTCCAGTGTTCTCCCGTAATTTTTCCGGTTCTGTCGGTTTCAATTAAGGTTCAATTACTCACTGGTCAGACATTATATCTCAATATTCTGTTAAATTTGAACCGTCCCAGTTCCATGTTTACTATATTCATGTCAATTGGTGGTAACTATGTGGCAACCATGACTCTATTAACTAGAAGAGCTACCAAGTTGGTACCTATCTAATAGCAACCTGCACAAAACAGTTTTTGTTGGTTCTGAATCTGAAATATTAATACTTGCACCCAACAAAATGGATATACTGGAAAATTGAGCCAAAAGATGCTTTATTGATTAATGACTCGGGCTTATATAAGCCTTACAACGCATACTTACAAATAACTCCTTGGACTATTCCGTAATGACCTATTTACCCATAGGCCCCTAGAAACCCCGAAAACACAAACATACAATATATCTCAACAGATATCTAACTTGTTTTGGTTGATACAATGTGTAATAGATGGATGGCAGCTACCCTGATTGACTACTATATTAATGTATTTGCTATATCGGTATGTTCAACTGTTATTCACAAATTTGATAAGCTACTTAATTTGTTTTTCTCGTGTGGATGAGTAATTACAATCTTGGCCATTTTGTACTTGGCACCAATGGCATGTAATGGTACCATTTTTGACTGGCACGGGAGGACCTCTATTAACTTGCTTTGCTTGATTGTTGACCAAAATCAATTGTAAGAATTATACTGCTGAAGCAAGCACACACATCCTCCCCACCAAAGAAAAAAAAAATTAAAGACACAAAAGAGCACACAAAGTTAAGAACAAAATTGGGAGGAACCATAAAAGCTTTTGTATGTTGTTCAGTTTATGCATAGTTTCTATAACAGACTGATAATTGAAAAATATCTTCTTCGAGACTTTCTATTTCATCTTCTGCTTGGCTAAATGATGATTATTATAATAGCTTTGGGTCGCACACAAGGAGACAACCTGGATAAGTGCTTGCATTTGGATAATCTTTTTGATTTGCCTTGGAAGGTATATATACATACTTTTCATGAAATTTTGTTACATACTACAATATGATTTTGCACATTTCTTAAAAAAATTGTTTTTGCTTGTTCAGCATTACAACATGCACCTACATTGTGGTCCAACTGTCACGTTTGTCAAGCCAAGATTCAGTCTACCATGTTCTCTTGAACTCTTCAAGCAGAATAGGAGCAAATGCATCCACCAAGTAAAAGAAAATACCAATAAATTTTCTTTACTGTAATTCTTGAGTGACTTATTATTTATTGCCTTTTTTTACATTTTGTCGGAAATTCTGTTCTGTAAAATTAGATATGAGATTTGAATTAGATATGTAAAACTTCAATTTCATAACAGGAAAACTCATAGAAAAGAGATGTATATACTGTTAATCCTTCTTCTTCTTTTTTTTCTTTTTGCTCGCTTGTAGGAAGTTTTGATGTTTTTAACTTTGAGCTACATGTATGGAGGTACGATATAAAACCAATTATTGGTCTTACTTCACCATTATGCATAGGTTTTCCAAAGCCTTGGGCATCGATTGTGCATAAAAAATCTCAGTTATTCAGTTTGGAATTCCAGGAGGATAGTAATGTTTTGAACAGTGGTATTCTAATTCTGACATTGAAGGTTTTCAAGTGGCCATGATTGACAAGGATAATGGTTTTCACATTTTTAACTAATAGACAATTAGTTGGTCATTGTCTTGCAGAATAAAATAATCTTAAGTCTCAATTTGAATCATTAAAACTGGATAGTGAAAGATGGACATGGTTTAGTAATGTTTTTTTTTACAGTTAAGTCCTATTATAGTTGGTTAGAGTATGGATGTATCTCTAATATAGAGTATGATACGATTTGGGGATCTAACTTTCCTTTGAAAATTAAAATCTTTCTATGATTAATTAAGAAAATGGAAGTCCTAACTAAAGAATTTAATTAAAAGGGGATGACAAGGTCCAACTTCTTGCCCATTCCTTGGAGACTTTGAAACTATACACCGTCTATTTGTTATATGTCCTTACATTTTTCCTATATTACAATGGATAGCTAGATTTAATGGCTTTATTTTTAACTGTAATGACATATCTGATCTGTGGATTTTAGATGCATTAATTCCTTTAAGATAATTTCTTGTGAGAAATGATTTGAGGAGCAATATTGTGGGTTATTTGGTTATAGAGAAATAATTTATGTTTTAACAATTTTACATTAAGATCTGTGCAACATTCAGTTGCTAAAATAGTTGATATTATTTTAACAATCTTGAAACTATGTTTTGGATGTAGGTTGCATGTTCTATTGCTTTTTGAGATGGTGTTATGTTGAATTTCAGGATAGTTTAGTTAGTGTTGTTCTGATATCAATATAATAAGTAGTCGATTAGTTTGTACAACTTAGATGTGGACTGGTACCAGCTGTTTGGTACAATGGCACCATCTTTCCACAAAGTGTAATTAATGCCATTTGGTCTCAATCGGAAGACTCGTATTACCTGTCAGCAACATGTCATTATCTATGTACAAAGTGAAAAAGCTCCCTTTGGTGTAGGAACTCAAATGCAGTACTTCTCTTAAAAGTAATTAATAGCGTTCAGATGTGTGATGGTCAGGGCTTTCAACTTTTCAACTTCATACAGCTAGCTTGACAAATTACACTTGTGATCATTATCCGAGCAAAGCGCGCTTTAAATAATAGAGCAACACACTATCACTTGCTATTGCTATTCCTGTAATACTATCTATCTACGACAGAGAGTGAAGAGATGACAAGCTCTCTCTATGCTGTCCTCCTACAATCAGTCCTCATGTTTTCTCTTTACTCCACCAATGAAGGAAGCAATTCCACAGATCAATTGTCTCTATTAGCTTTCAAATCCCTTATAAATCAAGATCCATTTAAAGCTTTAACCTCATGGAATCTCTCCTCACCTTATTGCCTTTGGAATGGCGTTATCTGTGGCAAGCGTCATCCTGAAAGAGTCGTTGCTCTCCATTTGGATTCTCTTTCTCTTTCCGGTTCCATATCACCCGCCTTGGCGAATCTGACATTTCTTCAGAGTGTCAGTCTCTCTTCTAATAGACTCACTGGAGAAATCCCTACTGAATTTGGCCGACTGCATCGGTTGAAATTTCTCAACTTGAGCTTGAATTCCATCCATGGCGCTGTTCCATCAAGCCTAGGTAACATCTCAATCCTAGAGATCATTGATTTCCGCAGCAACCGTTTGCAAGGTGATATCCCGTCAACTCTATCACATCTTTCCAATTTGCAAGTGCTCAATCTGAGGAGTAATTTGATTGGAGGGAAGATTCCTATTAATCTTACCCAATGTCGAGATCTTAAAGTCCTTAGCTTGAGGAGCAACTTCCTATCAGGAGAGATTCCTCTTGAATTTGGTTATTTTTCGAAGCTGTCTCAACTATTATTAGGCTATAACAATCTGACAGGGACAATACCAGAAAGCTTCGGCAGAATCTCTAGTCTAGAAATTCTTGATCTCCCTTATAACAGTCTCACTGGTTCTATACCAAGTTCCATCGGTAATCTTTCATCTTTAGCTTGGCTTGATTTTAGTTTTAACCATCTATCAGGAATAATACCTCTGTCCTTAAGCAACCTAGGCATGGTATCAACTCTCCAGCTTACTGGTAATAGGCTAAATGGAACAATCCCACCGTCTCTTGGAAATATATCTGCTCTAGAAGGTCTAGGCCTAGGCAATAATAATCTCCAAGGTGAAATACCAGCCTCCTTTGGTAACTTGTTATCTCTCAACTATTTGGACTTGCCGCAAAACTCTCTTTCTGGAGAAATTCCAAGTTCAATTGGACAGCTTTCCGATCTCATCTGGCTCAACCTTGGTTACAATAACCTAATGGGAAAATTACCAGATTCTCTGTATAACCTATCCAACTTGGTAAAACTTGCTCTTGATAATAATAAATTTGAGGGGTCTCTTTGGCCAGACATGGGCAATGCACTTCCATTTCTTGAAACGTTACGTTTGCCCTCTAACCTATTTAGTGGTCCTATTCCTGCATCCTTGTCAAACTCAACAGGTTTAGTTGATGTTGAGATCATGGATAATTCTTTTACTGGCACGATTCCACCAATTTTCAGAAGCTTACCAAGCCTATCCTACCTTGATATTTCTTTTAATGAACTGGTAGCCACTAAGCCCAGTGATTGGGATTTCATGACAGCCCTAGTAAATTGCACATATTTACAAAACCTTGATTTTGGGCATAATTCTCTTGGTGGGGAGTTGCCAAGTTTGTTGATCAATTTGTCTGCAAGTCTTAATTATTTAGCACTTGATAATAACCAAATTGGAGGAACTGTCCCTCTTGGCATTGGGAACCTTGTAGACCTAACTTTTATTGATATGAGCAATAACCTTCTTCAAGGTATCATTCCTAATGATATTGGCAATCTCTTGATATTAGGCTCATTGGATTTGTCAGGAAATAAAATATCGGGGGAGATCCCGTACTCCATTAAGAATCTTAGCAAACTTAGCCGGCTTTTTCTATCTAATAACAACTTGGAAGGTAGTATTCCAGAAGGCTTTGGTAAATTGTTGCATTTAGAGTTGATGAATCTTTCATATAATAAGCTCATAGGGAACATTCCCAAAGAAGTGATAGGTCTTTCTTCACTGTCAAACTTCCTTGACTTGTCACATAATCAACTAAATGGAACCGTGCCGGCTGAGATCGGTAATTTAAAAAATGTAAATGAGTTGGACCTTTCTCACAATAGACTATCAGGGGTGCTTCCTACTGCACTGGGTAATTGTGAAATATTGGAGATCCTTTATATGGAAAATAATATGTTTGAAGGAACCATTCCTTCCTCCTTCAGCAACTTACGAGGCCTTCAAGTGCTGGATCTATCACACAATATGCTCAATGGTCAATTACCGAATTTCCTTGAAGAATTTCCAAATCTGCAAATATTAAATCTCTCCTTCAACAAATTTGAGGGAGAGGTGGGCGATAAAGGAATATTTAGCAATTCAAGTGCAGTTTCACTTCGTGGAAACGCAAATCTTTGTGGTGGGATTCCTCAATTGAATTTACCAAAATGTCCCTCCTATACTAAGAGGAGGAAGCATATCTCTAATGGTGTTAAGGTTGTTTTATTTTCCATTGGTGGCCTTTTCCTATTACTATTAATCATCCTTTGCTTTGTAATTGCTCGACGTTATTTTCTGTATCAAAAAGAAAAACCAGCATTAGCAATTTCCTTCAGAGAGAAATATCCACGAGTATCTTATGATGAGCTGTTCAGAGCCACAAATGGTTTCTCTCTAGTTAATCTAATTGGAACCGGCAGTTTTGGTTCTGTGTATAAAGGAAATCTAGTGCATGATGGTATAAGCACTGTAGCAGTAAAGGTAATAAATCTCGATCAGCATGGAGCTATCAGGGGCTTTGATTCAGAATGTGAAGCTCTCAGACATGTCAGGCACCGAAACCTCTTAAAAATCTTAACTACCTGCGTTAGCTTAGACCATAGAGGCAAAGACTTCAGAGCTCTAGTCTTCGAATACATGCCAAATGGAAGTCTAGATGAATGGATACACCCCAGTTCCTCACTGAACCTTTCTTCAAAGAGATTAAGCCTTATTCAACGATTAAACATTGCCATTGATGTTGCATCAGCCTTGGAGTATCTTCATCATCATCAGAACAATATGCCTATTGTTCATTGTGACCTAAAACCTAGCAACATTCTTCTAGATGCTGATTTCGTGGCTCATGTTGGTGATTTTGGATTAGCGAAGATACTCTTTAAAAGTCAAGAGAAATCGACTCCATTTTCAAGTAGCATTGCTGCACTTAGGGGATCCATTGGCTATGTTCCTCCAGGTTAATTTTCTTGCCTAAGATGTATATATATATATATGCTTTTTTTTACAAATAGAAGTCCATTTCATGATTTATTTCTTTTTTTTAGGAAAAAGATGCAAAAGGCTTTTTATTTGTCACATTAGGTCGCTTATTAAGTATACCTATATAAGAACAACTATATTCAGGAATAGATAATTGTTTTGAGTTTAAGGAATGCCATTGGTTAGAATGACAAATTGTCTTGCCATACAAGGGTAACTATTTTGCTATCTTATATGATGTATTGGCTCTTTAGAAGTGCAATTCTTTTTTGCTAATTTTTGGTTAAAGTTCCTTTTCTTGCTCAATGAATATGAGAGCATATTCAAAGTCTACCTTGGTAGCAATAACTGAATACATACTAATTGCTACATTACTCAGAATATGGAATTGAAACCAAGGTGTCGACACAAGGAGATGTGTATAGCTATGGAATTATTCTACTAGAAATGTTCACGGGAAAAAGACCAACAGATGAGATGTTCAAAGATGGCATGTCCCTTCGGACCTACGTTCAGGCAGCTTTTCCTGACCGAGTAATGGAAATCATAGATAAAAGTACTGTTTTAACTAACGGTAATGACGACACCATAGGCCATCAGCATGTGGGAGACTCCATGAAAAATTTCCTGGTTTTACTGATTGAATGCGGGTTGCTGTGCTCCAAGGAATCACCAAGAGAAAGACCAGACATGGAGCGTGTGGTGAAACATGTCAGCAGAGCCAGAGATATTTATCATGCCATGGTCGATTGCAAGGATAATATAGTTTGAGATTTATACATTATATTTGCCTCAATCTCTACCTTCCTCTCTCCCTCATGTATTTTTTTTTATTTGCTTTTTTTTCACTTTAAAATGTACATCTGAATTTTCTTGAAAATATAATCATGCTTTTCAAATTATTTATCTCCAGAACAATAGTAACGGTATTACTATAATAAAATGGGACAATTTTGCCAAATAAATTGTGTTCAGTAAAATTTTGGCACAAATAAATCATCTTTTGAAACGTTAAAAACATGTATAATGGTAAATAAAATGATTAGTCAGACGGTAACTCAGGCTGAGGAATACAATAGTGTTGTATTAATTCAAAAGTTACATCTTTTAAAAATGTAGATAGAGTAGAAATTATCGTTTTTGACCGCCCTAAACTATTGAGTCTGGAGTTATTGAATGAGTCAATTAAAGTAACAAAAGCAAGTTTATGGGAAATATAGTGGGTACAGTTTTTTACAGGATCCTTTTTTTTCAATATAATTTTCATAATTTCTTTTGTACAACATCACACATGCCATTATTTAAGTGTTACAATTTTCATGTCAGTTATGTATGATCTATGAGTGAGGAAATTCTATGTAATATAAACAGGGTTTGAAAGAAGTTGGTAGGCTAGATCTCCACCTTTCATTTAAAAAAAAAAAATGTATGATCTCTGAGTGTTAAAAAAATTATTTAAACAGTAAATACATAGTATTTTTCTTTCACTAAGTTTGCAATGCATACCATAAATAAAAATAATCCATGCAAACATATATTATTATGAAAAATAGTAGGAAATTTTCAAAGGAATAACATACTTTTGTACATGTTGTAGTTTAAACTGCTAATTATAATGTAAAATTGGGCTTTCCTTCATGGGTCATTATGTGATATAAAATTTTAATCTATAATTTAATAAGGAGAACACCAATTTTGGTGAGTCGAGGATTAACTACTAAGAATATCAATGTTGAGATATTTTAGTCTTCATCATGCATCAAAGCAGTATAGACAAATTTTAATATAAAATTAAAATTGCAGCATCATTTCAATCTCATTAAAATTAAGCACATTCACTGCATTAGTCGCGATTCTTTATCAAATAACTATCAGTTCATTATTAAAACATCCCAAACAATTGAAATCTGATACCAGTCCATAAATTCACTATTATGGGTTTCACTGAATTCAATTTGGTTGGCAGTGACCTCGAGTTTCCATTCCTAAGTTAACAATCCAAAGTTTGGACCTGATTTACATGATTGCAACTAACTAGAAAGGGAAGATAAATTAAAAGAAAGAAAACAATTGAGCAAGAAAGATAACTCAAAAATGTTTCCAATTTAACATAAATATTTTTACTGAGTTCAATAGACAATATGCCACAATGGTTTTACAATGAAAGAATGTTTCAACTACCCCATCAAACTCGCATTAAGGATATCAGAAATTTAAGCCTACCAACAAATATACAAAGGGTCACATATGTTAAGTTCCTAAGCTAATAGCTTGATAGCTTACAATAATCCCTTTCAAGAGGAGGAGTTACTTTAACCTCTCCATCTTTCAGTGAAGATAAATAATTATCTTCTGCACAATTGTCCAATTTAGTAAGTACTGACAGGTGAGCCCCATTGCCTGCCAATGATAAAAGTATTTAGTTAAAACACTAGTAATACATTCAACAAGAGAAGTCCTAAATAAGCATCTCTCTTTATAATCATTTTAATGTATCTTGATTTTAAATTTTACCAAACGACCACAATTCAACTAGATACTGCAAGCTACATAATTTTTTTCTTCATTTTCTACTTTGAGATGCCACTACAAAAGAGTAGAGAAATTAGCTTTAATGTTTATTTACATACTCTTCATTATGTAAAATCTCATTTTTCTGCTAATGGCTTGGCAATATACATTGTTTCATAGTATATAGATAAAAGTATTTCACACCTACCATTTTTTTTGTAGCTTGAAAACCACCTGATTTGACTGAACTCTAAATAACACACCCAGACATAAGAATTTAAATAAGTCCAAAGGCAAACAAACCCATCCGGCCAGAGCAAAACCCATTCTGACATAAAATATTTTGAAAGTTGATCAACTATAACTAGGGCTGCAAACGAACCGAACCGAATCGAACTTACCTCCAGTTTGAGTTTGGTTTGAATTAATTTCGAACTAGGTTTGGTTTGAATTAATTTCGAACGAACTCAATTTCGAACGAACCCAATTTCGAACCGAATTTTTTACGAACTCAATTTCGAACCTTTACGAACTTTGTTACGACTTACGATTTATGACTTCTGACTAGGCCATAGTGCGAAATTACAGCACTTCAATAAAAACTCAAGTATTCAAAGTACAATTTAAATAAAATCAAAATATCAATAGAAGTACAATTTAAATAAAAACTCAAGCACTCCAAAGTATTCAAAATACAATTTAACTAAAACTCAAATATCAATAGAAGTACAATTTAAATAAAAACTCAAGCACTCCAAAATTAATTATAACCAAATACCACACTCAGTTTAAATGTACGCGAGAGATGAGTCTTTGTTGTAAGAGGCCACCAGAGAGAGAGAAGACGTGAGGGAGATTATTTTGGTACTTAGCGGGAGAGGAATTTGGGTGAGCGTTTTTGGCGTAAATTAGCGGGAAGAGGGAAAAAAATTGGAGGCAGTGGCAGAAAAAATAGCGGGTTAATTGGTTGAATGGAAAGTGAGCGGATTGATGACATGGAAGAGATCTAGACGTTGGTAAGAGGATAGATCCAAGGGTGTGAAATTATTGAGGTGATCGGATTACAGGATTTGTGGGGTCACTTGCTTAGTTAATATTTTATTGAGTGAGTCTAAAAGTGCATTGCAGTGATACAAAATAAAATTAGGCAGCAAATAATTTGGAAAAAAAATAAAATTTTCAATCTTTTTACATTTTTTTTACTTTTTGCATGTTTATTTTTATTTTTTTTATTTTTTTATCAAATAAATAAGTATTTTTTAAATTTTTAAAAAAAATTTTACAGCAATACATATAATTTTTTTTTCTAAATGAATTGCTGATCAATAACAGCATTTTTTTGCATTTTTTAGACATATAAAAGAAATATTGTACCTTGATTATTTTTTTGACAGTATTTTTTTCATTTCTTTTGACAACAATACATTTTTTTTTGCATTTTTTGGCATTTTTTTGGCATTTTTTGCATTTATTTTCGGACAGTTCGTTTTACCGAGGGAATTCAACGGTCAATCTGCAACAAAATCATTTCATAATCTGATCTAGAATGATCATGGTGCAATATTGAACATAACCAACATAAAAGTTCGGAAGTTTTATTATGTATGAGCTTTGATCCAACACGAAATGTTTATAGTCATACGATGCTTCAATTTTCGATTAACTAGATGGATGGGTAAATCAAAACAAAATTTTATCAAACTTTCATAGAAGATGATAACTGCAGTGCTATTTGATTTCAACGGTCCCGATCGAACCACAGACGATATATTTTTGTGCGCCTTCATTAACTCACAAGGTAAGAGTTTATGTCTCATGAAACATATACTCTTGCTTTCTAAGTTAATGAAGGCGCACATAAACATGTCATCCGTTGACCAATCGGGACTGATGAAATCAAAGAGCATTGCATTTATCATCTTCCATGAAAGTTTGATAAAATTTTGTTTTCATTTACCCATCCATCTAGTTGATCGAAAATTGAAGCATCGTATGGCCATAAACATTTCGTGTTGGATCAAAGCTCATACATAATAAAACTTCCGAACTTTTATGTTGGTTACGTTCAATATTGTACCTTGATCATTCTAGATTAGATTTGGAATGATTTTGTTGTAGATCGACCGTTGAATTCCCGCGGTAAAACGAACGGTTCGAAAATAAATGCAAAAAAAAATGCCAAAAAAAAGTATTGCTGTCAAAAAAATGATAAAGGTACAATATTTATTATTTTTTATTATTTAATAGTTTCTTAAAGCTGAAATTAATTGAAAAAATTTATCAAATTAATAATAACTTTATCAAAACAAAGAAAAAAAAATGAGAGAGTTGAGACTGGATTATCCGAAAAACTCAGAATTCTACCATAAAAAACAAAATTTCTGGTATAAACATGTGAATTATTTTATTTGAGCTTGTAATTGGACCGGGCTTTCTGTTTCAAAAGTCAAAGTCAAAATTCAAAGCAATTATGGACTGGACGGCTTATATTTTCATCAATGAACATAAGTTATCAGCAGAAATTAACGGTTCACGTTTGAGTTAATTTCAAACTAAATTTGGTTTGCGAACCTATTTCGAACGAACTAGGTCCAGTTTGAGTTTGGTTTGAATTAATTTCGAACTAAGTTTGGTTTGAAATAATTTCGAACGAACTCAATTTCGAATCGAATTTTTTTCGAATTTTTTCGAATCAAACTCGAATCGAATTACGAACTACGAATTTTTTGTGCAGCCCTAACTATAACCCATTTGAGACCAGAGAAGTGCTATACGAATAATACCCCAAAAAACTGATAATTCTCGAAATTCATTTGACCCAAAGCATATAAAACTGAATTAAATATATTTTACCTGACCCAACTCCCCATGACCAGCCATTTACCAACTGAAAAATTTACTGATTTAGACTCCATACCTGAAGTTGCACAGCTGCCTGTAAGCATATTAGATTATCTCAGGATTTTGGGTAAATAATAGAAGATGAATCTGTTTGCTTCACAGAGGTGTCCTGCTCTACTTTCATTCCACTCACTGCCTCATCCAGAGTTGAATTTATATCCAATGCCTGAATAATTTTAAAAAAAAAAAGGAACAAAAGATCAAAACTTCAAACATCCCATCAATGAAGGGCTCTTATGATTTTTCACATGAAAAAAATTCATGTTGCAGGTCAGAACTTTAAAATATTAATATAAAAATTCAAATAATAACACACAAGAAAATAAAGAATATGGCAAGTGCAGGTCCTACAGCAACCTCCTTTTTCACATTCATGAAGTAGTCTCAGCAATATTGAAAATAAAACCAATAACAGTGAAGCAAAGCTTTTCGGGTACAATGGTAACTTGAGGAGGGTCAAATGCCTCATGCCTTCCATACCTTACTGTGCTTCACATTCTATATCTCCGTTTTTAAAGTCCAAAATGTCGATCCGAACCACTCAACACGATCTCCATATTAAAATTTGCTTGGAGACCAAATTTTATATTTTTTGGAATTTTTTTACTATTCACTGTTTCTGGACCATCCAAAAACAGTGATTTTGTACCTATCTAAACAAATAGTAAAAAATTTCCAAAAAATATAAAATTTGGTCCCCAAGCATATTTTAATATGGATATCGTGTTGAGCGGTTTGGATCAATAGTTTGAACTTTGAAAACGGAGATAGAGGATATAAGGCATGAGGCATTTGAAACCTCCTCTTGTAACTTTGGTTAGGAATGCAAGTGCTTTCTGGTTCTGCAAAGGGAGCACGATTACATTAAGAAGTAAAAGAGACTACCTTCGAATAACTGACCTCCTCGACAACAGCCTCAGGTCCTTTCGCAGCGTGCATATCCTGAGTCAAAATAAAATATAATACCAACAAAGTTAGTCAAGTCATACTTGAGTGTGAAATATAAAGCATTCATTGACACATGGGTTTTGCAATAATGCTCCCCATCACCAAAAAGAGAGAAAAGGAAAAAAGAAGAAGAAAAGGGGGGTGGAGGGAGAGCATGTTTCTTTGATTGATCCAGCCACTGCAAAAATTCTGTTATTTTGAATCAGATTTTTCTTGTCACTAAGTTCTATTAAGATGATAAAAACAAGATCTGAGAAATAGCTGTTAAAATTGCTAACTAACTGCAGGTATCACCAAAGCCTCCCCCCCACCCCCCCCCCACACAACACTCACACACAGTAAAAATAAGGAAATACAAAAATAAGTAATAACAATATAGAGCAAGAACAGACCTGATTCAAAGGGTCATTATCCGCATTCTCTCTTTTTATTCTGATACTAGGAACAGCGGTTGATGATCTTCTGCAAGGAAAGAAATAATAAGACACTGATATGAAGATATGCAGAATATCCTATGGTTAACAAAAGAATAAATTAAGAAATTCCTGCATGACATGACAAACCCCAAAAAAAGAGGCATCGATTATGAGCCCCCCCCCCCCCCCCCAAATCTACTTTCTCTCTTCTCACACAGAGACTTTTCCCATGTACCAACGCCTTCAAGGTTTACAGAAATGACAGCATGAGGGGAGGGCGGGGCAATAGAATATGTTCATACTGTATACAGGACATTTCTAAATTTGCAAGAGTAGTTACAAAATAAGATATTTTCAAAACCAGTATAATTACATACCTTGGTGTCTCATCATAGTGTTTTGGATCATCTATTTCCATATCTGAATCGCGGTCGTGCCTATCATCAAGGTCCTCTTGGTCTTCATCAGCCTATAATACACCATCCAACATAACATTAGTATACTAAAATAATCATTTGTCCCGAAGCTAACAAAAATTAAAAGAACAGACACAACATGTAAAAAATATATTTGAAGTATATATTGCAAAAAACCTCGCTGACCCCACCCCCCTCCTACTCACCCAAAATACTAATGGAAATAATATATCAACAGTACTAAACGGAACTAACCTCAGGGAACTCTGTTTCAGGAGGCCTTTCTTGAAATTGAACACTTGGAGCATGCCGGAGCTTAGAGAGATAATCTAAAAGCTTTGATCGGATCTCATCCAGCTGTTGCCGCGTATTTTTATTCTCCATGTTACTTGGTGCTACATGGAGAGTGTAATCAGGACCGAAGTACTCATAATACTCGTGCGGTGGCATCTTGTCTTCGAGCTCAACACCCAAGGCAACTCCCGTCTAAAAAATGTAACAAAACAAGTAATAAGGGTCAGATATTTGAAACGGATGATTAATAATACATGTGTATATATATAATCTGAATCTCCTTCAATAAAAAATAGAGCAAACCAGTGTATTAAACATGGAACTGGTACACCAAAATCAGAGTTTGAGATACACATTTCTAATAGTTGTCAATAGGAGCATACCTCATAACACCAGCAGCGTGCCACATTTCTTATTGTATAGCCACCACCACCAAGTAACAGAAGTGGCACATTAAATGATCTCATGTACTTAACACACTCTGCATGCCCCTTGATTGAAAGATTAAAGCAACCTAGTCTGTCCCCAGACAGACTGTCGGCTCCACACTGTAGTACTACAGCACCAGGTCGAAACACCTCCATGACCTTGCCCATGATGGGTTTGAAAAGAGACTGATAGCTTTCGTCATCGATACCATCATCAAGAGGGACGTTTAGAGAGTAGTACTTGCCTTTACCATAGCCGATGTCACGGATATCACCAGTACCAGGAAAGTAGTCACCAAATTTATGGAAGGAGACTGTCATGACCCGGTCAGTGGTGTAGAAGGCCTCCTCCACGCCATCTCCATGGTGTATGTCTATGTCTACATACAATACGCGCTGGAAAAACATATGAACATGTAAGGAACTTTTTTTTTCAAATACTGCATATACATTCAAAGGTGGCAATACCAGCTGGTAATAAACCACATAGAGGCACCAGTCAGCAATTTCAGCACTCAGCTGAAAATCTGCAAGTCCTAATTGGAAGTGATGACTTTAATTCAGAATATATAAAAATGGACTTAATTGATGTTAAAGTGAAATTCAGAATATACATCAATATCCTCAGTTGATTTTAAACTATGCAACTATTGACAAGTACAACTTAATCTACCACAACAGAAAAAAATATTGTAATACTATCTAGCCAGAATTATGCAATTAAACATAAACCATAGGCATATGACATGAGTAAATATATACGTTCAAAGCTAGTCAAGAAATGTACCATTACCACACCAGCCAGTACACACAATGTGTACTGTTTTCTCCACTTTCAGCATCTGGACCACACAAAATAGTACTGGTAATAGGTAACCATTCACCCCTCCCTAAAGCATCTGTTTCATATAGGAACCAAACTTCTTCCAGAGCCACCATTATATCTTAGACATATTAAGGGCATGCCAGTAAAAGGGTAACCATCTCTATCATTTGGTAATAAAAAGAACAGAGTTTGTAAATTTTGCTTTCACCATTTCTTCTCTTAAAGCAAAAAGAATCTAAAACATAAAACAATCAACTTAATAAATAGCTAAATTCTACAAACTAAACTGACAAATCTAGTCTAGCTGGGTCTGATCATTCTCCTATCCACTTTCTAAAACCCTACTAAGCCAATAAATTAATAATCTCACAAATAGAAACAATAAATTATATAATATCTACATAAGCAATTCATATACCCAAAACCCTAAAAAACCCAACAAGGGAAAAACCGCCCAAAATATACCAAATTAAACTCACCTCATGCTGCTTCAGAAGCTCTAGAATCGCCAACACGATATCATTCACGTAACAGAACCCCGACGCCTCGCACTTCTTGGCGTGGTGCAGCCCGCCGGACCAATTCACCGCAATATCGAACCCGTGGTTGAGCTTAACAGCCCCTCCGACAGAGGCGCCAGCGTAGGTCTGACAGAAGCTGTACAAGCCATCAAAGACAGGGCAATCCTCGCCGACGTTGAAGCGCTTCAACGCGCGGATCTGGTCTTGTTGGGTTTCGGGCGTGACGGACCTTAGGAATGAAATATAATCGTCGGAGTGGAACCGACAGAGGTCACGGTCGCGGGCCGGGTTCGGGCTGAACATGTGCATCTGCCCGAGGAGGCCGTAGCGGCTAAGCAGCGCGTGGGTCATACGGATCCGATGCGGCTTCATCGGGTGGCCCTGGCCGTAGTAGTAGTTCCCCACCTCTTGGTCGTAAAAGTAGCAAACTTTACGCTTTACCCCGTCCGTACCGATCGAGGGTAGAGAATTTCCACCAGACTCCATGGCGACAGAAAGGTGGACAGAGAGAGAGAGGGAGAGAGCGCGCTCGGGAGCGGCCGAGCGGGGAAAGGTTTTTGGGGTTTCCTTGGTGAGTTTGCAGTACTCAAAATGAAAATATCGGAGGGTTATGTTGTAAGTTTGTGTATGTATAGAAGTAGCAAAGTAGTACCGCTAAAGAAAGATATTTACGGGAGAGTTTCACTTGTGACTTGAAAGAGTCGAATGAGAATTTGGAGCGGGCAATTTCGTGTATATCCTTCAAAATCTTCAAAATTACGCATTTCTCCCTCTAATGTTCATAGTAACATATTTACCCTTCTAAATTTCAAAAACTTACAAATTTATCTATTTTATTGTTTTTTTTATTAAGACTGTCATTTCAAATTAAAGTACTCATTTTATCATTTATTAAGAAAAAAAAACATGTTGCATTTTTCAGAAAAATGACAGTCTTCTATCTTCTAATCGGTCAGTTTTCGAGAAAAAATATATAATTTCTCTATTTCTGCATCATATACACTGACACTTGAGTATATGCTTGTGTAAGCATAAAAAGTAGAATAATGATCTATTTATCCTCAAAAACCGACCTATTAGAAGACCAACATTTGTTGAAACATGCTATGCATTTTTTTTTCTTAATAAAGTGTAAATGGGTATTTTATAAATTTAAAATGAGCAAAAGATAATAAATTGGATAAATTTGTGAGGTTTTGGAATTTAGAAAGGTAAATATGATATTATGAACTTTAGAAGGGAAATTATGTAATTTTGAAGTTTTTGAGGAATATCCTCAAGAATGAATACTGAAAATTAAATTATTTAATTAGAATAATCTTCTGGAAATATATAATTGGGACAGAAGTTTCTAGTGCTTTCTTACTATTTCTCATCATAGAAATCTATAATTGGGACAGAAGTCTTATTTTCTTATGTCAGTAATTAATTCAGTTCAATTTAAAACAAACAATTCAAATTATTTGAAGCAAGTCCATATTTTTGCTCATTGTCTTAGTTTCACCAGATTAAAAAAATTACTAGGAAGTGAGTTTTTGCTCTTTGTTTTTTGAAATAATTGTTTTATAAAAGTTCCCAATGGTTTAAATTGATTTGTTGACTTTTTTTAGATTTGACTAAATAAATTTATCATTATTATTAATAGACGAATCCGAAACAAAATTATCTTAAAGAGCTAACACATTTTTAAATGGAGAAAACCAACTTTGTATTATGACTAGAAATTAAATGGAGAAGTGATATCTGCATTATTTCTACACAACTTATATGCATTCCAAAACTATTTATTTTCATCGTTTTTGAAAAAATAATTATACTTGATGATACAAAATGTTGAGTAGAACTAGGGTGCTCCTAAGCTCACCAAGCCCTTCGTGAGCACGACTCTAAAACCTATCGAATTGACTTCAAATGACATTTTCAAACCGTTAGATGTTCAATCTATATTAAAATGTGCTTGGAGACCAAATTTTACATTTTTTGGAATTTTTTTACTATTTATTAAGATGGTTTGAAAATCGCTGTTTTTATTAAAATTCTGCACCATTGGAAAACAACGATTTTCAAACCATCTTAATAAATAGTAAACAAATTTCAAAAAATGTAAAATTTGGTCTCCAAGCACATTTTAATATAGATTGAACATCTAACGGTTTGGAAATGTCGTTTGAAGTCAATTCGATAGGTTTTCGAGTCGCGCTCACGGAAGGGCTTGGTGAGCTTAGGAGCACCCTAGTTCTACTCCAAAATGTTTATATATTTGATAATAGGTATAAATTTTTTATAACAAGCTATATGCAATACAATCTAAAATTCCCTTTTTCTCTTTTTATCTGGATTCTTTGTAAAATATGTAAGATATATTTTTCTAATTCCATACGCTGGAAGTGGGATTCACAATTTTACGGTGCAGATTTACTCTCAGCCGGTCTAACTCAATTTGGTTCCTATTGAAAATGTAGGAGTCCCCTTTAAGATTCGTACTAGGTTAAAAGAACGGTATGGATCCCTCCCCCCAAAATTAATTAATTTTAGTTTGATATGTTCGGCAAATATATAGACTGGATGATGGATTAGAATTATTGTGTTATTATCATATTTCACTTTTAAAAACTTCACAATAGTCATCAATAATTATGCATGAAGTAACATAAAAAAATTTGGTTATTCATTATTCTAGATGTGCATCGACTACAGATGATCATATAAGAGCATCTCCAACTCAGCAATCCGTAAAAAATAAAAAACAACTATTTAAAAATTAAGTTCTTTTTATTTTCTTAACCCTCCATCTCAGAAATTGAGTCAGAGCCAATATGAAAGAAAATGAAGGGGTCAGAGCCAATAGGAAAGAGAGAGAGTATCAGCATATTCAAAATAAATCGTTTGCTTTATAAGCAAATTTGTTTTTTAGAAATCGACTTACAACCCAATAATTATATTAGCAATTAACAAATCATATTAGCAATTTAAAAGAAATCACCTACAATGATGCTCTAAGATCATGTTGGTAAAAAATACGCTAACGATCCATCCATTTGTGATCAAGAAGTATTTCAGAGGTTGTACATGATAAACAGGAAACGAATTTTTAAAAATCAAGTAGAAATGAAAATTAATTTATAAATCTCATAGGACATTGATATCCTGAAGTGCATTGAAATTAATTTGACAAAAGACGTCCAAAAAATAAATATATTAAAATTAATTTATAAACTTTCTAATTTTGACTGCCTGACTTTATCATCAAGTATAGCTTGTTATAAAAAATAATGTATGTCAATGAAGTCCTCCTTTTCTCTCATCAAAGCATTTTCATACACAAATTTCAATACATTTTCTCTCTAATTTTAACTGCCTGACTTTAAAATTTTAAAAAATATTTTCATACACAAATTTCAATAAATTTGAATAGTTTGATTCGGAAAATGAGGCTCCTCCTTTTCTCTCGTCAAAGCAGCGGAGTCCATTCCTTCTGGTTGAGTCAGAGGCAAATAGTTTTGACCTCAGTCAAGTTGGGTCGGGTAGCAGGAAAATAATAAAATAATACCGATCCGGTCCCTACTCTTAATAATAATATTTTTTTTAAAAGACAGTCGTAATAATAAGTATATAACATACAAGGATATTTGGATTAAAACGGAAAAGATAAATTAAATGTTAAGGTGCACATATAGAAATTTTAATAATTTGGTACCAAATACGAAATCAGAGCATCTGCTTTTATTTTATATTTAAATAATATGAATATTCGTATTATCAATCAACCATAAAGAGTTTGATCAAATTATTGTCAAATATTTTCGTCATCAAACTGCAACAAGCATCAGTGCAGATGGCACCGATTCGAACTTTAATATTTGAAGTCACAGTGCAGATGGTACACACAAACAAATAATACTACAGAAAAACTATCAAACGGAAACATTTATTCTTCAAAGCCACCACTAATTATATCTATATAATATTTCTTCTCTAGCATCATCTTATCGCAAAAGGATTGGTACAACCCGACTCTTTTGAGAAACAAAAATTAGCACTTCTTTCCAACGTGGCAATTGAGTGCACCGGAGAAACGCGTCAGCCTTGTGACGAATGTCCCCGGCTTGGACTTGATTAAGTCACTCTTCGAGAAATGTCTGCTGTTCTTGCCACCTGATTGGATGAAAAACGCGCCGTTCTGCATCAGATCACCCTGTGATCTCCAGATCCAGTTCTTCCATATTCCTTCTTCAGTGTATTCCCTTTTTGTTACCTGGAAATGGATATATAGTTGTCATATGACTATATGAGAGAGAGAGAGAGAGAGCTCTTTTGTGCTGTATTCTTTTCATGGTTACCTCTTTGGCTGATAAATTTGGAGGCGCGATGTACCGGTTGCCTTGGCTAATAATGGTTGGGTTCTTGCTGCCTCCAACTGCATACATCAACCAATGTGTATAGTCGTTGTTAACCACATGGAAAAATCCCCAACGGCATCTGAAATATACAATTAAGTTTCATCAGTATGCATGACTAAGCTTTAGACAATAATTGCAAGCATACTGCATTCATCAACAAATTTTGCCTCCCATATCAAATTGATTAGTTAACAAGTTTAAGCAAATATGTACCTCGGCATTCTCTGTACAAGGCCTCTTCCAAAATGGTTAAATGCTAGTGTGATCTGCATGATCTGATCGCCTGAGTAGGAATCACTGGCTCCAAATAACATAACCTGCACAATTAAACAAATTCGATAAAGCCAACTTTTACTTTGAATAATTCATCTTAACTAGTGACAAGCTCATATAATGAAAAAGAAAAAAAAAAGAACTCAGGGACATCTGGCATCTCTTGCTAGTACAGACTGGTAAGAGTCATACTGTGAGCCATCAACAGCTGTCAAAACATGAATAAAATTGTTCGGCTTACATCGTTGTGGCGGGTGAAGTGAGAATTGGAGATGGTGATAGCAGTCGAGCCCTGGATCACATCAATGAGACCATCCGCACAGTTTGACATGGAGATATGGTCGACCCATATGTTGGATGATCCAAAAATTGTTATCCCGTCCCCATCACTCATGGTTCTAAGCCCACAGTGATCTACCGAATCCCTAACCATGCCTCCCCCACCCGGCTTGATATCATGTATATGAAGGTTGTGAATAATCACATTATGGACAAACTGAATAGTCAGCTGGGCACCATGCGCAATGTGCACCTGCGCACCACGTCCATCAATGGTTTTGTTGCTTGATATCATGAGTTCTTGCTTGAGAGTTATGATCATGTCTCTAGCGAACACGATCCAGAGTGGTTTCACCTGGATGGCGCCCCAACGAAAGGTCCCGTATTTCGGGTTTGCAACATCATTGTCAGAGGGGTCAGTCACCACATAGAATGCGCCGTGCAAACCACCAGTGGTGCCGTGTGCGAATCCCTTGACACACTTAGCAAGGCGCTTGCGATCATTGGCCCAATTCTTGCGGCACCGCCAACACCTGTCAATCGGATTTGTTGCTAGGCACGGGCCGTTGTACTTTTCCTTTAGGTTCCTCCCTGTGCTGTTCGATGAGAACATCCTGCACATTTTTTATATATATTAGTGTGCCTGTTTCCATACCAAAAAAGAAAAAGAAAAAAAAAAGACATGCTTCTTACTTGTGTACTGCTTTGTTGAAGCGATTTGTGGCAGCATGTGGTTTTGGATCATAGGCGCTTTTGGCAATCATTTGGGCCTGCACAGCTCTGGTTTTCCAATAGTACTCATCGTCTGATGCTTCCAATATACCAAAAGATGATGATATGCAAATGATAGAGAAGAGGAACAGATAAATTGGTTTAATAAATGTTGTCCTCTCCATTGAACCTGATTGTGAATTTAAAAAATATAAAGGATTTTCCGCAGTTATTTAAAGGGGTGAAAGGGCAGCAGTTAGTTTCCGCAAAAACTGAAAACTGAAAACTGAAAACTGAAGACAGGTTGTTAATTGACTAATTTCGGAGGAGAGTTGAATTTGATAACAACTACTAGATTTGATCAGGATTCTCTCTTAGTTTTGCTCCAAACCAGCAAAACAGTCATGTGCAATGATATCCACAAACCCATCAATGTCAAGAGAAATAAAACTTCAGTAATAAATCATGTTGCAAGATTCTTTCTCCTTGTATGATTGAAAAATCTCTCTTTTTATTGCAGAGAAATTAACTTCTTAATATAAAATATTTAATGATTTGATAAAAAGTGATAATCAAATTTGCAATATTTAATTTTTTGATTGATATATAATAATTTTGAAACGTAAGAAAATGTTTAAATTTAATTGATAAATATAGCTAGCTGTCTTTGTACATTTTTCCCCCTAAGCATCTCGAAATGAGGCATTATTACCATTAACGTTTTGTGGTTCCCATATTCCAGATCCACATTTTATATAGCATTATTCCAAGCACATTATATGATCTCGTTTTCCTCTTTTGTTTTCGAATAAAGTATTGAGATTAAATAATCAGCTCAAGAAAAGTACACTTGATGAATAATAATAACATGGAAAATACCTCGAGGAATAACAAGAAGATTGATGCCATACAATACATGCAGTATAACTATATTCCTAAATTAAAGCTCATCTGACAATTTTACTCTCTCGGCCAAAACAACATAACAATTTATGACTCAATTTATTGATGGATTTTGTAACTCAAAGTCCACAATAGATTTTGTAAATTCCCATAGGCAGCTAAATATTTCCATATATGACGATTAAATATAATGTACATCTCTTATCCAATAACTTGCGCCTTGCAATGCATGGTGCAAGATGTTTACCGACATTTGATGCCCACAAACCATGTTTCTCTACCTTCCCCCCCAAAAAAATAAATATGCATAAGCTTTTTTAACATCAATAACAATGGAAGCTTTCTAAAGCGAAAAAATTCCCCAGTGATTGTGCTATTTCGTATCTCGAGGCAAGATTGTGCTTCAGAACAACACCCCGTATTCAGCTGGGAATTAGGATTAAAATAAGCACCACATAAATATATCATTCATCCTCAATGCGGAGCCGTCTCCGGTCGAATATGGCCTTGAATGATTCCCTTTCTGCTCGTAGCTGGTCGCTCAATCGCTTCTTTGTCTCTGGATTATTATTTCCTCTGCTGTTTACACTTTCCTTCTCTACATCAACTAATGGATTTGATTTCTGCACATAATTTATACAGTTCTCGAGTAAAATTATCTGAACATGCTTGGTACAGAATCCAAATGTACAGATATCAATCTGGACATACATGTTCATATAAACGTTCTTGTATTGAAGTAAACACATATTTTTCATGTCAAATACAACCTAAATGTCTGAAATAATATTCTATGAGCATCTAAGGATATTATCAGTCGCCCGGTTACCAGCAATTAAACCCATGTACAGGTACAATCAAGTGAACATGCTATATCCTGGGCACAATCTGTTTATTAAAGTACCAAGAGAGTGAAATAGAGAGGATGACAGGAACTAACCAAATTGTAACCAGATCCAGGACCAATAACTAAAGATAAATTAGTGCGCTTCTGAGCAGCTGAACCAATTGAGAAACCACCTTTCTCAGCCTAGAAAATAAAAAAAGAGGAGTTTGATTAAAGCACAATTGTGTTAACCTCTTTCAGTGAAATGTGTACAAAAAACGAGAATCAAGGGCAGATATGTAATTACCCGATCACCCCAGTGAACACACTTTCTGATTTTGCTTTTGCCATATGCATGCATCAGTCCTGAGACAACACCTCGATTTCCTTTGGAGGATTCTGGCTTCTCTGTCTCCTCTTCAGTATTTTTTGACCATTTACTTTGATGTAGATCTTTCACACCTACCAGCTCTTCTTCTTCTTCTGAGTCCCACATCTCTCCCCCTTTTGATACACCTGCAGGGATATATGTGCAGGAACAAATAGTACTAGTTATCAATACTATACATATATTAAATCCATATGTACTGACCTCACTGATAGTTGTCTCATTTTCTCAATATAGGATAGCTACTCATTTAGGGAAAATAAATGTTATTTTTTGTTATATATCTGTGTTGCTTGCAAAGGTCAAGTTCTCAATTCAGCTAGTTAGCTATCAGTAAAAATTGGATGAATCTAGCATTCAGGCAGAGTAGTCATAAACCAACTGTTGTACTACCGCTGGTTAGATCTGGCAACAGTACATACATAACAGCCAATATGTACAAACATGCAAATACAAATATTTGGTGGCACAGTGATGCTTACCATCTAGTGACTCTGCTTTCTCATCAGAGCCATTATCATTATTAGCAGAAACAACATGATAGATGTTGGTGCTGTTACTACTTTCAGGAATATTTTCTGTTGGCGGCACCATATCATCTTCCATGTCCATTTCAACCTGTTTCAGACATGAATACAAAAACTAAGTACATGACCTCACTTTGCGTTACTACCAGAATAGAATAAAATAAAATAAAGTATCCCAAGTCGCATGGAAAACTAGCAATAAACACGAGCAACAATTAACCTTATATCAGTACTCAACATGCTCTAGCAGAGAGTAACATTCCCTTAGAATTCAGAAAAAATATGTTTCCCTTGAATAAGCATATGATAATTCCATATAGGGGAAAAACTTTCTATAAGATTGCAAATATAGGAGTTACCTCTTGAATAGTTTCATCCTTCAAATAGTCTCCAGAAAACAATGGCTGAAAATAATAATAAAAAAAGGAATCTTTTAGCTAACAGACCAGAACAATGCTTAATGTGTTGCATGTTGATATAATATCCACCCCCTCCAATAAGAAAGTAAATAGCAAAGAAAAATAAACATAAAATCAAAACAGTAAAAAAAACTTAATGTGTTACGTGTAACACAGACAATTCAATTATACCCTAACATCTAGCTGGAGGTAAACTGGTGGTGCCTCTTCCCATTGAGCTGCCATCTTCTGTACTTCATCCAATGTGAATCCATGCAAGTTCCTTGCTGCACATCCCTATACAAATAAAACAAAAATATAAATGAGATTCAACTTTCACAAATGTGAACAATATGACATCAAAGTTACAACACTATTGAACAGGTTAAGCTCAGCAGTAGATTATATTTTCATCCCATAAAATATATCATGATCATAGGATAACTAACCGTTGGATCCTTGTAAGGAGCTTCCAGCAAGTACACCTCATAACCCGACCTCTGCTAGCACAAAAATGGGAAAGAATTACAAAGCAACCCAAACAAAAAAAAATAAAGAGAGAGAAGATAGAGTGATAGAGCAATAGAGAGAGACAGAGAGAGACTAGGACAACAAGTACTTAAATATGAGTCTAAGAGATGAACTACTTCTGGGTGTCAACATATCCAAGTCAAATATGAGCCCGAATCAAGAAATAATAGGCATCACGAAAAGTACAAAATCCTGCATATCTAAGTCAATTGTATATTTTAACCAGGGCTGCTGAACAACAGGAACGCTTTGGCACAAGAAACTGAAACTGGTACACAGAACGTAACAGAACAAGGAACATATTGGTTGTGAGACTAGAAGTCGTTGAATGGGATCTAATAACAACTTCTAGAGAATGAGTATTATTTGTAGGATCATGAACAAATCCTTAAATAAATGTGATGGAACAAATATTAAAGTGAGGATTTCAATAGGTACATACAAAATGTGTCGAGAAGGATCTAGAATTGTATAGTAGAAAAAACAAAAAGAACATTCACATATAAATTTACATAAAGCTAATTAAGTTCAGGTTGCTATTTTTGTTATTCCAAAATCCCCCATATTTTGGATGATCTGTACCAATGTGGATTGTAACAAAAAGTGTACAGAGTAGAGGAGATGGCCATAGGAACTCTTAAAAAGATATTTGTGTGGTGCAATCTGTCACATTCTACCAATGCATACTCTCGTAAGCTTAGATAATTGCCATATTTTACTGTTCAATTCCATATGATTAGAACTCTTAAACAGAGGTGCCAACTAGCTTCACGATGCAACTACCTTATTATTAAAGGAAGATGTGGTACATTTGATCTAAACAGAAAAACCCTCAGACAGCCCAAACCTAAAATAGGACAGCAAATGAATCCATATCAAGCGAGTTGGACCCAGATGGAGCATACCTCGAGATTGGAAACAAAACAAGCTGTTCATTCCATTCAGCATCACAAGCTGACTAATGAAACTGAGCAACCCTCAATCAGGTAGCAGTTATTTTGTTGATTCAAGGGAGTTATGGAGATTCAGAGGTGTCAAGATACCTGTTGATGGAAATGTTATCAAGCAGAGGCATATAGGTAGAGAAGTAGCAAGTCATAGGAAGTGGCATCCAATTGACAGCACTCCCGAATGGAAGAAAAGGAAGTGATGGGACAAACAAGAGAGGTGAAGAGGTGGTATTATGCTAAGTTTAGTGATCAAAGCTTGTGGGCTCTTCTAACAATATAAAAGACAGATTGATCGGATAACCTAGAGATTGGGGTGTAGATTGAACTAACCAAAGATTAGCAGTTTGGCTAATAATTCATGGACTCACGAAAAAACATGCAATCAGGCGCTGAAGTATGATTATGACAATATGAAAAATAAGGCTCGGCCTTGTAATCTGTAAAGCTCAAATCAAAATTTAACCAATCTCAGGCAAGCTTGACCAAGCTCAAATACATCTCACTTGAATTTCGAGCTCATGGATAGATTCTGGCTCAAAAGTCAAACAAGGGAGCTAATAAGAAGTTACATTTCATATCGAACATGAGCAATTCACGATCTGTGAGCCGAACTTGGAGTCCTCAACTGACTCAGAAATTTTCTAGCTGGAAATTGTGATTCAAACCCAACCTGACCTACTCAAACCTGAATGAAACCGCAACCCAAATTGGCCCAAACTTGATTTGATCACAAGCAGCAGCAAGAAGCCTGACAAACCCGAAACCTGACCTATATCCCAAAACCAACCTGACATGGAACTGCAACCCAACCTGAAACCTGGACCAACTTATTTGATAAAATAATCAAACCTGACCTCAAATACTAGATTTATCTCATCACAATGACATATTTATAACAACCCAAGCTGCTAGCGATCTCAGACCTGAATAAATTTTATGCAAAATAGTACGCAAGATGGCCATGAGACTCTTTTTAGCTCCAGTATGAAATAAGACCAGGATGTATTTAATTATAATTATAAGAACTTAATAAGATAAATCCTGTACCACTGGAGAATAAAAAATTAACATACACATGACAACAAAAGCTACAAGCAGTTTCTTTCTGGTCAGAGGAGTCATAAAAAGGAGGGAATTACCTTTGCAACTGCCCAAAATTGGGAAAAATCGGCTACCCGCAGATTGCGGTCATCCACTAAGAAAGGGCCCCAAAACATACCGTCAGTCAATCAATAAACGATCAGTTTCTCATTTTCATAACCATTGCTGCATCAGATCATCAGTGAAACAAAAAGGGGGGCATCTGACTTTGCAAACCAGTCCTAGTCTCCTTTTTAACCCACATCAGAGGGACTAGCAAATGCTAACTCAAAGATCATTTATGGTACTGAAATGTTTTTCTAATTTGCACAGGCCCAAATTTGTAAGAGAAAAAGAAGAGCACATAACAGATGTAAAGAAAAACAAAGTTGAGAGATAGTTGAGGAATGAAAATACTCCTCGTACCAATAACGAAGGTGAAGTTTCCTTCATCAAGGGTCTTTCTAAAGGCCTTCAGCATGCTCGAGCGATAGGCCTGTCAACAAAAGATGATAAGTCAGATTTTTACATAATTACAGATCAATGAGAATGGATAACACAAATAAGATGGAAGAGAAACTAATATTACAGAGTTATGGTAACAGATTAAAAAAGTAAATCATATACAGACTTCAACTGTGAGCAACTGCTATTTCACAACAACAGTTGCATCTGGATACAAAACTTGTCAAGGAAATATACTGTTCATAATAAATTGACATCACATAACAACTTCATCAAAAATAAAATATAAGAAAAGCTAACTAAAGGGAATTTTAACAACAAGTATTTCCCTCATCAAGGAAAATGTCCAGATAATAGGATAATTCTTGTGCACACTGTTTTTATTTCTCTGAAGAAAGTTTGATGTTTTTGTTATCACACTATTTTTGAAAGATGATATTTTACATGAGTGGGGCTATGGTAATATGCATATTACGGATCGATCCGTGCTATAGATCCATATCTCTATTTTTAAAGTTCAAACAGTCCATCCGAACCATTAAACATGATCTTCACATGAAAATGTTAAACTTGTAGACCAAACTTTGCATTTTTTTAGAATTTTTTTACTATTTTTTTAGATAGGTAGAAAACCATTGCTTTTGGATGGTCTAGAATTTTCAAATCAAGTGATTTCCTACCTACTTAAAAAATAGTAAAAATATTCTAAAAAATGTAAAATTTGATCTACAAGTACATTTCCACATGAAGATCATGTTGAACTGTTCAGATCGACTATTTTGATTTAAAAATGGAAATTTGAGTCCATGGCACAGACCGCTGAGCAATATGCATATTACCATAGTTGTACTTCTTTCTGTTATATTTTGTAACTAAATATATCTTCTTCTTGTCACATGTACCCTTTTTGGACAAGCTACATCAATTTCGGAGGTGAAGACATTACCAACCCTATTTCTTAAATACCCTAAAATGAGAAAACGTTCCAATTCTTAAAGGGATCTTCCAACAGAAATTCAGCCACATAATTGGCCATTCTTTTGCACTGAATGCATAGCTGCCTTCAATGAAACCCAAAATAATGTACATTAAAAGAAATGATGCACAACCTCCTCCATTTCCGCCTCATAGCAATACTCGATCACTTTTTTAGTCAACTTTTTGCTTCTTGATTTAGAACCTTCTCCATCTTTCACATCCTGACACAATCAACAATTAAGAAAACATTATTTATTATGAAGAAAAGGAAAAATGAAAAATATATAATCAATCCAGGAAAAAGAAACATCTACAAATTCCTTACATTAACACCACCATAAACTAACCTCTCCTCCTACCACAATAATTATATAAAGAAAGGACAAGGAAAGTAAAAGTAGGCCCAACACCAGCTGTAAATTTTAAAGCAATGCCACTAACCTTTTCAACTTCAATCATGAAGTAGTCATCTATTGAATGTATTCTTGGTGCACGGCCTCCATTTTCAACCTCAACATCCCGCAGTGCCTTTGCTAGATAGCTCTTTCCACTACCTATCAAAAGAGGAAATATAATTTCACAAACACAGAGCACAGGACAAATAAGAACAGTATGCAAGCCAAAACTATGAATTGAAATAAAAGATCTTTTCATAGAGACAAGGACAACAAAATAATTGGGAAGATACTAGACCATGAAACAGAAATTCCCGTTAGGCTCAGAGTTCAGATCTAATTTAGAAAATTAAATTCCAAGCATCATTCCTACTTAGTTTGTAGAAAAAAAAAATAACAAATTTCCATAGGTGTATGCCTACGAGCTACTGAGGTTATTGCACTTTATTTAGATTTTAGACCCTTTGTGTACTTCCTTTTTTTTGGCTTTTCGTGGATTGTTTAGTCATATCACAATTAGGTGTAATTTATAGAAACATGGTAAAATTCAGTCTCAATTGTATTAAGTATAACTGTAAACTTTTTTGTTATATTTTCCATTAGATCGCTTTGGTAAAAAATGAATACCACGAAGCCATACAGCTTTGGTAAAAGTTAAAAAAGAAAAGCACAAACCTGGCAATCCACGAAGAATGACAACAAAGTGATCAGGGCGTGATGCACGTTGTGGGTGCTTAAACAAATCACAAGCATTAATTACTGTTGGTTGAGCACTACTTGGCTTTGTTATTAGATTTAAACATGTCTTCATGATTGGTTCAGAAACAGATGGAGGATACACTGCCGAGCCACCCTGTATGTAAAAACACCAATGTTTTTATGTGAGATTTTGGTATAACCGCTTGACATTTAAAAAGGAAAGAACAGAAATAAGCAAAAAGACAAGAAAAATTATAAGCAGGTATACAGAAAAGCACCTGCCGAAGTGGCAAAGAAGGGTTTGTCTCAGCAAAACCATACACCGTAGATGGCACCGGGACTGTTCTCCCTGAGCCACTCGAAGCAATAGGAAACAGTGAGGGATTCTGATGTGGCACAGAATCTAACGGACTATGTGGCGGAGGGGGAGGAGGAGGGGGCTCTGGTTGCGCCTGTGGGGGAGGCGGAGGAGGTGGCTGTGCTGCTTGTGCCCATAACTGTGACGGGTCAGGTGGATACCCATAACCGTCCTCTACCCCGCTATAACCAAAATAACCTTCAGGATGGGCACTAGTTGAACCATAACTGGGTACAGGTCTATAGCTCTGGCTTGCATTTTGCAAAGCCTGGTACGGGTTATTATATGGGTTACTGTACCCGGTGGGGTGTACGTGATAATTCTGATAAGACCCGATGCCATGATCTTGAGAGTCACCCTGTCGGCCATGGTCACGGATCAGATTTAGTATCCGATCTTCTTTAGGTGGGATACGATTCAAAGTATGATCTAGAGGGTAAGAATCTTCGACCCGCATCCGCTTGGGAGGAGGAAGAGGGGCGGGGTAGGGATGAGGTTGCTGGAGGTGGGATCCACCGTACGCGGGCGCGGGAGAGCAGTAAGGGTAGTGGGGAGAGAAGCATACCGGGCAGGGTTGGGGCTGGTATGGCGCTGATCGCCATTGATGAGTATCCATTGCTCCCCTTCGATAGCTTGAATTGGACCGATCTAGGGTTTGTAGGGTTTCTATATGGTAATCAGAGAGTAGTTGCGGTTTGCTTCTGTTCAAGTCTGCTTAGAGTTTAGAAGCCAAAAGAAAAGGCAATAGAAGAAGAAAAAAAAATGCATATTAGTATTAGATTATATTATTATTGGGGGATAAAGTTGAAAAATAACATATTAGTATTTTTTTCTTATTTTTATTATTTGAGTTTGACTGACGTGCTATCAATAGTATCAGATACGTTTCATACGACGAATCAAAACTGTTGAAACCAATGTACTTTACAAGTGATTGGTTTACATATAAAATTTATAAATATTTGAATTTATTTGATGTAAAGTCAAACAGTCATAAAATAATGAAAAATAAATGCATTAAAATTTAACTTATAATCTTCAATTGACCAGTTTACTTTATACTAAATAAATTCAAAATTTTATGTAAATACATTATTCGTGAAGTATATTGGTTTCAATGATTTAGATTTGTCATATCAAACATATTCGATGGGTTTTCGAAAAGATAGCATGAGACATCTAATACTATCGATAGCACGCTAGTCAAACTCTATTTTAAGTGTTTAGTTGGTGTTTTATTGATATTTATAGAGACATGCCATACTATTGTCTCGAAAACATATCATATAGGCTTCAAACGACGATTTCGAAACTGTTGAAACCAACATACTTCACAAGTGATGCATTTATTCTAAGACTGCATAAGATGCTCATGGCTCAACAATCCGAACCGCTCAACATGATCTCCATATTAAAATGTACTTGGAGATCAAATTTTATATTTTTTTAGAATTTATCTACTATTTTTTTAATAAAAGGTGCTATGAATTTAAGGTTGAGGTATAATTTATTTTAATAACAGTTTTGCTCTCCGTCGTTAGATTTCTTAATTTATTCTCAACATTTTTTTTGGAGTACGCTGTACGCACATGCAGCCGAAATTTTTATTAATATCCAAAATTAATAAATAATTTCAAAATCTACATCTCATACGGAGGAATTTCAAAATCTGTCCAAACAGGAGATTAAATTTCTAGTTTCATACAAATTTTCTGCAAAAAAAGTTTCTGATTCTAGACATTCCGAAACGGAAAAAAAGAGATAGAATACTATATAATTTATTTATTTTTTGTATTGAAATATTAGAAATGTTATAATTTATTTATTTTTTGTATTGAAATATTAAAAATGTTATAATTTATTTATTTAAAAATAGAAAATGTTATAATTTATTTATTTTTTGTATTAAAATATTAGAAATATTTTATATATTTTTTTGAAAATAGATGGAATACTATAATTGATTTATTAGAAAGACTCCAACAAATAATCCGGATCAACATTTTTCAGGCCAGATTTTTTGCGGCTGTAAAAAGAATAAAAATATTTCTTTGTGTGTTATTGAAAAAAATAAAAATATTTTGAATCTGAGTTATTAATCTCGGTTCAAAAGTCACTTCTAAGTAAATTCAGAAAATATTGTGATCCTCTTATTTTAAAAAACAAAAAAAATTCTGACATATCTGACAAAGGCACTTAATTTTTTTTTTTTTCATGCGTAACTACATCAACCTTTTTTTTATTATAATATGTATTTTGTCTTCATGCGTAGCTAGGATGTAGATTTAAAAAAAAAACATAAAACCGGAAATTATGTTTTGAAATTTCAAATCAAAACCGGAAATTTATTTCTCGGTTATGGAATTCGGAAACCGGGAAATAAATTTTCAATTTTATGGCTTAAAACCGGAAAATAAATCTACAGTTTGAACAGTTTTCGAAATCTTATCAAATAGGATATGGATTTTGAAATTTAATAATTTTTTTGGATATATAATAAAAATTTCGCACATGCAGCTTGGGAAAGTGAATTCTTTATTTATAAATAATTGTTAAATAAGAGTAGATTTAAAATATTTCATTGATTTTGTGTCACATTCATGCTTCACATTCTTATATTTATCTTTAAAGTGCAAACAGACAATTCGAACTATTTAACACAATATCCGTATTAAAATGTGCTTAGTGATAAAATTTTATATTTTTCAGAATTTTTTACTATTTTTTAAATAGGTACAAAATTACTTTTTTTTTATGGTCCAAAAAGAGTGATTGTGTACCTATTTAAAAAAATAGTAAATTTTTTTTTAAAAATATAAAATTTCGTCTTAAAGTACATTTTCATATGGAGGTTATATTGAGCGGTTTGGATTGCTTATTTGGATTTTCATATGCATTTATCCAAATGTATGTTTATATTTCCCTATAAACCGTTATAAGGGTTTTGTCATGGTGATACGACGGGTTACAACCTGTTATTTTTGTCATTCCTTTCTGTTTGCATCAATTTTTGTATTTTATAACACCATTTTCTATTTAATTTCAAAAGTTATAATTAATGATCATTTAAAAACTTCTAAAATACAACGACTAGAATACTGTCAGTGTTTTGGCAGCTTCTGCCAAAGAAAAAAAAAACACAGTTTTGGAAACGATTACACATTGTTTTTCAAATCATGAAATTGAGTTTTGTTCAAAGGTTTGGATGAATTACATTCATAATTGAATTTAAATCGTTTAATTTGCATTAAGATTTGTGCACACATAAGATTTAAAACTTAATAACTTTAAATAGTCATGTGAATCTAAACTTTGATGTCCGGCAATCTAAAACTTTGTCCAAATTTCTTTGAACAAAAATTCCATCCTCAAATCAATGCATCAAATTGTTGCTAACCGTGAAAATGGTTACTAAATCGAGGGAATTAATTTCTTACGCTTTCTAAATCGAAGGAATTAGCCTCAAATTAATCAATCGGCTAAGTTACTTAATTCTAATTGTGACCGGTCAACAATATAAACATAATTAAGGACTCTGATAACAGTCCTCGCACTGTTCCCACACTATAACTGTCTGGGGATCACAAAAGCTCCAGCGCTGATTTTTTTCTTCTAAAGTATTAATATTATGCACGCAAGTATTTATATCTATGAGCTGAAATTTTTTTAAGTAAATAATTATTTTCCCAACCAAATCTTTCAAACATCCCCCCACATCATAAAAATCTGTGAGAGACCACTCAAACTAAATGAGGGGACCATACACGTTTATAAAAATATTAATATTGCCATAACTATCTGGGGGGATTGCATAACTTGATATTTTTTTACATATGGCGCCGGATGACGTTAGAAAGTATTAATATCAAGTATTGTAAGTATTTATACATATGCACTGAAGTATTTATATGTATATATATTGTACAAAGTTTAATCTTCAGGCGTTTGATTATCTCAAGTTACATATCAAGTATTAATATCTTATTTTGCAAGTATTTATACCTATGCACTGTAGTATTTATTCCTAAGAGGGTAACTAATTTTTGTTAGAGGAAGGTTGATGCGGGAATACGGAGTCCCCACTACTTCATTAGAGAAAGGTTGACGCGGGGACCATTGGAAGACCGGAAAAGAGATGATCATAACAAGTTACGTATCAAATATTAATATCTTATCTTTTAAGTATTTATACCTATGAAGGTTGACCGAGTGCATGACTGGGAAAGGAGGGACCTTATAATTAGTGGGAACATAATACAACCTTCCTCTAATGTTGTTGCGGGATATAGAGGGGATTGGAGTGGGGGATTCATATAATTATTCCATAATTAATACCATAACCGTTGAAAACTTAATACTAATACTACTATAAGAGTGAGGCTATCGTAATATGCATATTACAGATCGACCAGTGCTATTAATCTATATCTCTATTTTAAAAGTTCAAACAGTTAATCTGCAACGTTAAGCATATATAATCTCCATATTAAAATGTATTTGTACACCAAAATTTTCATTTTTACTATCTCTATTTGAGATCCTATCACATTAAGCATTTTAAGACTTTTATAAATGAATTTTTTGGACTATCAAACTAGAAAAATAGATCTTAGTAAAAATGCCTGTATTGTTGTTGGTATATATAGGGGTTGGAGAAGCTCTTTGAATTGTTCTTCATTTTTGGTCCATTACAGTCAGCAAATCACTTTCTTATACATTGGTCAATAGGTGGTCAACTTTAAGTGGCTTTAAATTTATTTAATCCTAGGGGCTTATCAATTTAACTTAGACTCTGTTCAAACATTCTGAGAGGCTTGTAAAAGTATGTATGCCAAGATCAGATAAAATTTACTGCGACCTTATTTTGTACTTGGTGGCGTATAAAATGGAATGAATGGAACAAATGAATCCTTTACTGCGACCTTATTGACTCTCTAATGGTCTTTTGTTCTGTCTTTATATTTATTTTGAACAGGAGCAACAGTAGTTTAGAGCATCTTTTATCTTGATGACATTATATACGTGGATGCCAAAATCCTTCATTTTTTGCTCAACTCACTGTTGCAACAGTAATTAATAACAATTCTAATTTTGGTGAATATGTCATGTATCTCAACATTCTTACAGTCCATACAAGAACCACCACCAAAGAGTTTCTAACCAAAGCCATATTTCTCTCTCTAAATATAGGCAGTTTACCATGGCCAACATCATCTCCTTGCTGATCCTCCCAAACTCTAACCTCTACCAAAAATAGAGAACGGATACCACCTATATAGGTGACTAGCTTTGATATCAGCAGAAATCAAATAGGCCCTCCAGCAGTGTAAGAAGGTAGCGTATTACAACAACAGGCTCAATGGAGGGCCTAAACATTTCCAAAGCCGCTACATTCTTCTTCCTCTCAGCCATTTTTGCGGCTTCGGCTATATTCGCAACAGCAGACAATGCTGAAGTCGACCCCTACTGGAGCAATCAGGCTCTTATGGCCGAAGCCAGGGCCAAGGCTGCGTACAATCCAAACCCTGTAGCTACCACTAACAGCTTCAACAAAGCAGTCCACAGGCAAGCCCTCTTTTTCTTTGAGAGAAATAAATTCCAATACAAACTAATTATTTACAGTTAAATATCAAAATAAATTAAGCCGGGCCAACCAGTTTGAAATTCGATGTTGTGTAACAAATCAGTGTTAGTGATGGATAGATTGATGGGAAGCTTATTGTTATATGAAATTGTGTCAGTTTAATCACTTCCGTTGACCATTGGCAACTATACATTGACAAGTAACTGAGAAGGTACTAATGCAAAGGTACACAACATGCAGGATACTAGAAGAAGATCAGGAGATGTTCATAGAGTCAAACAGCACCAGGAGGACCCTACGACAAAAGTACAAGGGGCCATGCCAAGCAACCAACCCAATCGACAGGTGTTGGCGATGCCGTTCAAATTGGGCAAACGAGCGCAAGCGCCTGGCCAGGTGTGTCAAGGGGTTCGCTTCAGGCACCACTGGTGGTGCAGCGGGGAAGTTATACGTTGTGACTGATGCTTCAGATAAGGACGTGGTGAACCCCAAGTATGGTACCCTCCGTTGGGGAGTCATCCAAAAGGAGCCTCTTTGGATCACCTTTGCCAATGACATGATCATCACGCTCTCTCAAGAGCTCATGATTTCCAGCAACAAGACCCTCGACGGCCGTGGTGCAAATGTCCACATTGCCTATGGTGCTCAGGTCACTGTCCAGTTCGCACACAATGTTATCATTCACAACCTTCATATACATGATATCAAGCCAGCTGCCGGGGGTATGGTAAGAGACTCGACAGATCACTATGGGCTGAGAACTGAAAGCGATGGGGATGGGATCACGATCTACGGGTCCACCAACGTATGGGTAGACCATGTATCCATGTCTAACTGTGCTGATGGTCTCATTGATGTGGTTCAACGCTCAACTGCCATCACGATCTCCAACGGCCACTACACCCGTCATAATGATGTGAGTCCTAAAAAATAGTAAAATGGTAGATCAGTGGACATAAATTTATTATAACAAACATATTGTGGTTTTGGTTAATTAATTATTACCCTTTTCAAAGCACAAGTACATTGATCAAATGTTAATCAATTGTACAGGTTATGCTCTTTGGAGCCAGTGATTCCTACTCAGATGACAAGTTCATGCAGGTTACACTAGCCTTTAACCACTTTGGAAGAGGCCTTGTACAAAGAATGCCCAGGTACTATAGCCCATCTTGTACTTGAACCTTCACTTCTCATGTGTTCATATCAAATGTACTTGCAATTTTGTATAAACGGCCAATCTTTGCATTTTGTTTTGTATAAAAGCTGAGCGCCCAAACTGTCCACCCAGCTACGGGTCCGGATCCCCTAAAGTAACCCAATTTTTGAGTTTAGATCTAGACCGTCCGATTCGAATCCGGGCCAATCTGGCCCGAGGTGGAGCGCACGGGGCTCCTCTAATCTGACAATCCGATTCAAATCTGACGGTCCGAATCTAAACTAAAAAATTGGGTTACTTTAGGAGATCCGAACTCCCCAGCTACCATCCACTCAAATTGTGCACTTGCTTAACAACAACTATCTAAATGGTTAGATGAACTACATTATTATTTCACTATAAACATATATATAACATTTGTAAGCATTTTAAGTATTCGTTGTTAGTACAAAAGTGGGTGCATGGTTAAATGGGGAAGAGCTAACTTCTTTGCTCTTGTCAGGTGCCGATGGGGATTTTTCCATGTTGTAAACAATGACTACACACATTGGTTGATGTATGCAGTTGGAGGGAGTAAGAATCCAACCATCATTAGCCAAGGCAACCGATACATTGCCCCTCCCAACATTGCAGCCAAAGAGGTAACAACTGAAGCAACAACATCATTTTTCTTGATTTTTTGTATGAATTCATTATTCATAAATATCGGTAGTTCAATTAACAATTATGACTCATATTTGTGCCATAAATAATACAGGTAACAAAGAGAGAATATGCCGATGAGGGAGAATATAAGAACTGGGTCTGGAAATCAGACGGCGACCTGCTACAGAATGGAGCTATCTTTACGGAATCAGGTGGTAAAAATGAAAGGAAGTACACAAAAGAACAATTTTTCAAGGCTAAACCCGGTACTTTCGTGACACGATTGACTCGTTTCTCTGGTACACTCAACTGCCGGGTTGGTAAAAAGTGCTGAGGTTGTATGGATAATAGAAGAGAGAAATAATGAACTTCCTTGTATGGAGGAATGTGGGATTGATGGGGAGGTAATGGGAGTAGAACAGCAAAAATATATTGAGATATCGCAATTTTCCATTCTTTTTATTGAATATGTACTAAAGCAAAATTTCAATATCCTTCTATGTTTGTCATTTGTTCTGTCAACAAATGATTTTGAGAATGTTGTTCTGTTAAGTAAAGTTCATAGATGATTTTGTTTCCATATAGTGTGATATACTATGGTATCTCTTTCTCTATGGATTGTTTCCACAGACACACAAAAACACAGACCATATTTTGAGGACTAACAAAGTGAAAATTTTATAACAAATTGTGCCAGTACAACATTTTTTCAAACTTGAGCTCTGAATAAGAAAAAGTAGCATTAGTTGATTTGCAAAAGTTTAATAACAAAAAATTTGACTGATAGAAAAATATTACATATATATTATGAGTTAAATAAATTTATTTAGTTTAACACTTAAATATGGAGGAAACTCTTTTGCTGCATCTTTAATTACTCTGTATATCTGATACGTCCTAAGTTATGCCCGATCAGAACGCGGTAATCCTTTCTTCTTAATTAGGCCTTTGACTCTTAATTCTCTGGATTTTCTGTATCCTTCTCTCTATCTTTTCGCAGGTCTTTTTTCTCTTTTTCCCGGTCCCCCATTCCAGAGATTTTCCTCCGTATTTATAGGCCTTCCTGTCGGTTAGCCGGTTTCGGGATTTCTCTTTGGTCCCGGACAACCGACTGGGTTTTTATTGCTGGCCTTTTTTGAATGAAGTTAGCAGGCTGAACGCATCTTTTATTGGGCTTTTTACTTAAGTGGGCTTTTGGGAGGGCTTTTTGAGGCTTTTACTTATGGCCTTATCAATATCTTTCCACAAAAATATTTGTTTTTCTCGAATTAATATTGCCACCATAGTCATCGCTTATCAGTTATTGGCCCTAATTATTTTTGGATACTAAGTAACAACTCAATTGATCGATGCTAGAGCTCCTGACATATCTAAATTGGGAAGTTCTGGCGGCTCTAAATTAGAAATGGAGATAAGAGGGAGACAAAGGTTAGTTGAAGTGTGGAACAATTTTAGCATAGTAAACTAAGCCGACGAAAGGGACACTGTTACGCCTAGGCCGGGGAGTGTGCCTCGCGATGGCTGTTGCTTATAGTCCGAAATTTTTATTAATCGAAAAAAAATAAAAAAAATATCGAAAAAGGGCGGAACTATTGCAGGAATTTCAAATCTAGGTAGGCCGGGAAGATTATTACCGTCCCATGGGACGGGTTGGATCTCCCCGTCCAGCTTAACCATTTGGCTAACCACTCTGGCGTGCTAATCTTAATCCTTGGACGGTTTGAATCGTACCGTCCGACCTCAAAACAAATAAAAAATAAAAAAGTCAGGGACGGGTTGAATCGTCCCGTCCGAGGCAAAAAACAAAAAAAAAAAAATTCAGGGACGGGTTGAATCTTCCCGTCCCGGAAGGCAAATTTTGTATTGCGGAGAATTAGCATATCCGCACTCCAAAAATAAGGAACCTGATCTTCCGAGACTATTTTTGTGTTGTGGACTGTGTTGCCTCTACTGTAACTCGTAAGCTGAAATTTATGAAATCTAGTCCATTAATATGCATCGAAATCTGTGCGAGCTGTGTCACTATTATATCGAAATCTAGTCCATTAATATGCACAGATGAACTATATCTCCGCAAATTAATCCTTTTTTTAATGATGCGGAATTGAATTATATCTGAGCAAAAAATGGCATGGTAAAAAAGCAGCGGGTCCCACATTGAATCTACCCATTGAAAATCGTACTCATAAATTTCTGGGGCTTCGTATCCTCTCCAACGCTTCACGGTGGATCGCAAAGATTACGGTCTTTAGATGATTAGCACGAAGTACCGACGCAAACTCAGCCTTTGGATCTGTAGAGCACTGTATCCGGCGGTGCACTGGATACAAATCCAATTTTCTGACCAGATGATCTGTCACTCGCTCCCTCATTTCGTGTTTGGTCCCCCCCCCACACCAGTTTTTCCCACCATAACCAATTTCATTTCTTGAGATTCACAACTCACATTACAGGGATCCTCATCTAACGGTCACTATTAAATGGATATCTTCGTAGATTGTCACTAGTCCATTAACTTCGTAGATTTGCCTTTCGGGGACGGGAAGATCCAACCCGTCCCAGAATTTTTTTTTTTTTTTTTTTTTTTTGCCTCGGACGGGACGATTCAATCCGTCCCTGACATTTTTATTTTTTATTTGTTTTGAGGTCGGACGGTACGATCCAAACCGTCCAAGGATTAAGATTAGCACGCCAGAGTGGTTAGCCAAATGGTTAAGCTGGACGGGGAGATCCAACCCGTCCCATGGGACGGTAATAATCTTCCCGGCCTACCTAGATTTGAAATTCCTGCAACAGTTCCGCCCTTTTTCAATATTTTTTTTATTTTTTTTCGATTAATAAAAATTTCGGGCTTATAGTTCGGCAGCAGCAGCACTCACCTCAATTCATCTCTCCAACTGTACAGAATTCATTTGTTTATTTCGGGCTTTGTTCGTCACTTGTCTAAGAAGTATCATTTAAATTTGAGCTTGATTGAGTTGTTGGGCTCCCATGGCGAATTTGGATCACCCCAGGTACCTGACTCGAGCAAATCACAGACGGCTCAGATAAGTTCTTTTAACTTGGCACAAATCTTAGACAAGGATTGAATAAAAAACGGAGGGGCACGTTTCTGTCTGGCATCCCTGAACGATAAAGAAAAGAAGATTCAATTGGAAAGAAAAGTGTGTGTAGTTACTGGTTAGTACTGGCTGAAAATTGAACATTTGTAACACACCCTGAGTATGTTGCAGTGCACAAACCTCAGAATGCAGTTTGAATGTGTTGTGACACTCTCCGACCACAGCGCACACACTATGTGCCTGAGTGCGTTGCAACACTCACTGACTAAAGCACACACTCTGTGCCTGAGCACATTGCAACGCACTGGCTCAGACTCTTTCAAAGGCTAAACGCATGTAAATAGTTTTAAGCATATTGACATATTGTTGTCAAACTTTTAAACCCTGAGTTATACTTTTTGATAATTCAGAATATACACAAGAATTCCTTCAGAGAAATGGACACCTGAATAGGCCCTAAAGTGTATTCTGATTTCTGAAGTAGAAACGCAAGCATGTATAATATAAAAGTTCATAGAACAAAAGATTCCACACTATCAGAGTAAGTAATAGACTGTGTGGTGTCCGAGAACAAGTCAACACATTATTTACAATTCAATTGAATAAGGGCATTTTTAATAGGAATTCTACAGGACTAGACTAAACTAAAAATTAGAAAACAATGAGAAAATATGATAACACATCTTTAGCAAGTAAATTTCAAAAGATAAGTGAAGAAAAGAAAGCAAACAAAAATGTATTTGATAGGTTTGTTCTAGTGACAAATGTTACACAGGAAACCACATTGTCAGATGCCTTCTGTCAGCGCAAAAACTCTACCACTAAAAGAAGAAGGCAGCTTGGAAATAGCTTCTTCAATTTCCTGAAAAATATGCAACACCTTTCGGACTCAATGCTAGTGTACCACGAACAAAAGAAAAAAATCTAACATATAGTAAGACCTTGTACACCAATGTGCATGTCCGACTCAGGATTTTGGCATTGTACGGACAGGTTCATAACCAACATCACCACTCACCAGGTGCATTCCAGTAAAATTGAAGCTCAATGAGGCTTAAATGACAAACGCTCGTTAAAAAATCTACCGCCCACATGTAATGGTTCATATTTCATCATACTGACCACAATATGGTAAACCTTGCTGAAAAAATGAGAGAGGTTTGAGAGCTTTGACATACCTCTACCCTATATCGAGCAGAAAAGTGAATCAGAAGAATTGCTTTGTTTTGGAATCTATCAGCAAGACTAACAATCTACACAAGTACAAAAAAATAGTCGATACCTATAAATAAATAAGGTATAGTTAACTTGGGAGAACAAAAGAGAGAAGAAAGATAACTACAGAAGTCACCTCAAATAAATGAGTGTGTCCAAATTCTCGTGCGTGCTCAATTGACATTGCATTATCAACAAAAGTACTCTGAAAATTAAGAATCAAGCTACTAAATTTATGATGAATATTTCTGGAATAGTACAAACCAACAACCATAATTTAGAATTAGATTTGAGCATTTCAATTCAAGCTATTACCACAAAATTTCTGTGAGCAAAAGCAATTACCAAGTTGCCACAATTTTTCAAAATTTCAAAATCAAGTTCATCAATATAACACCAATTTTTCAAAATTTAACCAAAGTAAAATATCATGGATGGTCAACTTACGATACATTATCAACAAAGGTACTGTGAAACTGATAATTGAGCTACTGAACATATTATGAATATTTCAGGAAAAAGAAAGAACAAGGATGCTAAATTAGACTCAAGCATTTTAACTAAAGCAGCTCAAAATTTCACAAGCAAAAGCAATGACTCAGTTGAGAGAACTTAATCCCTAAATGTAAAATCAAGTTCCTCAATATAATGCAAATTGGTCAAACTTTACCCAAAGTAGCCCTAGTTAAATTTTAGTCATTCAAACATTATAAATGAGGTACATTTTGTCAAAAAGGAACTAAATGAGACGCAAATACTTTGCGAATCAAGTTCATCTTATCATAATACTCGAATAAGCCAAACCAAGTTTATAGGTATATAGTACCTCCATGACAAGAATTCGTGACTTCAGCACGTCAGAATTATCTGGATCAAGTATGAAATCCGACATGGTGTCCCCCGTGAATGCAATTTCAGGTGTTGAGATTGTGTCAGTAATCTGGAGTAAAAAACATTCAAGAAAAATATTAAAATATATTTAGCAAGGTTTTCATAAGTAACCTTTAAGATTTCAAAATATCATGAATATGAAAGAAAATAGACAAATATCTCATATAAATCTGCAAGAATAAGAAATATTTACATACCCTCCTCTCCCAGTTTCTTCAAAACCCAACTCTTAGTTATTTGGATAGAAGAAATTGTAAACGGAGACATAATTTTGTGGGGTGGGGTGGTGCTATAGATGATCCTTCCTACTCTTTACATGGCACAAGACTAAAATTGATATTTTTTTTAAGGTTTGTGAAGTTTAATTAATCCAATACAGACCTCCACACCTGAAAGCTTCAGCTGCTTAATCTGTTCTCCTGACAAGCCAATGAACTCTTGCTTTAGTTTCTGCTTCACTGTGTATATCACATATCCCTGAAAAAGGCATGGTAAGGAATGATTGGACTCAGAAGCATCAAATGAGCCTCACAGGAACATAACCCAACTTAATAAACAACTCATCATACATAACAAAGATATAAAAGCCTGACCTGACTAGGGATGACATGATAAGTTTTGAAAGCTTTTACTCTAAGGTCCTTCCTTATTTGATATTCTTCACCTATATAAAGTGTGGATATAAGGACAACTTTCCTATCTTTGATGAATTTATAATTCATATGTAAATAATGTGATCTGGTTTCAGTACAAACCATCACTATATTGCTTTAGAAACATGGTGCTGAAGCACAATAATAAGTTGCTAACCATAATTTTCAATCAAGTTGATACTGGTTCACTAATTTACATAATTCATTCTTAGATTTGTCTCTTCTAGTACCACAGACATACAGTTCTGCATTATTTCATAAATATGTTGCCTGGTTCATTTACTTTTCTAATCTATATAGTTATCTTCTTTTATACATCTATTTTGCATAAGAAAATGTAATGGGTAAATTTGCTGTAGCCATGACAATAACAAATTCATAGTTTTACAAATCACTGTTATGATGGTTTGATTATCGTCTGCCATAGTACATGAATTCAACTTGAAGTACTTAAAGTATTCCATGTATTTCTTAATTTACCGCTCACAAGAGAATCCTTTAAAAGTTTTATGGATCTTAATTTGAGAACACTGTTTATGGAAGGCATATACATTTATTCTATGAAGAAGTATACAAAAAGTGCATCTGTACCTATGTTCAATCCAATGAGATTGTGCTTCAACTCAGATTGGTCCATGGCACGATGCACATTAAACAAATTTTCAACATGCTCTTTCAAAGAGGAGGGAACAAATATTGTTGGTGGTTTCATGCTATACAAACCGCGTGTTGCAACATACATCGGGAGACCTCCCTTCAATTAGAAAAAGACTTGTGAGGATTAGATTAAAAAACCACAAACTAAGGCACATACATGTTGCCACCAGTTAGTTGATGACCCATTTATTATAGAAATCTTCTTTATCAGAACCAAATTAATAATGTTGAAGAAAACAAAATGCAATAGATAAAGTGTATTGGTTTTGCAAAGTATGGTACCAGTTTGCCTAAATTTGCAAGTAAACCTTCAAATCTATTCCAAATAATAATATATATCAGCTAAATTGTGCAAATTCAGCACTGACTAGATCTCTTTATAAAATTCAGCATTAGGTCAATCAAAATTGCATGAAAAGTGAAATTGAGCCCCAATTTATCATCAATAAACCTTTAACAGTTCAAATATTCCCAAAAAAATCAAGCAAGCAAAAGTAAAGATAATAACAGCTTACTAGGCATTGCTGATCCACAGTAACTTGTTAACATAAAAATCTGGCCAATTCTTCCATTTTTTAAGCCCAAATTATAAATAAATCTCATTGCTAAAAAGGCAGTTAGCAAACAAGCTCAAGAATAGTACTAAATACCAAACAACTAAACAAGCTAAACTAAGAAAAAAAAGAAAAAAAAAGGAGAAGCATAGGGCTTACGATATGGTCCATGTGGCCATGAGAAATGAAAAGAAAATCTTGGGAGATGGCGCGCTGTGGGCACCGGCCAATGTCGAATGCCAATTTCATAGTGGGAAAAATGATGCATGTCTCCTGGCCGCCAATTGAGATCCCCTCCACCGGATACCCCTCCACGCACAAACCTCCTCTCTTCTTAATCCTCGGCACCTCCTTCACCTGATTTGCAGCTCCAGGAGAGAGGACACTTTGTTTTACTTCCATCGAGGAGAACCTAAGAAAAAGGAGAAGACTTAAAAGATAAACTATAGGAGAGCTGTAAAGTTAAGGCTTTCAGCGTAACAGAGTGAGTCTGGGTTGTACAAAACCATTGTTTCAGTATCTTGTACAAGTCATTGACAACTGTGCTCCAAGGCCTGCTAATGGGCAAGGTTGGCCTGGTCCAGCCCCATAAGAAAGCCCAAAGATGACACTAACCTTTTAAAGCCCTGCCCTGCCCTAGCTTGGCCTTTTGTTTTGTCTAACAACATAAAAAAAGAACAGAAAAAAATTAGATATGGACAGCAAAGATTGATGCACTATGCAGATGCTTCATAAACCATTTAAACATAAAACATTAAGATATCCATCTCATTCACTTTGATAATATTTATCTGTATTACTGCAATAAATTTCCATGTGAATAAGATGCACTCGAACTTCTTAGAATCATAAATGTTATTCAATGTGCTATATTTCTCTTTACACCCATTGAGGCTGCAGCTTCTTTCTGCCCAATGTTTTGATCATACCCCAATCTAGAAAATGCCAAAAATCAAATACAATCCAGGAGATCAAAAGTACCTGATAGTGCACCAGTGGCAGTGGAGGCGGTGCTAGGAGGCGGCGCTAGGAAGGAGGGAGAGAATGCGGAGCAGTTGAGAGACGACGGGGCACGGTGGAGAGGGAGAGAGAGAGACCGACGCCACGGTGCACAGAAAGAGAGGCAGAACGGCGCAACGCAGGATTTCTGCCCGAGGGAGGCAAGAATCGGGTTCAAATAGCTTATCGGGCTCAAAACCATTAGCTAATCGGGTACAAATTTAACCTAACTTTAACCCTAATTGATTCCAAATTTACAAATAACAATGCTCTAACTTCTAATTTAAACCTAATTTGAACTTTCAAACTTTCATCCAACCTCAAATTAGAGTTCAAGTAAATTCAAGTAAATTTATTCTAATTTATCCTAAATTTATCCTTATTTACCATTAACAAGCACTGTCATTGTTCTACACCTCTACTAATTGACAAGAGATTGACATTCAAGAAAATCAAACAAGCACAAACAAAATTGAAAGTTACTGAAAATGCTCGGTGAGACCGTGAGATTCGACTTGAATAAGAAGAGAAGAGAAGAGCAAGCGAGAAAGAGAGGAGAGCAGCCAGAGCGATTGAGCTTGATTCGCACTCGCTCGGGAGAGAGAGAGCGGGGATGCGTTTTGACTTGTGAAATTACTCTGCATGAGCCTCTCGGAAGAGGTGCTATTTGGTCGGGCCTCGGCAGCCCTTATTTGAGAAAGAAAACGTTCAGCCCATTAATTCTCTTCGGAAAAGCCCAAACTATCAAACCAGCCTTTAATCTAAAAACGATTATTTAACCGTTTCGCAAATAACAAGTACCGAGTCTGGAATCTCACAAGTGTCGGTTTGGACACTTCATTTTAGCCTTGGTGTTGGAAGCTTTTTTTCATTTTTTTTATTTTGTACAACAAAATATAAGACTATCAAATTGAATATCAGCCCTCCAATTACATAATCTGTCTTTTTTGATTAAATATATCTATTTTATGTGTAGAAGTCTAAATTTAGTTAAAAATATACTTGCCACACAGACTGCTACATGATTTGTGACAATTAAAATTGAATGAATCTCTAGCGATCTGTTTTCTTATTTCTCCTTACAGCTATCTTTGATTTCTAAAATTAAATAATTTCCTTATTTCTTCGTTTCCTCTGTTTCATTTCTCCTCTTCCTCTATATTTTCGACAATGAAAATGGAAACAATCATATCTTTTCGAATTTTGTTTAGGGCTATTGTATCTTTATGAATACATGAAGAGCAGATCTTGTGCTGATGGAAACAATCATATTTTTCCGATCTGGAGAGAAAATGAAAAATATCTAGAACTTTCGTGTACATAAATGATATGTAGAAAAAATTTTATTGTTAAAATAATTTCCATCAAAAATATATCTGTAGAGAAAATTGTTATTTGAATAATTTAATTATATATTTTCCAATTTTGTTTCTTTGCAGATCATTTATCTTCTAAATCGTTTAATGACCTGTCTTACTTGTGGAGAAAATTAGATATTAAATTGCAATGATACTTCAAGAATATTTTTCATGTTATATTTTGACATATCGATCGATCGTCAGGCAGCCTATTCTTAATTTCTTATTCTCTGGTGTATATGAAGATGTGAAAAATTTCGAGCCATACAAAAAAAAAAAAAAAAAAACCTTGTAACTAGACAGCAATAAATGATTATAAGCTTCTACAATGTTTCAAATGGCTGTCAATTGTGCCATATTTTTCAACGTCACATCAGTCAATAGTATAATGCAAAGGGATAAATTAGAATTAAGGTGACTTTTACTTTATGTCTTTTTGTCAAAATTTAAGTAGATAGTGGGAGACTGGGAGTCTATTGAAAAGTAAAGGTAAAGGAGACGTCAGTTGTCTTATGATGTCATATATGATATATCAAGGGTTCGATTCGATTCAGTAAGCAAATTCAACCGAAATTTTTATTAATAACCTCAAACAAAAGAAAAATATCAAATCTAACCTCAACTCCAAAAAATTTTCAAAAATAACCCAACCGCCCCATCATTGGGCGGTTCACCCTACCCACCAAACCGCCCAGTGGTTGGGCGGTCCACACGGCCAAGCAAACCGCCCAGAAATGGGGCGGTCCGCTTTTTTTTTTTTTTAGATTTGAGAGACAATATGAATGAAATTTAATAATAAAAATTCGAATTTTGTTTTTAATATTTGTTAGATTAATTCTTTTGAAGTATAAACCGACATTTTTAAAAATACCCAAAGTTAATTAAAGATTAATAAAAATGTCCAAACCGGCCGGTCCCTTGACTAAATAACTAAAATGCTGAGATATAACACTAAAATATTGATTTTTTTTTTAAATATTTGTCAAATTACTTTTTTGATAGCATATTTATACTAAAATACACTAAATTACTTGAGAATTCCGACATTTTTAAAAATACCCCAAGTTAATTACAGATTAATAAATATGCCCACGGTTCCCGTAAAATATGCAAAATCCGAGATTTTTATTTTTACCCAAAAAAAATAAAAATTAATATATTTAACCAAGTTTTTGAAAAAATTAAATTTTTACCCAAACCGTAAATAATATTTACGGTTTGAATTCGGAATTCAAACCGTAAATATTATTTACGGTTTGAAACTCTTTTTTTTTTTTTTTTTTTAGAGAAAAATAGCTAAAATGCTGAAATGAAATATAACACAAAAAAATCGAATTGTTTTTTAAAATATTTGTTAGATGATGCACGAAAAGACCCTAAAAACTCTAATATTGTAAAGAAAGTTCGAAAACTCTATATCCGACGGTCGGATCGGGCTCGAATGGAAGTTAGCTTGTTTTTTGAATTCGGGATCTCCTGTCAAAATTTCAGCCCGATCCGACGGACGGATTAAAAGTTACGCTCCTTTTCGTGAAGCATGCGCAGGCCCATATTGCATCATTTTCGATTAAGATTTTCATTTCTATTCTTCAATCTACGTAGCTCAATAAATTACCGTATTTTAGCATAATTCTACATAAATATTGTAATTCAGCATTTTAGTAAATTTACTGTATTTTAGTATAATTATTGTAATTTACCGTATTTTAGCACAAAATCGGCTTTATTCGTAACGTATTTTCTAACAAAACAATTCGATTTGGACATCAAAAGAATTAATCTAACAAATATAATCTAACAAAAGAATTAATATCAGCATTTTAGTTATTTAGTCAAGGGACCGGCCGGTTTGGACATTTTTATTAATCTTTAATTAACTTTGGGTATTTTTAAAAATGTCGGTTTATACATCAAAAGAATTAATCTAACAAATATTAAAAACAAAATTCGAATTTTTATTATTAAATTTCATTCATATTGTCTCTCAAATCTAAAAAAAAAAAAAAAAAAAAAAAAAAAAAAAGCTGACCGCCCCATTATTGGGCGGTTTGCTTGGCCGTGTGGACCGCCCAACCACTGGGCGGTTTGGTGGGTAGGGTGAACCGCCCAATGATGGGGCGGTTGGGTTATTTTTGAAATTTTTTTGGAGTTGAGGTTAGATTTGATATTTTTCTTTTGTTTGAGGTTATTAATAAAAATTTCGGCAAATTCAAGTTATTACTGTTCTAAATTCATAGATGATCGACCGAATTTTTTTTAAAAACCATAATTAGAAAAATCAAAGTTAGGAAACCAACATGATTACATAAGAACCGAGATGCCAATTCGGTTTCAAGTTTTTTTTTTCCTGGAACCGAATTGGCATTTCGGTTTCAACCCCCATTTCACAATTTTTTCGAAGAGCCGCCACAGAAAATCCAAAATAGACCTGGACCCGAAATCTCTTTTTGGTTTTGTTATTTTTTGCACGTGGACCCGAAACTAAAATTCGGGTTTCTGTTTTTTGCCTCCTTGGACCCGAAATTACTATTCGGGTTTTTTTTTTCCTCCTTGGACCCGAAAATAGAATTCGGTTTTTTTTTTTCCTTTTTCAACCCGAAATTACAATTCGGTTTTTTGTTTTTCCTCCTTGGACCCGAAAATGCTGAAATGAAATATAACACAAAAAAATCGAATTGTTTTTTAAAATATTTGTTAGAAAATACGCTACGAATAGGGCCGATTTTGTGCTAAAATACGGTAAATTACAATAATTATGCTAAAATACGGTAAATTTACTAAAATGCTGAAATTACGATAAATTACGCTAAATTACGTATGAATAGGGCCGATTTTGTGCCATCTTTCATAAATCATAAAAAATAGTAAAAAATATCAAAAAATAATAAAAATTGGTATTCTACAAGTTCATTATATAACTAAATTTCAAGTAATTTAGTGTAATTCAGCATAAATCAAGTAATTCAGCGTAAATTTACTTAAATTTACCGTATTTCAGCGTAAATTCAGCGTAATTCAGCATAAATCAAGTAATTCAAGTAAATTTACGCTGAATTACTTGATTTATGCTGAATTACACTAAATTACTTGAAATTACAATAATTATGTAGAATTATGCTAGAATACGGTAAAGTACGCTAAATTACGTATGAATAGGGATGATATCTTCACTGAGAAGGGGAAAAATGACGACGAAACTTCAAACGGCCATAAAACGGCGCTCGAGTGTCCGATTTCAGCAAATGACCACTTTTTGGAAAGCTTGCGAAAATGCGCATCATCTGTGCCGATGCGTGATGCTAGATTGCCAAATTCAGAATCGCCAAAAAATAAAGAGAAGGGCCTCAAAACTTCAGTTGAAGTTTTCGATCGAAATTTTCACTTTTATTATTCAATCTACGTAGCTCAGTAAATTAGTTATATAATGAACTTGTAGAATACCAATTTTTATTATTTTTTGGAATTTTTTTACTATTTTTTATGATTTATGAAAGATGGCACAAAATCGGCCCTATTCATACGTAATTTAGCGTAATTTACCGTATTTTAGCATAATTCTACATAATTATTGTAATTTCAGCATTTTAGTAAATTTACCGTATTTTAGCATAATTATTGTAATTTACCGTATTTTAGCACAAAATCGGCCCTATTCGTAACGTATTTTCTAACAAATATTTTAAAAAACAATTCGATTTTTTTGTGTTATATTTCATTTCAGCATTTTAGCTATTTTTCTCTAAAAAAAATAATAAAAAAAAAAAAGGTTGTACCCGTACCCTACTTTCGGTTCCAAACAAAAAAAATAAAAAAAATAGGTTGCACCCGAACCCTACTTTCGGTTCCAAACAAAAATATGAAAAAAAATAGGTAATCCGAATTGGGATCTCGGGTTTTGGTCTGCACACCATATGCCACACCGATTTCCGGAAAAATTGTGAAAACGGAGTTGGAACCGAAATTCCAATTCGGTTCCAGGAAAAAAAAACTTGGAACTGAATTGACATCTCGGTTCTTATGGTTTTTGTAAAAAAACAAGTAATCATATTGGTTTCCTAACTTTGATTTTTCTAATTATGGTTTTTAAAAAAAATTCTGATCGACCTAGTGCTTATTGAGATTAATGTTCCACAAACAAATATTTACTTGGTTTAACTTCAAGTCCTGTGCACATAATTAAAGATTATATTGCTCTGCTGAGTGCTGATAGTCTGCGTTGTCAAATTCTAGAATATCTGAAAGGAAAGAAATTCTAGAATATTTCTTTTCCTTAATTAGTTAATTATTATTTCTAGATATAAGGCAAGTCTGTCCATTTGCATTAGCAAAAAGATGAATTTTCCTTGGTTAATAAAATATAAAAAAGATCGTGGCATATACATTTTTGTGGTCTATTTTATATTTTAATAGAGAGAATATATAACATACGCTTCCTCGTGCATGCATCTCTTAATATTTTAACAATGTTTGAAAACTACTTCCTGTCCTATTTATGATAATAAATATTTTATTCAAAAATAATCTGTTTCTATCCCATTTATTGTAAATTAAGTAATTAATACAACAAAAATAACACTCTAATTTTTTTTTTTTTTTTTTAAAGTTGGGGTGTAACACCCAACAATATATTGATAAAAAAAAGTATAATTACATAGTGCAAAGGTAGCATCTCAGGAAAACTACAATCTAAAAGTAAGTAAATAAAAAAAAACAGCCACAGTTCAACTCGCAAAAATTGCCACTAATAAGGCGCATAAACTTGCACCGTGGTTGATCCTATCCCTATCCAAATTGCGACCAAAGGAAAATATATGTTGTGGTATCATTTATGAGTATAATCTCAGGCTTTCTTTTGTTCGAGAAAACTCGCCTATTCCTTTCTCGCCACAGTGCCCAGGCTCTGACGGCCCATAATGTGTTGCTGAGGGTTCGCACTCTCTTGGATGCATGAAGATTTATATCCCACCTATCGGAAATAATACCTACACTCTGGATTGATATATTGTAGTGCGCAAACAGCCCCTCCAAAATCTAACCGCGAAAGGGCACGTCCACATGATATGATTCATCATTTCTAAATTCGAAGAACCACATAACTGGCATCCCGGTTGTATCGTGCACCCACGGTTGGAGAGGACATCTTGTGTGAGGATCTTGTTTTCTAGCATAAGCTAGATGAAAATGCGCACCTTCAGCGGGGCTTTTAGCTTCCATAAATGCCTGTGAATTGGTGATAAGACCCCCTTTTGGTGAATGGTTCTATATGCGGAGGCACATGTGAATTGACCCGATGCGGACCACCTCCATTGCAACATGTTATCTGTTTGTATTGAGCACAAGGAAAAGGCATTAAATCGGCTAAAACCTGAATAAAAGCTGAGTTGAGAGTATGTGTTTGTAATTGTTCTGTTGTGACAATTCCATGCAGCCTTCTCAATGTTGAAGCCCATAGGCCATGTGGTTTGCTCTTGATTTCCCATATCCATTTTGTCAATAGAGCATCATTCTGGCATGTCAGGTCTATTACCCCCAATCCTCTATTTTCTTTGAGTGCACATACGACTTTCCAATTAATTAAGCAGTTGATCCATTTACATACATCATTCCCTTTCCATAAGAAACTCCTCCGAATTTTGTCCACGTGTTTAATCACCCCCTTTGGTATCTTTAATGCTTGCATGTAATGAAGTGGCATTGCCGAGAGCACTGCCTTGACCAGGTTGACTCTACCCCCTAGGAATAAAAAATTGGATGTCTATCTTTCTAACCGCCCCTGCACTACCGCTAACATAGGTTGAAAGTCGATCTTCCTTGGCTTCTTGATCATGAGGGGTAGGACTAAATATCTGATGAGCAATTGAGACCATGGAGTTGACAGTATGCTTTGCACAGTTTCAATTATCCCCTGTGGTATTGATATGGGAACAAAGGTCGATTTACCTGGGTTTAACCTGAGGCCTGATAATCGTGTATCTTTAAGGAGATAAGAGATAATTTTTGGCAGTAGTTTTGCCACCGTGTTAATAACACTGATGGGTTTGTAGTGTGAAATTATTTCTAGGTTTGTCTTTTTTGGGAGAAGTGTGATGGATGCCCTGTTGATGCACTTTAAGGAAGTTTTTGTGAGGTATCCAATGCACGTGATTTGTGGGATAAATATTTCACGGACATGTCTGAAGACTATCAATTAGAGGCTCTGATACCTTATAAGAAAAGAGGAAAGAAATGATTGTATGAATCTTTATTTCATTTATGTTTTTGGTAATTGTACAAAGGTGTAATCTCATCTATTTATAGCTCACGGCTAACACCTATTCATAATACTAATTATAATATTACCAGCCTAACAAACTAAGCTGCTAACTAATTCGGTTACAACAATCCCTGTACTTTTTTATCCTATAATAGATACATATAGAACGGATGTGTTTGTTTATAATTTGCATTGTATATCAGATTGGAGGCTCAATAATAATTGACATCACTTAATGAATAGACATAACCAATGACGTTTCTTATTCTACATTTTGCAAATAAATAGTTATAGTTTGATAGCTTGACCTCCAATATTAATTAGATAGTTTAATTAATTTTAATTAGTTTGTGATCTCCATATTTTTAGTAAGGATTAATATTTTTATATTTTGCATGATACAGGTATAATATATAATCGACGAAATCCAGCCGGCCAAATTCTGAAAAAAATTAAAATCCTCTAATCACTTTAGCAGTACTTGCACCACAGCATCTCTTCCTCTACTGCTTGCCTTGCCTTGTCTTGCCTTACCAGTGTGTTAGCCTCAAGTCTTGCTCCTCTGAAAATCCTAGAATTACGCTGCTTCCATAGAAGCCAACATGCCAAGACAGTAAAAAGCCCACATCTTGCAGCTCTGCTTGACCTCTCCCATATTAGGTGTACCTTATCTTCTCTGTATATCAACCTCACTCCTACAATTATTGCTTTCATTTCTTTTTAAGGAGGAATTTTTTTTTTTGAGTAAAAATAACGATCAAAGTCCTTTTTCTGATTTATTAATGGTTAAAAAAAATATAGGTTTCGAATTGAAACCTATTACATAGATAAAAAAAAGTTACTCAACCTTGTTCAGTGGTTTGAAGTTTTAATAAAGGAAAAGTTGGTTATTTGTCACTCAAAAACTTTTAAATTGTAAAAATATCATCCTGAAATTTGAAATTGTAAAAATGCCACTCTAAACTTCATTAATTCCTAATTTTTCCATTTATATTGTATTCTTATACTATTTTTATTAAAAATTAACTGAAAAATACTGTTTTGGTATACATATTTCTGTAATTCCGATTATACCCTTCATACAATTTTTGCCTTGTGGCTTGTGGTTGTTGATCTGTGGCCTTCGTGCCTTCTTGTTTGACCTGTGGCCTTGTGCCTTGTTTCTATTTGGTGGCTGCTGTGCCTTTGACCTGCGGCCTTGAGCCTTTTTCTTTATTTTGAAGGCCTTCGTGCCTTGTGGGTTTGCGAAGGGTATGGTTGTGCTGGTTTGTTGATTTGTGTGCTTTGTTGGGGCTATTTTGCTAGTTCGTGTGTACTGACCCGATTGTGCCTATTTTCTTGTTTTGCTGTGTTGTGGTGTGGCGCCGATTTTGTTACCTTGCTGCTGTGTTGGTTGTGATGCTTTGTACCAGTAGGTACAGCCCAATGAGGCTACTGGTATTGCTGGTTTGAGAAGAAGGGTATTTTAGTCCAAATTTTTTTTTTTAAAGAAGACTAATATAGTATAAATGGCAAAATTATGAATTAATGAAGTTTAGAGTGGCATTTTTACAATTTCAAATTTCAGGATGACATTTTACAATTTGAAAGTTTTGGAGTGGCAAATAACCAATTTCCCCTTTAATAAAATAGAAAAACAAATAAAAAATCAATAATTTAAAACACTTCTAATAAATCTTCATGGAGTCACTTGAATAATATTCCATTGATTGATCCAATAATTGGAAATTTAATGTTTTGTCCAAATAATTGTTCTTAAGGTTGAAAGCAATGTTTTAAAATGTAGTTATGCGGTATACGAAAGGTCACCGCATAGTGCTGTATAAGCTGATTTTTATGCAGACTTATATATGCGGATGCTTTTATTAAATATAAATATGACAACCTCAATTCAATTAAATCACAATAGCAAAACAGCTTTCAGCAACCGCTATCAGAGACCGGTGGAATCGCCGGTCGCTGACGACCCAAAAAAAGAATTAGTAAAAATAAAATAAAAAGAATCGGCGACGAGACCTTCAGCGACCGGCGCTAAGATCTTTCTGCGACTGCTTTGTCCAGGTCGCTGAAGAGTGCCCCTAAAAAACCCCGCGCCATCTCTAACTAGCGCGTTTTAGCTAGGTTTAGAAAAACTCGCCGCCAAATCTCTTCGCTCGACCACGGCGATTCAACCATTGACTCTGCCTCGCTGCCAACTCTCCGCCCGACCCCGACCCCGCTGCGCCAACTCTGCCTCTCCGCCCTACTCTCGCCCGACTCCCGCTCTGACAAGTTCACACAGCTGGCTCTCGCACGGCTGACAACTTCGCCAAATCTCTCTGCTCTGACAACTCTGCCTCTCCGCCAAATCTCGCACGGCTGGCTCTTGAGAGGCGACCTCCAACAGAGCTGTTTCCAGCAATAGGTATGTACCTCAATTTCTTCAGCTTTTCTCACTTTAATTTTGGTTCTTTTTGCGTTGCTGCTTTAGTGTTGAGAAAGAGTCCAAAGTTTGCACATTTTCTGGATGAATGCTGTCTCAAATCACTACAAAACAAAAAATGGGATAAATGCAATATTAGGGATGAAAAGCACAAAATTTAACACCTGATAGATTTCTAGCCAACACCTGGTTAGCACAAACCAGATAGCCAGCTTTTGCAGGAGTAACCTGGAAGAAGAGGATCTAATTTAATTAGTATATTTGCATGCATCCAAGTGTATTTTATAATTATTTTTTGTAAGGCAGATCCATTACACATTTTGTTTTCAGCCTATTTTTAAATTTTGTTAAATAGACTCTAGTACTAATACATTATATTAATTAGACAGTATAATTTGATTAGAGAGATGAGATAATAGAAGGAAGGAGATAAGAATATTTTATTATTACTTTTTCATTTTCTTTACAGGAGCATATATGAATATATAGCGAGAGTAATCAATACAGGAGCTAAATTACAGGAATAGTAAATGCTCACATATCTAATGCTAGATTAAAGGAATAAAACAGAATATATGATTTTAATTAGTTGGATTGCCATCTTGAGAATCTTGATCTTCTGTGGCAATGGTCTGTTGCGCAATACCCCCCCCACAAGCCAATGTGGCGGCAGCCACAGTGAGCTTGTTGCAAAGAGCTCGAAATCTAGGAGAGGGAAGAGATTTGGTGAATAAGTCGGCCAGTTGGTCATTTGAGCACACAAAGCTGACTTTTAGGTCTTTAGAAGCAATTCTTTCGCGAACAAAGTGGTAGTCAATTTCGACGTGCTTCGTGCGGGCATGGAACATTGGATTAGCAGCAAGAAATGTGGCACCAATATTATCGCACCAAAGTGTTGGTGGTTGAGGTAATGATACGTGTAGTTCTTTGAGAAGATATTGTAGCCACATAATTTCGGTGCATGTGAGAGCAAGGCTGCGATATTCTGCTTCAGTGCTAGAGCGGGACACGGTCGGCTGTTTCTTGGCACTCCATGAAATTAAATTTGGACCGAAAAATATGCAGAAGCCAGTAGTGGAGCGACGATCATCCGGGCAACCGGCCCAGTCAGCATCCGAATATGCATTCATCTGTAAATTATTCGAGGCACTAATAGTTAGGCCATGATTGATGGTTCCTTGTAGGTAGCGCAGGATTCGTTTGACTGCGGTCCAGTGAGTTATGGTAGGGTTGTGCATGAATTGAGAGACACGATTTACTGCAAAAGAGATGTCAGGCCGTGTGAGTGTTGCATATTGTAGAGCCCCAACAACACTTCGGTATAGGTGAGGATCTTCAAAGGGAGGGCCATCGGCAGCAGAGAGAGGGGTGCCGGCAATCATTGGGGTTTTGCAAGGTTTGCACTGAAGCATGTTTGTTTTTTGAAGGAGGGATTGAATATATTTCGGCTGGGCAAGATGAAGATCTGAACCATGGGTAGTGACCTCAATTCCAAGAAAATAATGAAGGCTTCCAAGGGTTTTTATGGCAAAGTGAGTTTGGAGATGAGAAATGCAGGACTGAACAGTGGTCGGATCACTGCCGGTTATTAGAATATCATCTACATAAACCAGTAGGATGGTTGTGTGGCCAGGGGTAAATAAAAGGAAGAGTGATGGGTCATATTGGGATGCATGAAATCCGAATTGAAGAAGAGCTTTAGTAAGTTTGTGAAACCAAGCACGTGGTGATTGTTTTAGGCCATAAAGAGATTTGGTTAGGTGGCAAACATGGTTAGGTTTAGAGGGATCGGTAAAACCAGGGGGCTGTTGCATGTAGACAGTTTCGGCTAAGTCTCCATGTAAGAAAGCGTTTTGGACATCTAATTGTTGAATTTGCCAATGAGAAGAGACTGCAAGAGAGATAATCAAGCGGATGGTTGTTGGTCGGACAACAGGGCTAAAGGTTTCCAGATAGTCGAGTCCTTCATGTTGATGAAAGCCCTTTGCAACGAGACGGGCCTTGTATCGCTCTATAGTGCCGTCAGATTTGCGCTTGATTTTGAACACCCATTTGCATCCGACCACATTCATTTGAGGATCAAAGGGAACAAGGGTCCATGTTCGGTTGTGAGCAAGAGCGTTTATTTCTTGTGCCATAGCATTGCGCCACATAGGATTTGTATTTGCTTGTTTGAATGTAGTTGGTTCTGCATCAAAAGTTGTAGTGTAGGCGACATGGTTTGGAAAAGTACGAAGCCGACGGGTATTATCTCTAGTTCTGGTAACCATGGGGTGAATGGTAGTAGAGAGTGAAGGAGCTGAGGTAGCTGTTGTTGATGGATTTTGGGGTGGTTCGGCTGGGGTTTGGGAATTGTTATTTGTTCGGTTTGGAGTTGTGGAATCTGAGCAGTGGGTAGGAGGTGTAGGCGGTCCAGGGTGTGAACCGTAGTTGTTGAGGTTTGGTTCATATGAATTAGTCTCTGTAGAGGATTCGGCCTGGATAGAGTTAATGGGCCGTGAGGGTGTAATGGGCTGTGTAAGATTCAGCTGGGTGTTATTAAATGCAATGTTCGGCTGGGAGCAAAGAAATGGAATGTTCTGCTGGGAATTCGGCTGGGGATCAGGTAAGGTATGTGAGGTGTTATTTGTTGGCAGAGAGTTGTGCTCCGGGGTTGTTTTTGCAAATGGAAAATTTTGTTCATCAAATTGAACATTTCTTGAGATGTAAATCTTGTTTGTAGGTAGATGGAGGCATCTATATCCCTTTTGAGCAAGGGCATAACCAAGAAAAATGCAAGGTAAGGCTCGTAGTTGTAATTTGTGGTGGTTATAGTCCCGGGTGTAAGGGAAACAAAGGCATCCAAGAACCTTTAAAAATGAGTAATTTGGTGTTTTATTAAAGAGGATGGTGTAAGGAATTTTGGTGTTTGAGGGTAGGCGATTAATTAGGTAAATTGTGCTTGAGAAAATCTCATCCCAAAATTTATAAGGAATGGATGCGTGAGACATAGAAGCAAGGGCAAGTTCAATAAGGTGTCTATGTTTTCGTTCCGAGATGCCATTTTGTTGGGGTGTATAAGGGCATGTTGTTTGGTGTAGGATTTGGGGAAATTTGGAGTGAATGGGTTTATATTCGGTACCTCCATCGGTACGTAGAATTTTAATTGTGGTGTTTAGGAGGTTTTCAACTTGGCATTTGAACAATTCAAAAATTTTTGGAACCTCACTTTTGTGAGTCATAAAATAAATCCAAGTGAACCGCGAAAAATCATCCACAAAAATAATGTAGTAACGAAATCCATTAAATGACTCAATTGAGGAAGGACCCCAAACATCCGAATGTATCAATTCAAGAGGAGAAGAAGTAGTAGATAAAGAAGGAGAAAAAGGTAAATGATGCGACTTAGCCATGCAACAATCATGACAAAGTTCGAGTTTATTAGAACTACAAGGTAAAGATTCAGAATTTAAAACTTGCAATGTGGTAGCATGAGATGGATGGCCTAATCGAGCATGCCAAGTGGTGGCCGAAGCTCGCAAGCCGAGAAGTGCTTGAGGTGTTTGAATTGTAGTAGGCAAAGAAATGGTGTAGAGACCACTAGAAGAAGGGACTTGTAGAATTGTTTTCTTGGTGCGGAGGTCCTTCAATTGACAAGAATTAGAAGAAAAAGAGAGCATTAGATGAGGATTATCGAGTAAAAGTTTAGAGATACTCAATAAATTTTTTGTAAATGAGGGAACATGTAGTATATCACAAAGAATTAGTGAATGATTTGAAATGAGTAGAGAAGAAGAACCAATATGAGCTATTGGAAGACCGGTGCCATCTCCAACTTGCAAATTGTCGGTACCACCATAGTTGTAGAAGGTTGAGAGATTGTTTAAGTCACTTGTAACATGATTAGTAGCCCCAGAATCCAACACCCAATCCAAGGACTGAGGAGCAGTTGGTTGAGCCGAATAGGCTTGAAAAGTTGGTTTTGGTTTGTATTCAGGATCATGATCATAGCGGTTCCAGCAAAAACGCGCCATATGACCGACTTTAGAACAGATCTGACAGGTCGGTTTCGGTTCATTCGGCTTGGGTTGGGCGTAATTGGGAGGATACGCCGGTTTGGGCTGGTGAGGTTGAAAATTAGGCCTTTGGTTTGTGTTGTAGGTGGGCTGCTGGTTTGGAGTTGGAAGAATGGCTTTTTGATTTTGGTAGTATTTGTTGTTGTTGGTTCGGTAGTTATTGGGTTTGAAATAACGGGTATTGGTAGCAACCAAGGCGGATGGGTTTGTGGCAGAGGGAAGGGATGGTGTGGCTGACTGGGAAAGGAGACGAGCCTCATGAGTGAGAAGCATACCTTGAAGATCGGCAAAGGTCAGATTGTCATTGAAGGCGGTGGTGATGGTAAGGTTGAAGTTGTTGTATTCGGGAGGAAGGCCGGTGAGAACGGCTTGAATGAGGTCTTCCTCTGGAACCGGGTGGCCAACAAATGAAAGCTCGTCGGCAATTCGGCGCAATTTTTGAAGAAAATCGAAACAAGACAGAGAGCCTTTAGTAGTTGTTTGAAGTTGACGGCGCAAGTCGGTAAGTTTGGCTCTTGAAGAAGAGGAAAAGGAGCGCTGAAGACTTGTCCAAAGATCGAAGGAAGTCGGACTGGAGAGGACTTGACCTTGGACTGTTTCAATGAGCGAAGAGCGCAACCAGGCAAGGAGCATTTGGTCTTGGCGGGTCCAAGGAAGGTAAGCCGGGTTACAAACAGGGGCGCCGTTAGCCAGGTCTGTGGCATCGGTTAATGTAGGAGAAGGTGGAGGAGAAGTGATATATTTGTTCAAATTGTAGCCATGAATGATGGGAAGAATTTGTGATTTCCAAGTGAGGTAATTGGAGGTGTTGAGTTTGGTAGAGATAGGAGGAAAGATAGAAATCAATGGTTCAATAGAAGGAGCTGTAGAGGAAGCATTGGTGCTGGGAGGAATTTCGGCCATGGCTGTTAGCCTAAAGGCTCTGATACCATATAATTTGATTAGAGAGATGAGATAATAGAAGGAAGGAGATAAGAATATTTTATTATTACTTTTTCATTTTCTTTACAGGAGCATATATGAATATATAGCGAGAGTAATCAATACAGGAGCTAAATTACAGGAATAGTAAATGCTCACATATCTAATGCTAGATTAAAGGAATAAAACAGAATATATGATTTTAATTAGTTGGATTGCCATCTTGAGAATCTTGATCTTCTGTGGCAATGGTCTGTTGCGCAATAGACAGGAAAAATTGTTGTCTCTATTTCTGTCTTGATTGATAATAATTTTATTAATTAGCAGAAATATTATTTTTTTCCTTTTCACAAAACTAACTGATGTAATTCTTCCTATGGTGGGCACCACTGGGACCATGCACATTTAAATAAATTTGTATCAAGTTATGGGTAACCTAAGTACTTGTAGAACAGAAACAGTGCCATAGTTGACTTGAAATTAAGAGTGAGGCTATGGTGCTATGCATAGCACCAATGGCTAGTGTACTACGGCTCAATATGGTACTTTTTAAAATCCTAACGGTCGATCCGACCGTTCAATGTGATATCCATATGAATATGTACTTGCAAACTAAATTTTATATTTTTCGAATTTTTTTACTATTTTTTCAGATAGGTAGAAAAATCAGTGTTTTTTGAAAATTCTGGACCATCAAAATTCTACCTATCTGAAAAAATAGTAAAAAAATTCGAAAAAATATAAAATTTAGTTTGCAAGTACATATTCATATGGTTATCACATTGAACGGTCGGATCGACCGTTAGCATTTTAAAAAGTATCATATTGAGCCGTAGTACACTAGCCATCCGTGCTATGCATAGCACCATAGCCTCACTCTGAAATTAATTTGTATCAAGTTATGTCTAAACTGTATTTCAAGTACTTGTAAAGCACTACTACAAAAAAGCTAATTCTACACTGCACATTGTACACAATTTTTCTAATTTTATATAAAAACCGTGTGTCAAATATGAAATTGTGAAAGGCTAAAAAATATTGGGAAATTATACACGGACACTTAGTTATAAATCAGTGTATAATTGTTTGAGAGAGCTACACGGTTTATTAGGGATAAAAAATCCGTGTGGAAAAGATTGAGAGAGTTACACGGATATTATACAAAAATCCGTGTATGAATAGCTACACGGATATTTGATTAAATAACCGTGTAGAAATATTAAGAGAGCTACACGGTTTTTAGTTACATGTCCGTGTAGAATAGTTAGAGAGCTACACGGTTTTCTTATCAAATATCCGTGTATAAAGGGTAATGCTACACGGGTTTTTTAATAAATAACCGTGTATAAATTGTGACAGAGCTACACGGATTGTTAAGTATAAATCCGTGTAGAAAAGGCGTGTAGGGTTTTATGCAATATAAAAGGGCCCCTTCTCTTCCAGAGACTTCTCCTTCCAGCGCCGTTTTGATCAAGTAATTAATACGCCCTCTCTCTGTTTTGAACTGAGATCTGATTTCCGCAAATTAAAGGCTAGCAGCTGGAATCTGTCATCTTTGAAGTTTTTATTTTCTCCTCTCTACATTTCGAAGGTTAGTATATACATATTTTCCTTTTTCCTCTCTAATTTTCTATTTAGTAATTATTATTGCTTATTTATTTAGGTGTGTAATATATTCATGCATGCTTGATTTAATTATTAATTAGATAATGTAAATATATAATTAGTGTATTGTGGTCCAATAACCGACCTATAAATGATTTTTAGGTCCATGCCCGTTCAAAATTAATCCAATAGGGATTAATTTTGGACAGTCCCCGTTTTGGGACTGCTCTTTGAATATTGTGTCTCATTTAGGATGTGAACACATATTAGTGGGTTTTAATTAGTATTTGAGGAAAGTTCGACGGTATTTTCCCTTATTGCTCCGTTCGTACGCATACTTGGGGAGTTAAGGGGAAATGCTGCCGAATTTTTCTCAAATACTAATTAAAACTCGCTAATATGTGTTCACATATGAGACATAATATTCAAAGAGTGGGTTAGGATTGTAAACCGGCCCTTTGTAAGCCCAAAATTTGGTACAATATATGTTGACCATGCTTGATTAATTGATCAAATCATTTTTATAATTTAATTTACAGATGGATCGAAGTTGGATGTATGAATTGCGACGTGACAGTGAAGAATATTTGGTTCGCGTTGATGAGTTTATAAAATTTGCTGAGAGGCATAGAGTGAAGAAAAAAGAAAAAGGCATTTTGTGTCCTTGTAGAGATTGTAAAAATATTTTAAGATTTGTGGACTCCGAAGAAATTAGAGGTCATTTAATTTGTCGGGGATTTAAGAAGAGATATACATGTTGGATCATGCACGGTGAGAAATTTGGTGAAAGTAGTAGTACCAATAAAGATTTTAATCGTTGTGAATTGAATGATGAGAATGTAGAAATTTCTGATAATTTTGAACTTGATTGGAACGAGAATTATGAGGATGTCAAAATTTTTGATAATATTGAACCCGGAAACGACGATGATGAGATGGAGATGAATTCTGGTGAAAATGTAGAACACGAGTTTATTGAAAATCTGGAGGAAATGTTTCGTGACGCGGAAGATGAAATTAATGATAAAAATTATGATAAATTCCAAAATTTGTCTAATGATTCCAAAAAGCAGTTGTATCCCGGGTGTACCAAATTTACGAAACTGTCAGCTGTGTTGAAATTATTAAACTTAAAAGCAGACAATGGTTGGAGCGATAAGAGTTTCACGTCCTTATTACAGCTTTTACGAGAAATGCTCCCAGATAACAACGAGTTACCCGGTACAATATATCAGGCGAAAAAATTGATATGTCCAATGGGGTTGAAGATCGAAAGAATACATGCATGTCCGAATGACTGTGTATTGTACCGTAACGAGTACGAGACCATGCATGTTTGTCCTAAATGCGGTGTTTCACGGTATAAACGTAAGGACCAGGACAGTACTGATGATTGTAACGAGGACAAAAAGGGCCGGCCTCCGGCTAAGGTGTTGTGGTATTTGCTGATAATACCGAGATTCAAACGGTTGTTTGCGAATTTCAAGGATGCGAGATTATTGCGTTGGCATGAAGAAGAGTGCAAAAAAGACTGTAAACTAAGGCACCCGGCCGATTCTCCTCAGTGGAGACACATTGATAGACACTTCAAAGAATTTGGTTCCGAAATGAGAACCTTAGGATTGTGGTGAGCACAGATGGAATGAGTCCGTTTGGAAGCTTGAGCAGTCGGTACAGTACTTGGCCAGTTCTTATATCCATCTATAATCTTCCTCCTTGGTTGTGCATGAAACGCAGGTATATTATGATGTCATTACTAATCCAAGGACCCAGGCAACCCGGAAATGACATAGATGTGTATCTCGCACCATTAATTGAGGACCTCCATAAATTGTGGCGTGATGGCGTCCCGGTCTGGGATGCGTATAGCAAAGAGGTATTTCAAATGCGGGCCATGGTGTTTTGCACAGTAAATGATTTTTTCGCGTACGGGAATTTATCGGGTTACACTTGTAAAGGAGCAAAAGCGTGTCCTATCTGTGAAGATGACACGCAGGAGGTCAGTTCGGGTGCCCGGACGGTCGAACGACAAAATGATTCCTTGGCCGCAGCGCTCGAGAATCCAGAACACACGAGGCGGGTAAGGTGTGTAGGGCCTACAGGGGCTGGAAGGAGGTGTTCCGAGTTGAGGGAGAAAAACCTCGAAGAAAACCTCGTGCCAAAGTAAATAAAGACGAGATAGTTGCGCAGGTACGCGCGGAGGTCAGCAAAGAGTACGACGCAAAGCTGGCTGAGATGGAATCAAGGTTGTTGAACCGGTTTTCATCTCTTGCGCAGCAATCCGAGCAACCACCTCCTATTTCACCGGGAGTTCGGCGAAGTAGCCAAGCATCCGGGACTTGGGCCTTAGATGATTTGGAAAATCTAAAGGTAATCACTACTGTTTTATAGTCTAAAGGTAATTCATACCTGTTTGTAACATTGTTAGACAACATCGCACCATTAAAAAGTAACAACTTTTTGATAATTGCAGGACCCCAGAGCATGCGACCTCGTCCTGTGGCAGGGTAGTTCTCCGCTGGTCGTTGCCAAGGGCGTTGTACTTCCAGGAGCCCCAAGTGTACACCATGCTCAGCTCATGCCCAACTATGCATGCGTGCAGGTTGACTCAGTCGTGGAGGGATGGGGGCGCGTACCTCTTCCTGCCCCTACCGGTGATATGTTTGTTCTTGATGATGCCCGCAAGTCATTTGTCCTATGGCCCAGGAGTCAGATTGTTTTGCATCAGGTAATCTCTAAATAATATATTTCTTTTGTTACATTCAAATCATTATTTTTCAAATAATTGAAGAAGATATGTTAATTTTAATGCAGACACGAGGAGATGATGACATCCTTGCACAGGAGATGATGTCACCGGTACGGACTGTTGTGGCTTGCGACGTCGGGGCTGACGCGCCAGGATCACCAGACCGTCCTATGGTCACCGAAGAAGAATACAGCCGTTTGCCCGGTGATTTGCGCCTTCTCCACGACCGCTTGATGTCGGCACCCGAAGGCATGAAGGATATCATCATCCCTGTCCCACCTGGGATGTTTTTACATGAAGGCAGTATTATCATTATGTCATTCAAAGACTTCAAGGACATTCTCCACCACTCGTCATCCGATAGATGGCTCGATGTGTCATTCATCTCCATTTTCCTCATGTTAGTGACTCAAAAATATTTTCATTATTGTATACAACTCAAATATATATTCTAATGTAAAATTATGAGTTTTCAGGAAGCTAATCCGAAACTGTAATGAGATGGTACAAAGGAAGAACTTGTGCATATTTCTGGATCCCGAGAGAGTGAGTGCCACGTCCCTGAGATGCTATTCGGATGTGGGTATCGAGTACATGTGTTCAGCGCTGCATCGTACTGTGGAGGAGGAGAAGAAATTCATTATTGTGCCGTACCACCAGAGGTTAATTCTAACCTTAGCTTATGTATTGTTCATATTAGCAAACACTCGTGTTACTATTATATACTAAAGTAATTTTTATCCTCCCACAGCAAGCACTGGTGTCTGATAATCATTGTGCCTTACCTAAATACGAGCATAATTGTTGATTCTTGTAAGCCCAAAGGAAATATCCCAGCTAACAAGTGCAAATATATCTTCCCTTATGTCAACGAGTAAGCAATAATAATTTAATTGGTTTGAATTTTTTTTCAATTATATCAAATTATAAAATTGCTATAAACATTCTCTCAATTTTGTAAGGGCTTTTGCGAAATATGTTAAAGAGGGAGGAGTGCATAACAAGAGCAAGAAAACCAAGTTGGGCTGGAAGTGGTTGCTGGTGAGCACACTATAAATTTATAATTTCATATATTGTCCAAAAAAATATTATCATTCTAACATAGGCCGCTAAATGCAAATTTCAGGGCCCGCAACAGTTGGAGAGTTGGGAATGCGCTTATTACACGATGATTTTCATGTTTGACTTTGTCGAAAGAATACAATTCCAATTCCCAAAAGCGGTATGTAATTCATATTAATTGTTCCTATATAATAGCAATTGATATTTGCAACTGTATTTCATCTACCTTTTCTTGTTACTAACTAATACCAAATTGTAATTGTAGAATGTGCCAAAGAAACCGCATTACACCAAGGAGCAGATCGACGATATCAGGTGTGTGTGGGCAAGGTGGTTTGTAACGGAATTTTGCAATGCTCAACATGGATTTCCATAATTTTGTATAATTTGGTGTATATGAATATTGTATAATTTATTGCATATGGATTTCTGGATAATCTGAAAAATATGAATTTCTTGCTAATCTGGAAAATATGGATTTATTGCTAATCTGGAAAATATGGATTTCTTGCTAATCTGGAAAATATGGGTTTCTTGTTATATGAAATCTGGAAAATATGGAAAATCTGAAAAATCTGAAATAGTTCTGTAACAAAATTGGCTAGAAAAACTGGAGGCTAGCCCAAAAACGAAAAATACAAAAAAAAAAGTGCTTTCTACACGGACATTTAACTAAAGTCCGTGTAGAAAAAAAGATAGCTACACGGACATTTAACTAAATGTCCGTGTATAAAGAGTCAAGCTACACGGTTTTTTAGTTAAAAGTCCGTGTACAAAATGAATCGTACACGGTTGTTTAGGTGATATCCGTGTAGCTCGGTAACATGGAGAGCGACACATTCTGGGCTTTCTACACGGCTGTTTGTGTAGTTATCCGTGTAGAATCGTTGAAATTGCACACGGACAAATGTCCGTGTGTAGTTATTGAACTATTTATACACCCTCGATTTAAACATGGTAGGAAATCCATGTAGCTCCTCCATTTTTGTCCGTGTATAATCTCCTTTTTTGTAGTAGTGAAGCAGAAACATTGCACAGTAGACTCCATAGAAGAAACAATTTTTGTATTCACATATTCTCTTATATAGTGGGGGACCACACCACACCACACATAGTTAAAAAACATATATATTCTTTACTTTTCTACTATAGTCAGGTATTGATCATGCCCCACATCAGTGGGCAGATCACCGAGCAGATCACCTTAGCTATCAGAGTTGCTCAGATACGAAGTTTGATTTTTTAGTATGTTCTAATTGTGAACCCTAAATCCTAAATCCTAATTATCTAAACAACTAACATCTTTACTTTCTTATAACCTCACAGGGAGGTTCGAGCTCGCACCATGCCTCCATGCCCGATGATGGCGATGATGGGGATGATGGGGATGAGCATTGGTCGGATATCGGCGGAGATGGTACTGCTTAGATGTTTAGATGTTTATATTTATTTTATGTTTAGATGATACTGGTACTGCTTAGATGTTTAGATATTTTATCGTGATAATATCGTTATTGTTTATGTTTAGATATTTTATCGTGATAATATATTGTTTATGTTTAGATATTGTTTGTATGTTTATATTGTTGTTCATTTTATGTTGTATGTATCGATCGATGTTTATGTTTATGTTGTATGCTGGTACGTGTGATACTAATTATATATTAAATGGGAGAAAAGTAAATAACGAACAGAACCTATAAACCTGACATATGAGTATCAGCGACCGGTCCTTTTGGTCTCTGATGCCTTTACATGACGTCAGCAAAACCCAACAGCGACCACATTTTTTGGTCGCTGAAACATCATCAGCGACCAAAAAAATTTGGTCAATGAAAAGGCATCAGCGACCGGGGTGACGTTATTCAGCGACCGGTGACGTCATCGGGCGAGCATCAGCGTCCATGCCTTCAGCGACCGGTATTCGTCATCAGCGACCGGCGTGATGTACCAGTGATCGGCGCTTTGGTTTTCAACGACCGGTTCACCGGTCGCTGATGGTCCGTTCTACTGTAGTGAATATTTAATATGCTTTCAGCACTTCTGTGAATAAATCCGGAGACTTCTGTGGATAATCATGCACGAATGCAGATATATTAATATTAAAAAAATGAAATTATGAATGGTTGCAGGTAGAGTGGGAAAAATGGCACGCCGGAGCCGGCTCCGTCACGGAACGGCACGGCACGCGTGTCGGTCACGTGCCATGACTCGCGTGTCCCGTGCCGTGACCATTCGCGTGCCGTGACTAATTGTTGGCAAAGAAGACACGGCACGGCACGGCACGGCACGGAAATTGTCTTGATCACGGCACGGAACACGGAAACGGCACGGCACGGGACACGCGAGTCACGGAACGGAAGACACACCAGTCACGGCAGTAGCGAAGCAATACACTAACATACCTTCCTATAAGATATAATTTTATTTTAATTAAAATATTTACATTTAAATTTTAATTAAAACATTTGAATTTTAAAGAATCGTTTCATTTTTTTTTTAAACGTTAAATGCGATCAAACTTGACTAACGCGCGTTTGGTCACGGCACGTTTGGTCACGGTACGTTTGGTCACGGCACGAATTAGTCACGGCACGACTTAGTCACGGCACGCGAGTCACGGCGTGACTCGCGTGCCGTGACCACCCATCGTAATTTTTGTCACGGCACGGCACGGCACGTGAAAAATTTACTTGGTCACGGCACGGCACGGCACGGCACGTGACCAAAGTCACGGCGTGTTGGTCACGGCACGGAACGTTTTTCCCTCTCTAGTTGCAGGTTATTTCTCAAATCAGTCAAAACATGAAAGCATATATTAATGATTTGTACGGATGTATGCATTAAAAGAAATAAAATGGAGATATTTATGGATATAGAAATGGATAAGACTAGAAAGAAATAAACAAATGAAAAGAATTGCAGCGAGCCAGCGACTTCTATTCTCTCTGTTCGCCACTTCGCGTGTGCAGTTGCTGTCCGGATTTTGGAGAAATCAAGTCTTTTGTCCCGAGATTTTTATTAATACCCTCTACAAATGGAGAAGACTGGTAGAAGTCTTCCACTTAGTGATGTAGTTTTCACTTTGTTCGGCCTTCTTACTTTTCACTTATGTTATATATAATATTACAATACTTTTCAAATCAATCGAAAGAGACCTCCGAAAACAATTCACCCGATTAATAGATGCTTAATCCTTGTTGTATGTCCTAACTCCCACACCCGTCTATATATAGGAACAACCTGAGCATTTCATATGTATCAGTACCACAAAGAAAAACAAGATAGGCTATTCCCAATATGGCAACCACGGCTCTTTCTGGTTTCTGCATTCTCTTCTTACTTTTAAGCACCTCTCACGTGTTACCTTCTACTGAGGCAGCTCGAATCCTGGATGAGAACAAGGCAGCTGGTAATTTCTCTCTCTCTCTCTCTCTCTGTTTTTTTTTAAACCTTCGCAGGGGCTGCCAGTGCCAAGTGATCTCTCATTCTCTCTCTCTCTCTCTCTATGGTATCTATGGTTTGGATTTGTATATAAATATTAGATTGGAGGTTCAATTATAATTTATCACACCACTCAATTAATGACGTAAATTTCTTCTTCATTTTATATTTTGCATGATACAGGTCATATCGTGTACAATACTCCACTAAACCCAAACAAACCCAGGCCAGGAGGATCATACACTCGGCCCTGCAGTAAGAAAATCGGATACAAATGCCCACCATAGAAGATCAATCCATATATATTTAGACAAAAGAGTTGAAGAACAATGTTATGACATATGTATGCGTATAAGCTTTTAAGTGAAATTTATGCATGTAACATCGAAAGAATAAAAGGGCACCTTGTAACGTTATATATGTATCTATGTGCCAGCTGAATAAAAATGAGTTGTGAAATTAATATGATGCTTAATCCTTAGATATACCTTGAAAATAATCGTCTGTAAATGTGGTTGTTAATAGACACCTTGCCCAAAAAATGCTGAGAATTTTAATTAATTTCAAAATCTCGACAATAATCATTGTTGAATTGTGATAAATTTGTGTCCAATAAAAACATTTTAGGAATAACTTATTTTGAACAACATGAAAAATGAGAATATTAAGAACACATTGTGTTTTAACTAATTAATTTTCTTTTTCACTTTGTCATTTTACTTGGTAGACTTGTAGTCAACACCCTATATATATAGTTGCAATATTTACTTTTTAGTAGAATCGCACTAATTATCACTTAAATTATGACAAGAAAACAGAAATTGACCTCCCTCATTTCTTTGTAAGTAAAGACTAAGTAGGAGGGTACTTCGTGTGTTGTTGTATCTTTCTCTTATCTTTTTGTAAACATACTGTTCAGCGGCTAAGTTTAGATTCTTAGAATTGACAATTAACCTTGTTACTAATTATGTTTTATATATTTCTAAATCTCGACAATAATTATTGTTGAATTGTGATAAATTTGTGTCCAACAAAAACATTTTAGGAATAAATTATTTTGAACAACATGAAAAATGAGAATATTAAGAACACATTGTGTTTTAACTAATTAATTTTCATTTTCACTTTGTCATTTTACTTGGTAGACTTGTAGTCAACACCCTATATATAGTTGCAATCTTTACTTTTAAGTAGAATCGCACTTATCACTTAAATTATGACAAGAAAACAGAAAGTGAAATGGCCTCCCTTTTTATTTCTACATTGCATTATCCTTGACTAACATTGGAAAATATAGCAGAAGTTGACAGGCATTTTGCAACATATATAGTGGAAGCCTACTGCCTACACTCATTGATTGTTGTCTAATTACAACTTTTTCACATCTTCACACTACAGCAAAACAAGACATCTGCGACCGGCACCAGCGACCGATTCAATCGCCGGTCGCAGAAGACCCCAAAATTTTTTTTTTAAAAATAAAATAAAAAAAGTTTCGGCGACGAAATCTTCAGTGACCGGCGCCAACAGCTTTCTGCGACCGATTTGGCCCGGTCGCTGCAACCGATTTGGCCCGGTCGCTGATGATATCCTAAAGAAAACCCGCGACAGCTTCCTTCTTCCTCTGACTTCCCGCCTTTTAGGTTAGATAATAAAAAACGACAGAAGCTGCCGCCGGTGGTCGACGAAAACTGACGCCGCCTTGCCCGATTTGCCACCTCACCCCGCCTCCTTCTCTTTCTCTCTCTCTCACTCGATCTGCCGCCCGACCCCGCTCGAGAGGAGAGAGCCTCCCGCTCACTGCCTCGCACGCCTTGCCGCCTTTCTGCTTCGCCTCAACCGCGCCTTGGATCTAGGGCTTCGCCTAAGCCTCCCTGGTTAGCGTCTCTCTCTCTCTCCCTGGTTAGCGTATTTTTCTGATTTTCTTTGATTTCGTTTTTTTTTTATGCCTTTTGTTTCTTTGATTTCATCTGTTCAGTGGTTAGAAACTTGTATACGGTTGCCATGTTAATCACTATCCTTTCTGTTTTTTAGATAAAATTCATAAAAAAAATCTTAATAAACTTAGGATCGAAGAGTGTCCCCACTTGGAGAGGCATTTTCGAATGTATGGGAAGTATCGGCACCTGATTTCTGAGATTCCAATTACAATAATTGGAGAACAAGGAATTATAAAGGCAGAACCAAGTAGGCTTACAAGGTAATACATGCATTTCAATGAATAAATACAAAAATTGTTCAACTGATTGCTCGATCAATTGGTATCCATCACTACGGTTCTTCTTTTTTCATTCAATTGTATGTAATGAACACGAGCAATGCAATAGACATAAATTGTTCACATATGTTTTATTTATTTTTGGCTGATTTGCATATTTGTTTAATGCCAACAAAATATAATTTGAACAGTCATCGGTATTGAACAAAGATTAAGTTATGCTCTTAGGTGGAGGTCATCATAATCTGATATCTGATTTTGACTTAATACACCATTACAGGTTCAACAAATGCTTCACAATTAGCAGTAGATGCATCGTGGCAGGATTATTTTCTTCAGTGATACATGAGGACAGGTATTCTGGTCAACTTAAATTGATGGGATGTAGGGGGTTTGTGAGATGTGTTGAATTCCTGAGATTAAACTTTGGCCGTACCTTTCGGTATCAAGCTCAAATGGTTTACCTTTCGGGGGGGGGGGGGGGGGGGTGGGGTGTATTTATAACATTTTCTTTGTTATTTTAGATTATTCAGGGGTTGACATGTGATTTTAGGGTAGTAGATGAAATCTAAACATTGGTACCTATCGGTACCAGTTTACTTATGGTTACTGGTACACCTACTTAAACTACCAAGGACTTATAAAGAAAAGGTAAGGTTGAAGGTGTTACATGCAAAATGTCCATGATTTGGTAAATTGAAACTGTCAGAGGGGCCTTGATGCAAAAGTAATAAGAAAAGTGAAGTTTACTTGGATTGTTGGACCTTGCATTATTTGCACTGTCGATGGATTTACAACCCGATAAGCCTTGATTTTCTGTGAAATTTCTGGTTTGCTGTGAAATGTGTTGATTTTCTGTCGATGGATTTACAACTCTGCATCATCTCTGCTGATTTCGTTGTTTGCTGTGAAATGTGTTGATTTTCTGTTTTGTGCCTTTTTGCTTATGAATTTGATTTGTCAATCTCTTGACTTTGAATATAGAGTTTAGATGGGGATATGTGTGCATGCGTTGCATGAGCTGTTGTTTTTTACTTTCATGAATTTAAGGGACTGACTTGTTAATTTATGTGGGTCCTTAATAATTTTCCCTTGTCATTTACTAGTACCAGTGAGCTTGGAGTACTGGTACGGGTTTGTGGAAATGAATTTATTTGTGCTGTAAAAATTATCTCTGTATTGATGCATATCCTTGATGTCATTCAATGTTTTGGATTATAAATTGGAAGTACTGAAATAGGATGTCAATTTGATGCAGATTCCACGGAGTTCCCGCTGAGGAGAGATTGCACTGGCGCTCTTTCCTTGTCAAATTAGGCATTGAGAATCTCAAAGGGGCCAAAAACAAAGAGCCTTTTGTAGCTTCTCACAAGTACGCAGATCTTTTCCCTTAAAATGTATTTTTTTTTTTTCAATGCTGATTCTAATGGTACTTGCACATCTCCATTTGTATGAAGATTTTAAGACTTTAACGATGTGCAAAATTACTCCAGAATAAAAATTTAAACTATGAATTTACTGTCCAATTAATGATTCGTCTGTTCTTCGCGTTGCTTAATTTTAGGTTCATTCATATAAAATATGTGTATATTTATAATTTGCAGGTCCGTCTATATTGTATATACCATACTTGGAGATGTTTGCATATATGTTGTTGGCAAAGATGAATATGATGAACTTGCTTGTAAGTGCACAGTGTTATGTATGTGGGCCTGATTCTAGAATTATGCGGGGGGTGGCAGGGGGGCGGCAGCCCCCTGCGAGCGTTGTCTGAGGTTACGAAGCACCGCTCTGTCGAGCCCGGCGAAAATTATTTTTGAGAAGTCAATTGCATATGAATTCTTTTATCCGACGGCCCAGATTAGCCTAATTCAATGTTTTAAAAAGTTAGGGGCTGTATGTTAAATTATATGGACTTAGTAAATAAACCCTTGTTAGAGAGACTTATGTGTAAAATTGGTAATTTTCCTAACTGGGTTTGTTGTAGGTGTAAATTGATTGATTGTTGTAAATTGAATAATTGTTTGTGCAATGAGAAATAAAAATTAACAGAACGAGGAAAAGAAATCAAACAGCAACTAAAAAAAATAGCAACAAAAAAAAAAAAAACTTCTGCGACCGACTATGGTCTCATCAGCGACCGTTTAATTCGGTCTCTAATGGTCTCCCTGCCACGTCAACATATACCATCAGAGACCGACCCGATTGGTCGCAGATGAGTCATCTGCGACCGGCGTCACAACCATCTGCGACCGGTGACGTCAGCAGGAAGGTATCAGCGACGGAGCCAACTGCGACCGTTACATCTGAGACCGATTTCTGTCTTCTGCGACCGATTTCTATCATCTGCGACCGGCGACATACTTATCTGCGACCGATTTTCCCGGTCGCAGATGAGTGTTTCTCCTGTAGTGTCATATTCACTCAACGATAAGCAAAGCACTGGCTGCCTTATAACACTGCTATGAAAATAAAATTATTTTCACACTGCTAACTGTCTAATCAAATTAATTTCTCTCATCTCTCTTTTCTTTCTCTTAATTAATTTCTTCATCTTGTCTAACCATATTGTCTTTAATTTGATTATAGATACGTAATTAGTTGAATGTTGAATATTTTCTCCTGTGTTGTTTATGTAGAATGTTAAATATTTCTTATATCATGTATATGTTGAATATCAAGTTCGTCCAAGTACTTAAATCTACTTTTATCGGTTATAAAGATCTAATTGATAGAAATACTAATTGGATTTTGCCTAGGGTTAGAAAAATAGAACTGCAAAGGATATCCTGATTTTAAAAGAAAGAAAGGGACAAAACTGAAATCAACGATGTATTAATGTATATATGGAATATGGATAGGTTCCTAGTACTGATTCTCATTAAGAGTTTAATCCAACGAATCAAAATTCCTCCCTGCATATTGTGAAACACATGAACGGTCAAGAAAAAAGTTTTTGATCTAGTGATAAAGATAATGCTCTCCGTGTGTGAGGTTGCAAGTTCGAAATTAAAAAAAATACTATTTTGTCATAGATATTAAATAATTAGATGACTTGACTTCCAACTTTTATTAAAAAAAAAAAAAGAAATTACCAGCTGCCTTGTTCAAAGAACAAATAAATAAAGGGACAAAAGATTTATTTGTGGATGTAAAGGATGCATAAACTTCAAATGCAATGAGACAAAATAGGGACCAACGACTAGTGAAAATTTAAGCGGACTCACTGTTTCATAATAATTAATAAAATAAAATAATAACATAGGTAGGAGTAGGATTACTACTATACCCACACATATCTCTATATATATATTGAAACCATTATGTACTAGTACCACAAATATTATAATATGCAGATCGTATTAAGCAGGCCGGTTTAGATTGGTTGTTCAAATTTCATATTTGAGATTTTGATACAAATTAACATCTTTTGTAAACTTAATTCTAAAATTTATAGGATCGATTTTAACAGCGAACTAAATACCCTTCAAACTGATATATTTCACTACTGATGTATGCATTAAAAGAAATAAAATGGAGATATCTATGGACATAGAAATGGATAAGAGTAGAAAGAAAGAAACAAATGAAAAGAATTGCAGCGAGACAGCGACTTCTATTCTCTCTGTTCGCCACTTCGCGCGTGCAGAAATCAAGTCTTTAGTCCGGATTTTGGAGAAATCAAGTCTTTAGTCCCGAGATTTTTATTAATACCCTCTAAAAATAAAAATAAAAATCAAATCTACTCTCAGTTTTGAAAAAAAATTCATGAATACTCTAACCGCCCCCACTGTGGTGTGGTTTGTTTTTTGTTTTTACTATATATAAATTTCATAGCTACCGATTGATTAGTTAAAATTAACATATCACTATTAGTGGCAGTTTATTGACTAAAGAATTTTTAAATTGCACTAAATTTATACAATATATATCTAACCTATGAAAACTTATAATATTTTTCTTTTTTATTTTCCTTTTTATTTTTAACGGTTGTTTATTAAATATAATTTGTTATCCTTTGAGATATAAATGTGGTTGTTAGTAGCTTTGAAAAAACTGCTGAGAATTTTTTTTTTGAAAGAAGACTGGTAGAAGTCCTCCACTTAGTGATGTAGTTTTCACTTTGTTTGGCCTTCGTACTTTTCACTTATGTTATATATAATATTACAATACTTTTCAAATCAATTGAAAGAGACATCGGAAAACAATTCACCCGATTAATAGACGCTTAATCCTTGTTGTATGCATGTCCTAATTAACTCCCACACCCGTCTATATATAGGAACAACCTGATCGAGCATTTCATATGTATCAGTACCACAAAGAAAAACAAGATAGGCTATTCCCAATATGGCAACCAAGGCTCTTTCTGGTTTCTGCATTCTCCTCTTACTTGTAAGCACCTCTCACGTGTTACCTTCTACTGAGGCAGCTCCAATCCTGGATGAAAACAAGGCAGCTGGTAATTTCTCTCTGTTTTTTTTTTAAACCTTCGCAGGGGCTGCCAGTGCCAAGTGATCTCTCTCTCTCTCTCTATGGTATCTGTAGACCTTCCAATCAAGTGATAAAATTTTGCTATGTTTGAAACATATATATATTCTTCTAACTACTGTACGCACTGACGCACTGAAAGTATATCTGTAGTTCAATTTGAAAATGACTCATCTGAATGTACATCTGAAAGTATATCTGTAGATCACATCTCTACTGTTCTCCAAATTAATGAAAAGAGAGCCTTCTCCAAGATATGTGTTTTCTTAATAAACATTCATATTTTGATCATTAAATTTTCTAAAAAAAATTAAACTTTCGTTCGCATCAAATTATCCTTAAATTTGTAAAAAGAAGTCAATTAGTCTTTGAACTTTTGAAAATTAAGATGATAAATTTAGTCTCTAAACTCCTATATGAGCGAAAATTAAGATATAAGATTGGAGCGAGGTTGAATTATATATAATTGACACCACTCAATTAATGACGTAAATTTCTTCTTCATTTTATATATATTTTGCATGATACAGGTAATACCGGGTACACTCGACTAAACCCAAACAAACCGGTACCCCGTGGAGGATCTGGCGGACCATACACTCGGCCCTGCAGCAGTAAGAAAATCGGCTACAAATGCCCACCATAGAAGATCAATTAATCCATAGAAGAACAATGTTATGACATATATATGTATGCGTATAAGCTTTTAAGTGAATTTTATGCATGCAACATCGAAAGAATAAAAGGGGACCTTGTAACGTTATATATGTATCTATGTGCCAGCTGAATAAATTAGTGTGATTTGATAAAAAAATGAGTTGTGAAATTAATATGATGCTTAATCCTTATACCTTGAAAATAATGGTCTGTAATAACAGTTTTTTTTTTTGTTATGGTAACACGCGCGAGTGCTTAATTATGATTGAATGGGATCTATTAACTTAATTTCCTCCAATTCATGAATTGATTCGTCAATTAATATATCCATTAATCTGCCTATAATATATCTATTTAACACGTACATGCACCATCTCATATCTTACCCACTCCAATCGACTCTCTTTAAGCCATGGTCCAAAAATCAATTAAATTTCAGAGGAGACTGGTTAACTATTGATGTTTTTATTGTAGGCTTGCTAATTATTAATAGTAATGAATTATTTTTTCCTTCTATATAATTCAAATTTAATATAAAACAGAATTTAATTATAATTGTTAACAGTTATCACTGAAGATGATTGTTATCGGTGAAAAAAATGGTCCAGGAGAATCTCAGAAAATATATGAAAAAAATAGCATAGAAGTATTAGAAGATGATTTGCGTGCATCCAATTCACTTAATTATACTATGTGGCATTCACCGAGTTACATGCTGTAGTGATATCGCTGCAGGATATGAATACAAGTAATTGCTGTATTGGTAAAGGCAAAGTGGAAGCGTCAATGACTCGCCGCACTGTCAGTAATTGATGCATTGGATTTTCCAAGAAAAGATTCTTTTTTTTTTAAACTTGAGCGACTTTTGTCACGGAGCTGGTAGAAGCACTTTTTTAAATGGAACAGAGAGCCCTTCATTTTTTTCAATCCTTGATCTATTCGAACTTGGGCCATTCAGATTATTAATTTTATGGAATTATTAAGTTCACACTTCATGAATTTTACTGGCCATCGGACAGGACGATCCAATTCGTCCTTGGCCTCTTTTTTTTAGAGGCCGGACGGGATGGTTCCTACCGTCTCTAGCTAATTTGAGATTAGCGGACCAGGGAGATTAGAGAAATCGTTAAGCTGGACAGGATGGACCTTTCCGTTCCATGGGACGGTATGAATATTCCCGTCTTATCTATATTTAGAATTCCGGCAAAAATACTGCCATTTCGTGATAATTTTTTTTTTTATTAATAAAAATTTCGGCAATTTCTGCCATATTTTCCAACATCACATCAGTCAAGAGTATAATGCAAAGGGATAAATTAGAATTAAGGTGACTTTTACTTTATGTCTTTTTGTCAAAATTTAAGTAGATAGTGGGAGACTGGGAGTCTATTGAAAAGTAAAGGTAAAGGAGACGTCAGTTGTCTTATGATGTCATATATGATATATCAAGGGTTCGATTCGATTCAGTAAGCAAATTCAAGTTATCACTGTGCTAAATTCATAGATGACCGACCTATAGTGCTTATTGAGATTAATGTTCCACAAACAAATATTTACTTGGTTTAACTTCAAAGTCCTTTGCACATAAAGATTATATTGCTGTACTGATAGTCACCTTAATTCTAGAATATCTGAAAGGAAAGAAATTCTAGAATATTTCTTTTCCTTAATTGGTTAAGTATTATTTCTAGACTATATATAAGGCAAGCCTACCCATTTGCATTAGCAAAAAGATGAATTCTGACTTCTGTCAATTAATCGCTAAAACTGTACCAATCTGTAATATTTTTGTATATAGAAATTATATTATCTGGAAACTAGACTTTCATACCTTTATTTTGATATAAAGAACACAAAAATCCATGTAGCCATTTTCTCTAAAATGAATTTTGAATCTGATCAAAATTATAGGACTGCTCACTGGAATTTCAGCTTTTCTGAATTCTGACTTCTGTCAATTAATCGCTAAAACTGTACCAATCTGTAATATTTTTGTATAGAGAAACTATATTATCTGGAAACTAGACTTTAATACCTTTATTTTTATATAAAGAACACAAAAATCCATGTAGCCATTTTCTCTAAAATGAATTTTGAATCTGATCAAAATTATAGGACTGCTCACTGGAATTTCAGCTTTTCTGAATTCTGACTTCTGTCAATTAATCGCTAAAACTGTACCAATCTGTAATATTTTTGTATAGAGAAATTATATTATCTGGAAACTAGACTTTCATACCTTTATTTTGATATAAAGAACACAAAAATCCATGTAGCCATTTTCTCTAAAATGAATTTTGAATCTGGTCCCAAAAAAAAAAAAAAAAAAAAAAAAAAAAAAAAATAGTGGACCGCCCCACAATTGGGCGGTTTGGTGATTTTTTTTTTTTTTTTTTTTTTTTTTTTTTTTTTGGACCGCCCGACGGGGTGGGCGGTTCGGTGGAAAGCTGACCGCCCAGTCCCTGGGCGGTTAGGGCATTTTTAAAAAAAATTTCCAAGTGAGGGCATATTTGATATTTTTGTTTTGTTTTAGGGTATTAATAAAAATGTCGGCAATTTCTGTCATATTTTCCAACATCACATCAGTCAAGAGTATAATGCAAAGGGATAAATTAGAATTAAGGTGACTTTTACTTTGTCCTTTTGTCAGAATTTAAGTGGATAGTGGGAGTCTATTGAAAAGTAAAGGTAAAGGAGACGTCAGTTGTCTTATGATGTCATATATGATATATCAAGGGTTCGATTCGATTCAGTAAGCAAATTCAAGTTATTACTGTGCTAAATTCATAGATGATCGACCTAGTGCTTATTGAGATTAATGTTCCACAAACAAATATTTACTTGGTTTAACTTCAAGTCCTGTGCACATAATTAAAGATTATATTGCTCTGCTGAGTGCTGATAGTCTGCGTTGTCAAATTCTAGAATATCTGAAAGGAAAGAAATTCTAGAATATTTCTTTTCCTTAATTGGTTAAGTATTATTTCTAGACTATATATAAGGCAAGCCTACCCATTTGCATTAGCAAAAAGATGAATTTTCCTTGGTTAATAAAATATAAAAAAGACTGTGGCATACATCTTTGTGGTCTATTTTATATTTTAATAGAGAGAATATATAACATGTGCTTCCTTATGCATGCATCTCTTAATATTTTAACAATGTGCGAAAACTACTTCCTGTCCTATTTATGATAATATATATTTTATTCAAAAATAATTTGTTTCTATCCCATTTATTGCAGCCGCTATTGTAAGGGGAGCAAATTTCTTTTTGTAAATTAAGTAATTAATACAACAAAAATAACACTCTAAAACTTTTTTTTTTTTTTTTGAAAGTTGGGGGTGTAACACCCCAACAATACATTCATAAAAGAAAGTATAATTACATTCTTGGAGACTACCATCACTCTTCCTTGTTGTAAAAAAGTTCGTAAAAAATTTGAAATTGAGTTTATAAAAAATTTGATTCGAAATTGAGTTCGTTCGAAATTAATTCAAATCAAACTTAGTTCGAAATTAATTCAAATCAAACTCAAACTGAGAATAAGTTTGATTTGATTTGATTGGTTTGCAGCCCTAGTTTCAAGTTTTCCGTTTCAGTCCGTCATTTACCAAGTAGACCTCGAGTCAACCACCACATAATTCCAAACTTCCAATCTTTATACTTTTCAATAGACTCGCACTCTCCACTAAAATTCTAATAAAAGATAGAAAGTTAAAGTAGATTGTCATCACCTCTTTTTATATTTCTCTTTTGAGTCATTTGCATATTATCCTCGATTAAAGTTGGAAAATATAGCAGAAGTTGACTGGCACTTGAAACATAGCAGAATCCTACAGTCGTCATTCATTATTGTTTAACTACAATTATTTTTACTGATACTAAAAGGTGATTTCTTATACACTACTATTATTGAGTCCAGTTAGTATGACATCAGTGTCATATGATACCAACTTCAAAATTTATTGGATAGACTTTAAACTATTAATCCAAACTGTTCAAACCGATTTATTTTATGAGTGATGCGTTTATATGCATTTTTTTTTTTATGTTTTCAAGTTATTTTAGTATCAAGTCAAGCAGTAAAAAATATTAAGAAATGAATGCATTAAAATTAACTTAAAACTCCCACATATGGCCGCTTGACTTGATACTAAATAAATTTGAAAAAATTATAAATTTTGCATGTAAACGCACAACTAATGAAGTAGATAAGTTTGAACGGTTTGAATTTGTCATTTGAAGTCGATTCGATAGGTTTTGAAGTTGGTATTATATTGGCTGAAATGACACTGATATCATACTAGCCAGACTAATTAATATTTTCCAAAAAGTAAGAGAAGTTTCTATCCCATTAATTGCAGCCCCATCGTAAGGAGACCTCAATTTCTTTTAGTCAATTAACCCAATAAAAATAGCACTTTCAAACTGTAAAGAGTTAAAGACTTATCACTTATTCTCTCTGGGTATTACCAAGAATATAAAGAGTTGAAAATTTTCTTGCTTGAATCAACTTTAAGTCTCTCAGCTAAGTTCAAATTTTCAATACATACAGAACGAATGTGTTTGTTTATGATTTGCATTTGTATATGAGATTGGAGGCTCAATAATAATTGACACCACTTAACGAATAGACATAACCAATTACGTTTCTTATTCTACATTTTGCAAATAAATAGTTATAGTTTGATGGCTTAACTTCCAATATTTAGTAAAAAGATAGTTTAATTTTAACTAGTTTGTCATCTCCATATTTTTAGTCCGGATTAATATTTTTATATTTTGCATGATACAGGTATTATATAATCCACTAAATCCAAGCCGGCCCCCAACAGATGCAGTACTAGCCGACCAAATTCTAAAAATAAATTAAAATCCTCTAATCACTTTAGCAGTACTTGCACCACATCATCTCTTCCTCTACTGCTTGCCTTGGCTTGCCTTGCCTTGCCAGTGTGTTAGCCTCAAGTCTTGCTCTTCTGAAAATCCCAGAATTACGCTGCTTCCAAAGAAGCCAACATGCCGAGACAGTAAACAGCCCACATCTTGCAGCTCTGCTTCTGGGCCTCTCCCATATTAGGTCTACCCTATCTTCTCTGTACATCAACCTCACTCCTAGAATTATTGCTGTGATTTCTTTTTAAGGAGGAATATTTTTTTTTTTGAGTAAAAATAACGATTAAAGTCCTTATTTTGATTTATTAATGGTTAAAAAAAATATAGTTTCGAATTGAAACCTATTACATAGATAAAAAAGTTACTCAACCTTGTTGGTGGTTTAAATCAATAATTTAAAACACTTCTAATGAATCTTCATGGAGTCACTTGAATAATATTCCATCGATCCAATAATTGGAAATTTAATGTTTTGTCCAAATAATTGTTCTTAAGGTTGAAAGCAATGTTTTAAAATGTGGTTTTCATGCGGTATACAAAAGGTCACCGCATAGTGCTGTATGTGCGGATTTTTATGCAGACTTATATATGCGGATGCTTTTATTAAATATAAATATGACACCCTCAATTCAATTAAATATTTAATATGTTTTCAGCACTTCTGTGAATAAATTCGGAGACTTCTGTGGATAATCATGCACGAATGCAGATATATTAATATTAAAAAAGATGAAAGCATGAATGGTTGCAAGTTATATTTCTCAAATTAGTCAAAACATGAAAGCATATATTAATGATTTGTACGGATGTATGCATTAAAAGAAAGAAAATGGAGATATCTATGGATATAGAAATGGATAAGAGTAGAAAGAAATAAACAAATGAAAAGAATTGCAGCGAGCCAGCGACTTCTATTCTCTCTGTTCGCCACTTCGCGTGTGCAGAAATCAAGTCTTTAGTCCGGATTTTGGAGAAATCAAGTCTTTAGTCCCGAGATTTTTATTAATACCCTCTAAAAATAAAAAAAAATCAAATCTACTCTCAGTTTTAAAAAAAATTCATGAATACTCTAACCGCACTCTGCTCTAACCGCCCCACAGTGGTGCGGTTTGTTTTTTTGTTTTTACTATATATAAATTTCATAGCTACCGATTGATTAGTTAAAATTAACATATCACTATTAGTGGCAGTTTATTGACTAAAGAATTTTTAAATTGCACTAAATTTATACAATATATTGTAGGGGAAAATCATAAAAGCCAAACAATTATGCCTTACTAGAGATCAAATAATTACATCTCATCTAGGGGTCAAACACTTACACCCCGGAAAAGGAGAAACAGTTCCCCTCCTTAACCTAAGGACCGTTCTATGTCAAAACCGACTCATAAAACATAAATCTTAAGTACGGAACATAATACCTGATTCCATGGATGTTAGCATGGAGTAACTCGATCCTTAGAGAGATCACCAACCGTCTTCGTGAGCGTAAGACTTGACTCTAATGGCAAGAAGCCCTTCTTGTTGTTTTGTCGTATGGTCGTAGGAATAGATCTTCCAAGGCAGCAAGACACGCCTTTGAGAAATCCTTTCCAAATTTCCTAATGGATTTCTCCTCTCTAGATCTTTGATGGTGAAAGAGAAGAGAAGGCACTCAAAACTGAGTTGTATGTTATGATGATGATTATCTTGTGCCTTGGGGACATATTCTTATATAGGCTAACTCTAAATCTGACGCACCAGATATAGATGTTCATCTATATTGGACATCCAAAATTAAATATCCAGATTTAGATGAAAACCTACTCCATATTTAGTGGTTATTCTATAATTGCAAATCTCATAATCAGTCCATCAATGAGTATGAGTTTTGCCTATATTATTCTACACATTTATGGACCACATCCTAATGAATATATTGATTGTCTATTACCTTATTTGATCACTTTAATTGACAACCATATATGACAGTAAACAATCCATAATTAGATTACATATATGGTCAATGTTGGCATAAAATCCAACGAGGTTGGCAATAAATCCAACATATATATCTAACGTATGAAAACTTATAATATTTTTTTTTATTTTCCTTTTTATTTTTAACGGTTGTTTATTAAATATAAATGTGGTTGTTAGTAGCTTTGAAAAAACTGCTGAGAATTTTTTATTTTACAAACTATTTTAAGATTTTCAATTTCACGAGAAAATAATTAATTACCCCATCAAGATAAGTTGAGCATTTCTTTCTTTTTCTTTTTTTTTTTGAAAGAAGACTGGTAGAAGTCTTCCACTTAGTGATGTAGTTTTCACTTTGTTCGGCCTTCTTACTTTTCACTTATGTTATATATAATATTACAATACTTTTCAAATCTATTGAAAGAGACCTCGGAAAATAAGTTTTATAACTGTTGCATACGATTAATAGAAGCTTATGTCCGAACACCCGTCTATATATATATAGGAACAACCTGAGCATTTCATATGTATCAGTACCACAAAGAAAAACAACATAGGCTAGCTATTCCCGATATGGCAACCACGGCTCTTTCTGGTTTCTGCATTCTCTTCTTACTTTTAAGCACCTCTCACGTGTTACCTTCTACTGAGGCAGCTCCAATCCTCGATGAGAACAAGGCAGCTGGTAATTTCTCTCTCCAGCTCTTTTTTTGTTTTAAACCTTCGCAGGGGCTGCCAGTGCCATGTGATCTCTCACTCTCTCTCTCTCTCTCTCTCTCTATGGTATCTATGGTTGAATTATAATTGACACCACTCAATTAATGACGTAAATTTCTTCTTCATTTTATATTTTGCATGATACAGGTCATATCGGGTACAATACTCCACTAAACCCAAACAAACCGGCACCCCGTGGAGGATCTGGCAGACCATACACTCGGCCCTGCAGTAAGACAAAATGCCCACCATAGAAGATGAATCCATATTTAGACAAAAGAGTTGAAGAACAATGCTATGACTTATGACATATGTATGCGTATAAGCTTTTAAGTGAAATATATTTATGCATGGAACATGGAAAGAATAAAAGGGGACCTTGTAACGTTATATATGTATCTATGTGCCAGCTGAATAAATTACTGTGATTTGATAAAAAATGAGTTGTGAAATTAATATGATGCTTAATCCTTACACCTTGAAAATAATCGTCTGTAATACCTTGAAATTAATATGAGTGCTTAATTATCATTGAATGGGATCTATTAACTTAATTTCCTCCAATTAATCTGCCTATAATATATATATGTCCTCGATCGGATGGACGGAATAATAAAATAATGAAAGTGAATAAGATGGTACACGTACACCATCTCATATCTTACCCACTCCAATCCACTCTCTTTAAGCCATGCTTCAAAAATCAATTAAATTTCAGAGGAGACTGGTTAACTATATATTGATGTTTTTATTGTAGGTTTGCTAATTATTAATAGTATATATGTGGTACTGTTAAAAGTTGATCCGCATTACATTAACTATTATATAATAAGCCATGTAAAATTGCATCCCATCGCAAATTCGCAATAGATACTTTTTTAACAAACAAACAAACGATTATTATAATTTAAAATAACATTACATATATATTTATATTTAGAATTTTTTACTTAACATTACATATATATTTATAATCGCTGATCCATTGGTCCAGAATTTTTTACTGTTTTGCTAGTGTGACCATTGGATCAGCGATTTTCAAAGTGGCTTAATAAATAGTAAAAAAATTTCAAAAAATGGAAAATTTGGTCTCCAAGCACATTTCAATATGGAGAACAACTTGAACGGTTGGATCGACATTTTGAATTTTAAAAATCTGAAAAGGAGTGCAAAGCACAAGAGGTGCTTTAATTTGCAAAGCATGGTAGCCTATCTCTCTCTCTCTCTCTCTCTCTCTATATATATATATATATATATATATATATATATATTTTCAATTAACTAGATAGTTTGCATGTCAAATATGATACTTTTTCTAAATCAATTAATCATTAACGGATTGGTTAATTAAATTAATATATCGCTATCATTGAACAATAAAAAAATAATATTATATTAAATTAATTTAATGCACAATGTATCTAAATTGTGAAGTACATTTTTTATAATTTTATTTTTTATCGGTTATTTAATAAAATTGGTTGTTAATACTTAATAGACACCTTGCCCAAAAAATGCTGAGAATTTTAATTAATTTCTAAATCTCCACAATAATTATTGTAGAATTGTGATAATTTTGTGTCCAATAAAAACATTAATTTTAGGAATAAATTATTTTGAACAACATGAAAAATGAGAATATTAAGAACACATTGTGTTTTAACTAATTAATTTTCTTTTTCACTTTGTCATTTTACTTGGTAGATTTGTAGTCAACACCCTATATATATATATAGAGTCCGACTAGGCTAAGCCATGGTGTAAAACGACTTGGTACTCCACGCCATATCTTCATTTTCAAAGTTCAAATAGTTGATTCGAACCTTCCAACATGTTCTTCATATTGAAATTTACTTGGAGACCAAATTTTACATTTTTTGGAATTTTTTTACTATTTATTAAGCCACTTTGAAAATCTGAAAATCTGGGTGAACAGTAAAAATTTCTGGACCGCCAGATCAGTGATTTTCAAAGTGGCTTAATAAATAGTAAACAAATTCCAAAAAATGTAAAATTTGGTCTCCAAGCACATTTCAATATGGAGAACAACTTGAGCGGTTCGGATGGGTCGTTTGGATTTTCAAAATGAAAATAATGAGGTGTGGAGCACCAAGTCTTTTTACACCATGGCTTAGCTAAGCCCAGCACTATATATATATAGTTTCAATCTTTACTTTTTAGTAGAATCGCACTAATATATAGTGGAAGCCTACACTCATTTATTGTTGTCTGATTACAACTTTTTCACATCTTCATATTCACTAAGGATAAGCAAAGAACTGGCTGCCTTATAATACTGCTATGAAAATAAAATCTCCTAACGCTCATTTTCTAACCATTTAAACCGATTTTGGTAAAACATTATTATAAAACTAACCCATACAAATATTTCACGATCTTATGATATTAGTTAATACATTAGTAACAATATAAGCAAAACAAACTTGTTTTGTTAGTTGTGTTTTGAACCATTAGAATTTAGATACTTTTATTTCACGCATATTCACTGGATCGAGGTCATTAATTTTCACACTGCTAACTGTGTAATCAAATTAATTTATCTCATCTCTCTTTTCTTTCTCTTAATTTCTTCATCTTGTCTAACCATATTGTCTTTATTTTGTATGTTGTTTATGTTGAATTAATATTGAATATATTAATTTGTATGTTGTTTATGTTGAATTAATATTGAATATATTACTTGTATTACTGTCTAATCAAATTACTTGTCTTTCAAAGTCAAGCATTCCTTGAAACATTTTGGATGAGAGAATGACATCTTTAGAGGATTCATGATCTATTTTATTTATAAATGAATCATTTGATTGACGGGTATTTGAGGAGCTAGCATGGTTATGGTTTTGTGCCGGGAAGGCTACGATTTTTTATTTGGATTTTTGCTTTAGCTCATCGGATTGTAGAAGTTTCTCTTCGAAGCTTCGGAAGTGTGCAGAAAGCTCATCCGGTGTGAATGATGCGTGTGTCTCTTGAATTGCTTCTAAGGCACTCACTAGGCCTTCCTACCTAGGTCTCCTAAGCATGACTCGTAAGATCTTTCCTACAATTTTATTGTTATAAAGCGGTTATCTCAATTCGATAATTTATTTTGGATATACATAAGTCTATTATACATATCTTCAATGGTTTCACCATTTTCTACTCTAAATATTTCAAATTTGGTTTCCAAACTGGTTATTTTAGTTCTTATGATTTGGGTGTTACCCTCATACCGATTTATAAATGCGTTCCACATTTCTTTGGCACTAGTCAAGTTACCAAATATCAAGGCAACCGATTCACTAACCGCGTTTAATATTGCATTAACCGCATTGTCATTCTCTTTCTTTTCTAATTTGGTTGCGAGAGTTTGGGTTTTGTCATTATTTAACTCAAATTTTGGTGTATATCCTTTTTCAATAATATCCCAAACTTCAAGGATGTTTAGGTAGTTAATCATGATTCTCTTCCAATGACTAAAATTTTTGGTTGTAAGACTGAAAGTTGGGGGCTCCTTCACAAATCTATTTGGTGCCATTTTTAGATCGATTAAACTCGAATTAAGTGAGTCTTAATTTGAGTAACCCGCTCTGATACCACTTTGTTGTTCTTAAAGGCACCGCTAATACTCTAAAAACTGAAATTAATTGCAATTAAAATAAATAGATGAGTTTAGAGAAATTGACACGTGGGATGTTAACGGAGTTCGGCAAAATAGCCTAGGTCTCAAGGGCGTCGCAACCGCTTCTCGGTGCGCCTTTCTATTATCCAACAAGAAATATTATAACTTGTGAACCGGTGAGCCCTTACGACCAATGGAAAGTCACACAACAAAAGCTTCTTAATAGAAACACTCAAAAGCTTACTCTAACCTAATCTAACTCAATATTAGTGAAGTAAATTTGAGATTGTCTAAGGGATTTTGAAGTTATAAGCTCTCTCAACAATGGAGGAACTTAAGCACAAATAAAAATCGCTTTTGAAAAGATGGGGCGGCTCCAAGTCATTTTGTTGAAAACCTAATTGCTCTATTTATAGTGACAGCTTTGGAATGAATAATCTGCCACTAATCGTTACTAACGATTATATAATCGTTACAACGATTAATAATTTCTGTGGAATTAGGGTTTCAGCCCTGATCTCATTTTCTGTGAGACTTTGATAATCGTTACAACGATTACATAATCGTCGGCAACGATTGCTCTCTGGAAGAATTTGAGTTTTGGACTTGAATTCGATTTTCTGTGTAGCTTTTATAATTGTTACAACGATTATATAATCGTTGGTAACAATTGTTCCATGTTTCAACATCAAATTTACTTTACCAAGTACATAATTTTACAATTTAAATTCTTGATATATATCTTGATGATTTCTTTGGTTCAATTAATTCATATTGCAATTTCAATTGTCTAGAAACTGCATAATATCTTAACTCCAGAAAATTGTTAAATTCAATTGTTATATGTTTTGCGAATTAGTCAAATAATGTAATAAGAGTATTATTTGCAACAACACTAAATACCCTTCAAAGTGATATATTTCACTACTGATCGAGTTTACATAACTAATTTTTAAGTTTATTTAGTATAATATCAAGCGATAAAAAATGGAAGATATTGAAGTTTATTTTAATATGTTCACTTTTAATCAATTTTTACTTGCTTGACTCATACTTACAAACTCACAATTTAATATATATTTTTCAAGAGGAAGGTTCAATTGCTCTATTGATTTAGTGCTCCAATTTATGCTCTACATTTTTATTTTTATTTTCAAAATCCAAATAATTGATTCGAACTACTCAACTTGATCTCCATATTAAAATGTACAAGGGGGCGGTCCACTATAGATCCCTTTAAATTGGGGTTTTCTCTCTCCTCCCCCCTCACAATTCACTATACCTCACCCCAAAAAATTCGCTCTTCTTCACTGTTGGGCACTATCAGTTTTTTTTAATTATTTATTATTATTATTATATTATTATTATATTATTATTATATTATTATTATATTATTATTATATTATTATTTTATTATTCATATTATTTATTATTGTTTATTAATAATTTAATTTTGTATTATTTATTTATTTATTATTTTATTATTCATATTATTTATTATTGTCTCTGTAAACAAATTTAGCACATACTTCATTTGAGACAAAACGATCCCCTCTGCACCACGAGCTATCTCATTCCCAAGGAAGTATCTCAGTTACCCCCAAGTCCTTCACCTCAAACTCTTTCCCCTATCTCTTCTTCAGCAAAGCAATCTCACCCTCATCATCACCAGTGATAATCATGTCATCCACATACACCGCAAGCATTGTAGTGTGAACTCCATGTCGCCTAAAGAACACTGTATGGTCTGCATTGGTCTGCCGATACCCCATGCCTACCATAGCCTCCTAAACCTGTCAAACCAGACTCGAGGAGACTACTTCAGCCCATAAAGAGATTTCTTGAGCCTGCACACCTTACCATTCGTCTGTTTCGTGCCAAAACCTAGTGGTACCTCCATGTATACCTCCTCTAACAAATCACCATGGAGAAAGACATTTTTCAAGTCGAGCTGGTGTAACTTCCAACCCCCATTTGCTGCCAAGGAAATTAGTGTTCGCACTATGCTTATCTTCGCCACTGGTGCAAAGATGCCATAAGTCTGACTGTACCCCTTTGCTACCAATCGGGCCTTGTAGCGCTCAACCGGTCCTTCTGGGTTTTGCTTCACAGTGAAGATCCACTTGCAACCAACTGCCTTCTTACCTGGTGGTAGTGACACAAGTTCCCAGGTTTTGTTATTGTCCAGGGCCCTAAGTTCCTCTAGCATGGCAACTTTCCATTTTGGATCCTCCTTAGCAACTTATCAACACTTAGGGATAGGGACAATGTCTAAAGATGCAATGAATGCTCCATGTACAGGTGATATGTGAGAGTAAGAGACAAACTGGGCAATATCATGTGGAAAGCCATATCGATCAGGAGGAACGCTCGCATTACTGCGAGAAGTCCTCCTTACTGATAGGGGAGTGGGAGGAGTAGAGAGAGGAATCATATCACCTGTGTACTCTGAGTCTGAGGTGGATGGTGTAGGTGTCTCAGGATTCGGAGGAGGCAGTGACAAGGGGCTTGGCACAAGTGGCACTGTAGGCACTGTTCCCTCATTCTGCTTTCTTCTTCTCGTGTACACCCTCAGCTCCCCCTGAGCCTGAGTTCCACCATTCTCGGGTTCGGTCCTCTCACGGTCCGGCACCACAGCCGACTCCACAATCGGTGCAACCGGACAAGGGATATCCCCCACACTCACCATCCTCCTCTCACTACTACTACTATCATCCTCCCCCTCTCGCCTCATCCTCCTGTATCGAGCGAGTCCCCTCTCGGCTCAAGCTCTCTAAATGTGACATCCATACTAACAAACAACCTCCTCTCCACCGGACTCCAGCAAACTATCCCTTCTGAGTAGCCGAATACCCAATGAACACACACTTCATAGCCCTTGGATCCAGTTTTCCCACATTTGGTCTGTTGTCTTGCACAAAGCACACACATCCAAAGGTTTTGAGAGGAAGAACATCTCCATTTTTGCCTCTCAGCATCTCAATCGAAGACTTCCAATCCATTATTTTTAACATTATTGGATAGACTTTAAACTATTAATCTAAACTGTTCAAACCGATTTACTTTATGAGAATTGCAGCCCCTATCGCAAGGAGATCTCAATTTCTTTTAGTCAATTAACCCAATAAAAATCGCACTTTCAAACTGTAAAGAGTTAAGACTTATCACTTGTTCTCTCTGGGTTATTACCAAGAATGAAAAAATATGGATTAGGGTGCAGTACCAGCCGGCCCCCAACAGGTGCAGTACCAGCCGGCCAAATTCTAAAAAGAATTTAAAATCCTCTAATCACTTTAGCAATACTTGCACCACAACATCTCTTCCTCTACTTCTTGCCTTGGCTTGCCTTGCCTTGCAAGTGTGTTAGCCTCAAGTCTTGCTCTGAAAATCCTAGAACTACGCTGCTTCCATAGAAGCCAACATGCCGAGACAGTAAATAGACCACATCTTGCAGCTCTGCTTCTGGACCTCTCCCATATTAGGTGTACCCTATCTTCTCCGTACATCAACCACTAGTGGAAAAACACACATCAGGGTCGGTTATATACGCACATTAGCATCGGACCCCGAGGCGACGCTGACCCAGGTGACGCAAATGTGGTACTAATCTGGGTCGGTTGAACAGGCGATGCTAAAAGTGTGAATTAGCATCGGTTATCTACAGTAACCGATGCTAAAAGTGTGAATTAGCATCGGCTATTTATAAATAACCGATGCTAATTCATACTTTTAGCATCGGTTATTTACAAATAGCCGATGCTAATTCACACTTTTAGCATCGGTTACTGTAGATAACCGACACTATTTTCATTTTTTTTTTTTAAAGCTGGTCAATAATTAATATGCCACAATCACAAACAAAAGAATTATCAAAATAATATTCAACAATCACAATTCCAACAATTAATCAAACTACATCAGCCATGTCACTTAACAAAATAATAACAATGAATTATCAAAATATCACAATTACATAGAATCATCTAACTAGCATTTGTACACTAATTTACAACTATATCAAACATTTCATCTAACTAGCATTTGTACACTAATAAGCAATTATACACCACTAGTATGCTCTACCAATTTTCATGAACACATGACTTCTTTGCTACCTTTGCATGGTCATTAGGCATAAGAAGAAAATTCAAAATTCATAGAGTCATAGATTGTATCACCTTTGCTGCTCCATTTACCAGAAAACAGTCCACAAAACCACAATCCAAAATCTGCACAGAACCTACTGATAAAAGGGTAATATGGTAAAATAAAGGATACAGTTAGAGAGAGGACTCAAAAACACACAACTTAGACCCAAATTTTACATTCATAGCATTTTCTATGCATTTTCTATGATTTTCTAAAGATTCAGCCTTTGAAAAATGAAAAAAACCAGCAAAATACCAGCATAGTTCCCAGCTTACCCCTGTGTTTAGACCCCTTCCTGGTACAGCTAGGAAGCCTCAAATTTCATGAAATTTTACCAGAAAGTAGAGCACTCTCATATGAGTAAAAAAAAAAAGAATTACTCAATTTGAGTAATCCAGTGAGAAATGGTGGCTGTCTGAAGTTCACTTCTTCAAATCCAAACAAAGTACCATATGCTTCACATGACCCTTTGTAACAGATCAGTCAGTGCAGACTGATCCAAAGCCCAAATCAAAATTTTAGTTACACAATTAAATAAAGGACAGAAAAACAAATGGTTTAGAGCCAAACTTTGCATCATTCGGATTTTTCTACTATTTTCTAGCCATTTTCATAGTTGGCCCTGAAAAATACAAAAACTGCATATTTTTCTACTATTTTCTAGCCATTTTCAAAGTTGGCCCTGAAAAATACAAAAACTGCATATTTGGGGGATCGCAGCAGATTTATTTCCTCTTTCATATGCTCAACCCCAACTACGCTTCTTTCCACATGTTGAGAATTCAATACTTGTAATATGCATGCATCTTTCCGCATGTTGAGAATTCAATACTTATAATATGCATACACAGTGCACAAAAGAAACTTGTACTTCCAAACTTTTTTCTTAACATGAAATGCCATCAAAAACTCTTAAGAAACAAAAGTGTAGTGACTTGGTGTAGTGTAAAAAATACTTACACAACGTGGTTATGGTTCCAGAGGATAGAGTAGTTGTGAAATTCAGCAGCGGGATCGAACCAGAGGTTGACACGCTGCTCCCGGTCACTGGGAATGAGCTTGATCTTCATGCTAACATGGCCAAACAAATACTGCTTCCTGGAAGCAAACCCACATCCTGGATTGATAAATTTCATAATTTTAGATCACCCTGACTTTAATTTAAGCATTGTGTTTGTAAAAAGAATGTGATTTAGCATCGGAGTTAGTACATGTACAAGTATTACTTGAGAAATCAATCAAATGAAAAAAACCTTTTTGTGCAAATGCCAGTAAGAAACTTCCTTTGGGAATACCAGCTAGTAGTATTCTGGTATATATGGTACTAAGATGAATGACTCTGAGTATTCTCTTCTGTACCATTTGCTTTTATACCCTGATATAATAAACAATACAATTTATTATCTGTATGGCAAAAGATTAAATGTAGGTACGAGAACTGAACCTGACGACTGATCGAGAATGAGTTGGATAGCCCTCCCGCCTTCCAATTCCTTGATATGATTGTCAGACCAAGTTATTCGAAAATCTTGATATTAATCCCCCAAATAGGTGGCTAGTATTTAGAGATTTTCAAAATTAATCCATCAAATCGCAAAATTAATCCACCAAATCGCAAAATTAATCTACCAATTCGCAAAATTTTCAGAACTCACGATTTTAAATAGGTGGCTGGTGGCTGGTGGCTGCATCGCCTCACCTAACCGCACCTATTTGCCTCGCCTCACGGCCGCCTCACCCAACACCTCACGGCTGCCTCACCGCGCCTCACCTCACCTCCGGAGAGTCGGAACCCTCGCCTCAACCTACTGAGCGGCGAAGACAGAACCCGAGAGAAAGAGAGTGAGCCACGGAGAGAGAGAGATTTACGGAGCGATACTTGCTGAGTGCCGACGATTTGTGCAGCTCTTGAGAGATTTGAAGATGCGAGGTGAATGAGAAAGCCAAAAATTAAAAAAGGAACGAAAGTGGGGATAAAGTGAAAGGGAGAGAGAGAGAGAGAGAGAAGTGAGAGTGGGAACCTAGGGGAATTCGTATCCTGTGAGTCGGAGAGAGCGCTGAGTTTTCGAATTTTCGCAAGAAATCAGGGTCGGTTAAAAATAATCTGATTCTAAAACAAATAAATCAGAGTCGGTTAAATTAAATAACCGATGCTAATAGTATTTAGAATCGGTTATTTAATTTAACCGATGCTAATAAGTAGATAATCAGAATCGGTTTTTTTGTAAAGAACCGATTCTGATATGGCCAGCACTTTTACGAACGGTTGTTAATATTTAACCGATCCTAATTGTCCTTTTTAAGATCAGTTATTTATAAAGTCCGATTCAGATATAAATCAGTATCGAATTTTGAAAAGTCCGATCCTAATAGACCGATGCTGATGTGCATTTTTCCACTAGTGAACCTGTGATAACCCGTAAAATTAAATAGGATTAATTGGCCTAATAAATAAAATTTACAACTAATTAAATATTTAAATTGATTGCTAAGGTAAATAAAAGTGAGGTTATTTAAATATAGATATATTTATATATTAGTTTTAGATATTATATTTGTTAAACCAATAATTAATCTAATAAATTAGTTCTATAAATTAATTATTGGTCCAATTGGTACTTTTAAACGAATTATAGATTTAATTTTTACCAATAAGACTTCATAATCAAAAATACAAATTTTGTGACATATTAGAACTGAGAAATTTTTATAAAAATGATAGGGTGATTAAAAGCTAGATAAGTTATAATTTAATTTCATAATTTACCACGACTAACATTCAAAAGATTCGTATAAATTTATAAATGCAAATCTCGTTTAATTAAGTTAGATTAAAACATTCTTGGTTGAATTAATTTATCCCATTTGAATTCTGAAATTATCCCAATCATTCATCTTTGTTCTGCACGAATCTCAAAGCAGCCCTCTCCATTTTCTTTTCTGTTAGAGAGCCCCATCCCCAAACGATTCCCCTCCCTTTTCTCTCCCAGCGTTGCCTCTCTTCTCTCTCGCTGACCCCAGAACCCCACCCCCGATCACCCTCTCTCTTTTCCCTCTCTGTCTCACTGCCCCCACCAATACCTTACTACTCTCTCTCTCGTTCCTTCCTGAAGAAGAAACGGAGATGAATTTGGGGTTTCGATTTTCCTCCCGCGCGGCTATTGACTGTACGGCCCCCATCCCATCTCTCTGCGAACGACGACTAAATCACGCTAAGTCGCGCGATTAGCGCACCTGCCCTCTGCGAAGTTTGACCCGTGCGCTCCAGCCCTCGTGCTGCCTTGTGCCGGGTTATAAATAACCCTCTCGTTTTGGGGTTCCTTTTTCTGCCTTCCTCTTTTCTTACTCATGCGTTGAGAAATCCTTTACTCCTCTATTTTATTTTCGTTTCCCTCTGTTGGTTGAGATTATCGAAGTTGGCCGGCCTAGTGTGCGATTTCTGTGCTAATTGCGGCCACCTTGGTGCTGTCTCTGTTGGTGTTCTGTGAGTGCTTGGAAGGCCATGAGGTTTCGTGGTGTTTCGTCACCGGCCAAAATTAGGAGGCACGAGCGATTTCGGTAAATACCCTTTTTCATTATTTTTGATTGATGCCTTGGGAATGAATGGGACGCCGAATGAAATCGTAGAACTGAACTGCTTGTGTCGAGTGTGAGATTGTTGATTTTTCTCGACTCGATTGAATTGTTGATTTTGGATTTTTTTTTACACAAAAATCGATAGAGAAATGATTTGCCGGCCGGTATTCCCATTGCTGCCTTATTGATGCTTTTCGGTTGTGATCCTTGTCACTGTTTTCGGTTATGCTTGTTGCTCCTTAACCTTTTTACTCTACTGGTACTGTTACCGGTACCGGCCTATTGAGGATTGCTTGTTTTGTTTTGCGTGGCTGGTTGTCTGTCTGTGCTGTTTCCTGTTTTTCTTTCCCTCTAATGACCGACCCGGTACTGATGTGATTTGGGTGTACCAGCAGCCCTCTGTTGTGTTGATTTGTTGCGTTCTGGTGCTGGACTGAAAATGCCTTGTAGATATTCTGTTGTTGTTCATGATTTGCGATATGGGAATGTGCTGGTACCAGTCGGTACCAGCCCAGTAACACCACTGGTACTTCATTTGAAACTGACAGGGACGTAAACCATGAATAAATTATAATGAGGGGTGATTTTGTAAAATATAGGCCCCTAAGTAAAATTGTAAGATTTAGGGGGCTAAAATGAAAATGTTGGAATTATGGGTTTGAATTTATTTTCGGATTTGGCTTGGCTGAATTTATATAATAGGCTTGGCCTTTTTCTTTTCTGTTGGGCTCGGTTTCGAAAACAGAAACTTAAAAAGTTTCAAAATTTAAAAGTCTCAACAATAAGTTAATTAGGATAAGCACATTAAATTAGGTTTAATCTAGATAAGTAATTTAATTATCTATTTTATTTAGTAATAAAAATTTGTCATAATATTATAAGTATTTTAAGAATTTACAAAGATATAAAATAAGTTGTATTAATGATTTTCGTATCATAAAGATTATTTAACAATTAGTTAGTGACGTATTTTAATTATATACATACTTAGGAAATAAATTAAATTGACTATTAGAGAATAAAATAAAATATGTATTCTTCGTTACAAACACTTAAACACAATTAACTATCGCAATATTTAAACTTAGTAAATTATCTACATGTTTAATCTCATAAGTAAATAGGATTTCTTTTAAAATACTTAGGGAAATTTAATTTAAACAGTTTATCTTCAAATTAAAAGTTTATAAATAATAAAATAAAGGTAGCAAGGGTTACGATAATTAGTTTCGAATCCTAATTAGATTACGTTACGAATTTCAGGATATCTGACCTATCCTGATTCCGACCCGTGGACTGATCCCGCTGACGGCGGTACCGGAGAATACGCGGAGCACGCGGATTTCAGAGGCGATTAGCGCACGCTTTCAGCTTGCCCTACAGGTGTGGGATATCTGAATTACTTTTTCGTGGCGTACTCTAACCAGTCGACCACTTGACCTGTCATACGCACTTTAAATTTGTAGTTGCATTAGAGCATGTTTATCCTTTCAGAACTGTAATTAGAAATTGCATAACCCCTTCAAATTGATAATTTACTGCTTTTAAATAGGAGTAGAGTAATTTAATTATAGGTTTAGAATTTATAGATATTAGGCTATTATTTGTCCTCTTCTCGTAGAGGACAATAGTATAATCATTTAAACGAATCATATGCATTGGTGAGGGCTGAGTAGAGACCGAGTGACTGCGTTCCGCCTCGTAGTATGGGATACGAGACGGCCCGTTAGCCACTGAGCCGTTTGATCACTTGATCTCTCGGATGGTCTTGCATTAGGGAATATTATATGTATTAAAGTTGGAATTATTTATATTCGTTCATTTTACATTTACGTACACCGGAGGCTGCGGTCGCTGGGTACGAAACGATTCGAGCTTGGTCTCCCTTACATTAGGAGCTACTCGCCATATACGGATTTTGAGGCTGCGTGTCTCAGTGTGTGATATGAGGCTGCGTGTCTCAGTGTGTGTTATGAGACTGCGTGTCTCGAGACTGCGTGTCTCAGGTGTGTGATATGGGGCTGCGTGTCCCAGGTTTTTATACGAGGCTGCGTGTCTCTTGGATTGTCCCATTGGTCTGGCCAGGCGGTGGAGTTCCGTCGTCTGCTCATGAGGAGACGGATTAACTAGACTTACGACTTGCTTGTAGATTTCTCCTATTTGTATATGTAAGTTGAAGGATCGTTTTAGAGTAAGGAAAAATACACGGATTGAGATATATTCATCGGCGAGTGGGCATATACTCTTGCGAGTTAATGCTCGATGTCCCTGATATCGTGTATCGTTTGTTGTCACAATGTCTCTGGGCATCGTGTATCATTGGCTCCCTGCCCACCGTCCTTGGACTAATATCTTGTGGGACCTTGAGTCCGATTAACACAGCACGGGGTGTACATATGTTTTATCCGTACTATTATATTAAATTCTGTACACACAATACCTCGGTATTGGATTCCGAATTGAATACTATATTATCTGCCTTGTATTTTGTTTTGGGAAATTTTGCATGCTGTCATGATAGGAAAATCGCATCATTTCATCTATTATATGTATTTTCTTTAATAGATAAAATAATAGGGTTTATATTTAAGCATGTGCATTTAAAGTGCGAATTACCGAATTTTGCGTAGATTACCATTAAATGTGCTTTGACCAAAGAGGATCCCTGAAAGGGTAGTTCTGGGTCACATATTGGGCGATTGGTCGCTCACCCACCTTTTGATGTGGGATTTTAGGTACTGAGACTGGTGTTCCGCAGTAGAAGATGCTAGGAGATGTCAGGAGCTGTCCTTGATGGCCACGCCACTTCAGGATAGATTATAGGACCCTTTTGATTAGGATCAGGAGTCCGATGATTTTTGTCTATACATCGGTCTCGTTAGATTATGTATCCCTTTCATTAGCTTGTGTTTTATTTTATGATGTGGATTGTATGGACCCGTATATGTTTATGTTTATTTAGTGATGTATGACTGATGCTTATCTATATTATTTCGCTTCCGCTGTTTTTGTCGATTATTGTATTTGATTAGCCTTGCGTGTTTAGAGATAATTAAACACGAGGCGGGGACTGATCACACCTTAATTCAGAAATTCTGGTTTGGAGTGTGACAGAACCTGACTCCTACAATTATTGCTGTCATTTCTTTTTAAGGAGGAATATTTTTTTTTTTAGTAAAAATAACGATCAAAGTCCTTATTTTGATTTATTAATGGTTAAAAAATATAGGTTTCGAATTGAAACCTATTACATAGATAGAAAAGTTACTCAACCATGTTCAGTGGTTTGAAGTTTTAATAAAATAGAAAAACAAATAAAAAATCTATAATTTAAAACACTTCTAATGAATCTTCATGGAGTCACTTGAATAATATTCCATTGATCCAATAATTTAAAACACTTCTAATGAATCTTCATGGAGTCACTTGAATAATATTCCATTGATCCAATAATTGGAAATTTAATGTTTTGTCCAACTAATTGTTCTTAAGGTTGATAGCAATGTTTTAAAATGTGATTTCCGTGCGGTATACGAAAGGTCACCGCATAGTGCTATATGTGCGTATTTTTATGCAGACTTATATATGCGGATGCTTTTATTAAATATAAATATGACACCCTCAATTCAATTAAATATTTAATATGCTTTCAGCACTTCTGTGAATAAATCCGGAGACTTCTGTGGATAATCATGCACGAATGCAGATATATTAATATTTAAAAAGATGAAAGCATGAATGGTTGCAGGTTATTTCTCAAATCAGTCAAAACATGGAAGCATATATTAATGATTTGTACGGATGTATGCATTAAAAGAAATAAAATGGAGATATCTATGGATATAGAAATGGATAAGACTAGAAAGAAATAAACAAATGAAAAGAATTGCAGCGAGCCAGTGACTTCTATTCTCTCTGTTCGCCACTTCGCGTGTGCAGTTGCTGTCCGGATTTTGGAGAAAGCAAGTCTTTTGTCCCGAGATTTTTTATTAATACCCTCTAGAAATGGAGAAGACTGGTAGAAGTCTTCCACTTAGTGATGTAGTTTTCACTTTGTTCGGCCTTCTTACTTTTCACTTATGTCATATATAATATTACAATACTTTTCAAATCAATTGAAAGAGACCTCGGAAAACAATTCACGCGATTAATAGACGCTTAATCCTTGTTGTATGTCCTAACACCCGTCTATATATATATAGGAACAACCTGAGCATTTCATATGTATCAGTACCACAAAGAAAAACAAGATTGGCTATTCCCGATATGGCAACCACGGCTCTTTCTGGTTTCTGCATTCTCCTCTTACTTGTAAGCACCTCTCACGTGTTACCTTCTACTGAGGCAGCTCGAATCCTGGATGAGAACAAGGCAGCTGGTAATTTCTCTCTAGCTCTGTTTTTTTTTGAAACCTTCGCAGGGGCTGCCAGTGCCAAGTGATCTCTCACTCTCTCTCTCTCTCTCTCTATGGTATCTATGGTTTGCATTTGTATATAAGATTGGAGGTTGAATTATAATTGACACCACTCAATTAATGACGTAAATTTCTTCTTCATTTTATATTTTGCATGATACAGTCGGGTACCATCCACTAAACCCAAACAAACCCAAGCCCCCAGGAGGATCTGGCAGACCATACGGACCATACACTCGGCCCTGCAATAATAAAAGATGCCCACCATAGAAGATCAATCCATATTTAGACAAAAGAGTTGAAGAAAAATGTTATGACATATGTATGCGTATAAGCTTTTAAGTGAATTTTATGCATGTATCATCGAAAGAATAAAAGGGGACCTTGTAACGTTATATATGTATCTATGTGCCAGCTGAATAAATTAGTGTGATTTGATAAAAAATGAGTTGTGAAATTAATATGATGCTTAATCCTTTACCTTGAAAATAATTGTCTGTAATAACAGTTTTGTTTGTTTGTTATGGTTACACCAGTGCTTAATTATGATTGAATGGCATGGGATGTATTAATTAACTTAATTTCCTCCAATTCATGAATTGATTCGTCAATTAATATATTCATTAATCTGCCTATAATATATATATGTCCTCGATCGGATGGACCGAATAATAAAATTATGAAAGTGAATAAGATGGTACACCTACACCATCTCATATCTTACCCACTCCAATCGACTTTCTTTGGGAACCGAATCCTCTGCCCACCTATGGGCACGAAAATCCTACCCACCGTTGAATTTAGCCAATTTCTATTTGACACGTGGCTGCTATCTTTCATCCCATTAATAAGAATTAAATAAATAACTTTCCAAACTAATTAATTAATGAGAATCTTTTCTCTTTCCTTGCCTTTTCACCATCCATTTCAAAACTAATTAAATAAAATAACTTTACTGTTTCTTATCTCAGTACGGTATCACTTCCATCCTATTAAATTTAACACCAGTACAAAATACCAGTAAATGCCATAATCCCTTTCAACCCCTTTTACCCTGATATATTGGTTTTACATTGAAACATCAAAGTATTACATAGATTGATATAGTTCATTAAATAAGGAAAAAGTGAAAAAAGTGAAAAACTAAAATAGCTTCATTTCCATATCCTGCTTAGATTTCAGAACTAAATTATTTAAATTATAGTATCATAGAAATGTTAAATAACTCCTCACACAGAAAAACAAGCAAAAAAAAGAGAGTAAAAAAACATGTTCCTTCTGAATAAGCTTGCAATGAAACATGTTCCTTTATGAATAGATGAAGAGCATATCTTGTGCTGATGGTAACAATCATATTTTTCCGATCTGCAGAGAAAATGAAAAATATCTAGAACTTTTGTGTACAGAAATGATATGTAGAGAAATTTCCTTTGTTAAAATAATTTCCATCAAAAATATATCTATAGAGAAAATCGTTATTTGAATAATTTAATTATATCTTTTCCAATTTTGTTTCTTTGCAGATCATTTCTCCTCTAAATCGTTTAATGACCTATCTTGCTTGTGGAGAAAAATAGATATTAAATTGCAATGATACTTCAAGAATATTTTCATGTTATATTTTGACATATCGATCGATCGTCAGGCAGCCCATTATTAATTTCTTATTCTCTAGTGTCTATGAAGATGTGAAAAATTTCAAGCCATACAAAAAAAAAAAAAAAAAAACCTTGTAACTAGACAGCAATAAATGACCATAAGCTTCTACAATGTTTCAAATGCCTGTCAATTTCTTCCATATTTTTCAACATCAGTCAAGAGTCAAGAGTATAATGCAAAGGGATAAATTAGAATTAAGGTGACTTTTACTTTATGTCTTTTTGTCATAATTTAAGTGGATAGTGGGAGACTGGGCCGATATTTTTATTAATAACCTAAAAAAAAAATATCAAATATAACTCCGATCTCAATTTTTTTTTAAATCTAACCTAAACACCTAGAGATGGGGCGGTCAGCTTTTCCAACCTTGATTATTTTTAAATCCAGTATCCAGTATCATCTGCATACTGGATTGTTTATGGAGGTAGGAGAGTAGATTGTGGCATGAGATGCTCCGCATTATTGAGAAACCTATTCAAGGAATCTGCAATAATAATGAAAAGCATCGGTGAAAGCGGATCCCCTTGACGCAGTCCCCTTTTGTGTTAGAAATATCTTGTCTGGATTCCATTGACCTTAATTATGGAGGATGATGAGGTTAAAATCTTAAGTACCAATGAGATCTAGCCTGGTGGGAAGCCTCTTTAGATCATCAAATTAACCAAGAAGCACCAGCTTACCGTGTCAAACGCTTTTTCGAAATCCACCTTGTATAGAACCGTCGGAAGGTTCTGTTTGTGGCAAAACTCCAGAAATTCTCTAGCAGATAGGAAGGATTCCATGAGGGACCTCCCTTTGACGAATGCCGTTTGGTTCGACATGATCAGATCTTGTAGGTGACGTTGTAATCTGCTGGCCAAAGAGAATACGGGGGTCTCTGCTTCCCACTTTTTCACTGTTCTAGGGGGAAAAGGGGGACTGGAAAAAGTGTTGTTAAACATTTTTATCCGGTTTGATTTTCCCATAACGTATGGAGCTAAGTATGGTTCACACTGATGGGCCCGTAGTGTGAAATTATTTCTGGGTTTGTCTTTTTTGGGAGAAGTATGATGGACGTCTTGTTGATGCACTTTAAGGAAGTTTTTGTGAGGTATCCAATGCATGTGATTTGTGGGATAAACATTTCATGGACATGTCTGAAGACTATCAACGGTATTGTAGCTCACCGGTAATGGTGCAACAAATGACACTAAAAAATGTTGGTGAATATCTCGAAACAATGGGGAAGAGTTTAGGTATGTATGATTGTCCTGAGGTCGATGAAAATAACGATTATGATCAACAAGAATCTCGGATAATATATGAAGAAAATGGCATAGAAGTATCATAAGATGATTTGCGTGCATCTGATTCACTTAATGAAAAGTATAAAGATTAGTAGTTTCAAATGCCTGTCAATTTCTGCCATATCAGTAGACCTGGAGTCAACCGCTACATAATTCCAAACTTCCAATCTTTATACTTTTTAATAGACTCTTACTCTCCACTAAAATTCTAATAAAAAAGCGAAAGTTAAAGTAGATTGTCATCACCTCTTTTTATATTTCTCTTTTGAGTCATTTGCATATTATCCTCGACTAATGTTGGAAAATATAGCAGAAGTTGACTGGCATTTGAAACATAGTAGAATCCTACAGTCGTCATTTATTGTTGTTTAACTACAATTAGTTTTACTGATACTAAAAGGTGATTCTTTATACATTATTATTGAGTCCAGCTAGTATGACAAGTAGATCGGTTTGAACGGTTTGAATTTGTCATTTGAAATCGATTCGATAGGTTTTAAAGTTGGTATTATATAGATTGAAATGACACTAATATCATACTAGCCAGACTGATTAATATTTTCCGAAAAGTAAGAGAAGTTGTTTCTATCCCATTAATTGCAGCCCCTATCGTAAGGAGACCTCAATTTCTTTTAGTCAATTAACCCAGTAAAAATCGCACTTTCAAACTGTAAAGAGTTAAAGACTTATCACTTATTCTCTCTGGGTATTACCAAGAATGAAAAAATATAGTGACCGACTAACTATCCCCCAAGTCTTTTCTCTCATTCATCCCCCAATCAATAACTATCTTGTTGACCACTAATTAAGAGAAGACCACAAATTTCAGCGCTAAAAGATAACAAAATGCGTCATTATCGGCGAGTGCAAGTATTCATATATAATACATCAAGTATTCATATATAACACATCAAGTATTCATATCTAAGATATCAAGTATTTAAAAAAAATGGACATATCACTCACTTATCTTTTACATGTTTTTAGAGGTGATTTTTTTCTCCGTTCACTCTAACCAATATTTCTGACAATCTGTGAGGAATTTTGCAAATCTAAAACCACGAATGTTTTCTACACAATTTTTTCTTTCAAATGAGATCCATGATGACATACTTTCGAGTTGTCCGTTGCACAAGTATTCATACCTCGTCATTCAAATATTCATACCTCATCGAGCAAGTATTCATACCTCATCAGTATTTCACAAATAAAAAACTAGACACATCATTCACTCATTTTTTACTGATTGAACTTTCATTACCACTCAATCACTGGAAGTGTCCAGTACATTCTATCTTTCTCTTCGGTTTCCTTGTCCGATCCAACCCACTCAATCACTGGAAGTGTCCAGTACACTCAATCACTGGAAAAAAAACTGGACACATATAAAAGATGGGCGTGTGATGTATCCAGTTTCATTTTCCAAAATACTTGATATCTTAGGTATGAATACTTGCACGACGAGATATGAATACTTGCGCGACGGATAACTCAAAAGTACTTCATCATGGATCTCATTTGAAAGAGAAAATTGCGTAGAAGACATTTGTGATTTTAGATTCGCAAAATTCTTCACATATTGTTAGAAATATTGGTTGAGTGAACGGAGAAAAAAATCACCTCTAAAAATGTGTAAAAGATAGGTGAGTGATGCGTCTAGTTTTTTTTTTAATACTTGATATTGTAGGTATGAATATTTGGTGTATTATATATGAATACTTGCGCGCGTCAGTTATAAATTTTTTTCAAATATAAGCGGTCCTCCCAGTTAATTAGCGGTCCCTCACGTAATTAATGATTGATACGCATTTTCTTTTGTCTTTTTGTGCTCGAAGTTGTGATCCCTCAGATAATTAATGATTGGAGGATAAATGAGGAAAATACACCGGGGAAATAAATCTTTTCCCAAAAAAATATCATGTTCAAAACGAGAAATGCAGAGAGCAACAGAGGAAAAAATGCTTTTCAAGGGAAAAATATAAATAGGATGCAGAAATTTCAAATGCAACGATATAAAATAGGGATCCCTGATTTTTGGAAATTTTAGAAAAGAAATGACCCAGTGTTAATTAATATAAATAATTAATATAAAGAAATAAATTAAAAAAAAGATAGGTACAATCACTAAATCACACACAAATCTTTCTCTATATAGAATCTATATAGAAACCATACATTTAGGTGGTTATTACTTACCACTATCACAAATGAAATCACTACATAAGAACTAGTCTTTGATCTAGTAGTAAATATACATGATATCTATGTGAGAGGTCATGAGTTCAAAATATGAAAAGAGAAAACCACTGCAAGCGGGATTCTACGTGGCAATGAAATCTCTTCCAATGCTCTGTATTATTTTCCTACTTTTAAGTGCCTGTCCTGTTTTTCCTTCTGCAGAGGGCCTCCGAACTCTGAAAGAAAGCAAGGCTGGTGATGATCTTGCTCTTTCTATTTCCCTGCTGTGTTCAAACTTAGAATCATATGATGAAAAATTTCTTGCTTGAATCAACTTTAAGTCTCTCAGCTAAGTTCAAATTTTCGATACATACAGAACGAATGTGTTTGTTTATAATTTGAATTTGTATATGAGATTGGTTATGAATAGACATAACCAATGACGTTTCTTATTCTACATTTTGCAAATAAATAGTTATAGTTTGATGGCTTGACCTCCAATATTTATTAAAAAGATAGTTTAATTTTAACTAGTTTGTCATCTCCATATTTTTAGCCCGGATTAATATTTTTATATTTTGCATGATACAAGTATAATATATAATCCACTAAATCCAAGCCGGCCGGCCCCCACCGGCCAAATTCTAAAAAGAAATTAAAATCCTCTAATCACTTTAGCAGTACTTGCACCACAGCATCTCTCTTCCTCTACTGCTTGCCTTGTGTTGCCTTGCCTTGCCAGTGTGTTAGCCTTAGGGCTGTAAATGAGCCGAGTTTGAGCGAGTTACCTCCAACTCGAACTCAGCTCATTAAATAAACGAGCGAGTCAACTCGAGTTGGGATGGTTAAACGAGCTGTAAAGCCAACTCAAACTCAGCTCATTATCAACTCGAGTTAGCTCACAATTCGTTTATAACTCATTTAACCAGTTTAACAGGTGTTGATTTATTAAACGAGTCAGCCAACTCAGCTCATTTATTAAACGAGTCAGCCAACTCGAGTTGGAGCCAACTCGAGTTGTAAATGAGCGAGTTAAAGCGAGCTGTAAATGAGCGAGTTACGAGTTCGAGCAATTTTGCCCAGCCCTAGTTAGCCTCAAGTCTTGCTCCTCTGAAAATCCTAGAATTATGCTGCTTCCATAGAAGCCAACATGCCGAGACAGTAAATTAATAGCCCACATCTTGCAGCTCTGCTTCTGGACCTCTCCCATATTAGGTGTATCCTATCTTCTCTGTACATCAACCTCACTCCTACAATTATTGCTGTCATTTCATTTTAAGGAGGACTTTTTTTTTTTTTAGTAAAAATAACGATCAAAGTCCTTATTTTAATTTATTAATGGTTAAAAAAAATATAGGTTTCGAATTGAAATCTATTACATAGATAAAAAAAGTTACTCAACCTTGTTCAGTGGTTTGAAGTTTTAATAAAATAGAAAAACAAATAAAAATCAATAATTTAAAACACTTCTAATGAATCTTCATGGAGTCACTTGAATAATATTCCATTGATCCAATAATTGGAAATTTAATGTTTTGTCCAAATAATTGTTCTTAAGGTTGAAAGCAATGTTTTAAAATGTGGTTTTCATGCGGTATACGAAAAGTCACCACATAGTGTTGTATGTGCGGATTTTTATTCAGACTTATATATGCAGATGCTTTTATTAAATATAAACATGACACCCTCAATTCAATTAAATATTTCATATGCTTTCAGCACTTCTGTGAATAAATCCGGAGACTTCTGTGGATAATCATGCACGAATGCAGATATATTAATATTTAAAAAGATGAAAGCATGAATGGTTGCAGGTTATATTTCTCAAATCAGGCAAAACATGAAAGCATATATTAATGATTTGTACGGATGTATGCATTAAAAGAAATAAAATGGAGATATCTATGGATATAGAAATGGATAAGACTAGAAAGAAATAAACAAATGAAAAGAATTGCAGCGAGCCAGTGACTTCTATTCTCTCTGTTCGCCACTTCGCGTGTGCAGTTGCCATCCGGATTTTGGAGAAATCAAGTCTTTTGTCCCGAGATTTTTATTAATACCCTCTAGAAATGGAGAAGACTAGCTAGTAGAAGTCTTCCACTAAGTGATGTAGTTTTCACTTTGTTCGGCCTTCTTACTTTTCACTTATGTTATATATAATAATACAATACTTTTGAAATCAATTGAAAGAGACCTCGGAAAACAATTCACGCGATTAATAGACGCTTAATCCTTGTTGTATGTCCTAACACCCACACCCGTCTATATATAGGAACAACCTGATCGAGCATTTCATATGTATCAGTACCACAAAGAAAAACAAGATAGGCTATTCCCAATATGGCAACCAAGGCTCTTTCTGGTTTCTGCATTCTCCTCTTACTTGTAAGCACCTCTCACGTGTTACCTTCTACTGAGGCAGCTCCAATCCTGGATGAAAACAAGGCAGCTGGTAATTTCTCTCTGTTTTTTTTTTAAACCTTCGCAGGGGCTGCCAGTGCCAAGTGATCTCTCTCTCTCTCTCTATGGTATCTGTAGACCTTCCAATCAAGTGATAAAATTTTGCTATGTTTGAAACATATATATATTCTTCTAACTACTGTACGCACTGACGCACTCAAAGTATATCTGTAGTTCAATTTGAAAATGACTCATCTGAATGTACATCTGAAAGTATATCTGTAGATCACATCTCTACTGTTCTCCAAATTAATGAAAAGAGAGCCTTCTCCAAGATATGTGTTTTCTTAATAAACATTCATATTTTGATCATTAAATTTTCTAAAAAAAATTAAACTTTCGTTCGCATCAAATTATCCTTAAATTTGTAAAAAGAAGTCAATTAGTCTTTGAACTTTTGAAAATTAAGATGATAAATTTAGTCTCTAAACTCCTATATGAGCGAAAATTAAGATATAAGATTGGAGCGAGGTTGAATTATATATAATTGACACCACTCAATTAATGACGTAAATTTCTTCTTCATTTTATATATATTTTGCATGATACAGGTAATACCGGGTACACTCGACTAAACCCAAACAAACCGGTACCCCCGTGGAGGATCTGGCGGACCATACACTCGGCCCTGCAGCAGTAAGAAAATCGGCTACAAATGCCCACCATAGAAGATCAATTAATCCATAGAAGAACAATGTTATGACATATATATGTATGCGTATAAGCTTTTAAGTGAATTTTATGCATGCAACATCGAAAGAATAAAAGGGGACCTTGTAACGTTATATATGTATCTATGTGCCAGCTGAATAAATTAGTGTGATTTGATAAAAAAATGAGTTGTGAAATTAATATGATGCTTAATCCTTATACCTTGAAAATAATGGTCTGTAATAACAGTTTTTTTTTTTGTTATGGTAACACGCGCGAGTGCTTAATTATGATTGAATGGGATCTATTAACTTAATTTCCTCCAATTCATGAATTGATTCGTCAATTAATATATCCATTAATCTGCCTATAATATATCTATTTAACACGTACATGCACCATCTCATATCTTACCCACTCCAATCGACTCTCTTTAAGCCATGGTCCAAAAATCAATTAAATTTCAGAGGAGACTGGTTAACTATTGATGTTTTTATTGTAGGCTTGCTAATTATTAATAGTAATGAATTATTTTTTCCTTCTATATAATTCAAATTTAATATAAAACAGAATTTAATTATAATTGTTAACAGTTATCACTGAAGATGATTGTTATCGGTGAAAAAAATGGTCCAGGAGAATCTCAGAAAATATATGAAAAAAATAGCATAGAAGTATTAGAAGATGATTTGCGTGCATCCAATTCACTTAATTATACTATGTGGCATTCACCGAACCGGCCAATTATTGGATAATGCAAAGGGTCCGACTCTGCTGCTTTTCTAGCAGAAAAGGAGGACCCTCCTCTTCCAAATCCAACGATTCAAAATTTTCATTCACGTATCTCGATAAAAAACTTGTTTCATGCACAAATCTCAACGAATTTTGAATCGTTGAATTTGGAAGAGGAGGGTCCTGCTTTTCTTCTAGAAAAGCAGCGGAGTCCGTTCCTAATGCAAAGGGATAAATTAGAATTAAGGTGACTTTTACTTTGTCTTCTGTCAGAATTTAAGTGGATAGTGGGAGACTGGGAGTCTGGTCGACTTAGAAGTCAGTTGTCTTATGATGTCATATATGATAGATACATCAAGGGTTCGATTCGATTCAGTAAGCAAATTCAAGTTATTACTGTACTAAATTCATAGATGACCGACCTATAGCCGATATTTTTAAAGTAATCTAGTGTCAATCAGCATAAATTAACATAATTTCAAGTAATTTAGCGTATTTTAGTATAAATATGCTATAAAAAAAAGTAATCTAACAAATATTTAAAAAAATAATTCGATTTTTTTGTGTTAGATTTCATTTCAGCATTTTAGCAATTTTTCTCTCTAAAAAAATAAAAATACAAAAAAATCACAGAACCGGCCAATTATTGGCCGGTTGGGGTATTTAATCGGTACCGGCCAATTATTGGCCGGTATGGGTATTTTTAATAAAAATTTGGGACCGTGGATATTTTTAATAATTTTTAATTAACTTAGGGTACTTTTAAAAATGTCGGACCTATAGTGCTTATTGAGATTAATGTTCCACAAACAAAAATTTACTTGGTTTAACTTCAAGCCCTGTGCACAAAAAGATTATATTGCTCTACTGATAGTGTTATATCCCGTGATTCTAAGTACAATTAATTTGCCTAATAATTAAAGTTTACGACTAATTATAAGTTAATAAAAATGATCAGAGTTAATAAAATGTAGTTAGTAAATATTTATTAACGAAACGAACGATTAAAATTTTATACGCAAACAACTATCAAGAAATCATTGATTAGATTAATATTCAAATTTGAACTTCCTTGGACATGACCCGTGACACGTTTGGTCACACAGATCGGAATTGAATGATTGAAAATTGGAATTAATATTTTATTACTCATCTGGAATCACTCTCCTCTATTCGAACAACATCCTTAAAGCCGATTAAAGCTTTTTGAAAGATCTTCTCTCGTTAAGATCTAAAACAAAATTCAACATGCATGGTTCCTATTATGACTGTCATTGTTCTCGTTATTCGCACCATAATTCATGATACGATTAGATTATGTGAGCCCTAATCAATTCCAATTTTTTTTCGGCTTAACCTGATATGCCCTTAAAAGTTTTTAAATCAAATTTAACTCAATTATTCAAAATAAACCAAACTTGGTGGATCCATTCCTAATCTTACTTAAATTAGCTAAATTAATTGATTGGGATTACTTGCCATCTCGACACTTGTACATCTTTGTTTTAGAAACTTAGTAACTCATCTACACAAATTAGAAGCGATGCCTTGAGGGCTTCATGTCCCGAGTCGACTTGGAGACGCGAGAGTGAAGCTCATTCTGAAGTACTCAACTACGTACTACAAACCACGTTGAAGATATATCCGACGAACGAAACAGAGTCATAGTGAACATGTTAGATTACAAATCCTAGCATAAAGATGCGTGAGCAAGGACGTAAACATAAAGAGACCAAACTCCGGTGACTAGTTATTCGACGTGATTGGTGCACTACAATGGATAAAACAAGGCTACTTGAAATTTCATCTCCATCGAATGGTCTTTTAGTTTCGGGACGAAACTTTTTATTAGGGGGGAGAATGTTATATCCCGTGATTCTAAGTACAATTAATTTGCCTAATAATTAAAGTTTACGACTAATTATAAGTTAATAAAAATGATCAGAGTTAATAAAATGTAGTTAGTAAATATTTATTAACGAAACGAACGATTAAAATTTTATACGCAAACAACTATCAAGAAATCATTGATTAGATTAATATTCAAATTTGAACTTCCTTGGACATGACCCGTGACACGTTTGGTCACACAGATCGGAATTGAATGATTGAAAATTGGAATTAATTTTTTTGTTTGAGATCCGGAGCTGTCTCCGCTACCCCACTCTCTCTTTCTCCACTCCACTCTCTTCTCTCTTTCTTGCTCTTCTCTCTCTCTGATCCGTGGGCCCTCTGTTGGGTGGGCTGCGAGTTTGTGCGTGGTGCTGGCCCTGACTTGCTGTTGCCTCGGACGTGTGGAGCTGCTGCTGATTTTGACGGTCGGAGGCGAGACGAGGTTCCTCAGAACCGACCGAGTGACTCGGGCCGTGCAGTTTTGCTCTTCACCCGGTAATCTTGACCCTTTCTCTTTGTTCCCCTGTGCTGCCTTGTTGCACGACCTTGTTCCTTCTCTTGCTTACTACCTTAATGGGTCGGGTTGACTTACCAGTACCGCTACAGGTACTGGCCTTTGCTACCTTGGTGTTGATTGTGCTGTGCTGATTTGTGTGTACCAATATGGCCTCGTGGGCTGTGTTGTTGCTTGTGGCTGTTGCCTTGACTTGTGGCCTTTGTGCCTTGTTGCTTTGACCTGTGGCCTTCGTGCCTTTTTCTGTTGACTGGTTGTGCCTTTGACTTGTGGCTTTGGAGCCTTTTCTGTTCTATGGCCTTTGTGCCCTTTTTGCTCTGATCTGTGGCCGTGTGCCTAATTCTTGTGTGGTGGCTGTGCCTTTGACCGGTGGTCTTTGAGCCTTTCCCTGTTCTGGCGGCCTTAGTGCCTTGAGGGTTTAAACTGTAAAATGAATAACTCTTGAAAATTTGGCCGAAAATTGATAAATAAGAATTGATTTGGATCATGGGCCTTTGGACTTGATTTGAGATTTTTGGATTCAAATAATATAAGTTAAAGGATTGATGAGAATATATATTATTCTGATATAGGCATAATTATGAGAAAAACAGACGAGATAGAATGTTCAGGAGAACAGATTAATGGTGACCTTATTTAGTGCCCTACGATATCAGGTGCGGGATTCTTGGACTTGTTTGATAATTTATATTCATGAATTAAACTGCTTCCAATTGTCATGTTGAACTGCTTGATTGATTGCATAATCGAATTGTTTGAATCATATGCATAACCGTATTAAATTAGAACTGATATGTACTGAAATCGCCTTATTGCGGGCCACAACAACTTCCATTACGGGCCGCAATCAACAGCGTAGCTTAAAATATAGGCTGAATGCTCTCTGAATGCTTTGTTCCGGGCCGCAACCACATCCATTGCGGGCCGCAATGAGAGCCTGAAAAATGTCAAATGGAGCTGGAAAGTGTCTGGTAATTAAGTTGTGAGCCGCAATAACCCCATTTTGGTCCATAATGAATATTATAGTTATATTTGCATGTTGAATGGTATATCGTTTGTTTGTGTGTTTTTGTTTTGGAATTACGGTCGAAAGTCCCCAACAATTTTATGACTATCTAGGATGGTCAGTAATGTTTCGAAATCAACGCTGGGCGATGACTCGAAACCATGTGCGCATATGAGAGTAATTAATCACTGCTGGGCAGTGATTGATTCAGATCAGTCGATGCTGGGCAATGACTGATCGTGACGGAGACTTTGGGTGACTGTGAGGAAACGATGAAATGGTGTCATATCCAGTCTGGGACAGGAATGACAGTTTGGTTTGACGTGTTGCGAATGGACGATTCTGAGCTTATTGCATACGAATTTTTATCTGATTATGAACCAGACCTTAGTTAATGGTTAAGCCAAAGCACTGCGGATGGGTGTCAGATAAAGGGTCCAGCTTGGTGGGCCATATGTAGGTGTCAGTGACACTACAGATGTGGGTTGGAAAAGGGTCCAGCTCGGTGGGACATCCGTAGGTGCTACCAGCTGTAATAAACTGAGTTAAGCCAGAAACGTGCGTGTTTGACATTCATCTTGGAAATTCCGTAACTTGTGTTTCATTTGGTAAATTGTTGTCGATCATATGCACTTGTTTTATTTACGAATATGCATCTGTATGAACTGCTTTTGTATGGTTTCATTTCTGAATATAGATTTTGATTGCAAGTCCAATAATCTAAACTGTGGCAAATTCGCACTGAGGAATAATATGATTATTTCTCACCCGTTTCTCCTTGTGGGATTCGCAGGTTCGTTAGACGAAGACAGAGAAACGTTTTTGGGGTTAAAATTGACAGCAAGGCCATCTAAAGGCTTGGGACTTGGGGTATTATATCTGACAGGGTGCAGAGAATATATCTCTAGCATCATCCACTGTAAAATGTCAGATAGCTATTGTAATTAAATTGAGATGTGGGAAAAATAATGGATGCTATTGGCAATGCATAAAAAGATCCATGCCTTATGTTACGTACATTGAATGGTAGGATAGGCGCGGTAAGAACACGTCGCACCTCCAGATTTGGGGTGTGACAGATAGTCACCTTTTTTTTTTGAAAAAGTGGTATAATACCACCTGTTTCATTAGAAACGGAAATGTTTTTACAAAATGAACCTAAGACAAGTACAAATCAGCAAATAACAAAAATCTCTCTAAATGTGAAGTAAACTAGAGACAATTGAACTGAAGCAACTAGACCAACTAAGCATAAGGGTATAATAGCTAAAATCTGCTAGACATATATCATACAAGTAGGAAGTACAAAAAATCATATAAGAGAACTAAGGAGCTGCAGAGGAAGTGGAACTAGTATGAGCAGTGGGATCAGAAGAAGCAAAGTAGGCAGCATCAATTGCATCGTATTCTGCTCTATCTCAGAGGAAGTCAGAAAGGTCGGACCCCTCTAAACCAAGAATTGGATCTTCCTCTGAATCCCAGCTGTTGTTGCCCTCCTCCGATGTATCGGTCTCCGAGAGGATTATAATGCCTGCATGAGATAAATTTGTGACATCCATGGGCAAAATTAAAGTTAATTTAAAATATGAATCATCTAAATTAGCTTTACACCAATAAGAAGTGAGAGCAATAATTTGAGACCCAAGAGACTTAATGGTAGGTATAGGAGCATCATTAAAGCATACTTTATTACGAGCTAACCAAACTACCCAAATAGTTGTTGACCTAATTAATTCAATTAACCTACAATCTTTAAGTGGTATCCATGCATCTAAAAGCCACAGATCTGAAACAGTATCACAGTTAAAGGTAAAGTTGTTAAACTGTGCAATTCAAGACCATATAGAGCAAATTATTGGACAAATAACAAATAAATGGTTTGTAATCTCAACAGAATTACAGAAAGGGCAGCTAAGAGACCCTTGCCATCCCTTTTTAGCTAGATTATGTTTTGTAAGAATCTTATCTTCCTTAACCAACCACATAAATACTTTAATCTTTAAAGGGATCTTAGTTTTCCATAGAGTAGAATAAACAGTGTTCTTAATACCCCCATAATCTAACCACATATACAGGGAATGCACAGTAAAATATCCAGATTGGGACCATCTCCAAGTAATGGAATCATGGGTATATATGTCAAGAAATACAGTAGTAGAAGAAATATTAGATTGAAGCTGATACCATTCCGTTAACATAATACCGGTCAATTGTCTATTAAATATGTTATATTTTGACATATGGATCGATCGTCAGGCAGCCAATTCTTAATTTCTTATCCTCTGGTCTGGTGTATATGAAGATGTGAAAAATTTCGAGCCATACAAAAAAAAAAAAACCTTGTGAGTAAACAGCAATAAATGACCCGAGATTTTTATTTTTACCCCAAAAAAAATATATTTTAATATAAATAACCAAGTTTTAAAAAAAATTAAATTTTTACCCAAACCGTAAATATTATTTACGGTTTGAATTTTTTTTTTTTTTTTTTAGAGAAAAATAGCTCAAATGCTGAAATGAAATATAACACAAAAAAATTGAATTGTTTTTTAAAATATATGTTAGAAAATACGCTACGAATAAAGCCGATTTTTTGCTAAAATACGGTAAATTACAATAATTATGCTAAAATACGTTAAATTTACTAAAATATTGAAATTACAATAATTATGTAGAATTATGCTAAAATACGGTAAGTTACGCTAAATTACGTATGAATTGGACCGATTTTGTGGCATCTTTCATAAATCATAAAAAATAGTAAAAAATTCCAAAAAATAATAAAAATTGGTATTCTACAAGTTCATTCGATAACTAATTTACTGAGCTACGTAGATTGAATAATAGAAATGAAAATCTTAATCGAAAACTTCAACTGAAGTTTTGAGACCCTTCTCTTTGTTTTTTGGTGATTCTGAATTTGGAAAACTAGCAAAGCGAGTATGGACGCATGCGCATTTTCACAAGCTTTCCGAAAAGTGGTCATTTGCTGAAATTGGACACTCGAGTGCCGTTTTATGGCAGTTTAAAGTTTCGTCGTCGTTTTTCGCCTTTTCAGTGAAAATATCATCCCAATTCATACGTAATTTAGCGTAATTTACCTATTCTAGCATAATTCTACATAATTATTGTAATTTCAGCATTTTAGTACATTTACCATTTTTAGCATAATTATTGTAATTTACCGTATTTTAGCAAAAAATTGGCTCTATTCGTAGCGTATTTTCTAACATATATTTTAAAAAACAATTCGATTTTTGTGTGTTATATTTCAGCTATTTTTCTCTAAAAAAAAAAAAAAAAAATTCAAACCGTAAATAATATTTACGGTTTGGGTAAAAATTTAATTTTTTTAAAAACTTGGTTATTTATATTAAAATATATTTTTTTTGGGATAAAAATAAAAATCTCGGATAAATGACTATAAGCTTCTACATTGTTTCAAATGCGTGTCAATTTCTGCCATATTTTCCCAACATCACATCAGTCAAGAGTATAATGTAAAGGGATAAATTAGAATTGAGGTGACTTTTAATTTATGTTTTTTGTCAGAATTTAAGTGGATAGTGGATTAGTGGGAGACTGGGAGTCTTTGAAAAGTCAGTTGTCTTATGATGTCATGTATGATATATCAAGGGTTCGATTCGATTCAGTAAGCAAATTCAAGTTATTACTGTGCTAAATTCATAGATACCGACCTAGTGCTTATTGAGATTAATGTTCCACAAACAAATATTTACTTGGTTTAACTTCAAGTCCTGTGCACATAAAGATTATATTGCTCTGCGCTGATAGTCACCTTAATTCTAGAATATCTCAAAGGAAAGAAATCAGAGGATTTATCCATTTTATGTCGCGTAAGATTCATATATTAATTGCGCACCCCCATTAATAGAGATCGTGTTCATTGACAGATGTTATGATTTATTTTTTGGGTAATTATATGTTACCCCTTAATTCCTTCCCCCATTTTTCCCCCAACTAACTAACTTCCTTTTCTAACTATAATAATCAATTTTAACTAACTAGTGGTCCCTACAAATTAATTAGAAAATTTTCTCCTTCTATTTCTTTCCTCTCTCCCTCCCTCTCCCTCTTCCACCTCCGCCTCCCCCTTCCACCTCTGCCTCCGCCCGCCTCTCCCACCTTCGCCTCTCCCTCTCCGCCTCCGCCTCTCCTTCTCCGCCTTTGCCTCCGCCTCACACAACGAGGATGAATACTTGTTCAATGATAGATGAATACTTGCATGACGAGGGTGAATACTTGTGCAACGAATAACTCGAAAGTATGTCATCATGGATCTCATTTTAAAGAGAAAATTATGTAGAAAATGTTCGTGGTTTTAGATTTGCAAAATTCCTCACAGATCGTTAGAAATATTAGTTAGATTGAACGGAGAAAAAAAAAACCACCTCTAAAAACATGTAAAAGATGGGTGTGATATGTCCAGTTTTTTTTTAAAATACTTGATATATCAGGGTGAATACTTGATGTATTACATGTGAATACTTGTTCAATGATAGATGAATACTTGATATATCAGGGTGAATACTTGATGTATTACATGTGAATACTTGTTCAATCAATGATAGATGAATACTTGCATGACGAGGGTGAATACTTATAAAAGATGGGTGTGATATGTCCAGTTTTTTTTTAAAAATACTTAATATATCAGGGTGAATACTTAATGTATTACAAGTGAATACTTCATGTATTATAGATGAATACTTGATGTTGTTTCCACTTGCGGTGACGGTTATGCGGTCCCCACAGTAGTTAGTGATGGCGGTTGTGCGGTCCCCCCACTTAATTACGCGTTTTCTTTTATTTTTAGCGGACGGCAGTTGTGGTACCCTACTATCTCCGCGTAATTAATGCTCTTAATGTCGTAATATTTCCATATATAATTCTTTCTCAAAGATGAGTACTTTTATTTATATGGATGAATACAACTCGTGTTAAGTGTCAATACTTTTTTGCAAATCGTCCCCTACTAATTTCACCACTTATCTCCGCATATTACTGTGGTCCCCTACTTATCTGAAGTCGCGGTTGTGCGGTCCCACCATACCTTCATGTACTCTTTACACTTACACGACGAGAATGAATACTTGTTCAATGAGAGATGAATACTTACGTACGAGGTGTGAATACTTGCGTAACGGACAACTCGAAAGTATGTCATCATGGATCTTATTTGAAAGAGAAAATTGTGTAGAAGACTTTCGTGGTTTTAGATTTGAAAAATTCCTCACAGATCGTCGGAAAAATTAGTTAGAGTGAACGTACAAAAAAAAAACCACCTCTAAAAACGTGTCAAAGATGGGTGGTAATGTTTCCTTATATAGTTATTTCTCAAAGATGAGTATTTTTCTTTACATGGATGAATACTTGAGTTTACAAGGGTGAATACTTCTGCGCCTGTAATGCTGTGGAGGCATTTTTGGTCCCCTCTTCCCAATAATTAACGGTTTACTGTGGTCCCCTACTTATTTCAACGGTTATTAATAGTTTACTGTGGTCCCCTACTTATTTGCAGTTGGGGGAAAAGTGGGGGATGGATGGCGGGGGAAGGTTAGGCCCTCCCTTATTTTTTATCTCGTAACTTCTTTTCAATGTCTTGTAAATATATATTTCTTTTCCTCAATTGGTTAATTATTATTTCTAGACTATACAAGGCAAGTCTGTCCATTTGCATTAGCAAAAAGATGAATTTTCCTTGGTTAATAAAATATAAAAAAGATCGTGGCATACATTTTTGTGGTCTATTTTATATTTTAATAGAGAGAATATATAACATACGCTTCCTTGTGCATGCATCTCTTAATATTTTAACAATGTTTGAAAACTACTTCCTGTCCTATTTATGATAATAAATATTTTATTCAAAAAAATCTGTTTCTATCCCATTTATTGTAAATTAAGTAATTAATACAACAAAAATAACACTCTAATTTTTTTTTTTTTTTTAAAGTTGGGGTGTAACACCCAACAATATATTGATAAAAAAAGTATAATTACATAGTGCAATACTAAGGTAGCATCTCAGGAAAACTACAATCTAAAAGTAAGTAAATAAAAAAAAATAGCCACAGTTCAACTCGCAAAAATTGCCACTAATAAGGCGCATAAACTTGCACCGTGGTTGATCCTATCCCTATCCAAATTGCGACCAAAGGAAAATATATGTTGTGGTATCATTTATGAGTATAATCTCAGGCTTCCTTTTGTTCGAGAAAACTCGCCTATTCCTTTCTCGCTACAGTGCACAGGCTCCGACGGCCCATACGGTGTTGCTGAGGGTCCGCACTCTCTTGGATGCATGAAGATTTACATCCCACCTATCGGAAATAATACCTACACTCTAGATTGATATATGTAGTGCGCAAACAACCCCTCCAAAACCTGACCGTGAAAGGGCACGTCCACATGATATGATTCATTATTTCTAAATTCGAAGAACCACATAACTGGCATCCCGGTTGTATCGTGCACCCATGGTTGGAGAGGACATCTTGTGTGAGGATCTTGTTTTCTAGCATAAGCCAGATGAAAATGCGTACCTTCAGCGGGGCTTTTAGCTTCCATAAATGCTTGTGAATTGGTGATAAGACCCCCTTTTGGTGAATGGTTCTATATGCGGAGGCACATGTGAATTGACCCGATGCGGACCACCTCCATTGCAACATGTTATCTGTTTGTATTGAGCACAAGGAAAAAGGCATTAAATCGGCTAAAACCTGAATAAAAGTTGAGTTGAGAGTTTGTGTTTGTAATTGTTCTGTTGTGACAATTCGATGCAGCCTTCTCAATGTTGAAGCCCATAGGCCATGTGGTTTGCTCTTGATTTCCCATATCCATTTTGTCAATAGAGCATCATTCTGGCATGTCAGGTCTATTACCCCCAATCCTCTATTTTCTTTGAGTGCACATACGACTTTCCAATTAATTAAGCAGTTGATCCATTTACATACATCATTCCCTTTCCATAAGAAACTCCTCCGAATTTTGTCCACTTGTTTAATCACCCCCTTTGGTATCTTTAATGCTTGCATGTAATGAAGTGGCATTGCCGAGAGCACTGCCTTGACCAGGTTGACTCTACCCCCTAGGGATAAAAAATTGGATGTCTATCTTTCTAACCGCCCCTGCACTACCGCTAACATAGGTTGAAAGTCGATCTTCCTTGGCTTCCTGATCATGAGGGGTAGGACTAAATATCTGATGAGCAATTGAGACCATGGAGTTGACAGTATGCTTTGCACAGTTTCAATTAGCCCCTGTGATATTGATATGGGAACAAAGGTCGATTTACCTGGGTTTAACCTGAGGCCTGATAATCGTGTATAGTCTTTAAGGAGATAAGAGATAATTTTTAGCGTCTCGGGATGAGCCTCGCAGATAATCAAAGTATCATCTGCATACTGGATTGTTTATGGAGGTAGGAGAGTGAATTGTGGCATGAGATGCTCCGCATTATTGAGAAACCTATTTAAGGAATCTGCAACAATAATGAAAAGCATCGGTGAAAGCTGATCCCCTTGACGTAGTCCCCTTTTGCGCTGGAAATATCTTGTCTGGATTCCATTGACCTTAATTGTGGAGGATGATGAGGTTAAAATCTTAAGTACTAATGAGATCTAGCCTGGTGGGAAGCCTCTTTCGATCATCAAATTAACCAAGAAGCACCAACTTACCGTGTCAAAAGCTTTTTCGAAATCCACCTTGTATAGAACCGCCAGAAGGTTCTGTTGTGGCAAAACTCCAGAAATTCTCTAGCAGATAGGAAGGATTTCATGAGGGACCTCCCTTTACGAATGCCGTTTGGTTCGGCATGATCAGATCTTGTATGTGAGGTTGTAATTTGCTGGCCAAAATCTTTGGCAGTAGTTTTGCCACCGTGTTAATAACACTGATGGGTTTGTAGTGTGAAATTCTTTCTAGGTTTGTCTTTTTTGGGAGAAGTGTGATGGATGCCCTGTTGATGCACTTTAAGGAAGTTTTTGTGAGGTATCCAATGCACGTGATTTGTGGGATAAACATTTCACGGACATGTCTGAAGACTATCAATTAGAGGCTCTGATACCTTATAAGAAAAGAGGAAAGAAATGATTGTATGAATCTTTATTTCATTTATGTTTTTGGTAATTGTACAAAGGTGTAATCTCATCTATTTATAGCTCACGGCTAACACCTATTCATAATACTAATTATAATATTACCAGCCTAACAAACTAAGCTGCTAACTAATTCGGTTACAACAATCCCTGTACTTTTTTATCCTATAATAGATACATATAGAACGGATGTGTTTGTTTATAATTTGCATTGTATATCAGATTGGAGGCTCAATAATAATTGACATCACTTAATGAATAGACATAACCAACGACGTTTCTTATTCTACATTTTGCAAATAAATAGTTATAGTTTGATAGCTTGACCTCCAATATTAGATAGTTTAATTAATTTAAATTAGTTTGTGATCTCCATATTTTTAGTAAGGATTAATATTTTTATATTTTGCATGATACAGGTATAATATAGAATCCACGAAATCCAACCGGCCAAATTCTGAAAAAAATTAAAATCCTCTAATCACTTTAGCAGTACTTGCACCACAGCATCTCTTCCTCTACTGCTTGCCTTGCCTTGTCTTGCCTTACCAGTGTGTTAGTCTCAAGTCTTGCTCCTCTGAAAATCCTAGAATTACGCTGCTTCCATAGAAGCCAACATGCCAAGACAGTAAACAGCCCACATCTTGCAGCTCTGCTTGACCTCTCCCATATTAGGTGTACCTTATCTTCTCTGTACATCGATCAACCTCACTCCTACAATTATTGCTTTCATTTCTTTTTAAGGAGGAATTTTTTTTTTGAGTAAAAATAACGATCAAAGTCCTTTTTTTGATTTATTAATGGTTAAAAAAAATATAGGTTTCGAATTGAAACCTATTACATAGATAAAAAAAAGTTACTCAACCTTGTTCAGTGGTTTGAAGTTTTAATAAAGGGAAAATTAGTTATTTGCCACTCCAAAACCTTTAAATTGTAAAAATACCATCCCGAAATTTGAAATTGTAAAAATGCCACTCTATACTTCATTAATTCCTAATTTTGCCATTTATACTGTATTCTTATACTATTTTTATTAAAAATTAACTGAAAAATATTGTTTTGGTATACGTATTTCTGTATTTTCGATTATACTCTTCATACAATTTTTGCCTTGTGGCTTGTGGCTGTTGATCTGTGGCCTTCGTGCCTTCTTGTTTGACCTGTGGCCTTGCGCCTTGTTTCTATTTGGTGGCTGCTGTGCCTTTGACCTGCGGCCTTGAGCCTTTTTCTTTATTTTGAAGGCCTTCGTGCCTTGTGGGTTTGCGAAGGGTATGGTTGTGCTGGTTTGTTGATTTGTGTGCTTTGTTGGGGCTATTTTGCTAGTTCGTGTGTGCTGACCCGATTGTGCCTATTTTCTTGTTTTGCTGTGTTGTGGTGTGGTGCCGATTTTGTTACTTTACTGTTGTGTTGGTTGTGATGCTTTGTACTAGTAGGTACAGCCCAGTGAGGCTACTGGTATTGCTGGTTTGAGAAGAAGGGTATTTTAGTCCAAATTTTTTTTTTTAAGAAGACTAATACAGTATAAATGGAAAAATTAGGAATTAATGAAGTTTAGAGTGGCATTTTTACAATTTCAAATTTCGGGCTGACATTTTTACAATTTGAAGGTTTTGGAGTGGCAAATAACCAATTTTTCCTTTAATAAAATAGAAAAACAAATAAAAAATCAATAATTTAAAACACTTCTAATAAATCTTCATGGAGTCACTTGAATAATATTCCATTGATTGATCCAATAATTGGAAATTTAATGTTTTGTCCAAATAATTGTTCTTAAGGTTGAAAGCAATGTTTTAAAATGTGGTTTTCATGCGGTATACGAAAGGTCACCGCATAGTGCTGTATGTGCGGATTTTTATGCAGACTTATATGTGCGGATGCTTTTATTAAATATAAATATGACAACCATAATTCAATTAAATCACAACAGCAAAATAGCTTTCAGTGACCGCTATCAGAGACCGGTGGAATCGCCGGTCGCTGACGACCCAAAAAAAGAATTAGTAAAAATAAAATAAAAAGAATCGGCGACGAGACCTTCAGCGACCGGCACTAAGATTTTTCTGCGACTGCTTTGTCCCGGTCGCTGAAGAGTGCCCCTAAAAAACCCCGCGCCATCTCTGACTCGTGCGTTTTAGCTAGGTTTAGAAAAACTCGCCGCCAAATCTCTTCGCCCGACCCCCGGCGATTCAACCATTGACTCTGCCTCGCTGCCAACCCTCCGCCCGACCCCGACCCCGCCCCCATATCTCTTCGCCAAATCTCTCCGCCCGACCCCGACCCCGCTGCGCCAACTCTGCCTCTCCGCCCTACTCTCGCCCGACTCCCGCTCTGACAAGTTCACACAGCTGGCTCTCGCACGGCTGACAACTTTGCCAAATCTCTCCGCTCTGACAACTCTGCCTCTCCGCCAAATCACACACGGCTGGCTCTTGAGAGGCGACCTCCAACAGAGCTGTTTCCAGCAATAGTTATGTACCTCAATTTCTTCAGCTTTTCTCACTTTAATTTTGGTTCTTTTTGCGTTGCTGCTTTAGTGTTGAGAAAGAGTCCAAAGTTTGCACATTTTCTGGATGAATGCTGTCTCAAATCACTACAAAACAAAAAATGGGATAAATGCAATATTAGGGATGAAAAGCACAAAATTTAACACCTGATAGATTTCTAGCCAACACCTGGTTAGCACAAACCAGATAGCCAGCTTTTGCAGGAGTAACCTGGAAGAAGAGGATCTAATTTAATTAGTATATTTGCATGCATCCAAGTGTATTTTATAATTATTTTTTGTAAGGCAGATCCATTACACATTTTGTTTTCAACCTATTTTTAAATTTTGTTAAATAGACTCTAGTACTAATACATTATATTAATTAGACAGGAAAAAATGTTGTCTCTGTTTCTGTCTTGATTGATAATAATTTTATTAATTAGCAGAAATATTATTTTTTTTCCTTTTCACAAAACTAACTGATGTAATTCTTCCTATGGTGGGCACCACTGGGACCATGCACATTTAAATAAATTTGTATCAAGTTATGGGTAACCTAAGTACTTGTAGAACAGAAACAGTGCCATAGTTGACTTGAAATTTATTTGTATCAAGTTATGTCTAAACTGTATTTCAAGTACTTGTAAAGCAGAAACATTGCACAGTAGACTCCATAGAAGAAACAATTTTTGTATTCACATATTCTCTCATAGCGAGGGACCACACCACATGCACATAGTTAAAAACCACATATATATTCTTTACTTTTCTACTATAGTCAGGTATTGTCATCTATCATGCCCCACATCAGTGGGCAGATCACCGAGCAGATCACCTTAGCTATCAGAGCTGCTCAAATACGAAGTTTGATTTTTCAGTATGTTCTAATTGTGAACCCTAAACCCTAAATTCTAATTATCTAAACAACTGACATCTTTACTTTCTTATAACCTCACAGGGAGGTTCGAGCTCACACCATGCCTCCATGCCCGATGATGGTGATGATGGGGATGATGGGGATGATGGGGAGGAGCATTGGTCGGATATCGGCGGAGATGGTACTGCTTAGATGCTTAGATGTTTAGATGTTTATGTTTATTTTATGTTTAGATGATACTAGTACTGCTTAGATGTTTAGATATTTTCTCGTGATGAAATATCATTATTGTTTATGTTTAGATATTTTCTCGTGATGATATATTGTTTATGTTTAGATATTGTTTGTATGTTTATATTGTTGTTCGTTTTATGTTGTATGTATCGATCGATGTTTATGTTGTATGCTGGTACGTGTGGTACTAATTATATATTAAATGGGGGAAAAGTAAATAACACAACAACAAAGTAGGCACTTTTCGCGACGGAACTTCGTCGCGAAAAGTACCGTCGCAAATAGAAAAAGCACTTTTATGACTATACTCCGTCGCGAAAATTGCCTATATTTTGTAGTGTAACGAACAGAACCTATAAACCTGACAGACGAGTATCAGCGACCGGTCCTTTTGGTCTCTGATGCCTTTACATGACATCAGCAAAACCCAACAGCGACAACTTTTTTTGGTCGCTGGAACATTATCAGCGACCGGTCCTTTTGGTCTCTGATGCCTTTACATGACGTCAGCAAAACCCACCAGCGACCAAAAAAATTTGGTCGATGAAAAGGCATCAGCGACCGGGATGACGTTATTCAGCGACCGGTGACGTCATCGGGCGAGCATCAGCGTCCATGCCTTCAGCGACCGGTGTATCAACGACCGGTGTATCAGCAACCGGTATTCGTCATCAGCGACCGACGTGATGTACCAGTGATCGACGCTTTGGTTTTCAGCGACCGGTTCACCGAACGCTGATGGTCCGTTCTACTGTAGTGAATATTTAATATGCTTTCAGCACTTCTGTGAATAAATCCGGAGACTTCTGTGGATAATCATGCACGAATGCAGATATATTAATATTTAAAAAGATGAAAGCATGAATGGTTGCAGGTTATATTTCTCAAATCAGGCAAAACATGAAAGCATATATTAATGATTTGTACGGATGTATGCATTAAAAGAAATAAAATGGAGATATCTATGGATATAGAAATGGATAAGACTAGAAAGAAATAAACAAATGAAAAGAATTGCAGCGAGCCAGTGACTTCTATTCTCTCTGTTCGCCACTTCGCGTGTGCAGTTGCTGTCCGGATTTTGGAGAAATCAAGTCTTTTGTCCCGAGATTTTTTATTAATACCCTCTAGAAATGGAGAAGACTGGTAGAAGTCTTCCACTTAGTGATGTAGTTTTCACTTTGTTGGGCCTTCTTACTTTTCACTTATGTCATATATAATATTACAATACTTTTCAAATCAATTGAAAGAGACCTCGGAAAACAATTCACCCGATTAATAGACGCTTAATCCTTGTTGTATGCATGTCCTAATTAACTCCCACACCCGTCTATATATAGGAACAACCTGATCGAGCATTTCATATGTCAGTACCACAAAGAAAAACAAGATAGGCTATTCCCGATATGGCAACCATGGCTCTTTCTGGTTTCTGCATTCTCTTCTTACTTGTAAGCACCTCTCACGTGTTACCTTCTACTGAGGCAGCTCAAATCATGGATGAGAACAAGCCAGCTGGTAATTTCTCTCTGTTTTTTTTTTAAACCTTTGCAGGGGCTGCCAGTGCCAAGTGATCTCTCTCTCTCTCTCTCTCTCTCTCTCTCTCTATGGTATCTGTAGACCTTCCAATCAAGTGATAAAATTTTGCTATGTTTGAAACATATATATATTCTTCTAACTACTGTACGCACTGACGCACTCAAAGTATATCTGTAGTTCAATTTGAAAATGACTCATCTGAATGTACATCTGAAAGTATATCTGTAGATCACATCTCTACTGTTCTCCAAATTAATGAAAAGAGAGCCTTCTCCAAGATATGTGTTTTCTTAATAAACATTCATATTTTGATCATTAAATTTTCTAAAAAAAATTAAACTTTCGTTCGCATCAAATTATCCTTAAATTTGTAAAAAGAAGTCAATTAGTCTTTGAACTTTTGAAAATTAAGATGATAAATTTAGTCTCTAAACTCCTATATGAGCGAAAATTAAGATATAAGATTGGAGCGAGGTTGAATTATATATAATTGACACCACTCAATTAATGACGTAAATTTCTTCTTCATTTTATATATATTTTGCATGATACAGGTAATACCGGGTACACTCGACTAAACCCAAACAAACCGGTACCCCGTGGAGGATCTGGCGGACCATACATATATAACATATGTATGCGTATAAGCTTTTAAGTGAAATATATTTATGCATGTAACATGGAAAGAATAAAAGGGGACCTTGTAACGTTATATATGTATCTATGTGCCAGCTAGCTGAATAAATTACTGTGATTTGATTTTGATAAAAAATGAGTTGTGAAATTAATATGATGCTTAATCGATCCTTATACCTTGAAAATAATCGTCTGTAATTAATAACAGTTTTTTTTTTTGTTATGGTAACACGCGCGAGTGCTTAATTATGATTGAATGGGATCTATTAACTTAATTTCCTCCAATTCATGAATTGATTCGTCAATTAATATGTCCATTAATCTGCCTATAATATATATATGTCCTCGATCGGATGGACCGAATAATAAAATAATGAAAGTGATTAAGATGGATGGTACACGTACATGCACCATCTCATATCTTACCCACTCCCACTCCAATCGGGTCTCTTTAAGCCATGGTTCAAAAATCAATTAAATTTCAGAGGAGACTGGTTAACTATATATTGATGTTTTTATTGTAGGCTTGCTCATTATTAATAGTATATATGTCGCACTGTTAGAAGTTGATCCGCATATATTACATTAACTATTATATAATAAGCCATGTAAAATTGCATGCCGTCGCAAATTCGCAATAGATACTTTTTTAACAAACAAACTCATTTGATAATTATCACCATCAATGGAACGATTATTATAATTTAAAATAACATTACATATATATCTTTTCAATTAATTAGATAGTTTGCATGTCAAATATGATCGATAGTTTTTTTAAATCAATTAATCATTAAAGGATTGGTTAATTAAATTAATATATCGCTATAATTGTATCGCTATAATTGAACAATAAAAAAATTATATTATATCAAATTAATTTAATGCACAATGTATCTAAATCAGTGTTCTAAATAGCGCGTTATAGCGTTTTTGGACCCCAAACGCTACGCTATAACGTCAAAGTGCGCTATTTGTGCTACGGCCGCTATAGCGGCCGCTACAGCGCTATTTGCGCTATACAATATGAGTTTTTTTTTTTTTTTTTTTTTAAGCAATTTATATGGGTTTTAAATAAAGATAAAAAAAAATCTCAAACCGAAATTGAATTTGTTGCTACTTGCTACAAATAAATCAATTTGAAATTGGGAATAGAAATTGAAATTTGAATAGAAAAAAGTCCAAACCGGAATTAAAATTTGAATAGAAAAAAAAATAGATTAATGTCATGAATCATGATACTAAGATATTTTTAATAGGAAAAATCGATAGTTTATGATATTACTATGGATATTTTGAACCGCAATTTGGACTTTGTACGAGTTCAATATGAATATTATAATTTCTTAATTACTTTGGTGTTATTTATTGTTCTATGAGACCTTAGATAATGTTGATATTTAGTACAAATATTGAATATACGAAATGTAAAAAAAAAACGCTATTTGGAATAGCTTCCGCTATAGCGACGCTATTCGCTATAGCTTTTTTTTTAGCCTTCCCGCTACGACGCTATAAACGCTATTTAGAACCTTGATCTAAATTGTGAAGTACATTTTTTATAATTTTATTTTTTATCGGTTATTTAATAAAAATGGTTCTTAATAGACACCTAGCCCAAAAATTCTGAGAATTTTAATTATTTCTGAATCTCGACAATAATCATTGTTGAATTGTGATAAATTTATCCAATAAAAACATTTTAGGAATAAATTATTTCGAACAACATGAAAAATGAGAATATTAAGAACACAATATTGTGTTTTAACTAATTAATTATCTTTTTCACTTTATCAGTTTACTTGGTAGACTTGTAGTCAACACCCTATATATAGTTGCAATCTTTAATTTTTAGTAGAATTGCACTAATATATAGTGGAACATATATAGTGGAAGCGTATACACATTTTAGCAGAAGTTGACAGGCATTTTGCAACATATATGGTGGAAGCCTATACTAATTTACTGTTGTCTAATTACAACTTTTTCACATCTTCATATTCACTCAAGGATAAGCAAAGAACTGGCTGCCATATAACACTGCTATGAAAATAAAATCTCCTAACGCTCATTTTCTAACGATTTAAACCGATTTTGGTAAAACAATATTATAAAACTAACCGATACAAATATTTCATGATCTTATGATATTAGTTAATACATTAGCAACGATATAATTGTGTTTTCAACCATTAGAATTTGGATACTTCTATTTCACTCATATTCACTAGATCGAGGTAATTAATTTTCACACTGCTAACTGTCTAATCAAATTAATTTCTCTCATCTCTCTTTTCTTTCTTCATCTTGTCTAACCATATCGCCTTTATTTTGTATGTTGTTTATGTTGAATTAATATTGAATATATATATTACTTGTATTATAGATATGTAAGTTGAATGTTGAATATTTTCTCAGCCATATCGTCTTTAATCTTCATCTTGTCTAACCATATCGTCTTTAATTTTCAAATGCCTGTCAATTTCTGCCATATTTTCCAACATCAGTCAAGAGTCAAGAGTACAATGCAAAGGGATAAATTAGAATTAAGGTGACTTTTACTTTATGTCTTTTTGTCAGAATTTAAGTGGATAGTGGGAGACTGGGAGTCTATTGAAAAGTAAAGCTTGACTCCAGGTCGACTTAGAAGTCAGTTGTCTTATGATGTCATGTATGATATATCAAGGGTTCGATTCGATTCAGTAAGCAAATTCAAGTTATTGAGATTAATGTTCCACAAACAAATATTTACTTGGTTTAACTTCAAGTCCTGTGCACATAAAGCTTAATTATATTGCTCTGCTGATAGTCACCTTAATTCTAGAATATCTCAAAGGAAAGAAATCAGAGGATTTATCTGAAAGGAAAGAAATTCTAGAATATTTCTTTTCCTTAATTAGTTATATAATTATTATTTCTAGATATAAGGCAAGCCTGCCCATTTGCATTAGCAAAAAGATGAATTTTCCTTGGTTAATAAAATATAAAAAAGATCGTGGCATACATTTTTGTGGTCTATTTTATATTTTAATAGAGAGAATATATAACATGTGCTTCCTTATGCATGCATCTCTTAATATTTTAACAATGTTTGAAAACTACTTCCTGTCCTATTTACGATAATATATATTTTATTCAAAAAGAATTTGTTTCTATCCCATTTATTGCAGCCGCTATCGCCGACATTTTTATTAATACTCTAAAAAAAAAACAAATATTAAATATACTCTCAGTTTGAATTTTTTTTTAAATATGCCCTAACCGCCCAGGGGTGGGGCGGTCCACTCTTCCCATCAAACCACCCCCCTGTGGGGCGGTCAGCCAGTGTATACTGAACCGCCCCACGGAGGGGCAGTCCAATTTTTTATTTTTTATTTTTTATTTTTTTTATTTTAGAGATTTGAGAGACAATATGAATGAAATTTAACATTAAAAATTCGAATATTTGCTAGATTACTTCTTTTGATGTATAAACCGACATTTTTAAAAATACCCAAAGTTAATTAAAGATTAATAAAAATGCTCAAACCCATTCAACTTTTATTAAAAATGTCCAAACCGGCTGGTTCCTTGAATTTTTTTTTTTTTTTTTTTAGAAACAAATAACTAAAATGCTGAAATATAACACTAAAAAATCGAATTTTTTTAAACTTTTTTGATAGCATATTTATACTAAAATACGCTAAATTACTTGAGAATTACTTTACTTGAAATTATGTTCATTTTTTTTATTTTTTTTAAGAGACAAATAGCTAAAATGCTAAAAATCAGTGTTCTAAATAGCGCGCTATAGCGTTTTTGGATCCCAAACGCTACGCTACGACATCAAAATGCGCTATTTGCGCTACGGCCGCTATAGCGGCCGCTACAGCGCTATTTGCGCTATACAATATGGGTTTTTTTTATTTTTTATTTTTAAGCAATTTATATGGGTTTTAAATAAAGATAAAAAAAATCTCAAACCGAAATTGAATTTGTTGCTACTTGCAACAAATAAATCAATTTGAAATTGGAAATAGAAATTGAAATTTGAATAGAAAAAAAGTCCAAACCGGAATTAAAATTTGAATAGAAAAAAAAAATAGATTATGTCATGAATCATGATACTTAAGATATTTTTAATAGGAAAAATCGATAGTTTATGATATTGCTATGGATATTTTGAACCGCAATTTGGACTTTGTACGGGTTCAATATGAATATTATAATTTCTTAATTACTTTGGTGTTATTTATTGTTCTATGAGACTTTAGATAATGTTGATATTTAGTACAAATATTGAATATACGAAATTTTAAAAAAAAAAACGCTATTTGGAATAGCTTCCGCTATAGCGACGCTATTCGCTATAGCTTTTTTTTTAGCCTTCCCGCTACGACGCTATAAACGCTATTTAGAACCTTGGCTAAAATATAACACTAAAAAATCGAATTGTTTTTTTAAATATTTGCTAGATTACATTTTTGATATATAATTAGCATATTTATACTAAAACACTATAAATTACTTGAAATTATATTAATTTATGTTGATTTACACTAAATTACTTGAAATTACTTGAAATTATGTAGAAATATACTAACATACGGTAAATTACGCTAAATTACGTACGAATAGGGATGATATCTTCACTGAGAAGGCGAAAAACGACGACGAAACTTCAAACGGCTGTAAAACAGCACTCGAGTGTCCGATTTCAGCAAATGACCACTTTTCGGAAAGCTCGTGGAAATACGTATGCATCGAACTAGCTATGCCGAATTTGCAAATTCAGAATCGCCAAAAAATAAAGAGAAGGGCCTCAAAACTTCAGTTGAAGTTTCCGATTAAGATTTTCATTTCTATTCTCCAATCTACGTAGCTCAGTAAATTAGTTATATAATGAACTTGTAGAATACCAATTTTTATTATTTTTGGAATTTTTTTACTATTTTTTATGATTTATGAAAAATGGCACAAAATAGGCCTTATTCATACGTAATTTTGCGTAATTTACCGTATTTTTTAATTCAGCATGATTTTTGTAAAAACCAATGTTGGTTTGCTAATTTTTTTTTTAATTATGGTTTTTAAAAAAAATTACATATTTTAGTATAAATATGCTAATTATAAATCAAAAGAAGTAATCTAACAAATATTAAAAACAAAATTCGAATTTTTAATGTTAAATTTCATTCATATTGTCTCTCAAATCTCTAAAAAAAAAAAAAACTGGACCGCCCCTCCGTGGGGCGGTTCAGTATACACTGGCTGACCGTCCCACAGGGGGGCGGTTTGATGGGAAGAGTGGACCGCCCCACCCCTGGGCGGTTAGGGCATATTTAAAAAAAATTTCAAACTGAGAGTATATTTAATATTTTTTTTTTTAGGGTATTAATAAAAATGTCGGCCGCTATCGTAAGGGAGCAAATTTCTTTTTGTAAATTAAGTAATTAATACAACAAAAATAACACTCTAAAACTTTTTTTTTTTTTTTGAAAGTTGGGGTGTAACACCCCAACAATATATTGATAAAACAAAGTATAATTACATTCTCGGCAACTACTATCACTCTTTCTTGTCATAAAAATTTTTGTAAAAAATTCGATTCGAAATTGAGTTCGTTCGAAATTAATTCAAATCAAACTTGGTTCGAAATTAATTCAAACCAAACTCAAACTGAGAATAAGTTTGATTTGGTTTGGTTGGTTTGCAGCCCTAGTTTCAAGTTTTCCGTTTCAGTCCGTCATTTTACCAAGTAGACCTGGAGTCAACCGCCACATAATTCCAAACTTCCAATCTTTATACTAGTCAATAGACTCGCACTCTCCACTAAAATTCTAATAAAAGACCGAAAGTTAAAGTAGATTGTCATGACCTCTTTTTATATTTCTCTTTTGAGTCATTTGCATATTATCCTCGACTAATGTTGGAAAATATAGCAGAAGTTGACTGACATTTGAAACATAGTAGAATCCTACAGTCATCATTTATTGTTGTTTAACTACAATTATTTTACTGATACTAAAAGGTGATTCCTTATACACTATTATTGAGTCCAGCTAGTATGACAAGTATATCGGTTTGAACGGTTTGAATTTGCCATTTGAAGTCGATTCGATAGATTTTGAAGTTGGTATTATATATGCTGAAATGACACTGATATCATACTTGCCAGACTAATTAATATTTTCCAAAAATTAGGGTGCGTTTGGATAGACAGAGAATAGAGCTATTCTCATATTAGCTATACTATTCTCAGAACACTGTGATCCAAACGACAAATAGAAAATAAGAATAGCGGAGGAACAGCTCTAATCCACTATTCCACAGAAACGTTGGGTTAGCGAAAAACAAAAGCTCCTGGGTTAGCAATATTAATAAAAAATTCGGACAATCCATTTTTTATCACTTATTTCGAATTTTTTTGAAAAGAGAAAAATAAATAAATCATTATTTTATTCTTTCCCTCCATCACTATTCCAAATATATAATCCAAACAACATTTCTACTAACCCAGAATAGTCCAAAGTTAACACTATTCTCAAACCACTTGGGCTAGTACTATTCTCAACCACTAACCCAAAAATCGTTATTCTTGCACTAATCCTTGTACGATCCAAACGTACTCCGAGAAGTTGTTTCTATCCCATTAATTGCAGCCCCTATCGCAAGGAGACCTCAATTTCTTTTAGTCAATTAACCCAATAAAAATCGCACTTTCAAACTGTAAAGAGTTAAAGACTTATCACTTATTCTCTCTGGGTTATTACCAAGAATGAAAAAAAATATATATATCATGTTCAAAACGAGAAATGCAGAGAGCAACTGAGGAAAAAAAATGCTTTTCAAGGGAAAAATGTAAATAGAATGCAGAAATTTCAAATGCAACGGTATAAAATAGGGATCCCTAATTTTTGGAAATTTAGAAAAGAAAGTACTCAGTGTTAATTAATATAAAGAAATAAATTAAAAAAAAGATAGGTACAGTCACTAACTCACACACAAATCTTTCTCTATATAGAATCTATATAGTAATATAGAAACCATTTAGGTGGTTATTACTTACCACTATCACAAAGGAAACCACTACACAAGAACTAGTTTTTGATCTAGTGGTAAATATACATGATCTCTATGTGAGAGGTCATGAGTTCAAAATCTGAAAAGAGAAGCGGGGTTCTATGTGGCAATGAAATCTCTTCCAATGCTTTGTATTCTCTTCCTACTTTTAAGCGCCTGTCTTGTTGTTCCTTCTGCAGAGGGCTTCCAAACTCTGAAAGAAAGCAAGGCTAGTGATAATCTTGCTCTTTCTATTTCCCTGCTGTGTTCAAACTTTGAATTATATGATGAAAATTTTCTTGCTTGAATCAACTTTAAGTCTCTCAGCCAAGTTCAAATTTTCGATACATACAGAACGGATGTGTTTGTTTATAATTTGCATTTGTATATGAGATTGGAGGCTCAATAATAATTGACACCACTTAATGAATAGACATAACCAATGACGTTTCTTATTCTACATTTTGCAAATAAATAGTTATAGTTCGATAGCTTGACTCCAATATTTATTAAAAAGATAGTTTAATTTTAACTAGTTTGTCATCTCCATATGTTTAGTCCGGATTAATATTTTTATATTTTGCATGATACAGGTATAATATATAATCCACTAAATCCAAGCCGGCCCCCAACAGGTGCAGTACCAGCCGGCCAAATTCTGAAAAAAATTAAAATCCTCTAATCACTTTAGCAGTACTTGCACGTACCACAGCATCTCTTCCTCTACTGCTTGCCATGCCTTGCCTTGCCTTGCCAGTGTGTTCGCCTCAAGTCTTGCTCCTCTAAAAACCCTAGATACTACAAAAGACAGGCACTTTTTGCGAGGATAAAAAGTGACTTTTTGCGACGGAGTACCGTCATAAACGTGATTTTTCTTTTGCGACGGTACTTTTAGCGACGAAGTTCCCTCGCGAAAAGTGCCTACTTTGTTGTTGTTACGCTGCTTCCATAGAAGCTAACATGCCGAGACAGTAAATAGCCCACATCTTGCAACTCTGCTTCTGGACCTCTCCCATATTAGGTGTACCCTATCTTCTCTGTACATCAACCTCACTCCTACAATTATTGCTGTCATTTCTTTTTAAGGACGATTTTTATTTTTGAGTAAAAATAACGATCAAAGTCCTTATTTTGATTTATTAATGGTTAAAAAAAGTATAGGTTTCAAATTGAAACCTATTACATAGATAAAAAAAGTTACTCAACCTTGTTAAGTGGTTTGAAGTTTTAATAAAATAGAAAAACAAATAAAAAATCAATAATTTAATTAAAACACTTCTAATGAATCTTCATGGAGTCACTTGAATAATATTCCATTGATCCAATAATTGGAAATTTAATGTTTTGTCCAAATAATTGTTCTTAAGGTTGATAGCAATGTTTTAAAATGTGATTTCCGTGCGGTATACGAAAGGTCACCGCATAGTGCTATATGTGCGTATTTTTATGCAGACTTATATATGCGGATGCTTTTATTAAATATAAATATGACACCCTCAATTCAATTAAATATTTAATATGCTTTCAGCACTTCTGTGAATAAATCCGGAGACTTCTGTGGATAATCATGCACGAATGCAGATACATTAATATTTAAAAAGATGAAAGCATGAATGGTTGCAGGTTATTTCTCAAATCTGTCAAAACATGAAAGCATATATTAATGATTTGTACGGATGTATGCATTAAAAGAAAGAAAATGGAGATATCTATGGATATAGAAATGGATAAGACTAGAAAGAAATAAACAAATGAAAAGAATTGCAGCGAGCCAGTGACTTCTATTCTCTCTGTTCGCCACTTCGCGTGTGCAGTTGCTGTCCGGATTTTGGAGAAAGCAAGTCTTTTGTCCCGAGATTTTTTATTAATACCCTCTAGAAATGGAGAAGACTGGTAGAAGTCTTCCACTTAGTGATGTAGTTTTCACTTTGTTCGGCCTTGTTACTTTTCACTTATGTCATATATAATATTACAATACTTTTCAAATCAATTGAAAGAGACCTCGGAAAACAATTCACGCGATTAATAGACGCTTAATCCTTGTTGTATGTCCTAATTAACTCCCACACCCGTCTATATATAGGAACAACCTGAGCATTTCATATGTATCAGTACCACAAAGAAAAACAAGATAGGCTATTCCCAATATGGCAACCAAGGCTCTTTCTGGTTTCTGCATTCTCCTCTTACTTGTAAGCACCTCTCACGTGTTACCTTCTACTGAGGCAGCTCGAATCCTGGATGAGAACAAGGCAGCTGGTAATTTCTCTCTAGCTCTGTTTTTTTTTTAAACCTTCGCAGGGGCTGCCAGTGCCAAGTGATCTCTCATTTTCTCTCTCTCTCTCTCTCTCTCTCTATGGTATCTATGGTTTGCATTTGTATATAAGATTGGAGGTTGAATTATAATTGACACCACTCAATTAATGACGTAAATTTCTTCTTCATTTTATATTTTGCATGATACAGTCGGGTACCATCAACTCAACCCAAACAAACCCAAACAAACCCAAGCCCCCAGGAGGATCTGGCAGACCATACACTCGGCCCTGCAGTAAGACAAAATGCCCACCATAGAAGATCAATCCATATTTCGACAAAAGAGTTGAAGAACAATGTTATGACATATATATGTATGCGTATAAGCTTTTAAGTGAATTTTATGCATGCAACATCGAAAGAATAAAAGGGGACCTTGTAACGTTATATATGTATCTATGTGCCAGCTGAATAAATTAGTGTGATTTGATAAAAAAATGAGTTGTGAAATTAATATGATGCTTAATCCTTATACCTTGAAAATAATCGTCTGTAATAACAGTTTTTTTTTTTGTTATGGTAACACGAGTGCTTAATTATGATTGAATGGGATCTATTAACTTAATTTCCTCCAATTCATGAATTGATTCGTCAATTAATATATCCATTAATCTGCCTATAATATATATGTCCTCGATCGGATGGACCGAATAATAAAATTATGAAAGTGAATAAGATGGTACACGTACGTACACCATCTCATATATATCTTACCCACTCCAATCCACTCTCTTTAAGCCATGCTTCAAAAATCAATTAAATTTCAGAGGAGACTGGTTAACTATATATCAGTGTTCTAAATAGCGCGCTATAGCGTTTTTGGACCCCAAACGCTACGCTACGACATCAAAATGCGCTATTTGCGCTACGGCCGCTATAGCGGCCGCTACAACGCTATAGCGGTCCGCTACAGCGCTATAGCGGTCCGCTACAGCGCTATTTGCGCTATATAATATGAGTTTTTTTTTTATTTTTAAGCAATTTATATGGGTTTTAAATTAAGATAAAAAAAAACTCAAACCGAAATTGAATTTGTTGCTACTTGCTACAAATAAATCAATTTGAAATTGGGAATAGAAATTGAAATTTGAATAGAAAAAAAGTCCAAACCGGAATTAAAATTTGAATAGAAAAAAAAATAGATTATGTGATGAATCATGATACTTAAGATATTTTTAATAGAAAAAATCGATAGTTTATGATATTACTATGGATATTTTGAACCGCAATTTGAACTTTGTACGGGTTCAATATGAATATTATAATTTCTTAATTACTTTGGAGTTATTTATTGTTCTATGAGACCTTAGATAATGTTGATATTTAGTACAAATATTGAATATACGAAATGTAAAAAAAAAAAATGCTATTTGGAATAGCTTCCGCTATAGCGACGCTATTCGCTATAGCTTATTTTTAGCCTTCCCGCTACGACGCTATAAACGCTATTTAGAACCTTGCTATATATTGATGTTTTTATTGTAGGTTTGATAATTATTAATAGTATATATGTGGTACTGTTAAAAGTTGATCCGCATTACATTAACTAATATATAATAAGCCATGTAAAATTGCATCCCATCGCAAATTCGCAATAGATACTTTTTTAACAAACAAACTCATTTGATAATTATAACCATCAATCAAACGATTATTATAATTTAAAATAACATTACATATATATCTTTTCGATTAATTAGATAGTTTGCATGTCAAATATGATACTTTTTCTAAATCAATTAATCATTAACGGATTGGTTAATCAAATTAATATATCGCTATCATTGAACAATAAAAAAATTATATTATATCAAATTAATTTAATGCACAATGTATCTCAAATGTGAAGTACATTTTTTATAATTTTATTTTTATCGGTTATTTAATAAAAATGATTGTTATCCTTTGCGATGTACGTAAATGTGGTTGTTAATAGACACCTTGCCCAAAAAATGCTGAGAATTTTAATTAATTTCAAAATCTCGACAATAATCATTGTTGAATTGTGATAAATTTGTGTCCAATAAAAACATTTTAGGAATAACTTATTTTGAACAACATGAAAAATGAGAATATTAAGAACACATTGTGTTTTAACTAATTAATTTTCTTTTTCACTTTGTCATTTTACTTGGTAGACTTGTAGTCAACACCCTATATATATATATGTAGTTGCAATCTTTACTTTTTAGTAGCTAGAATCGCACTAAATTACTTTGTATTAGTTGTGATGCATGTCAGTTAGCAAAACTAATGAGGCTTTTTTTTTTCTTTCTACTAGTAAAACTAAGGCACTACTTGATTTGATTCACACCGATATATATATGGAGACTGACTCCAATTTATTAAGAAATTTGTTATATTTATTGATGACTTCTCATGAATTTCTTAGATGATTTACTCAAATCAAATGATGAAGATTAAATTGCTTTCAAGAATTTTTAAATCTAATAGAAAATTAATTTAATGCAAAATATCACTAGTGGAAAAACACACATCAGAAACAGTCAAAAACACACATCAGGAACGGACCTAGAGGCGATACTGACCCAGGCGATACAGATAGTTGAACTAATCAGGAACGGTTAAATAACCGATACTAAATCTCTCAATCAGGAACAGTCGTTTATAAACAGCCGATACTAATATTGACAATCAGGAACGATCGTTTATAAACAGCCGATACTAATGTTGACAATTAGGAACGGTCATTTATAAACAACCGATACTGATGTTGACAATCAGGAATGATCATTTATAAACAGCCGATACTGATGTTGACAATCAGAAACGGCCTTTAAGAACAACCGATACTGATTTTAATCATCAGGAACGGCCTTTTAATAAACAACCGTTACTGTTTCTTTTCTTTTTTTTGCTTGCAAAATGCAGGTATTAGCACATTACACAGTGCATCATATCACATGAAATTCAAATATCACATTTAGGTCAATAATTAATATGCCACAATCACAAACAAAAGACACAAAACAAGTTAATTGCCATAACAAAATTATCCAAATTATCCAAATTACATGTCATATATCCACAAAACACACAAATTAAAGTAAGATGTACCGATGATGTACCTATCTCTTCTCTGGCTCATAGTGGGTGTAAATGAGATTACCGATGCTGCAAAAGTGATGGAAGCACTTCCTCTGCATAGTCATATTGGCCCTTTCTCTTGCTACAATCAACCTTAAACGGCCCTCCTAATTTTAAATCGTCAGGTAATTCCTTCACAACTCTTACATAGCCCTTTGTTCTCTCTATGAAATAGTCTACATCAAAAATATCTCCAAAATCATTGCCAAGTTGAGAACAGAAAGAAAAGTACAGTGAATTTTGTCTCAGAGAGCGACTAAACAGAAATTATAATTTAGTACATGACACCACGCAGAACTGAAAGATTGTTCTATAGGCGTGTGATACTGATAATCTTCAGAGAATAAATTTGAGAGAACACCAAAATAAAAAGGAGAATTGTCTCTCCTTAATTTTATAGAAAAATATCCAGAAAAAATGTCTTTGATTCACCCACAAGCCGGACAATATAACTACTACTCAATGCAGAAAATAATTAGGAAAGTTACTAATATTTGGTAACATATAATAGAAATAATGCAAATTACTTGAGCAGAAATTAGACAATGGTTAGCTAGCTGCTGTCCAGAGGCTAAATTCAGAAGTAAAAATCTAAATATAAAATATTACCATATAACTAAACTAAATAAATATTTTGCTGATTTTGTTTGCTGAAATTAAGCTTTTGATTCGGATGCTCCTGCATCAGTACAAGTTTGTCAAAAACAAAATTAATATGACATCTAATCTTCCTATACAAATACTATCAAGTCTGCATACAAAGTTGTGTTAAATTTGAGCAATTCCAATCCCAGGTATGGTTCAACTATCTCATGAATCATACATTCTTTTGTGCAATGATTCAAAGACTCAGTTGTTAAATTCAAAAGATATACTTATTATAAGTTTCTACCCTAAAACTGGGTATAATGTGAAAGCAGTTTGAAATTTTGTCTACCATACCTGGACAAAATGGCCGTGGCCGGTGAGGTCGCGGAAAGGCTTTCCGAGTGTTGTTGAGTCGCTCTCTCCCTCTCCGACCAATCCATTGGCTGACAAGGCAAGAGGGTCAAGATTCCAAACAAGCACGGACTTTTCCGAGAGGTGTCGAGAGAGGGTGTAGACAAGCGACTAAATTTTTCAGAGGGAGGGAGAGCTTGATTTCGCCGATCGATGGTGGAGACGAGGGAGAGCTTAACCCTAGCGCGCAGGTCCAGCGGAAGGAAAATTAAGGAGAAAGGAAATTTTAGAGACGTAATGAGGGTGAAGTGGTGAACCCGCGCGCGGTATTAAAAAATACTTTTTCAAGGTCGGCTCCATAATCGGCCGTCCTAATCGAAGGAAATATGGGTTTCATGCGAGAGCAAATTTCAAAAATTTAACTCAAAAAAAACCTACATAGATCTACTTATTTGACTAACGATGAACCTTATTTAGCAATTTAACTTGTTTAAACTTTATACCTCAAATCTTGATCTCTAAACCAAGAAATAGGGACTTGAGATGTAGGGTTGTTGCCTCCAAACAAGAAGGCCTCCACTAGTATCCACTCAAGATTAAACGAAACTCTTATTTTTCCCTTGCTAAAGGTAATCAACCAAGACTCTAACTTAACCTTAGCTTCTACTTCTTCAATCAACTATTAATTTTAGTGTAGAAGTTGTGAGCTCAACATATGAGCAAGGTGGAATGAAAAACAATGGTGGCTAGGGTTTGGAAAAATGTGGGATATTTATAATGTTAAGTTAGGATATGTTTTAATCATCTCAACCACAATGGATGGCTAGATTTAAACATGACAATAAAGCAACACCATAAAATTAAAGTAACTTTTACTTTTGTTATCCAATGGACCTCTCCATTAGATGCACTTTTGTCCCACTTTATTCCAACCTTACTTCATCAAATGGACTTCTCCATTTAATGTTAAATTGGGCTTGGGCCAATTTCTATTTATGCCATTTTTGTTTTTGCCACTTATGCCAACTTTTGGCCACCTAACAATTGTTACGGTTAATTGTATTTGCTCAATTTTTGTTGAGAAATAAATTTGTATACCATGTCCAACATGTAATGAAATTTATTCTAAGATCAAGTTAGTCATCTCAATGACACTTTTATTTGTTTCATTTTCTCTCTTGGGTGTGACCTCGTAGGATCTAAATCGTGTTGACAATAGAATAAATTTTTTGTTTTAATTCTATAAATTATAAGCGGCATCTAGCAATATGCATTATAACTACTCAACAGATAAAGATGATATGAACCAATCAACATCACGATCCTAAAGCAATATTTAATTGCTTGTGTCAATTCACGTGTCACATGATATCGGGAATAAATCCAAGGTAGGAGAGTGTCATCCTTGCAAATTTATTCTTTTCTTGATTCCAGATAATTCAGTAAATAATGATCAATCTAATTTATCACAATTGCATGCATACTTTATTACTTCATTAAGGGGCCCGAAGATATCATCACTCACATATAAAATATGAGGGACACTGGTATTCTTGATAAATATCTTTTCCTCCGCACAAGACACACATATTGAGATATTGTCTGTATAGTTGCCAGTTACGGTCGACGTTGGACAACACCTATAGATACATGTATCTCATGTACGAACAATAATCATCTCATACCAAAGAATTCAAGATACAAATGAAACATTTATGACACTAACACAATCTATGTTATGTTTCATTCTTGGGTCATGTCCAATCCCCTGATCTCCATCAGGTATTTATGTGATTAAATTGGTAGCTCCTTACCATATGATCCGTAGAACATGATCATCACTTAATCCACATACTAATCTTGTACCGGTAAATATTGTTCCTTTGTAATTACCAATATTAGGGACATTCAGAGTATTCGTTATATTATTATTATAGAGTTCTATATTTCAAGTCCTCAACTCGAAAAATCTATAACGTAATTAAATACTCAAGGAACAAAATAATTCTTTCATTTCATGAACAAAACATAGAATACATCCATAAATAGTTGGCTTCTAGATCATAACACTAACACTAATAACACTACATCAAGAACGGTTGTTAAGAAACGACCGATCCTGTTTGTTCTGAACAATTAGGCACGGCTCTTTATTAATGACCGTTCCGGATAAGTCACTATTAGAAACAACTATTTATAAACAGTCGTTCCTGATATGTTCTGGACTATCAAGGTCGGCTAAACTATTTGTCCGATCCTAAAAGTATTAGTATCATGTTTTTGTCATGTCCAATCCTGATGGGGCAATACTATTTGTATATTTTCTACTAGTGTATAATTTTTGTGTGGCGCTCACAACAATATCACATGATGTTGCAGGTGTGTTTTTTATACATTTTCCTTTTACAGATCACATGCAAGTTAAATCTGTGATACTATATATGCCACAGTTATCTCTGCAGCCCGAGCCATAAACTAATGCAATGCAAGAAGTATAAAATAAAGGAAATTGATTCTCATTAAGAGTTTAATCCAACGAATCAAAATTCCTCCCTGCATATTGTGAAATACATGAACGGTCAAGAAAAAAGCTTTTGATCTAGTAACAAAGATAATGCTCTCCGTGTGAGAAGTCGCAGGTTCGAAATTCAACATAAACTATTTTTCGTAAATATTAAATAGTTAGATAACGTAACTTCCAACCTTTATTAAAAAAAAGGAATAATTGTGAAATTGCCACCCCAAAACAAGGAAATTGTAAATTTGCCACCCATCCCAAAAATTAATTGATTGATAGCCCCAAAGTTTGTCCCCAAAAGAATTCAGATGTGTAAAAACCTTGAACAGGAATAATGAGAAATGGTGTGATCAAACCCGAATTGCCAACCTAGGATATCCAAAAATCCCGTGTTTATTTAAAAACAAATTTCAAAACACTTTTATGAGCGAAAGGTGGGAACAATCTATACAAGAGTGGTACACAAAATCTCGTACAGCATCTGTCGAATACTTAGACCTAGCAGAAACCACAACCGTTTCCGCCAAACATTTAGCCCACAACTTATCTGTTATTTACGACAGATTAAACTTGTCCAGCAGAGTAAGCTTGAAGAATTTCAAGCAAACTCAAGAACAAATTCACTCCCTAGATCAGAAAATCCAAAAACTCGAACGAAACCTGAAAAACCTCACAATCTTATTCACCGAAAATCGTCCCCTAACCACATCAGAAGTCAAGGTTCTGGTGTCTGAAATAGAAAAACAACCCAAACTAGTTGAAACAGAAGCCCTTAAAATCTCTGAAGAACTCAACCAAAAACTAAACCGGGTAGAAGCTATCCTTAAAAAGGTAGAAGCGTGGGCCAGTTCATGAGTGATTACACAAATACTCAGAACTCCCAGTTCTACAAGCAAGCAGTTCAAGCAACCAACCCGATCGAGTCGCCTGCGGTAGGTTTCGCAAAACCTGCTGACAACCGTGGTGGTACATCAGGCACAACCGCAATAATAAAACAGAATAATACCCAAATCCAGCTGCTTGTACAAATACTCGAGGAAATCAAAAACCTTGAGGCAGAGATAAAGGTTCTGAAGGACCAAATCTCGAAGCACGAAGGCGTGCAATTGCCAGCCAACATAACTGACGAGTTATCAGCCAGACTCGCTAAATTATCAATCGGACCCTCAAAACCAAGAGAAAAGAAAGGAGTACTGAAAGTCTTTAAGGACCCCTTTGTTATCCTCCAAGAAGAAAGGCAAAAACTCAAGTAATGGAGACATCAGGCAGGCCTAGTGTGTCCCAAACTCAAACCATAAATCCTGGTGGCCCATTATTCGAAGACCAGGTGCGTGAGTACAGGCGAGGGCAAAGAAGGAGATACAACACTCAAAGAAATTTGAGAAATCTGGCACGAACCATCACTGGTAGAAATCCATACCAGATGACCCTAGAAGAGCAAGTTGAGCCTGAGGCACAACTAAGAAGGTCTCTAAGGGATAGAGCCGCCATAGTACCTGCTGAGGTACTGTACAACTCTCGGAGAGATGACAACAACCACCGTGTCTATAATCATCTTTCCGAGGAGGCCATTCTCTGCATTGACAACCAGCAGATAGACAGGCCTTTCATACAGCCTGAGAGCTACGAGGCTCTCAGACAAAGTGGAATGCAGTTTATCCACATTGGAGTCGCACAAGTCAGGGTGCAAATTCTGCACAGACAAGATGAGGGAACCTCAGCCTTAATCGTCTTTAGAGACAATAGGTGGCAAGGGGATCAGTCGATATTTGCAACCATGGAGATTGATCTAACAAAAGGCAGCCAGTTGGTGTTCGTTATACCGGACACTATGCAAACAATTGGAGATTTCTACAGAAATTTCCAGATATCTATTCTAACAAGAGGATATCAGAACTGGCAGAATGGCGAAGCCAACCTCTTAATCACCAGAGGATTGGTCGGACGATTGTCCAACACACCAAATGTCGGATTTGCCTATCAGATAAACAATGTATCTGAGTACTTGGTGAGCAGGGGAGTACGAGCTCTCCCTGGAAGGAGATACTCAGCCCAGGAGACTCAGGGCAACAACTGGTTGGTGAGGCAGACTAGGGTCACTATCCCTATGATGCCGACTGAATTACAAACCATAAACCTGCTTGATGGACGAATCTCTATATCATTTGGAGATTATGTTCCAGCCCCAGAAAACTCAGCAGTCACACATGACGATGATGATGAAACTGAAGTCGGGACCGAAACAATTCTATTCCTGACCGAAAATGAAAGTGACGAAGAGGAGGACAATGACTGGCAATACATGCAGTACCTTGCAGCCCAGTCAACACAACAACCTGAATCAGTACTCACTGGTCCTATTTGGGATACTGATGATAAGGATGATACCGAAAAGGATTGGATCAATCCTTTTTCGTTGGAGGGGGAAGGAGGACAGCTCGGTATTTTCACACCGACTAAGCAGGCTAACGTTTTCGTAATCCATGAGGAAGAATTCGATTACCCTCAATTCAAAACCATGTCCAACGTAATGACGGAACAAGCATTCATGTCTACCGGCTCGTCGGCAATATCCCCATATCAACCACCACCTGACCAATCAATGCACATGCCTAGCTATCCTCCTGCAAGGGCAGCAAATGAGGCAAGACAAGCCCCAACATTTGATAGTAGGGTGCCCAGAACAGGGCATTTTCGGGGAGGCTATAATAACGAAATGTGGACCTTGCCATCAGCTCAGCAACAGCAGGGTGCCATGTTCGTAATCCCGGACCAACTGGGATTATTCCATGATACATTCTCCAGATGGGAATCAATCACGCGAAATCACGTGGCAGAAAAGGGTTTTACAGACCCAAGGGATAAAATTGAGTACATGGAGAACCTATTAGGCGAAGTTGAAAAACTAACATGGGTTCAATGGAGAATGCAATACCTGGCCGAGTACGAAGCATTGATAACAATCGCAGACGGCCGGGAAGGAACACAAAACATCCTTTCACAAATGAGACGGGTGTTTTCACTAGAAGATCTTGCGCAGGGATCAACAGTAATCCAAGATCAGGCCTACCGAGACCTGGAAAGACTGACGTGCGATAACGTAAAGTATCTTATTCAATATATGAATGAATACTTGCGTTTAGCGGCAAAGTCTGGGCGAATGTACATAAGCCCGGAACTCTCAGAGAAATTCTGGTTAAAAATGCCCGGTGATCTGGGAACCAGAATTAGAGCTGCATTTGAAGAAAAATACCCCGGCTTAACAGTCGGCGTAATCCCAAGAGTGCTATTTGCGAACAAATATCTGGAGAACGAATGCAAAGACGCAGCGTTCAAAAGATCACTCAAAGACCTATCCTTTTGCAGCCAAATCCCCATCCCTGGCTACTATCGCAAGCCGGAGAAAAGGTACGGATTACGGAGGTCAACAACCTATAAAGGCAAACCTCATGAAACCCATGCCAGGATAGAGAAAAGAAAACACCTAATCAGAAATAAGAGGTGTAAGTGCTACCTTTGTGGTCAGGAAGGTCATTTCGCAAGAGAATGCCCCAGTGATAGGAGGAATATTAAGCGGGCTGCAATTTTTGAAGGGCTGGACATACCGAATGACTGTGATATATTATCGGTTCAATAAGGTGAAGGCCAAAGCGATGCTATTTTCAGCATCTCCGAGGGAGAAGACGGAGAGCTAGAACTACAGCAGGGAGTTCAGACCATACAGCTCAACTCTCTGTTTATGCTCAGAGAAGAAAATTCAGGGTACAGACCCCGGATAAGATTACCCGAAAAACAACTAAAATGCCAACACCAGTGGCAGCACAACCAAGTGATTGAGCAGCCGTTCAAAACAATATGCTCATGTTGTGCTAGAGAAACCATTATTAGAGCACGAATACACTGCCCTGAATGTGGTGTAACAGCATGTAACCTGTGTGGCCCTTTCTACTTCAAGAAGGAAGTGCCAGTTAGTCCGGCAACCGCACCGACACAAATCAACCTTCGAACCCTTGTTCAAGAGCAAAGAGACTATATAATCTGGTGTGAGGCTGAAATGGAAAGATTACAAAAAGAGGTGACTCATTACAAAGTAAAGTATGAAAAACTTCTTGAAGAGCACCTAGGGATCGATTTTGAAGAACTAGCAAAAGTAAAAGAGGGTAAGGGCATTATAATTACAAAAGAGGAAGAAGAAGTTAATGTCCTGCACGGCGAAACTGTGTATAAAAATAGCAGTGAACCGCCAGCTGGGAGAATCATCAAGAACAGGTTATACAACCTGGAAGTCGAGTTTGATGTACCCGGGATCCCAAAGTTCAAGGCGCGAGCAATCCTGGACACGGGAGCCACTACCTGTTGCATTGACCAAGGCTCCGTTCCAAAAGAAGCCCTTGAAGAAAACACCTTTGTGGTACAATTCACGGGTGTAAACTCAACACAAACCGCAAATATGAAGCTAAAATACGGGAGAATGATCATTGGTGAAAACCAGTTCAGAATACCATATACATATGCGTTCCCAATGAAGCTGGGAGGAGAAATACAGATGATAATCGGGTGTAATTTCATACGCTCGATGCATGGTGGCTTAAGAATAGAGGGTGATACAATCACTTTTTACAAAAACCTCACCGTCATAAACACCCAACCCCAGGCAAAGATCCTAACGCTTGAAGAAGAAGGCCCAGAGGACTTGGAGTATATCCAACTCCGGGAGATGGTCCACTATAATTTCGGGCAGACATCACCAAACTTTTCGCAAAAGTTCGACCCGATTTTAAGAAGGCTCCAGGAGGCCGGGTTTATTGGTGAAAACCCATTACAACATTGGGCCAAGAATAAGGTTGTTTGCAAACTGGATATTAAAAATCCATACTTTATTATCGAAGACAGGCCCTTAAAACAAATTACGCCACAGATGAAAGAAGCTTTCACCAAGCATGTAGAGGTCCTGTTAAAGCTCGGAGTAATCCGACCCAGTAAAAGCAGACACCGCACGACGGCCATAATTGTGCATTCCGGTACGACAATCGACCCTAAAACCGGAAAAGAAGAAAAGGGAAAGGAGAGAATGGTGTTTAACTACAAAAGGTTAAATGATATTACGGAAAAAGACCAATATAGTCTTCCGGGTATCAACACCATCATGAGGAAAGTCGCGAATAGTAAAATCTACTCGAAATTGACCTCAAGAGTGGATTCCACCAGGTGGCAATGCACCCAGACTCAGTAGATTGGACTGCGTTTTGGGTACCAGACGGATTGTACGAATGGCTCGTGATGCCGTTTGGACTGAAAAATGCTCCTGCAGTTTTCCAACGCAAAATGGATCACTGTTTTAAGGGCACTGAGGATTTCATCGCGGTCTATATCGATGATATTCTTGTGTTCTCTCAAACCGAAAAAGAGCATGCAGAGCACTTGCAAAAGATGCTGGCAAGATGTGAGGAGTTCGGGCTCGTCCTCAGCCCAACAAAGATGAAAATAGCTGTACCTCAGATTGAGTTCCTAGGGGCAGTTATTGGAAAAGGCATTATACGACTACAGCCGAACATTATCAAGAAGATTGAGGAATACAAAGAAGATGACCTCACCCAAAAATCCGGGATGAGATCCTGGTTAGGAATCCTCAACTACGCTAGGAGTTATATTCCAAATCTTGGAAAACTCTTAAGCCCTCTCTATGCGAAAACTAGTCCTACTGGTGATAAACGGTTAAATAAACAGGACTGGGAGCTTATTCGAATGATTAAACAGCAGGTTCAGAACCTGCCTGACTTATGTGTACCCCCCGAAGAATGTTTTATCGTTATTGAAACAGACGGATGCATGGACGGATGGGGCGGGGTATGCAAGTGGAAACCAAGGAGATATGACCCGAAAAACACGGAAAAGCCGTGCGCATACGCAAGTGGCAAGTTCAACCCGCCAAAATCAACAATAGATGCTGAGATCTTCGCGGTGATGAACAGTCTTGAGGCTTTAAAGATTTACTACCTCGATAGGAAGGAATTAATAATTCGTACAGACTGCCAAGCGATTATTAGTTTCTTCAACAAATCTAACATAAACAAGCCTTCAAGAGTGCGATGGGTTGCATTCACGGATTTCGTGACAGGGCTTGGAATAGATGTTCAATTTGAACATATTGATGGGCGAGACAACCTATTGGCTGACTCCCTGTCGAGACTAATTAATGTTTTGATTGATACAGGATGGCCCAACAAGGAGGCTCAGGACATATTGGACAATCTAGCAGGGGCTCTCCAGGAGAGCAAGGAGCAGCCCAACCCGAAGGTACAGGAGAAAATGTCCCACATAATCCTGCAAATCAGTCAATCGTTTGCCAGTACCGGGATTTATTGCGGCAAACATATGGCGTATCCAACAATATGCGCCGAGAACAAGAGCTTAGGCTCCAGCTCCGGACAATAGAAAATCGGGCAATTTCGCGAATGATAGAAGGTGTTACGGATTTAATTAAAATTCAGCAGATGAAGGAAGCACAATGTTCTAAGTTCGCTACAAAAGACAACTATTGGGGAGATTGGTTGCCCCAAGTCCGTCTTACGCTTACAAGACTTCAAAAGAAATACCAAGAGCTCAAGAAGTTGATTTGCGAGATCAAGGTTTTCAAGGTCTGAAGAAGCGTAATCAACCCTATAGTAAGATGCCAGAAGTGTGAATTATTGGCATCACTTTAAATTCCAGTGTGTTTTACTCTTTAAGCCTGAGTGTTTCAGGCCGTCCTTTTTACTTTGTGTGGGCCATAGTTAGGCCAACTTTCGGTGCATTATTGGCACCTTTTTCTTTAGTGGGAGACAAAGGATTGTGGAAATTCCTTTATTCACGCGCGATGGGGCCCAATGAGTACCCGGCGTAATAATGAGATTCCATTCCCAAGTCTCTATATAAGAGCTTGTTTGTGAGTTGCGAAACAAGCTGAGCACCAGCAAGTTTCACTTCTCTCTCTTCCACTTCTCTCTTGTAACATTCCACTTCATAATATATTCCGCTTGCGTGGGTTTTCATTCTTCCTGTGTTCGTAGTAACCCGCTGAAGTTTGAAGACGCCTCTGATCGATCTAACCCTGGTATCAGAGCAAGGTCTGTTCATGGCTTTCTAAGTTTCTTTATATTCTAGGAAGGCAAGTAAGGGAGATCATACCAAAACTCATAAATACTGTTCAAAACATAAGATGTATATTCTAATTGCGTAAAAATTTCATTTAACTATCCTCAACCCAAGGATATTAGCTTACAGGGCTTGATTTTCAAAAGTTCTTGTCAAACCAAAAGAATCATCCTGCCGTATAGTACCCTAAGAAGTGGGGAAGATTGCGGATAAACACGATGAGGTGAGGGGAGGCAAGAATCAGTAGAAAATATCGCCCCAAAGTTAAGAGCAAAGGTTGATTAAAAAAAAAAAAAATTTACTGGGTGCAAAAATTGGGGATATTGTATCATCAACCAAAAGGAATATTCCTTCAGAGTGGCAAAAATACAATTTTGAAGTTTTTGAGTGGCATGAATCCAATTGCCCCTAAAAAAAAATACATAAACGGGTCTAAATAGATACTATTCAAAGAACAAATAAATAAAGGGACAAAATATTTATTTGTGGATGTAAAGGACGCAGAAACTTCAAATGCAATGAGACAAAATAAAGACCAACGACTTGTGGAAATTTAAGGGAAGGACTCACTTTAATAATAATTAATAAAATAAAATAATAACATAGGTAGGAGTAGGACTAGTACTATACCACACATATCTCTATATAGAGTAGGACCAGGGTGTTCCTAAGCTCACCAAGCCTCTCGTGAGCTCAACTCTAAAACCTATCGAATTGACTTCAAACGACATTTTCAAACCGTTAGATGTTCAATCTATATTAAAATGTGCTTGGAGACCAAATTTTACATTTTTTGAAATTTTTTTACTATTTATTAAGCCGGTTTGAAAACCGCTGTTTTTATTAAAATTCTGCACCATTGGAAAACAGCGGTTTTCAAACTGGCTTAATAAATAGTAAAGAAAATCCAAAAAATGTAAAGTTTGGTCTCCAAGTAGATTTTAATATAGATTGAACATCTAGCGGTTTAAAAATATCGTTTGAAGTCAATTCGATAGGTTTTAGAGTTGAGCTCACGAGAGGCCTTGGTGAGCTTAGGAACACCCTAGTTCTACTCCTCTATATATATTGAAACCATTATGTACTAGTACCACTACAAGCGGGATTCGACATGGCAATGAAAGCTCTTTCAATGCTCTGTATTGTCCTCCTACTTGTTAGCGCCTCTCTTATGTTTCCTGCTGCAGAGGGCACTCGAACCTTGGAAGAAAGCAAGGATGGTGATAATCTTTTTCTTTTTCTTTTTCTTTCTCATTCTCTTAGTTTCTCTGCTGCTTTCAAATCTTTCTTTTTCCCTGGTGTACGTGTTCAAGTTTCCTTGCTTGAATCAACTTTAAGTCTTTGAGCCAGATTTTTTAATTTACTCCTATAAGTTCTAATTAAGTATCAAATTCAGATACATGCAAAACGGTGTGTTCTGTAGGCAGCTAACAGGGCCATGTACCAAAAGCTTTAAGAAATTATCTTTAAGTTAAGCTTTGGGTCCGCTAAATAAGGCCTCCAACCGGACCTAACGAGATGGGCCAAAAAGACTCGAGTTAAGGCCTACCAAGGTCTTTCTCGACAAGCTAGCACGGCACGAATAGGCCCAGACCAAATTGGACCGCTTCCGTACAATTTGTCAGGCTCTCAGGTCAACACTACATGATAGCAAGAGACCCACCTATAAAAGGCCCAAATCTGAACTAAAAAAGGAGTTCATAAATTTACATAACACAAGATGTCTCTAGAAAAGAGTCATACACCTTACACGCAATCATCTTTCCACCTCGAGCTTGCCTCGAGACTGTACGGCTTGTCACCTCGAGACAGGACGTATAAGTAGCCACTTAATTACCTAGTGTTTATGGTTGGTTTGCATTTGTATATAAATATAAGATTGGAGGTTGAATTATAATTGACACCACTCAATTAACGACGTAAATTTCTTTTTCATTTTATATTTTGCATGATACAGGTAATATCGGGTACCATCCACTAAACCCAAACAAACCCAAGCCCCCAGGAGGATCTGGCAGACCATACACTCGGCCCTGCAATAATAAAAGATGCCCACCATAGAAGATCAATTCATATTTTGACAAAAGAGTTGAAGAACAATGTTATGATGACATATGTATGCGTATAAGCTTTTAAGTGAAATTTATGCATGTAACATCGAAAGAATAAAAGGGGACCCTGTAACGTTATATATGTATCTTTGTGCCAGCTAGCTGAATAAATTACTGTGATTTGATTTTGATAAAAAATGAGTTGTGAAATTAATATGATGCTTAATCGATTCTTATACCTTGAAAATAATTGTCTGTAATAGCAGTTTTTTTTTTTGTTATGGTAACACAACTGCTTAATTATGATTGAATGGGATCTATTAACTTAATTTCCTCCAATTCATGAATTGATTCGTCAATTAATATATCCATTAATCTGCCTATAATATATGTCCTCGATCGGATGGACCGAATAATAAAATAATGAAAGTGAATAAGATGGTACACGTACACCATCTCATATCTTACCCACTCCCACTCCAATCGACTCTCTTTAAGCCATGCTTCAAAAATCAAAATACCATAAAATTGTAGGAAATTAAAATAACAAAACAATGTATTAATTGAAGATGTTAGTTTATCCACCGATAGTAAATCAAATTTGGAAATAACAGCTCATTTTTTTTTTTGTTGAGAGAGAGAACATAAAACATTGTCAAGGAGAGGAGTTTCAGAGATATGACTCTATTGTTAATCTAATGGGAAAGCAGAGTCCTGCTTTTCCGATCCCAACCATCAAAGTCATTGAGATTTGTGATTGAAAAAAGTTTCTTTATTGAGATACATGAATAGAAAATTTTGAATGGTTGGAATCGGAAAAGCAAAATTCTGTTTTTCTATTGAAATAACAGCAGAGTTCATTCTGAATTTCAGAATAGCACTGTGCCTCTTTTCAATTCCCAACCGTCCAACACTTTTGGTACCACGGACCACAACCAAAGGCATGGGCTTCCACTCACGGGACGGCCCTTTCGAGATGAGACTTTTTAGGTATAAGTTTTAAATATGAATCATTATTTTATCCTGACACGAATCTCAAAACGGATCTCCTACAGTTTTCATAGATACTGGATTGAGTTTAGCTTGATTGAGAATTAATATAGACCGTTCGTTTATATCAATTGCACCTCAAATACCTGGGATACCGACTCTTAATGGAGATGGTGTTCACTGGCATATGTTATGATTTATTTTCTGTACATTAATTTCTACATTTATTACTATTTTTGTTTTTGAAAAATAACGGTATTATGGAACAGGGAAATTATTTCAAGTGAAGCATAACTAAATACATGAGACACTCATTTTGTTTATCTAATTCTTTTCATTTTGTACAAATTGATATAATGGCATCATTTTAGAAAAAAAAAACAAGCATTTATATTGGCATGTGAAATAAAAATCAATTAAATATCTAAGCAATGCTGGTGTTTCTCTAATTTTGAACTAATAGTCTACAGTATTTAATTACTTCTCTAATAAATATGAGTATTTGTCAGTTTTCTTCAGTTGACCTCCAGTCAACGGTCCCTCTTTTATGATTTCCACTATTTTTCAACATACTTGTCATTAATATTAACGAAGTCCCCTTCCGTGAAAGAGAGAAAAAAAAAAAAAATACTGTCACTTCCCGCATGGCCGTATGCATTAATTTTCTTTGGCCTTTTCTAAATACATTTTGACTGAATCAAAATAATTCCAAAGAGATGCGAGATATGGACAAAGAATTGCGTTAGACCTAGCTAGCTGGATTACTTTGATTCTTTGACTTTTTGACTAACATTAGAAATATGTGAGAGTGAGAAGCAGACAAAGATTTATTTTGATGTTTTGTCTCAATGACCTTTACTCTCCTACCAATGTACTCTGCTCGCTAATTTCAGAGGAGACTGGTTAACTATTGATGTTTTTATTGTAGGCTTGCTAATTATTAATAGTAATGAATTATTTTTTCTTTTGAGTTGGTCATGTACATATATTATTAAATAATTATCTTATTAATTATAATTGCACCATATATCTCTAAACTTAATTAATAATCCCTTTAATTAGAACATCCTATCGATTCAAAAAAGACCAGAGTTGGTATTGATCAAACTAATGCTGAAGGCTCATCTACATCACGGATGGTAAAGATCACCACATCTACACCATCGGTACAATAACCCAACCAATATCGCAGAGACACTCAAAACCAACGGTATGATATAAAAAATGGATGGCAAAGGAGGGGTCCATCAACGCCACTCGATGGTAAAAAGTTCGAATTAATTACATCGCTGCTCCTGGTTATATACACTATCCGTGCGGAAGAACACTTGATAGTAAAGGGGAAATAGTAAATGTGTTTTTTGTTGTAGTGTGAGATTTGAACCCAATATCTTCTAAGCACAAAATTGAGTTTTATCCACTACACTACAAGCACACATCTAACATTTAATGTGTAGAGCTGAACAATATAAAAACTTTAATGAAATATAAAATCAATTAAATTTCAACATACGTGATTAAAAATTTTAAAATCATGGAGTGACTTAGCACCCCGGATAAAAATATGGTCACATGAAAACCAAACTATTTAGCACGCTAATAACTTGAGTCCGTTCACTGGGCCATTTTTATTAATTGAGTAAAGGCTTGATGAGGTCAAAAACCATATTAATTAATACCGAGAAGAAATTTTTTCTTCGAATTTCAAATATGTAACCTTCTACATGAACTGCTTTGTCTGGTTCTAATGCTGAGGCCTTTGATAGGTGAGATCATGAATCAACTGATTCTGATGTCCAGAACCTAGTTAATTTGAACATGGAAAATGAAACTTTCAAGAACTGATTTTATTTTTACTTTTCTTTTTCAGTATGTCATTTTACTTGGTAGACCTGGAGTCAACCGCCCCCTAGTTTCATCCTTTACTTTTCAACAGACTCGCTCTTTCCACTTAAATTGTTACCACAAAAAAAAAAGTGCAAGTTAAAATAGAGATTGTAGCACCTCTTTTCTTATTTACCAGAACTTCGTAAGCGGTGGAGCACGTGGCTTAAATTTCATCCCAAACATATTTTAGTATGGATATCATGTTTAGCAGTTCGTATTAACAGTTTAGATTTTGAAAACGAAGTTATAAAATATGAGGTATAATGAGGTATGAAGATCATGAGGTATTGAAACTCTCCTTAACAATCTATTTCTTTCATTCCATTTTTTAGTCCAAAGACCGCGTATGGACCACATGTGCTTATGGGTTCATGGTGAGCCGCGCAACACCACTTAATACGTGACTGATATGCCTATATGTTAGGTCAAAACAATCTCTATCGGCCATTCCATTTTTTGGTCCATAGACCGTGCATGCACCACATGTGTTTAACTACAAAATACAGGCACTTTTCGCGAGGATAAAAAGTGACTTTCCGCGACGGAATACCGTCATAAACGTGCTTTTTCTATTTGCGACGGTACTTTTCGCGACGAAGTCCCGTCGCGAAAAGTGCCTACTTTGTTGTTGTAGTTCATGGTGAGCCACAAAACACTTAGGCCGTGCTCCACATAGAGGAGGTGAAACATTATTAATAGAAAGTGAATAGAAGAGAAGGGGATTAAGGAGGCAGCAACTGCTTCCCCTCCCTCTGCGTACCTCTAACTGAAGCAGGCCCTTAAATTCTCAAATCTTTTGCTCCTGCGTGATTGTAACGCAGGTTCTATATGGGTTGAGCATCAAAACTCTTAGCCACTATACTAAACTATTTTATATGATATATGATATATGCTAGTAATTATGGTATTTAATTTATAGTAGAGTTAAGCCCTCTGTTTTTTTTTTAAGTTATGATTATGATTAGTTCCAGACATAACGGCCTTTTTGAGATAGACTTTCTGTTGCCAAATTCTGAAATTTATGGGAGGAAAGAAATGAAAGGATTTTCAATATTTGGATGGAGGGGTGGATTAGTAGAATAGTGAGCTAATCTACAAAAAAACAAACAAATAATAGTTAGTAGCTCTTGATTACAATATGGGTTAGCTGAAAAAAATAGTGCTATTCTTCAATTAGCTCTATATATTATTGCTCTAATCAAATGCACCTGAAGTGTGCACCTCCATTAATAGAGATAACGTTAGCAGATGTGATTTATTTTCAATGAAGAATATCATGTATATCTTTCAAAAAAATTGAAATTACGTGTTTTCTCTTTTAAAATTAATAATATCTTATTTATCTTATACAATTTTAATAAATATACTAATTAAACTGTTGGATATGACCTACATCATTTTATCTATGCACGTGTAAGAAATTACGACATTCCAACTTTATTTTGGTTGTCATCAAGAGCTTGTAAAAAATATACTAATCTGAATAATTTAGAGACGTTGATTTTTCAATTTATTGATTCAGAAAAAGAAAACAAAATTGAAATGTGATAATTTTTTATGAGTACATAGGGAAAATAATATTGATCACCTCCAACGGTTTTATATTGACAAACAAATAATAGTGACAATCCATCAAATAATTATCATAATTGAAAAATGTCAATACATGTACAATTTTCCATTAATAAGATATTGTTTATAAATCGATTAGTCATTTACCGATTGATTAGTTAAAATTAACAGATCTTTATTAGTGACACTTTATTGACTAAAGAAGTTTTAAATTGCAATAAATTTAATATACCACATATCTAAAACTCTAAAAGATTCTTTATAATATTATCCTTTCCATTTTGATAACCGTTTTATTTTTAATGGTTGTCTATTAAATATGATGTGTCATCCTTTGAGATATAAATGTGGTTCTTAATAGATATATGTTTGAAAAAAAATTGATTTAAGAAATGATGGACGTAGCAATTAGGATTTTCAATTTCACGAGAAAAGAATTAATTGCCCTCATTAAGGTAAGTTGAGCATTTAAATAGAGATATTTGGCGAACAAAAAGAAAAAGAACCTGAACCTCTCAGATTTGGGTGAATTAATGCATATAGGATAGGGAATGAGAGTAGGTCCGATGCCCATCGGACCTACCTTGGTTCGATGGGTGTGATGACCATCCGATCTGCATCAAGATTCGTGTGTTCTGCATCAAATCCGTGTAAGACTGGATCAATTTCCGTGCACATAGATCTTGATGCTAATCGTACGGTGATAGAGCTAATTGAACCTAACTCTAGGTCCGATGCCCATCGGACCTACTCCTATCTCATAGGATAGGGCCGCATTTATTTTGTTCAGCTTCTTAGAGATGTAGTTTTCACTTTGTTCGGTCTTCTTACTTTTCTAAATCTTGACAAAATCACTGGTGAATTGAAATATTATAATGTCCACTAAAAAAACATTTGGGTAAGAATTGAGATGAGATCATCGACAACGAAATTATATGTTATATAATATTACAATACTTTTCAAATCAATTGAAAGAGACCTCGGAAAATAAGTTTCATATGTTCAGAAACATTAAATTCATTAATTTTAAAAAAGTGAAGTTATTTGACAAATAGACTTAAATGTAGATTTCCTCATGCCGAAACTAAGAGATGCGAATTATTGTCAGCATAATTTCATCCGATTTTTGTTCACTCATATTTTGCATTTCGTCCTGTCGAAATGAAGAAATACTAACTATATTGTCGTCTTACACTATATTGTCACGAAAAATATTTCAATACTATATCAATCGATTTAATAATTATAATAGATTTTCTAATAAACATAGTTATAGGAACTGACTTACAATTGTTTACCCGATAAGCTAATGGATTTGAACCCGATTAGCTATTTAAATCCGATTAGTGCCCTATCTTAATAGAATTCCTGGATCCGCCCCAAACGTATAACCAAACATCTTGTTGTCAATACGATCCGTTTACAATTGATTCATTATATATGTGTAGTATGAAATACAATTTCATTAGAAAGTAGAAAACTGATCATTTATCAAAGCTAACCGGAGAACCATTTAACCTCCTAGGCTTCTATTAATCATCTATTCTGAATTATTACTCGCTATTACCATTTATTCTTGATAGAGTTTGCAGGTTTGAAATTTAAAAAAAAAAACTATTTTTCATAGATATTAAATAATTAGATAACTTGATTTTCAACTTTTATTAAAAAAAAAAATACATAAACGATCTAAGGAGATACTATTCAAAGAACAAATAAATAAAGGGACAAAATAATTATTTGTGGATGTAAAGGATGCAGAAACTTCAAATGCAATGGGACAAAATAGGGACCAACGACTTGTGGAAATTTAAGCAAAGGACTCACTGTTAATAACAATTAATAAAATAAAATAATAGCATAGGTAGGAGTAGGACTAGTACTATATATACCCACACATATCTCTATATATATTGAAACCATTATGTACTAGTACCACAAAATTAAGAAACCACTACAAGCGGGATTCGACATGGCAATGAAAGCTCTTTCAATGCTGTGTATTGTCTTCCTACTTGTTAGCGCCTCTCTTATGTTTCCTGCTGCAGAGGGCACTCGAACCTTGGAAGAAAGCAAGGATGGTGATAATCTTTTTCTTTTTCTTTCTCATTCTCTTTCTCTGCTGCTTTCAAATCTTTCTTTTTCCCTGGTGCACGTACGTGTTCAAGTTTCCTTGCTTGAATCAACTTTAAGTCTTTGAGCCAGATTTTTTAATTTACTCCTGTAAGTTCTTATTAAGTATAAATTTTAGATACATGCAAAAGGGTGTGTTCTGTTGGCAGCTAACAGGGCTATGTACCGAAGGCCCTTAGAAATAATCTTTAAGCCAAACTTTGGGTCCGCCAAACAAGGCCTCAACCGGACCTAATCTGGACCGAAAAAGGGATTCACAAATTTACATAACACAAGGTGATGTCTATAGGGAAGAGTCATACACCTTACACGCAATCATCTTTCCACCTCGAGCTTGCCTCGAGACTGTACGGCCTGTCACCTTGAGACAGGACGTATCAGCTGCCACTTAATTACCTAATGTTTATGGTTGGTTTCCAGTTGTATATAAATATAAGATTGGAGGTTGAATTATAATTGACACCACTCAATTAATGACGTAAATTTCTTCTTCATTTTATATTTTGCATGATACAGGTCATATCGTGTACAATCCACTAAACCCAAACAAACCCAAGCCCCCAGGAGGATCTGGCAGACCATACACTCGGCCCTGCAATAATAAAAGATGCCCACCATAGAAGATCAATCCATATTTAGACAAAAGAGTTGAAGAACAATGTTATAACATATGTATGCGTATAAGCTTTTAATTGAAATTTATGCATGTAACATCAAAAGATAAAAAGGAGACCTTGTAACGTGCACACTACACACGTTATATATGTATCTATGTGCCATCTGAATAAATTACTGTGATTTGATAAAAAATGAGTTGTGAAATTAATATGATGCTTAATCGATCCTTATAACAGTTTTTTGTTTGTTATGCATGGTAACACGACTGCTTAATTATCATTGAATGGGATCTATTAACTTAATTTCCTCCAACTCATGATTCGTCAATTAATATATCCATTAATCTGCCTATAAGATGGTACACGTACACCATCTCATATCTTACCCACTCCAATCGAGTCTCTTTGAGCCATGGTTCAAAAATCAAAATATCATAAAATTGTAGGAAATTAAAATAACAAAACAATGCATTAATTGAAGATGTTAATTTATCGACCGATAGTAAATCAAATTTGGAAATAATAGTTCAATTATTTATTTTATTTTTTTGTTGAGAGAGAGAACATAAAACATTGTTAATCAGAGGAGTTTCGGGGATACGGAAAAGCAGGACCCTGCTTTTCCATTGGAATAACAGCAGAGTTCATTCCGAGTTTCGGAATAGCACTGCGCCTCTTTTAAATTCCCAACAGTCCAACACTTTTGGTACCACGTACCACAACCAAAGGCATGGGCTTCCACGCACGGGACGGCCCTTTCGAGATGAGACTTTTTAGGTATAAGTTTTAAATATGAATCGTTTTTTAATCCTGACACAAATCTCAAAACGGACCTTCTATAGTTTTCATAGATACTGGATAGAGTTTAGCCTGATTGAGAATTAATCTGGACCATTCGTTTATATCAATTGCACCTCAAATACCTGGGATACCGACTCTTAATGGAGATGGTGTTCACTGGCATATGTTATGATTTATTTTCTGTACATTAATTTCTACATTTATTACTATTTTTGTTTTTGAAAAATAACGGTATTATGGAACAGGGAAATTATTTCAAGTGAAGCATAACTAAATACATGAGACACTCATTTTGTTTATCTAATTCTTTTCATTTTGTACAAATTGATATAATGGCATCATTTTAGAAAAAAAACAAGCATTTATATTGGCATGTGAAATAAAAATCAATTAAATTTCTAAGCAATGCTGGTGTTTCTCTAATTTTGAACTAATAGTCTACAGTATTTAATTACTTCTCTAATAAATATGAGTATTTGTCAGTTTTCTTCAGTTGACCTCCAGTCAACGGTCCCTCTTTTATGATTTCCACTATTTTTCAACATACTTGTCATTAACATTAACAAAGTCCCCTTCCGCGAAAGAGAGGGAAAAAAAAAAAATACTGTCACTTCCCGCATGGCCGTATGCATTAATTTTCTTTGGCCTTTTCTAAATACATTTTGACTGAATCAAAATAATTCCAAAGAGATGCGAGATATGGACAAAGAATTGCGTTAGACCTAGCTAGCTGGATTACTTTGATTCTTTGATTTTTTGACTAACATTGGAAATATGTGAGAGTGAGAAACAGACAAAGATTTATTTTGATGTTTTGTCTCAATGACCTTGACGTACTCTCCTACGAATCTACTCTGTTGGCTAATTTCAGAGGAGACTGCTTAACTATTCATGTTTTTATTGTAGGCTTGCTAATTATTAATAGTAATGAATTATTTTTTCTTTTGAGTTGGTCATGTACATATATTATTAAATAATTATCTTATTAATTATAATTGCACCATATATCTCTAAACTTAATTAATAATCCCTTTAGAACATCCCACCGATTAAAAAAAAGACCAGGTTTGTATTGATCAAACTAATGTTGAAGGCTCATCTACATCACGGATGGTAAAGATCACTACATCTACACCATCGCTACAATAACCCAACCGATATCGAAGAGACACTCAAAACCAACGGTAGGATGTAAAAAACGGATGGCAAAGGAGGGGTCCATCAACGCCATCGGTTGATTCAACGCCACTCGATGGTAAAAAGTTTGAATTAATTATATCGCTACCCCTGGTTACATACACTATCCGTGGAGAAGGACACCTGATAGTAAAGGGCGATAGTAAATGTGTTTTTTGTAGTAGTGTGAGATTTGAACCCAAGATCTCATAAGCACAAAATTGAGTTTTAACCACTACACTACAAGCACACATCTAACATTTAATGTGTAGAGCTGAACTATATAAAAACTTTAATGAAATATAAAATCAATTAAATTTCAACATACGTGATTAAAAAATTCAAAATCATGGAGGAACTTAGCACCCCTGGGTAGAAATATGGTCACATGAAAACCAAATTAATTTAGTAAAGGTTTGATGAGGTCAAAAACCAAATTAATTAATACCGATAAGAAATTTTTTCTTCGAATTTCAAATATGTAGCCTTCTCTTCATGAACTGCTTTGTCTGGTTCTAATGCTGAGGCCTTTGATAGGCGAGATCACGAATCAACTGATTCTGATGTCCAGAGCCTAGTTAATTTGAACAACATGGAAAATGAAACTTTCAAGAACTGATTTTATTTAATAAAAATATCGGCATTTATTTTGTTCAGCTTCTTAGAGATGTAGTTTTCAGTTCGGTCTTCTTACTTTTCTAAATCTTCACAAAATCACTGGTGAATTGAAATAATATAATGTCCCCTAAAAAAACATTTGGGTAAGAATATTGAGATGAGATCATCGACAACGAAATTATATGTTATATAATATTACAATACTTTTCAAATCAATTGAAAGAGACCTCGGAAAATAAGTTTTATATGTTCAGAAACATTAAATTCATTAATTTTAAATATAGTTAGATTTCCTCATGCCGAAACTAAGAGATGCGAATTATTGTCAGCATAATTTCATCCGATTTTTGTTCACTCATATTTTGCATTTTGTCCCGTCGAAATGAAGAAATACTAACTATATTGTCGTCTTACACTATATTGTCAGGAAAAATATTTCAATATTGTATCAATTGATTTTATAATTATAATAGATTTTCTAATAAACATAGTTATATGGTTTGAATCTGATTAGCTATTTAAATCCGATTAGTCCCCTTTCCTAATAGAATTCCTGGATCCGCCCCAAACGTATAACCAAACATCTTGTTGTCAATACGATCCGTTTACAATTGATTCATTATATATATATATATGTATAGTATGAAATACAATTTCATTAGAAAGTAGAAACTGATCATTGATGAAACCAAACCGGAGAACCATTTAACCTCCTAGGCTTCTATTAATCATCTATTCTGAATCATGACTCGCTATTCCCATTTATTCTTGATAGAGGTTGCAGGTTCGAAATTAAAAAAATATATATATATTTTTCATAGATATTAAATAGTTTGATCACTTGATTTTCAACATTTATTAAAAAAAAAATACATAAACGGTCTAAATAGATACTATTCAAAGAAATAAAGGGACAAAATATTTATTTGTGGATTCAAAGGATGCAGAAACTTCAAATGCAATAGGACAAAATAGGGACCAACGACTTGTGGAAATTTAAGCAAAGGACTCACTGTTAACAATAATTAATAAAATAAAATAATAACATAGGTAGGAGTAGGACTAGTACTATACCCACACATATCTCCATATATATTGAAACCATTATGTACTAGTACCACAAAAGAAACCACTACAAGCGGGATTCGACATGGCAATGAAAGCTCTTTCAATGCTCTGTATTGTCTTCCTACTTGTTAGCGCCTCTCTTATGTTTCCTGCTGCAGAGGGCACTCGAACCTTGGAAGAAAGCAAGGATGGTGATAATCTTTTTCTTTTTCTTTTTCTTTCTCATTCTCTTAGTTTCTCTGCTGCTTTCAAATCTTTCTTTTTCCCTGGTGTACGTACGTGTTCAAGTTTCCTTGCTTGAATCAACTTTTAAGTCTTTGAGCCAGATTTTTTAATTTACTCCTCTAAGTTTTAATTAAGAATAAAATTTAGATACATGCAAAAGGGTGTGTTTTGTTGGCAGCTAATAGGGTCATGTACAAGTCAAGCTTTGGGTCCGCCAAACAAGGACTCCAACCGGACCTGACGAGTTGGGCCAAAAAGACTCGAGATAAGGCCTGCCAAGGTCTCTCTCGACAGGTTAGCACGGCACGAATAGGCCCAGCCCGAATTGGACTAATATGTTTATATTTTGCTCGATAAAGGTATAATATATAATAATCCATATTTTCAGTTCGGACTAATATGTTTATATTTTGCACGATACAGGTAGAATATATAATAATCCACTAAATCCAAACCGGCCCCGAACAGGTGGAGTACCAGCTGGCCAACCATACACCCGACGCTGCCGTTCAAAATACAAATGTGCCGCCGGGCCTTCAGAAGCAAAGCCATGAATGCTTAATTACACAAAAGAGTTGAAGAACAATTAATGGAAGAACAAATGTATGCGTATAAGCTCAAGTACAATATATATATGTCACATGGAAAAATAAAGAGGGGAGACTTTGTAATGTGTATTGAGCTGTGAAATTATTGACGATTTGCTAAAAATTGAGCTGTGAAATTAATGTGATTTGTAGTCCTTGTAGGGATGGAAATAACCCTCTGTAGTAACTAGAGATTTATTTTCTTATGGTAACACAACCGTTTATCATTGCTTTTTTGAGAAAAATAAAGCAGAGGTCTAGCCTATGTTACGTGATACTTGACTGGCTGGTACGATCTATTATACGTCCCGATACGCACTGATACACCCCAACAAGTGAGATAATTACCGATATGCTATATGTTTCAGGCCAAAACAATCTAGAGGAGGGTTCCAATGACTTATGTCTTTTATACCTCATCATACCTCATATTTTATATCTTCATTTTCAAAGTCTAAATTGTTGATCCGAACCGTTTAATATGATATTTATACTAAAATATGGTTGGGGATGAAATTTTATAATTTTTGAAATTTTTTTACTATTTTTTAAGATGGGTAGAAAATCACTGTTTTTTGAACGGTCCAAAAACAGTGATTTTGTATCTATCTTAAAAAATAGTAAAAAAAATCTAAAAATTATAAAATTTCATCCAAACATATTTTAGTATGGATATCATGTTGAGCGATTCAGATTAACAGTTTGGCTTTGAAAACAAAGATATTAAATATGAAGTATGATGAGATATGAAGAGTATGAGGTATTGGAACTCTTCTCAACAATCTATTTCATTCATTCCATTTTTTAGTCCAAAGACCACGCCAGGACCACATGTGCTTATGGGTTCATGGTGAGCCGTGCAACACCACTTAATACGAGAGTACGTGACTGATATGCCTATCTATTTCAGGTCCAAACCACATGTGCTTATGGGTTCATGGTGAGCCGCACAACACCACTTAATATGTGACTGATATGCCTATCTGTTTCAGGTCAAAACAATCTCTATCGGCCATTCCATTTTTTGGTCCATAGACTGTGCATGCACCACGTGTTTAGGAGTCCATGGTGAGCCACACAACACTTACGCCGTGCTCCACAAAGAGGAGGTGAAACGTTATTAATGAAAAGTGAAGAGAAGAGAAGGGGGTTAAGGAAGCAGCAATTTCACCTCATCTATACTCCAATTCGGAGGTGAAATGATCGCTTACTTTTTCTTTAGATTTTGAACCTATTTCACCTTCGTTCCCCTTCTATCCTATCCGTTCACCTCCAAATTTCAAGGCTCTGGAGCAAGTAATCTGCCACGGGCAAATCCGGTCACACCTCTCTTCCCCTCCACTTTCTTCCCTCCCTTCACGTACCTCTAACAGAAGCAGGCCCTTAAATTCTCAAATCTTTTGCTCCTGCGTGATTGTTACGCAAATTCTATATGGATTAAGCATCAAAACTCTTAGCCACTATACTAAACTATTTTATATGATATACGATATATGCTAGTAATTATGGCATTTAATTTATAGTAGAGTTGAGCCTTTTGTTTTTTGTTTTTTTGAAAATTTTGTTTAAGTTATGATTATGATTAGTTCCAGACATAACGGCCTTTTTGAGATAGACTTTCTGTTGCCAACTTCTGAAATTTATGGGAGGAAAGAAATGAAAGGATTTTCAATTTGAAGTTGCAAACAATTCACGTCGGAAGCATTTGGATGGAGGGATGGATTAGTAGAATAGTGAGCTAATCCACAAAAAACAAACAAACAATAGTTAGTAGCTCTTAATTCAAATATGAGTTAGCTCAAAAAAATAGTGCTATTCTTGAATTAGCTCTATATATTATTGCTCCAATCAAATGCACCTGAAGTGTGCACCTCCATTAATAGATCAGATAACGTTAGCATATGTGATTTATTTTCAATGAAGAATTTCATGTATATCTTTCAAAAAATTGAAATTACATGGTTTCTCTTTTAAAATTAATAATATCTTATTTATCTTATACAATTTTAATAAATATACTAAACTGTTGGATATGACCTACATCATTTTATCTTATGCACGTGTAAGAAATTACGACATTCCAACTTTATTTTGGTTGTCATCACGAGCTTGTAAAAAATATACTAATCTAAATAATTTAGAGACGTTGATTTTTCAATTTATTGATTCACAAAAACAACAAAATTGAAATGTGATAATTTTTTATGAGTACATAGGGAAAATAATATAGATCACATCCAACGGTTTTATATTGACAAACAAATAATAGTGACAATCGATCAAATAATTATCATAATTGAAAAATGTCAATACATGTATAATTTTCCATTTATTTAAATAGTTTCAATATCAAATATAATATTGTTTATAAATCGATTAGCCATTTACGGATTGATTAGTTGAAATTAACAGATCATTATTAGTGACACTTTATTGACTAAAGAATTTTTAAATTGATATAAATTTAATATACCACATATCTAAAACTCTAAAAGATTCTTTATAATATTATCCTTTCCTTTTTGATAACCGTTTTATTTTTAACGGTTGTCTTTTAAATATGATGTGTTATCCTTCGAGATATAAATGTGGTTCTTAATTAATAGATATATGTTTGAAAAAAAATTGATTTAATAAATGATGGACGTAGCAATTAGGATTTTCAATTTCACGAGATGAGAATTAAAATAGAGATATTTGGCGAACCAAAATAACCTGAACCTCTCAGATTTGGGTGAATTGCATAGGGCCGCATTTATTTTGTTCAGCTTCTTAGAGATGTAGTTTTCACTCTGTTCGGTCTTCTTACTTTTCTAAATCTGACAAAATCACTGGTGAATTGACATAATATAATGTCCACTAAAAAAACATTTGGGTAAGAATTGAGATGAGATCCTCGAGGACGAAATTATATGTTATGTAATATTACAATACTTTTCAAATCAATTGAAAGAGACCTCGGAAAATAAGTTTTATATGTTCAGAAACATTAAATTCATTAATTTTAAAAAGTGAAGTTATTTGACAAATAGACTTAAATGCAGATTTCCTCATGCCGAAACTAAGAGATGCGAATTATATATTGTCAGCATAATTTCATCCGATTTTTGTTCACTCATATTTTGCATTTCGTCCTGTCGAAATGAAGAAATACTAACTATATTGTCGTCTTACACTATATTGTCACGAAAAATATTTCAATACTATATCAATCGATTTTATAATTATAATATATTTTCTAATAAACATAGTTATAGGGACTGAGTTATAATTGTTTACCCAATCAGCTAATGGATTTGAATCTGATTAGCTATTTAAATCCAATAAGTGCCCTATCCTAATAGAATTCCTGAATCCGCCCCAAACGTATAACCAAACATCTTGTTGTCAATACCATCCGTTTACAATTGATTCATTATATATGTGTAGTATGAAATACAATTTCATTAGAAAGTAGAAATTGATCATTGATCAAAGCAAATTACCGGAGAACCATTTAACCTCCTAGGCTTCTATTAATCATCTATTCTGAAATATGACTCCGTATTCCCATTTATTCTTGATACATGCAGCTTTTATGGTTATTAGTTTAGCGGTGGGCAGCGATATTTAGACCTACACGGGCGAGTGTAAGGTTGCCCCGGGGGTGTGCGCGTGGCTGGTGTGTTTGGGTTCTGTGTGCCAGGCGAGATGGTTGTTGCCTTGCTTTCTTCCTTCTCTGAAATTACATTGCATACAATAGAATTAGCAAAGTAAAAATAACTGAGGGAATATTAGAGCATACAAGTTATTTGCAATTTTGAAGCATGAAGCAACCGGATGAAGAGAGAATTACCGGGAGTTGCCTCGCTTAAGATTCGAGTGGCCTCAGCCGAAGGGAGTATCAGAGATCCAGTTACCAGTATGAAGAGCATACACAAAATGCTCAAGTATTTCATGGCGGTCATGTTAAAGATTTCAATTTCCTTGTTCTCTTTTATTGCTTTGCTGTAGAAAAGCTAGGGTATCCGGGCCTTCTTATACAGCAGATTGGTGTAGACTGTTCAGCGTGATTTTCTGAGGCACTCTTTGTGGAAAAACTTTGTTTTCAACTTTGACACCATTAGTTTTCATTATGATGGTATTGCACCTATGAAATATCTTTTATTGTTTTTCCATATAACTTTGTGCTGACAAACTTCAGATTGTGCTGACTGCATGCATGGAAATTACAGTATCCGCAGCCCTCAAAATATATTAATCAACTTACACACTTTTGAGTTTATCATTTTTTTTTGTAAGGTTAGTGTCTTTAAATGTCAATTAATAATTTCATTGATAAAAAATATATTTACAATGGGTCAAATAACCGTAATTCTTAAATCTACTCTTTTATTCTCAAAAAATATTCTAAACTAATATAGTATTCTAATCACCATCTCGCTCAACGACCAGATCCGCTTCTTCGATTGTCGCCGCGCACCGACGGCAACCGGATACTCACAGTCGTGCTCTAATTGAGATGTTGATCACCATAATTAATCTCCATCTCGCTCTACAACCGGATTCGCTTCTTCAACCGCTGCCGCACTCTGACGACGGTTAGATCTACTCACTGTCACGCTCCAATCGAGATGGAAACTATACACTCCGAACTCCGATGATACCGTACTCTCGGCTCTGATCGGCTCTGGTTCCTCCCCCTCCCTCATTCTCCTCTCCATTAAAGAAGATAGAACCGAGAGAGAGGGGAGATATTGTGTCAGGAATGAGAACTACAAAGTGTGAAAATAGTGAAGTTAGGTGGAGGGAGAGGAGGAGAGTGGCAGCGGCCGTCAAAACCCTAGCTTTCAAAATTACTTATGTTTTCAAAATTACTTATGTTTTATCATTGTTATAGAAAGGACTTCTGTTTTCAAAATTACTTACCATCGGTACAATAAGCCAACCGATATCGCAGAGACACTCAAAACCAACAGTTGGATATAAAAAACGGATGGCAAACGAGGGGTCCATCAACGCCATCGGTTGGTTCAACGTCACCCGATGGTAAAAAGTTCGAATTAATTACATCGCTACCCCTGGTTACATACACCATCCGTGTAGAAAGACACCTGATAGTAAAGGGGCGATAGTAAATGTGTTTTTTGTAGTAGTGTGAGATTTGAACCCAAGACCTCCTAAGCACAAAATTGAGTTTTAACCACTACACTACAATCACACATCTAGCATTTAATGTGGAAAGCTGAACTATATAAAAACTTTAATGAAATATAAAATCAATTAAATTTCAACATACGTGATTTAAAATTTCAAAATCATAAAGTGACTTAGCACCCCTGATAGAAATATGATCACATGAAAACCAAACTATTTAGCACACTAATAACTTGAGTCCGTTCACTGGGCCATTTTTATTAATTGAGTAAAGGTTTGATGAGATCAAAAACCAAATTAATTAACGGTACAAGAAATTTGTTCTCCGAATTTCAAATCTCTAACCTTCTACAGGAACTGCTTTGTTTGGTTCTAATGCTAAAACCTTTGATAGGTATCACACCCCGACAACGGGGCCGACAACTCGCCGCGCTGATCAATGCAAGGCGCTTTCTATCATCTTACAGAATCATATATATACATTATTGGCGCAAGTCAAGCAGATTCGGTAGCAACACAACTAGCATATTTGTTTCTTATTTAGGTTGTCTAAAGATAGAAGGAAAAATATGTAAATATAGGATTGAGGATACTAGTTTATTTGTTTCCCTAGTTTATATCAATAACACATTGGTGGGAAAGGACTTTCATGGGTGTTGTGTGTTGTTTACTCTTTTTTCTCATAATTTGTCATGGTATCAGAGCACAAGTGTCGATTCTGAGCATTTCTAAAGCCGAATCAGATCCGTGTTTCTCCCTATTCCTCTGTTTTTTTCGAATCTGTTTTTTTTTCTTCTAATTTTGTTTTCTTTCTCCTCTGATTTCTGAGTGTGAGAAGAATGTCTGAGTCAACGGAGAAATCTGAATCCGTTCTACTCTTGGAGAATTTGACTGCAACCTTGTCACAACTATTACAACAAAAATCGGGCAACTCTAATCCAGATGGGCACATTTCAGCCATGACGATCAAACTCGATGGGAAGAACTTCAACCTATGGTCGCAGATGTTGAAGATGAAACTGTCGGGTAAGGATAAACTCGGCTATATTGATGGGTCGACTCTCAAACCAAAGTCAATTGATGGCTATCGCAAGTGGCAGATGGAAGACTCCTCAGTTAAAGATTACATAATCGAATCCATGGATCCCTCCTTAGTAGGTAATTTTCTTCCTTTCTCTACGGCCAAAGAGGTATGGGACTCGATAAGAACAACCTTTTTTGATGGAGATGACTTGACCCAGTTTTTTGACTTAAAAAGGAGAGTTAACCGTGTCAAACAAGGTGGTGGTTCTGTTGAGGTTTATTACACCCAATTACAGGGGTTATGGAAAGAGTTAGATGTACGTAGGCCAAACCCTATGACCTCCCCAGTTGATATTGAGAAATATAATTACCTTGTTCAAGAAGATCGTGTTTTGACTTTCCTGGATGGTCTTGATGACCGCTTGGATTCTCCTTTATCACTATGGACGTACTCCTTTCTTAAGACACGAGAAAAATTCTATAAGCATTATCTAGAAAATCCCTCTTATATTCCGCTTTTTGTACTAATCATGGTGAGTGCCAAATTAAAGCATGCTATAAAGATAAGGCCTCTAATTCCCTAAAATTGAAGTCTATCCGGGCAACTGTCCTACAACTAAAACCTTTTCCCACAATAGAACAAGCTTTTGCCTTAGTACGTAGAGAAGAAAACCGTCAAATTGTAATGTTAAACAAAGGGGATGGGGCCGAAACTTCTATGGTTATGCTTGCAAGAAACCAAACACTTGGCATGAACAAACCTGATTTTAATCCAAACCGGGTCTAGTAGAGGGTTGCACTTACTGCCATAACCCGAGACATACCAGGGAGAAGTGTTTTAAATTAATTGGATACCCACCGGGTTGGAAAGATCGGAAGAAGAAGAAGAAGAAGCAAGGAGAGTGGCACCAGTACAGGGGTGAGGCGCAAATGGTTGCAGCTGATTCAACTGCAGCCCCTGTGGCACAAGGTGTACCTGCTGGACCGGGCATCCATGCTGGGCCGGTTGTTCCAACTGCAGCGGTTGTTCCAGCAACTGCAGCCTCTGTTTCAGCGGGTAACTACTCTCTCTTACCGCCGGCTGAGAACAAGGAACATGTGGAAGGTAAAAACTGTCTTGTCTCTAATAATTATCACACTAATGAGTTTGATTGGATAATAGATTCAGGGGCAACAGATCACATGACCTACTCAGAAAAGGATCTCGTGAGGATTTCCACGCCAAGAAGAACGGCAATAGTCAATGCTAATGGAGAGTCGTATCCTGTAAAGGGTGCTGGAGATGTTCAGTGCTCACCTTCTCTTACTTTATCAAATACTTTACTTGTACCTTCTTTATCAACCAGGTTACTGTCTGTTGGTCAGGTTTGTGAAGAACTGAATTGTGCTGTTCTCATGTACCCTCAGTTTTGTATCTTTCAGGATCTTCTCACGAAGGAGATTATTGGCCGTGGTACTAGAAGAGGGAGACTGTATCATTTGGATGACATGGTGGTTGGAAAGGCTCATTTATCTACAAGTTCATCAACGAATCGGATCTCTCGCATTTGGATGTGGCATAAAAGATTAGGGCATCCATCTTTTGGGTATCTGAAAAGACTCTACCCAAGTTTATTTTCTGGTTGTGAGGATAAAAAATTCGATTGTGAAACCTGTATTAGAGCTAAGAGTCATCGTGTGTTTTTTCCTAGTAGTTTGAATAAGAGTACAAAACCTTTTGACTTGGTTCATTCTGATGTTTGGGGCCCGTCCCCGGTTAATTCATCTGTTGGAAATAGGTGGTTTGTACTATTTATTGATAATTGCACTAGAATGACTTGGCTATATGTCCTTAAAACAAAAGGTGAAGTGTCACATGTTTTTAAATCCTTTTTTAACATGGTGCAAAATCAGTTTAATCGGAACATTAAATTTTTAAGAAGTGACAATGGTGGTGAGTTTGTGAATTACACACTTCGGGAATTTTTTCACTCTAAAGGGATTATCCATGAAACGAGTTGTGTTGGGACTCCACAACAAAACGGAGTGGCCGAACGAAAAAACAGACATATTTTAGAAACAGCCCGATCATTGTTACTTGAGTATGAAGTACCACAAGTCTATTGGGATCATGCGGTTGCCGCTGCAGTTTACCTAATTAACCGTATGCCATCAAATGTGTTAAATTTTCAAACTCCACTTCAAGTACTCTCTTCACATGTACCGATACCGTCGGTTCTGAATCTTCCACCAAAGATTTTTGGGTGTGTTGCATTTGTCCATATACAAAAACATCAACGGTCCAAATTGGAACCTTGTGCAGAGAGGTGTATATTTGTAGGGTATGGCCAAAACCAGAAAGGTTATAAATGTCTCAATCCTATTTCTAAAAAATTGTTTGTTACCATGAATGTCACCTTTATTGAAACGGAAAGTTTTTTTAGAAAGGATACAATTCATTCTCAGGGGGAGAATTTAGTTGAGAATGAAAATTGGCATCAATTGGGTCCATATGGGAATGTGAGCACAGGAGGTACTGCTGTAAGCCCGAACCAAACTGCTGACCCGTACTCAGACCAGAACCAAACTGTTGCTACAAGCTCGAACCAAACTGCTGACCCGAACTCAGACCAGAACCAAACTATTGCTGTTGCTGACCCGAACTCAGACCTGAACCCAGCTACTGCTGGTCCGAATCCAGATGCTGGCACTGACCAGAACCCAGCTACTGCTGGCCCGAATCCACCTGCAATGAGCCCATCTCGGGCTGAGTCTGAAAGGGGCATTAATTGGTGGATTGAACTTAGCATGGATCCAGAAAATGAGCAAAGGCATTTGATACAGTCTCCTCTACCATAGCTGGGCCAATCTCCTGAGAATGAGGTACAAGTTTCAAATTCTGAGAATTTTAATTCTAATAATTCTAATACAGGATACAGATTACCTGACAGGCGTAACAGAGGAAAACCTCCTAAGTGGTTTAGACCAGATGAGGATGGTGAAGGAAATTATGCAATTGGTAAATTTGTGACAACAGAACACTTGCCCAGTCCATTGAAGGAGTTTGATACCACTCTTGCCTCTGTTCGAATCCCGGAACGACTTGAAGAAGCCATGAGCAATCCCAAGTGGTTGGAAGCTATGAGAGCGAAAATGGAGGCATTAGAGAAAAATCACACATGGCGGTTGGTAAGTTTACCAAAAGGAAGAAAGACGGTAGGCTGTAAGTGGGTATTCACAGTAAAATATGGTCCAACTGGTTTGGTTGACCGGTATAAGGCTCGGCTAGTTGCCAAAGGATTTACACAAACCTATGGTATTGATTTTCAGGAAACCTTCTCACAAGTTGCTAAGTTGAATACCATTAGAATTCTATTATCTCTTGCAGCTAACCTTGATTGGCCTTTGCATCAGTTCGATGTAAAGAATGTTTTCTTTCACGGTGATCTTGAAGAGGAGATCTACATGGAAATTCCACCCGGGTACAGTCATTCGGGGTCTCAACAGCTGGTCTGCAAGTTAGAGAAGGCACTATATGGACTGAAACAATCTCCTAGAGCATGGTTTGGGAGATTCTGTAGTGCTATGAGTAAATATGGGTACACTCAAAGTGATTCTGACCATACTTTGTTTTACAGGAAGAGGCATGAAAAGATAGCTATTCTGATTATTTATGTAGATGACATGATAATCACAGGTGATGATCAAAATGAAATTGATAGATTGGAGAAAAGACTCTCCGAGGAATTTGAAATGAAGGACTTAGGTGGTCTAAAATATTTTCTTGGAATTGAAGTGGTAAGAACAAAAGAAGGTATATCTCTGTCTCAAAGAAAATATGTGTTAGACTTGTTAACTGAAACTGGGATGCTTGATTGCAAACCAGTAGATACCCCTGTTGTACAAAATCTTAAGTTAGGTGAATTCCCGACTCAAGTACCAACCAACAAAGAGAGATACCAGCGATTGGTAGGTAAGCTAATCTATTTGTCTCATACCAGACCAGATATCGCATACGCCGTAAGTTTGGTAAGCCAATTCATGCATGCTCCAAGTGGGCAGCATATGGAAGCTGTGTTTCGTATTCTCAGGTATCTCAAAGGTGCTCCAGGTAGAGGAATTTACTTTAAGAGAAATGGACATCTAAGAGTGGAAGGGTATACTGATTCAGACTGGGCAGGAGACATTACTGATCGGAAGTCCACTTCTGGATATTTCACATTTTTTGGGGGCAATTTGGTGACATGGAGGAGTAAAAAGCAAAATGTGGTAGCTCTTTCCAGTGCCAAAGCCAAATTTATGGGTATTGCTAAAGGGCTGCAATAGTTAATATGGTTGAAAAAAATTATGAGTGAGCTCGGGTTTAATCCTAGTGAAGGAATGAAGCTCTTCTGCGATAACAAGGCAGCAATTGCCATATCTCATAATCCTGTACAGCATGATCGTACAAAACACATAGAAGTGAGCAGACACTTTATACGACAAAATTTAGAAGAAAATGTCATCTCTCTTCCATTTGTGAGAACAGGTGATCAACTAGCCGATATTTTAACCAAGGGCGTTTCAAGTGCAATTTTTCATGGCTCGCTTGACAAGTTGGGCAAGACGGATATCTATGCACCAACTTGAGGGGGAGTATTGGCGCAAGTCAAGCAAATTCGGCAGCAGCACAACTAGCATATTTGTTTCTTATTTAGGTTGTCTAAAGATAGAAGGAAAAATAAAAGATAGGATTGAGGATACTAGTTTATTTGTTTCCCTAGTTTATTCTTTCCTATTTTTTCATTCCTAAGCTTGCTATTTGAAGAGGCTACTGGATCCGAAATTGATTACCACAGAATTTGTATCACAGATTTTTCTATCAATAAAACATAGGTGGGAAGGGAGTTTCATGGGAGTTTTGTGTTGTTTACTCTTTTTTCTCATAAGTTGTCATACATATACATATACATTATCAATGACATAACTTACTTTTCTTTGTGGCAAGTCCTGCAATCTTCAAGTTCAGAAATCGTATTTCCATATTTTGCATTTTGTACCTGGAACCCACAAAGTGGAAAGATGAGAGAGTGAAAATCTCAAGAGAGTGAAAATCTCATAGTGCGGTATTCAGTTCTAGTCGAGTTATTCTTAGATCAAACCAACTAAGTAAAACCACACCGAGTCCAAATATGAAAAGACAACATCGATAATTCAAATTTCAAGAAACATCTTGCAAAACAGAAACCAATCAAAGTATCTTATAATTAAACTATTTGTGCAAGAATAAAATTATCCATTTGTCTCAATGCCTTATCATAACTATTAGTTCTTGATATTTAATGCCCATGCATTTTATTAAATGCAAAAATGGATAAGTAATAATAATTAACAAAGTCACAGAAACAAATCACCAACATTTCCAAACCGTATTGCTTAAATGTAAGTTCATATATCAAGTAGCATATAAATTTAATGCATGAATTGCTCACAATCATACCAAACATTTTTATCTGTCATGTGCAACCCAAATATGGCGCCTACATAGCCCTGCTATGCGCTACCCGAATATGGCTCGTACATAGCCCTGCTATGCCCTACCCGAATATGGCGCGTACATAGCCTTGCTATGGGCTACCCGAATATGGCGCCTACATAGACTAGCTATGCGCTACCCGAATATGGTGCCTACATAGCCCTGCTATGCGCTACCCGAATATTGTCTATCAGGTTTCAAGCACAATTGTTCAATAAATCATATACAAGACATTCTATAACAAAGCAAATCAAATTACTAGACATGTTGACAACTCTATTCAAGGTTCCTTTCATTCTGAGCTAACAAAAATTCAGCAAGATTGATGCTAAGCAAATGCATTGTTCAAGCCATGTAATATTATACCATGCATATACAATGAAAGAATTGGGTCAGCACAAGGATTAATTAAACATGCTTTCTATGCAACTCAAGTATATTGGTAAGGCTCATGCCTTGTAGCACGCGTGCATGTCATGCAATTCCGGACCATATCATAACCCATTCTTTGCTAAATCATGTCGTATTTCAGATTCTAAAATTATTCTGGAAATATATGCTCATGCATCAATTTAACTAACCTAATAAATACCATGCATATTTACACTATAGGTTATGGTTCTATTCAAATGATTCCAATCAAATTATACCTCAATTAATTAATTTCAGAAATATGGGAATGTCTCATATGAAATTAGATGAATTCTTATCATGCAAATAGTTCATTTAAATCAATACCATGGTTCAGTTCATGTCTTACATATCACCTATAATGATTTCTGAAATTTTGGCCATTACCCACATATTATTCCAATTATGCATACCTTGCAAATATGAACCATAATTACCAAGAATTTTATACTCTTACTAGCAATCAACAAATAAATTTACTACGACAAGCAAGCAACCAACAAGCAAATTACAACCATCAAGCAAACAATGAACATAGCATAAGCAAAGAAAATGATTTAATTCATGAAGCTTGTTAGTTGTGCCTATGACATCACTAGTGGAAAAACAGGAATCGGGATCGGCCTATCTGAATCGGCTATAATAAATAACCGATCCTAATAAGTATCTGGATCCGTTTACTTAACAAAACCGATCTTAAAAACTTATCAGATCGGGTTGTAACGTTAACCGATCCTAATGTCATACCTATTAGGATCGGTTGTAAATAAAAACCGATCCTGATACTATCAGAATCGGTTTTAATACACAACCGATCCTAATAAGTCAGAAATTAGGATCGGTTGTTTATATAAAACCGATCCCAATAGTATCAGGATCGGTTCTATCTTACAACCGATCCTAATAGTTCAGAAATTAGGATCAGTTGCTTGTTAGAACCGATTCGGATACTATTGGGATCGGTTTTTACTAATAACCGATCCTAATACATGATTTACACTAGTAGATGTATATTTTTTCAGAAACTAGAAATAATTTTTTTTTTTTCATTCCATAGAAAAAACATATGAGTTATACACATTAAATGCAAAATTAGCCGATATCACATATTTCACTTGCTCTCTCTCTCTCTCCACACTCTGAATGGTTGAAATGGCGAAAAAATTCGATGTGGGTGCATGCCGTTACTGCTGCAATTGAAGTAGTACGTCCAGAGAATAACAGTGGAAAAAAAATTACTTGATTAATGGAAAGTACATGAGTTTGAAGCAAACTGAGCTCTCCAGGAAGTCGGTATGGATTGTGGCTATCTCATTTACTTCTCCAGTCTCGTTTTGAGGAGATGTAGGACTTAAAGTCTTTCCTCCCTTGGTTTTACTCTAAGACGGAGGATTCAAAGTCCTTCCTTGATTTTACTCTGAGAAGACGAAGGATTCAAAGTACTTATTTTCTCCGCTTGGCCATTTCGCCTTCGCCTTCCATGTCGTCCGAGAATAATTTCTCAATTGCAATCGTTCAGAGTGTGGAAAGAGAGAGAGAGAGAGCAAGTTTCATATGATTATTCTATGGAAATAAAAAAAAATTATATCTTTCTAGTTTCTTAAAAATATATCTACTACTTAATTCTCAAATGTAAAAAAAATTGCATAATTTATATTAGGATCAGTTGTTTCTGAAAACCGATCCAGATAGTATTAGGATCGGTTTTTTAGCTTAGAACCGATCCAGATAATTGTCTGGATCGGTTCTGATAAACCGATTCAGATAATCTATATGGATTTTAGTTTAATTCATTTTAAAAAATCCTAAAAAACTATCTAGATCGGTTTATCAACTAGAAACCGATCCAGATAACTATCAGAATCGGTTCTGAGCTAGAAACCGATCCTGATAGTTATCTGGATCGGTTTATAGTTGCAGAACCGATTCAGATAGATTAGCAAAAATTTTGATTAAATTATTCTGTATGTGTATGCTGGTTTATAATTTATTTTAATAAATTATCTTAAAAATTATTTTAGTATAGTAGGTTATAGTATATTTGTATAAATTATCTTGTAAGTAATTTTAGTATATTATCTTCTAAATTATTTTCGTATATTATCTTAATATCTTGAGAATTACTTAGAACATGAAATAAACAAAAAATGAACCTTAAAATTTTTAACCAAAAACTAATGAAAATAATAATCTGGATCAGTTGTAGACGTAAACCGATCCTGATGGTATCAGTATCGGTTCTCATGATAAACCGATCCAGATTTGATCCAGATTTATATGCATTAAGATCGGTTTTTTTATTATGAACCGATCCAGAAACTATCAGGATCGGTTTTTAACATAGAACCGATCCTAATAGTGCATATAAGTTTAAAGTCCGATTCTTGACAGAACCTTTCTTTCTTCCTCAGTCCTCGCCTCCATTAATTATCATAGCAGCTAGCTGCGCGCTATCTCGCCATGCATTAATTCAGCTATCTAGCTCAGCTCCCTTTTCTGATCAGGTACATTAGTTAATTGGTCATCTCTTTTATCAAGTTTGCTTTTAATGGAGCTTATTGGATCCGATTTGGCTCAAAACCCTAAATCCCTAATGCTTTTAATGGAGCTTATTGCTTTTAGTGACTATGATCCCGGCTCAAAATCTAAATATAGGCCTTGATTCAGCTCTCTTATTGATTACACACGCTTTTAAATTTGAATACCTCTCCTAATATCAAGTTTTTCTTTATATGTGGAGATTGACATATATATGCTATATATATATATATGTTAAATATATGATGAATATGCATATATTATATGCATATGTGCTATATATGAGCTATATATATTATATATGAGCTAATTTATGCTATAAATGAGCTATTATTGAGTTTCTTTTTTATTTCAAGTTTTAGAATAGCATGATATATATATACATCTCTTAATTAGGTTCCGATCGATGGTTTAATTTGTAGATTGGCTATTATTGAGAGATTTGGTGCATCGATCTTCATCTCACTCGATCCGACATCCAAAAAAAAGTTGTAAGTACAACCTAAAACTCATGTTTAATTAGTTTTGTGCATGAATGTGTTTTTTTTATAAGAGTATAGATAGCTAGAGTACGTAAATGTGTATTTGTATTATGTATGTGCCTAGAGTATTGTTTTATGAGCCACAACCGCATGGTTAATGCCTTTAGGTCATGATACCCGTTCAAAATTAATCCAGTAGGGATTAATTTTGAATAGTCCCCGATTTGGGACTGCTCTTTGAATACTTTGTCTCAATTAGGAGGTGACCACGTGTTAGTCGTGTTTTAGTATCTAAGAAAATTTCGGCAGCATTTCCTTATTAGTTCCCTGACTATTCGGGGAACTAATAAGGAAATGCTGCCGAAATTTTCTTAGATACTAGAACACGACTAACACGTGGTCACTACTGAGACAAAGTATTCAAAGAGTGGGATAGGATGGTAACCGGCCCAATGTAAGCCATATTGTGAACGGAATTTAGTACACCAACCTGGTTCTTAATTAATTGTGTTTTATTATAATTGCAGATGGACCGCAGTTGGATGTACGAAGCATCACGTCTGTCGGATGAATATACGACAGGTGTCGAGGAATTTATCAGAGTTGCTATGGAAGATATGGCGAATAAGGGGAGTGCACTGATGTCGTGTCCCTGTCGTGATTGTAACAATGGTCACAAATTTTCCAACCCGAACCAAGTGAGAAACCATTTAATCCGTCGTGGATTCAAGCAAGGGTATCAGTGTTGGATATGGCACGGTGAGAGTTTGCCAACCGACATAGGTACTGGTTCTGAGCATCAGGAACACCATATCGGTGGAGATGACGGGAATGATCTACGGGGATTGGAAACCCACGTAGGCACTCGTACTGAGCATCAGGAATACCATACCGAAGAAAATGATGATACGGTGGTAGATAAATGTGATAATTTTGATCAAATGTTACGTGATTTAGAAGAGGATTTTGATAATGATAAGCAGTACTGTTTATTTGAGAATTTGTACGAAGATTCTAATAAGGAACTGTATCCTGGTTGTTCTAAATTTTCAAAACTGAAAGGTGTATTAAAATTGTATAACCTTAAAGCATCTAACGGTTGGAGTGATAGAAGTTTTACTGAGTTATTACAGACTTTGAAAGAAATGCTTCCGGATGGAAACGAGATACCACCTAATGTTTATGAAGCGAAGAAAATATTATGTCCAGTGGACTTGGAAGTTCAAAGAATACACGCGTGTCCAAATGATTGTATATTATATCGAAATGAGTATAAAGATTTTCACGAGTGTCCAAAATGTGGTGCCTCACGTTACAAACCAAAGCAGTTAACCGGCGATAAAAGTGATGATTGTAAACCGAATAAGGGACCTCCGGCAAAAGCATTGTGGTACCTCCCCGTGAAACCGAGATTGAAACGCTTATTCTCAAATGCTAAAGATGCGAAACTAGTGCGTTGGCATGCCGATAACCGAAAAAAAGACGGAAAATTACGGCACCCCGCTGATTCTCCTCAGTGGAGGAATATTGATAGAGAGTTTCCCGAATTCGGACGTGACTCGAGAAATCTAAAGCTTGGGCTGAGTGCAGATGGAATAAATCCGCACAGTAGCATGAGCAGTAAGCATAGCAGTTGGCCGGTTCTGTTGTGCATTTATAATCTTCCGCCTTGGTTATGTATGAAACGCAAATACATCATGTTAACCTTGCTCATATCAGGACCCAAACAGCCCGGGAACGACATAGATGTGTATCTAGCGCCATTGATCGAGGATTTAAAAGAATTATGGCAACCCGGAGTGCAGATATTTGATGCATATAGGAAGGAGAAATTCACTTTACGGGCCATGATTTTCTGCACCATTAATGATTTTCCGGCTTATGGAAATTTGTCGAGTTACAGTGTCAAAGGAGAGAAAGCGTGCCCCGTTTGCCTGGACGATACAATCGATCTGTGGCTACCTAATTCCTCTAAAAATGTGTACATGGGTCATCGTAGATTTCTTCCTGCCAACCACGCACACCGAAAGAGAAAGATAGAATTCAATGGAAAGACCGAGAATAACAGGGTAAAGTATCCGTTGACCGGTAAAGCTGTTTATTCGCAAGTGAAGGATATCAAAGTTCAATTTGGAAAATTTAAAAAAAAGGTGGTGAGAAAGAAAGGGGCACCGAAAATTATTTGGAAGAAGAGGTCAATATTCTGGGATCTACCGTACTGGGAGCACTTAGATGTTCGACACTGTCTCGATGTGATGCATGTGGTTAAAAATGTGTGTGACAGCATGGTTGGAACATTATTGAATATTCCGGGTAAGACTAAGGACGGTATCAATGCTCGAAAAGACATGCAATTCTTGAACATACGGCCGGATCTACAACCAGCTGAGAAGGAAAGGACAAAAGGGAAATTTTGTACATATCTAAAACCCGCAATGCATACGCTGTCGAAAGAAGAGAAAAAAAAGCTTATGTGGATGCCTTCACGGTGTCAAGGTTCCATCCGGATATTCGTCAAATATTAAAAACCTAGTTTCACTGGAAGATTTAAAATTGACAGGAATGAAGTCTCACGACTGTCATGTTTTAATGACACAGCTTCTTTCCGTTGCAATTCGGGGCATATTGCCACCTCCTGTTAGGCAGACCATCACGAAGCTTTGTTTTTTCTTTAACGCCATTTGTTGCAAAGTAACTGATCCTGACACGTTAGATGCTCTGCAGAAGGAGGTTGTTGTCACTCTTTGTCATCTTGAAATGTATTTTCCACCTTCTTTTTTTGATATTATGGTTCATTTGACCGTTCACCTGGTTAGAGAAATTAAGATGTGTGGACCTGTTTTCTTGCGGTACATGTATCCGTTCGAGAGATACATGGGATTGTTAAAGGGATATGTCAGGAACCGATATCGTCCTGAGGGCAGCATTGTTAGATGTTATGCTGCCGAAGAGGTTATTGAGTTTTGTACTAATTATTTGGATGATGTCAAAGCTATCGGCATCCCTAAATCTCGGCACGAGGGTAGACTTCACGGGGTAGGCACAATCGGTGCGAAATTATTCGTGCCCGATAATAAAACCATGTCACTAGCACATTTCCATGTTTTGCAACACCTCACTGACGTTCATCCTTTCTGGGACGAGCATATGACTCTCTTGCGGCGACAGAATCCTAAGAAATCCGACAAGTGGTTGATCGGCGAACACAATAGCAAGTTTCTAGAATGGTTTACACGTAGAGTCGTGCAAGCTCCGAAAACAGAAAACATTAAAGAAATAATCAAATTATTGGCTCTTGGTCCAGTCCATGTCGTGAGGACCTTCCAAGGATATGACATCAACGGGTACACATTTTACACAAGAAATCAAGATTCAAATAGTACCGTTCAAAACAGCGGAGTGACGTTAGTAGCCGTTTCGAGTGATTTTTCAGATCCTAAAAGTGCCGGACCATCGCATGCATCGATGTCATATTACGGGTTTGTTGAAGAAATTTGGGAGCTAGATTATAGAAAATTTAACATCCCGTTATTTATGTGTAAATGGGTCGATAACCGTAGGGGGGTTAAAGTCGACGACGATGGTTTTATTTTAGTGGATTTCAGTAAGACTGGATACAAGGATGATCCATTTATACTTGCAAGACAAGCCACGCAAGTGTTCTACGTAACGGATCCGGCTGATCGTTCAAGACATGTTGTCCTCTCAGGAAAAAGACGTATCATCGGGATTGATAATGTAGAAGACGAAGAAGCGTACGATCATTTTGATGAGATACCACCGTTTTCCACTGGCATGGCATCTTTACCAACCGGTGAAGATAATGAAACAAGTCACGTGCGCAACGATCATAATGAAGGAGAATGGGTTGAAGAAGTTCCCATTGATCGACAACGATCAAAATGAAACAATTCATACCTAATTTTTATTGGTATGTTATACAAATAAAATTTTAATTGGTTTCAAAATATAAAATAAATTTAATATTCATCAATACCGATGACTTACGGATTTTATTTTTTTCCTTCAGGGATGCATTGAAACACTGGACAACGGGAAGCATGCAAGATATAATTCTTCAATATTTATGACTTTTGTAATTCATGTTAATATATAGCTCTTTTTTTTCATGTTATTTGTAATTTATTATGAGTTCTTGTTTAGTAGCTTTTTTTTTCATGTTATATGTAATTTATAAGCTTTTTTTTTTTAATTTTAAGGTTCATTTTTAGTTTATTTCATGTTATAAGTAATTTATTAGCTTAGTTTTTAAAATTTTAAGGTTCATTTTTGGTTTATTTCGTGTTCTAAGTAATTCTCAAGTTATTAAGATAATATACAAAAATAATGTAGAAGATAATATACTAATATAACTTACAAGATAATTTATAAAAATATACTATAAGCTACTATACTAAAATGAATTTTAAGATAATTTATTAAAATAATTATAAACCAGCATACACATACAGGAAAATTTATGCAAAATTTTTGGTAATTTATCTGGATCGGTTTGTAAGCTAAGAATCGATCCAGATAACTATCAGGATCGGTTCCATAGATTATCAACCGATTCTGATAGTTATCTGGATCGGTTTATAGATTACAAACCGATCCAGATAATGTATATGTAATTTAGTTTAATTTATTTAAAAAAATTATAAAAAACTATCTGGATCGGTTTGATCACTAGAACCGATTCAGTTTTTGTATATGTATTTTAGTTTAACTCATTTTAAAAAAAAATTTAGAAACAATCTGAATCGGTTCTCAAAAAGAAACCGATTCAGATAACTATCAGAATCGGTTTTAATCTAAGAAACCGATTCTGATAGTTATCTGGATCGGTTTCTAGTTAAGAAACCGATCCAGATAAATTAGAAAAAATTCTGAATAAATTTATCCTGTAGGTGTGTGATGTTTTATAATTTATTTTCATAAATTATCTTAAAAAATATTTTAGCATAGTAGCTTATAGTATATTTGTATAAATTATCTTGTAAGTTATTTTAGTACATTAGCTTCTAAATTATTTTTGTATATAAGGTGGCAATAAATTGAGAATTACTTAAAACATGAAATAAACCAAAAATGAACATTAAAATTTTAAAAAAGAAGCTAATAAATTAAGATAATATACAAAATTAATTTTTGGTTTAAAATGATGTTTAAAAATTCATTTTTGGTGTATTTCATGTTGTAAGTAATTCTCAAGTTATTAAGATAAGAGATGGGCTATATATTGTGCTTTGCAAAGTAAAGCCATCGTTTTACATCGGCTTACTTTTTGGATTTTGAAAGTCCAAAACGTAGATCCGACCGTTCAAGTTGATCTACATATTGAAATGTGCTTGCAGACCAAATTTTACATTTTCTGGAATTTTTTTACTATTTATTAAGCCACATTGAAAATTGCTGATCACATGGTCCAGAAAAAACAGTGCAACAAAATTCTGGACCATGTGATCAGCAATTTTCAATGTGGCTTAATAACTAGTAAAAAAATTCCAAAAAATGTAAAATTTGGTCTGCAAGCACATTTCAATATGTAGATCAACTTGAACGGTCGGATCTACGTTTTGGACTTTCAAAATCCAAAAAGTAAGCCGATGTAAAACGATGGCTTTACTTTGCAAAGCACAATATATAGCCCATCTCTTATCTTAATAACTTGAGAATTACTTACAACATGAAATACACCAAAAATGAATTTTTAAACATCATTTTAAACCAAAAATTAATTTTGTATATTATCTTAATTTATTAGCTTCTTTTTTAAAATTTTAATGTTCATTTTTGGTTTATTTCATGTTTTAAGTAATTCTCAATTTATTGCCACCTTATATACAAAAATAATTTAGAAGCTAATGTACTAAAATAACTTACAAGATAATTTATACAAATATACTATAAGCTACTATGCTAAAATATTTTTTAAGATAATTTATGAAAATAAATTATAAAACATCACACACCTACAGAATAAATTTATTCAGAATTTTTTCTAATTTATCTGGATCGGTTTCTTAACTAGAAACCGATCCAGATAACTATCAGAATCGGTTTATTAGATTTAAACCGATTTTGATAGTTATCTGAATCGGTTTCTTGTTGAGAAACCGATTTAGATTGTTTCTAAATTTTTTTGGTTTAATTCATTTTAAATTTTTTTTAAAAACTATCTGAATCGGTTACTTAACTATAAACCGATTCAGATAAATGTCAGAATCGGTTTTGGAAGTATAACCGATCCAGCTACCTATCTGAATCGGTTCCTTTACTAGAAACCGATTCTGATACTTCTCTGGATCGGTTATTTGTTTAGAAACCGATTCTGATTGTGTATATGTATTTGAGGTTATTTCATTTTAAAAAAAAATTAAAAAACTATCTGAATCGGTTCCTTTACTAGAAACCGATCCAGAAAAGTACCAGAATCGGTTTAATGCTAAGGAACCGATTCTGATAACTATCAGAATCGGTTTCTAGTTAAGGAACCGATTCAGATAGTTTATTTTTAAGATGCCGCCCGAGAACTTAGCTAAATTTTGAATCCCTTATTTCTCTCTTTCTCTCTTTCTCTGTTTCACTCTAGGCCTCCCTCTCCTCTTCCAAAAACTCTCTCCTCTTCCGAAAAGTAGAGAAGGAGATCGCCCTCTCCTCTGTCTAGCCACTCTAGCCGTTGAGCAACTGCGCCGACGCCCTCTCCTCTAGCCGCTGCCCTCTCCTCCGTCGCCGCCCTAGCCGTCGAGCCGCCCTCTCTCTGATCAGACCTAGCCGCCGCCCTCTCTGATCTAACGAGGTAATTAACTCTCTTGCTCTTCTTGTTTCGATTGTTGCCATTTACTTGTGTCTTTGCCGGCCGGGTTGTTGATTTTCCCGGAAGGCATTAGTTGATTCACTTGCTTGTTAAAAAAATAGACTTCTTCTATCGGTAATTTGAGAAAAATGCAGTAATTTGTGAATTGCATGAATTGCTTGTCAATTTCTGAATATATTGGTTGCCAATTTCTGAATTGCATGAATTGCATGAATTGCATGAATTGCATAACCTATATTTCTGAATTAGTGCATATATTGCACTAATTAGTGCATATATTAGTGCATATATTGCTTGTTAAAAAAATGAATATATTGCACTAATTAGTGCATATATTTCTGAATTGCACTAATTAGTGCATATAGTGCATATAGTGCATATATTGCATATATTGCACTAATAATTAGTGCATATATTTCTGAATTGCACTAATCAGTGCATATAGTGCATATATTGCATATATTGACTAATTAGTGCATATATTGCTTCTATTAATGTAGTGCAACTATTGCTTGTTAAAAAAATGAATATATTAGTGCATATAGTGCATATATTGCACTAATTAATTAGTGCATTTATTTCTGAATTGCATGAATTGCATAACATATATTGCTTGTTAAAAAAAAGTGCAGATATGGAAGGTGATGGTGAGCCAGCCCCGGTTAAGAAACGAGGAAGAGGGCGTAACCAAATTAAGGACAAGTTTAATGAGAAAGGCAAAAAACTTGAAATTGACAAATTTTTCCGGCCGATTATTACTCGAGAGACAACTTGTTTTTCGACGGAATTTGGGATATTGGTACGAAAGAATGTTCCTATAAGGTACCAAAGATGGAAAGATGTTCCAGAAGAGTTCAAACTCAAAATATGGGAAACACTTAAGGTAAATAAAAGGTGTACTAATTAATTTCAAAAGCTTTCGTTTGATATTAACTAACTCTACATTGTTTTTTCTATTTGTTTGGCAGCTGGACTGGGGTATAAGGGACGAGGAAGAGGTGAAGAAATATTACTATCAGAGAATGGCAGAGCGTCACCGGAAGTGGCGAACCGATATGACTAAACTGTGGCGCGAGGGTGGGACGTCAGATTTTGCCAAAGAACATATTGAAGAAAATGACTGGGAAGTATTTGTCGCGTACCGAGAGACGGAGGAATTTGGTGTATGTTTATTTATACCGACCACCTACCTTATCTCTAATTTAAGAATTCAATTTTTTTTATAATTAAAGCCAATTATTTCTTTTTCAAATTGCAGATTGCCAGCCGGATTGGGAAGGATAATCAGGCCCAAAACAAGTACCCGCATTTCTTAGGATCCAGAGGTTATAACGGGGAGGGTTTCCAGAATAGGCTTAGAGATGCTATGCAGGCGATTGCAAACGAGAAAGCATCTAGTGATCCGTCTTCCCAGGGTTCTTGTAGTACTGCATTGACACAAGACGATGTTATTGAGATGTCGGTTGAGCATAGGCACGTCTGCTGGAAACTAGGAAGACAGAAACTCAACGACGAGACCAAGGAACGCTATTATCCAGATACTTATGCACCGGTCATCAACAGAATTGTGAGGATTTATATATTGCCATTAATTTAATTTCAACTTTAATTTATTATGTTATAATAACATGCATGTTGTCATTTCAGGAAGAACAAGAAGCGGCTTTCAAACAAGGATTGTTGGCCGTCGCACGATATGACGATGTTCTGGGAAAATCTCTGCCAAATCCAGAACATCCTGGGAGGGTGAGAGGAGTGGGAGGCCTGGTTCCAATGACGAAAACATACGGGAGGTGCTCAACAAGGAAGACACGCACTCCCTCGAGGTCTGAAGAAGATTTTGACGCGAGAGTGGATCAAAGAGTGGAGGAGAGAGTAAGAGGACTAGAGGACAGATTACGACAAGAAATGAGACAAGAGATGAAATCTGAAATGGCAATTTTGCTTCGGCAGGCAATGGGCCAACCAGAACCGGTGTTTAGCCCAACAATCGTTCAGAGCAGCTGCCAGTCAGTCAAACCTTTGGAAGATCTTTCCGGGTTTACTGAGGTAATGCAAATTCAAATTTATTTTACATTACATGTCTTAGTTTCATACATATTATTTTATTCGAGTACAAACGTTTATTTGTACAGGAGAGGGAACTGAGCTGTAGACTCCAGGCGGATGTAGGTGGAAATATTCTTTCTGTGGCCAGAGGGACAATTCACCTTCCAGTCGTAGAAGGTGCAACAATTCACGGTGTGCCTATACCGCCCGACTATGTAAGAGTAACGGTGGATGCTATTGAGGATGCGGATTTCTTAGAACTCCCCTTACCTCTACCAAATGGCGAGCACGCAGATCTTGCATCGGTCCTCGCTAGTTTCACTGCATGGCCGATGTCCATGATATTGACATGTCCAGTTGAGGTATATTGTTATTACAACTTCTTATACTTCTTAATTTGTATCTATATGATAGAGTTCTAGTTGATCCTTGATTTTATTTCAATTTATTGTGGAATTTGCAGGAACCAGGCAAAGAGTTACAAGCTCCTGGAGGTGGGAAAGCAACGAGTCACAGCAAGGCGTTTGATCGTATCAATTTTGACAAGCTGGGACGAACATTCAAGCAGCTGCGTGATTGGTTTTCGGAGCTAGATGGCAGTCCATTCGAAATCGATCCGCCACTTGATCTTTTCTGTTCGACAAGCTCCATACACGTTTATGCAGATGATTATGCGACCTTGCTTACACCAAAGGAGTGGCTCACTGTACCAGTTATTCAGATCTGGATGCTGTGAGTTAATATTCGTAATAATTGCAGAATCTAGTACTTTCAATTTAATTTTAATCACCTGTATACCTTTTTTTTGCAGGCATTTGCACAAATTCATAAAGGAGGAATTTCCCGATGAGCAGATTGGTTTCATGGACCCCGGTCGAACAAATGCCATGATGTTGAATGAAAATCGAGGTCGTGTACTTCAATACATAGGGACAGTGCTCAAGGAAAATCGGGACAAGCGATTGATATTCATACCTTACCATCAAGTGTTAGTGTTATATATATATTCTAATTTTATTATATTTCTTTCAATTCATACAAATTGTAGAATATGACATGCTACAAACCTAACATGCAGAGATCATTGGATATTGACCGTGCTTATGCCAAGAGAAAGTGCTTTGTACGTGTACGATTCCAATAAGAAGTTTAAATTAATGCTAATGATCACTGCTGCGATCGAGGAGTAAGTGCCTTCCTAATTTTTTTATTATTTTGTCATTTTAAATTTCACTCATAAGTACTGATTGTTCAATGTGTTCATATTTCAACAGTGTCTTCATCAAGGAAATGGGTACTCCTTTAACGGTTCATAAAGATTGCAAGGTAATACTTTCTATTGAGATATGATTATAGGGACTTAGATGCAAAAAGTTGTGAATATCTAGACATATAAGCCATTTGTAGGCTTATTAAGTTATTAACCTACATTTCAATTTTCTCAAACTTGTTATATAGTGCCCGCAACAACCGGCCGGTTGGGAATGTGCATATTATGTCATGTTGCTTATGCAAGACATAATAAAAGAACACCTCAATGATTTTCCGAACTTAACGGTATGTATGCATTTAAATATTATCCAAAAGTAATTAAGCATTGTTGCTTCACTTATAATGAAATAGACAATTAATTGTGCATGCTCTTCTATCTTTAAAAAAATGCAGGATATTCCTCCTAGACATACTGTACAACGCGTGAGCGAATTTCGGAAAATGTGGGTTCAAATGTTCCTAGATGAGATAAAGCCGAGAAGAATTTAGGATGGATGTGTAAGCTTAATTTGCATGAACATGAATTTTTTGTAACAATTTTTATTTTTTGTGTGATATTTAATTTAGTATGTTGTAGTTGATAATTTAGGATGTGATTTAATTTAGTATATTGTATTTGATAATTTAGGATGTGATTTAATTTAGTATGTTGTATGCAAAAAAAACAATATTTTGGCATTTGCGGCCAGCATATATGGAAGCTGGCCAATTAATTAAAAAAGTTTTTTTTTCATTTAATAAAACAACAGGATCGGTTTCTAGTTAAAAACCGATCTAGATACCTATTTTTATTTATAAAAAAAATTACAAATAACCATCAGAATCGGTTCTAAAGAGAAGAACCGAGCCTGCTATGTATCTGGATCGGTTATAGCTTTTAAACCGTCCTGATTTATGGATATTAAAAAAAAAAAAAGTTTTAGAATCGGTTCTTAGATTCTGAACCGATTCTGATTGTTTGATATAAAAAATTCAGTAAAAAAGTATTAGAATCGGTTTAAACAACAACCGATTCAGATAGTTATCAGAATCGGTTCTTAAATTGAGAACCGATTCTGATTGTTTTATATAAAAAATGAGTTTAAAAACTATTAGAATCGGTTCCAACTAAAAACCGATTCAGATAGTTATCAGAATCGGTTCTTAGATTGAGAACCGATTCTGATTGTTTGATATAAAAAATGAGTAAAAAAACTATTAGAATCGGTTCTAATTATCAGCCGATTCAGATAGTTATCAGAATCGGTTCTTAGATTGACAACCGATTTAGAATAATGTTTATTAGAATCGGATAAATTTAAGAACCGATTCTAATAGTTTCTAGTTTAGATCGGTTATTTAGACAACCGATTCTAATAGTCACTAATCTGGATCGGTTATTTAACCGATTCAGATTATTATCGTATCAGTAACGCCTGGGTCAGGATCGGTAGTAATCCGATACTGATATGCGTATATAACCGATTCTGATACCTTATTTTCCACTAGTGCATGCAACTCCAATTCTTGATACAACTCGTCTTGTTCATGGACCATTTTATTTACTTACAGAATATAAGTCATAATCCGATTATAACTAATGTTTTAACACATATGCTTAACATCAAATTTTAATTTCATAAAATACTATCATGTGAAATGTGAAATGTTATGCATTCATATTGTAAATCAGTTTCAGAAAATTACTACAAGTGAATATGATAATTTACTTCGTACGTATGCCAATTGTTTATGTCATGCAAAATGCTATGCATTAATTCAAGCCATACTATCTCAATTAACACAATGTTCACTTTCCCATGTCCTCAAGTGCACATGCATGTACTGATTTCATCAATTGTATATGGTCATTACTTCCTATGTGCCATGCAACTAAAACAGTTACTAAATAATTTATCTATACTAATTAGTAACAACCAAGCAAACATATCTACACCGATAGGCATACAACAACAATTAAATCACTGTCAAGCAATTTGAATCACAAAGCCATCAAAAAAGCCCACAAGCAAATAGCAACAACTAAAAATGTTGGAAGAATCTAAGAATATATAACTCGAAATCCGCACCTTTTAACGTTGGGCACGACAAGACTCAGAGTCAGTTCACTGTGCAGAATCGAGTCGTTCGAGAGCATCCGCAATCACGCAAGCAATCAACAATACAAGCCATCACGTTTCCTCCTCCTCCGTCTTCCTCGTCTCCTAGCCATGTAAAGCTGCCGATGCCTCCTTTCTCATTTCTCCCTTCTCTTTTTCTCCCCTCATTCTCCTCTTTTCTATTTCCATTTCTCTCTTAATTTTTCCTTTTCTATTCCATTCCAATTTCTCCCTCTTTCTGTTTCCCTTTTTATTTCCGGTATTGACTCTAAATTTTCTCTCCCTCTCCATCGGCCATTTCCACCATGATCAAATTAGAGGAAATAGTTAATCGGCAAGGAGAATGTGAGTGGAGTTAGGTGGCATTGAAACTAAATGTCAATGGGGTTACACGTGTATATTCATGCAAAATGATCTTATTAAAAGAAATTCACTTTTTTTTTCCTCCTTATTCTAATGATTAGTTATTTTACACTAAACCCCTTATATTATTAGAAATAACTTGGTCTTTAAATACTATGTTTTCAATTCACATGATATTACCCAATTTTAGAATAACCCATGTTAGACTAAATATTTTACAAGTACAATAAAATTAATTAACATCTATAATTTATTTACCGTATCTTAATTAATGTACATCTTAATATCTTATGTTATTTTAGTATTTCTGATTATAACACAATTAAAAATTTGTTAAAGACTTTAAAATTTTCATATTTTAAAAAAAAAATTGGGATGTTACAATAGGTGAGATCATGAATCAACTGATTCTGATGTCCAGAGCCTAGTTAATTTGAACAGTATGGAAAATGAAACTTTCAAGAACTGATTTTATTTTAACTTTTCTTTTTCAGTATGTCATTTTACTTGGTAGACCTGGAGTCAACCGCCCCCTAGTTTCATCCTTTACTTTTCAACAGACTCGCTCTTTCCACTTAAATTGTTACCACAAAAAAAAGGAAATTGATTCTCATTAAGGGTTTAATCGAACGAATCAAAATTCCTCCCTGCATATTGTGAAATACATGAACGGTCAACAAAAAAAGCTTTTGATCTAGTGGCAAAGATAATGTTCTCCGTGTAAGAGGTCGCAGGTTCGAAATTAAATAAAAAAAAACTATTTTTCTTAGATATTAAATAATTAGATGACTTGACTTCCAACTTTTATTAAAAAAAAAATACATAAACGATCTAAATAGATACTATTAATTCAAGAACAAATAAATAAAGAGACAAAATATTTATTTGTGGATGTAAAGGATGCAGAAACTTCAAATGCAATGGGACAAAATAGAGACCAACGACTTGTGGAAATTTAAGCAAAGGACTCAATGTTAATAATAATTAATAAAATAAAATAATAACATAGGTAGGAGTAGGACTAGTACTATACCCACACATATCTCTCTATATATTGAAACCATTATGTACTAGTACCACAAAAGAAACCACTACAAGCGGGATTCGACATGGCAATGAAACCTCTTTCAATGCTCTGTATTGTCTTCCTAGTTGTTAGCGCCTCTCTTATGTTTCCTGCTGCAGAGGGCACTCGAACCTTGGAAGAAAGCAAGGATGGTGATAATCTTTTTCTTTTTCTTTTTCTTTCTCATTCTCTTTCTCTGCTGCTTTCAAAATTAATCTTTCTTTTTCCCTGGTGTACGTACGTGTTCAAGTTTCCTTGCTTGAATCAACTTTAAGTCTTTGAGTCAGATTTTTTAATTTACTCATGTAAGTTCTTATTAAGTATAAATTTTAGATACATGCAAAAGGGTGTGTTCTGTTGGCAGCTAATAGGGCCATTTACCAAATTCCCTAAGAAATAATCTTTAAGTCAAGCTTTGGGTCCACCAAACAAGGCCTTAACCGGACCTAATGTAGACCCAAAAAGGATTTCACAAATTTACATAACACAAGGTGATGTCCATAGGGAAGAGTCATACACCTTACACGCAATCATCTTTCCACCTCGAGACTGTACGGCCTGTCACCTCGAGACAGGACGTATCAACAGCCACTTAATTACCTATTGTTTATGGTTGGTTTGCATTTGTATATAAATATAAGATTGGAGGTTGAATTAATTATAATTGACACCACTCAAATAATGACGTAAATTTCTTCTTCATTTTATATTTTACATGATACAGGTAATATCGTGTACAATCCACTAAACCCAAACAAACCGGCACCCCGTGGAGGATCTGGCAGACCATACACTCGGCCCTGCAGTAAGACAAAATGCCCACCATAGAAGATGAATCCATATTTAGACAAAAGAGTTGAAGAACAATGTTATGACATATGTATGCGTATAAGCTTTTAAGTGGAATATATTTATGCATGTAACATGGAAAGAATAAAAGGGGACCTTGTAACGTTATATATGTATCTATGTGCCAGCTAGCTGAATAAATTACTGTGATTTGATTTTGATAAAAATGAGTTGTGAAATTAATATGATGCTTAATCGATCCTTATACCTTGAAAATAATCGTCTGTAATTAATAACAGTTTTTTTGTTTGTTATGGTAACACGATCGAGTGCTTAATTATGATTGAATGGGATGTATTAACTTAATTTCCTCCAATTCATGAATTGATTCGTCAATTAATATATCCATTAATCTGCCTATAATATATATATGTCCTCGATAGGATGGACCGAATAATAAAATAATGAAAGTGAATAAGATGGTACACGTACACTACCATCTCATATCTTACCCACTCTCCAGTCGACTCTCTTTAAGCCATGCTTCAAAAATCAAAATACCATAAAATTGTAGGAAATTAAAATAACAAAACAATGTATTAATTGAAGATGTTAGTTTATCCACCGATAGTAAATCAAATTTGGAAATAACAGCTCATTTTTTTTTTTTTGTTGAGAGAGAGAACATAAAACATTGTTAAGGAGAGGAGTTTCAGAGATATGACTCTATTGTTATTCTAATGGGAAAGCAGAGTCCTGCTTTTCCGATTCCAACCATCAAAGTCATTGAGATTTGTGCATGAAAAAAGTTTCTTTATTGAGATACGTGAATAGAAAATTTTGAATGGTTGGGATCGGAAAAGCAAAATCCTGTTTTTCTATTGAAATAACAGCAGAGTTCATTCCGAATTTCGGAATAGCACTGTGCCTCTTTTCAATTCCCAACCGTCCAACACTTTTGGTACCACGGACCACAACCAAAGGCATGGGCTTCCACTCACGGGACGGCCCTTTCGAGATGAGACTTTTTAGGTATAAGTTTTAAATATGAATCATTATTTTATCCTGACACGAATCTCAAAACGGACCTCCTACAGTTTTCATAGATACTGGATTGAGTTTAGCCTGATTGAGAATTAATATAGACCGTTCGTTTATATCAATTGCACCTCAAATACCTGGGATACCGACTCTTAATGGAGATGGTGTTCACTGGCATATGTTATGATTTATTTTCTGTACATTAATTTCTACATTTATTACTATTTTTGTTTTTGAAAAATAACGGTATTATGGAAGAGGGAAATTATTTCAAGTGAAGCATAACTAAATACATGAGACACTAATTTTGTTTATCTAATTCTTTTCATTTTGTACAAATTGATATAATGGCATCATTTTAGAAAAAAAAACAAGCATTTATATTGGCATGTGAAATAAAAATCAATTAAATTTCTAAGCAATGCTGGTGTTTCTCTAATTTTGAACTAATAGTCTACAGTATTTAATTACTTCTCTAATAAATATGAGTATTTGTCAGTTTTCTTCAGTTGACCTCCAGTCAACGGTCCCTCTTTTATGATTTCCACTATTTTTCAACATACTTGTCATTAACATTAACAAAGTCCCCTTCCGTGAAAGAGATAAAAAAAAAAAAAAAAAATACTGTCACTTCCCGCATGGCCGTATGCATTAATTTTCTTTGGCCTTTTCTAAATACATTTTGACTGAATCAAAATAATTCCAAAGAGATGCGAGATATGGACAAAGAATTGCGTTAGACCTGGATTACTTTGATTCTTTGACTTTTTGACTAACATTGGAAATATGTGAGAGTGAGAAACAGACAAAGATTTATTTTGATGTTTTGTCTCAATGACCTTGACGTACTCTCCTACGAATGTACTCTGTTGGCTAATTTCAGAGGAGACTGCTTAACTATTCATGTTTTTATTGTAGGCTTGCTAATTATTAATAGTAATGAATTATTTTTTCTTTTGAGTTGGTCATGTACATATATTATTAAATAATTATCTTATTAATTATAATTGCACCATATATCTCTAAACTTAATTAATAATCCCTTTAGAACATTCCATCGATTAAAAAAAATACCAGAGTTGGTATTGATCAAACTAATGCTGAAGCTGAAGGCTCATCTACATCACGGATAGTAAAGATCACTACATCTACACCACCGGCACAATAACCCAACCGATATTGCAGAGACACTCAAAACCAACGGTATGATATAAAAAATGGATGGCAAAGGAGGGGTCCATCAACGCCACTCGATGGTAAAAAGTTCGAATTAATTACATCGCTGCTCCTGGTTGCATATACTATCCGTGCAGAAGGACACCTGATAGTAAAGGGCGATAGTAAATGTGTTTTTGTAGTAGTGTGAGATTTGAACCCAAGATCTCCTAAGCACAAAATTGAGTTTTAACCACTACACTATAAGCACACATCTAACATTTAATGTGTAGAGCTGAACTATATAAAAACTTTAATGAAATATAAAATCAATTAAATTTCAACATATGTGATTAAAAAATTCAAAATCATGGAGGAACTTAACACCCCTGGGTAGAAATATGGTCACATGAAAACCAAATTAATTGAGTAAAGGTTTGATGAGGTCAAAAACCAAATTAATTAATACCGATAAGAAATTTTTTCTTCGAATTTCAAATATGTAACCTTCTCTTCATGAACTGCTTTGTCTAGTTCTAATGCTGAGGCCTTTGATAGGCGAGATCATGAATCAACTGATTCTGATGTCCAGAGCCTAGTTAATTTGAACAACATGGAAAATGAAACTTTCAAGAACTGATTTTATTTTAATAAAAATATCGGCATTTATTTTGTTCAGCTTCTTAGAGATGTAGTTTTCAGTTCGGTCTTCTTACTTTTCTAAATCTTGACAAAATCACTGGTGAATTGAAATAATATAATGTCCACTAAAAAAACATTTGGGTAAGAATTGAGATGAGATCATCGACAACGAAATTATATGTTATATAATATTACAATACTTTTCAAATCAATTGAAAGAGACCTCGGAAAATAAGTTCTATATGTTCAGAAACATTAAATTCATTAATTTTAAATATAGTTAGATTTCCTCATGCCGAAACTAAGAGATGCGAATTATTGTCAGCATAATTTCATCCGATTTTTGTTCACTCATATTTTGCATTTCGTCCTATCGAAATGAAGAAATACTAACTATATTGTCGTCTACACTATATTCTCAGGAAAAATATTTCAATACTGTATCAATTGATTTTATAATTATAATAGATTTTCTAATAAACATAGTTATATGGTTTGAATCTGATTATCTATTTAAATCCGATTAGTCCCCTTTCCTAATAGAATTCCTAGATCCGCCCCAAACGTATAACCAAACATCTTGTTGTCAATACGATCCGTTTACAATTGATTCATTATATATGTATAGTATGAAATACAATTTCATTAGAAAGTAGAAACTGATCATTGATCAAACCAAACCGGAGAACCATTTAACCTCCTAGGCTTCTATTAATCATCTATTCTGAATTCTGAAAATGGAACTTTCAAGAAATGTGACAGATATCGTGTTTTCGCGTATAGAGAACAGAGAGAATAGAGAAAACCGAGAAAACCCAGAAATTAGCTTTATTTCGCGCTGTAGGCGATTAAGAGAAGAGTTATTAGTATCGGTGATAGTTGAAAAACGATGCTAAAACAAATCAGGGTCGGTTAACTAAAGAACCGATGCTATAAGTGAAAAATCAAGATCGGGTTATTGGCTGACCGATGCTACTAGTATTTAGGATCGGTTAATTAATAAACCGATGCTAAAAAATGTCTAATTAGGGTCGGCTAATTATAGGTCCGATGCTAATAATAATCAGAATCGGATGAATAAAATAACCGATGCTAATCAGGATCGGTTCTTTGTAAAGAACCGATGCTGATATGGACAACACTTTTAAGAGCGGTTGTTAATATTTAACCGATCCTGATTGTTTCTTTCAAGATCAGTTAATTGAAAAGCCCGATCTAGATATAAATCAGAATCGAATTTTTGAATGTCCGATTCTAATAGGCCGATGCTGATGTCCGTTTTTCCACTAGTGAGAGATGTTTTACTTCAATTTCATATCTTTATTAAATCCAAATAGTAAATCATTTGTATGAAGATATCAAATGAAATTCGACGATTACAAATACCACATGTATTTTTATCTAAGTTTTGACTTCAATTTGCTATATAATTTGTTAAGAACAATTCCACTTTCAACTGTGTCAAACGAAATTTTAATTAGCACATAAAAAAATATTTCAATACTGTATCAATCGATTTTATAATTATAATAGATTTTCTAATAAACATAGTTATAGGAACTGAGTTATAATTGTTTACCCGATATAAACCCGATTAATAGAATTTCTGGATCCGCCCTAAACGTACAAGTAAACGTCTTTGTTGCCAATACGATCCGTTTACAATTGATTTATTATTTATGTATAGTATGAAATACAATTTCATTAGAAAGTAGAAACTGATCATTGATCAAAGCAAACCGGAGAACCATTTAACCTCCTAGGCTTCTATTAATCACCTATTCTGAATTATGACTCGCTATTCCCATTTATTCTTGATAGGGGTTGCAGGTTCGAAATTAAAAAAATATATATATATATTTTTCATAGATATTAAATAATTAGATAACTTGACTTCCAACTTTTATTCAAAAAAAAAATACATAAACGGTCTAAATAGATACTATTCAAAGAACAAATAAATAAAGGGACAAAATATTTATTTGTGGATTCAAAGGATGCAGAAACTTCAAATGCAATAGGACAAAATAGGGACCAACGACTTGTGGAAATTTAAGCAAAGGACTCACTGTTAACAATAATTAATAAAATAAAATAATAACATAGGTAGGAGTAGGACTAGTACTATACCCACACATATCTCTATATATATTGAAACCATTATGTACTAGTACCACTACAAGCGGGATTCGACATGGCAATGAAAGCTCTTTCAATGCTCTGTATTGTCTTCCTACTTGTTAGCGCCTCTCTTATGTTTCCTGCTGCAGAGGGCACTCGAACCTTGGAAGAAAGCAAGGATGGTGATAATCTTTTTCTTTTTCTTTTTCTTTCTCATTCTCTTAGTTTCTCTGCTGCTTTCAAATCTTTCTTTTTCCCTGGTGCACGTACGTGTTCAAGTTTCCTTGCTTGAATCAACTTTAAGTCTTTGAGCCAGATTTTTTAATTTACTCCTGTAAGTTCTTATTAAGTATAAATTTTAGATACATGCAAAAGGGTGTGTTCTGTTGGCAGCTAACAGGGCTATGTACCGAAGGCCCTTAGAAATAATCTTTAAGCCAAACTTTGGGTCCGCCAAACAAGGCCTCAACCGGGCCTAATCTGGACCGAAAAAGGGATTCACAAATTTACATAACACAAGGTGATGTCTATAGGGAAGAGTCATACACCTTACACGCAATCATCTTTCCACCTCGAGCTTGCCTCGAGACTGTACGGCCTGTCACCTTGAGACAGGACGTATCAGCAGCCACTTAATTACCTAATGTTTATGGTTGGTTTCCAGTTGTATATAAATATAAGATTGGAGGTTGAATTATAATTGACACCACTCAAATAATGACGTAAATTTCTTCTTCATTTTATATTTTGCATGATACAGGTCATATCGTGTACAATCCACTAAACCCAAACAAACCCAAGCCCCAAGGAGGATCTGGCAGACCATACACTCGGCCCTGCACTAATAAAAGATGCCCACCATAGAAGACGAATCCATATTTTGACAAAAGAGTTGAAGAACAATGTTATCACATATGTGTGCGTATAAGCTTTTAAGTGAAATTTATGCATGTAACATCGAAAGATAAAAAGAGGACCTTGTAATGTGTACACTACACACATTATATATGCATCTATGTGCCATCTGAATAAATTACTGTGATTTGATAAAAAATGAGTTGTGAAATTAATATGATGCTTAATCGATCCTTATAACAGTTTTTTGTTTGTTATGGTAACACGACTGCTTAATTATCATTGAATGGGATCTATTAACTTAATTTCCTCCAACTCATGATTCGTCAATTAATATATCCATTAATCTGCCTATAAGATGGTACACGTACACCATCTCATATCTTACCCACTCCAATCGACTCTCTTTGAGCCATGGTTCAAAAATCAAAATATCATAAAATTGTAGGAAATTAAAATAACAAAACAATGCATTAATTGAAGATGTTAATTTATCGACCGATAGTAAATCAAATTTGGAAATAACAGTTCAATTATTTATTTTATTTTTTTGTTGAGAGAGAACATAAAACATTGTTAATCAGAGGAGTTTCGGGGATATGAAAAAGCAGGATTCTGTTTTTCCATTGGAATAACAGCAGAGTTCATTCCGAGTTTCGGAATAGCACTGCGCCTCTTTTAAATTCCCAACTGTCCAACACTTTTGGTACCACATACCACAACCAAAGGCATGGGCTTCCACGCACGGACAGCCCTTTCGAGATGAGTTTTAGGTATACGTTTTAAATATGAATCGTTATTTTATCCTGACATGAATCTCAAAACGAACCTCCTACAGTTTTCAGTTTTCATAGATACTAGATTGAGTTTAGCCGGATTGAGAATTAATCTGGACCGGTCGTTTATATCAATTGCACCTCAAATACCTCGGGAATACTGACTCTTAATGGAGATGGTGTTCACTGGCATATGTTATGATTTATTTTCTGTACATTAATTTCTACATTTATTACTATTATTTGTTTTTGAAAAATAACGGTATTATGGAAGAGGGAAATTATTTCAAGTGAAGCATAACTAAATACATGACACACTCATTTTGTTTATCTAATTCTTTTCATTTTGTACAAATTGATATAATGGCATCATTTTAGAAAAAACAAGCATTAATTTATATTGGTATGTGAAATAAAAATCAATTAAATTTCTAAGCAATGCTGGTGTTTCTCTAATTTTGAACTAATAGTCTACAGTATTAATCAATTACTTCTCTAATCAATACGAGTATTTGTCAGTTTTTTTCAGTTGACCTCCAGTCAACGGTCCCTCGTTTATTATTTCCACTATTTTTCAACATACTTGTCAATAACATGAACAAAGTCCCCTTCCGTGAAAGAGAGAAAGAAAAAAAAAAAAAACTACTGTCACTTCCCGCACGGCTGTATGCATTAATTTTCTTTGGCCTTTTCTAAATACATTTTGACTGAATCAAAATAATTCCAAAGAGATGCGAGATATCGACAAAGAATTGCGTTAGACCTAGCTAGCTGGATTACTTTGATTCTTTGATTTTTTGACTAACATTGGAAATATGTGAGAGTGAGAAACAGACAAAGATTTATTTTGATGTTTTGTCTCAATGACCTTGACGTACTCTCCTACGAATGTACTCTGTTGGCTAATTTCAGAGGAGACTGCTTAACTATTCATGTTTTTATTAATAGTAATGAATTATTTTTTCTTTTGAGTTGGTCATGTACATATATTATTAAATAATTATCTTATTAATTATAATTGCACCATATATCTCTAAACTTAATTAATAATCCCTTTAGAACATCCCATCGATTAAAAAAAATACCAGAGTTGGTATTCATCAAACTAATGCTGAAGCTGAAGGCTCATCTACATCACGGATAGTAAAGATCACTACATCTACACCACCGGCACAATAACCCAACCGATATTGCAGAGACACTCAAAACCAACAGTAGGATGTAAAAAACATATGGCAAAGGAGGGGTCCATCAACGCCATCGGTTGGTTCAACGCCACTCGATGGTAAAAAGTTCGAATTAATTACATCGCTGCTCCTGGTTGCATATACTATCCGTGCAGAAGGACACCTGATAGTAAAGGGCGATAGTAAATGTGTTTTTGTAGTAGTGTGAGATTTGAACCCAAGATCTCCTAAGCACAAAATTGAGTTTTAACCACTACACTATAAGCACACATCTAACATTTAATGTGTAGAGCTGAACTATATAAAAACTTTAATGAAATATAAAATCAATTAAATTTCAACATACGTGATTAAAAAATTCAAAATCATGGAGGAACTTAGCACCCCTGGATAGAAATATGGTTACATGAAAACCAAATTAATTTAGTAAAGGTTTGATGAGGTCAAAAACCAAATTAATTAATACCGATAAGAAATTTTTTCTTCGAATTTCAAATGTGTAACCTTCTCTTCATGAACTGCTTTGTCTAGTTCTAATGCTGAGGCCTTTGATAGGCGAGATCATGAATCAACTGATTCTGATGTCCAGAGCCTAGTTAATTTGAACAACATGGAAAATGAAACTTTCAAGAACTGATTTTATTTTAATAAAAATATCGGCATTTATTTTGTTCAGCTTCTTAGAGATGTAGTTTTCAGTTCGGTCTTCTTACTTTTCTAAATCTTGACAAAATCACTGGTGAATTGAAATAATATAATGTCCACTAAAAAAACATTTGGGTAAGAATTGAGATGAGATCATCGACAACGAAATTATATGTTATATAATATTACAATACTTTTCAAATCAATTGAAAGAGACCTCGGAAAATAAGTTCTATATGTTCAGAAACATTAAATTCATTAATTTTAAATATAGTTAGATTTCCTCATGCCGAAACTAAGAGATGCGAATTATTGTCAGCATAATTTCATCCGATTTTTGTTCACTCATATTTTGCATTTTGTCCCGTCGAAATGAAGAAATACTAACTATATTGTCGTCTTACACTATATTGTCAGGAAAAATATTTCAATACTGTATCAATTGATTTTATAATTATAATAGATTTTCTAATAAACATAGTTATAGGGACTGAGTTACAATTGTTTACCCGATAAGCTAATAAGTTTGAACCCGATTAGCTATTTAAATCCAATTAGTGCCCTATTCTGATAGAATTCCTGAATCCGCCCCAAACGTATAACCAAACATCTTGTTGTCAATACGATCCGTTTACAATTGATTTATTATATATGTATAGTATGAAATACAATTTCATTAGAAAGTAGAAACTGATCATTGATCAAACCAAACCGGAGAACCATTTAATCTCCTAGGCTTCTATGAATCATCTATTCTGAATTATGACTCGGTATTCCCATTTATTCTTGATACATGCAGCTTTTATGGTTATTAGTTTGGCGGTGGGCAGCGATATATAGACCTACACGGCCGACTGTAAGGTGAGCCCGGGGTTGTGCCCGTGGCTGGTGTGTTTGGTGTGCCAGGCGAGATGGTTGTTGCCTTGCTTTCTTCCTTCTCTGAAATTACATTGCATACAATAGAATTAGCAAAGTAAAAATAACTGAGGGAATATTAAATTATACAAGTTATTTGCAATTTTGAAGCATGAAGCAACCGGATGAAGAGAGAATTACCGGGTGTTGCCTCGCTTAAGATTCGAGTGGCCTCAGCCGAAGGGAGTATCAGAGATCCAGTTACCAGTAAGAAGAGCATACAGAAAATGCTCAAGTATTTCATGGCGGTCATGTTAAAGATTTAAATTTCCTTGTTCTCTTTTATTGCTTTGGTGTAGAAAAGCTAGGGTATCCGGGCCTTCTTATACAGCAGATTGGTGTAGATTGTTCAGCGTGATTTTCTGAGGCGCTCTTTGTGGAAAAACTTTGTTTGCAACTTTGATACCATTAGTTTTCATTATGATGGTATTGCACCTATGAAATATCTTTTATTGTTTTTCGAGTAGAACTAGGGTGTGATGTGCTCACCAAATCTTTTGGTGAGCATAACTCCATGATCTATCAAATTCATTTCAAACGAGACGAATCCAAACCGTTCAAACCGATCTACTTCACGAGTGATGCGTGTACATGCAAAAGTTTGAAATTTTCGAATTCATTTAGTACAAAGTCAAGCGGTCAAAATTGATAAAAAATAAATGATCTAAAATGAAGTTTTATAAGTTGTTTTAATACATTCATTTTTTATTAATTTTGACCGCTTGACTTTGTACTAAATGAATTCGAAAATTTCAAACTTTTGCATGTACACGCATCACTCGTGAAGTAGGTCGGTTTAAACGGTTTGGATTCGTCTCGTTTGAAGTTGTTGAAGATATAAAATCCAATCAAGATCAAACCCAATCCAATTAGGATTCCTAACAGCTCTCAACCTTACATAAGTGACCCAAAATATTAGGAAATTCCAACTGATGCAAATCAAATTGTAATTAAGCAATATTTAGTATTGTTAACGTTTATTTGTATATTAGGAAATGGTAACGGCTAGTTAGCCTTTATAAGCACCTGTAATTTGTGTAAATTATACAACTCAATCAATACAAAAACATACTTTTATTCACTGTTATTTGAAATATGGTATCAGAGCAATAAGAATTCTAGCAATACGGGATTCGCTCGGAGAGAAGTCAAAATCGTCACGATGAGTAAAAACCAAACCACGATCGTTGGCGAGGCGACATCTGAGATGTCTGGCAAGACAGGGGCAGTAGTCCGAAACCTCATCAGTAAGCCCAATGTCAATCAAGCAACCTCTATTGGCGGCCCGAGTGCTGGCAGCAGGGGGAGAGAAACAGTTGGAGCAAATTCGGGTGTTAGGTGCGATCACTGCCACCGAAAGGGACACGCTCAAAAAACCTGCTGGTTCCTGTACCCCCACCTGCGACCAGAGAAGAAAGAGAAGACGGGAGGCATTCCGCATGCAGCGACTGCGCAAGCGAGCGGCTCGGGACAAGAGACGTCCAGTGCTCTTCTTCTCCAACAGATCGGACAGCTGATTCAGGCGTTCTGTGCGAATTCAAGTGTGGGACAGGAGGTGAGCGGTGAGCATCCTTCAGCAGGTGAGTATTTTTGTTCGGACCTCAATTTGGGAAGAAAGGATAGGGAATATTCTAATTCAAACCTTGGAAATAAACAAAATAACATATCTTGGCCAATTAGCGCTACTCAAGATGAGTATGTTTCTAAAGCAGACCCTGAAAATGAATTGAATATCAGCGCACTACCTAAACCCAATAAAAGTTGGAGTCCGAACCCTGTATTTATCCAGAATATTGATGGTGAGACAAATTCTAGGGAATTTTATAACTTAAACCCTGATAATGTCCAAAATTGTGTTCCACAACCAGAATTGAATCATTGTTGCACATATTTAGCTACAAATAAAAATAAATGGTTAATAGATTCTGGAGCAACAGATCATATGTCTGGAAATATTGGAAATATTAAAAATCTAGTTAAAAATGAAATATCACCACATGTTTGTGTTGCAAATGGACATGAGGTACAAATTAAAGGTATAGGAGAAACCACATTACTTTCAAAAAATATCTCAAATGTGTTGTACATGCCTACATTCACCTCAAATTTACTTTTCTGTTAGTAAAATAACTAATGAATTAAATTGCAATGTGACATTTACACCAAATAATGTGATATTTCAAGACCGGTTAACTGGAAAAAAGATTGGTGAAGAACAATTAGAAAATGGACTTTATGTTTTCGAGTCAACTAACCATGCTTTTCTTAGTAGCAACAATAATGAATTATGGCATCATAGGTTAGGTCATCCTTCTGATGTAACTTTAAAGAAACTTATGCCATCTTTGAATTTAAATTCTAATAATTGTGACACGTGTCGATATGCTAAACAAATTAGAAAACCATTTAGTACTTCAACTAGCAAAACTGTTAAACCTTTTGAAATTATTCATTCTGATGTATGGGGTCCTGCTCCAGTAGAGTCATTTAATGGTTATAAATATTTTGTAACATTTATTGATGATTTTTCACGTGTTACATGGTTATATTTACTTAAATCTAAAACTGAAGTTTTTCCAACATTCAAAGAATTTTCAAACATGATTTCAAATCAGTTCAACTCAAAAATTAAAATCCTAAGATCTGACAATGGTACCGAATATATTAATAAGGATTTTTCAAATTTTCTCAAGGAACTTGGAATTTTACATCAAACATCTTGTGTTGGAACTCCCCAACAAAATGGAATTTCAGAAAGGAAAAATAGACACTTACTTGAAGTCACAAGAGCATTATTATTTCAAAAAAATGTACCTAAATCTTTTTGGTCTGAAGCAGTCCTCACTGCAACATATTTAATTAATAGGACACCTAGCATCTTAGAAGATAAATCACCATTAGAAGTTTTAAATAATAAAAAGATAAACTTGGATCATTTAAGAGTTTTTGGATGTACATGTTTTATACATATACAAGAAAATCAAAGAAATAAATTGGAAAAAAGAACAGTTAAAGGTATATTCTTAGGTTACTCATCTCAAAAGAAGGGGTACAAATGCTATGACTTCAATAAAAAGAAAATGTATTTATCTAGAGATGTAACATTTCGTGAAGATGAACCATACTTCAAAGAGGGTAACTTGGTACCTAGTGTAGAGGGTCAGTCTGGTCACAACCAAGAAGAACAACCTAGGCCAATACTAACTATTTCAGGTCAAGTTGAAACATCCAAAATTTGTCAAGAACAACAAATTGAAGATGAAGATGCATCTCAAAATGACACTCTTCAAGTCTCAGGTGACACAAATCAAAATCATGTCCGCAGGTCAGTACGTTCCATTAAACCTCCTAGTAGGTTGAATGATTTTGTTACATATCATACATCTGCATATCCTATTCAAAATCATATTACTTATGCCAATGTCACACCAAAATATCAGGCCTTTCTAAGTTCCATATCAAGTCAAACTGAACCATCAACTTACCAAGAAGCCTAATTAAGTCCTATATGGAAAAAGGCAATGAATGAAGAACTAGAAGCTCTTGAGAAAAATAAAACTTGGACCATTGTGAATCTACCTCATGGGAAAAAACCCGTAGGATGTAAATGGATTTATAAGGTCAAGTATAACAGTGACGGTTCAGTTGAACGATATAAAGCCAGATTGTTAGATAAAGGTTTCACCCAAACGTATGGTATAGACTACACCGAAACTTTTGCACCTATAGCCAAAATGAGTACGGTTAGGGTACTATTATCAATAGCAGTAAACAAAGGTTGGGATTTATTTCAAATGGATGTTAAAAATGCATTCCTCCAAGGAAACTTAGAGGAAGAAGTTTATATGAACCTACCACCTGGCCACCCTAGTGAACTTAACAAAAATCTTGCATGTCGATTGCACAAATCAATCTATGGTCTTAAACAATCACCTCGTGCATGGTATGCCAAGTTAAGTTGGGCATTGTCAAAACTTGGTTTTTCTAAAAGTTTAGCAGACTCATCCATGTTCACCAAACACTCAAGGACCTCTACTATTATTGTTTTAGTATACGTAGATGACATCATTATTACAGGTAGCATGAATCATGAAATTAAGATAGTACAAGACCACTTAAAAGAAAATTTTGATATCAAAGACTTATGCCACTTAAAATACTTCCTTGGTATAGAGGTTGCACACTCTAGTAAAGGTCTTTTTTTGTGCCAAAGGAAATATACCCTAGATTTGCTAAAAGAAACTGGTAAACTAGGTTGCAAACCAGTTACCACACCAATGGAAATGAATTGCAAATTAAGTCCTACAGAGGGTGAACCGTTAAAAGACATAGGTCAATTTCAGAGACTTGTTGGTAAACTAATCTACCTAACTGTTACCAAACCTGACATTACATATGCAGTTAGTATAGTTAGCCAATTTATGCATAGTCCAAGAACAAGTCATTTGAATGCTGTCAACCGAATCTTGTGTTATTTAAAAGGTTCACCTGGAATGGGGCTTTGTATGAAAAAGAATAATGATAACACTATTCTTGGTTACTCTGATGCAGACTGGACAGGCAGTGTTGATAGAAGGTCTACAACTGAATATTGCACGTTTGTTGGAGGCAACTTAGTAACTTGGAAGAGCAAAAAACAAAATGTTGTGGCACGATCCAGCGCAGAAGCTGAATATCGAGCGATGGCATCCACTGCAAGTGAACTCACATGGTTGAAGCAATTGTTACAAGACATGGGAATACAAGTCAAGCACCCCATGAAGATGTATTGTGATAATAATGCAGCAAGACACATTGCATCAAATCCAGTTTTTCATGAAAGAACAAAACACATAGAAGTTGATTGTCATTTCATACGGGAAAAAGTTCAATCAAAAGAAATCGAAACACCGTATGTAAATAGCAAAGAGCAACTTGCTGATATCTTCACCAAAGCACTGAATGGAAATACATTTCATACAATTACAAGCAAGTTGGGTTCTTTCAACTTATTCGAACCCAACTTGAGGGGGAGTGTTGAAGATATAAAATCCAATCAAGATCAAACCCAATCCAATTAGGATTCCTAACAGCTCTCAACCTTACATAAGTGACCCAAAATATTAGGAAATTCCAACTGATGCAAATCAAATTGTAATTAAGCAATATTTAGTATTGTTAACGTTTATTTGTATATTAGGAAATGGTAACGGCTAGTTAGCCTTTATAAGCACCTGTAATTTGTGTAAATTATACAACTCAATCAATACAAAAACATACTTTTATTCACTGTTATTTGAAATAGAAGTGAATTTGATAGATCATGGAGTGCTCACCAAAAGATTTGGTGAGCACATCACACCCTAGTTCTACTCTTGTTTTTCCATATAACTTTGTGCTGACAAACTTCAGATTGTGCTGACTGCATGCATGGAAATTACAGTATCCGCAGCCCTCAAAATGTATTAATCAACTTACGACACTTTCGAGTTTATCATTGTTTTTTTTTAAGTTAGTGTCTTTTAAGTGCCAACTAATAATTTTATTGATAAAAAATGTATTTAATTACATGGGTCAAATAACCGTAATTCCTAAATCTACTCATTTATTCTTAACAAATATTCTAAACTAATCTAGTATTCTAATCACTATCTAGCTCCACGACCAGATCTGCTTCTTCGATTGTCGTTTCGCTCCGACAGCAACCTGTTAATTAGCCCCACATTTAGTCAGGACGAGTTATAATGGGTCAACTCAAACTAAATTGCCATGCTGTGGGATTAGAAATTTCAAAACCCTTATATTTATCCATTCTACTTTACATAGGTCGGATTGTAATGGTTTGAGTTCCGGTAGGGGTGGAACTAAAAAATTAAGTTAGGTGGGGTTGAAACTTAATGTGTATAATTATTAATTTGTTGTTTGTGAACTGTTATAGAAAAACACTTATCCATCGGTTCAAATCACAATCCGCAATTGGGTTCTGAACCGATGGTTAACGCCCCGATAGGAAAGGTATACACTTATGCCATTGGCTAGAACCGATGGCGTTCAGCTCCAACGCCATCGGTTGAATTAAGGGACATATGGTAATAATAGTTTTTCGGTCATTAAATTAGTCATTTAATATAGAAACACCGTCATCTGTTGGGTGTTATTAGTCGATTGCAAAAGTGTCTTATACCATTTGTTATGTTGAGTTGGCGTTGGCAGATCCTAGTTTGCCATTTATTATTATTTTGGGCAGTTGGCGATTAATTTATATATATATTTTAATTATATATGCCTGTATTAGGGGCTAACTGATCAAGCTCATTTTGATAGCGAATTACATAGGATTTTGGCTTAGGTTTTGTCTTATTTTCTCACTTTTATGTTTAATTATTGCGTGAAAAAGAAAACTGTTGCCCTATTTTATGTTTTAGTGCAGAAACCATGTTTTGGGGCTATTTTACATCATTTGAAGCAAGAATTGGGTCGATCGGAAAAGCTCAGCTCATCGACTAAGGCTTTGGTACGGACCGTATTGGCCAATACGGACCAGAGCCCCAGTACGGACCAAAGATGGCCGAATATCCATTAACTCCTACAGCAACATAGTGGGAGTACGATCCATAGTAGCCAATATGGACCGTACCCAAGGCGCCATTTGGTGAATAACTGCAATAGTTGTATCCAGATCAGATAACTTGGACTTCACTCATCTCCAGGCGCCCCTTCACTCCTATATAAGCCCTCTGGACTGAACTGAAATATCTATCTTTGTATCTTTGATTTTATATTTTCTTAAGTGAGAAAAGAGGTGTGTGTAGAGACTAAGTAGGAGGGTACTTCTTGTATGGTTGTATCTTTCTCTTATCTCTTTGTAAACATGTTGTTCAGCGGCTAAGTTTAGATTCTTAGGGTTGACAGTAAATCTTGTTACTCATGATGCTTTGATATATAATTTTATTTTTTCATTGTTTAGTCTTTTGTTGTTCGATTACTTTTGAGCTTTATGTTCTCTATTGTTTGATTTTGTTTATTAGTCTAGACCGTCATGTGATGGCCACACATGGAAGTTAGTCATCTTTGGACTGATCAAATCGGGATAAGGGAGAATAAAAATACTAGATTAGTGATGGAAATCTTAACCGGAGATATCATTAATTGGATCAACAAAAGTACACATGGGAGTCTCGACATTCGCTGATGAATGTCGCATTGTCGTGGCTTACCATTTGTATGTATTATTTTTTACAAATGAAAACTTGGATCATAAAGAGTTGTCCAAACTTGACAAAACTCACAACAGTACAACATGAGAATTGTGTAAGTATATATTTTTCCAACTTAATATATAGCTTCTATCATTTAATTAATTGTTGTAAGTTAAAGTAAAGATATATATAGTTATCAATTGATTAATTGTTAATTTGTTGCACTACTGTTATGCTCTGCCAGATGAGGATACAGTTGTACATCTAACAATCCCGGGGTTGGTTCAAGCATCTCCAAGAAGAAATCTCGAGATGGTTAAGGTCAAGTACTGGAGGTTTGATACCTTGGTGTGGCGAGTGATGAAATATCTGATGCTTGGTACGGGAGAATTGCAAAATTTTAGGAACTATCGTATAATGAATGGTTATTGCGATCATAGATATAGAACGTATAAAGGAGGAATAGATAGTTATAGTGGGTGGGATTTGGGAGTTGTAGAATTGGAAGCTGCAGGACTCAACACTGTACATGTCGAGAAGAGTTTGTTGTTATACTAGATATGTTCAGGAATATATTTTGTAAGGATACATGTTGTGTATTTTGTGTATGGATGTTGTACATGTATTTTGTATATGCATGAATGCACATTCCATATATATTAAATATTTCTAGTCTATATATGTTCATGAATGTTATGTACAATTAATATTTCTTGAATTTTGGATGGGTACATGTAAATATATGTTTCATTATTTTTGAAATTATGCCAATTAATGTTGAATGATGAATCTTAATTAATTACATGCATTTGTGAATTCAATGTGTGTTATTGTTCTGTTAATGAATATAACACAAAAAATATTAGGAGTAAGTTCATCTTTAGTCAATTTTCTTTTGAGTTGGTATCATGTACGTATGTTATTAAACAATTATCTCATTAATTATAATTGCACCATATATTTCTAAACTTAATTAATAATCCCTTTAGAACATCCCATCGATTAAAAAAAAGACCAGAGTTGGTATTGATCAAACTAATGCTGACGGCTCATCTAAATCACGGATGGTAAAGATCACCACATCTACACCATTGGTACAATCACTAGTGGAAAATAAGGAATCAGGATCGGTTATATACGCATATCAGTATCGGAATACAACCGATCCTGACCCAGGCGATACTGATACTACAATAATCTGGATCGGTTGTCTAAAGAACCGATCCAACTTAGTAACTATTAGGATCGATTGTTACCTATAGCCGATCCTAATAGGCATTAATCTGGATCGGTTCTGGAATATATCCGATCCTAATAAACATTAATTTGGATCGGTTCTAAAGCTAAGAACCGATCCTGATAATTATCTGGATCGGTTGTTTGTTATAACCGATCCTAATAGTTTTTTTACTCTTTTTTTAATATCAAACAATCAAGATCGGTTGTGAAGCTAAGAACCGATCCTGATAATTATCAGGATCGGTTGTTTATTAGAATCGATCCTAATAGTTTTTTTACTCTTTTTTTAATATCCAACAATCAGGATCGGTTCTTAGCTTTAGAACCGATCCTGATTGTTATCTGTAAGTTTTTTTTTTAATAAAATAGGAATCTAGATCGGTTTATTAATGGAACCGATCCTGATGTTTTATTAAATGTAAAAAAACATTTTTATTTAATTGGCCAGCTTCCATATATGCTGGCCCCAAATGCAAAAATATTGTTTTTTTTCATACAACAATCACATCCTAAATTATCAACTACAACATACTAAATTAAATATCAAACACATCTAAAATTAAATATCACACAAAAATTAAAAATTGTTACAAAAAATTCATGTTCATGCAAATTAAGTTTACACATCAATCCTAAACTGTTGTACTTGTTCTCGGCTTTATCTCATCTAGGAAAATTTGAACCCACATTTTCTGAAATTCGCTCAAGCGTTGTACAGTATGTCTAGCAGGAATATCCTGCATTTTTTAAAAGATAGAAGAGCATGCACAATTAATTGTGTATTTTATTATAAGTGAAGCAACAATGCTTAATTACTTTTGGAAAATATATAAATGCATACATACCCTTATGTTCGGAAAAGCATCGAGGTGTTCATTTATTATGTCTTGCATGAGCAACATGACATAATATGCACATTCCCAGCCGGCCGGTTGTTGCGGGCACTATATAACAAGTTTGAGAAAATTGAAATGTAGGTTAATGAGCCTACAAATGGCTTATATGTCTAGATATTCACAACTTTTTGCATCTAAGTCCCTATAATCATATCTCAATAGAAAGTATTACCTTGAAATCTTTATGAACCATTAAAGGAGTACCCATTTCCCTGATTAAGACACTGTTGAAATATGAACACATTGAACAATCAGTACTTACGAGTGAAATTTAAAATGATAAAATAATAAAAAAATTAGGAAGGCACTTACTCCTTGATCGCAGTAGTGATCATTAGCATTAATTTAAACTTCTTATTGGAATCGTACACGTACAATGCACTTTCTCTTGGCATAAGCACAGCCAATATCCAATGATCTCTGCATGTTAGGTTTGTAGCATGTCATATTCTATAATTTGTATGAATTGAAAGAAATATAATAAAATTAGAATATATATATAACAATAAACTTGATGGTAAGGTATGATTATCAATCGCTTGTCCCAATTTTCCTTGAGCGCTGTCCCTATGTATTGAAGTACACGACCTCGATCATCATTCAACAGCATGGCATTCGTTCGACCGAGGTCCATGAAACCAATCTGCTCATCGGAAAATTCCTCCTTGATGAATTTGTGCCAATGCTTGCAAAAAAAAGGTATACAGGTGATTTTAATTTTCTGAAATTTGAATTGAAAGTACTAAATTCTGCAATTATTACGAATATTAACTCACAGCATCCAGATCTGAATGACTGGTACAGTGAGCCACTCCTTTGGTGAAAGCAAGGCCGCATAATCATCTGCATAAACGTGTATGGAGTCTGTCGAACAGAAAAGATCAAGTGGCGGATCGATTTTGAATGGACTGCCATCTAGCTCCGAAAACCGATCACGCAGCTGCTTGAATGTTCGTCCCAGCTTGTCAAAATTGATATGATCAAACGCCTTGCTGTGACTCGTTGCTTTCCCACCTCCAGGAACTTGTAACTCTTTGGCTGGTTCCTGCAAATTCCATAATAAATTGGAATAAAATCCAGAATCAACTACAACTCTATCATATAGATACAAATTAAGAAGTATAAGAAGTTGTAATAACAATATACCTCAACTGGACCTGTCAATATCATGGACATCGGCCATGCAGTGAAACTGCCGAGGACCGATCCAAGGTTTGAGTGCTCGCCATTTGGTATAGGTAAGGGGAGTTCTATGAACTCCGCATCCTCAATAGCATCCACCGTTACTCTTCCATGGTCGGGCGGCATAGGCATACTGTGAATTGTTCCACCTTGTACGACTGGAACGTGAATTGTCCCTCTGGCCACTACAAGAGTATTTCCACCTACATCCGCCTGGAGTCTGCAGCTTAGTTCTGTCTCCTGTACAAATAAATGTTTTTACTCGAATAAAATAATATGTATGAAACTAAGACATGTAATGGAAAATAAATCTGAATTTGCATTACCTCAGTAAACCCGGAAAGATCTGCCAATGGTTTGACTGACTGGCAGCTGCTCTGAACGACTGTTGGGCTAAACACCGGTTCTTGTTGGCCCATTACCTGCCGAAGCAAAATTGCCAGTTCAGATTTCATCTCTTGTCTCATTTCTTTTCGTAATTTGTCCTCTAGTCCTCTTACTCTCTCCTCCACTCTTTGATCCACTCTCATGTCAAAATCTTCTTCGGACCTCGAGGGAGTGCGTGTCTTCCTTGTTGAGCTCTTCCCGTATGTTTTCGTCATTGGAACCAGGCCTCCCACTCCTCTCACCCTCCCAGGATGTTCTGGATTTGGCAGAGATTTTCCCAGAACATCATCGTATCGTGCGACGGCCAACAAGCCTTGTTTGAAAGCCGCTTCTTGTTCTTCCTGAAATGACAACATGCATGTTAACATAATCAATTAAAGTTGAATTTAAATGAATGACAATATCTAAATCCTCACAATTCTGTTGATGACCGGTGCGTATTTATCTGGATAATAGCGTTCCTTGGTCTCGTCGTTGAGTTTTTGTCTTCCTAGTTTCCATGTGACGTGCCTATGCTCAACCGACATCTCAATAACATCGTCTGGTGTCAATGCAGTACTACAAGAACCCTGGGAAGACGAATCACTAGATGCTTTCTCGTTTGCAATCGCCTGCATAGCATCTCTAAGCCTATTATGGAAACCCTCACCATTATAACCTCTGGATCCTAAGAAATGCGGGTACTTGTTGTGGGCCTGATTCCCCTTCCCAATCTGGCTGGCAATCTACAATTTGAAAAAGAAACAATTGACTTTAATTATAAAAAAAAATTGAATACTTAAATTAGAGATAAGTTAGGTGGTCGGTATAAATAAACATACACCAAATTCCTCCGTCTCTCGGTACGCGACAAATACTTCCCAGTCTTTTTCTTCAATATGTTCCTTGGCAAAATCTGGCATCCCACCCTCGCACCACACTTTAGTCATATCGGTTCGCCACTTCCGGTGACGCTCTGCCATTCTCTGATAATAATACCTCTTCACTTCTTCCTCGTCCTTTATACCCCAGTCCAGCTGCCAAACAAATAGAAAACAAAAATTTAGAGTTAGTTAATATCAAACGAAAGCTTTTGAAATTAATTAGTACCATGTTATTTACCTTAAGTGTTTCCCATATTTTGAGCTTGAACTCTTCTGGAACATCTTTCCATCGTTGGTACCTTATAGGAACATTCTTTGATACCAATATCCCAAATTCCGTCGAAAAACACGTTGTCTCTTGAGTAATAATTGGCCGAAAAAAATTGTCAATTCAAGCTTTTTGCCTTTCTCATTAAACTTGTCCTTAATTTGGTTACGCCCTCTTCCTCGTTTCTTAACCGGGGCTGGCTCACCATCACCTTCCATATCTGCTCTTTTTTTTAAATAAACAATAAGTAATAAGTATTACAAATTCTAATACTTGTTAGGTCTATTTGCAAAACATAGTCATATGTAGAGTAGAACTAGGGTGCTCCTAAGCTCACCAAGCTCTTCGTGAGCGCGACTCTAAAACCTATCGAATTGACTTCAAACGACATTTTCAAACCGTTAGATGTTCAATCTATATTAAAATGTGTTTGGAGACCAAATTTTACATTTTTTGGAATTTTTTTACTATTTATTAAGATGGTTTGAAAATTGCTGTTTTTATTAAAATTCTGCACCATTGGAAAACAGCGATTTTCAAACCATCTTAATAAATAGTAAAAAAATTCCAAAAAATGTAAAATTTGGTCTCCAAGCACATTTTAATATAGATTGAACATCTAATGGTTTGGAAATGTCGTTTGAAGTCAATTCGATAGGTTTTAGAGTCGTGCTCACGGAAGGGCTTTGTGAGCTTAGGAGCACCCTAGTTCTACTCGTCATATGTATATATATTTTTAATGATCTAACATATAAACATACATGGGTACTAGTAACTAAGTCATGCTCATTTTAGGATAATATTGATTTGCATTCACCACAACTAGGTAATAGACAGTGATGCATAATTATAACATTTTTACATTCCTAAATGATACTCACTTTATTCCTAAATGATACTCATTCCTAAAAGTAATAGACAATGATGGAAAATAGGAAACAAACCTTTTTTTACCATTATTAGACTAAATAACTATCAATTATGGTTCACAAGTTCACAATTGTCATATATATATATATCCATGCATGAACCGAACATAGATCATAATTTATTTAAGCATAGATAGATCAATTTACCCAAGAACATATACCATATCCATTTATTCACACAATCGGGCTTGGTTCCATTTGTCATTTCATTGAAGAAAAATTGCAACATCATTCTTTTAGGAATTATGGTGCACAAAGACTTCAAACCGAAATGCATAACCAACTTGTATAATTCGTAACAATTTAATATCAAAGGGATGTGCAAGAGTCAAAGAAATTTGCACAACTTAGAGGGATACACTCATGAACAGGAAAGACAAAAATCAAAGAGGCTTAGCAACACAGCAAGCACTCCGAACTAGTGCCTTCTGGGAAAATCAACAACCCGGCAAGGACACAAGCAAATCGCAACAACCCATTTCATAACAAGTTTTGATTTAGATAATCACCCGAGAAAGCTTGAATACACAACGAAGAACTCGGGACAGCAGCCGGTTTCCAAGGATCGAATACTACCATAAACCCAATCGAGCACAAATCAATCAAGAAGAGCAAGAGAGTTACCTTGTTAGAGAGAAGTGCAACTAGAGTTAACGGAGGGGCACTGGCGGCGATGGTCCGATTAGATAGAAGAGTGCTCCACGGACTCGATGGCGGCGGCTAGGGTTAGCAGGCTCGACGGAGGAGAGGGCGGCGATCGTCCGATCAGAGAGAAAGAGAGGGAGGCGGCTAGGGTGGATCGACGAAGGAGAGGGCGGCGGCTAGGGTGGCTCGACGGAGGAGAGGGAGATGGCTCCACAGAATCCCGACCGTTATTTTTAATTTTCGGAGGAGGAGAGAAAGAGAGAAAGAAGGGTGATGACTTGAAAACTCAAAATTTATCTAAGTACTCAGAGGCGCGAAAATACATATACACTATCTGGATCGGTTCATTAACTAGGAACCGATCCAGATAACTTTCTGGATCGGTTCGTTAGCTTAGACCCGATCCTGATAGTTATCTGGATCGGTTCTTAGCTAACGAATCGATCCAGATAGTTATTTTTAATTTTTTTTAAATGAATTACACTATCTGGATCGGTTCCTAGTTAACCAACCGATCCAGATAGTGTAATTCATTTTATATGTCATTTCTATATTATCTTATAAATTATTAGCTTAGAACAGATAGTGTAATACATGTCATTTCTATATTTTTAATTTTAGTATATTAGCTTTTAAATTATTTTTTTATATTATCTTAATAACTTGAAAATTAGTTGCAACATGAAATAAACAAAAATTACTTGAAAAATTAAAAATAACATATCTGGATCGGTTCCTTAGCTTAGAACCGATCCAGATAGGTATCTAGATTGGTTCCTAGTTAAGGACCCGATCCAGATAGTGTATTTCACATAGTTATTTGTCATTTCTATATTATCTAATAAATTATTAGCTTAGAACAGATAGTGTAATTCATGTCATTTCTATATTTTTAATTTTAGTATATTAGCTTATAAATTATTTTTTTATATTATCTTAATAACTTGAAAATTAGTTGCAACATGAAATAAACAAAAATTACTTGAAAAATTAAAAATAACATATCTGGATCGGTTCCTTAGCTTATAACCGATCCAGATAGTTATATAGATCGGTTCCTAGTTAAGGAACCGATCCAGATACATTATCTGGATCGGGTCTTAGTTAAATAACTGATCTGGATGTTTGATTCACGGTTTATTTTGGTTTCGCGCCTCTGAGTACTTAGCAAAAATTTTGAATAAATTATCCTCTATGTGTATGATGTTTTATAATTTATTTTAATAAATTGTCTTAAAAATTATTTTAGTATAGTAGCTTATAGTATATTTTTATAAATTATCTTGTAAGTTATTTTAGTATATTAGCTTCTAAATTATTTTTTATATTATCTTAATAACTTGAAAATTACTTACAACATGAAATAAACTAAAAATGAACCTTAAAATTTTAAAAAATAAGCTAATAAATTACATATAACATGAAATAAACTAAGAATGAACCTTAAAATTTTAAAAAATAAGCTAATAAATTACATACAACATGAAAAAAATAAGCTACTAAAAAATAACATTAAAAATAAAAAAATAAAAAATAAGCTAATAAATTATATATAACATGAAAAAAAATAAGCTGCAATAAAACCTATTAACATGAATTACAAAAGTCACAAATATTGAAGAATTATAACTTGCATGCTTCCCGTTGTCCAGTGTTTCAATGCATCCCTGAAGGAAAAAAATAAAATCCTTAATTCATCAGTATTGATGAATATTAAATTTATTTTTATATTTTGAAACCAATAAAATTTTTATATGTATGACATACCAATAAAAATTAGGTATGAATTGTTTCATTTTGATCGTTGCCAATGGAAACTTCTTCAACCCATTCTCCTTCATTACGATCGTTGCGCACGTGACTTGTTTCATTATCCTCACCGGTTGGTAAAGATGCCATACCAGTGAAAAACGGTGGTATCTCATCAAAATGATCATACGCTTCTTCGTCTTCCACATTATCAATCATGATGATATGTCTTTTTCCAGAGAGGACAACATGTCTTGAACGATCGGCCGAATCAGTTACGTAGAACACTTGCGTGGCTTGTCTTGCAAGTATAAATGGATCATCCTTGTATCCAGCCTTACTAAAATCCACTAAAATAAAACCATCACCGTCGACTTTAACCCCCTTACGATTATCGACCCATTTACACATAAATAACGGGATGTTAAATTTTCTATAATCTAGCTCCCAATTTCTTCAACAAACCCGTAATATGACATCGATGCATGCGATGGTCCGGCACCTTTAGAATCTGAAAAATCACTCGAAACGGCTACTAATGTCACTCCACTGTTTTGAACGGTACTCTTTGAATCTTGATTTCTTGTGTAAAATGTATACCCGTTGATGTCATATCCTTGGAAGGTCCTCACGACATGGACTGGACCAATAGTATCAGGATTGGTTTTTTACTAACAACCGATCCTGATAGTCATATATTAGGATCAGCTGACTATATAAAATCGATCCTGATAGTATCAGGATCGGTTGTACACAAGAACCGATCCTGATACTATATGGATCGGTTTTATATCGTCAACTGATCCTAATAGTATCAGGATCGGTTTTATATTGTCAACCGATCCTAATATACGAACTATCAGCATCAGTTGTACACAAGAACCGATCCTGATACTATCAGGATCGGTTTTTTCTAGCAACCGATCCTGATAGTTGAAATATTAAGATCGGTTGACCAAAAAACCCGATCTGATTAGTTTTTTGGATCGGTTTTGTTAAGAAAACCGTTCCAGATAGGTATTTGTGTCGGTTGTTTCATATAGCCGATCCAGATAGGCCGATCCTGATTCCTGTTTTTCCACTAGTGAATAACCTAACCGATATAGCAGAGACACTCAAAACCAACGATAGGATATAAAAATGGATGGCAAAGGAGGGGTCCATCAACGCCATCGGTTGGTTCAACGTCACCCGATGGTAAAAAGTTCGAATTAATTACATCGCTGCCCCTGGTTACATACACCATCTGTGCGGAAGGACATCCGATAGTAAAGGGGCGATAGTAAATGTGTTTTTTGTAGTAGTGTGAGATTTGAACCTAAGATCTCCTAATCACAAAATTGAGTTTTAACCACTACACTATAAGCACATATCTAGCATTTAATGTGGAGAGCTGAATTATATAAAAACTTTAATGAAATATAAAATTAATTAAATTTCAACATACGTAATTAAAAAATTTAAAATTATGGAGTGACTTAGCATTCTTGGGTAGAAAAATATGGTCGCATGAAAACCAAACTATCACTAGTGGAAAAACGCATATCAGGATCGGCCTATTAGGATCGGACTTTCAATAATTCGATACTGATCTATATTTGAATCGGACTTTACAAACAACTGATCTTGAAAGGAACAATCAAGATCGGTTAAATATAAACAACTGATCTTAAAAGTGCTGGCCAAATCAAAATCAGTTATTTTAAAAAAACTGATTATGATTATGTCCTTATTAGTATCGGTTATCACAAACAACCGATCCTAATAGTCTTTAGAATCGGCCTTTATAATAACCGATCCTGATTTCTCGGTTTTAGGATCGGACCTTTAATAAAACCGACTCTGTTATTTCGCGGTATCATATTTTTTCTCCATAACTTGGCTAAAAATGAAATCGGTGATAATTTTCAAAATTCATTTTCAAAACATGTCTCTCTTCTTCTTCAGACTCCCCACTCCCCATCTCCCCACCTCACTTCCCCCAAAACCCCACCTCACTTCAGAATTCGATCTCCACACTCCCCACCTCACTTCCCCCAAAACCCCACCTCACTTCAGAATTCGATCTCCACACTCCCCACCTCACTTCCCCCAAAACCCGAATCCAATATGAATCCCGACGGAGGCGGAGGCGGAGGCGGCGTCGGCCCACGTCGACAAGAGGCCGACCGCTGGCTTGGGGTCGCTGGGAAACTTCTAGAAGCGTGCGATTTCGAGGGATGCAAGCAATTCGTCAAACAGTCGGTCTCCGCTAACCCTCTTGTCCTTGGTGCGGAGGAACTCGTCGCTGCTGCAGAGGTGCTCCAGTCGGTCGAGCAACGACGCATCAACGGCCACCCTGACTATTACGCTGTGCTTGGTCTCGACTCCTCCCTTCCTTCCTCCCTTGAACCCGCCGCTGTGTCGCTCCACTACCAGCACCTCTCTCTCTCCTCCTCCATCGCGATACTCCTACACCTGCGTTTACGGATGCAACTCAATTGGTGGCGGAAGCCTGGTCTGTGTTGTCGGATCCCCCTTCAAAGGCTCTCTTTGACAAGTAATTGTTTTTCCTAGGCATTGTATCTGTTGATCCGGTACTGGTATAAGCTCTTACTGTGTAGTCATATCATGAGCTGCTATCTAGCTACCATCTTCCACCAGCTTTCTGACTTCAATTAAGATTTGTTATATTGAATATAAAATAATGAATAATTGTAATTATAATTTGAAATTTTACAATAATTAATAGAAACCGAAGAAAAGGCAGAGAAATTAAAGGGGGGACTAAGACACCTACTGCACAAGGGACCTCAGTTATATGGCAGGGCCAAAGAAGAGATCAAAGGACATCTTTTACAGAAGAACGGTAATTTCCTTTGCAAAAATTTTAATTTCATTTTTGCCTTTAGTTTTGGCAATGTATGATGTCAAGAACTCAGAAATGACCTCTGTCAGAAAATCTGTCCCAATGAACTATTAAAAGGACCAAAATACAAAAAGAACAGTGCAGTCATGTAAAGGACTTCAAAATGCATAAAATGGACATAAATTTCATATTATTTGGATTTTTCTTTGATTTTATATTGAATTTCAAAGTTCAGCTTTTGAAATATGAAAAAACCAGTAAAAATACCCTTGCTGTTCCAGATTTACCCCTGCATTCAAGCCCCTGTCTGGTTAAGCTAGGAAGCCCCAAAATTCATGAAATTTTACCAGCATGTAAAATGTCATCTCCTGAGAATTTTGATATAAAGAACACTAAATTCGGTTTAGTAGATCTCTCAGAATGATTTTTTAAAGGTAGTACTTACAGCAGTTTTCTGGTTTCTTTTTCTGAACTTTAAAAATAAATTCTTGACAATTGGCTAAACCAAGTTTTGTGTTCTTTTTATGGTTTTACAGAGGGTAATACAATCTATAACTCTGTGAATTTTCATGATTTTAAGAATTATCTTCTTATGCCTAATGACCATGCAAAGTTAGAGGCAAAGAAGTCATGTGTGCAGCAAAATATGCAGTTTTTGTATTTTTAAGGGCCAACTTTGAAAATGGGTAAAAAATAGTAGAAAAATCCGAATGATGCAAAGTTTGGCTCTAAACCATTTGTTTTTCTGTCCTTTATTTAATTGTGTAACTAAACTTTTGATTTGGGCTTTGGATCAGTCTGCACTGACTGATCTGTTACAAAGGGTCATGTGAAGCATATAGTACTTTGTTTGGATTTGAAGAAGTGAAATTTAGACAGCCACCATTTCTCACTGGATTACTCAAATTGAGTAATTCTTTTTTTGTTTTACTCATATGAGAGTGCTCTACTTTCTGGTAAAATTTCATGAAATTTGAGGCTTCCTAGCTGTATCAGAAAGGGGTCTAAACACAGGGGTAAGCTGGGAACTGTGCTGGTATTTTGCTGGTTTTTTTCATTTTTCAAAGGCTGAATCTTTAGAAAATCATAGAAAATGCATAGAAAATGCTATGAATGTAAAATTTGGGTCTAAGTTGTGTGTTTTTGAGTCCTCTCTCTAACTGTATCCTTTATTTTACCATATTACCCTTTTATCAGTAGGTTCTGTGCAGATTTTGGATTGTGGTTTTGTGGACTGTTTCTGGTAAATGGAGCAGCAAAGGTGATACATCTATGACTCTATGAATTTTCATGATTTTACAAATTTTCTTCTTATGCTTAATGACCATGCAAAGGTAGCAAAGAAGTCATGTGTTCATGAAAATTGGTAGAGCATACTAGTTGTGTATAATTGCTTATTAGTTCCTTTTATTTTGATTCTTTGCAGTGTGATCAATTAAGAGCTGATAATCTCATGAGGAAATTAGGACCAAGCCTTAAAAAGGTTCAATGATTTAAAACTTTTCTTTTAAGTAAAGAAGTTTCAGTTCAGGCACTTTTGGTTGTTTAGATTTGTTTTAAACTGTTTCTTTACGAAATGTTTGATATAGTTGTAAATTAGTGTACAAATGCTAGTTAGATGATTCTATGTAATTGTGATATTTTGATAATTCATTGTTATTAGTTTGTTAAGTGACATGGCTGATGTAGTTTGATTAATTGTTGGAATTGTGATTGTTGAATATTATTTTGATAATTATTTTGTTTGTGATTGTGGCATATTAATTATTGACCAGCTTAAAAAAAAAAATTTAAAATTAAAATTAAAATTAGTGTCGGCTATCTACAGTAACCGATGCTAAAAGTGTGAATTAGCATCGGCTATTTGTAAATAACCGATGCTAAAAGTGTGACTTAGCATCGGTTATTTACAAATAGCCGATTCTAATTGAAACATTAGGATCGGTTATTTTAAATAACCGATGCTAATTCAAACTTTTAACATCGCCTGTTTAACCGACCCAGATTACTTTCGTATTTGCATCGCCTGGGTCAACATCGCCTCTAGGTCCGATCCTAATGTGTGTAAATAACCGATTCTGATATGTGTTTTTCCACTAGTGTATTTAGCACGCTAATAACTTGAGTTTGTTCACTGGACCATTTTTATTAATTGAGTAAAGGTTTGATGAGATCAAAAACCAAATTAATTAATACCGACGACAAGAAATTTTTTCTTCGAATTTCAAATGTATAACCTTCTACATGAACTGCTTTGTCTGGTTCTAATGCTGAGGCCTTTGATAGGCGAGATCATGAATCAACTGATTCTGATGTCCAGAGCCTAGTTAATTTGAACATGGAAAATGAAACTTTCAAGAACTGATTTTATTTTAACTTCTTTTTCAGTATGTCATTTTACTTGGTAGACCTGGAGTCAACCGCCCCCTAGTTTCAACCTTTACTTTTCAACAGACTCGCTCTTTCCACTTAAATTGTTACCAAAAAAAAAAAAGTGGAAGTGAAAGTAGAGATTGTTGCACCTCTTTTCTTATTTACCAGAACTTCGTAAGCGGTGGAGCACGTGGCTTAATTCAATGCTGAGCGAATAACCTTACCAGGGCTTGACATGTCGCCCTCTTATACTTGACTAATGTTGGAAAATCTAGAAAAAAGACATTAATCATAGTTGAAGCTTACAGTCATTTATTGCTGTATAATATAATTACAAAAAAAAAAAATTATGTGGCTCAAAAAATTTCACATCTTCATTTACACCCAAGGATATATAAGAATTGGCTGCCTGATGATTTGCCAATATAAAGCATTTTCTTTTAACTAAAAGTATAAAATTCAAGAATAAATACACTCTTATTTTGAAGGTTAAGAGTGGATTTATTGAAGCAAATTATCTCCAACCTTTCGATCTATTTTTCTTTATAATTTTAAGGGAGACCTAACCTTATCATCATTTAAAGCTTCCTTTCTTTTTAATTACAATTTATGGAAGATGACCAGATATGAACGAATTAATCTTTTACTCGGAATGACATATGTCCTCAGACCAGACAATTGCTGGAAAAAAAGAATTAAACTTTCAGCTATTGTCATGATTAATGGGTTGGATCAGATTCGAATCAGGTCGGATCCGAGTTGTCCACTTTAATTTTCATTTATTATTATCAAATCAATGCTAAGCTCTAACTAATTAAATCATTGACTAATAATGTGAAAATCAATAATATAATATCAGCATTTAATTTTCTACAAGAACCAATGGAACCATATCTATTTTAAAATTTCAGCTTATTATTGATAGGTCCCCAATAAAACTAAATGGGTATCTAGCTAATTAACTAATGATGTACTTCTCAAATCACTACCGATTTATACCAAAATCATATACATCTGTAATGTCTTTAAAAAAATGAAAACAAAGATATAGGTCAAACCTCTTAATTAATTTTAAAAATTGTTGTTTTATTTATAATTTATTACTAAAGAGGGAATTCAGCCATTGCACTTCTAGTAGTAGTACAAGATCCACTACTACAACAAGGTTAATCACCAACGGGCAACGGCTAATCACACACGGATCCGAGGAGTTTTTGTAAAATCAGTGTGTAAATTAAGAAGGCAGCTAGGTGGGACCAAAATGAAAAATCCGTGTATGAATGTTTACACACAGACGCTTATGAAAATCCGTGCATGATTGTTGCAAATCATACACATTTATAGTGAACGTGTCCATGTTTGTTTCGTGTAAACATTCATACACGTTTTTTCTCTTAAAAAAATATTTTTTTTTTTGTGCTTTCGTAAAGTCCATTAATTATGATCTTCGGCATCCTTCCAATAATGTTTTACATAGGTTTTGTTTTTGTTTTTTTTTTGTTACAAATTGTATTAGTTGTGATGCATGTCAGTTAGCAAAACAAATTAGGCTTTTGTTTTTTTTCTACTAATAAAAGTAAGGCACTGCTTGATTTGATTCACACCGACATATGGAGACCGGCTCCAATTTATTCATATAATGAATTTAAGACATTTGTTATATTTATTGATGACTTCTGATAAGTTTCTTAGATGATTTACTCAAATCAAATGATGAAGATTAAATTGCTTTCAAGAATAGTAGAAAATTAATATAAGGCAAAATATGATTTTTGAGTGGCGCTCACAACAATATGACAAGATGTTGCAGTGGCGCTCACAACAATATTTATTTTGAAGAATTTACTAGTCCTGCTCCTACCTATGTTATAAATAAAGGGACAAAATATTTATTTGTGGACGTAAAGGATGTAGAAACTTCAAATGCAATGGGACAAAATAGGGACCAACGACTTGTGGAAATTTAAGCAAAGGACTCAATGTTAATAATAATTAATAAAATAAAATAATAACATAGGTAGGAGTAGGACTAGTACTATACCCACACATATCTATATATATATTGAAACCATTATGTACTAGTACCACAAAAGAAACCACTACAAGCGGGATTCGACATGGCAATGAAAGCTCTTTCAATGCTCTGTATCGTCTTCCTACTTGTTAGCGCCTCTCTAATGTTTCCTGCTGCAGAGGGCACTCGAACCTTGGAAGAAAGCAAGGATGGTGATAATCTTTTTCTTTTTCTTTTTCTTTCTCATTCCCTTTCTCTGCTGCTTTCAAATCTTTCTTTTTCCCTGGTGTACGTGTTCAAGTTTCCTTGCTCGAATCAACTTTAAGTCTTTGAGCCAGATTTTTTAATTTAGTCCTATAAGTTATAATTAAGTATAAAATTTAGATACATGCAAAACGGTGTGTTCTGTTGGCAGTTAATAGGACCATGTACCAAAAGTTCTAAGAAATGATCTTTAAGTTAAGCTTTGGGTTCGCTAAATAAGGCCTCCAACCGGACCTAACGAGATGGGCCAAAAAGACTCGAGATAAGGCCTGCCAAGGTCTCTCTCAGCAAACTAGCATGGCACGAATAGACTCAGTCCGAATTGGACCGCTTCCATACAATTTGTCAGGCTCTCAGGTCAACACTACATGACAGTAAGAGACCGACCTATAAAAGGCCTAAATCTGGACTGAAAAAGGAGTTCATAAATTTACATAACACAAGGTGATGTCTATAGGGAAGAGTCATACACCTTACACGCAATCATCTTTCCACCTCGAGCTTGCCTCGAGACTGTACAACCTGTCACCTCGAGACAGGACGTATCAGCAACCACTTAATTACCTAGTGTTTATGGTTGGTTTGCATTTGTATATAAATATAAGATTGGAGGTTGAATTATAATTGACACCACTCAATTAATGATGTAAATTTCTTCTTCAATTTATATTTTGCATGATACAGGTAATATCAGCTACAATCCACTAAACCCTAAACCCCCAGGAGGATCTGGCAGTGGCAGACCATACACTCGGCCCTGCAACAAAAAAAATGTACGGATGCCCACCATAGAAGATCAATCCATATTTAGACAAAAGAGTTGAAGAACAATGTTATAACATATGTATGCGTATAAGCTTTTAAGTGAAATTTATGCATGTAACATCAAAAGAATAAAAGGGGACCTTGTAACGTTGTATATGTATCTATGTGCCAGCTGAATAAATTAGTGTGATTTGATAAAAAAATGAGTTGTGAAATTAATATGATGCTTAATCCTTATACCTTGAAAATAATAGTTTGTAATAACAATTTTTTTTGTTATGGTAACACGAGTGCTTAATTATCATTGAATGGGATCTATTAACTTAATTTCCTCCAATTCATGAATTGATTCGTCAATTAATTAATATATCCATTGATCTGCCTATAATATATGTCCTCGGATGGATCGAATAATAAAATAATGAAAGTGAATAAGATGGTACACGTACACCATCTCATATCTTACCCACTCCAATCCACTCTCTTTAAGCCATGCTTCAAAAATCAAAATATCATAAAATTTAGGAATAAATTAAAATAACAAAACAATGCATTAATTGAAGATGTTAGTTTATCGACCGATAGTAAATCAAATTTGGAAATAACAGTTCAATTTTTTTTTTTTTTTTTGTTGAGAGAGAGAACATAAAACATTGTTAAGCAGAGGAGTTTCGGGGATACGGAAAAGCAGGACTCTGCTTTTCCATTAGAATAATAGCAGAGTTCATTCTGAGTTTCGGAATAGCACTGCGCCTCTTTTCAATTTCCAACAGTCCAACACTTTTGGTACCACAGACCACAACCAAAGGCATGGGCTTCCACGCACGGGACGGCCCTTTCGAGATGAGACTTTTTAGGTATAAGTTTTAAATATGAATCGTTTTTTAATCCTGACACAAATCTCAAAACGGACCTTCTATAGTTTTCATAGATACTGGATAGAGTTTAGCCTGATTGAGAATAAATCTGGACCGTTCGTTTATATCAATTGCACCTCAAATACCTGGGGATACTGACTCTTAATGGAGATGGTGTTCATTGGCATATGTTATGATTTATTTTCTGTACATTAATTTTTCAACATACTTGTGATTAACATTAACAAAGTCCCCTTCCGTGAAAGAGAAAAAAAAAAAAAGTACTGTCACTTCCCGCATGGCTGTATGCATTAATTTTCTTTGGCCTTTTCTAAATACATTTTGACTGAATCAAAATAATTCCAAAGAGATGCGAGATATGGACAAAGAATTGCGTTAGACCTAGCTGGATTACTTTGATTCTTTGACTTTTTGACTAACATTGGAAATATGTGAGAGTAAGAAACAGACAAAGATTTATTTTGATGTTTTGTCTCAGTGACCTTGACTCTCCTGCGAATGTACTCTGTTGGCTAATTTCAGAGGAGACTGCTTAACTATTCATGTTTTTATTGTAGGCTTGCTAATTATTAATAGTAATGAATTATTTTTTCTTTTGAGTTGGTCATGTACTTATATTATTAAATAATTATCTTATTAATTATAATTGCACCATATATCTCTAAACTTAATTAATAATCCCTTTAGAACATTCCACCGATTAAAAAAAAGACCAGAATTTGTATTGATAAAACTAATGCTGAAGGCTCATCTACGTAAAGATTACTACATCTACACCATCGCTACAATAACCCAACCGATCGATATCGAAGAGACACTCAAAACCAACGGTATGATATAAAAAATGGATGGCAAAGGAGGGGTCCATCAACGCCATCAGTTGGTTCAACGCCACTCGATGGTAAAAAGTTCGAATTAATTATTACATCGCTGCCCCTGGTTACATACACTATCCGTGCGGAATGACACCTGATAGTAAAGGGGCGTTAGTAAATGTGTTTTTTGTTGTAGTGTGAGATTTGAACCCAAGATCTTCTAAGTACAAAATTGAGTTTTAACCACTACACTACAAGCACACATCTAACATTTAATGTGTAGAGCTAAACTATATAAAAACTTTAATGAAATATAAAGTCAATTAAATTTCAACATACGTGATGAAAAATTTCAAAATCATGGAGTAACTTGGCACCCTGGGTAGAAATATGGTCACATGAAAACCAAACTATTTAGCACGCTAATAACTTGAGTCCGTTCACTGGGCCATTTTTATTAATTGAGTAAAGGCTTGATGAGGTAAAAAACCAAATTAATTAATACCGAGAAGAAATTTTTTCTTCGAATTTCAAATATGTAACCTTCTACATGAACTGCTTTTGTCTGGTTCTAATGCTGAGGCCTTTGATAGGCGAGATCATGAATCAACTGATTCTGATGTCCAGAGCCTAGGTAATTTGAACATGGAAAATGAAACTTTCAAGAACTGATTTTATTTTAACTTTTCATTTTCAGTATGTCATTTTACTTGGTAGACCTGGAGTCAACAGCCCCCTAGTTTCATCCTTTACTTTTCAACAGACTCGCTCTTTCCACTTAAATTGTTACCACACAAAAAAAAAAAGTGCAAGTGAAAGTAGAGATTGTAGCACCTCTTTTCTTATTTACCAGAACTTCGTAAGCGGTGGACCATGTGGCTTAAATTGCATCCCAAACATATTTTAGTATGGATATTATGTTGAGCGGTTCAGATTAACAGTTTGAACTTTGAAAACAAAGGTATAAAATATGAGGTATGATGAGATATGAAAAGCATGAGCTATTGGAACTCTCCTCAGCAATCTATTTCATTCATTCCATTTTTTTGTCCAAAGACCGCACATGGACCACATGTGCTTATGGGTTCATGGTGAGCCGCGCAACACCACTTAATACGTGACTGATATGCCTATCTATTTCAGGTCAAAACAATCTCTATCGGCCATTCCATTTTTTGGTCCATAGACCGTGCATACACCACATGTGTTTAGGAGTTCATGGTGAGCCACAGAACACTTAGGCCATGCTCCACATAGAGGAGGTGAAACGTTATTAATGGAATGTGATTAGAAGAGAGAAGGGGATTAAGGAGGCAACTTCTTCCACTCCCTCCACATACCTCTAACTGAAGCAGGCCCTTAAATTCTCAAATCTTTTGCTCCTACGTGATTGTAACGCAGGTTCTATATGGGTTGAGCATCAAAACTCTTAGCCACTATACTAAACTATTTTATATGATATATGATATATGCTAGTAATTATGGTATTTAATTTATAGTAGAGTTAAGCCTCTATTTTTTTTTTTTTGAAAATTTTGTTTAAGTTATGATTATGATTTGTTCCAGACATAACGGCCTTTTTGAGATAGACTTTCTGTTGCCAAATTCTGAAATTTATGGGAGGAAAGAAATGAAAGGATTTTCAATTTGAAGTTGCGAACAATTCACGTCGGGTGCATTTGGATGGAGGGGTGAATTAGTAGAATAGTGAGCTAACCCACAAAAAACAAACAAAGAATAGTTAGTAGCTCTTGATTCAAATGTGGGTTAGCTCAAAAAATAGTGTTATTCTTGAATTAGCTCTATATATTATTGCTCCAATCAAATGCACCTGAAGTGTGCACCTCCATTAATAGAAATAAAGTTAGCAGATGTGATTTATTTTCAATGAAGAATATCATGTATATCTTTCAAAAAAATTGAAATTACATGTTTTCTCTTTTAAAATTAATAATATCTTATTTATCTTATACAATTTTAATAAATACACTAAACTGTTGGATATGACCTACATCATTTTATCTATGCACGAGTAAGAAATTACGACATTCCAACTTTATTTTGGTTGTCATCAAGAGCTTGTAAAAAATATACTAATCTAAATAATTTAGAGACGTTGATTTTTCAATTTATTGATTCACAAAAAAAAAACAAAATTGAAATGTGATAATTTTTTATGAGTACATAGGGAAAATAATATAGATCACATCCAACGGTTTTATATTGACAAACAAATAATAGTGACAATCGATCAAATAATTATCATAATTGAAAAATGTCAATACATGTATAATTTTTCATTTATTTAAATAGTTTCAATATCAAATATGATATTGTTTATAAATCGATTAGTCATTTACCGATTGATTAGTTAAAATTAACAGATCATTATTAGTGACACTTTATTGACTAAAGAATTTTTTAAATTGCAATAAATTTAATATACCACATATATATCTAAAACTCTGAAAGATTATTTATAATATTATCCTTTCCATTTTGATAACCGTTTTATTTTTAACGGTTGTCTATTAAATATGATGTGTTATCCTTAATTTGAGATATAAATGTGGTTCTTAATAGATATATGTTTTGAAAAAAATTTAAGAAATGATGGACGTAGCAATTAGGATTTTCAATTTCACGAGAAGCACTACCAGAATTTTCACTTGTTGTATGGGGAGAAAAAATGCTTGTTGCATGGGCTAGCATTTAATTGAGTTTTAACCACTATACTACAAGCACACATCTAGCATTTAATGTGGAGAGTTGAACTATATAAAAACTTTAATGAAATATAAAATCAATTAAATTTCAACATACGTGATTAAAAATTTCAAAATCATGGAATAACTCACTACTACAAAAAAAAGATTATACACGGACAAAAATGGAGGAGCTACACGGATTTCCTACCGTGTTTAAATCGAGGGTGTACGATTAGTTCAATAACTACACACGGACATTTGCCCGTATGCAATCATAACGATTCTACACGGATAACTTTATAAACAGCCGTGTACAAAGACCAGAATGTGTCGCTCTCCACGTTACCAAGCTACACGGATTTCCCAAAACAACCGTGTACGATTCTTTTTATACACGGACTTTTAACTAAAAAACCGTGTAGCTTTCCTCTTTCTACACGGACATTTAGTTAAATGTCCGTGTAGCTCTCCTCTTTCTATACGGATATTTAACTAAATGTCCGTGTAACTCTCCTTTTTTCTACACGGACTTTAGTTAAATATCCGTGTAGAATTTATATATATATATATATATATTTTTTTTTATATTTTTTTTTTTGGGCTAGCCTCCAGTTTTGCTAGCCAGTTTTGCTACAGAATTATACAAAATTCATATAACAAGAAATATATATTTTTCAGATTAGCAAGAAATTCATATTTTTCAGATTAGCTAGAAATCCATATGCAATAAATTATACAATATTCATATACACTAAATTATACCAAATTATGGAAATTCATATTGAGCATTACAAAATTCCGTTCGAAACCACCTTGCCCACACACCTGACATCGTCGATCTGCTCCTTGGTGTAATGCGGTTGCTTTGTCACAAGCATGTGTTATGATTTATTTTCTGTACATTAATTTCTACATTTATTACTATTATTTGTTTTTGAAAAATAACGGTATTATGGAAGAGGGAAATTATTTCAAGTGAAGCATAACTAAATACATGACACACTCATTTTGTTTATCTAGTTCTTTTCATTTTGTACAAATTGATATAATGGCATCATTTTAGGAAAAAAGAAGCATTTATATTGGCATGTGAAATAAAAATCAATTAAATTTCTAAGCAATGCTGGTGTTTCTCTAATTTTGAACTAATAGTCTACAGTATTTACTTCTCTAATCAATATGAGTATTTCCACTATTTTTCAACATACTTGACAAAGAATTGCGTTAGACCTAGCTGGATTACTTTGATTCTTTGACTTTTTGACTAACATTTTGAATTGTGATAAATTTGTGTCCAATAAAAACATTTTAAGAATAAATTATTCTGAACAACATGAAAAATGAGAATATTAAGAACACAATATTGTGTTTTAACTAATTAATTTTCTTTTTCACTTTGTCATTTTACTTGGTAGACTTGTAGTCAACACCCTATGTATAGTTGCAATCTTTTAGTAGAATCGCACTAATATATAGTGGAACATATATAGTGGAAGCCTACACTCATTTTAGCAGAAGTTTACAGGCATTTTGCAACATAGAGTGAGGCTATGGTACTATGCATAGCACGGATGGGTCCGTGCTACGGCTCAAAATTTGAGTTTTCAAAATCTTAACGGTCCATCCAAACCGTTCAACATGATTATAAAATGAATATGTACTTGCAAACCAAATTTTACATTTTTTCGAATTTTATTATTATTTTTTTAGATAGGTAGAAAATCACTGGTTTTGGATGGTCCAGAATTTTCGGATCAAGTGATTTTCTACCTATCTAAAAAAATGTAAATTTTGATTTGCAAGTACATATTCATTTTATAATCATGTTGAACGGTTTGGATGGACCGTTAGGATTTTGAAAACTCAAATTTTGAGCCGTAGCACAGATCCAACCGTGCTATGCATAGTACCATAGCCTCACTCTTGCAACATATATAGTGGAAGCCTACACTCATTTATTGTTGTCTAATTACAATTTTTTCACATCTTCATATTCACTCAAGGATAAGCAAAGAATTGGCTGCCTTATAACACTGCTATCAAAATAAAATCTCCTAACGCTCATTTTCTAACGATTTAAACCGATTTTGGTAAAACAATATTATAAAACTAACCGATAGAAATATTTCATGATCTTATGATATTAGTTAATACATTAGTAACGATATAAGCAAAACAAACTTGTTTTGTTAGTTGTGTTTTGAACCATTAGAATTTAGATACTTCAATTTCGCGCATATTCACTAGATCGAAGTCATTAATTTTCACAATGCTAATTGTCTAATCAAATTAATTTCTCTCATCTCTCTTTTCTTTCTCTTTATTTCTTCATCTTGTCTAACCATATTGTCTTTAATTTGTATGTTGTTTTTGTTGAATTAATATTGAATATATTACTTGTATTATAGATATGTAAGTTGAATGTTGAATATTTTCTCCAATATGTTGTTTATATAGAATGTTAAACATTTCTTGAATTACTTTTGTATATCATGCATATGTTGAATATATATCAAGTTCGTCCAAGTACTTAATCTACTTTTATCGGTTATAAAGATGCAAGTACTTCATCTACTTTTATCGGTTTAATTTGCCTAGCTAGGGTTTGAAAAATAGAACTGGAAAGGATATCCAGATTTTAAAAGAAAGGGACAAAACTGAAATCAACGATGTATTAATGTATATATGGAATATGGATAGGTTCCTAGCACTGATATCCTCACTTACTGACAAATCATGTTTTCTAATAAGGTGAAAATAATACGTACAACTAGATGTACTATTGGATGTGAATCAGACAGGGTCAGGGTACCAGTAACCTGCACATATTTTATATATGAACCCAGACTTGAGTAAACAAAATTTCCGACACAAAAAATGAGCTACCTAAAAAACACAAGGAGCTATATGCATCAACTTTGGACCACTAAAATTAATTTGGTATTATTTGAAATACTGGATCTGTTTTGACATTCGTGCCAGACTAAAACCGATGACTCAGATTTCATTCTACCCACTAAGGTATTGGGTAGTTTTGCTATGAACGACTCATCTACATCATAGTAACACAAGTTGATTATACTTTTTGACTATTGTTGGAAAATATAGCACTAGCAGTCAGTGACGCGCACTTAAAACATAGTAGAAGCAGCCGGTCATTGACGAAAATTTTTATTTAAAAAAAAAAAATTAAGTTCAATTGTCAGAAAATTAATTTATTATATTTTTTCTTTCAAAAAAACTATGATCAACCATAATTTTAATTTTGGTTCAAGTCAGAGTTGACTCAAAACTTTGATTCAGTCTCTCTTTTAATTTCACAATGCCAGACCATCTTGTTCACAAAAGATTCAAAACAAATAGTGACCGAACCAAAGTTGGCCTCCCTTCACATTTTCTCAAAATTTGAGGAGAGTGGCCAAATCAATGTTCCGGTCACCTCTCTTTTTTAGTCAATAATGTGCATGTGCAATTGGAACAAGTATCCTCTCGAATATGTGTAAAAGATTCCTTTCACTTTACGGTTTGAGATTTACTTTCAACCGCTTTGAGATTCGGGCTAGCGCAGGATCATGAACTATTTGTATCGGTTAGTTTTATAATAATGTTTTACCAAAATCGGTTTAAATCGTTAGAAAATGAGCGTTAGGAGGATTTATTTTGATAGCAGTGTTATAAGGCAGCCAGTTCTTTGCTTATCCTTGAGTGAATATGAAGATGTGAAAAAGTTGTAATTAGACAACAATAAATGAGCGTAGGCTTCCACTATATATGTTGCAAAATGCCTGTCAACTTCTGCTAAAATGAGCGTAGGCTTCCACTATATATTAGTGCGATTCTACTAAAAGATTGCAACTATACATAGGGTGTTGACTACAAGTCTACCAAGTAAAATGACAAAGTGAAAAAGAAAATTAATTAGTTAAAACGCAATATTTGTGTTCTTTATTCTCATTTTTCATGTTGTTCAAAATAATTTATTCCTAAAATGTTTTTATTGAACACAAATTTATCACAATTCAACAATGATTATTGTGGAGATTTAGAAATTAATTAAAATTCTCAGCATTTTTTGGGCAAGGTGTCTATTAACAACCATTTTTATTAAATAACCGATAAAAAAATAAAATTATAAAAAATGTACTTCACAATTTAGATACATTGTGCATTAAATTAATTTGATATAATATAATTTTCTTATTGTTCAATGATAGCGATATATTAATTTAATTAACCAATCCGTTAGGTTACGTTTGGATCGTGCAAGGATTAGTGCAAGAATAGCGATTTTTGGGTTAGTGGTTGAGAATAGTGCTAACCCAAGTGATTTGAGAATAGTGCTATTTTGGACTATTCCGGTTCAGTAAAAATGTTGTTTCGATTGTATATTTGGAATAGCGATGGAGGGAATGAATAAAATATTGATTAAACTAATATAATATTTATTTAATACTAATAGAATCTATTCTAATATTATATTTATTTAATACTAATCTAATGTTTTATTTAATACTAATATAATATTTAAACCAAAATATTATATTACATTAACATTTAAACTAATATTATATTATATTTAACTAATTTTTATTTAATACATATAATATTTAAAGTAATATTATATTACATTTAATATTTAAATTCATATTATATTACATTTAATATTTAAATTAATATTATATTACATTTAATATTTAAATTAATATTATATTACATTTAATTAAATAAATATTATATTATATTTAATATTTAAACTAATATTATATTATATTATATTTAATCTAATAGTTTATTTAATATTAATCTAATATTTAAAGTAATATTATATTACAGTTAATATTTAAACCAATATTATATTATATTAAAATTTAAATTTAAATTTATTATATTAATTTAATTTGATATTATATTTATTTAATAGTAATCTAATATTTTAATTAATATTATATTAAATTTAATAGTTAAACTAATATTTTATTTAACACTAATCTAATCTAATATTATATTTATTTAGTTCTAATCAAATATTTTATTTAATACTAATTTAATATTTAAACTAACTCTAATTGATTAAAAAATGGATAAAAAATTGGATTGTCCAAATATTATATTAATATCACTAACCCAAGAGCAACTGTTTTCACTAATCCAACATTTCTATGGAATAGCAGATTAGAGCTATTCCTCCGCTATTCTTAATTCCTATTTGTCGTTTGGATCACACTGTTCTGAGAATAGTGCAAACTATCTAATTAATTGAAAAGATAAATATGAAATGTTATTTTAAATTATAATAATCGTTTGATTGATGGTGATAATTATCAAATGAGTTTGTTTGTTAAAAAAGTATCTATTGCGAATTTGCGATGGCATGCAATTTTACATGGCTTATTATATAATGAAAAAATTGAATTATTATGAAATTTCGTAAAGTTGTACATATGACAACATTTCCGTGTCTGAATTAATTCATGTTGGTTTTTAAATACGATATCGCACCGAATAAATATTTCATCTAGCTAGAAATCGTCAGTGCATGACGAGTTGAGCAGGATGCGGTGAAAAGTCGATTTTCCTACCGAACGATTCCCACCACTAGAGTGGGAAAAATGGCACGGCGGAGCCGGCTCCGTTACGGAACGGCACGGCACGCATGTCGGTTACGTGTCATGACCTGCGTGATCCGTGCCGTGACCATTCGCGTGCCGTGACTAATTGTTGGTAAAGAAGACACGGCACGGAAACTGCCTTGGTCACGGTACGGGACACGCAAGTCACGGAACGGTGACACGCCAGTCACGGCAGTCACGAGGCAATACACTAACATACCTTCCTATAAGTATAATTTTATTTTAATTAAATATTGACATTTAAATTTCAATTAAAACATTTGAATTTTAAAGAATCATTTCATTTTTTTTTTAAACGTTAAATGCGATAAAACGTGACTAACGCACGTTTGGTCACGGCATGACTTGGTCACGGCACGCGAGTCACGCCATGACTCGCGTGCCGTGACCACCCCTTGTAATTTTTGTCACGGCACGTGAAAAATTTACTTGGTCACGGCACGGCACGACACGTTTTTATTTTAATTAAAATATTTACATTTAAATTTCAATTAAAACATTTGAATTTTAAAGAATCGTTTTATATTTTTTTTTTAAACGTTAAATGCGATAAAACGTGACTAACGCACGTTTGGTCACGGCACGCGAGTCACGCCGTGACTCGCGTGCCGTGACCACCCCTTGTAATTTTTGTCAAGGTACGTACGGCACGTGAAAAATTTACTTGGTCACGGCACGGCACGTTTTTCCCACTCTACCACTAGTGGAAAATATGGAATCAGAATCGGTTATATATGCATATTAGTATCGGAATACAACCGATCCTGATGAAGGTGATACTAATACTTACAATAATCTGGATCGGTTGTTTCAAACAACCGATCCTGATGTTATACTATCAGGATCGGTTGTTTGAAACAACTGATCCTGATAGTAACTATCAGGATCTGTTTGTTTGAAACAACCGACCCTGATAGTTACTATCAGGATCAGTTGTTTGAAAAAACCGATCCTGATACTTTTTTTTTTTTAATGTTGGTTCTGAAAAAAAAAAATCAGGATCGGTTGTTTTGAAAAAACCGATCCTGATACTTTTTTTTTAATGTTGGTTCTGAAAAAAAAAAAATCAGGATCAGTGTTTTTGAAACAACCGATCCTGATGTTATATTGGATCTAAAAAAAATATTTTTTTTTATTTGGCCAGCTTCCATATATATTTGCTGGCCAGCATAATTTTTTTTTTTATTTACCATTGATTTATTGGAGCTCAAAACCAATTAAGAACACAAAATAAAATTCATGAAACACAAAAAGAAGTACAATAGTTGAAGAAATTTGGTGCAATAGCAAAATAAAATTGAAAATACAAATGAAAAAAGATAGTTGATCGGCCGGATGATTAAGAGAAATAAAAAGATAGTTTCAAAAAGCCTTGCTCAAATGAAAAAAGATAAATAAATAAATTAAAAATACAAAAAAAAATGTGTTTTAAAAGTATAATAATGAGAAAATTGATAAAGATAATACCGTGATAGTTGATCGGGCGGATGATTAAGTAACTTGAGCGAGATGTCCTCAAGACTGAAAAACAATATACAAACATCATTAATTAATTTTTGAAACAATAAAAAAATTAAAAATTGACACAATTGAGCCGGAGGTTCGAGAGGCTCGGCTTTGAGAGGGAGAGACGGAGACAGAGAGAGAGAGACACGGAGGGGAGGGAGAGACGAGACGGAGAGACGAGACGGAGACAGAGAGAGGAGAGACACGGAGGTCTGAGGATTTGAGAGGGAGAGACGGAGACACAGAGAGAGAGAAAGACGCTAAGTTCAAAATGAGAGGCGCGAAATGAAAATAAGAACTAAGCAGGAGTTATCAGGATCGGTTATTTATTGAACCAATCCTATTAGTATTGAGTCCTAAAATTTTTGTAAGTACAAAGGTGCGAAACAGAATTAAACCCTAACGTCAAATTAGTATTAGGATCGGTTATTTCAAAACAACCGATCCTGATAATATTTTTTTTTTTATGTTGGTTCTGAAAAAAAAAAAAATCAGGATCGGTTTTTTTGAAAAAACCGATCCTGATAATTTTTTTTTTTTTAACGTTGGTTCTGATAAAAAAAATCAGGATTGGTTTTTTTTGAAAAAACCGATCCTGATAATTTTTTTTTTTTAACGTTGGTTCTGAAAAAAAAAAATCAGGATCGGTTTTTTTTAAAAAAACGATCCTGATAATTTTTTTTTTTTTTTAACGTTGGTTATGAAAAAAAAAAATCAGGATCGATTTTTTTGAATAAACCGATCCTGATAAATTTTTTTTTTTAACGTTGGTTCTGAAAAAGAAAAAAAATCAGGATCGGTTTTTTTGAAAAAACCGATCCTGATAACTTTTTTTTTTTTTAATGTTGGGTCTGAAAAAAAAAAGAATCAGGATCGGTTTTTCCAAAACAACCGATCCTAATGGAACACATATTAGAATCGGTTGTTTGTTAGAACTGATCCTGATACTATCGGAATCGGTTTTTACAAACAACTGATCCTAATGTGTTCCATTAGGATCGGTTGATAGTATCAGGATCGGTTCTAAAAAAAACCGATTCTAATTGTTCATAAAGTATGATCGGTTAACCATAAAATCCGATCCGAATAGTTTTTAGGATCGGTTTTCTTAAAAAAACCGATCCAGATAGTTATTAGAATCGGTTGTTTCATATAACCGATACTATTAGGCCGATCATGATTCCAGTTTTTCCACTAGTGTACCCACCACGCAACCAAAAGTCTAAGCCCTCTCGCTTTAATATTTTATTGAATTTCCATTAAAAACCTCCTCACTTTGCATATTCAGGATGAGATACGAGGGGGTAATTTTGACGTATTCATAAGAAACTTGAAGCAGAGAATTGGAAAAGTTGCTATACAACAAAATTTATAATTAATTTTGAGGATTTACAAAGATTGCTATGTTTAATTTCCTGTTTTATTCAGCTTATTTCAAGAATCAAATTATTCAAACAAAAACAAGTTGGATCTGACATCGGTATACTGGTACTAGTATGCAATAAAAAAAATAACACACTACAGCAGATCGAACCTTCAGCGACCGGTGGACCGGTCGCTGATAGCTAAGGCGCCGGTCACTGATGCCTCACCCCGGTCGCTGATGACAAAAACCGATCGCTGATACATCGGTTGCTAAATGACGTCATCCTGGTTGCTGATGACGTTTCAGCGATCAAATTTTTTTTGTCGCTGTTGGGTTTTGCTGACGTCATGTAAAGGCATCAGAAACCAAAATAACCAGTCGCTGATACTCTTCTGTCAGGTTTATGGGTTCTTTTTGTTATTTACTTTTTCCACATTTAATAATTGGTACCACACGTACCAGCATACAACATAAACATAAACATCGATCGATACATACAACATAAACATAAACAACAATATAAACATACAAACAATAAACAATATCTAAACATAAACAATATACCATCACGAGAAAACATAAACATCGAGAAACTGTAATATAAAATCGAGTAACAGTACCATCTAAATATCAAGTAACATAAACAGTAACAGTACCATCTAAACATGTAAATATCTAAACATCTAAGCAGTATCATCTCCGCCGACATCCGACCAATGCTCCTCCCCATCATCGCCGTCATCGGGCATCGAGGCATGGTGTGAGCTCGAACCTCCCTGTGAGGTTATAAGAAAGTAAGCGTGTCAGTTGTTTAGATAATTAGGATTTAGGAATTTAGGGTTTAGGGTTCACAATTAAAACATACTGAAAAATCAAATTTCGTACCTGAGCAACTCTGATAGCTAAGGTGATCTGCCCAGTGATCTGGGGCATGATAGATAACAATACCTGAGAAGATATCGCATCGATATCCTCTTGTCTGAGGCGTGGAGCCGCCGGCACTGAAGAATAGCCAGTAGTATATGCAATACTAATGACAATTAGTAAAAGATGAAAAACAACTAGAAACAGATGAAGTTCAACCATTAGTAGATGAAAGATATTATTAGGACATGAAATACAACCAGTAAAATAGGAAAGACAACCAGTAGAACGTTAAAGAAAATGAGTACAGGATGAAACACAACTAGAAGAAGATGAAATACAACTAGAGGTAGAAGAAATAACACTAGAAGAAGATTAAATACTACCAGTAGAACATTAAATACAACTAGTAACAGATAAAAGACAACCAGAAGAAAATGAAAAACAACCATTACAAGATGATAGACAACTTGAAGAGGATGAAAGCCAACTTGTAGAACAAGAAAGACGACCAGTATGAGGTGAAACACAACCATTACAAGATGAAAGACAACTTGAAGAACGTCAAATACAACCAGTACTTGATGAAAGACTACTAGAAGATGATGAAATACAACTAATAATAGATGAAAGACAACTAGTAGAATGTGAAAGACAACCAGTAGAACATGAAAGAAAACCAGTACAAGACGAAAGACAACCAGTATAAGATGAAACACAACCAGTACATGACGAAAGACAGAAGAACGTGAAATACAACTAGAAGAAAATGAAATACAATCAATAGTAGATGAAAAACTATTAGAAGAAGATGAAATACAACCAGTCGTAGATGAAAACAGCTAATAGAATGTGAAAGACAACCAGTAGAACATGAAAAAAAAACTAGTACAAGATGAAAGACAACTATAAGTAGATGAAAAACAACAAATAGAATATGAAAGACAACAAGAAGAAGACGAAATTCAACCAGCAGTAGATGAAAGACAATTTGTAGGAAATGAAAGACAACCAGTAGAATGTGAAAGAAAACCAGTACAACTACAAGAAGATGAAAAACAACCAATACAAGATGAAAAACATCTAGTAGAAGATGAAAACAACTAGTATAATAGGAATGACAACTAGAAGAAGATGTAAGACAACCGGTATAATATGAATGACAACTAGAAGAAGATGTAAGACAACCTGTAGAACATAAAACATAACTAGTACAAGATGAAAGACAACTAGAAGAAGGTGAAATACAACTACAAGAAGATGAGAGACTAACCAATACAAGATGAAAAACTACTATTAAATGATGAAAAACAACTAGTAGAATATGAATGACAATTAGAAGAAGATGAAATACAACTAATAGCATATGAAAGACAACCCGTAAAGCATGAGACACAACCAGTACAATACGGAAGACAACTAGAAGAAGATGAAAAACAACCAGTATAGGATTAAAGACAACTAGAAGAAAATAGAAAACAGCTACTAGAAGATGAAAGACAACCAAATACAAGATGAAAACAACTAGTAGAAGATGGAAACCAACTAGTTGAATTTGAACGACAACTAGAAGTAGATGAAATACAACCAATAGAATATGAAAAATAACTAGTACAAGATAAAAGACAACTAGAAGAATACTTCTAGAGGTAGAAGAAAGGCAACGAGATAAAGATGAAAGACAACTAGTAGAACATTAAATACAACAAGTAGAATATGAAAGACAATTAGTAAAAAATGAAAAACAACCAGAAGAAAATGAAAGACAACTAGTAGAACATGAAAGACAACCAGTAGTAGATGAAACACAACCAGTATAGGATAAAAGACAACTAGAAGAACGTGAAATGCAATTAGAAGAAGATGAAACACAACCAATAATAGATGAAAACAACTAGCAGAATGTGAAAGACAACCAGTAGAACATGAAAGAAAACCAGTACAAGATGAAAGACAACTAAAAGAAGATGAAAAACAACAAGTAGAAGATGAAATACAACTAGAAGAAGATAAAATACAACTAGAAGAAGACGAAATACAACCAGTAGTAGATGAAAAGAACTAGTAGAATGTGAAAACAACCAGAAGAACCTAAAAGAAAACCAGTACAAGATGAAAGACAACTAGAAGAAGATGAAAAACAACGAGTAGAATATGAAAGACAACTAGAAGAAGATGAAAGACAATTAGTAGGAAATGAAAGACAACCAGTAGAACCTGAAAGACAACCAGTAGAACGTGAAAGAAAACCAGTACAAGATGAAAGACAGCTAGGGCTGTGCTCCAGAAAGAGGTACGCGGAGGGAGGGAAGAGAGCGAAGGTGAAACGCCGCGTGACCGCTTCTGCCCGGCAACGTTCACCTGCTCCAGAAGAGAAATCGGAGTGGGACGGAAGGAGAAATCTACTGTAGCAAAGGGAATCAAGGGAAACATGAAAGACAACAAGTAGAATATGAAAGACAACCAGTAAAATATGATAGACAACTAGAAGAAGATGAATAAAGTAGACATCAAGTAATTTAGTGTAATTCAGCATAAATTAACATAATTTCAAGTAATTTAGCGTGTTTTAGTATAAATATGCTAATTATATATAAAAATGTAATCTAGCAAAAATTTAAAAATAAATTCGATTTTTTAGTGTTATATTTTAGCATTTTAGCTATTTGTCTCTTAAAAAAAATTAACATAATTTAAAGTAATCTAATGTCAATAAGCATAAATTAACATAATTTCAAGTAATTTAGTGTATTTTAGTATAAATATGCTATCAAAAAAGTACTCTAACAAATATTTAAAAAAACAATTCGATTCTTTAGTGTTAGATTTCAGTATTTTAGTTATTTTTCTCTAAAAAAAAAAAAAAAAAACGTGCACCAACCATGGATGCGAACAGGTCAGTGCGCCGACCCAGTACACGCACGGATATGCGCGCAGGACCAATATGCGAACTGATTGGCGATCCGTCCACAGATTCAGTCCGAGTTCGTGACGAAATCTGAAATCTGATTATTCGGGTGGTATTTATTTAATTTGGATTTTTTTGGGTGGTAAGAAAAAAAATTTCGGATGTAGTTCAAAGTTCGTCAAGGCTATAAGCGATTCATCAAAATATCATAATTAAAAGAAACTAGAGTATATGTATAAGGAAAATTTATATCAAATCACAAAGATATTAACTGGGATTTGTTCAGATTGAAAAAAAATAAATAAATAAACTCAGCACAACCATCAAACAGTTTATCCTATAATAATATGTCAGTAACTATTCCAATAAACTGCAAATTTTCCCAATCTTGCTTCTTTTTCCAATTCAGCCCAGTTTTCAGATTCTATTTCAAAACTAAGGAGCAACAATTAAAAATGTTCGAGTTCTAACTCAAAACTATTTACCCCCCTTGGAGTAAGAATCACGGAGAGTAACAGAGCGGTTAAACACAAGCTTCTCAGGAGTTGAATCTGTATCAACTGCAAAATAACCTATATATAACAGAAACACATTGAGTGAAAAACAAAGACCACGAAAAGGAATCAATAATATATCATAAGCAAACTCATCTGGTTTCTATGAACGACATCAAAATAAAACAGGAACAACATCCGAAATGCCCCCTAAAAGCATAGGATTATCCAACAAACATGCATAAAAAAAGAGATATTTTCGACATTCCTCCTTCCCAAAACTCTGCAAATTAACTCTTCCAATGGCCTTGTGCAATTCTTCTCTGTTCTAATTTTCTAAGTTATGCAAATCTGAGGCACCTACAGGACCTTGATATTGGCTGGTCTACAGAAAAAAACATTTATTATGACAAGAAAAAGAACTAACATTAAAAAGACAAATTACCTAGCCTTTCAAATTGGAATTTGTCGCCCAAAACAGCCTTGGCAAGGGTTGGCACAGCATAACACCCCTGTATCACTTCCTTTGAATTTGGATTTAGATCTGACAGCCAGTCCTCCAGCTCGCCTGGATTCTGATAACAAAATATATAACCATTTGAAGTTCACAAAGCCTTGCAAATTAAGATAGTAAGAAGAAAAAAAGGATTAGGAAATAGTAACATAACTGACCTCAGAAAGGAGTAGTTTGTCAAATAATCTGACTTCGACCTTGAGGGGCTCTACCCCCGGTGATGGCTCAGCAACCCAGTGAAGAACTCCCTGAATAAATATAAATAAATAATAAATCAAGTTCTGAATTGAGCCCGATAGAGGACCAATAAACCATCAATTGAAGAAAGAAAACATTTGGTGAAGACCAGCCAATATCAAAAAGAAAGAAAAGCAACTGAAGGAGAGGAAGCAATGCCAATAAGTGGTCAACTAGGTACTAGTAACAAAGTTTGCCATTCCATGCATTGTACATAATTAGTTAATATCATAATATAGCTTAATTGCAATTACGCAATATTTTGTTCAGGTGCTTAATGATAAACATATCACCATACAAAGGATTGCAACAACAAGGAAAGGTTATTGTAGGAGAACAAGAAGAAAATTTAGAATACTGCCTTGGGTTTGGTGCTTTTCAAAGGATCATATTCAGCACGTATTTCTATAATATCTTCAGGATCATCACCAGTTACAACCGCAATGCACTTTATTGGAAAGGCATATCTGCATTAAACCCAAACCAAATATATGTTTACTTAGATCAGATGCATTTACATGGACCATCAGGAAGAAAAAGTAGTCAAATTATATATAGAAATTCACTTGCCTGAGAAGCACAGTTTTACCGGGAGCGAGACCGTAAAAGTCCTTTGAATCTCTCAAGCGGAAATCAGATCTATCAATGTACACAATCCTTGAAAAAGGAACCTGAAGCATAAAATTATTAATATATGACAAAATTTTATATACCCTAAAGCAACAAGATTACATACCCTTTTCTCAGAAAACAAAAAAAAAAGCTAGAAGACTTCAAAATGTGTTTTTTAAAGGTGCTAAGTTCACTCACAGTTTGGGGAAAACATTTGGTGAAGATTGATCTTATGCTTTACTATCCAGAAAATTTGATTTTGCATACATCAAAAAAGGTCCACACTTGATTAGATGGACCAGATTTTTATCAAAGAAGTCAAAATAAAGTTCCACAGTTGAATGACTAACTACTACTACTATTATAATTGCAACAACGATTGTACAATGTCAAATGCGCACCTTGTAATAAGAGGCAGCATCGTCTGCAGGTGCATCAGGCCACATCTTTGCATCAAGATCCATCACCTTATCATCTTCAAGATTCATAATCATAACCTTCAACATTATGCAAAAAAAAAAAAAATTAATATTCCTGTAAAACCTTATGCATTAAAAAAAAAAAATTACAAACCTTGACAGGGTTCAACACCACCAAGGAACGAGGTGCAGTTTTGTTCAGCTCCTCCCGAATATGGTACTCAAGGCGGTCAACACGTATCAGACTATTATCGCTGTAATTAGTTGAAGTAAGTCAGAAAAGGTTTTTATTTTTATCCAGGATGCAATTTTTTTTTTCAAATAACACAATCTACTTTTTCTAAGACTAAGACCTAATATCTGAGGATTATATATAAATATAACAAACAATTAGATCAAACAAAGAATAACCAAAGTAGGCCAAGAAAATAGGAAGATCACATCATGACTGATTCAAACTTATAAACCAACAATAAAGATAGCTCTTTGGGCTTATTTATAGTTCAATTTGAACTCCAATGAAAAAGAAAGAGAACTTGTAGTACACAAATATAAGACAACAACAAAAAAACTTGAGAAAGAAAGAGTCCTCGAGGAAGATACACCAGTCCTACACAACAATATTTAGCATTTCACCAGAACCCCAGGCATTATTATAGGCTATTATTTTCAGACACTCACAAGATTTGGGTGTAAGAAGATGGAAACTAAGTTAATAAAATAAAATAAAAAATTAGAACCTTCTAGTGATGCCAATCCCACGAATGAAAGAATTGATAGCGGTGGCAGATACGCCTCTCCGCCGCAAGCCCGCTAGAGTCAACAACCGAGGATCATCCCAGCTATCGACCCATTTCTCCATCACTAACCGATTCAACTGTTGCAAAGTTAGGAACAACACATGTCAGTTACACAGAAACAAAATCAAAGCATTTATTTTTTCTTTAATGCTAAAGTGAGCTCAACATATGTACCTTTCTTTTAGACATGACAGTGTTTGAGATATTTAGCCGAGAATATTCCCATACATATGGCTGATAGAGACCGAGTGCTACCAATAACCAGTAGTACGAGGGACGTCTTATCTCAAATTCAAGAGTACAAAGCTGCCATGTTAACAATAACAAAAAACTCATTAGAAGATAGGCTTTAAGGTACTAAAGTAGAATTTATCAATAAATTTTGATCATGATGTGCAGGTCCTAATTTCTACTCTACCGTGCCTTGTGTTTTGTCTGTGTATGTGTTTTGTCTGTGCATGTGGTCTCCTAATAGTCTGTACAGACATGTATACATCTTTTTTTATTGTTTTACATAAACTATAGATGTACGAATTCAGTCTGTCCTTTCTCCTTTTAAGCAAGCTTGTAATTATTCAAACAATCAAGAATTAAAGGGTACCAAAACTAAAAGGACTACTCAAACAAGAAGAAAGCTTACTGAATGAGTAATGTTTTCAAGTGAATCAACTATGCAATGAGCATAATCATAGCTTGGATATATGCACCATTTGTCCCCAGCATGTGGATGAGGAGTAAACTGTTTACAAATTAAACAAAAAAAATTGTAAGCTAAGAAACTTAGGATAACTAAAGGCTACCTTCATAAGAAAATTAGCAGCATAATCACTTCACAAGCCAATATAACAAAAAAAATGTGCAAAATGAACAAAAAAGGACAAAGTAAAAGTTACGAAATAAACAAATTAAATACCAAACCAAAAAAGGCTTCTGTAAACCCACTTGATATCTTAAAGAGTATTTGCATATAGCACCAACACAACCAAGGAAAATCAGTTATAAAAAAAAGTTACTTGCCTCTAGCTTTTCCACAATATAAGGAGTATTTGAAACAATTTGGGCCCAGTCCAAGGGAAAAATGAATGCCACCAAACAACATTAGAAGCAATTCCAAAATAAGTACTTTCCATCAAACAACCACTATTAGTTCATTTTGTCGGTCTAGAACTCACAATACATCAGATACCCAGACGGCTATCTTGAAATCTAAGAAATACCATAAAATAAGACAAAAAATGCTATGTACTAAACCTCTGGAAGCTTAAAGGGAGGATGTAGACAAACCTTTATACGATATGCAATCAGGTCATTCATGTTTTTGTTGTCACTCTGCATATCCTGCTTCATGCGAAGTGTGGCCTTTCCTTCATCTATGAGGCCCCTTCTCATGTCATCAAATAATTTAAGTGATTCATTTATCGGCCTATCTCTCCACGGACTATTCATCATCTTCTCTCTGTACTCCTTAACTTCTTCTGGGGTCTTCACCATAAATTAGAGAATAATACATTTAGCGTTGTTTTGGTTTTAGAAAGTAGTAAGTACAACTATTCTCAATTTTCATTTTACAAACGCGAAGCCAACTTTACTGGGCTATTACATGCTATAACATGCCTACATAATGCTTTCCCTCATTGTGTCAATCAAGAAAAGCCAAGTGTTTCTTAATTTTGCTATTAGGCCACAGCAAATATTCTGTCAACCTCTGCCAAAAATGGTTCAATCAACCATCAATGGTGCAATTGACTTCAACTTAGACAAAACTTTGTCCTTGCCTACGCAATTAAGCACAGAATGACTAAATATGGGAAAAACTCTAATATCATCTGGAATACAACTGAACCATTGAATAAACCTTTTTCCAGCAAAAGCAAAAAAGGAACTGAATAACAAGCAACTCTTAATAATTTAATTATTTCCTTGATTTCAAAGGAACATATGCACCATTCTTTCGCAGGTTGCAAACTCAGAAGACCCAAACAATAAATATATCAAGCAAGCACAAAACAAAACAAGCAGAAAATATAAGGGAGAAATTTCTCACCTGATGATCAACATAAGCTAATCCTTTCTTTATCAACTCAACAGCTAGGTCATACAAGTCTTGAAAATAATCACTCGTATATGTAATCTGTATTAGGGAAAAATATAATTAGCTAGAATGATTCTCAGCCAATTTTATGATTTCAATTGAACTTGCTGGGCACTGATATTACTCAAATGATTGAAAAAAATTCTCAGTCACTGATTTGTTCTATAGGCTTTACTTGAGGTAAGTAGTTAAGTACAGCCATCTGTACATAATAGTGATTTTTATGGGCCAGCTTCATTATTATATTTGATAGGGTTAATGCATAGATATCTCTGGATAGGTCTACCACTGGCACAAACAGGCCAATATGGGTCTCGGTAATCACAGTAATGTAACAGCAATACTACAATTCAGAATATCATTTCAAAGAAAAGAAAGTAGCAGATATCTCAGAATAAGGGCACCTAAGTTAGCTACCTTGAACGGCTCCCAACCCATCCAATTGACTATTTCCTTAATATGATCTATGTACTCTGTTTTCTCAGCCTCGGGGTTTGTGTCGTCAAACCTATTAAGAAACAATAACTCAAGAAAAATTGTTTCTCTGAAAATAAACATGCTTCCTACTTTTCAGGGACAATTGCAAAGTTACAACCAACATCTTATGGTACTCTTTGCCTAGCACCTGACATACTTTCAGGTTATCAACAATTACACTCAAGTAAAAGTGAAGATTCAATGGCACTCAATAAACCAAAAAAAAAAAAAGATGAACTGTTTGAGTTACAAACTCGTGATACATTGCCCCTGATCTTTTTAAATTAGCTCAACCTAATTGCTCCAAACTAGAATCAAGCAACTGGGTTCAATTTATATATAAAAGAGACAAAATAAGGAAAGATGCAATAATCAAAGCTAAAAAGAATATTATGTCCTTTTCACCATACCAGTATAGCTTTTGGATAACATTGCAAATGTCAGGGTAAAAGAAACCAAATTATAGAAATTTTTGTTCCAATTTGCCAAGAAGTTAAAATACTGGGTGCAATTCACTTAGGAAACTATCGAACAACTAAGATGATTCAGATCAAAATAGCATGTTTATATGAATTAATTGATTCTTCTCTGCATACTTGTCATTTAACACTAAAATACTGGGAGGATTAAAGGCATGTTTACAAAAAATGTTCACCTTAGATAGCATGAACCACCCCTATCCTTTGCCAGCCCAAAATCAATGAACATAGCCTACAAAAATAATTCCATTATAATCCATTAAAAAAACATTACCAAGAATGAAAATAAATTCATACAATAGCTGCTGCTTCTTCATTACCGCAATGAAAAGGATTATAATTGTTTCAAGAACATTTATTCATGTTGTACCCAGCAAAATCCTAAACATATACACCGCCAAATGATAAGTATCCTGCATATCCATAAAAAATAGTATGTTTGTACTCCTAACCAACCCTCATATTTTCAATTTTTTTGGAAAGATGCCAAACAACGCTCCCCCAGTGGTGTCTCTACTTGAATGGGGAAGAAACCAATAGTACATCATGCAGTTTCTTAAGAAAATCAAGCACGAAATTTTGAGGTTATGCAAGATCAGGCATAAAAATTTTCCAGGATTACTAATTCATAATTTTCTTTCCATGACTAGTTTGACTTTCTAAGCACGCTAGCATTGTTAGGCTAATATGTTCTACTTCAAGGTAAAATAGGAAATTTGAGGTTCACGGGCAAAAGTTAAAAGATCTTCATGATTACAAATCCACCTCAGCATGACCCATGTGTTTACAAAATACACTAGGCTCAAGTGGAAGCGTGTGAAGAATGTTATTCAAAACATGCCCAAACTACGCCTCAATCAACATGGCTAAGAAAAGGATGTGTAGTTGTGTACTATAAATAAATATATTTAAATGAGATAGAGGCATGATGATGCTGGCAACATTTCCGAAGGTTTAGTTAACATTTATTTATATTGGGAGGAAAGGCCACAAGTGATACTTTCCGTAATTACACAACGGCCTCTCACATACTTCTACTTCAGTTAAGAGCCAAAAAAAAATGCTTTTTTTTTTAAAGCTTGACAGCGGCTGTCAAGAGTAGGAGCCAAAAATCTTGGTGCCAGATATTTTAAAGGTTTTCCAGGTCTTCAATGAAATACTGTCAAAATTACAAAATCTATAATTACCTTAGCATGGCCAATATGTAAATACCCATTAGGTTCAGGAGGGAATCGAGTGAGCACTTTTCCTCCAGTAGCTTTCAGATGCTTATCCAACAGCTCCCTTGTGTTGTGGCACCTCCAAATTGAACCATCACTATAGAATATTTCTGTATGCACCTAATACATAAGAACATGATAGAACTTGTTAAAATTGAACATCTCTCGTGGGCAATTTCTGCACAAGCTATTACAGCACATCTGCAGGTTCAAGTTTCAAAAAAAATGTCTTTCAAATGCAAGATCCTCATATTGGCCTCTTAATAGCTCACTGTTCCCAGAAAAAAACTGAGAAACCGATTATTTGTGGTACCAAAAGTAGGATTAGTGTCGCTGTTAGTACCAGCTTGCCCTCTACTGGTGCACAAACAGTGTTTCTCTAGTTCCAACCACTTGCATACTATAATTAAATGATAATTAATTATGCTGCGTCTAAAGAAACAAAGCTGACTGACAGATCAAAATATAGAAGAAGCAATGAAGTACTTCAAATTAAATAAAATTATGTTTAAGAAAATTAACCTTATAATTATCCTCTGGTGTTGGAAAGATGGTATAAGGATTTAGTTCCTCCTCAGAAGGTGGAGGAGTAGCGACAGTAGTTTGCACCTACACAAATGAAACAGCATCAAGCTAGAAAATTCCAATATAAAAGTAAATGAATTGGATTTTTTATGTTGTTATTATTGAGCAAGTTTTTCTGAGGGTTAGTTTGGGTATGTCGACAAACTATAGGGGCAAGAGAGAAAAGGGGGCACATTAAGAACTTATTTGTTGACCAGGTTATAAGTGACATTTAGGGTTCCGTGCTAGCCTATATGGAACCTTGTACTTTTTGTTACTTATATTATGAAACAACACCTCAGTTTTAGCAGGCTTTTCTTTCTTCTTCTTCATGGGTTTCTTTTCATCAGCCTCTGTCTTTTCTCCAAGTACTTCAAAAAGTTTGTTATCTAATTCTTCCTGATTACAAGAAAAAGAGGGGAAAAAACTTTGAGACAACTCTACTAATTAAGAAAAATGTCATACATGGATGTAAAGAAATATATAATCATACCTTCACAATTTTAGCATCACCCCAAGGTTGGAGCTTTCTCACTTGCCCACACAAGCTTCCAACTGGTTCAAGAAATGCAATAAAAATTTAAGGGAAAAAAAATCTCAAGCTGGGAAAGCATACAATGATAGATAATAAATCCAAATTAATGCATGAGGAATCACCATTTATATGGTAGCGTTGCTCCAATATGGCGTCCATGTTCTCATCTACAATTGCCTTAACCGATGCTTGGATTTCTTCCAGAGAAACTTCAACTCCTGAAACAAAGTAGCAGAAAATACACTAGTTAATTAACTAAAAAGTTTCAAGCAAAAAGACAGACTTGTGGTGCACCAAAGTAGATATGTTTTCTCAACAGTTTACATTTCTGGCACTGTCACAAGATTTGGACCTGTATGCAAAGTATCTCTTTGTATGGTAAAATTATGAAGGTAAAAGTGTCTTAAAAATAAACCCCAATTAAGCACCAAGTTCCAAATAAGTATCAGCTATGCAATAACTTACAGCTGAGTCCAGTTTGGCCTACTAAGCCTTCCTTTTGCAATTGTGCCTTAAATTTAGTCCCAGTTTACCCTTATGTATAAATAAAATGAAAATGAGTTGGGTGAAAAAAATTTAAGGAAAAAAATGGAAAACAGGCAGCAACAAGGCTCAGTGCATTGTCTATTCTCGCAAGATGACAATTAATAAAGTTTATTTTTATCTTTGCACTTAAGAATATCAGAAATGTTTACATTACCTATTCCACAGGCTTGTTCAAATTTATCCAGCTCAAAAGGCTCCGGCCCCGCATTACTAAGAAAAGAGAGTGCAGCATCTAGTTGTGCCGAACTCCTAATCTGGAAAAGAATAAAAAGGAAAAAATGGGGGGCAATAAAAAGGGTCAATTATAAGCACCCAACAGCATGACTACAAGAATTATGATTTAGCAGAAATGATTCTGGTTTGTTACAGGATACACCTTCTTTGTCTTCCCTCTTTTTAGTTATTGATTCCCGAGGGATTTTTTCTGGCTTAATTGAAACATTCATGATAAATTGAGTTTAACTTGCCATTTAGATTTATTTAAAGCTTGACATGACAGCTGATGTAATAAATTGAGGCTTTATTTTGGTTAAACAGAGGCAATGCAGCAAACTTGATTTAGTTCAGCCTAGTAACAGGATTGCCAGACTCTGGACTTAAAATTAGTTGCAATGATGGGTTAAAATCAGGCTTTAGTTGGGATACAGTACCATTCATGTTCAGTGCAGTAAACCTTGATTTTTACCTCTGTCGATACTACATACTTAACAAGCATAGGTCTGTGAACCAATGCATTTGCTGGATACTTGGTCGCCACCTATTGAACGAAGATAAAAGGGCCCGGAAAATTAGATCCCAGCTCAGAATTTAATTTTTAAAAAAAAGGTGTTATCAAAAATAGTTATCAGATGCACCGTGTAAAGGAGGTTTCCAATAGCCTTGTCACACATCTCTACACCAGCCTGATAGACAGTAGTTGAAGAAATTAAAACCACAAAGTATTGTGAAGCACCTTATTTAAATGTGTATATCTAATTGTAGATCAAATAGATGACCAGATAAAATTCCCTACACATAAACTGTAGTTGTCAGTGACTTGACTGGAGATATTCAATTCACACTGAAAGTAATAAGAATGGACAAATCCAGAGGGTTGTAGTTGCACAAAACCATAAATCAAAGTTGTATGACTAAAATTAAAGTGAATAAGTGTGGGGAGTAAATCCCGAGCACAATTGGTAACACAATTTTACGTAAATTGGATAGGTTTGATATCCGAAACCATCTGAAGAAAGCTATCCTCTAAGATACCTCGGTTCTTACAAAAACACCATAAACAAGTATACGAAGGGGCTAAATTGAAACCTCTTTGATGACGGCTAGGAGGTTGGATGTGACTTTTTTGTTGGCGACCGCATTCTGCGCCGTGCGCTTGTCCAATCCAATGGCCAGGAATTGCTCGAGCGGAGGCGCTTCTGGCCGGCCCAACCCCATCGCCGCCGTCCGTACTATCGCTTTTTGGTGAAATTAGCGAGAGAGGGGAGACTAGGTAATAAGAGAAGAGAAGAGAAGAAGAGACGGCTGATGGAAGAAAAGAGGGTTTTTAGCCCAAGGTTTCTACTTTCTACGGTACCAAACTGGGATTGGCATAATTTATTCATTTTCATTTTTCTCTATTTTCTTTTTCTCTTTTGACCATCCGGTTCATAAAGATTCGTGCTAATATATAACGAACGGACCGGGTTCAAACTCAAAACGTAAAAGTACCTTAGGTGATATGAATTCTGTGTCTGGTCTGGAGTCTGGACTGTCAGTCACTCGAGACATCGCTGACTACTGGGCCCTCCAATGCCAGTGGTTCGTGCGTAATCAGTTACAATTGGGTGTATATTTGGCGTACCCCTCCTGATCCCATTATAAAATAAAATATATTATTGCTATCTTTACTCTCATTAATAGAAAGATAAAATAAAACTTTAGGAGTAGACTTTATTATATTGTAAAGTATGATAGACTAAATTGATTAGTCTAGTGTTTAGCAAATAATGCTAGTTTTCCATCTAAATTGATTAATTGTCTACTGAAATTAAAACAAGTCACTAACTAGCTAGAATGTGTTAAGCTAACGAGGGAGACCTGTAATGTAATGGTATGATTCTCGACAACAGTCGACAACAAAAAACTATTTTTGATCATCTATTTATTTCAGTAGTATTATTTACATTTTTATATTAAGGGGAGCTATATTTTTAATTATGAATGGGGTTAGCACGCAAATGTTGCATTGAATGTTTACATGCGTACTAATTCATGTGGGTTTTTTATTTTTTTGTAAAATGATCAAATCATCTTACTGCCTCCACTTTTAATAATGTGTCTATCGCATTTTCAATTTTTAAATCAATAATTATAAATATTTTAATACTCGAATAACAAATTAAAATTGTTAGATGTAATAATATCACATTCTTTGGACACGGGCCGGTATAATATTGTAGCATTCTGATTTATTTTAACGAGTGTTAATATATTTGTAAATATAAATTGAAGTGAACGATCTTTGAGCATTAATTATTGAGTGAGGCTATGGTGCTATGCATAGCACGGATGGCTAGTGTACTACGGCTCAATATGGTACTTTTTAAAATTCTAATGGTCGATCCGACCGTTCAATGTGATAACCATATAAATATGTACTTGCAAACTAAATTTTATATTTTTTCGAATTTTTTTACTATTTTTTCAGATAGGTAGAACTTTGATGGTTCAGAATTTTCAAAAAACACTGATTTTTCTACCTATCTGAAAAAATAGTAAAAAAATTCAAAAAAATATAAAATTTAGTTTGCAAGTACATATTCATATGGATATCACATTGAACGGTCGGATCGACCGTTAGAATTTTAAAAAGTACCATATTGAGCCGTAGTACACTAGCTATTGGTGCTATGCATAGCACCATAGCCTCACTCTTAATTATTATATGCTCTTTATGACCATAAAAATGACGTGAAATGCCACAAAATTTTATGGGATTGTGTTATGTTATAATGTAAATTTTCTTTAACAGTTTTGACGATCAATCAAACAATTATCAATATAAAATAAAAAATTACACACATGTTGATAGGGCCATGTACCAAGGACCCTCACGGATTGCTCATGGGCTAAGAATAGATCGGGATTCAGACCCCCTCATGGGCCAACCCGAGATCAATACGAAAAGCCCGAGGACCGTTAGCAACTAGGCCCAATAAGGCTCAGCGCAGCCTCGTCCAACATGAGTCCAGTTCGGGCTCGGATTACGGTCACCGCCTTCGTGTCCGTATGATAAGCCTAAATTATATATACTTTTGATTAAGGTTTAACCTAAAAAAACTAAGTCAATTTTCTTGTATTTTAGTATAATTTTGTGTTAAAATATATTTAAATTACACGAAATATAGCAAATTGTAGATTTTCTTGCAAGCTTTCTGAAAAGTGGTAGAATACTAAAAACGGAGTTACGAATGATGATCTACGCCAGTTTGAAGTTCGGTTCACTGGAAATTTCCAGAGAGTTCTGTGGCCTATACAAGCATTTTGTGCGGGTTCCTCTGGCCGCACAGAATCACAGTTGCCGACACATAGTTTGTATTTTGGCCATATTTTAGTCATACAAACTCCGATTTAGGTGAATCAAATCTTAAAAAAATCATGACAAAAAGATCTATAACTTTCATGAAGGAAACAAATACAAATTCGGAATGTATAATTTTGTTCAGCCGCACCAGTCTGAAAAACTGCTAAATATGAAAGTTAGTGAGCTGAGTGGGCGCCAAAATTAGAATAACTTGGCCCCCAAGTTCAAAAAACATTATATAAGGTTAAGGAGACCACAGGAGCTAGAAAAAAAAGATTATAAGCCATTATTCTCTACTTTTCTGTGGAGATCTAAGTTGCCAATTTCGAAGGAAGAGAAAGAAGAAATCGAGGTTTTGCTTGAGCAACAAGGGAAGAACTTGGGCAGGAACTAGGAGATTGGTTGTATTCCTTTCTCATTGGGTAAAGAAAGGCGCACCATCTCAAAGGTCGTGAGCCCCAAAGACGTAGGCGTTAGTGCCGAACTCTGTAAACAACTCTCGTGTCAAGTGTCACTAAACTCTTCTATTTATTTTACGCACACTTGTTTAGTTTAAAGTTATTCTAGTTTCCGCTAAGAGTAATGTTATACCAAAAAGGTATAGTGCAAAGTTTCAGTACAGTAAACTGTACTTTTTAACCTTAAATACACTTTCGGTTCAAACTGCAAGTATACAATCCTATCGCGTAGTATATTATCGGGTATCGATCACAGGGACGGTTTGACAATTACCGGACTTTACTTAAACTACAGAGATTCTAGAAGTCTACAAATGTTGTTTTGGGGTATTACGTGTCCTATCAGTTCAATAACAGAATTCAAAACAATAAAGTAAACTTTGATTTGGTTTTAATATAATTAAAAAGGGGTTCCTAGGGTTTCTGATCTCATCTCAGCTCAGCCTCAAGGTGCCCGGTCCGTGCACTTTCATGCACGGGCCGTGTGTAATGTACACGGGCCGTGTACTCTCATACACGGTCCGTGTGGCCCTCGAGTTGATACAGCAGCTACTGGTTTCTGTGTTGTTTCCTGTGCAGGGTTCTATTGGCCGAACCAAAGTACCTAGACCTCAACTCTCGCATGTTGGCTTAATCACTTGGTACAAAACTCAATTTCTTCCCTCTTAGGGTTCTCAAACCTCAACTTTCGTTTGTTGGCTTAATTATCCTAAGTTACTTGTTGGTTTACTAAAGATATCATCGATCTCTCGACACAAGGAAAAGTTCACCTCTCGGTTCACAAACCTATCTTAAATACTTAGTTTGGTCGAGTGAATATCGAAGTTATACAATTATCATCTAGATGATGCCTTTCATCTAATGGATTAACAATTCAATTCAAACAATTTCAACTAAGCAATAAAATACTACACAATCAAGCAAGCACAAGATTCAACACAAATTCCAAATAACTAGCAAATAAAACTAAGCATTCAACTACATCATAACCCTAGAAACAGAAATGTTTAGCCTAACACAGTCAAAAAGCTAAATAAACAAATAGCAATAAGAAAGTTCATGACAAAGCTCGAAGAAAAATGAAGATTCGTCGCAAAACTCGCGTTTTTCTCTTCTCTTCTTCCTCTCCAAGCTTAGCCTTCAATTCCAAACCCTAGGTTTCGTCCTTGGCTCCATAATGGTCTCTTTGTTGTCAACAATCCTGCTTATAAGCCTTCCTTTCACGACCTTCCCCAGCTGGCAGCTATTTCTTTCTTTGAGTTATGTTTCCAGAAATGCCATGCACGGTCTGTATGAATGGGTGCACGGACCGTGTGCCTGTGTCCTGGTGTGGTGGATTGTGCACGGTCGTGTGTCTTCAGTCTGTGGTCGGGCAGAGGGTGTACGGTCCGCATGCATATGGTACGCGGACCGTGTATAAGTCTTCAGACTCCAGATTCTTCCTCGGTTTCGCCCGTTTCCTGCAAAATAAGAACAAATGCGCAGCAATACCACATTCTATAGATATTCAATGAAATAGACACGATTTCAGAGTTTTAGGCACAGGTTTTAATGCCAGGTTCGGTCGGAATATAGACAAAATAGCGAGATATCAAGTAACTCATTCACACGATAGTTAAAATAACTTAGTTTTAATCTTTAAAAGGCCCTGTATTCACCCCCCCCCCCCCTTTAGGTGCCTTAGGGACCAACACCCCCCAAGTTAGTTATAGAAGTTATGTGCGGGGACAGTGCGGGACAGAGGTGCGGGGATATTATTTACGTACGAAAATATAGTTCCATTCATAGAGATTAATACTTATATTGTTCATGTTAAATACTTTGATGCTTCATGTTAAATAGTCCCCTTTTATTAATGTTTTAGTGGATCTTCTTTAACTCTTTTGTTTAATAGACAGTTGACTGGTATTATGTTAACTATATGGCACCATCTTCAATCTAGTATTTCTTATTCTACTGTCTTTCGTGATTTGCATAATCTTAATTCCATTACTTGGAGATGGAACCAGTCAGGAATTTTTACTGTTCATTCCTTGTATATGTGGTTAGAATATGGGAGCATTAAGAACACTATTTATTCTATTCTATGGAAAACTAAGATCCCTTTAAAGATTAAGGTGTTTATGTGGTTGGTCAAAGAAAATAAGATTCTAACAAAATATAACCTTGCAAAGAAGGGATGGCAAGGGTCTCTAAGTTGTCCTTTTTGTAATTCCACTGAGACAACAGATCATTTATTTGTAACTTGTCCTTTAATTAACTCTATTTGGTCATGGATTGCACATTTTAATAATTTCACCTTTAACTGTGATACTATTTCAGACTTGTGGCTTTTAGATGCATGGATACAACTTAAATATCGTAGGTTAATTGAATTAATTAGGTCAGTAACCATTTGGGTAGTTTGGTTAGCTCAAAATAAAGTATGTTTTAATAATGTTGTGGTACCCTCTATAGCTTCATTAGGATCTCAAATTATTTCCTTAACTTCTTATTGGTGTAAATCTAACTTAGATGATTCTTTTTTAAAATTAACTTTAGTTTTACCTATGGATGTTACAAATTTGTCTCAGGCAGACAATATTTTAATCCTATCGGAGACAGATACATTGGCAGAGGGAAACAACAGCTGGGATTCAGATGAAAAACCAATTCTTAGATTAGAGGGGTCAGACCTTTCTGATTATCTCAGAGACAAAGCAGAATATGATGCAATAGATGCTGCCTTCCTACATTCTTCTGATCCCACTGCCCATTCCAGTTCATCCTATGCTAGCTCCTCTGCAGCTCCTTAGTTCTTCCTAATGATTTACTACTGTTCTTACTGTTTTATATAACAAGTGTTTAGCAGACATTAGCTTTTATGCCTTGATGGTTTAGATATCTCCTTGTTGCTTCACAACTTGTGAGATTATTTTGTTAATTGGTTGTTTCATATTTTGTAATTGCTTTTAGGCACATTTTGTAAGAACTATCCGTTTCTAATGAAACAGGTGGTATTATACCACTTTTATAAAAAAAAAAATAATGTTTTAGTGGTCCCCATGATAGTTATGAAAGTTAAGTGCGAAGATAATGCGGAGACAATTATTAGGATCTTAGAAAAAATATGTTTATGTACAAAAAATAATATGTTATATATCAAGGACCTGACATATCAATAACATGATAAGTATAATTTGAAAAATATAAATAAACTTCGGAATTAATATGCTTTTGTAATATAAATTAAAGTAAGCAAATTAATACCGAATACATAATTTTTTTTATTAAATAATGATGTCTCCGTAGAACTTCAGGTAATAAATAATTTTTGAAAATTATATTCGAAACAAAAACACAGTTATGCATAGAAATGAACTTTCCTTTCTTTTACTTCCTATTATATCTCAGTCTTCCTCTGGTGTTTTTACACGGTTAAATACAGAGGATTTACCGAAAACAATTATGTGGGACAAATCCGTTATAACCAAAAACCTTTTGAATTTCCTTTCCTTTACTTCCCATTAAATTTGTGCTGTCAGTATCAGCGACCTCCCGACCCTAGTTAACGATAAAAGCAAAAAAACCGAGTAAAAAAAAAATTGGATATAATAGGTAGCAATCCAAATTTCGAAAATCTTCCCGCTCAAATCCCAATTCGAAACGGCGCTGGTGGAGCCCATATACGCATCTGGCCACTTCCATTTATATCCAATCCAACCCATCAAACCAACCGCAACCGCTCCAAAACCCCCATTTTCAACTCCAATTCGAAATTCTTGTTCCTCTTGAGGAATCTTGGATCGCGAGGGGACGGGACAGATGGAGGCCCAGACTGAATCGATCGCTTCAAGAGGTTCTCACTGCTATATAGATTTGCTCTCTTTTTTGAGATTATTCTTTTGATTGCGCGATTTTTGTTAATTTGTTTGTAATTTAATGATTTAGGTTCTGCAGTGGGATCTTCGAAATTGAGGTATCCCCTTCGTTCAGCTACGAAATCAAAGGAGGTTAATGATCTACCAGCCCCAAAGAGGTTTTATTTTGACTTATTCTGTGATTTTATTACTCTTCTATGTTTTAATAGGGTTTATAGGGTTTATTTCTAATCCAGAAAAAATTAACCTCCAATCCGGTGTCTATGTTCTTTTGACGATAACATGGATATTGATTTTATTTTCGTACTGTAGAAGCCTTTTGAAGTTTACAAATTCGGATCTCTTCCTAATTTCGTGATCCTTAATGAGGTTTCTACAGTACGGAAACTACGAAGCTCCCAATCTATGGAAGCCCTTTGATGCTTACAATTGGTTGCTTAGGTCCAGTTCATACGGACAGTGAAGAGGTTGTTGCTCCAATCTTGAGAATCCAATCAAGATCTGATTGTCAAGATTGAAGAATGACCTTTTCCAGTAGACATGACCCCCAAGATCTGATAAAACAAGCATCCTTTTAAATGCTCTAGGTCTAGGGTTTGAATTTCATTTTAGAGCTCTATTTATTAACATTTAACTCACCATTCACAATCGTACAAAATTGAACAGAAAGAACATCAAATTGAAATTGAATGAGGTACAAGATGGGTCTGGCATGCAACCATTACTGATTATAAGTTGATGTTCTAACTAACATCTCTATTAAGTACACTCAAATCAACATAAGATATCGATTTGAACTACCAAAACAAGTATTCAATTATTATAATTTATAGTTCCTAACTTTTACTTGTTATGTTTAGGTCTGCAAAACCAATTACTGATATCACAAAGAGTGTCAGCGTTCTAGGACTTTCTGGAAAGGACAAACCATCCTCCACAAAGCCGCCTAGAAGGCTCTCCATCCCAACCAAACCTGTCTCGACTCCTCGTACCACCAACAAGCCCACCACCACCACCCCAATCTCTGCTAGATCTGGCATATCGAAAAATGTGACACCTGTGTCTAGTATGTCAGGCTCTACTATTGTTAGGCGTCGATTCAGCATGATTTCCTCAGTGTCATATTGGATGACTCAGATCAAACTGGCTGAGGCTGCCTCCAAGCACACAGTCTCTCTTGGGTTCTTCAAGCTCGCACTTGAGGCGGGATGTGAGGTATTTAAAGTTTTGTCTCATTTGCAGACGTTAATATATACATATTGAGAACAGAATTGCATAGGCTTGTTTTTATTACGCCACCTAGCATACTGTACTATCTGCAAATTTACTGTTCCTGACTGTTGTAGTGAAAAATGTTTGAGCAGTATTCTTGTTAATTGATCTGAAATATAAAGTACGGAACTATCAAATTATGTCAAAATTAATGTCCGGCTGCAGCTTGTATGTACTATTACAGTGCAGAAACTGATCAGCAAAGAAGTTGCACTTTTCATGGTACATTCTTCGTCCATATAAAACAGTAATCTTTGTTTGGACCCCCCAATTCAACAAGGATTTGCATAATTGAAGTAACAAATGTGTTACTTTGTAAACTTGTCTTGCTAAAGTTCATTAACCTTTTGTTCTTATATATCTTCTTGACTAAGTTTCTGTTGCTTGCCAAATTCGGCTACCCCTATGGTAAATTTCTTGCTGACCCTATCTAATAGCAATCACTCTATGGATTTAGTAAGAAATGTCACTCTTTTACTACTATTGTGCTGGAATTGTCACTGTGACCCCCCTAATTGATCAACTCTTTTTTATTTATTAGCCATTAGATCGAATGAGAGAGGAGCTGAAGTCATATATAGTTCAGCATAACCTTTTGGTCGAACTGAATGATAGTGTAAAAGACATTCTCAACATATATGGCATCACAGAGGACCCTGAACAGTTCAAAGTCTATGTCCACAGAAAGTCCGAGTCACCCAAATCCAGCACCAACTCAGAGAAGGGTTCCAAAAATACACCTGCTATAAGTGCCTCTAATGGGCATGGGAATCTGAAGCCAAGATCTCTGAACACAGAGGTTGGTCCAAAGGCATCTAATGCAGGTTCCAGGGTTAGGGTTTCTACTAACAAGAACCCAATTAAGATAGCTGCTGCGAATGAAAACCTTAAAAAGGTGAGGAAGGAGAAGCAAGAGGATTGTGAAAAGGAAAATCAAACCAGCTTGGAAAACAACCCATCTGAAGGATCTGGTAAGTTTTTCTCCTTTTTACTGGAAAAAAATTGCTCCAGTTCTGAAGTATATACTTGTTGGATACTGTAAGTCTGTAACTTCCTCTTGCCCAATAAACTGAATATTTATGAAGTCATGTACCATCTCAGTCGTTGGATAGGGAGTGTTGCTAGTATGTACTCAAGATTATCACGGTGGGTGGCAAGCTTCTAAAATCTATTGAATTAGTTTTCAAACTGCGATTCTAAACCGTTGAAACTGATGTGCTTCTGAGATACATTTGTTTGTCAAATTTAAAATTTTTCAAATCCATTTAGTATAAAGTCAAGGGGTTAAAAAGTGTTGGTGTATAAGTTCTTTTAATGCATTAGTTTTTCTCATGTTTTGACCACTTGATTTTACACTAAATAAAATTAAAAATTAACAAATTGAGTAAAACACAACACCCATTAAGTATATCTTTCAATGGTTTGGATTTGTTTGAAGCTGATCCAATAGAGTTTAGAGCTAAGCTCACCAGCAATCTTGGTTAGCCTAAAGTACGTACTAGCGTCACTCCAGTGTTTGTATAGTTGTTGCTTTTGCTTCTCATTTGGCATTCTATGTCAGCTAATTTAAAAAAAAAAACCTTTTTTAAGGGCTAATTTTCTAATTTATTTCAGCAACAACTGTTGATATTACATCAAAGCTGGAGAATGAGGAACAGAAAGAGAATATGGTATGCTAATTCTTCTTTTGCCCTTTTTTCTTGATATCCATTATAAACTGATATTTTTTGTTTTTAGTTGTCAAGTTGGGTATCTCAAATATCCCATAACATGTTTAAAAAGGTATCAACAGAGGCAAAGGACCAATATATATATGTTAAGGCTTATGAGTTATAGTGACAGAAGAGAGCAACTTTCAAAACAGAAAAAAACATTTTAAGTAATGAAAACAAGTGTGATTTGTACAGAAGGACACTTTGTAAAATCTTAAAATCTTTACTAGAAAGGTGGGCAATAAATGCTACTAATAGGACATTATATGTAAAGAGAATGCTTGGATATTGTACAACACCATTTTAACCATTAGTAAAATCTTTAAATGGTAAAATGAATTTGAGAATTATTTAGCAGTGTTTTGTGCAGTGGCCTCAACAATGGTAGAAGTCTGGATAAATGCATAATTATTTTGAAAAGATAAAGCGTGATTTGAAAACTATGTGGCTATTGGTAGAAAAAGGATGCTTGTAATTTTAATCAGATTTTTATTTTCCATTCATCCAATGTCATAGGAATATATTATAGATGCTACAGTTGTGGTGTATGTACATTGCATTGGTTGAAACTGAACAAATCCGACAGAAATGAGTGCCTATCTTGTAAACACTCTTTTAATGATAGATGCAATACAAATATACAATGTTGTAGGAAACATCTTGCTATACAATATGAAACAAAAGTGGTTGTTGGGCATGTGATGGAAATAGTTCTGTACCATTCATTTTACATCACAGATATACTAATTTTTAATTGATTAATTGTTCTTTGTTGTAGGAGAATTCTCCAAGTGTGATCGATGTATCATCTGAATAAAGCAAATAGAATGTGGTATTGTTTTTTGCACTGTTTGTCTTATGTAGTTATTACAATACACTGGAAATATGCTGCTATATCTGAGTTTTGTATTAAAACATTGCAGGTAGATGCTCTTGTGGAGCTTTTTGCTGTTGTCTAAAAGCTTGATTCAACCAATGTTACTTCAGATTCATTTTCTCTTTTATTGTTGAATGTGAGGTGTGTTTTCCTTTTGTTTTTCCTTGAAGAAAATGCTTGGTGTGCATTTTATTTTCAGGGCTTGTTTCCTTGATAAAGCAAATGAAAAATGCTTGTTGAGGCGTATAGAATATAGGCGATTTAAGTGTGTCAGTTGTATTGGGGTTTGGTTTGTACAAAATTTTGTTATGAAACCCTATGTGGCCTGTTATTTTGTTGGGAATGGTTTGGCTACTCAAAGAGGTTCAGTATGATAATGTCATCTATGTAATCTCTGCTTCTTTCTATCTCATATTATTTTCTACTTTCAAGTTGCTATTTAGAAAGTGTTTTATATTACTTAATGCACAACATAATTAAGCAATAGAGAATATGTCTACAACTTTAATTAATTGACTGTGATCACTATTGTGTAGGTTTTTATGGTTGTTAAATAAGATTATTGTTAATATAATGTCCCATTTTTATAGGAATAGAGATATCCTATCTATTGTGATGAATATTTATAGAATAAACTTAGTTGTCATTTCAAATACTCCCGTACAATGTCGCTTTTTTTTTTGTTGGTTAATATTAGTTTCTTAGCAGTGGGAAGGTTGCAAATGTGTGAAAGGAAAGCGAATTGGTCCCGTCTAATAATACAGGAAGGAGTGTCCATAAGCCCTGAGACAAAAGTGCCAAGCACTGGAGCTACTTGGTTGGTTTGGCGAATCAAAGCTCAGACCGTCAGACGGTTATTATGATCAGGTACTGTGTTCATGATCTTCTGTGGCAAAATAATAAAACGAGAGAAGAACATAATAATGGACTTTGCTATTTGTTTAAGAATCCTAGTCTTTTATGAGTCAGAGAAGCACACTACATACATCACACTCCACACAGGTTAGCTACATATTTGTGAAGAACTGGAAACTATGTTTCCATCATGGACCCCTTCATCTTTTACAAAATAATAATTATATATAACTTGTGAGAAAGGGAGAATCCAAGCCTCAATCATCCATTCAACCAATAAGTGGTCATATATCTGTGAAAGAGCCATGCCTTCTTTTTGAAGTTGTTGTGTGAAATGGATTTTGGATAAAGGGTATTCTGTGGACAAAGCTGTGTGGCAAGAGGAAGAATATTGGAAGCTTTGTGTGATCTTGTTTCATTATTCTCTAACACATAAACTCAAAAGAGATATTACAAACAAAGATAGCGAAACAGTGTAGCTACGCTAATATAGTCCGAAACATCAAGTACCACCTCCCAATGAACAACACACAAAACAAATTCAAAAGAGATATTCGAACAAATTGGTTCACTAGAAATAATCCAAAATCAAATGATACTTCAATTAAAAAATAATTTCCCACAATTTCTAATTCAACGGCTAACACATAAACTCAAATTTAACTTGGATCAATCCAACAAAACTATATATTACCTGGATCCGTGCAATATTCAATTGACACACCTTATTGGATCTAGCAGAGATCCAACGGTGATTATGCGAATACTTGAACAGTCGTCAAGCACCAATTGGAGACGTAAAATTGACAAATGATCCACTAAACATCTCTAAAAAAAATTGACAAATTATATACACACTAAACATCTCTAAAAAGAAAACAAAAATTTATAATAAACCGCCCCATTATGGGGGCAGTCAGCTATACATCTGTAAAAAAAAAAAATAGCAAACCGTCCAAACGTGTGGCAGTTAGGTTATTTTTGAAATTTTTTCAATGTGGAGAGTAGATTTGCTATTTTTTTTAGAGTATTAATAAAAATTTCAGATCGAATGACTACTGCATTTTCATGTCTTTTTCTTATTTAGAGAAGACATTTGTCATGTCTGAGGTGTAAAGAAATTTTTTAAATACAATTTTGCTTTGTTTCGCGGCCGGATTTTTCGTACAATACATCATGATATTCTCTAATTAATGTTTGAGCATTTTTTTATTAAAAAAAGATTTATGTTTTTATATTTCCCATTTTAAAGCAAATTTCTAAAAACAAGTAAGCTTCTAACGGACGAATGATGATATGGAAGCAGCGTTCCACACTTGACACTTGCACTAGTTCTATAAGCTGCACTATATTATATGTAGTACTTTTTTCTAAAAAAAAAAAGTTGATCATGCAGCTTGCAAGTAATTTATATCAGGTGACAAAAGTAGAGAATTAGGCATGCACTGCACAGTACATGCCCATCACCGACACTGCATTTTTCCACTTTAAAGTCATACTTTGCTCTAGTCAAAGACCCCACAAATCCACTACTACAGCTTCAACAACCAACATTATTTCTGCACAAATTTGGGGTCCCTACTCCCTACTCCCTACTATGCATTGTTAGTATTTAGAGCGAACCTTAACCAAGTGGTTACAACTTACAACAGTGTGAGGATAATTGCTGTTTGAGTTTGACTAAAATATTATTTGATTGATTAGTTGTTAAAACATTACGACAGAAAACAGTCTGACGTGACACTTTTAACAGGATGAACAGATATTATATAAATCAGCCTCTTTTTGATCTAACAGTAACAGTAACAGTAACAGTAACAGTAACAGATCGAGTTAAGAGTCAGCTTTGGATCGATCGGGTTCTACAAATCTCTGGGGCTCAGCTATTAATTATCTCATTCTATGTTTCAAACACATCAAATAATTTAGAACCACTAATTTTGAATCTGAATCCTTGATTTTATTTATTTACACGAGAGATGCATACACAAAAATTTTATAGTTCTTGGACTTCATTTTATACTAGATTAAGTTGCCGGAAAATGAACGAATCTAGTTAATGATGATAGATTAATTTTAATGTGTTTATTTTTCAACACTTAATCTAGTATTAAATGAATTCCAAAAATCATAAAATTTTACATGGACATAGCACTGATAAATATGAAACAAATCAATAATTCGGATTTCATATTTAAAATTTAAAATTCAAAATATAAATTGACAATGTGATATTTTTTTGACACTAGTAACTTGGGGAATTATACCCTCATCGAGTTATTTAAGATAAAATCAACAACACATACAATAAGTCATCCACTGACCCTTCAAGGGCGGAACTAGAAAATTTGAATAGAGAAGTTAAACTGTAAAATACATAATATGTGAAAAGACAAAAAAAATTATGGTCTAAGAATTAAATCTCAAACCTTACAAACAATAAGTACTCTAACCATTAAGCTACAAGTACACATTTGTTATTTTATGAGGGAGCTAAACTATATAAAATTTTAAACAAATGAAAATTTAATTAAATTTCAATATACATAATTAAAATTTTAAAATTATAGAAATGAGTTAGCCACTCTTGGATCCTTAGATCCGCTCCTGATTGACCCTCCTTTAATTATATATAATAGATCATTGAAAATCTTTAAAATAAAAATACAACACATTTTCTTGTAATTATTTGACAAAAGATCGCCTATACCTTTTTCTTACTAAAGGCTCCGTTCAAATACATCCCCATCAATAATAATAAAAAACTGTAGAAATTTTGATAGGGATGCAAATTCCATCATATCATCCAACTCTGTAAAAAATTTGGGAAAGTAAATAAAGTCATCTACTTCATTTTTTTTTTCCTATGGATGCAGTTGACTCTTTCTCTTTTTTCGTAATTGCAATTTGGCAAAATATATCGGGAAATTTCACGTATATCCCTCAAATGTTTCAATATTACGTATTTTTCCTTCCAAAATCAAGAATTACATATTTATCCTTAAAAATTATAAAAATTCACATAATTGTCCGATCTAACTTATAATATATCAAATATCTCCAAAAATAATTAAATAATATTTTTTAAAACATTAAAATTTGTTTTACAATATTAATTAAAAATATGTTGACCACTATACCCTTCGTTTCTCTTTCTTTGGTCTGTCTGAGTTCTCTTCCCTCCAAGGCGTCAAACCTCCAGCCTCTCTCCAAACACGCCAAATCATAGATTTCTCCCCGCCTTCCCTCGTCGCCTCCCCTCTCGCGAATTTCTCCTGCCCCTCGCTGCTTTAACAATGTGTTTAGAAGGAAAAATAGAAGAAGGGAAAATAGAAATGGGACCAAACCAAAACATGTTCAGATGCTTTTTAAAAAGACAGGAACACGAGTCTTAGATGGAAAAATGGAAGAAGGGTAAAATGGAAATAAATAGAAAGTTAATGTTAAATATGATAGATTGGACAAATATGTGAGTTTTTACAATTTTCAAGATTAAATACGTAATTATTGATTTTGGAGGAATAAGTACGTAATATCGAAACTTTTGAGGGATATACATGAAATTCGCCCAAATTTATCACTCTCTCCAGCTTATATCATCGGGATTTCCTCTATTAGAAATTGTAGGTACAAAACTTGTGTTTTGTCATTACTTTTTTATTTTTTCATAAAAGTTTGCACGAGTCATTACATTCTCCAGCATACCTCATTGATCAATGCTTGTGTTTTCCCAACAAATTTTAAAATTTTGCAATGAATTTCATCATTTAATATTTATGTCTCTAAAACTTGTTTTATTAAATGTGAGTTTTAATTTAATTAAGTGCAGTTTAGTTTATAAAACACATTGCTAATTTTTACGATATATAGGTACATAAAAAATTTAGATGTACAATAATAGTTTATAATATAAAAAATATAAAAATATTTTACAATGCATACGAATACTTTATGAATCATGGATTCTAATATTTTTATGAACACTTTATAATTTTTTTTTTATGATATCATTTTTTGTTGAACCCGATTACAAAAAAGCCGACAAATACTGAAAATGCTCTTAAATTGGACATTATTTTGGAGTGACATTTAGGATCTGACAGAAAGGAACAAAATCGCATAAAACATGGAACAAAATCAAAATTTTAGTGCAACATTTGATGGGAAGCGGAGTGATAGTGTAAAAGAGTATAGATTTTTGTAGAGGAGCTACTTTTACCCGATTACCCGGATCCAATCCGGAACCGACCCGGATCCGATTAATTTGGATAGGATATGGTTTAAAAAATATAACTGATTAAATTATGGGTACGGTTACAAAATTAATAATTTAATATCCAACCTAGATCCGAACCGGAACTGATACTGTAATGGATAGGATATGGGTTTGATTTAGTTATCCAACCCATAATCAAACCCGACCCAATATCCTTATAAATACCCGATAAAATGATAATACCATTTCTTTATAATTATTTAATATAAACACATATATTAATAACTATGAAAAGACAATCATTTGTAGTATTTTTTTAATTTCTTAAATGAAATTTATTGCTCGTTTCGCACAGATTATTGAAATCAAATGTCATGTTCACCTTTTGCCTATAAATTTTTGAAACTAATTAATTTCTTTCTTGATCTCTTTATCTATCATGTATCTACCTTTCCGCACGGATTATTGAAATTTATTGCTCTCTTCGCTGATTGAAACAAATTAATATTAATATTCTATTCCTGGATTTCGAAACCATATAATGAAATCACCATCTCTAATATTTTACTTTATAAAATTATCTCACTTTCAATATTTTGGAGCAGATTTTAATTTATATTATAATGATTTATTATGTGTGATGTTTAAGAAATTATAATTATATTTAAACGTAAAGTGTTTCTCAAATGCTTGTGAGTTGCGATATGTACCTGCTCCGGATCCGGACCCGATAATTCATAAACAAGTTATGAGTATATATCTACCCTGAATCGAAATATTGGACCCGAAATATCTACGGGTAGATAGGTATCTGGATCCGAACCCGACCCGATTTGAAACAAATAAGTATATGGATCGAAATTCAGACCCGAACACTTTTAGGGTACGGGTCCAAATATAATAGTATCCGGACCCTACCGGAATCACAATCTCTATTTCCTACACTTTTTACTTTTAAATTTATAAGAACTCTAAATACATAAAATAAAATTTATTGCAAGTGCACAATCTATCATTGTAGTAATTGAGGGTGTCGATCCAAGAGACAACAAGAGAAATTAATTATCACTAAATTAACTAATTGTAAAACAAGTGCAATTAAGTAAATTGGGGAGTTTTATGCAATTCTTCGTTTTTGTCGAGTTCAATACCCGAAGTGATTGGTTTGTAACAATTCAAGAGAGAAGAGAGAGAGAGAGAGAGAGAGAGAGAGGGTTGAAATCAAAGATGTTTGTTAACAATTGGACAAAGTCTAGGGACTTAAGGCCACTATCTATTGGTTTTATTACTACTTACTAGGAATTTATTCATGTCTTGATTTAATGGGGTTTCTATTCCAAATGGCTTAGCCTAGACCTAGACCTATTCCAAAGAATCGCTATTACTATACTTGTGAATTCGAACAACCTTCCACTTTCAACTATCACGATTGGGGGTAATTTGCGACTTAAACACATACAAAAATATTTCACAACAATTCAAGATCAAATCTAGGTGTCCCAATTCTAAGGCTTCATGATTAAGTTATTCGCATTTTAAATCTTTGTTCTAAAGATTCCGGTTATTTCTAACCTAAGGTAATTCCTATACAAAACTTAGCCACATTCAATACATTGTTAACCCCACAAGCAGTTAGTCTAAAAGACTTTGCGAGATTCATAGTTTAATGCATACAAGTCATATATACTAGAATATTAAAATCAAAGAACAAACATTCAATCAAAGACAATTATAATAAACAAACCAAGTAAGGTAGATTTTATACCAACATCAAATTTAAATGCCTATACCCCTAGAAAGGAAAATACTTACTCATGTTCGCAAAAACATCCATGATCAAATAAAAGAGAGAACAAGAAAAAACTAAGAAAACTAAGGGAATTAGAAAACACCAAATTCTCGTAGAAATCTTTGTCTTCTTCAAGTTACTCGCCTTCAATTCGTCCTTCCCCTTCGCATCACGCCTCAATTCCAACTTGGAGAGATTTGGTGGAGAAAAAGTAGAAGAAAAATAGAATAAAATGGTGAAAGTGTTAGTTTTGTGTTATAAAAGTTATTTTATGTTGATTACTTTTACATGTTATGTTTATAAATTAGATTTATATGCATTTTGTTCTATGATTTTTATGTTTATCATTAGAAGTATTCAAGAAGATGCTCTTGGTCTTGAACTGTAGAACTCTATATGATGACAAACATAAATCTCTAAAATGTTCACAAACTTGATTATTAGCATGGAACACTAATATATTATGATAAATTTGTCATGTTGATTATGTTAGTGTAATAATCTACAAGTCAATAAAACGATAAATGTATCATATATATTTTGTTCATGAATTGAATGATTAATCATTTTGTGTTTAATCATTTTGTTACCTTGAGTATTATTGAATTTATGAATCATTTCGAGTTCATGACTGGAATTGTGAAACTTCATATATAAATGATAATACTCTTAAAAGTCTCTAACCAAGGTAATTAGCAGGAACACTAATTACCGCGATAAGGTTAGTGTGTGGATTAAATGATGGTTAAGTTTTACAAATCATAGACAAAGAGTTGTCATTTTAATCACACAGATACATGTTAGAGAACATGATATTTGACAGACCCCAAATGAAACATTAAATGAAATTGTGTTTGTGTCATTAATGTTTTCATTTTAGTGTTAAGTTCTAAAGTATGAGATATTCATTTTTCCTACATAAGAGATGTTATATCCCGTAGATCTAAGTATAATTAAACCATATGATAATTAGAGATTAAAAAAAAAAAAAAAAAAAAAAAAAAAAAAACTTAAATTCGAATTTGAATTCCCACCTGCTACACCGTTGGCCACACCAGATCGGACCCGAAATGTTGTAAAATTTGGAGAATTGTTATTTCGGGTCCGGGCCCTCTCCCTATACCATAACTCTCTCTCTCTCTCTCTGGAGAACAGACCCCCCCGCCCTTTTCACACCCCTTCGCCCTTCGCCCCTCTCCAGTTTCCCCCCCTTTCTCCCGCGGACCCCGACCCTACCCCCTTTCTCTGTCGCTTGCCTCCCTGATACAAAAATACAAATCTCTCTCTCTCCCACGCCTTTTGCCACTGTGACACTTGAAATGCTCTTGACGGCTTGGTTGGTTGCGATTCGGTGATTTGTGCTGTTGCGTTGCCATTAAACGGATCGGTGGTCGCAGTGGTGGTGCTGACCTTGACTGGTGGTTGCCTCGGACGTGTGAAGGCGCCGTCGATTTTGACGGCTGAGAGGCGAGCAAGAGCTCGGAACCGGCTAGTCCCTGCCCTTTCTTACGGTTGCTCTTCACATGGGTAATCTTGACCCTTTTCTTTTGTTGTTGGGTTTTTGCCTTGTGGCGTGTGGCTGTTGCCTTGAACTGTGGCCTTCGTGCCTTTTTGCTCTGATCTGTGGCCGTGCGCCTTTTCTTGTGTGTGGCTGTTGCCTTGACCTGTGGCCTTCGTGCCTTTTTACTCTGATCTGTGGCCGTGCGCCTTTTTCTTGTGTGTGGCTGTTGCCTTGACCTGTGGCCTTCGTGCCTTTTTACTCTGATCTGTGGCCGTGCGCCTTTTCTTGTGTGTAGCTGTTGCTTTGACCTGTGGCCTTTGTGCCTTGTGTGTTGCTGGGTTGCCTGTGCTATCTCTGTGTGCTTTTCTGGTACCTTGTTCGATTTTCTGGTACACTGGTACCCCTGTACCAGTACCCTGTTGGGTACTGTTCTTTCCTTGCCTTTGTTTCTGGTACCAAACTGGTACCGTCTTTATCTGGTTTTTGGGCTGACATGCGAAACCTGGGGCCTTTCTTGTGTTGGGCGGTTTTGCTGGTTCCTGTGTGCTGACCTGATGGTACCCTGTCGGTATGGATCATGGTGCACTGGCGACTAAATGATTGTGGGATTATTCTGGCCTTTTGAACTGACAGGGACCAAATTGTAATTTAGGAATAATTTATGGGCCATGGAGAAATGTTTAGAGCCTTTTGATGCAATATTGATAAGTTACAAGGGCTAAAATGCAAAACTTGGTTTACTTGTGGGCTGGCCGAAAATAAGGAAGAGAATAAAAGGGACTTTTGAGATATTTAAGTGAAATAAAATGGGATTTATTTGCTTCGGGTCTGAGCCTCCTGGTTGGCTCGATCCGAAGTTTCACTTAACGCTCGGGAAATGATTAGACTAGCCCTGGATACAGTTGCCTCATAACATAATTTGAGCAGATACAATGATCCGAATATGGGCACCGTATGATCCCGAAACACACCAAAATTAAAAGTCTCAACATTAGTTAATTAGGATAAACACATTTAAATTAGATTTAATTTAGTTAAGTAATTTAATTATCTATCTTACTTAGTAAATAAAATTTGTCATAATGTTTAAGTATTTTAAAAATTTACAAAGATATAAAATAAGTTGTAATAACGATTTTCGTATCATATAGATTATTTAACAATTGGTTAGTAACGTATTTTATTTAAATAAACACTTAGGAAAAACTTAAGTAAAACAGTTTATCTTCAAATTAAAAATTTATAAACAATAAAATAAGGGTAGCGGGGGTTACGATAGTTAGTTCGATCCTAATTAGATTACGTTACGAATTTCAGGACATTCGACCTATCCTGATCCCGACCCGTGGACCGATCCCGCTGACGGCGATACCGGAGCATACGCGGAGCACGCGGATTACAGAGGCGATTAGCGCACGCCTTCAGCTTGTCTCAGGTGTGGGATATCTGAATTACTTTTTCGTGGCGTACTCTAACCAGTCGACCACTTGACCTGTCATACGCACTTTAAATTTGTAGTTGCATTAGAGCATGTTTATCCTTTCAGAACTGTAATTAGAAATTGCATAACCCCTTTCAAATCGAAAATTTACTGCTTTTAAATAGGAGTAGAGTAATTTAATTATAGGTTTAGAATTTATAGATATTAGGCTATTATTTGTCCTCTTCTCGTAGAGGACAATAGTATTATCATTTAATCGAGCATATGCATTGGTGAGAGCTGAGAAGAAGACCGAGTGACTGCGCTCCGGCTTGTTGGTATGGAACGAGTCGGGTCCGCAGCCATTGAGCTGAGGGATCACTTGAGCCCTTAGATGGTCTTTCTAGGATATATTATTGTATTAGAGTTGGAAATATATATATACTCGTTCATTTTACTTTTACGTACATCGGAGGCTGCGGTCGCCGGGTACGAAACGATTCGAGCTTGGTCTCCCTTACATTAGGAGCTACTCGCCATATACGGATTTGAGGCTGCGTGTCTCAGTGTGTGATATGAGGCTGCGTGTCTCGAGGCTGCGTGTCTCAGGTGTGTGTTATGGGGCTGCGTGTCCCAGGTTTTTATACGAGGCTGCGTGTCTCTTGGATTGTCCCATTGGTCTGGCCAGGCGGTGGAGTTCCGTCGTCTGCTCATGAGGAGACGGATTAACTTGACTTACGACTTGCTTGTAGATTTCTCCTATTTGTATATGTAAGTTGAAGAATCGTTTTAGAGTAAGGAAAAATACACGGATTGAGATATATTCATCGGCGAGTGGGCATATACTCTTGCGAGTTAATGCTCGATGTCCCTGATATTGCGTATCGTTTGTTGTCACAATATCTCTGGGCATCGTGTATCATTGGCTCCCTGCCCACCGTCCTTGGACTAATATCTAGTGGGACCTTGGGTCCGAATAGCACAGCACGGGGTGTAAACATATTTTATCCGTACTATTATATTAAATTCTGTACACACAATACTTCGGTATTGGACTCCGAATTGAATATTATATTCTATTCTCCTTGTATTTTATTTTGGGAAATTTAGCATGCTGTCATGATAGGATAATCGCATCATGTCATCTATTATATGTATTTTTCTTTAATAGGTAAATATAATAGGTTGATTATATTCAAGCATGTGCATTTAAAAGTACGAATTACCGAATTGTACATAGATTACCATTAAATGTGCTTTGACCAAAGAGGATCCCTGAAAGGGTAATTCTGGGTCACATACTGGGCGATTAGTCGCTCATCCCACACGTTGTTTTCGTGGGTTTTAGGTACAGAGACTGGCGTACCGCAGCTAGGGATGCCAGGAGCTGTCCCTGAGGACCGTGCCGCTTGAAGATTAGTTGATAGGATCCCTTTTGATTAGGATTAGGAGTCCGATGATTTTTGTCTATACATCGGTCTCGTTAGATTATGTATTCCTTTCATTAGCTTGTGTTTTATTTTGTGATGTGGACTGTATGGACCCGTATATGTTTATATTTATTTAGTGATGTATGACTGATGCTTGGTTATATTATTTTGCTTCCGCTGTGTTTGTCAATTATTGTATTTGATTAGCCTTGCGTGTTTAGAGATAATTAAACACGAGGCGGGGACTGATCACATCTTAAACTGAAAATTCTGGTTTGGGGTGTGACAAGAGATGTATATGTGTGATTGTTATCTAACGCTATCCGTAAAAAGTAGCTATAAGGATAGTTTTTCGGTATACATAGCTTATGCGGAGGAAAAGATGGTTTATCAAAAGTACTATTGTCCCTCGTATCTCAATACGAGCTATAGCATCACTGGGCCCCTTGATAGAATATGATTATCTGGATCCAGTATGATTACAAGAGTAAACATATTTGATAATCTATTCAGGATCAAGAAAAGATTAAGTTTGCAAGGATGACACACACCTACCTTGAAACTAATCTGATAGCTATGAGACAAAAGAATTAACACGAAGTAAATCGTTTACTGGATCATGATATTGTACGGTACAGCATCATCTGTGTAATTGGTGTCATAATGTACTTGCCAGGTGTCACCTATGATAAATAGAGGTTAAAATAGTTTTAATTCTATTTGCCAACATAACACAGATCCTATTGGGTCACACCATATAGGAACTAGTCGGAGAATCTTGTTAATTAATTATAATGATTATAATTAATAATAAGATGGATAAAATTAATTATATATGATATAATTAAATTATAGATGTCATTTAAATGACAAGCAGAAACATTAGTTAATTTATGAACGTGTTTGACACGTTGCATAAAAGTTACCGAACGAACGATCGAAAAAATATATATTTGATTTGGACTTAGAATATTTAATTATTGGATTTATATTTTGGGCTTGAAACCCATTAAGAATAAATCACTAATTAAAGATTAAAGGCCCAAATCAAAAGCCCAAATCAAAGCCCAAAATTAATCAAGTATTAATGGGCCAATGGCAAAATAGTAATAATTTTTTGCTAAATTGATTTTGGCCGTTGATTTGCCGACTTATATTTAGCCGACTCAATTTTTTAGTGTTTGTATATATACCAAAAATTGAATGGCGGTTGACAAATGGTTATAAATATGTAATCAAAGTCATAAGAGAATTCATTCAATTTCCTAAATACCGATTCGATCCGATCGAACGATAATTCTCTCTTTTCTCAGATTTGTTCTAATCAGAGTTTACAGGTTTTAGAAATAATATTTTACGAGAGTCGTAATTATTATTTGTTTTTTCTCATGAATAGTGTTTTTGTCAGATTTCGCGGTTTACGGTATTTCTGGTAAAAGAAATAAACCGCTCTCTCAATTAGTTCCTGGTGGACAACCGATAGAGGCACTATAATTTTGGTGCTTGCTTAACCGGGTCAGACAGCCGGGTCAGACAGTCAGGTCAGACTGCATTCCAATTTGAATTTGGAAGCAAGGTAAAGAAATGTTATATTAATCTATTTAATTGTTAAATAGATTTAATCTTTTAGAAATCAATCAAAGGAGTAGATCTATAAACTGATTAAAATACAAGTAAATACGGTTTTACTACTTTGGGTCTATACATGATTAATCTGGTATGTAACTCTCGGTTATTATCCGACATACTACTTAATCTATGATCTGAATGAGTAAAGTTTTATTTACGGCTTTTAATCTAAGAAAAGGATTGAACGGGTATGTAACTCTCGGTAGATTATCCGACATACCGCTTCAATCATTTTGGCTTGAGTTAGAAGTAAAAATTTTGTTTTACGGTCTTTCCGCAGCTTAAGCCTAATGGCTTTGGGTAGCCTCAAAACCGAACAGATTAAAGTACATTGTAGTTCTATAAATGTTGATAAAAGCTTATCGTTTAATAACATGAGTATATGAAAGGTTTCATATATTGAACAGACCTAACGAATGAAAATATTATATGAATTATGTTAGTGTCATTAATGTTTTCATTGTGTCTTGGAATACTTAGATATGAGATTTTTTTTTTCACATGAGAAGTATATATAATGTAATTAATATTAAAATGTACTTATTATTAGTGGTGATAAAAATATTAGTTCCTTGTATATAACTTGTGCGGGAGAAAGTCATATGTCAATAGTATCATTGCCCCCTCATTTATAATGAGTAATGATATTTTATGGGCCCCTTGGTAAAGTAAAATTATAATGCATGCAATATAAGCAGTTATATATATTAATAATTTACTTAAGAGACCAAAAAAACAAATATAATACAAAGATGACACAGTCCTACTTTGTATATTATTCATAATATTATGTGGCAAATAATATTATTTGTAGCGTTATTTTAAAGGTTCGTGTATTGTAAAAATAATACTTTGCATTTATGTTATTTGGGTGACTATAACATATAGCTAGAATAGTGTTTATAGTTTGTGATAATAAAATGTTATTATGCCATTGCTAATTAACATAACATCGAGCATCTATATATTGTATTTAATTGTTATTTGTTTTTGTTTTGGATGATAGCCTTAAGAGTAGGTGCAATACTCGTCCCTCCCCTAAATGTCGGTCATTGGTTGCAAATTGCAATAACCAAGACTAAGCACGTGGTTTCCATCTCTACCTACATGTCTAATTCTTTCACAATGCCCAATCACATAAACTAATTCAAAATTATTCAATCTCAAATCTCAAATCTCAAATCTCAAACTAACACATGCCGTTTTCAACAACTATTTGTCGCTTTGGGCTGAGTCCTGCTACCAAAATTTTATTTTTGTTTTGCACTGACATATCCGCAGCTCTGGGAATTACAATGCACATGTAACTTGATTATAATTTGGTTTTCTATAATACGAATAATATATCAAATATTGGTACTTTTAAAAAGATATTTATTTTTATTCAATATACATTAATTATTTGGAGTTGTTTATGCCGTCTCCTTCGTTCTAGTTATAATATTATTTATGTTTTCCAATTTAATTTGTAGAGTATTTGTTCGGCCATGATAAAATATATAAAAAGAGTCGAATTTCTAAGCTTTTAAACAATATCACATTATTCATGTTCTCAACCTTCCAATTATTATTCTCTTCTAATTTATTATGATCGTCGACCTATTAGAATACAAGTTTATTAACAAAAAAATTTGAAAAACCCCATCAAATAGGTTTGACTTGAATCTAACTGGTGTGACCTTTCAAATTGTGTATCGTAGTTGTAAAAAAGTATGACGGTGGAGTGAAAGTGATCCAATTTTTTTTATTTAATTAGGGTTCGGCATGTAGCCTAACTCAAGTAAGTATTTGACCAGAGAATCATACAAATAGAGATAATTGTTGCTATTCTCTGCATAAGCACTCAACTCCAACTTTTCTTCTTCTTCTTTTTTTCCCTTGAAAGTTGAAACTGTAAACATTTTCTAAAACTGTTCGGTAGCTAGCCTAGAATTCTGCATCCTATCCTGCTTATCAACTTTTATTAAAATAAATAAAAGTGAATGTCATATTCACCCAGCTAGGGCTGCACAAAAAATTCGTAGTTCGTAATTCGATTCGAGTTTGATTCGAAAAAGTTCGGAAAAAATTCGATTCGAAATTGAGTTCGTTCGAAATTATTTCAAACCAAACTTAGTTCGAAATTAATTCAAACCAAACTCAAACTGGACCTAGTTCGTTCGAAATAGGTTCGCAAACCAAATTTAGTTCGAAATTAACTCAAACATGAACCGTTAATTTCTGCTGATAACTTATGTTCACTGATGAAAATATAAACCGTCCAGTCCATAATTGCTTTGAATTCTGACTTCTAAAACAGAAAGCCCGGTTCAATTACAAGCTCAAATAAAAAAATTCAACAACAAAGCTCAAATAAAAAAATTCACATGTTTATACCAGAAATTTTGCTTTTTATGGTAGGATTCTGAGTTTTTCGGGTAATCCAGTCTCAACTCTCTCGTTTTTTTTCTTTGTTTTGATAAAGTTATTATTAATTTGATAAATTTGTTCAATTAATTTCAGCTTTAAGAAACTATTAAATAATAAAAAACAAATATTGTACCTTTATCATTTTTTTGACAGCAATACATTTTTTGGCATTTTTTGCATTTATTTTCGGACCATTCGTTTTACCGCAGGAATTCAACGGTCGATCTATAACAAAATCATTCAAAATCTGATCTAGAATGATCAAGGTACAATATTGAACGTAACCAACATAAAAGTTCGGAAGTTTTATTATGTATGAGCTTTGATCCAACACGAAATATTTATGGCCATACGATGCTTCAATTTTCGATCAACAAGATGGATGGGTAAATGAAAACAAAATTTTATCAAACTTTCATGGAAGACGATAAATGCAATGCTCTTTGATTTCAACGGCCCCGATTGGTCAACGGACGACATGTTTACGTGCGCCTTCATTAACTTAGAAAGCAAGAGTATATGTTTCATGAGACATAAACTATTGTCTTGTGAGTTAATGAAGGCGCACGTAAATATATCGTCTGTGGTTCGATCGGAACCGTTAAAATCAAAGAGCACTACATTTATCATATTCCATGAAAGTTTGATAAAATTTTGTTTTGATTTACCCATCCATCTAGTTGATCGAAAATTGAAGCATCGTATGGCCATAAACATTTTGTGTTGGATCAAAGCTCATACATAATAAAACTTCCGAACTTTTATGTTGGTTACGTTCAATATTGCACCTTGATCATTCTAGATCAGATTTGGAATGATTTTGTTGCAGATCGACCGTTGAATTCCCGCGGTAAAATGAACGGTCCGAAAATAAATGCAAAAAATGCCAAAAAATGCAAAAAAAATGTATTGCTGTCAAAAAAATGAAAAAAATGCTATCAAAAAAATGATCAAGGTACAATATTTCTTTTATATGTCTAAAAAATGCAAAAAATGCTCTTATTGATTAGCTATTCATTTAGAAAAAAAAATTATATGTATTGCTAAAAAAAAAAATGCAAAAAATACTTCTTTATTTGATAAAAATAAAAAAAATAAAAATAAACATGCAAAAAGTAAAAAAAATGTAAAAAGTTTGAAAATATATTTTTTTATTTTTTTGCAAATTATTTGTTGCCTAATTTTATTTTGTTTCACTGCAATGCACTTTTAGACTCGCTCAATAAAATATTAACTAAGGGAGTGACCCCACAAATCCTGCAATCCGATCACCTCAATAATTTCACACCCTTAGATCTATCATCTTACCAACGTTTAGATCTCTTTCATGTCATCAATTCGCTCCCTTTCCATTCAACCAATTAACCCGCTATTTTTTCCGCCACTTCCTCCAATTTTTTTCCCTCTTCCCGCTAATTTACGCCAAAACCGCTCGCCCAAATTTCTCTCCTGCTAAGTACCAAAATAATCTCCCTCACGTCTTCTCTCTCTCTGGTGGCCTCTCACAACAAAGACTCCTCTCTCGCCCAAATCCCCTGTTGCGTAAATTCAAACTAAGTGTGGTATTTGGTTGTAATTAATTTTGGAGTGCTTGAGTTTTTATTTAAATTGTACTTCTATTGATATTTGGATTTTATTTAAATTGTACTTTGAATACTTGAGTTTTTATTGAAGTGCTGTAATTTCGCACTATGGCCCAGTCAGAAGTCATAAATCGTAAGTCGTAACAAAGTTCGTAAAGGTTCGAAATTGAGTTCGTAAAAAATTCGGTTTGAAATTGGGTTCGTTCGAAATTGAGTTCGTTCGAAATTAATTCAAACCAAACCTAGTTCGAAATTAATTCAAACCAAACTCAAACTGGGAGTAAGTTCGATTCGATTCGGTTCGTTTGCAGCCCTAGGCCCCAGCAAATAAAAATAAATTAAATAACTGGATGCAATTAATTGTTACAATTTTGACAAAGACGACGTCATCATCATAATTAAATTTGAATCTCTGCATTTACTCTGATGGGGAATGGGGAACAGACTTTACCTAATTCCGGGAATTTTTTATTGGTAGAAATTAATTAAAAAGAAGCGAGGGAAATAGAAAGAGTACATGAGTTGTAATATTGGTAGAAAGACCGGTAAAATTCTTACCGGTCTAAAAAATCAAAAAGTTTGGACCGGCAGGAATTCTACTGGTCTAAACTTAGTTTTTTTTTTTTTAAATCTGATGTATAGATGGAGGGAATTCTGATATTAGATTTTTAGTAAAATATGAAAAGGTTTTCAAAAAATAGATATAATGTTTCTATTATATCTAAATTTTAAGATACTCTATCTATTTTTATAAAATAAATTATATTTTACTAGAAAAAGTTAAATGAAAAAAAACTTTTAGACCGGTAAGAATTTTACCGGTCTTTCTACCAATATCACAACTCATGTACTCTTTCTATTTCTCTCGCTTCTTTTTCATTAATTTCTACCAATAAAAAATTCCCCCTAATTCCGGTCCTGTTGCACTACAAAGTAAACTTAATGGAATCAGAGTAGGTCCGATGCCCATCGGACCTACCTTGGTTCGATGGGTGTGATGACCATTCGATCTGCATTAAGATTCGTGTACTCTGTATCAAAATCCGTGCAAGTCTGTATCAATTTCCGTACGCTTAATTATTGATGCTAATTGTACGGTCCTAGAGCTCATTGAACCTAAATGTAGGTCCGATGCCCATCGGACCTACTCCTATCTCAAACTTAATTAGTGAATGCTTTAAATCTACTCTCCTGGCACCTGGCAATCAGTGCTCTCTCCTCTCTCTCCTCTCGAGAGAGAGAAGAGGAGAGAGCACTAATTCTCACGCCTTCAATTTTGACCTGGCCTGGGTTGCTCAGAATTAAAGGTTTTGGGTGTTACCCATCTGTAAAGTCAATTTCAAGGACATTTTCTTCTTTAATCTTTGTACTATCATGTTTTTTCTTTTAGTGAGTTTAATCTCAAATTTTATCTGATTAGTTTCGTTATTATGATGAAATTGATCTATTTCATGAGTGATGTGTTTACACGTATAATTTATAAATTTTTGAATTAATTTATATATAAATTAAGTAGTAAATAAATGATAAAATATTAATGTATTAAATTAATTTATGAATGTTTTTTTTACTGCACAACTTTATACTAAATTAATTCAAAAATTTATAAATCTTATATATAAACGCATCATTCGTGAAGCATATCGGTTTCAACAGTTTAGATTTCTTGTTTGAAATCAATTTGATAGATTTTGAAGATAAACTCATCAATAATTTGGTGAGCTTAAGAACACACTCAGTTCTGCCCAATGTTGCCACCGTGCATACAATTTGTACAATTTTTTTTTTTTTTTTGCAGATAATTCAAAAAATTAATTTTCAAGAAAAAAAATTTGATTCGTTTCTTACATGATATGTGGGAATTGTAACAATGCTATCATTACGTTTTTTTTTTTTTTTTTTAATTTCTCTCATCCTATACCATTCGGCACAAAAAAGATCCTAATTTAAAAAATAAAACAATCATATTTCAAATAGTTCCCTTAAAAGGTTGGAGTTATAAAAATAAAGAATAGTAATCTACCGACATTGTCATTTTTTTTCTTGTTAAAATTAAGGCCATTAGCATGTTAAGATAGCTCCTGCTAGAGTGAAAAAAATGTGTCGTGCTGTGACGTGACTAACACGTCGTGACTTTGATCTCGTGCCTTGATCAAGTTAATTTTTCACGTGCCGTGCTGTGTCGTGACCAAATGTCAAGAGGTGGTCACGGCACGCGAATGGTCACGGCACGTGAGTCACGCCGTGCTTAAACGTGCCATGATCATACATGACTCGCGTGACCATTTAATCATAATTTAGGTTAGCTTATTCAAGATTCACCATTAAATCAATATCTAATGGTCCTAATTACACGTGACTTGCGTGACTACGTGCCGTGCCAAAGTTTCAACATATAAACATGGCACGCGAATGGTCACGGCACGTAACTGACTCGCGTGCCGTGCCGTTCCGTGACGGAGCCGGCTCTGCTGTGCCATTTTTCTCACTCTAGCTCCTGCCAAGGAATTTTTCAAAAAAAAATATATATATAAAGATAAAGATAAATTATATCAATGTCAACTTGTCATGGATTGGGACTTTGGGGCCATCTTGTATATATAATTCATTCAGATTTGGACTCTTAGTCTTAGGTCAGTATCCGGAGACCTTAGTTAGGCTACATGTCAGTGTCCATTCAATTCAATTGTTTTTCATACTTTCTATTACCTGCTGCTATAGAATTGTTTTCATGATCAAAGGCAAATATTAATTTGTTTTACTTATTTCCAACTTAATTATATGGAGGATTGAATGAAAAGCGCCGACAATCTTTCCAATCAATATCTCATCCCTTTTCATCCGAGCTTTAATACACTAATTAAGTAGCATAAAAGTTAAAAGAACCTACCTTTACGTATTAATTAAAGTTAATGCACCATTTTTCCATCTTTTTATTCAACGCTCCTTCATTTACTTATTATTATAAAAAACCAATGCTTTTAAGAGAGAAGTTTATTTCGCTTACTTGGACTTCACTCATTAAACATACAGATGATGCATTATAAAGGGTGGGCTCACAATGTCAGTGACTCAGAGGATGAATTTAATACCATGCGCATCAATCATAGGCCGTAGGCGGCACATGAGAGACCATATGCAGTTAGGCTGTAACGCACCTGCACCTAACCCTAGCCCCTCCACTTCCCTCTTCCCTCTCTCTTGCCACCTTTCCCTCCCTTTCTCTTCTCAGCAATCAAAATCTCTTCAGATACGAAAATATACACTACTTGTTAGTTTGTTACACTCCCACATTAGAGCCCCCCCCCCCCCCCCCCTCTCTCTCTCTCTCTCCCAGAGCAAGCTATCATTGACCTTTATAGAAAATTTTCCTTTATCGAAATCTAACTTCTATGTACTGCGAGATCATTTCTGATCTTCTAATCTTCTCCTTCCCATCTCTTTAAAAACAGAGCAATTCTTCTACCTCCATCAAGAACCTATCTCCGAATCAGAGAAGAACAGAAAAAAAAAAACAAAAATGCAATCTTTCTTTTTCAAGCCCCTGTTTCTCCTCCTATCTTTCTTTGTGCTTCTCTTCTCTCCCACCTCCGCTCAAAACCAAACCCTCTCTCCTTCCCAAAACAAGCTTCTCATTAGGTTGTACCACATTCTTCAATCGCCTCCCGTTCTATCTCCTCTAGACACGAGCACAAACTTTTGCTACCTTCCTCAGTCCCCCAATCTCGTAATCACTTGCTCAAACAACCAGATTACACAGCTAATCATAGTAGGAGATCGAACTTTCTCCCCAAATTGGCGCAGTTCTCTCTCTGCCTCCTTCTCCATTGATGCTTTCTTCACTACTCTTGTAAAGCTGTCGAGCTTAGAGGTTCTGTCTCTGGTCTCTCTTGGCATATGGGGCCCACTTCCTTCCAAAATTGACAGGCTCAATTCGCTCCGAGTGCTGAATTTGAGCTCGAATTACATATACGGCGAGCTCCCACAAGAGATTTCTACTATGACAAGCCTTCAAAACCTGGTTTTGAGTACGAATTACATTAATGGAACTGCCCCAAATCTCAAGCCATTAACGGGCCTTACTGAACTGGATTTGAGTTTCAACCGCCTCGGGCCCGATTTCCCTTCTCTCAGCAGTAGCATTATGAAGTTGGTACTGAAAAACAATTCTCTCACAAAAATCCCACAAAATCTTGCAAATTCGCTGAGCATGGTTCAAGAGCTAGATTTATCGTATAATCAATTATCGGGTTGGGTTCCAAGCTCCTTATTTTCTCTACCATCAATCCAATACCTTGATTTATCACATAATAAGCTCACAGGACAACTACCTCAAACTATCAAATGCGGTAGTTCTATTTCCTTTCTTGATATATCAAATAACATGTTAAGCGGGACTCTTCCCTCTTGCATGGTTTCAAACTCTTCAAATCGGGTTGTGGATTTTTCATGGAATTGTTTGAGTTCGGTAGACTTGAAGAACCAACATCCGAATTCATATTGCAACGAAGGTGCATTGGCCGCAGTTTTACCACCGCCTAATGATGTTTCCACTTCTAAGAAGAGTAACACAAGCCTCATTGTTGGTATAGTTGGAGGGATTTTAGGTGGCGTGGTCATAATTGCAATTTTGGTAGGGATTGTTCTGAAAAAGGCCAAAAATGAGGGTCAATTTGAAGGTGGCAATGTGTTTAAGCGAAAAGAGGGGAAATCTTTGGCTCAAAAATCTTCAAGAACTCCAGCTGAGAAAAGTAAGAATATTTAACTTCACAAACTGAATTACTCTCTTTTCTTAAACTTTTCTATTCAAATTAGGTGCACTGTCCTTGTTGTTTTGAGGTTAGGCTTAAGCTTTTTATTTTTTATGTTAAGATGTAATTAGCTAATATTAGGTTTTTTTGTCTTGTTGTATGCATGAAGGTAAAAATTGACGATCCAACTAGAAAAGGGGACCATTGCTTCAAATGGAACTCACAACTTTTGTTTGAAGAAAAAAAATAAAACAAGTCCAACTTCTTGAACATTCAAGTTTCTAGGCTTAATGTAATCACTTTGTATGTATGAATTTCAAATGAATCATTTTTTTTTATTAATTTAGGACATGCAACACAAGCGGCTCGCTTAGGTGCAATGGAGGTCACACCTTATCGCATTTTTACACTCGAAGATCTTGAAGAAGCAACAAATAACTTTGACCACTCTAATTTGATCAAAGATAGTGCTCAAGGACAGGTTAGTAGCTTTAATTTAGTTTTGTTTCCTCCTTTATTAGTAAAGTAAGTGTCCCATGAAAGATGCACATGCAGCCACTGTCAATTGGAAGTTGCTCTCCTTGATGACGTATACATTGAGCTTTCAAAATGTGAGAATAAGCAAAAAAAAAATATACTAAAAAGGAATGCATTCTAACTTGTTAAGCTCTCTTGTCCATTAAAAAAAATCAATGCAAATAAAATAAAAGTGAAGAGGGAGACTTGTACATGGAAGTAGTAACCTTGGAAGTTGACTTCTCTGATTTCAACATAGATTTCTAAAAAAGAAGTCATTGAAATCTTAGTAATGAATACAAGATCTTGTTTTATTTGTATTTTATTTCATATTTTTAATATAAGTATAATCTACACCATTTCTTGCATTAAATGTTGTTCCACCTTGCTTAAGATCTACTTCCTAGGTATTCAAACTTGAACCATCTTTCCTCAAAATAATAAAAAAGCACAGGCATACTTTATGGACTTGTAAAGTATTCATTGAAAAAAAAAAAAAATCACAATGACACTAAAAAATGATCACCAACTTCTTAGAGCATTTCAAATATGACAATGAGTTCCTTTACTTGACACAATGTGTCTCTAAATGAGTGATGTGTTATGGATTTCCAGAAATCATGCAAGTAACTCCTAAATTAATGCCCTTCAACTAACCTCATCTGTTACCTAAGTTGTGTTGATAGGGACGTAAGTATTGTATCCATAGTTCCATACGATACCAATACAGCGATATGACAATTAAAAAAAAAAAAAAAATCTAAGGATACAATACGTCTTATATAAAACACTTTTTTTATTATTGTGTTAACGATAAATAGCACTTTTTTTAGAAATTGTCCTGTGATTTTTCTTTTAAAAATAAGAATGTATGAAAATCCAAGGATTGATTTAGAAATTGTTTGTTGATTTAGAATTTGTTTTCATGTAAACATTCTATCATTCGTATATACCAATAGCTATACCAAATAGAATAATTACACCGGAAAAATACATATGAAATTGAACTAAATTCGTAATTTGAACAAGACTATCATGTCCACTTATATTAGTGGCTCTACTAAGAGAATAGCTGTGCAAAGAAACAAAGAAAAACAAATATCAACATTGACAGGGAGTAAAATGAATATTTCTGAATTTATATACACTAGGGTTCAGGCAAGAGACGAACCGAGCCAGTATGTATCAGACCCACATGGTTTCTTTTATCTTTGGATATGGATGGTAAAAATATCCCATGTTAAAATTCGGTGCTATTCTAGGGAGGGTGCTAGTGTGATTTTCCGTGGTGGTTTCATGTATCTGCCTGTATCTTAAGCCAAATCCTATTTAAAATATAATTAAATTATTGTATATGCCAGTTGGCATGTCAGGTATGCATTGCATTGTTTGCATATTCATATCACATACATATTTTATACAGGCAAGCAAGCCCTAGTTAGCATATCTGTGTAACTTAGTTATGGAGAGAGGAGGGAGGAGCAATTTCAGTACATTTCCAATCAAACTTTAGGAACTTTCTTTATAGGATCATTTTCATACATACTATCTTGGTGAGGCTTTACTCGAGAAAATTATCATATTTTTTTTAGTTAACCTGGTATTCTGTATTTTGATGGTCTCACATGAAATTGGTTGTTATTGTGTCCTTAATTATTGATTTTTCTTGTTACAGCTCTACAAGGGACGGCTTCAAGATGGAACCACTGTTGTGGTCAGATGTCTCAAGTTGAAACAAAAATATGTTTCTCAAAACTTGGCACAATATATGGACATCATATCTAAGCTAAGGCACAGGCATTTGGTTAGCATCATTGGTCATTGCATATCTGATGGCCAAGATTTTACCAACACAGCCACCGTGGTGTATCTTGTGTTGGAGAATGTTTCGAACGGTACATTAAGGAGTCATCTTACAGGTAACTCTTATCTAATTTATCCTGGGGAATTTAAAACAAAAGGAACACATTTTCCCAAGCACTACCAAAGATTAGACACATAATTGAAGGTGTCAACTAAACTATTCTTCCTTTCTTTATGCTTATTGGGTTTCTGAAACTTCACTCTTGCCTAATTTGAATTTTGATGAGATGAAAAACTTGGATCTTCAATAGCTGTTAACTTCTTTGCTTGACTGACAGAGTGGCGAAAGAGGGAGATGCTGAAATGGCCTCAGAGAGTAACGGCTGCAATTGGAGTTGCAAGGGGAGTCCAGTTCCTGCATAATGTCTCTGTACCTGGAATTACTGGAAATGATATTACTGCTGACAATGTATTCTTGGACCTCACCCTCACTGCAAAAGTTGGCAATTTTAATCTCCCAAATCTTCCATGTAACAAAAATCATAAGGTAAGCAAATAAAAGAGTTTCTCTGAATGAGTTCATAAAATGCAACTTTTAATAGGGAAAGGGTTGTCACAGATTTAGAGGGCATATGTATTTTATCATAAGGTAAGCAAAAATCCCAGGGTCTTCATGAAGCTTTCCAATATTCAGCCACTGATTTTCATTTTTGCTCTTCTTTTGTCAGGGTGGTTCAGAAAACCCCATTAGTTTATTTGAAGAAAATGATCATCGAAGGTATAATAAATTACTAAATTCTTGAGATAATATATTTGACCTAATTTGATACGAGGATAAATTTTTTTAAATCAGCATTCGGAATATAGAACAAGGGCAGAAAGAGGATATATACGGGTTGGGTTTAATCCTTCTGGAAGTAATAACAGGAAAGCCAGCTCAATCACAAAATCAACTTGATTCCATAAAATCTGCGGTGAGTTCATTTATTTATCACTCCAAGAACATATTTATTTTTATCTATATGTCAAAGCTATTAGTTGAATTAGTGAAAATCCTCCAGCACCAGTCATGAATACTTTATTGTGCACAAATATTGTCGTATTGGTAATTTTTAAAAAATATATTTTTGATGTCAAGTTTCTACAGCTTCCAATAATAATATTCCAGGAGAGAGCCATTAAAGATGTATGTGCTAGTCTTGACTAATAATAACTAATTCAGGTTCTCCTTAGTTCTATATTGCCACAACCAGGGTTGAACCAAAATTTGTTCTTTACTGGGCTAATTGGTCCTGAGTCCTGACTGGTATGAAATTCATAAATCATGTGCATTAGAAGAAGAGGTTTACATTTTTTTCTTCAATATACAGTTAGAAGAAGGCTTGAATGAAGATCAAGAGAAGTTGAAGGCAATTGTGGATCCTGCAATCTGTGGTACATTTGCCATTGACTCCCTGAGAACAGTTGTAGAACTAACCCTGAATTGTCTGTCAGAAAATGCGAGAGATCAACCTTCCATAGATGATGTGCTATGGAATTTGCAGTATTCAGTTCAGGTCCAAGAGGGTTGGGCTAGTAGTGGAAATTTGAGCGTACAATTTTAGACAAATTGTCGATACTAAAAAACATAGGGTAAGCAGTAGAAGTAAAATATTGAACTTTGCTCCTCTGCCCTTTGCAAATCCTCAAAATATTCAAATATCTGATACAGGAAAGGAGATATGATGAATGGCCCAGATTCCTCCCTGTGTCTCTCACTTATCCAAAGGCAACATGGATGGCATGTGTGTGTGTTGGGTGGGTGGGGGTGCAAAGAACAGTTGGCAGTTTGAAATGGTATAAAGAATCTTTTGAGGTTTCTTGAGGGCATTCATAAATTATTCTACAGAGAACACTTTTGTAAGTGTAAAGTGGTGTTATTGTTTATATATAGAGAGATGTTTTTTCTATTCTTTTTTAGCTCTTGGTGAGTGCAATAAACATATGGAAAATATAAAAAATAAACCTGAGATGTATAGCGCAGTAAACCAACTTTTGGAGCTTTAATTTTATCAATTCAAAAGAAATGAAAATGTGAAATACAGATATTCTTTCATGTAGGTAGACATTGGCCGTGCTACAAGTCTTTCATGTAGCACTGGCCTTGCTAGTTCTTAAACTTTTTAAACAAGTAGCATTGAACTTCATTATCCATGTATGTTTTGTTATCATATAACAAAACTTGGTCAAATCATCAAGCATCAAGTGCTTCTTTGAAATGAAGTCACCTCAAACACCCACCAAGTAAACCATAAAATAACCAAAGCAATTTGCTAGAAACAAAGAATCTCCCTATGTATGAACAAAGAATTAACATTTTTCTAAAACAAAAAATAAAAAAGTCAACTGATATGCAGATTTGCTCAAGTCCAGCTGAGCTCGACCATCTCAGAAACCTTTCTGTTGTACGCCCTTTTATCAGTAACAAACAACCTTGCTGCTTCAAAATTTGCTGCTGAGTCAACAAATGGGTCACATAGAATTGACTGCAATTAATTGTTCAGAAAAATTAATACAAGTAGAAAGCTGATAATCAATTGTTATAATTGAGAGAATCGTAGGTATCATCTTCTGTTTTCGGTCGATATGTGTCATACATACTGGACACACACAATGCGCACATTGTTTTGCATATGATGCCCTACATAGTATAATATATTTGATATAGTACTGTTTTTGAATTTTTAAAAGTACAAAGTTTCATATTAGGTTTTCATTACATTTCCAATATACTTTCAACTTCTTATTTACCCTTGATATATTTTTTTAATTGCCAAATGCAAAATGTGGGGTTATTGAATACGATGTACCAGATAACCAATGATAGATGGATAGATAACAAAAATCATGCCACATAATAAATTATCTATTATGTTCTTATCCTTGTCAAGCATTGAATTTTGATGCTTGCAGTTATTTGGGAACAATGACCATACCAAAAATTAGGTCGAATGGTGATCCTGTTTAATTTTTTTACTATAGAGAAAATATGCATTTAAGAAAACCAAAAAAAAAAAAAAAATGATGTTATTAAAGGCTACTCAACTTGTGGAAAGAAAATGTAATAACATTTCAAAAAAAGAAATAGTGATTACCTGGATAGCAACCAGTAAGAAGGGTGCACTCCAAATTGGGCTCCAGTTATAGCCTAGTATATCCAAGCATATTGTACCATCTTCAAAAACTGAGAGCAAGATAAAAGAAGGTATATATAACTAAACTTGAAGACAAAAGTGCAGCATTAAAATTTACAAATTAAAAAATAAGAAAATATATTTTTGAAACATCATGATCCAGCATAGTTTGATAAATGATACTCGTCTGTCCTCTGAGAGACAGTTCAAATGAATTAATTAAGTGATTTTGGCCAAGTATTAGGCCCCTTTATTCATAAATAAAGAACAGAGGAAGATAATTGAGGGTAAGAAATAATCTACCATTGGGATGATACATTTTGGAATTGAATTTTGCGATCGGTGGTTGCAGCGGGTAGTCATTATTGAACTCGACCGATAATTGAAATGTTCCTAGAAACAATGAAATACATAGATAAAGTTTTTAGACAATTATTCTGCGTAAATTCGATCACTTGGTAATTTGAGCCTCTTAGATAACAAGTTTACCTCCTTGCCAAGGGCCGCAATCAGGGCTGCAATAAAAAGCAGAGAAAATACCTAGTGTTAGTTATATAAATCTGTATCAGTAATTGCCTCTTACTGATAAACTGAAATGAATTCAGCAATCAGGGCTTCACAAAGAAATAAATCAGTGATATCTTCTGTGGGACTTTCAGTTAACACTCCATTTCTCACTTATTTTCTGTAACAAATTGATAAGACATAGTTCACTAATAATAATGTTCATGATAATTAATTTGTGCCTAATAGGAAAGAGAATAACAAGATCCTTAATTATGAATAGGAAAATGGCTGTTCTCCTATATAATATAATACCAATCTCAAAATCTTTTCTCAAAGAAAATAAAATACTAGGTAGAGTTTACTGTATGATAAAAGCAGGATCAAGAGGGGGTACAATTTTGGCTCACACCAAACCAAATGGTAACTTTCATTAATAAATTGTGGGAAAAATGCATTACCCACAAATGGTAACATCCCAGATCATGATGTTGTTGTCACGAAGAACTCCATAGATACCTGGAGGTGGGTCCTTTTGTAGCTCTGATAGCTCTCTTAGGAGCCTTGTGCTAGCGAAGGTCGACATCTCTGTCAAACCTAGAGTATGTTTTCAGCTAGCCAATAAATTATGTTAACATTTCTCTGATGACTAATTGATCATCAAATTCCAATAAATTAGTCATATAATCTATCTCTTGTAAATTAGCCATTTTTCAAATTTTCTACTTTTTTTCCTCGGATTTATCTCTTCAATTGCCGATATTATGAGACATTTTTGTTGGTACAAAAATTGAAAAAGAGACGTGTTTGGAAATGCTATTTATCCATACCTGTTAAGCAATTAATTGCCGATATTATGAGACACTTTACACAATATTTTATTTGGACATAAAATGAAAATAATGTGTTTGGAAATGTTATTTTTCTAAATCAACATATTGAAACTATAGCTCAATTCAAATCGTTGCAAACGATGAAGCCCATTTTTACAAATACAGTCCAGAATAAAAAATAAAAAAAATACAAACTTGCTCTGCTATTTTAAGGGCGCCTAAAAAAAGTCCTATTTTTAAAATACTGATCTTTCATGTTTTGCAATTTTTAAAGTTCTATTTTCAGCGTGTTTATTTGGAGAACTAATGCTTCAAAAATAAAAAAGAAGTTCCCATGCGAGAACAACTCATTATGTCGAAGTTATGTTATGTTATGTTATGCCGGAAAATTTTATTCCGTTGGATTGCGCGAGTGTTGAGTTAGAAGTAATTGGATGAGACATTAAAAGATAAAATAATTAGGAATTAAAGAGAAGAATAGGAAATCCTGAACCTGAAGAAGAGGTGAAGAGAGAGAGGAGTGATTGTAGAATTTATTTTGGAGGGGATAGATACGGAATGAGATGATCTAAGATTGAAGGATTGCACTTGCTCCTATAATTTTTAGATAAAAATAAATAACATATAACGGTGCCAAGTTTAGAAAAGAATATTGTAAAACATACAAACTCCAATTTTAACATTTGATTTAAACCCTGCAAATATGCAAATTCTAAGAATCTAGTCAAGAATTAAGGTACCTCTTTATGTCAGAAGCACTGAAGCAAGCACTTTTTTTTTCAGAATCAATCGACAGTAAGGCAAGAATTAATGGCAGTATTTGGGGAACTTAATTTCTACCCTCCTTAGTCCTTCCTCTACGCGAAGAGACTTGAATGTACAAAGATACGCGAGAAAGAAGCGCGTTGTTGGAATTTCCCACTGGAACTTCTTAGAATTTTCTCACTGGAACTTTAATCGGATGTTGCTTCTTTAATTTCTTTTTCATCATCTTTAAGAATTGAAATTTGGAACTAGAATTGAACTTGACTTTGACTGGGTATTAGGTTTGGTCTTGCCTACGTCTCAATTAAATTCTTAAAATTTTAGATTAATGCTAATTCTAAATTCAGCGATGTTTGGAGCATTGACATATTAATCCAAAATTTATTAAAACAATAATTCACGAGACGATACATATTTTTGGAATTCTTTTTTTTTTTTTTAAAGAAAGGTATTGGCGCATATGTTACTTTTTATTGGCGCAAAATGTGTTGGATTTATTGCCAATATTGAGTATATGTAATCTAATTACGGATTGTTTACTGTCATATATGATTGTCAATTAAAGTGATCAAATAAGGTAATAGACAATTAATATATTCATTAGAATGTGGTCTATAAATGTGTAAAACAATTTAGGCAAATATCAAATCATTGATTTGCAATTTAGAAAACTGCCATTTAAGATGATTGTGTGGGTCACACGAATATTAATGCAGCCACACGGATTTTGATGTGACTGCACAGTTTTTGATGCAATCGCACAAAATATATTTTTCAAGTTGGCAGATAACCAGATAGGTTACTATATATAAGGATTGGTTCCAAGACACAAGATAATACAGAAAAATACAGAAACTGGACATACATTTTTCTTTTTAGAAAAAACACAGCTCTGTGTGTCTTCTCTTCTTTTTCCACCATCAAAGAATAGAGAAGATAAATCTATTAGAAAATTTGAAGAGGATTTCTTAAATGCCATATCTTGCTGTCTTGGAAGACTTATTCCTACGACCATACGACAAAACAACAAGAAGGGCTTCTTGCCATTAGAGTCTAGTCTCGCGCTTACGGAGACGGTTGGTGATCTTTCAAATGATCAAGTTACTCCATGGAAACATTCATGGAATCAGGTATTATGTTCCGCACTTAAGATTTATGTTTTATGAGTCGGCTTTGGTATATGACCAGTCCTTAGGTTAAAGTGGAAAACTGTTTCTCCTTTCCCGGAGTGTAAGTGTTTGACCCCTAGATGAGATGTAATTGTTTGATCTCTAGATAAGGCGTAATTGTTTGGCCTTTATGATTCCCCAACAAAATATCATACGGCTGTTCAAACGGTTCGGACTATTTTGTTTTTACAGAACTGAGAAATTTCGATTTAAATGGATCGGTTTGGTTGAATTTTTGAATTATTTTGATTTAAATAGATTGTTCGGTTTAGATTTCTCAAAAACAATTAAACTGAACCGATCGGTTTATAATAGTTCAACTTTGAAAATATATCGGTTCGGTTTTAGTATGTGTATTCTTGCAAATGACCAGACCTTAAAAATCATTTGATCAGATTTTTTAGAACTTTTTAACAATTTTTTATGTAGAAAATCATTTGATCTAAAAAAATCTAAAAATTGTAAAATTTAGTCTCCATATACATTTTAAAATTTGGTCTCCATATACGGTTCGGATCAACTGTTTAAATTTTAAAATAAAAATATAAATTCATAACATAGATTGATCCGTAATATGTAGGAGTGCATACGGATTATATCGTATCTGTCTGTTTTTATAATATTTGATTTTTGGCCCTTTTACTGATTTTTTTTTTAACCATGTCATAACTGCATTTGACTAATTAACAAGAGGCAATTAATGGGGCAAATTGAATTTTTTTATATTGCGCCGGTAGCATCGTCACGTAACTTGGAAGAAAATAAACGTGACATTCAGTTGCTCCTTAACGAGCAGAATTCATATCCTCCCGGTACCGGTACCGTAATAGGAATCTTTTACAATTACTAGATCTGAACCGTTCTTTTTAACTTGGCACGAATCTGAAAGCCTAACAATACTGCTCCTGCGCTAGCCTGAATCCCAAAGCGTCTGGGAGTTAATCTCAAACCTCAGAGCATCTACATCTCTGAAACTATTAAAGTTTCTCAATAACTGTTAACTGTTTTTTAGAAATTAAAACTCTCTTAATTTTTAAACCTCCACATCCCTGAAACTAAAATTAGAGTTTTCTAATTGCCACGTCACAGCTTATAAAATTTCTTACTAAGATGTATCTGTAGGAGAAAGGAATTTCAGCGAATCATTTCGCCACGTCACAGTTTATAAACGATTTCTTATTAAGAAATTATTGAGCAAAGTTGCTAAATAAGAAATTCATCTACATCTCTAAAACTGGTTTAGCAACTGCCACATCAGATTAGAAACTCTAAGAGTTTCATGGATGCAGATGCTCTCACTTACAATATTGGAGGGGATACTTGGCCCGAGAACACGTACTATAGGTGGAAGCGGTGCTTTGGTGAAGTTGGATTTGCATGATCTTGTAGTTTGAAATGTTGTGAAGATGTATAAAAGAGAAATTTGCTACAAGCCCATGCATACAAGCCCATGCAGTGTGGCCCGATCTGTATACTTGTAGCATCTGCTTACATTTTATAACCCATAAAGCCCAAAGAGAGCAAAACAAGAATAGGCGGTAGGCACCAGTAATTTAATTAGGCCTGAGACTCAGAGGAAACAAAATGTTGTCTAAATGTCAAGGGAGAACAAATCAATCAAGCAAGGAAAACTTTCTTGTAAGAAGCGCTGCCAATAATCGAACGATGTACACAATTCTTTTCCGACACAAAGAAGGGAAAATAAAAAAAAAAGGAAAACCAGCATGCAATAATCTCAAATTCACTTAATTAATTATAAATTGTCATTTACACCATTATCACTAGCTTTCCTGCATCGCACGCGCGTTAATTTATGTCTACCAATTCAGAGAAGGCACAGCACGAGGCCGACCCGGTACAACCAAATTCCCGGCAGTGTCATAGGTGATCACTCCTGAGTAATCCGGCAACTGACACTTCTCTCCCATCAAGATGCCCTTTTGCCAGATGCACGGCTCGCCTTCAACTCCTGGCTGGACCTGGTACACGCTTATGACCGGCTCCGACCGCCTGAAGCTCATGCTGCTCACTATACGCTGCCATGGCTGGGAATGCGAGGCGCATGCCAAGAGCAAGGCCGCGCACACCAACAGAAACCCAGCCGTTGCACCTACGGTTGACGTCATGTTTTCAGTTATTATGGAGCTATTGAACAGATGACGTGGCATTTTTTTTTTTTTTTTTGGGTATATTTTGCTCTCCTTCTTTGTTTCCGGGGATGATTTGGGTTCTTATGTATATAACAGGACCGTGGAGATTGTGGAGTTGTTTGATTTAATATCGTCAAAGGATTGTGAAGTTATGTGGTGGTTTGGTTGGTGTTGTTTCTGGTTTCAAGTCAATCTCAAGTCTAAACTAACTCTGGTTCACCCATTTCTCCAAAAGCAAGTCTAAACTAACCCATCTTCTTGTTCTTGTCATAAACCAGCCCAAAAGCCCGGTGCAATCCAAATTAGACTCTTGTGATTACAATTCATTTATTAATTTTCTCAGCTTTCAGAAATTTTTGTAGACATTTTGAGTTCCAATAAACAAAATGATAAATTTAAGCAAGTATTTTCATATATTTTCCACAGTATATACGTTCTTCTCACTGAGTTTTTTTTTCTTCTAAAAAAATCATAAAATAAACAAACTGTCATTACAATATTATTTGTATAAAGCGGACGGAGGGAATATTTCAAATTATGGACCATGTGATCAGCAATTTTCAAAGTGGCTTAATAAATAGTAAAAAAATTCCAAAAAATGTAAAATTTGGTCTCCAAGCAAATTTTAATATAGATATCACATCTAACGGTTTAGGTCGACCATTTGGATTTTGAAAATTCAAAAACGACTTGGTTGCACGAGAACCTTGATGCAAACGTTTTGATATTAGCCAGTCTCCTATTATGTCTCCCGACTCTGATTTTTCTTTTCAATTATTCTTTGAGTTAATAATCTACAGTTGCATATTGTCTAATTTATTCCTTTCCAACTGGAGAAAAATAATTTGTTGTACGGATAGTTCAACTGGAGACCATGGCTACGCCGAAAGGCTCTGTTGGCGCCAAGGGAACACAAGAGGTGGGCCCTAGAGAAAAAAACATTTTTGCATGGCCGAATGCACCGGCCCTTGTTCAAAAGTAGGCCCCTTTTCCTTGTTAGTTGTTACTCGATAAAAGGGGCATGATTGGTCTTTTTGCATGTGCCTTGTCCGTCTTGTTCTTGTAAACATGTCACATTTTCATGTCTATGCATTTTCATTTCTTTGATTCACCGTTTGCACTTTGCACTATTAAAAAGGAGCGTGAAAAGTAATTTTGTAATTGAGTGAGTTCATAGTAATATGCATAACGGTTTGTGTTATTTATTCAATTTTAAAATTTAAATAATCAGTTTAAATCGCTTAACATAATCTTCATATACAAATTTACATGCAAACAAAAGTTTAGTTATAGTCTCCACAAAAAAATTAAAAAAATTAAAAAATTTGAATTTTAGAAGTCGCAACCGGTTTCTTGAATTTATATTTTTGGTCCGGCATGCTGCTGAAATTTCGGGTTTGGTTTGATGATAGCCTGAGCATAAAATGAAGTGCTTGAATTAAATGGAGATACCAACGCACACATTACATTAGTAGTTTAGTACCTTTGAAAATGTCCCAAGTCTCCCAACATAAACGAACTATATACAAACATCTAAAAAAAGGGGAAAAATGAAGAAAATGAATAATATGTAAATGAAAATAAATACTAACGACCCTAAATCCTTAATATTCTTCCTGTAAACCCAAACTCCAAATTTATTAATCGAATTTGCAAAACCCGAATTCATCTCTTCTACCAATTAAGTGCTATTCCCGCCTTTGATCAGCGGTTGCTGCGAAACCTTCCCCCATTCCTCCGGAGTGGGGCTCTTGACCTCCTTCAACAGTGCAACCACCTCCTTCATTGCCGGCCTTTCAGCCGGGCTCGGGTTTACACAAAACATTGCAATGCCTAATGTCTGAAGCATTTCTTGAATTATTTGATCAGGCATGCCACGCAATCTAGGGTCAAGAAGGCTTACTGCCGGCTCAAGGCTACCCATTTTATCCCTTGCCCACTCCACTATGTGGAGGCCCACATCGGTGCCTGCTGATGGTGGGGACCGCTCAATTGCAGCCCGCCCGCTGAGTATCTCAAGGAGGACCACCCCATAGCTGTACACATCGCTTTTCTCGGTTATGTTTGTTGTGTAGCTATATTCTGTATAAGAAACAAAATGTCGGGGTCAATTTAATGCATTGGATAAGTAGAATTGCTGTGCATGATGTGTACCAGGGCTTTAAGTTTGTTGATGCACATTTCCAGATAATAATAATAAATCAAGAAAGCAAAAAATTTGAAAATACATAGTGTTTGACATTTCTGCTGCACACATGGCACTATTCTAGATGGATTGTAATAGAGGTTTAGTCAAATTAAAGTTGATTTGAATTGAAGTTGTGACAGACCTATTGAGACAAACTTGTAAAGGCCTATTGCTTGGTTTGCAGAGAAAAATTGAAATGAATAATTGAACATGAAACCCTTGCCTTTAGCAACAAGATTAGGAAGAGGCTCCATAAAGACTTGTTTGAGTAAATAAGGCTCCACTGGTACAGTGGTACTGGAACACTGGCTTAAGTAACATTTAAAATATACATTGATGTACTTTTGATTCCTATCATTGACCTAAGCAATTATCAACCAATTCCTAGGTCTCCCCTGTACTTCAACTAAAAGCATTTAAATCTAAAAAGAAGACAATCAGGCAGTGCCAACTAATCAACCAGAAACCAGGTAAAATTAATATTATGTTACAGTAGAATAACTTGCCTGGTGCAATGTATCCATATGAACCAGCAACCCGCGACATGGCATGGTGAAAATTTGGTGAATTCATCAGCTTTGCCAGGCCAAAATCCGCCAAGTAGGTTTCATATCTCGAATCAAGCAAAATATTATTACACTTCACATCTCTGTGCAAAATTGCCGGTACACAATCATGGTGCAAATAGGCCAATCCTTGAGCTGCACCCACTGCAATTTTATACCTCGTGTCCCAATCCAGACTTCTATTTTCCTTTAACAATTGTTGCAAATTGCCATTGGATATGTAGTTGTATATAAGAAGCTTAACACATTTGTTAGAACAATACCCAAGTAGTTTGACAATATTACGGTGCCTAATGTGCCCCAAAATTTGAATTTCAGCTGCAAATGCATCGATCAGCTCTTCATCCCTCTTTGTCTTCCACAATTTTTTAACTGCTACTATTTCTCCATTTGGCATTTCAGCCTTGTACACAACCCCAGAACAACCTTTCCCAAGTATATTCTCATCTTTCAAACACTCCAAAATGTTATCAACCGTGAAATTCAATTTTTGAAATGGCGTAAAGCTCCATGGATAAGAGAAATCATCTCCCCCATGAGATGATAGCTTCTTGGCTTTCTCAATTGCTAACCTCCTATTTCGGTTGATCAAAAACCATGCCGCTAAAAGCACAAAAGCGATCAAACCCAATATGACACATACCAAAACAATGGTTCTGATCGACCTTAATGCAGTACGGCGAAAATCCGAAGAGCAAGTGTACCCATCAAAGGATTGGCACAAATTAGGATTCCCAACATATGAATTCGGTGAAAGGGTTCGGAAGAATGGGGTAACAGGTAATGGACCCGAGAAGTTATTATTTGATATGTTAAGAGATGCGAGGCTTGTGAGCATGCCCAAGACCGAAATGGGACCATAAAGGGAATTATTGGAAAGATCCAAGGCTTGCAACTGGGTTAGACCTGACAGTTCTTCAGGCAACAGACCTGAGAACTGGTTTGAGCTCAAGTCCAAGCTAATGCTAAGACTCCTCAAGGACCCAATCTCAGGTGCTACAGGACCCGATAGCCTGTTATAGCTAAGGTCGAGCATGGTAAGCTTTTGTAAATACTCAATGGATGCTGGTATTGCCCCAGAAAGGTGGTTATTGTTCAACATGAGCTTATTAAGGTAACTAAAATTACCAAAACTCTCTGGTATCTCTCCTGTCAAATTATTATGACTCAGGTCAAGTTGTTCTAAATTCATCAATGCCCCCAACTCAACTGGTAACTCACCCGTAAGTGCATTATCATGCAAGTCCAGTAACTCTAGTACAGTAATATTACTTATCTCTCGAGGTAGCTTTCCAGTAAGTTGGTTAGAGTAGAGGTCCAAGAAAACAAGGTTTTGCAGCTTACCGAGGTCTCTCGGTATTTCACCTGACAGCTGGTTCTCACTAAGACGCAATCTCACTAATGACTGACAGTTAGCCACACTTGGTGGGACCACACCTGTCAGTGAGTTACCCAACAGGAGCAATTTACTCAACTTCTTTAGACCAAAAATTTCATCGGGTATTACCCCAACAAGCCTGTTTTTCGAAAGGTCTAGCGCATAGAGTTCAGTGCAATTACCAAGCGAGGCTGGTATTGCACCAGAAATCGAGTTACCCCACAGGAACAGGTTTAGCAAGTTCTTCAAATTACCGATTTGTGGAGGGATGGTACCAGAAAAGGCATTCTTGTCCAACTGTAGGGCGGTCAAGCTAGAGCAGTTGCTTAGCTCAGCTGGTATAGTACCAGAAAGTGCATTATCTGACAAGTGGAGTTGCTCCAACAGGGCCAGTCTTCCCAACTCCCCTGGGACTTTACCTGAGAGCTTATTTCCAGAGAGGTCTAGAATTACCAAGGAAGTGCAATTAGATAGCTCGCCTGGTATCGAACCCGTCAACCCGTTTCCCCAGAGGTACATACTTGTCAGCTGCTGTAACTTCCCAAGTTCACGGGGTATGGGGCCAGTAAGCTTGTTCATGTGCAAGTAGAGATTCCGCAACTCGGTGCAAGACCCAAGAGAAGCCGGTATTGGGCCGGAAACTTCAGTATCATACAGAGCTAGTGTTTGGAGGTTCACTAAGTTGCCTAGTTCGGGCGGTATCGGACCCGATAACCCAGTAGCAGCAGCACCAAATGTGGTGAGGTTTGTTAGCAGCCCGAGTTGCGATGGTATTGGCCCGGTAAGGTACGGGTTACCGCCTATTCGAAACTGAGAAAGAGATGTGAGAGCACCAATATGAGAAGGTATGGTGCCGTTGAAGAGATTGTCTTGGAGGCAGAGTACTTGAAGTGAGGTGAGGTTAGACAGAGAAGCTGGTATGGTGGCAGTGAACTGGTTTGAATTGAGAAGCAGGAATTGAAGGGAAGAGAGAGAGGAGAGAGAGGATGGTAGTGGGCCAGTGAGAGAGTTGGATGAAAGGTCAAGGAGGCGGAGAGAGGGTAGAGAAGGGAAGGAGGGAAGTATGCCAGAAATGTTAGAAGAAGAGAGATTTAGCAGCTGGAGATCAGGTAGAGAGGAAAGTGTGGAAATGAGGGAAGAAGTGGAGGAGAGATTGAGAAAGGTGTTTGGTAGAGACAGAGAAATGACCCGTGAAGAAGGAGAGCATGTGACACCTTGCCATGAGCACGGGGTGGCGGAGGAGGGGTCCCATGAAGGGAGGAGAGAGAATGGGGTGGAGGGGAGGAGCGAGAGAAGCGCCTTCCCGTCTTGGGAGAGAGAATGCAGCGTCTGGGTTAGAGAGAGAAAGATGATGAGCGAGAAGAAGGGGTTGATGGTGGTGGTGGTGGTGGTGGTGGCAGCAACCATTTTTGTTCTCTGGGGCCGTGGGGCGTGGGTAAATTACAGAGATGAGAGAAGCATTAGTTTTATTCAAAGAGAGATGATCATGGAGAAATCAATAACAGGGGAGGGAAGGGAAGAGAAATGTGGCATGTGAGAGAGAGAAGCGTAGATTGGAGAGGAGAGAGGGGTTGCTTGAGATTGAAACTACAAACAAACTAGTGTTTAATGTCCATTCGGGAGACCGGGAAAGGAGGTCATGGTCTGCTCTCTCTCACTCTCTGAGGGGTTTCCTGAGGTTTATTGGCTACCATTTCCAAATGGTATGGTCTTATCACTTAGGTCTCTGTAGCTCTGTTATATAATAATATAATATATGTACGAAGGCCAAGATATATCTTTTATGAGTAGAACTGGGTGTTTCTGAGCTCACCAAAGCCTCTCGTCAGCACAATTCTAAAACTTATCGAATTAATTTCAAACGATATTTTCAAACCGTTAGATGTTCAATTTATATTAAAATGTGCTTGGAGACCAAATTTTATATTTTTTGAAACTTTTTTACTATTTATTAAGCCGGTTTGAAAACCATTGTTTTTATTAAAATTCTACGTCATTGGAAAACAACAGTTTTCAAACCAGCTTGATAAATAGTAAAAAAGTTCCAAAAAATATAAAATTTGGTCTCCAAGCACATTTTAATATAGATTGAACATCTAACGGTTTGAAAATGTCGTTTGAAGTCAATTCGATAGGTTTTAGAGTTGAGCTCACGAGAAACTTGGTGAGCTTAGGAACACCCTAGTTCTACTCTTTTTATCAGAGCTATTTGAAATATAGCAGATAATCTAGTTAGTCAGTTATACTAACATAATTTCTGAATAATATTCAATTATATTCATTGTCATCTTATTGTAAGAATTAATATTCAAAATAAACATGAAAAAATGGTCTCAACTCTCAGTGTTATGTTGTTATTCACAATATGAATTGCTTTAGTAATAACAATGAAAACAAAATCTTAAAATGTCAAGCTCTTTTGTAAAAAGTTTATGACACTAGTATCTGTGGTTTTTTTTTTCAGTAACTCTAATGTACATCTAACTTTTAATCTGCATTGTACTTTTGGGTATGTTTGGACGTGTCAAGAATATAGACTATTAGAAAATATAAACTATTCGGAATAGTAACGTGCATTCAAACAATATTTTTGTTATTTATAATAGTTAGAATAGATGTTGTTCTTTATTCCTTGTAAATGTTGGAATAACTACTATTCGAAATTGTGAAGAGAGAGAAATAATATTTTCTTCTCGGATAACAGTCCCAAAATGACAAAATTGACATCACTTTTGTTATCTCCACGTCGTGATAATTCGTTTGAGACCCCACCTGCCTATCTTTTCTCTTAACTAGCTGAAATTTTTATTTATAGCATAAAAAAAATAAACCAAATCACCCCAGATCTAGGTAACTTGACAAATACAGGGGCCACATGGGCATTTGGTGGCTCCAAAGACTGGGGGCCGCCAAATGTCTCTGCGGCCCCAGCCTGGGGGTCTGCCAAATGGCCCAGCAGTCCCTCCTTTTTTTTTTCAGAAAAATGAGTGGTTTTGTTGTATTTAGTTAAAAAGTTTTATTTTAGTTTACCAATTTGTTTTTTTAGTGTAAAATGTAGGAAAATTAAGTATTGTTTAATCAAATAATAACCTAACAATAAAAATAAAGAAGTCATCAATAGAAAATTATAATGCATATGTTCTCATGAGTACAATAAAAATACGTCTAATAAACCTAAAATAAACAAGGTCCATTGATAGCTTTTAACTCCAATACATTAAAAATATAAATTTAACTCCTAGATAGATTGTTTTTCAATTCATTGATTGCTTTTCAACCTGCAAATTTACAAACAAAAATTTCAGTGTTAAATCAAATTGTTTTAATATTTTTTTTGAAAGTTGGAATTGAATAAAAAAATAAAAAAATTATCCCGTGCATCTCGAGCAGCTCTGTTCTGTCTTTCTTGTGTATCTCGGTTGGCTTGATGTCCTCTTCTCCTCTTATTTAGTAAATCCAACCACACCAGAATCATGTTGTGCCGTCTTCTACCCAAACTAACGAGTCTATGTTCTGGAACAATCACATTGTTAACACTATTATTTATCAGTTACTGTTATTCATTATTCCAAATGCACGCTCGAAACAAACATTTTTACTAATCCGAATAGTACAATTTTCACACAAATATGAAAATCACTATTTTTCCTCTATATCATGAACAAGAATAGAAAATTTATTTTCAACAATATTAATAATTATGTATCTTTATAAAAGGAAAATCATTCCCGCCTCCATCTCTACACAATTAATAATGCATTGCATTAATTTTTCTTTCGTATCTTTCAATCACTAAATTGAAAAAAATATTGTGAAAATATTGTTATAACACTCAAATTTATATTTTACCTAATGAATTAACATTCAAGTACAGTATATCTTTGAACTTGGATATACTTTTTCAAATAATTTACTAGACATGACAATATCCCTTAGCACATTGACTGTGGTTATATAGTAAAATCAAAATCAAATTAATTAAATATATATCTATTATACATCAACTTAATCTGATGTTTATACTAAAAAAATATGTTAGAGCGTTTTTAAGAGTATAGAAAAGGATGTCAATTAAACTGGCCTGAGTTTGTCCAAGAAAATCTAACTTGCAAATAAATAGGTAGGTACCACCGTACCAAAGGTCACAAATTAAACCGTTCCCTTCCACGGGACCTAGGGCTGCTCTCTTTGTCCCATCTTTTTTTATGGGGCCCATCCAGGTCTTTAGCCTTAATTTATGCCACTGTAGATACTGTCTTTTTCTTCCTAGTACTCGGAAAATGCTGACTAAAAATCTACCAGCAAATGCAACTGGATCACTGGATCCCCTAATTTTTACTTTTCAGAACTTGTACATGGTTATGGTTATGGTTATGGTGATGTTCACAGGGTTTGAGTTATTACTTATTAAATGTGCCCAATAAATTTTGGACAGTCAAAATGGAAATAATAGTCAATTGTTAGATACATAAATTTCCAAAAAAAAAATTGTTGCTTCATGACCTAGTTTGACTAAGGAGCTCTCATGACTCCTGTATTCTGGTAAAATACCTTTTTAGCATTTATTATGGCAGAGCATTTTAATTTCGAGACTTTTTTTGCTTTAAAGTTTGAGATATTATTTCAAGCGAACTCTTCAGACGTTGCTCTAATAAGAAAGGATCACAATTGATTACATTTTTCCTGTTCTTCTTCAGGCGTTGCTCCGCCGGTTATTGGTAGACAATCTAATTGCAATGTAATCACAGACACTCTGAGCATCATTGCATTTTAAAATATTTTAATGTCTTTTAAGACATGGAGTATTGGAGCAAGCATTATTTTACTAATCTACTTTTTCTTAATCCCCTCCATTAGGAGTGTCAATGGCTAAGATACGGGTAGGGTGGAAGCATTTTCATACCCATATCCACTAAGAATTGACATTACCCATACTCTACCCATACCCATTAAGAATTGACCTTATCCTATCCTATCCATACCCGTTAAAATTATCAGGTAACAAAACAGTAGCGGGTGGATAACGAATAATAATAATAATATAATTATTAATTTTATTATGTATTACATATAGAATATCAAAACTTATCATTTCACACACATGCAATCACATTACTAACAAAAAAAAAATGTACAATCAATTTCAACTAAATTATTTTTTTATAAAGCAAGAGAATTTAAAAACACAAATATCTCTTTGGACAAACTAAACTATTTAATTAACTAAATAACAAAACATGCAAATAAAAATAATATGTTTATCATTTTTCTTATAGCAAAAAACATACATTAAATAACAAATGTACATCACTAATTATTACAAAAATATTATTATATGAAATTTCACAAAAATAAATTTTACCATCACTAATTATTTAATTATTGCTCAAACATTATCATATAATTTTATTATATGTAATTACCCTATAGGGTAACGGGACGAAACAGTCTTTACCCATACCCTTACCCGTTTAGCTAACGGAAAAAACATTCTTACCCATACCCATACCCAATAAACTAACGAAAAAAACCTTACCCATATCTGCCTTAATGAATACGGTACGGGTAGGATAAACGGTTAAAAGAGTGTCATTGACACCCCTACCCTCCATGAAGAAATTTTTTTATTGGTAGAAATTAATAAAAAAGAAGAGAGAGAAATAGAAAGAGTACATGAGTTATAATATTGGTAGAAAGATCGGTAAAATTCTTACCGGTTTAAAAAATCAAAAAGTTTGGACCGGTAGGAATTCTACCGATCCAAACTTAGTTTTTCGTTTTTTTTAAATCTAATATATAGATGGAAAGAATTCTTATATTAGATTTTTAGCAAAATATGAAAAGTATTTCAAAAAATAGATATAATGTTTCTATTATATCTAAATTTTAAGATACTCTATCTATTTTTATATAAAAAAATTATATTTTACTAGAAAAAATGAAAGGAAAAAATACAAACTGGTTAGAATTTTACCGGTCTTTCTACTAATATTACAACTCATGTATTCTTTCTATTTCTCTCTCTTCTTTTTCATGAATTTCTACCAATAAAAAATTTCCTCCGTGAATAATTAGCAATTTGAGAAATAATTAAAGAAAGACAAAAAAAATTCCCATTTTGGGCCCTAAAAAGGTCCAAAGAACTCTCTCTCTCTCTCCCAGAGAAGTCCAATGACACGCTCATGGTGATTTGTTGAAACACCCTAATTCCCAAATAATCCAATCCCTAGGCCCCATCTAGTCAAATTACAATCTTGGTCAATTTTATCCCATATAAACCCAAAACCATATTTTACCCTAGGGGTATTTTAGTCATTTAAATGAGAATAGATTCCACGCTAGAGAGGCTTAGGTGGAAGTGAAAAAATTTGATGACAATGCGAGATAGGCAGAACTTAGGAGATTGTGTTAAAGTAAAAGGACCAAGAATTAGTTATTTAACACTCTCTCAGTCTCTCTCTCTCCTTATTTTGGAAATCATTTCTCTCTCTTCTACGTAATTAGAGAGGGACAGCGCAGCACTTATATCTAGATTTTGGGATTCTTAAACGAGTCTTAAATTTCTCTCTCCCCTTCTTATTTGTTAACCAAAAGGCACAGGCAGAGTGACGAGGTGACCTTTTTGCTAACAAGCCCTTAAGATGTTTATTTGTTTTTCAATACCTTATCTACATTTTTCTGCCTACTCGGATAATTTCTAAAACCAATAGAAATGCTATTTATTTCAGCTAATTATGGTTGTTCGTTACAAACTTTGATTTTTAATTTTAACGGTGTATTATCTTAAACAAGAGTTCAAATGTCTTTATTGTTTGTACCTCCATTATGTCTCAACTTTTAATTTTTTAATAATAAAAACTTTTAAAATTTACATGTTAAAATAAAATCATTAGATGTGGTCTACATTATTTTCTCTAACATATAGATAAAAAGTTTATTATTTTTCGGTTTGTTTTTATATGAATTAATAAGATAATTTATTCACATGTTCAAACCCCACTCACGACTTCGCAGCCTCTGCGAAGATTTTCAAAAAAAAAAAATATAATATATTCACATCAATGTATTTTTCCAAGCTCTTGATACCGATTAAAAGAAAGTCAAAATACCGTAATATTTTATACGTGCATGGAAAAAATAATATATGTCAAAATCAAATCTAACAGTTTTAAATTTTCATTTCCATAAAGGCTTCATTTTTAGCCTACCACAACTTGTTTGGATCAGTGTTGTAAATAATGGTATGCAGTCGTCGGACGGACATGGTACCGTCAAACGATTAATCGGGAATAATCGACTATAATTGAGAATAATCGGCCGATTAGTTAGAAAAATTCATGACGGTTTGGTCACCGCCAACGACTAATCAGCATAAACGGACGTTTTTTACAACACTGGTTTGAATAAGACTTGATTGTTGTTGAGTTTTAAATTTTAAATCACTAACGTTTAAAATAACAGAGAGACCCGATAGGGGCAAAAAAAATGAAACTTCAATGAGAAAAACAATTATAAATGGTATATTCCCATAATTATTGAAACAAACATTTTCAAATTTGTCATAAAAGATATTAAGATAAATCTAGCAAAGATTTTTCTCTGCGGAAAAACAAAATACTCTCAAGTGAATATACAATTTTGACCGAAATTTTTCTCTACCTCCCCAATACGCGCATCAAGTGGTGCCCTTCCCAGTGTACGCACCAGCTCAATTTAGTGCACAGAATTAGGGCGCGTGGATGGTATGAATGGATTTGTGTTGCCCTTCTCCAGTGTACGTACTAGTCCAATTTAGTGCGCGGACTGAGGGCGCGTGGGTAATATGAATGAATTTGTGTGGGTTTGAGTGGTGTTTAATTATTTTTTATTTAATGGGTGGTAACTAAAAAAAATTCGGACAATTTGACGAGGTTTGTTAAGAGAAAAGGGAGTATATCTCTAAAAAGAATTAAGCAAAAGATCTTGTACATGAACAGGGAACAGGGTAAAAACTGAAAAGAGGTGGAGGAGACTGTTTGATTGGTCGTACAAGATGCCAAGCGTCAGCGATAAAAAAAATAGATAAATTTGAACAAGTTTGGTTTTACCGAGAAAGATGGTGAGTGGGTTTGGGAAATTGGTCCATTAAAAAAGAGCAACAAGTCCACAAATTTGTTCACTTCACCTTGTTCGTCTTTGTGTTTCATTTCAACGTGTCATTAAAAGAGCTGATCGTTTCAAACTTATTTTTTTTTTACTTGCACGAAGACCCGGGTGCATTTTAATTTTAGCTTTGGAAAGTTTATAAGAGATGCAAAACCTTTGTGTTTTACGAATACTAAGCGTGCTTGGCCTTCACCACGCAGCCAATTATGTGATTTACTACTACTGTCTACTGCTTCATTTCATTTTCATGCATGTAGTAATATGGCCATACCATACTTGTTTATGTAGTTGTTTTCGTATTAAAGTCTTCAAATTTTGCTTCGAGATATAAATCCCATCCGAACATCTCCTAAAATCATGCAAACAAATTTTGAACTTTTTCCTTTGACGAGCTGATGTTGTATTAAAATAAATAAAGTCATATACTTGATTTTTACAATACAAAAATTATTCAAATTTTGCACAGAAAAAATGTCGAAATGATAATTTATCACAGCATATTTTCTGAAAACGATTAATTATTATTTTATTATTCAAACAAACTACAAGTCCAATTTTGCCGACATTTTTATTAATATCCAACATAAAATGAAAAATATCAAATGTACCCAAACTTTCTGGGTATTTTTAAAAATACCCAAACTGGCCATTGTTTGGCCGGTTGGATTAAAAATTCAGACCTGCTAAGGATTTTTTTTTGAAATATTTGTTAGATTACTTATTTTGATGTATAATTAGCATAATTATGTATTTTAGTGTATTTTAGTTGGATTTAGCGTATTATAATGTAATTATGCTAATTATATATCATAAGAAGTAATCTAACAAATATTTCAAAAATAAAAAACCCTCTTGACCGGCCAAAAAATGGCCGGTCCTAATTTTTAACCTAACTGGCCATTTTTCTGCCAGTTTGGGCATTTTTAAAAAAACCAGGTAAGCTGGATATAATTAATATTTTATAATTAATTTTGAAAGACCTTTGTGTAAGTATTCAATGTTTTTTGGGGTCCTGAAGTAAAATTTGAGCAAAGCCTAACACGGGCTCATGAATCGGTGTGGTTAGGGCGTTAGGCAATAGGAATTCACATCCTCTCCGTTACCTGAAAAGGGAATCTTTTACAATTGGTGGATCTGGACCGTTCTTTTTAACTTGGCACGAATCTCAAATCTCAATAATACTGCCCCCGGGCTACCCCGAATCTTAAAGCCCAATAATACCGTTCTATTATTAGGTGTTATTTTGTTGTATCTTTGTGACCGTACCCGCACCCGCACGAGACATTGTCTCGGGAAACATGTTATGATGGTACCGCTCAGACTCTCTGTTAAATTGATGATTCACAGATTCTGCCGTTTGTTACTAGCGATCCATTTGTATTCTGTCAGCTGCGTCGCTATTAACAAACTCAAAATTCTAACAACTTGCAAAAATAAACTGTTTAGTGGATCAACAAATTATAGTACACAAAAAATAGTAGTTTTGTGTGCTTCTTCTACATCATATTGTCCTCACCAAAAAAACATGACCTTATACTTTGCTTTAGGAATAATGATGAAAACAAAATCCTAAGATGTCAAGCTCTTTCTAAAAACTTTATGACACTAGTATACTTTAGTATATTTGATTTTTTTTTTTTTTGAGTAACTCTAATGTACATCTAAATTTTTATTTTGCATTGTACTTTAGTGTATATCATGACCAAGAATAGAGAAATCATTTTCAACAATATTATTAAATTATGTATCTTTATGAGAGGAAACCATTTCCGCCTCCATGTCTACACAATTAATGCACTAATTTTTTTCTTATGTTTCAATCACTAAACTGGAAAAAAATGGCCTTTTCTTAATTAAAAAAATGTTATATTTTACCTATTGAATTATCATCCAAGTATCTTTGAACTTGGATATACTTTTTGAAATAATTTACTAGACGCGACAATATCCTTGTGCGTATCGACTGTGAGGATCAAAATCATAATAGAATATGTATCTATTATGCATCTAATCGGCGGTAATCTATTTAAGAGACATGGAGACCGTTAGCATATATATATATATATATATATATATATATATATATATATATATATATCAACTTAATCTGATGTTTATACGAAAAAAATATGCTAGAGCATTTTTAGAAGTATAGAAAAGAATGTCAAACTCTCCTAACTTGCAAATAAATAGGCACCAAAAGGTCACAAAACCGTTCCCTTCCACGTGACCTGGGGCTGTCTGTCCCATATTTTCTGTGGGGCTCATCCAGGTCTTTAGCCTTCATTTATGCCACTGTAGATAGTGTCTTTTTCTTCCTAGTACTCGGAAAAGAATCCGAATCTGCTGCGATTCCGAGAGGGATCGCAGGATCCTACAATTCTGAATTGACGGTTCAAACTTTTCTGTGTGCAGATCTCGAAAACGTTTTGAAAAAGTAAATTTGCATGCACGTATCTCGAAAAATACCAACAGTTGAGATCGGGATCGCAGGGTCCTGTGATTCCCGAGAATCATAGCAGATTCATTTTCACTCGGAAAATGCTGACTAAAAATCTACTAGCAAATGCACCTGGATCCCCTAATTTTCACTTTTAAAAACTTTTACGCGGTGAACACTGTTATGCATGCATCTCATCTCATCATATATTTACATCATGCTTGATTTAACATAATATTAGAATAGTAGACTATGTTTGGCAGGCAATATTAAGGAGGAAGAATTTAGAACTCAGAACCTGGTACTTCCACAAGACCAAATCATCTTCACCAGTGTCCAACCATGGAATAACTTGTAGGAATCAAGTGCATGCTTGAAAGGCTAGAGTTTCATAGAGCTCTCATGGACAACGCGAGTGAATTCTTCAAGAGCTACAATGCCAAAGAAGGTCCATCCTTCGGCAGTATGCCTCGTCAATTCTAACTGTAAGTTCTAACTCAAGATTCGAGATATTCTTCGATGATTTTACCTTTGCATTGGAGACAATGCACAATTTAAGCTTGGGGAGGGGATTGAACCCTTGTATCTTAGGTTTTAGGGTAATTTTTTTTTTTTAAGATATAACTAGGCTTTTATCTGACCACAAACAGAGTTTGCATGACTGAACTTAATTGATTGAGATTGCAAGCTTGTTAGGATGTTTACATCAGTTATAGAAATAGAGTCTTTCATTACTGAACTTAGTTGTTTGAGATTGCATAAAGTATAGTTTAGATAGAGTCCTCACATGAAAACGCATGAAAATTTTAAAAAATTCGAAGACATTAAACTTATATAATTTTGTTGAGTCAATTCCTAAATGAAAAAAATACCATAGTCTTTAAGACACTTGATTGAAATTTTAGACATGTAAAGGTTACGGCTAATAACAATTGATTGAGGAGGAAAAATTTAGTATTTTAGTATATGATATTTTAGAACGTGTCATTTATAGAGTTCTCTTTTTAGAAATTTATGTTTTTATAAATTATATTATTTGTACTCTATGTAATAATAAAGTCAAGGAATAAAATTATGCTTCCTTATAAAATTTTGTTTCTTGTTTCTGACCTCTCTTCCAAAGAAATCCTAACAAACATCTTATTTCAACTCAAGTATGTTATCAATAAACATTTGGACCTCTAGATAAATTTTATTGTCCAGCATTTCAGAGAAGCAAACGGGTAGAGTTATTAATTATGCCCAATAAATTTTTATGGAAGTCAAAATGGAAGTTAACTTTCAATGACTCAAAAATGATAGTCAATTGTTAGTTACACAAATTTCCAAAAAATACTGTGGCTTTCATAAATGACCTAGTCGACTCAACTGAGAATTGAGGAGCTCTCGTGACTCTTGTATTCTGGTAAAATACCTTTTTATCATTTATTACGGCCGAGCATTTTGATTTCGACACTTTTTTTGCTTTTAAGTTTGAGATATTATTTCAAGCTAACTCTTCAAAGCTCAGAAATTTCTTTTTTACAAGCCTCTAATAAGAAAAGATCACAAATTCACAATTGATCACATTCTTCTTCACGCATTGCTCCACCGGTTATTGATAGACAATCTAATTGCATTATCCAATCACAGACACTCTAATCATCATTGCATTTTTAATTTTTTTTAATGTCTTTTAAGACATGGAGTATTGGAGCAAGTATTATTTTAGTGTCCCTTGCTAATTACTTTGATCAGAAATATTTAAAGATACTTCCCTTAATTCATTAAGTTATCTTATAACTCATGACTATCATCTTTAGAATGAACTAAGCAATATCAAATTCTAGAAACAAGTTGAACAATTCAACCATCTTATGAACATAAATCATAGAGTCAAAATTTGCTCTAGGACACTAACACTATCAGGATCATGCGCTTGTGATATAAACGTAAATAGAAATTAGGATTTATAAATCTTTAAAAGTAGTAGTACCAATTAGGTGCATCACCTGACTTACCGGATTTTCTTGTAAATTCGCCATTTCGCATGTTGTGCACTTCGTATGAGGTGTTGCATGCTCCACGCAATCTCCCATTTTGACGCCTTATTCAGAAATCGCCTAAATACGACACTTTTGCTCTGTTTTTGCCATAAATACGCAGCTTTCTCAAAAATCTGCCAAAAAGACCTAAAAACACGTTTGCGGTAAATAAATCGGAAAATGACTACTTTGCATTCACTTTTTGTCATTTTTCGGAAGAAAAAATAGTGATTTTCGCCATTTTTCGAAAGAAAAGATAGAATCGAGTTCATGAAGATTATGAAGATCACACTTTACCATTTTGTTTTTATCAATTTTAATTTATATCCAAAAGTATGGTAAAGTAGATATGAGGTTATGACCGCCCGAGTCTAACCATTGCATTGCTGGAAGTCCAATTCAAAATTCAAATAACCTAGTCTGGTCAATACTGAAAACTAGGCACAAGCAAAATAGACTAATTCCTAAATACTGTAGATCCTGTGTTCTACATTAGAGCCATTGGCTCTCCTTTGAATCTCATTATAAATAGTGGGCTCTGTGGTTTGTCTAAGTAAGACAGAGAATACCCTCACAAACCTTACACTTTAGAATCCTTTGAAAGATTTAGCTTAGTCCATTTGTTGCTTGTGCGTAAACTTCAATTATCTTTCTAACAACCTCAAATATATTTCACCTAAATTGATCAGTGTGAGATTATAGTGAAGTTAGTGACTGTATGAACTTAGAGCATTTGTTGCTCGCCTACTCCAAGCTGTTGTACTTGCTTCTGAGTTGTTGTGCTCACTTCTCTCTTAAGCCTATAGTGCTCACTTTTATGTTTTTGTGGACTGTTGAAGTGTTGTCTCGCCGGTCACTACTTGTATTCTTTTATGTATTGGATAATAGAAATGCGCGCCTAGTTTTTGGTTGTGTTGCCCCGGAGACGTAGGTCCTTTAGTTGGCCGAACTCCGTTATTAACTCCTGTGTCACTTTCTCTAACTCTATTTATTTATTTTATTGCACTTTATTTATTTAAATTCATAAGTTATTTATTCCGTCAAGAATTTCATGTAGATAAATTTACTTAATCACATGAACGACTTTTAACTTGTCTATCTGACCGATAATTACAAGTTATAGGATTTTCAATTTTAAATAGCCCCATATTCACTGCCCTCTAGATACCGTTAATGACAACATCTTTTGCTACCAAGCTCTTAAGATGTTTAACTAGTATCAATTTGATGAAACCATATTTATTTGTTTTTCAACAATATCAACATTATTTTTCTGCCTACTATGGTGATTTATAAAACCAACATAATAATGCTATTAATTTCATCTAGTTATGGTTCTTCATGATAAACTTAGTTTTTAAATTTTTACAGTTATAATCTTAGAGAGTTCAAATGCCTCCATTTTTTGTGGCTTCATCATACCTCCACTTTTTAATGTTGTAATAACAAAAAAATTTAAAACCTATATGTCCAAATAAAATCATTAGATGTGATATGTATCATTTTCTCTTTATGCACATAAATAATTTATCATTTTCGGTTTTATTTTTATATGAATTAATAAGTTAAAATCATCGTCTATAATTATTCCACATCAATATATTTTTACAAGTTTCTTGATACCAATTAAAACAAAGTTGAAATATCGTAATCTTTTATACGTGTGTATAGAGAAAATAATATACATCAAATTTAACAGTTTAGTTTTGATATTATGAGTTATAAATTTTAAGCCAAACGTTTAAAAAAAAAAAGATGCGATGGAGGTACAAAAAATGAAGCTTTAATGAGAAAAAGAATTATAAATGGTATGTCCCCATGAATATTGAAATTGACATTTGTAAATTAAAATTAATCAGGTAGATGGTGGGTGGGTTTGGGAAATTGGGCTAAAGAAAAGAGCAACAGGTCCAGAAATTTGTTCCCTTCACCGTGCTGGTCTTTGTGTTTCCATTTGAATGTGTTAGGTGTTTAAATTTTCAACAGATATTATGTGTATATAAAAAATTTATTAGTTGTTTTGTAATAGTAAGTTAATTATTTTAATATATAATAATAAAATATAAACATACTATTGTGTTTACAAAAAAATAGCCGTTCAATTATTTTTAAAATATACAGTCCATGATCATATTTTTTATGATTATATATTAGAAATAGTTTAAAGATAAATTTTAAATAAACACTTAGGAGATGGACTCGAAGAGAGCTGATGGTTTCAAACTTATTTTCTGTAAACGATTAATTATTATTCAAACAAAAAATGTCGAAATGAGAATTTATCACAACATATTTTCTGTAAACGATTAATTATTATTCAAACAAACCACGAGTCCAATTTTGCTTCAATTTTTAAATTACGGGATCAGCGATCAGCGTTTTCATTTTAAAGTAAAGTTACACACAAATTATAGACTAATTGAAGGAAAATCAAATTCAACTGAAATTTGTCAAAATTATTATTATTAAGACAATATGTGAGAAAGTATGTTTTGAATAATTATATCTGGTTTGAAAGTTTAAGGCAAATTAATGTGATATAACTACAAGAAAATTTGAGGCTATCGCGCTTCACATGTAAAATTTATGACAAATACAGTTAACTTTTTTCTTTAAAAAAAAAAAAAAACCTAAGTTTAAGTTACGCATTTAATTTTTAATTTAAAATGTAAAAAGTGAAGTTACGCATTTACGGACCCCCTGTAAAACTTAATATCATTTTTGTTGTTATTTACCGTAAGCCTCTGTACATTATAAAAATAAGGGGGGGCTTTGTATAAGTATTAAATTTTTTTTGGGGTCCGTAAAATTTGAGCAAAGGCTGACACGGGCTCATGAATCGGTGTGGTCAGGGTCAGGCAATAAATAGTATTAGTGGGGCTTTTTATTATTAGTAGAATTTGGGGCTTTTATTTGTTATTTTGCTACTGTACCTTTAATCTTTCTGACCGTACCCGCACCCGCACCCGCACCCGCACGAGACATTATCTCGGGAAACATGGTACCGCTCAGACTCTCTCTTAATTTGCTGATTCACAGATTCTGCCGTTTGGGTCGGACAGAATAAAAAAATTAAAAAAAAATTCTTTCTTGTTTAACAATTTTGTAAGCTGCGTCGCTACTACCAAACTCAAGTTTCTAACAACTTACGAAAATAACTGTTTAGTGATCAACAGAAATACAACAACATCAATCATTGATTATTTTTTTCCGATAAATATATAGAACAATATCAATGATACGTTTTCACTAATTTTCTCAAATTATCATACCAACAGCCACACAGTGTGAAATATTTTTTTTTTTTTGAAGTAGAAGAAGAACTTGGTAGTGGCTCAGTGTGGAAAATCAATGTGACCGAATCAATATTTGATCTCATTGGTCTTTTTCCAATAACAATAAGGTTCTGGATGAAAAAGAGAAAACAAATGAGAAAAGTCACGAATTTAATGGTCTTTATTGGGATCAAATCAATAGTTCGGTGACTTTGGTCTTAGTTATTTTTGAATTTTTTTGTGACGAAAATGCACTTCAACTTAGGAAAAGTACTGAGATTCAACTAGTCAAATCGAATCATCAATATGGTTCTAGATAACAATCAATCTTGTTTTCTATAAATTTCCCATAAATTAATTTTTTTAATTTGTAAAAGTTAAAAGAATGGATTTGTTTTGGGGAAGTGAATTTTGTTTTCTAATATTTTGATTTTTACCTGTTCATCTACTCGTGGGCACAGTAGAGATTGGGTTAAAAATTGGATGAGTGAACTGTATTGACTACCCAACATTCGAGATGGCAGCATTAATTGGTTAATATACGAAAAAACTATGGATAAAATATATATATATTTTTATTTTATAACAAAATCTGTGAGAGTAAAGTTTGTAAGTGCACGTGGGAGAAGTGTACTAAGTGAGACAAACACTTAATTAAGGTTCTTGTGCTACTGATTGCAAGATAGAGACTAGAGAGGGATCATTACTCTTCATTCATTCCCACATATCCATGTCTTCACTGCGAAAATATATTAATTATTATAATTTACTGTTGACAAAACAATTAATCCTGGGTAGAAATATAACAGAGAGCAGAAATTTAATAGGTTACCTCGTTTGGGTTCCCAAAAAATAAACAAGAAAAATTAATTATCAAGTATCTCCCAAATGTCCCCTGCTTTATGTTATTTGCTGAGCTATATATAGTTTTTTGTGCTGTTGAATATCACAGATGATATTTTATAGTTTATAGTTTAAAATTTTAAATCTTAATGTCGAACTCAAATTGTTGGTTATTTTTTTTTATGATAAATGTGTCCACGTACAATTTTATGAATTTTTGAAATACATTTTCTGCTAGATTAAGAAAAAACTAAATGCACTATCTGTCAGTTTGAGGTTAATTTTGTAAATATAACACAATAGAGAACTGTAATACTTTATGGCATAAAAAGAAATTATGACATGGAATCCATCTTCAGGAATCAGGAATCATGTTTTCTGTCATAAAATTATCAAGCCTACGATTTTGGCCTTTGCCACGTTGTTGCAAAAGAACAGAATGCAACTAAAATATATACGAGATCTAGTTTTAAAACCCTCGATCGCCATCATGTGCGTGCGACTGAGATGAGATGATCTAGTTTCACTATAATTTGTACAGCAAACAATTCTGATAAAAATGGAACAATAAAACGAAAATAGATTAATTTAGATAAAATCTACAATGATCTAGTTTCCCATCTTAACTCTGCTGTTTCTTTACAGCAGACAAGGTACCTAATTTGTATTTAGCATTTGTATGCGAGGGGAAAAAAGCTCACACAAACAAACCATAATTAAGTGTGAAATCAAATGCTTGATGATAATTAGAAGGAAGGACAAATGGACAATGGGCAGCTAGCGTCAATTACACATAAAACAAAGCTTGGCCATCAAAGTAAAGGATTTAAACTTAATTAAGAGTGTGCCTCTTTCTCCAAGAGCTTAGAGCTAGGCACAGGATTTGCATGTTTTCAGTGGTAGACTACCAATCATGACCAATCTACATTACTTAAACTAATTAACAATCTTCCCGCCTCTTCTGGCCTTCTGCAATGGAGAAGAGGCCCACAACTAACAACTAACAACAACATAATGTAATAGTAATACACACTCTACTTTAATTCAATGCTTATTAATTTGTCTATTTCACTTTCAACAAGATAAGAATTAATACAGAGTTTGTTCGCTAGTCGTTTACTGTAGCTTTCTACTGCTATTGGGCCTACGTACTCCTAGCCTAGGTGTGAATTCACTTTAACTCTAATAATACATGCATTGGGGACGGTTCCCTCTGCTCTCATACATGGAGCCACGAGCCCTAACGTGTTCGTTAGCTTGGGTTTTTTTGATATTTGTTTCCAGCATGCCATCGGATGCTTAGGAAATTTTTCAATTAAATTTTCAAGAGTTCACTTTTTTCCTTCTAATAGTACTGTTATTATATGAAAAATAAAAAAATTGAGTCAAAGCTCCGTATTTTTCTTTCCAATTGGTGCAACTTCTGTGAAAACTAACAATATTTTTTTTTTTATGAAATGAAAACTAATAAATTAGCTGTTCTTGAGTCAAAGCTCCGTTTTTTTTCTTCTCAATGCTGCCGTTTGGGTCGGACCGAATCCCAGTTATATGATTTGAATTGCTCAATTAAACATCTAAACAAGGGAATCAGAGTAGGTCCGATGCCCATCGGACCTATCTTGGTTTGATGGGTGTGATGACCATTCGATTTGCATTAAGATTCGTGTGATATGTATCAAAATCCGTGCAAGTCTCTATCAATTTCCGTGCACATAGATCTTGATGCTAATCGTACGGTCCTAGAGCTAATTGAACCTAAATGTAGGTTTGATGCCCATTGGACCTACTCCTATCTCCTAAACAAGTCCTATTACAATGTTTTTAAATACGGTTTTCATGCATTACGTGGAAAACCATTGCATACCGTATATGCATTATGTGGCTGCATATACGGATTTTTATGCAGACTTATATATGCAGATTAAAATAATGAAAAAAATAAAATTAGAGTATAATAACTACAGGTGTAAACGGAGCGGATAATACCGATACCATATTCGTATCCGTCTTTCAATGAGCGGATACGAATACGGATACGGATAGTAAATTGATATCAAAATTCAAAATCAAATCTACCTTAAACGAATATAGATACAGAGCGGATAATCTTTAAATACGAATACGAAACGAACAATTGTCGGATAATTGAGTTACATGAACTTTATGATATAAATACTAATTATAAAATTTAATATAAAAATAAATAAATAAAATTTCTGTTCACTTCTTCTTACATGATTCTATCAATGAATTAAACCATTCATTAAGCTGATGCTAAAAAGAAAATACAAATACTAATTGAATCATACATTTCCAACACGGTTTAGACCCATGATTAAGCTGGCTCGAATAATATGTAATTTGTAAAAAATTAAAAGGCCGAGGGAGGTATACTATAGCAGCGTTAATAGCTATAAACATTAATGTTAGCCCAAAAAAGGAGTTGCCCAAACAAATATTTATTTCCGGATATCCCAGATTACTTATTAGTCCACAATATATCATGATAATAGATAAGAACTCTATATATAAACCCCCACCTTGTATGATTACCGCAGCGAAGAAAGGAGAGAGCAAATTGAAGAGGCTGCTCTGAAATAAAAGAATTTTAAATTGATTATGGGTCCGGATAATCCGGATATTCGCTCCGTTGACAGCTATGAAATTATCTGAATCCGTAATTCGTATCCGCTTCTTAATAATTCATATCCGGATCCGGAAAATTATCCGCTCCGTTTTATCTGTATCACAGACGGATACGAAGCGGATTATCTGGATCCGTTTACCCTCATAATAATAACTCGTTATTTTTGGAATTTTTCTTTTTTATTTTTAGTTTGGAGCACTATAAATATGAATTACCTTAAACACAGAAATATTTGAGCAACGTTAGTGTGGCTCAGTCCAAAATCAAAGTTTCATTTCAAACTTTAAATCAAAATATTTCTCACGGTCCTTTCTTCAAAATAAAAAAATTAAAATATTTGAGTGCAAAATCTGCGGCCCAAAATCTTAGCCCATTAACTTTTGCATGGGAAAGATGTCAGTGCACAATGACGTCAGTGCAAAATATCTTCGTTGAATTCGCATGCGGAGGGTCCGGTACAAAAAATTTATTTAGTCCCACATCAACAAAACAAATAACAGAAATCTTTTACAAATAACAGAAAACAAATAAATTTATAAAAATAAAAATAATCACAAAGAATCAAAAAACAATTGTCAAAAATAAGATAGATTTTTTTTTTCTCGATAAATATACGATACGGTCTTATTAGAAAGATGTCAATGGTTTAGTACACTGATTTTTTTACGAATTACCTTACCAACAGCCACACTATGTTGAAAATTAATGAGACCAAATTATTGATTCGGTCTTATTAGTTTTTTTTCCAATAGAAAAAAGAAAGGAGATGAGAAGTCCCGCAAATTTAACTCTGTACTAGAACCAGATCAATAATTTGGTCTTAGTTATTTTAGGATTTTTTACGACGAAGACACATTGCAACTCGGAACCGAACCAGTGGAACCGAATCATTTATACAGCTCAATCTATTTATTGAGAAACAAAAAATCAATCTTGTTTCTAACAAATTATTTTTTTAATTTCTAAAAATAAAAAAATTAATTATTTTGGGGAAGAGAAATTTTTTTCTAACTATTTTCGTTTTTACCTGTTCATCCACTCGTGGGTACAGTACTGATGACTGATGAGGTTAAAAATTGGATGAGTGAACTGTATTGACTGCCCAACATTCGAGATGGCACCATTAATTGGTTAATAAATGCAAAAAAATGAGTCCGTCTGCATTATCTCAAAAGAGCATATTTTGAGTTAATACATCTCGACTGTTTGATTTTAGACGAAGTCAATTCGGCATCCGTTTATAAAGCAAAGCATTGAACTCTTTAATATTAGTGTAAATCTAGTCGGCACAGATTTTAAAGCTAAGTAGACGGTACAGATGCATGGCATTACTCAAAAGATTCTTTTTTGAGTTAACGCAGAGGATACGAAAAAACTATGGATAAAATATATATATATATTTGTCTTTTATAACAAAATCTGTGAGTAGAGTAAAGTTTGTAAGTGCACGTGGGAGAAGTGTACTAAGTGAGACCAACACATAATTATGGTTCTTGTGCTACTGATTGCAAGATAGAGACTAGAGACCAGAGAGTAGAGAAAACATAATAACTCTTCACTCCCACCCACTGACCCACGTATCCATAATCCATGTATTGACTGCGAAAATTGATCAATTATTATAATTAACTGTTGAGAGCAGGAATTTAATAGGTTACCTCGTTCCGTTCCGTTCGGGTTCCCCAAATGAAGAAGAAAAATAAAATAAAATATGAATTATCTCCGAACACAGAATATGTTATATATATGTTATTTGCTAGATATTTGCTAGAGGAGGGTTTTAATATCGCAAGTTTTTTCAGCTGTTGAATATCACAAATGATATTTTATTTGTTATATTTAAAAAAAATTAAATCTAAATGTCAGAATTTTGAAATACATTTTAATATTTTTTGCTAGGTTAAGAAAGAAAACTAAATGCACTAAACCACGCAGACATATTAAATTTATGGAGTCTCGATCTTTTTCAAAATTAACTATAAATATTATCAAATTTTACGTGAATGCATCTATTATGAAAATGACCAAGACTACCAATCATGACCAATCTTCCCGCCTCCCTCTTAACTCTGCAGTGGACTAACAACTAACAACAAGATAATGTAATACAGTAATAGTAATACACACTCTACTCTAATTCAATGCATATTCATTTGTCTATTTCAGTAAACAACATATGTTCACAATCACAGGGACGGATCTTCCCATAATTTATAAAATTTTACTCATCTATATTGAAATTTAATTTTTTTTTTCTTTTTAAGTTTTTATATAATTTAGCTCCCTTATAAAATATTAAAATAAAATATTAAATGTATATTTGTAGGCTTGTAACCCAGTGGTTATAATTTTATTTTGTAATTTGAAGGCTTGAGTTCAAAATTTCACAGACCATATATTCTTATTATGTATTTTATATTCAGCCCCATAATCTAAATTTTCTAATTCTACCCTTGGATAATTATTATATATAATTTTTTGTCTTAATCGCATAATATCTGAAATGATCACAATACACACTTCACTATTTTACAATACCCATTTTGATTATTACACGATATACACTGATTATTGCAAAATATACGCTTGTTACTGTTTCTATACTTATCATTTGGCCGATTTTTTATTAATAGGAAATATAAAAAAAAAAATATATTGATAATGGGGTAAGATTTTATGAAATTTTGAAATTCTTATTTTCCGAAATTTCACAAAAACGTAACCCATTATCGATATTTTCTTTTTAGATTTCCTATTAATAAAAAATCGGATCATTTGGACCATCCAATAATGCTTTACAACACACTTATTTGTTCTTATTTTCTTTTGTGAACAAATTGCGCAAAGTATAATATTCGTACCAAGGAAGCTCAGTTTGTTAGCGTGTCGTTTACTGTAGGTTTCTACTGCTATTAGGCCTAGGTGTTTAAATTTAAGAAGAATCACTTTAATTAATATATGCATTGGGGGTTCCCTCTGATACATGGAGCCACGAGCCCTAAGGCTAAAGAGTATAGGTTGTACATCTTGTGCCTGAGTGGTAATGGTAATGGCCATAAATCATTATTTTTTAATAGTACCTGAAATTAAGTCTGTAGACCATTTTTTTCTTCTTCTTCTTTTGTAACCTGAAATTCCAATTCGGCTTTCTAATAAAACACGACATCATCTCATAGAGTAAACCTTACCTTCGCGCATTAATTTTTAAACTGTTTCTAGCTTAAGAGATACAATTGGGGCGAAATTATTTGAACTAGATGATCACAAGAGCCTGGTAATTGTGCCAGTGAAGCAACCAATTGATACAAACTGTAGCAGTTACATTAAAGTTTTCTGATAATACAGACTAATAAATAACGGCAAAAAATTTCTTGCAGAACGCTTTTACTAAATCAGTTGGTTCATGTCCTAATGAGGTACCACCTTTTCTCTTAAGATCTTCAGAGCTTGCCCAATTCCATCCTAAACATTTGTTGCAATGACAACAATTATTGCATAAATAAACAAGGTATTAACATGATTTTATGACATAAATTTCATTCACAGCCCTACAAAAATATTAGAGGTCGGTCTGTTGTCATTGATGAAATTAAACCATTTGATCTTAATCTGATTTGAGGCAAACTACCCTGATTTATAATTAGGTTCGACAAGTCCAATCTGAGTAAGTTCACTTTCAACTAAACAGCTAAGATCAATGATGGCACGGCTGTACCATCACCAGAACAGCAGCAGATGTTGATTCCTGCTGAAGCTCACAATAAGAAAAACAAAACATTTTTCATATAAACATCATTACAGAAACCCCCAAACTAATAGCCAAACTGGAGAACTGGGAATACAATAGGCTAGCTACTGATAAGAGGCAAACTGCGCCGCTTCTAATACAATTGTTGTGCCAGAATTATTAGAACAAAACCTACATCGAGCTTAGGTCCATTGGGGGCGTTGCAAGTTTATATTGTTCTTTACTGGCTGTCCTTTTTACTCTTTAATGAGATTGTAATATTTAATTACTTTTGTAAGCTTTTTATTCATTAATACAAGTTGTTAGTGGGTATTTCGCTGCTGACCTTCAAAAAAAAAAAAAAAAACCCAAACTAAATTTAAATCATTCCTTGTAATCCTTCAGAGGATTCCCAAACTACCACTTGACATAAATGGCAGAAAAAGTAATTTGGCAACTCTGCAAGGAAACCAGGAACAATACCTCTTGCAGACAGTAGCAAGAATGCGAGATGGTTTTCATACGAGGTTTAGCAGCACATACATTATGTCCTAAAGTTCACTAGTGTGCTTCCTTGATTGTCCATATAAATGAGTTTGCACACATAATTCTCTTACAAAGTTCTCCTTCTACTTTGTCCCTGATAGGAGAAACTTTATTTTTCTCAGTGGAAGGTCTTGAAACAAATTATCAGTGCAAGTACAATGTTAGTACCAGACCAGTCGACACAGTACCAGTACTAGACATACTACTCTGTACTGGTAAGTTACTCGCATGTATCAACCTGGTATACAAACTGTAGCAGTTGCATTTAAGTTTTCTTCTGTCCCATCTGTATTTCTATTGGTATTTGTGCTTCACATCCATAGTGTTCATATCTACAATTTTATACATTGTCAGTCATACCTCTGAAGAAATTTTTCCGGCAATACAAGCCGCTTGTGATTTGATTTCAGGAGAATTGGCACGGTCAATAGCAGTCCGCAGTGCATCACAAGCAACACTGATACTGGCATCATCTGAAGAATCTGGACACAAATAGTGTCGCGGTAATGGGTCGGGCGCAACCCCAATCCAACAAAGTCTCTCAGCCCAGTAAAACTGATCCATTAAGAATGGGCATAACACCTGGATTTACTACAAAAAAGTTAATCGCAGCTGTATTTGTAACAGCACTGGTACAGGACCAGGACCAGACTAGAACACTACTAGATCAGATCAGATTTTGGCATGACGTTGGAGTTAGGACTAAATTAAGCCTTGGTACCGAGGTAAAATTGCTAATATGGGTGACACAGTCTGAAAATACACATGAGTGGACAGGTCATCATTTCACCTTCCACTTCACTAAGCCAAGGAAAATTTGTCATTTCTTTAATTTTATCTTTTTAGGGTTATTGTGCTTCATTCCCTTTTTTTGGCATGATGCACAAATATGTGGTTTGGGGGTATTATAATATATAGAGTGATGTTTTATGAAACTTCTCATGGCTACACAAAGTATAACAAATATGCCAGTAATATAAGAGCATACATGCAGAGGAAATGTGAACTGAAGGAAATGAAAAATGTGAATTTGCTAGAACCTGAGGTATCCCAGCATGTAGTGCAGCAGCAGTGGAGCCACTATTTGAAAAAGGACATGAGCAGCTATTTTAAACAATTTGAAAAAGTTCTTCAACTATAAAATAAATGTTGCATATGTGTTATTTACAGACTACACACAACTTTAACCGTATTGGCAATTACCACAAAACGTTTTTTGCCCCTTTCAATATGTATAATTTTTTGAATTGTTGCAGAAAATTCACAAATCACAGAAGCAATTCTAAAGAAACAACCAAGGCCAACCTAACCAGATTAAAAGAAATTGGGTGTCTTCTGAATAAATCTGGGAAAACTGTGAATTGTCAGCTGCGAATGTTTGAAAAGCCGGGTGCGTTATGCAAATATGGTAAAATATTAAAAGAAATTTGCAAAAAAGAAGCAAGGAACAAAGCATTTGAAATTTTTGAATTTTTCTAACCTTCCTGCATGGTGGATTGCAACAGCACATCTTGGAAAAAGCCAGCTATATGGTACTGAACTGAAAGCAACAAAAAAAATCGCGTAATGGAATAATAAAACTTTATACACCCCAATTATTCTACCTCCAGAATTAGTACAAAACTAGGACCAGATTGTTTTTTGAATGGTCAAGTAATCCCAGCATGGACCTGAAATCTAGTTTGCTTATCCTTACCAATAAATTCTCACAGAACTTGCAAAACGGTAAAATTTCTCACTGATCAAAAGTCAAGTAATGTGAAAAAAGTGTCATTACCCAGAGAAGCAAAAAAGCCGGTCATTAAACAGAAGAGTGCTGTCCACTTTTTCCAACATACAAGATGAGTTTGGCATGGCATCATAAGCAAGATATCTGATCAAAGCATCCAATGCTTCATACCTGCTTGTAAATAGTATAAATCTGTATTTGGTGGCTTCTATGACCCTTTGGAGCACCGCTAGAAATGCTTTCGGGTTTGTAAGAAAACCCATGCTGTACAAAATCAGTTGGGAGAAATGTAAGAGGTATTGAACCTGGCCTGTACAGTTGTCTTATGATACAACAACAATTGATATTAAGCAATAGTGGTTGGCAAACATAAAACCAATGCTGACTCTGATAGGTACTTCCAAACAGATTTAACAGTAAACTGGTTACTTTATCATCAGGTTCATACTGGTACTGGTCTCATCTGTTAAAATATCCATAGAAGTGGATATATCAACCTTCCCATGGAGCTTAATCCCACAAAAATCGGAGAGCTAGAGTTAGAGGGTTCATTGAGGAAATATTGGAGGCTAGCATGACTAGGACATAGTTCCTCTAATCCCGAAGAAATATTTGAATTATTCGAAAATGATATTCTGCATCTTTCACACGAGAACTGCCATTCCATAGGTAGAAACCAGAAGCCACATGTGCATACATTTGGAGGCCAGTAACCTAATGTTTAAACCAAATGTTGTCAACTTAATAATCTGAAAAAGTAAAATAGAAACTTCACTTCAACAAAATGTATACAGATTTTCACTGCCATTCTAGTCAAGTGCAACGCCAGTACATAGCTTCAGTGTTCAATTTCACATGGTGTGTAAATTAACAAGACATTTTGATAGACTTGAGGCATATTGCACAAAGCATGATGAAGGCTATACAGAGGATTTATTACAGATTAATTTAGGAAAAATTATTAAATTGGCAAAATTATATCTGGATATTATCTGTACTGTACTAAACCAATCGGTACCACCCAAGTTGCAATCTTTCAAACACAAAAATGTAATACCTGGGCACTCTACAATTTCCTTGCTGAACCCATAACTGTTTGGCATAACAAAAGTTCGTATTAGAAAAATAGTTGAAACATCACTAAAACACAATACAGTAAAAATTAAAAGAACCAATTAATTAACAAATTCTTCAAAATGAAATATGGGGCAGATCAAAACCAATGTAATGATAAAAATTTCTATAGCATACGGGTCAGTCTAGGTGTGTCCAAGTATAACATCCTTTTTCTTGTAAACTACACATACAGATGGATGCATTTGCTGAACACCTTATTTCCCCACAAAAACAACAGCTGTCTATTGTTATTTGTATAAGCAATTTGCTACAACAGACGGAACTGACTATTCTAACATAGTAATACTTCCATTCCACTTTTTTTGAACCCATTCACACTGCAGCTATCTTTGCACGAATAAAATCATTGTTTACCGTAACTATTTTGTCACAAGTAATTAGGATCAGGGTCTTAGATAAACAGGAAAAATCATTAATGTTGGGGCACAATTATAAATGGTGATATTTCAGAGGGCAGAGTGATCATTTTTCTTCTTGCCTCTAGTCTCAACACCCAGTCAATGCTCATAACTACAGAGTTATGAGTCCATTATGCATCTACCACAAATAATTTTCTTTTTGGTAATACTGATAAAACACAGGTACTTTTTGCACAACCCCATTTAGTACTGATAGACAAAGCACTACTTGATTGAACAGCCACTTTAACATATGTTGGGACTTGCATGGTTCTTACAGCAGTAATGGTGATTCAATCCTTATGTGCCACAAGGGAAGATTAGTGACTGGATCCTGAAATTATTCCAAAAACATCTTATTAGATGTTAAATGGCCTACAACAAAAAATGAAAAATCAAATCGATCTAGTCATGAGTCACCAAAAAGTAATATTTCAGTTGTCACTTTTTTATTCTACAAAGGCCAAGTCCTTGTTTATTTCTTTTCTTTTCTTTTTTCTTTATTCATTTACTTTTTTGTTTTTCAGATAACCCGTATAAGATCAACAAAACAACTGCGAAAGCCACACAAAAGGAAGACAAGTATCACAATATATTAAGTCAGAAAGTTAAAATATGTCAAGAATGGTAGAGCTGACCAAAGTATTATTTCAGTTTGGCACCTAGGAGGCTAGGTGCTGTACCGTGAAAGGTATAGAACTAAGGTTCAGAATATCATTCCTCCATGAGCCCCAAACTTCCATAAAGAGAGGCCACATCCAGTGCAAAACATCTTTCCATCCAACCTGATAAGAGAAGTGTGGGGGACATCAACAGTTGTTGTGTCAGAATTGGCCATTGGTAAAGTTATAATTAAATAAGTAGTGAGAAAAACAGATACATAGATAGGAGAAGAAAATAAATCTAAAGCTAGATACTGATGCAGTAGAAAGCTAGGACAGGACAAAAATGATCAAATAAATTTCTCTACTTTTCTCTATTTCATTTTTATTATGTATTGGTTGTTTCAGAGTTATTACAAAAAAAAAGTAACTGAGGCAACTTGATTTGAATTGAGCTTCCATTAGTCAAAATTGTGCTAAACCAAGGATTCGTTAGAATTGCTATCATATTGGGTAATCTGGTATAGTTGAGACTTAGACTTTTGACTTCATAAATGAAGTCCTTGGTCAAACACTACGTTAGTACATCATAAACCATACCATGCCAACAGGAGCTTCTTGAAAATACTTGTACAAAAGAGGTAGATCTTTCTGAAATCGATATTCAAAAGATGAAGGTGCACTACAATTAAAAAAGAAATACTTAGGAGAAAGCAAAGAAGGGATAATTTCAAGTGCACCCCTGCAAAGGCTTAAATATCATGCATAACCTAAAAGGATAAATGATTATTTCTACCCCCCATAGAGTATAGAAATATCATCTGTACACACAGAGAGAGAAAATAACATTAATAACCCTTGATAGCCGAATTTGTTCAAAATATTATGCACAAATTACCCTAGCTGCCTTACATGTTCCCACTAAATAAAAACAGAATAGTCCTTGCAGAAACTAGGTAGCGATATACAAGGTAAGACAAAGTAAAATCTTTGCAGTATATATAAATTTTTTAGACTTTGTAAAGCGTGTAAAATTTTTCAAAGAAAAAAAGAAGTAAAATAAGCAGAAGAAACAACGTAAGACAAATAAGACAGATGCAATTTACCTGTAAGGAACAACATACGGAGCAGTAACAATACAACGAACTTGGAATAGTTCTGCAAGATGCCAACCTTCCTAAGATTTTGAAGGAAAAATAATCATAAAATATACCCAAAAACATAAATCTAGAATATAAACTATGTGCATGATCTCAAGCAAAAAGCTCTCATTTTATCCCTGATACTTAAAAATCCTCTTTTAACTTTCAAAACCTTTATTGCCTGTCTAAATCTTCACATGAATATCATTTAAATCAGAATATTCAGGGATGAAAATGGGTACCCTAAAGCTCAAGGAATTGTATTATCCAAATCTCACATGTTGAGTTAGTAAAATACCAAAGCAAAGAAATTGATTGCAATAAAATCTCCCTCCTTGCTCAAATCATTTGCAAATATTCTTTCAATAGCAGCTAAACACTCTCTCCTATGCTCTGCCTCAATCGTTCTTTTCAGCAATGAGAAATTATTTTGCTCACTGTAAGACCCACCTGAATTTGCTCTCAAATCTACAATTATGTACAAAATTACATTTAGATACTTATAAAGTAATGAACTTTAATTATAGCCATTCCCTTCCAGCTTGTTCTTTTATCACCTTCCATAAACACTGTTAACCACCAAATCATTGTTTAGTCCAATTCCATGGAGAAAGGGGTCTGGATGATTTCATTGTTAAAAGTTGGGTTTACGTGTCATGTGGTTTCCCAAGTTCTAATTTTGAATGTCCTTTTTTGAAATCTTCGCAGAGGATGCGAAGTTGTGAGCGGGACTCGAACTCTCGATTTGGGTAACCACAGTCCTAGGACGTTTTCTCCTAGCTAATTGTGCTACCGCCCCATCTCCTCTAATTTTGAATGTCAGTAGAAAAATAAGAGTAGGTGATATATATCTTCAGATCAGGAAATTTAGTAAAAAGGTTGTGCAATTACACGCAAAACTTATTACCTGAAATTTGTTCATGTTGGTAAGCAGCTAGGACAGGAGGGCTCGATATTGGTATAAAGGTGACATTTTTAGCCGTTAAACTTGTGGTTAAGCCCTAAAAGTTTAATCATTGTGAGAAAGTAAAAGCCCAAAACAACAAAGAGAAAGAAAAGATATGACTGTTAGAAAAAAGCAATGCATACCTGATGAGCTAAGTGTGTAATGAAGCTAACTTTGTATTGTTTCTGATCACATGCAAATGCTGCAGCAAGTGCCTAGGTGTATAAAGTGCAAATTGAGTAAATTATGACCCCAAAACAGTAATTGAATTGAAACTATAGTGCAATTGCAAATGCTGCGGCAAGTGACTAAGTGTATAAAGTGCAAGCTGAGTAAATTATGACCCAAAAACAGTAATGAAATTGACACAATAGTGCTTACTGAAGAAAAGCAAAAACTATATAAGATGAAACATAAACCCAACAACTGCATTCAGGGGCAGATTCAGAATTTTTGTCAGGGTAGGGCACTAATCGGATTTAAATAGCTAATCAGGTTCAAACCCATTAACTTATCGGGTACACAATTACAACTCAGTCCCTATAACTATGTTTATTAAAAAATCTGTTATAATCATAAAATCGATTGACACAGTATTGAAATATTTTTCCTAAGCTAATTAAAAATTCATTTGGCACAGTTTAAAGTGGGACTGTTCTTAGCAAATTAGCCAATTGAAGTGAAAGCTTAGATAAAAATTTAACCGAAATATATGTATTGAATAATAAAAGGCCCAAAAAGTTCGACCGGCCCAATTTCTTAGAATTGTAATGATAAGTCCCACTGTAAGACCTTTCTTGTTCTCTTGTTCTCCTTCATTCTATTTACGAAATAGAGCTTGCAGATCCGAAAAAAAATGAAATACGCAATATCGACCAAAGCTCGGAAGGAATCAGTTCAAGAATCATACTAGCTCAGACCAGGGGTAGGCACTACAGCGGACCAGGGGTAAGCACACTGAACAACTAGTATTTGGTTGAAAATAAAAATTCAAATCCAAGAGTAGGCACTTGCCTACCCCAATTCCTTCTTGGATCCGCCATTGACTGCATTATAGAACTAAACTCTGGTTCATTGGCATCCATGTAAATTCGTTGAAAAGCATGCATAGCTTGTTCCACAAAAGTAGAAGGCCGGATTACACTTTGGTCCACAAACAATAGATACCCAATTATTTTTCCTTTCTTTTTGTTTGGTTATATGAAAACATACAACTGATACCTTCGTGCACAAACAATTGAGAATGATTCAATTAAAAAATAACCGTAACCGGTTCTTATCGGCAAAAATTAACGCTCTAACTCCTTATCTGCGTGGCCGCGCGTGTTATAGAGAGAGAGAGAGAGAGAGTGTGCCAGAGAAAGAGAGAGAGGTACAGCTACAGGAAAGATGTCGCCTTTGGTTCCAAACGCCATGAACAGAGCTACAGGCTTCCGGTCTCTAATAGCCTCCGTTTCTTCTCCTTCGGTCGCCACGGAACCCCCATGGTTGTGTCGGGTCGACATCATACCTCGGAGCTCGGACACTGTCTCACGGACTCACGGTCTCACACCAGTCACCAGGAACGACCAGTATGACCCATTAACCCGATTGGTCCGGTCCGGTCCGGACGGTTGCGTCTTGGGTGTTAATCCGACCGGTCCGCGGATAGAATGGGTAATGATGTCACAAACGAAATTGAACAGGATCAAATCGTCAAGACTCAAGAGAAATTAATACAATACATACAGTAGATTTACAATGTCATTATATTCGTAAAAAATAATAATAACGCAACCTACTTTTACAAAACAATACATATAGTCAGACTTTCATTAAAAGAATTCAGAAGAAATTATAATGCCATTTAATAAAAAGCAACTTCAACCAACCGAAGATTGCATGAGTAATTTTTGTTGTATAAGTATTTTTTTTTAGTAAAGATTGAAAATCAAGTCACCAAATAATTTAATATTTATAAATAATTTTTTTTTTATTTCGAACATATACATCTCACACAGAGAGAATTACCTTTGTTATTAGATCAAAGACTGATTCTTACTATATAAGTATTTCATAATAAAGTTTTAACAAAAAAAGGATTCAAAATTTCCAATTATTTGAAAACATATGCCTACTAATTAATGTGAAACTATAATAAAAAAAATTGTGAAGGAAAAAACAGGTTATTCCATGTAATGTATTATGCATCAAAGAGGAAAATAAATAGCAAAAGAATCACAATACTGTCTACAAAATTGAGAATGAAATAAGATGCGATAACCAGTTTACCTTAACGGATCGGATGTTGATAGGTCACCAGAAAAGATTCATCATAATTTCAATCCTGACCAATCCGATTCAGATTAGAAGTCAGTGGCCCATGTATGTATTCTGATCGGACGGTCTGAATTGAAACTTAAAGTTTGAGTTACCTTAGAGATCTGAATTCTTCTCTAGAGTCTGATAATTCTGATATAAAGATCAACTAGCAATCTAGCATCCAGTGTTATTATGAGGCCGTTCCATGAGAAAACATATATACAACAAACCAAAGAGCATTTTAACACATGGATATAGGCAAACTTAATTTTAGATGTTTGCAGGCCGTTCCCAAAGAGCATTTTGCCAGCTTAATTTTAGATGTTTGCTCTCAAATATGGAGGGAAACTTAGCTTGTTAATTGCTAGATAGATGAAAAAAAATCGCATTTAATTTGCTAAGCATCTCGACAGAAAACATATATATAACAAACCAACGAGCATTTTAACACAAACTGATCATATCCATAAAAATAGCAGTTCACAAAACAATCGAGCGCACACCCATGACAAAAAAGTTATTTCTGACATATATAGTTAATTCTCAAATTAAAACTCTAAAGATTATGCTAGCTAGACTCCACATCCATTAGAATAGACAAGCATCCTTAAGATGCTTCTAAAGTTTGGAAACCCCAATTATCTGCTTGGAATCAAGAGCTTCGATTTGCTGCTTCAGCTGCACTCAAGTTAATTATACAATACAAACTGTTTGTTAATTTCTTGATAGTCATGAGGACAACTAGTTTAACTGAAAATTAATTGATTAAAAAAGGGAGAAGTATTCTGTAAGAGCCACTAAAATCTGTTGATGCTTAGCCAAGAAAATTAATTTAAGTTCAACAATTGTAATATGACTAATATCATACGTCTAATAGCCACTGAAATTCAAAGTTGCGACTTTCAAAGAAAAAGTGTACCCTATTTTTTTTTTTTTTTTTTTTTTTGAGTAAGAACCAGGATCTAGTCCTTGTTTTCATTAACCTTGAATGGTTACAGTGTTTGGGTTTCCTTGTGGATTCCCGGTGTGTGCAAAATAAAGTTACAAAAATAAAGTAAAAAGAAGGGGGGGCTGTGTGCCAGCGGCTGGGAAATGAAGCAAAAGCAAGAAGAAAAAATAAGATATACTGTACACAATGATTTATCAGTAAGCTTAATAGCCTATGTCTCGCCCTGTTGCGGTGCCTCTGTGGTATGGTTATCCCTGCTCAGTTGTTCACGTATCTGTCGCAGAATATCTTCGAAGCCCGTAACTTTATCATTGAAAAGCCTATTGCATCTCTCTCGCCATATGACGAAGTTGGTTGTCAGTATCACCGATCTTGTTCGCTTACTCCATTTGTTATCTGTGATAGCCTCTATAAGGTGTGCAGTGGGTGTGAGTGTATGCCTCAGCCCGCACTCCTCCTGTATCCGGTGATGAATTGCTCTTGTGGTCAAACATGAGTTGAATAAGTGTTCACCGGATTCATCACTTGCCCGACACATGTAACAAATTCCTACAATGTGGAATCCTCTTTTCCTGAGATTTTGTGCTGTGAGGAGCTTGTCATTACACAGTAGCCATGCAAACACCTTGAACCTTGGCGGTACTTGCAACTTCCAGATTCTGGGTGTGTGTGTCGCTATTCTGGGAGCATCGCATAATCTAAAATATACCGAACTGACGGAGAAGTTTCCATGTGTGTGTGGTATCCAAATTGCATCATCCTGTTGCGTTGTCAATAGGATAGATGCCACGTCTGTTTGCATGGCTGCTAGCTGTTCGGAAGCTTGGTCCGATAGAACCGGCCCCACAACAGCAGCAACATGTTGTTGCTGTTTAACCTCACTAACAGACACATCCGGGTTTGTCGCATATGTGAATAGCTCCGGATATTTCCCTTTCATTATCCCTCTTCCCCAGTTCTCCGTCCAGAATGATACCGTGTCCCCTTTCCCCATTATTCTCAAAGTGAAGGCGTTGCAAATTTCCTTTGCCTCCATCAAGTGCACCGAAAAGAATTTTGAGCTATTTACCCCCTGACTGCTCCTCTGGCAGTATATTGACTGGAAAATAGTCTTCCAAAGCCGCTGCCTAGGTGTGTTCCATTGCCAACACCACTTGGCGAGCAGTGCCGTGTTGAAATTCTTGATGTTGATTATCCCCAATCCCCCAATTTTCTTCGGTAGAGAGATCATAGCCCAATTTGCCAAATGAATTTTCCTTTGCATGTGTGCTCCGTGCCAAAGGAAGTCCCTTCTTATTTTCTCTATATCCTCAATAAACCAACGCGGTAGTTTAAAGACCGACATGAAGTAAATAGGTATGGCTGTGAGGATTGAGTTGAGAAGAACTATTCTGCCCGCCAATGTTAGAAATTTTGCTGTCCACCCCATAAGTCTGCCTTTGAGCTTTGCCAACAGAGGTCTATATGCTTCTCTCATAAGCCTTCCTGTTGTCAAAGGCAAGCCTAGATATGTCATAGGAAAGCTCCCTTGTCTGCATCCCATGCTGGAAATGAGTTCGGCCTCATTCACATTGTGCTTGTTGAGGCATATCATCTCGGACTTATTCATGCTCACTGTGAGGCCCGAAATCAGAGAAAAAGTGGTCAGCACTAGCTTTAGTATCTGAACTTGCTGTAACTCCGGTTTGACAAAGAAGATTGCGTCGTCCGCATACAACAAGCACGGTTGCATATTCTGAATCGGTAGTCGCAGTGCACCGATTGATGTCAGCCGGTGCAACCATCTTGGGAGGAAGTCAATTGCCAAAATAAAAAGAAGGGGGGATAAAGGGTCCCCTTGTCGTACCCCTCTTCTTAATTGAATTTTTTTTCCCACCAAACCGTTGATGATGACTTGTGATGATCCTTTAAATACCAGCTCCTCTATCCATTGGTTCCATTTTATTGGAAAGCCCAATGCCTCCATGACATGTGAAATAAAAGTCCAACCGACCGTGTCAAAAGCCTTGTGTATATCGGCTTTGAAAACCGACAAAGGTAGATTTGTGTTGTTGGCATAGTTCAAAACTTCCTTTGCATAAAGAAAACCCTCCGTGATCTGTCTCCCTTTTGTAAATCCAGTCTGAGACAAGTGTAGCATCGTATCAATACTCGGTTGCAGTCGGTTTGCTAGTATCTTGGAGATAATTTTCTGAAAACTATGTACAAGACTTATGGGACGGTAATCCGTTGGCTTAGTTGGGTTGTCTATCTTAGGGATTAGGATGATATATGAGGTGTTAAGGTTTCGGATTGGTTGGGGATTAGCGGTCACCTCTTGGATTACTCTCGTTAAGTCCGGTAGCATCATTTCCAAAAAACAGTTATAGAACTCCCCCGTCAGCCCATCCGGTCCCGGGGCCTTGTTGTTGGGCATCCCTTTGATAACCGCTTTGATTTCTTCTTCAGTAATGGGATCGGCCAGTGCCTGCAAATTATGCTGTGTTGGGTACAAAGTGCTCCATTGTACTGCTGAGACATTCTCTTCTTGTGTCCCCATGAGGTTAATGTAGAAATCACGGAAGATCTTTGCCTTGTTCTTTTGATCTCTGTACATTCGGCCTTCATGCTCAATTCCAGCTATATTGCTGTTCCTCTTTGTAAAGGCTGCATATGCATGGTACAGCTTGGTGTTACGGTCACCTTCATGTTGCCATTTAATCTTTGCCCTTCTTTTCCAAAGGTCCTCTTCACTTACTGCCAATTCTGTGTATCTTCGTTTAACTTGTGCTTTGACAAGCTTCTCTAAATGTGTTGTTTGCCTTATTTCCTCAACCTTGTCAACCCAGCCCATGTAGTCATGACATGCTGCTATTTGCTTTCTCACATTACCTATGTTATCTTTTGTCCATTGCATGATTTGAGACTGCAAGTGCTGCATTTTATCATGCAGTTGCTGCGGGTTTGTTGCCATAGGTTGTGTCTCCCACACAGTTTTGGTGAAGGTTCTGAAATTTTCTGATCTTAACCAAAAATTCTCACATCTGAAAATTGTTGACTTTCTGAAGTCGGTTCTAGCCGAATACACAACCGGAGTGTGGTCCGAGCTAGTGTTGGGAAGTGCCCATTGTTTGGAGTCTGGAAACATGTCGCTCCATTCAGTGGAGATGAGAAAACGGTCGAGTCTGGCCATAATTGGAGTAGACTGTGCATTTGACCAAGTGAAATTCTTACCCGACAAGGGCATATCCACCAGACCCAGGTTCGATATTAGTGTTGCAAATGCGGCCGGCCATCTCCAATTAGTGCCTGTGTTTCTGTCTTGTTGTTGCAACGTTGTGTTGAAGTCACCACAGACGATCCATGGTGTACCATCTGCTGGCTCCTGCGCTCTAATTTCATCAAAAAATTGTTGTCTCCTATCTTGTCTCGAGGGTCCATATACTCCCAAAATTTTAAAGTTCTGATCCAACACCTTATCTTTCAAAGTGACTGATAGACAAAATTCAGTGTCACCATGATCTAGCAGCTCATATCTTCTCCCTTGCCATGCTATGAGTATGCCCCCCTTGGTTCCTCTGGAGTTCAAAGCTTTGTATTCATCCAACCGGCCACCACATATCTGCTTTCTTAAAATTTCATCCATTGCTCTCAACTAGGTTTCTTGTAGGCAAATCAAATTGGGTTTCTCCAAGAAAAATGTTTGCCTAATCGCCAATCTCTTCTCTCTTTCATTAAGGCCTCTCACATTCCATGTTATCATTTTTATTTTGGTTTTATAATTCATGAAAACCATAAATGCCTCATGATTTCATCCCACCCCAGTTCGAAAAGAGCAGAACTGCCAAGCCCCAAAGCCTTCATTTTTTTTTACTAATTAAGTCTTTATATAAAAGAGATGAGGTCTTACAAAAGATAACTACTCCTAAAACTCCCCCTGTTTTCTTCTTCGTACTACTTCTTCCCCACATGCTTGTAACTAAAGAAAAACAGAAAACTAGAAAAACATATATTTCTTCCTCTGCACTCTTGTTGCCCAAAAACAGAAAAAAAATAAAACACATAAAGGTTGTACGTAACATATGGCGCAAAATGCCTCATCTCTTCATCTTCCCTTCTTTGCTTAACCCCCGGTGACTAGAGCAATGGCGGCATCAATTCCAGCCCCCGGTTCAATGCCCGCTGCTAAGGTGATTGCCTCTGCTTGCCCCACTGTAAGCGGGTCGAATGACTGTAGATAGTCTAGACGAACCGGGCTTTGCCTGGTTTTCTTCTTGTGGGGCTTTCTGGCCAGAGAGACCGAGTCGGGCTTAGTTACAAGCCTAGCCCGCTCCTCCGGATCCACGTAACATCCTTGGGTCTTTTGGGATATTCTCACACTTCTCCTTGTCTGATATATAGGCTCTTCAAAACCCGGAGGTGGGCCATCATCCAGCACCTCTGAGTTTTCTGTTTTGTCATTTGGACTTAGTCCCTTTTGCTCTACTGCCAGGCTTTGGTTCTCTTTTTCTTCAGACAGGCCTTGAATTGGGCTAGAATATGTTTCTTTATCTCCTTCATTTCGTGGGCCTTCATCTCCTTCCATTGGGTTGCTAATTTCAGTGTTGTACACTTCTGTGAATGGAACCCAGCTAATATTATGGACAGGCTGTATCAGATGGGACCCCATTGACCCTTCCCCAAGTGAGGTCCTTCCAATATTCTTTTTGTTGGTGACAGAGAAGAAGGCCTCAATGCTCGTAAGTTCTGGGTACAGAGGTGCAGAGTACTTTTGGAGCAGCTCCCCCCTTGTACCATCACATTTAATTCTCCCGTACACACATACAGAAGCGTGCCCAATTTCAAGAGAGAATATGAATTTTACCTCATTTTCTCGTGCCTGCTTGGCGTGGTTTGGAAATTTCTCTCCAACGGTTGGGACCTCTCCATTCGAAATGATCTCTCCAGTTTTTTGATTTGGCTCTCCATTTACGCCTATAGCTCCTTTGTTTTGATCCTCTCCAGTTTCAGAGACCAGCACCAGGGGCAGGTTCCTCCAGTCTTGTAGTGCCGGTACCACGGTTTGTACCGGAGTTACGTCAGGGCCGTCACCCTCTCTGGTTTCGAGTGGTGTGTTGGCATGCCTTCTTCCTCTGCTGCTCAGACTCGAACTCCGACTATGGCTGTCCACTGAACGGTTTCTACGAATTCTAGCTCGCTCCCCCGTGTCGTTGGTCCTTCCTCTAGGTGGCAAGTTGTTGACAAAGTGGTGATCGATCCCATCATCATCACCCACGTCATTGTTTCTCGGGAAAATTTCCGACGAATGCAACCACCCCTCAAGGACTACATCAACCGTTATGGAACGTCGGCCAAGGTAAGCTGTTACTCTCGGTGGTATTTTCATGACATGGCGGCAATCCACCAGTGCTCGGATGTACTCATAATTCCCGTTTGCGAAGAATGGCGCAACCCTTTCAAGCCGGCCAAAACCGGCCACCACTATTTCCACACTCTCTCTGTCCCAGTTTTGGTAGGGCATCCCATGAAGCCTTATTTTTGCATATGTAGATGCCGGGTCAAATACTGATCCAGCCTCATGAGACCATCGAGCAAGCTGTACTTCTATGTTTCTACCCAACGAGAATACACATATTTGTACAGCTTGGTTTCTCATATCAACTGTTGGAAACTCAGCCAGCAAATCACCAGTGTTAGGGTGGATTTTAGATACCTTAATAGCCCTGGGGTTAGCTCGAAAACAGCTTGCTAGGCGTAGCGTTAGTCGTTGTGCTAGTGTCGCATCTGCTTGGTTGGGGCCCGTCATTACAATAGCTGACCTCTCCAGGAACATGTTGCTTGGCTTAAGCTGGACCCTTTCAGGTAGAAATGCCTCTAACTCGTCTGCTGGCTCTCCTTGAAGGTAATCTGGGTTTGTGTATGTTAAGTCTTCCCAGTTGAGAAGGGGGTCCATGGTTTCCTGTTGGTTGTTGAGTTGTAGTGGATATGGAGGGGTGTTTGTTTTCTTTGGGAGGGCTGTAGGGATGGGTGTGTGGATGGGTTGCGATTTTATAGGCTGTATGGTCTGCTTTCTCTCATTAACTCCATTGTTAATGTGGTTGGTATGGCAGAATTTGGACAAGTGACCAAATTTGAGGCATTTAAGGCACCGTATTTCATTTCTGCAATGTATCTTCCAGTGTCCTTTTTGGAGACATTTGAAGCACTTCTTCTCATCCTGCAGGGTGCGTTGGTGGCGTGTGAGGAAAGTTTTAGGCTGTGTAGACCTATGCTTCCTTCTTACCACCGTCCAGTTGTCCTCCTTCTCAGTTGTTGGTTCCCAGTTGTCTTTTTGCAGAATCATAACTCCTGTTGGTGGTTGGACTCCTTTAACTCCTAGCTGAACGCCTTCATTGTTCTGCTGTGTATTTGCACCTATTTCTGCGCGCGTGGCTAGTGAAGGCTGTGCTGAGCTTTGTTGTCGCGCTGAGGTGACCTGCGCGAATGTCCTGCCATCGAGAATTCTTGCCGCTATGCGCCGAATGGTGGCGCTACGCATCGCCTCACCTTTCGCCAAACGGGAGAAGCGCTCCATTCTTCTTTATGAATTATACTTTAAAAGTGTACCCTATTTGGAAAAGATATATGTAACTCTGAAAGAATTACAATTGCATATTTGCATGTGTTTAAGAATTCACTTTTCAAGGTAAGAATAACAAAGCTGCCAGGATCTAAGAATATTTGTTGTAGATTCACATATTAATTTTACCTGAAGCATAGTCTGAAATTTCTTAAATAGTTCATCAAATTCACGCCTCACCTCAAGCATTGCTATTTCACACCTGCTCCATCAAAAACAAGCACAAATCACAATATTTTATATTAATGTATATATAGTACGTAGCTAGATGCATCGAAAAAACTAGAGTAATTTGATGCCAGGATTTAATTGACTTAGTCTATGTGGGTGAGACAGAGAGTGCAAGGGTAGAAATCGATATTAGTGCGTTGTTTTTTAATTGGGAGGTTTCAAATGATTGCGGTTTTTGAATATGATAGTTGCACTTTCAGAAGGCAAAATTTCTATCCCGAGCAATTACAAATTAAGGTACCCACCAAATTCTGTCACACATGTTTTGTTGTCTTGACATAAAAAGAGAGGCAAAACATGAAAATTAGAAGAACAGGTTCCAAGCCATACCCTTCTTTGTCATTCTCACGACAAACATCGCGAAACTTATTGCATGCCAATGTTAACCTTGTAGCACCCAAACTGTAAATAAAAAAATAATTAGAAAAGGACAGCTTCTTTCGTTTGAACAATATTAATTCTAAGAAGCATGCATGTCCTATATTGGTAAGTAACACCTTATAATTTTATTGTTAAAAGATATTTTCTAAAAAGGTAAATTTGCTAACAGAGAAGACTAATCAATTAATTTCTGCATATGTTCCGCCAAATTTGTAAACCGGCCGGACATTAAATCATAACATCATCATAACATATGCATTTACAGTCCCCACAACATATATATTAGGACATAAAAGAACGAAAGATAGGAGAATCAATTAAGAAGCTAACTGAATGCTGTTTTCCCAGAGCCGGCGTAAATATGCATCAATCTTCTCAAAATCAACAAGAGGCTCACACCTATACAAACAACAACCCATAATTATACCAAAAACATAAGAATATATAGAAGTGCCATACTTCCTATACATAATTTGTAAGGGTCAAATTTTTATCTTAATAAAGAGAAAATCCTCACAAATTAATGGTGTTTCTGTTTAAGTTCAATATATTTCTTGAAAAAGAAAAAAAATATTAATGTTACGAAATTTAAACTTGCGAAAGTTTCAAATCTAATTAAAGTGTCGCACACAATGTCTGCGACATAAATTTGAAAAAGAGTCGTCAACTACATTAGCTGCCTGAATTTTTCATGTTGAAGTAAAACAATCTAGCATTTTTAACAAAATGGATTGATAGAGGAGCTGCACACATTGTTACTTGCAAGACTTGAAAATATTATGATAATATAACAGTGAAAGTGGTAATTAACATAGCAAATACATACAGCAGCTTGGAGAGTTCAGAAAGAAACCCCTCGACTTGCTTTCCGAACAGGGGGGTAATTTCTGCAATAAATCCGGGGCAGCCATCATCTTCCAGCATCTGAAGTGTTTTGAAGTAGTCCCCCAGAAACTCCTATTTGATTTTTTTTTTTTTTTCATGTTCGATTCCAGTTAGAAAAATACAGTTCATAATATAAGAATTGTTGATTAATATAAAAAGAAAAAAATTATTCATCACAAGAGTACATTATACGTCCTGCGCGCTGTCAAGAGAAAATACCGGATGATTAATATACTACTCATTGAAAAGATATATTAATTTAATTAGTAGCAGAAAAAAAAGTTATTTGATGGAATCAGTTGGGCAAAAAATAAAAAATAATTTTTTTTTATGATAGCATGCAAGTCAGGATCTGATCGAGGTTGAATAAATTGGGAGACCGGATATATATATTGACCTGATGGTTAACGACCTAAGTGATATAGCTAGGATGCAACTCCGATTAGGTTATAATTAAATTGATTTGCGTATTCATTGCAAAACGAACTATTGCAATTTTTGCCCCAAAATGGAAAACCTTATACGCATGTTACTTACCAAGCATAGAAAAGAACCTTTCTCGGTTTCTCCTTTAAAAAAAAAATAGACAATAATTAAATAGGAAGAGAATAAGATAATTCACCATGGCGAACATGAAGTTCATAAGCTCGTTGAGCTGCGTTTTTAGTGGAGCCGACGACATTTGACAGTAATTGCAGGAGCAAATTGTAAAACCCTAGAAAATGGGAAGAGTCTGGCCGGAAGAGGTGGCGAGAGTGAAGAAGAGAATGCGAGTGCCGAGTGCTTATAAATACATCCTACGATTTCTCGGGGTTAACGTCAATCGAAACGGCAAGTTACGTCACATATAATAACGGCTTCCGCTGATACAGAATTCCTACGAGCATATATGAGGCGGCTTATACATAAGGGTTGAAATGAGTCGTTTCATAAATAAATGAGGTCTGAAAAAGGTAAAATCATTAGGCTAAAAAACTTCTTCCAAGATTTTAGAGCATCTACATTCATGAAACTTTTAGAGTTTCTAATCTGATGTGGCAGTTGCTAAACCAGTTTCAGGGATGTAGATGAATTTCTTATTTAGCAACTTTGCTCAATAATTTCTTAATAAGAAATCGTTTATAAACTGTGACGTGGCGAAATGATTCGCTGAGATTCCTTTCTCTTGCAAATATATCTTAATAAGAAATTTTATAAGCTGTGACGTGGCAATTAGGAAACTCTAATTTTAGTTGCAGGAATGTAGAGGCTTAAAAATTAAGAGAAATTTAATTTCTAAAAAACAGTTAACAGTTATTTAGAAACTCTAATAGTTTCAGGGATGTAGATGCTCTTACGAAAACATCCTTCTTTGCAGTCGAAATAAAAAATTTCCATTCCAAAATTGTTGTACGAAATATATTTGCGTGTGTGTTGTTTATAAAGAGAGAGTGTTAAAATGGCTCTGTTTTATGTTTTATCCTGCCACATATTCTTTTATATTTGTTTATAAAATTCAAACCATTAATTAATTAGAATTGATCAACATGATATTTATATTAAATTGTGTGAGGAGATCAAATTATATATATATTTTAAGTTATTTATTATTATTTTTAGATAGATACAAAATTACTGTTTTCATGTCACGTTTTAATATGGAGATTATGTTGATTGGTTCATATCGACATGCATTTGAACCCTTCTTGTTTTATAAATTACGATTGTGACTTTTTATTCTCATATTGTTTTTCTCAATATTCCGGACTTTGATATGGCAAAAACAGAAATTCAATAGCTGAATTAGTTTGGGATTTAACAAAGATCGTAAAACATTTTAGATTGAATTAAGTGTTTAAAACATGGAATATATGTGCTCGACAGGCCAATAAGGTACAAATAAGCGACTAATTTTTATTCGGCTAGCCGAAATGTTGAAGAAAGTCATCCGTTCAAAATAAAATTATTTAAATGAAAATATATAATTTGTTAAATATAGTATAATTGGGTGCAATTCACTCTAAATGTGTCTAGATAGAGTTGATCTATATGACTATATGTACGTACCTAATATGTAATCTATGTACAGAACGTGAAAAAAATTCTATATACTATATATATAACTATTTTAAATGTCATTTCAATGCCAATGATTTACATTACTTATCATTCAAGAATTTTTATGAGTGTATACAACTTTTATTATTTTATCATTTGAACAATTTCTGTAAATGTATATTAAGACCATCTTTATAGTTCTATTCATGTATATAACTATTGATAGTTTATCTCGCTATTTTTCTCGTCATTTAATTCCATTCTTCTTTTCATTCCAATAATAATAAAATATTCTCACTCCTTTTTCTTTTCTTCTTTATAATTATTATTTTTGCCAATATTAGATGATTGGATCCAAGGAAATAAAAAAAGTGTCCAAAAAATCATCATATCAACAATGAAGGAATAAAAAAAAAGTGATTTCTATATGGAGCTAAGAAAAAAAATTCACTAAAATTATATCCAAAATAATGCCATATATCGAGGAAGGTTTATTGAAAATCAAGTGGGTGACGACCCCTCCCTTCCTCCTCTAATTTGACTGATAACATATATATGCACAAATAAGTGACCAAAACCTCATAACAAAATATACTCTCAAAATCTATTAAGTTAATTTTTCCTAGAAACTCAATTTTTTTTATTTAGGAAGTTACCACACATAAACTTCCTTTAAGCTTTTACTCTAGGTCCACCACTGAAGAAAAAAAAAAAAAACAATTTCGATTAACTCGGTTATACACGAAATGTCGTTTTATAGATCAAGTTCATCGCTCTTATTTCTTGCTTGCAATACATTGCACGCCATTCAAATCATAAGATTTACTAAATAACTATATTATCTATTCATGAATTTTCAAAAGTTCCAATCATCCACATAGCAAATTAAGTACAAGAAGTTAATACAACCCACTTCATTTTTCCAAGCAATTTCAACTTGACACATACGTAAATTCATAAAAATAAAAATTATTTTGGCAAATAATATATAAAAAAAATCTACTAAAGTATATTTAATTTTATATACTCACTACAAAATACATGCACTTTTCGCGAGAATAAAAAGTGACTTTTCGTGACGGAGTACCGTCATAAACGTGTTTTTTCTATTTGCGACGGTACTTTTCGCGACGAAGTCCCGTCATAAATGCATTTTTTCTCTTGCAAAAAGTGTCTATTGTTGTGACTGGGTCACAAGGGACACCAATGACATGATTTACTTTGTATAATCAAGTAAGCTCTTTGAACCAATCACAATATTATTTACTTGAGATACCGACTAAAAAAACGGTGAGATTGTATCATTAGATTCGAAGTTGCGACATCACCATGCCTTAAATGGAACTATATATACTCATTTTTTCCTCATCACCCCGCTTAAATCAACAGTGATTAGTGATTAGGACCCTGATTGTTGAAGCTAATTTTTAAAGTAATATATACTTTACTTTCATCCAATATTTCATTCAAATAAATATTATTTGAACACATCCCGTTCCATGCATCAGTGCTGAAAGCTTTGAAAACCAGCTGGGGTCATTAAAAATTTAAAATGATGATTTTGGGCCAAGTAGTTAATTAGCCTAACAAACACCAGTACCGTGTGGATACATTATTGCCACGTGGCAATTGGTGTAATTAATTTCTAAAAAGTGACGGTCTAAATTGCAACGACCAATTCCATGGATGTCAATTACTTGATTGGAGTAACACCTCATGTATTTACATATATTACTTTTCTAATAAAACTAGAATTAACTTACTTTTTCTTAATGACTTCTCTCTTTTTTTAATTTGATTAGGTTAATCTAAATAAAATATTAAAATTTACTTAGTTCAGCATTAAATTTATTATTTAACCTCGCTCTTGTAACTATATAAAAAAAAAAAACTTATTATCTTCTTTCTCCAAACTAGAACAAAATTCCTATATAATGATTAAATATAAAATTATTTGAAAGGGGTGTTACCAATAAAAAAAGTTGGTACGGTAATTAGTTAACCTTTGGTTCATGTTGATTGCATTTACCCAGACCAATTTTTGACTAATTGTGTAGTTAAGAAAGTTCTGACGTGGCCTCTTTTTTATCCTAGCATTCCCCTCACCTCATGGCCGGATCCGAATCCTATTAAAGTAACTCAAATTTTGAATTTAGATCCGGACCGTCCGATCAGAATCAGGGTCAATCCGGCCCCTGTCCGGCTTTCTTTAAATAGGAACGAAGCGAGGAAAAACATAAAAGGAGGAAATAACTTAAAAAATTTAGATGTTTCTTCAGAAGGTACAAAATATAAAATTCATTCAATTATCAATGCAATTACTCAAATTCCGAGGTTTCTGGGAATTTCAATTTGTTCATGTCCAGAGAGATCATGAGCAATTTCGTATATTTTACCGAAACATAGGAGGAAATAACTGAGCTTTATTTCAGGCATGGAGAACTGCGGCTTTTGGGGTGTATGGCTTTACCCAGTTCACCAAATCAGGATTTATGTAATTCCTCCACTCAATTAGTTTTTCAATTTTCTTGTATTACCCTTTTTCCTGATAAAATTGTATAAATCGTTCTTATGTTGAAACTTGAAAATATTAATAAATCAATATATTGGTACCAATACCATCTCATGTAGCTTTTACATTCTTTCCATGATTTTGCACTACATATAAAGCTAGTTTTTTTGAGAAAAAAATGTGAGGCAAGCCCACATTTGATTTCATTAAGATAGTTGCAAAAGTTTTGTAACAGCATTACAAGAGTGAAACAATACTCAATACATTTGAGCAATAAAATAAAACATAATAAAAATAAAATAGATAAAGAAAACAAAATTGTAGAAATCCAAGAACAAAATAGTTAAGAAATTCTAGCTAAATGGTTCCAGTATTGTCATCCTTTCTGTGCCTGATTTTTTTTCCCCCCTCTTCACTGGTTACTGTTACCTTGAGTTCCACTCGGTACCATATGCCTCCTTGTACCAGTTCTGGTACCGGTTGCATCATTTGGATATGATTGCTCCAAACTGCCTATAACGGTATAACCCTTCCAGTGGGGTCTTCGCAATTTATTCTGCCCAGTGAAGTCGGTTAGGCCCAGTGAAGTCAGTTAGGCCGGTATGAGCTTGTGCTTGCCGGTACATTGTTTCCTTTTGTAACAGTGATGTCTCCTCTGTGCCAGCATGTGACCCAGTGGTACCGGGGTGCCCTTTTCAGTTGGTACCAGCGGCACCGGGTCTTCCTCCCTCTGTCCTTCGTACCAGCGATACTATTACTGTCCTTCATACCAGCGGTACCGAGTCTTCCCTCTGCTATCTTTCGTACCAGCGGTACCGTGTCTTTTCCCTGCTGACTTTCGTACCAGTGGTACCGGGTCGCCCTCTTCAATTTGTAAGCCACATCAATTATGCTTATTTTGTCTAGCTTGGGTGCTTCTTCACTCCCCCCACACTATTACTGTCCAGAGTATGTGATGTGCCAAATTTTTCTTCTTTTAGTTGCTCCACCCTTTTGCCCCTGCCTCTAAAAATTCTAGAGCAACGTTCCCTCCAAAGCAAAAATTGTGTTACGAGTAAAGCTTACCTTGTTTCTCTTGATAGTTCATTCCTTAGGATAATGCTTGTTGTCATCAGAGTTGTGTTGTGGTTTAGATGTGAGTGAAGCATACTGTGTACAGTTATCTGTGAAGCACATATAAAGTTAATTATCTGTGGAAAAATACCTACACCATATGGTTTACTAATTGTTAGGAGCTGTGCAATTCAAAATGCATTAGGAAACATTATATATCTGCTGCAATATATAAATTTTTTATAATGCTGGTGCTAGAGAATTTTGTGTATTGGTAATAATGTAGAGAACATTCCAAAAAGTTCAAAGAAGAGGATATGAAGATTCAAATGGATGGGAAAAATTGCGTAGTAACTGGGGCTAATTCTGGAATTGGCTTCTCTACTGCTGAGGGATTGGCTTCAAGGTATGAAATTTACATAAATTTTGTAATTCAATTTAGGATTTACCCTAGGACTACCAAGATTGATTTGGTATTGTACAGGTTAAAGGTTATGTTTAAATCTTCACATATGGGCATTGCTACTGAGTTGACACTTAAGTTACTCTTTTTTCTCTAATCTGTTATATTCGATCAGGATTAATTTGAAGCTAGATTGGTTCAATTGAGGCTGAATTACTTAATATGGTGAAATTGAGCTCAGTTAGCAGTTAACTCCAATTGTCTACATCAACTGAAACTGGCCAAGTACCTTCAGCTCAGATATGATAGTAGTACAAACTGATCAACGAAAATTCACGTAAACTAAAACAAGAACAATGGTCTACCAGTACTGGATCACGCTTGTTAGTATTAGCATAATCGGAACAGTAGTGAAACGGAGAAGCATTTTTAACCTTAGTTCCCTAATATACTTAAAAATGTACCAGAGGTGCAACTGTCTATATGGTATGCCGTAATAAAGAGAGAGGAGAAGCTGCGCAGTCTCAAATCCAGTCTAATACCGGAAATCCTAATATTCATCTAGAGGTATACTTTTATTAAGGTTCGTATTTATGTTCTTTTCTTTTGGTATATGCAAATGAAGTCACAATCATTTTTTTCTTCATTATTTCAGATCTGTGACCTGTCATCTGTGAGGAACATAAAGACCTTTGTTTCTCAATTTTCATCGAATGATAAACCGATACATGTCTTGGTAAGTATTGATTTAAACTTTCTTGTATTGTGATTTTCGGTGCTAAATGCCATAGAGTACCTTGCCCTTTTTTTTTTTTTTTTTCTATTATCCCCGTCCAACTTAATGTTTCAATGTCAAATGAGCTCTGAAATAGGCTTTATCAAATAATTGAATAACAGAAGGAGACTAACTAAACTAATGTGTGAATGAACAGCAATGGTACTTGATGGAAATTAGTTAAGGGTAGCCACAATTTACTGAGAGATGTTACTTAATGGAGACAAACTGATTTTTGTTATTATCATTATTTTAATCTTTTGATGAAGATTATAAAAATGTTAAGTTACTAACCGTATTTCCTAATCTAGGTTAACAATGCTGGCATACTCGAGAATAGCCGTATGACCACACCCGAAGGGTCTGTCTCTCTCTAATTCAATTAAGACCTCTGGATAATAGTATGCTTAGTGACGTTCACTATGTTCAGACCTAAAGTTGTTTGTGCTAGTGTGTTGCAATTTGATTGATTCATATCTATATTGCAACAGCAGAGCATTACTAAAGTTCCATTTGTGCAACTGACCGTTTTAACTTATCTCCCTCAGTTAACCTTTAATTTTATACTAATGTAAATAGTGTACATCCAGTTCTATACTTGCTTATCCTGAAAGCTGCACTGTAGACACGATCTTGTGTTTCTGTTTTCTTTTCTTTTCTTTTTTCTTTTTTATCACCTTTCTGGTATATAATAGTTTTTGCCACATTGGGTCAATTGCTGTTCTTTGTCTTTAATACCAGTCCAGCATGCACCGAAAGCTGCACATAGTACTGTACCAATCTTGTGTTTTTTTTTTTTTATATTAGTTAATATCCTGCTGGTATACAACACTATATGCCAAATTGGGTTAACTTGAGTTGAGGATTTGAAGGTTGCTATAATTGGGGTTTAAGTATCAAGCTGTTCAGGTATCCTATGGATACGTACCAGTCAATTTCACTCCTTTGTTAATCCAAGTGTGGGCTTTTTTCATTTTTTATTCATCTTCTTTAAGTTTTCTGTGATATGTTCTGCTAGGCTGGAATTAAGTTTTGCGGTGAATGTGGCTGGGACATACACCATGACAGAGTTACTGATGCCTTTGTTAGAAAAGGCTTCACCGGATGCACGTGTCATCACTGTGTCATCGGGTGGCATGTACAACTCCCCTTTAACGAAAGATTTACAGGTTATTTTTGGTCTAATTTGTTCTTTTCTTAAATTCAATAATTCTTCAGCTCCCGGTGTGAGCAAATTCTGATTTGGTGTCTGAACTTAATCATCTTACTTCCTATGATTTCTTTCTCTGTGTATATTGGAGTTTCATTTCTCACTTCCTTTGGATTTCTAGTCAAGATTTGGAAACTAGCAGTTCATGAGATGTGGGATTTGAATTTTGGATTTCCCATGAAGCAAATATCTTTTGCTTCTCATGTTCCTTTCTTATCCTTTGTTTTTCAGTTTTTGGGGCTGGGTTGGGAGGGGAGAGGGTGGGCTGTGATTCGTGTGATCATTCAGATTTATAGAATGGATTGTTTTATCATTGCAGTTTAGTGAAAGCAACTTTGATGGTACACTACAATATGCTCGAAACAAGAGACTCCAGGTTAGTATGGAACATTGTATCTATTAATATTTATCTTGACTGAAATGTAAACTTCCCAAAAAAAAAAAAAAAAAAAATCTTCATGCCAACTGTCTGCAGGTGTTGGACCCCAAAAAAGAAAAAGGAAATAAATAAATAAATAAACTAACTAAAAAGCTTTTATTAACGCATCTTTGAATGGTGCCCAAAAGGTATAAAGCATGTTTTTTTATGGCCTCATTAGTACCATTCTCAAGTTACCTAGGGCATTGGAAAATGAAGCACAAGTAAACTGAAGGAGAGGTAAAAAGGACCAACATGTTCTTTGTTTGTTTTCGATTTATGACTTTTAGGTGGCATTAACTGAAAAATGGGCAGAGAAATATAGCAATAAAGGGATAGGCTTTTATTCAATGCACCCAGGTTGGGCCGAGACTCCAGGTGTAGCCAAGAGTTTGCCTAGTTTTACTGAGAAGTAAACTTCATCTCTTATTTACTGTTATTGGGAATACACATTTCATTCATACAACCATTCTTACGTGTGGATGTACACAGCACAGGAACGTTGGTAACCAAAAAATCAACATAGAATGAGAACAGTAGTTGCCTTGAATTTTTCCAATGGAACTGCACACCAAATAATATTGAAATGAGCACAGACTCCAACTTTTTTCTTTTCAGCAGTTGGAATAAATTTGGATATTCTAGAAAAGGAAAAAAAATTGGTATTGGGGTTTCATTTCTCCCTAGAGTCAAAGAATTAAAGCTTCTTCTAAGAATATTCAGAGTTGTGATTATTCTAGAAAAAGATGGGAATTGTTGACCTTAACACAGACCTATTTCCATTCCACCACTACATATATATATATTTTTCATCTTTTCATATTTTAAATTTATATCCAATTCAATTGAATGTATCTTTATTTTCACATAACTAATTAGATTACAAGGGAAGCTCAGAACAAAAGAGGAGGGTGCAGATACTGTGCTTTGGCTAGCATTACAACCGAAGGAGAAATTGGTTTCTGGTGCATTTTATTTTGACCGAGCTGAAGCACCAAAACATCTGCCATTTGCTGGGACAGCTTCATCTCACTCCCACATTGATTCAATTATTGAAAATGTTCGATCCCTGTGTGGTTTTTCTTCTTGATTTTTATAATATATGTACGTATTTTTCGCCATATCATTTTTTTATAAGTGTTAGCGTGTTTTAGCAGTGTGGATTTCTTTTTCCTATGGGAAATTATCAAAAAGAAGAAAGAAAAAGCATGGATTTCGTTTAATATGTTTTATATCTGTTTTCATTTTACATTAACCATCGTCTTTTCTTAATTAAATAACTGTGAGTAGTTGGCGACCACAACTTCTGTAGAATAGTCAGCAATCCCTCTGGAGCCTGCCCTCTATATTAATAATCTGTGTACTCAAGTGGTAAAGCAATTTGCACTTCTGCGTTTTTTTTTTTAATCTATAAGAAGAAAGAAAAAAAATTAGCTGCATGAAAGCAGATAGTAAATTGGTCCAAGCAGGCCCAAGCCTTTTTTTCTTTTTCTTTTTTCTGAAGCAAAAACAAAATCAATTTGTGCACCAGCCGGGAATCGAACCCGGGTCTGTACCGTGGCAGGGTACTATTCTACCACTAGACCACTGGTGCTTTGTGTTCCTTTTTTAAGGAAAGAGTATCAATTAATGAGCAGCATGGTTAGTACATTTATTTTAAATTGAACATTGCGGAACAAGAAAAGTCCTATAGCCTAGTGTTTGGAAAACGGGTAAGGACAGGCGGGCACGGGCAAAACCCGGGACGGGTCACGGGCAACGCGGGTCACGGGCGACACGGGACGGGTTAGCACGGGTATTTTTTTGAAAAACCCTACCCGGCCCCTCTCAAACCCCCCGGGCAACACGGGTCACGGGCAAGCGGGTTTAGGTCCGGGTAGAACGGGTCTGGTCCGGGCGGGTATTTTTTTTTTTTTTTTTTTTTTAGGCTGCTGTTTTTTTTTTTCTGTTTTTTAGGCTGTTGAGCTGCTCCGCTGCCCGCTGCTGTTTTTGTTTTTGTTTTCTTTTTAAACCAATAAAATACAAATCAAAATTCATTTAACATGATTGCATATTTGAACTCAATAATTTTTGTGATACTAAAATCAAAATCAAAGTTACGAATTATTTTAAAACAATATTGCTTAAATCAATTACTTTAAATTTTGAACAATAAAATATAAATTAAAAATTTCTTAAATCAATTACTTTAAAATATTTTAAATCAATTACTTTAAAACAATAAAATATAAATCAAAAATTTCTTAAATCAGTTACTTTAAAAATAATAATGAATTATTTGAAAACAATAGATTAAAAAATAAAAGTTACCCTCCTCCTTTATTCCGGGCTTGGGACCGGCTATGTAAAATAACATAGGCGGAGTTCTAACTTTTTTTTTGTTAGTAGTTCTTCTTTAAAATGAATAATTTAAAAACTAATTGAAATGTTTAGAAATTAATGATTTAAAGAATAACCATAAAGATTAAAAGAGGTTAGAAATTTATACCGACACTACCTATCTAGAAGGTAGCATTCATATACCATTGGTCGCTCTCCTCCGTATGCATACGGTGCTGTCGGTTGATGTGTTTCTTGTGGAATGAATATGTTTGGATCGTTAGGATAATACGGTGCACTCGTTTCGGGGGCTTGTCGATAATTTTCTGGATAATTAGGTGGAAGCATTTGGGGTTGTTGTTGATAATTTGGTTGTAGCATTTGGTCTCTTCTTTGATAATTTTCTGGATAATTAGGTGGTGCCATTTGGGCAGAGCTACCAGGATAAAAAGTTGACATATCGACGTCAAATAGTTCGTGGGACAATCTCGCGGCGTGGTCGTTGGACATTCTCGCGGCTAAAATATAACTTATTCAAAAATAAATGCAAATTACTTAGCATATTCAAAAAATAAATCTAACATGCTTATTTAACCTATTAAAAATAAATCCGAATTTGAAAAATAAAATCTAACCTATTCAAAAATAAATCTAATAACTTAACATATTCAAAAAATAAATATAACATACTTATTTAACCTATTAAAAATAAATCCGAATTTGAAAAATAAAATCTAACCTATTCAAAAATAAATCTAATAACTTAACATATTCAAAAAATAAATATAACATACTTATTTAACCTATTAAAAATAAATCCGAATTTGAAAAATAAAATCTAACCTATTCAAAAATAAATCTAATTACTTGGCATATTAAAAAAATAAATCTAACATACTTATTTAACCTATTAAAAATAAATCCGAATTTCAAAAATTAAATCTAACCTATTCAAAAATAAATGCAAATAACTTAACATATTCAAAAACTAAATCTAACATACTTATTTAACATATTAAAAATAAATCCGAATTTGAAAAATTAAATCTAACCTATTCAAAAATAAATGCAAATTAACTTAACATATTCAAAAACTAAATCTAACATACTTATTTAACCTATTAAAAATAAATCCGAATTTGAAAAATTAAATCTAACCTATTCAAAAATAAATGCAAATAACTTAACATATTCAAAAACTAAATCTAACATACTTATTTAACCTATTAAAAATAAATCCGAATTTGAAAAATTAAATCTAACCTATTCAAAAATAAATGCAAATAACTTAACATATTCAAAAACTAAATATAACATACTTATTTAACCTATTAAAAATAAATCCGAATTTGAAAAATAAAATCTAACCTATTCAAAAATAAATCTAATAACTTAACATATTCAAAAAATAAATATAACATACTTATTTAACCTATTAAAAATAAATCCGAATTTCAAAAATTAAATCTAACCTATTCAAAAATAAATCTAATTACTTGGCATATTCAAAAAATAAATCTAACATACTTATTTAACCTATTAAAAATAAATCCGAATTTCAAAAATTAAATCTAACATATTCAAAAATAAATCTAATAACTTAACATATTCAAAAACTAAATCTAACATACTTATTTAACCTATTAAAAATAAATCCGAATTTCAAAAATTAAATCTAACCTATTCAAAAATAAATCTAATAACTTAACATATTCAAAAACTAAATCTAACATACTTATTTAACCTATTAAAAATAAATCCGAATTTGAAAAATTAAATCTAACCTATTCAAAAATAAATCTAATTACTTGGCATATTCAAAAAATAAATCTAACATACTTATTTAACCTATTAAAAATAAATCCGAATTTCAAAAATTAAATCTAACCTATTCAAAAATAAATCTAATAGCTTAAATTTTAAATTACTCTAGGAAAAACAAATATAATTACTCTACAAAAAAAAAAATCTAACATTCAATTTTAATACTAATATTCTATACAAAATCTAACAAAAACTAATTGAAACAAAATATAAATTTAACATTCTATATTTCAATTTAACAAAATTTAATCTAACATGAAATAAATCTAACCTTTAAATCTCGCGGGAAAATTTTGCGGGAGGTGACGAACTTCGTAATTTCAATACCTTCGTAATTCCGTTGCGTATTCGTAGAATGAATTAAATTTACAAATATATATATTTTTTAACAACAAAATTAAAATTGAGAATAATGAAAATATTGAGATTGAGATTGAGAGAATGAGAGATGAAAATATTGAGATTGGGATGTGAAAATTTGTGAGGGATGGGGGTGTATTTAAAGAGTTTTGTTTGAGGGGTCCGGGTGGGAGGGTGGGAGGGGGGGGGGGGGGGGGCTGGAGGGGTAGGGGGGGCAGGGGGGGGGGGGGGGGGGGGGCAGGGGGCTGGGGACTTGGGGGGAAAACAAATTCAAATTTCAAAAAAAAAAAAAAAAAAAAAAAAGAGTACAGGGGTTCTACTGTTCTGGTTCGGGTTCGGGTACGGGTAGGCGGGCACGGGTCTACGGGTAGGCGGGCACGGGTATTCGGGTACGGGTACGGATAATACGGGTCCACGGGTCGGTACGGGCGGGTACGGGTTTGAAACGGGATGGGTATCACGGGTAAATTTTAAAAAAATCCGTACCCGGCCCTTCTCAACCCGTACCCGTTGAACCCGTGTACCCGTGCAAAACCCGTGCACGGGCACGGGCAGGGCGGGCACGGGTCTGACCGGTGGGGGTATTTGCCAAACACTACTATAGCCTGGATTCGGAATAACAGTGAAAACAAAGACTCAAAACCATTGATAGTGACTAGAGATATATAGGATCAAATGACTCGTATCGTTTTTTTGAAGGTCAATGAGAAGGCTCACCAACAATTTCAGTAATAAAAGAAAAAGTCTGTACAACGCCTCTATCTTTTCCATTTTTAAGTTTAGGCTCGTAGGTTAAAGGTGACTCCTATTTTTTGGATAAAATGTAAGAGTATGTGTTTGCTTTTTCTTTACTTATTTTGATAATTTTCTACAAGTATCCCAAATAGGTCCTCAAATTATCGAAGTTTTTCATCACTAGGCATTTTATGAAAAATCTACAGATCTGGACAATTCAAGTAGGCTATTTCTAAATGCTCAGGTGACAATGACATCCATCTTTTGTCCACTGTCTGATTATACCTTGTCAGCTAGAAATTACAGGCCGAAATGTCTAAATCCATAGTAATTATTTGCTCTCTAAAATGTCAAAACTGAGTCCATTACAAGTTTCCTACTTGCAAAAGTTTCTACCAACCCAATAGCAGAAGCTTCAACAAGGCCATACGAATATAAAGGCCATTCTTTGCCTGTCTGAAATATGCCCCTCTTGGATCATTATCCACTTCCACAGTTATCTACAAGTATAGGAACAATGTCAATTTTAGAAAGGAAAGAAGTGCAATAGGCCATTATTAATTTGGTTTTAGTTAAAACATCTACATAATTTTGCTTTAATCTTTTGTTGTTCTGTATATCAATTAATAGAAGAATAAAGGCTGTTTGTTTAATTTGTTTTTGAACTTAGAGCTCTCATTAACCCCGGCATTTATTTCTTTTTAGATGATTCTTGTGGGATTTGGATTTGTGTCTTCTCGTAGAGAGGCGAGATTAATCGTAACAACACAATTTTTTTTTATAAACACTAAGTCCCTTTACCAATACAAATACCCATTGGAAACATATTGATGGTCTACAATAGGAAAGTACTAATATTAACAAATGAATTACCTCATCTAGCCGAGGAAGAGGATGCATTACTACCGCATGCTTTTGCATAACATTTAGCACCTTTGTATCAACTATATACTTCCCTCTAGCCGCTTCATATAGGTCAATTCTCTCTCCAAATCTCTCCTTTTGGATCCGAGTCTGATAAACTACATCACACTTGGAGGCCACTTCCAATAAATCAGCACTTTCTTCCCATTCAACCCCACTTGTTGTTAAATAGTCCTTTATATCATCCTAACAAAAAAAATTGAAAAGCACATTACTTAATAGTAACTATTTCTGTCCCTTAATGATGCATTGAAGGTTGCATCATGCTAGAAGAATTTCAACATGCAACCTCAAATTTTTTTATTCCTTTCTACCAAATATAAGTACTGACAAGAGGCATACTTGTAAATTTGATATTTAGGAAGTGCATAATGAAAACACAAAGATGTTATATTGAACAATTGTACCTTCATTTTGACCACATCGGGAGAGACAAAATAGATCTTAATATCCCGGTACATGGCTATTAAGTAAGCAAGGGATCGGACTGTTCGTCCGTTGGCAAGGTCTCCTACTAATCCCAGTTTAATGCCATCTAATCTTCCTATTTCTCTTTTTATTGTGTACACATCCAACAAAGCCTGGAGAAAAAATTGCAAAAGAAAAGGAAAGGTGATTTTAAGATAGACAATTGCTCTATATAAATTCAAAGTTCACAAAAGTCTCCCCATTATTAAGAAATTGCAGAATAGACACCCACCAGCCCAAAAACCATTATATGTAAAGAGAAAATTTCTAGTGTACCTATACAAACTTTGGAAATAGCCAATTTCCCCATCAAAATATCGTAATATCTAAAATCCCCACAAAAACTTAACATTCTTTCTTCTATGCCCTTTTAATTATTTAATCTTTAATTTTATTATTTTAAATATCGAATTGACCAATATGGCCTTTAATCTTCTTCTTCCTCTCCTCCCCTCATGGCTATAGTGCTTTGTATATTATAAAGTAAACCGATAGTCTCATACCTATACAAAAACATATTCAAGGAACACAGAAAATCCACAAGTCAAATAGAGTAGTTATCTAGAATTTTATTGTCCGAAGACAAGATATCAAAAATAGAGCCGCAGGGGTTCCACATCTTCGCTTGTTTTTTTTTTTTGGTTTGACACATCTTCACCTTGAACTTGTAGCATTTGCTAAAAATTGGATACTACTTTTGGAATAGGATTAAAAATGGAAATCCTTTCTGAAGGTGCCGTGTAATTAGAGAACCCCATTTTTTCCCTTAGGTACAGTGTTGTAGTGACCTAACAAATTAGCTTGTGCATTAGCTCAAACAAATTGCAGATAAGAGGATTCAACTGTCTAGCCCATGTAGCAGCGAATCCAATCACTGCCACGTCACTACAGCACACTACAGCACTATACGAGATCCAATCCTTTGAAAGTGCATATGTTCTGCGAACTTTTAGTTAAAAAGCAATGTTCTCAATAAGATAACTAAATTGTTTAGACTGATTTGGACAAATGGGCGAAGTGAGAGCAGTGCACCATCTGATAATGATCTCAGTATGGATGTACCCATTGAATATCTGATTTGCACTAGAATTTTTTTGGCTTCGTACCCTATAGCCACGGGGAGAGGGGAGGAAGAAGATCATTAGAAGCAAAGGACACCTCCATTTAAAATTAAAGGGCATATTGGTCAATTCAATTTTTAAAATAATTAAATGAAAGATTAAATAATTAAAAGGAGATAGAAGAAAGAATGTGATGTATTTGTGTGGACTTTGGATATTATGATGTTTTGATGGGGAAATTGGCTATTTCAAAAGTTTGCATGGGCACACTAGAATTTCCCCATTTGTAAAATATAGCCTAAATTTGTTCACAGATCAAATATTAAGCCCATGTAGGAAGCTTCTTTTGCAGCACTGACCAATACTCTCCACTCATAGAACAAAGGTTAATTGAGATAATGAGATATAGTTCTTACTGAAACAGCAAGTTTGTTTCTGTTTAATTTCTTCATTTTTTTTTTATCAAAATTGGTATAGTCACACACCAATTGTAATTAAGGCGATTTTATCATTCTAATACAATTGTTTGGTACTAAAGGTTTGGTTGTTGTTGTTGTATCATTCTAATACAAAGTTATTCCAATCAACTAATCTACGTTGCAAATGATCAACTACATGACACAATTTTTTAACTTCATATCAAGGTGAGGAGTAGTTTTGAAATTATTGGCTTATTTAGGAGCATGTGCCCAAACAAACATGAAGAAATTGCCACAAACAGGAACCATGTTAGCTCATATCAGTAGCATTTACTAAAGGATGGTTAAATGGAACAGGCTATTAAAGCCTTTTATCCAAAAAAAAAAGGAAGGTTACATGGGTCCACCAAGGAAACTTATACAAGCCTAAAATATTTTTTAGCTTCTTAAAAGAACTGTCTTAATTAAGTTAAAAGTTGGTTTATTTGGGAGTTCTCTATAGTCTTCTCATAATGTAAGCAATCGTCTTCAATATTACATGACCAAATTAAGTCAAGGTTATTATAATAGCATAAACCAGTACCATAATGTTTCGTATCAGTAGCGTGTACAATATAACAAAAAAGACAGGTTCACCAAGGAATCTCATAAAAGCCTAACCTCTTTTAAGCGAAGCGAAGGACCAATGACAAAACTACAACAAAATATACAATGAAAATATAATTTGACTATTTACCTGTGTGGGATGTTGACCGGGTCCATCTCCAGCGTTAATTACAGGTATTTTTGCAGTAGCTGCAGCTCTCTTAGCAGCACCACCCTCAAAATGTCTCAGAACAATTATATCAGAGTATCCTTCTACTGTTCTTATTGTATCTACAAAATGCCCATACATAAGTACCTGAAACAAATTAATGTGATGTGTTGCATTGGAAGCTTATGATATTTTAAAGAAAAGGCAGTTTCATCTTGAACCAATAAATTGGCAAGATACCAGATATGCCATAATAATGTTGAGTACCAAACATGCTTCCCCACAATGAATAGGCAAAATTGCTAGAGAAGTTTTAGGATTAATTGTAAATACCTAACCAGCTATTATATGAAAGTACTTATGCACTGACTTCATTTTATCCATAATGCACATTTTCATAGCACAAAAGATCCTTTGTTATTGTCAAAACTTAAGCTAACACCTGTCACCATTGGCGGATCTACATAGGGTCAGGGGTAGGCACTTGCCTATCCCTGGATTCGAAATTTTTGTTTAGATTTAGTGGTATTTTATATTTATGCCTACCTCTGCATAGAAATAATGCCTATCCCTGGATTTAATTCACGGTTCCGAAGAAAAAATTAAGTGAAAAAAGAAGTCAGCCCAGATTGATTCACGTAAAAGAAAGAAAGAAAAAAGACGCAGTCCGATTCGCTACTCCATCAGAAGAATTTTGCTAGGAGAAAAAAGAGGTCTGCTACTGGGGATCTAAATATGTATCATGCCATGACTAGTCACATCGTGACTTGAATCACGTATCGTGACCAAGTTATAAGTAAGATTTATATGTACCGTGATCAAATTTGGAAGGATGATCATGGCACGTAAATGGTCACAACACGTTAGTCACACCGTGACTACACGTGACGTGTCCAAACATGACCGGTCACGTTTGGTCATGTTTAACTATTTTTTTTTCATAATTTAGATTAATTTATTCAAGATTCACAATTCGATCAAGATATAACGGTCCTAATTACACGTGACTCATGTGTCGTGACCAAATCTTTTGCATAACGTGTTGTGTCGTGTCAAATTTTCGAAAGATGGTCACGTCACGTGAATAGTCACAACACGAAACACGCAAGTCACCACACGTGACCGGCACACGTGTCATGTGCCGTGACGGAACCGTGTAGTGTCGTAACGTATATGGTCACGACGTGACTTTTTTAGATCCCTATCTACTACTCCACTCCGATTCGCCAGGAAAAAAAATTGTACTCTTATTAATATTTTTTTCCTACCCCTGACTGAAATCCTGAATCCGCCCCTGTCTGTCACAAAGTTGTCTAAAATTAGATAGTTCAATGTGTTTTCTGAAGTTGCTCAAAATATTCATATGTTCCCCACCATTATATCACTACATATGAATAGCCAAAAAAGAGAAAGATGTTTGGAATGTTTTGAAGAGCAATATTAAATATAAATTAGTACAGATATTGTGTTACATTAAGTCTCTCATGAGGTTGCATATTTCTCATTTCGCAAAGTACACACGGCAATTGAAGTTTATATTGGCAAACATAGCATCTTGCATACAAGCGTACTACCTGCTTTGTACTTTTGGAACTGAAAAAGAAAATCAACTAGCCCTTTTTATTCTGGGGACTTAAAAGAAAGTCAAATTGTTCTTCTGGTTCTCCCTTCATGGCATCCCCATTTCAAACAGGGATATTTTTTTTTTCTTATTTGCAAATATAATCCATATTTGCAAACACTAAATTGAAGTTTCCTACAAATCATTCTAGTTTTCAACTACTTAAAAGTGCAAAATTGAAAAAAAAAAAGGAGCTAAAAAAATGTACCTACCTTCTAGGGTTTCACCTTTGGCAGCTGAAGAGAACTCTCTTGCATTTTCAGTCGTAAGTACCTCTCCACCGAGCCTTTTCATGGCAGATTCGAACGAAAGCCTTGTCCTTGTAGAAGGCTCATAGAATAGAGTGGCCATTAAGTACCCTTTAAGCATGTTGCTCCCTGGAGAGCTGGCATCTCTTTCAATTGCCTCCATATCCTGCGCCACTTCGAAGATTCCATTCAAGAGGTCTCGATTGAACTGTTGAGATTCAATTACATCTCCAAGCGGGAAGCTGGTTTTGATGGGGTAGGCATGGCATTTAAGAACAGAAAAGGGGACCGAGAAAACAGGTTTGTTGAGCTGGGTATGTTTGTAGGGTTTAACAAAATAGGCTTGAGAAGCGAATGAGCGAAGCGCCATTGAAATATGTATGGAGAGACTTGGTAATTGAGGTAAAGGAATTGAGGGGTTTTAGTGGAGTGAATAAAAGATCTTGTGGACCTATTGTGGAAATGGAAAGGGAAACATCACTGAGATTCTTTTCAATAATTTTTTCCTATAAATTTTTCATGTCTTTTTTTCATGGCTTTAGTGCTCTATAAGAGTTAATTTTTTGGATTTAGCTAATTTTACTTTCTGTAATTATACCAAAGCCTTGCATAATTATAGTCCGCACAAATGTCCCCAAAAGAACCATACTAAATTCGAAACAAAAATTATTGTGTACTTGCACTTTAGATTATGTTCAGTCAAATCAGAAAAGCACTAAAACCACTAAATTGATCACAAGCATTAATTGAGGAGATAGTATATTGGATTCTTAATTTTTAATTTCACAATTCCCTCTTTTGTCCAATATCTAATTGAACCCGGAATTCAATTTAAACCATCAACGTTGCATAATTTGCTTGTAACTAGCCACAAAATTAATCAGAAGCAACAATGATTGAAACAATACACACATCTCACAAGCAAAGAGAGAAGGGAAGAAGAATAACCGCGTTAAGAGCAATATGGATGTCCCTAGGTCTTTAGCTCCTCCTCCGCTAGCGTCACGCCTCGGGTCTAGCCCAACCTCACACCTTAGTCACAGGGAGGGGAGGAGGGGAGAGAGAGAGAGAGAGCAAGCAATGCTGGTTTTCAGACAGGGAGGAGGGAGCGAGCGAGCGAAAGAGAAAGATGAACTCAATCTATGAGTGAGAAAGCGGCTTTGGGGAAAGGAAAAGATGCCCACTGCCCACCCTCTGTCGCGCGGGAGCGCAATAGGATTTTGCAGAGGTTTTGCACAAATCATGACAAATCATCTGCCGTCCGATCCTCGCAAGAGGGGCGGTCCCCACAGGAAAGGACCTAAGGCGGCTAGGCCCTCTGGGCTCTGGCCTGCTCAAATTGACAACAAAATCTGCTCAAATTTTTATTTGTAGAAATTATTATTAAATAATATATAAATATAAAGAGTAGTTAGAATTTTCAATGGCATAGATGAATCTAAACAAAATATTCAAATTCAAATTTTGAAACTGAATTATTTTAGATCATTTTTTTTTTGTTGGCAGCAGATTCTCAAGCATTAATCACAAAGAATCCAAATATTGTTCGCAAGCCACATAGAATTTCGTTGGCCACCAGAAAAAAATTACTTTTCATACAAAAAACGAATTCGGCTTCAAAGTTTGAATCCGAATTTTCTTTTCGGATCCATCTATACTATCAAAAATCCAAAATACTCATTATATTTCTCTCTATATATATATTTTTTTTTTCTGTTTCTCGTCTCTAATGACACTATTTTTTTATGACATTACAATTACGTGATGTAAAGTACTAGTAAGTGGTTTCAAATTGACAATAATAACAACATATGCACAATTAGATTTGTGATTATAAATTAACTCGATAAAGTTTATAATTCGCAATTCAAATATATAAGATTATAATTTAAAATAGTTCATTATCTATAATACAAAAAAATTAATATATCAAAATATTGATATTTTAAAATAGAGGATAAATATTATTGTTTTTTTTATAATTCGTTTAATTCAAAACTAATTCAGAATATGAGTTTTAATATAATAATAATATTATACAAGAATCTTATCCTATAACACAGTACCTCATTTTATCATTACTTTTTTTTTAGAAAGAATAGGGATCTAGTCCCTCTTTTATATTAACTGTAATTAGTTACATTGGATGGCGGGGTTTTGAGTTGTAACCCACACCCTGTATACAAAATGGAAGATAAAAAAAGAATAATTATATTCATCTCTGCACTCCAGTTTTTTCTGTCTCTGCAATTACAGTAGAGGAAGGTTGTACTATGATCCTCACTAATTATATGACTCTCTTCCCAGTCCCTGCACTTGCTCCTGCGTCAACCTTCATAGGTATAAATACTTGAGAAATAACATATCAATACTTGCAAAGTAAGACAGTAATACTTGTATAATGCATGCGTAACTTGATATGATGATTCTTAAAAGTTCCCCAATGGCCCCATCCTCTAATGAAGTAGTAGGGATCCCGTATCACCACTGTAGGAAATATAGGTTTCATGCAAAAGCAAATTTCAAAAATTTAACTTAAAGAAATCTACATAGATTTACTTATTTGACTAACTATGAACGTTATTTAGCAATTTAACTTGTTTTAACTTTATACCTCAAATCTTGGTCTCTAAACCAAAAAGTAGGGACTTGAGATGTAGGGTTGTTGCCTCCAAACAAGAAAGCCTCCACAAGTATCCACCCGAGATTAAACGAAACCCTTGTTTTTCTCTTGCCAGAGATACTAAATCAAGCATAAACCTTTATCTTAGTTTCTACCATTTAATTAACTATTAATTTAGTGTAGAAGTATTGTACTCAACACATGAGCAAAAATGATTGCATCTCTTAAATCTCCTCTTGTTCTGTTGTAGCTGTCAAGAGAGCAAAAGATAGAGTGAAAGATGTGAATGAAAAAGTTAGGGTTTGGGAAGAGAAAAGTGTAGTATTTATAATGCTTGCCTAGGAATTGCTTTGATCATCTTAACCACAATGAATGACTATAATGAAACATGAGCATAAAGCAGCATCATAAAGTTACTTTTGTCATCCAATGAACATATTCATTAGATGTTTTTCTCTTCTAACTTTATTTCAAAGCCTATATCAAATGGACTCTTCCATCTAATATTAAAATCATAAATTCAAATGGGATTGGGCCCTTTCTCACTTTGCAAATTCGTTTTTGCCATTCGTTTTTGTCACATCACGTAACTGACATACGTAATGGGTTGTGACATATAGGTGCCTCGTGCTATGACGAAACTGACAACAGTGTGACTAATTTTTTTTTTTTCAGTATATGTAAACTTATATTTTATAGGCAAGTTAAAACGGAATTTGTCACTTATTTCAAGAGTACTTAATTATATAAATCATTCTTGTTTAGTTTGCAAGAAGTTTACAAAATTATTTATAAATTTTTGTCAGATTATGATGAATAATAAGTAATGTCAATGATTAAATTGAGTTAAATATATATGTTGTCATTGTTGTTGGATCAGTCGGACTTGAAATGCATCTGAGAAAATTAAATTGAATGTTTCAGCCCACATCTTATCCGAACATATCACAAAATCCAACTTAATCCAGCTATACGACAAATATAAATTTTAAGCAAGTTGGTCTTATTAGGATTAAAATAAGGCACTTTAGACTCTGAATGCTGCAAATGAGCATTTCTTTGGCCGAAATTTTTATTAATATTCAAAATATATATATAATTTAACATTCTGCATTCAAATTCGGAAAAATTCCAAATCTGCTCAATTCGGAGAATAATTCTCCGAATCCAAAGCTTTATTTTCGGAGAATTATTCTCCGGATCCAAGAGCGCCTCAGTTAACGCGGATTCGGAGAATAATTCTCCGGAAAGAGGATTTCAACTATATAACTATATATTTACTTAATAACTACATATTTCCTTAAAATAATCGAATAAATAATTTCAAACAATTTAGAACATAAACAATATTAAATATGAAATATTAATTAATAATAAATAAATACAACAAAAAACAATTAAAACACAAAATTTCGGAAAAAAAAATTTGGCAGCAAACTCCAAATCCGGAGAATTATTCTTCGGAAAGGCGCCCCTAGATCCAGAGAATAATTTCCCGGAAAGAATGCTTAGATCCGAAAATTATTCTCTGGATTGAGCAGATTTGGAATTTTTCCGGATTTAGATACAAAATGTTAAATTTTTATATATTTTTTGAATATTAATAAAAATTTCGGTTTCTTTGGCAGATTACTTTCGATTTTTATTTTTTATAGAAATGCTTCCGATTACTGCGTCAGAAATTTGACTTATAATTTGTACTTGATTCAATAATTCATGGAGTAATTTTTCTCTTAAACAAATTAGTTGCAGATTGACCTGTTCGGTCGAATCATAAATTGACATTTTAAAATTATAACTACGTGCTCATTTATAACGGAACAACTAATTGTTGCAAGGATATTGAGATTTTTCTATATCCTAAGAATATTTTAAGTTCTAAACTAGCTATACTTTGATAAAAACCTTGTCAATTAATTTTTTTTTTTTTTTTTTTTTTGCATTTTTCAGTAAACCAGCAACTTCAAAGGAGATTTGTCCCTCAAGTTTCCACCCGAGCAGTTCTCCAACTAGTTCATCTAATTTGTCTCCGAGCTAAACAAATTATGAAAAGAACCTCTATATAACATCACCAGAAATAAAAATAATAAAAATAGAAACAGATCCATAGAATCCGCTTGATTCAATCCTCATTGACCGACCTCTCAAGTCAAGTCGCCTCTCTTCTTCTTTTTCAATTACAAACGGAATGAACAGCACAAAAAAGAGAAAATAACAGATCAACAATAAAACCATCCCAATGAAAGTCTATGAGCAATTAATAACAGCAAAAGAATTAAAACTAAGAAATCCAAATCCACCATCCCAATTCCCAAACCTATCTCCTAATTAAGGCCTAAGAAAGGTAATAAGGAGTGGAAAGAGAAGCACTAAAATAATTGCCATGACACCTAGAACAGCATAGCAAGCCCATTTCCGGTTGCTCTTTTGGTATTCTTTTGCTGACTCTAGTTCAACTGTGCCCCTTCTGACGAAGGAGCTCGCGTGCATTACGTGGCTCTCTATATCATTCAATTGAGCTCCCTGCGCCTCGACCAGCGCTGCCATGTCAAGGAACACCTGGTGCAGGTCGAGCAGGCTCTTCTCTATTTCCTTCACTGCATCATGCCTCTCTTGGATTTCCGATATCGTGTCGATTATCTACATACAGTTCATGTTGGGTTCAGTCTCGATTGCTGATTGTACTGAATGCATGCTTAGCTTAGTATAAAATTTGGTTTATTATCAAGTGGTAGTGGCAGAAGCATAATTGTATCCCTCATCAATTGTTTAACCATCGATCTCATTTAATATACATTTCAACATCAACTAGGTATACTAATACAGAGGCATATTGGCAAATTGGCAAAGGGAAGTAAACAGAGATCTCAATTCATAGAGAATCAATTACTCTATGCTCTAGCTAGCTTTTCACCATGACTAATTAGCAAATAATTCAATTGAATCAGTAAACATGGTTTTTAAAATTAATTGATACAGTACCTGTCCTCTCCCTTGCTCTTGAATGGCTTTTTGCAAGAATGTCTCGCTCTCACCAGACGCGATCAGGTTTTCGACTGTCTGTTCGTCGGGCTTCTCCCCTGTAATGGTGAAGTACCGCCTCCCGACAGTCTCCTTATACTCGTCCGCCATGCGGGTTCTGAGCCCCTGAAAATCATCCATCAAATCTTTCAGCTTCTTCCCCAACCCGCTAACAACCGATGTGCGGGTGCGGTCAGCTGACGACCCAGGCCCGCAGCCAGGCAGCTTCCTGTTAGCCACATTTGACCGGTCAAGGGCTTCCAGTTTGGCTTTGACCCCCTTGGCCTTCCGCAACACTTGTCCGACATCCCCATCCATGCGGGCCCGGAGTTCCTTGACCATTTTCGCATTGTGGGCCGTCTTGCTTTCTTCATTTGTTTGTAGAAGCCGGCGGTATAGCTGTTCCAGGGCGCGCATGTCTTCTTTGACGGATTCGACATCCTCAAAAAATCTATCTAGGTTCACGCTTTCTCGGCCGCCTTCCCCAATCACGCCCGCTTCAATATCATCTAGCTGGGTCTGCACCTTCAGGTCCGTATACTTTTTAAAGGAGCTGGTTGAGAAGAGATCGTTCATGGTGGCCTGGTGGGCAGGTGGCTGTGTTTTGATTTTATATGATAAACGATCAGCTAATTAAGCTAGTACTGTAATGGTTTCTACTTTCTACACAAGATCGAATTAGAACAATGTGAAGGTCGGTGTGCCATGGAGCTTAACATTCTTACAATTGGGATAATAGCTAGCTAGATTGGAAGAAATATTTCTTTCTCTCTCTCTCTTTTTCTTTTCAATGGAGATTGGCAAAGAGGGAGGGAGAGGCTCGAGTTGGTTAGTCAACAATTGGTTGAGAAAAGGTACAGAGAGGATTACATTTGTGGGTCGCATGCATTTTAAGGAAATGGATTGATGGGTGGGTTGTCATAGATCAGCCACTTTTATACTTTCAAATTGTTAATTCTATCAATCAATACTCAAATTGCATATTTCTTCATTTCTTGGTTGTAATTAAGTTGACTTTCAAATAACCCAAAACTCTAGTCGTAAGCGCAAAATTTGTAAGACTGGAATGTGAACATAATCTGCTTTTTGGTTAAAATCTGTTCAAATTCTCCTGTATCATGTCTTCATTTCTAAAATTTTAATAACTTAGAATTTCAAAATAAAACGTTAGATAAATCTATATCATTTTCTTCATGCACATGTAAAAGATTATGATATTTCAATTTTGTTTTGATTAGTATAAAAAACTTTCATTAATACATTGCTATGGATAATTCTGGACAATGATTTTTCAACTTATATATTCATATAAAAATAAAACTCAAAATGATAATTTTTTATTTGTATGTAGAGAGAATAATATATATCACATCTAATTAATTTTATTTTAACATTTAAGTTTTAAATTTTTTGTAATTAGAAAATTAAAAAGTGGTGATTGAACACTCCTCTTACTAATATTTACTAATTATTATTATGTAGAAATATGTAATGTTATGTTTATGTACAATAAATAAATGGAGTTTAAGTACTTTGTCATCATTATACAACATCCATAGTATATAAAGGAAAGCCTTTTCTGATGAATTTTTTTGTTCACCAATCACCAACAACTTGAACTGTGAACTTGTTCTATTTAAATAAATAGATCTAGTTACATATCCAACATATCCTTGTTATCTTTTAAGGGAACTATATATAGCTCAATTATTGTGCAATTAAAAGATCTGACCCCAAAACTAAAGTCCAACATGAGGAGGGAAGGAGGTCCGGCATTGGGTCAAATTTGGCATCAAAATTCATATGTCCGGTTTAAATTCACAAATTAACGGTTTATAATTTTATTTTCGCACAAATCTCAACATGAATTGAATGCTCAGATGCTCTGAGCATCTGACCAAATTTAGTATAACGTCCCTTATAAATAATTTATGGAAAATAAAAATGTATGTAGTGACTAATTATATATATATAGCTTGTTGGTGGCTAGCAGTTAGCCAATTGCTGAGCAAATATTTGTGTCAGCCACCTTAATTGGCCGATCTCGTTTGTTATATTTCATGCAACTTGCTATTTTTCTGTTTGTTATTTTGAAATTTCAATATTCAAGGACAAGGTGGAAGGATGTGTTGAGGTTTCTGGGTACACACTACACAGGCGGCTGTAATAAATAATAATCAATGGGCAACGCTCTGGATCGGATTAAAAGAAATTTAAATGCTAAACTGCCAGTTTCAATACTATGCCGCAGCAGCGCAGCTATATATCTTACATTACATTACATTACTAAATATTCTAACTATACACCGTATGAACCCCTGATTCACCCAAAAGGCCAAAATAGATTTTTACTTCGCAATGTACTAATATATATAGCACCAAGGTTGTCCATAATTCGGCTTCTACAAAATCATACAAGTTAAATCATACTACTACAATGTAGAATGTACATCTCTCAAACCACAAATTCAATTATATATTCGTTAGAAATTTTCTTATACTCCCGGCCCGGTCTCACACAAACACTAGTACTGCAACCAACAAACTCAAAAACATAGCTCTGGCCACCGCCATTCGTGTTCCAGCACTTACAATCTGCACCGGGAACAGGCAGCCGCTCTGTGATGCGTTCCTATTCACGATCTTGGCCAAGCCGCCAAAGTCGCAAGCTCTGACGTCTTGATCTGTCATCTGGAAATACATGTTGAACGCGTAGGAAATGTTGCCTTGACTGTTGAGATTGTTGCATTGTGAACCATATCCGAGCGACGTGCAGTCACCGTGGGAGCAGGCGTAGTCTATGTCAGATGCCAGCTTTGAAAGATCTTTGGCCTCCTTGTTGAAAACGCACCACTGAGCCGGCAAATATTGGATCCCTTTTGCAGCTGTGAGGTACTTGTCGTTCCCCTGCCCGGAGAGGTCCATAGGAAACTTTGGCTTACCGTCATACCTAATAATTGATATAATTGTTGTAATTAATTGAAACTTTTGTATATATATGCTCCTTAATGTAAGAAATTAAAGAAGGCACAACAAAAGGACTTACGTGAAGATGCCCCAGTGCCTTTCAAAATTTCCAGGAAGAATGCTTTTCAAATCTTCATCAATGAGCCCAAAGAGGTAGGCATCCAATGCGCCGGGCCTCATAGGTGTTCCCTCCTTCTTTGCCACCTTTTTCAAGAATCCATCATAGAACTTCTTTGCGTTGCTAGGGCTCGCTTTTATGTCGCCATCAGTTGGCCACCCGACCTCTCCCACAATGATCTTTAAATTAGGGACGCCGGCCTTCCTCAGTGACCAGACCAATGTATCGAAATTTGCATCGAACACATTGGTGTATTGCTTGCCACTGTTGTTAGCAACCACAGAGAACAACACTAATTGTTAACATTGAGAAACATGTATCCTCCATCACCTGTCAATAATTGCTAATCCTCAAACCATACGGCAATTCTGTTCTTTCTCATTCCCCTTTAATAGACGTTATAATGATCATTTTAAGCAAATGCCCAAGAAAATGGTTAGACCGAGATAGGCACGGTATGTTAATGGTAGTTACAAAGGTGGATTTTCCATAACATGTTACATTTTTTTCCCCTGTTTTTGAAAAAAATCTATATTATACTATCATTTAAATCATTAGCTTTTCTAGGCAATTAGGGCAATTGATCCATACTTGTCATTGATGCTGCGCGATCCAGTGCCAAAAAAAGCGAAATCCAACGGGAAATCAGGGTTTTGGTATAGACTGAGATAGGGGTAGATGTTGACAACAAATGGCGCGCCATTTTCCTTCAAAAAGGTTACTATCTGGACCATGAGGTCATTGATGTCAGATCGAAAACTGCCGGATGACGGTGTGTTGCTGCTGGATGCGTACACATCTGCATTTAGAGGGACGGTCGCCTTGATTTTTTCGCCGTGCCCCGCTTCATTAAGGGCTTTTTGAATGTTCTGTAACGCCGGCAAGGTGGTGGTGAGATACGAACCGTTGTAACTCTTCAAGAAAGGCTCATTACCGACTGCAACATATCTGAAATTAATACATGTTATTGGCAACCATTGTTCAACCCAAATCCATTTTTGATAAAAGTTGAAAGGTAAAACTATTTGATGCATACATATGCAAATTAATTGCAAATCAATGACAATAATGGCAACTTAGCAAAACAAGAATGTCTGAATGTGCATGTATGACTTAATTAGTTATAAATGATAATTATCATCATCATGCCATATTGCCATCTCATTTTCATGGACCTATCAGCATGTAATTAGTGCAAATTAAGGAGAAAATTGGAGTTTGTATGGCTTGACATGTTACTCACTTGATATTGACTCCCCCATCCTTCACATACTGAGTGACATTGTTCTTCACCCAATCCTTGGCATGACTATATTTGCTTATTCTGTCAAGCAGGTCGTTGGGAATCCCGACCATTACCTCGATGTTTGAACCAACCAATGCGCTCAGAGTCCAGTCGTCTGCATCAAACAACTTCACCTTCTTAATGCCGTTTGCCTTCAGCATATCCACGACTATTGCGGGCGGTATCGGGTGTGTCATTTGAATACCCCAATTGACTCCGATGGTGCCTAGTGTCTCGGCATTCGCTATTCTTGATAATGCGAAAATTGCCGTGAGGGTTACGAGCAGCATGACAGTCCGTGACGGTCCTGCCATGGTGACTGCTCGGTTTCCTGTGTTTGTTAATTTTGATTTCTTTTTTTTGTTTTTGTTTTTGTGGGAGGGAATGAGGGATGAAAAAGGAATGGTGAGATGACAGATATTACAGTTAAGAAGGTTAGAGAGGAGGGAAGCTAACGGTATTTTGTTGATTTTAGAATGAATTTGATAATTTGATAAAAATAGGGAGCTCCAGCCTCCATGACAGGATGCTCAGTTGGATTGAAGACGTAACGGAGGGATCATTTGGTCCACAATTATGGAGAGATTGAATCACGCAATTTTTACTTAATTAATAGGAAAAATACAGTCAACCTCAACCACGGTAGTAAATCATAAATTTATAATTAAAACGCTATCTTAGAGATGCATTCTTTTTCACCTGCTACAGGTTCCAACCTAACTTTTAAAATTATTAACTTTTATAAATTTAAAATAAATTTTCAACCAAAAATGTTATATTCTGCTATTGAAAAATACCATTGCCGTATAGACAAAACAATTACTATATCTTACTACTATTAAATGCTGATAATATACAGTTTGTATTGTATCCTCGATCATGGAACCAAGTATAAGAATATTTGTTTTTGTTTTTTTTTAATCTAACAAAAAGTTTAAGAAAATTGATCAACATTGCGTCGACCTCACAACTAGTGCAATAAACAAATTAAGTTATATTCAAACTTAATTATAACCCACTTGCAAATTATTTTTCATAGCGTTCCTATTTTCTAATCAAACATTTCCCAATAAATATTTCACAATATTTTCTAATCTAATCAACATATCATATTTTCCCATTAAAAGTAACTAGTGTTTTGACTTGAATTTACATATGAACTAATTAACGAGCTGCAACGAAGAGGCATGATATTTATTTGGCAATATCTTGTGTTAATTTAACAGCTCGATATTATCGGTGACAAATAAAGAGAAACCAGCGAGATCTCTCATATCGTGCCAGATCGCCAAGAAGAAATTCTTTTGAATCCTACGATTTGCTGGGGCAGATTCAGAATTTTCGTCAGGGAAGCAAAAAAAATATTGAATTGGGTTTAAATCCATTAATTAATTGGATACTCAATAAAAAATAATGCTTTAACTTATACTTTTTAATGTTTTAACTTGTAATTTTTGATACTTTGACTTATAATTCTAATTACTAATTCAAATTCAACAAGTTTATTTCATTTTAACCCTAAATTTAACCCGAATTACAAATCAAATATCCAGAGGGGGACAAAAAAAATTCCAAAAAGAACAAAGTCAGTTAGAACCGATAAATCTCCATTAAAACTCAAAATCTAGAAAGCAGCTGTCCCCAGATACACCTGGTCCGCCCCTTTGCCCCTGATGATTCGTATCATATCGTGGACGATAGATAGATCTCTCATATTGAAACGTTCCGATTCAAACAATTCACTTCTTGAGTTATTAGGGGTGTCAATGGGTACGATACGGGTAGGGTGGAACCATTTTCATACCCATACTCACTAAGAATTGATTTACCCATATTCTATCCATACCCGTTAATAATTTGTCTTACCCTACCCTACCCATACCCGTTATGATTAACGGGTAATGAAACGGTAGTGGGCGAATAATGAAAATACTAATATAATAGTTTTACTATTTTTACAAATAAACTATCTAAATTCATCACGTCATACATACGTCATCACAATTACTAATATAAAAAAACAAATACAAATATGCAATCAATTCTAACTAATAGTTTTTTATAAAGCAAAAATAAAATAAAAATTACAAATATCTCTTCTAACAAATTCAATTTGTTAACTAAATAACAAAACATTCAAATAAAAAAGTAACATATTTGGCATAATATTTTTCTTATAACAAAATGCATACATTTTATCCAGCAATATGGAAAACAGGGAAATAAATAAATTGAATATAATATTGATATATCTATATATAATTTATTTCATATAATTATCTGTTACCCAACGGGTACGAAATAATCTTTACCTGTACGCATACCTGTTTATCTAATGAAAAAAAAAATCTTTACCCATACCCATATCCAATAAGCTAACGAAAAAAAAAAACTTAACCATACCCGTCTTATCAAATACGATACGGGTAGGGCAAACGGGTAAACGGGTCTCATTGACACCCTATGAGTTATCGTACGATATTACTGAAATCCTCCTAAATCTGATCTGGCCATTGGATTACGACAAAATAATCCCAACCGCTAATTCATAAACCCAGCTTCATCGCCTTGTCATCTCATTCCAAGGAGCTTTCTAGCGGCGTGCTCACCTCCACCGCCACCACGTGTCCCCACCGAGGTCAGGAGCAACAGACTAACCAGCGCCTTCTCCTGTCACATCTCGACTTTATCGGTGGTTTCAATGGGGCCCCCAGTTTTGGCTCTCAATTCTAGAACCTCTCATGCAAACTCTCCAGGTATAACATCCCCTCATTTTATTTCACATGTAACGAGAAACGAGTCGCAAATGTAGATTATTTGTGAAGTGTATGCTGCAATGAGATAATATGTTTTTCAGATGCATCCCCAAGCCAGATGAACTCATCAGTAGCATCAAATAGGCTGTTTGCATCTGTCAGCATGGAGGAAAACAAGCAGAAGCCAATTGATTTTCTACGTATTCTATTTGGTAAGTTTACTAGGTTTAATCTTCCAACTTTTTAGTTTAAGGTTAGAATCTTTGAGAAAACCTTCTGAAAAATTCTCCTGATATATTGAAATTATTTCAAGAACAACACCCTGCAAATAGCAAAATTACCTGTCCCCGAGATAATCTAAAGCATCATACCACCAATTATTGAATAATAAATTTGAGAAAAATAAGTTCTACTAACTAAAAGAAGTATCTCTGAAAGAATGGAGCCATTTTCATTGGCTAAATTGTATTTTTACTTGGTGCAGACTACTTATTTACTTCAGAAAATGACCAAGAGTCTTTTTAAGAAAATTCTAACTTGTAATGATATACTGAAGATGTGAAGACATATTCCTGCACATTTGTCTGTTTATAAGAAATTTAACGCAGTGTGTATTTCATTTCAGAGGGTATTATAGCAGGAGGTACAGCTGGTGTAGTCGTTGAGACAGCGCTATACCCAATTGATACCATAAAGACAAGGCTTCAGGCAGGTCAATCAAGCACATTGGAATTTTTTTTTCTTCTCTATTTAGCTTTGTCAGTTATTTGTATGTGCATTTTCAATATACCCGTTACTCATTAGATAGTTTGTTTTTCTTTAGTATGCTATGGAGTTGAAATTGTAATGTTATAACTCATACTGTACTATAATGCAATGAAAGGTAACAGGTGAGATACTCCAGGAAGTAAATTTGTTATAAAAGTGACAATGACGTTAAAGCTCATATAAAATTGAAATTCTCCCTTTTGAACTCTTTTACTGTTTCTTCGGATTTTTGCTAGCTTATTACTTTGTTTGTTCTTACTTTTAGTATGATTTTATTTCAGGCTGCTCATGGTGGGGCTAAAATTCACTGGAAGGGCTTGTATTCTGGTTTGGCTGGAAATCTTGCCGGAGTTTTACCGTGAGTTTGCATACTTTGTTTCTTACAGATTGTAATGCAATCTTTGCTTTACCAGTCCTGTATTTCGCTCACTGGTATATATTTGTTCCGTGCATTAGTTGGGTACCTTCTTGGTTCTGGTAATGAAAATTTGCACATTTGTAAGCATAATGATATTCTGATTTGAACCAACTACGCATAGTTACAATAGGTGGAATTCATGTTTAGCCCTATTGAACCTCAGAATATCCTGCACATCCCTGCAAAACAAGAAATTTTGGTGACCCTACATACTTCCATAACAACAAGGATGCTCCTTTCCTAGATTTAGCTTATATCAACTTTAATTTACTTAATTAGCAATAGAAGAGACTAATCTATCTTACAAAATAGTCTCTGAGTCAGCAATATAAGGTCTTTTGAGTCATTTTTGTGATATTCTTGTATATATCTTAAAATTTCCTTTCCAAAACAGGAGTGAGGAAGGGCTTTTATAACAACATAATAATTACATTATAGATGGCTGATGCTATAAAGTTAATTCCAAATTCCTCAGGTTGTGATAGTGCTGGCAGGAGTATCTGTTACATTTTGGTGGTTTTGAGGGGATATGATTTTTTTCTTCATGTTTTTAAGAGGCATGTGTGAAGTTCTAAGATATTGAGGGGATACAAATGGGATCTGAGCTTGAACTGAGTTGTAAACATAAACTTGCTTCTTTGCTCATCTTCTTATTTGCTGACAGGGCATCTGCTTTATTTGTGGGAGTATATGAGCCTGCAAAACAAAAGTTATTGACTATGTTCCCTGAGAATCTCAGTGCTTTTGCTCACTTGGTATGATCAAGTTCTTATTTTACCGCATGTAAATTGGATAATTGTTTCATCAACTACACAATTTCTTTTTGGCCTTCACTATTTGAAAACTAGAGCAACCCTTTCTTAGTTAGATTTTTGGTTCTTTTTTTTTCGAAATGCTCTCTGGTACATGTTCTCTAGTACCTAAGTATTTCGAGATGTTTGGATTTGGATAAATAAGTTGCGTTCAACATTTCATCTGTAAAGTTGTTGATCTTGCGGTGAACATACCACAGATATTCTATCAATAGAGCATTTTCTATGGAACATAGACTGAATTTGCCAATTGCATTCCTATGCGTCTTTTGTAGAGTTCATATCATAGTTAAAAGGGGCATTATATTTTTGAGAGACTTCAAGGGCTACAATTTGAGAATTGAATGAAATTTTCAAGGATTTGTTATGAATTTTTAATCCTCTTGGAATTTCAATTTTTTCCTTTAAAAACAGTCTGCTGGAGCAATTGGAGGGCTTGCTGCTTCCCTTATTCGTGTTCCAACAGAGGTGCATATTTCACTTCTTATTTTCTAAAGCATTAAATACTTTAAGAATAGCCCAAGTTTACAATAACAACAACCAAGCCTTTAGTCCCAAACAAGTTGGGGTAGGCTAGAAATGAAACCCAACCGGAATAGCCCAAGTTCACCCAAAAAAAAAAAAAAAAAAATAGAACTTTAAGAATGGATGCATGGCCCATGATACTGTTGTAATGATGAGTCTTGCCAAACTTGACAAACCTTTAAATTGATACAGCAAAAACTTTTATTTTGCATACAACTATTCGCAATTCGAGCAGCAGCATATATCTTTTCACGCACAAGGTTGTACTTCAAGTAGCTTTGGTCAGAAGTTATGTTTATGTTTTTTATTGTGTTTGACCAATTCTGCAGCACTTTTGGTTGGTCAAATGCCGGACTATTTCGCACTTAATATATTGAGGTTGCTAATGGCCACACAAAGAAAACGAGAAAAGAAGTTGCATAATGCTCGTAAAAACCAATTAAAAAGATGTACTGTCAAAAAGGATATTCTGACAATAGAAAGGATAAATTTTTGTTTTACAAATGAAATTAATGTGTCTGATTCCGTCAATCTTAATTGCAGTTTTTTCTTTTAATTTTGCTAATTGGTAATTTTAGGTGGTTAAGCAAAGAATGCAGACAGGGCAGTTCAGCTCTGCGCCTGATGCGGTTCGACTTATTCTCAGTAAAGAGGGATCTAAAGGCCTTTTTGCGGTACTTGTCTTTTCTCTTTATGAAGGACAAGCTTCAGTGATGATTACGTGAATATTACAAGATTTGAACATTTGAAATTGTTTATTCTGCAATTTAATAATGAAGCACTGTTTAACCCTCTATTGTGTGATTAACTTTCAGTCAACTCAATATCATTCCAATTGTCTTGATTGCGGAATGTTACCTCAGACTTTGTTTCACCCTCTTTTCCCTTATTATTACCCATTTGTGCAATTAAGCATTTAGCAAACCAGAATGGATGTGCAAAGTATATGTGCTTTAAATTAACTATTACTAGTAAAGGGTACGTGCTAGTAGGTACAAATTTGATGTGCACTTGTCCTTGGGATAGCAACTGGAAACATGAATGCAATTACTTATTTTTTGTTGTTTTTGTTTTCCTTTTCTTTCAATTCGGGTTTGTAGGGTTATGGTTCTTTTCTGCTAAGAGATCTTCCCTTTGATGCAATCCAGTTCTGCATCTATGAGCAGATGCGTATTGGTTATAAGACTGCGGTAATTTTTAAGTTATCGCCCTATTTTTTTCACTGATGCATGTCCATTGTTAGACTTTCTTTTCATTTGCCAAGTCCACAATCTTAAGTCCTACTGAACATCATAATTATTCTTTAAAATCAATTTAAAGAACTTCTGATAAATCTCAGAATTAATTTCGGAATTTTATTTCAATATGCAGAAACTCCACAAAAATTTTAATCTGCTTTTCCGTAGCTTAGATAATGACCTATTCAGACCATTAATTTGCAATGAAAAACAAAAAACTATGTTATATTGTTTCGTAGTCCTCAAGAATGGTAGTGTTAAATTGTTGTAAGTTTAATTTTCCACATTTTTTTTGCACGTTTAGAATAGCTTCGGCTTGATATCAAGAAATCATTTTATCCTCATTTTGCTTTCTAGGCAAAGCGAGATCTAACTGATCCAGAGAATGCTGTCATTGGTGCATTTGCTGGTAGATTTTTGTCTTTGTTTTTCCTGCAGGCTTAAATTTTTCTCATTTCTCCCCTTGTATCAAGTTTGCCATTATTTCGCTACTCCCTTTATTTCACTTGTATCTATTCCAAAATTCGATTTTAGACAAATAAGTGTCCTGAGCAATTAAAGATTAATTTGTGGACTTAAAGTCGTTGGAATCAATATATTTAGCTAAGAATAAAAGAACTAAAAGTAAAAATGATTGGAAAAGTTCCAGTAAGTAAATATTAAACCTTCTAAGTCAAATATCTGTAATCTCTGTAGGTGCAGTAACTGGAGCTATTACAACACCACTGGATGTACTGAAAACAAGATTAATGGTTCAGGTAAAGTATACTACATTCTGTTGGGTGTAAAATATTTCTATTTTCTTGGTTTTTATTCTTTATTTTTTCTTGTGCAGGGTAACCAGTATAATGGCATCATAAACTGTGCTCAGACTATTTTACGAGAGGAAGGTCCTGCTGTCTTTTTGAAGGTTCTCTCTCTCTCTCTCTCTCCTGCTTTGTGTGCATGTGTGATCTACAATGTGACACTAAATTGGATTGATTAGAGCATTGCACAATCTAGGGTTAATTTTTACTTGATATTTGTTATGCTGATTCTTAATTGGGATTATGAGGGTTAATCACAGTTCAACTGCAGTAAAACAAGGCTGTCTGACATTTCGGAAATTCCAGATCTTGCCTTCTGTTTACATTATTACATACTAGTATAATAACATTCAATAGGCTATGCTTTAATGGGCATCCCCTACAGAAATATATAATTATTGAAAAATAAGCTTTCTAATAGGGAATAGGGCCAAGAGTGCTATGGATTGGAATTGGAGGCTCCATTTTCTTTGGTGTACTGGAGAGGACAAAACTGCTGCTCTCCGAACAACGCTCCAAATCAGAATCTTTGAAAGAAGAGTAACACATTACAGGACACAACAATGCATTTGGTTTAAGTTGGTTTACTGCTATACTCATTGTTATTCGAAGAATTATATGATATTTTGAATATTTTTTTGTTTTTGTTGTCAGTTTTAGATGCTAATAATTGTACCAGTCCAGAAGAACTAGTTAAAGCAGCTTTTTTGGATATTCAACATCCTATTTGCTTGCACTCTTCTTATTCTTCCTTTTGTTCAACTTGTATTGTCCCAAATTTCAAATCCATCAATAAGCAGAGTACATTTTTATGGTTGCTCGGCACAGCCTGGGTGCTCCTTTAAAGTTTACAGTAAATTTAATGGGTTACTAATAATATTACAATTATCCTAAATAACGACAATATCTGTTCTTTGAGCTTTGAAAATATTTTTCAATAATTAGAATTACGCTTTTACATTGTCAAATTAAAGTTAGTAATTAAAAGATATGTGAGCCTGATGCTGTTGATATTTGGATCAGCTCTGCTCTAATCTCACTCGAGAGGTATAGGACTATAGGGTGATAAGCTCAGATCGAAAAAGGAGCGAAGACGGGAGGCAATCTAAACAGCCCAGCCCGGTCTGAACAGCGCATTATCAGTGGGCTGTTTCTTATATTTGTTTTTGTAGTTTTGATAGGCCCGTTAAAGGCCCAATGGAGTACAAACTCCTTCATGGAACAGTATCACAAACAACTAGCCTATTATTAGTTGGTTCCAACAACAGAGAGGCTAAACTATTCTTCCCCTTGATGCACCAGGTGTATCCGAAGCTGAACCACCAATCTTCTCTCTCTCTCTCCCACATTCCTGCCCTAGGTCTCAGCTTGCTGATTTCTTCTCTCACACTTTCCTAGTCGATCGGAGAAGAAGAAGAAAAGAACCAACAAAATCCTCCAGAAGAAGACACAAAAACCCTTATAAGAGAGATCGATCTGAAAAATGAGCAGTAACGCAGCGAAAATAGCGCTGGAGTCGGCGGCGGCGGCGGCGGCGAAGGGTGGGCAGAAAATCGACTGGGACGGCTTGACTAAAGCGGTGAGGGGGGCGACGAAGGCCGGGGACGGGATCGACTGGGACGGCTTGGCTAAACTTCTAGTCTCCGATTCGGCTCGCAAGGAGTTCGCCAACCTCCGCCGCGCCTTCAACGATGTCAACCAACAGCTCCAGACGAAGTTCTCAATGGTATTTTTAATTTTTCTTTTACATCTTCAGATCTACATGTATCCAGGATCTAGGGTCTGGTAAAATCGGTGTTGTTGTAACTTTTTTATACGTAGAAATTCACGCGTCGCCGTTCTGAATTGATCATTGATTGATAATATATTATTGTTTTCTTTTTAAATTAAGTGACAGTTGCCACCTCGTTCACTTCTGAAACAAATTGTTTTTTGTTCAACCTAAATATTTTACATAACTGTAAAACTATCTATCGCTATCATAGATTTATATAGAATACTAAAACAATGTTGTCTTGGTGGAATTATTCGTTGTACCTGGTTGATAAAATTCTAATGTATGTTGATTCTAAATTGCCAATTATCATTGAGGAGTAATAGTTGGTTTTGATCACTAGATAGAGTTGTCACATTTTTCAGAAAAAATACACGCTGATTATCTAATTTTTTTTTTTTACATTTGAGAATGTTCCACAATGGAGATTAATGATCTCTTGTCATTTATGTAGATTAAAATGATGTTACAACTGTTTTATTTGTATGTATAGTCTGAAACTGTGTTTTCCTTCGTTGACACAATTGATAGTCTAATATCTGCACCAAGAAGTTTCCTTGAAAATTATAACTATATTTGATTGTCACCTTTGACATGGATTAGATTGATTTCCATCTGATAAAGAAAAATGTGGATGATTAAGCATAATTATTTTTTCTGCTGTATATATCTTTTAGAGATCCACTCGTAGTAAATACTTTTTTTTTTTTTTGTAAACTGAATGGGCTTTATTAAGAGATTTGAGAGAGATAGAGAGAAATGACAGAATGAATTGTATTCTATTCCATGGTGTAAATGATACAGTGACCTCCTATATATAGGTCAGTTACAGAATAATGCTTTCACTAACTAACATCAGAACAGCACACAGCTAACTAACTAATCCAACAGCGCACAGCTAACTAACTGATCCTGTACAATAACTGCGCCTAATATTTATGTTTGTCTTGGTTCTTCAATTGCTCTGCAGGAACCTAAACCAATTGACTGGGAATACTACAAGAAGGGAATTGGGGAGAATTTGGTGAATATCTACAAGCAGGGCTATGAGAGTATGTTCCTCCCCTTCTCTTATATTATATATCCTTTGTTTTTGAATTTTTCATTGTTTTTGGACTTGAGTTGATGTGGCTTTTGTTGCATGTAAGAATTACTTACAAAATAGCTATTTCCACAGGTGCCTTGTCTTAAAATTGTATAGCTTGAATTAGAAATTCTATTGTATTATGCAAATAATAAACAGAAAGAAAAATCTTAAAGCATATATGCTTTCCAGCCAGTTTATATGTAAAGAAAAATCATAACCTTTAAATTTTAGTGACTGAAGTTTTATGATGATTTTGTAGGCATTGAGCTTCCAAAGTTTGTTGACACTGTTACTCCTCAATACCAGCCCAAATTCAATGCTCTGGTAAGCTTATTTTGAAGTCCATAGCAAAAGTTTGGCTGTACAAATTTCTTGTTGGTACTCGAATTTTTGTGTGTGTGTGTGCCAGCACTCAGATTACTGGTTGAGATAGGTTAATATTTGGCCTCTTTCCAGAGAAGGGGCAGGAAGTTATTTAGGTTTTTTTGTTTGTATAGTGTTATTACTTGGCTCCCTGGATGTTTATTTACAAGCCATATACAACTAGTTTTCAGATAAATTTTAGCATGCGGAAAACAAGTTACTAGAATTTCTTTGAAGTACTTGTTGCAAGCATTGTATAAACAAATGCTTGTGAACAATGATCGTGGTGAATTTATGAAAATGTTTTGTAATATTGGATCCATTTTTGTATTGCATCCAGGTTGGTATATCCCAAGCAGTAAATACTAATAATATACAATATTACTTAAAACTAGATTATATGAGGTCTCAGCTCCAAGCCTGCATTTGTTGTACACTGTAAGTCCTAAATTTAAACCATTATCTGTATGGGATGATGGTTGAGGTAAGAAATTGCAAATATCATGAGCACTGCTACCTTTTTTGTTATTTTTTTTATTCAATGAGCACTGCTGTTGGCTTAATGAGCCATGACCTTGTTTGCTGTATTCCAAGTCAAGAATGAAAGAAAACAGAGAAAAATAAAAAAAGTAGGAAATTGGTAAATGCAGTTGAAGGATCTTAAAGAAGCAGGGCTGAAGGCTCAGAAGGAATCGGAGCGATTGGAGAAGGAAATTGCTGAAGTTCAGGAGTTGAAGGTAAACAAGTATTTTATCTTCTTTAATTTCCATATTGATGTCCTCACTCAAGATTGAGAGAGTATCTTTTAACTCTGAAAGTAGTACATATTTGTTCCAGAACAACTTGATACGAGATGGTTCGTTTGATCCACAGATTTTATATTGTCTAATTAATGGGCCTATATTAATATTTTTTTTCTATTTATTTTTGGATGTCTTTGGTACAGAGAAAGATGAGCACTATGACTGCTGATGAGTATTTTGAGAAGTACCCTGAGCTGAAGAAGAAATTTGATGATGAAATTCGCAATGATTTCTGGGGATATTAAATAGAAAATGAAAACAGAGAGCAGCTTGGAATGCTTGTTTTGATATTTGTCCAATAAAAATTCACCTTTTTTATTTTTCCTTTTGAGGAATATTGTTTCCCGTTTTCCCACTCGTCTTAGGTGCAAGTCGTTGCATAACTGCATTTGAAGACTTAAAATGGATTCTGTTACTGTTCATTTTTTTTAGTTGGGTAAATTGTGGTGCGGCTGGTTACTCTTACAATGACTGGTTTCTTAATAACAGGACTGTTATTTACCAGAGTTTATTTTCTTAACTATATCTTCATCATTTTGACATAAATAATTATTATCAATTTTCCATTTTGTTTAAACCGCCATCATAAATAAAAGTGCTTTACGAAAAAATAAGCATGTTGGAGTGAATTTTCATTTTTGTCCTTTTTCATATGGCACCGAAGCGATTCAATAGCAGCAATCGTTTATACTCCTTTTAAGAATACAGTAACTTTCGAATACTTGGGCGTTCGGAGAGTCAAGCTAGTGCTTGTATAGTTTAACTAAATAATAAAACAATCAACTTAAATAACAAAAAAAAAAATCAAAGTGATAAAAGTACTTGACAAGAAAAATAAAATAAAACAATTAAAGTAAATAATAAAAACATTTAACATAAATAATAAATATCAAGTTTAGTATTTAGTCTTATTTTATTATTCAGTTTAAATGCTTTAGATATATAACTATTGGAAGAAATAAGTGAGTTTTTTTTTTTAACAATAACTATAATATTATAATTATATCCATCCAATCCACAAAAGTGAAAAATGGAATCAACAATAAAACAATCAAAATATTCAGATTTCAAGATTTAGTACCTTGTATTACCGACATTTTTATTAATACCCTTAAAAAAAATATATATCAAATCTGCCCTCATTTTGAAAAAAAATTTAAAACTGCCCTAACCGCCCCCATGATGGGGCGGTTCACTCCCTCCATCAAACCGCCCCCCATCACTGGGCGGTTCACCCCCTATACCCAACCGCCCAATGATAGGGCGGTTCAAGCCTCTCTTTTTTTTTTCTGCTTAACCCGCCTCTGGTCCCTTCCCCCCCCTCTAACCTACCCGCCCCCCCCCCCCCCCGCCCACCCCCGGCCTCCCCTCTCCCCGGCCTCCCATTTCCCGCCCCCTACCCGGTCTCTCCTCCTCTCTACCCGGTCGCCCCTCCCCTCCCCCACCCCGCCACCACCACCCCCCACCCGAACCAGCCCCCCCCACCTCAGCCCCTCTCTCCCTCTCTCGGCCAAACTCTCTTCCTCTCTCGGCCACCCTCTCTCTCTCTCTCTCGGCCAACTTTCTCTCGATCGGATTTTTTCTGGTACGTTTACGTAAATTATTAATTTATTTTTTTGTAGAATTAAGAGGATTTAGTTTGGAAATTGAATTGCCGTGTGCGGGTTGTTGATTTTCCCGACGCGATGAAGTTGATAAAAATTAGATTTATGGTTCAGTTTGGAAATTGAATTGCCGTGTGCGGGTTGTTGATTTTCTCGACGCGAGTAAGTTAAATTAGAGTTTATAAATTAAATTAGGGTTTAGGTTTTATAAATTAAATTAGGGTTTATAAATTAAATTAGGATTTACAAAATTAAATTAGGGTTTATAAATTAGGGTTTATAAATTAAATTAGGGTTTAGGTTTTATAAATTAAATTATGGTTTATAAATTAAATTATGATTTATAAATTAAATTAGGGTTTATAAATTAGGGTTTATAAATTAAATTAGGGTTTAGGTTTTTAAATTAGGGTTTATGGTTTATAAATTAGAGTTAGGATTTATAAATTAAATTAGGGTTTATAAATTAAATTAGGGTTTAGGTTTTATAAATTAAATTAGGGTTTATAAATTAGGGTTTATAAATTAAATTAGGATTTATAAATTAAATTAGGGTTTATAAATTAAATTAGGGTTTAGGTTTTATAAAATAAATTATGGTTTATAAATTAGGGTTTATAAATTAGAGTTAGGATTTATAAATTAAATTAGGGTTTATAAATTAAATTAGGGTTTAGGTTTTATAAATTAAATTAGGGTTTAGGTTTTATAAATTTAAGTTATTTGCAAATTGTGCACTGCAGATACTATGGAGAGGGGCGGTAGTTCGTCCAGTACAGAGGCTCCCAGTGCATCCGGTGCAGAGCCTCTCGGTGCAGACCACGCTACACATGCAGCTGATACATTCAGCCCTCTTCTGTGGATTCCACACGTTCAGCACAGGGTCGCGCTCGCATCTACGGAGGTACGTTGTTTTTTAAGCAATTCAGTTCAAATTACAGATTTTTAATATGGCATATAGTAAGTCGCTCAGACTGAAATTATTGTTAAATACAGGACGAGACGATGTTGACCGTGAGACATCGCACCTCCGGGATACCGTACGTCGGTCATCCTCTGATGGAGCAGTGCATTATGAATCTCGGATTGTACCAGCTTGCTACCATGCCACAGGGTCAGATCGACCAGGCTCTGATGAGCGGGCTCGCGGAGAGATGGCGACCGGAGACTCATTCGTTCCACTTACCCTTTGGGGAGATGACCGTGACCTTAGCAGATGTGAGCGCTCTATGGGGTCTACGGATCGATGGGGAGCCTATCAGCGGTGTCTCCGACAGTCCACTTCATGTGGGGATGATACGGCGGCTTCTTGGGGTAGCGGATCCAAAGACGCTACAGAAGAAGAAGAAGAAGAAGGATGATGAGGAGTTCCGGTATTTGGGGTACTGCATTAGCCTAGCGGCGCTCCGTGATCACTTTTTCCTGCATCGGATCACAGCCGAGACCACTGATCTGGAGGCTGTCAGGAGGTAATAATTAAGAATCTTGAAATTAAAATATGTTACGAACTCAACAGTGAAAATCATTAAATTTATCTTTACTATTTTATATTTTTAGGTATGTGAGGGCCTTTGTGCTGGATCTCTGTGGCAGCGTCATGTTCGTGGACTCCAGCGGTGACTCGGTTCCGATTATGTTCCTCTCTCTGCTGACAGAAATTGAGAAGCCATCGAACTGGAACTGGGGCGGAGCTGTGATCGCCCACTTATACCGGAGCCTGTGCCATGCTTGCTTGGTAAGTTTTCACAAATATTTCAGAATTTAAATTACAATAATTAGGGTTCAATAATCACCAACACATTCACCTCATGTCCAAAATATAGGTGAAGAACAAGCAGATCCACGGACCGCTTCTTCTACTCCAGCAATGGTCGTGGTCTCATTTGCCGGTATGTCGGCCAGTTCGTCCGTCTCTTGTCCCTTACTTGAGGAGACAGGATGCCGAGAGGTGTCCCGCGTACGGTGCCATATGGGGCGATCGACACACGTACGAGAACACGGGCAGGGGGGGAACTGTGGAGATTTCATATGTCCGGAGTCAGCTCTAGATGCTTCACGAGAGCAGCGTCGACTGGTTCCCCTACCTGGAGTTCTACGAAAGGAACGCATTTTGTCGACTGACATTGGAGCAGAGGCATCTCTGGTTTTATCGGGGGCCGTGTGTATGTTACTGGATTGTTGAGTACACGTATCTAGATCGCGTGACCCGACAGTTTGGTCTGGACGCATTTGTCCCGCAGTTCCCAGACCTTGGAGAGGCTGAGACCACCAAGTTGCACAAGTAAGTTACAATTACTTAATTGCTCTCCTACCGTTACTTGTTCAGTTTGCACTTGATTAACATTCTTTTTTTAATTTAAATGTACTGCAGGACTAAACACAATAAGCCCAACGTCGACTGGAGCACGCGCCACGCAGAGCATTTCCTCCAAGCACAGTCTCCACAGTTTCACATGTGGCAGCCTCCTACGGCCGATGATGTCACACTGGGCGCAGGGCCTGGAGGATTGAGGTACTTAGTCTGGTACCAGAGGTGGGGCATGCCCTCGGTATAACTCACGGGCCATTGGGGTGAGACCCTTCGACGGAGGCTTTCTCGTGCAGGGTCGAGTGGTTATATGTCTTTCGGACCGATGTAGTCTCGCCAGGTAATTACTTACGAAACTAACATATTTAAAGCATTAAATGTTTATTTAGTTTTTCCTAAAAAATTAATAAATACACTTTGTGCAGATTCTTACCGGTATCAGAGGAGTGGCACACAGCTTGGTGTGCATGGCACGAGAAGGTTGGCGAGCAGTGGGATGTACAATGCTCCAGCACACTGCTCCTATGGTGGAGGACTCCGGCTTTGACGGCCGCCTCGTTGGCATGTTGCATGACAGTGGGGAGAACATAAACTGGCGCGAGATAGAGCCCACACCACTAGATTCGGATCAGCCCAGAGTCGCTATATACGGTGATGAGATGCCGCCACCTCCTCCAGGTAATTTGATTTTGTCGTACACAGTCATTTCTCGGTACAAAAACTATTCTAATTAATTTGTCTTCAATTATGCAGTGGATGAATCAGGTTGGGGCTTCCACGAATGGGTGTTGAATAACAATGCGTGGAGCGCTTACTACAATGAGTATGGAATTCCAGTGCAGGTTGGACAGGTAGCAAAAATTTATTATTTATTCAACTTACTACTTATTTGTATGTAGCAAAACTAACATTGTTTCCATTAAGGGTGGAGCTCCCCCACGACATTCCACTCCGGAGTTTACTATGGATGACTTTATCGGAGATTATGCCGGAGATGAGAGACGGAGCCTCCACATGCCACGATATCCGGAGGCCAGACAGCACGATGACGAGGCCAGTGGGAGTGGAGCACAGCATGCAGATGCCTATGCATCTGCTATATTTGGCACACCGCCTCCTCCGCCTACGTATCCATCGACCTGGGAGCCATGGGAGGTGCCTACTATGCCGCCTATCCCCCCACTGGTGGAGGATCCGTGGGCCGAGGCGGATACAGCCGCACAGGAGGAGGAGGTTCACGTCAGGCGTGTACAGCCGCCTAGGGACCGTCATCCACCTCGTAGGTTGGATCTCTCTGGTCGTCGCCCTCGCCCTCGACGTTAGGTTTTTTTATGTTTTGTAGTTTGATAGGTTTCTACTATTATGTATTCGGTCTGGACTGTTTTGCATGAGTTGTGGACATTTATTTTACGTAGTTTGGATTTTTTTTTTGACTTCCGATTTAGATTACATATTTTTCACTGTTTATCACGTTAGCCAAATCGACAATCAGTACAACAGCCGTATAACCGCATCAAAACTCAACTCACTTTTATTGAAAATTATAATAAAAAAAATTAAGCATTTTCCTTCATTTTTATATAAAATCTACAATAAAAAAATATATATCAATATATATTTCCTTACAATAATATATATCTTAGTAAACCAAAATATATCTTAAACAATATATACATCTTAAAAAAATATATACCAATATGTATTTCCTTATAAATATATATATCTTAAAAAATAAAAATATATCTTAACATGAAGAAAAAATATATATCTTAACAATATATATATCTTAAAAAAGAAAAATATATCTTAACAATATATACATCTTAAAATATATATACATCAATATACATTTCCTTATAAAAATATATAAAATCTGAAAAAAAAAAAAAAAACACTGAACACCTCTGGGCGGTTTTCTGGAGGAGGTGGACCGCCCAGAAATAGGGCGGTTTTCTACCATCAGTGGACCGCCCCATTATGGGGCGGTTAGGGCATTTTTAAATTTTTTTTAAAACTGAGGGCATTTTTAATATTTTGTTTTTTTAGAGTATTAATAAAAATCTCGGCTTGTATTAGCTATATTTCTTTTTTATTTTTAAAAAAAGGATAAAGATTTTTTTCCCCCGGCTCCTATCCCCCATTCATCCCCCAATCATTAATTATGTAGGGGACCACAACTTCAAGTACAAAAAGACAAAAGAAAACGTGTATCAATCATTAATTACGTGGGGGACCACTTATATTTGAAAATTTTTATAACTGACGCGCAAGTATTCATATATAATACATCAAGTATTCATATATAATACACTAAGTATTCATATCTAAGATATCAAGTATTTAAAAAAAAACTGGACACATCACCCACCCATCTTTTACACGTTTTTAGAGGTGATTTTTTTTCCTCCGTTCACTCTATCTAATATTTCTTACAATTTGTGAAGAATTTTGCGAATCTAAAATCACAAACGTCTTTTACGCAATTTTATCTTTCAAATGAGATCCATGATGAAATACTTTTGAGTTATCCGTCGCGCAAGTATTCATACCTCGTAAAATTATTTATATCTCGTCATGCAAGTATTCATACCACGTCGAGCAAGTATTCATACCTCGTCGAACAAGTATTCATACCTAAGATAGAGTGTACTGGACACTTCCAGTAATTGAGTGGTAACGAAATTTCAATCGGTAAAAATGAGTGAATTATGTGTCTAGTTTTTTATTTGTGAAATACTGATGAGGTATGAATACTTGTTCGATGATATATGAATACTTGAATGACAAGGTATGAATACTTGTGCAACGAACAACTCGAAAGTATGTCATCATGGATCTCATTTGAAAGAGAAAATTTTGTAGAAAACGTTCGTAATTTTATATTTGCAAAATTCCTTCTAGATTGTCAGAAATATTGATTAGAGTGAACGGAGAAAAAAACCCACCTCTAAAACGTGTAAAAGATGAGTGAATAATGTGTCCAGTTTTTTTTTGAATACTTGATATCTTAGATATGAATACTTTATGTATTATATATGAATACTTGATGTATTATATATGAATACTTGCACTCACTGCGATAATGACACGTTTTGTTTTGTCTTTTAGCGCTGAAATTTGTGGTCCCCTCTTAATTAGCAGTCAACAAAGACAGTTATTGACTGGGGGATGAATGGGGGATGGGAGATGGGGGATAGTTAGTTGGTCCCTTAAAAAAAAATATCGTTTTGAAGATCCTATAGGAGAATATATCCAAACATAAAACTAATTGTCTATTCTTATCAATAAATTTATAAATTTAATCCAAATACAGTTGTTGGTTCGTTCAATATAGCTGTCAGAAAAGTTTTGGTATCAATCAATCAACTAAGCAATTCTCCCTACATTAATTGGTCAATGAACTACCAGCACGCCCCCAACGTTACAGAGACAAACCTCTTTACCACCATTAGATTCCATTTCTTCCTCAAGAGGTAATCCGTCTCTTCGGGTATGCACACACTATTATGTATACAGCAAAGACTATTATGTATACAGGTTCATTGGAGCATCCTAGCCCCACAAGCACCACAAGAAAGACATCAATGCGCGATCTATGGAAGAGGATCATGACAAAGAAGAAAAGGCTACTACAAACTGCAAATGTATCTGATTTGATCAACCGTGAATCACATGATCCACAATCTTACGCGCAAAATTTTGATGAGGGAGAGGCGGCAGTTGACCCTGAAAACCTGCACAGGTCATTTTGAGCTAGGTTTACGGCTCCGGCTAGAGTGCTGAGAGATTCAATGTTGCAAAAGAGTGGCAAGCGAGAGACAGAGAGAGGAAAGAAAATTTTGGTTCTGAATTTTTTTTTCTTTGAAAAGCCATCGGTTTTGATATGATGAATGGTATTAGATGTCGTTGCTGAGATGCATTATAATTTTCTTGTAATATTAGCTTTTGGGTATCAATCAATTATCTTATCAACAATTCCTTGGGCTGTCACTATCACCATATCGGATCCAAGCTCCCACCCTCCTTTCTCTCGAAATCCTTGGCAGCAACCAAGTATGATTTTACATTTTTACTACAAAGGAAAGGACAACGGAAAGTAACCATCTCTTATCTTTTCTATCAACAATATCATGCTCTATCATGTCCAAATTAACTATAGATAAAAAAGGTTCGATATGTTTATAGATCAGGGCTAATTTGCTGCGTTGATTAACCTATTGAAGTTTTTATGTATCCTAACTGAAGGCTGAAGCATATTTCTTTGCCTATGCGCAGTGGCTCAATTTAACAGCACATCCGCCAAAAATAAAAAATAAAGATGAACACGCAGGTGCTTCGTTGGAGTCGATGCAATGGAATAAGATTATAGATTGTTATACCTTATTCTTTCACATCAACCCAAATACACTTGATTGCATTATGAATCTACGGTTCAAATTACAAATACTTTTATCATGTCCCATCATGTGAAGAAGTATTTTTCTCGTGTCATCCCATATGCCCGAATCACAAAGTATTTGTCATGTAACATCACGACACATTATGTATCGAGCACACTAGTAGTAGTATTTTGCAAATCGGGGCATCATAGTTATAGCCCTGGATTCCCTGTGGCATGTATGAACACATCAAAATGCGATTTTGATATTTACTATTTTTTGTAGACTGGATATGTGGTACATGAGGATAAATGCCCGCAGGAAGGAATTTACAATTATACGACCTTAATGTGCATTTTGTTAACAGACGCCTCTGTCCTCTGGGCACGGATTGATGCAAGAAAATGTGATTTATTTATTTTTTTGGTTTACAGAATATGTGATTTTAACAGAGTCAATAACATTTGACTCGGTTTAACATGGTGGTTTTGATGTTGTATTGTATATATCACCCGCAATCTGATTTCACAGGGGTAAAAAGGGAAAAAAAAATACAAATTGTAAAAGAGTACGCATGAGACTATCTAAGACCATCGGTCGAGCTAGTTTAAGAACTACACTTGACTTCAGCTAGCAATCTAATTATTTAAGAACAGTGCATCACTAAATTATTTTCCCAAAAAAGAGGGCTAGAATATTGACACAATCCTTGGAAGCTTAGTGTGCACCCATAAATACATATAATAGAATGTAGACAAATCAGGTCAAATGAATCCCAAACGTGTTAGGAAGCCGGCTTACCAGCCGCATGCTTGCATACAACCCCTTGAGCTTGCCTCGTCATCTCATTTCCCGCAACCAGAAAATATGCAGTATGTCTGACCAAAAGGGTAAATAATAGAAGTATCAACAACCATGAGATTTGAAGTGCCTAAATATTCATTCATATTTGTCACAAAATTTTTTACTCGTATCAGGTTGGCATGTATCAATTAGCACAATTTGGACATGATTCTCCAGCACCAGAATTCTCTCTCTAATATAGCATGATACTCTGATCATTAAAGTACATGACAAGATCCATTTTGATCCCTTATGTATTATACAAATTTAATTTTGATCCCTAAGCAGTAAGCAGTAAGCAGTACCAGGCTACCAGTAAACCGAACTTACAAGGCAAACAAAATTGGTAGGTTCGGATAATACTGATGATGTGGGACATATAACTGTACAAATTAATATAAATATAGAATGGACAAAGGAGACATTGCATAGAAACATGGTGTACCTGAAGAAATTCATCATTTTGAGTTTTGAATCAGGGTTGATGGTAGAGGTAGAGTCGAGTGCGAGTTGCATGTGGTGCAACCATCTCTCAGCTGCTTCCCGAGTTACTGGAAATGGCCTGTGTCTACCTATCAATGCTGGATGGCCTATGTCACAGAGAATAATTTTTCTTAATTTTCTTTCCCCTTTACGAGTATTTTGCACGAACAATCCTTCCATGTAACTAGTCTCTCAGTTGGGTGACATTTGGGTGCCTAAATACCTCTATATGTACTAATTGCTGATTTTATAACATCAATTTTTAATCAGAGCCATGAACTATGGTGGGCAGTGGCACCAACAATGAACAAGTCATACCAGTTGAATATCTTTTAGCCAGAGTGGTACTTTGACCTCAATTTGAATAGGACCATTGTTCCTTTTCTTGTCTACAGTTAGTAACTGGATTTCTTGTATGGAAAACAGGTTTACATTCTTTCCGAGCCTGCGTCAAGAAGTTCAAGGAGATACTGCTTTTCATTTTGTGAATGTGTTCGCAGCTGGTTTTAAAATCGCACCATCATGTTCCCACCAAAAAAAACTCTATACTTTCACGATTGAAAAGGAAGAGAGAGCTATGCAGAGACTAATATTGTACAAATGCCAGTAAGAACTCTTTAAATTGTATAGAGGAATTTAATGGCAAAACAGACAATCTTTTATAAGTACACATATCAAGCTGTGGATAAGTCCTGAAAAATATTTTTCAAGGGAGAACTATACTTTATAGAATAAAAAAGAATAAATTAAGTAAAAGATAACAAGATGTTCACCTCTTCTCTGGGAAAAGAGTGGGGGCCCGCCCATCCGTTGCACAAAGAACTCGTACTGGTTCTGTATGGCATCTTCCTTCTTTGAGTTGGCAAAAATAGATCGAAACCACTCCTCTTCATCCTCAAAAACCCTGGAAAACGTACAAGCACAAATCTCATGAAAAGCCAATGATGAACTATGTCAAATTTAGGTTTGTTTCAGCGAGGTTTGACACAGGTACCAACCCATATAAATATCATATGGTAGAGGCACAAGTCAAACTAACAAATTTTTGTTCCTTGATTAATTTTCTTCTTCTATTGGCATGATTTTTTTTATTTATTTATTTGTCTCTTGTCTTCCTTTATCCTTTTGAGGCCTGTATTAGCTTCTCGTGTTATTACACATCCCAAGTATCAGAATAAATTGAGTATCATTGAGGTATACCTGCAGATTGAGAGGTTACGTCCTTATAAGAGTAAGATTGGGTCAGTTGTGCCTTATTTAAGACAAATTGCTATGATAAGTAATTTTACGATCATATAAATATGAAATACATAATGTGCTGAGCGGGAATTTAATTTTAAATGATGTATTGATTTGAGCTTATATAACCGTGGCTGAAACAAGTTCGATCTAGATTCAATAAATTCCCCGTGCTTCACCTGCAACCAACTCAGATCGCCAGCTCAGCTGATAACCAAATCGATTAGAGAGAGGGATAGAGAGAAATATATATATATATCTAACAAACCTGGTGTAGAAATTAGTAGATAGGTCGATGAAAGGCTGGATTCCGCCAAGCGACTCGAAGAGATTAGTCTCGTCTATGGCGAAGGCGTCGCTCGTGGCCACGCCGCTCCACTCCGACGCCTTCTCTTGTAGTGATTGCATTGTTGGTAGTGTGCGCGTTTGAGAGCGAGAGAGAGAGAGAGAGAGAGAGAGAGCTGAAAAAAGGGTTTATGATTATGACATGATGACACCAAACGACGCCAATTTGAGCAGTAGTCGTGTGGCTTCCACCTTCCTTTCTCGGGGAAAGTGGGGTTGGGCCGTTGGGGATCTCAGATCTGATATAACTAACGGTGCAGATTATATACGGTTCTCTTTAAGCCCATGGGCTGCAAATTTGCAACGGCGTGATTCTCACGGAGCAATGTCATAGTGTCCACACTCTGCCTTTTCCTTTCCTTTTCAGCTAGGTGCACAGTTGCACACTACCACACGAACACTGCCGCTCTGGGTAAATCCGGATTTCCTGCGCCCTTTCTTCTCATGGTCACCTCACCTCAAGTCTACTGTTTTTATTCAAAAAACATATTCCTTTCAAGCATCAATGTATTCATTGTATGTAATTTCTCCTTTCAATCTAGGGCTGGTTTAATTCATTTTAAACCCAACTAAGAGACTTCAGACTAAACAGTTCGATTTTTCCAATTAAATGGATCAGTATGATTTCGTTTAGAATTTTTTAAACCATTTAAACCAAAACAATCAAAAAATTTAGTCTCTCCCACCCGAACCAAACATTTAAAAAAATTCAAAAATTACGACATAATGCATATTGTTTGGTTCGGTTTAATTAGACCAAACCAAAGAAATTTTTTAAATCCATCTTAAAAAATAAAAAGATTAACAAAAAATATTTCATTGTATGATTGATCTTCTTATTTCAATTTAACCGAACAATCTAACATTAGTTCAATTTGTTCAGTTCAATTTTAATTCGGTTGATGAATTTTTTTTTTGGTTAGTTCGATTGTGTTTTTGAAAAAAAAAAAAAAAAAAAAACAAACCGAATGGATGAACACCCCCGTGTCTATCTACGAAATCTCCTCTCTCAAAACATTTAAAGAACCTTCTAAATTTAAAATGCTAATGTCAAAATTTTTAACTGCTACGAAATGCCATATATTCTCTTTTATATTTTTTTTAAATTTAAAATTAGAACGTTGAATCGAAACCATTAATCTTATTTATATTAACGAGAGGCACGTTCCTTGATTGGCTTTTGTTTGAAAATTTTGCTTGCTTTAGGACCTTTTTATTTTCTTTAAAAACAAGTTTGCTAGTGGGTATAACACCCCCCCCCCCCCCCCCCCCCCCCCCCCCCCCCCCCCTCTATTCTATCAAAAAAAAAAAAAAAGTTTCCTTGATTCATTTTGGGACAGATCAGTTTGAAATGAAAATTTGGCAAAAATTAGAACAGTGTACTAACAATGATAACAAAATCAGCTCCAAGCCTCCAACAGTCCAACAGTCTAACGAAGACTGTGTTAGGACCATATATAGTTATATTAGTAACTGATGTAATTACAGATTAGTTCGCCTGTTGTAAACGCTTTGTACAATCAATCAATGATTTCTTAATTTGTTTTTTCTAACTTCTTACTGTTTCGGAAGCACAACCTTAATTAGGTTATTAATAAGACTCACCTCGGACTATGCAACTCAATTAATTAGATCAATTGGCAGAAAGGGCAAGGCGAGAGAGAAATAAAATAATTCAATCGGAAGCCTTTACGCTACCCCTTTATCCAAAGGAAAAGAAAAGAATTAAATGGAGAAAGAAAGCAATGGAGCAGCAGAGAAGGGGATAAAGATGCCAGAGATCAAGTTCACACAGCTAGCTCTTCATCAATGGCTCCTTTGTTGATTCTGTCTCTGGTAAGTGGTAACCACTAACCACCCTCTTTTCTCTTTTCCTTGAGAATTTATTGTCAACTTATTGTACGTACGCATCCGTTGCTGTACAGGTGACATGACATCTTCTTATAAGAAGAGGTAGTAAGTTTGAAATCTGAACAAATATTCAACTGTTCGATTATTTGACCTTGATCCTTCAACATCTTCTTAAAAAAAACTACAACATAAAATAGGGAGTTTAAAACATGAGATACACATATATTATTACAACGACAACAACGATAACGTCAAGTACACATTATAATTACTTAATGGAAAATAGAAAAATAAAATTGCTTTCTCTGAATTAATTTTGTATATATGGCCAATTTCGCTCAGTTTGGCTCTCCAGAGAGCTTTGAACAACGCGCTATAGCCAACTGAAGAGATAAATATATATAGGTGAAGAGCTTAAAAAGATAAAGGTAGTACTAGTTACAGGATAATTGCATCTCGAGCAGTTTGGTGTTATATATACAGCCCCACACAGTCACAGGGGGTCCGCATCGTCTGCATTAACCCATCTCGGCCGTCTGATTTCAGGGGCCCTTCTTCAATATTAGTGTGGATCTAGCCCACACGGATCTTAAAGCGAATCGTACGATTCAGACGTATTAGCTCAAAAAATGCTCTTTTTTTGAGTTTATGCAGAGGATACGAATTCCGACACAGGTGAGGTGGTGGTATGTTTGATGTTTCTCTTCTTTCAATGTATCGCATAGCTATCTTGGAATCCGCTGATGCGTAACGTGTTTGGGGACTTTTACGGGATTTAGCGAGCGTGTGCTTAACGTCACTTGGAGGGTGCGAAAATGTTGATGGTGTGAGCAGCATTTTGAACCTCCACGGTAACCGGAGATGATTTGGAGAACCCTCTACACATGCAGTGCAGTGTACTGATAAATTGGTAATATGTCAACATTTGGTTTTCATGTGGGTCTTCTCTGTGTTTTTTATCGCGCACCCAAGATGTTCGATGGAATGTCTGAGTGACACTTTTTGTTGGTTTTCATGTGGGTCAATTGCTACTTTGAAATGGATGTTGACTGCCCCTTGGGCGGGTTCAAGATGAGCGGGTTTCTCCCATGCGCTTGACAAGTACATATATGCATGTCAAGTCTGTTGTCATGCCCATTTATAATACCCCTTGGTTGTGATAACCAAAAAGTATATTAATTGTTCTGGTGAAAGCGTTGCAGAAGGAGATGGAATGGATGTCAGTGACCCCGACTCCTTAATTGAATTTCAGGGTCTCAAATTTAATAAAAAACAGTTATTTGAATCAAAGCGTTGGCGGCCAATTTGTTAATTAATTTGGAATGCAAGAACCTTAACTTTCTCATTTTCTTCCATTTCTATTTCCTTCTCTTTAATTTCTTCGCCTGTTTTGTCTGAAATTTTATCCTATTCGCTTCTTGCTCGATTCATACATGTAAAAACTACTTCTACCTAGATGAATAAAAAAGGGTTTAGAAAGCAGAGAAATGAATTTTTTACTTGTGTTCGAAGTTCGATTGTCGCGAAATCATACAAGATTTTCTAACATGAAATTTACGAATCAATTCGGGAGAATTCATGCCCGCATAATTAAAATGGAAATGTGCAAAAATTATTGTTCGACTGTATTGGAAAAATATTGTGAGAACTTCAGTTTTTCTTTTGAAATACTTGATACTGATACTATTTTTTTTTATTAATAGTTGTTAATACTTTTTCTATATGAAATAACTATTTTTTCTTCTTTTATTTTATGTTTTTGTGAAATCATAATAAACATTAAAGAAATAGTGAAAATAATTTAAAATTTCTAATAAAAAAGATTAATATATCAGTGTCAAATACTTTAGTCGAATATAGATAAATACATATACGAATCAAATAATTGTCAAATAATTTAGTCGTGACTTTTAAGATAAAAATACTAATTAAAAAAATTAAAAACAACAGATCAGGAATTCTGTTCGAATTTGTTAATCCGAATTTGGACGGATAAATCTTGAATCCATTTTTAGCCTTGAATTCACATAATTTTTTTTTTATAATGAATTATTGGGATTGACTAACTGTATCTAAGCTTCTATACCTGATACAATTGTATCCGAGGCTCCGAGCCCAACTGTCACGAAGAAGCACATATACTATAAAATACAATACTAAATCTTATAAAACATAATACTTTTTTTTTATTCAAAGCCCATAGGCATTATAAAACACAATTCTGATACTGTAAAATAAGCACCGATTGTTTTCAAAAGTAGCGACTTTCAAAGTGGTCCCGAGTTAGTTGTTAATTGCTTTGACCAGAATCAATTGGACAACTTGTAGAACTTTGACCGGGACCACTTTAAACACTGTAAAATAACTCTTTGAATACTGTAAAATTGAATTTTTTTTTTCAAATTTTTAATTTTTTATATCTGCATTTAGATCTTGTAATAAACCACGATGAATACTATAAAACAACAAGGTTAATAATGTAAATTTTTATATTTTTTTTTCAAAATTTTAATTTTTTTATATATCTAGATAATGTAAAATAAGAAGATGGATATTGTACAATCACAAGATGGATACCATAAGACAAAAAGATGCATACTATAAAACAATAAGATAAATATTGTAAAATTACAAGATTGATATTATAAAATAATAAGATAGATATTATAAAACAATAAGGTTATACTGTATTTTTTTTTGTTTTATTCTAAATTTTTTTTTTATATATGTAGTTATATCTTGTAAAATAATAAAATGGATACTGTAAAACAATAAGATGGATATTATAAAACAACATGATAAATATTGTAAAGTAACTGATATCTCTCTATTATGTCTATATTCCGACCCCAATTCATATGTAAACCTGTGCCTAAAAGCCTAAAAGTGTGAATATTTCATTTAAATATCAATAGAATGTGGTACTGCTATGCTTTGTTTATTGATTTGCAGAAAACGGGCGAAAAAACAAGGAAGATTCTGCCTTTGACGCATTTCCACACGGCCCGTACACATTCTTGTGCGGACCGTGCACTAATCGATTGATCACACAGAGAGTTCTCGCGTAGAGGCTAAATTTCTATAACTCAAACGCACAGGCACCGGTCCATACACATTCTTGTGCGGACCGTGCACAGAAAATCTGGAAATCCAGACTGGCAAAGGAAAGAGATGCCAGCTGGGGAGGTCGAAAAGGAAGGTTTTTAATACGCGATTTTGGGCATTAAAAGAAGGAGATTGCAGACCTAAAGAGGACGGCTGGCTCTTGGAAGAAAACTTGGCTTGGAGAAGAAGTTTGGAGACGAATCTTCATCTCTCTTTTCGAGTTTTGTCATGAACTTTCTTATTACTATTTGTTTTATTTGCTTTTTAATCATGCTTGAGTAGACTTTTATGTTTCTAGGGTTATGATGTAGTCGAATGCTTAGTTTTATTTGCTAGTTATTTAGAATTTGTGTTGAATCTTGTGCTTGCTTGATTGTGTAGTATTTTATTGCTTAGTAGAAATTGTTTGAATTGAATTGTTAATCCATTAGATGAAAGGTCTCATCTAGATGGAAATTGAATAACCTTGATATTCACTCGACCAAACTAAGTATTTGAGATAGGTTTACGATCTGAGAGGTGAAACCAAGTAGTAGCCGAGAGGTGAACTTTTCCTCGTATCGAGAGATCGATGATATCTTTAGTAAACCAACAAGTGACTTAGGATTATTAAGCTAACAAGCAAAAGTTGAGGTTTGAGAACCCTAGGAGGGCAGAAATTGAATCCCGCACCAAGTAATTAAGCCAACATGCGAGAGTTGAGGTCTAGGTACTTTGGTTCGGTCAATAGAACCCTGCACAGGAAATAACACAGAAACCAGTAGCTGCTGTATTAACTCGAGGGCCACACGGACCGTGTATGAGAGTACACGGCCCGTGCACATTACACACGGCCCGTGCATGAAAGTGCACGGACCGGGCACCTTGAGACTTAGCTGAGATGAAATCAGAAACCCTAAGGACCCCTTTTTAATTATATTAATCCCAAATCAAAGTTTATTTACTGTTCTGAATTTTGTTATTTGAACTGTTATGACACGTAATACCCCAAATCAACCTTTGCAGACTTCTAGAATTTATGTAGTTTGAGTAAAGTCCGGTAATTGTCAAACCGTCCCTGTGATCGATACCCGACAATATACTACTCGATAGGACTGTGCACTTGCAGTCTGAACCGAATGTGTATTTAAGGTTTAAAAGGTACAGTTTACTGTACTGAAACTTTGTGCATTACCTTTTGGTGCGACAGTAACATGATGAATACTATAAAACAACTAGATAAATGCTGTAAAACAATAAGGTTAATACTGTAAAACAACATGATGTAATTTTATATTTAATTTTTTTTTCATTCATTTTTTCTTCCTTTCTCTTGCTTTGAAAACATTTTTTTTATTAAAAACACAAATAGGAGTGTCAATGCCATCATTTCATCCGTTTAGCTGATCCGTATCGTATTCGTTAAGACGGGTATGGATAATGTTTTTTTTTTCCCGTTAACTTGTCAGATATGGGTAAATAATTTATTTGTTAGCTTAATTGATATGGGTATGAAAATGTTTCCACCCGATCTGTAACATACTCATTAACACCCCTAGAAAATATGTGTCCATTTTGAAAAATAAAGGTATGTTGGTCATTTAAATTTCATAAAAATAAATAATAATAATTTAAATATTATATTTTCAGACTAAATAAAAAATGGGAATTGAGAAAAAGGAAATTTCAATTTTAATGGATCAATAAGATATTTTTATAAATATATTTGAAATTTTGAAAAACTTTGATAATTGTACCAACAATTAGTTCAAGATAAATGAATAAAATTATCTTTAAAGTCTTTCATTCACTCCTATTTACCTTCTGAAATTAAATTTGAAAAGTAGGATGAATCATTAATTAATGTGCTTCTTTCTCTGCTTTCCTTACCTCCTTATTAGTAACTGATGCAAGTACAGATTAGTTAGCATATTGCATTGGTTAATGGTTAGACATTGTAAAGGCATTGTAGAATCAATAAAGGTCAATGATTTCTTTGTTCTTTCTAGCTTCTTACTTACTGTTTTTACAGTTTTACCCCCATCCACCCTTTCCATCTGTTTTTACCAGAGACACCGTATGCTATTTATAAGACTGACTCACCTTTGGCAGAAATTAAGGGCAAGGCGACGAGAGAGCAATAAAATAATTCAATCCAAAGGAAAAGAAAAGAATTAAATGGAGAAAGCAAGCAATGGAGCAGCAGAGAAGGGGATGACGATGCCAGAGATCAAGTTCACACAGCTCTTCATCAATGGCTCCTTTGTTCATTCTGTCTCTGGTAAGTGGTAACCACTAACCACCCTCTTTTCTCTTCTTCTTCTTTTTTTTCTCTACTTTTTGGTACGATTGGAACGGAGCCGTTCTGAGATTTGAATTTTCCCTTTAGAAACGGCCCTAAAACTGTTATAATAAACTTATACACAGCATACAGTCCTGAATACTTGTTGAATTTAAATGGCTTGAGTGCTCTAATCAGGCAGGCCATCAACACATCAACATTTTGTAAGAAATCTCATCTTTTCTTACTTGGCCAGAGTACCTCTACTTCATGTCACTTCTTCATGTGCGCTGTCGATGTCGCATCTTTAAAATTCAATTCTCATTTCTCACAATGGAATCGCAATGATTTTATGAAATTTCACCCTCGTTTCATGTTCAATTAAAATTTAAAAGGAAGGGCACAGTGTGGCCCAACAAGTCAGCTCTTTAATTTCACAAAATTGTCAGATCTAAGTCTGGACTCTGGATCCAAGAAAGAAAGGGCCCATAGCCATTTAATATTAGAATGCTCAGCTTGCCTACTTATATTGCATTTATTTCTGATTTCTTTCTGATTCTCAGGACCCACACATACTGTTTTTAATAACATGGATTTCGATTCCCTTTTTGGGTTAAGGTGCGTCGGTGCAATTATGGATCCATATATTATATTTGCAATATTGGATTTCAATGTCAGTGATACGAACAAATGCAGCAACAATTTCCGAAATTTTGTTACTTACCATCTCAATAATTCAAAATTCTGACATTACCACCGTTTGAATCAAAATTAATATATTAGTACGTGTGCAGATCTGATTTGCGCACCATTTTGATGCTCATGCTGAGTCTGCACGCTATTTTATTAAAAAAAAAATTAAGTTTTTGGTGTGCAAACCAGAATAGAACATAACAGAAAAAAAAAAAAACAATCAGACTTTTGGATGCGCAGATCCCGTCTGTACATGTGGCAAGTTTTGAATTTTTTAAAAAACAGTGGTAAAGTGTGAATTTTAAAAGTTTGAAGTGATAATTAAAAAAATTCGGCAACAATTTCAACAAAACAAGTTCGTGGAACTAAAATTCTACCATTCCCCAGTGTTGTTTCAATAAATAAATTTACCTTGCCTAAGGACTTCTCCTAAAAAATCAATAAATAAATTTAGCATTATTTAGCATAAATATGCTAATTATATATCAAAAAAAGTAATCTAATAAATATTTTTAAAAAAATTTGAATTTTTAGTGTTAGATTTCAGCATCTTGCTATTGATATATAGTGTCTCTAAAAAAAAAAAAAATTAGTACCGGCTATTTTTTGACCAGTACCGAAAAAAATTAAAACCAGTCAGAAAATGACCGGTATGGATATTTTTATAAATTCCCAACAACTTTGGGTATATTTATTAATTTGTAATTAACTTTGGATATTAATAAAAATGTCGGCAAAAGAGTGATGAAATCAATTTTACTATATTGATTGATTAGGAAATTTCTAGAATCTAGAAGAATTATGCATATTCATAAAATTAACTTTAGCTAAATTGGTTAGGAAACTTCTAGAAGTGTATTTTAATAGAATCTAGAGGATTCCATTACAAGTATAAATAGGTTTTAGTTCTCATTCTGAACCATTCAAACAAAAAAAAATTAAGTAACTCCTCTTCTAAGTATGTGTAAGTAGTAGTTTGAAGGTGTAGTAAATAAATAGTAGGGCAGTAATCTTGGAAGCTAGATAATTGAGTAGTAGAGTTATAATATTAAAATGAATATTGTAAGAGTATTTTGACTTTTGAGTGATAAATAAGTGATAATTTACACAGTGTCACAACATAAGCTATTAATTAAACAAGCAGCGAAAAATATGAAAAATATGGTATATGGAATCTGTAATAAATAAATAAATTAATCGTATAAATATTATTTTTATTTTGAAAAAAAATCTTTATATAATTAATATAAAGATTCAAGGTAGATACTGTAGGACCGGCAGTACCACAGTGTGCAGTATGGATCCGCTGTGGTTTTTCTCATGGTTCTAAAATTTGATATCGGAAACATATATACCAACTTATTGCTCGTGAAATCGTAATTAAATGATTTCATAGAAATCGGCTGATTCCGATTAAAATGTCTTTTTTTTTTTTTCTAAAAAAAAAAATTGGGCTTAAAAGGACAAATTATGAAAATTATTTTATAGAAAATTATATTGAGACAAAAAAAAAATACACTCATATATGATCATCTACTATAATAAAATACATATATATGAAAATAAACAAAAAGACTGATAAATTAATTGTTAGCAACATAGACAGACAAAAAATAAAATATTACAACATCAATAAAAAAATAATTGATGTTCTTTTATATATAAGAGGTAACAAGTTTGAAATCTAAATGAATAATATTCTTTGTAGATATTAGACTGTTCGATATTTGACCTTCAACATCTTCTAAAAACAATACTACAACATAAAATAGGGAGTTGAAACATGAGGATACACGTTGTTACATTTACAACGACAATAACGATAACGTCAAGTCCACATTATTTATTACTCTGGAGAATAGAAAAAAGAAGCAAGGATTATTTCATTGATACTATGATTCAATAAATAGCTTTATCTTAATTCTTATATATCGTGAATTTCGGTAATTTTAAATATTACTTAATTACTGTGCGGCCCAAGTCCCATTGACTGTTTCATTTCAATATTTAAATTTTGAAACTTTTATAATTAAAATTACAAGAAAAATTCATTAATTTATCTTGTTATACATAATTCACATTTTGACAACATATACTTCATTCATACTTTTTAAAAATAACAAACCATCAGCAATTAGCCAATTACCCTGGCGAGCCTATTCGAAATTGTGCTGTTGAGGAAAAAAATCATTCGCCAAAGTAAAGTAAACTAGCAAAACATAGGTTTTTTCACTAGTCACCACAAACATCGCTCAGTTTGGCTTCAGCCGAAAATGAGGCTTTACACGCGACTATGTGAGCCGTGAGCGAGAGAGATCTCTCCGCAACTCTCTTGCATCCCGGCACAGGTGGTGGTATGTTTCTCTTCTTTCAATAAATAGCTATGTGCGAAAATGTTGATGGTGTGAGCAGCATTTTGAACCTCCACGGTAACCGGAGATGATTTGGAGAACCCTCTACGCATGCAGTGCAGTGTACTAATAAATTGGTAATCTTGTCAACACTATTTGGTTTTTCATGTGGTCTTCTGTGTTTCTTATTACGCACCCAAGATGTTCGATGAAATGTCCAAGTAACACTTTTTTGTTGGTTTATAAGGTTTTGGAATGCATAATATGGTGAAATCCTGCTTGCATCTGGTTTCTTATGTGGACTATTTTTTAATTCAGGGAAATGTTTTGAGACTAGGGACCCCCGCACAGGAGAGGTGTTAGCATTAGTAGCAGAGGGTGATAAGGCTGACGTGGATTTGGCTGTTGCTGCAGCGCGTCAAGCCTTTGACCATGGAAAGTGGCCTCGCATGTCTGGTTATGTATGTCTATCTCAACTTTACTTAGATGTTACCTTAAGTTGTCTGGAAGTGTTCTTAATCATTTGTAAGCCAATGACTTAGAAGTTGCTTTATAGTAGGTGTACATACTTTACTTTTCATTGATTAAAAGCTCCAGTTCACCTAGAATACAATTATAGAGAAACTAGTTATATAAAAAATGGAATAATTTTATTTCTGGTGAGAGATATGAACTGGCAATGCAGGACTATGCTGAGATCTGCTTGCTACTCAATTTACTGTTGCAAATTTGCAATCCTGCATCTATCTAAGCTCAGAATTTGACGTCCACCAATTAATACCACAAAAGGCTGCAACTTCTTATACAAGGATATTTAATTACACAACATATACATGTCTGCTGCCATCATCTACATGCTGATTTGCACACACTGGTACAATATAACAAAGTCATAATTAAAAAAATTCACAGGAACGAGCAAAAATTATGAGAATATATGCTGACTTGATTGAGCAACACCGGGATGAACTGGCAGCGCTTGAGTGCCTCGATGCAGGGAAGCTCTTTTTCTTGACAAATATTATTGATCTCGAGACTTCAATCAAAACTCTCCAATACTACGCTGGTGCAGCAGACAAGATTCATGGAGAAACTCTTAAGATGTCAAGTGAGCTGCATGGCTACACACTAAAAGAACCAATTGGGGTTGTTGGCCACATTATTCCTTGGAATTTTCCATCTATTATGTTTTTTACCAAAGTGGCACCATCACTGGCAGCTGGTTGTACTATGGTTGTCAAGCCGGCTGAACTGACACCTTTGACTGCTCTTTACCATGCGTATTTGGCTCATAAGGTAAGACTTTCTAAAGGAGACTTCTCTGTCATACCTGGATTTTAACTTTGTTGTAGAAAAATGTGGTTTCTTCTTTTCTTCTTTTCTTCTTTTGTTTGACAAATTCACCGCATACTTCAGGCAGGCATCCCTGAGGGAGTTATAAATGTAGTAACTGGATTTGGTCCCACAGCTGGAGCTGCCATTGCTTCACATATGGACATAGACATGGTAAAATTTGTTTTTTTTTTTTTGTTCGCTTTCTTTTCTCTTAAAAAAAATTAGTAAAAGAATAGTGCCATATAGGGGTGTTAATGGGTCAGGTTGGGGCAACATTACTAATAGAGATAAGCTTCTAGAATAGAGGATTAGGGGCAGACTTGTAATATTGATGTAATTAGAGTTAGTTAGTGGCATTATCGTGATTAGACTATTGTCTATATATAGATGTAATGCCTCACTGTGTAGTACAATCAAGAATGAAATAAAGAATTATTTCACAAATTCTATCTTCCTCTCTCTCTCTTTAATTACTTTATTATTTTACTTAAACAGGTCTGACCTGACCCAACCCGACACTAGTCAAGAATACTCTGACCCGTCCAAAGCAGCACAACTTACCATGACCTTCCTAGAATCGTCATTTCTATCTCAACTCAGTACAATCCTTAAATGGCTGGAAAGTTGATGTACCTTTTTTACCACTGGAAGCCTCAATTTTGAGTTATTTTAATTTGACTTGTATTTCAGGTCAGTTTTACGGGGTCAACTGGAGTTGGTCGATTAGTAATGGAGGCAGCGGCAAAAAGCAATCTAAAACCTGTGTCTCTTGAACTTGGTGGAAAGTCACCTCTCATTATATTTGATGATGCTGACATAGACAAGGCAGTTGATATCGCTCGTGATGCTACCTTCTTTAACAAGGCACGTGCTTCTTTTATATTCTTTGGTGAAACTGTGATTGTATAGATGAAACAAAGAAACAATTAAATGGTTAGGTGTTATGCCAGTAACAATTGCCCAGCATGGCAATTCTTGGTGAATTGGTTCAAACATTGTACATGTCCTTACAAAAAATATGAAAATAATAATAGCTGCAACATTGAATTGGATAACTAAAGCAGAATTTGGCAGGTATCAATGACCATCTATGTAAAGGCTCTTGCTAACTATTGTTTCAGGGTGAAGCATGTGTAGCGGCATCCCGTATCTTTGTGCAAGAAGGAATTTATGACCAATTTGTAGAGAGATTAGCAGAACGTATGAAGAGTTGGGTCGTAGGAGACCCATTTGATCCACGCGTGCAACAAGGCCCTCAGGTGGTCCAACTTTTTGCAGTAATTTGTGCTTTAATATAATAATTTGATACCAGATCGGGTACTTTTTTCTCATTGTTTTATTCATGTTTGGAGTAGTTGAGTATAACTGATTCTGTTTTGAGTGTAAAATTAGGCAAGGAAATTATGTCAAAATTTGCAATTGAGTGAGGTAAAATGGGATGAATTGGTTCTTCAGTTATAGAACAAAAGATCATTTCAAAACTCAAAGAGTTTTAATTGTTTAATATTTGAAAAATTGCAAGATTGAGGGGACTGCTTGTTAAGAGTATTAATCTTGGGTTAAAATATATTTTTATTCGACTATAAATGCTTACTTATTTGGTTAATTTTATGGGTGTTGCTTACAGGTTGATAAGGTACAATATGAGAAGATATTGCAGTACATTGAGCATGGCAAGAGAGAAGGGGCTACCCTACTGACAGGAGGAAAACCATGTGGCAAGAGAGGATACTATATCGAGCCTGCAGTTTTTACTGATGTTAAGGTAAATAACTCGAAATTGCTCTTGCCACCGTATGGCATTTTACAATTATTATTTTTTAGTTATTGTACTAATTGCTTATTTTTGTATACAGGATGACATGCTGATAGCTAAGGATGAGATCTTTGGGCCTGTGATGTCCGTTATGAAATTCAAGTAATTACTTCCCTATAAATTTTCAATTGTTTTTTATACAAATATCCTAACACGAAAACATTGTGGATTTGAGGAAATAAAATTAGTTGATCACAAATAAAAAAGGTCTAAGCAGCAGTGACTGTCACCTAGTCATGGACGTTTAAGCACTTAAACCCAATTAGTGCAATATTACTAAAAAAAATTCTTGTCTTTGTTTTTTAGAACGATAGAGGAGGCAATAGAAAGAGCTAACAATACAAAATATGGTCTAGCAGCTGGGGTTATCACCAAAGACATAGACACTGTGAACAGGTTGACTCGGTCGATTCGTGCCGGCCTGATATGGGTCAATTGCTACTTTGAAATGGATGTTGACTGCTCCTTCGGCGGGTTCAAGATGAGCGGGTTTGGCAAGGACTCGGGTATCGATGCGCTTAACAAGTACATGCATGTGAAGTCTGTTGTCATGCCGATTTACAATGCCCCTTGGTTGTGAGTTGTGATAACAAAAAGGTATATTGTTCTAGTGAAAGCGTTGAAAAAGGAGAAGAAATGGGTGAAAACAGTTATTTGAATAATACAACCAGAAAAAAATCGAAGTGTTGGGTGGCAATTTATTATACTTGGCTGTTTTGTCAATTTGCAAGGCAATAACCTTAACTTTCTCATTTTCTTCCATTTCTATTTCCTCTTTTCTTTGCCTGTTTTGTCTGAAATTTTATCCTATTCATTTCTTGTTTGCTCGATTCATACATGTGAAAAGTACCTCTACCTAGATGAATAGTGTTAGGTGTGGTCTGAATCGATCATATAATCGACTCTACCATTGTGTACTAACAGAGTTCCAGTTCAATTCCAATTGTGAAAGATACCTCTCGAATCTCGATAAGAAATTGTATATTTTAGAAAACAAGTATTGACTCGCCAAGCTAGTCCACTTGGTTCTACCGCATTTCTCAGACGATTTCACTGGTCAAACATATGTAGCGCACAAATTTTGACGTGTCTACTCTGTCATAGGCTCATACAACCTCATTGGCTAATGAAAGCCAATGTTCTCAAATGAAAATAAAATCAACCATATATTTTATTTATTTATTTGAGGCTTTGACTCTAAAACTATTTTATAATTAATTTGTAGTCAATTTGCAGCAACCGAGTTGCCAGAACAAGAAATAGTGAAATACATAAAACAAAAGCAGTAGACAAAGACCAACTTGAAGAGGGAAAATATCCCTATAAATAGTCCCTTTGAAGCCTTTCTTTTTGCATAAATCAGCAAGTTAACAACCAAAGTACCACTGAACAGCTAACCAAACCAATTCTGTTAAGCACCTATTTTATTAGCCTGTTCGCAATGAGAGCATATGGTGCAGCGTTGTTCGCCATTTTCTTCTTTTCGTGGTTCATGCAGATAGCGTATGGCGAGAAAACAGCAGCACCGGCACACAAGATTGACGCAAAGGCGATCGACCAAGGGCTCGCCTACGTGTTAATGCTCCTCGGCCTCATTGTCACCTATGTGCTTCACTGATGCCAAAAGTCACTGAAGAAGGGAATTTATATATATTATAAAACCTTAATTGGCAATGGGGTTGTACTGTAGAAACAACAGTGACACTCCCTCTTTTTACCATTCGATGAAAAATTAAGGGCTTCAGATGTGTTCGTGTGACGTTTGCTGGCGTCATTCTAATTTTCCCACCTCCTGTCTCTCGAATATGTCTCAATTTTTGCAAGCTGTCCTCCCCACTCTCCTCCTTTCATGTTTACTACGCATTTTTTCCTTGCTACGTGTTGCTCCTCGCGAAGTCCTTGTCCTGGGCCTTCTTCGTTGGTTGCATCTCTCTTCCATTTACTCTCTCCGAAATTTGAAGACGATGAAGTTGTCGCGCAGGAAGAAAAGGAAAATCGCAAGCTGTGTGTGATTGGGGGCGTAAGCTGTGTTGACACTTACGCTATTCCATTCCCTAGGGACCTCCGCAGAGAGAGAGAGAGAGAGAGAAGGAACCCTCTTCCCCTTCAGGTACTAATTAAATCGATATCTTCTCATTAAATGTCCCCTCTTCGATCAATTTACATACTTAAGCACCGTCTCCTAATGTCCAAATATTTGATCTGTGAAATTTTTTCTTTTCTGTGCTTGTAATTTTTGCTAATTACATTCATAGATCCAAGAGATTTTGTCATATACTTCTTACATAATCGTCTTTTGTGAATTTTGATTATTTCTCCTCTTTTGCTTATTTTGTGAGAGCAAGTTTAGAACGATTTGTTTGTGGAAGCAACCTGGGTTTTGACAAGGCATTCAGCGACACTGCAGAACTCGGCCAAGAAATGGTGTGTTCTTAACCCAATCTCTTCTGTGGGTTTTATAAAATCCATTCAAGAATTTAATTTTGTTGAAGATTTCATTCGGTCCGATTGGAATGGATCCATGTAGGTGAAGACATTAATTTTTAAGTTTTTAAGCAAAGCAATATCAAAGCCTCTTGAGCATAAATGGTGAAAACAATGTATATTGTAATAGATAATGAGAGTATAGTCGGTATACTAAAATAACATGCTACAAGGGTACGCCGGTAGGGAGGTTTGTGCCTTCTCAAAGAATGTACATGATGTCAATGAAAGGGCTTCTAAATTGTTAAAACAAAAATTAAGAATTACCGTTGACCGTTTAGTTTGGTCCGATCAATCTGAATTTTAATCAAAACATTGATGTCTTGAAGGGACTAGGGGCAGAACTGGAAAAGTAATACCATGCATTTCCCATCAGCATTAGAAACCGATGTCTTGAAATTAATGTCTTAAACAGGTGTAAGAGCAGTCACTTTATTGCAAATTGGTTTTAGTGTGCTCACATATTGTGAGAGCTGCAGCCTTGCTACCAGGACAGCGCCAAATCGTATTGGTAGATTGTATGACAATTAATTTGTTTTTTTTTATGGTTAACACAATTAATTTGTTATTTCTACAAAATTTATTTTTTATGTCGATCGTATGTTCCAAGGGGTTAATTTGTTATTTTTACAAAATTCTTTCTAAATTTCAACATGGTACTAGGTGAGCCTTAAATACTGAATCATAACAAAAGATAATCTTACAATTATGTTGTGCAAAGCTACCTAGCCAATTGGATTCAGGTACTTTCCAACTTCTTGCATTTAATACTATATTCTTTCTTAGAAATCTGAATGTTATTAAAAGTGGGCCACTGGAAGTCACAATTTCCATGGAGAACCTCTTTGATTTTGTTTAAATAATTTCAAACATATTGTTTGATAAGATAGAGAACTTGCGAAATACATAATTAAGGTACATTTTAAATGTTCTGGGATTCGAAAGTGTAATTCAGTACTGTAACTACTTAGAGATTCGGACTCCAAGAAAAGAGAAAATACAACAAAGATGAAAAGGAATAATGAATGTGGATTTAGTAATTTTATGCAGAAGAGATACAAAAGTGCCCCATCCAGAGTTATATGTGCCTTCTGTCATTTTGTTTTATTATTTTTTTTTTCTGAATATTCACTATTTTTTTATGGTGATTATTGGAAATCAGTGTCTAATAACTAGCACTTTGAAGCAGGTTTCTGGAGAGAGAGTTCACTATTTGAATGGTGTGCTGACTGATGCTGAGGGTAATTGCCATTGGTGTAGACTTAGCAAAGAGATTAAAGCCCATTTGAAATGAAGCTTCTTACGACTACAAGAAAATGGCCTCATGTCTGAACGTGAAATGCTCAAAGGTTGAGTAATTAGTGAGGTGAAAATCTATTCGACTGGGAATTTACAGTTCAGTAGAGGCTTCCTTCAAACTTGATTATTTTAGTGAAATTTGAAGACTACCATTTCAAAAAAAAAAAACTACAGATTGTTCATTACTGAAACTGACAATTAATTCTTACTATTTAGCATTTATTTCAGTCAGACCATTAAGTTCATACAAAAGTACCAAAACATGACAGTGTATACAGCAGTAGTACCAGTTTAATAAGCGATTGAGCTTTGGTATCATGTTACTTATAAGTACTTAATTAAGCGTAAGAGCTTATCGATTGCAAGGTAACATTATATATCTTTAGATCACCTTCGTACATTTATCAAAGAGGATGTCAACCATTTCCATATAGTGCTTTTTAAGTGCTTTCTCACAATCTGGAGCCCCCAATTGTCATCATCTTACTCTTATTTGTGACTTTAGTTGGACATTCTAAAACACAAGTTCGATAGAGTAATATTTCTTTTTTTCATCTTATTCATGCAGATTTAGAAGAAAGCTTGCTATAAGTTTGTCCCCACTTTTTAGCCAAAATTCAAGAATGGTGTGGTGATTATTTCTGTATCAAGGTATGCAGTATACTTTCTTTTTACGTTTTTCTTGCCCTATGATTAGATAAGAAAATATTAGTTAGATTACTTTTTTGTTAATATGATATTTTACCTATTATACAGTACCACGGCAGGAGACGTTGACTCGGTGACATATTCTTCAATGACATGAATTACTATGCCTAAGAAATGTTGTTTTTTTCCAAAGGTGCTTCTAATTTATATATGTTATATTTCCATGTAAATTTTCAAAAGATATGCATCGATGCCTTGATGGATGTGTAGAGAAGTCCATTTGAAATTTCAATCACTGCATAATTGAAAATTTGAATAAATTTGCGAAATAAAATGATTTCTCTTTTTCCTGCAGTTTTGGAGAACCCCACCTCAAAACTAAAAAATTGAGGTACCTCAGGTGATGTAAATTACTGCGCACATGCTGGCATGCACACAACAAGCTGCGAATGATTAGAGGAGAAGAGGAGACGATGAGAAGAGGAATAAATATAGCTTAAACCCTAAAACCAAAAATTATGTACATTCTTATCGGGCTTCAACAGAGAACATGTATAAATGCAATACGATGATATATATGGTTTTATATACACGTTTACTTATTCTGTCATATATTTCATTCGGAATCCGAATTTGAAAGGAGTATAGCTTGTAGAAGTTAATCGAGATAGAATTGCCGTAAATTTCAAAAAATTCCATGCTACACCAAAAGAAAAAATGAGGAAAAAATGTTCATGTACGTCAGCATACACAAAAAAAACGGTTGCGGCGTAGCCGCAACGACGCAACTAGTTCTACCTTAATCCTTAACAAGTGCTCTTATTTCTTGGTTGCTTTGTCATTTTTATGGGATTGTATCTTCGTGTTAATTATATATGATCGAGCCTGAAAATGTATTATATATTGGTCATGTATTAAATTCATTACATGTCAATTATGAACTATTTAATCGCACTGAAATTATAGATTTATTATGTAATGTATAAAAAAAAAAATCTTATTATGGAGAACATGTGTGTTAAATATTGTTTGCAGGAGAGGAGCCAATTGTTATGAAATCACTGAAGCTTATCTTTTGTCAACTTCCGTATTATATAATTGGTAGCATGGAAAATTGAATTTATGATTTGTCAATACGGTTGTTCTAATCGCACCTTCTAGTGTTGTAGGTCACCTATATATATATATAGTTTGCATCCGGAACAAATAAATTCCAAATCAAATTTATGGGTTCAGTCTTCCTTCGTATATAAACCTGCTGGTTTGCGGGGCCTGAAAAAAAAAAAAATATATATATATATATATAGAGAGAGAGAGAGAGAGAGAGAGAATGGCTAAGCTCAAAACGTTTTTTTCATGGCTATGGAACAAACGATTCAGTTCTCCAATTTTCAAAGTTCAAATAACAAATTCAAACCGTTAGATGTTCAATCTATATTAAAATGTGCTTGGAGACCAAATTTTACATTTTTTGGAATTTTTTTACCATTATATATATATATATATATATAGATGAGCTATTGTGCTTTGCAAAGTAAAGCCATCGTTTTACTTCGGCTTACTTTTTGGATTTTCAAAGTCCAAAACTTCGATCCGACCGTTCAAGTTGATCTACATATTGAAATGTGCTTGCAGACCAAATTTTACATTTTTTGGAATTTTTTTACCATTTATTAAGCCACTTTGAAAATTGCTGATCACATGGTCCAGAATTTTGTTGCACTGTTTTTTCTGGACCATGTGATCAGCAATTTTCAAAGTGGCTTAATAAATAGTAAAAAAATTCCAAAAAATGTAAAATTTGGTCTGCAAGCACATTTCAATATGTAGATCAACTTGAACGGTCGGATCGACGTTTTGGACTTTGAATATCCAAAAAGTAAGCCGAAGTAAAACGATGGCTTTACTTTGCAAAGCACAATAGCCCATCTCTATATATATATATTTGATATGTGAAGCCAACCGAATTCCATATAAATTTGAAAAGTAGAAATTTTACATGCTTCAAGAAGTCCCAAATTGACACGTTATAAGATAATTAAATAGGAGTAGAACTAGCGTGTTCCTAAGTTCACCAAGCTCCTTTGTGTTCTCAACTCTAAAATCTATCGGATTAGCTTGAAATGATAAATCTAAACCGTTGAAATCTTTCTACTTTACGAGTGATGCATCTACGTGTGAAAATTTTAAACTTTCAAATTAATTTAGTATAAAGTCAAGTGGTCAAAATTAGAAGTTTTATAAATTAATTTTAATGCTTACATATTTTGATACCTTTTGACCACTTGACTCTATACAAAATTATTTTTAATTTTTAATTTTTTTGCATGTAGACGCATCGCTCGTAAGGTAGAAGGATTTCAACGGTTTGGATTCATCGTTTGAAGCCAATTCGATAGGTTTTAGAGTTGAGTTAACAGAGGGGCTTTGTGCACTTAGGAACACCCTAGTTCTACTCACTAAAGAGTCACTTAAAATCAAACCATTTAGTTGTGATTCTTCTATCTGCGGACAGAGTTGAACACTTTTTATATCATTTTATAAACACAACTACACAAGGCATGAAGGATAATTATTTTTAAAAATTATACAAAACAATGAAATCGGTATAAATAACTATAGCAGAAATAAGTCAAAAACTAACTTTTGGTCCGCTGACAAAGACATCTTCTATTGTTCGTGTGACATAAATAAGAGATCCTTGATGAATAATAAAAAATAAAAAAATTTGAACGGCTAGACTAGACGTCTTTGAGGCGGAATTTGCGGAGTTCGGATCCTAAAGTAACCCAATTTTTGAGTTTAGATCCGTAACGTCCGATTCGAATCGGGCCTTCAGATTTAAGGGGGCCAGTGCACTCCACTTCAGACCATATATTCGATTCTCCCTCTCTGGAGTGAATTTTGTGCGACCTTCTGTAGAACGGAGTCACGGGGGAGCTCGGATCCAGTGAAGTAACCCAGACTGTCCGATTCGAATCCGCAAAAATCTATCCGTGAAGTGAGCGCACACATTCCAATGACGAGCTTGAATCCCGAGACCATCTCGAGTGATGAATTCGAATCGGACGGTCTCAATCAAAAACCCAAAGATTGGGTTACTTTAGGGGATCCAGACCCGTCAGAGGGGTGGGGGCATTGTAACGAATTCACATCCTCTGAGATATCTCAACTTTTGCGTGTTTTTTTTGGAAAATATCAAACGTTCAAATACGTTCTATATGAATCTCAAAGCACAAATAATATTGGCCCTCTTCGCTATCTCCGAATAGGCACCGGACACGTCAGTCACGCAAAAGTTGAGATATCTCAGAGGATACGCACTCCATTGTAACCAAGTTCTTGTTAAATTTGAAAATACAAAAAAAAAAAAAAAAAACATCAACGTCTTTCCTATAAAATCCATTTTCTATTTACTAATTTTTTTAATATTTTGTCCTACGCGAACTATATTCCCTCTCGTCTCTCATTGTTTTCTTTTAAGTGAGGCTATCATAATATGCATATTACAAATTAACTTATGTTTTGGACTCATATTTTTATTTTCAAAGTTCAAACAGTCATATGAACCGTTAAACATAATCTTCATACGAAAATATATTTTAATCAAATTTTATACTTTTTAGAATTTATTTACTATCTTCTATATATGTATAAAACTAGTACTTTTGGGTGGTTCATAATTTTCAAATCAAGTGATTTTTCACCTATTTAAAAAAATAGTAAAAATATAAAATTTAGTCTGCAAGTACATTTTCGTATGAAGATCACGTTGAACAATTTAGATTGATTGTTTAAATTTTTAAAAACAAAAATATAAATTCATATCGTGGCCATTATATAATATGCAAGGGCAGACCCACACACAGCCAGAGGGGTGCAGTTGCCCCTCCCTGGATTTTGAAATTCAGTGAAAACATACGGGTTCGGTACCACTTTGCTCCTCTCTGGAAATTGTTTTGCCTCTCTTTGGAACTGGAAAGCCCGCCAAACCAGCCCAAAAGCACTGTTAATAAGAAACTTTGTTGTTTTTATAATAAACTTATGGAAATTTACGGATCCGGACAAACTTTGTTGTTTTTTAATATGTAAAATGATATTATTTTATTGTTTTTTATTATGTAAGACTATACTATTTTTATTGTTTATTATTATGTTGATTGTTTTTTATCTAGTACCCTATTATTTAATGAGTTTGAACCCGATAAACTATTTTAATCCGATTATTGCCTCTTCCTGACATATCTGCGTCCGCCCAGATAATTGCATATTACAATAGTCTCACTCCTTTTCTTTTTTAAGATACTACGTGTACAGAGAGCAGCTGGATTAAATTTTGAACAGTTGAGATGGTTCAACTGTTTAAACTTTAAAAAACAGAATACAAATTCATAACGTGGCCATTACATAATATGCATATTACAATAGAGAGCAGGTGGGTTGCCACAGAGAACCCGGAGCCCACGCGGGCCATCGCATCTTCTCCCACTCTTCTGAAAAGAGAAAAATCTTGGCCCAAATCGTGACTCGTGGCTCGTCTCGCGACACGAGTCATCGGTCTCATCATCTGCAAAAGCAGCTTGCGGGACTTTCTATGGCTTTCTATGGCGTTGCTTTTGTTATTTACGCACAAATTTCTACGGTTCAAGCTGCGTTGCTTTCTCAATTCTTCTGGCCTACTTACTTTCTATATCCACTTTTTTAATGGGGCATCGGTCGATTATATTTTCAATTTAAATTAATAAATTTCTGGAATTACAAACCCAAATTTGTTGTACTTTTAGTTACACGTTAATATTTCAAAATTTTGACTTTACTATCAATTTCTGAAATTTAATTCAAATTTTACTACACACGCAACTCAGAGCTGCACACGAGGGTTCTCGTATTATAAAAACAAATATTTTAGAGGGTTTTGATCTTAGAAATTTGTGCCTCGTTATAAAAACAAGTTTTGATTGAAATGTTGTCTCTTGGCAATTTTGTTTCTAGAAATTAGAGGATATAAACGGGTCATGCGCAGCTTTGAGGTAATAAACTATTGAGGTGGTAAACTAAAGAAACCAAGCACTCACCCGCATTTTGTACCAGAAAAGAAAACTAATGCTTGACGAATGACAACGAACCCACACCTTTTCTAACTAAGAGAAACTAAACGGACCGGATTGAGATTCCTTCAATTATTCGCACCTTTTTGCTTAATGAAAGGAAAGCTCCACTATTTCTTCTACAAATATATCACAACCGTTCACTTGACCTAATCACCTACCGATCTGATTGATGTCAATACAACAAAATCAGGGTAAAGAGTGTAACAGAGCAGTTTTGACTTCATTCAGCGCACGGACTATAGAATGAAAAAGCACTGAATATGGTGAGTGCGGTGCATTAATCCAAAACTGCTCTGTTAAAATCTTGACCCCAAAATCACCCGTCGAACGACTGTCAACATTAGACCGGCTCGCATGATATCCGACATCCGAACCGTTAGTTGCTCCAGCTGGCGCCTCCGAGTAAATCTTTAAAGTTAGTTTTAACGAAAGACGAGAGAGAGAGAGAGAGAGAGAGAGGGGAAAAATCCACGAAGGTTTTAGCCGGCCCTGGTAGAATACAATACTCGCCGCTGACCTCTTTTTCTAAGATCTGCATCGCTTCTTGCATCGATCTGAGAAAACGGTACGGAGCTTTTCTATTTAGCGTTTGTATTACAACTATTACCTTCTGTTATTTTGATCTGTCCATTCTGTCAAAATATTTTGCTTCCCTTTCAGTGGATCCTGCTGAATCATTTACTTCTTCGTCACACTTCTTATATGTTTCCAAATATATTGTTAATCTGTCAATGCAGGCATTGGTAAATATTTACATTAGACTGTGTAAATTTGATGCAATTATTTTGATCTCCTTGGCAAATATCTAAGCTTAAGCAATACTGATTTGGGAAGGGAAGAACCAGTATTAAGTTAATTTAAGGATTATTGGGACAAACTAAATCAATTGAAAAAAAATTTAGGAACTATAACTATTGCAAGCAGTACTGATTTAGTAAAGGGCACCTAGGGCAGAACGAAAATTTTCTTTAAATGACTTGAAAGTTGTTATTCTTTTTTCCTTTTCCTTAAAATTTCTCATTCTTAGAACAGTAATCAATCTTTCCACAAGTTAATAACTTGTTCCAGAAACTTTTCAGGCATAACTTTCAACAATGAGTGTGGTGGGATTTGATTTGGGCAATGACACCTGCAAAGTTGCAGTTGCACGGCAGCGTGGCATTGATGTGATCTTGAATGATGAATCAAAGCGCGAGACACCTGCCGTGGTCTCCTTCATGGAGAAGCAGCGGTATGTTGGTGCCGCCTCATCGACCAACCCCAGAAACTCAGTCTCCCAACTAAAGCGTCTTTTGGGTCGTAAGTTCGCAGATCCCCAGCTCCAGGCAGACCTCCAGACCCTCCCTTTTAAGGTCACCGAGGGCGCTGATGGTTTCCCCTTGGTGCATGTTAATTACCGAGGGGAAGAGAGGAGGTTCACGCCTACACAACTGTTTGCCATGGTTTTGTCAAACGTGAAGGGCCTTGCAGAGAAGAATATGAAGACAGCTGTGGTCGACTGCTGCATTGGGATACCGGTACAGTGCGAAATTCATTTGTTTATTGGTATTATGCAACCTATCATGATGACGTCATGTCCTGGAAATCAATGTTGCATGTGCCCATATTATAATCAACTCTCCCCTCTGCAAGGGCCATTTTTTAGTGGCACCTCTAACTGCAACTGAGCTTCATGTGCAAAAAGCAGCTTTGGATCAGTATATGTTGGCCTGAACTGTAATTATAATGCACCTACTGTTGGCAGGTTTAATGATGCCAAAGCACCATTATTTAATATAAGATTCTCTTTGGGCATCACAGGTATATTTCACGGATCTACAAAGAAGAGCAGTCTTGGATGCAGCTGCAATAGTAGGTGTGCGCCCGCTTCGCCTCTTCCATGAGACAACTGCTACAGCCTTGGCATATGGCATCTATAAAACTGATTTATCTGAGACTGACCCTACCAATGTTGCCTTTGTTGATATTGGTCACACCAGCATGCAGGTTATTTAATAGTCGGTTGATTTAAGTGTTTGTAAAAAAAGAATTCTTGTAATTTTTTTGTTCACTTTTGACACTGTTATCTTCTTGAGATTTGACTGTTCATGTATGAACACATCATGTAGTACAAGTTTAATAGGAGGAAGATAACCAGCCTGCTAAAATAGCATGCAGTTGTCCCAATTTTTGCATGATCATTGGCTGATTGGGAAATTTTTTATCTGTAGATATTATTAAATCCAAACATACGGAAATAGAAAGTGTCTCGTTTCCAAAAAATATAGAAAGATTTGATTCATTGAGTCCGATCCAAAAATATGGATCGGATTCAATGGTCCTGATCCATTGATATATATATATATATAGAGAGAGAGAGAGAGAGAGAGAGAGAGAGAGTGGCTAATATCAAAACGTTTGCACCAAGGCCCTTGTGCAACCAAGTCGTTTTTGGATTTTCAAAGTCCAAACGGTCGATCCAAACCGTTAGATGTTCAATCTATATTAAAATCTGCATGGAGACCAAATTTTACATTTTTTGGATTTTTTTTACTATTTATTAAGCCATTTTGAAAATTGCCGATTACATGGTCCAGAATTTGGTTGCACTGTTTTTACTGTTCACCTGGATCAGCAATTTTCATAGTGGCTTAATAAATAGTAAAAAAATTCCAAAAAATGTAAAATTTGGTCTCCAAGCAGATTTTAATATAGATTGAACATCTAACGGTTTGGATCGACCGTTTGGACTTTGAAAATCCGAAAACGACTTGGTTGCACGAGGGCCTTGGTGCAACGTTTTGATATTAGCCACTCTCTCTCTATATATATATATTTTCCCATCAGCTCCTATTTTAAATAAAAAACAAAAAATACCAATGGATTGGACTCAATGAGTCAGATCTTTCTATATTTGTTGGAAACGAGACACTCTTTCTATTTTCGTAGGTCTGAATATAATAATTTCTATGAATACAAAATTTCCGGCTGATTGGTATAGCTGATTTATTATATTTTTAACTCCTATCATAGGTCTGCATCGCGGCCTTCAAAAAGGGTCAGTTAAAAATCTTGTCTCACTCCTATGATGCATCACTTGGCGGGAGAGACTTCGATGAGGTTCTTTTCAGGTAAGTTTCAATATATCTGGCTGGATTCATGTTAGCTTCGTAATGTTTCACTATAAAGCTTTCACCAGACCCACTAGATGGTGAAGAAACTCTCCATGAGTCGACTCTCTACCTACCAGGTCCATAAAACCTGGTAATTCACGTTGTAGACCAATAAAGATGTGAAATAAATTGATTGTGACTGTTATTATAAGACCAATAAATTGTAAGTTTTGGCCTTGAGCCCCTGAACTGAACTTGACTTGCTAATCAAACACATCTGTATAAATATTTGCTACACCAATTTTCAGGCATTTTGCATCCAAGTTCAAGTCGGAATACAAAATTGATGTGCTGCAAAATGCACGTGCCTCTGTCAGGCTGCGCACAGCCTGTGAGAAACTGAAGAAGATGCTGAGTGCAAACTCTGAGGCGCCGATCGGCATTGAGTGTCTCATGGATGACAAGGATGTAAAAGGGTTCATGAAGAGAGATGAGTTCGAGAGCCTTAGTGCACCTATCTTGGATAGGATCTTAGAACCATTGAAAAAAGCAGTTGCTGAGGCTGGTTTGACACAGGAAGAGATTCACTCTCTTGAGGTGGTGGGGTCTGGATCACGGATCCCTGCAATCATAAAAATTTTGACAGCATTTTTTGGGAAGGAACCGAGACGTACCATGAATGCTAGCGAGTGTGTCGCTAGGGGTTGTGCTCTGCAGTGTGCCATGCTTAGCCCCACATTTAAAGTTCGCGACTTTCAGGTAGTAATTGGATCACATGACTATGCCTTGCTATTTGTTTCATTTTTCAAATTATATTTTTTTATCAAATACTTTTCTGTAGTCTCAAAGTCAGCAACCTTTTTAATGGTTTAACCCCACTAAAACCAGAGTCATGTCAAGCAGATCTTGCCAGCACTAAATTGGCTTTTCACCGTTATTTTATTAAAGTGATGTCAGGACAAAAACAATCGGTAGAGGTAGGGGCATTATTGTCAAGGTTAATGAAGTGCACCATTTTTAATGGTAAAAATCTCTGTTGGGTGCTGCTATTTGCTACACCTCAAAGCATGTTTGGTGTTAGTTGCAAATAGTAGAAATGTGTGGGTGTAATTTGCAAAATGATAATAACTGAGTGTCTTCTGCAAGTTGCTTGATAATTATTTATTTATAAATCTAGGTTTTATTTCAAAATCTTTCTTTTTTATTATGTATGTGTTCATGCAATTGTTACTTGCATGACAGTAGAGAATATATATAAGATTTGCATCGTTTGGATGTTTCAATTGTCATCGAAGTCTTTTTTTTTTTTTGGAAAAAAAGCATGTTACTGCCCGTTTCATCAGCAATCTTGCAAATTCTTCAATGGTTATTGGCACACATATTTGTTTGGGAGACTATCACAAGAGAAGTAACAAGAAACCGCCAAACACATCCTATGAACATTTCTGCATGCTCCTTTTTGTTTATCTTTAATTTTTGTGTCTTCTACCTTTTTAGGTTAATGAAAGCTTTCCTTTCTCAATCAATCTGACATGGAAGGGGCTAGTCCCTGATTCTGAAAATGGTGGAACTGAAAGCCAACAATCTGCTATCCTATTTCCAAAAGGAAATGTGATTCCAAGCACCAAGGTTCTGACACTGTACAGATCTGGCACTTTTGCCGTGGATGTTGTATATGCTGAAGAGTCTACTAAGATCTGTACTTACACGGTAAATATTACCAGTTTTGTATAGTCAGTAAATTTATTAGATTCTATTAGTTCCTATAAAGTTCACCTTTTTGAAATTCGTTATTATAATTCTTTTACCTTGGTATATTATTAGATTGTCCTTGAACTCTTTAAAATGTTGAAAAGACAATCCCTATCATTTGAAGAGTTAGATTTTCTTAGCAAGCAGTCAAATAATCGAAAGAATTGCTAAATTTCTCTTTTGTTGAAGAGTAAAAGGGAATAAAGGTGAATTTGGGTTTTAAATCTGCTAATTATTCAGCAGTAGGCATAATAATGTCAAACTTGGAAAATTATATTTTTGTTTTGTATTCTTAGGAGGTAGTGAGAGCTGGCAGGGCCCTTTTTCAATTTTATTGATGGAACTTTTTGGAATTTGTGTATGTTGTTGACAGTTATTTTTTCTTTAATGTCACACCCAACTTCTGCACTTAAAATTAACACATGTAACAACAAGAACATAGTGCGCATTACTTTATCACTTAACAATCTTTTTTCATACTTTAATATTTTGATAGATTGGCCCATTCCAAACCAGCAATGGTGAAAAGGCTAAACTGCAAATCAGGGCCCACTTGAATCTCCATGGAATTGTTTCTATCGATTCAGCAACTGTAAGCAACTGTACCTACATCAGCTGATACCAAAACATGAGGTTACTGAACTCGACTAGTTTGGCATCTTTATGGTTTGGTGCTGTCTATTAATTAGAAATTTTGTTTACTTTAACATGAAACCCCAATTTAATTATTAATCCAACAGGTCAGTAAGGCCTCAACACGAACAATTTGATACCTTTATTTACCACTAGTTTACCTAACTTATACGGTATTAATATTGTCTTCGTAATCCGCTCCCAATAAAACAGTAATACCTATTGTTCAATTTCCCTTTGATTTGGCTCTTTGCAGCTCATAGAAGAAATTTTAGCTGGACTCTCAGCCGAGCAGGAGGTAACAGCAAATATGGATACTGATGAGGTACCAAACAATTCAAGTGCAATGGACACTGATGAGGTACCAAACAATTTGAGCTCTTCTGGCTCTCAAAATGGGGCACCTACAGAGCCGATGGAAACTGATAAGGTAAATTGCTTTTTTGGTAATTCCTAGATGTGTCTTCTATTCTGTGTTGTACCAGCTGGTTCCTTATTTCAATATGACATCTCTACCAAAGTATAATGACTGGATTAAAAGACATATAAAGAGAAGGGTTCAGATGCCTCATGCCTTTCATGACTCACTGTGCCTCATATCTCCGTTTATAGAGTTCAAACTGTCGATCCGAACCGCTCAACATGATCTCCATATTAAAATTTGCTTGGAGACCAAAATTTATATTTTTTGGAATTTATTAACTTTTTTTAAGATAGGTACAAAATCACTGTTTCTGGACCATTAAAAGACACTGATTTTGTACCTATCTAAAAAAATAGTAAAAAAATTCCAAAAAATATAAAATTTGGTCGCCAAACATATTTTAATATGGATAGAATGTTGAGCGGTTTGGATAAACAGGTTGAACTTTGAAAACAGAGATATAGAATATGAGGCACAATGAGGCATGAAAGACATGAAGCATTTGAACCCTCATCGTATACAAAACTAAGTTATAGTTGGAAACTACATAAATATAAAAAATTGGTCACAGGTTTATCAACTGGTATACTAATATGTTGGTATATACTATATACTATTTCAATAGCTATTGTGGTATTGGATCATTGGTTGATAATTCTGTACGGGGACCAAATTTTTTAATATAATCTTTAAATTTGATGTCATCCATGTTTTGAATTTGCAAATTTCAATGCAGGTTGTGACTTCCAAAACAAAAGTGAAGAAGACCACGGTACCAGTCTCTGAACTGGTTCATGGGGGAATGACTATCGGGGATCTACAAAAGGCAACAGAACAGGAGCTTGAAATGGCGCTGCAAGACAGAATAGTAGAAGAAACAAAAGAGAAAAAGAATACTGTTGAAGCGTACATTTATGACATTCGCAACAAGGCATGTGTTATAATTTTGATTTCTTTTTGTTTAATTAAATTGTGCTCAGGACACATTTTTTTGACAAAAGTTTTATTGGTAGCATGCATTTCCAAAAGTGCAAAAAGTGTGTCGTGGCATTAGTAGTATTTGTTCTATAAATCATTTGATAAAGCCACAAAAGGAAATAAGAAAGACCAAGATGATAGTTTCATAAACTCAATAAAATTGGGCCTTGTTTTAACAAATATTGCAATGATTGACCTCAGAGTACTATTATGCTTCAATTCGGCCTTATTCAAACAAATTTGAAATCTCATTAAAATTCGACCTTGTTATAGCTCTCTGACAAGTACCGAGAATTTGTGGTGGACAAAGAAAGAGAGGAAATTGTCGCAAAGCTCCAAGAAACAGAGGATTGGTTGTATGAAGATGGGGAGGACGAAACCAAAGGGGTTTATATCTCCAAGCTAGATGAGCTCAAAAAGGTAGTTTGCTTATTTCTTTCTATGTATTGCTTGCTATTAATTTTTGTCCCATTCACTAATATGCGATATTTGGCAATTGTCTTAGCCAGTACAGATGTTTACGCAATAGGTTTGACAGTCTGGAGTTTAAAAACCGGTGTTTTATGCTTGTGAAAAAATTAGTTATTCTATTTTTCAGTTAAGCTAGTGAGTTTATCTTTACTTTGGTTTCAAATGTAGAGAGGTGACCCAATAGAGGAGCGGCACAGAGAGTGGTTAGAGAGAGGGCCCGCAGTCCAGCAGCTGGCTTACTGCATCAATAGTTTCAGAAATGCTGCAATGTCTACCGATCCTCGGTTTGACCACATTGACCAGGCAGAGAAACAAAAGGTATTACTCTGTTTGGGTTATGCTACCACAATAAAGTTGTGAGCATATTGTTGGGTCAAGAAGTTGTGACCCTCGTCTAAATTGGCTAAAGCTTGGGAACTTGGGCGTATTTCTAGCAAAATCATTTTGGGTTGATCTGAATGGGTTGGTTCAATCATGCCATCCGTGTCAGGCCTAAATTTGCACTATTACTTGGTAAATGTCCCCAATTTTTGTTTGTGCTCGTGAATTGTGCCCTATATTCAGTGCAAAAGCACCAAAATATAGCAAACAAGAAAAAGGAGATGATACACTAAAGAAAATGTTCAACTCTGTGCTGGACTAATATTCTGTCCAACTTAACCTGACTATACTTTCTGTTTCACCCTCACAATCATGAACTAATCTTATGCACTTAGTTTTTTACTACTGATCTTAAATATGACGTATTCGTGGACATCAAAAGGTTATGAAAGAATGCACTGAGGCAGAGCACTGGCTAAGAGAGATGATGCATCACCAGGATTCACTTCCAAAGCATGCCACTCCAATTCTCTTCTCCGCTGATGTCAGAAAGAAGGCTGAGGCTCTTGACAGGTCACATAAATAATAATACGCGAATGCATATACAAAATTTGAAATAAGACCAGTAACCGATAGTTGTAAATTTGGTATAGGTGAAGTTTACCAAACTATGATTCTGCAATAGTGTAATATATCACATGTTTAGCATTGAAAAAAATCAGAACAATTTGAAAGAAAATGAACAAATAAATTTTATCAAATAAAAATTACAAGAAGAAATTTATCTGGTCTATTATATTTGGTAAGTACTTTTTCTAAAGCATAAAATCAGTGCCTTAATCTTTCAAACAGCAATCCAAAGAACCATTCACTGAAATAGGAAGATCTCATCAAAACGCAAAAGTTGTTTACCCTAAATTCTTGAAAATAAATGTATATTAGTTAAATATTTAGGTAAACCCTGTCATTTTCTTTATTTATTAGCACATATTAAGTCATAATGATAACAACTGTTTGTGTGATTATGGTTACTAATTTAATTCAACAGGTTTTGTAAACCAATAATGACAAAGCCAAAACCTACACCACCAAAGCAACAAACACCACCACCTACAGAGAAACAACCTGAGCAGGCTGAGCACAAAGAGCCCATGGCCACAGACAATCCTGAGGAATCAGCAACCCCGACATCTTAATTTCTGTTAGAAGATGGGTTTCTCATTTAACAATCTTTCAAAAACTTGTTATAGTATGATTGGATGAAATTTTGTGGTACATTCGGTGAATGCTATCCTTTTGTTTTTTCATTCTGGAAAACTGCACATCAGAAATTTTCTTTCTGCAGTTTACCAAGTACCTTTTTATCTTTCTTTTTGGGAGAGAATGAGAGCCTCACAATTTATTTGTAATGTTTTGTAATCAGTGTGGGTGCATGTAAATTTCTGATTTTGATTATAGATAATACAGGTGCATGCCCAATTCAGTGAGGAAATAAGGCTATAGTGAGTGAAACTTGATTTTTCTGGCAAAGTTTGCAAACGTGTCAGTTGGATGCAATCTCCAGGCTTGTGCCAATTTTGAGTTTGAATCCGGATGGTTCGATCATCTGATCAATCTAGCCCTCTAGCCCGAGGTGGAATGCACATACAGAAGATTAAAAGGAACAACACGCTTCAGATCATAAAGTATTATTCATTAAAATTTTAACAAAAGCAAGCAATTTACAGAACATATTAACAAACACCATAAGCAAACACAAGCCGCATTTGATGACACATGCATATATCTCTAATCCCCTGCTTAGTATGTGCCCACGAAGAAAGCACACATATCCCTCACTTGTTCTTGCCTCTGAGCTTGACCGCAAGCACTCTTTCCATTTTGGCAAGCACGGCCTGTTTCGGCACTGCCTTGCCGCTTTCATACTCCTGCACCACCTGAAGCCTCTCGTTTATCTGTTTCGCCAGCTCAGCCTGGCTCATCTTCTTAGCAAGCCTCGCCTTCTGGATGGCAGTTCGCACCTCTGTTCCAACCCGCTCAAACCCGGCTGGTTCAGTTGTCCCATCCAGCTTGCGTGCATCCACCACCGGAGCTGCAGTTGAATTGGTTTTCTTATTTGTGCCAGCTTCGGGCTTCTTCACAGTCTCGACCGGTGCTCCAGTACGCAGGGCATTGTTGACCACTTTGGAGCTTTTGAGCTCGCTGGATTTAGGCTTATTTTGCTTGCGCAGCACCACGGGCTCCCAGTCTTGGGTTATAGAGCCACCCATACCCCCGCTTGGCATTTTCAGAGAGAGAGAAAGAGAGTTAAAATGGTAGTCAATACTCACAATAGGTGGGGGAAATTGGAGTTGATTCTGAGATATATATAGTGGATGGAGATGTCTGGAAGGTCTGGAAGGTTCTTGGGGATTCTTGTTCTTGGATTCGATTTTTCTTAAATCTTATTCTTTTTCACTTCTCAGCAGCGAAATTGGTTCTGGAAAGGTCTGGATTTATTGTGGGAGAAGCGTGGTAGCCACGCATGTCTGGCTTGGCGGTCACGTTTATCAGAGCTCAGGTCGACCGACTGTTTTTGTTTTTGTTTTGACAATTAATTCATGTTCTTTTTATTGAATACAACTTATTAATGCTTAATAAAAAAAAATACAACTTATTAATGTTAATGCGTATATTATACAACTTGGGCCCCAATTATTGGTTCATTAGCCATAAGCCAATAATCCACGAGTCTGCTGCGCAGGTCTCTGCAATTTCAGTTTGAAATACTACTCTGTTAATCAGAGGTTGCTGAATTCATTCGGCCGCAATTTCAATTAAGGGAAGGAAGTTCGGTAGTCTTTTTTTGAGAATGTTGGTAGCAGCTAGCAAACAGGAATAATCAGTTTGGTAGTCAATGGAATAATAAAACACTATTTCAAAGTTTAAATATAATGTCCACATACAGTCAAAAACAAACAAATTTGAAATTTGGATGAGAGATGTCAAAAGGTTGAAATAGTAGACGACTAAGACAAGAGAAGAGATTGATTGGATAAGCATAATATTATACCACCTTCTAAGTTCTAATTATTGATTTGTCAAACATAAAATTATACTTCTTTTTCTATAGCAGTATATAGTAATACCATTTTGGATTGATTATTTTTTGTCCACAATTCCATTGTTCTTTCCAATAAAACAGCACTGTTATTTCATTGAGTTCCCAAATGATGCCTGGAGGTGATAATTTATACTCCCAATAATTTTTATCAGCTATATCTACATGCTCAATTTAATCCATCTTGGCATTTTTTAACCCTCAGATCATGCAATTATGCTTGACCAATTTTAACTTATTTCACAAATAACCCTTGCCAAATGCAAATACTTTCCTAAACACGCTCGAACAGAGTGTCACTGTATGTACTGGAAGGCAGCACACTGTTGCATTTCAAGGACATTAATTTGAAATTGCTCAATACAAAACGCAAGTATGTAGGCTTCACTGGAAAGAAGCTAACCTACATGACAACAACATAAATAGACACTAATCATACCATCCTGTAGTTGTAATATGCAACACATATATGATAAAATGATTCATAATAATCATTTATCTTACCCAATGATACAGAGACTAGCTTATCTATAAGAGCAAAGAGCCATTTCTGATTATTACACATAAGAGGAATCAATCTGATTTTCATTTACAGACAGGGAATGAAATTAGAATTGAAAATTGAAATATCCTTAATTCATAATTCAGATAGAACTTTGATCATGACTTGGCGCGGGCGATACAGAGCTTCCAGTGGAACGGCCATAGGAAGCGTCAAGCCGGCACCTTCCGTCATATCAACAAGCTTATCTCCAACTCTTTCCCAGTCAAAGCACTGGATCAGGGTCCCTAATACCAGAAACATTTTGCGCATTGCAAGTGCTTCTCCTGGGCACCTTCTCCTGCCCATGCCAAATGGTATCATCCATTTCCCATCCGCATCTCCTTTCTCAAACCTCTCAGGCTTGAACTTTGTGGGTTCGTCCCAGATTTCAGGGCTCCGTTGAATATGGTAGATATTTACCAGAAGCATTGTTCCCGGTGGAATTTCGTAACCGCCGATAGTAACTTCTTTGCTTGATTCATGGGGCACGAGAAGCGGTCCTATTGGGTAGATCCGCAAGGTCTCGTTGAGAATGTGCTGGAGGTAAGGAAGGTTGGTCATGTCAGATTCTTCTATGAGTCTCTCATTCCCGACATGTGCATCAATTTCTGATACTGCCTTCTTGAGTATGTCTGGATTGTTAAGTAGATTTGCCATTGCCCATGCTAAGGTAGCGGTTGAAGTTTCAGATCCTCCGAGCAACAAGCTCTGTTTGAAGACGGATAATGAACAAAATTGAGTAGCAAGCACAAAAATGAGTAATTTCCAACAGGAGACAATCTATTGCATCATTGTATACTAGGGGAGTGGGTACTTTCGGCACTTTAATTAGAGGATGCATTTTCTTGATAGGTAATTAAATTTCAATGGTCAGCAAACTGAAGTTTCTCGTCTAGTGTAATGGTTTTGTGGTTTGTGTTGGGGTTTTTGGTTATTATCTTTCACACTCTTGAATTGACAAGCTCTATACTCTTGAATTGTGGGTCCAATCATAGCAATTTCACTATGCTTCTCTTGTATGTTTTATTTTTTGTAAATACTCAATTTAATTAAAGTAATTTGGTAAAATAGCACGTGTTTTGATGCTTATGGAGGACCTCCTCCGAGTGTTCATATCATATGTACAGGAAAGTGTAGATTATATGGACAATTTTCAGAAATGACAGAAAAAAGACTTGGCACTTACTATGCAAATATTTCGGATAACTGAATTACTGTATTTCTCAGGATCATCTTTCTGCAGCTCCAGCATTCGGGCAATCATGGTCTCCCTATTCTCAGCCCCTTCTTGCTTATGCTCGTCGATCAACTTCTGTGCCATCATCTCATTCACATCTGTCACATCCCTCATCCTCTTCATGACCCCTTTCAAATCAAGCACTCTAAAAATGGGCACGAAATCCTCTATATTGGCACCTCCGCTCAGCTCAAACCAACCCTCCACGGCTTCTTTGTACCGCTTCATTTCCTCTAAGTTTTCTACGTTGTCACCACAGAACCGCCTTCCGGCTATCATCATCATGGTCACATTCAGCATTAACTCGAAAAGGAGATTCTTCAATTGGAGCTTTCCAAAGCCGCTCGATCTTTCAGTTTGGTTGTAAGACTGAAAGAGCTGACGGGCCATGTCTCGGACCTCCCGGGCCCGGATATCTGAGGAGGCTTGGAGTCTTTGGTTTGAGAGAAGCTCAACTGCTGCAATCTGGCGCACGCTGCGCCAGTATGAACCATAGTTGGCCAGGCCAATTAAGTTGGGCAACATGACAGATGGCAACTGGGGTCGATTTGCAAACTCCACGTCGTGTGTTGTGAAGCACTGCTCTGCCAAGGTGGCAGAGGAGATGATGAGAGCTGGACGGGAGCCGAAACGGAGGAAGGTGGCCGGGCCATAACGGTTTGATATGCTGATGAGTGCTTGGTGTAGAGGCGGCTTTAGGAGATGTAGGTGGCCGAGGACCGGAAGTGCCGGCGGGCTCGGAGGGACTTTCTTCTTGCTGTTTTTATTGATAAGAGAAAAGAGGGTTTTGATGAGAAAAGGAATGGCAACAGTGAGAAGGATAATCTGGAAGGAAAAGATATTATCCATGGAAAAAGATGTGGACACTTTCTATGACTCTTTCTCTATTAGTGGGGATAGTAGACCTTTTATAAGCAGCCAAAAGAAGGTTGGATTTGTATTCACATAGATAAGAATAAGGTTGTTTACTTTCTTCTTTTCTTTTCTCACTGTGCCTTTGGATGATGAAAATGTGGGTTAGTGAGAATAGCAGCTAAGTTAAGCTAATTCAACTGCTAATTCAACAAAATGTTTTAATAACTGAATAGCCGTTATTTCAAGAGAGAGAGTGCTTCTGGATTAGCGCTAACTCAAGTCCATCCAAACGCATTAATTGCATCCGCTTCACTTCTTTATTTGTGATGTATTTTGCATTATCATGGTTTTTAAGTAGACACATAATTGTTTAAGGCTTTCTTGGTTTTTAAATAATACGAACACCCTTTGGTTGTTGTAAACAGTTTCAATCGAATAGGAACTAAAAAGGGATTAAAGAGGCAGAGATAGATAGATAGATAGATAGATAGATAGATAGATGGGGGAATTGAGAGGAGGCAGAGATAAATTGAGCGTGTTACATGTGATTGTTTTGTTCATTTCATTTGACTTTCCTCTTCCTGTTTTCCATGTTGGGTGGTTCTCTGGGCCTGTTGGGCCTGTTCGGATGTTTGAGTTCAAAATGGGAACTGATGGGTTTCACGGTAATTTGATTTCTAAATCCTAGGCCCGTTCAGATGCTCAGTTTCTGAATTCTTCCCAATAACTTCCTTCCTTTCTTCCCATACTTCTACTTCTCCCCAAACAACATAAACTAAATAGTACCAGGTGCATGTAAACTAGATATATGCATGAGGAAGTAATAGGTTTGCTACAATAGAAATAGAATAGAGTAAAACTGATGGAACTTATATGGTGGAGTGTAAATTTATTTATAATAAAACTAATTAATGTAGTCTATGTTGCCATGTGTACCTGATACTGACCTCTTCATTAATTATCTAGAAAAGAAAACTATGAAATGAAAGACTATAAATCAGGAATCAGAGCCCTGTAGTAGTCAATAAATTAAATTGTGTTTTTCTTTTTCTATGTGAAATGTCAAATGGTGTTAAATCTACTTTGAGATTTCAGAACTGAAACCTGGTCCTTGTCAGAAGGTATTTCTGCTGCCTCTCTCTCTGCTGAAAAACCTTTATGATATATTTCTCCTTTTCATGAAGATAACTTCAATCTCCCAGAAGCATTTACATGGAATTTTCTGTACTATTATTTTGTCCTACATGTTACCCTTCAGTGCAGTTCCCTTGAATTAGTGTGAATAAAATCGACTATAAATTAATCTTGGCATATAAGAGAGAGGAGTTAACTAAATACTGTGAAGTCATGGAGAAGAATGCAAACAAGAGTGGTGATCGCGTTCACAAGTTTTCAGTTGCTGCTGCAATGGAGGCATACGAAATTTCAGTATATCTTGATAAAAACTATAATCTATTTCCTTTCTCTATTCAAGTCTCTTGCCGGTTGATTTCTTTAGAACCTGGTTAAGAGTATAAGAATATCATTAGTATAGTATTTATAAATAAATAAAATAAAAAATGCATGATAATAGGGTTTTCTTTGTAACATATGCATGTAATTGGAAAAATAATGAAGCACAACACCGACGGCGAAATTGGAAAAAAGGGCAAAAATTCCAATATAGTATTTTTCCTTTTCAGCATGTACCAATTTGTACCTGCGATTCAGTATGTACCAGTATGTTTATTTTCAATCTTTTTTTCTCTTTCTTATCAATTAAATTGTGAATACATGTGCAAATGGGACTACATGTCCAACTACTCAATTTCATAAATGCAACGGCTGTATCTTCATTTAATATTTTATTTTCAACTACTCAATTTTCTTAAATGCAACGGCTAAGAGTATTGCATGTAAAACATGTTCCATCTAATAAATACTTATTTAATTATAAAAAATGTTTATATTTTATAAAATAATAATTAAGAAGAAATATCATGTTATTATATAATCTATCTATTTAATTGCGTTATTGATAATTTATTAATAAAGAAAATTGTATAATATTAAACATTTTAGAAAAAAAAAGTAGGATTTCCCGTAACTAAACCCACGTACAACCGAACACTAATTTAACACATTCCCATAATCATTCATGTACGTACCCATACCCGTGCATGGGTTCCCATTTTTTCAAAAATGAGTTCCCATTTCCGTCAAATCTCATTCCGTGTAGTCCCGTGACATCCGAACAGGTCCTGAGAGTCCTTGTCCACGCCCCCAGATATCTGAGATGCAGTTTAAAAAAACGGACAGTCCAGATTACGTGTTAAACTCAATTCGTTACTTATTAAAACTATAGGAAGTTTGCTTTGAGATTCGTGTCAAGTTAAAAAGAATAGTCCGGATTTATCACTTGAACCTCAGGTATTTGAGGTGATACGGATTTGTTCTCTGAACGTGTCAGTGTGTTTTGTTGGGTTATTTATTGTATTCAGAGAGATACATACAGAGAATATAAAAAAATTTAGAGAAATTATTTCTGTATTCCATCTTTGAAGATTTTTGACATGAAGAATGAAAATGTATTATTTTTTTTCTGATCTTACAAATGCTACTAGGCCTCTTTATAATTGAGGAGAGGGCCTGTAGCCGTTGCCTAGTTGCCTAAATTACAATTTCTAGCTGTTGCCTTGTTGCCTAAATTACAATCTCAGAATATAATCTTGCTAGGTACTATTTTTGCCTTGACAGCTATTGTAGATGCTAGCTTGATTTTATTCCTTAAAATGCCGATGATGATTCTCTGAGGCAATTCTTCTATTTCTCAACACTCCCCCTCAAGTTAGGATTGTAAATGTCGATCAATCCTAACTTGCTTGTAATTTTAAAAAATGGTCCTGGTTCTAGTCCCTTTGTGAAGACATCAGCAAGTTGGTCTTGACTCTTCACATATGGTGTTTCGATTTCTTTTGCTTGAATTTTTTCTCGCACAAAATGACAGTCGACTTCAATGTGCTTGGTTCTTTCATGAAAAACTGGATTAGATGCAATATGTCTAGCTGCTTGATTATCACAAAACATTTTTATAGGTTCATGATTTGTGATATTCAAATCGGCTAACACTTGTCTAACCCAAGTTAATTCACTAGCTGTTGATGCCATAGCTCGATATTCTGCCTCAGCACTTGATCTTGCTACAACATTTTGCTTCTTGCTCTTCCATGTGACTAGATTTCCACCTACAAATGTGCAGAAGCCAGTAGTTGATTTTCTATCGAAGCTTCCTGCCCAATCTGCATCGGAATAGCCACACACTTTATTAGAATTATTGTTTTTCATCCATATTCCCTTTCCAGGTGATCCTTTTATGTATCTTAAAATTCTGTTTATTGCTTCTAAATGCGGTGTTCTTGGTGAATGCATGAACTTACTAATTTGACTAACAGCAAATGAAATATCAGGTCTAGTTACTGTTAAATATATTAATTTCCTTACAAGTCTTTGAAATTGATTTATATCTTCTAATGGTTCTCCGTCCTCGGTATTTAATTTGCATTTGTATTCCATAGGTGTTGAAGCAGGTTTTGATCCTATCTTACCTGTTTCTTTAAGAAGGTCTAGTGCATATTTTCTTTGAGAGATAAATAGACCTTTGATTGAATGAGCTACCTCAATGCCTAGAAAATATTTTAATATATCTAAATCTTTTATATCAAATTTTTTCTTCAATTGACTCTTAATCATGTTAATATCTATTTGATTATTTCCTGTAACAATTATGTCATCTACATAAACTAATACAATAACAATATTGTCATTACTATGTTTGGTGAAAAGAGAGTTATCAGCACTGCTAATTGTAAAACCACATGATTTAAGAAAAAAACTGAGTTTTCCATACCATGCCCTTGGAGATTGCTTCAAGCCATATATGGATTTTTTTTAACCTACAAACAAGATTAGAATCTTTCTCTCTCTCATGACCAGGTGGTAGGTTCATATAAACTTCTTCTTCAAGTGTTCCTTGAAGGAAAACATTTTTCACGTCCATTTGGTAAAGGTTCCAACCATTATTTATTGCTACTGAGAATAAAATCCTAACAGTGTTCATTTTTGCGACTGGAGCAAAGGTTTCATGATAATCAATACCATAGGTTTGTGTATATCCTTTGGCCACCAATCTAGCTTTATGTCTTTCTATGGTACCGTCACTATTATATTTTGTTTTGTATACCCATTTACAACCAACTGGTTTTTTGTCTTTTGGTAAAGGCATAATAACCCAAGTGTTGTTTTTTTCTAATGCCCTAAGTTCTTCTTTCATGGCTTCGCACCATACTGGTTGGCTTAAGGCTTCTTGAAAGTTTTTTGGTTCTTCTTCTTTAGAGAGAGAGGTTAAGAAAGTTTTATAATTTGTCGAAATTTTGTCATAAGAAATAAAATCTTGAATAGGATATGTTACCTTGTATGTCACAAAATCTCGAAGTCTTGTAGATGGTTGGGTGTTCCTTGATGACCTTCTTACATCTACTTCTTCCTCATTCTCATTATTATCATTGCTAATGATATTGTCTTCAATTTCTTCTTCTTGTTCACTTATTTCATGTTCATTTCTATTTTCACCTTCAGTTATGACTACCAAGTCATGGGTATGGTTATTTGGTAATACTATACTATCTTGACTATTGGTACCGGACTCACTAATCTCTTCTTTTGAAAAATAAGTTTCATTTTCATTAAAAACTACATCTCTTGAGATATACAATTTTTTGTTTATTGGATCAAAACATTTGTACCCTTTTTTGTGTGTTGAGTAACCTAAAAATATACATTTAGTTGATGTAGAATCAAATTTATCTTTTCTTTTTTTGTAAATAAAACAAACACAACCAAAAATTCTTAAGTGGTCAATATTAATTTTCCTTTGGTAAAGAATTTCTAATGGACTTTTATTTTTTAACCTAACGCTAGGGAGTCTATTAATTAAATATGTGGCGGTGAGTATTGCATCCGACCAATATTGTCTTGGAACATTCATTTGAAATAAAAGTGCTCTTGTCATTTCTAATAGATGTCTATTTTTCCTTTCTGACACTCCATTTTGTTCGGGTGTATTTATGCAAGTTGTTTGATGTAGAATTCCTCTATTTTTTAAAAAATGTGTGAAATTATTATTTACAAATTCTGTGCCATTATCAGATCTAAATGTTTTAATTTTTGTATTAAATTGATTTTCTATTAAATTGACAAATTCTTGAAAACATAGAAAAACTTCACTTTTTGATTTAAGTAAATATAACCAAGTAGCACGAGAAAAATCGTCAATAAATATAACAAAATACCTAAAATCATTATAAGATTTAGTAGGAGCTGGTCCCCATACATCAGAATGTATTAATTCAAAAGGGATTTCACTTTGACTAGTTGATAACGAAAAAGGAAGCCTAGTTTGTTTGGCTAATTTGCATACATCACAATTAACACAATTATTTAAAGGAAAATTTAAATAAGAATTCAAAATTCTATCGGACGGATGTCCAAGTCTCTTGTGCCATAAATTGTTTTTGCTATTCTCCCTCGTCACACAAAAATTAAGTTTTTGATAATTCAAAAAATATAGTCCATTGTCACGAAATACCTCACCAATCATCATCTTGGTTGTTTGGTCCTGAAATTTGACATGTGTTTTTGAAAACAATACATCACAATTAAATTCCTGTGTAATTTTACTTACTGAAATTAAATTTGTTGTAAAAGATTTTATATATAACACATTTTTAATATTTTTTGAGAAGAGATTAATGGTTCCTATACCGGTGACAGGTACCTTAATTCCATTAGCAACTAAAATATATTGGTCCTGGTTCAATATTTCTAAGGTCTCAAAAAAATCTCTATTACATATCATATGGTCAGTAGCACCAGTGTCAATAACTAATTGGTTATTTGGTGAAAATTTAACTGAATTTAAAGCAGTACCACATGAATTGTTGTTCTGTTTGACAAGCATCATAGACAGCCGCTCCATCAACTGCCGCATTGAATCCGAGTCATTTGGTGGGTTCGGTTCAAAAGAGGCGCATAGACCAGACCCCATCGTATCCCCAGTCTGTGAGGCGTGAGCCGCTGAGCCCTTCTCGTTCTCCCCCTTTCTTCTTTCTTCAGCCCGATCGCCACCTCCCCCTTTCCACTTTTTCGGCCTGAGATGCGGATTTAGAAACCAGCACCTCTCCCTTGTATGCCCGATTTTCTTGCAATGATCGCACTTCTCGTCGCTGCTTTGTTGGTTCTTGCCCCTTTGCGAACTAGGGTGTTGATTCTTGGTGAAGACCCCGAACGCTTGACTCTCTGGCTGGTCGCCGGATTGAGTGTCAGTGTTCATGGCACTTCTCCTTGATTCTTCTTGTTCTAGGGTTGCAACAATGGATTCAAGAGGAGGGAGGTTGGTTCCGAAGAGAATCTGGGTTCGGACTTGCTCATAGCTTGGGTCGAGGTTTGCCAGAAACTGAAAGGTTCTATCTTGGTTTTTTCGTTCTCTAATTTTTTCTGGATCTGTGGTATCTGGTTGGTAGATGTCTAGTTCATCCCATTTTGCCTTCATTGCCCCCAAAGTATTGTGTGATTGATCTCTGGTTTTGTTTAATTTGAGTGGTATCGTGTTTGATTTGAAAGATATGGGCGAAATTGTTTTGTTTACCGTACATTTTTTGGATTTCGCTCCAAAGCTTTGCTGAGGTTTCGGCACCAATCATGAACAGTTCGCTGATTTGGGGCTCCATGGAGTTTAGGAGCCATGACATTATCAGATTGTCATGAATCTCCCATTCTTCCGAGTTACTTCCTGGCTTTTTCTTGTCGCCAGTGACGTACCCGTATTTGCCTTTGCCTTTGAGAGAAATTATTGCCCCTTTGGACCATAACTGATAATTTTTACCATTGAGTAGCATGGGAGTTAGCTTCAGGGAGGTATTGGCATCGATCATGGCTGATACCTCTTTGATTGCTTCTGTCATGGCTGCTCTGGTATTGTTATTGGTTTGTTGTTGCGGAAGTTTGTTCTGTACCGATTACTAGCACAGATTTTGTTGCTCTGATACCATGAAGATTTTTGACATGAAGAATGAAAATGTATTATTTTTTTTCTGATCTTACAAATGCTACTAGGCCTCTTTATAATTGAGGAGAGGGCCTGTAGCCGTTGCCTAGTTGCCTAAATTACAATTTCTAGCTGTTGCCTTGTTGCCTAAATTACAATCTCAGAATATAATCTTGCTAGGTACTATTTTTGCCTTGACAGCTATTGTAGATGCTAGCTTGATTTTATTCCTTAAAATGCCGATGATGATTCTCTGAGGCAATTCTTCTATTTCTCAACAATCTTTTATAATTTTTATTTACACTTTAATTGTGTTTATACTTACGTATAAATTATTCAAGTTTAAATTAATCCTCTATGGTTGATCTTGAAAACAATGTATGTATAAGCAGCAAACAAGGCAAATACCAAGCAATTCTCCCTAGTCTATCAAAATATAATGACCTGAGGGCTGAGGCTGAGGATGAAATCAAATATATAATAGTCTAATAAGTGCCAATTTTCAAAAATTAACACAATTCCCCACGTAGATCGACTGAGAAAAAGACATAGTGCGTGATAAGTCCGTCCGGGTTTTATTGTTACTCTAATTAATTAATCAGCAAACATTAATTACAGCACGACACTTGTTGCTGTGCACTTTCACAAAAGAAAAGATGCATGTACGTTCTCAAGTCAAATAAAGTGATCTAATGGCGCAGGTACGTACTGATTTCTCTATGTTTTCTTAATCTTCTTAAATTACGTACGTACTCCAATAATTTAGATTGGGAATTAATTAATATGACATAAATTAAGAATGATCGACAAAAGGCCCAGTAAGCTAGCCAGGCAGCTGTAAGTGTAATGTCTGTCCAATCCAATTAATTAAGGTGTCACATTTCTGATAACATGTATGACACTTGCCCGTGCTTATTTATTAATTAATTAAGAGCACTTGTCTAGCTACATTTTAGGTTAAACTTCATCTTTTTCTTTTTGGTTTAATCCAAACCTCTAGTCTGAATTGTTCTAATTACATCGCCCGATCGAGTACCCTAAGTATATATATATATATATATATATATATGATCTATTTATACAACTAAATATAACACTTTACTCAATCCTCTCACCGGTTCAATGTCATCCATCATTATGTACGTTCATATCTAATTAATTACTAATTTGAAAATTTCACCTCCATTTTTTTAGAAAAATGAAATAAAATAATAAAACCTCATGAACTGCTACTTTGATGTGACAAAACAAATTTTGGTATTTCGTCTATTTGGTAAGGCACCACAAACTATTCAAGAGTCAAGACACTAGCTAGCTAGCTACTCTCTGCACAATTAATTTTGCTTTTGAGTTTTGACATACACAGTGAGTTCTCTCAGGAAAACAAAAAAAGTTTCTTAATTATTCTTCTATTTCTGTCCCAAATATCTCTAAGAAACGATTCCTTAGATATTGATGACAGCTGATATCATAATTAATTTCGTATTTGGCACACCCCCCTAATTAAGTAGGAATCATCCTCTGTTCTTCTTGTGTAGTTTGAGACACAAGATATATATATCTATTAGTATTTACTAGTATTTTCGTAATATCTGATTAACTAATTAGCAATTTAAATCCAATACGTTATTTTCTTACCTCCACTCCACTGACAAAAACCTTGTGGGGTCTGAAAAAAGCATTGAAATGGAAAGTAGCATCTTTTAATTGGCGAGTGGAGACTGGTATACATGTACAGCTGTAGCTTTATTACGTGTGTGTATTCATTCCATACACGTTGCGATATGTGAAATTAATGCCAAGTGCGGATTTGGTACGCTTGTTGCGTGCGTGAAATTAAAGCTAGCATTTTTTTCATGAAGGCGGGTATAAAGCTCCCCACGCTGGATGCTTTTGTTAGGTGTATACTGATGAGCTAAATCTATTATGCTTTTGTGGGTACCGGACCCTTTTTTTTTCTAAACATATATATTCTACACTTTTTTTAATAAATAGTAAAATGAGTGTTTATAAATTTATAATGAGATTTAATAGAAAAGACAATAAAATGAATAAATTTGTGTGTTTTTGAAATTTACAAAGATAAGTATAATACTATCGGAAACCGACTCCTATCCGGCCCGTTGGGAAATCAAAAGAAATTTAACGGTTACGCATGCAATCAGATAACGTTTGTTTTCGGTGGAGCAAGTCAATTAAGGATAAAATTAATAAAGTTGATGCGACAGATCGAATAAGAAGAAGAAAAAAGCACAGTCATCAAATCGGTACGATTGATTACTGACCCCCCGTGGAAAGCACTCCTGAAGTTGAAAAATATTGACATTGACATTAGGGAACTGGGAACAGGAGCTGATCAATTTAATTTTGGAACATAGAATATGGTGGTGGGCTGGTGGCATCAAATTTGATCCCCAGCTTCACACTTATCGGAAAACAATAAGAATAAAACAACATATATAACACAGACACAAACAAAGAAGCAACACGTATAGGTATAGCAAAAGCAAAATGCAAGTGATTCCATTCGAACTGAGGCGGCTCTGGAACAGCAGCGAAATCCGATTGCTGGTGCTTCTCAGCCTCATTCTCCAGATCTTTCTCATCTTCTTGGCGCCATTTCGCAAGCGCAGTGCCAACAGAACCCTCAGCCTGTTGCTCTGGTCCTTTTATCTCTCTGCCGATTATGTCGCCACGCTGGCGCTCGGCAACCTTCTCAACATGCAGACCGGGGACACCGATCAGAGTTTAAGGGGCGATCTCATGGCATTCTGGGCCCCTTTTCTTCTTCTCCACCTCGGCGGCCCCGACTCCATCACCTCGTACGCCCTCGAGGATAATGAGCTCTGGTGGAGGCACTTCCTGGGATTGGTTGTTCAAGTCTCGGTGGCAGTGTTGATATTTCTCGAGTCGTTGCCGAGCCCTCGGCTTTGGATACCTGCTATATTGGTATTTGTTGCTGGGTTTCTGAAATTCGGGGAGAGGACTCTCGCTCTCCGGTCTGCTAGCATGGATGAATTAAGGGACTCGATGGTGCCGAAACCCGAGCCAGGTCCAAATTATCCAAAATTCATGGAAGAGTATGTCTCGAGGAGGGAAGCGGGCCTGAATGCCTACATCAAGAGGGAGAACGAGCCGTTGCCGCCGGTCAAGGAGGCCGGGATGGAGACCACCGGTCTCTCTGATGTGAAGGTAATACATAAAGGCCACCATTTTTTCAGAATTTTTAAGCGACTTGTGGCGGATCTCGTGCTCAGTTTTCGGGACCGGTTGGAGAGCCAGTCTTTCTTTTGGAACCGAACTCCTGCTCAAGCTTTCAGAATTATTGAGATTGAGCTTTCCTTTCTCTATGATATTCTCCACACAAAAGCAGTACATATGCATTGCCCTCGAGGTCGATTTTTGCGCGGCCTCTCCTTCAGTTTGATATTCTCGGCTCTTGTACTTTTTCACCAATGCAACAAGCAAGGCTACAAAAGTGCCGACGTGACAATTACATATGTACTGTTATCCGCTGCTCTTTTACTCGAGACTGTATCCATAGTTCTCCTTCTAATCTCAGATTGGACGATCGTTTGGCTCGAGCGTAAACACTTAGACACTCTAGCAGCTGCAATAATTTGGCATGTGAATCGGATGCTTCCAAATGGCAAGCCACGGTGGTCGAACTCCATGAGGCAATATGACCTCATTCGGTATTTCCGAAGGAGGAGGCCAGTTTCGAAGATCTTGGTGTTGCATATTAACTTACCATCTCTTTCCCGTCTCTTCTCCGGCAAACTGAAGGTCATTAATGTTAACATTATAGAATACTTCCCAAAGGTGAGGGAGGTATGGAGAAATTACTGGTACATAAGCTATCTTGATGTGCCTGATTATCTGAAAAAGTTGATTTTTGAAGAGCTCAAAAGAAAGGCCCAGAGTGCACAAAACTCCTCTGACCTAAAAGCATTGCGGTCCAGCAGAGGGGACCTAGCCCTGAAGCACGAGTCTAGTACAAATCTCATTTGGAGCGTAGAAAAAGAATTTGACGAAAGCATAATGCTCTGGCACATTGCAACAACTCTTTGCTACCAAACCGTGGAGCCTTATTCAGATGGTGAAATACGCGTGAAAATAGAGAATTCCAATTGCGAGGAGGATCAGGTATGCAACGATGGACAACAACATTACACCACCAAATCGAGAGAAGAAATCAGTTGGATGGTTTCCAATTACATGATGTATCTTCTTGTCCTGCAACCTTCCATGATGCCGCCAGGTATTGGGAAGATACGGTTCCAAGACACATGTGCTGAGGCCGAGAAATTTTTTGAGGCTGAGGAACGAACACGGGACGACAAACATGCATGCCTTTTGCTCCTGAATGTGGAGACTGAAGTTGAACCCGTTGAGGTGAAAGGAGATAGGAGCAAATCAGTGCTGTTCGATGCGTGCCGGCTGGCGAAAGAGCTCCAGCAATTGAATGCGGATAAGAGATGGCGGGTAGTGAGCGGGGTATGGCTCGAGATGTTGGGTTATGCTGCAATCAATTGCAGAGCATATGCGCATGCCAAGCAACTAAGCCTGGGCGGAGAGCTTCTAACTCATGTCTGGTTTCTGATGGTACATATGGGAATTGGAGAACAATACCGGATCGAATCTGGCCACGCCAGAGCAAAATTGATTGTTGATAAATGATCACTTTGTTGTGTTCTCACTTCTCAAGAGTAATGTTTTGTTTTTCATTTTTTTCTCCTTTTTGTTATGTGGCTCATCTACCAACTTATTTTTATTTTCCTCAGTATAGGGGTATCAGCCTACTATCTTTTCTGGTACTGAAATTAGATTTTCATATTTTAGTTAATTTAAAGAATAAAAATTGTGTCTAGATGGGAGATTCAAACTTCTTCCGTTCTTATTTCTTTTGGAAGATCAGTTGGTGAAGGACAACTGGTAAATATGAAATATGTTATTTTACGAATTAGAAATAAGTTTAATTAAATTAAGAATTAATGAGAAGGAGAGATAAAAAGCAGCTAACGTGTCAAATGATCCGCCACTTATTACTGGCCTCATCCGACAGGAGTTGCAAGTTATCTTTTTTTAAAAAGATCCTGTTATATTATTATTATTATTTTTTTACAGAAATACTTGTAGAGGCTAGAGCCTAGAACTGTTCTTGTGATTAAAAAGAATTTGGAACATGATGCCATGCCTTAAATGACCGCCAAGTGGAAAAATCGTCACTTGTAATACAATATGTTTAAAACAGATAAGAATTAATTAATGACAAACGTTGGTAGCATTTATGAGGAAACATATTATTGTATTTGTATAATAAGGTTGAAAGTGACACCAACTTGTGTCGAATGATTACATCACAATTAATAAACAAGTGTAGTGTAGGCTGGCCGGCACAGTGGCGGTGATTTAAGCGGATTATTTACCTTCCAAGGTGTAGGTACAATGCAGACGTATGTGGCACGAAAATAATTAGCACTATTGTATTTTACTCCTATTCTTAAATTAAGTTACACTTCTAAATGATAATAATATTTGATAACAAAATTTGTATTGAATCATTGGTTGTTTGATTGATTACAATTCATATGAAATAGATACATCAGATTGAACTAACACCACTAACAAGCTTTCTAAAATTAACAACTCACTACTACTTTAATGTTATATTATATGACTTGAAATAAATAATTAACTAGTGTAAACATTATAAATTGAGTAACTAACACATAAAACACATAATATAAAATTTATTTGATCTCCAGACACATTTTAATATAGATATCATGTTTAGCCGTTTGGATCAATTGCTTGGACTTCAAAAATAGAGATAAAAATGTGAGATATGATTAGAGCAAAAAAACCAATAAGTTAATCCAACTCAAATTTTATAAAACCTTTATAGATTCTTATTTAAATTGCAATAGAATCTAAATAGAGGACGATACATGTAGAGTCCTAATTTGTGGAGCACACTTTATTGTCTGATACAACATTATTGTCATCCTTTTTCTGTTTGGATGTCCTCCAAAGCGCATAAAATCACAAAAAAGCTCTCATGTCAGTGTCAGTATCACTCACTAGTCACTACCTTACCTTGAGAAAGAAGTCACCACTGACCACTCACTAGCGATGGATGGACGATGGACGGTAGTTGAAGTTGAATGTGATTCCGACCTTTATTTATGCGAATGTCTGTTTGACTTAAATCATTTTCACTACCGTTCATAGTAAGTGCTCAATCCCCATTTGAGAACGCTATGACCATCTCAGCCAATTAAGCCCCCTTTTTTGCCCCCACACTACAAACGGATCAAAGCCAACCCTCACTAGTGAATAGACCCATTTTTTTTTTTCAAATTAAAAGGTTGATATTTGTCACGAAATATATTAATGATTATTTTTTCCAACAATAGCAAGAATCAAATCATCGATCCGAATCAGAATAGGATGGACGAATCAATATTTCGATCAACTCTTAGTTCCACCCAATGTTGTAAATAACGATATACGCTCATCGGACGTACAAATATTGTCAAACGATTAATCAGTCTGATTAGTCAGAATTTTGCAGATAATTTTGTGTGTCATTAAAATTATGTTCATATATTTTTAATTATAAAAAATGATTAATTTAACTCATCAAATAAATTTAGTTTAAATTAATTTTATTGTTAATTAATAAAATTTTATGAAATTGTTATTTAGAAAAATCATATAAAACAAGACAAAGTATATACATATAGCAGATAAATGCAGAAAAATAATAATAAAAACAAATAGCTAATTGACAGTACAGACGATTCGTAACAGTTTAGTCAACGCTAACGACTAATCAGTCAATTAGTCGAACTAAACAGTCATTTCTCACAACACTAGTCACACTTACACACCACTAATAAAACATATGGGAGTAACGAAACTATTAATTTTGGTCATCTCCTAGCCGAATTTTGAAAGAGGGGATGACCAAACAATAAATTAGATTAATTAAATTCATTATCATAATATGTATATTTGTAATATATTCACTCATATTATATAATATGTATTTTACTATTTTATACTTTTTTAATTAAAACATCGAAATGGTTCGAATTCGAATAAAAAAAATTCTTAGAATAATGAATATAAATTTTGTAAAATTATAATAAATTTGTATTTAAATTATAATAGAATCTAAACCGAGGACAATTCATGGACTGCCCTGATTTTAGAGATTTCAACGAGTTATGTTGTGACCGGTCACGTTATGGTTAAGTGATATGACTCGTGTCCTGTGCGGTGACTATTTATGTAACGTAATCATCTTTAGAAAAGTTAGCACGGTACGATACGATACGCAAATTGGTCTAATCACAATATGTAGTCATGTGAGTCACGTTGGATCAGGATCGATCTATTGGTGAATTTTGAATAAACTAATTTTAATTATGAGAAAAATAGTTATACGTGACTAAACATGACAAACGTGGTCAGTCTCATATATGATTACAATGGGACTAGCGTACTGTAACCATTTACATGCCGTGACCGTCTATTTCAATATAATCACAACACGGCACGACACGTGACCGGTGAATTTTAAATAAACTGACTTAAATTATGAAAAAATAGTTAAACATGATCCTTTATGTATCGTGATTGTCTATCTCAGTATGATTACGATACGGCACACGACATGTAATCTAAATCATGACATAAAATGTTACAGCACACCAATACATCCCTACCGAATTTGTGGAGCAGACCTTAATTGTCAGAGATCCAAATCTGCTCCGCACCCTCCTTTTCTTTAGATGCTTATATATATGAGCTAGGTGCTTGTATAGATCAATCAGATGTTTATATATAAGACTTAGACTGTTGTTCTTCAATAACTCAAGTGAACTCCATTTTTTTAGATAGCGGACTCCATTCTCTCTTCCTTTTGAAGAGAAAGAGAGAAAGGAAAAGGAGGAGGTGCTTTTATTCTTAAGAATAGGAGCAGATTTGAATCCAATTGTCAGATACAAAATTATCATGCTGTTTCTGTTTGAATTTCCACAAAAGCGAAGAAAACCACAAAAATCTCATGTCAGTGTCACTGCCTTGAGAGAGAGAGAGAGAGAGAAGTCACCGCTCACTGGCGATGGACGATAGTTCAATGTGAGTTCCGAGTTCCGACCTTAATTAGTGCGAATGTCTTTTGAGTTAAATCACTGCCGTTCCCAGTAAGTGCTCAATCCCCAGTTGACAGCGCTACGACGATCTGAGCCAATCATGCCCTTGCTTTCCCACACTACAATTAAACGGATCAAAGCGAGCCCTCAGACCCATCTCTCTCTCTCTCTCTTCTTCTCGTCTCCATTGCAAACAAAAAATAGAAATTAAAGAAATGCCTCAACCCAAAGAAGCAATTTCACAAGTCCTCCATTCCCTGTTAAAAAACTTTGATACAGCCAAGCTCCTAATATCCGAATTAGGGGTTGTGTCTTCAGATTTAAATGCCCTGTTCCATACAATCCAAACTGATGCGCTCCAATTGAAAACACTACTCGGAGAAGAGAACCAATTGACAAGAACTAGTCGATCCAGCACCAGCATTCGGTCCTATTCAGCTACTGAGAGTATGAATAACACCACACAACAGTTCGAATTAAGTTATGAGTCGACACAAGACAGTGCTGCCATGTCAGAGGTCAAGAATACAATAGACTGCCTCGACGGCCGCTTAAAGCAGTGTCTCTTATGCCTTGCCATCTTTCCTGAGGGTGCTGTAATAAAAAAACAGCTATTGATTCATTGGTGGATCGGTGAGGGGTTCGTGCTGGATACTGAGATCGGTAAAGGCCGGTTTGAAGAGCTCGTGTACCATGGTCTGATAGTACCAGTCAAACATGAGCACTGTGATGAGGTCCATGCATTCAGAGTATATCCATGGATCCGTCGGCAACTGATCGAAGCAGCAAAAGAAAACAATTTCTTGGAGCTTGATCCCATGGGAAATCCTGTTATCGGTACAACTAACCGTGTGATTCTAACCAAGGGGCAAAAACACGTGCGATCACGAGTGCGATCTTTTGGTAGGTCCAGCAATCAGGGTTTGCTATCCGTATACAATGTCGACCAACAATATGTGCATCTTGACAAGTCGTGGTTCTCTGGCCAGAAAAAACTGGGCACTTTCCAGGTTGGGAGGTGTACCTCCTCCAGCGAGCACCATACCGAGCTTATGAAAGAATGGTTGTTGAAGGGAATTGGGGCTTGTAGGAACTTGAGGTATCTCAGCCTCAGAGGAATCTCTAGAATAGAGTCTCTTCCTGATTCAATTGGAGATCTTTACTATCTCATAATTCTCGACCTTAGAGCGTGCCACAACCTCGAAAAGTTGACGGTTGCTGTCACATCATTGAAGAAGTTGCAGTACCTAGATGTATCAGAGTGCTATCTGCTTGATCAAATGCCTCGAGGCCTCGGTCAGCTCGTCAACCTAGAAGTGCTAAAAGGATTTGTGATTGGGAGCACAAAAAGCAAAGACCCGTGTCGTCTGACAGAGCTGACGAGGCTAGAGAAGCTAAGAAAGCTCAGCATCAGCATAGGCCGTCAGTCGGTGGCAACCGATGACGAGCTCCAACAATTGGGCAGGTTAGAAAACCTGCGGTATCTTTCGGTAACATGGGGAGTGGTAGCATCACAGAAGAAACAGTCAGTTGTTTCAAATTCTGGTAAAGTCAAGACAGCCGAGAGCATTGCAGACATGCGCCTCTGTCTTCCCCCGAAAATCGAAAAGCTCGATCTTCGCTGTGTACCGTTTAGGGAATTTCCTGATTGGCTTTCGCCAACAAATTTGGCGGGTTTGAAGAAACTGTATATAAGGGGTGGGATGCTTGAGGTACTAGGAGCAGAAAGCGGGTGGGCTGTGGAGGTATTGCGACTGAGATTCCTCAGAAATCTCAAATGTGAGTGGGATGCTGTTCCTAATTTGTTTCCAATGCTTAGTTTGCTGGAGAAATGGGAGTGTGAAAATCTGATTTCCTGGCCGTGTGATGATCAAGGGATCTGGCGGAAACTAGAATGAGAAAGAAAATAATTTTTTTCTGTTTGATGTTCACATGCTTATCAATATAATCATCAAATAAATCAGTATTTTGCTTAAATGAACCCTCTCTCTCCATTAGCTTTTTTGGTTGGCAGAATCCATCCTGTGTTTAATAAGTTTACAATAAGTAAGCTTTTCTTTTTCTTTTTCTTTTTCATTTTAGGTATGTCTATCTGAGCGGATCAACCAATGAACCAATCTAATTTTATAACTCCCGCATCTAAATGTTGTATAGATGCTATGGAATGAAATGCAGATTTTTGTGGAAAAACAGTCAATAATTACGCAATGATTGATATTTCTATATTGTTTTAACTTCAAGGGGCTTGCCAAAATTTGAGGGTTCCCTGTGTATTTGGAAGAATTATAGTGGTTAGTCTCAAACTAAGCTGTTTATTAGAGAAACAAATACACGGTATTCAGGTCAATTCGGAAATTAAAATAGAAGGGAAGTTGCGCTGGCGCTGGGCTTTTGCACAACTTATTCGCCTCAGTAGCCCATCTTATTATTCAATACGCAGCTGAATCCTAAAGGGATGTCATTTAGAAAGATGTGACAAACTTAATATCTATCAATAAGCTTAATTAACATCGTGGGCTTAGTTGCCAACAGGCCGAGCCCGATCTGATGCTCCGCAAAAAAACGCTAGACCAGAAAAACCCAGAAAAGGTCTGAAAGCCCGCCATGCAAAACTTCCACTTGCCTTCTAGTTTTCAAGGGTTTTGCCAGTTATCAACTGAGGCAGGCCGCAGGCGCAGGCGTGAGAGGAAAAATCTAAGAAAAACAGTAGAACCAATTGACCGCTTAATGCGTAATGCAGCAGCTTCACGACAAATCAATGAGAATTGGTAATTCGTATGCCCTCCGAAATAATTGTGAATATTCACGTTGATATTAGTTGCCGAGGGGCGAGGAGTGCCTATCTTAATATCTTAAGAATGCTTGCATATATGAAATTAGGATATTGCTCATCCAATTTTGTTCATAATTGATTGCTAATTGTCGAAACAATGTCATTTGTACTAACTAACAGACATTTGAAGCAATTTAAATTTACGGAAAAGAATTTTTAGCAATTTAAAGTACTGGTACTGGACAAGACCACAAACAATATAAAAAGACAGTTTTACAAAATGAAATTTATACTAGAATTAAAGTACCGTCCTACAACAATCCTAGTCCATGAGAAGCAAACCTATTATTATTAACAGCATTCTACTCAAGAACAGAACTAACAAAAGTTAACAAAAACAGCTATATATATTCAATATTCAATTAAACGAATGCTAGCTCTCCCGTGAGACGACCTAAGAGTGCAGCTTTAAGCTGCTCCCCTGTGAAGACACGTGTACCCATCCCAACCGTCGCCTGCTGCACCACAGCATCTCCCACCGTCGACACCCCGGCGCTCCGTATTTCCAAATCCATTTCCATAAACGCCCCCATTAGCCTTGCCACTGGATGACCCCACCTGTCAGAGTGAAGCCGCACCATCGCCTCCTCCGCTCCAATCATCTTCACCTCCAATTCCACAATTCTCTCCCTGCCGTAACCGCCGCTCTCTCCGTCTTCACTTCTTTTTCTCTTCTCATCCTTGCTAACCGAATTCAATTGACAAATTCGGGACTGGAGATTACAGTTCTCTGCTTCCATGGCTTTCACCTTCGACTGGAGATCCGTTATGTAAGAGGTGGCATCTGTGAGGAGAGATGCCTTGTCCATGCGCGACACGTTGGGGACCACAGCTCGAAGCGCATAGAACTTTTGATTCAATCGCTCGCGCCTCTGCCTCTCTGCCTCCACATGGTCCATTGCAACCTCCCGCCCGTTCGCTGGCTTTCGGCCTCTCTTCTTTGGCCGTCTCTCTGTTGCCGCCGGGGCGCCGCTCTGTAGATCTGAGTGCTCTGACGTGGAAGGAGGAGAAGAGAGACGGCTTCTTTTGTTGGATTCGCTGAGGTTAGGATTAGTTGATGCATATTGGATTGCTGATGAGCAATGGTGTTCAACCAGACTGCCCGAATTGTTGCTGAAATTCAAAATCTCGCCGGATTTCACAAGATCAAATTCATTTTTTTGTGATTGAGTGAATGTGGTATTGTTCGCAGCTGTGAACTCGTCATTGAACCAAAGATCAGCCATACCGGAACCCGTCACGGAAGAGGCAAGGTTAAAAGATTGATAAATTCGGGTAATAATTTCAGGGTTTTTGGACACAACATGCGTGGATCCCATCTCGACAACTCCACCATTGACCGGAACAAATGCCACTGTACGAATACCCAATACATGCGCCTCTCGCACACGCTCGCAACGTGCCTTTGCAAGCTGGTCACTGCCGGAAAACCAAACCGGCTCACCGGAAAACATAATGTGGGGATCATATGACTGAGTCATGGACACCAGAAAGAACCACTCAGTGTCGGTCACATCATCTTCGTCTGACGGTGAGCTGTCAGAGACGAGGGAGTTGAGTTCCCGAAGCACGCGCTTTCGGTGTGACTGCTCGGCCAGTGAGGTGGCAACGGAGGGGGCCTGAATTTCGTCAAGCGAGGTTCTGTAGTAGCCATCACCCCATAGAAGGTGGGAGGAGGGGGGAGGGGTGGATTGCCAGAAAATGGCATAGGTCCAGTGGTCGGTCGACCGGTCAAGGAGGGACTGGAGACGGCCTTGGAGTTGGGGGGTTTCTTCTTCTACGAATCCCGGCTGCAGCCCTACGCCTGGTATTGACATTGGCATTGAGATTGAGATTGAGGAGTGGTTATCACAAGTATTCATGTTTATGTTTTGAGACTGGAGACTTGCTGTTGTTTTCAATTTCATTTCACACCTGTTTCTCGGCGCTTATATAGAATGGTTCTGGAGAATAGGAACTACCACCTCTCCATTTCCTCTGCGAATGACTGCGGCTTTATGCTATCTCCATTTCGAAATACTGGAGACTTTTTGGTTCGGGGAAATAGCCAAGAAGCTGGTTGGACCTGATAGGAGAAAGTTTGACTGAAACCGGTGTTTTAGTATTATAGTTAGGCCGCGCGTGAGGACAACAAAATGCTCCTCTTTAATTATTGATTTTCAATTTTTCATTCAATTACTCCTTAATTAATTACTCCTTGAGAATTTTTAAAATAACAGTCCAAAGTATTTCAATGTCTTCCTCTATTCTTGTAGTTCCCTTCAACTAGATCGACAACTAGTCTTAATTAGTAAGTTATTTTTCTCGGTCGGTAAATTAAGTGTACGTTAAATTTAATTACATATAAATCGGGTGCATTCACTGCATCTGGTTAGTGTGGTCCCATCAAGCCCCGCGCATCCTAAGATTGCGTCTATCAGACGATCAGAAGATAACTTGATTGGGTTAGTTACTATAATATTATTATTATTATAAATAGAGTAGGCTAGTGGACTTCTGATGACGTGGCAACGAGGTGAACTTCGATTGGAATCTCCTCATGAAACCATAATGAAACTTACAGCTATATATATATATATATTCTGAGTTAGGGGTGTAAACGGTCGGATACGGATCAGATAGTGGTCAAACCGTATCCGTATTTGTTATAATTTTTCAGATACGGATACAGATATGGATAGTCTCGAATACGGATACGGATCAGATATTAAACGGATATGGATACGGATCGGATTTTGGATGGATATGGATACGGATATCACTATAATTCGGATAATTAAAAACAAATACTATTGTACATTCTAGCAAAAAATAACATCTATATCTAACTTTTTTCATTCATAAATTAGATCTAATATTTTTCATAAGTTTGTTGGTTACAAAACATATATCATTTTAACAAAATAATAAGTACTAATCATGTCATATTGTTCATCAAAATATACCAACCTAAACTTAATAACATTCTTTTAACCATATAGGATAAACAAAAAAAACTAAAAAGGTCTTGAACCATTTGCATCAACAATGCCAATTCAAACGACTTCTTCTTCTGAACTAACATTTTCTACTTCTACTTCTTCAACAAAATCATATATCGATGCTATGCGGCCTATATATATAAGTAATCAATCATAAGTATACATGTAGATGTAGTTTAATAAATCAATTTACTAAACAAAAAGGAATCATCATTTATGTACACAGGATTTTTGAACCAGCAAGTATAGTTCTTTTAATCTAATTAATTATTCAAGTAACACCAATTATACAGACTAGTTGATTTATTGATTGCCATTAATCAATCCTTTGTCCATTTATTAGTTATATCATTAATCGTTGGTACTGGTCAGGTACAGGCTGGTACCAAAATGAAACTAAAGTTTTGCATAATGAGAAAAAAAAAAAGTAGTTCATGTTAGTGTAATAATCTAGAAGTCAATAAAACGATAAATGTATCATATATATTTTGTTCATGAATTAGATGATTAATATCATCTTGTTGCCTTGAGTATTATTGTATTTATGAATCATTCATTTATCTGACTAGAGTCAATGAATGGAATTGTGAAACTTCATAATATAGATGATATATATTCTTAAAAGTCACTAACCAAGGTAATTAGCAGGAATACTAATTTACTGTTACAAAGTTAGTATGTGGATTAAAAGATGGTTAAGTTTTACAAACCATTGACAATAGATGTCATTTTAATCACATAGATACATGTTTCAGGAACATGGTATTTGACAGATCCCGAATGAAACATTAAATGTAATTATGTTCGTGTCATTAATGTTTTCATTCAGTGTTTAGTTATAAAGTATGAGGTATTCATCTTTCCTACTAAGAGATGTGTATGTGTGACTGTTACCTAACACTGTCGGTAAAACGCAGTTATAACGGTAGCTCTTCGGTATACATAGCTTAGCTGAGGTAGTGATGGTTTACCAAAAGTACTATTGTCCCTCGTATCTCTATACGAGTTATAGTATCACTGGGCCCCTTGATAGAATAAGATTATCTGCATGCGGTATAATTACAAGAGCAATTATATTTGGTAATCTGTTCAAGATCAAGAAAAGATTAAGTTTGCAAGGATGACACACACCTACCTTGAAACTGATCTGATAACTATGAGACAAAATAATTAACACGAGTAAATAGTTTACTGGATCGTGATATTGTACAGTACATCATCATCTGTGTAATTGGATGGTCATAGTGCAAATGTCAGATGCCTCCTATGATTATAGAAGTTAAAACAGTTTTAATTCTATTTACCAACATAACACAGATCCTATTGGGTCACACCATATAGGAGCTAGTCGGAGAATCTTATTGATCAATTATGATTTGATTATGATTAATAATAAGATGGATATAATTAAATTATAAATGTCATTTAGATGACAAACAAAAACAACGGTTAATTTATAAATGTGCACGACATGTTGTATAAAAATCACTGAAACAAATAACCGCAAGAAATATAATTGGTCAGAATAATTATATGGATATTAATTGAATTTGGGCCGAGGGCATTTTGGTCTTTTCACATGTCATCCTTATCCACATGACACGTCATCATTCTTATCCACATGACATGCCATCATCCCTATCCACCCGAGGGCAAAATGGTCATTTCATGTCCATTTTAGGCTATAAATAGAGGGGTAGGGGTAGAGAATAGAATACTAATTTCTGAGATATCAAATCTGTCTGATCAGTTCGGTAATCTATTTTCTCTCTTTCTCGGTTTCTCTCCCAAATAGTGTTTCGGTTGAGAAAAGGAAGTTATACGTAATTGACGTATAATCTTACGGGTTGTTGAGAAGAATATTTACGGGATTGGTGAATAGTGTTTTCCCAAATTTCGCGGTATTTCAGTTTTGCTTATTAGTGAATCTGAATAACTGCAAATTCGTGATTACGTGTTTTCGTCTTTTCTCGGTGAATAGCGTTTTTACAGAATCCCGCGGTTTATAGTATTTCTGGCAATAGAAATAAACCGCTCTCCGGTTAGTCCTGGTGGATAACAGATAAAGGCACCAGACGTCTGGTGCTCCGAGACGAGTCATTCTCAGATGTCGCTCTTCTCGCTCGGTCTGTAATCCAATTGGAATTTGGATACGAGGTATAAATGTTATATTAATCTATTTAATTGTTAAGTAGATTTAATTTTTAGAAATTAATTAAGGAGTAGATCTGTGGAGGATTAAAAGAGCTTGTCAAGAGAAAGATGGGAACATGAACGTTCGGTACTCTTTCTGACATACCTCTTTAATCCTTGGCTTAAGTTAGAAGTAAAAATTTTGTTTTACGTTCTTTCCGCATCTTAAGCAAATAAATGGGTTTGAATAGTCAAAACCCCAACAGACTTAATCAATGGATTTGAATCGTCAAAACCCAACACTTCATTGCACGAGTACTTGAATTACTTCATTACACGAATAACTGTTGTCTCTATTTCACAATTGAATAAGAATAAAAATACCTTTGTTGTGGCCTCTAATCCAATCTTGTACGCAAACTAAAGCCTCAACAACCTTCGAGTCGAGCTTACTTCGATATGGATTGACTACACGACCTCCAGCACTGAAAGCTGACTACGATGCAACCGTAAAAACTGGAACAACCAACACATCACGAGCAATTTTGGAAAGAATGTGATACTCTTTGCCTTCCGTTTCCCACCAGCAAAGAACATTAAATGGTTGACCTTTAGGACATGAAGTAGGTGGTCTCTCAAGGTATTGATCTAAGTTACACTTAATATTCCATGGCTGACTTTTCTCTAACATGAATTGACTTAACTCACTATCTTCTTCATCATCACTAATATTGCCCGAGGCATCACCGGGCACAGACAGTTCCCTAGATTGCACCACTTCATCCAAACTATTTTTGTACCTCAATGCGTACTCTCCATATAACTCCCTCAAGACTTGGTTAAACTCAATCAATTCACTTACACCACAATTTTTATAAATTTTGGGATAGTAAAACTCAATCAGCCCCATTTTATAACTAAAATAAAAAAATGAGGCTATGGCTAAAATAATATTTGATTGGTCCCAATACTTATCGAACTTTTGCTTCATGGAATTTTCCATTGCAACAACCATTGTATTTTCATTTATAAGCCAGGCCTCGATTTTCAACTAATTTCACAAAAAAATTTAAAGAACAAGTTAGAGGTCAGATAAGAAGTACCCGAGAGAAGCTTGGTAATAGTATGAAAATTCTTTAAAAGCTTGCACAACTCCCTTGCCTGCCCCCACTCTTCTGTTATAGAAAAATTGACAAACATTGAAGGACTAAGGATGCGCATCCTCTCAAATGCCTCCTTGTAATAGATAGCATATTTTAGCATCATATAGGTTGAATTCCATCGAGTAGAAACATCTAGAGAGAGTGTTCTACTTGTGTTTAATTTACAATCTTTAGCTCTTTTCTCAAACTCTTCTTTCAAAATAGGAGAGTTCTTTACCTTTCCAACTATATCTCGTATGTCATTGGTCGCGTTCTTTATCATGCTTATCCCATCTTGCACAACTAATTTAATAATGTGAGCAGCACACCTTACATGAAAGAACTTCCCACCACAACAAAGGCCGTTATTCTTATTAAGCCGAACAACTATGTCTCGTACACACACCCCGTTTGCGCCATCATTATCTAAGGTAATCGAATTTTTTTTATCAATATTCCAATCAAATAAACTCTTCATCACTGCGCTTAGATAAATTTAATCCCGAATGCCTCCCACACAATTTCATGAAACTAACTATTTTTTTCTGGATATTCCAATTATCATCAATGAAGTGGACCATTATGCACATGTAGCTCTTATTCTGTCGTGAAGTCCATAGGTCCATGGTTGCACTCAATCGGCATGAAAGCAATTCAAAAGAATGACAAACCTTATCCCTTTCTCCTTTATACATCTCCAATATCTCCTTTCTACATGTAGCCCGTGATTTCAATGAAAAAGACTCATATTGGGGCAGTGTTGAGTAGGTTGAGTAGGTCCATGGTTGTACCAGCGTTGTACCAGCATTGTACCAGCATTTCAAAAGACTCCTTTCTACATGTAAGCGATTCAAAAGACTCCTTTCTACATGTAAGTCCATAGGTCCATGGTTGTACCAGCGTTGGCAGAATTTGGAGTTGAATTAGGCAACGACTCATCTTGGGGCTGATTTGGTTAAGTAGGTTGGCTTGATGATGCCATTATAGATGATCACCTGAAAATTAGTAAATAACATACCATAATTAAACCAGGGTCAATGAAATTACCTTTGTAATCACTATGCACAGATTGGAATACAAAAAGATCACATAACATGATAGCTAAGTTTGGAAACATTTAAGTAAATTCCCAAATTTCATCTTGTTGAATCATTCAATACTGAAGCAGATCTACTACCTGGCAATTCTAATGTTGATGGCATTCTTATAAGATGTAATAACATAAAAACAAATATCGACTACTTTTCAAAGGAAGTAGTAATGTAGGTAGTGCAATGATGTGATTTCTGCAGTACAAGTAATAAATCCTAATTTATACTCAATTCAGTTGCAAGTGTACAACCTAGTCAAGTAGTATTTAGGGATCGTCTCCACAGGGACAAGTCGGAATATATTTTCTAACCTATCAATTCAATTTAGTAAAAGAAATAAAAAGGTTTTTGTTTGTTTGAGTGGTTGATTTGGTTTTGATTAAACTAAATTAAACTAAAGTCTTAAAGCAAATTCTGATTTTTAACAAAGATGAGAGATTAGGGTTTCTTAGGGTTCCTATCCACTAATGTTATGACTAATTGGTTTACTAAATTTGTTCTTTTAATTATGAAGGCACAGTTTAGGGTTGTAGGTACAAAGTGATATTTCTATATTAATACCATCTTCAAATTAGAATAAACGTCACCTCTCGGTACTTGGCTATGCTAATCTAAAGTCATTAAGTTCTTACTGTCCTAATTAATCTAGAAAACCGTAATTCACCTCTCGGTACTTGGTACAGTTTGTCTAAACAATTGGGTAAAGCCCGTATAAGACAAGCGTCACCTCTCGGTACTTAGCCTATCAAATACCCTATTCTTTATGGTCAGGACTAAATATTCAATTTCTCAATTGCAAATACAAAATCCTAGGGTTTCATGTGATTTCGATTAAGTCTTCACAATCAATTAAAATAAAGAACAGATCATAATAAAGAACAAGAAGATACAAATTAAACCAACTAAATCATAACAAAAGTTTCAAGTACAGCCCTAATTAACCCTAAAATATTCCTTAGCCAGTCATGGCTAAAGCACAAATCAAATTAAAAAGAATAAAAGAGTTCCAAAGAGAGAAAATAATAAAACCGGTTGAATCGTGATCTTTTCTTCTCCCTTCTTCTCTCTCCTTTTCTCTTCCTTTGTCTCTCTTCTTAAAATCAGAAATTAACTCTAAAAAAAAAACGTAACTGTTCTGTTCTACAACTTTTCTATATATACTCTGGCAAAATCTAAAACAAAATCTCTAAAAATAGCAAATTCGGGCTCTGAAACCGCCTTATTGCGGGCCGCAATAAGATCCTTACGGGCCGCAATGAGTGAAGGCGGTTGCTTCTCGCGCAGGATCCGACTCTCTGGATACTTCTTTGCGGGCCGCAATAAAAGTCCTTGCGGGCCGCAAGAGGTCTGCGAAATTCTGTGGTCTGAGTTGCTCTCTGTTTGATAATGTTGCGGCCCGCAATAGATGTCTTGCGGTCCGCAATTAAAGTGACAGATTCTCCTGGCTATGTGCTGACTTGCCACAAATCGCCCGTTTTGCTCCGTTAAGCTCCAAACACTTGATTACCTGTAAAATAAACATAACTAGGGCAGTAACTTGAACTTTTGGTCATTTCTAAGCTAATTAAACCTAATCTAATCAAAACTTGGCTTAATTTTCATAAAAAACTCCCGGTTTCAATAGATATTATTACGGCTTATCAAATTCCCCCAAGGCTAGTCCTTGCTTGTCCCAAGCAAGTCTAAACACTTATGAAAATTACCGGGACTGGTTACGTCTTTTAAACCAAGTTATCTAAACTATCCTAATAACAAAAGCTAAATTAGGGTTAAAAATTGGTCGGTCAAGGCAAATTAGGGTTAAACAACTTAATTCAAAGCATGAATAAAAACTATTTGGATTTCTTTCAATGATCTTCTTCACCTCACAAACGCAAGTTTTCGATTTTAATTAAGCAAATTTGTACCCACATGACACCTCAGAGTTAGTGAATCTCGGTTTATTCTCCCAATTCTACAAGTGATAACCAATTCCAGAAAATCCTTTGAAATGAAAATAAAAATTCAGTTAATGGTGTAGGTTGTGCCTGATGCTTTGACTCTTTTTACTTGTGCATCTGTCTGTTTTAGGCTCGCTCATTTATTCACTAATTTTTATTTTGTTTTTGTTCTTTTGTTCTTTTATTTTTCACTTTTTTCTGAAATATTATGCGGATATATCTGTCCTAAGGACTTCAATCCAACATAGCTCACTTTTTTCAACCTACACCCTTGTTCAATTAAGTTCGATTGTAAAAGGATTTCTGAGTCTCGCGCAAAGTCTCCTACGGGCACCAAGCCTTTCGGAAACTCTTGGCCTTGCGCGTATGAGACTTGATTTTCAACATGCAAAATGGGTTTTTAATTGAAGATCACAGGTACTAAGGTATCATAAGGCATCATAATTCACCAACTATTTACCTATTCTTGTGCCATGAGGTTATATCACCGAATATCCAAACAAAAATTTTGAAATAAGCCCTCAAATTGCATTGTTTTTCCCTAAATTGCACAAAACTTTCCAATTTCTATCCTAAACTAAAAGAAACAAACTAAAACTTTAAAAATTGTTACTACTAAGATACTACTCCTACAATTTACCCCCCCAAGCCTATCCATTGGCACCGACTCGGTGCAATAAACAAAACAAAGAAAGGGAAAAAGAGGAGATGAGAAAGCTCACAATGGTGATCAGTCCTGATGTGGAGGAGCAGCGGTCTCCTGAGGTGGTGTACGCCTAGGTCGTCGGCGCCTCGGTATCGGGTCAGCTGTGATGAATCCAGACTCTGACATGTGCGTGTACATGCGGTCGGTCCGATGGTAAGTGCCATGCTGCTGATCGGCCATCTCATCAACATCGCCGGCCAGATCATTGTATTGGACCTGCAGACGGCCCATCTGATTGTTGAGCTGAGTCATGGCGGAATGAGAAGTGTCGAACCGGCCCGTCATGAAGGTCTGATGCTCGCCATACTGACCATGGACATAGGTGCGGAGGTCGGCAATCTGTCTGTCGACTGAGTTGAACCGCTCGTCCACATAAGAGCGCAGCTGAGTGTACTGTGTTTCACTCTGAGTGGCCAGATTGGTGATGTTGGTGTTCATAGTTTGCATCAGCTCGAACATCTGCTGCGGGGTCGGCTGGCCGGGACCCCAAGAAGGAGGAGGTGGTGCATGCTGCTGCTCTGGCGGAGGTACCCCAAATGGGTCAACATGTGGCTGGGAGGCAGGCTCGGCACCGGGCTGATGCTGGTACTGCGGCTGTAGAGGTGGGGCCACTGTAAGGGGCAGAATCCAAGTGGAAGGATCTGCTCTGTCGATAGGATCTGGCAGGGGCAGAGGGATATGCTGACCACCACGGGAAATGAAGAAGAACGAGTCGCCAAGCCGAGAAAACATACCGGCTGTCTGAAGATACGCCATATCAATGAACTCAGTTTGCTTTTGGAGGCGCGTGGCAAGGACTCGGTAGACCGGACCTTCTGTAGGAATCACACCATGGTAGATTGCGAGCCGGGTCACAAATCCACCAACAGAGATCATGCCGCCCGGAGTGGCGTTGTTTCGCACGCCCAGAATGTGGTCGAACATGAAGGCGCCGACATGTGGAATTGTCTCGGGTCTTGTTTGGGCATGGAGCATGGCATATATGAAGAAAAGCTCGTTCTCGCCCATTGTACCCACCGTCTCACCGCGCGCAAAGATGGTGAAGGCAAGAGCGCGCTGGATGTAGCGGAACACGGGGTGGCTGATCTGGCTGGCCTTGTAGGTCCTCCTATGTCCACCAATCAGTTGGCAAGCGAAGTCGTAGAAGCTTGTGTTTTCATCCCAATTAGGGGTCTCTGCTGCGTCAGGTCTGTCAGGGAACTCCATGATTCGATTGACCTCATCCATGGTTATGGAGTACTTCGCACCGTCCATGTAATATGTCGCCAGAAGCTCATGTTCCATGTCAAGAGTAGACAAAAATTCATAAGTTAAAGTACGATAAGCTGGCATTGGTGTGGTGCAGTAATTCCAAATACCAAGGGAAGACATAAGGGACTGGACCTCATCCAAAATACCTAATGATTGCAGTGTTGGTATATGGATGTATTTGGGCTGCACTACCCTTTTGGACTTGAGAAAATCAAACACGTCTCGGTCTGACTCATTTGCAAACCTGAGACCAAAATCAGGGCTATTGTTTTCGGGCCACCGATTTTCAGGTAATGTGGTCCAATCGGGCTGGTCTGGCATATCTGTGTCATTGGAGTTACTGGTATTACCGGCCCTGCCCCTATACTGTTTGGACCGTTTGGATGGTAAAAAATCATCATCATCGGCAGTTGCCTTACCCTTATTCCTTGTTCTTGGTGGCATGTTGGTTGACTCAATTCAATAATTCACAATTGGTACGATTCAAACACAATTTGCAATTCGATTTACTTCGATTAATTCAAGTGAAATTAAAGAGAGTTAGAGATACAACCGAATGTGTGTAATCAAACCAATTTGAAGTGGAGGGATAGAGTATTGCAGCCGAGAAGTCCAAAGTCCGAGTCGAACCTTCAAAATCCAGAAAAATCACCCAGGAAGAGCTTCTGCGTGCTTGATTGCGGGCCGCAGGAGGTTTGGTTGCGGGCCGCAAGGGATGCTGTGAAGAGAAGAAGCTCTCTGACTGCTTTGCTGCGGGCCGCAAGAGGCGTGGTTGCGGTCGGTGGTGAAGGGTTACGGCTAGGGTTTAGTAGAGAGAGAGAGAGGTTTTGTGAGGTTCTCGGTAGAGAGAGAGAGATAGAGATGGAGAGAGAGAGAGACTGTGAGATGGAGGGTTAGGTTGAGAGAGAAAGGAAGAAATAAGGAGGATTTTGATACTGTTTCGGCGGAGAGAGAAGGAGAAGTGGAGGAGGCGGAAGGAGAAGGAGAAAAAGAAAGAACGAGGGGTCGCGACTGTTGGCTTATCTGCTTCTATTGCGGTCCGCAAGAGGTAGGGTTGCGGGCCGCAATACACCTGAAAAAAAAATTTAAAAATTTCATTAAGTACTGGGAAAAAAATCTGTGTCATTGCGGGCCGCAATAATTATGTTACGGGCCGCAATTCTACCCTATTTTTTTTTTTTTTTTTTTTTTTTTTTTTTTTTTTTCGTTCTGTGTGCTTTGTTGCGGACCGCAGGAGGATTTATTGCGGGCCGCAAAAGACATAAAAATTTTCAGAAAATCTTAAATTAACCTATCTAAATGAAAAAATAAATTTAAAGTACGAAATTTAAATGTGCAAAAAAAGTAAATTGCTTGGGTTGCCTCCCAAGAAGCGCTTGTTTAGCGTCTCGAGCTTGACCATTCTCCTCTTCTAGTTCGTTTGTGCGTCGGTAAGGGAGATGCTTGTCTTCCCTTCAACCGGTTCTCCGTGATTGTACACCTTCAGTCTCTGCCCATTCACTTTGAACGCTCCAGTTCGCTCGCTCCAAATTTCTATCGCCCCATGGTCAAACACACGTTGCACCTGAAACGGGCCACTCCATTTGGACTTCAGTTTTCCTGCAAAGAGCTTAAAACGTGAATTGAACAATAAAACATAATCGCCAATTTTAAACTCCCTTCGAATTATGTGCTTGTCATGCCATTTCTTCGTCTTCTCCTTGTAAATTTTGGCATTCTCATACGCGCTCAAACGGATCTCCTCAAGTTCATGCAAGTCGAGGATGCGCTTTTGGCCAGCTTGAAACATGTCGAAGTTAATAGACTTGATAGCCCAAAACGCCTTATGCTCCAATTCGACCGGCAAATGACATGGCTTGCCATAGACAAGCTTGAAAGGTGTCATGCCAATTGGCGTTTTGTAGGCCGTGCGGTATGCCCAAAGTGCATCATCTAGTCTCAAACTCCAGTCCTTTCGGTTCAGTCCAACAGCGGTTTGGAGGATGTGCTTGATCTCGCGGTTTGAGACTTCAACTTGACCACTTGTTTGCGGATGGTACGGAGTTGCGACTTTGTGATTTACACCATACTTCTCCATGAGACTTGCAAAAGATCGGTTGATGAAATGAGAGCCTCCATCACTAATTACCACCCTTGGAACACCGAACCTTGGAAAAATCACCTTTTGGAAAAGGCGTTTGACAGTCTTTGAATCGGCTTCGGGGCTTGGTATCGCTTCTACCCACTTTGAGACATAATCCACCGCCACAAGGATGTACTTGTTGTTGCATGAGCTCGGAAAGGGTCCCATAAAATCAATGCCCCATACATCGAATAATTCAACTTCTAGAATGCTTTGCTGAGGCATCTCATGTCGCTTGGTTATGTTTCCCATCCTTTGGCACTTGTCGCAAGAGACAACAAACATTCTTGTATCCTTGAAAAGGGTTGGCCAAAAGAAACCGGCCTGTAGGACTTTGGCTGCAGTTTTGTTGGTTGAAGCATGTCCTCCGTAAGGTGATGAATGACAGTGGTAGAGAATCGATTGTACCTCATCTTGTGGAATGCAGCGTCTGTGGATCCCATCAACACCAAGCTTGAAAAGGTATGGATCATCCCAAAAATAATGCTTGGCATCCGCAAAGAATTTCTTTCGGGATTGGTATGTGAGATTGGGTGGTAGAGACCCACATGCAAGAAAATTAGCAATATCAGCGAACCACGGGTATTCGGCCGTACTCACTTGGTAGAGCTGCTCATCGGCAAAAGAGTCATCTATTGGCAAGTCTTGGTTTGAAGGTTCAGCCACAATGCGTGAAAGGTGATCGGCCACTAGGTTTTCGGTGCCCTTCTTGTCCCTTATCTCGAGGTCGAACTCTTGGAGCAAGAGGATCCATCGGATGAGGCGCGGTTTGGCATCTTTCTTGGTAAGGAGGTAACGGACTGCCGCATGATCCGTGTAGACAATGACTTTAGAACCCACCAAATAAGGGCGAAACTTGTTGATGGCAAAGACCACCGCTAGTAACTCCTTTTCAGTTGTGGTGTAGTTGACTTGGGCCTCATCTAGCACTTTGCTTGCGTAGTAGATTGCATACGGCTTTTTGTCGACTCGCTGCCCCAATACCGCTCCAACTGCATAGTCACTTGCATCGCACATTATCTCAAATGGCTCATTCCAATTCGGGGGTTGCAAGATAGGCGCTGAAATCAAAGCTTCTTTCAACCTGTTGAAAGCATCTAGACAATCCTCATTAAAATCAAAAGGGGCATCCTTAAGCAATAAATTGGTCAAAGGTTTGGCAATTTTTGAAAAATCTTTAATGAACCTTCGATAAAAACCGGCATGCCCTAGAATGCTTCTAACACCTTTCACATTGATTGGTGGAGGCAACTTTTCAATTACCTCAACTTTGGCCCGATCAACCTCTAAACCTTTTTCAGAAACAACATGGCCCAAGACAACACCCTCTTGAACCATAAAATGGCATTTTTCCCAATTCAAAACAAGACTAACCTCTTCACATCTTTGCAAAACTTTGGACAGGTTGGTCAAACAATCATTAAAGGTTGTACCATAGACCGAAAAGTCATCCATAAAGACTTCCATGGATTTCTCAATCAGGTCTGAAAATATACCCATCATTGCCCTTTGAAAAGTGGCCGGTGCATTACATAACCCAAAGGGCATCCTGCGATATGCAAAGGTACCATATGGACAAGTAAAATTGGTCTTTTCTTGGTCATCAGGATGTATTGGTATTTGAAAGAAACCACTATACCCATCTAAGTAACAAAAGAAAGAGTGCTTAGCTAGCCGTTCAAGCAATTGATCTATGAACGGGAGAGGAAAATGATCCTTGCGCGTGCCGGTATTGAGCTTTCGATAGTCGATGCACATGCGCCATCCCGTCACGAGTCGTGTTGCAATTGGCTCGCCATCCTTCCCTTCTATCACTGTTGTTCCTCCCTTCTTTGGCACCACATGGATTGGGCTCACCCATTTGCTATCGGAGATAGGGTAGATGATGCCGGCGTCAAGTAGCTTGTGTATCTCTTTGCGCACGACTTCGCTTAAGTTCGGGTTCAATCTCCGTTGGCTTTCAATGGTTGGTTTGTGTCCTTCTTCCATCAAGATCCGGTGCATGCAAATAGAAGGGTTGATTCCTTTGAGATCGTCTAGTGTGTATCCAATGGCCTTTCGGTGCATCCTTAATGTTTGCAGAAGTTGTGAGGTTTGGTCTTGGTTTAGAGATGCATTGACAATAACGGGATAGGTTTGGTTTGGGCCAAGGTATTCGTATCGTAAGGTCGAAGGCAATGGCTTTAGTTCAACCTTGGGTGCATCTTCTGTGGTTTCGGCAAAGTTAGGAAGGGTCTCGGCGGTTGAAACTTGAAAAATCGGGCTTAGAATAGGCTCTGTGTCATTCTGGAAAGATTTGTTGCGGGCCGCAAGGGGTTCACTGCGGGCCGCAATGAGCTCTGTTTGATTCAGCGTCTCTGACTGAAGATGTTGCGGGCCGCAAGATGTATGGTTGCGGGCCGCAATGGCTATGCGATTTTCATCCTTCTCTGGTTGAAGATGTTTCGGGCCGCAATGGCTGTTGCTGCGGGCCGCAATAAGCTCTACAGAACTCGTTGTGTCAAGTTTTTCGCACTCCTGGTCCATCCAATACTCAAATGAGCCCTTCTCCATGTTGTTTGTGAGCTCTTCAACTATCAACCTGTCAAGTATCTCAACACTAAAAACACTTTGATCATTAGATGGATATCTCATGGATCTTTTGATATCGAATGTCAATTTTTCTTCACCAATGTTCATTGTGATAATTCCATCATGGACATAGATCACGGCTTTTGCTGTATTGAGAAATGGTCGACCTAACAAGAGTGGTGTATGAGTGTCCTCATCCATGTCAACCACAACAAAATCAATTGGTACAAAGAACTTTCCAATTTGAATTGGTAAGTCCTCCACCACCCCTAAAGGTAACTTAACCGATTGGTCTGCCAATTGAAGAGATATTCTAGTGGGTTTGAGTTCTCCAACACCTAACCTATCATACACCGACTTAGGCATAAGACTCACACTTGCTCCTAGATCACATAGTGCACGTTTGAATTGGACATTCCCTATAGAACATGGTATGGAAAATTTACCCGGATCATCCAACTTTTTGGGCAATTCATTCATTACCATTGCACTACCGTTTGTGTCTAGGGATACCATTTGGACTTCTTCAAGTTTACGCCTGTTTGAAAGAATGTCTTTGAAAAATTTGGTATAAACCGGCATTTGGGTCATTACCTCAGTCAATGGTAGGTTCACATTCAATTGTTTCAACAGTTCAAGGAATTTGGCAAATTGTTTGTCAGTTTTCTCATTCTTAAGTCTACCAGGAAAAGGAGCGAATTTGTGAGGAGGGATGTAGAGAGGTACCTGTGCACTTACCTTTGGCTGCTCATCATGAGATTGCTTTGCTGGTTCCGCATGGTCGCTTGGTGCAATTGGTGTAGTTTCCTTTGAGGCGAAATCCTCATGTGTGGAGATGTGCTCATCATTGCTTCGTGTCTCTTCACCTTGCGGTTGTACAAAGTCATCCTTTGGTACGGGTGGATCCTCATATTGCGTACCGCTGCGAAGCATGTGCCTAACTGCCTTGACATCCTTGGGATTGTTCTCGGGTTTTGGCGGAAGGGTGCCCGGTTGGCGAGAGAATTGTGTAGCTTGTTGTGCAACTTGATTTTCAAGTAATTTGTTTTGGGTTGCCAACATGTCTACCTTTTTGGTCAATTCATCAAACTTTTGATTTTGACTTGTCATGAAAGTCTCCATCATCAATTCGAGATTGGACTTTGGTTGTGCATTCGAACCATACCCTTGGTTACCATAACCTTGATTTGGTCTATTAAAGTTTGAGTTACCTTGGTTGTTTTGATTTCCTTGGGTTGGTTGGTCATTTTGTCTCCACGAAAAATTTGGGTGATTTCTCCAACCGGGGTTGTAAGTATTGGAGTAAGGATTGTTATTTGGTTTGAAATTGCCTTGGTTAATTGCATTTACTTCCTCATAACTAACCTCATTACTTACACCACAGTTAATTGCTAGATGATCGGTACCACCACAAATTGAACAAGGAAGAGGAGAAGGATTGCTTACCGAGTTCACGCTCATTCGATCAATTTTGCGATTCAAAGCGGCAATTTCTGCAGCAAAATTTGGATTCGAATTCACTTCCTTCATTCCTCGCTGCAGGATGACCGGTGTCTCCCTAGGGTTGTGCCATTGGCTTTGGTTGAGAGCCATGTCATCAACCAACTTGTATCCATCAATAGCCCCTTTATTCATGAGACTACCTCCAGCAGCTGCGTCTAGCATCCCCTTGTCCTGTGGTAGAAGGCTGTTATAGAAGATTTGCAGCAAATTCCACCCTTCGATACCATGGTGGGGACAGCACCTTTGCAATTCTTGAAACCTCTCCCATGCCTCGCTCATGGTTTCTTCTCCCCTTTGTCGGAAATTGTGGATTTGATGGCGCAAGGAGTTTGTTTTGGATGGCGGGAAAAATTTGTTGAGAAAAGCATTTGCCACCTTAGGCCAAGTGTTCATGTTCTCGGGTCTTTGGCTCCTTATCCAACTTTTAGCCTTATCTGCAAGAGAAAAAGTGAAGGCCATAACCTTAAGATTTTCAGGAGAAACAGTTTGTACCTTGATTGTGCTGCAGATTTCTTCAAAATTGGCTAAATGCTGTGTTGCATCTTCGTGGGGTAGACCATGAAACAGATGGCGCTGCACCATGCTAACCCATGCTGGCGGAATCTGGTATTCTTCAGCATTGATGGTGGGTGCCGTATACCCAAGGTGGATTTCCTCAGCCCTAGGTGCTGTAAAGTCTCTCAAGGGGCGATTGGCATCAGCCGCTTCGATGTTTTGTCTATCAGCGGCGGCTGCTCGCAATCGTTGAAGTTCATTGGCCATCTCATCCCGTTCCCTTTGAAGGTTTTCCAAACGAGCATTTTCATTCCCGGCCGACATGTCTAACCGGCGCGGATTTACACTCAGGAAAGGTCCTCTTGTTGGGTGTTTGTTCCGTCTCTCGTAGAAAATATGAGTTGATCCTCTCCTAGAAAACCACTCAACCAAATCTGTGGCTTCCGGGGTTGGAGGTTCTTCTGCCAGATTTCAACCTGCACGAGTGAGAGAGAAAAGAAAGCAAAAGAAAATTAAAAACAATTACTAACTAAATTACTTAGGTCTGAAATAATATTCTCCGTTGTCCCCGGCAACGGCGCCAAAAACTTGATGTGATTTCTGCAGTACAAGTAATAAATCCTAATTTATACTCAATTCAGTTGCAAGTGTACAACCTAGTCAAGTAGTATTTAGGGATCGTCTCCACAGGGACAAGTCGGAATATATTTTCTAACCTATCAATTCAATTTAGTAAAAGAAATAAAAAGGTTTTTGTTTGTTTGAGTGGTTGATTTGGTTTTGATTAAACTAAATTAAACTAAAGTCTTAAAGCAAATTCTGATTTTTAACAAAGATGAGAGATTAGGGTTTCTTAGGGTTCCTATCCACTAATGTTATGACTAATTGGTTTACTAAATTTGTTCTTTTAATTATGAAGGCACAGTTTAGGGTTGTAGGTACAAAGTGATATTTCTATATTAATACCATCTTCAAATTAGAATAAACGTCACCTCTCGGTACTTGGCTATGCTAATCTAAAGTCATTAAGTTCTTACTGTCCTAATTAATCTAGAAAACCGTAATTCACCTCTCGGTACTTGGTACAGTTTGTCTAAACAATTGGGTAAAGCCCGTATAAGACAAGCGTCACCTCTCGGTACTTAGCCTATCAAATACCCTATTCTTTATGGTCAGGACTAAATATTCAATTTCTCAATTGCAAATACAAAATCCTAGGGTTTCATGTGATTTCGATTAAGTCTTCACAATCAATTAAAATAAAGAACAGATCATAATAAAGAACAAGAAGATACAAATTAAACCAACTAAATCATAACAAAAGTTTCAAGTACAGCCCTAATTAACCCTAAAATATTCCTTAGCCAGTCATGGCTAAAGCACAAATCAAATTAAAAAGAATAAAAGAGTTCCAAAGAGAGAAAATAATAAAACCGGTTGAATCGTGATCTTTTCTTCTCCCTTCTTCTCTCTCCTTTTCTCTTCCTTTGTCTCTCTTCTTAAAATCAGAAATTAACTCTAAAAAAACGTAACTGTTCTGTTCTACAACTTTTCTATATATACTCTGGCAAAATCTAAAACAAAATCTCTAAAAATAGCAAATTCGGGCTCTGAAACCGCCTTATTGCGGGCCGCAATAAGATCCTTACGGGCCGCAATGAGTGAAGGCGGTTGCTTCTCGCGCAGGATCCGACTCTCTGGATACTTCTTTGCGGGCCGCAATAAAAGTCCTTGCGGGCCGCAAGAGGTCTGCGAAATTCTGTGGTCTGAGTTGCTCTCTGTTTGATAATGTTGCGGCCCGCAATAGATGTCTTGCGGTCCGCAATTAAAGTGACAGATTCTCCTGGCTATGTGCTGACTTGCCACAAATCGCCCGTTTTGCTCCGTTAAGCTCCAAACACTTGATTACCTGTAAAATAAACATAACTAGGGCAGTAACTTGAACTTTTGGTCATTTCTAAGCTAATTAAACCTAATCTAATCAAAACTTGGCTTAATTTTCATAAAAAACTCCCGGTTTCAATAGATATTATTACGGCTTATCATGCAATACACTAACTTTGATTTGAATTTTCATCATGAATAGCCCCTAATAGAATAACCAATACAGTCTATGGATTTCAGTAACAACTTACACACAATTAATCAAGATTCATGTGGCGGCCTGATTACCTTAAAATCGCTCAGATCAAGTATGCATGGAGCTGGCTCTTCACCTCCTTTGTCCGCACATAGACCCTGATCCTCTCCTTCTCTCTTCGGATCCTCATCAAGCAGGTCAAGAAGTTGGCTGTGTATTTGTGAGGAAAGGAGATGTAGATATAGAAAGGATAAAAAAATCCAAGTACTTTGAAGCTCTTAAAAATAATAAGGCATAAAAGGAAAAAACAAAGAAGGAATGGCAAACAGTATGGGATTAAAATGGGCCAACTCAAATCCTACTTGCAGTATTGAAATACCTAATACTTGTTAGTGACATTCAAGTACCTTCTCTACCCAGGATAGAGTGGGAAAAACATGCCGTGTCGTGACTAACACGCCGTGACTTTGGTCACGTGCCGTGCCATGCCGTGACCAAGTAAATTTTTTACGTGCCGTGCTGTGACAAAAATTATGAGGGGTGGTCACGGCACGCGAGTCACGGCGTGACTCGCGTGTCGTGACTAAACGTGCCGTGACCAAACGTGCGTTAGTCACGTTTGATCGCATTTAACGTTTTAAAAAAAAATACGAAACGATTTTTTAAAATTCAAATGTTTTAATTGAAATTTAAATGTAAATATTTTAATTAAACTAAAATTATACCTTATAGGAAGGTATGTTAGTGTATTGCCTCGTGACTGCCGTGACTACCGTGTCTACCGTTTCGTGACTCGCGTGTCCCGTGCCGTGCCGTGCCGTGACCAAGGCAATTTCCGTGCCGTGTCTTCTTTGCCAACAATTGGTCACGGCACGCGAATGGTCACGACACGGGACACCCGAGTCACGGCACACGAAGGACACGCATGCCGTGCCGTTCCGTGTCGTTACCGTGTCGTTCCGTGACGGAGTCGGTTCCGGCGTGCCATTTTTCCCACTCTAACCCAGGATATAGATGTAGCTGCAAATAGCAAGCTGCCGCCTCCTCATACTCTTACTTCTCACCTGTACAAAAAATCCAATTCAACTCGAGGAGATTCAATTGGAAAAGTGAAACAGTTCCCCAACACTACAAGGCTGATGACACAGGCCAAGATAACTTCTATTTATAACAACAAGCCGTCAAATCCAAATATTTCCTCTTGTCAGGACTCAAATGCAAATCTCAACTTTACTGAGAACATGGATATAGACACTGAAAACAGAAACTATCATAATGGTACGAGCACAAAACACTATGTAGTTAGTCACACACTCACACGTATTTGTTCAGTTGCAAAATTTATACAATTTACACCTGCTTAAGCAGACCGAGTTTGAGTCTACCACTTTTTTTCTTTAGAGTTTTCCTCCTCTCTCTTAGGTCTTAATCGTACAATAAAATCAACCACCAAGGTTTTAAACTTCGCATAACTACCAACTCCATACACTCAATTCTCAGGTTTTATCAAAATTCACACAAAAATCATCTCAGAATACAACAAATAAGAACAAAAATTGAGCAAATTTTACCTTGTTCGAGTTTATTCCCCCGCAAGAAGAAGAAAGGGTCGCGCAATTAGGCCTGATAGTATCTCACAACTCCTCACTCTCTCCGTCTTGATCGCTTGCTGCTCGCAGATAGGGTGTTATAAGGGGATAGAGAAGAAGATCGAAAGAGGAAAGAAACAAAGGAGAAACGAAAAGTGGCGAAGCAAAGGTAATTCCGTTACTTGTTTTGAGAAGAGAGACTCAATATTAGAGTACTGGGCCCTGTTGTCCCTAAGGCACCACTAATTTACTTTAAAATTGAAACTAAATGCAAATAAAGTAAATAGAAGAGTTTAGAGAAAATTGACATGCGGGATGTTAACGGAGTTCAGCAAAATGGCCTACGTCTCCGGGGCGTCGCAACCGCTTCTCGGTGCGCCTTTCTATTACCCAATGAGAAATGTTACAACTTGTGAACCGGTGAGCCCTTACAATCAATGGGAAGTCACTCGGCCAACTAGAGTAGAGAACGAAGTCTCTAAGTCTAAGATCTCAAGAGAAACACTCACAAAACTAACTCTAATCTAATCTAGCAAGATTAGTGAAGTAGATTTGAGGTTGTGTTAGAGGAATTTTGAAGTTTTAACTCTCACAACAATGGAGGGAATATTGCACAGTAAAATCGCGTTTTTAAAAGCTGGGGGCGGCTGTTGTTATTTGGAAGAAAACCTAATTGCTCTATTTATAGAGGCAGCTTCGAAAAGAGTATTCTGCCTACAATCGTTACTAACGATTAGTACTAATATGCAATTAGGGTTTCAGCCAAATTCAAAATTCTGCGAAACTTTCATAATCGTTACAACGATTGTATAAACGCTGGTAACGATTACTCTCTGGAAGTATTGTGTTATTTCTCGCATTCTGATTTTCTGTGCAGTTATTTTAATCGTTGGTAACGATTGTTCCCTGACTTCAACATAAAATCTATTTTACCAAGTCTATGATTTTACAATTTAAAGTCTTGATAAATCTTGATGATTTCTTCACGATAATAGATCCATGTTGCAATTCCAATTGTCTTAAACCTGCGAAGTATCTTAACTCAAAGAATTTGTTAAATTCAATTATTGTATGTTTTGCAAATTAGTCAAATAGTATACTAAGAGTATTGCTTGCAACAACAGGCCCAACCATTTAAAATCAGAATATCCGAATAACAGGCCACTGGGCCCAACCATTTAAAAAATATTCGGATATCCGAAATAAAGAAAATGCAGATACGGATAATTATTCGTATCCGAATCCGTATCCGATTTTATATTCGAAACCGTATCCGTATCCGTTAAAAATTATCCGAATCCGGATCCGTATCAAAAAATATCCGTATTCGAATATCCGAATTTGCTATTTTTCAGGTTCGGATCCAGATAAATCCGGATAATATCCGATACATTTACACCCCTAATTCTGATCTAATTAATAATTTGATGCACCATCCACGAACCGTGCATGTTATACTGCATTTTTTAAAGTATCAAACAAAATTAGCTTAATTATCACTGGTGTAAACCAAGCAAAATTTTGCAAAGATAAATCCTTACAAAATGGAAAGTAAAGCAAGCAAAAAAAAAAAAAAATACTGCTAATATGAAGAATGCTAGGTAATAAACAGTAATGCTAAATATTATACGTTGCCACCTGCTGGAGACAGTTATCAGCCAGCCCCAGCTGATGATAAATTAAGTGACGGAGGAGAACAGGAAGAGTTACTAGGCACGTTTTAGGCGTTTGTTATTTGAGTAGCACGTTTTAGACGACGTGTTTGTCCAACCCAACCCTTAAAGGGTAGGGTAGGGCAGGGGCCTAGGGGGAGTAGGGACCACTGGACCAGGGTAACACAACACGTTTTGTCTTTCTTTATTTATCCTCGCTCAACTCGTGAATCATAAAAAAATGGAGCAGCGAGCCAGCGACAGAGAGTACAGAATTATTTATTCTCCTCGTGATATGGGCCTATGGCAAAGATCGGACGGTCTGATTAGAATTGTACGATACCGAAAGGGAATCAGAGTAGGTCCGATGCCCATCGGACCTACCCTGGTTCGATGGGTGTGATGACCATTCGATCTGCATCAAGAGTCGTGTGCTCTGTATCAAAATCCGTGCAAGTCTGTATCAATTTCCGTGTGCATGGATGTTGATGCTAATCGTACGGTCCTAGAGCTAATTGAACCCAAATGTAGGTCCGATGCCCATCGGACCTACTCCTATCTCTACTGAAAGAACGGTCCAAATCTGATCAGTTGGCACGTCAATTAGTATGGTTCGTAACAGTGGAGACTGGAGAGGAGAATAAAGCAGAGTAGCTTGCCACGTGATAAAGATGTAGTAACCGTCCACTCCAGTATTTTCAAAAGATGGACTTCTCTGTCCCACTCCACTCTGACTCCCACACAAATTAAGCTGTTGTAGACTCCTCCTCACTCCTCACTCCTCACTTCTTTAAGACAATCATGTCTTTTTCTCTTTTTCTTTTTTTAGTTACACCTGCTGCCTCAAAACTTTTTATTTAATAATTCATATCAAAAGTAAATCTCTATACAAATATTAAACAAATTTTAAATTCTAGGAAAGACAAATTAACCTTAAAGTCCTCGCTCTAATTTTTTTTTTTTCCTCATACAGCTACCACGTTTCGAAATTAAAGTGGGATGTTCTTCTGTTGGAAACAAATCTGCTGCGATTCCAAAGAATCTCAATACTAAATTTCTATTTCTAAAAATTTATTTGTTGCTTTTCTTAAAATTTTAGCTCTACATTTATGATCGTGGAGTTCATCATTTTAAACCGATGGTTTATATTGCAGTCATTAGGGGTGAAAACGGTATAGATAATATCCGATCCGTATTCAAAAAATTAGATGCAGATATCCGATATCCGAATATCCATGTGGATATGGATACTAATATGGTTTTATATTTCAATTATCCGTATTCGAATAGTAAATATATATCATATATTTTAATAGAAAAAAATATTGTTATTCACTATTAAAATTAGATAAATATTGTGAATTTTGATATTTTTTAATATTATTTTAATAAATATTTGATCCGATCCATATCCATATTTGTATCCAGTTAATATCCGATCTGTATCTGTATCCGGAAAATTAAAAAGATATGGATATTGTTTTACCACTATCCGCTCCGTATTCGTTCCGTTTTCACCCCTAGCAGTCATCCATCTTTTAATTTTTACCAGAAAAAATATTTCTGCATATAATTTGCGGTAGAAACGTCATTGACTGGAACAAGTCTGGCCTTGTAAACATTAACGATTGACAGCTCTTTCTAGAATAAGTTAGCAACGTTTTCCTTGGTAGAGGCTACGTGAGCAAGTCCAGCTTTGGCTTGCAATTATACACACTTGTAGTAATGGATCGCTGGTCCTAACCCGTTGCTTCACCAAAGACAGGTAGGCATACGTATAAGATTTTCCAATCTAAAAAATGATATCTATGACCAAGGGAAATTACAACCAATGCTAATATCTAAGGCCCCTGAAAGTGTCACAACCTGCACATGTAAGAACTTGATATTCAGTTGCATATATCACGTCTTTGATATAAATCCAAAATTTTAAAAATCACCGTAAACTAATCACTTGGGAACTAACAAGTATTCAAAATAGAAAAATCAGTAATGACAAACATAGAATGTTAATAAAAATTAAGTCTAACAAAAACGTCCTGCATGACTCGATGGACCCATCGAGAAATGCATCTAAATAAATAACTTGAAAGAAAATTTAACAGATGGGTGAGAAAAAAAAAAAAAAAAAACTCTTAGGGCCTCATGTAAGCCTAAGAAATGAACATATAAATACATGCAAAAAAAACATCAGAAATTTTTCCCGTGATACATGCACCCCCCCCCCCCCCCCCCCCCCAAAAAAAAAAGAAAACAAAAACAAAAAACAAAATCATTCACACACTCCCTCAAAAGAAAGAGATTTCTTCATGCATCTGCACATAATTCATATATTCATGGCCAAAATATGAAGAACATACAAAAAGAACCAAACAAATTTTACAACTATTATTACATTAATTATTCGATTTGACATTTCTATCCAAAAGGGTTTCCTCCAACAGTGCCAAATGAGTTACTCGGGGTATTTGGTTGAGAGTATCTGCCAGCTAAATTTGGATCTGACAATGATGTCCCAAACAGAGCGGCTCCTGTGTTTAATTGACCCAAAGCTCCTTGTTGCCTACAATTACAACATATGCCAGTGCAATTTAATATCAGTGGTTTAAAAGTTTAGATCCAAATGTGACACAAGTTATTCTCGGTATACAAACTTCTTTGATCCTGTGAAGCACATACTGGTACTGCGTTATAATAAGGTGATGTTGTAATATCCTGTGAAGCACATATGGGGCATCCTCATATGTACTTATTTTTTGACCTTACATTCCTTTTATCGAGCATAATGACGCGAATCGAGCTTTATAGAGTTACATCTACTTGTAATCTGGGTTTGTCAAAGGTTGAACACTAAAATCTGACAGAAAATGCCTCAATTAACATTATACCAACTTTCTGGGTCTTAAAACACAAAATCTTGCACAATAAGCCTGAATAAAAAGCCCATATTAAGTACATAGTGTATCAGTGTGTAGTAGCAAGCTAGCACAGATTAGCTTGGAAACCAACTATACCAACCAAAACAGGTACCATTTAGCTGGTATGAAAATCCTTCAATAGTAAAAATGAGCTGAGAAAAGGTCAGGGAAACATACATTGCTGGCATCATATTGCTAGGCATTTGTTGCGGAAATGTCCCAGGAACTTGTTGTATCATGTACTGGCCTGTAATTTGCAAATTTAACATTACTGACAAAAGAACGGAAAAGACGATTCCATAGAAATTTAAGAACAATATTAGAGGCATGAAAAATAAACTGTATACCCTCAGAAAAAAAAATTAAAAAGTACAAATTGAAGACAAATATCAATTTAAAGAAGTGAAAATAATATCATACACCCTGGTCAAACATGGCGAACATTATGATGCTACTTCTAACTAATCCAAACCCAAATGTTCATGGACTACCCCATCTTTGGTTGTTTTTTGGGTGTACGAGATATTTAGACACATTTTTTTTTTTTTTTGCTTTGCGCAGGCATACATTATGCTTGTGATTTTGAAAGGTACAAAGAAAACCTCCACAAATTATATTGAAGATACATGAGGCATACTTGGAGGGACTGCAGATGCATAAGGCATTTGCTGATGGGCCATCCATCTAGGAGAAATACTTTCAACGCTAGAGCTTCGCATCAAAGGTTGTTGTGGCGGCATATTCATACTTGGTGGTCCTCCTTGCATCAGTCCTGGTCCCATCGAAGGAAACTGGTGCTAAAAAATGGGAATATAAAAAATTAAATACAGTGAAAATATAAATAAGTGAAATACATTCCCACATAAATTCATCATGTTATGATTAAAAAAAAAGGAAAATACAGACTGCAAGTCTAAAAGTTCCAATAACAAAACAAAAGCCTCATTAAAACGCTGTATAGTGAAATGCTGCATAGTCTAAAAGTGAAAGACATTCACATATATTGATGCTCAGTATATTTAGTAAATGATGTTTGATCATTAGGTATCAAATTTCCACCAAACTTACGGTCCGAAATTAATAGCACCAAACCGCAACCCAGATTTTAAAGCCCCTGAAGATTAAGCCCAGAGTAGTAATATAGACAACTTCCATATCACCACGGATCACACCAGAAAGACCATATCCGGTAGAAATAACCACGTATATCTGAGAACCGCTCTGGATTATAAGACAATAAAAAGATGAAGAGGCTTACAGCTGATGCTTGAGCTGGAGTAGGTTCATTGCCTATATCAAATGGATTAACGGACGTCATAGGCTGAGGCTGGGGCTGGGGCTGAGGGTAGTTTGGCATTACCTACAAATTTGAAGATGCAGATCATTAGAGAGTAAACAGTACTTACATGAGAAACGAACAAAGAACTTCTATTTCCACCAGTGCATGCAAATGGTATGGAACAAGAAATAACAGCTGCTGTACAGTAGACTACTGTACCAGTCCGGCTTTGGGTATTAATTGATTGATTGATTGGTACTTCTTGGTGCACAAGTCTCTATTAAGGTTTCTGTAAACCTCTATTAAGACTGAAGCAAGCACCGAGATAACAGGCAATATATAATAGATCATATTATCAACTGAATTTATTCCATTATTACGAAAGAAAAAAAAAAAAAAAACAGAGGATTTTTCTGTACCATTGCAGCAGGATATTGCATGCCATAGCCCATTCCAAACTGAGGGCCCCGTGGCCAGCCTGGCATTGGTGAAGCTGATGGTGGGTAAAGTGAAGAGAAGAAATCCTAAAATTTTGCATATTCAAATATAAATGCAATATTAGTCCAGGAGAATACATTCGCGAACAGACAGCTGGTTGTGACTTCTAAGTACTTCTTATATGCCATTATACCTCAGGGAGTGCTTTCCTGGCACTAGGTTTATTTTCACTTTGAGCTGGATTTTCTTGAGTTGGGATGCTTGGTTGAGCTGAGCTTTGTGGCTGCAAAGTGAGACCATATTGTAAATATGCAAGGATCCCTTACCCAAAGCAGAAATCTCACTATGAACATAAAATAAAATAAAAAGAAAGATAACAAAGAGAGAAAAAAAGCACAAAAGTGAACTACCTGGTTCGGAGGCGCCACAGGAGCACCAAATTGCTGCTTATTGAAAACAATGTGGGGGAGGGGGGCAAACAGAATTCCATTAGATATAAATAAGCAAATATGGGGTTAACTTTTTGACTTTCCATCCAGTTTAGGTTTCAGAATTTTAACCAGAGCATCTGGGATCCAACCCAAACAAATATTATTTTGGCAATAATTAAAATCAGATTGATTTCAAACCCAGTTCCCACGTATGACCAGGTATGATGAACAACCTGCAACCTCATTGGTATCACACATAACAGATTCAGAATCACATAAATAAAACCACGCCCAAAAAGTTTTCAGCTCTAGGAAGGAGAGGTAAACTTATAATGTGCTTATGAGCTTTACTGTATGAAGAGAAGTTGAAATGGAAAATAGTATCACAGAGCACGCTATTTTTTGTTAAAGGTCTCAGAAACCAATCTAAAAATGATATCTTACCTGATTACCTGGAGCACCAACCAAAGAGCTTGCAGTAAAAAGAGAAGGTTGAGTTGCCGGCAACTGTATGCCATTGATGGTCTTAGGGCTTGAATCAGCATGACCAGGAGGGGGCATAGGAGATCCAGAGAGAGACAACTGTGAAAGAGCAGAATCAAGAGGATTTGCATTTGTAGCAACTGGTGGCACTGCTTCCTGTGCACTAAAGGCATCAAAAGCTGACCAGTCACTGCTGTTGGTACTAACCGATGGAGAGTTGATCTGCTGCGGCAGGCCGAGTTGAGTCTGAGCCTGTGGCAGTGGTGCTGATTGGGAACCGCTGGGTGGTTCAAGATCATCGCTGAAGTCTATTAGGCTTACGACGGGTGGCGGTTCTTCTTTCTTAGGCTGTGCAGCAGGCTGCACAGTAGCTTGCATGGAGGGCTGCACTGTGGTTGAGTCCCCTGGTCCCGACCCTATGCTACTTGCAGAAGAGGTCCTCTAAGATTTTTTGGTAAATGTAAGATTAGATTTAAATTTAAGTAAAGTAATAATAATGTATCATAGTCAAAAGTTAAATGGCAAGGATGTTTAACTGAAATCAATGTAATGGTCAAGAATTCAACTGATGATAGTAGTCCTCAGTAGTGCTCATGTTGGGGGACCCAACCAATGACATGAAGCTAAAATTAATATCATCTTGGTGAAATTCAACACTACGTATGCAGGTCAATATGTGGTAATTGGCACAAGTTATATACATTATTTACTCCTAATTCTGCCTTGACTGGTGTTGTAATTATGCAAAGCCAAATAGCAATCGAGTAGCAGGAGAATTGCATTTGAGGGTTAACTGAGGCAAAATTGGTCAACAATTAGGCTTGAGCAGGCTTAAATTGCCCCAATTACATCATGGATCTAATGCAACCTAACTGAAGCTTTTCATCAAAACAAACTAACTTCCCATCCATCCTATCTAGTATTTTCAACCAAAAAATAGATTGCTAAATAAAAAAACACTGACCTCAACTTGTGGCGGTGGCAGAGGATTCACCACTACCTTGGTTGCATTGGGCTTTGGCAGCTCACCAACACGCAATGGCGGTGCATCATTTCCCAAAATGTCTCTAATTGGCTGCACAGGAGGGCTCGACCCAGTGCTTCCTTGATAGTCAGGTGAGCCCCCTTGTGGTTTTGTCCCTTCCTGGACCCGTCTTTCGTCGACCTTCTGCTGGGGACCACGCCTGTAGTCCCCTGGGCTCCTCTCGCCATAGGAGTATCGAGGATTTCTTTCATTAGGTGTGTTTCTTGAGTTGTAGCCCGGACTCTCATTGTACCTTTCGTTGTATGGTGGACTCCTAGATGCACCCCGGTAGGAGTCAGGCCTTCGGTTGTCACTCGTGCCTTCAATATCAGCCTGTGAGCGGGAAGAACATTAGAAGAAGATAGAGACTAGTATAAGTCACTGTTGTTATTTATATATTTCAACAATAGGTTCATGATTGTGTCATGCACATATATATTTCTATTAAGCTTGATATTTAGAATTGTTTGATATCAGCAAGAAGAATGCCTAAATCTCGGTTGGTACATGTGTAAGACAGAGGCTGATAAAGCCTCCTTGCTTAATCCTCATTAAGTCAGAGTAACCCAAAGAGGGCCTAAAAAATGCCAAAAGTAGACAAAAGAACACCAAGCCTGTTCCACACTAGTCAGGTACAATGCAACATGTTTATCCTTGATGGTCGTCCATAGGATGATAGTTTTTAACTCCAAATATTAAAGCTCTCCATATGTCAAACAAAATGCTATATTACAGAAATAATATAAATTTCACCTTTGGCTTTGAAGGACGTCGATCTCCTGAAAACCTTCTCTCCTCATAGACATGCTTGATGAAATCTCTTAGTTTGTCAATGTTACTGAGGTGAAAATGCAAGTGTCAGTAGTTCAGTATTTCTTGCCAAAACATACAAGCAAATGCAAAGTAAAAATAAGAAATGTCATTCCATAATGGTTATTTTTATTTTTATTTTTTGAGAAAATATTCTATCTTAGCTCATTTATACTATGGGCCTGTACATAAGAACCCAAAAGGATTCCCAATACTTTCTTTGTTGTACCTCTGTGCTAACAATCTCCTCCATAGACCAAAACCTCCCAAATCATCCCAAGAAAAAGGAAATTAAACGGAAAAAGGAACAAATGGAGCTAAATAATACAAATTTCAAATAGCACAATTTGTAACTAAAACTAGAAAGAAAGAAACTCGGGTAGAGTAATGGTGGATTCCACTAGCCTTTGTTCATGAAGCAGTGGTGGCCTAGCAGCTATTTATGGTCAATCCATAGTCATGGTGTTTTCAACAAAGTAGTGTTCAAAGCCCAACTTCTACTGGCAAGTATGTGCAGGTTTACATGTGGTTACAAGGACATAATGGAACTTAATTAAAATTTCCCAGGAAGTCAGAAATAACCTGCTATCAGGGAATTGGTTGCGTTGTGGATCCAATTCTTTAAAGAATATCTCCCTGGCACGCTATAATTAAAAGAAAATTGATAAATCAAGTAATATTCAGCACTACCCGACAGTGTTCTTTTTCTTTTCCCCCTTGAAGGAAACATGTGCCAAAGTAGAGAGAATAAAAAAGAAACAAATTTTTTTCTTATTTAAAAAAATGCTTTCTGGTATATATGACAATTAGTATAATAAAGAACATGAAACCACTGCTAGTTCTGGCTTTCTATTTTCAAAACATACCCCAAAGGATCCTTCCTTTCTCAGTCATCTAATAATTGGCGAGGTGCATGTAAAATTGCACCAAAATAAAACCATGGCAAGAAGAAAAGGTACCTCATTTCCACCCTCCTGAAGGGCAGCAACTTCCTGGGAAGTGAACTTCGCCATGGATACAGATTTAACCCGGTGGGTGAACTCCCGACTGACAATAAAAGAAAATGTCACCTATTAAACAATAGACTGAAAACTGAAATGTGGTTTCCAAGGCTTTTTGTCAGACACCAGGCCTAACTGGTGATGCTAATTTAAATTTTTTGCTTATTCAAAGAAACATTTTTAAGAGTCAACATATTGTGACAGTCAACAGATAATAACTCCTAGCAGAATGATAAATATACCACACCACATAAAAAGGAAGAAATGCCACCTATAAATGCCTACTAAGACTCAGTTCTTTACATTTATTGAGGTAAACTACAAGGGAGGAGTTGTTTTCAAATTTGAAGTTTGCTATTGGTAATGTATAACCATGTTCTGATACAACTAAAAGTTCAAGTTGTCACATCGCTAATCAACAGGGTTGACAACCTGCCACGCTGATAAATGCAAGGAGTTAAATTTTCTGAGTACATTACCAATAGCAAATTTAAATAGCCGCACTTCCATAAACTCCCAGGATTCTAATTACTTACGTATATTAGACACAAAAATGGAAAATAAAGTAAAATAAGCATCCAATTCCCATGTTATAATTCCTGCAGTCATCCTGTCTCACATATCAACAATGGGGTCTATGGATATTTTGTCTTCTCAACAATATAAAAGGTTGCTTGTAATCTAGCAGAAAAGTGGGTCATAATTGAGGTTTGAAGGCTTGCCACTAGTTTACAAGACCGAGTTATCGTTGTGCACCCACTTGCATAGCAAAACCAGCTAAGGTTGACAAATATTTCATTTATGTAAGATCAGATTCGGAATATTGCATGTACAAAATGCTGAATTCATCAAAACAGCATCACTATGAATTCGTGTAAAAATAATGCAAATAAAAAGCAACAATTAATAGCGAAAAAATCAGTCTCTTACTGTACTCCACTACAGTTGGTGCAAATGAAGGTCCAGAAGTTTGTGCACACATATTGTGGTCCCTGTTATAGTAAACAAATAGCATTGCTAAGTCTATTGAGAAACAAGCCTTCAAAAAGAAAATTATTATACCATAAGATGGCATTCAGTTCTGTATTATCAAAGTATGTTGGGGAATCTTAAAGAATATAGACAGTTGTTATCTAGGTGACCAAGAAATAGAAAATAATACTTGCAATGGCAGCAATTTTGGCCATATGTAAGGGAAACAGTCACATGGAACTGTACCAAATGCTATTTGCACTGGTTTTGGTTTAACTATCAATAAATCCTGGTTTAGTAGAAAGTAAGTTTTCATTAAGCAATTAAGAAAACAGACGGATGCTTCATTCAACTTGTACGGACTAAAAATTGGTCAAAAGTAATATAGTACCAGAAGGAATTGAAATATTAACAAAATCCAGTACAAAATCCTTCTGATTTTGCCTAGGTACCGTAGACAACTTTCTTGAATTGAAGTTGACCCCCTTTGATATGCGATTAAGGTAAAGCTGATTGACACTCTCGGGGATGCTACATTTTTTGTTTGAAGTCCTCCATCACTTCAAAGTAAGATGAATAATTACACTGATATTTAAGTGGCATTACCAAATTATTGCAATTGATGCATCTCTTATTGGCAGGAAGCTTCAAAAGCCCACGAATTATCTTCTCATTTTTCTCCTCCTCTTTCATCCGATTTGCCATGGCCCCTCTCTATTCCCTCTCAATGCAAAGGAATCGAGGCCTATTAAAGAAAAACTCCAATATAAATAGTGACCTTTGAAATATTATTAACCAAATAGTGCATGAAAAAAGAGCGAACAAAAAATTAAGTATCCAATTAAAAGTTCAAAACAGATATTGGAGCAAAAATCACTCTCAACTCAGATCTGAAGTAAAATCTGGGCAGACTACTTACCTTATGGCAAATCAAATGAGACCCTGAACAAAAGAGGAAGATCTAAGAGAAGGGGAAAGATGCAAGAAACGAGAATACGGGGAGATCAACACCTTTCTCTGGTATCGGTATCCATTTGTGGTGTTCGGTCAATCGAACGAGAACAGCTAAGAGCACCCCTGTGGCTCTCCATCTCTCCAGTTTCAACAAATAACGAAATCTCCTGTTCTACATTGACTGACTCTTAGAGTCTTAGATCAGGATCCAACGCTTGAGCGCTATATAATATAATAATTTAGAAAATGAATTTCATATCAAAATCTCTCTCTCCATTTACTTTCCAACTGGAGATAAGTCAACCGGACACTAGCTAACGGCAAGCGGCAGTAATTATGATTTATGTAGCCCAGAATGAATACATACAATGGTCAATGGAGGTGAATTTCTCCGTGGCTGAATTGGTAGAGGGGCTCCTAACTCCTAAGTGATGAGAAAGGTTGTCAACCAGGTAAGGACAGGACGGTGGTAGGGAAGGGAATAGGGATGGAATCTTAAAGAATATAGACAGTTGTTATACCACCAAAAGTTAATAAATACAAAAAAATACATCATATATATTTTTTCAAATACGTACATAATTCATTTGAAGTACTTCTAATTGAGTTTTTTTGTTTACATACAGAATCATGGATGATTCGCTTGACCAATACAAAAACTTACTACATAATAACATTCCGTTAGATGATGCAGTGTCATTTGGATGGTCTAGTGATTTAAGCAAATATTCTGAAGAGAAAGAGTGCTCTGATTCTGATGATGATGTTGATAAGGAGATAGAAGTTGAAAATGATGGTGGTCTAGAGGAGGAAAATATTATCTAAATTAATTAAGAGAGAATTCTTTGTTAACAATACCGACAATACTCATATTAATATTAGAATTATGAATTTCTGAGAATACTAGTTAGATATTTTGGGTAATTTCAAAAATAAAATTCAAATAGGTAGTAATGATTTATATGACTAGAAATTGCACCAGAATTTGATATCCATATCAAATATGAGCGTGTACAACTATGGAATATTATAAAACATATAGAGTAAATATTAAAACATCCTTTTATGCTCCACTTAGAAAATTATATATGTTAATATTAAACTATATGGGTAAGGAATATTTTATTTCTCAAAACCATCTGTTTAGAAATGAGATTTATGGTATTGAATATATGATAGAGATGGTAATATTAAAATATGCTTAGGAGTTAAATAAAAACTAGAGTAAATGGGAGAGAAGTAGAGGGAAGAGAGAGGGAAGGGAAATATGGGTCCACAAGGTTATTTTGTCAAAAAATTTATAGTGAGGGTATTTTGTTTGAACTTTTTCAAAAGTAGGTTAATTTATCAAATCTCCCGAAACAAATGCTCCTGCTGACATCCTCGTAAGGACTAAGGACCGATGCCATGCCACATTGCCACTGGAATGAGAGTAGGTCCGATGCCCATCGGACCTACCTTGGTTCGATGGTTCGATGGGTGTGATGACCATCCGAACTGCATCAAGATTCGTGTGTTCTGCATCAAAATCCGTGTAAGACTGTATCAATTTCCATGCGCATAGATCTTGATGCTAATCGTACGGTGATAGAGCTAATTGAACCTAACTCTAGGTCCGATGCCCATCGGACCTACTCCTATCTCATTGCCACTAGCAGACTAGCTGCACAGTCACCACAGTGCCAACTGCCAACACTCGCTGCATCGTGCAAATTGTCAGCCAAGTGCCACAACAACAAAGTAGGCACTTTTTTCGACGGAACTTCGTTGCTAAAAATACCGTCGCAAAAGAAAAAACATGTTTATGACGGTATTCCGTCACAAAAAGTCACTTTTTATCCTCGCGAAAAGTGCATGTCTTTTGTAGTGTGCGGCCGTGCCTTGGGACCTAGTCCTAGTGTTATTATTTTTGCATGAAAGGATGGTTTTTCATATCGGCACTACATCAAGTTTTTTCCTTCGTCATGTTTGAGATGGAGGTTGTTTTGGACTTTGGCAAAGTTATGAATTTAATTTGGATCAAAATTTGACCTGTGAAATATGATATACTGTATATTGTATCGTCTACCTAAAAAATAATACCATTTACTACATATTCTATCATTTAATCTAATTCATTAAATGATTTCAATTTTATAATATTTACCGATTTTTAATTGATTATTAAATAATAAACAAATTACATGAAATTTAACATAAATTCATAAAGAGTGAGCCTATGGTACCAGGCATAGTGCATATTGCTCCCTATTATGAATCAACATCTCCATTTGAATCGTCTAATATGTGGTCTCTAACGGCACCTAGAGGTAGGGCCGGTCCTGAAAATTTTAGAGCCTGAGGCATGAGAAAAATTTAGGCCCTTTATATATACAAATTTTTATGAGACCGGCTAATTCGTTTGCATAAGTACTTCAACACCATATGCTTATAAGTAATTTTTACATTTTCAAAATCCAAATAGTCGATCCGAACCGTTCAATATGATATCCATATGGAAATGCGCTTGGAGACCAAATTTTACATTTTTTGGAATTTTTTTTACTATTTTCTAATATAGATAGAAAATTCAGAAGATTCAGAAGATTCTGGACCATAAAAAACAATGATTTTCTACCTACCTTAAAAAATAGTAAAAAAATTCAAAAAAATGTAAAATTTGGTCTCCAAGCACGTTTTAATATAGATATCATGTTGAACGGTTTGGATCGACTATTTAGACTTTTAAAATGCAAAAACGACTTATAAGCATATGGTGTTGAAGTACTTATGGAAGCCTATTAGCCAGTCACATTTATTATTGATATGCCAATAAATCATACCTATTTATAGAAAAGTTTGGGCCCTTTATATATACAAAATTTGGACCCTAATATTTTATTTATTTTTAATATACACAGATTAATATATTTTTAATATATATACAAACTAATTTTTTTTTTGGCCCCTTGAATCTTGGGGCCTGAGGCGGTCGTCCTGGTTGCCTTGCACCAGGACCGGCTATGCTCAGAGGGAAGTGAATATAATAACTTAAAGAACCTTAGAAGTTTTTCGTGATGGTAAATAAAATAAACAAACAACCGTAATAAATCAACAATGTAAAGTAAAATAGATATAGTAAGAGAGATTGACACGCAGGATGTTAACGGAGTTCGGCTTAAAATGCCTACGTCTCCGGGCAACGCAACCTCATCGGCGCACCTTTTCTATTACCCAGTAAAAGAAATGATACAGCTCGTGACACGTGAGCCCAACACACGTGGGAAGTCACGGACAACTCGTGTACAAGGTTGAGCCTAGAAACTTGAGTTGGAGAGTCTTACGCAGATGATCGTCATAAAACTATGGATATATGTGAGTAGATATGCTCGAGCCGGTAAGCCCTTAATGCCCTACAAAGCGGGAAGTCACGCGGCTATTCGAAGGGAGCACTAAAGTAGATTTTCACACTATAAAAGAACGAACCAAACACTCTAATTAAATCTAGGAGTATATTAGTCAAGTGGATTTGAGATTATCAAAGGAATATTGAAGTTTTAGCTCTCTCAAAGATGAAAGCTCTCAAGAACACATAATAAGTGTTTTTTGAAATTTAGAGGCGTCTGGCTTAAATATGAAGTTAGAGTATTAACTCTATTTATAGAGGGAGCTTCAGATCTAGGTATTTGAACCGATCCGTTCAGATAAACGATCTTTCGTTAGAACATATAGTTTAAATGTAATTAAAATTAGGTTTTGCCTTTTTGAATTATATACTAATTGTTCAATACGTTTATTTCTGTACATAATGTATAGTCTGTGTAACTTGAATATCGTACAATATGATTAGCACCCATTTGGAACAGAGACAATATGGAGTCCCTGGATGGTACGAAACCTTCCGTTCTGAACGAGTGCCAACCGAAATAACTATTTCGTACTAAAACACTTCTCTATCCGTCTGGTACCATTCAATGCATTCCATACTAAATGGTTTGCTTCCGTACCGAATGGATAGTTTCAGAAATCAACAATCTCAAATTTACTCTACTTCTCTATTTGATATTATAATTTATAATCTTAATCTTCGTAAAGTCTTATTGAATTTTTTTTGTTTTTCAAACTTAATATTGCAATTATAATGTTCTTGAACTTGCAAACTCACTCATATAAAAAAATCGTTAAATACAATTATTGTATGTTTTACAAATTAATCAACCAGTGTAATTAAAAAATTGTATAAAAAACAACATGATGTTCATATTTATATTTTGTTAGTGATAGATAGAAAATAACTACATGTAAGTAAATTTTCTTATAGAATCACGTTGAATGATTTAGATTGAATATTTGTACTTTGAAAATAAAAATATTGATCCGTAGTACTAATCAATCTGCGTTATGCATAATACCATAGCCTCACTCCCCCCCATAAAAAAATAACATTTCTTATTTTTTAATCTCTAAAAAATTTGATAATTTTTGAAATTAAAACTACTGAGATAGTGAGATGAGCATTGTAAACAATGCCAAGATTTTTATTTTTACCCAAAAACAACATTATTTTAATATAAATAACTAAGTTTCGGAAAAAATTATATTTGTACCCAAACCGTAAATAATATTTACGGTTTGAATTTTTTTTTTTTATAGAGAAAAATAACTCAAATGCTGAAATGAAATATAACACAAAAAATCGAATTGTTTTTTAAAATATTTGTTAGAAAATACGCTACGAATAGAGCCGATTTTGTGCTAAAATACGGTAAATTACAATAATTATGCTAAAATACGGTAAATTTACTAAAATGCTGAAATTACAATAATTATGTAGAATTATGCTAAAATACGGTAAATTATGCTAAATTACGTATGAATTGTGCCGATTTTGTGGCATCTTTCATAAATCATAAAAAATAGTAAAATAATTCCAAAAAATAATAAAAATTGGTATTCTACAAGTTCATTAGATAACTAATTTACCGAGCTATGTAGATTGAAGAATAGAAATGAAAATCTTAATCGGAAACTTCAACTGAAGTTTTGAGGCCCTTCTCTTTGTTTTTTGGCGATTCTGAATTTGGAAAGCTAGCAAAGCTAGTACGGACGCATGCGCATTTTCACAAGCTTTCCGAAAAGTGGTCATTTGCTGAAATCGGACACTCGAGCACCGTTTTATGGCTGTTTAAAGTTTCGTCGTCGTTTTTCGCCTTTTCAGTGAAAATATCATCCCAATTCATACGTAATTTAGCGTAATTTACCGTATTTTAGCATAATTCTACATAATTATTGTAATTTCAGCATTTTAATACATTTACCGTATTTTAGCATAATTATTGTAATTTACCGTATTTTAGCACAAAATCGGCTCTATTCGTAACGTATTTTCTAACAAATATTTTAAAAAACAATTCGATTTTTTTGTGTTATATTTCATTTCAGCATTTGTGCTATTTTTCTCTAAAAAAAAAAAAAAAAAATTCAAACCGTAAATAATATTTACGGTTTGAGTTAAAATATAATTTTTTCAGAAACTTGGTTAATTATATTAAAATAATTTTTTTTTTGGTAAAAATAAAAATCTCGGTAAACAATGTAAAGAATAAATTTAAAAAAAAAAAAAACTGAAGGCGGAAGGGTCGATTGACCGAGTTTCCACGTTCCCTCACCAATAAGATAGTTGGGCTCCAAGACAGCACCAATCCTGTGCCACCACGTGGACAGTCTGACGTTGCTTTTCCTCTTCCCATTCCACAGGTCACGCGAGTACGGAGCAATAAAATAAAACAATTTCTTTTTCTTCCTTCCCCGCGCGATCTTCCTTTCGTTCTCTCCAACCCCGTCCTTCCGACCAAATCCCACCATTGCCCCTCGGCGAATCCGGCCGGAAGCAGCCCGTTCAGGGGCATTTCCGACCAAGCGTGCGACAATGGGGGCCCAAAGCGAGGCTTCAGGCGGATTCAAGCGGATCATGGTTCTGGCCTTCTGTGTCGCTGGGATCTGGTCCGCTTACATCACCCAAGGCGTTCTACAAGAGACCTTGTAAATTTTCTTCGTATTATGTATTTTTGTTTTAAGTACAAGCAACCCTTATGGAATAGCTAGCTCCTCAGTGTCACATGTCTGCATGGAGAGTTTATGTTGTAGGTTTTACTTTAAATCAGGTTTTTGGGAAAATCAACTTTGCAATAATCTTTTAACAATTTAGGATGTTAGTAAATTAATTAATTATAATGTTATAATAAGGTCAACCAAGCGATTTGGTCCAGAAGCCAAGCGGTTCGAGCACCTGGCTTTCTTGAACTTCGCGCAAAATGTGGTATGCTTCATCTGGTCATATATCAGTAAGACACTTATTTCAACTGAAAAAACTTTTGTCTCTAGAAGGGATTAGTGACAGTGTAGTAATTCATTTAAACTTATGGAATTTCTGTTTGATTTAATTCTTGACCAGTGATAAAGCTATGGTCAAAGAGCTCAGTAGGAAGTGCTCCCTTGCGCAAGTATTGCGGTGTTAGTATTACAAATACAATTGGGCCTACTATGGGAATTGAGGCTTTGAAGTACATCAGCTATCCTGCTCAGGTTTGTGAAACTTTTATATTCATATTTGTTGTTCAGATGTGGATAAATTATGCTTGCTAATTGAGGGAATCAGTAATTAGTTGATTGGCGGCATTATAAAGTAAAGTAAAAGACTTTGCTAATCTGTATGGTACTTGCAGTGTTTAATACTAATAAAGTAAAAGACGTTGCTCACACAATCACACTCTCACCAAGCATTGAAAGAATTGTGTTGACCATAGTTGACTCCGATATTATATAACCTTCTTTTTTGTTACTTATAAGCAGGTACTTGCGAAGTCTTCAAAGATGATACCCGGTAAGTATTAATCTTACCTTCCTGTGAATTTGACAAACATTGTTGAATAAAGTTATGAAATTAAATGCTTTCTGCTTTAGATAGCTTTTCTGCAAGTCCTGTTCATTATTTTGGTAGGGGTTTAAGGTTCTCTATCTCAGATTTGTACCATTACTTTGGAATATAAGAGGTGAATTTCTGGAAAATGCACTTCTAGTCCTTGTTGTGTACTTTGTGCATTGGCAATGTAGTTGGTTACAAATTAGTTGTCTTAATCTTTGTACTCTACAAAGTGCACACCATTGCTCCATATGTTAGTTGATAATTTAACATAGTTAACAAATTATCAAGTGCCATTTTTTATTGTTTTTAATTTAAAAAGAATATCTACGATACTTGATTTTAATCCTTAACTTGTTCCTCGTCCTGTCATTACCAAATTGAATAAAATCCAGCTGGATTGCTCAATCCTCTGTTAAGTTTTCTTCTATAATGCAACTTGAAACAATTTCCATTTACTTGACTTTATTTCAAAAGTTGACAGACTATATTATAGTGTAGGCATGACTCAAAAATTGAAGAGTGAAAAAAGTTGGTTTAAAAATCGAAGGCCCTGCGATCTATATTATAGTGTAGGCATAATATAGTTAGCATTATTATTAGTATTATTACTATTATTATTGGTACCATTATTACTATTAGTATTACTACTATTATTATTTTTATTTTTATATTATTATTATTATTATTATTATTATTTTATTACTATCTACCTTGATTTTGCGACTCCGATTGGGTTTCATTTCTAGCCTATCCCAACTTGTTTGGGACTGAAGGCTTGGTGGTTGTTGTTGTTGTTGTCTGTTCAAGGATACTTGCACTTTCTAACCACACTAGTTTTATTGCTTCATTTCAGTTATGTTTATGGGCGCAATACTGTATGGTGTGAAGTACACAATACCAGAATATATTTGCTCTTTTCTTGTTGCTGGAGGTGTTTCCACCTTTGCCCTTCTTAAGGTTAGATCAGCTCCTCTCGTAATGTCTTCCTTTTTATTATGTTTTAAATCTCACCTCATATCAGGACAACTTACGGGGACAGATTATCCCAATGGCGAAACAATACCTAATATGCAGTAGTTAAACCATTACTAGCCAAATTTGCTACTAGAAACACAACCTGTCTCAATTTTCTGACGGGGGTTCATTTGCCTTAATTTTAACTCACCACATGAGCACCAAAATAGTCAATAAAGAGATATCAGAGGCACAAAAAGTAATTTTAAATTGGCTTATAGGTAATCAACCTGGTACAGGTTCCCCATTGATTGGGGCATACCAAGCAGTTCATAATAGAAGTTGACCTGACTAAACAGTTATTTACAAAACTAGCTCTGTGAAGAATAATAGACAGTATGTTTTGGCCATAGGACAGCTGCCCCAAACAAATTATCTAATTTTGTATCAAATGCAGATATACCTCTTGGTTTTCTTTGGTATATTATATGTTAGCCTTTTTTCTTTTGCAAATTACACCCAACACTTTGCTGTATTTGCATACTAAGAGACCTATACTTATTCTTGCAACTAACACCAAGATTTTTTTTTTTTTTTGACTCTATTGTAAATAGGAATTAAAAATGAAACCGGAAGTTAGTATAATTATATGTTGCCATGTTGTATGTCAATATCAATGTACATAAATTGCTTTCTAGAGAACAAACTCAACCTAGTGTATGAGTCCTTGTTTTATTTAAGCTTAGTTTTTACATGGGTTAAAGTTACCACTTTGAAAGTATAACAAAATTAACATTTTATGGAAGACACCTTCATGATGATCTTAATTTAAAGGACATTTTTTCGTTGTAAATATTTAAAACAGTTTGGTACTGGTTGCACGATAATTGGGTGTTATCTGCAAAGATCGCAAATGTTGCCTGTAATTCGTGAGAGAAGCCTTAACTTTGTTGAGCTTTAATCTGTTCCTCATGTACATATGAATGGCCTTTTTCTATGTCGGATTAATGTGCATATGAATGACCTTTCTCTATGTTGGATTAATGTGCAGACAAGCTCAAAGACAATGAACAAGCTTGCAAATCCAAATGCACCTCTTGGTTATACCCTTTGCTTTCTCAACTTAGCCTTTGATGGTTACACCAATTCCACTCAGGACTTGATCAAATCAAGGTACTCATGTCTATTATCTTTTTAAATTTTGACAAATCCAATTGCTGAAACTATTCTGACTGGTGATATGGCATTAATTTGGCTGTGGCTCCTTGTAGAATTGAGCCAGTCTCACACAGATCATTGAAAAACTTGGTTTTGGTACTATTTTAGGGCCAATTACCAGATGTGTACTAGCTGAAATTCAGTTAGTATGGCTTGGCCCAATTTATTTGGTGAAATTTATTTTTGCCGATTTTCTTCGACTTGAAACGTCAATTATGCCTAAAAGACTGCCAAAAAAAAGGTAACAAGGAAAGATCAGAAATGACTTAGTACCAGTATCTTTGCTGCAAACGCTGGACATATTTATATTTTCTCTAGCTAAGAAATGAATTTTAAATTAATTAAAAGCAGTCAATTTTAAATGATTACACAACTTAATTTAAATGTAACTTTGTTACAGGTACCCAAAAACGAGTCCCTGGGACATAATGCTTGGCATGAATTTCTGGGGCACCATTTACAATGCTGTTATAATGTTCATTGGACCCCTCCTATTCTCTAAATGGCCTTATGCTAATGGCTTTGAGGCATTAAATTTTTGTGGGACCCACCCAGAGGCTGCATGGGATATTCTTGTGTACTGCCTATGTGGGGCGATCGGTCAGAATTTTATTTTCTTGACAATAAGCCAATTCGGATCTCTGACGAATACTACCATTACTACAACGCGCAAGTTCATGAGCATTGTGGTTTCTTCAGTCGTGAGTGGGAACCCATTATCGGCGAAGCAATGGGGAAGTGTATTTATGGTTTTTTCAGGTTTGTCTTTGCAAATTCTTCTCAAGTGGAAGAGAAAGAAAGCATAAAAATTGGATTTTGTGCAGGTAGGTTCTCCCCTGTTGTTAATTTTGCCTTGCTTTTGTGGGGGGTCGATAGTAAACATAGTATTGCAACCCCTTTTTAGTTACAGACAGGAAATTAATTGGAAAACTATGTGAGTGTAATTCGATGCGCTCATTATTAAACAATGAAGTACACCATTAATTGTAGAACAATGAAAAAAAAAATGCAATGATCTGTCAGCAGAGTCTTATTCATCTTTTGATTGTTTGAAATTTTTATACTATGCATAAAATATGCATTTAGACTATAACAAAATTTTGATGACATTATAATGTAACATGGTTTCGTCAGTTCAGTTCAGTTCTCGCCTTTACCAATTTAACAGTTCTTAGTTTTTACCGTCACATGGGATTCTTGCAGAAAACAAAATGTTTAATATTGTGTATCAAAAGGGCTATATCGAATAAAATGATATTCAACTGTATGCTCGCTCTGGTAACATCACAGTTAATCAGCACAATAAAACCGAAACTTGCTGCCTTACCATTGACGTAATCCATGATGTTTGTCGAAGAAACGCCAATAATTAAGAAGTCTAGGCAGCATACAGACACAGGCAATAGTCAATAGTCAATAGTAGCTAGCTAGTAATATTGAGCGGCAAGTTATGAGAAGTCATGAGTCATCGCATGCATGCACCCAGAAAGAAGTCTCTACTCTCTAGCATCATCTTGCCCAAGTAGTCAAAGGCAAATCCAAAAACATTTTCTGCACTGCACAGACTTATTTTCCTACCGAATCCTCATCCTCATCCTCATCCAATGAATTCACATCACCTCAGGTTTAATCTGGACCGTCCGTTTCAATTTTGCTTGAATCAAGGTATGTACCTGGGAGGATACGGATCCCATCCTCTGCCGCCGCCAGTTTTGATGTATAACTCCTAGCCTCCTAGGCGGTAGCTCTCCATCTCTCTCTTACTCATCTCTTTCAAAATCCAATCCTTGTTTCTGCTGTGTGCATCTTGATAGACAGTAATAGAGAGAGAGAGAGAGAGAGAGAGAGAGTAATAAACCAACCATGGCCAATCAACCTAAAACTGAAACAAATCAGTACCACCACTTCCTAATTGTTGTCCGGCAAGCACAAAGCCACATAAATCCAGCACGCTACTTGGCATACCGCCTGCTTTCCATAATCCCATCATGCCATGTCACCGTGTCCACTGCCATCTCTGCTCACCGCCGAATGTTTCCTTCCCTCTCCATTCCCGACCAAGAAATCACAGTCCGCCAAGTGTCATTCATTCCTTTTTCTGATGGGTTTGATGCAGGTTTCGATCCGTCCATTCATGACCATGCTGACAGGAAGAAAAAAGGGTTAACCATCGGTCCCAAGTCGCTATCAGCTATAATTGATCGCCTAGCAGAACGGGGCCGACATGTTACTTGCATAATCCAAGCACTATTCCTTCCATGGGTAGTTGATGTGGCATTGGCATATGGTATACCTTCCATCCTTTATTGGATCCAGCCTGCCATGGGCCTCTCAATCTACTATCACTACTTCAATGGCTGTGATTCGATCATCTTGTCTCACAAGGATGATCGAGATTTTACAATAAGTTTACCGGGGTTATTTCCCTTAAAGATCTGTGATCTCCCTTCTTTTACCACGATCACTTCAGATGACCACCCACACAAGGGGGTTCTCACTGAGTTTAGAGCTATCTTCGAGTCGTTGGATCGGCAAAGCAATATCACCGGTTCCAAACCAAAGATTTTAATCAACAGTTTTGACTCTTTGGAAGCAAGTGTGCTCCCAAGCATGGAAAAATACTTTGAATTGTACACAATAGGACCATTAATTCAGCCATTGGCCAAAGATGAAGAAGAGAAAAACAGTCAAATATACAAGATGGATGATGAAAATATATATATTAAGTGGCTCGACTCTAAGCCAGAGAGGTCAGTCGTGTATGTGTCGTTTGGGGGATTGACCACGGTTAGTAGAAGACAGTTAGAAGAGGTACAATTAGGATTAAAAGACAGCGGGTTGCCATACATATGGGTAGTAAGAAAGGATAGCAGAGTAGAAGGGCTTGTGCTTGAAGATAATAGCTTAAATGGAATAGTTGTAGAATGGTGTGATCAAGTGAAGGTTCTCTCTCACCCATCGATCGGTTGCTTTGTGACACATCATGGCTGGAACTCAACCTTAGAGAGCTTCATGTGTGGGGTGCCGATGGTTGGGATACCTCAGTGGTCCGATCAACCGACAAATGCAAAATTGTCAGAGGAAATCGGGGTAGGTGTCCGGGGTGAAATCAGTGAGGAAGGAGTAGTGGCGGGGCCAGAAATAAAGAGGTGCTTAGAAATGGTGATGACTGACGATGCTAGAGGGACTGAGATGAGGCGGAAGGCCGGGATGTGGAAGGAGAAGGTCAGGGAGGCAATGGAGAGTGGCGGTTCGTCTGAGATGAATTTACAGGCTTTTGTCCAAGCAATTGCGATTTCAACTCAATTATTATTTTGAGCAATATATATAAATATATACTTCTTAAATTCTAATAATTAGAAATAAAATTTGATGTTGAGTGTATTAATGCAAGTTGTTGGGTCGTCTGAATAATGAATAATGTAATCTGTTATTTGTTAACAATAAAGGAATTATGTGTTATCTTGGACGGAGCGGAGGCATATAATTTATAAAAAAAATACAAACAAACTTGTTCACATGACATGGAGTGATGCACGATATAAAGAGTTCTGGATAATTTTTTTTTTTAAGTCCCCCTTTAATTTCGGAATTTATTTAGTTAGTTCGCAAAGGTGAAATTATCTGTAAGAGATCTCCGGTCCTTAACAATTATTTAATGCCCAACCAAACCTCTGCCACTGCAGTCTTTTAACTCCTGGGTTGTTGAATCCGTATCAGTAAGGATAATTGAAGGAGATTGCAAAAAACAAAAGAAAATCTCGACTGTTCTTTAACTCTGGTGTATTTATAATAGGTACCGAATTTTTTTTTATCTGACTGGGACTAAATCCAGACAATTCATTACTAATTTTACTTTGAGGAGATATAGATTCGGGTGGTAACTCCATCCATCTCTCACTCTCTTTGAAAATTCTTAGATCCCGACTTTTCTCTAGAGAAAAACAAACAAATCCCGCTTCTCTCCCTTCTGTCTCTATTCTATTCCTCATTCTCTCGTTTCTCTCTCTCAAAACAGGATTCTGTTTTTTTTTTTTCTAAAAAAAATAGAAGATTTAGATTCCTTTCTTGAAACACAACGTAGCATTCTATCAGATTTAATGAAATATCATTTGATATTTTTTTTTAATCTTCGGACAACATCTTTTTCATTCGTAAATTGAATGATTTATTTTCCAAACAAAAAAATCATTACAGTAAAAATATTAAAAAAAATATAAGTTATGACCAATGAATTTTTTCCCCATGGAGTTTCTCTTTTACAAAATATTATTAAATAAATAAGACAAAAGAAATTAATATTAAGTATATATTTCATAGTTAAACAATATATAAACAAATTCTTATGTGACAATACTCATAATAAATACAAAAAATAATAATATTTTATTGTTAAAGTAGTATTGATTGTTGAGGGTTCAAATGCCTCCATTATTTGTGCCTCCACCATACCTCCATTTTTAAAACGTTAATAACTCAAAATTTAAATTATAAATGTCAAAATAAAACCGTTAGATGTGATCTATATTATTTTCTCTATGTGCTCATAAAAAATTATCACATTTTGGTTTTGTTTTTATGTGAATCAATAAATTAAAAAATCAACATCTAGAAATTATCCACATTAGTACGTTTTTACAAGTTCTTGATCACAATTAAAACAAAGTTGAAATATCATAATTTTTTACACATGCATAGATAAAATTATGTAGATCATATCTAATTTTTCCCAAATTGGAATATATTTTCAGTTATTAAGAAAAAAGGAATTCGTATACCTCTCAATAATCTAGGAATTACGTATTTTTTCTCTAAAATTCATAATTCATTATTCCGACCAGTGAGCTCTCTCCATCACACAGACGCCTTGGCGGCCTTGCCCAGATAAATCAATAAGAACAACTTTGTTTATCTCGCCAGAAAGTTCTTCAGTGAGGTCAAGGCCTGCTGCATTTAAGACTACCTCAGCATGTAAAAGGCAGTGTTGTAAAAAACAGTCTTAATGACCGATTAAACGTTCGTTTAATCGATAACGGTAGTCAAACCGTTACAAATACACTAATTAGAGGTCTATTAATGGTTTTTTCCGATTAATTGGCCGATTATTCTGTTTATTCCCTTTATTCCAGTGAATATTTATTTTCACACTTTTTTTTATGTGACTGTGTGTGATAATAAGTTTCATAAATTATGTATTGTAGTTTTATTTGTACTTGGATATACATCCAATATTTTTTATATATGTTTTTCTTCTTATTTATTTGAAATTGATTAATTATTCTATTATTTATATAGAACATGTTTTTCTTACTTATTGATGTATTTTTTTCAATTAGCACGACATGTTCATATATGAAATTAAGTTGTTATCATAAATTAAATTTAGTGATTTTATGTTGGAATGCTTCATTTTTTTTAAATAATATATTATTAGTATTTGAAAAAGCTTAATTTTCAAATTTATTTTTGCATTAATTAAATGCGTTACTTACAAATGTAAAATGTATATGTGTTGTTAAGAAGAAATAAGCGTAGTGTCACGTTATAATAATAAAACTAAGTTAAATTAAATTTTTTGATAAGCTTGATGAGTTAAATAAATCATTTTTAATAAATTATGAATATATACACATAATTTTAATGAAAACGATTAATTGGTCGCATAATTCCGATTAATCGACCACATACTGATGTGTGGATTTGTAATCAGGCTAATAAAATTTATAACCCGGTTTGCTATCGAGTCAGATTACAAGTGCATAATTATATCGAGTATCGATCTGCATGGAATAACATTTAAGGTCTTGAGCGATTAAATTCAAATATTTTGAAAAATTAGACAGAATATGAAAATCAAAGAGTTGTTGTTTTTTATGGGTATACGTGAAATCCCCCTAAATAAAATTATAAAAATTTAGAAATGCAAAAGACCGAAATTTAAATGTCGGGTCCACAGTAAGGCTTGTAAGGCAACATTGGAGTTCTTAAAAGTTCAAATGACAAATGAGCTATCCGGCCATGCATTTCCCGGTCTTCTCTGAGCTCTCTTTCTTTCTTTTCTGATCCCCTCCCCCGGGGCCCCCGTCGGAGGCACCGCGAGAAGAGCCTTTTGTGCTCTCCGCGCCTCTCTCTCTCCCTCCCCCCTCTGCCCCTATTTTCTTGGTTGTAAGACACAACAAGACTTTCTTATCCTTTCCTTGCTTCAAATACTAACTTCAAACCCTCTACCCCACCTCTTGTCTCCTCGATGCTCTTGTCCTTCTCCAATGCCTCTCTTGAGGATGTAAACATTTTTCTTTCTTCTCTCCGAATTTATTAGTAATTGGAAAATTGGGTTTAGGGTTTTCATTAGGAATAAAGTTAAATGAGTGGATTTTTAAGTAATTTTTGGATTGTTATATCTGAGTTGATTCCCTTTCATGTATATTTTCATAGTTTTTGAGTTAATTTGTTTAGAAATGGTAGTTCAAGTGTAATTTAGTTTCATTAGCAAACCTGTAATCCAATTTGACTCTTGAATTTACTGGTTCGTACTTTCAAAGTCCAGTCATTGTTTGAAATGCTAGGGCGAACACCGAAAGTTTGGTTTTTCGCATTTTAGAAATTTTATAACTTCATTTCTTAAAGTCTTTTAAGTTCTACGTTTTTTTCCCAACATATAATTATTCCAATCTAGTTATGTGAGATGTACGGATCCAATGAAGAATAGAAAGAAATGGTGAATTATGAAGAAATAGGTCACAATTAGAGACCATGATTTCATAATTTTGATCTTGAAGGAAAGATCTCTAATTAATGCCATGTTTAGAATGTTAATACTAACCGTATATAAATCTTAAAAAATAGAAGATCACAAGCTCTTGGGTGTTACATATGTTTTGGGTTCTATATCTGAGGTTATAGTTTGATGGAAATAACAATGGTTTCATCGATGATAAAGGCCAAAATCAAAGATTTATCAAAACAGTGATCAAAGGCTGCCCATTTAAAGCCAGCCAACCATTTTTTTTTATTGTATTCAGCTTCCCTCCACCACTAACTAATCATAACTCATCCAAACCCACTCATCAGCTAGCTCTGCTATTTCTTTCAATCTATAGAGCTCTGGCAAGATTTCCTTTGCAAGATCTGGCCGGTCTTTTTTTCTGAGCTCCATGCACCACAGTGCCAGCTTGGCATATGATAGCGTCTCCTCCACTGGCCAGTCCGATACTGCTGAGTCGAGGATCTCCTTAAATGTGCCCCTTTCAATAGATCTCTCTACTTGGTGTGACAGGCCCATTGGGGGTCTTGCGGTGATGATTTGGAGGAGCATCACACCTAGGGAATATATATCCGATTTGGTGCCTAACATACCTGTTTGCTGGTACTCTGGATCAATGTAGCAAAATGTACCTGCAGGTGATGTCATCCGATACTGGGTTACTGTGTCAGCAACCTGTTAATTAAGAGAAGGTTTTAGTCAGTTATCATTTTCTTGATCAGTTTAGTGAGAAAAAAAATAGTAAGAAATGAAGATGGAATAAGTTAATCAAGGGGAATTGGCTTACAGGTCCCTCTCATTATACATAGCAAACGAACCAATAAATGTAAAGTCTAAATCAAGCAATTAGAAATCATATCTCTTTCCTAATTAAATTATTGCAAAAAAATAAGCCTCAAAATTTCGGCAGATATAAACCATGACTAAAAGTATGGTTTGCTCGGGAAAAAATTGAACAAATGGATCTGGCTTTCTAAAAAATGCAGATCTAAATAAATTGAGTTTTCTTTATTTTACACTGTTTATAGAATAATGTCAAGTAATTAGGAGTTATAATATATAGCCGTAGTACTATGTAATTTACCACTACTGGCATTACCATTAAGACATACAAAAGGTGGTTTATTAGCTAATAGAGATGCTTACTTGGGGAGGGACAAAGCATGCTAGGCCAACATCAGCAATTTTGGCAACAAAATTGTGGTCCAGGAGGATATTGGCTGGTTTGAGGTCGCGGTGGACTAGGGGCTCGGGCTTTGCCTGGTGCAAAAAGAGAAGTCCTGTAGCAATCTCAAAAGATATTTTGAACCTTATCCCCCATGGGATGGCTGTGGTGCCTCCCCTTCTGAACAGACGGTCCTCTAAGCTTCCATAGTCCATGTACTCATACACCAAGTACCCGTACTCGGGGCATGCTCCAAGTAGGAGCACCATGTTTGGATGTCTGATGCAGCTCAGAACCTCGACCTTATTTTGATTGATCAATAAGAGAAATCAATTATCATGATGAGTCATATAATATTAGCACAGGACAGGACAATGATAATATACATTCATCCTTGATGGTCTTGGCTTCAGCATTGGTATTTGCCTTTACTTTTGGTACCTTTCCTGGGTTATTTTCTGTTTGGTTTTTAACTGAAACTGTAATGTGTAGGTCAAGGAGTTACTGATGCCTCATTAGCCAAAGAACAAGAAGAAGTTTGAATTATAACTGTAAAATTGTGTACCACACTGTATGCGATCACTTGGTGCTACCAGTAGACATATCAATTGATATGTTACAACAACGACAGTCGAATAAACTTACTGAATACTCATTTAAATATAGTTATACCTCTTGTTGGAACTGCTTCCTTCCGTGGGATGCATTAGGCCGGAGCACCTTAATTGCAACTTGGGTATGATCGAGCAAGGCCTTGTACACTACTCCATAATCACCTTCACCGATCTTGAGAGATTGAGCGAAGCTGCTTGTGGCGAATTCTATCTGCTCAATGGTATATCTCCTATATCTCACATCGACATTGTTTAGAGCATTCATTGCTCTCCTCCTCTCCTCATCCTCTTTCCTAGCCCTAAACTCGGCCTTTTGCCTCTTGTGCGCCTCAAGCTCAGTGATCCTTTTGGCTTTCTCAGCTGCCTCAATTACAGCTCTGCACTTTGCCTTCTCCATCTCAACCATCGCCATTGCCCCTGCTTCTTCCTGCTTGAGTTCTTCAACTTTTCTTTGTTCTTCACTCTTTATCTGGCTTAGTTCTCCAACCTTGATGCACGTATCTTGTAGTTAGTAAAGAGAACATAAAGCTGCTGGAGGGTCCTGGTGCTACAATTAATTGTAGCAATGTATAAGAGGTACCAGGCTACTAGTCGTGAAAATACCCTTGTTGCATTATGGTTCTACAATCTATATCACTCGCAGTCAAATTTGATAATTGCATTACAGTTCTATATGACATACCGTCATGCATGTTGCTAATGTTTTGCTTCCATGCAAACGGAAAATTACATTCTTACCTTTTGCTTGAGCATAATGGTTTCTCGGCAGGCATTGTTGTACATATCCATTGTTTGCTTCAGCTCAAGTTTCAGCCTTCTCATCTCTGCTTCAACGTCCTTCTATGAAATTTCAAACAATGAAGTACCATGAGGTTATTTCAACAACAGGTCTAATAACCATCTCCACAGAATCACCCCTAAACACCTCTATGAACTTTTCATGCACTTTGATTCATATACATCTATTATACTGATACAAACCTATCTATATATTGTGCGATGCACACTAGAATAGTGTCAATGCACTAAGTCATAAATGTTAACAACTGTCACACAATTTTGATCAAGTCAAAACACGTTTTGACAACTGTCAACATTTGTCTTGATCTTCCACACTCATTTTCTGGACCCTTTAAAAATGCACGCTAGAGTATTACACCAATGCATGCACCGTTGGTTATTGCACCAATGCAAACTTTCTATTCAAGTTTCTGCTATTTGTAAAATTAAGTTGCTTAAAACAATTCTGTTAATTATTTAGTGATTGTATTCCTCCCATTACCTGTTATACTGCACTTTTAATACTACCTTCCATGTTCTTCCAATTGGATTTAAACTCTAACACAACACATACAACAACAATAGTAGTAGAAGTCTGTTATGTTATAATAGAGAACCTTCTACCCCGTCACCATGTAACAAAATTGTAGCTCTATAATTGCACTCCTGGCTTAGCAAGCAACACACTTACAGAAGTTGAGTTTTCAGAGGAGAAATCAAGAGAGGATGTCTCCTTCGATGATGACCTGGGCCCGATGGATGAGTTATCGATGGATTCATATAATGCATTATGTGGAGCTGTTCGTGTATTAGAGAGCGGTGGTGTTTCCCTGCCGGGGCTTAGCATATAGCCCTGCTTCTGCATCTGCATCTGCCTTGCTGCGATTGGGGATGGTGGCATAGATGATCCTCTCCAGTTACGTTACTTCCCTTTTGATAGGTGCTCCTGTTCAAAATTGAGATAGTAAAATCAAGGAGACGTCTGGTGTGTGATACATGATAGTGAAGTCTTGATATGTGAACCTCAATTAAGCTCCCAAAGAGCCATACTGAAACTTGTGTGAAACAGTAAACACAAATTTTAGCCACCACAAATTCAGAGAAACCAGTACTATGCTAGACAATTTAATTTATTTCCTAGCTTAATTTCTAGTTTGATTCTTGATCTGGTTGTTGCAATCTCAAGCAAGCAGGTATAATTGAAGTACCTGACGGATGGAGTCGAAGCTAGCGTTGGCCTGCTTCTTGTTGTACTAAAAGCTTCATATATATCACACAATGCTTAGATAAAAGAAGATCTCCCATTTTTCAGAGGGAACCTGCTGATATAGATAAAATATTGATCCGCGTTTGGTGGAACTCTAATTTTAGGTCTCTAAATTTAAATCATCTATCATTCTCTCTATTTAGATAGTTTAAGAGTTTATCCCTTCTACAATTTGACTCTCAACATCTATCCAACTTTTTTTTCCCCTCATCTTTACTTCATATTATTTATCTAACAATTAAACATCACATAATTTTAGACCTTAATCATATATGAATAATTTAAACCGACCTCAACTAAAATAATCAATTTAGGAATAATTATTTCAGTACCCACGCTACAGTACCCGCACTGTACCCGCACTGTACCCACACTGTACGCTCTACAGTACCCGCATTGTTATTTTAGAAAAATTCATGTATCATATGTAGTTCATTGTATAGGTATAAATACTTGCCCTGTTTGAGCTATATACTTCATAGTGTTACTATTAAAATTTGTAAAACAAAATTACAGTTTTGGAACAGTTGCGGTCCCCACAAGCAGTTATGGCAGTTTGAGTGGTCCCCTAATGCGGGTACAACATGAAAATTTTACAAAAAAGGTGCGGGTACAGTTATTTTAGGAAAATTCATATATCAGAAGTAGTTGATTGTATAGGTATAAATACTTGACATGTTTGAGATATATACTTCACAGTATTACTATTAAATTTGGAAAACAAAATTACAGTTTTGGAATAGTTGCGGTCCCCACAAGCAGTTATGGCAGTTTGAGGGGTCCCCTAATGCGGGTACAACATGAAAATTTTACAAAAAAGGTGCGGGTACAGTTATTTTAGGAAAATTCATATATCAGAAGTAGTTGATTGTATATGTATAAATACTTGACCTGTTTGAGATATATACTTCACAGTATTACTATTAAATTTGGGAAACAAAATTACAGTTTTGGAATAGTTGCGGTCCCCACAAGCAGTTATGGCAGTTTGAGTGGTCCCCTAATGCGGGTACAACATAAAAATTTTACAAAAAAGGTGCGGGTACAGTTATTTTAGGAAAATTCATATATCAGAAGTAGTTGAGTGTATAGGTATAAATACTTGACCTGTTTGAGATATATACTTCACAGTATTACTATTAAATTTGGGAAACAAAATTACAGTTTTGGAATAGTTGCGGTCTCCACAAGCAGTTATGGTAGTTTAGGTGTGGGTACAGTACGGGTACTGTAGCGTGGGTACTCATATCAGCTTCCTCAATTTAGACCTCCAAACTTTAGACCAAAGCTTCTCCAATTTTCTAAACAACCCCATAAGAAGCATTGGGCCTCATTTCCTAATTAAAGTTGATGTTATTAACTCCAGCCATAGCGCCTCTTTAGCCCAACCTAACTTTCTTGCCTTTATTAATCCCTGCCTCTTCTTCCTGACACGTGGCCCCCACTATTAGATTCGCTTCTTCGTATTTTCTTCCTTCATTTTCTTTCTTTTTCGATGTCTTGAGAAGTGAGAAAAATCGGACAAAAAGCAATTATAAAAACTTAACAACTTTCAGACAAAAAGCAATTATCAAGTGCTCTACATTTTTACGATTGAGATCATAAGTGTATCGCATCAACATTTACAATTTATTTTATAATTAAATTTTGGATAAATAAAATTTTAAAAATTTAGAAATGCAAAAGGCCGAACTTTAAATGTCGGGCCTACTTCCTTTTTTGTTCTTACAACACTCTTGTAATGAACTATATCATCAATCAAATGGAGGCTTGAGTGCTTGATCTCTATTTTTACTCAAAAAAAAAATGTCGGCCCTACCTGTAATGCGGGTTGGATCTAATTTCAAAAGAGCCCGTTCGGTCGTGCGTTTCCCAGTAAACCCTGCACGAATTCGTATACTTTGCATTAAAGAAAGGTGCGTTAATAGATCTGGACCATCCGATTGAGATTCGCACTAATATTGAAGGGCCCCGTGCATTACTCCAATCCCTACTTTTCTTTAGAATAAAACAAATCCTGCTTATCTCCCTTCTGTCTATATATATTCTATCCCTCATTCTCTCGTTTCTCTCTCTAAAAACGGGATTTTGTTTTTCTCTAAAAATATAGGGGATTTAGATTCCCTTCTTGTGTTAAAAAAAATGTGCAATATTCTCTAAAAAAAAATAGTTTTTCTCTAAAAGCAGGATTCTACGTCGGAAAAATCTATCTTGTGTAATCATACGAGGACAAACACGTTCTAATAATCTGCATTTTTGTTTTAATATTTTGAGAAATATTGGAGTTGTTGGAAAACTAGATAGTCTAACAACAAAGATGTGCTACGTACGTCGTATCAGAGCATTAATTACTGTATATGAAGGCGAAGTAGGCTATCACAAGTTCACAACAATTTAAGTTTAACTTGTGAACTTTAAAAGCGCACTACTACAGAAATGGTCATTGTACACGGCACATTGTACACGGACTTGGCAATTTTATAGAAAAACCGTGTAGAAGTTGTAATTTGTTGGATGCCTGAAATATCTGTAGGATCTCTACACGGATATTTACAAAAGAATCAGTGTAGAAAGACGTGAGAGAGCTACACGGACGTTTACTAGAAAATGTACACGGCTTATTGTTTAAATAACAGTGGAGAAAGCCTTGAGAGAGCTACACGGATATTTAATTAAAGAACCGTGAAGAAATGTAAGAATTGTACACGGATGTTTGTTTAAATGACCGTGTATATAACCCGTAGGAGCTACACGGATGTTTAATAAAGATCCGTGTAGAAATGTCTAATTTGTACACGGTTTTTTGTTTAAATGACAGAGTAGAAAGCCTTGAGCGAGCTACACGGACGTTTAATAAAGAGCTGTGTAGAAATGATATTTTAGGTTTTTTGTTATATAAAAGGCCTTCTCCCCAGCGCCGTTTTGATCAACTTATACTCTCCCCTCTCACAGTTAACAATTGGGTTGAGATGTAGGTTTATCAATTGTTTCAGATCGCAAAATTAGATCGATATGAGCTACTGTTTTGGGAGCTCACAGATGAGCGATCTAGTACAATTGATAACCTACATCTCGAATTCCCATGCGATCGAAGTATTGAAAAAAAAATTATCTCTCTATTCTGATCAATTTTACTGGACGAAGAGTTGGGTGAAGAGTTGGGTGAAGGACCTTCAGAGCCGGATGAAGAGGTGAATGTGACCTTCAGAGCCGGATGAAGAGTCGAATGAAGAGTCGGAGATCATCCGACTCTTCATTCGACTCTTCATCCGGCTCTGACGGTCCTTCATCCACATCTTCCCTTTGCTCTGAAGGTCCTTCATCCAACTTTTTACTCAACTCTTTCTTTAGTAAAACATGTATCTTCATATTACCCTCTGTAAACCCTACTGGCACCAAAAGGAAAGAACCACCCTATTCTAGTCCTTAATGGAAATTTTTAGTTTACAATATGACTTTTTATTCCAACTTTTGTAATGCTTTAATTTTGTATAATTTAGGGTACATGAATTTTTAGTTTAAATGTCTTCCTCTGTTTTGGAAATTGTTTGTTCTGAAAAACATAGGGAAAAAAACTAGCTGACAGACAAAAAAAAAAAAAAAAAAAAAACAAATGATACACGGACGTTTAATAAAGAGCCGTGTAGAAACGAGAAATAGTACACGGATTTTTGTTTAATTAACAGTGTAGAAAAATAATTTACACGGCTGTTTATATAAAAGTCTGTGTGTCTTTCTACACGGATTTATAGCTAAATATCCGTGAAAACAAAGATACTTGCTCGAAATAATGGAAGGCTAAACCAAAAAAAATAAAACAAAAATTAGGAAAAAAAAAAGAATTCTAAATGTCCGTGAAGAAAATTTATCTTTTATATTACACACGGTTGTTTATATAATTGTCCGTGTATAAAGGTTATCTTTTATAAACGGCTACATATGTAAAAGTCCGTGTAGCTCTCGTAATGCTTTTTTTACACGGATTTATAGATTGTCATCCGTGTAGAAAGGTTATTTTAGGGTTTGGAACTATATAAAAGGCCTTCTTCCGGCGCCGTTTTGATCAATTAATACTTCTCTCTCTCTCTCTGTATTGAATTGGTCTGATTTCTGCGCACAAGGAACGAGGCCGGATCTGAGATATAGCTTGGAAGTTAATTCGCATTCTCCTCTCTATTGCCAAGGTTAGTCATACATATATATATTTCCCCCTTCTTTATCTAATTTTCTGTTACTGATTAATATTGCTTAATTATTTCTGTCAATTATTATTTAATGCTTGATTTGTTAAGATAATGTAAATAATTAGTGTATTGTGGTCCAATAACCGACCTACTGATGCTTTTAGGTCCATGCCCGTTCAAAATTAATCCAATAGGGATTAATTTTGGATAGTCCCCCGTTTGGGACTGCTCTTTGAATATTGTGTCTCATTTAGGATGTGAACACGTATTAGCGGGATTTAATTAGTATTTGAGGAAAGTTCGACAGTATTTCTCCTTATTGCTCCTACGAGTATGTGGTTTTTACGCATACTTGGGGAGTTAAGGAGAAATGCTGCCGAATTTTTCTCAAATACTAATTAAATCCCGCTAATATGTGTTCACATATGAGGCATAATATTCAAAGAGTGGGTTAGGATTGTAAACCGGCCCTTTATAAGCCAAGAATTTGGAACAATATATATGCTGACCACCATATATGTTTAATTGGAATTTTTTTTTTACTTTAATTTACAGATGGATCGAAGTTGGATGTACGAATTGCGACGTGATAGTGCAGAATACTTGACTCGCGTTGATGAGTTCCTAAAATTTGCTGAGAGTTATAGAGTGGACAGAAAAGAGAACGACATCTTGTGTCCTTGTAGAGATTGTAAAAATTATATAAGATTTGGGGATTCGGAAGAAATTAGAGCTCATTTGATTTGTCGGGGATTTAAGAAAAACTATACATGTTGGTTTATGCATGGTGAGAAAATTGGGGAATGTAGTGGAACCAATAGAAATTTTGTTTTGGACGAGAATGATGATAATGTAGAAACTGTTGATAATTTTGAATTTGAATGCAACGATGATTTTGAGAATGTCGAAAATTTCGATAATGCTGGGCTTGATTGCAATGAGGATGATGAGGTGGAGATTGATGAAAATGCAGAATACAATTTTACTGAGAATCTAGAGGACATGTTACGTGATGTGGAAGATGAAATTAGTGATAAAAATTTTAAAAAATTTCAGTATCTGTCTAATGAATCTAAAAAGCCGTTATACCCCGGGTGTACCAAATTTACAAAACTATCAGCTGTGTTGAAATTATTGAACTTAAAAGCAGACAACGGTTGGAGCGATAAGAGTTTCACGTCCTTATTAAAGCTTTTACGAGAGATGCTCCCAGATAACAACGAGTTACCCTGTACAATATATCAGGCGAAGAAGCTGATCTGTCCAATGGGTTTGAAGATTGAAAAAATACATGCATGTCCGAATGATTGTGTATTGTACCGTGGCGAGTACGAGGCCATGCATGTTTGTCCTAAATGCGGTGTTTCACGGTATAAACGCAAGGACCAGGACACTGACGATTGTGATGGAGGAAAAAAGGCAAGGCCTCCGGCTAAGGCGGTGTGGTATTTCCCGATAATATCGAGATTCAGACGGTTATTTGCAAATCCCAAAGATGCGAAATTGTTGCGTTGGCATGAAGAAGAGCGCAAAAGAGATGGTAAACTAAGACACCCTGCTGATTCAATTCAATGGAGAAACATTGATAGACATTTCGAAGGATTTGGTGGCGAATCACGGAACCTTAAGTTAGGGGTGAGCACAGACGGAATGAGTCCGTTTGGAAGCATGAGCAGTCAGCACAGCACTTGGCCAGTTCTTATATGCATCTACAATCTTCCTCCTTGGTTGTGCATGAAACGCAGGTACATAATGATGTCATTACTAATCCAAGGACCCAGACAACCCGGAAATGACATAGATGTGTATCTCGCACCATTAATTGAGGACCTCCAGAAATTGTGGAGGGATGGCGTCCGGGTGTGGGATGCGTACGGCAAAGAGCAATTTAATTTGCGGGCCATGGTATTCTGCACCATAAATGATTTCCCCGCGTACGGGAATTTATCGGGTTACACTTGTAAAGGAGCAAAGGCGTGCCCCATCTGTGAAGATGACACGCAGGTGCTGAGGTTGAAAAATTGTAAAAAGAATGTTTTTATGGGGCACCGTAGGTTTTTTCCTGTTAATCACCCATATCGTAAGAAGAAGAAGGTATTCAACGGGAAATTGAGCTTGGAGTGGCACGTCGTCCGTTAGATGGGAAGAATGTCTTCATGCGGGTTAAAAACCTTGCTGTTGTTTTTGGAAAACGTGCCAAACCACCACCGAAAGATATTTGGAAAAAGAAGTCCATATTTTGGGAGCTACCATACTAGGAATATTTAGAAGTGAGACATTGCCTAGATGTTATGCATGTTGAAAAAAATGTCTGTGACAGTTTGATTGGCACATTATTGAACATTTCGGGGAAGACGAAAGACGGTCTTAAAGTTCGAGAAGACATGAAATTAATGGGAATACGACCCGAGCTTGCACCGCAGGATAAAGGGAAGCAAAAGGCATACCTCCCCCCCGCAATGTGCACAATGTCGAAGATCGAGAAAACGAGCTTTTGTAAGTGCCTTCACAGTATTAAAGTCCCATCAGGGTATTCTTCAAATATTAAGAAGCTGGTGTCGATGAAGGACCTGAAATTGATTGGTCCGAAATCCCACGACTGTCATGTTTTAATGACACATATGATTCCTGTTGCAATTCGGGGAATCTTACCGAAGCCCGTGCGGCAAACCATTACGAAGCTTTGTTTTTTCTTCAATGCAATTAATTCCAAGGTGATAGACCCGCTCAAATTGGACGCTTTGCAGAAGGAGGTCGTCGTTACCCTTTGCCATCTTGAGATGTATTTTCCTCCATCTTTTTTCGATGTTATGGTTCACCTTGTTGTTCATCTCGTGAGGGAAATTCAGATCTGTGGTCCCGCGTTCCTGCGGTACATGTATCCATTCGAGAGATTCATGGGTATTTTGAAAAGTTACGTAAGGAACCGACATCGCCCCGAAGGTAGCATTGTGGAGGGATATTCCACAGAAGAGGTAATTGAGTTTTGCACCAACTACATGACCGGTGTGGGTCCTATTGGCGTTCCAAAATCTCGATACGAGGGAAGGCTACAAGGAGTAGGGACAATAGGGTTGAAAGCCATAGTTGCTGATAACGATGACCTGCGAAAGGCACATTTTATTGTACTGCAGCACATGGCTGATGTTGCTCCATATATAGATGAGCACATGACGATCCTTCGACAACAGAACTACACGAGAAGTCAGAAGTGGCTTACTGACGAGCATAACCGTTCTTTTATAGGATGGATGAAAGACAGAGTGAAATCACACCCCGAAATGTCCCCCGTAAATGAAACTGTTAGATTGCTGGGCGAAGGACCCCAAATGGTTGTTAGAACATTCCAAGCATACGAGATTAACAGATATACATTTTACACTAAATTACAGTGTGATAAGAGCACGATGCAAAATAGTGGGGTGACGTTGGTGGCGACGTCCCAAGAATTCAGTAGATCGGGGGATGCCCGGCCTGTAATAGCTTCAAAGTCTTATTACGGCGTTATTGAAGAAATTTGGGAGCTCGTTTACAATCCTCACCTTAGCATTCCCTTGTTTCGGTGCCAATGGGTCGAAGACCGGGGTGTTAAAGTTGATAACGACGGGTTCACCCTCGTTGATTTTGACAAAGTCGGGTATGTGGATGATCCGTTCATACTTGCCAAGCAAGCCACCCAAGTCTTTTATGTCACTGACCCGAGTGATGATAGGTGGAGTGTCGTCCTATCCGGAAAAAGAAGGATTGTTGGGGTAGAAAACGTCACCGACGAAGAAGAGTACGACCAGTTCGAAGAGATACCTCAATTTTGTACCGATGTGCAAGCTGAGATAGCAACAATTGCAGAACAAGACGAAGCAAATTACATGAGATCTGACCACAATGAAGGATTATGGGAAGATGTTCAAACAGTGGAAAAAAAGAGAAAAAGGAAAAAAAAATCCAATGTATAATATTTACTCCTTTTAAACTTGAAAATTTTAATATTTCTTATTTGGAAAAAAAAAATTCAATGCATAATATATATTTCTTTTATAATATTTCAGAGAGCCCAATGAAGCTAAAGACTCAAGGCCGGTTTATCTCTGGATATTTCTGTCTCATTGTAATGTTTTTATTTCGTTTCTAATATTTCTTTGTTGCATCAGGAGCAAGAACCAGATAGATTATTTTAGATATGTGGGCAGAGTGGTTTCAACAGTAATTTTTGTAAACTATAAATATGGATTTGTATAATTTAGTGTAGGTTTTTTTGTATTAATTTTTGATATAATCTAGACATGAATTTTTGTATAATTTCTGATATAATTTAATTAGTACGTGAAACACCCATCTTTCTAAGAATAATTTTTAATTTCATTAGAAATTCAAAGGGAGCAACACGGACATTTAATTAAACATCCGTGTACAAATACATTTATATGTTTCATAAAATGTCTGTGTAGAAATTCAAAGGGAGCTACACGGATATTTCATTACACATCCGTGTAGGAAGGTATTTTTCCCCCTAAAATTATTCTCAGAGAAAAAGTAATCGAAACGGGGGAGTGATTATTTGAATTCGTTTTCGTCTTTTCAGAATTAAAAAGATAAGGCAACTTCTCGAATTAAACGTTTTCTATAGTTGGACACGGACGTTTAACTAAAAATCCATGTAAGAAAAGTTTTCTCTACGGTCGTTTAATTTTCAATAGTTTTTTGGCCTTCTAAGAAACGTACACGGGCGTTTAATGAATAATCCGTGTACAAAAGGTTTCCTACACGGATATTTAATTAAACGCCCGTGTAGAAATTGAAATAATTCAAATTACATTATTCTTGAAATACTTTACTTGAACAACAGGGACTAAATTGCATGTTATTTTGAAATATTTTGTTGTAAAAAATATTTTGAAATAATTACTTGAACAGAAGGTATTTTTTTTCCGAAAAATTATTCTATGGTTGTTTTGTAAATTTGTAAACCCAGATAAGGTCATATCAAGTAAAATGTTCATTTATGTTTTCAAATCGGATTATTTAGAGAGCATTAGGCATTCTATGATATTATTTAGACAGATTATTTAAGTTAATTTTAAATAATTTACTTTTTAGTGATTATCCATGAATTAATTATTTGTTGGTTGTTTTGTACTGCTAATTCATATCTATAACAGTATTTATTTAGATAGCATGAAGTATTTAACAAAATAGTTAAACGGAAAGAAAACAAAATGCTGATTAAATTAAGAACAAAAATATATTACATCAAAAGAAAACGAAAAAAAAAGCTAATTTAATGAAACACTCCTTCACTGGCCTGGCTGGATTGCTCCTTGGCCTGACCCCCTCCTTTTAATCCAGGGTCTCTTTGGCCTGATCCAGGGATTGCCCCTCCTTTTGTAGGGCTTTGGTGGTGGGTGCTCCCTTGGGCTTCGTCGTGGCACATTTGAGGGCGGCCATGGCCATGTCCTCCTGTAGTTGGGAGGAGGCATTTCATAGCCGGGAGGGACTTCGGGAGCATCCTCGGGAATGACATAGCCGGGGGGCAATGGCCATGGCACATTTGCGTCTTCTTCCGGTGGCACCGAAGCGGCCATTTCTTCTTCCAAATTCTCAGAGAAAAGTAATCGAAAAGGGGGAGTTTCTCAGATTATATTGAATTTTGAAGTCGTTTCGTCTTCTTAATTAAAAAGATAAGGCAACTTCTCGACTTCCGTGTACAAAAGGCTTTTGAAGGTCCTTTAATTTTGAATTTCGTCTTACAAGAATCATACACGGTCGTTTAATTAAAAATACGTGTACAAATGGCTTTTAACACGGTCGTTTAATTTTCAAGAGTTGTTTCGCCTTATAAGCAACGTACACGGGCGTTTAATAAAAAATCCGTGTACAAACTGTTTTCTACACGGTTATTTATTTAAACGCCCGTGTAGAAATTGAAATATTTATTTGCATTTATTATTAAGTTCTGCTAGATACTCGAAGATATAAAATAATTTTCAAGCTAAATAAAACTGAAATCAGGTTCCTTTTTATATTTTGGAATTTCCATTTTGAAAAATATGGAATTTGAAAAATATGAAACTTTGGAATTTGAAAAAATTAATCTAGAAAACCATATGTAGGCGCGCATTTCATAATTTCGCGTAACCTAATTATACACGGGTGTTTAATTAAACGTGTAGCTCTCTTACGTTTCTACACGGGTGTTTATTTAAATGTCCGTGTATATTTAGTTTACGCGAACTAAAGTGCGCGCCTCGTCTCTGTCGCTCGATATCTTTTCAAAATCTCCTCGTCTCCCCTAAAACCTAAACCCCCTAGTCTCCTATCTCTTTCTGTGGTGCTGCCATCGTTCTCTCTCTCGGTGCTAGCTCGGTCTCCTCTGTCGCTCTCCTCTGAACTCGCCAATTGAATCTCTAAGCTCCTCTCGCGCGGTTGCTGTTCTGTCCTTGAAAGGCTCTCTCTCTCTCTCTCTAAGTTGCAATGCTCCCTGTATCTTGGTTAAATCAAAACCCTTATCTCTGATTGTATTTTGGTTAAGTGAAAAGTTTCCTCAACTGACCTATTCTGGTGACATGGACACCTAATTAATGTTACAGGGACTAAATTGCAAAACCAACACTATGATTGAATAAAGGACCCAACAACACATAAGTTAGACCTAAATTTTACATTTCATAGCATTTGTAATAATGTTTCTTTTTTGTAGAAAGAACCATGTCACAGCCAGGTGAGAATGCAGATATGATTTTGGAAACAGTGGAACCGTAGGTAGATATGATAGTGGAAGAAGAGGACCAGCAGTCTCAGACAGAAAAGAGGAAAAGAGGTCCGACAATGTGCACGAAGACCTCAGAGGCGAAGGATTTGCAAATCGAGTTTGACAAAACCGGGTGTCCGAAGGGTCCACGTAGGGCAGAGTACACAAATTGGTGTAACAATTTGGTGAAGTAGAAGGCATCTATCTTGGTTGAGAGGTGGGACAAATTCGATGACGAAGATAAGAACGAATGGTGGAACATTGTGAAGGTAAAAAAAAAAAACTGTACATGCATTATATATTCAGTTTTCGTATTCTGTTTGTTATTTCTTTTTTTGTTGGATACAAGTTTTCTAGCATGTCTTAACCTTTGGTATATTTCTAGGGGTGTAGGTGATAATTCTTGCTTTGTAGGACTATATCCCAAATTCTATCATTTAGCAGTTATATATACAGAGAAAAATTCAAAACCAAATATATATTACCTGCTGAATGAAATTAATCAATGTAGCTAGTGTAGTGCACCATGCTTGAACTGGGTACCGCCACCAGGAAAGGTAAGGTAATCGCCAGACACCTTGACCCAATTCTGGTGCCCTACACTATTATCATGACAGATAGCAAAATCAGCAAAGAAATATCACTAACAAACTCAGCTAAATACAACACATTATTTCACTTTGATTTGGTCATAAAGGTTAGATTGCATGTAGGTAGTGACATAGGTTGTGCCCCAAAGTTTCCTAATATACAGAAAAGAATTTGGTAGAGCAAGTGAAACACAAATTATTTTCAAGCTACTTATTCCCCGTACTTTGGTTAAGTGCAAGTTATATATGTCTATACCTGACCTGAAAACTAGAATGAACTTACATGCAGTAATTTTGTTGTCAATCATGCAGGCTCATTGGAACATCCAGGATGACGACCCAAAGTCCGCGAAAAAGAAAAAGACTCTGAGGAAAATGAATGAAGCTTGGAAGCAATTCAAGAGCACGTTGAAGACGGTTTTCATGGAGGAAGGGAGAAATCCGGTAGGCTACTATAAATGGCTGAAACAAGAGGACTGGGAGGCGTTTCAAGCTTTGAAGTCCACAGAAGAGTTCAAGGTAAATAAATTCAGCCAATTAACTTTCTCTCTGTTCTTTCTCGATATGTACTTATCTTCCTTAAACTAGCTAATTGATGTGCCTTGATGTGTGAAGGTAAAAAGTGACGAGGGCAGGAGGATCGCGAAATTGAACAAGTACCCGCACAAATTAGGGTCAGGTGGTTACGAGGGTAAGTCGGCCGAATGGGCTAAGGTACTGGACCAAAACAAACATTCTGACTCACCTGTGGTTAGGATCCAAAATCCTAGGGCCCAATGCTGGCTCATGGGAAGATCTGAGGTAACCGCTGACGGGACGATAGTACTCCCAAGTGACGTGCAACCCGTGGCTCAGAAAATGGTAAGAGTCTTTGTGGTAACTTCGTGTACATTACTTTGTCTTTTGCTATAACTAATTTTTTTTTAAACAGTTGGATGTGGAGGAGGAGGTAAATTCGGGCTCCATGACTGTCGAAAGAGTGGATGATTCCTTGTCCGCAGCGCTCGGGACTAAAGAACACACGGGTCGAGTTAGGGGTGTCTCGGTCTACTGTGGCTGGAAGGATGTATACGACGGACCAAAACCAAAAAGAAGACCGCGTGCCAAAGTTAGCACGGAAGAGATGGAATCAAGGTTGGCGCAGGTACGCCAGGAGGTATGCGAGGAGTTCAGAACGGAGTACGATGGAAGGATTGCTGAATTTGAATCAAGGTGGATCAACCATATTACATCTCTGACGCAGCAATCCGAGCAACAACCTCCCGTTTCGCCGGGATTTCGGCGAAGCAGTCAAGCATCCGGGACCGAAGTTCTGGGCGTGTTGGACAATCTACAGGTAATCACTACTTGTTCATAATCTACCCTTAATTTTGACTTGTTCATTAACTAATTGCTGATAATTATTGCAGGAGGCCACATCGTGCGACCTCGTCATGTGGCACGATAAAACTCCTCTGACCATTGCTAAGGGCATTGTACATCCTCCAGCCGGTTCTCAGCTAAGGCCCAACCATCTCCCCGTAACGGTTGACATGATTGTGGCCGATTGGGCTGCCCGCATACCTCTTCCTGTCCCTACTGACGAATTGCTGGTGCTTGATGATGCCCGTGCAAAGACGATTGTCCAATGGCCCAAGTGTCAGATTATTTTGGATCAGGTAATCTCTAAATAAAACACGGATATCTTATGTTACGTTCAAATGATTATTTTGAAATACTTGAAAAAATGTTCAAAATCTGATACAGACCCGAAGAGGCGTTGGAAACGCTGCGGACGAAGCTTTGTCACCGGTACGGCGAGGCTTGGAAGTAGTAGTCGGGGCTGATGCGCAAGAATCTCCTGCTGCGCCAGCGGCGGCACCAGCGGAAGCGCCAGCGGATGCGCCAGCGGATGCGCCAGCGGATGCCCCAGTAGACCGTACGGGGCTCTCTGAAAAAGAGGTTAGCCGTTTGCCCGAGGATTTGCGGAATCTCCACGCCTGCCTGGTTAAGGCACCAGATCATATGGAGCACGTAATGTTCGATATCCCCCCCGAGGTTCTCCTACACAAAGGCAGGACGGTCGTGCTGCCTTTCAAAGAATTCAAGGACTTTCTACATGCCTCATCAAGCGATAAATGGCTCGATGTGGGAGTCCTCACCGTTTTCATCATGTTAGTGACCAAAAAATCATATATATCATGTGTATAGCACTCAAATATATATTCTAATGTGAAATGATGATTTTTCAGGATGATACAACGAAAACAGTCTGTGGCTTGTGGGAAAGATAGGGTGAACTCCTGTGCATTCTTGGACCCCGCTTTTACTAGTGGTACGATGGTGAAATATCAGGAGGAAGATACTGTCCAGTACATGCGTTCAGCGATGCATAAGGCTCTTTTGGAGAATAAGAAATTTATTCTCGTGCCATACCACCAGAGTGGCCACTGGTGTTTGATTGTGATTGTGCCACTTGAGAATTTGGTTTTCCTCATGGATTCTTCACATCCCGGACCGGGCATCATTCCTCAGCAATCCAAAATGATCTGCATTCCAATAAGAAAGTAAGCAATAGTAATTCACTTGGTTTGATTTTTTCCCAATTACATATAACAAATTGTGGAATTGCTAATTACATTCACTCAATTTTGTAAGGGCTTTTCTGCAATATCTTAAAGATGGAGGAATGCAAAGCACGATTCCGAAGCGTAAAAATAAGTTGTGTTTCAAGTGGCAGCCGGTGAGCACATGCACTATAATTTTTATAATTTCATATTTTTTGTTCAAAAATTAATTGTCATTCTAACATAGGCTGCTAAATGAAAATTTCAGTGCCCGCAACAGTTTCAGGGTTGGGAATGCGGTTATTACACGATGATTTTTATGTATCACTTTGTTGAACGCTTACAATTCGATTGGCCAAAATATCCGGTATGTAATTCATATGTTTGCCTTGACTTGTCCATATAATTAATATTGATTTCCTCTAATATTTTATTCTACTAAATTTGTTTTATTAGTTGCATTGTTATAATTACAATATTTATTTTTATAAAGCAAAACAGAGATGCAGTTGTTATATTGTATTTTTCTAATAACCTACATATTTTGAATTTTTGGCAGCATAAATCGAACGAGAAGGCAGGGCATTACAGCAATGAAGATATAGATTATTTTAGATGTATGTGGGCAAAGTGGTTTCAAAATGAATTTTGTAAACCAGAATATGGATTTGTATAATTTTGTGTGCATGAATTTTTGATATATTTAGTGTACATGAATTTTGTTTAGGGGTTGTATTCTGATATATTGGAAATTCTTTGTTTGGAATTGATTTTTAATGGCTAGCAAACTGGAGGCTAGCCAAAACAAAAAATAAAAATTGAAAAAAAATATAACCATTCTACACGGATGTTTCACATAAGTCCGTGTGGAAAGCCAAATAAAGAGCAAATAAAAATATAAGATAGCTACACGGCTGCTTATGTAATGATCCGTGTAGAAATAGTTATTCTACACGGATATTTTGATAGACATCCGTGTAGAAACATGATCGTACACGGCCTTTTAGTTAAATATCCGTGTATAGATCTCAATTAATGTACACGGTTGTTTATGTAATGAGCCGTGCAGAATAACTATGTCAACACGGATATTAACCTAAAAGTCCGTGTAGACAGAGACATCGTACACGGTTGTTTATGTAGTGATCCGTGTAGCTCGGCTTTGGAGAGCGCCACTTGGCAAGGAATTGGACACGGTTGTTTATGTAGTGATCCGTGTAGCTCGGCTTTGGAGAGCGCCACTTGGCAAGGAATTGGACACGGTTGTTTATGTAGTGATCCGTGTAGCTCGGCTTTGGAGAGCGCCACTTGGCAAGGAATTGGACACGGTTAATTATGTACTGATCCGTGTAGCTCGGGTTTGGAGACCGCCACTTGGCAAGGAATTGACCACGGTTGTTTATGTAATGATCCGTGTAGCTCTCAGGAATTGCACACGGTTAAATATCCGTGTATAATTTATTCAGGGGATTATACACCCTCGCACTCCACACGGCAGGAAATCCGTGTAGCTCCCCTGTTTATGTCCGTGTACAATGACCATTTCTGTAGTAGTGGCGCCTTTTGTAAAAGTTTTTTCAAAGTTAGAAAAAACTATAATTATTCCAACATATAATTATTAAAGTTCTATGTTTTTTTCCCAATATATAATTATTCCAATCTAGTTATGTGAGATGTACGGATCCAATGAAGAAGAGAAAGAAATGGTGAATTCTGAAGAAATAGGTCATAATTTGAGACCATGATTTCATAATTTTGATCTTGAAGGAAAGATCTCTAATTAATTAATGCCATGTTTAGAATGTTAATACTAACCGTATACTAAATCTTAAAAAATAGAAGATGGTTAGATGGTTTAATTGACATTATTTCGTTATTTATGTAGCTTGTGTCTTTAATTACGAGTCCTCACGTCTCTGTTGCCGATAGATAGTAAGACAGTGATATCTGTTGTTTGATCTAGACCATTGGATCCATACAGTCCGATATCTCTTAGTAGGTGGTGGGATTTTTTTTTTCATCAAAACTGCATGACCAAAATTAATCAAAGGGATCAGATGCAATGATCTTGACACCAAATTTGGCCTTTATGGCAGCAAATGCGCGCGGAGTCAAATTTTGATTAGACCATTCTATCATAACTATTAAAAATATAAACACAGCACTTCTAAGAAACTCCCTTCCCTTCTATGTTTTATTTCATTCAAGAAAAATATTACAGAATATGATAATTTTCTAATAATTTATAGAGATAGACAGCAACCTCTCATATAGCATTTCTAGTTATTTCTTTTTTTAATCTAGGATTATGTAATAATTACATTGATTATCTAAATATTAGAATTATTAGAAACTAAATCTTCTGCTGCCTTTTTCTTTAACTCACGCCAACAATAGGTAGTTTCCTTTCTTTATCATCACACTTGTCTTGTGCGCAAATTTGACCTTTATGGCAGCAATGATCTTGACAGCAAATTTGGCCTTGATGGCAGCAAATTTGGCCTTGATGGCAGCAAATGCGGAGTCAAATTTTGATTAGACCATTCGATCCATCACATTTATATAAGTCGACAATTTTATTAATATCCAAAGTTAATTACAAATTAATAAATATACCGACTAACGTTGAAAATTTATAAAAATATCTATACCGGCCAGCAACTCGTCATCAGAAGTGTCACCCTGCTCTCACTTTATATATACTCTTACCATGCATTTATAATCACCACACCACAAGAAAGAAAAATAAAAAAAGCACACACGTTTACTTATTATCTTGATCTTCTACCCACATATATCTAAGACCTATCCAAGTTACCATATCTACATGGCAATGGCATCAACAATGAAGCTAAAAAATCAGCACTTCCTATTTGTCATAATGCACGGGCAAGGTCACATCAACCCTGGCCAGAGCTTCGCCAAGCGCCTTGCCAGGGCTACCAGTGCTCGAGTCACTTTCTCCACCGCCGTCTCTAACCACCGACTCATGTTCCCCTCCCTTGCTAATCCCGATGAGGAAATAACCGACGGACCAATAACCTACATACCGTACTCCGATGGATATGACCACGGAGTAAAGTGGTTCGTAGATGATCCGATTGACTATCACGAGAAGTTGAATCGAGTTGGCCGTGCAACTTTTTCTTCCATCTTGGACAGACTAGCTGCACGTGGTCGTCCTGTTACCTGTATCATATACAGCATGCAGATGCACTGGGTTAAAGATCTTGCGCTTGAGCAGGGCTTACCAACGGCCTTTTACTGGGTCCAACCGGCTGGTATGTTAGCCTTATACTACCATTATCTCCGTGGGTATGGCGACTTGATCACCGCCCATGCAGATGACCCGTTGTTTGTGGTTAACCTCCCGCATTTACCCCAAATGAGGATTAAGGACCTTCCAACCTTCTTTACAAACTCCACGGATAAAACTTTGAAGGCAATTTTGGAGACAATTCTACTGACAGTTGAATCCTCATTAAAGCCCGGAAAAGATGGCTCAAAACCAATGCTTCTTATAAATACTTTCGAAGATCTAGAATCCAAGGCTCTCAAGTGCATAGAGGAGGCAGAGGTTTTGCCAATAGGGCCGGATATACCATTGCTTGTACCTGACAGGAATGAGAGCAACAAGTCTGCAAGTCGTGATCTATTCAGAGCAGATGAGAAGGGCTACATGGACTGGCTCGATACAAAACCAGAGAACTCAGTTATTTATGTGTCTTTTGGTAGCATTGCGACTATGAGCAAGAAGCAAATAGAGGAGATGCAACATGGGCTGAAAGACAGTGGCCGGCCGTACTTACTGGTACTAAGAAAGAACAACCGCGAAACAGGGGTAAAATTGGAAGATGGAGAGAATAGCATGGTGGTGGAATGGTGCAACCAAGTACAGGTACTGTCTCATCCATCGATCGGCTGCTTTGTGACACACTGTGGCTGGAACTCAACACTAGAAAGTTTGGCATGTGGTGTACCGATGGTAGCTGTCCCACAGTGGTCGGACCAAGATACCAATGCAAGGATGGTGGTGGAGTGGTCAGCCGGGGTTCGAGGCGCGATAAACAAAGAAAGTGTTCTAGAAGCAGAGGTGCTGAAAAGTTGTTTGGAGATGGTCATGGGGAATGGAGAAAGGGCTCTTGCGATCAGAAAGAGTTGTAACATGTGGAGGGAGAAGGCGCAGGAGGCGCTCAGTGATGGTGGGTCGTCTCATCGCAACTTTAAGTATTTCTTGGATAAAACTGTCTCCTTGTCAGATGCTAATAAATAAGGATTTCGATGAATAATCTGCCTATATATATACTTGTAATAAATAAAAAGAGGATTTCGATGAATACACAGCATACAGTCAGTGAATGGATTATAATTACGTAAGAACATGTTGATTATTAGTAGGTGTTGTGTCTTTTACAGAAATGAGAAATCCACTTTATTTGGAAACTATTTCCGTGTGATATTTTGGATATTTGATAGAAAAAAACTAGCGGATACAGTACAAACGAAGAGACAAAGTTCAAAGTTTCTTATTTCTTTTCATCATAATGGCCTTTTTTTAGGCCATTCAAGTAGTAAAGTTTTACATAAAATGATTAAACGGATCACTCAACTAAACGATGATGGCGAAATTCAGCACCACATCATTTTATTTTTTTTGCTTATTTGGCCTAACTGAATTATTAAATACTGTATCTCACACCACATCATGTACCAGTAACCATTATTCTCAGCCCATTTCGGTCAAATTATTCAGGCAACAATAGCTACTCAAATTGTGCTAATCTCTAATATCTCAGAAAAAAAATATAACAAAATTAATAATGGAGAATATGATCAAACTCACTTTCTTAGAAATGTAATATTCATAAACCAATTGGAGTTTGCATGGAGCTCCTATTTTTGTTATGTACCATATATCTAAGACATATGCACTCTATCTATTTTATATCACCCAAATTAAAGAAATGGCATAAAACCAAAAATGATGAATTTAAATTAAATAGGAATTATTGTGAAACCCCCGTTATGCGATTTCACAAGAAACGTCAAGATAGCTTATTTCGTTTCTATTAAAGAATAAAGATCTTTGCCTCAGATTACTCATCATTGACAGCTTAGGTAACAAATAATACAACATCCAAATGTATAGCTGTCACACTGATTAGGTATCTAGCTGGATATTAACAACGGCTAGTAAATCTTGTAATTAAGACACAATTAGGATATGGATTACAGCCTTCGTAAATTAGGAAATAGCCTAACGGCTAGTAGAATTTTAGCCTATAAATAGTCATGTACAGACATTGTAAATACACAAGCAATCAATAAAACATCATTTCTCATCATTCTCCTTTCCACTCTAAATTCAATATGGTCAAAGCAGGACAAATCCCGACTCAAAAAAGGGTAAAAATCAAACCTAGCTGCAGATAACAAAAATTGCAAGCAACAAAAAAGGGGCTCTCAGAATTGAGCAACGGTACCCTCAACCAATTACTTGACGAGTCACTCGTACTTTTTACTCTGTCATCATCGAGCAAATTCACACAGAAACCAGAAACCATATTCTTTTTTTTTTTTCCCAATTCTTTACCAGTATAACAATATCTTCTTTATCAGTATTTTCTTAGAACCTTACTAGCAACCTGAATCTCAATATGTCTCAATCCGACAACTGAAAACTCACAAATATCATTCTCACTGGCAACAAAAACTTCTCCTTTGGTCTAGATCAGTCACGATAGGTCTTGGTAGCAAAGGAAAACTACACTTTGTCATTGGAACCAAAGAAAAAACCAAAGCAGAAAAAAAATGAAGCAACTGCCCAAGAAACAACAAAAATAGAGGAATGGAAAACCAACGATCAAATGATCATGTCATGGCTACTCAGTACAATAGAGCCACAAATCTCAAACGTGCTCATGTACTCCAATTCATCAAAGGAATTATGGGCCGGAAAACGCAAAGAGAAGGTATGGTCAACAAAAAATTTTTGCTCACATATTTAGCCTTAAACAAGAACTTGTCCAAATCAGACAGAGTACCCAAAGCAACAATGAATTAGTAACCGAAATCATGGCAAAATGGGAAGAACTCAATGTCTATGTCCCACCAACAACAGACCCAATTGAAACCCAAAAAAGAGCTGAACAAGATTTAATTTTCACCTACCTGGGAGCTCTTGATTCGAGCTACGAATCGATCCGGTCGCAAGTCTTGGTATCTGTCGAGATGCCGAGTTTTGATGATGTCGTGGCAAGGATTGAACAAGAACAATCAACCAGAAACTGGGAATTTCTAAAGCACGAAGCTAAATTGAACCTAAATTGAGACAAACCAAAGAACTCAAATGACTCACTTTTTCTCTTGTTCTCCTAGCACCAAGTCTGTGACGATCGATGCTCTTAAATGATCTATAGCATTAATTCACACACAGCACAAAACATATAATAATCAGACTCCAGTCTCTTTATAACACTACTACAGAAATGGTCATTGTACACGGACATAAACAGGGGAGCTACACGGATTTCCTACCGTGTGGAGTGCGAGGGTGTATAATCCCTGAATAAATTTATACACGGATATTTACCCGTGTGCAATTCCTGAGAGCTACACGGATCATTACATAAACAACCGTGTTCAATTCCTTGCCAAGTGGCGCTCTCCAAAGCCGAGCTACACGGATTGTAACATAAATAGCCGTGTAGGATTACTCTGTCTACACGGCCGTTTTAGGTTAATATCCGTGTAGAAATAGTTATTCTGCACGGCTTATTACTTGAACAACCGTGTCCAATTCCTTGCCAAGTGGCGCTCTCCAAAGCCGAGCTACACGGATTGTAACATAAACAGCCGTGTAGGATTACTCTGTCTACACGGACTTTTTAGGTTAATATCCGTGTAGAAATAGTTATTCTGCACGGCTTATTACATACACAACCGTGTCCAATTCCTTGCCAGTGGCGCTCAGCCGAGCTGATTATTACATAAACAGCCGTGTACGATTACTCTTTATACACGGACTTTTAGGTTAATATCCGTGTAGAAATAGTTATTCTCTACGGCTTATTACATAAACAATCGTGTACAATTACTGGAGATCTATACACAGATATTTAACTAAACGGCCGTGTACGATCATCTTTCTGCACGGACGTCTATCTAAATATCCGTGTAGAATAACTATTTCTGCACGGATCATTACATAAGCAGCCGTGTAGCTATCTTATGTTTATTTGCTCTTTATTTGGCTTTCTACACTGACTTTTGTGAAATATTCGTGTAGAATGGTAATATTTTTTTTTGGCTAGCCTCTAGTTTGCTAGCCATTAAAAATCAATTCCAAAACAGAGAATTTCCAATATATCAGAATACAACCCCTAAACAAAATTCATGTACACTAAATTATATCAAATATTATACAAAAATTCATGTACACTCAATTATATCAAAAATTCATGCACACTAAATTATACAAATCCATAATCTGGTTTACAAAATTTCTGTTGAAACCACCTTGCCCACATACATCTAAAATAATATATCTGGGCCTTGGAGTAATGCCCTGCCTGTTTCTTCGATTTATGCTACAAAAAATTCAAAATATGTAGGTTAGAAAAATACAATTTAACAACTACATCTCTGTTTTGCTTTATAAAAATAAATATTGTAATTATAACAATGCAACTAATAAAACAAATTTAGTAGAATAAAATATTAGAGGAAATCAATATTAATTATATGGACAAGTCAAGGCAAACATATGAATTACATTTAATATGAATTACATACCGGATATTGTGGCCAATTGAATTGCATGGATTCGACAAAGTGAAACATATAAATCATCGTGTAATAACCGCATTCCCAACCCTCCAACTGTTGCGGGCACTGAAATTTACATTTAGCGGCCTATGTTAGAATGACAATAATTTTTTGAACAAAAATATGAAATTATAAAATTATAGTGTGCTCACCAGCTGCCACCTCCAACTCAATTTATTTTTCTGCTTCGAATTCGTGCTTTGCATTCCTCCATCTTTAATATATTTCAGAAAAGCCCTTACAAAATTGAGTGAATGTAATTAGCAATTCCACAATTTGTTATATATAATTGGAAAAAAAATCAAACCAAGTGAATTACTATTGCTTACTCTCTTATTTGAGTGCAGATCATTTTGGACTGCTGAGGAGTGATGTTTCCTGTGGGCTGTGAAGAATCCATGATGAAAACCAAATTTTCAAGTGGCACAATCACAATCAAACACCAGTGGCCCCTTTGGTGGTATAGCAGGAGAATAAATTTCTTCTTCTCCGAATGAGTCTTATGCATCGCTGAACACAAGTACTCGACAGTCTCTTCCAGATGATATTCCACCATCGTACCATTAGTTTTGCCGGGGTCCAAGAATGCACAGGAGTTCACCTTACCTTTCCCACAATCCACAGCATGTTTTCGGTGTAACATCCTGAAAAATCATCATTTCACATTAGAATATATATTTGAGTGCTATACACATGATATATATGATTTTTGGTCACTAACATGAGGAAAACGGTGAGGACTCCCACATCGAGCCATTTATCGCTTGACGAGGCATGTAGAAAGTCCTTGAATTCTTGGAAAGGCAGCACGACCGTCCTGCCTTCGTGTAGAAGCATCTCGGGGGGGACAGCGAATATTACTTGCTCCATAGAAACTGGTGCTTTAATCAGGCAGGCGTGGAGATTCTGCAAATCCTTGGACAAACGGCTAACCTCTTCTTCAGAGAGCCCCGTATGGTCTACCCACGCAGCTACTGGCGCAGCTACTGGCGCATCAGGAGATTCTTGCGCATCAGCCCCGACGACTACTTCCAAGCCTTGCCGTACCGGTGACAAAGCTTCGTCCGCAGCGTTGGAAACGTCTCTTCGGGTCTGTATCAAATTTTGAACATTTTTTCAAGTATTTCAAAATAATGATTTGAATGTAACATAAGATATCCGTGTTTTATTTAGAGATTACCTGATCCAAAATAATCTGACACTTGGGCCATTGGACAATCTGTCCACGGGCTTCATCAAGCACCATCATATCGTCGGCAGGGACAGGAAGAGGTATGCGGGCAGCCCATTCGGTCATGATCATGTCAACCGTTACGGGGAGATGGTTGGGCCTTAGCTGATAACCAGCTGGGGGATGTACAATGCCCTTAGCAAGGGTCAGAGGAGTTTTATCGTGCCACATGACGAGGTCGCATGCTATGACATCCTGCAATAATTATCAGCAATTAGTTAATGAACAAGTCAAAATTACGGGTAGATTATGAACAAGTAGTGATTACCTGTAGATTGTCCAACACGCCCAGCACTTCGGTCCCGGATGCTTGACTGCTTCGCCGAAATCCCGGCGAAACGGGAGGTTGTTGCTCGGATTGCTGCGTAAGAGATGTAATTTGGTTCATCCACCTTGATTCAAAGTCAGCCATCCTTCCATCGTACTCCATTTTGATCTCCTCGCGTACCTCCTGGCGTACCTGCGCCAACCTTGATTCCATCTCGTCCGTGCTAACTTTGGCACGCGGTCTTCTTTTTGGTTTTGGTCCGTCGTATACATCTTTTCAGCCACTGTAGACCGAGACAAACCTAACTCGACCCGTGTGTTCTTTACTCCCGAGCGCTGCGGACAAGGAATCATCCACTCTTTCGACAGTCATGGAGCCCGAATTTACCTCCTCCTCCACATCCAACTGTTAAAAAAAAATTAGTTATAGCAAAATACAAAGTAATGTACACAAAGTTACCACAAAGACTCTTACCATTTTCTGAGGCACGGGTTGCACGTCATCTGGGAGTACTATCCTCCCGTCAGCGGTTACCTCGGATCTTCCCATAAGCCAGTGTTGGCCCCTAGGATTTTGGATCCTAACCACAGGTGAGTCAGAATCTTTGTTTTTCTCCAGTACTCCCGCCCATTCGGCCGACTTACCCTCGTAACCACCTAACCCTAATTTGTGCGGGTACTTGTTCAATTTCGCGATCCTCCTACCCTCGTCACTTTTTATCTTCACACATCAAGGTAAATCAATTAGCTAGTTTAAGGAAGATAAGTACATATCGAAAAAGAACAAAGACTAAGTTGGCTAAATTTATATACCTTGAACTCTGCTGTGGACTTCAAAGCTTGAAACTCCTCCCAGTTCTCTTGTTTCAGCCATTTATAGTAGCCTACCGGATTTCTCCCTTTCTTCATGAAATCCGTCTTCAACGTGCTCTTGAATTGCTTCCAACCTTCATTCATTTTCCTCAAAGTCTTTTTCTTTTTCGCGGACTTTGGGTCGTCATCCTGGATGTTCCAATGAGCCTGCATGATTGACAACAAAATTACTGCATGTAAGTTCATTCAAGTTTTCAAGTCAGGTATAAACATATATAACTTGCAGGAAGACAACTACATGATGCCTAGCAATTTGAAAAAGTTATTATTTACTTATAAAAGCAAATTCCAAATATGCTAAGGTTAAGACATGCTAGAAAACTTGTATCCAACAAAAAAAGAAATAACAAACAGAGAGAGAATAGGAAAAATGAATATATAATGCATGTACAGTTTTATATATTTTTTCAATTACTAAATGGTCCTGAAAAATATAACTCAAGAGATTAAAGAAAGAACTACACATGAAGGTTGGTGGGTGTTCCAGTCAAGGATAACGCAGCCATCGTTCCAGTCAAACGAATTAACCAATTACCGATCATGAACAATAATCAAAATAAGGTTTATAATTGTTAGGTACTTTACCTTCACAATGTTCCACCATTCGTTCTTATCTTTGTCATCGAATTTGTCCCACCTCCAACCAAGATAGATGCCTTTTGCTTCACCAAATTGTTACACCAATTTGTGTACTCTGCCCTACGTGGACCCTTCGGACATCCGATTTTGCTGAACTCGATTTGCAAATCCTTCGCCTCTGAGGTCTTCGTGCACATTGTCGGACCTCTTTTTCTCCTTTCTTTCTGAGCCTGCGGCTCCTCTTCTTCCAATATCATATCTGTCTGCGGTTCCACTGTTTCCAATGTCATATCAACATTCTCACCTGACTGTGACATGGTTCTTTCTACAAAAAAGAAACATGATTACAAATGCTATGAATGTAAAATTTAGGTCTAACTTATGTGTTGTTGGGTCCTTTGTTCAATCATAGTGTTGGTTTTGCAATTTAGTCCCTGTAACATTAGGTTCTGTCCATGTCACCAGAATAGGTCAGTTGAGGTAACTTTTCATTTAACCAAAATACAATCAGAGATAAGGGTTTTGATTTAACCAAGATACAGATAGCATTGCAACTTAGAGAGAGAGAGAGAGAGAGAGAGAGAGAACCTTTCAAAGAGAGAACAGCAACCGCGCGAGAAGAGCTTAGACATTCAATTGGCGAGTTCAGAGGAGAGCTACAGAGGAGACCGAGCTAGCACCGAGAGAGAGAACGATGGCAGCACCACAGAAAGAGAGAGGAGACTAGGGGGTTTAGGTTTTAGGGGAGACGAGGGGATTTTGAAAAATCGAGCGACAGAGATGAGGCGCATATTTTATTTCGCGTAAACTAAATCTACACGGACATTTAATTAAACAACCGTGTAGAAACGTAAGAGAGCTACACGTTTAATTAAACACCCGTGTATAATTAGTTTACGCGAAATTATGAAATGCGCACCTATATATGGTTTTTCTAGATTAATTTTTCAAATTCCAAATTTCAAAATTTTCAAATTCCAAATTTTTCAAAATGGAAAACTTAAAAATAAAAAGGAACCTGATTTCAGTTTTATTTAGCTTGAAAACTATTTTATCCATGTATCTTCGAGTATCTAGCAGAACTTAATAATAAATGCAAATAAATATTTCAATTTCTACACGGGCGTTTCTTAGAAGGAGAAACAACTCTTGTAAATTAAACGGCCGTGTAGAAAGCCTTTCGTACACGGATTTTTAATTAAACGGCCGTGTATGATTCTTAGAAGACGAAATGACTCTTCAAAAATAAACGACAGTGTAGAAAACTTTTCTTACACGGATTTTTAATTAAACGTCCGTGTCCAATTTTAAATTAAAACGTTTAATTTGAACAGGTTTCATAACAGAATTCGAGAAGTTGCCTTATCTTTTTAATTCTGAGAAGACGAAACGACTCTTCAAAATTCAATATAATCTGAGAAACTCCCCCGTTTCGATTACTTTTCTCTGAGATTTGGAAGAAGAAGTTTTGGAAGAAGAAATGGCCGCTTGGGTGCCACCGGAAGAAGCAAATGTGCCATGGCCATGGCCCCCCGGCTATGTCCCTCCCGAAGATGCTCCCGTGTTGGAAGTCCCTCCCGGCTATGAAATGCCTCCTCCCAACTACAGGAGGACATGGCCATGGCCGCCCTCAAATGTGCCACGGCGAAGCCCAAGGGGGCACCCACCACCAAAGCCCTACAAAAGGAGGGGCAATCCCTGGATTAGGCCAAAGAGACCCTGTATTAGAAGGAGGGGGTCAGGCCAAGGAGCAATCCAGCCAGGCCAGTGAAGGAGTGTTTAATTAAGTTAGCTTTTTTTTTTTTCGTTTTGTTTTGATGTAATATATTTTGTTTTTAATGTAATCAGCATTTTGTTTTCTATCCGTTTAACTATTTTGTTAAATACTTCATGCTATCTAAATAAATACTGTTATAGATATAAATTAGCAGTACAAAACAACCAACAAATAATTCATTATGGATAATCACTACAAAGTAAATTATTTTAAAAAAAATTATTTAAAATTAACTTAAATAATCTGTCTAAATAATATCATAGAATAATTAATGCTTAATGCTCTCTAAATAATCTGATCTGAAAACATAAATGAACACTTTACTTGATATGACCTTATCTGGGTTTACAAATTATAAAACAACTATAGAATAATTTTTCGGGAAAAAAATACCTTCTGTTCAAGTAAATATTTCAAAAGTATATTATTTAAAAAAAAATATTTCAAAATAACAGGGATGCTGTTGTAACATGCAATTTAGTCCCTGTTGTTCAAGTAATGTATTTCAAAATAATGATTTGAATATCCCTTGTAACGATTTGAAAACATAATGGAAATACTTGATATGATCTAAACTATAAAACAACCATAGAATAATTTTAGGGGAAAAAAAATACCTTTCTACACGGATGTTAATTAAACATATGTGTAGACATGTATTTGTACACGGATGTGTAATGAAATATCCGTGTAGCTCCCTTTGAATTTCTACACGGACATTTAATGAAACGTGTATAAATGTATTTGTACACGGATGTTTAATTAAATGTTCGTGTAGCTCCCTTTGAATTTCTACATATTTAATGAAACATCCGTGATTAAAAGATTTTTCTTAATGAACTAGAAAGATGGATTTTTTTTATTTAAACAAATAAAATATAAAATTCACGTACACTAAATTATATCAGAAATTATACAAAAATTCATGTACACTAGATTATATCAAAAATTAATACAAAAATTAATACACTAAATTATACAAATCCATATTCTGGTTTACAAAATTCCTGTTGAAACCACTCTGCCCACATATCTAAAATAATCTATCTAGTTCTTGCTCATGATATGCAAAAAAGAAATATTAGAAACGAAATAAAAATATTACAATGAGACAGAAATATCCAGAGATTGTAAACCGGCCTTGAGTCTTTAGTCTGACTCTTCATTGGGCTCTCTGAAATATTATAAAAGAAATAAATATTATACATTGAATTTTTTTTTCCAAATAAGAAATATTAAAATTTTCAAGTTTAAAAGGAGTAAATATTATACATTGGATTTTTTTTTCCTTTTTCTCTTTTTTTTCCACTGTTTGAAAATCTTCCCATAATCCTTCATTGTGGTCAGATCGCATGTAATTTGCTTCGTCTTGTTCTGCAATTGTTGCTATCTCAGCTTGCACATCGGTACAAAATTGAGGTATCTCTTCGAACTGGTCGTACTCTTATTCGTCGGTGACGTTTTCTACCCCAACAATCATTCTTTTTCCGGATAGGACGACACTCCACCTATCATCACTCGGGTCAGTGACATAAAAGACTTGGGTGGCTTGCTTGGCAAGTATGAACGGATCATCAACATACCTGACTTTGTCAAAATCAACGAGGGTGAACCCGTCGTTATCAACTTTAACACCCCGGTCTTCGACCCATTGGCACCGAAACAAGGGAATGCTAAGGTGATGATTGTAAACGAGCTCCCAAATTTCTTCAATAACGCCGTAATAAGACTTTGATGCTATTACAGGCCGGGCATCCCCCGATCTACTGAATTCTTAGGACGTCGCCACTAACGTCACCCCACTATTTTGCATCGTGCTCTTATCACACTGTAATTTAGTATAAAATGTATATCCGTTAATCTCGTATCATTGGAATGTTCTAACAACCATTTGGGGTCCTTCGCCCAGCAATCTAACAGTTTCATTTACGGGGGACCTTTCGGGGTGTGATTTAACTCTTTCTTTCATCCATCCTATAAAAGAACGGTTATGCTCGTCAGTAAGCCACTTCTGACTTCTCGTGTAGTTCTGTTGTCGAAGGATTGTCATGTGCTCATCTATATATGGAGCAACATCTGCCATGTGCTGTAGTACAATAAAATGTGCCTTTCGCAGGTCATCGTTATCAGCAACAATGGCTTTCAACCCTATTGTCCCTACTCCTTAGAGCCTTCTCTCGTATCGAGATTTTGGAACGCCAATAGGACCCACACCGGTCATGTAGTTGGTGCAAAACTCAATTACCTCTTCTGTGGAATATCCTTCCACAATGCTACCTTCGGGACGATGTCGGTTCCTTACGTAACTTTTCAAAATACCCATGAATCTCTCAAATGGATACATATACCGCAGGAACGCGGGACCACAGATCTTAATTTCCCTCACGAGATGAACAACAAGGTGAACCATAACATCGAAAAAAGATGGCGGAAAATACATCTCAAGATGGCAAAGGGTAATGACGACCTCCTTTTGCAAAGCGTCCAATTTGAGCGGGTCTATCACTTTGGAATTAATTACATTGAAGAAAAAACAAAGCTTCTTAATGGTTTGCCGCACGGGCTTCGGTAAAATTCCCCGAATTACAACAGGAATCATATGTGTCATTAAAACATGACAGTCGTGGGATTTCGGACCAATCAATTTCAGGTCCTTCATCGACACCAGCTTCTTAATATTCGAAGAATACCCTGATGGGACTTTAATACTATGAAGGCATTTACAAAAGCTCGTTTTCTCGATCTTCGACATTGTGCATATTGCGGGGGCTAGGTATGCCTTTTGCTTCCCTTTATCCTGCGGTGCAAGCTCGGGTCGTATTCCCATTAATTTCATGTCTTCTCAAACTTTAAGACCGTCTTTAATCTTCCCCGAAATGTTCAATAATGTGCCAATCAAACTGTCACAGATATTTTTTTCAACATGCATGACATCTAGGCAATGTCTCACTTCTAAATATTCCCAGTATGGTAGCTCCCAGAATATGGACTTCTTTTTCCAAATATTTTTCGGTGGTGGTTTGACACATTTTCCAAAAACAACAGCAAGGTTTTTAACCCGCATGAAGACATTCTTCCCATCTAACGGACGACGTGCCACTCCAAGCTCAATTTTCCCGTTGAATACCTTCTTCTTCTTACGGTATGGGTGATTAACAAGAAGAAACCTACGGTGCCCCATAAAAACATTATTTTTACAATTTTTCAACCTCAGCACCTGCGTGTCATCTTCACAGATAGGGCACGCTTTTGCTCCTTTACAAGTGTAACCCGATAAATTCCTGTACGCGGGGAAATCATTTATGGTGCAGAATACCATGGCCCGCAAATTAAATTGCTCTTTGCCGTACGCATCCCAGACCGGGACGCCATCACGCCACAATTTCTGGAGGTCCTCAATTAATTGTGCGAGATACACATCTATGTCATTTCCGGGTTGTCTGGGTCCTTGGATTAGTAATGACATCATTATATACCTGCGTTTCATGCACAACCAAGGAGGAAGATTGTAGATGCATATAAGAACTGGCCAAGTGCTGTGCTGACTGCTCATGCTTCCAAACGGACTCATTCCATCTGTGCTCACCCCTAACTTAAGGTTTCGTGATTTGCCACCAAATTCTTTGAAATGTCTATCAATGTTTCTCCATTGAATTGAATCAGCCGGGTGTCTTAGTTTACCATCTCTTTTGCGCTCTTCTTCATGCCAACGCAACAATTTCGCATCTTTGGGATTTGCAAATAACCGTCTGAATCTCGGTATTATCGGGAAATACCACACCGCCTTCCTTCATCACAATCGTCAGTGTCCTGGTCCTTACGTTTATACCGTGAAACACCGCATTTAGGACAAACATGCATGGCCTCGTACTCTCCACGGTACAATACACAGTCATTCGGACATGCATGTATTTTTTCAATCTTCAAACCCATTGGACAGATCAACTTCTTCGCCTGATATATTGTACAGGGTAACTCGTTGTTATCTGGGAGCATCTCTCGTAAAAGCTTTAATAAGGACGTGAAACTCTTATCGCTCCAACCGTTGTTTGCTTTTAAGTTCAATAATTTCAACACAGCTGATAGTTTTGCAAATTTGGTACACCCATGATATAACGGCTTTTTAGATTCATTAGACAGATACTGAAATTTTTTATAATTTTTTTTCACTAATTTCATCTTCCACATCACGTAACATGTCCTCTAGATTCTCAGTAAAATCGTATTCTGCATTTTCATCAATATTCATCTCCACCTCATCATCCTCGTTGCAATCAAGCCCAGCATTATCGAAATTTTCGACATTCTCAAAATCATCGTTGCATTCAAATTCAAAATTATCAACAATTTCTACATTATCATCATTCTCGTCCAACACATAATTTCTATTGGTTCCACTACATTCTCCAATTTTCTCACCATGCATAAACCAACATGTATATCTTTTCTTAAATCCCCGACAAATCAAATGAGCTCTAATTTCTTCTGAATCCCCAAATCTTATAAAATTTTTACAATCTCTACAAGGACACAAGATGTCGTTATCTTTTGTGTCCACTCTATAACTCTCAGCAAATTTTATGAACTCATCAACGCGAGCCAAATATTCTGCACTATCACGTCGCAATTCGTACATCCAACTTCGATCCATCTGTAAATTAAAGTAAAAAAAAAATTTCAATTAAACATATATGGTGGTCAGCATATATATTGTTCCAAATTCTTGGCTTATAAAGGGCCAGTTTACAATCCTAACCCACTCTTTGAATATTATGCCTCATATGTGAACACATATTAGCGAGATTTAATTAGTATTTGAGAAAAATTCGGCAGCATTTCTCCTTAACTCCCCAAGTATGCGTAAAAATCACATACTCGTAGGAGCAATAAGGAGAAATACTGTCGAACTTTTCTCAAATACTAATTAAATCCCGCTAATATGTACTGTTCACATCCTAAATGAGACACAATATTCAAAGAGCAGTCCCAAACGGGGGACTATCCAAAATTAATCCCTATTGGATTAATTTTGAACAGGCATGGACCTAAAAGCATCAGTAGGTCGGTTATTGGACCACAATACACTAATTATTTACATTATCTTAACAAATCAAGCACGCATGCATTAAATAATAATTGACAGAAATAATTAAGCAATATTAATCAGTAACAGAAAATTAGATAAAGAAAAGAGAAATATATATATGTATGACTAACCTTGGCAATAGAGAGGAGAGATGCGAATTAACTTCCAAGATCTCAGATCCGGCCTCGTTCCTTGTGCGCAGAAATCAGACCAATTCAATACAGAGAGAGAGAGAGAGTATTAATTGATCAAAACGGTGCCGGAAGAAGGCCTTTTATATAGTTCCAACCCTAAAATAACCTATCTACACAGATAATTAGCTATAAATCCGTGTGGAACGCTTTGAGAGAGCTACACGGACTTTTATATAAGTAGCCGTTTAGATTACTCTTTCTACACGGACATTTATATAAACGGTCGTGTATAATAATCTGTCTACACGGACTTTTATATAAATAGCCGTGTAGAATTTTCTTTTTTTCCTAACAATTTTTTATCTTTTTTGGCTAGCCTCCATTTTTGCTAGCCAGTATTTTTCTATGTTTTCAGAAAGCAAAACAGATGACAATATCAATTTGCTAACAATAAAATGATATAAACCTCCTTGTAGAATTCTCTTTTTTTTCCTAATTATTATTATTATTTTTTGGGCTAGCCTCCATTTTTGCTAGTCAGTATTTTCTTTGTTTTCAGTTAGCAAAACATAGTAAGATGAAAATATCAATTGCTAAACAAATAAAATGAAAAGTGTCAGTAGGGTTTACAGAGGGTAATATGGAGATACATGTTTACAGAGGGTAATATGAAGATACATGTTTTAACAGTAGGCCTTTGTCAGAATTTTCATATTTCTCCTCTGGATCTTGCTTGCCCGAATTAGTTTATGACATATGGAACTAACCAAAAGACTACTTAGGTTAATGTAACCAAAGTAAGGACTACTTTAGTTACATTAACCTAAGTAGCCTTTTGGTTAGTTCCATATGTCATAAACTAAACACCTTAGCAAGATCTAGAGGAGAAATACAAATTAACTTCCAAGATCTCAGATCCGGCCTCCAGTTATAACATCTATCATCATATTACCCTCGAAAAACACTTTAGCGCAGAAATCAGAACAAATAATTGAGGAAATGAAGCACTTCGCATGGGAATTCGAGATGTAGGTTATCAATTATATCGGACCGCTCATCTCTAAGCTCCATAAACAGTACCTCATATCGGTATAAGTTGCGATCCGACATAATTGATAAACCTAGATCTCAACCCAATTGTTAACAGTGAGAGTGATCAAAACGGCGCTGGGGAGAAGGCCTTTTATCCAACCCTAAAATAACCTTTCTACACAGATAATAATCTATAAATCCGTGTAAAAAGCATTAAGAGAGCTACACGGACTTTTATATAGGTAGCCGTTTAGATTAACATTTCTACACGGACATTTATATAAACAGCCGTGTATAATTTTCTGTCTACACGGACTTTTATATAAACAGCCGTGTAGAATTTTCTTTTTTTTTCTAACTTTTTTTTTATTTTTTTGGCTAGCCTCCATTTTTGCTAGCCAGTATTTTCTATGTTTTCAGAAAGCAAAACAGATGACAATATCAATTTGCTAACAATAAAATGGTATAAACAGCCGTTTAGAATTCTTTTTTTTTTCCTAATTATGTTTTATTTTTTCGGGCTAGCCTCCATTTTTTCGAGCAAAACAAACAATTTCCAAAACAGAGGAAGACATTTAAAATCCAGAATTCCAAAACATAACAATTTAAACTAAAAATTCATGTACACTAAATTATACAAAATTAAAGCATTACAAAAGTTGGAATAAAAATTCATATGTAAACTAAAAATTTCCATTAAGGACTAGAATAGGGTGGTTCTTTCTTTTTGGTGCCAGTAGGGTTTACAGAGAGGGTAATATGAAGATACATGTTTTACTAAAGAAAGAGTTGAGTAAAAAGTTGGATGAAGGACCATCAAAAAAAAGGGAAGAGGTGGATGAAGGACCGTCAGAGCCGGATGAAGAGTCGAATGAAGAGTCGGATGATCTCCGACTCTTCATTCGACTCTTCATCCGGCTCTGAAGGTCCTTCACCCAACTCTTCACCCAACTCTTCGTCCAGTAAAATTGATCAGAATACAGAGAGAGATAATTTTTTTTTCAATACAATAAATTGATCAAAACGGCGCGAAGGCCGGCCTTTTTATAAGTCAAAACCCTAAAATAACTTTTCTACACGGCTCTTTATTAAATGTCCGTGTAGCTCTATCATGGCTTTCTACACTGTTATTTAAACAAACATTGGTGTATAATTCCTTCCTTTCTTCACGGTTCTTTAATTAAATATCCGTGTATCTCTCTCAAGGCTTTCTACACTCTTATTTAAACAATAAGCCGTGTACATTTCCTAATAAACGTCCGTGTAGCTCTCTCACGGTTGTCTACACTGATTCTTTAATAAATATACGTGTAGAGATCCCACAGGTATTTCGGGCCTCCAAAATATTGCAATTTCTCCACGGTTTTTATATAAAATTACCAAATCCGTGTACAATCACTAGTGGAAAAACTGGAATCAGGATCGGCCTAATAGTATCGGCTATATGAAACAACCGATTCTAATATCTATCTGGATCGGTTTTCTTAAAAAAACGATCCTAAAAACTATTCAGATCGGGTTTTATGGTTAACCGATCCTAATTTATGAACTATTAGGATCGGTTTTTTATTAGAACCGATCCTGATAGTATCAGGATACTATCAGGATTGGTTTTTACAAACAACCTATCCTAATGGAACACATATTAGGATCGGTTCTAACAAACAACCGATTCTAATTCCTTTTTTTTAATGTTGGCTCTGCAAAAAAAAAGTATCAGGATCGGTTGTTTTGAAAACAACCGATCCTGATTTTTTTTTTTTCAGAACCAACATTAAAAAAAAAAAGGTATCAGGATCGGTTGTTTTGAAACAACCGATCCTGATTCTTTTTTTTTTTTTCAGAACCAACATTAAAAAAAAAGGTATCAGGATCGGTTGTTTCAAAACAACCGATCCTGATTTTTTTTTCAGAACCAACATTAAAAAAAAAAAAGGTATCAGGATCGGTTGTTTTGAAACAACCGATCCTGATATATTTTTTTTTCAGAAGCAACATTAAAAAAAAAGTATCATGAAACAACCGATCCTAATAGTACTTTAGGATCAGTTGTTTTGAAATAACCGATCCTAATGCTAATTTGACGCTAGGGTTTAATTCTGTTTCGCGCCTTGTACTTACAAAAATTTTAGGACTCAATACTAATAGGATCGGTTCAATAAATAACCGATCCTAAAAATAATCAGGATCGGTTCTTTCGAAATAATCGATTCTAAAAACAATCAGGATCGGTAATTTCGAAATAACCGATCCTGATAACTCCTGCTTAGGGTTCTTATTTTCATTTCGCGCCTCTCATTTTCAACTTAGCGTCTTTCTTTCTCTCTGTGTCTCCGTCTCTCCCTCTCAAATCCTCAGACCTCCGTGTCTCTCCTCTCTCTGTCTCCGTCTCTCCCTCTCCTCCGTGTCTCTCTCTCTCTGTCTCCGTCTCTCCCTCTCAAAGCCGAGCCTCTCGAACCTCCGGCTCAATTGTGTCAATTTTTAATTTTTTTTATTGTTTCAAAAATTAATTAATGGTGTTTGTATATTGTTTTTCAGTCTTGAGGACATCTCGCTCAAGTTACTTAATCATCCGGCCGATCAACTATCACGGTATTAGCTTTATCTAATTTTCTCATTATTATACTTTTAAAACACTTTTTTTTGTATTTTCAATTTATTTATTTATCTTTTTTCATTTGAGCAAGGCTTTTTGAGATTATTCCATCGGCGGTGAAAATGTACACTTTGAGGTATGCTAGCTAGGTTTTCTTTGTCTTTCAATTTAAATAATACATGTATCGAAGATGCACAAGCAAGCAATTAATGATATAAATATTTGTTCAGATTTTGAAGTTTGCACTGGTGGAGACGATAAAAGAGGGAGTGCCATACATGTGGCTGAATTTTATTTTGCTATTGCACCAAATTTCTTCAACTATTGTACTTCTTTTTGTGTTTCATGAATTTTATTGTGTGTTCTTAATTGGTTTTGAGCTCCAATAAATCAATGGTAAATAAAAAAAAAAATTATGCTGGCAAGCAAATATATATGGAAGCTGGCCAAATAAATTTTTTTTTTTAGATCCAATATAACATCAGGATCGGTTGTTTCAAAAAAACTGATTCTGATAGTAACTATCAGGATCGGTTATTTAACCGATCCAGATTATTGTAGTATCAGTATCGCCTTCATCAGAATCGGTTGTATTCCGATACTAATATGCATATATAACCGATCCTGATTCTATATTTTCCACTAGTGAATGTGCAGTGTACAATGACCATTTCTGTAGTAGTGTAAGCTCATGATTGCTTTTATTGCTCTTTTCAGCCATGTCAACTGCTATAGGAACCTGCCACAGCAACAAGTATCTGTTTACTTGAAATTATTCGGAAATGTTAAGAACATTCCCTTAGAGCTTAGATGTGAATAAAGCGGTTAGTCATCTTACAGACAAACTAGAGCTTAGATGTGTAGGATTGGAATTCAGGACCTTTAGCACTGTGCCATCCTACACAATTAATTGCTTTGAAAGCTCAACTAACAGACAAGCTGACGTATAAGATTTTCATTTTTTTTTGTAAGAAATGTCAACTTGTATGCTTTTTACAATTTCTAAAAATGAAAATTGGTGTATTTTGCAAATACAGGCTAACAGCGGTGGTTTTACGTCAACAAAAGAAATTGACTTACAACAAGGACTTACAGAGTGTATAAATTAAAACAGTACATACCTGCTCTGTCATTTCAAACCCCAAGGCTCTGTGAAAAAAACTTCAAATTGTATAATTAATAATATTTCTTTGCTTTTGGATGAAATCAACATCCCCAAATCCAATCCGAGTTCAATTACATTCAAAACCTCTCTTCAAACTTCAAATTGATGCCTGCAATCCCTCTCATACCCTCAAGTGACCTCAAAATAGCACCTAATGCAAAAAAATTGAACCTGGGAAGAAAGAATCGATGAAAACCGTGAAGAAACAAGTCAAACCGAAGAAAATTGGGGGCGTCGCCATCTCCGCCAATCGCCGGCCACCAACAAGTACACCAATGCATTTCTCTCGTCAAGGCGATGCCAAGGGTGATTTCCCCCTAGGCCGCTGTGGCCGTGAACGCTGGCGCGACCGCCAATAAGCCGGTCAGTGACAAATCCTAGCCTCCATCATATACCCGCACGACATTTGAAGCAATCGCAGGGGAAGGCGGGGAGGCAGGGTTCTAGGGTTTCGGTCGGGACAAAGGCGGGAAGGTAGGGCCTAGGGTTTAGTGTGAGGAGAGAAAACCTAGCGGGAATTAGAACAACAAAAAGGAGACGAAAATGAGGAGCGGGAGCGGGAAATGAAAATGAGTGGAGCGGGACTTGGTCAGAATGAAATGAAAATGAGGAGCTCCACTATCAAGAACGGTTGTTTATAAACGATCGATCCTGATAAGTCACTATCAAGAACAATCGTTTATAAACAGCCATTCCTGATAGTCCAGGACTATCAAGAACGGTCGTTTATAAACAGCCGTTCCTGATATGTTCTGGACTATTAATAACGGTTCTTTAATGACAACCAATCCTGATACCTACTTTCAAGATCGGCTAATACTATTTGTCCGATTCTAGTGGATGTTAACAAATAATACAACATCCAAATGTATAGCTGTCACACTAATTAGGTATCTAGCTGGATATTAGCAACGGCTAGTAAATCTTGTAATTAAGATACAATTAGAATATAGATTACAACCTTTGTAAATTAGAAAATAGCCAAACAGCTATTATAATTTTAGCCTATAAATAGTCATCTACAAACATTGTATATACACAAGCAATCAATAAAACATCATTTCTCATCATTCTCCTTTCCACTCTAAATTCAATAGTTTCTTAACTCAACGTCAGTTTCTACAGTCAATTTTTGTTGTTTATTAGCTGCACAAGTGCTAATTATGCAACATTTGAAGCCAGTCAAAGGCTTGATTTCAAGCCTTGATGTCAAATTGGAAGAAAGGATACGAGAAAAGAGCAAATTGCACCTTAGCGCCAATTCCACGAAGGATCTCGGAGTGCCAGCGATTGGCCTCAGCGAAACCACAACACTCGAAAGGGCGACACTCTTGTGCTTCTCAACCTGCTTCATCCCCGTTCAGCATAGACTGAGCATTCTCTCTTTTTCTCGCCATTTTCTTTCCTCCCAGGGTTTACGAGTTACAAACGAGGAGTCCAAAGCGTGACGGCGGGTGCGTCAAATAGCTCGAAGAAGCGACAGGTACGAAGGCTGTCACGTCCCTGGCGCTGCGTTTGGTCCCCGCGTTTATATCGTTGCCCATAGACGTTAGAAAGAGGAGAGTCGCTGCTGAGTGGCCAGCCAGGAACAGGAAGGAAGGGAGCGGCATGACACCAACTGGAGACAAAGCGAAGCGACTGGAGAGGGCCTGTTGGGCCAGTTCAGCACAAGAGATGATCTGGAGGCTGATTTGTCGTACCATGAACAATTAGAAAGATTTAGAGCACCAATTAGAATGATTCTTTCGCCTATAAATATAGAAGTAATCTGTGGATCCAAGATAGACTATCAGATTATAATTTTGTGAGATTGAGCTCGTGTTTGGCCTAGTGCGTTTATCCCAATTTATTGAATTTTAATATAATTGTTTGATTTCTTTGTTGTTAATGTTCAATACATAATTCTGTTGCTTCGTTACGTCTTGAACGTAACAAAGGCTGTGAGGAGGGAACGACGGTAATAGCGGAGGGATGAGGTAGAGGTGGGGAGGAGAGAGGGGTGCAAGGTGGGGAAGGAGATAAAACCAGTAACTTAATTTAGGTCGGACTAATACTAAATCACACCTAACTAAGGTTGGTCTATTTAATTCTCTCCTCATAAAATAACTAAGGTCTAAAGTCCAAACTCTTTATTTTAAAATTTAAATCTCTATCAAACGGTGTAAATGCTAAAACCCACTCAAACTCGGTTCACACTTGACAGAGCCCGTGTTATAGGTCAGGTGAATGAAATAGTGCATGTCCAAGCAGATAAAATTATAAATAAAAGTACATGTGATTATACAATGATTAACGGTAATATAAATAATTTACAACTCAAATTCAGAGCCTCAAGAATATTAAATATTGTACCAATTACTAGATATGTTCACCATAAAAATTAATTTTCTAACCCCATTTATTTATTGAATAATTATATGAATCTCTTCTTTTCAGTCTCCTTCTGTTCCCACAACAACAAAAGAGGAACGTTGTACTATGATCTTCACTAATTATATAGTCTCCTTTCTCAGTTTTGTACTCGTCCCCGCATCAACTTTCATAAGTATAAATACTTAGAAGATAAGATATTAATACTTGAAAAATAAGATATTAATACTTTGATACACAACTTATTATGATCATCCCTTTGAAAAATTACCAATTCCAACAAATTTGAAAGATGTGCGAAACTTTCTAGAGAACGCGGGTTTCTACCGCCGGTTTATAAATGATTTTTCAAACATATGCAAACCTTTAACGAATTTGACAATGAAAGATGCAGATTTTGTTTTTGATAAAAAATGTGTAGATGCCTTTAACAGGATCAAGAAGGATCTAGTCTCAGCACCTATTTTTCAACCGCCAAATTGGGACTTGCCATTTCAGATCATGTGTTATGCAAGTGATTACACAGTAGGAGCGGTGTTGGGGCAGCAAATCGACAACAAACAACCATGTGCAATCTACTATGCGAGCAAGGTCTTAGACGAAGCCCAAATGAACTACACAACCACAGAAAAAGAGATCTTAGCTATGATGTTTTCCATAAACAAATTTCGTTCATACTTGGTGGGGTCGAAGGTGATCATCTACACGGACCATGCCGCCTTTCGCTATCTTCTCAACAAGAAGGCTGCCAAACCACGCCTAATTCGATGGATCTTTTTTCTCTAAGAATTCGACATAGAGATCAAAGACAAGAAAGGTATCGAAAATTCAATGGCGGACCACTTGTCGCGACTAAAACTGGAACCAAAAAAGGATGACACACCAATTGATGACTCATTCATCAACGAAATACTCTTCGCAATCTCAACCTCCGACGCCCCATGGTACGCATATTTTGTTAATTATCTTGCATGTCGTATTATGCCTCAAGAGATGACATACCAACAAAGGAAAAAGTTCCTATCGGATGTGAAACACTACTATTGGGATGACCCATTACTCTTCAAACTGGGGGTTGATGGGATCTATCGTCGGTGCGTTCCAAAAGAGGAATACGAATCATTTTACAATGTTGTTATTCATCCGCCTATGGAGGACACACCGCCTCAGAAAAGACAACGAGAAAGGTTCTCCAAGCCGATTTCTTTTGGCCCACATTGTTCAAAGATGCAAGAGAGTTTGTGCTAAAATGCAACAAGTGTCAACGTACCGGTAACATCTCGAAGAGGATTGAGATGCCTCTTAACAGCAAAATCGAGGTAGAAGTGTTTGATGTGTGGGGAATTAATTTCATGGGACCCTTCCCTAGCTCATACAACAACAAATACATCCTTGTGGCAGTCGACTATGTATCCAAATGGGTAGAAGCCATTGCAAGTCCAACCGTCGATTCCGCCGTAGTAAGAAAACTCTTTCAAAAGATCATCTTTCCTAGGTTTGGAGTTCCACGAGTTGTGATCACCGATGGTGGTTTCCATTTCATCAATCGCCAATTCGACAATCTCTTACACAAATATGGTGCCAAGTACAAGGTAGCCACGCCATACCACTCTCAAACAAGTAGACAAGTTGAGATCTCCAACCGGGAGATTAAAAATATCTTGCAAAAGGTAGTCAATGCGACACGAAAAGATTGGTCGATCAAGCTTGATGAAGCACTTTGGGCATATCGGACGGCATATAAGACTCCCATAGGTACGACTCATTTTAAACTTATTTATGGAAAGCCATGCCACTTGCCGGTAGAACTAGAGCACGAAGTTTATTGGGCGATCAAGGCACTCAACCTAGACATGAAAGCCGCCGGTGAGAAAAGGGTGCTATAGTTGCATGAGTTGGAGGAGTTGCGCCTCAGTTCATACAAAAATGCCAAGTTGTACAAGGAAAATATGAAGAGGTGGCATGACAAACACATCATAAGAGGGAGTTTTTAAGAAGGAGAGTTGGTCCTTTTGTTCAACTCTCGAATCCGACTTTTTCCAGGTAAATTGAGATCTCGATGGAGCGGACCATACCAAGTATCACGAGTTTTCAACCATAGTGCCATCGAAATCTGGAGCGAAAGAACGGGTTCATTCAAAGTCAATGGACAACGGCTCAAAGTTTTAATTCAAGGTGAACCGATCATCGAAAATGAGGCAATTGCCCTCGATGATCCACTACCTTCAAACTGAGCCTCAACAAGTCGAGCTCCCGACATGAAACCGAGCACTTCTTGGGAGGCAACCCAAGTTTTGTTAATTTTTTATTCCTATTTTCTTTTGTTACAAGCATTTTTAGTTTAAGTAAACTCACAAATAATTTTTTTAGGAATTTTGGAAATTAAAAATGGCTCCAAACGGCGAACATCTGGAGACAAAACAGAGCCGTCTGCGGGTCTTCGTGCGGGGTGTTCTGCATTTTGTGCGGGCCGCATAATTCCCTGATAAAAAAATAGAAAAACAGGAAAATAAAAAAATAGGTTGTGCAGGCCGCAGGAGACGAACATGTGCCTAATTAAAGGGGAGCAATTTTTGGAAATCCCTTCTTTTTTAAAGCCGCCCCTCCCTTTCTCTCTCTCCTAACTCCACATTTTTAGTGTTTTCCAAAATCAACCCCTCCTCTTCAAAAACCATCTCTCTCCTTGCACCACCACCCATTGCCGCCGGACTTACATCTTGCCGCCGCCTCTTCCTTGCCATCAACCACCACCCTCACCTCCTCTCCTCCGGGCTCGATTCTCTCCATTCTTCTTCTCTTGAACCAGTGTCTCTTCACCTCTGCGCCAGTTTCGTTCAAAATCAACATGCTTTCTCGCTTCAAATGGGTTAGATCTTCTATTTTTCTTGTTCTCCATTGTAATCTCAATTGATCTATGCAAAATTGCATTAAAACGATACCAAAATCTAGCAAAACTAGTCTCAAACCCTAGGTTCGGCCAAAACAGAGCAAATCAATTTTGTGCGGGTCTGGTAGGCTACAAAAAATTTCACAGACCGCATGAAATTTGATTTGGCCGCACAAAATTTCTGTGTACCACATTCAATTGTGCGGGTCGCACAAAATTTTCATAGGCTGCACAAAATCCTGTGAACAACCCGCACGAGCCTCTGTTTGCACTAGAAATTTGATTTTTAATTTTCATAGGCCGCACAAAATTTGGTGAACAGGCCGGACGAGCCTCTGTTGCTAGTGAAATTTTAAATTCAATTTTCTAATTTTTATTTTCTTATTTGTGTGACTGCACCTTGGTACCGTGTGGGCCACACCACTCTGTTTTACACTAATTTTTCCATATGCCTCCAAGGAGAACCCCAAAGAGACGCAAGGGTGCTGATGTTGGGTTTTGAGGCTACCCAAAGCCATTTAGGCTTAAGCTGCGGAAAGACCGTAAAACAAAAAATTTTACTTCTAACTCAAGCCAAAAGGATTGAAGTGGTGTGTCGGATTATCTACCGAGAGTTACAGACCTGTTCAATCATTTTCTTAGATTAAAAGCCATAAATAAAACTTTACACATTCAGATCATAGATCAAGTGGTATGTCGGATAATTACCGAGAGTTACAGACCAGATTGATCCTGTACAGACCCAAAGTAGTAAAATCGTATTTACTTGTATTTTAATTAGTTTATAGATCTACTCCTTTGATTGATTTCTAAAAGATTAAATCTATTTAACAATTAAATAGATTAATATAACATTTCTTTACCTTGCTTCCAAATTCAAATTGGAATGCAGTATGACCCGGCTGTCTGACCCGGTTAAGCAAGCACCAAAAAATATAGTGCCTCTATCGGTTATCCACCAGGATTGATCGAGAGAGCGGTTTATTTCTTTTACCAGAAATACCGTAAACCGCGGAATCTGACAAAAACACTATTCACGAGAAAAAGCAAATAATAATTACGACTCTCGTAAAATATTATTTCTAAAACCCGTAAACTCTGATTAGAACGAATCTGAGGAAAGAGAGAATTATCGTTCGATCGGATCGAATCGGTATTCAGGAATTGGATTATTTCTCTCTAACCTTGATCACCTATTTATATACTTTGAAATGTATATAAAATACCATTTTATCCCTATATGTTGGCTGAAATCAACGGCCAAAAATGAAGTCGGCAAGAAATAGCAAAATGAAATTACTATTTTGCCCTCGGCCCATTAAGACTTGATTAATTTTGGGCTTTGATTTGGGCTTTTGATTTGGGCCTTTAATCTTTAATTAGTGATTTATTCTTAATGGGTTTCAAGCCCAAAATATAAATCCAATAATTAAATATTCTAAGTCCAAATCAAATACATATTTTCTCGATCGTTCGTTCGGTAACTTTTATGCAACGTGTCATACACGTTCATAAATTAACCAATGTTTCTGCTTGTCATTTAAATGACATTTATAATTTAATTATATCATATATAATTAATTTTATCCATCTTCTTATTAATTATAATCATTATAATTAATCAACAAGATTCTCCGACTAGTTCCTATATGGTGTGACCGAATAGGATCTGTGTTATGTTGGCAAATAGAATTAAAACTGTTTTAACCTCTATATATCATAGGTGGCACCTGGCAAATACATTATGACACCAATTACACAGATGATGCTGTACCGTACAATATCACGATCCAGTAAACGATTTACTTCGTGTTAATTCTTTTGTCTCATAGCTATCAGATTAGTTTCAAGGTAGGTGTGTGTCATCCTTGCAAACTTAATCTTTTCTTGATCCTGAATAGATTATCAAATATATTTACTCTTGTAATCATACTGGATCCAGATAATCATATTCTATCAAGGGGCCCAGTGATGCTATAGCTCGTATTGAGATACGAGGGACAATAGTACTTTTGATAAACCATCTTTTCCTCCACATAAGCTATGTATACCGAAGAACTACCCTTATAGCTACTTTTTACGAATAGCGTTAGATAGCAATCACACATATACATCTCTTATGTATGAAAAATGAATATCTCATACTTTAGAACTTAACACTAAAATGAAAACATTAATGACACAAACACAATTCCATTTAATGTTTCATTTGGGGTCTGTCAAATATCATGTTCTCTAACATGTATCTGTGTGATTAAAATGACAACTCTTTGTCTATGTTTGTAAAACTTAACCATCATTTAATCCACACACTAACCTTATCGCGGTAATTAGTGTTTTAATTACCTTGGTTAGAGACTTTTAAGAGTGTTATAATCTATATTATGAAGTTTCACAATTCCAGTCATGAACTCGAAATGATTCATAAATTCAATAATACTCAAGGTAACAAAATGATTAAACATTCAATTCATGAACAAAGCTTTATATAACAAATTTATCGTATTATTGACTTCTAGATTATTACAAACTAACAATCTCCCACTTAAGCTAGGAGCCAATCATCGTAGGCCCTATCTTATACAAATCTCTATTTTCTAAAAATCTCATAGATCTAAAGAAAATCTCATAGCCAATCTCCTATGTGTCTCAGACCCATAAAAGCAGTATGCATCTGATGCTTGGCTTGAGGAAGAGGTTTTGTAAGTGGATCAGCTGTGTTGCTGGCTGTGTCAACTCTACAGATCTTTACGTCACCTCTATCTATGATTTCTCGTATGAGGTGATAACGGCATAGAATATGTTTGGATTTTGAGTGCGATCTCGGTTCCTTGGCCTGAGCTATAGCTCCATTGTTGTCACAGTAGAGGTCCACAAGGCCTTGAACATTGAGAACCACTCCTAGTTCGCTAAGGAACTTCTTAATCCATAAACCTTCTTTTGCTGCCTCGGATGCTGCTATGTACTCAGCTTCGGTGGTTGAGTCTGCAGTAGTTTCCTGCTTTGAGCTCTTCCAGCTCACAGCACCACCGTTGAGTATGAACACATACCCGGACTATGATCTCGAGTCGTCTCGGTCAGTTTGGAAACTTGCGTCTGTGTAACCATTTACCACGAGTTCTGAGTCACCACCGTAGACGAGAAACATATCCTTAGTTCTTCTCAAGTACTTAAGGATATTCTTTGCAGCAATCCAGTGCTCCATGTCTGGATTAGCCTGATATCTCCTCGTAACACTCAAAGCGTACGAGACATCAGGGCGAGTGCACAACATGGCGTATATGATAGAGCCAATAGCCGAAGCGTATGGTACTTTATTCATGTTGCTTCGCTCATCAGTTGTCGAAGGACACTGAGTCTTGCTAAGCTTTGCGTCATGATTCATTGGCAGGTATCCCCTTTTGGAATCCTGCATGCTGAACCGATTCAACACTTTGTCAATGTATGTGCTTTGACTCAATCCTATGAGTCTTTTCGATCTATCTCTATAGATCTTGATGCCTAATATATAGACTGCCTCGCCCAAGTCTTTAATCGAGAACACTTTCTTTAATGAAGACTTGGCTTGTTATAATAACGGAATATCGTTTCCCATCAGGAGTATGTCGTCTACATATAAGATTAGAAAGGCGATGGCACTCCCACTAGTTTTTCTGTATACACAAGGTTCTTCTTCGCATCTGACGAAATCAAACTTTTTGATCTTTTCGCCAAATCGAAGATTCCAACTTCGTGACGCTTGCTTCAATCCATAAATAGATTTAAGAAGCTTGCACACCTCCGCAGCATTCTTTGGATCTTCAAAACCCTTGAGCTGTATCATATACACGTCCTCTTCTAAATTTCCATTTAAGAAGGCAGTTTTGACATCCATTTGTCATATTTCATAATCATGAAATGCGGCAATTGCTAGGAGCATCCGAATTGACTTAAACATAGCCACGGGCGAAAAAGTTTCATCATAATCTCCACCGAGAATTTGTTTGAAATCTTTCGCTACTAGCCGTGCTTTGTATATAGTCATATTACCATCTATGTCTGTTTTCCTTTTGAAAACCCACTTGTTATCTATGGGTTTTACCCCATCAAGTGGTACAACTAGGTTCCAGACCGTGTTGTCAAACATGGATTGTATTTCGGATCTCATGGCTTCCAGCCATTTTTCGGAGTCGGGTCTATCCATTGCTTCCGCATAGATCAGTGGATCTTCAGTGTCAAACACTGAAATCTCGTGTAGTCCCATGTACCTTTCAGGTGCATGGACTATCCTTGCTGACCTACGTAGCACTTGTTCTTCTGGCTGTTGAACTTCATCCACAACTGTTTGTGGGTTCAGTTCTACTTCAACTTGAGTCGAAGTATCTGAGCTCGGGACTAGAACCTCTTCCACAACTACTTGTGGATTTGGTTCTTTCAGATGCTCATCAGCTGAAGTAACAAGTGGTGGGTTTATCTGATCTTGTTCAGATATTATATTGTGTGATGTATCTTGAACTTCTTCAAGTATTACATTACTCCCACTACTTCCTCTTGTAAGAAAATCTTTCTCCAAGAATATACCATTACGAGCAACAACTATTTTGTTCTCGGATTGGTAATAGAAGTAATATCCTCTCGTTTCCTTAGGATACCCTACGAAAAAGCATTTATCAGATTTAGGACCAAGTTTGTCAGACGTCAGGCGTTTGACAAATACTTCGCAACCCCAAATTTTAAGAAAAGATATGTTTGGAACTCTTCCAAACCATAACTCGTACGGAGTCTTTTCTACTGATTTAGATGGAACCCTATTTATCGTTAATGCAGCAGTTTCTAGTGCGTGGCCCCAAAACGATTTTGGTAGAGTGGCGTTACTCATCATAGAACGAACCATGTCTAACAGAGTTCGATTCCTTCTCTCAGAAACACCGTTCCATTGCGGTGTTCCTGGAGGCGTGAGTTGTGAGACTATCCCACATTCCTTTAAGTACGTTTTAAACTCATAACTTAAGTACTCGCCTCCACTATCTGATCGTAAGGTCTTAATACTTTTATTCAGTTGATTTTCTACTTCAGCCTTGAATTCCTTGAACTTTTCAAAATATTCAGACTTATGTCTCATCAGGTAGACATAACCATATCTACTGTAATCATCAGTAAAAGTGATAAAGTAGTAATAACCGTTTCTTGTACAAGTACTCATAGGTCCACATACATCGGTATGTATCAGACCTAATAAGTCACTTGCCTTTTCTCCCTTTTTGGAAAAAGGCGCTTTGGTCATTTTTCCTCGTAAACAGGATTCGCATGTGTTAATTGATTCAAAATCAAATTTACCAAGAAGTCTAACTTCTTGTAACCTTTTAATGCGTTTCTCGTTTATATGACCAAGGCGACAATGCCACATGTAAGTCGTACTTTTATGAGATGTTTTGAGTCGTTTGTTATTATTAATGTTAAACACAGGTTTATCCATTTCCAGCATATAAAGACCATTTATCATATAAGAAGATCCATAATATAATTCATTTTTATAAATAGAACAACGCTTGTCTTTTATAACAAATGAAAAACCATTCATCTCTAAACATGAGATTGATATGATATTTCTGGAAATGCTAGGAACAAAATAAACATTATCCAGTTCCATTACAAGCCTACTGGGCAAACACAACTCTATACTACCGACTGTAATGGCTGCAACACTTGCTCCATTTCCAACTCGGAGTTATACTTCCCTATTGCCAAGTTTCCTTCTATTCTTTAATGCCTGCATATTCAAACAAATATGAGCACATGATCCAGTATCTAATACCCAATCATTAATAGAGGTAGCAACATTAACTTCAATAACATAAATACCTGAGGTTGAAGCCTTGGAGACCTTTCCAGACTTTACATCCTCCATATACTTCGGGCAGTTTCTCTTCCAATGACCTTTGCTATTACAATAATAACAGTCAGAGGAAGTAGAGACCTTTACCTTGGGAGCGTTCTATTTAGGAACCTGCTTCCCTTTGCCCTTGTACTTCGGAACCACTTTCTTCTTAGCCTTACTTATCTTTTTCTTACCCGCTTGGATCATGAGAACAGAAGAACTTTTCTTCATGTCTTCATCTGCGATCCTAAGCATCCCCTACAGCTCCTGTAAGCTCCTGTCCATCCCAAGCATGTGGAAGTTCATGACGAACCCCAAAAAGCTGGGTGGAAGCGAGTTCAGAATAATATCCATAGCAAACTCTTTGCTCAACGGACTATTAAGCTTATGCAGCTGCTCAATATCACTCGTCATACGGAGCATATGAGTGCCCATAGAGCCGCTCTCGGCCAACTTGTGACCTAGTAGGGACTTGGTTACCTTGAATCTCTCCACACGTGCCTGCTCTTGAAACATGTTCTTAAGCTGGACACACATGTCGTTGGATTTGGTATCCATGAATCGCCTCTGCAATTCAGGACCCATAATCCCAACTATGAGACTCTGTACATCAAGCTCATCTTCCTTGTGCTTGTTGTACGCTGTTAACTCATCAGCAGTAGCACCTGCTTTGAGTTCATCAGGGTAAGGGGTATTTAAGACATATTCCCTTTTCTTGCGCCTTAGTACGATCGTGAGAGCACGAAACCAATCAGTAAAATTAGTCCCGTCTCCTTTCAGCTTTTCTTTCTCGAGCAGGGAACGCAACGAGAATGACGTTTCTTTAGACATGTTCTACAATGTTAAATGTAAAGATTTTAACTTTGTTCATGTAATGTTTTATTTTTAACAATAAAACTCCCACTGCAAATCTGTTCTATTCTCATTTTGCAGAAGGACCAAGATCCCTATCTTTCATTAATAGACAAGTCGATTAAGAAGCTTGCCTATTAATTATTTTTAGGTAAGCAACTCTTTGCTAATCATATCTCTATATGACTCTTGGTTTCGTTAAACATCGTATGTTTTAACGAAGACTTTGCCCCGAGCCCAAAATGATTTTGGAAATCACCGGTAAGTAACCTCACTCTATTTGGTTTGTTATGTCGAACATAACCCTCGACCACCAAAGGTAAAAGGCGACGTCTGCTGAGCAGTCCGTCAACCAATGAACAATGGTTTGAGAATGGTAGAGTAGAAAGGGCATACTACTTAATTAGATGGGTTTGTTTTATGCTTTAAACCTTGTAAGCAACCTTTAAAAGAGGTATTGCCAGAAAGACAACCGAATGTATCCACTTCCAGTCTTCCTTTGACTAAGACATTCTTTCACATGCTTGACTTTGTTTTAAGCATGTTTATCTCATAAATCTGGTTTTAGACAGTCTTACGGATACGTGAAAAGAGTCTGCCAGAAAGACAACCGAAGGTATCCACTTCCAGTCTTTCTTTGACTAACGGCTAATTTCACGGTTCCTTAAAAGCGATAAATCTAATTTATGCATTTCATATCAAAGCAGTAAATCCTATTTATTTATATACGTGACCAAGTTACGTATACAATTTATCAGTTCCTAATTCTTTATTTTGCAGCTATGCTCAGTTCTTTAGTTATACCGTTTGAAAGCATATAAACAGTTTATATGTTTTTAAAGCAGATATTCTTTTTGGCATGTAAAGCAATTTGGTAATGTGACAAAGTTCCTTTTGGGCCAGCCATTAGGACACGAAAAGAGGCTCCCAGGAAAGACCGGGGTCACGAGGACCGCTTTAGACTCGCTTTTTCCTAGACAGAACCATCTCTTTTACGGTGTGGAAATGACAGCTCTTACTCAGGTACTTTATTGCTTCATCACATTCTTAGATGAACTTTACAAAACCAAAGGTTTTCGAAAAGGCGAAAGAATTACATTTTGCCATGCTTCGACAGTAGTAAAGCAATTTGGTAACGTGACAAAGTCCCCTTTGGGCCAGTTTATCAGGACACGTAAAAGGAATAGGATTGGCCAGAAAGAAAACCGCTTTTATCCAAGACCATCTTTCTTTGACTCAACCTTTTCCCTTTTACGGTGGAGATAAACAGTTCTTACTTGGGTACTTTATTGCTTCATCACATTCTTAGATAAACTTTACCACAGTCGAAAGTTTTTGAAAACGAAAACATAAAGAAAACATTAAAGAAAGCTTAAATCTAATTTAACTTTCTCAGTCGAAAAATTGAACCAAGAAAATCTCATTTCTAATCGGTTTTGGACTTAAGCTGCAACTCTAAGAATTAAACCGATACACGGTATATGCAAACAATTTGCATAAGTTATAACTTTTTAGAAAATCAATCAGCAGGAGAGCCTTAAGCTCTGATACCACTGTTGGGTTTTGAGGCTACCCAAAGCCATTTAGGCTTAAGCTGCGGAAAGACCGTAAAACAAATTTTTTTACTTCTAACTCAAGCCAAAAGGATTGAAGTGGTGTGTCGGATTATCTACCGAGAGTTATAGACCTGTTCAATTCTTTTCTTAGATTAAAAGTCATAAATAAAACTTTACTCATTCAGATCATAGATCAAGTGGTATGTCGGATAATTACCGAGAGTTACAGACCAAATTGATCCTGTACAGACCCAGAGTAGTAAAACCGTATTTACTTGTATTTTAATTAGTTTATAAATCTACTCCTTCGATTGATTTCTAAAATATTAAATCTATTTAACAATTAAATAGATTAATATAACATTTCTTTACCTTGCTTCCAAATTCAAATTGGAATGAAGTCTGACCCGGTTAAGCAAGCACCAAAAAATATAGTGCCTCTATCGGTTATCCACCAGGATTGATCGAGAGAGCGGTTTATTTCTTTTACCAGAAATACCGTAAACAGCAGAATCTGACAAAAACACTATTCACGAGAAAAAGAAAATAATAATTACGACTCTCGTAAAATATTATTTCTAAAACCCGTAAACTCTGATTAGAACGAATCTGAGGAAAGAGAGAATTATCGTTCGATCGGATCGAATCGGTATTCAGGAATTATATTATTTCTCTCTAACCTTGATCACCTATTTATATACTTTGAAATGTATATAAAATACCATTTTATCCCTATATGTCGACTGAAATCAACGGCCAAAAATGAAGTCGGCAAGAAATAGCAAAATGAAATTACTATTTTGCCCTCGGCCCATTAAGACTTGATTAATTTTGGGCTTTGATTTGGGCTTTTGATTTGGGCCTTTAATATTTAATTAGTGATTTATTCTTAATGGGTTTCAAGCCCAAAATATAAATCCAATAATTAAATATTCTAAGTCCAAATCAAATACATATTTTCTCGATCGTTCGTTCGGTAACTTTTGTGCAACGTGCCAAACACGTTCATAAATTAACCAATGTTTCTGCTTGTCATTTAAATGACATTTATAATGTAATTATATCATATATAATTAATTTTATCCATCTTATTATTAATTATAATAATTATAATTAATCAACAAGATTCTCCAACTAGTTCCTATATGGTGTGACCCAATAGGATCTGTGTTATGTTGGCAAATAGAATTAAAACTGTTTTAACCTCTATATATCATAGGTGGCACCTGGCAAGTACATTATGACATCAATTACACAGATGATGCTGTACCGTACAATATCACGATCCAGTAAACGATTTACTTCGTGTTAATTCTTTTGTCTCATAGCTATCAGATTAGTTTCAAGGTAGGTGTGTGTCATTCTTGCAAACTTAATCTTTTCTTGATCCTGAATAGATTATCAAATATGTTTACTCTTGTAATCATACTGGATCCAGATAATTATATTCTATCAAGGGGCCCAGTGATGCTATAGCTCGTATTGAGATACAAGGGACAATAGTACTTTTGATAAACCATCTTTTCCTCCACATAAGCTATGTATACCGAAGAACTACCCTTATAGCTACTTTTTACGGATAGCGTTAGATAACAATCACACATATACATCTCTTATGTAGAAAAAATGAATATCTCATACTTTAGAACTTAACACTAAAATAAAAACATTAATGACACAAACACAATTTCATTTAATGTTTCATTTGGGGTCTGTCAAATATCATGTTTTCTAACATGTATCTGTGTGATTAAAATGACAACTCTTTGTCTATGGTTTGTAAAACTTAACCATCATTTAATCCACACACTAACCTTATCGCGGTAATTAGTGTTCGTGCGTGTTAATTACCTTGGTTAGAGACTTTTAAGAGTGTTATCATCTATATTATGAAGTTTCACAATTCCAATCATGAACTCGAAATGATTCATAAATTCAATAATACTTAAGGTAACAAAATGATTAAACACAAAATGATTAAACATTCAATTCATGAACAAAGCTTTATATAACAAATTTATCGTATTATTGACTTCTAGATTATTACAAACTAACAACTGACGAACCTGACGAATCTAGTGCCCCACCTAACCCTCTGCAACAATACTTTGATGGCTTCGAGTCACCACCATCAGCGAGGAGCATCGCGAACGCCTCGATCATCTCGCTAACTGCCGTACCCTCAACTCTTCTCGGTGGATCGACATCCCTACATTCCATGAGCTAGGCATTTATGACTCTGTGAAGATGCTTACTGAGCGCATCAGTTTGTGGGATTTTCTGAGCAATGAGGCCCTAACCTTCCAAGGGATCACTCTCGAGTTCCTATCCACCGTGGACTTCGACCGGGCTACAAATGTAATCAGTTTCCAGCTCGGTGGCCAACAATTCTCACGGACCTTTACTCAGCTTATGGAGATCCTTAACTTATCGACGGACAATGCCCATATTATGAACAATACTTGCTTGTTCTTATCTGACATGTCCGAAATGCGCTTTAAGCACTTCATTTGCGACCTCCATGGCCTTCTCAACTCGCAAAGGTGCGACTGATTAAGCATCCGGCGCTCTACTACATTCAACGTGTTCTTGCACTAATCCTATTTGGGCGAGGTGAGACCAGCTCCTGTTTTTGCAAAACTGAAAATTTCTCTCTCTACTGCATGTTGCGCAGGAACAATGAGGAGATGCACTTCCAACCTTATTTTGGCTACTACCTCGCCAAGCACCTCTACTCCGTAGCCACCGAGCATCGACCAAATGGCATTATCTCTTGCGGCTGAGTGATCACTGATATTGCCCGTGGACTCTACATCAATGTCCCTAACACCGTGGTGGCCGGCCCAACCACTCTTGATACCTCCGGCCATCCACCGACGATTTTTGGATGAGTGACGGACCAGGCAACTATGGTTATCACTTGCCCCTCACCACAAATATCGATCCGCTTCAGCATTCCACATGGAACTTGGCGGACGAGCCCATGATCTTACCTCCAAATGCACCGGATCAAGTACCACCCGCACTGGCCGGCTATGCCGCACAAGCCGGCCCCTCCAATCAACAAATCATGGATTACATGGTGGAGCTCAATACCACCTGGACCAACAACTTCTCGGACATCAATCGTCAACTCGACAATCTCAACCTCCACATGGATGGATTCGAGGAACCACTCTACTATGTCAAGGAAGACACTCAAATGGCAATGTGGTATGTTCAACAATCTTTCGAGCATATCGGTCTCCAAACCACTAAGGAGCCCCCCACACCACCTCGAGAGTGCCGTTGACATCAAGCCGCACAACAACAGAGGCATCCATGACATGCAGTTCCACGGCCTCCATATCACATACCTCGAGAAGAGCAGTCCCCACTATCGCAGTGAAGCATTTTCGCCTCCTTCTCCGCCTTCACTTTCTCCATCATCTTGTGAGTTTCAATTTTTCTTTTTAATTTTCTCTTCTAGTAAGAATTGACACATTGAGGACAATGTTTCGTTTAAGCATGGGAGGGATTAAATAAAAAAAATGAAATTAAGGCATGTTTAAATTTTTTGTTCGAAAATAGGGTTTTACCTAACCATGAATAGGGTCCAGTCGGACTTGTTAGGATGTTTACCTAGTTTTATGTCATGCATTTTGCTGATAAATTCATGAGATTACTATGATTTGGTTGAATTTTTTTGACAAATATGGATGACATTGAAGTAAATTGGAAATAACCCCATGTTTGATTAAAATAATTGCATAGGATGAGATGTTTTAGGACTTTGAAAAAATGAAAAATTGGATTTTATTGAAATAACGTTTTGAAACCAAAGTATGTCTTTTAAAATAAGAGATTTGAGATTTCAAAATTTAGAAAGATTGGGATATCCACAAGTATGAATGAATACTTGGGGATGTGTGTCTTCATGGTACATGCATAAATGTTGAGAAATTGAGTTAAATTGAAAATTGGCACTCTTGCTCCACTAGTCTCCCGATAAAATTGACATTCGTGTTGGTGGAAGGGTTGAACTACGAGCATGCAAAGCACCCTTGAATTGGAACGGTTAGGTACGATTAACTACTTATTACTAATGTTACACCAAAAGGTATAGTACAAAGTTTCAGTACAGTAAACTGTACTTTTTAACCTTCAATACACTTTTCGGTTCAGACTGCAAGTATACAGTCCTATCGAGTAGTATAAATTCGGGTATCGATCACAGGGACGGTTCAAGTCTTAACTAGATTTATACCTAAATTAAATAAAGACTAGAAGTTGGAAAAGGTTGGTTTTGGTTTTTAAGATTCCTAACAGTTCAATGACAATAATTAAATGCAAGAAAGTAAATAAACTTGGTTTAAATCAATATAAAAAGGCGTTTCCAGGGTTATGACTTCATCTCAGTTCTGCCTCGAGGTGCCCGGTCCGTGTAGTGTCCTACACGGGCCGTGTCCAATGTACACGGGCCGGGTACTGTCGTACACGGTCCGTGTGGCCCTCGAGTGAATGCAGCAGTTATTGTTTCTTTGTGTTGTTCCTTTGTGTAGGGTTCTACTGACCAGACCTAATGTTTCTAAACCTCAACTGTCGTCTGTTGGTTTATTAACTTGGTATGGAATTGCAATATGTGCCCTCGTCGGGTTCTAGACCTCAACTGTCGTATGTTGGTCCGAATTACCTAGTTGCTTGTTTGGTATACTAAAGGTAACCTCATTCCGTCGATATGAGGAAATGTTCACCTGTCGGTTACTACTTGGTTTCACCTTTCGGATCACTAATCCTACCTCATGTACTTAGTTTGGTTCAGAGATTATAAGGGCCAAAGTACCTTCTAGATGTGATCATTCATCTAGTGGTAAACCAATAAAAATCAAACAACTTACACTAAGCAATTAAAATCAATCACAATCAAGCAAACACAAATTTCAACAAAAGAATCCAATAACTAACATGCAAAACAAATCATTCGATTACATCACAACCCTAGAAACTAAGAAATCTACTCAGACATAGTTCTAAAACAAAATAAAGAAGTAATAAAAAGATTAGCCATGACAAAACCCGAAGAACAAAGAAGATCCGTCGAAAACTCGCGTCTTTCCTTTCTCAACTTCGTCTCCAAGCTTAGCCGTCAAGTCCAAACCCTAGGAATTGCTTCTCTGCTCCAGAATGTCCTCTCTGGTGCAAGAAATCTAGCTTATATGCTCGTTTGGCCGACCTTCCATTAATTAGCCTTGTTTTCAAATTCTGGATTTGTTTCCAGAATTGCTTGACACGGCCCGTGTGGAATTCTACACGGACCGTGTGCCTGTGTTCCTTGAGCGGTCGAGTCAGCGGTTCTCTGTGGTCGTGTCATCGGTCGAGTCGAGGTTGACACGGCCCGTGTGGAATGTTACACGGACCGTGTAGAGACCTCTAAATTCCAGATTCCTTCTCGATTTCGCCCGATCCCTGCAGAATAAGAATAACTTGCAGCAGTACCACATTCTATATATGTTCAATGAATTATAATCAAATTTATAGATTAAAACACAGGTTTTGGTACGAATTTAAGGTCAAAATATAGATATGAATGCGAGATATCAACTAACCAGTGTAAATGAGGATTGGGAAAAAAATGCCATGTAATAAAAGAAAAATAGAAAACTCAAAATGAGAAATCAAAAGCAACAAAAACATGAATTTGCATTGTATCAACACATGGAGTCCGCAACTTTCTAACCCAAGCTTGTTTCAAGCTTGGGGGGGGGGGCAAAAATTTCAGAAAACCACCACAAAATGAGGGCATATTTTTGGTAGAAAAATAAAATATTGATAAGTCCAAAATTAGTAGTTTTTGCAAATAAAGACATCCAAAACTGTGCCAAATTCCTTGTATTTATGCTTAGTTTAGTGTCAAATACATTCAAGAACTAAGTTACTGTCGAAAAGTTATTTTAATTGCAGAAAATCAAGCAAAATGGAGCATAAACTCAAGTTGGTATTGGCCACACAAAAATATTTTGAGAAAAATGAATTTCAGAATTAAATCAAGAAATCTCCAGACCTCCTGCGGCTTGTACAAAAAATCTGTGCAGGCCTCACAAACCAGAAGACTTCAACTTTACGGGTCGCAGGAAATCTGTGCGGGCCGCACGGATCCTTTTCCTTAGCCAATTTCAGCCGCCTTCCCATTTTGTGCGGGCCATACAAATTCTATAACAGGCGCACGGAAGGGCGCACAAGCATGAAAAACTACTATTTTGGGAGTTAGTGGGCTGAGTGGGCACCAGAATTAGAATAACTTGGCCTCCAAGTTCAGAAAATGTTATATAAGGATAAGGAGGCCACATGAGAAAAATATAAAGGAAGATTCTAAGCCATTACTCTTCACTTCTCTATTGCGATCTAAGTTGCGAATTTGGAAGGAAAAGAAGAAGTCGAGGTTTTGCTTGAGCGACAAGGGAAGAACTTGGGCAGGAACTAGGAGATTGGTTATAATCTTTTCTCTTATGTATTTTCTCAGTTTTTACCATGTTTATTTTGTATTTTCTTGTGGATGTTAAAGCACCTATGAGAGGCTAAAATTTCTCTCCAGAGGCTTAAGCGTTAAATATGAAATTGTGTTAATTTCTAGTTTGTTTGATTAATTCTTTATGATGATTGTTGGCTTGGATGTTTATTCTTGTTGATTGATAAGTTCTTGCTAATTGCATAATCTGTGTACTTGATAGATAGTATCCCGTTTAGATTTCACAACTTGAATTGCTAAGGATCAATTGCTTAACGGTACCTTACTATGTGCTTGAATTACCTTAGGATGTAAGATTAGCAATACCATTCTAATCTTTGTCCGGAACCACAGGAATTAATGGTTAGGTTAGGGTGAAATACTTAATTGAGAAGCCTTAAATTTAATTGGGAACCCTATATTAGATTAGATGTTGATATATTATTTTGTGTACATGTAATGTTAAATATCCCTATTAGGATCGTGACAGCCCTTAAACTAGAGGAACATTAACTCATCGCACCAATATAGTTGTATCAATAATTAGTTGAAATAGGCTAACATGCGCTTAAATCTAGGTAGTTAGGGTGAAGTACTTAATCATGAAATTCGAATTATCTATATCATAAGGTTAGAAACTCCATCAAAGCAAACATGAATTTAGAGACCAAATAAATAAGAAATTAACCAATAAATTACGAGCCAAATGCCCCTAGACTTCTCCAACTTGAATCACATCTGAATTTTAATTACTTGTTATGATATTTTAATTTGCATTAAAAACAAAATTACACAAAACCCCCTTTTTACTCTTACTGTTTAGTTTTAGAAGTAGTTTACTTTAATAAAAATTAGTATTTCTCTATTTCCCTTCGGATCAATACCTACATATTACAATAGATAGGTTGTGCGCTTGCAAATAACCTAAATATTGTGTACAAAGATTTATAAATTTTAAAAGTGAAAAGTATATTAAAAGCCCTATATTTCAATACCTAAAATACACAACAATTGAATGTTGTTTGGGTTCCTAAATCTAGAGAAGAATGAGAAGCTAGGAGAACATCTCCCCCAAAACTTGAAACTTCAAAATAAATTAGGGGGAGATGAAATCAAGGTATGTATTAGTTACTAACGTTTTCTATTAACTAATATGTACTATTGTAGGTGTGTTTGATTTTTTTTCACAAATAAAATGCTTGAATCATTGATAGTGGATCTTTCCACCATATAACCGGTGATAAATCTAACTTTAAAACTTTAGAATCATATGATAGTGGATTGGTTACCTTTGGTAGCTAGAAACGAAAAGGTAAAATCATAAGAGTAGGTTTGGTGGGTAACCAAAACTTGACCATTAGAGATGTATACCTAGTAGATGGTCTTAACTTCAACTTACTTAGTGTTAGTAAGTTATGTGATGCCGGTCATCATATTAATTTGACACTAATGTTTGCTATTTAGTTAGATCTTTGGATGACACAATAGTCTACACAGGTAAAAGAAATAAAAATATTTACCATTTACACTTTACTCATTTTAAGGATGGCGAAACATGTTTGAAAGCTATAGTTACCGACATAGTTATGGCTCGTAGACTAGGTCATGTAGCTATTGACTCAATTAAGAAACTAGTTAAACTAGACCTGGTTAGTGGTTTACCAAAACATAAAATTGAAATTAAAGGGTTATGTGGTGCATGTGTTAAGGGTAAACAATTTAAAAACAGCTTTAAGTCCAAGGATATGGCATCAACCACTCAACCCCTACAATTAATTCATATGGACCTAGTTGGACCGGTTAGTACACCAAGCATGAGCAAAAAGAAGTACGCATTTGTAATTGTTGATGATTATAGTCAATGCACTTGGGTAATGTTCTTGCAAAACAAGAATGAAGCATTTGATTAACTTTGTTATATTTTGTAATCGTGTTGAAAATGGAAAGAGATTAAAATTAAGTAGAATTAGAAGTGATCATGGTGGGGAATTTGAAAATGCACAATTCGATGACTTTTGTTCTCAAAGGGGATACACCTAAGAATATTCGTCTCCTTAAACACCTCAACAAAATAGAGTAGCCGAAAGGAAAAACCGAACATTATTAGAACTTGCCCGAACCATGTTACATGAATATCCATTATCTTATTATCTTTAGGTCGAAGCTTTTAATACGGCATGTTATATAGTCAATCGAGTAAGTACTAGATCAATTCTAAAAAAAACACCGTATGAATTATGGAAAGGGTATAAACCTAATATTTCTTACTTTAGAGCATTCGGGTTAAAATGTTTTGTTCTTGATGAATCACAACGCCTTGCTAAATTTGATTCCAAAGCTATTTAAGAAATCTTCGTAGGATATTTAATGACAAGTAAGGCTTATAGAATATTCATTCCTCAACATCTTAATGTAATAGAATGTAATAGAGTCTGTTCATGTTAAATTTGATGAAAATACTAATAAAATGGCTGAGGAAGGTATCTCTATTGTAGGTAATGAAGATTCCACCAACAATGAAGGTGATGCTATAAACATTGAGAAAGAGCATGTAGCCACACCACCAAATGCGAACACTAGTGCACCACAACTAATTACACCAATACATTGTGAAGAACTTTATGTTGAACAAGATGCACACAAGTCACTACCGAACGAGGAGGACATACCTCAAGATCAACTAGAGACACAAGAAGATGCATATCACATGCCCTAAAACCTAAGGGAAGTTCCATCTCACCCTCTTACTAATGTTATTGGAGACCCTAGAGAACGTGTTAGAATTAGATCGGGTATAAATCAAATGATTGCGAATTGTGCATTTGTATCTTAAGTAGAACCCAAAAACTTTAAATAATATAATAATGAAGAAAATTGGATTTGTGCCATGCAAGAGGAACCAACTCAATTTGAACGTAATAAGGTTTGGGAATTGGTACCAAAACCAAAGGACCGCATGATAATATGTATAAAGTGGATTTTCAAAAATAAAAGGGATGAAAATGGTAATGTTGTTAGAAACAAGACTAGATTAGTAGCTCAAGGGTATACACAACAAGAGGGCATAGACTTTGATGAAACTTTTGCACCCGTGGCTCGCTTAGAGTCCATTAGAATGTTTTGGGCATATGCCGCTCATAAAGGTTTTACACTATTTCAAATGGATATTAAAAGTGCATTCTTGAATGGATTTTTAGAAGAGGAAGTCTATGTACAACCACTCGGTTTTGTTGATCCAAGTTGTCCAAACCATGTTTATAAATTAACCAAAGCCCTATATGGTCTCAAACAAGCTCCTAGAGCATGGTATGGTAGACTTAGTACTTCTCTAATTGAGAATGGTTTCACTCGAGGTAATAATGACACTACCTTGTTCACGAAAAAGAAAGGAATTTTTTTTTAATTGTTCAAATATATGTAGATGATATTATTTTTGGTTCAACTAATGGGGCACTTGCCAAAGAGTTTTTCGGTTTGATGCATAGTGAATTTGAAATGAGCATGATGGGTCAACTCAACTTCTTCTTAGGGTTGCAAATCAAGCAATCAAACGAAGGAATTTTCATAAGCCAAACAAAGTATGCAAAAGAATTGATCAAGAAGTTTGGCATGTCGGATTGTAAGCTTAGTCAAACACCTATGGCCACTGCCTAATCTTGGTGAGGATCCAAGCGGAACTCCCGTGGACATCACTCAATATCGAGGTAAGATTGGTAGCTTACTTTATTTAACGGCTAGTAGACCCGATATTATGCATGCGGTATGTTTATGTGCTAGATTTCAAGCTAATCCTAAAAAATTACATCACAAAGCCGTTAAAAGAATTTTCAAATACATCAAAGGTACCTTAAACTTAGGACTATGGTATGGTAGACAAATGGATTTAGCTTTAGTAGGATACACTGACGCCGACTTTGCCGGATATCGTGTAGATAGAAAGAGCACAAGTGGATCATGTCAATTTCTTTGTGGATCCCTCGTCTCTTGGTCGAGTCGTAAGCAAACATCCGTCACACTCTCCAAAACAGAAGCCGAATACGTCCTGACTGGTCATTGTTACACATAATTATTATGGATGATTCAAACGCTAAAAGACTTCGAAATTAACTTTCGAAAGGTACCGATCATGTGTGACAACACTAATACTATACAAATATCAAAGAATCCAGTCTTACACTCCAAAACTAAACACATAGAAATCTATCATCATTTTATTAGAGATCATGTTGAAAAAAGAGATGTTGAACTCATCCATGTTGACACTCAAAATCAAATTGCCGATATATTCACCAAACCATTAAGTTCTAAACAACATAATGAACTTTGATTTAAATTAGGAATGTTATCTCTAGAAGAGTGATCTTATATTAAAATTACGCCTAGAATATAATTGTTAGGAGAATAGAAATTAGATGAATTAATCTCGACAAACTGAGCAGGAACATCTATTTTAATTGTTCCGTTGCAACGGTTAAATAAACATTGTAACGGATTACATCAACTTAATATGCTAAATTTTTCGGAGGCCAACCGTTATAGTAACCGTTGGAACGGTTATTAACTGTTGCCGTCTGACTTGTCCTTTAAATGCAATTTCATTATCAATCATGTAATTTATATCTTCCGTTGCAACGGTTGTCAGTGGCAGGCACCAAGTTTGCTTGATTTCTTGCCTTACTTATAGTGTATATATTCAATTAAGTTCAAAATTCATAAAATTGATTCAAAATCTGTTGATATTCTAACTTTCCATATTGCTCTTCATTCACTTTTCATATTGTTGCCCAAGAAATTCCATAATTCAATAAAATCAAACTTATTACTCCATATGAAAAGATGTGAGATATTCATGAGATTCTTTCTCTCTACACACAACAATTCATCATTTTCATTCATAATAGAATTTTTTTCTATTTTCTATTTTCTACGTCTTCCCTTTTCATCAAAAATGTCTTCCAATTGGTCCTAAGATTCACAAAACGTGTACTCACACGACTCCATTAGCTATAGGGGGCACTACTCCGACTATGAGTCTGATGCCGACTCCTCCCCTATCGAGTACTACATTTGCCTTGCAACGGAATGTAGTATTGTACCCTAACCATTGGTAAAGTTGGTAAAGTATGCTTGAGAATGTGGTATTGTACCCTAACCATTGTAACGGTTAAGTAACCATTGCAACGGAATAAACCAAACACAATCAAATCGACTTATTCTGTTGTGACAGCCGTTGCAACGGTTACCCAGAATTTCCAGAGACAACCGTTGTGGCAACCATCACAACAGTTAATAACCGTTAAGGTTTCCCAGGTAGTCAAACCTGTGATTTGGTGGCAACCATTGTAACGGTTAATCAACCGTTGCAACGGTTAAGACCAAATACCTAATTTTGCACAGTTCTCTATAAATAGAAGCAAAATCTAGGTTTGGAGAATGACTCTAGCCACCCACAATTGCAATATTCCGAATTCTTTCAGATCTAGAAAAAGCCATTGTTGCTTGTGCACACAACTTCAATATTCTTATTACAATCTCAAGCATACTCAACCACAATCAATCTCTTGTAAGAAGTAGAGTAATCATTTAGTGATCTTCTTGTTTGATTTACACATTTGATTAGTACTCGTGAGCCATTTCCGTGCTCCAGCCGCGTGACATCCCAAGCTTTGTAAGGGCTCACCGGTTCCACCTTGTATTCCTTTCTCATTGGATAAAGAAAGGCGCGCCATCTCAAAGGTCGCGAAGCCCCAGAGACGTAGACGTTAGTACCGAACTTCGTAAACAACTCTCGTGTAAAGTGTCTCTTAACTCTTCTATTTATTTTATACACACTTGCTTAGTTTAAAGTTATTATAGTTTCCGTTAAGAATAACTCATACACACATTAGTTATAATAACTTAGCTTTAAATTTTAAAAGGCCCCATATTCACCCCCTTCTAGGTGCCTTAGGGATTAACAGTAATGCCTGAGGAAAACTGAGTGATAAGAAACCTAAAGACAGTTTATTTTATCCTGATGGCAAAATAGACATGCCGATGCCTAAAATGCCCGGCAGAAAAATATAGGTATAAATATAGGAGTTTACTAAGTCCTCAACTAGTCAGTGTTATTGAGAATTTTAACATAGATTTGGTGGATTTTAAATTGAAACGTGACGATATATGTTTCGAGCACAATCGAGAAGGAGATGTGTTTTGCAGTGTTGAACATCTCAGAGAAGTGATGAATCATGATAGTAATATTAGTAGCAAGGTATGAATTTTAGTTTAAAACACATGTACAATTTGTATACTTACTGGATTTCTATGTTTAGTTTACATGATTCACTGCATATATTGACAGAATTTATATTTGAGTTTTAAATATTTCATATAAATGTGTATAGTATTTATAGGATTCACTACATATATTAACATAATTTATATTTGAGTTTTAAATATTTCATATAAATGAATAGAAGAAAAAATTAAAGGAAAAACAAAGTATTGCTTCAATTTTATTTGTTGTTACCAAGAATGAAATTAATATTTGCTATGAGAAACATCAGGAAATAATTAAATTATTACAATAATAATGGTAAATACTCAAGGAAATTGGGCATTACAAGCAAGTTTTTTATTTTTTATTTTTAGAACTTGGCAGAAGCTGCCAAGGTAAGTATTATTAGGAAGTTAGGGAATACCTTCTTCGCAAGTCAGCATGTAGTTGTCAACCAAGCATTCCATCGCTTGAAGCATGCTTCAGCAGAGTAAAAGAAGAATGAGAACATACTCAAGTGTGTTGTGGATCACCTCATAACACATAGGATCTACTTTGACAGCCGCTTTGAACCTTAATCATACAGACAAACATGCATCAGTCAACTTATATTTGTTGCTGACCGTCCAAAATTGAAAAACAATAAAAAGATAGATAAAGGAAACTTGTGATGGGAGCCGACCATCATTTAGTCTGGACATAGGTCTTACAGAAAGCTCAGAAGAGGTAGAAGAGGACAAAGTTGCTGGCAATGAAGATGAGGAGTTTGTAACAGGAATGGAAGAACAAGAGGTACTAGTGGATGATGATGAGGACAGAAGTGAGGATTGAGGAGAAAACTGATGTTTCCAAAGATGTTGATGAGGAAAATGATGAGGTATTTGTTCTAAAGATGAGGAGTTTATAACAGGAATGGAAGAACAGGAGGTACTAGTGGATGATGGTGAGGACAAAAGTGAGGACGAGGTTGAGAAGAAAACTGAGGTTTCCAAAAATGTTGATGAGAAAAATGATGAGGTATTTGTCCTGAATCTTAGTATTTTTTTGAGTAAATTATAAAATCTCATAAAATCTCTAGTGTAGGATTTTTGTTGTCCTTTTCAGAAATAGTTATTTTTTTTCCATGTTTTGATTTTGTTTCACTTGATTTGTTATTATTTACAGAGTTGTTACACTATGTTTACAGAGTTCTTCGTTAAGTTTATAGAATATGTTTGATAAATTTCAGGAGAATGAAGTTAAAGAGAGATGTGTGCAAGAAAACATGGACAAAGGAAAAAGTCCAGAAGTGGTAGAAGTCATACAAGAGGTAAAAAATATTGTAGTTGTTAGAACTTAAAGTTTTTTTAGGATCTGTTTATAGAATACAATTTATAAATTTCAGGACAAGGAAGTTCAAGAGATAGTAGTGCAAGAAGTGCTGGAGAAGAGTAGAAAACATGCATCCAGAAAGAGCAAGGCACCCAAACAACCTATAACAACAAAGAGGAAGGAAAGAAAAACCGTGGTCAGAAACAAACATACGACAGAAAAGAATGCAAATGTTGGCAAACTACCAGCTGAATATGTAGATATTGTTGTGGGTGAACATTATAGACCACCTCGTCCTAAGATGCTTTGGTTGAAGTTTAAAGATAGTCATGTTAGCCCAAGAAAACTTAAACCGTTACGATTCAAAAATTATGAAACTGACTGGAGTTTTGAAAATTCTCTATATGCTGATCGAGTCGACCCACTGATTGAGAAGCCTCCACTTCCCAAACAGTATATGTACGAACATAAGGAGAAGTTGTCATATGATGTAACCAGCATACTAGACGACTAGTGGGTTGAAGTGCAATAAAAGAAACTGGTTGACGAAGATTTCGCTTTCGAGCACAAACTGGCATGGCATGTTTTTTGTAGAGTGCAATTTATCAGGGATTTGATGTTGCTTGAGCATGATGTTAGCAGTGAGGTATTATTTTTAGTATTTCATACTTGTTCAATTTAAATGTTAATTTATTAGTTCTTAGTTCATACATTATTTGTTGTTTCATGTAGCTCCTTGAGCTTATGCTACAACTGATGCAGCTGGAGACACTTGTTAGATATCCTTGGTTCTTCATATCACCTTATATTGTTGCAAGTTAATTTGTATTTTGATATGTTATTTACTTAAATTTACAGAATTTAAATTCTCAAAGAAATTATCATAATTATGTTATACTTAGTAATGTACTCTCTTGTTGTACAGAGTATAATGCATATGTATGATCATGAGTCTTCTCTAAAAAACCTTCCCTAGTTATTTTCATACCAGTTTGAGAAAATCAAATGGTTCTTTGTTCCGATGTGTGCAAAGGAGCATTGGGTCCTCGCTGCATTTGATTTGAAGTGTAAAAAGGTTCTTTATTACACTTCTGCTGGTGAAAGTAATTCAACATACATAAGATGTCACTGGCATACAACTACATGACTGGGGGAATTTATCGCCTAGTGCCTTTGTGAGCATTTACATTGTGTTTACAGAATTATTCATTGTGTTTATAGAATTATTGCACTTAGAATATAGAGTTGAAGCATTTTGACTAACAAACTTGAAATTATTAGTTATTGTTATGAAATTTTATTGTATTATTATTACAGAATTATTGAGTTTTGACCTTAAAATTAAAGCATTTATGACAATCATATGAAATTTGCGACCTGAAAGTCTCATCAATAATTGATCTGAAATTTTACTGTGTTGTGTCTGCAGATATAAGGCACTCTGCCTACATAACTGTTTCACTGTAGTTACAGAGTTTTTGCATAATATGTATAGAAATTGCAACCTGAAACAAATATAAGGAACTGTGTTTGCATTGTGTATACAAATATCTGACACTGTGTTTACAGGACTTTTTCATTATTAGTATAGAGTTATTGCCTTACATGTATTGAAATTGTAATTCCAAACTATTACTAATTCTTTATTTGAATTTTTATCTCAGGTGATAAATTCTGGAAGACAGTTCTATTTGATTTTCACGTGATTGCGCAATTTTTGTCTTGAGATTTGTGTACAACTTAATTATTGAGACTCAAATGTATTTTTGTCAGGTTACTTTTTTTTCTATTGTTCTTATTTTATAATTTTAAGTTTTTTTTATTTATATATTAATGATAATATTGTGGATTTTTTTGGAGGAGGACATCACTAGAGAAAGAATTATTGTGGCAATGAGACTTCTGTCTCATCCTCAAAATATTCTACAAAGGGTGCGCAAGTAGATTTGTTGTCAACAAATTTTATTTGTTTCTCTTTTTTTTGTTCTATTTCCTAGATGATGGTAATGTGTGCATAGAATGATTGTAATGTGTTTACAGGAATATGGTTATGTTTTTACAGAATGATTGTTATGTGTTTACAGGATTATGGTGATGTGTTGTCAGAATAATATAACATTTGTTTTTGTACACAATTCTTGACAACTGAAAATAATATATAATTTATATTTGCAAATCTCAAATTATCATTGATAAAATTAATTAAAAAAATTCTTCAAAAAAAATTATCTTCTTCAAAAACAAAAAAAAATTAAAGCGTAAAAAACAATTCTTAACTTTACAGAATTATTCAAAACATTTTATAGAAGGTGGTCCAAATTTTTAACATTCTTAAATTATCATTGGAGGAGGACCACGCACTGGTTCGTTTATGATATTAAAAAGTCGTTAGATACCTTCTTGAAGGTGGTCCAAATTTTTAACTGTCAATTCCGTTACTCAGGAGGACCACGCGCTTTCATGAGGGACCACGCAGATATATAACTGTTTTTGAAAATTCGCTACTAGTTCAACATCCATTGTATAAGTTTATAGGTTTACTGCAAGAGGTTTACCAAATTAGCTTCATTAGTTTACATGAACTTTGAGTTATATATATCTGAGAATTTTCCGGAGATTGGAGTCCGGAGACTGTTAGCAGCTTCCAATTAATTATGCAATTAATATTGCAATGACGTAACCCATGATGTTTATCAAAGAATGACGTAACCAATGATGTTTATCCAAGAACGCAAATCCGTGATTATTTATGCACAAGACCAAGAAGTATAGGCTGCATACAGGCTCAAAGAGTCACAAGGTATAACAATTATGAATTATCGCATGACCCAGAAAGCCTGCAGCATCTTGCTAAAGTAGTAAAAGAGAAAACAAAATTGTTTATTTATAACACTAAAAAAACAAATTAAATATATAATATCGAATTTTTCAAATCTCATTTATACCAAAAACGTTGAATATTTTCAGCGTTTTCCCCTGCCTTAAAAACAATGAATTATGCAGCGTTTGCTTTTGCCTAAAAATGTTGAAAAATTCAACGTTCAAGCTTTTCTATAAAAAAATAAGTTTGAAAATGAATAACAAAATAAATTAATTTGTGGTGACAATTAATTTTAATCAATATAAATTATTTTATAGGCCGAAAAAATCCAACAAAAAATATAAATGGAAATTCGAATTTTAAACATGTGTAAATTATAAAGTCATTCCGAAAAGCTCGGAAAGTGATAATAGGATTTATCAGGCATAGCCCGTAACTATTATCGTTTTCCGACCCGAAAGAATTGTTTGAAGTTTCAAAATTTCGAAGTTATGTACTTTCCTTATATTTATTGGAAGTCATTCAACAAATTAATTAATTTTATTATTGATTTTTTGAATTTATGTCATCAGAAGAGTTGGAACGCTAAAATATTGAACGTTCCTAATTAAGCAGGGGAAACACTGAATAATTCAACGTTCAAGACAGAGAAAAACGCTTAATTATTCAGTATTTTGCTTCATAAAGTATCGTGGAACAATTCAGCTAGCTTTGTATTATCAAATGAGGTCTTATGTTACTAATAAAAAATTGGAAAAAAAACAAACATTTCTGTACTCGAGCGCTTATTTAATTAATTAATTTCTTACCGAATCGGCGAATCCTCATCCAATAGGACCAATAGGGAATAGACAAAATATAATACTGCTCTTATTTTATCCCCATTCCCCAACCAAACCTAGCTATGCGACGCCAGTTTTGATTTTGACTCCTTGCTGGTTTCCTCTCTTTGAAATCCTTGCATAACATCTTGAAAGTGAGAGGGTAATATTTAATTTCATGAGACGTCATAATAGTTCCCAGAAATTTTTTTGATATCTAATTTTAACGGGAAGCATTTTCTAAAGATCGTCAGTGAATATACAACTAGTGCGTACAACTGTTGATATCTATATGTGAAAGTATTGATATATAACATATCAAATTTTTATACGTAACATATCAAGTTTTTTCAAAGACTGGACGTCTAGACCTATCAATTTTGTATGAAGTTTGTACAGCTGGCGCTAGTTGTAGGGTTTTAATTTGAATTGAAATCTTCCATAAATACTATGTTTTAAAAGTAGAACTAGCTAGTACAAAATATTAAAAAATTCATTGATTTTATACATAGTATATCAAGCATTTTATATCTAACATATCAAGTACTTTTAATTTGAATTGAAATCTCCCACAAATGTTATGTATCAACAATAGGAATAGCTAGTGTAAAATATTAAAAAAAATATTGATTTTATACATAACATATCAAGTATTTATATCTAACATATTAAGTATTTATACCTATATACTTAGTCTTATACTTAAGCTTTTAACTCTGAATACTAAAGCTTTCAAGTATTTATACATAGCATCGAAATTTTTATTTCTAGCATATTCACAAAAAAATAAACCAAAACACCCCAGTTTGGTCATAATTCGAAATTCACCAAGGTCGCCAAACCATTTAGTGGCCCTAAAGACTGGGGGCCGCCAATTCGCCCTGCGACCCCAGTCTAGGAGCCTCCAAATGAATTAGCGGCCCTTTTTTTTTTTACAGAAATTTTATCAACAAAACAATAAAAATCATTTGGTTGAGTTGAAGTTGGGCCCGCTTGGATTGAGAACAAAAACTTATTAAACCTTCCTTGTTCTCTGTGCCCAAAAAAAAAAGGAGGGGCTGCTATTCCATTTGGAGTCCCCTAGGCTGGGGCCGCTAAATGGTTTGGCTGCCTGGGTAAAATTCGAATTCCCACCAAACGAAGGTGTATTGGTTTTTTTTTTCTTTTATCATGGTATAAATAAAAATTTCAGTACATAGCATATCAATATGAAAAAAAATTAACCCGAAAGTACTTCAATATGGATTTCATTTAAAAGAGAAAATCGACTACAAGATGTTCGTAGTTTTATATTTGCAAAATTCTTCACAGATTGTTGAAAATATAGATAAGATTGAACGAAGAAAAAAAAATTATCTAAAAACGTGTAAAAAATGAATGGACAATAAAAGAGGAAAGGAATAAATATTCTCTTTATAATGTAAGTATTGATATATCTCCATTCCATTATTAAGCACGTTGGGTGTCCGATCCGCCAACGGCTATGATTGAAAGATAAAATTTCAGATTTAATCTCAACCCTCTAATCAAATAATATGTTTTGTTTTGATTAAATACATTTCTTTAAGTATAGAAGTCTATATTTAGTTAAAAACATATTCGCTACACGTACAGTCACACAATATATTACAATTAAAATTGAATATACTGCCTTGTAGTGATATTTTTTTCCTTTATTTCTCCTACGTTTAGCAACTTCTTCGTTTCCTTATTTTTGGTTTCCTATATCTCCTTTGTTTTTATACAAATTATCACGACAGAAAATGAAAATCAATTTTTTCTTTGTTTCCATATTTTTCTTTGTTTGTTTCTATATAGATCCCAACGGCATAATAGAAAAATCTAGAATATATTTGATTGGAGTTATTTCTATACAAATCACTCCACACCTGGAATCAAGAAAATCAAGAATAGAAATATTGTTTTTCTAATTTTATTATATTTTTTCAATTGGAGCAATTATAATCTATTTTTCATATTTTTTTTGTTCATTTTCAGAAATGTTGGACTACATCGAAATAATCACACTAGCAATGATACTTCAAGATTTTTTTATGTTATATTTGATATATATTTTTTTCATTTGTTGTTGTTTCTTTTACTGTTATTTATTATTTATCTCTCCATTTTTTTTTGTCATTTGTGTTTTTTATTTTCATTTATATATTTTTTCTTAATTCTGGGTGAAATGTCAATAAAAAAAAGTCTCTTCATATTCTATTTAATCTTATAATATTCCCGTTACAACGCACGGGCACGATACTAGTACATATTATGTATTTATACCTAACATATTAAGTGTACGGAAGAAAAAAGTAAAAGTTGAATTTGATAAAAAAAATGAAAAAATTTAAAATTCAAAAAAAAAAAAGTGAATTAAGAGATTTTCTGGGAGACGAGATAGTTTCTCATATATTACAAGTATATCTAGGGTGCTCTTAAGCTTACTAAATATTTTAGTGAGATTAACTCCAAAATCTATTGAAATGATTTCAAACACCAAACATAAACTATTGAAACCGATCTACTTTATGAGTGATGCATTTATATGTCAAATTTATAAATTTTTAACTTAATTTACAAAGAGGAGGGTTCAAATGCCTCCATTTTTTGTGCCTCCACCATGCCTCCATTTTTTAAAACTTTAATAACTCAAAATTTAAAACTTAAAAGTCAAAATAAAACCATTGGATGTGATCTATATCATTTTATCTATGTGCTCATAAAAAATTATGACATTTTGATTTTGTTTTTAATGTGAATCAATAAGTTGAAAAATCAACGTCTAGAAATTATCCACATTAGTACGTTTTTTACAAGCTCTTGATGACAACCAAAACAAAATTGAAATGTCATAATTTTTTACACGTGCATAGATAAAATGATGTAGATCATATCCAACGGTTTTATTTTGACTTTTAAGTTTTAAATTTTGAGTTATTAAAGTTTTTAAAAATGGAGGCATGGTGGAGGCATGAAAAATGGAGGCATTTGAACCCTCCTCATTTACAAATTAATTTGTGTTAATATTTCTGATTCCAATATTCAAACAGATGATCTGAACCATTCAAAATGATATCTAAATTTTAAACATATAACTTTTAACGCTGACAATATTGCTTTGCACCAACTGGACCACCATTGGTACGCAATTAAAATAGAATATGGGTTCCAGTCTCCCAGACATGTTATATGATTTGTTTTTTTGGGGTCATATATGCTGATCATTAAAGTACATTATTCCAACGTAGTAATAGTACCCGTCCTCTCCCCGTCCGAAGGGTCACGCTGCTCTCACTCTATATATGAATATGATCGTCGCCACAAATTAAGAAAATTTTTAAAAACCAAACGTTTCCTCAATTACCATCTTCATCTTCATCTTCTACCCAAATATTTTTAATTAAGACCGATCCCAAGTTACCATATCTACATGGCAATGGCATCAACAATGCAAGATCAGCACTTCCTTTTTGTCATAATACTAGGGCAAGGTCACATCAGCCCTGGCCAGAGCTTCGCCAAGCGCCTAGCCAGGGCTACTGGTGCTCGAGTCACATTCTCCACTGCTGTCTCTAACCACCGACTCATGTTCCCCTCCCTTACTAGTCCCGACCAGGAAATAAACGATGGACCAATAACCTACATACCATACTCTGATGGATACGACCACGGATTAAAGTTGTTCGTAGATGACATAATCGATTATAATGAGAAGTTCAATCGAGTTGGCCGTGCAACTTTTTCTTCCATCTTGGACAATCTAGCTGCACGTGGCCGGCCTGTTACCTGTATTATATACAGCATGCAGATGTACTGGGTTAAAGATCTTGCGCTCGAGCGGGGCATACCAACGGCTTTTTATTGGGTCCAACCGGCTGGTATGTTAGCTGTATACTACCACTATCTCCATGGGTACCGCGACTTGATCACGGCCCATGCAGATGACCTGTCGTTTGTGGTGAACCTCCCGCATTTACCCCAAATGAGGCTTAAGGACCTTCCGACCTTCTTTACAAATTCCACGGATAAAAATTTGAAGGCAATTTTCGAGACATTTCTACTGACAGTTGAATCATCATTGAAACCCGGAATTGATGGCACAAAACCGATGCTTCTTATAAATACTTTCGAAGATCTAGAACACGAGGCTCTCAAGTGCATAAAGGAGGCAGAGGTTTTGTCAATAGGGCCGGATATGCCATTGCCTGTGCCTGACAGGAATGAGATCAGCAAGTCTGCAAATCGTGATCTGTTCAGAGCAGATGAGAAGGGTTACATGGACTGGCTCGATACAAAACCTGAGAACTCAGTTGTTTATGTGTCTTTTGGTAGTACTGCGACTATGAGCAAGAAGCAAATAGAGGAGATACAACATGGGCTGAAAGACAGTGGCCGGCCATACTTACTTGTACTACGAAAGAACAACCGTGAAAAAGGGGTAGAATTGGAAGATGGAGAGAATAGCATGGTGGTGGAATGGTGCAACCAGGTACAGGTACTGTCTCATCCATCGATTGGCTGCTTTCTGACACATTGTGGCTGGAACTCAACACTAGAAAGTTTGTCATGTGGTGTACCGATGGTAGCTGTGCCACAATGGTCGGACCAGAACACCAATGCAAGGATGGTGGTGGAGTGGTCGGCGGGGCTTCGAGGTGAGATGAACAACGAAGGTGTGCTGGAAGCAGAGGTGCTGAAAAGTTGTTTGGAGATGGTCATGGGGAATGGAGAAAGGGCTCTTGCGATCCGAAAGAGTTGTAACATGTGGAAGGAGAAGGCACGGGAGACTCTCGGTGATGGTGGGTCGTCTCATCGCAATTTTAAGTATTTCTTGGATAAAATTGTCTCTCTCTCAGATCCTAATAACTAAGGAAATCTTCTCTGCTATTTGTTTGATGGTATGCAAGTTATAAACATAATGCAGTCATTTGTATGAATAATCTGCCTAGCTATATACTTGTAATGTTGTTGGAGATACTTAGCAGCGATTACAATATCAAATATATTAATTGCAAATCATGTAAAGATCAATTAGCAGATATAGCAAATATAGCAATTATGTAAATAGGCAAGGGCCTAACGGCTAGTTAGCCTATAAATACCCCTGTACATCATGTAATCAAAATACAATTCAATCAATACAAAATAATTATATTTTCCACTGTTATTTGTCACATGTAATAAATGAAAAGATAATCATTTACAGGAATCAAATTTGTTGGGAAACTACAATTCATGTATATGAAATTATTTGTGAAATAAATCTGGTCATATAATTGCTGCGAACCCAGCAACATCACTTTGAATTAAAAATGATGTTAGCGCCAGCTTTTAAAAATCAATTTCTGTTAATATAGAGTAATAGTGTTCCCTGTTGCATAATAAACACTAACACTTGATCATTTGACCCCCTTCCCCTCCAGCATTTACTTGCTGCCACGAGGTTGCTCATATATATCCAATGATGGAGATACAGGTGAATCAAATTACAATGCCCCCGCCTCCCTTTTGACATCAATTTGATTGAACAATTTAAACAATCGGCCAGTAAGTTGAGAGAACATATGCACAACATGACAAAAGATAATTCTTGAACTACAATGGAAATACCAAAAAAAAAAAAATGTACTATATTTATAATACAATAAGATTGTTAACTTTTTTTTTTTCCAAACGGTCCTAATCATGATATCATTAACTAAACATGGTTTATGTTGCACTATATAATATATAGTTATATATGCTGTCTATGTATATGCCAAAAGAAAACTATTACTACTACTAATGCAAACTCTTCCATAAACACCATTTGCTAATTGCTGCCAACCTCTCGTATCTTTTTTTTTTCCTTTTTTTTTTTTTTTTGAAGGTCAGATGGCCAGTAACCATCATGACAATTTATATTGAATAAAAAAAACTATTACTACCCGGCTTCAGCCATTGGATGATGATACCCCTAGAGAGAAAGGCAAGGGTGGCTGTCAAAGAAGGCGAGTTGTCTGACGTGCTTTTGGAGAAACTTACCAAGGATTAATTGATTAAATAAGGATGTGATGTGATTGATATATAATTAATTTGAAATGAAAGAATTTTGTGAAATTTTTTGCCCGATCCAACTTCACTCTTTTTTTTTTTTTTGCCAAAACGTATGTTTGAATATTAACTCATTACAGTTCTATATCTAATTTTAACCTTTTAGGTGCATTCCTAGTTAATTTACATTTCAATATTTCGGTTATAGATTGTGGTATTAACCCAAGAAAATACATGCCTCTTGACAACTGACAAAGGTTATCACTACTGCTACTTATGGAAATCAGATCATGCAAAATATTTTTTACTGCGCATGAATCATATTTTCCCCATCTAGTTCAGTTTTATTTTATTTTCATCTTATATAGTGGTGTGTACGTAGTTCACTAAAATGTGGTTTCAGATTAATTTCTGTAAAGATTTGGAGCTTAAAATTAGAGTTATCTCTCTCATGGAAAGATCTTTCTTTCATATTAATACACTATTACAAATAGGTCCTTACAATAATAACTAGTTAACTCAATACATAAATAACTCAACACTCTCCCTCAAGATGGGCAATAGATATCAACCATCCCCATCTTGTTACAAAAGATATCATACTCTCTAGACCCTAAACCTTTTGTTAGACAATCAGCTAATTGCTCCTCTAATTTCACATAGCTCAAAGTCAGAATTCCTTTGTTTAGCTGCTCCTTGATAAAGAACCAATCAATCTCCACATGTTTGGTGCGATCATGCTGAACTGGATTGTTTGCCATATTGATTGCCGATTTGTTATCACACCAAAGTTGCATGGAGTCTCTTCTGAACACACGTAACTCAGACATCAAATTGCTCACCCACATCATCTCGTACACGCTAACTGCCAAAGCCTTGTACTTGGCCTCAGCTGTAGACCTAGCTACCACATCTTGCTTCTTGCTCCGCCAAGATATAAGATTGCCTCCAACAAATACACAGTAGCGTGTAGTGGACCTACTATCATCCATACAGCTTGCCCAATCTACATCACAGTAGCCTTCAACTCTCAGATGTCCAGATTTCCTGAACCATAACCCCTTTTCTGAGCTTCCTTCAATATACCTGAGAATTCTGCGAACTACTTCCATATGATGTTGTTCTCTGGGATCATGCATAAATCTACTCACCACACCCACAGTCTGATCGAGTGATATCATGTCTCGTATGACATAGATATATAAGTCGACCAACTAACTTCTTATATTGCTCCTTATTCACTGGGTCATGATCAGGCCAAAACATATAGCGAAAATCACTATTTTTTCTTGTTTTGTGTATATTGATTTGAGTTTACTTTTATCGTTTGAATCCTTTTTATAATACCCTTGTATACATAGTTTTGTCTACTATATACCAGTGACCCTCCATATACCAATAGGTGTATGATTTCGTTGCATTCCTGGTGTGAGTGGGAAATGCATGTAAGTATATGTAACACTTTGGCTAACGAGGCCTGACAGTGGTTCAAAGTGTTAGTATAATAATCTAGAAGTCAACCATAGAATAATTATATTGTATATATTTTGTTCATGTAATGGATGATTAATCATTTTGTTCCTTGAGATTTATCGAATTTATGAATCATTTCGATTTCATGACTTGAAATTGTAAAACTTCATAATATAGATGATAAATACTCTTGATAGTCTCTAATCGTGGTAATTAGCAAGGAACACTAATTGACAGTTTAAAGGTTAGTGTGTGGATTAAATGATGGTTAATTTTTACAAACCATAGACAAAGAGTTGTCATTTTAATCACACAGATACATGTTAGAGAACATGGTATTTGATAGACCCTAAATGAAATATTAAATAGATTGTGTTCGTGTCATTAATGTTTTCATTCAGTGTTAAGTTCTAAAGTATGTGGTATTCGTCTTTCCTACATAGGAAGTGTGTATTCGTGAGTGTTGCATCGTTATCCGTAAAAAGTAGCTATACAGATAACATTCCAGTATGCATAACTTATGCGGAGGGGAGATGTTCACCAAGACTACTATTGTCCCTCGTATTTCAATACGAGTGATGGTATCACTAGGCCTCTTGATGAAGTAGGATTATCTGTGCACAATATGATTAAAGAGTTAATCATATATGATAATCTACTTAAGATCGAAAAAAGATTAAGTTTGCAAGGATGACATATACCTACCTTGGAACTGATATGATACTATGAGACAAAAGAATTAACACGAGTAAATTGTTTACTGGATCGAGATATTGCAATGTATAATATCATCTGTGTCAATTGGGTAGTCATAATGTATTCTGCCAGATGCCTCTTATGATTTATAGAATTAAAATGAGTTTTAATTCTGTTGCCAACATAACACAGATCCTATCGGGTCACACCAATAGGAAAGTAATCAGAGAAATTTTATGATTAATTATAAAGTGTTATAATTAAAAATAAAATATATGTCATGGAGATGACATGCTTAAACCGGATTAAATTTATAACGTGTATGACACGTCGTATAAATTTATCGCAATTGCAAGAAATATAATTATTCAGAATAATTATATAGATATAAATATTAATTATGAATTAATATTTTGGGCCAAAAGCCCATTTGAATTTGGGCCTAAATTAAATTTAGAATTTAATTAAAAAGTCCAAATTAAATTAAATAGAAAAGCCCAAATTGATTTTTTTGAATTTGGGCCAAAGGGCATTTTTGTAATTTCATTCAAAACCAATTTGGAGAGGGTAATTTTGCTGTTTTGAACCGCCATATATATCCTATATAAAGGGTGGAGGGGTGGAGAGAAAAGAGAAGAAATCCGATCCAAGTTCGAATCAGAAACCGATTCGATTCGTACTTTAATTTTCTCCCAAATAGTGATTTGTAGAAAATTCGGTAATCCATATATATATTCTTGTGAGAATAAAATAGTTATTATTGTGAATAGTGTTTTTGCAGAAATTATCGTACTTACGGTGAATAGTGATTTATCAAAAACTGCGACGTTTTCGAATACCGTTGGTATAGTATTTTTGGCAAAAGAAATATCAACTCTCTGGTAGTTTCTGGTGCTACGAAACCGAGACAATTGCAAATCCAATTCGAATTTGGATTAAGGTACAATCTTTGTTTTAATTTATTTAAGTGTTAAATAAATACATGTTTAGAAATCAATCGAGGAGTAGATCCTCGTAGGATTAAAAAGGATATGTCAAGGGAAAGACTAAAAAAGAAACTCTCGGTGGTCTTTCCGACGTACCTCTTTTAATCCTCGGCTTGAGTTAGAAGTAAAATTTTTGTTTTTACGGTATTTCCGCAGCTTAAGCCTAATCAAAGGGTAGCACGAAAACCCAACACAAAGACTAGGGTTAGAACCTAGTATGCTCCCTTGGCAAGGTAGAGTAAATTGATAATTTGAATTGTAGTAGAGATACCAAATTTAGGTAAGGTCTTTGGGATATTTAATTGAGGGGTAGAATATGATATGATCAATTGTGTTTATATGAGAAAGATAATTGCATACCTGTATTATTTTGAATTGATAGCCCAAAAACTGATTACAAGATCGGAAAACCTTTCAAATCACGTACACAGAAACCCAGCACGTCCTGCGGGGTAGTGATAGTGACACATGTGGGGTAGTTGTGGGACAATCTATGCCGCATACGGGGTGACAGGTGTTAGTTTGTAATAATCTAGAAGTCAATAATACGATAAATTTGTTATATAAAGCTTTGTTCATGAATTGAATGTTTAATCATTTTGTTACCTTGAGTATTATTGAATTTATGAATCATTTCGAGTTCATGACTGGAATTGTGAAACTTCATAATATAGATGATAATACTCTTAAAAGTCTCTAACCAAGGTAATTAGCAGGAACACTAATTACCGCGATAAGGTTAGTGTGTGGATTAAATGATGGTTAAGTTTTACAAACCAAAGACAAAGAGTTGTCATTTTAATCACACAGATACATGTCAGAGAACATGATACTTGACAGACCCCAAATGAAACATTAAATGGAATTGTGTTTGTGTCATTAATGTTTTCATTTTAGTGTTAAGTTCTAAAGTATGAGATATTCATTTTTCCTACATAAGAGATGTATATGTGTGATTGCTATCTAACGCTATCCGTAAAAAGTAGTTATAAGGGTAGTTCTTCGGTATACATAGCTTATGCGGAGGAAAAGATGGTTTATCAAAAGTACTATTGTCCCTCGTATCTCAATACGAGCTATAGCGTCACTGGGCCCCTTGATAGAATATGATTATCTGGATCCAGTATGATTACAAGAGTAAACATATTTGATAATCTATTCAGGATCAAGAAAAGATTAAGTTTGCAAGGATGACACACACCTACCTTGAAACTAATCTGATAGCTATGAGACAAAAGAATTAACACGAAGTAAATCGTTTACTGGATCGTGATATTGTATAGTACAGCATCATCTGTGTAATTGGTGTCATAATGTACTTGCCAGGTGCCACCTATGATTATAGAAGTTAGAACAGTTCTAATTCTATTTGCCAACATAACACAGATCCTATCGGGTCACACCAATAGGAAAGTAATCAGAGAAATTTTATGATTAATTATAAAGTGTTATAATTAAGAATAAAATATATGTCATGGAGATGACATGCTTAAACCGAATTAAATTTATAAACGTGTATGACACGTCGTATAAATTTATTGCAAACGCAAGAAATACAATTATTCAGAATAATTGTATATATATATATATATATGGATTAAAATATTAATTATGAATTAATATTTTGGAACAAAAAAATCCAATTTGAATTTAGTGTTTAATTAAAATATAGTAAACAAATATGACAAAATCAATTTGATTTTGACATCTCAAAACCGACTCTAAAACCGCCACAAATATTTGCCTATTTAATGGCATGAAATGAGAGAGAAAATTAAGAAAGTTCATTTTAAGTTCAAATCAAAGTACGAATCAGACTGATTCGATTCGTATCTAATTTTCTCTCCCAAATAGTGATTTGCAGAAAATCTGATTATCCATATATATATTTTTGCAAGAATAAAAGTTATTCTTGTGAATAGTGTTTTGTCAGAAATTTCGTACTTTTGGTGAATAGTGATTTACCGAAAACCGCGACTTTTCGAATACCGTTGGTATAGTATTTCTGGCAAAAGAAATACCAACTCTCTGGTAGTTCCTGGTGGATAACCGATAGAGGCACTATATTTTTGGTGCTTGCTTAACCGGGTCAGACTGCATTCCAATTTGAATTTGGAAGCAAGGTAAATAAATGTTATATTAATCTATTTAATTGTTAAATAGATTTAATCTTTTAGAAATCAATCAAAGGAGTAGATCTATAAACTGATTAAAATACAAGTAAATACGGTTTTACTACTTTGGGTCTATACAGGATTAATCTGGTATGTAACTCTCGGTTATTATCCGACATACTACTTAATCTATGATCTGAATGAGTAAAGTTTTACTTACGGTTTTTAATCTAAGAAAAGGATTGAACAGGTATGTAACTCTCAGTAGATTATCCGACATACCACTTCAATCCTTTTGGCTTGAGTTAGAAGTAAAAATTTTGTTTTACGGTCTTTCCGCAGCTTAAGCCTAATGGCTTTGGGTAGCCTCAAAACCAAACAACAGGTCGCATACGGGGTAGAGAGACGTCAGAAACATATATTTTTGCGTAATTGAGAATGAGAGAACCTTAACCATAGAGAACCTCTATTTAATTGTTTAACCCAAACCTTAGCACAATTAGCGCCTCCGCATTAACATTGAGGGTATTGAACCCTAAAAATTATTTTCAAAACTATTACAAACTATTTTAAATTGATTTTAAACCCCATATAACCTAGAAATAGCAAATATTGTTAGATATCCAATACACTATCCCTGTGGATCGACACCCTAATTATACTACACGGTAGGATCATACGCTTGTGATCTAAACACAAGTAAAATTAGGGTTAAAAGGTATATTAATTTATACTGAAAGTTAGTAGTACCATTTTGGACCATCAAGCTTTTTGGCACCGTTGCCGGGATAGAGTAAGAATTCTCCTTTCGAGAAATTCTTACGCTGTCATTAAGTGTCTAACATATAACTAGGACTAGGTCAAAACCCTTTACTTTATTTTAGTTTATTTTATTTTTAGCACATTTACTTTTAGCACTTTTATTTTCTGCACTTTATTTATTTATTTCTCTATCTTTAGGAGCAAGTTTACTTTGATATATTTTCTTCTATAGGTTGTTATCTACAACCCTAGCAGGAAAAGTCATCTTACTATCTCCTAAAGAAGACGTAAACGGAAGATAAGCTAGCCTCAAGTTCTAGCAACATGGGTTCCTCTAGCATTCCTCCAATTTCCGCCAATCCACCTCCCATCACAAGCCCAACCACGGGAGCAACCTCTAACACGTCACGGCCGCTAAGAGACTTCGTCCTTCCACTAGATCTGAAAGATCAATGTAGCGTCAAGTTGCCCGAGATAGAGGCGAACGATTTCAACATTAAAAACACCTGTCTTAATCTTGTGACTAGGAGTATTTTTTAAGGAAGATCAGATGAGAACCCTCAGATCTACCTCAACAAGTTCAAGAATGATTGCAACGCGATCAAGGTGAACGGAGCCACACCTAATGATATCCGACTTTGCCTATTCCCATTCTCCTTAGGAGAACGACTGCAATCATGGCTTGAGTCATTAGAGCCCGATTCAATCACAAATTGGACTTAAATGACAAAAGTCTTCCTCGCTAAGTACTTTCCACCCGCCAAGACTACTTAGTATCGAAGCCGTATTACTTCTTTTGCACATGAAGGCGGAGAAACTCTGAGCGACGCATGAGACCACTTCAAGAACTTAGAGAGGGAATGTCCACACCACGGACTAGGAGAATGGCTTACGCTTCAATCCTTTTACGACGAACTACAAGCCTATTCGAGACAAGCACTAGACTTAACCGTGAAGGGATCCTTCATGAACCTAAATACCGAGGAAGCCGCGAGAGCAATCGCCGACTTATGCCAAAGTCAAATCTACTCAACATTATGGCAAAGAGTAAAAAGTCTCACAATCGACATACATAGAGTTAGCAACCACACCGCCATCAATGCCAGACTCGATGATCTATCCAAGCTTATAGATTCTCTTTATCCAATAAGAGAAACTATAGCTGAATTGTTACTATGCGAATCATGTGGAGACGTTCATAAACCAGAAGACATGTGCCCATTTCTTGTAGAAATAGAACAAGTCAATTCTGTAAGCCATTCTATCAAATCTAAAAATTTGAATGTTGACATCTATAATACAGGTTTGAAGAATCACATGGATCACCTCCACGAGCAATCCCCTACTGAGTCGCATTTCGAATACATGATAGACAAATTCCTGGACATGCAGGAGGCAACATATGCATCAATAGCCTTAAAATTGGAATCATTGGTGCAAAGGTTGGAGATTTTGGAAGATCAAGTCCTTCACATGGCTCGAGTCTTCGCAATGTTCTCCGCCGAAGCATGTAACTCGATGACAACAAGACAAGGCACGCATTGCAAAGATCCACCATGGTCGGAAGATGTCCATCACCCCCACCCGAACCAATAGACAACTACTCCAAGTCAGCCTACGGCATCAGAAGACCGCATGCGGCCTGAGGAACCCGTACGGAAAGAACCTGTCACACCCCAAACCAGAATTCTCGATTTAAGATGTGATCAATCCCCGCCTCGTGTTTAATTATCTCTAAACACGCAAGGCTAATCAAATACAATAAACGACAAAAACAGCGGAAGCGAAATAATAGAAATAAGCAACAGTCATACATCACTAAATAAATATAAACATATACGGGTCCATACAGCCCACATCACAAAATAAAACACAAGCTAATGAAAGGAATACATAATCTACCGAGACCGATGTATAGACAAAAATCATCGGACTCCAAATCCTAATCAAAAGGTCCTATACTCTATCCTGAAGTGGCGTGACCATCAGGGACAGCTCCTGGCATCTCCTAGCATCTCCTACTGCGGAACACCTGTCTCAGTACCTGAAATCCCACATCAAAAGGTGGGTGAGCGACCAATCGCCCAGTATGTGACCCAGAACTACCCTTTCAGGGATCCTCTTTGGTCAAAGCACATTTAATGGTAATCTACGCACAATTCGGTAATTCGTACTTTTAAATGCACATGCTTGAATATAATCAACCTATTATATTTACTAACTATTAAAAGAAAATACATATAGTAGATGAGATGATGCGATTATCCTATCATGACAGCATGCTAAATTTCCCAAAATAAAATACGAGGAGAATAGAATATAATATCCAATTCGGAGTCCAATACCGAGGTATTGTGTGTACAGAATTTAATATAATAGTACGGATAAAATATGTTTACACCCCGTGCTGTGCTAATCGGACCCAAGGTCCCACTAGATATTAGTCCAAGGACGGTGGGCAGGGAGCCAATGATACACGATGCCCAGAGACATTGTGACAACAAACGATACACGATATCAGGGACATCGAGCATTAACTCGCAAGAGTATATGCCCACTCGCCGATGAATATATCTCAATCCGTGTATTTTTCCTTACTCTAAAACGATCCTTCAACTTACATATACAAATAGGAGAAATCTACAAGCAAGTCGTAAGTCTAGTTAATCCGTCTCCTCATGAGCAGACGACGGAACTCCACCGCCTGGCCAGACCAATGGGACAATCCAAGAGACACGCAGCCTCGTATAAAAACCTGGGACACGCAGCCCCATATCACACACCAGAGACACGCAGTCTCGAGACACGCAGTCTCATAACACACACTGAGACACGCAGCCTCATATCACACACTGAGACACGCAGCCTCAAAATCCGTATATGGCGAGTAGCTCCTAATGTAAGGGAGACCAAGCTCGAATCGTTTCGTACCCAGCGACCGCAGTCTCCGGTGTACGTAAATGTAAAATGAACGAATATATATATATTTTCAACTTTAATACATATAATATTTCCTAATGCAAGACCACCCGAAAGATCAAGTGATCAAACGGCTCAATGGCTAACGGGCCGTCTCGTATCCCATACTACGAGGCGGAACGCAGTCACTCGGTCTCTACTCGGCCCTCACCAATGCATATGATCGTTTAAATGATTATACTATTGTCCTCTACGAGAAGAGGACAAATAATAGCCTAATATCTATAAAGTCTAAAACCTATAATTAAATTACTCTACTCCTAATTAAAAGCAGTAAATTTTCAATTTGAAAGGGGTTATGCAATTCCTAATTACAGTTCTGAAAGGATAAACATGCTCTAATGCAACTACAAATTTAAAGTGCGTATGACAGGTCAAGTGGTCGACTGGTTAGAGTACGCCACGAAAAAGTAATTCAGATATCCCACACCTGTAGGGCAAGCTGAAGGCGTGCGCTAATCGCCTCTGCAATCCGCGTGCTCCGCGTACGCTCCGGTACCGCCGTCAGCGGGATCGATCCACGGGTCGGGATCAGGATATGTCGGATGTCCTGAAATTCGTAACGTAATCTAATTAGGATCGAAACTAATTATCGTAACCCCCGCTACCCTTATTTTATTGTTTATAAATTTTTAACTTGAAGATAAAAATGTTTTACTTAAGTTTTTCCTAAGTGTTTATTTAAATAAAATACGTTACTAACCAATTGTTAAATAATCTATATGATACGAAAATCATTATTACAACTTATTTTACATCTCTTGTAATTTTTAAAATACTTACAATATTATGACAAATTTTATTATTAAATAAAATAGATAAATAAATTACTTAACTAATTAAATCTAATTAAATGTGTTTATCCTAATTAACTAATGTTGAGACTTTTAATTTTGATGTGTTTCGGGATCATACGGTGCCCATATTTGGATCATTGTATCTGCTCAAATTATGTTACGAGGCAACTGTATCTAGGGCTAGTCTAATCATTTCCCGAGCTTTTAAGTGAAACTTCGGATCGAGCCAACCAATTGGAGGCTCGAGACCCGAAGTAATTTATCAAATTTTTAATTCACTTATTTTTGCAAAGCCCACTTTTATTCTACTCATAAGGCCGGCCTAATAAAGTCCACAGTCCAAAATAGTAAAAAGGCCGAAGGCCCTTTATTTAATTATCTAAAGCCCATACTTTCAAAATTCATGCAGTTTTGCATTTTAACCCCTCCAGTTATTCAAATCACACTCAGCCTTATTTTACGCAACCAACCATAAAAACATCATAATTTACAATTTGGTCCCTGTCAGTTCAATTCTTCGGTACCAGTGGTATCACTGGGCTGGTACCGACTGTACCAGCTCATTCTCGCAATCCATATCATCACACAAACCAGAGAGGGTCAAGGCACCACAAAAATCAGCACAACAACACCAAGAGGCAGAGAAAATCCAGTACCAGTATCGGTACTGGTACGGTCGGATCAGCAACAACAAAATCAGCACCGCACAACAGAAAAGGAAAAAGGCCGTGCAATAAGGCAGCACAAGGGAACAAGGAAAAAGGGGTCCCTAATCCCACATAAGGCCGGTACCGGAAATGTACCAGAAAACCAAGCAAGCAAGACAGCAGCGCCCCAACCCAGCAAGGCAGGAAAAATCAAGCAAGGCACCCACATTCAATTTCAACGAAACAACCTCACAAGTCATCGTCCGAACCGGGAAAATCAACAACCCGTCATTCGGTATAAAAAAATTCAAAATCCCACGGACCATCTCACAAATCAGCAAGGCACAAGTCAAGGCTTAACCCAGATCAACAAAACAGAACAGGGTGTGCTGGAATTACCCGATAGAAGAGCAAATCGCAACAAGGGTCAAGGTTCGGCCGGTACCAAGCAATGGCTCGCCTCATGGCCGTCTCAACAAATAGGTAAGCACCACAGCAAAGAAGCACGCCAAGCACCAGGAACACCTCCAAGAAGGCACCAGAGGCGAAAATCGCAAGAATCAAAACCCCCCAATTTCTAGGGTTTCCAGCGCAGCAAGTAAGAGGAAAAACAGAACGAGCGAGAGAGAGAGGGATTTAATTCTCAACACATGAGTAAACAAGAAAGAGAGAGAGATAGTAACCCAAATTCGAGAGAGAGCGAGGTATATAAACCGAACCCGGTAACGTAACGAGCGAGGGCAAGCAAGTCAAGGGTGTCAGAACCCTCTGACAGAGGTACCGCCATGGTCGTCGCGCGCACGAGGGCGACGCGACGTGGGCAGTTGAAACGGCAAAAATCACAGCCACACAAGAGAGAGAGAGAGAGATCATTCCTCTCCCTTGCGCCAAGAGAGAGAGAGAGATTCAAAACGGGAGGGGACCAGGGGCAGCGAGAGAGAGAAGGGAGGAGAGTAATAAGGGAAGGGTTGCATCGAGATGCGTGCCAGGCAGATCTGAACGGTTGAGATATTCCTAGAGAAAGAAATAAAAAGGATGGTTTTAATTTAGCACCTATTTATGAATAATTAATCAAGACCGAACCCGTTTGGGTTATAAGATGCTCCAAGATTCGTGCAAGTTTGTCCAATGGTCGATTTAATTTCAAGATAATTTAAAAGGGATTCCTAAGGTATTTATATATATTTAATTGCACTTAATTCGAAGGAGTTAAACGGAAATTGTGTTTAGAATTTTTTTGTACGAATCTCGTATGTCCAGAATTTATGGTACGAATTTGTCCGTATCATTTTATCAAGGTTTAATTAAAGTTTTTATTTTCATTTGTCTTTTAAATTTAGAAATTTAACTATATAAAGTACAATTAAATTTTTTGTTAATTTATTAACTGGCTCACTAAATGAATTTTGTATACTAATTTATCCATTTCGTTAATTAACTTTTATTTTCCCTAATAGCATCATTAAAGTTTTAATTAGTTGTAGATTTTTAGTTATTAATTTAAATTTACAAAATTTAAATTTTCCGGAATATAACAGAACCCGTACAGGAAGAACATATACCGCATGCAACCTCCACCATACTGTAGGAAACTACAGGATCACGACAAGCAGCCAAAGAAGGTGAAGTTTCTCAGCAAAACGAACCGGTCTACACACCAACACCTCCTAGGCCACCCCTGTCGTACTCGTAGAGACAAATCAAGGCCAAACTTGATAAACAATTCTCTAAGTTCCTCGATATGTTGAAACAATTGCACATCATAATCCCCTTTACAAAAACCATAGCAAGCATTCCCTTGTATGGTAAATTACTAAAGGAGCTAATTTCTAATCGAAAGAAGCTGCAAGACTGTGCAAGAGTTAAGTTGACTAAGGAAAGTAATGCAATGCTGCTTAACAAGTTACCACAAAAATTAAAAGACCCCGGAAGCTTTTCAATACCATGCACCATAGGCCAGACCGAATTCAGCCGGGCACTATATGACTTAGGCGCTAGAGTAAGTCTTATGCCCCGATCTGTTTTCAACAAACTAGGGTTTGGAGAACTCTTGCCTACAAGGATCTCCTTGCAACTAGCAGACTGATCCATTCGCTACCCTGAAGGGATACTGCTAAATGCCCCCGTTAGAATTGGAGACATGTGGATACCCAGAGATTTCGTAGTCATAGACATAGAAGAAGATGATAGAATACCAATTATCCTCGGACATGTGAACATCAGCTTGAGCCATCACTTGGAGAGGGATTTCATCCATATCTAGAGGAAGCCATTCCTGGAGGGCCAACTGGAGATCCTCTCGAGCTGAACCTGTCCAAGAAGAAACAAGGGACACAATTTGTAAGATAACAGTGCGAGCTGAGTAAATTCGATGATTATTGAAATACAAATCATTTTGGTGTTTCCAAATACTCCATATGACAGCACAGACAACAGTCAGTAAAGCTCTGCATTTTGTTTTGTGAAGGGATGTGGCAAATTGGACTACATCCTCTATGGATCTCTAATTCTGGTAAAAATGGATGCAAGCTCCCATCTAATGCCATACTTGATGTGCATAGAAGCATTTGAAAAATAAATGATTAGAAGTTTCCTCTAAATCACAAAATTGATAAGTTAAATCCCCAACCCAGCCTCTGTTTTGTAAGTTTTTTTGGGTCAAAATCCTGTGTTTTGCCACCAGCCACATGAAGGCTTGGATCTTATGAGGGACTGGCAGTTTCCACAAAATGATTGGATTGAGCACCTGTACCCCTCTAAAATTTAAAAAGGAGTACATAGATTTTACAGTAAAGATACCAGAAGATTCCCAACTCCAAGCAATATTATCAATTTCATAAGTAAATGATATAGAGCTTAGGATATGTAAGAGCTTGTGCCATTCCTGTAATAGGATACCTCCCAAAACCCTTCTAAATTGAATAGCAGTACCATGTGTAATGACAGCTTCTTGAACAATAATCAATGGAGAGGTACACAGATCATATAGAAAAGGAAATGTATGTTTCAAGGCACAGTCACCATATCAAATATCATGCCATAGTAATACATGTCATTGACTACCTAGATTAACTGTATTACACATTTGACAAAAAGGATCTTGTTTAGAAATAGAAGTCCAAAAAGAAGAGTACGGTAAAGGATTGGAAGTATGATAGTATTTATGAAGGACAACAGTTTTCCAGAGGCTGAGATAAGTTGGATCCTTAAACCTTCACATCCATTTAACTAATAATGTCATATTCATCTATTGTATATCTAGCAGCCCCATTCCCCCATATTTTTTCCTCATACATAAAGTAGGCCAATTACAAAGAGCATATTTTCGTTTGGTGCTGGTTCCTTGCCAGAGGAATGTTCTTCGAGTTCTATCTATTTTACTAATGACTGTTTTGGGCACTTGATACAAAGACATAGCATATAACGGAACTGCAGATAGAATTGCATTAACAAGTGTAATTGTCCCTCCTAGAGACAACAGCTGGCATTTCTAGTTTTGTAACTTATTACTAATTTTGTCAACCAAAAATCTCCAATCCTGAACTGATAACTTTTTCTTATGTAATGGAACACCTAGGTATTTGAAGGGGAAATTGGAAAGTTGACATCTAAAAATGTGAGCCAATTGCAATGCCTCATCATGAGAGAGATTAATAAAAAACATTTCAGTTTTATCCAGATTCATTCTAACTCCAGATATCCCTTCAAACATGATCATTGACCACCAAGCTGATAACACACATTGAGGTGTAGCTTTAAGAAAAAGAATGATGTCATCAGCATAGTGGCAATTGGTAATAGCATTGTTGTTGACACAGAGTGGACCTAATCCAATAATGATATTCTGATCCCTACCTAATTTAAAATTTTTGCTAAGAGTATCAGCTGCTAGATTGAACAGATAGGGAGAGAGAGAGGATCTCCTTGTCGTACTTCTCTCTTACAAGAAAAGTAAGGGGTAAGAGAGCCATTAATTGTAATACAAGAGCTAGAACTAAACAGCAATAATTTTATCCAAGCAATCCATTTATCACTAAATCCTCTGCTATGCATTAAGTCTATCAGATATGTCCAATTTATCTTATCGTAAGCCTTTTCAAAATCTATTTTAACTATAACCCCTTGTTGTTGTGTGACTTGACTGTGATGAATAAGTTCATAAATTAGAGTTATCTCTCTCATGGAGATCCCTCTTTCATATTAATACACTATTACAAATAGGTCCTTACAATAAGAACTAATTAACTCAATACATAAATAACTCAACAATTTCATTCTTAAGAAACTCACAAAAATGATCAGGTATACTGAGATGGCTTATAGGCTCAGCATAAATTACTGAAATAATTGAAGATTTTCTAAATACTATTTACCAAAGCCATCAAATTGCAATCAGACGGCCCACCTTTCCTGGTTGCCTCCCTTGCCCTTTCCTTCCAAAACACTGCCATTTTACGCATCTGAGCTGCTGCTCCATCACTTATCACTACATCCAAGCACCTCATCAGTTCTTTCCTTTCCAACACACCATCTTCACTAAGTTCTGCTCTAACCCCAACTCCCCACACCTCCTCTATTAACCTTGCGTTCATTGTTTGATCTGACATGCGTGGCGCACCGACCATGACCACACCACACGAAAGACTCTCTAAAACAGAATTCCAACCACAATGAGTCACGAAACAGCCAACCGAGGAATGAGAGAGTACCTTAACTTGATTGCACCATTCTACGACCATACCATTTTTGGCACGTTCAAAATCAACGCCTTCAACTCTGTTATCCTTTCGTACCACCCATATATATGGCCTCCCGCTATCTTCTAAGCCATTTAATAGCTCTTCTAGCTGATCCTTTCTAACAGCTGCTAAACTACCGAAGGACACATACACGACTGAGTTTTCTGGCTTGGAATCAAGCCATTGGAGGTATCCCTTTTCGTCATGTCTGAAGAGTGACCCGTCATTTCCCGATTCACCATTTTGATCAATTATCAGAGGTAACAATGGGCCTATAGGAAGCATTTCTAATTCCTTCAAGATAGCAAGCTCTTTAGCTTCCAATTCAGCAAAGGTGTTTACCAGTACAATTGGCTTCAACTCATCAGTTCTTTCTTTAAGTAGAGATTGGAATAGCTGATCAAACGAAAGGTATATAGAATGGAAAGGATCGGCTTCATCAAATGATTGAGTGACAAAGGTTGGTAGGTCCTTGAGTTTGCAAGGCCGCAGGCCCGGGAGCTCAACCAAGTAAGATGGGTCGTGATGATTTGATTTGATTATGTCTCCATAGCCATTGTAGTAGTGGTAATAAATGGCGAAGACAATGGCAGGCTGGATCCAGTAGAGTGCAGAGGAGATTCCATGGTCACGCGCCACGTCAGCTGCCCAAGGGAGAAGGAGAGTGTATATAATGCAAGAGACAGGGTGTCCACTGGAACTGAGATTCCCTGTAAACAAGGATATTACTCTGACAAAAGCCCAAGGAAAAATTGTAGGGGAGCAATTAATTGGACAAGAACAAAAAAAAAAAAAAATGGCTAGACGTTACAATTATATTGTCCAATGGAATTTAGCCATCACCAGTTTGGGGAGTCCGAATCCTCTGAGGTATAACAGAATTTTTTAGTTTCAATCATGGACTGTCCGATCAGAATTCGAGCCAATTAGGCCCAAGATTGTAATGCATGAGTCACTTTAAGATTCATGCTAGTATTTAATAAAAAAAAACTAGTATATAACAAATGGACTGGATTCAAACTAAATTTTTTTACCTCAGATGATATGAATTCCCAGTTTGGTTATCAAAAAATAACTATGCAGGAAAAAAAAAAAAATACTACTGTAGGGTAAACTATCTGTATCTTTTTTCTTTTTTTTAATGGCGTAAACTATCTATATCCATAACAAACTTGAACAGTACAATAAGGATAAGAGGGGAAATAAGAGGCTCCTTTTAATTGCGAGTGCGAGTACGAATCTGCTATTATTCTTTTGGAATAACAGGAACCTACTTTGTTACTCCCTTAGTTGAGGCATAAATTCAGTGAACTCTGTTTCTAGTGAAGGAGGATCAAATCAATTTTATGTTATACTGAACGGGGATTTAATTCACCCAAAAGCGTCCCACACTTTGTAGCATTTTCTGAAAATTTTCCCAATAGCTATCTCAAAATGAAAATTAATTTTCATCGACTCATTTCATTTTCCACAAGAACAGATGACACAACAAATGAAAGAGCTTCAAAATAAGTATTCAACACACCAATTATTTCAGAAAGGTTGCGAGACCCGGTCTGGTTGAAATCAGACATGTACCGAGTGAAGTCTGTATCCGCGCCCCTGCTACCCTCGTCATGTCCATCAGAGAAGGGAATGTATGTAATGAGTTCATCTTTGGTTTCTAAGCTGCTAGTTTCAGATAAAGAAGGGAACATGCGACGGTGCGCAGAGATTGTGGTGGAGAATGTGACATGGCTGCTGGTTTGGAGTGCAAGTCGTTTCGCCAGGTGTAGCGCTGGGTTGATGTGGCCCTGGAATGGGAAGGTTACTACTAAGAAATGCAATTGCTTCTTCTCCATCTTTTAGAATTGAAGTTTTGTTAGATGTAAATTAGTTTGGAAGTTTGAGAGAGCAGCAAAGAGTGCAGGACAAACTAAATTGCTTTCTGTGGTGGGTATTTGTTGATTTGCTCGATCGAGTGGTTGGAGAGAACAGAAGTCCAATGGCAAGATTTATTCCCTAAATCACTCATCACTCATGGCAATATAATTAAGCGTTAGTTGTAGACTTCTTGTAGACTTTTTTAACACTCCATCAATTTCAGATCTGTCAATTTCTAAAATGATGTCATCGGTTATGTCAGCTATTTTACAATTTTCAGTCACGGTTTTTCTCCCCAAAAACGTGATGTCAGATTACGCATCTGCTGGCGTGTCATACAAAGGTGCTGTTGTTGGCTTGTTGCCGCTAAAATAGGTAAAGACGGTTAGAAAAAGGAGCGTTGCTATGGCATCAGATTAATTTTATATTATTTATGGTAGTTGTAGCATATATTTATCTAATGAATCGGACTGTCAAAATACTTCGTAATTCGTGAATTGACTTCCAATCTAAAAAAGAATTTGTAATTAACTCGTTCGATTGAAATTCGTTCTGAAACAAATCAAATCAGTTTAGTTCGAATCTTATTCAAACTCAAACTCAAACTGGATATAGTTCGATCGAACATGGTTCGCGAACTATTTAAGTTGAAATCTCAAATTAACATGTACCGTTCAAATTAGAGCAACGCCAGTAGCTCAATGCAAAATCAAGATTTTATTTCAAATAGTTAAACAAATAGGTATCTGATATGATCAGATAAGATCCAATATAATGCTTAGTTTAACCTATCCAATTTTCAAAAAATAACTAAGGACGGTAGGGCTGCCAAACCAATTCAGTTCGAATCTTATTCAAACTCAAATTCAAACTAGAGTAAGATTGATTTTGTATGATTCATTTGCAGCCCTACTAATGATACATTTATCTTACTTTTCTGTTAATTTCATTATGAGTGAGGCTATGGTGCTATGCATAGCACCAATGGCCAGTGTACTACGGCTCAATATGGTACTTTTTAAAATCCTAACGGTCGATCCGACCGTTCAATGTGATATCCATATGAATATGTACTTGCAAACTAAATTTTATATTTTTTCGAATTTTTTTACTATTTTTTTAGATAGGTAGAAAAATCAGTGTTTTTTGAAAATTCTGGACCATCAAAATTCTACCTATCTGAAAAAATAGTAAAAAAATTCGAAAAAATGTAAAATTTAGTTTGCAAGTACATATTCATATGGTTATCACATTGAACGGTCGGATCGACCGTTAGGATTTTAAAAAGTACCATATTGAGCCGTAGTACACTAGCCATCCGTGCTATGCATAGCACCATAGCCTCACTCTTTCATTATTATTGAATGCTCACATGATCAGAAAATGAAAATTTTAATTACGCTGTTCATTTTTTAAGTTGGGTATATGTCAAATTTGATGTAACTTAAATTTCATTTTGTTGTTCATCCAAAAATAGTTGATTATCTGACTGCTAATAAAAATTTAATATCATACGTTGCAAATTGGTAAGAACAAAAAAACTCCAAATTCGATCACACTTTACTGAAGTGATAGAAACATTGCCCCGAATTTTTTATTAATATCCAAAAAATAAATTAAATTACAAAAAATAACCATGTCAGAGCTGAAATTCGGAATTTACCCAAACCGGAAAAAAATTTTCCGAACTAAACGTCTAAGTTCGGAAAAAAAATTTCCGAACTTAACATTTTTTTTTTTTTTTTTTTTACAAATTTCGGAAAAAATTTTCCGAACTTAAATTTTTTTTTTTTTTTTTTACAGATTTCGGAAAAAAATTTTCCGAACTTCAAATTTTTTTTTTTTTTTTTTTTAACAGATTCCGGATAAATTTTTTTTCAAAAATTAACAATTTTTTTTTTTTTTTTTTTTTTACAGATTCCAGAAATTTTTTTTTTCCGATTTTGACAAAGTTTTTTTTTTTAAGAAAAAATAGCTAAAATACTGAAATCTAACACTAAAAAATCGAATTATTTTTTAAAAATTTCAAAATAGTGTAGAATAATTTAGAAATTATCAAAATAGCTAAAATACTGAAATCTAACACTAAAAAATAGAATTGTTTTTTTAAATATTTGTTAAATTAATTTAAAAAATTTCAAAATGGTGTAGAATAATTTAGAAATTATCAAAATAGCTAACATGCTGAAATCTAACACTAAAAAATCGAATTATTTTTTTACTACGAATAGGGCCGAATTTTGTGCTGAAATACGGTAAATTTACTAAAATGCTGAAATTACAATAATTATGTAGAATTATGCTAAAATACAATAAATTACGCTAAATTACGTATGAATGGGGCCTATTTTAGCGTAATTTATCGTAAAATAGGCCCCATTCATACGTAATTTAGCGTAATTTATCGTATTTTAGCATAATTCTACATAATTATTGTAATATCAGCATTTTAGTAAATTTACCGTATTTCAGCACAAAAATCGGCCCTATTCGTAGTAAAAAAATAATTCGATTTTGTAGTGTTAGATTTCAGCATGTTAGCTATTTGATAATTTCTAAATTATTCTACACCATTTTGAAATTTTTTAAATTAATTTAACAAATATTTAAAAAAACAATTCTATTTTTTAGTGTTAGATTTCAGTATTTTAGCTATTTTGATAATTTTTAAATTATTCTACACTATTTTGAAATTTTTAAAAAATAATTCGATTTTTTAGTGTTAGATTTCAGTATTTTAGCTATTTTTTCTTAAAAAAAAAAACTTTGTCAAAATCGGAAAAAAAAATTTCTGGAATCTGTAAAAAAAAAAAAAAAAAAATTTGTTAAGTTTTGAAAAAAAAATTATCTGGAATTTGTTAAAAAAAAAAAAAAAAAAATTTTAAGTTCGGAAAATTTTTTTCCGAAATCTGTAAAAAAAAAAAAAAAAAAAAAAAAAAAAATTAAGTTCGGAAAATTTTTTTCCGAAATTTGTAAAAAAAAAAAAAAAAAAAATGTTAAGTTCAGAAAAAAATTTTCCGAACTTAGACGTTAATTTTTCCGAACTTAGACGTTTAGTTCGGAAAATTTTTTTCCGGTTTGGGTAAATTCCGAATTTCAGCTCTGACATGGTTATTTTTTGTAATTTAATTTATTTTTTGGATATTAATAAAAAATTCGGAACATTGCCAAACAAATTTACGATTTTAATACTTTAATATTTTAGTTCAAATAATATCATCAAAACAGCGTTTTAGTTTAAATAATATATACTTTTTTTTAAAATTATGTCCATTCTGATATTATCTTCCTAATGGAAACACAAAAATTTAAAAATTGAGTGCCCACGTTAAGAGATCAATTTATGGACTTTAGCTCTAAAATTTTATCTTTTGATTTAGTGGTAAACAAAATATCTCCGTGTGAACCGAACTTTTTTTTGTTACCATTTCTGATCTTACTATTAAATTCTGAAAAATTCAAACATTAGATACATTACCATACTCGCAGCTCTAAGGGAGCGTTTGGTTCGCGCTATAGATCATTTCAGAGAGGATTCTAGAGAATGTAATATTAGAAAAATACCATTCCAAAGAATGTGTCATTACCATATTTAGTTCGCACATGGCTATCACTTCAGTATTTTATAAAATGTGTCATTACCATATTTAGTTCACACATAACTATTGCAATAACTATCGAGACATATCTTCACTAATTTTAAATCATATCTAAATATTGTCTAAAATACATATATATTTAGGTCGCATAAATATAAGTCATTTTAATTTTAGAAGGTAATATTTATACTAAGTCATTTAATTCATTATAACATAACTTGGCTGCCGTCTTGATAGCTAGAAAAAATATTGACTATCAGGAATTGAAATTTTTTAAACTAAATATTTTTTTAATTGAGTGATGAGGTAATGATTGATTTTTTTAATTATCATTTTTATTTTACTCTAAAATTCAAATACCGGTGATGATTGATTCTTTGCCGAAATTTTTAAATATAGCACAGCCCCAAAAAAAATAAACCAAAACGGCACCGTTTCGTCAGAATTTTAAATTTAGCACGGCCGCAGATCAGCTGAGCGGCCCCATTTACTGGGGACCGCAGATCAGCTGAGCGGCCCCTGAAATGGGGCCGCATATCTGCTGAGCGGCCCCAGGGGCCGCATATCAGCTGAGCGGCCCAGGGGGTTTTTTTTTTTAATTACGAAATATGTATTTGTGTTTTAGTTATTGTGTTATAAAAATAAATGTATTTGTGTTTTTAATTATTGTAATGTTGTTTTAATTTATCTTTTTAATTACGAAATATGTATTTGTGTTTTAGTTATTGTGTTATAAAAATAAATGTATTTGTGTTTTAATTATTGTAATGTTGTTTTAATTTATCTTTTTTGTCGCAAGTTATTTTAGAAACGTGGTTCGTTTGAAATATTTTATATATGTCGTGTGGTTCTAATTTTTTTTTTTTACGAGGAGATAGTGATATAATGAACAAAATAAATAAATAACCAAAATAAATAACAAAATAACAAAAAAAATAAGAGGCATAATATAACAAATAAGTCCAGTGCCTGACATAGTCTACAAATCATACATCTGTCTCTGCTTCTTCTTTCTGAACCCTCGACCCCGCCTGGAGAGTGGCGTCTCGTCTGTATCTCCTGAGTCTGTAGTGTCTGTGGAGTCCGCCGCCTGGACATCTGCAGACTGGACCGGCTCATCACGAACCTCCTCAATCTCGGATGTCTGCTGTACTCCAGGACCAAAAACAGTAGTCTGTGCAGACTCAGGATGCGTGAATAAATACGCCTGTCTGGCAATGGGGTCATCAAGGGTGGCATGATGTGAGGACTGTCCCGGAAACTCCGGGAAGGGCTCTGTTTGAACATACCCTGGCTGATAGGCAGGAGGATCCGTCTGGGTCGGACTGTAACCCGGAGAATACAGTCCATCTGCTGAGATCTGGTAATCCGGAATGCGCTCCCCCTCCTCACCCTGCTGCAGTAATTTACAAGTTAGTTAATCGAGAAATTTGGAAAAAAAAAACAATTGTTTTATATTTTAATTACAAATTATACCTGGGCAGCCGTATCAGCCTGAGATCCCATGCCCATACGCCCGAAGTCGCGCATCAACTCGGCAGCTCGGTCAAACACCTGACCAACAGTCTCAGCCTCATGTACAGGTCTAAACATGGGCTCATCGCCAGTGTACGGGACGTAAACATCAGGCTCGGGCTCGTCGGATATGTCGTCTACCGCATCAACTCCGCCCAAGCCAGCGCATCTCAGTAGAGAGTCGAGACGCGCCCTGTACCCACACTGGCACACTGCCGGTACGCTGTGCTTGAGGAGGACCTTCCCGAGCCTCTTCCAACCCGTGGTCACGGCCATCGTAGCCCCTATCACGCAACTCTTGACCAGATATAGTGCCTGCAAAGAAAAAAATATATGAAAAAGTTGTACAAATTTAAATATTGTTAGTTTTTAACTTTAAATTTAAAATTAAACATACCGTAGCTGCGAACGGTGCGCCAGCAGGGATAAGACCATGGACCCGTCCTCTCCGATCCCTCGGCTTCGGTACTCGCTCTAAGGGGTTGTCGGCGATACACCCCTCCAGATATATAGTGTACGCGCCGTGATCCTGGTACCAATCTCTATAAGGTCTGTACAAATTACAAAAAAACGTTAGATATCTACATATTTCAAATTACAGTGAAGGTTTCGAATTTGAGAAAAAATTGCTTACACTGGCGCGACATCCATGTGACGGTCCGGCTGAGCCAATGGGGGGTCAGTAGATGCTGCCTCGAACACGTAATCAGAAAGACATGTCCCCCAGTTCTTGCCAGCTGTGGTGTCCCTGGCCCGATGGAGCTGTCGCCACACCTCCTCGCTGATCGGTGCCGGGGGTGGAGCTAGCTGATGCATGCCGAACTGCCTCAGGACCCGACCAGGGTAGTGATGCTCGACGATCTACATATTTCAAAATGTTCAGTATGTCAGATATTTAATTAAGTTTTTAATGTACAGAAATATAAAAATTAAATTAAATAACGGTACCTGAAAGCATATGAGCGGCACCTCTGCACGCCAGTATCTCTCCTGCTGCCGACATCGCTCAGGCAATATCTCGATGTAAGCCCGATGTCCCCCATCGACCTCGACCTGAAAGCACATATTTCATACCATATATCAATTCAAGTAAAGTATGAATTGATATAAGTTTTTTTCAAATTCAAAATTATAATAAAAGTAGACTCACATATTCTCTGTAGGGCTCCCAGGTGACATACTCGGGATCATCTCTCAGATGCTCGATCTCCTGTCTCCAGAATGTGATCCCGAGTGTCGCGCCATGTCCGGCTCCAACCCAAACCTTCTTGTAACAGTATCTGGCGCCGTATGCAGGGCACTGGTCTGGCTCGGGCTGGCCCCAGTCCGGCACATCAGTCGGTCTGGCTATGACTGGGCGGCCTACGATCAGATGTGCGTAGGACCAATGCTGTAGTAACATGCATGGTCCAACAAAGGTCTTGTTCTTCTTAAGGCAGGCATTGTTAAGACCCCTTAACAATACACAAAGTCAGAGTTGCCTATACTCTACAATATTTGAAAAATTTAAATATGATAAGAATAATTTTCTTACCTGTATAAGCATGCCAGCGTAGCCGCACCCCAGTTGAACCTGCCCGCAGTGGGCAGGTCGCGCAGAAACGGAAGATAGCACAGCCGAACCTGATCTCCGTGTGAATCCGGAAACAACCGACAGGTGATCATCTCAAGAATAACGCGCGGATGTGTCGGTCAACAACCACCTATTATTTATATAAATTAGAACATTGTTTACAAGTAAATATGATATTATTTGAATTAAATAAGGTACAATTTACATACCTGATCTGGATGATCCGGATAGTCCTTGAATCTGGTCCTCAACTTCATCAAGCTGATGGTATTGGGCGAGATCGCAAACCTCTCACCTTTCTTCTTCTCTTTCTGTAGCTGGTCGTGCGGGATACCCAGCAACTCCTCGCACAACGGACGGAAGTCCCCGTACTCGACACCCGTCACCGGCTCCCCGGTAATAGTCATACCCCACAGACAGCTGACGTCCTGTAGGGTGACAGTCATCTCAGCATGGGGGAGATGAAAGGTGTGCGTCTCGGGACGCCATCGCTCGATGAGGCCGGAAGATAACCCCTCGTCATGGTTCTCCTCCCGCATCTGTGATAGCTGAAATAATCCCATCGAGCGTAATGTCCCCCCGTACGCCGGCTGATACGGTAGCCACATGCGGTTGTGACGAACCGTAACCGCATCCAACCCCTGCATTTATGTAAGAAATCAGATCAAGTTCATTCATAAAAAAAAGATTATGTTTTATTGTATTTTTATAAATATGACTAATTTATAACTTACCCCGGTGGCAGCCTCTAGAATTCGGTGCTCTGAATTCGGGTACCACAGGAAGTCGCTGACCCTGTCAATGCGACTCCGGATACCCGGAATATCTGTCTGTGATAGAGCACTCTCGATGTGCTGGGACATCTGATACGGAGTGGGTGGATGGGCATGGTGTGTACCTCTACTGGAAGATGGCACACCCATACTGGAAGACGGTATATCTCTACCAAATGCCATGCTGTATTTAATTTTTGGTACAAATCTAGTTAAGTATTGGTGCTAAAACAATTGATTTTGGCTATTTAATTTTTGGTACAAATCTAGTTAAGTATTGGTGCTAAAACAATTGATTTTGGCTATTTAATATACCTATTTAATTTTTGGTACAAATCTAATTAGTATTGGTGCTAACACAATTGATTTTGGTAAAATATACCTATTTAATTTTTGATACAAATCTATTTAAGTATTGGTGCTAAAACAATTAATTTTGGTTAAATATACCTACTTAATTTTTGGTACAAGTCTATTTTAATTTTATTGGTGGACAATTAAAATTTGGAACAATTCTAATTATTAACTCTAAATTAAATCCTAATTATCAATTCTAATCCTACACCCTAATCCTAAACCCTAATCCTAAACCCTACTCCTAAACCCTACTCCTAAACCTAAACCCTACACCTAATTACTACCCTAAACTAAAAAATTAAACAAGAATAGAAGAAGAGAAAACTTACCCGAGTACGAAGGGATGAAATTCTTGAATCGATAAAAAAAATGAAACCAGCGGCCCCCTTATATAGGCCTCCAGGGGGCCGCTCAGCGGATATGCGGCCCCTCTCCAGGGGCCGCTCAGCTGATATGCGGTCCCAAGGAAAGGGGGCCGCTCAGCTGATCTGCGGCCGTGCTAAATTTCGAATTTCCGTCAAACGGTGCCGTTTTGGTTTATTTTTTTTTGGGCTGTGCTATATTTAAAAATTTCGGGATTCTTTGGAAATCTGGCTGCGCATTACTAGTTTGTACTTTTTTAATTACAAGAAGTAATTATTGGTTCACGCAGCTCCTGTACCTTTTATCTGGTTAAAATTGGTCATGCGTAGGAGCAAATTTCACATGGATAAATAATTAAGGGGCGTGCTATATTAAGGATACCAATTGAGTTTTTGAGCGCTGAAATTTTTAATTCCAGATCGATTTGCTCTTACTCATTCTTTCGGACTTAATTAAGAATGAAGTGGGCCCTAGCTATTTTCACATCTCCTATTCTTCTAATTGACTAGAACAAGAAATAGTGAAATACGTATTCCCTGTTAAAAAATTTAACTTGTACTTTTTAAGTAAAGAAATTAAATGATATAATCCTCTCTTATTCTACAATTCAAGTCAATTTCCAACATCTCCTCCACCCCTTTTGTCATTCTTATTTTTTTTAGAGTGAGTTCGCAATTGCCATCTCACATTTTTTATTAATTAAGAAAGTTATTTACAAACAACTCTATAATATTTACATAATAAAAATAAAGCAAAACTATTCTACCGACCTAACTAGCTAGCTAGCTTATCTCACTAGATATGTACATTCCAGTTTCATACCAGTACTCATAATAACTCCATCCGCACCGGTGATCACAAATCAGTAGTATTTGCACCACTGTCTTATCTCAACCTGAGTCTCTAACACCGGTATTTGCACCATTTTGGAGGAGTCCGAAAATATTCTCCGATTACGTTCTCGCCACAGTGCCCACATACCGGCAGCCCATGCAGTATCCCATATACTATGTTGAGTTGTGTCATGCGACACGTCATTACTACACAACTTGATATGTGAGGTCACATTACGCGACACGTCATTCTTAATAAAATATTTTGCACTATCTCTTTCAAATCTCATTTCAATTCCAAATTGCTCTTTTGTATGTAAAAATGAAAATGGGTAGATTATAAATGCAAGAGCAGTGATACCATGTAATGTCAATGTTCTAGACAACAAAAGAGCAAGTTATTCATAAGTTTAACGATCAATATATAAAGTAGACTTTGACATAATTCTGATTTGTTCAAGACTTAAAATGAGTCAGAGTTCGTGGCTTAATTATTACAGGTAGAAGATAAAGAATCATTGTTTTTAGCTCCGTAGATACTACTTACTAACTTCATGCATGGAGTTCCGCCGCATTGTTGTGAACTGGTTAGTGCATATTGCACGACACGTGTTCTGGGCACGCCGGAACACAACACGTCACGGGTTTAAGTCTCTACCTGGTACATGCACCAGTTCGGGTTGTGGATTAGTAACAACATCTCCCATTTCCTGCCACAATTGTCATTGGCACAACCTTCTTCCTACCCGAATTCAGATCTGGAGCGCTCTTCCTCCCACAACTCAAAAACGACAAATGAATTGAAGTTCTTTTTTTAGTGTTGAGAATTGAGTAAAATTTAAATTTAGTTTTAAATTTTTGTGGAAAAATCAAACTTTCTCCTTAATCTTTGGTTTTCAGCGATAGAGATAGAAAGATGAGTATGAGGATTTGGAATTTTGATTAAGAGTAAAAGACAGAGAAGAGAGAGTAGGAAGAAGAAGCAACTAATTCATTCTGTTATTAATTCTCAGAGCATCTGTACATGAGTTTATAAAGGACTCAGGATACAGCAAGTACACGGTTTACTAACTGTCTAACAAGATGTGTGTTTCTAACAACCTTTGACTAAGTCAAAGTATAGCTGACTTAACTACTAACAGAACTATGAAACAGCATTACAACTCTTTGACTCTAATACTCCCCCGCAAGCTGAACCAGGAGAGGCGATGTGAAGCTTGGAGCAAAGTAGTTGCAGTCTCTGTGATGGTAAGCCCTTGGTGAATAAGTCGGCCAGCTGGTCTTTAGTGCAAATATACCGAACCAGCAAAGCATTAGATGCAACTTTCTCACGTACAAAGTGGAAATCGATCTCAATATGCTTCGTCCGGGCATGAAAAACAGGATTAGAAGCTAAAAACGTAGCTCCTAAATTGTCACACCATAGAATGGGTTTGGAAGTCAGAGGGATGTGAAGCTCCTTGAACAGTTGCTGTAGCCAAACAAGTTCAGAACAAGCAATGGCCATGCTTCGGTATTCGGCTTCAGTTGTGGATCTAGCAACAGTGTGCTGTTTCTTCGAACTCCAAGAGAGAAGATTGGAGCCTAAGAACACGCAAAACCCTGTGGTGGAACGGCGATCATCCGGACATCCCGCCCAATCGGCATCCGCATATGCATGAAGTTCAAGAGAAGAAATGGAATTCAATTGAAGACCATGATTGAGAGTTCCCTTAAGATACCGCAAAATGCGCTTGACAACCTCCCAATGCTCGATAGTAGGTGAGTGCATAAATTGGGAAGTTTTGTTGACGGCAAAGGCTATGTCGGGGCGAGTAATGGTAGCATATTGTAGAGCACCTACAATGCTACGATAGAGATGTGGATCGGCCATAGGAGTCCCTCGATGTTTGGAAAGGTGATCATTAGTCGAAATTGGGGTTGAGCAAGGTTTCGCACCATCCATCTTGGCACGAAGAAGAAGATCATGGATGTAATTCGGTTGAGAAAGAAGAATGCCCTTAGAGTTAGGAGTCACCCGTATGCCCAAAAAATAGTGCAAAGGGCCTAGATCCTTGAGAGAAAATCGAGAAGCAAGGGAAGAGATAAGAGAGGATACCTCATGAGAGTGAGAGCCCGTGATAAGGATATCATCGACATAGACAAGTGTGATGGTGATGGAATTGGTAGAGGCACGAATGAAAAGAGAGGGGTCGGATTGGGAAGCAATAAACCCAAAGTCGGTAAGAGCGGAAGCAAGCTTATGGAACCAAGCCCGAGGCGCTTGTTTGAGACCATATAACGCCTTTTTGAGACGGCATACATGAGAAGGGTAGCTTTCATCAACAAATCCCGGCGGTTGAGCCATATAAACACATTCCTCAAGATCACCATGAAGAAACGCATTATTCACATCTAGTTGACGAATGAGCCAATGGTGAGAGACGGCTAACGAAAGAACCACTCGAATAGTAGTCGGTTTGACCACGGGACTAAAAGTCTCATGATAATCAATGCCATGTTCTTGGTTGTAGCCCTTGGCAACAAGACGGGCTTTGTAGCGTTCAATCGAGCCATCGGAGCGTTTCTTGAGTTTAAAAATCCACTTGCATCCAATTACGTGGTGATTAGGAGGAGAAGGCACGAGATCCCACGTGTTGTTGAGAGCAAGAGCACTTAGTTCAAGTGCCATGGCTTGACGCCACTGAGGGCTCTTGTTGGCTACAGTAAAGGATGTGGGTTCCTCAGATTGAAGCATAGGTAAAGGGTGTTTGGTGGTCAGATAGACAATATGATCTGGAAATTGTTTGGAAGGCCTGGTGTGAGTGCGAGACCGAGTCAGCATGTGATGGCGATTCAGAGTAGGAGGCTCCTGGCGGGATGGGGATTGAGGCAGAATAGGCTCGGCCTGTGTAGACCCAGCAGGAACAAGAGAAGTAGAGGGTGTAGGTGAGGCGGGCCGAGTGACAGGAGGAGAGGGCCCGGAAGAAGCAGGCCGAATAACTGGAGAAGAGGGCCCGGAAAGGGCAGGCCGAGAGGGAGAAACTGAAGCAGGCCTAGAAGGTAGCAAAGTAGCAGGCCGAGAGGGAGAATCTGAAGCAGGCCGAATAAGAGATCTGGAAGGCTGAAAGAGAGGTAATTGAGTGACCAGATCCAAAGATGGTGCCAAGGCCGAATAAGAAGGCTGAGCTGAAGATTGCTGTGCAAAGGGAAAAACTGCCTCATCAAATTTGACATTTCGGCTGACATAGATACGGTTGGTTGGAATATGGAGGCATTTATAGCCCTTTTGATGTTGGCAATATCCCAAGAAAACACAAGGAAGAGAGCGAAAAAGAAGTTTGTGAGAGTTATAAGGCCGAAGTAAAGGAAAGCAAAGACAACCGATTACGCGAAGAAATTGATAATCGGGTTGAGATTTGAAGAGAAGGGTGTAAGGCGGTGTGTGAGGCGGAGTAGTAGGTGGTAGGCGATTTATGAGAAACACGGCACTTTGAAAGATATGATCCCATAGATGAAGGGGCAAGGCGGCATGTGACATGATCGAGAGGCTCAACTCGACAATATGACGGTGCTTTCGTTCGGCAAGACCGTTTTGCTCCGGTGTATGGGGACAAGAAATTTGATGGACAAGTTGAGGAAAAAGGCGAGTGAGTGGCTTATACTCCGTGCCCCCATCGGTTTGAAGTACCTTAAGAGAAGTACCAAACAAATTCTCGACTTGTGCTTTAAAATTAGAAAAGACATGCACCACTTCATCTTTAGATCGAAGAAAGTAAATCCATGAAAATCGAGAAAATTCATCCACAAAATGTATGTAATAACGAAAACCATTCTTGGATACAACCGGGGAAGGACCCCATAGGTCGGAATGTACGACCTCTAAAGGAGAAGAAACATAAGAAGAAGAAACTTGAAAAGGCAATGAATGTGCCTTTGCTTTGCTACAGTGCACACAAGAAGAAGCTTTTTGTGAAGAAAAAGGAATTTTATTAGAAACAAGAGTTCTTCTAGTAGTAGGAAAAGAAGGATGCCCCAACCGGGCGTGCCACATGTCCATCGAGACCCGAGCTCCAAGAAAAACCCGAGGAGAAGCATCAACATGATAAAGACCATTAGTGAGGCGTGCTTGAAGAAGCGGCCTCAAAGTGAGGCGGTCCTTAACAAGGCAAGAAGAATCATTAAATTCAATAAGCACATCGTTATCACGAAGAAAACGAGAAACACTTATTAAATTTTTTGTAATTTGAGGCACATGAAGAACACCTTGCAATTGTAATTTGCCACGGTCTATTGGAAAATCAAAATTACCAATATGACAAATAGGGAGAAAATTGCCATTACCAACTTGAAGTTGATCCGTGCCACCATATGGAGTGAAGTTTGTGAGGTTATTGATATCGGATGTCACGTGATGAGTTGCACCCGAATCAAGGAACCAACCCTCATTTGGAGTAGTGGCGGTATTGAGATAGGCTTGAAAACTAGAAGGAGCCTCAGCCGTGTAAGCATGATCAAATCTATGGTAGCAAATCAGTGCAGTATGCCCTCTCTTGTGACAAACCTGGCAGGTAGGCTTTTCTTCAGAAACTGGTGCTGAATAGGAATTAGACTGCACAGTGCGGCCCTGTGAAAGGTTGGAAGAAGTAGGTGGGCCTCCCCTGCCTTGAGAAGTAGTGTAGTACATAGGCGGGCCTCCTCTGCCACGGCCCGGTGTGGGAAGTAAAGGAGGTTGGGAAGTTGGGCCCGATCCAGGAAATGGGCCTCCTCTGCCACGGCCTTTCTGACCTTTCCCTCTCCCCCGACCAGATGAAGCTGTGTAGAGAGCTGTCGGATCTGAGTTGTGAAGCTGAGAAGGAAGATGTTGAGAGGTAAGCAAAGCCTCATGGGAAAGAAGATAGCCATGGAGATCGCTAAGAGAAACAGGATCCGCCCTAGTGGTGAGCGCAACAACAAAAGAGTTGTAATCGGGTCCAAGCCCGTTAAGGACATAGCGAACCAGATCTGAATCCAAGACCGGATCGCCGGAGGCCGATAGCTGGTCAGCAATACTACGCATGTGCTCAAGGTATTCATTACACGACTTCCCTCCACGAGTGGACGTTTGTAAGAGACGGCGAAGTTCCATGATTCGTGCCGAGGAGATGGCTGAATAGACTCGATGTAACTCCGACCAAAGCGCGGCAGCTGTCTGACATGTCACATACTGAGAAAGAACCGAACCAGAGATGGTGGAGCGCAACCAGCCTAGCAAGAGCCGATCTTGCTTATGCCAGGTAAGATAGGCAGGATTGGGAACAGCAATACCATCAGTCAGAAGTGTTTTGGCTGGTGGCGAAAAAGAAGGATCAAGATGAGAAGAAAGATCAAATCCATCTACAATAGGCTCGATTTGAGATCTCCATGTGAGAAAGTTGGAGCGATCAAGCTTGGTAGACACCGGAATGGTGATGTGAGTGACTGATTCAGGAACATGAAGAGCAGGAGAAACGGTGGATACAGATGAAGAAGCCATGAGAGAAGAAAAATAATGGATCAGTGCTCTGATACCATATGAGGATTTGGAATTTTGATTAAGAGTAAAAGACAGAGAAGAGAGAGTAGGAAGAAGAAGCAACTAATTCATTCTGTTATTAATTCTCAGAGCATCTGTACATGAGTTTATAAAGGACTCAGGATACAGCAAGTACACGGTTTACTAACTGTCTAACAAGATGTGTGTTTCTAACAACCTTTGACTAAGTCAAAGTATAGCTGACTTAACTACTAACAGAACTATGAAACAGCATTACAACTCTTTGACTCTAATAATGAGACTTAGAGTGAAGATAGATAGGAATTATCATATCAAAACGCAGAAGAGACGCCTTGCCCAGATAAATCAATAAGAACAGCTTTGTTTATGTTGCCAGGAAGTTCTGCAGTGAGGTCAAGGCTTTGTTTATGTTTAAGACTTAAGAGGTGAGGGGAACGTTTGTGGGCCGGCCCCCAAGTTATTGGATATTGCAACTGTGTGACCTGTTTTGTTCAGCTGGGCCTTTTTTACGGGGATCCGGATACTGGGGGTAAGATATGAACCCCAACTTAATTATTTGGACCAAAACTATTACTAGTTTGTGTGACTTAATCGTTTTCTGTTAAGATTTAAATAAAAATATTGACATGTGTTAAATTATTGGTATTTTATATTATCATAACATTTTTTTTTCGAAATTAATCTAATAATTATTTGCGTATTTCTTAGTTATTATTTGAGTTGTATATGTTACTCTTGATGATTTAATCAATTTAAAATTTTAATGACTTCATAATTAATCCAAGTCATCTATTATGCATACAATTTGCAACAATATACTATATTACCGCAATTTCTGTAGTACAAATTTATATATTTTTTTAAATTACTCTTGTAATAATTTGTCCATGTTTAGATATTATTTGAAATTAAATTGTCAATTTGGGGATTTGATAATTAACTTTACAATTTTCCAGAAATACATAAAATCAATTAACATATACGTAATTTAATGTAGAATATTACCATAATTTCTATTTGATAATTTTTGATATATTATTACTCAAATAATTATTTGCTCTAATAATTTACCTGCTTCGGTCAAATAAATATTTCCTTGAGTTTAATTGTTTAAGTTGACGTGGTAGTCGTATATTCGCTCCTTTTAGTTTGCAAGCAACACAAAAGTACATGACAAAATCAATACCCTGTCAGGGAAGCAATGTTTATCTAAAGCTTGGCAGGAAGCAATGCTAATCAATTATCATTCGTGGTGCCTGAGATTCTGAGGTGACAAACAACACTCAAAAATACGAAATGACAAAGAGTCGTCCGTAAGAAAGTCATTCAATTGATTACTTCTCCTATGATAATTCCTTTCCACTAAAATTTAGCAATTAATTATGTTGAGTATTAACTTGAATAGTAAGCAGTAGAAGAGAGGAGTTTATTGAGTATTAACTACTAGAATTGTATCTTTTTCTAAGGGCAGAAAATGACTTGTTCCATGGGCTTGCCCTCGGAAAAAATCCTGAAATCGGTTTTTCCGTGCGCTACCCTTGGAAAAAGTCTGTGGCAAAAGCCTTTGATGAAAATAGCCAGTATTTCCGAGGGCGTCGTTGGAAATAATATTTTCTGACTTTTTCCAGGTGCTTGCCCTTGGAAAAAGTACGCTCGGAAATACTTCCACATCTAGCCCATGGGCTTATTATTTCCAAGGGCAACATCTGTGGATCCCACCTTAGTTATTCCAAGGCTAGCAAACATGAGCCCCACAGAGTATTTCCAAGACTATCGAACGTGGGTCCCAACTGATTATTTCCAAGGGCAACATATATGGGACCCACCATAGTATTTCCAAGACTATCCAACATGGGACCCACCTGATTTCTTCCAATTCCCATTCAGCCATGCAATTCCCCAATTCCCATTCAGCCAAATTCCCCAATTCTCATTCAGCCAAATTAACAAACACATTCAACTATAGATAAAAAAACATGTAATTAACATTAATCGACATAGTATAATCATCATACATTGTATCAAAATATCAAAAAATATTACAATAGAAGTGCTAAAAGAAACTTTTATATATACCCAAAATATGCCCTAACTCAAGATGACTAACAAAATAATATTTAGAATTAACTAAATTTGCAAAAATGTTTGTCGGAACTAATTGTCTAAATTTGAGTTGTCCAGTAAATTCAACAATTAAAATAATAAAAGTAAATATTCATTAAAATATAAGAATAGTAGGAAATGAGAATAGATAGTCAATTCCAATCAATTGTCTAAATCCTCTCTTAGGCCTGTGAGCTCGATTAAAAATAGTATTTTGTAGTACATCCACAAATAGTACTATCTGCTTTAGAAAATATTTATCATATGCCCAACCCAAAGCTCCACAGATCACAGCATAAGAAATAAAAGTACACTTAGCTGTTATTTTTGTAATGCTTAGACTGTAAAAATAGAAAATAGAAATGTTGTTGAATCGTGGAAACATAAAACACTTCAAAGAAAAATCTTGCTAGGACTAGCAAGTAAAGTAGGAACATCTATAAGTACAGAGGAAGCAATTAGGCGAGGGACTGAAGAAACACAAATATAAGAGAGGGGAGAGAAAAATGGCGTCGGAGCAAAGCGTCGAGCAGTTTAAGAGCAAGGCAAGGCTGCCTGATTTCGTCGTACCGAGGTTGTACGATCTCTTCCTCAAGCCCGACCTCTCTTCCTCTTGCAAGTTCACCGGAGCCGTACAGATCGCCGTCGACGTGGTCGCACCCACGCGGTTCGTGGTGCTCAATGCATCTGATCTGGCTGTCAAGGATGGCTCGGTCTCTTTCAAGAAGGACATTTCTTCTCAGGTTATTTTTAAGTCCCCTTTTTAGTCGATTTCAACCATTTTGACTAGGAAAAAAAAATCAGTGGAGATGTGTCGATCATCACCAAGTAGTGCTCCTGAGTGTAGCTTTTTGTTACTTTTTTTTAATTATAGTACAATTGTTAGGTTTCAGTTCTCTCCTATGATCCTCCACCGGTAACATTAGGTTGGATTTTTCCTTCCTCAAAGAGAAGAATTTGGTTTATTAACTATATGTTAAACTAAGACCATTTTTGGCTTTTCAGTTTCATAGACCCTATCCAAATTTACTAGGAAGTTTTTCTGTCTCCTTTTTTTTTTTTTTAATTAAAGTATATGAAATTCGAGGATTGTTAGATGTTTTTTCTTTTATTTGGACCTTTTAACCTGAACAAAAATGTCCTAAGAATTATAATTGTGCGCGCGTGATTAGTTTGTTATCAAATGACTTATGCCTCTCAACTTTGAATAGCAAAATGAACATTGCTACATAACAAATTATTAAATTTAAATTTATACCTTATTACAGGAGCTTGTTCCTGTGGATATTGTAACCGTAGAAGAGGACGAGATATTGATAATCAGGTTCAATGAGGTTCTTCCTCTTGGTGAGGGAATTCTCTCGATTGGGTTTCAAGGATTCTTAAGTGATAAGATGAAAGGCTTCTATAGAAGGTTATTTATTTTTCATTTTTTTGTTCTTGCGTACCCATGTTAAGTATCCAACTATGCTCCCAAAAGAATCTACGGGGCATCTCTTATTTACCAAAAGCTAAGAAATAACACTCCTACCAAGACATCAAAATGACCAATCTTCCGGTACTGTTTTTTCTTCACATAAATGATTGGCGAGGTTGGTTGGTGATTTGGTATGATGAACAATTTCTTCTCATGTTTCCTAGAGCTGCTTGAGATGTTTTCATTTATGAAGCTAAACAAAAAGTTTGCTTCTTATTTGTGGAGATGTTTTGTTTTAGAAATGCTTGTTTGCTCAATTTTCAATATTTTGTTTGTTTTCTCCCTTTTTTTTCTTTTCTTTCAATTATAGTGTCTATGAGCATAATGGAGAGAAGAAGAACATGGCTGTGACCCAGTTTGAGCCAGCTGATGCACGCCGCTGTTTTCCGTGCTGGGATGAGCCTTCTTTTAAGGTTCTTTTGTATTTCTCTTTCTGAATCCCTGTATTATGATGTCTTCAACATTCTGGGGTAGAAAATGCTGATTAAAATTGCATATATTTTCTATTGTTTTTAAGTTTTTATTACTACCACATATTGTACAGGCTAAATTCAAAATCACATTGGAAGTGCCGTCTGAGCTAGTAGCACTCTCAAATATGCCGGTAATTGAAGAAAAGCAAAATGGTCCATTGAAAACACTGTATTTTCAAGAATCGCCTATTATGTCGACCTATTTGGTGGCGGTTGTTGTTGGCATGTTTGACTACGTAGAAGCCCAGTCAACTGATGGTATGTTGTTTGTGAAATTTGGAGATTATTTGTTTAGCCAAAGGACCTTTAACTTGAGCATTATAATATGAAGCAATTGCTATTGCTATTTAAGATTTAAGAAGGATTTGAACAAACACGGACCATGCATAAAAAATTCGGAAAAAAATTGAAAATGTTCTCATTTTAGCATAGCTATTGTTAAGCCACTATAGCAGATAGCTGCTTTAGTGCTCCACTATAGCTGTCATAGCTGTATTTTTCCAGTTTTCTTCAGTCACATAGTGTCCGATATAGCAGGCTATTTAGTACCTTGGAATAGGCAATTTTGTCGCATTTGACATTTCCCTCCTTGGTTGATAATTTGACATCTAGAGGATTATATGAAGTTCAAATTGTATATTTTGTTTGTGTTACCTTGCAATACTTGGTTACTTTTGGAAATCAACATGGCAGAACATAGTTAATTTTCTGCAGACCTGAGTCGAGAGCACATCCCAAGAGTATTTAGTTTTGATTGTATAACTTCAAATATTGTAGTTGATACACTTCTAAATAATAACATATCTAAAGAGGGGATGGGGTCTTGCGGGTCTTGGGACCCTATTAAAGATAATAGGCAAATACAGTAAGGATGATTACTGTTTTTTACTCAAAACATGCAATTATTGCAATTTGCTTACCTTTTCATGTTTATCTTTGTTGGCAGGGATTACAGTTCGTGTGTACTGTCAGGTTGGTAAGAGCGACCAAGGAAAATTTGCCCTCGACGTCGCTGTCAAAACTTTGGATCTTTACAAGGGGTATGATATAATTAGCCTTGTTTGTTGACTAGTAGCTACTGTCTACCATTTTTTTTTTTTATAATATTGCTTATACAAATGTTCATAATAGCCACAATATATCGTCTATGTTTGTTCATGCCTATAGAGGGACTTCTACAAATGTTGGTCTCTGTTCTGAAATATAATATCAAATTAAGATCCGAAAGATCTATAGAGGGAGTGTATCAACTAGCATCTATTTTATGATTAATCACCTGATCCATGGCTCAGCAAATCACAAGCAGCTAATCTATTATGTGTTAAAATTCAGCTACTTTGCAGTACCTTATCCATTACCAAAGCTGGACATGGTTGCAATTCCTGATTTTGCTGCTGGTGCAATGGAGAATTATGGGTTGGTCACTTACAGAGAAACTGCTCTCTTATTTGATGACCGCCATTCAGCTGCCTCGAACAAACAAAGGGTGATTTTTAGAATACCTTACAATCCTGACATGATTAATTAGATTTGCTTTTATTATGATTGTACACGATGCACTTTATATCTAAAGTTTTGAGATACTATTTTATTTCAAATTCTTTGTGGTAGTTCATTAGGCTTTAATTGCTGGTTATCAACTCTAAAATAAGATACAACAAAAGCTTAGACCCATTTACAAAATGCAAGTTGTAAGTGTTATGCAGTTGCAAAAATGGGTGGAAATCTTTGAAACTTTTAAAAATTAATGATGGACTGCACTTCATTCCTCATGTTCTCTCTGTGTGCAGGTTGCAGTAGTTGTAGCACATGAGTTGGCACACCAGTGGTTCGGTAATCTCGTTACAATGGAATGGTGGACTCACCTGTGGCTTAATGAGGGTTTCGCGACTTGGGTAATCATATATGGGCTTTTGACATGTTAATTTTGAATTTTTATTGTGGTCATTCTTATTAAATTAGTTATACAACATGCACTTATTGCACTGAAATTTTATATATTTGCTATGCAGGTGAGCTATTTATCGGCTGATTCTATCTTTCCTGAATGGAATGTATGGACCCAATTTCTTAGTGAGGCTACTAGTGGGTTAAGGCTGGATGCACTTGATGGATCACATCCTATTGAGGTAATACATGCAATTTTACTCTTCCTGTAGATATCATGTAATTGGGTCAAAGTACTCATGCTTTTGGCTTGGGTTCGCTTCTGATCTGATATTGTGGCTGATTGTATGGCATTCCATGTATAGCGAGGAATCATCGTTTTTATTGGGTCTTGGTGTGGTTTTTTTGTTCTTGTTATTGGTTCCTTGCAATCATCTTTCCAAATGTCAGTACAATTTTCTCGACTGTGAATTTTGTAAAGAAAGAAATTTTGCACTGAGCTTTTCAGTTATATACTATGTTAGCAACATGTACTTCACATTTGAACTCAAAGAGATAAACAGGTTTAATTTCAATGCTCTAATAACTATTAATCTCATGCCCATCCTGATGCTTACCAGCTCGACATACTTAACCTTATATATCTGTGACTTGGTATCATCTCGTACAATTTCCTATGAGTTAATAGCCCTATTTTGGTAGGTATAAGCTTACTTAGGATAAAATCCTTGCTTCTATACGTGTATCCATACTTCCGCTCATCTGCCTGGTGACTCTGACAAACATTTAAAAATTAAGCTGGAGTCTTAATACATGGTTATTATTATATTTGTGTCTTGCCTTAAACATTTTTCTTTCCTTTTCAGGTCGAGATCAATCATGCTAGTGAAATAGATGAAATATTTGATGAGATCAGCTACAGGAAAGGCGCCTCTGTCATTCGCATGTTGCAGAGTTACCTTGGTGCTGAAACCTTCCAGGTATGCTATCTAACAGCTACTGCTATATTACGTTTCAACTTAAAACCAAAGAGAGAGGGAGAGAGAGAGGTTTTACCATGTCCCAAGCTTTCTAATTTTTAGTTTCTAATTTGATAGAAAGCATTGGCATCATATGTGAAGAAGTTTGCTTATTCAAATGCAAAAACGGAAGACTTATGGGCTGTTCTAGAAGAAGAGTCAGGTGAACCAGTTAAGAAAATTATGAGCTCTTGGACAAAGCAAAAAGGCTACCCAGTTGTTTCAGTGAAAAAATCTGATGGAAAGTTGGAATTGGATCAGGTACTTTTTATTATGAATCTTAATTTTTGTTTCAGCTACCTTGGAGTTGCAAGAAGAAGATGCAATGCATATGTAGTTTCCTTTTTGCTACCCTTAAATTACATGCCAAATTTAAAAAGATTACCATTATGACTTTTGGCTCATGAGCCTCGTGACTTACTTGGGGCTTAAAACAATAATTTCTGCAAAAGGAAAGCAAAGCATTTCGAGAATCCAAATATTTGTGGTGTGTCAATTGCAAACCATGCCATTAGTAGGGGAAAAAATGGAGCAAACTTGGATTGGACAATTGTTGATATTATATATGTCCTTATATCTTTGGTTTTTGTTTTTCTGGATACAGTTACGGATAATATAATGGGAAATAGATTTGCATTTGGGTGTATTAAACAAATATGGATGCAAAACAGATATATAATCCAGATACCAATGTGCACATGGTTCAGAATCCAGATACTTAATAGCCATTTTGTTCGAGTATAGGTATTAGAAATAAAATACTAAATGAAATCATGAATTATTTTCAAGCACTTGTTGGGTTTATCCACTTCATCTGTTATATGGTCTGTAAAATATAATTTTGCAAGCTTGAGCATCTTATGTAGCTTCATTATTGTTCTCCCTTTTCTTTTCTTTTCTTCAGACTCAATTTTTGTCAAGCGGAGCAACAGGAAATGGGCAATGGATAGTTCCAGTTACTCTATGCTGTGGTTCATATGATGTTCAGAAAAAGTTTTTGTTGGAAGATATACATTCCAAGGTTGATCTAACATATCTAAGCGGCAGCTGGATAAAGCTAAATGCAAACCAAACTGGATTTTACCGGGTCAATTACGATCAAGAACTTGCATCAGGACTTAAACTAGCTATTGAATCCAAGCAATTGACAGCCTCAGATAGATATGGTATTTGAATTTGTTTATTTACATAAATTTGATTAGTACCCTGAAAACTCATCGGGTAAACATAATGATGGGTTCCGTTTGAGTTTATGCAGTGGTGCAAAGTTCTGCACATGCCAAATGCAATATTGCCTTCTCTTTTACTTTTGTCACTTGATGCAGAAAAAGTTCCAAACAAACTCATATATTTCCTTTGGTGCAATTGTGCATATACAAAAACCCACAAGGGCAGTAATATGATACTCAACTACTTTGATGTATAGGTGTTTTGGATGATTCCTACGCTCTATGTATGGCATGCAAGCAAAACCTGTCTGGTTTAATTTCTCTCCTGGCTGCTTATAGAGAGGAGTCTGAATACACTGTGCTGTCACACATCATTGGAGTGCGTATCCTTTTCAAATTTCTTCAATTTATTTTCAACGAACAGAATATCGTTACCTGCTATTTATATATTTGTTGTTTGATTATGCTTTGCTGCTGGACAGATAAGTCTCAAAATTGTTTCTATGGTTGCTGATGCTGCTCCTGAGTTGCTAGCTGGCATTAAAGATTTCTTTACTAGCCTTTTTCAACCCTTTGCATTGTAATTTTCTTTAGTCTTTTTTTGTTACTTGTTTTTCGATTAAATTCCTTTTCCATTTAAGTTTTCTTGAACAACAAATCATGTTAATGACAACAAGTTTGCTTAATCTGCCACTTTTTATTGCCATTGCACATCACTTTACTTTTTGTTATTGTTAAGAGGTGCCAACTACCAGTTGGCTAATTCTTACCAATGCCAGTACTGGAGGTAAGGGGTTACATGAGGGACAACCAAAAGAGTTAAATCATTGAATTAAAGCAGTCCCATATATTCAAAAGGCCCCCAGTGGGCACATCCACAAAACACAATAGTATCAGTATGATTTGATATAATATATAAACTGAATCACACTTTAAATGCTTGACTTTTAGTGGTTTTTCACTTTTGTATGTACAATTTTAAATAGGAAGCTTGGTTGGGACCCAAAGGAAGGCGAGAGCCACTCAGATGCAATGCTAAGAGGCGAACTGTTAACTGTTCTTTCTGAGCTAGGGCACACTGACACAATAACTGAGGCACTAAAACGATTCAATGCCTTTGTGGAGGACAGAGACACTTCTCTTCTTCCTCCAGATACTCGCAAGGTATAAAGTTAATTTATATTTAATTTGTTATTTTTGTATATCTATGGTGAATCCATACCGAGTAGGATCTCCTTTTGGCCACCTTTTCAAAGTTCTTTTTTGTCCGTTTACTTCTTATTGAGGATTATTACCTGGAAACATTAAGCTCGGGTAGTACCCTTTCATTTATCAAATTGCATACTGACAAACTAAATTTGCTATCACAGGCTGCATATGTCGCCGTAATGCAGACAGCAAACAGTTCAAACAAATCAGGGTTTGAATCTCTCTTGAGGGTATATCGTGAAAGTGATCTCAGCCAGGAGAAAGTTCGCATTTTAAGTACGTTAGAGCATTTTTTTATTTAATTTTGAGGGTTGGCCCATGGTGTCTTGTATTGGTCCGGAGAGGTGCACCGACATGGAACTGTTTTGACCACCATGTTAGTGATGGGTTCTTGTCTCAAAGCACGGTCACTTCAGGTTCAGGTTGGGTTGATAGGATATGACCTTGTTAAGTGCGCTCTGTTTAATATTTGTAGACATAAAAAAGCTCCAGTTGTTTGCTTCCTTTAAGTTTTTAAATATAGAAAGATGCCAGTGGAAAACACAAGAGGAAACAATGGGGGATAAATGTCCAACATTTGTGTAAGGTGTGATAAATGAGTGATGAGGTATGCTGCCCTGTAAAAGTGATCTGACATGGGAGATTAAGAGGTCAGGTAGATGTTGGGATTCTGTTATGTGCAGGCAGGTTGGGCTGATAAACTATTTCTCATTAAAATAATCTCTGACGTTATTTGGCCCACTGTTATCATTGTTTCACCATTCTACCTTGCAAACACTAGAAATGCTGCCACATATGCCAGAAAGGTTTTTATCACGTGTTGAGAAACATTTATGCTTGTTATCTGTTTTGTAATATTCCTTATTGTGCCCTAGGTGCTTTGGCAAGTTCTCCAGACCCAACTGTGGTTCTTGAGGTCCTCAACTTTTTACTCACTCCTGAGGTAGTGTGCATCCTTGTTTTCTTGAACCACAACATATTACTTTCCTCCATTTTTTATTATGCTGTTTCATGATTTGCTTTATACAGGTGAGGAACCAGGATGTTGTCCATGGACTTGGTGGAATTAGCATTGAAGGTCGTGATGTTGCATGGACTTGGCTGAAGGTATGAATACTAAATACTAACTAGCAAAATTTCTTCAGTCTAATTTTTTATTCAAACTAGTTGATTTGTATACCATTTCAACTCAAGCTAATATATTTTTTAGAAGTCATTCGGGGAATGTGTTCCTGTACAAAATGCAAGTGTTATTGTCAAGCCCTCTGCAATATGGCATAGGTTAATTGTCAAATAGAATACTCTAAAAGATGATGTAAATATGAAACATCATAACTATTCCAAGATTATTTGTTGTTACTTGTATGATCTCTCTCTCTTTTGATTCTTATACAACTTTCTCTTGTTAACTGCAGGATAACTGGGAATACATTTCAAAAACTTGGGGCTCAGGGTTTTTGATAACCCGCTTCATCACTTACATTGTATCGCTGGTAAGTATAAGTCTTATTTTAAAGAGAATAACAATGATTAGCTTTGTGTCAACTATTTATCTAGATTGAAAATTTTACAAGACAATCAAATTTAATTTGAGGTTTGATGAATTTTTAGTCATGTCTGAAATTCCTGACAGATCAAGCACTTCAACAAAAAGAAAAAACATTACATGTTTATGCAGCTTATGCTGCCATACAAGATATGCTTTAAAGTCATGGGAAGTTATGATTTCACTTGGCAATTATAATGACAATTGATCAAAGAACAGATTACATTTTTCATTTGTTTTTTTTTTTATAATATTAGTAATTTATGCTCTATGGTTCTTAAAATATATTTACAAATTACTCCTGGATGGTTGCAGTTCACCTCTGATGAGAAAGGAAATGAGGTAGAAGAATTCTTTGCTACCCGTACCAAGCCATTTATTGCTAGAACCATAAAGCAGAGTGTTGAGCGGGTTCGCAACAACGCAAATTGGGCCCGCAACATCAAGAGCGACAACTCCCTTGGGGATGTTGTCAATGAGCTGTTAGTGCACAAAGTGTAATGTGAAATATTGCACTGTGATCAAGGAAATCTCTGTTGGAAATTCGAATTTTATACAACCCTTCTTTTAAGACTTTAAAGTTCTTGGCGTTCAATCCAAATGTATTCTGGGCTATCTCTTTTTACGGTTGTCATGTTTGTGATGAATTGGGTGGAATAGTAGTTTTCTCTGAGTTCGCACTTTGTCGCATTTTTGTTGGCAATTTTAAGAACGTTAATCAATATTCTTCATTGAGAATGTTACTGCGCGAAAAATATTTAGGAAATAAAGAATATAGTTGGTTAAGACATAAATGTCGCAAGTTCTAAACATAATGCCCGCGTTATATCGATTTGAGGACTTTTGGCCCTTGTTTCCACAGCTATACTCGACGTAGCATAACTAAATAAGAAAAAAAAAAACCTGAGTCATGAGATTAAACCTTCTGAGAGAGATAGAGAGGGAGAGAGGATAATAGAGTCGAGCTTCGTGGATGGAGGAGGTGATAGAAAACAACACTAGAGAGTCAACGGATTGAGAAAAAGACTGGTGGATGGAGGAAGTGATTCAGAACAATACTATAGAGCCAACAGAGTGAGAAGAAATGTCGTGGATGGAGGAGGTCATTTTGAACAACACTACAGATCTAATGCAGTGAGAAATAGATTCGTGGATGGAGGAGGTGATACAGAACAACATTAGAGATCCAACAGAGTGAGAAGGAGATTTGTGCATAGGGGAGGTGATGCAGAACAACACTTGAGATCCAACAGAGTGAGAAATAGATTTGTGGATGAAAAATGTGATACAGAACAACACTAGAGATCCAATCGAGTGAGAAGGAGATTTGTGGATAGAGGAGGTGACCCAGAACAACACTAGAGAGCCAACGGAGGGAAAAATACATTCGTAAATGGAGGAGGTGATCCAGAACAACACTAGAAATCCAACCAAGTGAGATAGAGATTCACAGATGGAGGAGATGATCCGAAACAACACTAGAGATCCAATGGAGTGAGATAGTGATTCGTGGATGGAGGAGGTGATGCCGAACAACACTAGAGATCCAACGGAGTGAGATAGAGATTCATGGATGAAGGAGGTGACACAGAACAACACTAGAGATCCAACCGAGTGAGAAGGAGATAAGTGGATAGAGGAGGTGATCCACAACAACACTAGAGATACAACGGAGTGAGATAGAGATTTGTGGATGGTGGAGGTGATACAGAACAACACTTGAGATCCAACGGAGTGAGATAGTGATTCGTGGATGGAGGAGGTGATCCAGAACAACACTAAAGATCCAACGGAGTTAAAAAGAGCTTCTTGGATGGAGAAGGTGATGCTGAACAACACTAGAGATCCAACGGAGTGAGATAGAGATTCATGGATGAAGGAGGTGATACAGAACAACACAAGAGATCCATAATAACACTAGAGAGTCAACAGAGTGAGAAATATATTCGTGGATGGAGGAGGTGATCCAAAACAACACTAGAGATCCAATAGAGTGAGATAGAGATTCGTGGATGGAGGAGGTGATTCAGAACAACATTAGAGATCCAACAGAAATATAAAGAGAGTTTCGTGGATGAAGAAGGTGATAGAAAACAACACTTGAGAGCCAACGGAGTGAGAAGGAGACTGGTGGTTGGAGGAAGTGATTCAGAACAACACTAGAGAGCCTACGGAGTGAGAAGGAAATTCGTGGATGTACTAGGTGATCCTGAACAACACTATAGATCTAATGGATTGACAAATAAATTCATGGATGGATGAGGTGATACAGAACAGAGATCCAACGGAGTGAGATGAAGATTTGTGGATAGGGGAGGTGATACAGAACAACACTTGAGATCCAACAGAGTGAGAAATAAGTTTGTGGATGGAGGACGTGATACAAAACAACACTAGAGATCCAACCGAGTGAGAATGGAGTGAGAAATTCATTCGTGGATGAAGGACGTGATCCAGAACAACACTAGAGATCCAACCGAGTGACATAGAGATTCGTGGATGGAGGTTGTGATCCAGAATAACACTAGAGATCCAACAGAGTGAGAGAGTGATTCGTTGATGGAGAAGGTGATCTCAAAAACACTAGAGATCCAACGGAGTGAGATAGTGATTCGTGGATGGTGGAGGTGATACCGAACAAGACTAGAGATCCAACGAAGTGAGATAGAGATTCATAAATGAAGGAGGTGATACAGAACAACACTAAAGATCCAACCGAGTGAGATGGAGATTTGTGGATAGAGTGGGTGATCCATAACAACACTAGAGGTCCAACGGAGTGAGATAGAGATTCATGGATGAAGGAGGTGATATAGAACAACATTAGAGATCCAACCGAGTGAGAAGGAGATTTGTGGATAGAGGAGGTGACCCAGAACTACACTAGAGAGCCAACGGAGTGAGAAATACATTCGTGGATGGAGGAGGTGATCCAGAACAACACTAGAGATCCAGCTAGGGCTGCAAACGAACCGAACCGAATCGAACTTACCTCCAGTTTGAGTTTGGTTTGAATTAATTTCGAACTAGGTTTGGTTTGAATTAATTTCGAACGAACTCAATTTCGAACGAACCCAATTTCGAACTGAATTTTTTACGAACTCAATTTCGAACATTTACGAACTTTGTTACGACTTACGATTTATGACTTCTGACTGGGCCATAGTGCGAAATTACAGCACAAGTCAGTACACTTTAGCAAAAGTCAGTACACGACTTACGATTGTTGAACAAGTGATATAACCCTAATATCTTAAGTACACCTCCAATCTAGAGATAGAAGGGCATAAGTCAGTACACTTCAGCAAAAGAGCATATAAGAAAACTGATAATGAGTGTCTTGTAATATGAAATTTATTCTCTTGGTCTTCTTGTTTCCACTGGAGTCACTAGCTTAGTTAATTTTTTATTTAATATTTTATTGAGTGAGTCTAAAAGTGCATTGCAGTGATACAAAATAAATAAGGTAGCAAATAATTTGAAAAAAAATAAAAATATATATTTTCAAACTTTTTACATTTTTTTTACTTTTGCATGTTTTTTTTTATTTTTTTATCAAATAAATAAGTATTTTTTGCATTTTTAGAATTTTTTTTTACAGCAATACATATAATTTTTTTTCTAAATGAATAGCTGATCAATAACAATATTTTTTGCATTTTTTAGACATATAAAAGAAATATTGTACCTTAATTATTTTTTTGACATCATTTTTTTCATTTTTTTGACAGCAATACATTTTTTTGCATTTATTTTCGGACCGTTCGTTTTACCGCGGAAATCCAACGGTCGATCTGCAACAAAATCATTCCAAATATGATCTAGAATGATCAAGGTGCAATATTGAACGTAACCAACATAAAAGTTCGAAAGTTTTATTATGTATGAGCTTTGATCCAACACGAAATGTTTATGGCCACACGATGCTTCAATTTTTGATCAACTAGATGGATGGGTAAATCAAAACAAAATTTTATCAAACTTTCATGGAAGATGATAAATGCAGTGCTCTTTGATTTCAACGGTCCCGATCGAACCACAGACGATATATTTTTGTGCGCCTTCATTAACTCACAAGGCAAGAGTTTATGTCTCATGAAACATATACTTTTGCTTTCTAAGTTAATGAAGGCGCACGTAAACATGTCGTCCGTTGACCAATCGGGGGCATTGAAATCAAAGAGCATTGCATTTATCGTGATCCATGAAAGTTTGATAAAATTTTGTTTTTATTTACCCATCCATCTAGTTGATCGAAAATTGAAGCATCGTATGGCCATAAACATTTCGTGTTGGATCAAAGCTCATACATAATAAAACTTCCGAACTTTTATGTTGGTTACGTTCAATATTGTACCTTGATCATTCTAGATCAGATTTGGAATGATTTTGTTGTAGATCGACCGTTGAATTCCCGCGGTAAAACGAACGGTCCGAAAATAAATGCAAAAAATACCAAAAAATGTATTGCTGTCAAAAATTTGATCAAGGTACAATATTTATTTTATTTATTTATTATTTATTATTTAATAGTTTCTTAAAGCTAAAATTAATTGAACAAATTTATCAAATTAATAATAACTTTATCAAAACAAAGAAAAAAACGAGAGAGTTGAGACTGGATTACCCGAAAAACTCAGAATCCTACCTTAAAAAGCAAAATTTCTGGTATAAACATGTGAAATTTTTAATTTGAGCTTTGTTGTTGAATTTTTTTATTTGAGCTTGTAATTGGACCGGGCTTTCTGTTTCAGAAGTTAGAATTCAAAGCAATTATGGGCTGGACGGCTTATATTTTCATCAGTGAACATAAGTTATCAGCAGAAATTAACGGTTCACGTTTGAGTTAATTTCGAACTAAATTTGGTTTGCGAACCTATTTCGAACGAACTAGGTCCAGTTTGAGTTTGGTTTGAATTAATTTCGAACTAAGTTTGGTTTGAAATAATTTCAAACGAACTCAATTTCGAATTGAATTTTTTCCAAACTTTTTCGAATCAAACTCGAATCGAATTACGAACTACGAATTTTTTGTGCAACCCTAGATCCAGCGGAGTGATATAGAGATTCATGGATGGAGGAGGTGATACAGAACAACACTAGAGATCCAACAGAGTGAGATAGTGATTCGTGGATGGAGGAGGTGATGCCGAACAACACTCAAGATCCAACGGAGTTAGATAGAGATTTATGGATGAAGGAGGTGATATAGAACAACACTAGAGATCCAACCGAGTGAGAAGGAGATTTGTGGATAGAGAAGGTGATCAGAACAACACTAGAGATCCAACAGGGTTATAAGGAGATTTGTGGATAGAGTATGTTATCCAAAACAACACTAGAGATCCAACAGGGTGAGATATACATTAGTGGATGGAGGAGGTGATCCAGAACGACACTAGGGAGCCAACAGAGTGAGATAGAGATTCGTGGACGGAGGAGGTGATCCATAACAATATTAGAGATCCAACGGAGATAGAAAGAGAGCTTCGTGGATAGAGGTGATAGAAAACAACACTAGAGAGCCATCGGAGTGAGAAGGAGACTGGTGGATGGAGGAAGTGATTCAGAACAACATTAGAGAGCCCACGGAGTGAGAAGGAAATTCGTGGATGTAGGAGGTGATTGATTGGGCCAAAACATATAGCGAAAATCACTATCTTTTCTTGCGGAAAATGTCAAAAACGAATGGAAAGTAGCCATTTTCCCGATTCAATTACTGTAAACGTGTTTTTAGGCTATTTTAGAGAAAGTTGCGTATTTAGACAAAAAATGGGGCAGAATATTAGTATTGTGATCTAGAAACCAATCATAGCATGATTGTTTTCTAAGTTTTGTTCATGTAATTGAATGATTTGTTTATCATTTTGTTCCTTGAGTATTTTATTACTTATAAATCATTCAAGTTGAGGACTTGGAATTGTGGAACTCTATAAATACGTTAATAAATACTCTGAAGTGTCCCTAGTCTTGGTAATTAACAAGGAACATTAATTACCGGTATAAGATTAGCATTTGGATTAGATATTGATCATGTTCTGCAGATCAAATGACAAGGGGTTGTCAATCTAATCAAATGGATACCTAATGGAGATCATGGGATTGGACGTGACCAAAATAAAACATTTAATATGGATTGTGTTTGTGTCATTAATGTTTTATTTGTGTCTGGATTTCTAAGGTATGATTGTTTCTCTCACACGAGAATACATATTCGTGGGTATTATCCAACGCTGTCCGTAACTGACAGTCATACAGATTCTATCTCAGTATGTGTCTCTCATGTGGAGAGATAGTAATTATCAAGAATACCAATGTCCCTCATGTAAATGAGTGATGATATTATTGGGCCCCTTGATGAAATAATACAAGTATGTGCACATATGATTAAGTTGTTAATCATAATTATTGAATTATTTTGGATCAAGAAACGAGTAGATTTGCAAGGATGACACGTTCCTACCTTGGATCTACTCATGATATTATGAGACATAGAATTGACACGAGGCAATTGTTGCTCAGGGATCGTGATACAGTATGGTACTTATCATCTGTGTCATTTGGGTAACTACAATGCATATTGCTAGGTGCCGCTTGTAGTTTATGGAATTGAAAGGAGTTTCAGATTCCATTGCCATGTGACATAGATTCCACAGGGTCACACCAATAAGAAATGAATTAGAAATGCTCCTTAATTTATTTGACATGTATGACATGACAAATAAATTGGTTTCTCCATCAAACCATGAGAAATATAATTATTTGAGATAATTATATTTGATACTACAATTAATTAGATTAATTGTATTTGATTATTGCACACAAGAAAAAATAGAACTTGGCCCAATAAACAAAGCCTAATGGCTGTTGTTAATTATGGCCCATGTTTATTTTATGAATTGTTTCCTTAATTAAAAGTTCACCCAAAATAGTTTACCACGTTTTCTGATAACTGCTGCGCAGCATTTCTTATTTTGACCATATCTCTTTCATAATAAATCCGTTTTTAAAATTATATATATTTATGGTAAGGTAAAAGAAAAGGATAAAGATTTTTTTCCCCCGGTTCCTATCCCCCATTCATCCCCCAATCATTAATTATCTAGGGGACCACAACTTCAAGCACAAAAAGATAAAAGAAAACGTGTATCAATCATTAATTACGTGGGGACCACTAATTAACTAGGGGGACCGCTTATATTTAAAAAAATTTACAACTGACGCGCACAAGTATTCATATCTAATACATAAAGTATTCATATATAATATATTAAGTATTCATATCTAAGATATCAAGTATTTAAAAAAAACTGGACACATTACTTACCCATCTTTTACACGGTTTTAGAGGTGGTTTTTTTTTCTCCGTTCACTCTAATCAATATTTCTGACAATCTATGAAGAATTTTGCGAATCTAAAATAACATACGTTTTCTACGCAATTTTATCTTTCAAATGAGATCCATGATGAAGTACTTTTGAGTTATCCATAGTGTAAGTATTCATAACTCGTAAAATTATTTATATCTCGTCATGCAAGTATTCATACCACGTCGAGCAAGTATTCATACCTCATCGAACAAGTATTCATACCTAAGATATCAAGTAAAAAATGATTGAGTGGTAATGAAATTTCAATCGGTAAAAATGAGTGCATGATGTGTCCAGTTTTTTATTTGTGAAATACTGATGAGGTATGAATACTTGCTTGATGAGGTATGAATACTTAAATGACAAGGTATGAATACTTGTGCAACGGACAACTCGAAAGTATGTCATCATGGATCTCATTTGAAAGAGAAAATTGCGTAGAAGACGTTCGTGGTTTTAGATTTGCAAAATTCCTCACAGATTATCAAAAATATTGGTTAGAGTGAACGGAGAAAAAAAAACCACCTCTAAAAACGTGTAAAAGATTGATAAATAATGTGTCCAGTTTTTTTTTAAATACTTGATATCTTAGATATGAATACTTCATGCATTATATATGAATACTCTAGAATGCAACTATGAATACTTCTTTTAATAGTAATGAATATGAAAAAGTAGTATGTTTTTCTTTTCCTTTTCTGTTGCCGAATATTCCAAGTTGGTTATCGGTCCCCACCGGCAGTTAAATGCTAAATAACAGATAATTAGCGGGCCCCCCAATTGAAAACGCATTTTTAATTAGTGGTCCCCGTTAATCAAGCGTTTTTGGTTGTCTTTTAGTGCGGAAATCGTGGTCCCCTCTTAATTACCATTAAACAATAATTAACAACTTTATCCGGGGGATGAATGGGGGATAGCAACCCGGGTATTGTTATCTCATCCCAAAAGAAATATCTAGAACTTTGCCTCTCTGGAGGAAAGCCAAATTAGAAACAGATCATGGTCAAAAACGCGATAGAACGTGGTGGTTAATTTGAACCGCCATGTTCTGTAACTGCTGCGCAGGTTTCGTATTTGGACCATAACTCTCTCATACGATGTCCGTTTTGGACGTATAATATATGGATGGAAAGGTAAAAGAATGATCTATAACTTCTCCTTCTGTGACAGAATCTAATTCGAATTAGATCGTGGTCAAAAACGTGATAGAACGTGGGGTTAACTTTGGGAACATAATTCACATTCCTTGTTTGCTATATATATTCTTCCTCTCATTCCTTTTGAGTAGAATTCATTTTTGAGAGTTGAAGTTCTGCCAAAACTCTCTCTCTCTCTTGTTTTTCTTCTCATGTGTTGAGAACCCACAAACCCTAAAAGTTCAAGATCTAGTTCTCTTGGAGGATAGGGATTAAGGAGCAACCGAGTTAGTACTCTCTAGCAAGAGGAAACTTTGGTGTCTAATTAATTTCTTGGTGGATACCGTGGATGACTTCTACTTTGGAGTCTCATCTTGGTGCAAGGCGTTCTAAGTCACGCACACATCAACCACCAAGGCGCTGCAAGACATCAACCACCATTAGCATCAACAAGGAGGTGGAGGCTACAACTTTACATCTCAAGGACCTTCCTTTCTTGTTAGAGACAAGAAACTAAAGATATGATGCTTATTGATTTGGAAATAGATTTTGGTTTGATTTCAGTCACACATGATGATTTCTTTTGGTACTTTTCTTGTCAAAATTTTGAAATTCCGCTGCCTTAAGTACCATAAGAACCCAACACATATGACATAGATCCCATAGGGTCACACCTCTAAGAAATTAATTAGAAATACTCCTTAATTTATTTGACATGTATGACATGACAAATAAATTGATTTCTCCATCAAAACATGAGAAATATAATTATTTGAGATAATTATATATGATACTACAATTAATTAGATTAATTGTATTTGATTAATTCAAATAAGGAAAAATAGAATTTGGCCCAATAAACAAAGCCTAATGGTTGTTGTTAATTATGGTCTATGTTTATTTTATGAATTGTTTCCTTAATTAAAAGTTTACCCAAAAATAGTTTACCACGTTTTCTGAAAACTGCTGCGCAGCGTTTCGTATTTTGACCATATCTCTTTCATAAGAAATCCATTTGTACCATTCTATATATTTATGGAAATTTAAAAGAAATATCTAGAACTTTGCCTATCTGGAGGAAAGCCAAATTAGAAACAGATCATGGTCAAAAACGTGGTAGAACGTGGTGCTTAATTTGGACCGCCATGTTATGTAAACTGCTGCGCATGTTTCGTATTTGGACCATAACTCCCTCATATGATGTCCGTTTTGGGCGTACTATATATTTATGGAAAGATTAAATAAAGATCTATAACTTTTCCTTCTGAGACAATCTAGTTCGAATTAGATCGTGGTAAAAAATATGGTAGAACGTTGAGTTAATTTTGGAAACAGAATTCACATTCCTTGTTTGATATATATATACTCTCTCATTCCTTTTGAATAGAATTCGTTTTTGAGAGTTGAAGTTTTGGCAAAACTCTCTCTCTCTCTTGTTTCATCTCTCATGTGTTGAAAACCACAAATCCTAAAACTCAAGAATAGTTATATGGAGGATAGGGATTAAGGAGCAACCAAGTTAGTACTCTCTAGCAAGAGGAAAATTTTGTTTCTAATTAATTTCTTGGTGGATACCGTGGATGACTTCTACTTTGGAGTCCCATCTTGGTGCAAGTCTTTCTAGGTCAAGCACACATCAACCATCAAGGCGCTACAAGGCATCAACCACCATTAGCATCAACAAGGAGGTGGAGGCTACAACTCTACATCTCAAGGACCTTCATTTCTTGTTTGGAGACAAGAAACTAAAGGTATGATGTTTAATGATTTGGAAATTGATTTTGGTTTGATTTCAGTCGTACATGATGATTTCTTTTGGTATTTTTCTTGTCAAAATTTTGAAATTCCGCTGTCTTAAGTACCATAAGAACCCAACAGTGGTATCAGATCATATGGCTTATGTGTGATTGATTTTGTCCAAATTTCCAAATAAGATTAGTCAATTAAATCCCAAAATATAAAATTTTAGTTATGATGTTGGGAATTAATTGATTAATAAGAATGCATAAATTATTTATGCATGTGTGCAATTGTTGCACAAAAGCTAACTCTGTTTTACAGCGAAGAGTGGGTTTGTGTGGCTCATGATTTCAATGCCTTGTGTGATGTAATGAATGCTTGTGTGAATGCTTGTAACGTGGCCTTTGGTGCCCCATGATATTAATTAATTTGATTAATTAAATAAGCAAAGATGTTAACTTGCTTCCCATGTAATTCATTTAAGGCTTGCATGCCTACTAATTTATGATTGGGAATTTTAAATGTAATTTCAATTTATATTAGAATAGTTCTAAGTAGATTTTGGGAGGGCATAGGTAATTAAGTTGCTTAATAGATGACATCGGCCATGGAGATGATGGAAGGAGCAACAATTGCGGAAAGTGTTTTCGCAAGAGCCATATAAACTCACAAAGCATATGTGATATGTTTTTTGTTTATTGTTTGTATTAATTCTATGATGGTCATATGATAAGTATGGGTGTATGAATCACACGACTACCTAAAATTAAATAACAAGTTCGGAAAAATTAAGCATCATTCCCTTCCTTCTCTATCCAGATCAAACTATCGATCGTTAGTTGATGGGACCTACTCAGTAGGCATCACTTTCTATCTTTAGGAGATGTGGGGCATGATGGTCATGTCGAATCAAATAGAGAGAGGTTTACTTGATAAGGATAATCCAAAACGGTTTTGGGCCTTGGGGAATAGTTTAGTTAAACATAAGATGGTTGGATAAACACCAAGAATCACCCGGTTGTGATTGGCAAGGGGTTGACTACCTAAGATAACTAAATTCAAGTTTCATGCCAACACTGACATGTCTTAGTAAAGTGGATCTTGGACCTGCTACAAAATTGGACTTAAATTTTATAATTGTAGTGAGAGTTTTGTTATTGTGGTAATAAAATACATAAGCATGAACAAAACTCAAACCTTATAATATCGTAAAACATGACAAATCTTTCTTCACGTTGCGTTCTCTATAAAACAAAGAAAAAAATTGACGGATCTAATTTCTTGGATTGACATCGTAGTTTGAGAATAGTTCTCAGGCACGAGAAAAATGAATACGTCTTGATTACTTCTCTCCCTAATGAACCAGATAACAAGGCTGAACGAAAAACCAAGGACATGTACATTAAGCACGTGGAGACGAGCTTGATGCATTGTATCTCTTGGTAGCGATGGTGAGTCTTGAGTTGTAGAGGCAATTCGAGACACTCATTCTACTATATCATGGGCCAGCTCAAGAAAAGGTTTCAAGAGCAAGCTTGTGTTGAGAGGTACAACGAGACCAAAGGTTTTATGAGAAGCAAGATGACTGAGGGTACCTCCGTGAGTGCTCACATTCTCTAGATGATGAGCTATGTGGAGCAGCTGGCGAAGCTCGAGTGTCCCGTGGACAAGGGGTTGGCCACAGACATCGTGTTGAGCTCTCTACTATCAAAGTATTCTTCATTCATCAAGGAATGGAGAAGAGTCTGGAAGAGTTGCATGGGATGCTCAAGACTGCAAAGGTTGACATGTAGAAAAGAGTTTCTCATGTTCTTGCGGTCGATAAGGGAAAAAAGAAAATCAAGAAAGGTAAAGGCATTGGAAAGGAATTGTGCAAAATACCTTGTTTGAAGTAAAGAAATGTTCTAACTTCATAGGGTATATTTGAAATTGATGTTTGAGCTTTGCTACCTCTCGAATATGATTCGCTTCATTCTTAAAACCCAATTTGAGATAACGAATCAAGTGCTCAGATTTGTATGCACAAAGAAAATGAAGGAAACAAAGCAAGACTAATAAGGTCACAAGATATCAATGTTGCAAGTGTTGCGACTGTTGCAAATGTGAATGTCACATTGCAGAGATGTTCTTGTGTTATGGATGTTCTTGTGAAGAATGATCTGTAAAATGACTTTACACAACATCAATTACAAAAGGAAAAGTAAGACTCAATAAGAGAGTATGAAATTCAAATGCTTATAGTTTGGGATGGTCCCATGACTATTCTCTAGGAGCACTCAAAAGGAGTTTTGGTGGTTCCAAAGAGATAAGATTGAACTTGTTGGTTCGATCTTGAGTGAGCAAAACTAATTTGCCAATTTTAACTAAAATGTCTAAAACCATTGCATTCACACTAAATATGGTGCCATCTAAATCTGTAGAGAAGACACCATATGAGATATGGCATGGAAATGTTCCTAATATGTTTTTTCTAAAGATTTAGAGTTGCGAGGCTTATATCAAACGGTTGATATCGGACAAGCTAGGACCCAAATCTGATGAGTGCTTATTCATTGGATATCCCAAGAAAACTAAGAGATATTACTTCTATCAGCGGTCTGAAAGCAAAGTAGTTGTTGCCAGACATGCTGTATTCTTGGAGAAAGAGTTTCTTGCAAGAAGAATTAGTGGGAGTAGTGTGCAACTTGAAGATGTTCATTATGCAACACCTAACAATGAGATCAGGTTAGATCCCATTGTCCCACCCATGAATGTAGAGGCTAGTGGGAGTCAACAAAAACCTATCTCGCAAACAGTTGAGGAAGAAGTTCAAGTTCCGTCCCATGAACTAGTTCCACAAGGAGTTGTGGAAGAGGGTCAAGAGGAAGATCCACAAGGGGTTGTGGAGGAAGCTCTTGAATCTCAAGCACCTGTCATTCGTAGGTCAGCGAGAGTGAGTCATCCGCCTGAAAGATGGTTGGGCCTCCATGAGGTGACAGTATTAGATACTAAAGATCCTTTGACCTATGCGAAAGCAATGGCGAGTCCCAACTCTACAGAATGGCTAGGAGCCATGCAATCCGAAATGCAGTCTATGTATGACAATCAAGTATGAAACTTGGTTGATCCTCCGGATGGGATAAAACCTATTGAGAACAAGTGGGTTTTCAAAAGGAAATTAGACAGGATGGCAACTTGACTATTTACAAAGCACGGCTGGTTGCGAAAGGTTTTAAACAAATTCATGGAGTTGATTATGACGAAACCTTCTCGCCCGTGGCTATGTTTAAGTCAATTCGGATTATCTTAGCAATTATCGCATTTCATAATTATGAGATATCGCAAATGGATGTCAAAACTGCATTTTTAAATGGGGATTTAGAAGATGATGTCTACATGACACAACCTCATGGTTTTGTGGATCCTAATAATGCTAAGAAAGTTTGCAAGCTTCAGAGATCCATTTATGGACTGAAACAAGCATCGTGGAGTTGGAATAAACGCTTTGACAAAGAGATCAAAATGTTTGATTTTGTCAAGTGCGAAGAAGAACCTTGTGTATATAAGAAGGTAAGTGGGAGTGTAGTCATCTTTCTGGTGTTGTATGTGGATGACATACTTCTGATCGAAAATGACATTCCTTTTCTGAGCTCTATGAAAGCTTCATTAATGAAGGAGTTCTTAATGAAGGATCTGGGTGAAGCTGCCTATATTTTAGGTAGCAAGATCTATAAAGATAGATCTAGGAGACTCATAGGATTGAGTCAAAGTGCATACATTGACAAAGTGTTGAAGGAGTTCAACATGTCAGATTCCAAGATAGGTTTCTTGCCAATGTCGCATGGCATCCCTTTGAGCAAGAAACAGTGTCCTACAATGACTGTTGAGCTTGATTACATGAAGAGAGTACCATATGCTTCGGTAGTTGGTTATATCATGTATGCTATGATATGCACCCACCCAGACATGTCATACACATTAAGTGTGACTAGCAGATATCAGGCTAATCCAGGATTGACACATTGGACCGCTGTCAAGAATATCCTAAAGTACCTCAAAAGGTCTAAGGATATGTTCATTGTCTATGGTGGGGAATCTGAGCTTGTTGTAAGGGGTTACACCGATGCTAGTTTTCAGACCGACCATGATGACATGAGATCGCAATTGGGATATGTGTTCATTCTCTATGGTGGTGCTGTGAGATGGAAGAGTTCCAAGCAGCAGACCACAGCTGATTCAACCACCGAGATTGAATATGTAAAGTGGAAGGAGTTCCAAGCTGCGAGGAAAGGTTGTTGGATCAAAAGTTCTTGATCGAACTTAGCGTGGTTCTCAGTTCATTAGATCACGTGGAGCTCATTTGTGATCACAATGAAGCTATAACACAGGTGAAGAACCAAGATCGCACCAGAGATTCAATCATGTTTTATGAAGGTATCACCTGATTCGAGTGTCAATCAAGGTGATATGAAGGTTTGCAAAGTTGATACGGACAACAACACATCTGACCCGCTAACAAAGCCTCTTTCTCAAGGGAAGCATAGGATGCACACCGCCTCTATGAGTATGAGATACACTAGAGAGTGGACTTGAGATTGTGTAAGACTACACTTGTTTGGAGCTTTTATGCATGGAGATGTATATGGGATTGGCTGTAGCTCAAGTAGGAGATTGTTAGTGTTGTGATCTAGAAGCCAATCATAAGATGATTGTTTTCTAAGTTTTGTTCATGTAATTGAATGATTTGTTTATCATTTTGTTCCTTGAGTATTTTATTACTTATAGATCATTCAAGTTGAGGACTTGAAATTGTGAAACTCTATAAATAAATTAATAAATACTCTAAAGTGTCCATAGTCTTGGTAATTAACAAGGAACATTAATTACCGGTATAAGATTAGCATTTGGATTAGATGATGATCATGTTCTGCAGATCAAATGACAAGGGGTTGCCAATCTAATCAAATGGATACCGGATGGAGATCATGGGATTGGACGTGACCAAAATAAAACATTTAATATGGATTTTGTTTGTGTCATTAATGTTTTATTTGTGTCTGGAATTCTAAGGTATGAGATGATTGTTTCTCTCACATGAGAATACATATTCGTGAGTATTATCCAACGCTGTCTGTAACTGGCAGTCAAACAAATTCTATCTCAGTATGTGTCTCTCATGTGGAGAGATAGTAATTATCAAGAATACCAATGTCCCTCATGTCAATGAGTGATGATATCACTAGGCCCCTTGATGAAATAATACAAGTATGTGCACATATGATTAAGGAGTTAATCATAATTACTGAATTATTTCGGAATCAAGAAACGAGTAGATTTGCAAGGATGACACGTTCCTACCTTGGATCTACTTATGATATCATGAGACATGGAATTGACATGAGGCAATTGTTGCTTAGGAATCGTGATACGGTATGGTACTTGTCATCTGTGTTATTTGGGTAACTACAATGCATATTGTTAGGTGCCGCTTGTAGTTTATGCAATCGAAAGAAGTTTTAGATTCCATTACCATATGACATAGATCCCACAGGATCACACCTATAAGAAATTAATTAGAAATGCTCCTTAATTTATTTGACATATATGACATGACAAATAAATTTGTTTCTCCATCAAAACATGAGACATATAATTGTTTGAGATAATTATATATGATACTACAATTAATTTGATTAATTCAAATAAGGAAAAATAGAACTTGGCCCAATAAACAAAGTCTAATGGTTGTTGTTAATTATGGCACATGTTTATTTTATGAATTGTTTTCTTAATTAAAAGTTTACCCAAAAATAATTTACCACGTTTTCTGAAAACTGCTACGCAGCGTTTCGTATTTTGTCCATATCTCTTTCAATGGAAATCCTTTTTTAGAATTCTATATATTTCTGGAAAGCTAAAAGAAATATCTAGAACTTTGCCTCTCTGGAGGAAAGCCCAATTAGAAACAGATCATGGTAAAAAACGTGATAGAATGTGGTGGTTAATTTGGATGGTCATGTTCTGTAAATTGTTGCGCATGTTTCGTATTTTGGACCATAACGCCCTCATACGATGTCCATTTTGAGCATACTTTATATGGATGGAAAGATTAAAGAAAGATCTATAACTTTTCCTTCTGAGACAAAATCTAGTTCGAATTAGATCGTTGTAAAAAACGTAGTAGAACGTGGGATTAATTTTGGAAACATAATTCACATTCCTTGTTTGATATATATTCTCTCTGTCATCCTTTTGAATAGAATTCATTTTTGAGAGTTGAAGTTCTGCCAAAAATCTCTCTCTCTCTCTTGTTTTATCTCTCATGTGTTGAGAACCCACAAACCCTAAAACTCAAGAATAGTTCTATGGAGGATAGAGATTAAGGAGCAACCAAGTTAGTACTCTCTAGCAAGAGGAAACTTTGGTGTCTAATTAATTTCTTGGTGGATACCGTGGATGACTTCTACTTTGGAGTCTCATCTTGGTGCAAGGCGTTCTAAGTCACGCACACATCAACCACCAAGGCGCTGCAAGACATCAACCACCATTAGCATCAACAAGGAGGTGGAGGCTACAACTTTACATCTCAAGGACCTTCCTTTCTTGTTAGAGACAAGAAACTAAAGATATGATGCTTATTGATTTGGAAATAGATTTTGGTTTGATTTCAGTCACACATGATGATTTCTTTTGGTACTTTTCTTGTCAAAATTTTGAAATTCCGCTGCCTTAAGTACTATAAGAACCCAACACAAAAGTGTCATATTTAGGCGATTTATGGAGATAACACCAAAACAGGGTTTCACATGGAGCATGCACCACCTCACACAAAATGCACAACATGCAAAATGGCGAATTTACTGCAAAATACGCTAAGTCAGGAAGCTGTGCAGGTTCCCTTATGCCGCACGTTCCGTGAACTCAATCTGTGGACTGTTCTTATTCTGATCAGATCTCCAACCTTGTTGTTATTTTTGGCAAAATTTTCCCAGATAGACGCTGTATGGACTCTGTTGCTTCAAAGCCAAGTTATCTTAGTTAATTTTGGCAAACTTGGAGTGCACTCCAAGTTCCCACCTTCTCCACTATCTCCATCCCACTCCCTCTCATTTAGGAAAGCTATAAAAGTCCATCTTGTAATTGAGTTTAGTGTGAGTGTTTAATTGTATTAAGTCCATAGAATTGACTAGCATCCTCATGCTAGGTTAGAGAGTTACTTAGAGAGAGAGAGGAGTAGCCATCGGAAGCCAAGCAGGAGAAGAATGCGTCATCTAAGGAGTTAGAGGTTCATCCATCTTCAATTGGGTTGTAATTTATGTTCTCTTTATTTTATTTTGCTATGGTCATGAGTAGCTAATTCTATCATCTCTAAGGTGAGGGTTGTAATCGAATTCTAAGTTATGTTTTAATATATGTTTATGTTTTGTGTATGTTGATTTTTGTTTGTTTTATTGTTTGAACCCTTTTTATAATGCCCTTGCATACATAGTTATGTCTATTATATTCCAGTGACCCTCCACATACCAATAGGTGTATGATTTCGTTGCATTCCTAGTGTGAGTGGGAAATGCATGTAAGTATATATAACACTTCGGCTAACGAGGCTTGACAGCGATTCAAAGACTAGGGTTAGAACCCAGTGAGCTCCCTTGACAGGGTAGAGTAAATTGGTAACTTGAATTGTATAAGGAGATACCTAGTTTAGGTAGGGTCTTTGTGATATTTGGAGAGGCACCGATCATGAAACAACCAATTGTCTATATGCCATGGGTGAGGAGAATGTTGAACAAGTGAATGGTTTGTTTTATAATGAGGGGGAAATCTGAAAATGAAAATCAAAGGGGTAGTCAACAATATCAAAACCGTTCAAATCAATATTGATATCTCGTATTCATATCCATATTTTGACCTTAAATTTGTCCCAAAACCTGTGTTTAAATCTATTAACTCGGTTGTAATTCATTCAATATATATAGAATGTGGTACTGCTACAAGTTTATTCTTATTCTGTAGGAATCGGGCGAAATCGAGGAGGAATCTGGAATTTAGAAGTCTCTATGATATCTCGCATTCATATCTATATTTTGACCTTAAATTCGTACCAAAACCTGTGTTTTAATCTATAAATTCGGTTATAATTCATTGAATACATATAGAATGTGGTACTGCTGCAAGTTTATTCTTATTCTGCAGGAATCGGGCAAAATCGAGAAGGAATCTGGAATTTATAAGTCTCTACACGGTTCGTGTAGCATTCCACACGGGCCGTGTCAACCTCGACTCGACCGATGACACGACCACAGAGAACCGCTGACTCGACCGCAGAAGGAACACAGGCACACGGTCCTTGTAGAATTACACACGGGCCGTGTCAAGCATTTCCGGAAACAGATTCAGAATTTGGTAACAAGGCTAATTGATGGAAGGTCGGCCAGAAAAGCATATAAGCGGGATTTCTTGCACCAGAAAGGACATTCTGTAGTAGAGAAGCATTTTTCTAGGATTTGGTCTTGACGGCTAAGCTTGGAGACGAAGTTGAGAAGCGAAAGACACGAGTTTTCGACGGATTTTGTCATGGCTAATCTTTTTATTACTTCTTTATTTTGTTTTAGAACTATGTCTGAGTAGATTTCTTAGTTTCTAGGGTTGTGATGTAATCGAATGTTTTGTTTTGCATGTTAGTTGTTGGATTCTTTTGTTGAAATTTGTGTTTGCTTAATTGTGTTTGATTTAATTGCTTAGTGTAAGTTGTTTGATTTTTATCGGTTTACCACTAGATGAATGATCACATCTAGAAGGTACTTTGGCCCTTATAATCTCTTAACCAAACTAAGTACATGAGGTAGGATTAGTGATCCGAAAGGTGAAACCAAGTAGTAACCGACAGGTGAAATTTCCTCATATCGACGGAATGAGGTTACCTTTAGTATACCAAACAAGCAACTAGATAATTCAGACCAACATACGACAGTTGAGGTCTAGAACCCGACGAGGGCATATATTGCAATTCCATACCAAGTTAATGAACCAACAGACGACAGTTGAGGTTTTGAAACATTAGGTCTGGTCAGTAGAACCCTACACAAAGGAACAACACAAAGAAACAATAACTGCTGCATTCACTCGAGGGCCACACGGACCATGTACGACAGTACCCGGCCCGTGTAGGACATTACACGGACCGGGCACCTCGAGGCAAAACTGAGATGAAGTCATAACCCTGGAAACGCCTTTTTACTTCTGATTTAAACCAAGTTGATTTACTTTCTTGCATTTAATTACTGTCATTGAACTGTAGGAACTATAAAACCAAAACCAACCTTTTCCAACTTGTAGTCTTTACTTAATTTAGTTAGAATTCTAGTTAAGATCTGAACCGTCCCTGTGATCGATACCCGATAATATACTACTCCTCGATAGGATTGTGCACTTGCAGTCTGAACCGAAAAGTATATTTAAGGTTAAAAAGTACAGTTCACTGTACTGAAACTTTGTACTATACCTTTTGGTGTAACAAGTTTTTGGCGCCGTTGCCGGGGACAGCATCATTTATTTTCTGGATTTTTGCTTATTTTATTTAATCTAGATTTTAACTTGTATCATTTTCCTTTATTTTTCTCTTTCAGGAAAGCTGGCATTCGTACCTCCACCCAAGGGTGACTACAGACTGAGGAGTAAAGGACCACTCTCTGATACTCCTCCAGAGGCCACTGTTCCTGAACAACCACCTTTCGACACGGACCGTACAGCCGATACACGGTCCGTGCAATCAGCTCCTGCACGAACACCACTCTACACGGACCGCGCAGAAGAGACACGGTCCGTACACTCTGAACACCCGAGCCAAAAAGGGACTTCAAGCAGGGCAACAATGAGCAACAACGGACAAGACAGGGAAGAGGACATGACTGATGACCTCTCTGATGATGACATGGCTGACTTCGTACCAAGAACCTTGCGCGAATTCAATGTGCCACGCGCTGGAGATGTGAGGGGAGCCATCAGACTGCCGCGAATTGTGGGACAACAACCGAACTTCAACTCGGGAGTTGTCAACATAGTGCAGCAGAACACCTTCCATGGCTTGGATCACGAGGATCCACATGCCCATCTCCAAACTTTTCTTGAATGTTGCACAACCATCAAAACCAATGGCTTAACAACTGATTATACTAGACTTGCACTGTTTCCTTTTACTCTTAGGGACAAGGCCAAGAAATGGTTAGGGTCATTACCAAGGGATTCCGTTACCAATTGGAGGGAACTGTCTAAATTGTTTCTAACTAGATTTTTCCCTCACAAAAGAATTGCCAAGGTAAGAACCCAACTAACTAGTTTTAGGCAAAGGTCTGATGAACCCCTGAATGAGGCCTGGGAAAGGTTTAGGGAGTTGCAGTATTCTTGTCCACACCATGGTATACCTGACTGGTTGTTGATCCAAACTTTTTATGATGGTTTAACCGAAAGCACTCGTACATCTGTTGATGCTGTTGCAGGTGGAGCTTTGATGTCTAGAGAACCTCTTGAAGCTATGAATTTGATCGACAACATGGCTCAAAACCAACAATGGTCTGGCCGCGACAACACTCGAGCTGGAGGAGGCGGCCGATTTGAGGTTGATCAAATGACTGCTCTAACCGCCAAGCTTGATGCTATGCAGAAAGCTTTCGACAAGATGAGTGTGAAAGCAGTCGATCAGCAGCAACAAACTTGTGTGATGTGTGGAGATGAAAGTCACGCTTACGAGCAATGTCCACTAGCGCAGAGGGATGAAGAAACCGAGCAAGTCAACTCTCTCAACAATGAACCATCTTATTTTCCAAAACCTCCTTTCAACCGATCCTACTCCAAAGACCCGGTTGAGCAACAAAACTGGAGGTGGAAACAGAACAACTCTGCGCCATACAACACCGCTCCAAATCCCTCTTTCAACAACTCCTTCAATAATCCTTCTGGCAGCAACAATAACCGAAACTTCTACCAAAATGCCTCTTTCAACAACTCAAACAACCGAGCAGCTCAATCTGGTCCACCTAAGCCGTATAATGACTTCATGCATGAGCAAGGAAAAATGAATCAGATGATGTTTGAGCAAATGCAAACAATGAATGCTCAGATGAATGCTCAACTGGCTGCTTAGAACAAGTTGATCGAGCAAATCAGTCACCAAGTCAACTCGAGCCTTACACCACCGGGAAGACTACCCAGCCAACCAGAGGTAAACCCCAGAGGGGAAGCTAAGGCGGTGACACTGAGAAGTGGGACCCAGTACGAAGGACCTGCCATGCCCAAGCAAATTTTGAATGACACGGACCGTGCAAATCTCACACGGGCCGTGCAGAATCCTGACCGTGTCGAACTCACACGACCGGACACCACCTCAAATTCTCCTGCCAAGGACACGGACCGTGCAGATTCCACGCGGCCCGTGCAAACTCCACCCTCTGAAAGAACTGAACATCCGGACCATGCAAAACCCACACGGCCAGCAGGAAACACTGAGACGACTGTTCACACGGACCGTACAGAGTCCACACGGCCCGTGCAAAGAGGGCCTGAAAGCCAAAAGAAGACAGGGGCTGAGAAACCACCACCATACCGGCCACCTGTACCCTTCCCCCAGAGACTAGCTGAAACCAAACTAAACGAGCAATTCGCCAAATTCATAGATGTTCTCAAGCAACTGCACATCACTATTCCATTTACCGAGGCTCTGACTCAAATGTCCACCTACGCCAAGTTCCTCAAAGACATCCTTTCTAACAAACGAAGCTTGGGGGGGCACGAGACGGTAAAACTGACGGAACAGTGCAGTGCCATCCTGAGAAGCGAGCTACCGCCCAAACTGGAAGACCCTGGTAAATTTTCTATTCCTTGCACTATAGGGAAAGCCACGATCAAGAAAGCTCTATGCGACTTGGGAGCTAGCGTGAGTCTCATGCCACGCACCATCTTTGATCGAATGGGGGTTGGTGAGCTCAGACCTATGCGAATGACTTTGCAGCTAGCAGACTCCTCGGTAAGACTACCACTTGGCATAGTGGAGGATGTACCGGTTCAGGTTGGTAAATTTTATGTACCTGCTGATTTTGTTGTGATGGAAATGGAAGAAGATAAGGAAGTCCCCATTATTATGGGACGACCTTTTCTAAGAACTGCAGGTGCGATAATTGATGTGTTTAAAGGAACACTGACCTTGAACATTGGAGAGGAGAAGGTGAAATTCCAGATTGATCGAGCCATGAAGTACCCTTCACCAAACGAATCTTGCTTCCGAGTAGATGTGATCGAAGAGTGCTTAACGGACTTGGCCGAAGACTACTTTTTGGAACAAGTCAACAGCTCGCTAAGGTATCATTCTGATTTTCTATCTGAGTTGCAGGTTGAAAAAGGCGAGTTGGAATCGATTTGTGCAGCAGATGCTCAAAATGACAACCGAGAGGAACTTGGACACGGCCCGGACAGATCTTACACGGACCGTGCAGAAGGGTCTGAAGAGCTGGAGGATAGGGCACTCAGGTCGGACAAGACTGACACGAGGGCTATACACAGACCGGATAAATCTGACACGGACCGTGCAAAGGCCCAAGAAGAGAAGCCAACTCCTGAGCTCAAGCCTCTTTCATCCAACCTCAGGTATGAGTTCTTAGGTCCAGATAAATCTTATCTTGTGATTGTAAATGCGGGTTTAAATTCCGATCAGACCGCCAAACTCTTGGAGAAGCTGAAAGATCACAAAGGCGCAATCGGGTATTCAATCAAGGACCTGAAGGGAATCAGCCCTTCTATCTGCTCGCACAGGATCTTACTGGAAAATGATCACAAGCCCTCTGTTGAACACCAGCGACGGCTCAACCCGAACTTGAAAGAGGTAGTAAAGAAAGAAATTCTAAAACTTCTTAATGCAGGTATTATCTACCCGATTTCTGATAGCAAGTTGGTGAGTCCTATCCATGTGGTGCCAAAGAAGGGAGGAGCAACAGTGGTAAAGAACGAGAAGAATGAACTGATCCAAACGCGTGTTGTCAGTGGCTATAGGATGTGTATTGACTACAGAAAACTCAATGCTGCCACGCGCAAGGACCACTTTCCATTGCCATTTGTTGACCAACTCCTAGAGAGGCTTGCTAATCACTCTTATTTATGTTATCTTGATGGTTATTCTGGTTTCTTTCAAATACCCATCCACCCACAAGATCAAGAAAAGACCACTTTTACTTGTCCATATGGTACATATGCATATCGTAGGATGCATTTTGGTCTTTGTAATGCACCAGCAACCTTTCAAAGGGCCATGATGGCCATCTTTTCTGATTTTATTGAAAATGAGGTTGAAATCTTTATGGATGACTTTTCTGTATATGGTGCTTGTTTTGACTCTTGTTTGACCAATCTTATAAGATTTTGCAGAGATGTGAAGAAGTCAATCTGATTTTGAATTGGGAGAAGTGTTACTTCATGGTCCAAGAAGGTGTTGTTCTGGGACATGTTGTGACCTCCAAAGGTATCGAGGTTGATAAATCAAAGATTGAAGTGATTGAAAAGCTTGCAATCCCAACTTGTGTCAAAGGGGTTCGAAGCTTTCTAAGTCATGCAGGATTCTACCGCCGCTTCATTAAGGACTTTTCTAAAATTGCTAAACCACTAACCAATTTACTCATTAAAGATTCTGATTTTGATTTTACTGATGATTGTGTTAAGTCCTTTTGTAGTTTGAAAGAAGCTCTTATTTCAACACCCATCCTGCAACCACCTGACTGGTCTCTTCCATCCGAGCTGATGTGCGATGCGAGCGATTATGCTGTAGGAGCAGTTCTGGGGCAAAGAAAAGACAAGAAGCCGTGTGCTATCTACTATGCCAGCAAAGTGCTAGACCCAACCCAAATGAACTACACAACAACTGAGAAAGAGCTTCTGGCCATTGTGTTCGCTCTTGACAAGTTTCGATCCTACTTAGTTGGTTCAAAGATAATCGTCTACACGGACCATGCCGCACTCAGGTATTTGCTAAGTAAACAAGATGCAAAACCTCGTTTGATTAGATGGATTCTTCTTTTGCAGGAATTTGACATTGAAATCAGGGACAAGAAAGGAGTCAAAAACACTGTAGCCGACCATCTATCCTGACTTCGCTTGGGAGATGATGACTCTGTCAATTTGCCAATCAATGACTCGTTCCCTGATGAACAACTCTTTTCAGCTTCTGTCCTGACTTACCTTGACACGGACCGTACAAGATCTCACACGGCCCGTGCACTGCCACACGACCAGATACACAGACCGTGTAAACACCAAGTCAATCCCATGGTATGCAGACATCGCCAACTTTCTTGCCTCTGGAGTACATCCTGCTTCTATGACATACCAACAGAGGAAGAAGCTCCGCTCAGATGCCAGGTATTACTTTTGGGATGAACCTTTTCTTTTCAAAGTAGGTGTTGATGGTATCTTCCGCCGCTGTGTGCCGTACGAGGAGACACACTCCATTCTCGAGCATTGCCACTCATCTGCTTACGGAGGGCATGCTTCCTTCTCAAAGACAGCCACCAAGGTATTGCAATCTGGTTTCTTTTGGCCTTCTATTTTCAGGGATGCAAGAACCTTTGTCTCGGCTTGCGACAAGTGTCAACGGACCGGGAATATTACCAAGCGCAATGAGATGCTTCTCAACTCTATTCTCGAGGTAGAACTCTTTGATGTGTGGGGTATTGATTTCATGGGACCGTTCCCATCATCATGTGGGAATGAGTACATCCTGGTTGCAGTGGACTATGTGTCCAAATGGGTCGAGGCAATGGCATGTCGAAAGGCAGACTCAAACACAGTAAAGAAGTTGTTCACTGACATCATCTTCCCTCGCTTTGGGGTGCCAAGAGCAGTCATCAGTGATGGAGGCAAACACTTCGTCAATCGACAATTCGACAGCCTTCTAAGCCGTCATGGGGTGACACACAAGGTAACAACTTCCTATCACCCTCAATCTAATGGACAAGCTGAAATTTCTAACAGGGAAATCAAGTCCATTTTGGAAAAGACTGTGGCACGGACCCGGAAAGATTGGTCGCTCAAGCTCAATGACGCACTCTGGGCGTACCGAACTGCCTTCAAGACACCAATTGGGATGAGTCCTTTCAAGCTAGTGTATGGCAAGCCCTGTCACTTACCTGTGGAGATCGAGCACAAAGCATTCTGGGCCACGCGAACCATCAACATGGACATGCTTGCCGCTGGCGAGAAGCGCATCCTTGATTTACACGAGCTGGAGGAAATGCGCCTACATGCTTATGAGAATGCCAAAATCTACAAGGAGCGAACCAAACGAGTTCATGACCAGCGCATTACCTCTCACGAATTTAAGGTAGGTGATCTTGTACTCTTGTTTAATTCTAGATTGAGATTGTTTCCAGGTAAACTGAAGTCCAGATGGTCCGGCCCATTTCATGTGAAGAAAGTATACTCATTCGGTGTGATTGAGATTGGAAATCATGAGAGCAGAACTTTCAAAGTCAATGGTCAGCGTCTCAAACACTACATTGCTGACCATCCCCATACCGAGCGGTTCGATCAAGATCTCTCTGATCCCGCTCCAGCAGGATCTTAAAGCAGGTGGTCAAGCTCGAGACCTAAAACAAGCGCTTCTTGGGAGGCAACCCAAGCCCTTTTTAATTTTATTGTATTTTTGAAACTTCTTCTTTCTCCATAGTATTATTATTTGCATGCATATTTGTTTTCAATTAATTTGCATTTAGAACGTTTCAAGGAGAGCACCTCACACGGGCCGCACAGCATATGACACGGCCCGTATAACACCAGGAGGGTGAGACCACCCGACCCCTGCGATTCCTACACGGCCAGGATCACTTCACACGGCCCGTACAGATTCCTACACGGCCCGTGTAAACGCCAAACGACGCATATGGAAGGTCGCGTCCGCTCCGCATCAGTTACGTCCTTTCGTTTTTGTTAAATACCCCTCTCCCCACACGGGCACCATCTTCCACAGTGCACCCGACCCCTCTCTCGATTCGATCCGACCTCCGCAAGCCACCGTGTAGCCGCACTCCTCGCCATGTGCATCTCTCTCAGCCTCCCCTCTCTCTCTTTCCGGTGCGCCGATCACCACACCAAGGTCCTTCCTCTCTTCTCTCCGGGTAAGTCTCTCCAGCTCTTCTCCCTTTTCAATTTTTCTTCCTCTACTTACTACTTCGCTGTTCACCTGCGCACCACACACCTCTCCCTCTCTTTTCTCTCCCGTCAATTCTCCCATTCCACCGAAACCCTAGCCTGACACGACCCGTATTCACTCTTACACGGTCCGTGTACACCTACACGACCCGTGTCCACTTCCACATGGCCCGTGTCAGCCCTTTTCAGAGGCAACCATGCATCGCGAACGCCGATCCAAATACGCCCACGAGCGTAGGCAGCAGGCTCTCAGTGCCCAGACACCACCACCTGCTCGCCCACCTTCTCCACCTCCGTCTGCCCCCTCACCACACGGTGCTCCCTCTCATCACTCTTCTTCTCCTCAGGAGTCCGACTATGCCTCTGACGAGTCCCACCGCCTATCTGAGGAGTACACCGATCGGGCAGAGGATTACCAGGATGATTTCTTCCCCATCCCCACCCGCCGCATGTTCGCGCATTTCGACACTTTGCGGATGCGCAAGTTCGAAAATACTCGACGGGTGGACTTCGACACCTTACGCGCCTTCGGCATCGAGGAGCAGTTTCTCTTTCTCACCGGCCGAATTGGGTTTACCCCCGCTTTTTGGGCCATCGAGCATAATTCCTACGAGTTACTCACGCACGAATTTCTCTCTTCTCTCCAACTCAAGACGGATCGACAAGGCAACCCCTACATCAAATTCCAGCTCAGCTACCAAATTCACCGTCACTGGCTCTACCAGCTTCGCAGGTGGTTTGGCTTCCAGTCGGACCCCCAAACTGATTCCCTCAATTTTCGTGTGGGTCTCGATAAGGACCACTTCTGGAACTTGATTTCTGGCATGACACCCGGGGCCATTCACAATAAGGAGTTCAAGGGCCTCAACATCGCACACCCAGTCCTTCGATGCATCCAGCGCGCCCTTGCTGTCACTATCTTTGCACGTGGAGAGACAGTCTCCCGTGCCAATATCGCGGACCTCCAGCTTCTGGATCACATGCTCCGCCCAGACGAGGAGATAGAGCGGCCCGATCTGATGCTCATTATGATCCACCACTGGTTTGGTCTCCAGCGCTCCACGAGGACGGGGGGCGCTATCACTATGGGTGCCTATGTCACCCACATTGCCGATCGATTGAGGCTATCCACCGATGGAGACACGCTCTGTAGAGGTCCACGCTACCTGGACGCTGACGCTTTCCGCCTGGCGACATTCGTCAGGATTCAGAGGAGCACTGGCGGTCGCACCAGATACCTCTGGCGCATGCCGGATGGCCGCACTCAGTACCAGATGCCATTCTCGGCTCCTCTCTCCTTCGAGGACAGGTCCACCTGGCTCTTCATTGAGCCACTGTCGGCTGCTCCAGCATCACCACCTCCTCCTCCTGATCATGATGTACCGATGACCGATGCGCCCAGCTCCTCACACCAGGCCCATATCCCTTCCCCTGCTGAGACCAGCTCTCACACTGCCAACCCGACCATTCAGAATGTGTACCGCCTCATGCATGGCATGAGTGACACTCAGCGCGAGCACGGTGTTATCCTTCGCGACATCCAGCAGCAGATGACCGACTATGGCGGGCGGATCCGGGCGATAGAGGATGAGTTGCGCGATTGGCGCTTCTATGATTCTTCTGACTACTGATCAGGTTTGTTTTCTTTTCCCCAGGTTTTATCTTCTATTTGTCTTGAAGCATTGAGGACAATGCTCTGACTTAACTTGGGGGGAGAACTTTAGCATTTACTTTATGTTTATTTTTCTGTTATTTCTAGGTCATGTTTACTTTTTGTTGCACTTTTTGGCGATATATTTGCGTGAATTGCTAGAATTAAAAACCTTTGCGAGAAATTTTGAGTTGTAATTATGATGACTTTGAGAAATTGGAAATAAAATAACCTCATAAGTTGATCAAAGAATTGCATAGGATGGGATAGTTTGAACATTTGAAAAAACGAAAGTCGAATTGTATTGGAAAATCATTTTGAAACTAAACTGTGCCTTTTAAAATAGGGAACCGGGATTTTCAATTAAAGAAAGATTGGGATATCCATTGGTATGAAGGAATACCATTGGATGTGTGTATTCATGATATATGCAAATGAAATTAAAACAAACAAACAAAAAGATGGAGAAAATAAGAGTACTGGCAATAAGTCCTAAAGGGCGCCTTTGAGCTCGTCTCCCACATTTAGAAGAAAACAATGAGTACTGGCACAATCCTACTGCATGCCTTTGAGCTCAAGAAATACCATAGTTAAGACTTATGCATATATCAACACGCGAAGTCCGCAACTTTCTAACCTAAGCTTGTTCCAAGCTTGGGGGGGCAAAAAGGAAAATCACCACAAACGAGGGCATAGTTTCGATGTAAGAATGAAAGATCAATCAATTCGAACAATTAGTTTTGGCAAATATTAGAACATCTCAAATTATGAAATTTCATTAGTTGATTAGTGGGGTGAATCAAAATTTACCAAAGAAATCCAAATTGTTATTCAAAAGGACTCTTGAGGATTTTTAACAATGGCAAGCTCACGTAAACTGTTCGCATTTAGAATTTACTTTTGCATTTAGGTAATCATTAGACCAGCCCTTTACCTAAGTTGGGATTTTTGCTTGAGGACAAGCAAGATTTCAGCTTGGGGGAATTTGATATCTCGCATTCATATCAATATTTTGACCTTAAATTCGTACCAAAACCTGTGTTTTAATCTATAAATTCGGTTATAATTCATTGAATACATATAGAATGTGGTACTGCATCCCTGTGATCGATACCCGATAATATACTACTCGATAGTATTGTATACTTACAGTCTGAACCGAAAAGTGTATTTAAGGTTAAAAAGTACAGTTCACTATACTGAAACTTTGTACTATACCTTTTGGTGTAACACTCTACACGGTCCGTGTACCACCTTATGCGGACCGTATCAACCTCGACTCGACCGATGACACGACCACAGACAACTGCTGACTCGACCACAGAAGGAACACAGACACACGGTCCGTGTAGATTCCACACAGGCCGTGTCAAGCAATTCTGGAAACAGATCCAGAATTTGGAAACAAGGCTAATTGATGGAAGGTCGGCCAGAAAAGCTTATAAGTGGGATTTCTTGCACCAGAGAGGACATTCTGGAGCAGAGAAGCAATTCCTAGGGTTTGGACTTGACGGCTAAGTTTGGAGACGAAGTTGAGAAGCAAAAGACGTAAGTTTTCGACGGATCTTCTTTGTTCTTCGGGTTTTGTCATGGCTTATCTTTTTATCATTTCTTTTATCTGTTTTAGAACTATGTCTGAGTAGATTTCTTAGTTTCTAGGGTTGTGATGTAATCGAATGTTTTGTTTTGCATGTTAGTTATTGGATTCTTTTGTTGAAATTTGTGTTTGCTTGATTGTGATTGATTTTAATTGCTTAGTGTAAGTTGTTTGATTTTTATTGGTTTACCACTAGATGAATGATCACATCTAGAAGGTACTTTGGCCCTTATAATCTCTGAACCAAACTAAGTACATGAGATAGGATTAGTGATCCCAAAGGTGAAACCAAGTAGTAGCCGACAGGTGAACATTTCATTATATCGACGGAATGAGGTTACCTTTAGTATACCAAACAAGCAACTAGGTAATTCAGACCAACATACAACAGTTGAGGTCTAGAACCCGACGAGGGCACATATTGCAATTCCATACCAAGTTAATGAAACAACAGACGACAGTTGAGGTTTAGAAACATTAGGTCTGGTCAGTAGAACCCTACACAAAGGAACAACACAAAGAAACAATAACTGCTGCATTTACTCGAGGGCCACACGGACCGTGTACGACAGTACCCAGCCCGTGTACACTGGACACGGCCCGTGTAGGACACTACACGGCCCGTGTAGGACACTACACGGACCGGGCACCTCGAGGCAGAACTGAGATGAAGTCATAACCCTGGAAACGCCTTTTACATCTGATTTAAACCAAGTTGATTTACTTTCTTGCATTTTAATTACTGTGATTGAATTATTAGGAACTTTAAGAACCAAAACTGACCTTTTCCAACTTCTAGTCTTTATTTAATTTAGGTAGAATTCTAGTTAAAATCTGAACTGTCCCTGTGATCGATACCCGATAATATACTACTCGATAGGATTGTATACTTGCAGTCTGAACTGAAAAGTGTATTTAAGGTTAAAAAGTACAGTTTACTGTACTGAAACTTTGTACTATACCTTTTGGTGTAACAAATATCAAGGCAACCAAAATCAGTACCCACAATATCAAAATCGACAAAACCAAGGCCCCTCTCAATTGTCCAAGTTAGAAAAGATGATGGAAAATATGGTCGAATCTCAAGGTAAAATTTTTGATAAACAAAATGAATTTTCTAATTCTTTGAGAAACTTGAACGATAGGGTCGAACTTTTGACGACCAAATCACGGTTGCTTGAAACTAAAATGGCGCAGCAAGCCACCTCCTCTTCACGCCCACAAGGCCAACTCCCGGGGAAACCGGAGCACAATCCAAGAGAACACGCCAAGGCTGTGAAGCTTGGAGATGAACATGGACATGAGGTGCAAGCCATAATGCTAAAGGGCGGGACAAGCTATGATAGACCAAAGATTCCAGCCGACGATGAACCAAACCAACCACAAGAACCCCCTCAAACCACACAATCTGAACCGATTTCAGTTGCACCAATTGATCCACCAATTGTGACAATTCCGAAAGAGCCTCACAAAATGGGTAATTCTAACTCAACAAAGGTACAAAATCTGAAACTCTAAAGTATGTTCCTCCTCATAGGTTTATACCTTTTTCACAGCGTTTGGTAAAGAGTAAACTAGACCAACAATATGCCAAATTCATGGAACACTTGAAAAAACTGAACATGACCATACCTTTCACCGAAGCAATTGCACAAATGCCAACCTATGCCAAGTTTCTAAAAGAAATGTTATCAAACAAAAAGAAACTTGAAGAGGTCGAAACCATCTCCCTAAATGCGCAATGTAGTGCACTTTTCTCGACCAAACTACCCCCTAAACTTAAGGACCTCGGTAGTTTTACTATTCCATGCAAAATTGGGGAGACCGAATTCAATCGATGTTTGTGTGATTTAGGTGCTAGTGTATGTTTAATGCCAAAAGCGGTTTATGAAAGGCTAGATCTAGGAGAATTGAAACCAACAAGAATGTCGCTACAATTAGCGGACAGATCCGTTAGATACCCGGTTGGAATTATGAAAGATGTGATTGTCAAAATTGGTAAGTTTTTCATACCGGTGGATTTTGTTGTGGTGGAAATGGAAGAGGATATGCAAACTCCCCTTCTATTGGAACGTGATTTCCTAATCACGGCAGGTGCGATCATAAATGTGCGTGATGGAAAGATTTCTTTCCGAGTAGGCGATGAAAAGATTGAATTTGACGTTTTTAAATCTCTCCAATTTCCGTCTAATGATAATGGTACAATATGCAGGGTAGATGTTTTAGACTCTATAATTGCAGATCATTTAGATAGGATGATGGAAGGAGAACAACTGGATGAAATTCTAGGAGAAATCTGTCACACCCCGCAGCCACGGGTCGCAACAGTTCCCTGCCGTAAACATACAACGCCGTGTATGTTTACAAGGCAATTAACCGTTCAGTCAGAATATGTACAATCAATGAATATCAAACACATCCCTATGTATATATATATAAATCCATATATAAGGTTATACAGTCTGGTCAAATATCATACAATAAAAGTATCTCGTACAGATACTAACCAACAGGCCTAACCCTAAACTATACAACAAAAGGCTAGATTAGGCCACACAGAGGCAACTACCAAGGGTCTATAGCTCGCGTGCCTCGCCGGAACCCGACGCCCCAGATCCTGTAAAATAACCCAAGAGTGGGGGTGAGAATAATTCCCAGTGCGAAATTTGCCACAGTTTAGATTATTGGACTTGCAATCAAAATCTATATTCAGAAATGAAACCATACAAAAGCAGTTCAGACAGATGCATATTCATAAATAAAACAAGTGCATATGATCGACAACAATTTACCAAATGAAACACAAGTTACGGAATTTCCAAGATGAATCTCAAACACGCACGTTTCTGGCTTAACTCAATTTATTACAGCTGGTAGCACCTACGGATGTCCCACCGAGCTGGACCCTTTATCCAACCCACATCTGTAGTGTCACTGACACCTACAGATGGCCCACCAGCTGGACCCTTATCTGACACCCATCCGCAGTGCTTTGGCTTAACCATTAACTCAGGTCTGGTTCATAATCAGATAAAAATTCGTATGCAATAAGCCCAGAATCGTCCATTCGCAACACGTCAAACCAAACTGTCATTCCTGTCCCAGACTAGATATGACACCATTTCATCGTTTCCTCACAGTCACCCAAAGTCTCCGTCACGATCAGTCATTGCCCAGCATTGACTGATTTTAATCAATCACTGCCCAGCAGTGATTAACTATTCTCATATGCGCACATGGTTTCGAGTCATCGCCCATCGTTGATTTCGAAACATTACCGACCATCCTAGATAGTCATAAATTGTTGGGGACTTTCGACCGTAGTTCCAAAACAAAAACACACAAACAAACGATATACCATTCAACATGCAAATATAACTGTAATATTCATTATGGACTGAAATGGGGTTATTGCGGCTCGCAACTTAATTACCCGAAAATTTCCAGCTCTTATTGGCATTTTCCAGGCTCTCATTGCGGCCCGCAATGGCTGTGGTTGCGGCCCGCAACAAAGTACTCAATTCTCAGCCAGAGAGTAATTCATTATGCTACGTTCATTGCGGCCCGCAATGAATTTATTACGACCCGCAACAAAGTAGTCAGAGAGTCAGTCAGTCTATATTTTGAGCTACGCTATTGATTGCGGCCCGTAATGGAAGTTGTTGCGGCCCGCAATAAGGCGATTTCAGTACATATCATTTCTAAATTAATACGGTTATGCATATGATTCAAACAATTCGATTATGCAATCAAACAAGCAGTTCAACATGACAATTGGAAGCGGTTTAATTCATGAATCTAAATTATCAAACAAGTCCAGGAATCCCGCACCTGCTGGCAATAGGCGTACCGCGTGACTATCGATCCGGCGCTTCGGAATGCCCCGCAAACCTTTGCTCAACCGAGCCTATGCCTACATTCCACGAATACCATCTCAATTAGGTCTCATTCATGTACTGGTTCGCTATTCTGGTTTACGCATCAATTCGATTGGCCGGTTGGTGTAACCCTAATTTGGTCGAAACCTCGATTTAACCATTACACGTTCTAACCTTTCCCGATCAAGAGATAACCCTACCGAGGACAAGTCTAGTCGGTCGGACTAACCTAATCAATCAATGCCGCGTTTCAATTCGGGATTTGGTATCAAAACCCTAGAATGGGAAATCCAAATTGGGAGACGAAATCACGGAGAAAGTCGGTAAACGAGAGATGAGAAACTCAAAGGAGTTAGAGTTCGATCAATTCTAACCCTAATCTCGGGTTTAAAACGAACAACCCGCGGATTCGAGAGATCTCGGATTTTCAAACGAAGAAGGGAAAAGAGAAATTACCGACAGAATGGCTAGGAGAGATCTACGGCTGCCTTCTCGGTTCCAACCTCGATTTCCCGGACGGTGGCGCAATCCGACGGGATTTCGGAGCTCTCCCTCTCTTTTCTTCTCTCTCTCTCTCTCTTTCTCTTTCTTTCCCTTTTTTTCTCTTTGGCCGGCCACACACAAGGAAGAAGAGAGTGAGGTTAGGGTTTATCAAATAGGGTGCTTCGCGATTCGTGCTAAGATGAATCAATGGTCCGAATAATTCTAAAATCCAATATAAACCCATTTAACGTGTTTTATTTCTAACTCTTCGCTCGTCGATCAAATTTCGATTCCGTTTTAAACATCATAAATAAATAAATGATTTAAATTTTATTATAAAATTTTCTTAACGTGACAAAATCGATGAAGAAACAGCTCAAAACAACAAAAACAGCCAACCATGCGGCCTAGACAGCCCTCTCGAAATTTTACAAATTCCAGTTTTTGCAGTTTCAACATGCACAACGTCCGAATCTCCGAAGGTCGAACCAAAACCCTCACCAACAACCCTCAAGTACGAATCTCTTGGCCCATATGAGACACATCCCTCCATAATCAATGACGCATTGAACCAAGAAGAGAAGACAAAGCATTGGCATGACAAACACATCAGAAGGAGTTTTCAAGAAGGACCATACCAAATATCATGAATTTTCGACCATGGTGCCATTGAAATCTGGAGCGAAAGAACAGGTCCATTTAAAGTCAATGGACAGCGGCTCAAACATTTCATTCAAGATGAACCGATCATCGAAAAGGAGGCAATTGCCCTCGATGATCCACCACCTTCAAACTGAGCCTCAACAAGTCGAGCTCCCGACGTTAAACCAAGCAACATCTTGTGAGTTTCTATTTTTCTTTTTAATTTCCTCTTCTAGTATGAATTGACACATTGAGGACAATGTTTGTTTAAGCTGGGGGGAGGGGGTTAAATGAAAAACTAAAATTCACAATTGTATCTTGCATTTAGTTTAGGCATGTTTAAATTTTTTTGTTTGAAACTAGCATTTTACCTAACCATGAATAGGGTCCAGTCCGACTTGTTAGGATGTTTACCTAGTTTTGTGTCATGCATTTTGTTGATAAATTAGTGTGATTACTAGGATTTGGTTGAAAATTTTTGAAAAAAAAAATATGGATGACATTGAATTAAATTGGAAATAACCCCATACTTGATTAAAAAAAATTTCATAGGATGAGATGTTTTAGGACTTTGAAAAAAAAATGAAAAAAATTGAATTTTATTGAAATAACGTTTTGAAGCCAAAATATGTATTTTTTAAAATAGAGAATTTGGGAATTTTAAATTTTAGAAAGATTGAGATATCCACAAGTATCAATGAATACTTAGGGATGTGTGTTTTCATGGTACATGCATAAAAATTGAGAAATTGAGTTAAATTTAAATTTTTTGAAAATAAATGCGACTCCAATAACCTATGTTACGGCGTCATGATGTACTTATGGTTATGAGTCATTAGCACTCTTACTCCACTAGTCTCTCGATAAAATTGACATTCGTGTCGGTGGAAGGGTTAGACTATGAGCATGCAAAGCACCATTGAATTAGAACGGTTGGGTACGGTTAACTACTTGTAACTAACCGATGCTTAATTGAGGATTGGAAAATAGTGCCATGAAATAAAAGAAAAATAGAAAAATCAAAATGAGCAACAACAAAAATGTGAATTTGCATTGTATCAACACACAAAGTCTGCAACTTTCTAACCCGAGCTTGTTTCAAGCTTGGGGGGTTAATATTTTAGAAAATCACCACAAAATGAGGGCATATTTTTGGTAGAAAAACAAAATATTGATAAGTCCAATATGAAGTTCAATTGAATTAAGTTGTGGGGTGAATCACGATTGATTAAATAAAGTCCATGTTATTGTTCAAAAGGATTCACGATAATTTTGGCAAATCATGTGAATTTTTCAACAATTAGAGTTATCAAGGTAATTTGGTTAAGTTAGAGACTGACTCGATTCTTAGTTTAGATTTTTGCTTGAGGACAAGCAAGGTTTAAGCTTGGGGGATTTTTTGATTAAGAAGACCTTCCGTCAAGTCTTCCTCCTCAAATCCTGGCATGCCTAGTCGGATGTTGCCTAAATCCGCCATTTGTTGAGAAGAAGATGCGCCGGCTTTGATTTTTGTTGTTTGACTTCTTGTAACCGGTGCCAGTGCTCAAATCTGTGGAAGAGAAAAATGTAGTAGATGTAGAGAAGAGAAAGTATTAAAGGAAAGTAACGTGCAGAAATTTAAATAAGGAAAGTAAATATTTTTGGATTTTTCTAAAACGGTAAATAAGGAAAGTAAATTTCAGAAATTGTAAAAAGGGAAATAAAATATTTTTTGGGTTTTTATTTTCTGAAAAAGAAAGAAGGTAAATAAGGAAACAAAGAATTAAAAGTACTTTCCTAAAATAAAAACTAGTATCTATCCTACTTCCCCGGCAACGGCGCTAAAAAGCTTGTTGTGTATTTTAGGTATTGAAATATAGGGCAATTTTAATACACTTTTAACTTTTAAAATTTATAAACCTTCGTACATAATAAATAGGTTAGTTGCAAGCGCACAACCTATCGATTGTAGTATGTAGGTGTCGATCTAAAGGGAAGTTGGGAAACACTAATTTTTATTGAAGTAAACTACTTTTAAAACTAAATAATAAAAGTAAAAAGAGGGGTTTTTGTGTAATTTCGTTTTTAATGAAAATTAAAAGTTTGTAACAAAGCGATTAAAATTCAAATGTGATTCAAATTGGAGAAGTCTAGGGGCTTTTGGCTTACAATTCCTTGGTTAATTTCTCATTTGTTTGGTCTCTAAATTCATGTTTGCTTTGATGGGGTTTTGTAACCTTATGATGTGCCTAGATAATTCGGATTTCACGATTAAGTACTTCACCCTAACTACCTAGATTTAAGCGCATGTTAGCCTATTTCAATCAAGTATTGATACAAATATTTTGGTGCGATGAGTTAACGTTCCTCTAGTTTTAGGGCTGTCACGATCCTAATAGGGATATTTAACATTACATGCACACAAAATGATATATCAATGTCTAATCTAATCTAGGATTCCCAATTAGGTTTTAGGCTTCACAATTAAGTCCTTCACCCTAACCTAACCATTAATTCATGTGATTCCGGATAAAGATTAGAATGGTGTGTTGCTAATCTTAAACCCTAAAATAATTCAAGCACATAGTAAGGTACCGTTAAGCAATTGTTCCTAGCAATTCAAGTTGTAAAACCTAAACGGGATACTATCAAGTACACAGATTATGCAATTAGCGAGAATTTATCAATCAACAAGAATAAATCATGCAAGCAAAACAATCATCATAAAGAGAGAATCAAACAAACTAGAAATTAACGCAAGTTCATGTTTAACGCCTAAGCCCCTAGAGAGGAAATATAGCATCTCACGGGTGCTTTAGCATCCACAAGAAAATACAAAATAAACATGGTAAAAATTGAGAAAATATGTAAGAGAAAAGAATATAACCAATCTCCAAGTTTCTGCCCAATTTCTTCCCTTGTCGCTCAAGCAAAACCTCGATTTCTTCCTTCTCTTCCTTCGAAATTCGCAACTTTGATCACCGCTGGAAAGTGGAGTATAATGACTTCAATTGAGCAATGATGAGCAGTGATCAGCTCTCATGTGGTCTCCTTAACCTTATATAGCATTTTCTAAACTTGGAGATCAAGTCGTTTTATTTTCGGAGCCCAATAAGCCCACTAACTTAGTCATTTTCTGAACTTGGGGATCAAGTTGTTATATTTTCAACACCCACTAAGCCTACTAACTTCTATAATTCTAATTCTGTGATTCTGAACTTGGAGACCAAGTTATTCTAATTTTGGCACTCACTAACTTTCCATATTTAGTAGCTTTTCAGGCTGGTGCGGCTATTGGTGTGGCTGTACAAAATTCTACATTCCGAATTTGGATTTGTTTCCTTCATGAAAGTTGTAGATATTTTTGTCCTGTTCTGTCAAGCTTTGATTCACCCAAATTGGAGTTTGTATGACCAAGATATGGCCAAAATACAAACTGTGTGTCGCAGCTGTGATTCTGTGCGGCTAGTTGTGCGGCCGCAGGAGGCTTTGGAAATTTTCAGTGAACCAAACTTCAAACGGGGATAGATCATGATCCATAACTCCGTTTTCAGTGTTTTACCACTTTTCGGAACGCTTGCAAGAAGATATAAAATTTGCTCCATTTCCTGTAATTTAAATAGACTTTGGCAGTAACTTGATTCTTGGATATATTTGACACAAAATTATACTAAAATACAAGGAAATTGGTTAAGTTTTTTTAGGTTAAACCTTAATCAAAAGTATATATAATTTAGGTTTATCAAACAATTAGGTTTGTGTGAGAAAGTTAATTGTATACTTATAATACTCTGAACTGTTAGCCCAAAAGTCGATCGCAAGATCAGAAAGCCCTTCAAATCACGTACACAGAAACCCAGCACGCTATGCGGGGTAGTGACAATGCCGCATGCGGGGTAGATGTGGGACAAATCTATGTCGCATACGGGGTGACAGGCCCCATGTGGGGTAGAGAGACGTCTGAATATATACTTTTGTATAATTTAGAAGAAGAGAACTTGAACCTTAGAGAATCTCTATTTAATTGTTTAACCTAAACCTTAGCACAATTAGTGCCACCGCATTAACCTTGAGGGTATTGAACCCTAAAAACTATTTTCAAAATTACTACAAACTGTTTTCTAACTGATTTTAAACCCCCTATATCCTAGAACTAGTGGAAATTATTAGATATCCGATACACTATCTATGTGGATCGACACCCTAATTATACTACACGGTAGGATCATGCGCTTGTGATGTGAACGCAAGTAGAATTAGGATTAAAAGGTATATTAATTTATACTGAATGTTAGTAGTTCAATTTGGACTCATCAAGTTTTTTGGCGCCGTTGCCTGGGATAGAGTAAGAATTTTCCTTTCGAAAAATTCTTGCGCTGTCATTAGGTGTCTAACATAATAACTGGGACTAGGTCAATTGTATCTTTACTTTTCTGCATTTTATTTTTAGCATTATATTGCATACAAAAATCCCAAAAAATATCAATTAAGACTAGTTTAATTTTCTGCATATTTACTTTCAGCACTCTTATTACATAAAAACCCCAAAAATATCAATTAGGATAGTAGCATGTTTATTTTCAGCCCTTGCATATTTTATTTTTCTATATTTGGGAGAAAGGTTCCTTAATATTTCTTCTTATAGATTGTCACGCTGGCAGGAGCTTCTAAGCCCCGTACCACTAACAATTCCAATAAGAAGGATATTATCTCACATTCTCCTAAACCAAAGGTGAAGAACACTCGCCGAACTAAGGAAGACACAACTGTAGACGAGTTAGCCTCAAGTTCCACCAATATGAGTAGCCATAGTGTTCCTCCAGCCGCCGCCATTCCACCTCATAACGCGTCATCAACTGCTGGGATGGTAAATCAACCTTCCAATGCAGGTCCGGTAGCAGTAACCAACACTTCACGGCCACTAAGGGACTTTGCCCTTCCTCAAGATATGAAGGATCAAAGTAGCGTCATAATGCCCGAGATAGAGGCAAACAATTTTGACATTAAGGTAACTAGAAGCACTTTTGAAGGAAGATCAGATGAGAACCCTCAAATCCACCTCAACAAGTTCAAGAATGCTTGCAATGCGATGAAGGTGAGCGGAGTCACACCTGAAGACCTCCGTCTATGCCTGTTCCCACTCTCCCTAGGAGGGTGACCGCAATCGTGGCTTGAATAATTGGAGCCAGGTTCAATTACGAATTGGTCCCAAATGACAACACTAGAGATCCAACGAGTGAGATAATGATTTGTGGATGGAGGAGGTGATCCTGAACAACACTAGAGATCCAACGGAGTGAGATAGAGATTCATGGATGAAGGAGGTGATACATAACAACACTAGAGATCCAATCGAGTGAGAAGGACATTTGTGGATAAAGGAGGTGATCCAGTGCAACACTAGAGATCGGACGGAGTGAGAAATACATTTGTGGATGGAGGATGTGATCCAGAACAACACTAGAGATCCCACGGAGTAAGATAGACATTCGTGGATGGAGGAGGTGACACGGAACAACAGTAGAGATCCAACAGAGTGAGATAGTGATTAGTGGGTGGAGGAGGTGATGCCGAACAACACTAGAGATCCAATCGAGTGAAAAGGAGATTTATGTATAGAGGAGATGATCCAGAACAACACTAGAGATCCAACAGAGTTAGAAGAAGATTTGTTGATACAGTATGTTATCCAGAACAACACTAAAGAGGCAATAGAGTGAAAAATAAATTCGTGGATGGAGGAGGTGATCCAGAACAACACTAGAGATCCAATAAAGTGAGATAGTGATTCGTAGACGAATGAGGTGATCCCGAACAACTCTAGAGAACCAACGGAGGTGGAAAGTGAGCTTCGTGGCTGGAGAAGATGATAGAAAACAACACTAGGGAGCCAACGGAGTGAGAAGGAGACTGGTGGATGGAGGAAGTGATTCAGAACAACACTACAGAGCACGGAGTGAGAAAGAAATTCGTGGATGGAGGAGGTGCTCCTGAACAACACTATACATCCAATAGAGTTAGAAAGAGCTTCGTGGATGTAAGACGTGATGCCCAACAACACTAGAGATCCAACAGAGTGAGATAGAGATTCATGGATGAAGGAGGTGATATAGAACAATAATCTAGATCCAACCGAGCGAGATGGAGATTTGTGGATAGAGGAGATGATCTAGAACAACACTAGAGATCTAACATAGTGAGATAGATATTCATGGATGATAGAGGTGACATAAAACAACACTAGAGATCCAACCGAGTTAGAATGAGATTTGTGGATAGAAGATGTGATCCAGAACAACATTAAAGAGCCAACGGAGTGAGAAATATATTCGTGGATGAAGGACGTGATCCTAAACAACACTAGAGATCCAACGTACTAAGATAGAGATTTGTGGATGCATGAAGTGATACGGAAAAACACTAGAGATCCAACAGAGTGCGAAAGTGATTCGTGGATGGAGGAGGTGATTCGGAACAACACTGGAGATCTAACAGAGTGAAATAGAGATTCATGGATGAAGGAGGTGATACATAACAACACTAGAGATCTAATCGAGTGAGAAATAGATTTGTGGAAAGAGGAGGTGATCCATACTAACACTAGATATCCAACGGAGAGAGATAGTGATTTGTGGTTCGAGAAGGTGATACGGAACTAAACTAGGGATCCAACCAAGTGAGAAGAAGATTTGTGGATAGATGAGGTGATCCAGAACAACACTAGAGATCCAACAGAGTTAGAAGGAGATTTTTTGATAGAGTATGTTATCCAGAACAACACTAGAGAGCCAACAGAGTGAGATAGTGATTCGTGGATGGAGGAGGTGATCCCAAACAACACTAGAGATCCAACGGAGATAGAAAGAGAGCTTTGTGGCTGGAGGAGTGATATCTCTCTTTCATATCTATATTCCGACCCCAATTCACATGTAAACCTGTGCTTGAAAGCCTAAAAGTGTGAACATTTCATTTAAATATCAATAGAATGTGGTACTGCTATGCCTTGCTTAATGATTTGCAGGAAACGGGCGAAAAACAAGAAAGATTCTGGTCATGACGCATTGTCACACGGCCCGTACAAGTTTTTGTTCGGACTGCACATTAATCGCTCTCTCACACAGAAAGTTCTCACGCAGAGGCTAAATTCCTACAACTCAAAAGCACAGGCACACGGTCCGTGCACATTTCTGTGCGGACCGTACACAGAAAATCCGGAAACCCAGACTGGCGATGGAAAGAGATGCCAGCTGGGGAAGTCGAAAAGGAAGGCTTTTAATACGTAATTTTGAGCATAAAAAGGGGAGATTTTTCCAGACCTAGGGACGACTGGCTCTTGGGGAGAAAACTTGGCTTGGAGAAGAAGTTTTGAGACGAATCTTCATCTCTCTTCGAGTTTTGTCATGAACTTTATTATTGCTTTTTGTTTTATTTGCTTTTTAACCATGCTTAAGTAGACTTTTATGTTTCTAGGGTTATGATGTAGTCGAATGCTTAGTTTTATTTGCTAGTTACTTGGAATTTGTGTTTGAATCTTGTGCTTGCTTGATTGTGTAGTATTCTATTGCTTAGTTGAAATTGTTTGAATTGAATTGTTAATCCGTTAGATGAAATGCCTCATCTAGATGGATATTGTATAACCTTGATATTCACTCGACCAAACTAAGTATTTGAGATAGGTTTATGAACCGAGAGGCGAAACCAAGTAGTAGCCGAGAGGTGAACTTTTCCTCGTATCGAGAGATCGAGGATATCTTTAGTAAACCAACAAGTGACTTAGGATAATTAAGCCAACAAGCGAAAGTTGAGGTTTGAGAACCCTACGAGGGAAGAAATTGAATCCCGTACCGAGTAATTAAGCCAACATGCGAGAGTTGAGGTCTAGGTACTTTGGTTCGGTCAATAGAATCCTGCACAGGAAACAACACAGAAACCAGTAGCTGCTGTATTAACTCGAGAGCCACACAGACCGTGTATGAGAGTACACGGCCCGTGTACATTACACACGGCCCGTGCATGAAAGTGCACGGACCGGGCATCTTGAGGCTGAGCTGAGATGAAATCAGAAACCTTAGGAACCCCTTTTTAATTATATTAAACCCAAATCAAAGTTTACTTTATTGTTTTTAATTACTATCAGTGAACTGTTAGGACACGTAATACCCCAAATCAACCTTTGCAGACTTCTAGAATCTCTGTAGTTTAAGTAAAGTCTGGTAATTATCAAACCATCCCTGTGATCGATACCCGATAATATACTATACGACAGGACTGTTCACTTGCAGTCTGAACCGAAAGTGTATTTAAGGTTTAAAAAGTACAGTTTACTGTACTGAAACTTTGTGCATTACCTTTTGGTGCAACAAGTTTTTGGTGCCGTTGCCGGGGAAGGCATTGAAAATTTTGGATTTTGCTTATTTTGCTAAATTCTAGATTTTAACCTTTTCTTTTATTTTTCTCTCACCACAGGATCAAGCTGGAACACGTACTACCACCCAAAGGTGACTACAATCTGAGGAGCAGGGCACAAACTTCGAACACAAAAACTCCTCCAGATCCAACCCAAATCCAGAACACAGCTGTTCCTGCACCACCACCTCTGCACACGGTCCGTACGGAAGACACACGGTCCGTGCACTCTGAAAACCCAAGCAGAGGAGACATGAGTAACAACGGAGACGACAGAGATGAGGACAGGAATGAAGTCCACAACTCTGATGATGACATGGCTGACTTTGTCCCAAGGACTTTGCGAGAATTCAATGTGCCAAGAGCTGGAGATGTGAGAGAAGCAATCAGGCTGCCAAGGATTGACGGAAACCAACCGAACTTCAATCCCGGTGTTGTCAACATTGTGCAGCAGAATACTTTCCATGGACTAGATCATGAGGATCCACATGCTCACCTTCAGACATTTCTCGAGTGTTGCACCACCATTAAAACTAATGGCGCAACCATGGACTACATTAGACTTGCATTATTTCCTTTTACTCTTAGGGATAAAGCCAAGAAATGATTAGGGTCTTTACCAAGGGATTCGATAACCACATGGAGGGAATTGTCTAAACTGTTCCTTACTAGACTTTTTCCTCACAAAAGAACTGCTAAGGTTAGGACCCAATTAACCAGTTTTAAGCAAAGACCTGATGAACCACTGATGAGGCATGATAAAGATTTAGGGAATTGCAATACTCTTGTCCCCACCACGATATACCAGACTGGTTGCTTATTCAGACCTTTTATGATGGTTTGACTGATAGTACTCGTACCTCTATCGATGCTGTTGCAGGTGGAGCACTGATGTCAAGGGAACCCCTTGAAGCTATGAACTTGATTGACAACATGGCTCAGAACCAACAATGGTCCGGCAGCGACAACACTCGAGCTGGAGGAGGCGGCCGATTTGAAGTTGATCAAATCACTGCTCTAACCGCCAAGCTTGATGCTATGCAGAAAGCTTTTGACAAGATGAGTGTGAAGGCAGTCAATCAGCAGCAACAAACCTGTGTCATGTGTGGAGATAAGGGTCACGCTTATGAACAATGTCCACTAGCGCAGAGGGATGAAGAAACTGAGCAAGTCAACTCTCTCAACAATGAACCATCCTATTTTCCAAAACCTCCTTTCAACCGATCCTACTCCAAGGACCCAATTGAGCAACAAAACTGGAGGTGGAAGCAGAACAACCCTGCACCATTCAACAATGCTTCCAATCCCTCTTTCAATAAACCCTTCAATAATCCTTCTGGCAGCAACAATAACCGAAACTTCTACCAAAATGCATCTTTCAACAATTCAAACAACCGAGCAGCTCAATCCGGTCCTCCTAAGCCATATAATGATTTCATGCATGAGCAAGGAAAATGAACCAGATGATGTTCGAGCAAATGCAAACAATGAATGCTCAAATTAATGCTCAGCTAGTTGCTCAGAACAAGTTGATAGAGCAAATAAGTCACCAAGTCACCGCAAGTCTTACACCACCAGGAACACCACCAGGAAGACTACCCAGCCAACCAGAGGTAAATCCCAGAGGAGAAGCTAAGGCGGTGACACTAAGAAGTGGTACCAAGTACGAAGGACCTGCCATGCCTAACCAAGTTTCGCATGATACGGACTGTGCAAATCCCACACGGGCCGTACAGAATCCTGACCGTGTCGAACCCATACGACCGAACTCACCTCATATTCTCCTGCCAAGAACACGGACCGTACAGATTTCACACGGCCCGTGCACGCTCCACCTGCTGAAGAAACTGAACATCCGGACCGTACAGAGGCCGCACAACCAGCAGGAAACATTGAAACAATTGTATGCACGGACCGTGCAGATGTTACATGGGTCGTGCAAAGAGAACCTGAAAGTCAGAAGAAGACAGGGGCTGAGAGACCACTGCCTTACCAACCACCTGTACCTTTTCCTCAGAGGCTAGCTGAGTCTAGATTAAATGAACAATTTGCTAAATTCATCGATGTACTCAAGCAACTACACATCACCATTCCATTCACCGAGGCTTTGACCCAAATGCCCACATACGCCAAGTTTCTCAAAGACATCCTCTCCAACAAGCGAAGCTTGGGGGGCACGAGACGGTGAAACTGACAGAACAATGCAGTGCCATTCTGAGAAGTGAGTTACCACCAAAATTGGAAGATCCTGATAAGTTTTCTATTCCTTGCAATATAGGGAAAGCCACGATTAAGAAAGCTCTATGCGACTTGGAAGCTAGCGTGAGTCTTATGCCACGCATCATTTTCGATCGAATTGGAGTAGGTGAGCTCAGACCTACACGAATGACTCTACAACTGGCAGACTCTTCGGTAAGACTACCACTTGGCATAGTGGAAGATGTATCGGTACAGGTTGGTAAATTCTATATACCTGCTGATTTTGTTGTAATGGAAATGAAAGAAGATAAGGAAGTCCCCATTATTCTGGGACGACCTTTTCTAAGAACTGCAGGTGCGATATTTGATGTGTATAAAGGAACATTGACACTGAACATTGGAGAGGAGAAAGTGCGATTCCAAATTGATCGAGCCATGAAGTATCCCTCATCGACCGAATCTTGCTTCAAAGTAGATGTGATCGAAGAATGCTTGACAGATTTGGCCGAGGACTACTTTCTTGAGCAAGTCAATAGCTCGCTAAGGTATCATTCCGACTATTTATCCGAATTGCAGGTTGAAACAAGCGAGCGGGACTCAATTTGTGCAGCAGAGGCAACATTTGACAATCTGGAACTGACACATGGACCGTATGAACCACGCACGGACCGTACACCAAAGTCAGAGAAGCCGGAGAACAAGGGGGCACACGGGGGGCACACAGTTCACACGGGGGCAGAACACGGATCGCACGATTCTTACACGGACCGTACACCAGCCCAGATGGAGCAGTCGACTCCCGAGCTCAAACCTCGTCCAGCTAATCTCAGGTATGAGTTCCTAGGACCAAATAAGACATGTCCAGTGATTATAAATGTAGATCTCAACTCCGATCAGACCGCCAAGCTCTTGGAGAAGTTGAAAGCTCACAAAGGCGCGATCGGATACTCTATCAAGGACTTGAAAGGGATCGACCCAACCATCTGCACTCACAGAATCTTGCTGGAAGATGATCACAAGCCATCTGTTGAACACCAAAGACGGCTCAACCCAAATCTGAAAGAGGTAGTAAAAAAGGAAATTTTAAAACTTCTTGAAGCAGGAATCATCTACCCGATTTCCGACAGCAAATGGGTGAGCCCTGTCCATGTGGTACCAAAGAAAGGAGGAGCAACAGTAGTGAAGAATGACAAGGATGAGCTGATCCAAACGCGCGTCGTGACCGGCTGGAGGATGTGCATAGACTACCGAAAGCTCAACACAGCCACGCGCAAGGATCACTTTCCATTACCCTTTGTTGATCAACTCCTTGAAAGGCTTGCAAATCACTCTTATTTTTGTTATCTTGATGGTTATTCTGGTTCCTTCCAAATACCCATTCACCCACAGGACCAAGAAAAGACCACTTTTACATGCCCATATGGTACCTATGCATACTATAGGATGCCCTTTGGTCTTTGCAATGCACCAGCAACTTTTCAAAGAGCCATGATGGCTATCTTTTCTGATTTCATTGAGAAAGAAGTCGAGATTTTTATGGATGATTTTTCTGTCTATGGTACTTCTTTCGATTTTTGTTTAACAAACCTTTGTAAGATTTTGCAAAGATGCGAGGAAGTGAATTTGATTCTCAACTAGGAGAAATGTCACTTCATGGTCCAAGAAGGTGTTGTTCTAGGAGATGTTGTCACTTCCAAAGGAATTGAAGTGGACAAAGCAAAGATCGAGGCGATTGAGAAACTCGAGACCCCATCCAATGTCAAGGGTGTCTGAAGCTTTCTAGGCCATGCGGGGTTCTACCGCCGCTTCATCAAAGACTTCTCGAAAATTGTGAAATCACTGACCAATTTACTCATTAAAGATTCTGACTTTGTTTTTACAGATAATTGTGTCAAGTCTTTTTTCAGATTAAAAGAAGCTCTCATTTCAACGCCTATCTTGCAGCCACCTGACTGGTCTCTGCCATTCGAGCTCATGTGTGATGCGAGTGACTATGTAGTTGGGGCAGTTCTTGGGCAGAGGAAAAACAAGAAGCCATGCGCTATCTACTATGCTAGCAAGGTGCTAGACCCGGCCCAAATGAACTACACAACAACCGAGAAAGAGCTTCTCTCCATTGTGTTTACTCTCAACAAGTTTAGATCGTACTTGGTTGGCTCGGAAATAATTGTCTACACAGACCATGCCGCACTTAGGTATCTTTTGAATAAGAAAGATGCAAAACCTAGACTAATCAGATGGATTCTTTTTTTGCAGGAATTTGATCTAGAAATCAGGGACAAGAAAGGAGTCGAAAACTCTGTGGCAGATCATTTATCCCGACTTCATTGGGAGGATGACAGCACTACCAAACTGCCAATCAATGACTCATTTCCCGACGAACAACTCCTGTCCATCAACATTGATCTGGAATCCATGTACACGGTCCGCACACACTTTCACACGGACCGTACGTCTAACCATACGGACCGTACATTTTCCAACCAGTCGACCCCCTGGTATGCAGATTTCGCAAACTATCTTGCTTATGGGGTACTGCCTGCCACAATGACCTACCAGCAGAGGAAGAAGCTCATATCAGACGCCAAGTACTACTTCCGGGAAGACCCTTTCCTTTTCAAAATTGGAATCGATGGGATATTCCGACGTTGTGTTCCATACAAGGAGACACGCTCCATTATTGCACACTGTCACTCATCTGCTTATGGGGGACATGCCTCGTTCTCTAAGACAGCCGCTAAGGTATTGCAATATGGTTTCTATTGGCCCTCTATTTTCAAAGATACAAGAACCTTTGTTCTCGCTTGCTATCAGTGTCAGAGAACCGGAAACATAACAAAGCGCAGCGAGATGCCTCTAAACTTCATGGGACCATTCCCGTCATCTCGCGGGTATGAGTATATCTTGGTAGCAATAGACTACGTGTCTAAATGGGTTGAAGCAGTGGCGTGTCGCACGGCCGATTCAAATGCAGAGAAGCGGCTGTTCACGGATATTATTTTTCCTCGCTTTGGAGTGCCTCGTGCTGTTATCAGTGACGGGGGCAAGCACTTCATCAATCAACAATTCGACAGTCTCTTGAGCCGACATGGGGTCACATATAAGGTATCTACCTCTTATCACCCTCAAACTAATGGCCAAGCTGAAATTTCTAACAGGGAAATCAAATCTATCTTGGAGAAGACTGTGGCAAGGACCAGGAAGGACTTGTCACTTAAGCTAAATGATGCACTTTGGGCCTACCGAACTGCTTTCAAAACACCAATTGACATGAGCCCTTTCAAGATGGTATACGGGAAGCCGTGTCACCTACCAGTAGAGATTGAGCACAAGGCATTCTGGGCTACGCGAGCAATCAACATGGACATGCTTGCAGCTGGAGAAAAGCGCATTCTTGACTTGCACGAGTTGGAGGAGATGCGCCTAAACACCTATGAGAATGCAAGAATCTACAAAGAAAAAACAAAGTGGATTCATAAAAAACGCGTCACGCCTCGCAAATTCAGGGAAGAAGATCTTGTACTCTTATTTAATTTCAGGTTAAGACTTTTTCCAGGTAAGCTCAAATCCAGATGGTCAGGCCCATTTGAAGTGAAGAAAGTGTACCCTTTCGGTGCAGTTGACATTGCAAACGAAGAATGTGGGACCTTTAAGGTCAATGGTCAGCGTCTCAAGAACTATATTGCTAATCACTCTCTCAACGAGAGGTTTGTTCAGGCTCTCACTGACCCCGCCACAACCAAGACTTAGAGAAAGGTGGTCAAGCTCGAGACCTAAAACCAGCGCTTCTTGGGAGGCAACCCAAGCATTTTTGTTATTTATTTCTTATTTTTATCTTTGCATATTTAAAATTTTATTACAATTATTTTTCATTTTTTTTGTTAATTCTTCATAATACATTTTTAAGTTCTGGTCAAATAGGAGGAATGCAAGTTTTTGGAGTTCACACGGTCTGCACACATCGTAATACGGGCCGCATCTTAACACATCTCCAGTCAGAGAGGATTTTCAGAATTTTTGAGGAGCACACGGGCCGTATCATAACACATTCTCCAGTCAGAGAGAATTTTCTGAAATTTTTAACCACATGGACCGCACAAAAATGTACACGGACAGTACAAAACCAACAGGCGCGATGAGAAGGGTCGCGTCCCTTCGGTACGACCCTCTCCCTTTTTAAGGGACCACCCTGTTGGGTTTTGAGGCTACCCAAAGCCATTAGGCTTAAGCTGCGGAAAGACCGTAAAACAAAAATTTTACTTCTAACTTAAGCCAAAAGGATTGAAGTGGTATGTCGGATAATCTACCGAGAGTTACATACCTGTTCAATCATTTTCTTAGATTAAAAACCGTAAGTAAAACTTTACTAATCAGATCATAGATTAAGTAGTATGTCGGATAATAACCGAGAGTTACATACCAGATTAATCCTGTATAGACCCAAAGTAGTAAAACCGTATTTACTTGTATTTTAATCAGTTTATAGATCTACTCCTTTGATTGATTTCTAAAAGATTAAATCTATTTAACAATTAAATAGATTAATATAACATTTCTTTACCTTGCTTCCAAATTCAAATTGGAATGCAGTCTGACCCGGCTGTCTGACCCGGCTAAGCAAGCACCAAAAATATAGTGCCTCTATCGGTTATCCACCAGGAACTACCAGAGAGTTGGTATTTCTTTTGCCAGAAATACTATACCAACGGTATTCGAAAAGTCGCGGTTTTCGGTAAATCACTATTCACCGAAAGTACAAAATTTCTGACAAAACACTATTCACAAGAATAACTTTTATTCTCGCAAAAATATATATATGGATAATCAGATTTTCTGCAAATCACTATTTGAGAGAGAAATTAGATACGAATCGAATCAGATTCTGATTCGTACTTTGATTAGAACTTAGAAATGAACTTGTTAATTTTCTCTCACATTTCATTCCTATTTATAACCATATTAAGTCGGTTCCATACGTATGGCGGTTTTAGAAGCCAAATCAAATTTGAATTTGCCAAATTTGTTTAATATATTTTAATCAAACATTTTCATTTAATTAATTTATTTAATTTAGGCTTTTAATTAAATTCTAAATTTAATTAAGGCCTAAATTCAAATTGGACTTTTTGATTCAAAATATTAATTCATAATTAATATTTTAATCCATATCTATATATATATACAATTATTCTGAATAATTGTATTTCTTGCGTTTGCGATAAATTTATACGACGTGTCATACACGTTTATAAATTTAATTCGGTTTAAGCATGTCATCTCCATGACATATATTTTATTCTTAATTATAACACTTTATAATTAATCATAAAATTTCTCTGATTACTTTCCTATTGGTGTGACCCGATAGGATCTGTGTTATGTTGGTAAATAGAATTAGAACTGTTCTAACTTCTATAATCATAGGTGGCACCTGGCAAGTACATTATGACACCAATTACACAGATGATGCTGTACCGTACAATATCACGATCCAGTAAACAATTTACTTCGTGTTAATTCTTTTGTCTCATAGCTATCAGATCAGTTTCAAGGTAGGTGTGTGTCATCCTTGCAAACTTAATCTTTTCTTGATCCTGAATAGATTATCAAATATGTTTACTCTTGTAATCATACTGGATCCAGATAATCATATTCTATCAAGGGGCCCAGTGATGCTATAGCTCGTATTGAGATACGAGGGACAATAGTACTTTTGATAAACCATCTTTTCCTCCGCATAAGCTATGTATACCGAAAAACTACCCTTATAGCTACTTTTTACGGATAGTGTTAGATAGCAATCACACATATACATCTCTTATGTAGGAAAAATGAATATCTCATACTTTAGAACTAAACACTAAAATGAAAACATTAATGACACAAACACAATTCCATTTAATGTTTCATTTGGGGTCTGTCAAATATCATGTTCTCTAACATGTATCTGTGTGATTAAAATGACAACTCTTTGTCTATGGTTTGTAAAACTTAACCATCATTTAATCCACACATTAACCTTATCGCGGTAATTAGTGTTCCTGCTAATTACCTTGGTTAGAGACTTTTTAAGAGTATTATCATCTATATTATGAAGTTTCACAATTCCAGTCATGAACTCGAAATGATTCATAAATTCAATAATACTCAAGGTAACAAAATGATTAAACACAAAATGATTAATCATTCAATTCATGAACAAAATATATATGATACATTTATTGTTTTATTGACTTCTAGATTATTACACTAACAATCTCCCACTTAAGCTAGGAGCCAATCATCGTAGGCCCTACTTTATACAAGTCTCTTTATTCTAAAAGATCTCATAAATCTCAAGAAAATCTCACAGCCTATCTCCTATGTGTCTTAAGTACATAGAAGCAGTATGCATCCGATGCATGGCTTGAGTAAGAGGTTCTCGTGAGTGGATCAGCTGTGTTGCTGATTGTGTCAATTTTGCAAATCTTTACTTCACCTTTATATTAATTATATCTTTTATAATTAATTATAACCATCTTATTATTTTAACGATCTCTCGTTTTTAGGTGATAATGTCGTAGAACACGTTTGGATCTCGAGTGCGATCTCGGTTCCTTAGCCTGAGCTATAGCTCTATTGTTGTCTCAATAGAGGTCCACAGAGCCTTTGAACACTTGGAACCACTCCTAGTTCGCTAAGGAACTTTTGATCCAGAAACTCTCTTAGTAGCATTCCTATGCTCCAAGTCTGGATTAGCCTGATATCTACTCATCACACTCAAAGCGTACGAGATATCAGGGCGAGTGCACAACATGGCGTACATGATAGAGCCAATAGCCAAAGCGTATGGCACTCTACTCATTGCGCTTTGCTCATCAGTTGTCTAAGGACACTGAGTCTTGCTAAGCTGTACACCATGATTCATTGGCAGGTATCCCCTTTTGGAATCCTGCATGCTGAACCGATTCAGCACTTTGTCAATGTATGTGCTTTGACTCAATCCTATGAGTCTTTTCGATCTATCTCTATAGATCTTGATGCCTAATATATAGACTGCCTCGCCCAAGTCTTTCATCGAGAACACTTTCTTTAATGAAGACTTGGCTTGTTGCAATAACGGAATATCGTTTCCCATCAGGAGTATGTCGTCTACATATAAGATTAGAAAGGCAATGGCACTCCCACTAGTTTTTCTGTACACACAAGGTTCTTCTTCGCATCTGACGAAGTCAAACTTTTTGACTTCCTCGTCAAATCGAAGATTCCAACTCCTTGATGCTTGCTTCAATCCATAAATGGATTTAAGAAGCTTGCACACCTTCCCAGCATTCTTTGGATCTTCAAAACCCTTGGGCTGTATCATATACACGTCCTCTTCTAAATTTCCATTTAAGAAGGCGGTTTTGACATCCATTTGTCATATTTCATAATCATGAAATGCGGCAATTGCTAGGAGCATCCGAATTGACTTAAACATAGCCACGGGCGAAAAAGTTTCATCATAATCTACACCGAGAATTTGTTTGAAACCTTTCGCTACTAGCCGTGCTTTGTATATAGTCATATTACCATCCATGTCTGTTTTCCTTTTGAAAACCCACTTGTTATCTATGGGTTTTACCCCATCAAGTGGTACAACTAGGTTCCAGACCGTGTTGTCATACATGGATTGTATTTCGGATCTCATGGCCTCCAGCCATTTTTCGGAGTCGGGTCTATCCATTGCTTCCGCATAGGTCAGTGGATCTTCAGTGTCAAACACTGAAATCTCGTGTAGTCCCATGTACCTTTCAGGTGCATGGACTATCCTTGCTGACCTACGTAGCACTTGTTCTTCTGGCTGTTGAACTTCATCCACAACTGTTTGTGGGTTCAGTTCTACTTCAACTTGAGTCGAAGTATCTGAGCTCGGGACTAGAACCTCTTCCACAACTACTTGTGGATTTGGTTCTTCCAGATGCTCATCAGCTGAAGTAACAAGTGGTGGGTTTATCTGATCTTGTTCAGATATTATATTGTGTGATGTATCTTGAACTTCTTCAAGTATTACATTACTCCCACTACTTTCTCTTGTAAGAAAATCTTTCTCCAAGAATATACCATTACGAGCAACAACTATTTTGTTCTCGGATTGGTAATAGAAGTAATATCCTCTCGTTTCCTTAGGATACCCTACGAAAAAGCATTTATCAAATTTAGGACCAAGTTTGTCAGACGTCAGGCGTTTGACAAATACTTCGCAACCCCAAATTTTAAGAAAAGATATGTTTGGAACTCTTCCAAACCATAACTAGTATGGAGTCTTTTCTACTGATTTAGATGGAACCCTATTTATCGTTAGTGCAGCAGTTTCTAGTGCGTGGCCCCAAAACGATTTTGGTAGAGTGGCGTTACTCATCATGGAACGAACCATGTCTAACAGAGTTCGATTCCTTCTCTCAGAAACACCGTTCCATTGCGGTGTCCCTGGAGGCGTGAGTTGTGAGACTATCCCACATTCCTTTAAGTATGTTTTAAACTCATAACTTAAGTATTCGCCTCCACGATCTGATCGTAAGGCTTTAATACTTTTATTCAATTGATTTTCTACTTCAGTCTTGAATTCCTTGAACTTTTCAAAAGATTCAGACTTATGTCTCATCAGGTAGACATAACCATATCTACTGTAATCATCAGTAAAAGTGATAAAGTAGTAATAACCGTTTCTTGTACAAGTACTCATAGGTCCACATACATCGGTATGTATTAGACCTAATAAATCACTTGCCCTTTCTCCCTTTTTAGAAAAAGGCGCTTTGGTCATTTTTCCTCGTAAACATGATTCGCATGTGTTAATTGATTCAAAATCAAATTTACCAAGAAGTCCTACTTCTTGTAATTTCTTAATGCGTTTCTCGTTTATATGACCAAGGCGACAATGCCACATGTAAGTCGTACTTTCATGAGATGTTTTGAGTCGTTTGTTATTATTAATGTTAAACACAGATTTATCCATTTCCAGCATATAAAGACCATTTATCATATAAGATGATCCATAATATAGTTCATTTTTATAAATAGAACAACGCTTGTCTTTTATAACAAATGAAAAACCATTCATCTCTAAACATGAGATTGATATGATATTTCTGGAAATGCTAGGAACAAAATAAACATTTTCCAGTTCCATTACAAGCCCGCTGGGCAAACACAACTCTATACTACCGACTGTAATGGCTGCAACACTTGCTCCATTTCCAACTCGGAGTTGTATTTCCCTATTGCCTAGTTTCCTTCTATTCTTTAATGCCTGCATATTTGAACAAATATGAGCACATGATCCAGTATCTAATACCCAATCATTAATAGAGGTAGCAACATTAACTTCAATAACATAAATACCTGAGGTTGAAGCCTTGGAGACCTTTCCAGACTTTACATCCTCCAGATACTTAGGGCAGTTTCTCTTCCAATGACCTTTGTTATTACAATAATAACAGTCAGAGGAAGCAGAGACCTTTATCTTGGGAGCGTTCTGTTTAGGAACCTGCTTCCCTTTGCCCGTGTACTTCGGAACCACTTTCTTCTTTGCCTTATCTTTTTCTTACCCGCTTGGATCATGAGAACAGAAGAACTTTTCTTCATGTCTCCATCTGCGATCCTAAGCATCCCCTGCAGCTCCTGTAAGCTCCTTTCCATCCCAAGCATGTGGAAGTTCATGATGAACCCCGAAAAGCTGGGTGGAAGCGAGTTCAGGATAATATCCGTAGCAAACTCTTTGCTCAACGGACTATTAAGTTTATGCAGCTGCTCAATATCACTCGTCATACGGAGCATATGAGTGCCCATAGAGCCGCTCTCGGCCAACTTGTGACCTAGTAGGGACTTGGTTACCTTGAATCTCTCCACACGTGCCTGCTCTTGAAACATGTTCTTAAGCTGGACACACATGTCGTTGGATTTGGTATCCATGAATCGCCTCTGCAATTCAGGACCCATAATCCCAACTATGAGACCCTGTACATCAAGCTCATCTTCCTTGTGCTTGTTGTACGCTGTTAACTCATCAGCAGTAGCACCTGCTTTGAGTTCATCAGGGTAAGGGGTATTTAAGACATATTCCCTTTTCTCGCGCCTTAGTACGATCGTGAGAGCACGGAACCAATCAGTAAAATTAGTCCCGTCTCCTTTCAGCTTTTCTTTCTCGAGCAGGGAGCGCAACGAGAATGACGTTTCTTTAGACATGTTCTACAATGTTAAATGTAAAGATTTTAGCTTTGTTCATGTAATGTTTTATTTTTAACAATAAAACTCCCACTGCAAATCTGTTATATTCCCATTTTGCAGAAGGACCAAGATCCCTATCTTTCATTAATAGACAAGTCGATTAAGAAGCTTGCCTATTAATTATTTTTAGGTAAGCAACTCTTTGCTAATCATATCTCTATATGACTCTTGGTTTCGTTAAATATCGTATGTTTTAACGAAGACTTTGCCCCGAGCCCAAAACGATTTTGGAAATCACCGGTAAGTAACCTCTCTATTTGGTTTGTTATGTCGAACATAACCCTCGACCACCAAAGGTAAAAGGCGACGTCTGCTGAGCAGTCCGTCAACCAATGAACAATGGTTTGAGAAGGATAGAGTAGGAAGGGCATACTACTTAATTAGATGGGTTTGTTTTATGCTTTAAACCTTGTAAGCAACCTTTAAAAGAGGTCTTGCCAAAAAGACAACCGAAGGTATTCACTTCCAGTCTTCCTTTGACTAAGACACTCTTTCACATGCTTTACTTTGTTTTAAGCATGTTTATCTCATAAATATGGTTTTAGACAGTCTTACGGATACGTGAAAAGAGTCTGCCAGAAAGACAACCGAAGGTATCCACTTCCAGTCTTTCTTTGACTAATGACTAATTTCACGGTTCCTTGAAAGCGATAAATCTAATTTATGCATTTCATATCAAAGCAATAAATCCTATTTATTTATATACGTGACCAAGTTACGTATACTATTTTATCAGTTCCTAATTCTTTATTTTGCAGCTATGCTCAATTCTTTAGTTTTACCGTTTGAAAGCATATAAACAGTTTATATGTTTTTAAAGCAGATATTCTTTTTGGCATGTAAAGCAATTTAGTAATGTGACAAAGTTCCTTTTGGGCCAGCCATTAGGACACGAAAAGGGGCTCCCAGGAAAGACCGGGGTCACGAGGACCGCTTTAGAATCGGTCTTTCCTAGACAGAACCATCTCTTTTACGGTGTGGAAATGACAGCTCTTACTCAGGTACTTTATTGCTTCATCACATTCTTCGATGAACTTTACAAAACCAAAGGTTTTCGAAAAGGCGAAAGAATTACATTTTGCCATGCTTCGACAGTAGTAAAGCAATTTGGTAACGTGACAAAGTCCCCTTTGGGCCAGTTTATCAGGACACGTAAAAGGAATAGGATTGGCCAGAAAGAAAACCGCTTTTCTTCTTTGACTCAACCTTTTCTCTTTTACGGTGGAGATAAACAGTTCTTACTTGGGTACTCTATTGCTTCATCACATTCTTAGATGAACTTTACCACAGTCGAAAGTTTTTTTTGAAAACGAAAACATAAAGAAAACATTAAAGAAAGCTTAAATCTAATTTAACTTTCTCAGTCGGAAAACCGAACCAAGAAAATCTCATTTCTAATCGGTTTTGGACTTAAGCTGCAAATCTAAGAATTAAACCGATACGCGGTATATGCAAACAATTTGCATAAGTTATAACTTTTAGAAAATCAATCAGCAGGAGAGCCTTGCGCTCTGATACCACTGTTGGGTTTTGAGGCTACCCAAAGCCATTAGGCTTAAGCTGCGGAAAGACCGTAAAACAAAAATTTTACTTCTAACTTAAGCCAAAAGGATTGAAGTGGTATGTCGGATAATCTACCGAGAGTTACATACCTGTTCAATCATTTTCTTAGATTAAAAACCGTAAGTAAAACTTTACTAATCAGATCATAGATTAAGTAGTATGTCGGATAATAACCGAGAGTTACATACCAGATTAATCCTGTATAGACCCAAAGTAGTAAAACCGTATTTACTTGTATTTTAATCAGTTTATAGATCTACTCCTTTGATTGATTTCTAAAAGATTAAATTTATTTAACAATTAAATAGATTAATATAACATTTCTTTACCTTGCTTCCAAATTCAAATTGGAATGCAGTCTGACCCGGCTGTCTGACCCGGCTAAGCAAGCACCAAAAATATAGTGCCTCTATCGGTTATCCACCAGGAACTACCAGAGAGTTGGTATTTCTTTTGCCAGAAATACTATACCAACGGTATTCGAAAAGTCGCGGTTTTCGGTAAATCACTATTCACCGAAAGTACGAAATTTCTGACAAAACACTATTCACAAGAATAACTTTTATTCTCGCAAAAATATATATATGGATAATCAGATTTTCTGCAAATCACTATTTGAGAGAGAAATTAGATACGAATCGAATCAGATTCTGATTCGTACTTTGATTAGAACTTAGAATGAACTTATTAATTTTCTCTCACATTTCCTTCCTATTTATAACCATATTAAGTCGGTTCCATACGTATGGCGGTTTTAGAAGCCAAATCAAATTTGAATTTGCCAAATTTGTTTAATATATTTTAATCAAACATTTTCATTTAATTAATTTATTTAATTTAGGCTTTTAATTAAATTCTAAATTTAATTAAGGCCTAAATTCAAATTGGACTTTTTGATTCAAAATATTAATTCATAATTAATATTTTAATCCATATATATATATATATATACAATTATTCTGAATAATTGTATTTCTTGCGTTTGCGATAAATTTATACGACGTGTCATACACGTTTATAAATTTAATTCGGTTTAAGCATGTCATCTCCATGACATATATTTTATTCTTAATTATAACACTTTATAATTAATCATAAAATTTCTCTGATTACTTTCCTATTGGTGTGACCCGATAGGATCTGTGTTATGTTGGTAAATAGAATTAGAACTGTTCTAACTTCTATAATCATAGGTGGCACCTGGCAAGTACATTATGACACCAATTACACAGATGATGCTGTACCGTACAATATCACGATCCAGTAAACAATTTACTTCGTGTTAATTCTTTTGTCTCATAGCTATCAGATCAGTTTCAAGGTAGGTGTGTGTCATCCTTGCAAACTTAATCTTTTCTTGATCCTGAATAGATTATCAAATATGTTTACTCTTGTAATCATACTGGATCCAGATAATCATATTCTATCAAGGGGCCCAGTGATGCTATAGCTCGTATTGAGATACGAGGGACAATAGTACTTTTGATAAACCATCTTTTCCTCCGCATAAGCTATGTATACCGAAAAACTACCCTTATAGCTACTTTTTACGGATAGTGTTAGATAGCAATCACACATATACATCTCTTATGTAGGAAAAATGAATATCTCATACTTTAGAACTAAACACTAAAATGAAAACATTAATGACACAAACACAATTCCATTTAATGTTTCATTTGGGGTCTGTCAAATATCATGTTCTCTAACATGTATCTGTGTGATTAAAATGACAACTCTTTGTCTATGGTTTGTAAAACTTAACCATCATTTAATCCACACATTAACCTTATCGCGGTAATTAGTGTTCCTGCTAATTACCTTGGTTAGAGACTTTTTAAGAGTATTATCATCTATATTATGAAGTTTCACAATTTCAGTCATGAACTCGAAATGATTCATAAATTCAATAATACTCAAGGTAACAAAATGATTAAACACAAAATGATTAATCATTCAATTCATGAACAAAATATATATGATACATTTATTGTTTTATTGACTTCTAGATTATTACACTAACACACCCCACCCTCCCCACCGACCCCACCCTAATTTTTGTCGTCTTCCTCCGTACGGTCCGAGCAAGCCCCACGTGCAACCAAAACCCCACCGCCTCCCCTTCTCGTCGATCCACTCCGCCTCTTCTCGCAGCCGCCACCTCTACCTCCGCCGCTCCACGCCGTTTTCTCTTCCTATTCCCGCCGCTACCTTTCTCTTCTCTCTTCTTCTTACCGCCGCTTCTTCTCAACCGGCCGACGTTGCCCTTCTCCACGGTAACTCTATCTCTCTCTCTCTCTTTTAATTCTTCTCTCCATTACTCTAGATCTCTCTCTCCACTTCTTTGATTTCGGACAAAATCGCCGTCGCTCTTTTTCTCAACCGAAACCCTAAACCCGTACGGACCGTACAAAAATCTACACAGACCGTAGACTAACCTATCACCAAATAGAGAAGAGAAACCCTGCCATACGGTCCGCACAACCTCTTCATACAGGCCGTACACCACCACATTCCACAACATGCAACGCAAAATCCGTTCCAAGCGAGCTCACGAGAAAAGGCACCCCTACCACCTCCACCACCACCACACTAGTTTCTCCACCATCTTCACCGGAACGCTACGATTCTGACGCCCAAGAGCATTCTTCTGGGGAGTACACCGACTCTGCAGCACAATTCGAGGTCAGTCATTTCCACATCCCCACTAAACGGATGTTGAAAAATTTTAAAAACCTATCTGGCAGAGTGTTCGAAAACACTCAAAGAATCGATATGCAAACACTCGCTCGATTCGGAGTTGAGGAGGATTTCCTCAAACTCACTGAGAGGATCGGGTTCGACCAGTCTTTTTGGTCCGTAGAACACGAATACTACAAGGTTGATACCCACGAGTATCTCTCGTCCCTCCAACTAAAAGTTGATGAACATGACGACCCGTACATCAAATTCCGATTGTGCAATTCCACTCACAGGGTTCACCTTCGCACTCTCTGAATCTGGTTCGATTTTCACACCGTACCAAACATCGAAGACCTTACCTTTCACGAACGTTTAGAGAAGGAAACTTTCTGGGCCATGATAACTGGCAAACAAGGGACCGATAACCACGAATTTAAAGCCCGCTTCATTCCTCACCCCGTTATCCGCATCATACAGCGGGTTCTCGCATGCACCTTCTTCGCACGCGGTGAGACAGTCAACCACGCGAACAAGGATGATCTCTTATTGATTGATCAGATGCTCCGCACTGATCCAGACCGTCCAGACCTTGCACTGCTTATGGTTTACCATTGGATCGGTCTCCAGGGTTCGACTAGGTCGGGTGGCAAGATAAAAAGTGGAGCGTATGTCACCCACATCAAGGAGCGTCTTGTCCTAGATGACCCTGGTCGTGAGCTTTGCAGAGGACCTAGCATTCTTGACACCGAGGGGTTCCATTTAGCCCATTTCACGAGGACAGTGCACGGTCCTGCTGGTCACATGGACCGCTATTACTGGCGCTTTGAGGATGGTACTCAACGCGAGCTTCCATTTACTGCACCCATCTCTTTCGATGACCCCACCACTTGGCTAGTCACTGCATCTCCTGCACCTCCTCGTGTTCCAGCGACAGACATGCCTAGCTCTTCCCACCAGCCACGCCAGCTCCTGAGGGCTCTTACCCTGCTGACCCGACTCTCTGGGATCTTTACCACCTGATGTCCGACATTAGGGCCACCAAGCAGGAGCAGGGCGCCTCCATTCTAGACATCCAGCGCCAGACCACCCTCCACACTGAACGACTCAGTGAGTTTGGCGCACACATGAGTGACTATGGGACCCGGCTACGAGACATTGAGGACGCGATGCGCGACTGGTGGTTCGACGCCGACACCTCTACCGACTACTGATCAGGTTCGTTTTCTTCACCCCAGGCTTTTACTTTACTTTTATATTATTTTTACTTTACTTTCTTTAGTTGCATGTTCTGAAGCATTGAGGACAATGCTCGAACTAAGCTTGGGAGGATGATAGTTGCATGTAGTTGCATTTTGCATTTAGGTCATATTGATTTTTATTTTTATTTTTTGTACTTTAGTCAATAAATTTGTGTGATTGTTGGAATTAAGAACTAATTTGAACATTTTTGGTTGTAATTTGGATGAAGTTGTGAAATTAGAAATAACCCCATGTTCGATTGAAAGAATTGCATAGAGAAAACATTTTGAAACCAAACTATGCCTTTTAAAATAGAGAATTGAAATTTTAAATTAAAGAAAGATTGGGATATCCATTGGTATGAAAGAATGTCATTGAATGTGTGCATTCATGATGTATTAAAAGATGGAGAAAATAAGAGTACTGGCAATAAGTCTTACAAGGCGCCTTTGAGCTCGTCTTCCAATTTTTGAAAATATATAATAATAATGTATCAACACAAGAAATTCGCAACTTTCTAACCCAAGCTTGTTCCAAGCTTGGGGGAGCTTAAAGAGATAAATCACCACGAATGAGGGCATAAATTTGGTAGAAAAAAAAATATAAAAAAAAATAAAAAAAAAAAACTATTGATGGATTCGGTTTATTAGTTTTCACAAGTATTAAAGCATCTTTGATTATGAAATTTAATTGATTGAATTGTGGGTTGAATCAAAATTGATCAAGGGAAAACCAAATTATCATCTAAAAAGATTCTCATAAGTTTCTAACGAATGCAAGATCATGCAAATTTATCGCTTTTAATAATTTAACCTGCAATTAGCTAAATCCGAGAACCGGCCCAATACCTAAGTTGGGATTTTTGCTTGAGGACAAGCAAGATTTCAGCTTGGGGGAATTTGATATCCCTCTTTCATATCTATATTCCGACCCCAATTCACATGTAAACATGTGCTTGAAAGCCTAAAAGTGGGAACATTTCATTTAAATATCAATAGAATGTGGTACTGCTATGCCTTGTTTAATGATTTGCAGAAAACGGGCGAAAAACAAGAAAGATTCTGGTCTTGACGCATTTCCACACGGCCTGCACAAGTTTTTGTGCGGACCGCACATTAACCGCTCTCTCACACAGAAAGTTCTCACGCAGAGGCTAAATTCCTACAACTCAAAAGCACAGGCAGACGGTCCGTGCACATTTCTGTGCGGACCGTACACAGAAAATCCAGAAACCCAGACTGTTGATGGAAAGAGATGCTAGCTGGGGAGGTCGAAAAGGAAGGCTTTTAATACGCGATTTTTTAGCATAAAAAGGGGAGATTTTTCCAGACCTAGGGACGGCTGGCTTTTGGGGAGAAAACTTGGCTTGGAGAAGAAGTTTTGAGACGAATCTTCATCTCTCTTCGAGTTTTGTCATGAACTTTATTATTGCTTTTTGTTTTATTTACTTTTTAACCATGCTTGAGTAGACTTTTATGTTTCTAGGATTATGATGTAGTCAAATGCTTAGTTTTATTTGCTAGTTACTTGGAATTTGTGTTTGAATCTTGTGCTTGCTTGATTGTGTAGTATTCTATTGCTTAGTTGAAATTGTTTGAATTGAATTGTTAATCCGTTAGATGAAAGGCCTCACCTAGATGGATATTGTGTAACCTTGATATTCACTCGACCAAACTAAGTATTTGAGATAGGTTTATGAACCGAGAGGCGAAACCAAGTAGTAGCCGAGAGGTGAACTTTTCCTCGTATCGAGAGATCGATGATATCTTTAGTAAACCAACAAGTGACTTAGGATAATTAAGCCAACAAGCGAAAGTTGAGGTTTGAGAACCCTAGGAGGGAAGAAATTGAATCCCGTACCGAGTAATTAAGTCAACATGCGAGAGTTGAGGTCTAGGTACTTTGGTTCGGTCAATAGAATCCTGCACAGGAAACAACACAAAAAGCAGTAGTTGCTGTATTAACTCGAGAGCCACATGGACCGTGTACATTACACACGTCCCGTGCATGAAAGTGCACAGACCGGGCATCTTGAGGCTGAGCTGAGATGAAATCAAAAACCCTAGGAACCCCTTTTTAATTATATTAAACCCAAATCAAAGTTTACTTTATTATTTTTAATTACTATCATTGAACTGTTAGGACACGTAATACCCCAAATCAACCTTTGCAGACTTCTAGAATCTCTGTAGTTTAAGTAAAGTCCGGTAATTGTCAAACCGTCCCTGTGATCGATACCCGATAATATACTATACGATAGGACTGTGCACTTGCAGTCTGAACCGAAAGTGTATTTAAGGTTTAAAAATTACAGTTTACTGTACTAAAACTTTGTGCATTACCTTTTGGTGCAACAAGGAGGTGATAGAAAACAACTCTAGGGAGCCAACGGAGTGAGAAGGCGACTAGTCGACGAAGGAAGTGATTAAGAACAACATTAGAGAGCCCACAGAGTAAGAAGGCAATTCGTGGATGGAGAAGATAATCGTGAACAACACTATAGATCTAATGGAGTGAGAAATAGATTTGTGAATGAAGGAGGTGAAACAAAACAACATTAGAGATGCAACGGAGTAAGAATGAGATTTGTGGATAGGGGAGTTGATACAGAACAACACTTGAGATCCAACAGAGTGAGAAATGGATTCGTGGATGGAGGAGGTGATACAGAACAACACTAGAGATCCAACGGAGTAAGATAGTGATTTGTGGATGGAACAGGTGATCCCGAACAACACTAGAGATCCAACGGAGTGAGATAGAGATTCATGGATGAAGGAAGTGATGCAAAACAATACTAGAGATACAACCGAGTAAGAAGGATATTTGTGCATAGAGGGGGTGATCCAGAACAACATTAGAGATCTAACGGAATGAGATAGAGATTCATGAATGAAGGAGGTGATACAGAAAAATACTAGAGATCCAACCGAGTGAGAAGAAATTTATGGATAGAGGAGGTGACCTAGAACTGTAGGGTTGAACTTGCTGCTAAATTCTGTTTTACTTAGAATTTACCGCTAAATTCTGTTCAGGCTTATGGTGCGTGTTACACCAAAAGGTATAGTACAAAGTTTCAGTACAGTAAACTGCACTTTTTAACCTTCAATATACTTTTCGGTTCAGACTGCAAGTATACAATCCTATCGAGTAGTATAAATTCGGGTATCGATCACAGGGACGGTTCAAGTCTTAACTAGATTTATACCTAAATTAAATAAAGACTAGAAGTTGGAAAATGTTGGTTTTGGGTTTTTATAGTTCCTAACAATTCGATCACAGTAATTAAAATGCAAGAAAGTAAATCAACTTGGTTTAAATCAGAAATAAAAAGGCGTTTCCAGGGTTATGACTTCATCTCAGTTTTGCCTGGAGGTACCCGGTATGTGTAGTGTCCTACACGGGCCGTGTCCAGTGTACACGGGCCGGGTACTGTTGTACACGGTCCGTGTGGCCCTCAAGTGAATGCAGCAATTATTGTTTCTTTGTGTTATTCCTTTGTGTAGGGTTCTACTGACCAGACCTAATGTCTCTAAACCTCAACTGTCGTCTGTTGGTTTATTAACTTGGTATGGAATTGCAATATGTGCCCTCGTCGGGTTCTAGACCTCAACTGTCGTATGTTGGTCCGAATTACCTAGTTGCTTGTTTGGTATACTAAAGGTAACCTCATTCCGTCGATATGAGGAAATGTTCACCTGTCGGTTACTACTTGGTTTCACCTTTCGGATCACTAATCCTACCTCATGTACTTAGTTTGGTTGAGAGATTGTAAGGGCCAAAGTACCTTTTAGATGTGATCATTCATCTAATGGTAAACCAATAAAAATCAAACACAATCAAGCAAACACAAATTTCAACAAAAGAATCCAATAACTAACATGCAAAACAAAACATTCGATTACATCACAACCCTAGAAACTAAGAAAACTAAGAGATCCAGGACAACACTAGAGAACCAACGGAGTGAGAAATAGATTCGAGGATGGAGGAGGAGATCCAGAACAACACTAGAGATCCCACAGAGTGAGATAGTGATTTGTCGACCGAGGAGGTGATTTGGAACAACACTAAAGATCCAACGGAGTGAGATAGAGATTCCTGGATGAATGAGGTGATACAGCACAACACTAGAGATCGAACCGAGTGAGAAGGAGATTTGTAGATAGAGAGGTGATCCAGAACAACACTAGAGATCCAACAGAGTGAGATAGAGATTGGATGGAGGACGTGATACGGAACAACACTTGAGATCCAACGGAGTGAGATAGTGATTCGTGGATGGAGGAGGTGATCCAGAACAACACTTAAGATCCAACGGAGTTAGAAAGAGCATCGTGGATGGAGGAGCTGATGCCGAACAACACTAGAGATCCAACAGAGTGAGATAGAGATTCATGGATGAAGGAGGTGATACAGAACAACACTAGAGAGCCAACGGAGTGAGAAATACATTTGTGGATGGAGGAGGTGATCCAGAACAACACTAGAGATCCAACGGAGTGAGATAGAGATTGAAGGATTAAGGAGGTGATACAGAACATCACAAGAGATCCAGGACAACACCAGAGAGTGATATCTCGCAAACTTATCTATATTCCGACCCGTATTTTGTACCAAAACCTGTGTTTAGAACTGTCAAATCGTGTTTATTTCATTGAATATCTATAGAATGTGGTACTACTGCGCATTTGCTCTTACTTTGTAGAAAAAGGAAAAAACCAGGGAAGAATCTGGAATTCGAAGGTTTATACACGGTCCGTGTACCTTTTTATGCAGACCGTACAACTCTCTGCCCGACCACAGACACAACCAGGACACCATCCACACGACTTGTATATGATGCTAAAATTAAAACAGTCATAGATTTTGACTCGTAACTCCGTTGTGAGTGTAAGACCACTTTTCGGAAAGCTTGCGAGAAGAACTACAATCTAAGCCAGAAACACAGGTACACGGTCTGTGTAGCATTTCACACGGGTCATGTCAAGCATTTCTGGAAACAGATCCATAATTTGGAAATAAGGCCAATTGAAGGAAGGTCGGCCAGAAAAGCTTATAAGCGGGATTTCTTGTACCAGAGGGCATCAATTCTGGAGCAGAGAAGCAATTAGGATTAGGAGAAGACGGCTAAGCGAGGAGGCGAAGAAGAGAGGAGGAAAACGAGAGTTTTGCGACGAATCTTCATTGTTCTTCGAGTTTTTCTATGAACTCCTTTATCTTTATCTGTTTTATTTACTTTTTAATCATGTTAGAGTAGATTATTTAGTTTCTAGGGTTGTGATGTAATCAAATGTTTTGTTTTGCATGTTAGTTATTAGATTCTTTTGTTGAAATTTGTGTTTGCTTGATTGTGTTTGATTTAATTGCTTAGTCTAAGTTGTTTGATTTTTATTGGTTTACCATTAGATGAATGATCACATCTAAAAGATACTTTGGCCCTTACAATCTCTCAACCAAACTAAGTACATGAGGTAGGATTAGTGATCCGAAAGGTGAAACCAAGTAGTAGCCGACAGGTGAACATTTCCTCATATCGACAGAATGAGGTTACCTTTAGTATACCAAACAAGCAACTAAGTAATTCAGACCAACATACGACAGTTGACGTCTAGAACCCGACGAGGGCACATATTGCAATTCCATACTAAGTTAATGAACCAACAGACGACAGTTGAGGTTTAAGAACATGAGGTCTGGTCAGTAGAACCCTACACAAAGGAACAACACAAAGAAACACTAACTGCTGCATTCACTCGAGGGCCGCACGGACCGTGTACGACAGTACCCGGCCCGTGTAGGACACTACACAGACCGGGTATCTCGAGGCAAAACTGAGATGAAGTCATAACCCTGGAAACGCCTTTTATTATTGATTTAAACAAAGTTAATTTACTTTTTTTGCTCTTAATTACTGTTACTGAACTGTTAGAAACTTTAAACACCAAAACAACCTTTTCGAACTTGTAGTCTTTATTTAATTTAGGTAGAACTCTAGTTAAGACTTGAACCGTCCCTGTGATCGATACCCAAATTTATACTACTCGATAGGATTGTATACTTGCAGTCTGAACCGAAAAGTGTATTGAAGGTTAAAAAGTACGGTTTACTGTACTGAAACTTTGTACTATACCTTTTGGAGTAACAAGTTTTTGGCGTCGTTGCCGGGGACGGCATCATTTATTTTCTGGATTTTTGTTTACTTTATTTAATCTAGATTTTAACTTGTATCCTTTTCTTTTATTTTTCTCTCTATTTCAGGAAAGTTGGCATTCGTACCCCCACCCAAGGGTGACTACAGACTGAGGAGCAAAGGACCACTCTCTGATACTCCTCTAGAGCCCACTGTTCCTGTACAACCACCTTTCAACACGGACCGTACAGCCGATACACAGTCCGTGAAATCAGCTCCTGCACTAACACCACTACACACGGACTGCGCAGAAGAGACACGGTCCGTACACCCTGAACACCCGAGCCAAAAAGGGACTTCAAGCAGGGCAACAATGAGCAACAATGGGGACGATGACAGGAGAGAGGCTCTTACCGATGATGAGGATGACAATGATGATTTTGTGCCAAGAACTCTGCGTGAATTCAATGTGCCACGAGCTGGAGACGTGAGGGGAACCATCAGACTGCCGCGAATTGTGGGGCAACAACCGAACTTCAATCCGGGTGTTGTCAATGTTACACCAAAAGGTATAGTACAAAGTTTCAGTAGAGTAAACTGTACTTTTTAACCTTCAATACACTTTTCGGTTCAGACTGCAAGTATACAATTCTATCGAGTAGTATAAATTCGGGTATCGATCATAGGGACAGTTCAAGTCTTAACTAGAGTTCTACCTAAATTAAGTAAAGACTAGAAGTTTGAAAATGTTGGTTTTGGTGTTTTACGTATCCTAACAGTTCAATGACAGTAATTAAATGCAAGAAAGTAAATCAACTTGGTTTAAATCAGAAATAAAAAGGCGTTTCCAGGGTTATGACTTCATCTCAGTTCTGCCTCGAGGTACTCGGTCCGTGTAGTGTCCTACACGGGCCGTGTCCAGTGTACATGGGCCGGGTACTGTCGTACATGGTCCGTGCGGCCCTCGAGTGAATACAGCAGTTACTGTTTCTTTGTATTGTTCCTTTGTGTAGGGTTCTACTGACCAGACCTAATGTTTCTAAACCTCAACTGTCGTCTGTTGGTTCATTAACTTGGTATGGAATTGCAATATGTGCCCGCGTCGGGTTCTAGACCTCAACTGTCGTATGTTGGTCTGTATTACATAGTTGCTTGTTTGGTATACTAAAGGTAACCTCATTCCGTCGATATGAGGAAATGTTCACCTGTCGGCTACTACTTGGTTTCACCTTCCGGATCACTAATCCTACCTCATGTACTTAGTTTGGTTGAGAGATTATAAGGGCCAAAGTATCTTCTAGATGTGCGCATTCATCTAGTGGTAAACCAATAAAAATCAAACAACTTAGACTAAGTAATTAAATCAAACACAATCAAGCAAACACAAATTTCAACAAAAGAATCCAATAACTAACATGCAAAACAAAACATTCGATTACATCACAACCCTAGAAACTAAATAATCTACTCAGACATAGTTCTAAAACAGATACAAGAAATGATAAAAGAAATAGCCATGACAAAACCCAGAGAACAAAGAAGATCCGTCGAAAACTCGCACCTTTCGCTTCTCAACTTCGTCTCCAATCCAAAGCCGCCAAGACCAAACCCTAGAAATTGCTCCCCTGCTCCAGAATTCCTTCTCTGGTGCAAGAAATCCCGCTTATAAGCTTTTCTGGTCGACCTTCCTTCAATTAGCCTTATTTCCAAATTCTGGATCTATTTCCGGAAATGTTTTACACGGCCCGTGTGAAATGCTACACGGGCTGTGTACCTGTGTCTCTAGCTCAGATTGTAGATCTTCTCGCAAGTTTTCCGAAAAGTGGTCATACACTCAAAACGGAGTTACGAGTCAAAATCTATGACCGTTTTAATATACAGGTCGTGTGGATGGTGTCCTGGTCGTGTCTGTGGTCGGACAGAGGGTTGTACGGTCCGCATAAGAAGGTACACGGACCGTATATAAACCTTTGAATTCCAGATTCTTCCTCGATTTCGCCCGTTTTCTGTAAAGTAAGAGCAAATGCGCAGCAGTACCACATTATATAGATATTCAATGAAATAAACACGATTTGACAGTTCTAAACACAGGTTTTGGTACAAAATACGGGTCGGAATATAGTTAAGTTTGCGAGATATCAGTCAACATTGTGCAGCAGAACACATTTCACGGATTGGATCACGAAGATCCACATGCTCATCTCCAAACCTATCTTGAATGTTGTTCCACCATCAGGACCAATGGGGCACCAACTGACTATATTAGACTTGCTTTATTTCCTTTTACTCTTAGGGATAAGGCCAAGAAATGGTTAGGGTCATTACTACGGGATTCAATTACCAACTGGAGGGAACTGTCAAATATGTTTTTGACCAGATTTTTCCCTCATAAAAGAACTGTCAAGGTAAGAACCCAACTAACCAGCTTTAGGCAAATGTCTGATGAACCCCTAAACGAGGCCTGGGAAAGGTTTAGAGAGTTACAGTATTCCTGTCCACACCATGGTATCCCTGACTGGCTGTTGATTCAGACTTTTTATGATGGTTTAACTGAGAGCACTCGCTCATCTGTTGAAGCTGTTGCAGGTGGGACTTTGATGGAAAGGGAACCTCAGGAAGCTATGAACCTGATCGACAACATGGCTCAAAACCAACAATGGTCTAGCCGCGACAACACCCGAGCTGGAGGAGGCGGCCGATACGAGGTCGATCAGATCATCGCGCTATCTGCCAAGCTGGATGCCATGCAGAAGGTATTCGACAAGATGAGCGTAAAGTCAGTCGGCAACCATCAACCACAGTCTTGTGTCATGTGTGGTGATAAAGGGCACTCTTATGAGCACTGCCCATTGGCTCAAAGGGATGAAGAGACCGAGCAAGTCAACTCTCTCAACAGTGAGCCATCCTATTTCCCGAAACCTCCATTCAACCGAACCTACTCCAAAGACCCGGTTGAGCAACACAATTGGAGGTGGAAGCAGAACAACCCCGCGCCATTCAACAGTTCCTCGAGCAGCAGCAGCAACAACCAAAACTTCTACCATGATGCTTCTTTCAACAACTCGAACAACCGCGCACCTCAAGTCGATCTACCCGAGCTGTATATTGCTCCCACTGTGAGCGATTTAATGCACGAGCAAGGGAAGATGAATCAGATGATATTCGAGCAAATGCAAGCAATGAATACTCAACTGGCTCAGAATAAGTTGATGATGGAGCAAATGGCTCACCGAACCACCTCTAGCCAACTACAACCTGGAAGGCTGCCCAGCCAACTAGAGCTCAACCCCAGAGGAGAGGTCAAAGCAATCACATTGCGAAGCTGGATTCACTATCAAGGACCAGCCACGCCCACTGACACAACTGCAAAGTACACGGACCGTGCAGACTCCACACGGACCGTGCAGACTCCACACGGACCGTGCAGACCCCGCCTGTTGAAGAACACCCCGACCGTGCAGAGCCCCCACGGCCAGCAGTAAACACTGAGACTACTGTGCACACGGACCGTGCAGAAAGAAGCTGACAACCAGAGCAAGAAACCACCACCTTACCGGCTACCTGTTCCATTGCCCCAGAGGCTAGCCGAGTCCAGACTCAACGAGCAATTTGCCAAGTTCATTGAAGTGCTTGTTACACCAAAAGGTATAGTACAAAGTTTCAGTACAGTAAACTGTACTTTTTAACTTTAAACACACTTTTCGGTTCAGACTGCAAGTATACAATCCTATCGAGCAGTATATTATCGGGTATTGATCATAGGGACGGTTCAGATTTTATCTAGAATTTTACCTAAATTAAATAAAGACTAGAAGTTGGAAAAAATTGATTTTGGTTTCTAAGATTCCTAACAGTTCAATGACAATAATCAAATGCAAAGAAGTAAATAAACTTGGTTTAAATCAGATGTAAAAAGGCATTTCCAGGGTTATGACTTCATCTCAGTTTTGCCTCGAGGTGCCCGGTCCGTGTAGTGTCCTACACGGGCCGTGTCAGTGTACACGGGCCATATACTGTCGTACACGGTCTGTGTGGCCCTCGAGTGAATGCAGCAGTTATTGTTTCTCTGTGTTGTTCCTTTGTGTAGGGTTCTACTGACCAGACCTAATGTCTCTAAACCTCAACTGTCGTCTGTTGGCTTATTAACTTGGTATGGAATTGCAATATGTGCCCTCGTCGGGTTCAAGACCTCAACTGTCGTATGTTGGTCTGAATTACCTAGTTGCTTGTTTGGAATACTAAAGGTAACCTCATTCCGTCAATATGAGGAAACGTTCACCTGTCGGTTACTACTTGGTTTCACCTTTCGGATCACTAATCCTACCTCATGTACTTAGTTTGGTTAAAAGATTATAAGGGCCAAAGTACCTTCTAGATGTGATCATTCATCTAGTGGTAAACCAATAAAAATCAAATAACTTACACTAAGCAATTAAAATCAATCACAATCAAGCAAACACAAATTTCAACAAGGAAATCCAATAACTAACATGCAAGACAAAACATTCGATTACATCACAACCCTAGAAACTAAGAAATCTACTCAGACATGGTTCTAAAACAAAATAAAGAAGTAATCAAAAGATTAGCCATGACAAAACCCGAAGAATAAAGAAGATCCGTCGAAAACTTGCGTCTTTCGCTTCTCAACTTCGTCTCCAAGCTTAGCCGTCAAGACCAAACCCTAGAAAATGCTTCTCTGCTCCAGAATGACCTCTCTGGTGCAAGAAATCTCGCTTATATACTCGTTTTGCCGACCTTCCATTAATTAGCCTTGTTTCCAAATTCTGGATTTGTTTCCGGAAATGCTTGACACGGCCTGTGTGGAATTCTACACGGACCGTGTGCCTGTGTTCTTCATGCGGTCGAGTCAGCGGTCTTCATGCGGTCGTGTCATCGGTCGAGTCGAGGATGACACGGCCCGTGTGGAGTGTTACACGGACCGTGTAGAGACTTCTAAATTCCAGATTCCTTCTCGATTTCGCCCGATTCCTGCAGAATAAGAATAACTTGCAGCAGTACCACATTCTATATATATTCAATGAATTATAACCGAATTTATAGATTAAAACACAGGTTTTGGTACGAATTTAAGGTCAAAATATAGATATGAATACGAGATATCAAATTCCCCCAAGCTGAAATCTTGCTTGTCCTTAAGCAAAAATCCCAACTTAGGTAAAGGGCTGGTCTAATGATTACCTAAATGCAGAAGTAAATTCTAATGCGAACAGTTTACGTGAGCTTGCTATTGTTAAAAATCCTTGAGAGTCTATTTGAATAACAATTTGGATTTCTTTGATAAATTTTGATTCACCCCACTAATCAACTAATCAAATTTCATAATTTGAGATGTTCTAATATTTGCTAAAACTAATTGTTCGAATTGATTGATCTTTCATTCCTACATCAAAATTATGCCCTCATTTGTGGTGATTTTCCTTTTTACCCCCCCAAGCTTGGAACAAGCTTAGGTTAGAAAGTTGCAGACTTCGCGTGTTGACATATGCATAAGTTTTAATTATGGTTTTTCTCGAGCTCAAAGGCATCCATTAGGATTGTGCCAGTACTCATTGTTTTCTTTCAACAACAACAGCTTCCAGAGGCCGCAGTACAACAACAACTGGAACAATCGGGCGAACAACACTGGGAACTACCCCCTCCAAACAACAACGATTGGAGAACCCAGACTTCGAGCAGCAGCAACAGTAACAACAATGGCAACAAGAACTTCTATCGGAACGCTTCCTTTCCCAATCAAGGCAACCAAGCAGCTCCATCTGACCCCTCAAAGTCCAATGCGCCTACCGAAGTGAACAACTTCACTCACGAGCAGGGCAAGATGAATCAGATAATGTGGTAGCAGATGCAGAGCATGACCACTCAAATGGCTGCCCAAAGCAAGTTGCTGGAGCAGCTGAGCCAGATGGTCACCTCAAGCCACTCTCAACCTGGGAAGCTTCCAGCTCAACCAGAACCCAATCCAAGAGGAGAGGCTAAGGCGATCACTCTGAGAAGTGGGACCCAGTACGACGAGCCACCAATGCCAAGTGATACCATAGTTGATCCGATCCCTGACGCGACACCTGACGCGACCCAGACCCCTGTGTCAATTCCATTGAAGGAGGTTAATCCAGAACGAGCTGAGGTCATCCAACCTCAAGCGAGTGCAGACTGCACCAGCTCAGCAAGACTTGTACAACCTCCATCCGAAGCGTCAGGAAGCCAGAAAAAGAAAGGTGCCGAGAAACCACCTCCATACCAGCTACCTGTTCCATTCCCCTAGAGATTAGCTGAGACGAGACTGGACGAGCAATTCGCTAACTTCGCAAACGTCATCAAGCAGCTGCACATCACCATCCCTTTCACCGACGCTCTGACCCAAATGCCCACCTATGCCAAGTTTTTGAAGGACATCCTTTCCAACAAGAGAAGCTTAGAGGGGCACGCGACAGTCAAGCTGACGGAGCAGTGCAGCGCAATCTTGAAGAGCGAGCTACCCCCCAAATTGGACGACCCTGGAAAGTTTTCCATTCCATGCACCATTGGGAAGGCCACAATTAAGAAAGCCCTGTGTGATCTAGGAGCGAGCGTGAGTCTCATGCCACGCACCATCTATGATCGCATAGGAGTGGGGGAGCTCAAGCCCACAAGGATGACACTGCAGTTGGCGGATTCTTTAGTCCGACTTCCACTTAGTGTGGTGGAGGATCTGCCAGTTCAAGTCGGGAAGTTCTTCGTGCCTGTCGATTTCGTCGTCATGGAGATGGAGGAAGATAAGGAAGTCCCAATCATCCTGGGGCAACCTTTTCTGAGCACAGCTGGCGCGATAATTGACGTGAAGCAAGGCACCCTGACTTTGAACTTTGGAGGGGAGAAGGTGAAGTTCCAAATCGATCGCGCCATGAAATATCCGTCACGTTCTGAGACATGCTTCCGGGTTGACGGGATAGAGGAGTGCTTGGCTGATCTGGCCGAGGACTACTTTCTTGAACAAGTCAACAACTCGCTGCGCCAAGACGCTGAATTCCTCTCCCAATTGCCAAGCGAGGCAAGCGAGTCAATCTGTGCAGCAGATGCGATTCCTGAGGATCTGGAGGATCTCCGATGCGAGTCGGATGGATCACACGAGGACCGTACATCACACTCTAAGACGAGGAGCGGAGCGGAGCTTGCCAAGGCCGACATCTCGACAACACACGAGTCAGTTCACCCAGATGCGACTCGTGTCAATGATCAGCCTGAGCGTCCGACTCCCGAACTCAAACCTCTTCCAACCAATCTCAGATACGAGTTCCTCGATCCAGAAAAATCATGTCCTGTGATCGTGAATGCGAGTCTAAACCCCGATCAAACCGCCAAACTTCTGGAGAAGCTGAGATTTCACAAGGGCGCGATCGGGTACTCGATCAAGAACTTGAAAGGGATCAACCCAGCCATCTGCTCACACCGGATTCTTCTCGAGGATGATCACAAGCCGTCTGTGGAGCACCAGCGGTGACTCAACCCCAACCTGAAAGAGGTGGTGAAAAAGGAAATTCTCAAACTCCTGGATGCCGGCTGATATCTCGCAAACTTATCTATATTCCGACCCGTATTTTGTACCAAAACCTGTGTTTAGAACTGTCAAATCGTGTTTATTTCATTGAATATCTATAGAATGTGGTACTGCTGCGTATTTGCTCTTACTTCGCAGAAAACGGGTGAAACCGAGGAAGAATATGGAATTTGAAGGTTTATATACGGTCCGTGTACCTTCTTATGCGGACCGTACAACCCTCTGCCCGACCACAGACACGACCAGGACACCAATCTCAGCACCTGAAATTAAAACGGTCATAGATTTTGACTCGTAACTCCGTTTTAAGCGTATAACCACTTTTCGGAAAGCTTGCGAGAAGATCTACAATCTGAGCTAGAGACACAGGTACACGGTCCATGTAGAATTTCACACGGGCCGTGTCAAGCATTTCCAACCGCTGACTTGACCGCAGGAAGAACACAGGCACACGGTCCGTGTAGAATTCCACACGGGCCGTGTCAAGCATTTCCGGAAACATATTTAGAATTTGGAAACAAGGCTAATTGATGGAAGGTCGGCCAGAAAAGGATATAAGCGAGATTTCTTGCACCAGAGAGAATTCTGGAGCAGAGAGGCAATTCCTAGGGTTAGGAGAAGACGACTAAGCAAGGAGGCGAAGAAGAGAGGAGGAAAACGAGAGTTTTTCGACGGATCTTCATTGTTCTTCGAGTTTTTCTATGAACTCCTTTATCTCTATTTGTTTTATTTGCTTTTTAATCATGTTAGAGTAGACTTTTAGTTTCTAGGGTTGTGATCTAATCGAATGTTTTGTTTTGCATGTTAGTTATTGGATTCTTTTGTTGAAATTTGTGTTTGCTTGATTGTGTTTGATTTTAATTGCTTAGTCTAAGTTGTTTGATTTTTATTGGTTTACCACTAGATGAATGCGCACATCTAGAAGGTACTTTGGCCCTTATAATCTCTCAACCAAACTAAGTACATGAGGTAGGATTAGTGATCCGGAAGGTGAAACCAAGTAGTAGCCGACAGGTGAACATTTCCTCATATCGACGGAATGAGGTTACCTTTAGTATACCAAACAAGCAACTAGGTAATTCAGACCAACATACGACAGTTGAGGTCTAGAACCCGACGAGGGCACATATTGCAATTCCATACCAAGTTAATGAACCAACAGACGACAGTTGAGGTTTAGAAACATTAGGTCTGGTCAGTAGAACCCTACACAAAGGAACAACACTAAGAAACAATAACTGCTGTATTCACTCGAGGGCCGCACGGACCGTGTACGACAGTACCCGGCCCGTGTACACTGGACAAGGCCCGTGTAGGACACTACACGGACCGGGTACCTCGAGGCAGAACTGAGATGAAGTCATAACCCTGGAAACGCTTTTTACTATTGATTTAAACCAAGTTGATTTACTTTCTTGCATTTTAATTACTGTGATTGAATTGTTAGGAACTATAAAAACCAAAACCAACCTTTTCCAACTTCTAGTCTTTATCTAATTTAGGTAGAAATCTAGTTAAGACTTGAACCGTCCCTGTGATCGATACCCAAATTTATACTACTCGATAGGATTGTATACTTGCAGTCTGAACCGAAAAGTGTATTGAAGGTTAAAAAGTGCAGTTTACTGTACTGAAACTTTGTACTATACCTTTTGGTGTAACACCGGCATCATCTATCCCATCTCTGACAGCAAGTGGGTGAGTCCAGTTCACGTGGTGCCCAAGAAGGGAGGCACGACAGTGGTGAGAAATGACAAGAATGAGCTGGTCCAGACTCGTGTGGTATCTGGGTACCGCATGTGTATTGACTACAGAAAACTCAACGCTGCCACGCGCAAGGATCACTTCCCATTGCCGTTTGTCGACCAACTCCTTGAAAGGCTGGCGAATCATTCTCATTTCTGCTACCTTGACGTGTACTCAGGATTCTTTCAGATCCCCATTCACCTGAACGACCAAGACAAGACCACTTTCACATGCCCATACGGTACATTCGTATACCGTAGGATGCCATTCGGTCTGTGCAATGCACCTGCAACCTTCCAAAGAGCCATGATGGCTATCTTCTCGGATTTCATCGAGAAAGAGGTTGAGGTCTTAATGGACGACTTCTCTGTCTATGGAGCCAGCTTTGACTCATGTCTAGCCAACTTCTGCAAAATCCTGGAGAAGTGTGAAGAGGTCAACCTGATCCTTAACTGGGAGAAGTGTCACTTCATGGTCCAAGAGGGAGTTGTCCTTGGACATGTGGTGACCTCCAAAGGAATTGAGGTTGACAAAGCCAAGGTGGAGGTGATCGAGAAGCTGGAGATCCCAACAAATGTCAAAGCTGTGCGAAGCTTTCTGGGACACGCTGGCTTCTACCGCCGCTTCATCAAGGACTTCTCAAAAATCGCGAAACCGTTGACCAACCTGCTCATTAAGGATTATGATTTCATCTTCTCGCAGGAGAGTGTCGACTCGTTTTGTCGATTGAAAGAAGCCCTTGTCTCAGCACCCATTCTGCAGCCTCCAGACTGGACCTTGCCATTCGAATTGATGTGCGACGCGAGTGATTACGCAGTGGGAGCAGTTTTAGGGCAGCGGAAGGAGAACAAGCCATGTGCTATCTACTATGCTAGCAAGGTGCTAGACCCTACCCAAATGAACTACACAACAACCGAAAAGGAGCTTTTGGCTGTTGTGTTCGCTCTCGACAAGTTTAGATCCTATCTGGTTGGTTCCAAGATAGTGATCTATACTGACCATGCCGCACTCAAGTATCTGTTGAGCAAGCAGGATGCCAAGCCTCGCCTGATTAGGTGGATCCTCCTCCTGTAAGAGTTTGACATAGAAATCAGGGACAAGAAAGGAGTAGAAAACACCGTGGCTGACCATCTGTCCCGGCTTCGCTGGGAAGATGAGGGCTCTGGTAGCCTGCCAATCGATGACTCATTCCCTGATGACCAATTCCATTCGATTTCTGCCATGGAGGAGATCAACTCGGTCTGTACACCGATGCACGCGACTCATGCTGTGCAAGATCGGACATTCCATGCAACTGACCGAGTGAACACCAAGTCAGTGCCCTGGTATGCAGACATTGCGAACTTTCTCGCTTCAGGAGTGCTTCCTCCTACCATGTCATACCAGCAGAAGAAGAAGCTTCGATCGGACGCCAAGTTCTATTTCTGGGACGACCCCTACCTCTTCAAGACTGGTGTTGATGGCATCTACAGACGATGTGTGCCATACGACGAGACGCGCTCCATTCTTGAGCACTGCCACTCCTCAGCCTACGGAGGACACGCTTCATCCTCCAAGACTGCTTCAAAGGTCCTGCAATCCGGCTTCTTATGGCCTTCACTTTTCAGAGATGCTAGGACTTTCGTCGCAGCTTGTGACAAGTGTCAGCGCACCGGGAACATCTCCAAGAGGAATGAAATGCCTCTCCACTCTATTCTAGAGGTAGACATCTTTGATGTCTGGGGCATTGACTTCATGGGACCGTTTCCACCCTCTTGTGGGAACGAGTACATCCTGGTGGCAGTTGACTACGTCTCCAAGTGGGTGGAGGCAGTAGCTTGCAAGAATGCGGACTCCAATGCAGTGAAAAGACTGTTCACTGACATCATCTTCCCTCGCTTTGGAGTTCCAAGAGCCGTCATCAGTGATGGTGGCAAGCACTTCATCAACCGCCAGTTCGACAATCTCCTGAGTCGCCATGGAGTTACTCACAAGGTGACCACATCCTACCATCCTCAAGCCAACGGTCAAGCCGAGATTTCCAACAGAGAGATCAAGTCTATCCTGGAGAAAACCGTGGCTAGAACGAGAAAGGATTGGTCGCTCAAGCTGAGTGACGCACTGTGGGCCTACCGTACAGCCTTCAAAACTCCGATTGGGATGAGCCCTTTCAAATTGGTGTACGGAAAGTCCTGCCACTTGCCCGTGGAGATTGAGCACAAGGCATACTGGGCCACACGGGCCATCAACATGGACTTGCTCTCAGCTGGAGAGAAACGCATCCTTGACTTGCATGAGTTAGAGGAGATGCGTCTCAATGCCTACGAGAACGCGAGAATCTACAAGGAAAGGACCAAACAGGTTCACGACAAGCGCATCATGCCTCGTGAGTTCCATGAGGGAGACCTGGTCCTCTTGTTCAATTCTCGACTTAGGCTCTTTCCAGGGAAGCTGAAGTCCAGGTGGTCCGGTCCATTCCGAGTGAGGGCAGTGTTCTCATTTGGCGCCGTGGAGTTGGAAAACAAAGAGGGGCAGACTTTCAAAGTCAATGGTCAGCGTCTCAAGCACTACATTGCTGATCATCCCCGAGAAATGTGAGTGAACTTGGATCTCTCCGATCCATCTCCAACCGAAGCCTGAAAAGAGAAGGTCGAGCTCGAGACCTAAAACGAGCGCTCCTTGGGAGGCAGCCCAATCCATTTTTACCTGTTTTGCATCTTAGGAACAGATAGACATGCATTCATTCTACTGCATTGCATCACGAGCGGCTTGAGAAGTTAAGAGAGAGAGAAACCACAAAAATTTGACTTGGTACGGCCAGGCCGAACCTAGGTCGGTGATGTGAAGGGTCGGTACGGCCCGTACCACTTGGTACGGCCAGGCCGAACCTAGGTCGGTGATGTGAACAGTTGCATTAACTGCCGCCCTTTTTCCATTTAACCCCCCCCCCGCACCCCTTCCCCTTCCCTACCCCCCCGCACTCCTTCCCCTTTCCTACCTGATATCTCGTATTCATATCTATATTTTGACCTTAAAATCGTACCAAAAACCTGTATTTTAATCTATAAATTCGGTTATAATTCATTGAATATATATAGAATGTGGTACTGCTGCAAGTTATTCTTATTCTGCAGGAATCGGGCGAAATCGAGAAGAAATCTGGAATTTAGAAGTCTCTACACGGTCCGTGTAACATTCCACACGGGCCGTGTCAATCTCGACTCGACCGATGACACGACCGCATGAAGACCGCTGACTCGACCGCATGAAGAACACAGGCACACGGTCCGTGTAGAATTCCACACGGGCCGTGTCAAGCAATTTTGGAAACAAATCCAGAATTTGGAAAGAAAGCTAAGGAATGGAAGGTCGGCAAAACGAGTATATAAGCGAGATTTCTTGCACCAGAGAGGTAATTCTGGAGGAGAGAAGCAATTTCTAGGGTTTGGTCTTGACGGCTAAGCTTGGAGACGAAGTTGAGAAGCAAAAGACGCAAGTTTTCGACGGATCTTCTTTATTCTTCGGGTTTTGTCATGGCTAATCTTCTTTTTACTTCTTTATTTTGTTTTAGAACTATGTCTGAGTAGATTTCTTAGTTTCTAGGGTTGTGATGTAATTGAATGATTTGTTTTGTATGTTAGTTATTGAATTCTTTTGTTGAAATTTCTGTTTGCTTGATTGTGATTGATTTTAATTGCTTAGTGTAAGTTATTTGATTTTTATTGGTTTACCACTAGATGAATGATCACATCTAGAAGGTACTTTGGCCCTTATAATCTCTTAACCAAACTAAGTACATGAGGTAGGATTAGTGATCCGAAAGGTGAAACCAAGTAGTAACCGACAGGTGAACATTTCCTCATATCGTCGGAATGAGGTTACCTTTAGTATTCCAACCAAGCAACTAGGTAATTCAGACCAACATACGACAGTTGAGGTCTAGAACCCGACGAGGGCATATATTGCAATTCCATACCAGGTTAATAAGCCAACAGACGATAGTTGAGGTTTAGAGACATTAGGTCTGGTCAGTAGAACCCTACACAAAGGAACAACACAAAGAAAACAATAACTGCTGCATTCACTCGAGGGCCACACGGACCGTGTACGACAGTATACGGCCCGTGTACACTGACACGGCCCGTGTAGGACACTACACGGACCGGGCACCTCGAGGCAAAACTTAGATGAAGTCATAACCCTGGAAACGCCTTTTACATCTGATTTAAACCAAGTTTATTTACTTCTTTGCATTTTATTATTGTCATTAAACTGTAGGAAATTTTAGAAACCAAAACAACCTTTTCCAACTTCTAGTTTTTATTTAATTTAGGTAAAATTCTAGATTAAATCTGAACCGTCCCTGTGATCGATACCCGACAATATACTGCTCGATAGGATTGTATACTTGCAGTCTGAACCGAAAAGTGTGTTTAAGGTTAAAAAGTACAGTTTACTGTACTGAAACTTCGTACTATACCTTTTTGGTGTAACACTACCCCCCGTAACCATCCCCTACCGCTCTACTCTCTCTTCTCTCCCTCTCCACTCTCTCTACCTCTCTACTCTCTCTTCTCTCCCTCTCCACTCCCTCTACCTCTTGTTCTGCCCTAACCCGAGCACAAGGAACCCCAACCAAGCACCGGCCGGAGCACCAGCGCACCACCACTCCCGTCCTTCTTCTCTTCGCACGGCCAAGCCGTGCCTCTCCGGCCCACCCGTACCAACCCAGGTCAGACTAGGCCGTACCAACCCAGTCCGACCAGGCCGTACCAGCCCAGTCCGATCAGGCCGTACCGCCACTGGCCCGATGGCTGCGGACTCTCCTGCTGCTGCCCCCACATCATCCCATCACTCCCACAGGAGTGCGTCTCGGAGTGGCTCCAGTGCATCTCGCCACTCCCAGGAGAGTGCAGCCAGGACCAGGTCCCGCCAGAGTGGATCCTCTCAGGACGCAATCCAGCCACTCTACTATGAGGGTGAGACCACACCCAGTCAGTCTCAGTCCGGTTACCGGAGCCCACAGGAGAGCCCCTCCTACCACCCATCTCGTGACCAGGACCAGGGCTCTGACGAGGCCTCTGACCAGGTCTCCGAGCGAGCCTCCGTCCATGGCTCTGACCACGGCTCCGACCCCGCCTCTGACCAGGTCTCCGAGCAGGCCTCCGTCCATAGCTCTGACCACGGCTCCGACCCTGCTTCTGACTCCTTCGGCACCGATGAGGCCCTCTCTGATGCCACCCAGCGTGCCGATGCATACACCGAGGAGTACTTCTTCATGCCGACCCGTCGACAGTTCAAGTACTTCGACACCCTGCGGAAGAAAAAAATCAACAACACGAGGATTGTTGATTTCTCTGCTCTACAGACGCTGGGCCTTGAGGCTGAGTTCCTCCGCCTTACCACCCGGATCGGGATCACTCCTACCTTCTGGATGATCGCCCAAAGGGGGTACAGGAAGCTCACCATTGAGTTTCTCTCCTCTCTGGAGCTCAAGTACACGCGGCAGGATAACCCGTACATCAAGTTCCGCATGCACCAGGAGACCTACCGTGTGCTGCTCTCTGACTTGAGGGAGTGGTTTGGCTTTGCGCCGACCCCGACTACTGACACCAGGAGACCGATTCTAGAAATTCTTGACTATAGCAGACTCACGTAGGTTTTCACATTTAGACTTGTATCCGCATTTAGATTTAGTTGTCCAGCACTTTTACCCGAGTTTGAAACTTTTTGCTTGAGGACAAGCAAAGGTTCAGCTTGGGGGCATTTGATACCTCGCATATTTAGTCTATTTTAGGCCTGTTTTAGTACCAGATTCGTGCCCTAATTAACCAGATCATGTGCATTTCATCGATATATCTTTAGAATTTGGTACTGCTGAGTGTTTGTTTGTTTTCTGCAGGTTTGGAGCAAAACACACGAAGAAACGGCAATTTGGGATGATCTGGTACGACCCTTACCAGGCTTGGTACGGGTCTTACCAGACTTAGCCAATTTCAGCTCATCACGCCTGGTATGGCTAGGCCGTACCACTTTGGTACGGGCCGTACCTAAAGGCGGCCTGACAGATTCAAATCTTGGCAGAGGCTATTTAAGGCGGGGAGCTCTCCAATTTCGACAACTTTTGATTCCAGAAACATTTGAGAGCACAGTAAGAGAGAGAAAGAGAGCTGAGGAGCTAGGAGCAAGAAGGAAGGAAGAGGAAAGAGGCGAAGCTCGACGGATCAAGCCTTTTCCACTCGATCCCTTCGATCCATGGCTTTCTTTACCTCTTTTATTGTATTTTTAGATCAGATCATGTGCTGTGAGTAGTTGTTTTAGTTTCTAGGGTTTTGAGATGGATTCTTGATTTGCTTTGACTTTCTTTGACTTGTACTTTGTATGAACTCTTTTGATTGATTGATTGTGATTTCTTTGCTATCTCTTGCTTTGCTTGCTGTGATTGTGTATGGTGAACCTCTAGGTCTAGATCAAACCTATTAAGGTCATGTGATCATCTCAATCTCTCAATCAAATCAATTGCTTAGGGTAGACTTGTTCGAATTGAAGCCGAGAGGTTGAATTCCCCTCTAATTGACAGATTAGAGGGTACCTTAGGTCTCCAATCAACCAGCTAGGGTAGATCTGTACCAACATATGAAAATTGAGGTGTAGAAACCCTAAAAGGCAATCAATTGCATTCCAACCTAGATCTTGATCCAACACACGAGAGTTGAGGCTTAGGAACCTTAGGTGTGGTCAATTGAACCTTTCTAAAGAGTTTAGCACAAGGTATCAGCAAGAAATGCATCAACTCGAACTGGTAAGCTCTGTTCTGGCAAGCCAGTACGGGTCTTACCAGAGTGGTGCGGCCTTGCCTTACCAAGTCTGGTACGGCCTAGCCTTACCAACTTGGTACGGGCCGTACCACTAGAGGCAGATCACAGATGAAGTCTGAAACCCTGGAAACGCCTTTTATCCATAATCAAAACACAGTTTACATTTCTTCTAGCACTTTATTACATCTGTTTGCATTGTTCGATTTGTTTGAATTGATCTTTTAGGAACTTAAATACCAAACCAAATCTTTTTCACTTCTAGTTTTTAATTGAGTTTAGTGGATTCTAACCTAGTAATTGCCCGTCCTTGTGGATCGATACCCGATTATATTACTCGATAGGGGTTGTGCACTTGCAACCCTTACTCGTGAAGTGTAAGTGCGGTTTTAAAAGGTACACCCTCAAGCGTACCGAAACTTGCATTGCGCTTTCATGCGAACACTACCATCAAGCGAGCCCTATGTGACTTAGGGGCCAGCGTGAGTCTCATGCCACGCACCATCTTTGAGCGCATGGGAGTAGGCGAGCTCAAACCCACGCACATGACTCTGTAGCTTGCTGATTCCTCTGTCAGGCTAACACTTAGCATAGTAGAGGACGTGCCGGTTCTGGTCGGCAAGTTTTATGTTCCAGTTGATTTCGTGGTGATGGAGTGGAGGAGGACAAGGAAATCCCCATTATTCTGGGAAGGCCATTTTTAAAGACCGCTCGAATACTCATTGACGTGGAAAATGGGACTCTGACTCTGCGGATTGGGGATGAGAGTGTGAAGTTCAATCTCAACCGATCTATGAAGTACCCAGATGAACCAGAAACATGCTGCGCGATCGATGTGGTTGATCAATTGGCCAAGGAACAATCTCGTAAGCAATACGGCAGCTCATTTAGAGATTATCCTGATTATTTGGCTGATTTGCAGGTAAAGAGAACTGCCAAAGAGAAGATGTGTGCAGCAGAAGCAAGATCTGCCAATCTAGAGGAACTGACACACGGACCGCATGTAACTCACACGGACCGTGCACCACAGTCAGAGGAGCTGGAGGATGAGGAAGCATACAGGGCGCACAAGGCTCACACAAGGGCAAAACACGAACCGCACACGTCTCACAGGGACCGTGCATCAGCCCAGATAGAACAGCACACTCCTGAACTTAAACCTCTTTCAGCTAACCTCAGGTATGAGTTCCTAGACCCGAATAAATCTTGCCCTGTGATTTTAAATGCAGGTCTCGACCTGGATCGCAACCTTAGATTTTTGGAGAATTTGAAAGCTCAGCAAACTGTGATCGGGTACTTGATCGGGAAGTTGACAGGCACGAACCAAGCCACACACATGCATCAGACCTCTCCAAGGCACATGGACCGTGCAGACCAGCACACTGGCCATGCACAAGCAGCCTGGTCTGTGCATTCTCTCCCATGGTGTTTCAAGAAGGACAGATGGTTGTGGTTCCACAAAGAACCACCCGACCCGCCTCACCCCTCGCTCCACATCTAGTAAGTTTTCATGTTTTCTTCTATTTACTCTTTCTTGTGTGAATTTAAGCATTGAGGGCAATGCTTCATTCAAGCTTGGGGGGTTTAATGGAAGAAAATTGTATCTGCATTTAGTTCATGTTTATCCTTGGTTTATTTGCATTTAGTTCATGTTTATTTTTCAAAAAAAATTGCATTTTAGGTGATAAATTTGTGTGATTGCTAGGATTAAAGACTTGTTTGATAATTTTTTGTTATGATTTGGATGACTTTGAGAAATTGGAAATAACCCCATAATTGATCAAAGAACTGCTTAGGATGGGAAGTTTTGAAAAATTGAAAAGATGAAAACTTGAATTGTACTGAAAAAATATTTTGAAACTGAACTGTGCCTTTTAAATAGGGAAATGGGGATTCTAAACAAATAGAAAGATTGGGATATCCATTTGTATGAAAGAATACCATTGGATGTGTGTATTCATGGTATGTGCAAATAAATAAAAAATGAATGATGAAACAAATGAAAAGATGGAGAAAATAAGTGTACTGGCAATAAGTCCTTAGGGGGGCGCCTTTGAGCTCGTCCCCCAAATTAAAAAAAAAAGAGTACTGGCACAATCCGACGGGATGCCTTTGAGCTCGAAAACTTTCAAAAACTTTTGCATATATCAACAAAGTCTGCGACTTTCTAACCTAAGCTTGTTTCAAGCTTGGGGGGGCAAAATGGGAAAATCACCATAAACGAGGGCATAGTTTCAGTGAAAGAATGAAATATTGATCAATTCGGGTAACTAGTTTTTGCAAATATCAAAGCATCTCAGAATTTGAAGTTTGACTAGTCAATTTGTGGGGTGAATCAAAATTAATCGAGGAAAGTCCAAGTTGTTATCCAAAATGATTCTCGAGGTTAATGATAATAGCAGTTCATGTGAGTTTTTCACAATTAGGATCTTAACTTGCATTTAGGAAAGTTTAAAAGACCAACCCGGTACCTAAGTTGGGGTTTTTGCTTAAGGACAAGCAAGACTTCAGCTTGGGAGAATTTGATATCTCACAAACTTATCTATATTCCGACCCGTATTTTGTACCAAAACCTGTGTTTAGAACTGTCAAATCGTGTATATTTCATCGAATATCTATAGAATGCGGTACTGCTGCGCATTTGCTCTTACTTTGCAGAAAAATGGCGAAACCGAGGAAGAATCTGGAATTCAAAGGTTTATACACGGTCCGTGTACCTTCTTATGGGGACCGTACAACCCTCTGCCCGACCACAGACACGACCAGGACACCATCCACATGACATGTATATGATGCTGAAATTAAAACAGTTATAGATTTTGACTCATAACTCCGTTTTGAGTGTAAGACCACTTTTCAGAAAGCTTGCGAGAAGATCTACAATCTAAGCCAGAAACACAGGTACACGGTCCGTGTAGCATTTCACACGGGTCATGTCAAGCATTTCTGGAAACAGATCCATAATTTGGAAATAAGGCCAATTGAAGGAAGGTCGGCCAGAAAAGCTTATAAGCGGGATTTCTTGTACCATAGGGCATCAATTCTGGAGCAGAGAAGCAATTAGGGTTAGGAGAAGACGGCTAAGCGAGGAGGCGAAGAAGAGAGGAGGAAAACGAGAGTTTTGCGACGAATCTTCATTGTTCTTTGAGTTTTTCTATGAACTCCTTTATCTTTATCTGTTTATTTGCTTTTTAATCATGTTAGAGTAGATTATTTAGTTTCTAGGGTTGTGATGTAATCGAATGTTTTGTTTTGCATGTTAGTTATTGGATTCTTTTGTTGAAATTTGTCTTTGCTTGATTGTGTTTGATTTAATTGCTTAGTCTAAGTTGTTTGATTTTTATTGGTAAAACCACTAGGTGAATGCGCACATCTAGAAGGTACTTTGGCCATTATAATCTCTCAACTAAACTAAGTACATGAGTTAGGATTAGTGATCCGGAAGGTGAAACCAAGTAGTAGCCGACAGGTGAACATTTCCTCATATCGACGGAATGAGGTTACCTTTAGTATACCAAACAAGCAACTAGGTAATTCAGACCAACATACGACAGTTGAGGTCTAGAACCCGACGAGGGCACATATTGCAATTCCATACCAAGTTAATGAACCAACAAACGACAGTTGAGGTTTAGAAACATTAGGTCTGGTCAGTAGAACCCTACACAAAGGAACAACACTAAGAAACAATAACTGCTGTATTCACTCGAGGGCCGCACGGACCGTGTACACTGGACACGGCCCGTGTAGGACACTACACGGACCGGGTACCTCGAGGCAGAACTGAGATGAAGTTAACCCTGGAAATGTCTTTTATTATTAATTTAAACAAAGTTAATTTACTTTTTTTGCACCTAATTACTGTTACTGAACTGTTAGGAACTTTAAACACCAAAACAACATTTTCGAACTTCTAGTCTTTATTTCATTTAGGTAGAACTCTAGTTAAGACTTGAACCGTCCCTGTGATCGATACCCGAATTTATACTACTCGATAGGATTGTATACATGCAGACTGAACTGAAAATGTATTGAAGGTTAAAAAGTACAGTTTACTGTACTGAAACTTTGTACTATACCTTTTGGAGTAACAGAGAGCCAACGGAGTGATAAATACATTTGTGGATGGTGGAGGTGATCCAGAACAACATCAGAGATCAAACGGAGTGAGATACTGATTCGTGGATAGATGATGTGATACGGAACAACACTTGAGATCCAACGGAGTGAGATAATGATTCGTGGATGGAGGAGGTGATCTAGAACAAAACTACAGATCCAAGGGAGTTAGAAAGAGCTTCGTGGATAAAGGAGGTGATGCCGAACAACACTAGAGATCCAACGGAGTGAGATAGAGATTCATGGATGAATGAGGTGATACAGAACAACACTAGAGAGCCAGCGGAGTGAGAAATACATTCGTGGATGGAGGAGTTGTGCCAGAACAATACTAGAGATTCAACGGAGTGAGATAGAGATTAATAGATTAAGGAGCTGATACGGAACATCACAAGAGATCCAATCGATGGAGAAGGAGATTTGTGAATAGAGGAGGTGATCCAAAACAACACTAGAGTGCGAACGGAGTGAGAAATACATTAGTGGATGGAGGAGGTGATCCAGAACAGCACTAGAGATTCAACGGAGTGAGATAGAGATTCGTGGTTGTAGGAGGTGATACCGAACAACATTAGAGATCCAACCGAGTGAGAAGATTTGTGGATAGAGTAGGTGATCCAGAACAACACTAGAGAGCGAACAGAGTGAGAAATACATTCGTGGATGGAGAAGGTGGTCCAGAACAACACCAGATATCCAACAGAGTGAGATATTGATTCGTGGATAGAGGATGTGATACGGAACAACACTTGAGATCCAACGGAGTGAGATAATGATTCGTGGATGGAGGAGGTGATCCGGAACAAAACTACAGATCCAACGAAGTTAGAAAGAGCTTCGTGGATAGAGGAGGTGATGCCGCACAACACTAGAGATCCAACAGAGTGAGATAGAGATTCATGGATGAAGGAGGTGATACAGAACAACACAAGAGATCCAGAACAACACTAGAGAGCCAACGGAGTGAGAAATACATTTGTGGATGGAGGAGGTGTTTCAGAACAACACTAGAGGTCCAACCGAGTGAGATAGAGATTAATGGATTAAGGAGCTGATACAGAACATCACAAGAGATCCAATCGAAGGAGAAGGAGATTTGTGAATATAGGAGGCGATCCAAAACAACACTAGAGTGCGAACGGAGTGTGAAATACTTTCGTGGATGGAGGAGGTGATCCAGAACAACACTAGAGATTCAACGAAGTGAGATAGAGATTCGTGGTTGGAGGAGGTGATATGGAACAGCATTAGAGATCCAACCAAATGAGAAGAAGATTTGTGGATAGAGTAGGTGATCCAGTAAAACACTAGAAAGCGAACGAGTGAGAAATACATTCGTGTATGGAGGAGGTGTTCCGGAACAACACCAGAGATCAAACGGAGTGAGGTTGTGATTCGTGGATGGAGGAGGTGAGACGGAATATCGCTAGAGATCCAACACTAGAGGAGGTGATAGAGATCAACACTAGAGAGACAAATGAGTGACACATACATTCGTGGATGGAGGAGGTGATCGAGAACAACACTAGAGATCCAACGGAGTGACATAGAGATTCCTAGATTCTTGTGGTGATACAGAACAACACTAGAGATCCAACCGAGTGAGAATGAGATTTGTGTATAGAGGAGGTGATCCAGAACAACACTAGAGAGCTGATGGAGTGAGAAATACATTCATGGATGGAGGAGGTGATTCAGAACAACACTAGAGATACAACGAAGTGAGATAGAGATTCGTGGATCGAGGAGGTGATACGGAACAAGACTAGAGATCCAACGGAGTGTGATAGAAATTCATAGATGAAAGAGGTTATACAGAACAACACAAGAGATCCAGAACGACACTAGAGAGCCAACTGAGTGAGATAGAAATTCATGGATGAAAGAGGTGATCCAGAACAACACTAGAGAACCAACTGAGTAAGAAATACATTCGTGGATGGAGGAGGTGATCCAGAACAACACTAGAGATCCAAAAGAGTAGTGACTCGTCGATGGAGGAGGTGATTTTGAACAACACTAAAGATCCAACGGAGTGAGAAAGAGCTTTGTGGATGGAGGAGGTGTTGCCGAACAACACTAGAGATCCAACGGAGTGAGATAGATATTCCTGGATGAAGAAGGTGATACAGAACAACACTAGAGATCCAGTTGAGTGAGAAGGAAATTTGTAGATGGAGGTGGTGATCCAGGACAACACTAGAGATCCAACGGAGTGGGATAGAGATTCATGGATGAAGGAGGTGATACAGAACAACACTAGAGATCCAACCGAGGGAGAAGGAGATTTGTGAATAGAGGAGGTGATCCAGAACAACACTACTGAGCGGACGGAGTGAGAAATACATTCTTGGAAAGAAGAGGTGATCCAGAACAACACCAGATATCAAACGGAGTGACATAGAGATTTGTGGATGGAGTAGATCATACTGAACATCACTACAAATCCAAAACTAGAGGAGGTGACCTAGAACAACACTAGAGATCAAAATGAGTGAGAAATACATTCGTGGATGGAGGAGGTGATCCAGAACAACACTAAAAGATCTAACGGAGCGAGGTAGAGATTCTTCGATTAAGGTGGTGATACAGAAGAACACTAGAGATCCAATCGAGGGAGAACGAGATTTGTGAATAGATGAGATGAGCTAGAACAACACTAGAGAACCGATGGAGTGAGAAATACATTCATGGATGGAGGAGGTGATCTAGAACAACACTAAAGATCAAACGGGGCGAGATAGAGATTCCTATACTAAGGAGGTGATACAGAACAACATTAGAGATCCAACGGAGTGAGATAGAGATTCATGGATGGAGGAGGTGATACGGAACAACATTAGAGATCCAACGGAGTGAGACAGTAATTCGTGGATGGAGGAGGTGATGCTGAACAACACTAGAGATCCAACAGAGTGAGATAAAGATTCATGGATGATAGAGGAGATACAGAACAACACAAGATATCCAGGACAACACTAGAGAACCAACGGAGTGAGAAATACATTCGTGGAAGGAGACGGTGATCCAGAACAACCCTAGAGATAACAGAGTGAGATAGTGATTTGTCGATCGAGGAGGTGATTTGGAACGACACTAAAGATCCAACGGAGTTAGATAGAGATTTATGGATGAAGGAGGTGACACAGAACAATACTAGAGATCCAACAGAGTGAGAAGGAGATTGTAGAAAGGGAGGTGATCCAGAACAACACTAGAGATTCAAGGGAGTGAGATAGAGATTCGTGGATGAAGGAGTTGATACGGAACAACGCTTGAGTTCCAACGGAGTGAGATAGTGATTCGTGGATGGAGGAGGTGATACAGAGCAACACAAGAGATCCAGGACAACACTAGAGAACCAACAGAGTGAGACAGTGATTCGTGGATGGAGGAGGTGATCTCAACCAACGCTAGAGATCCAACAGAGTGAGATAGTGATTCGTGGATGGAGGAGGTGATGCCGAACAACACTAGAGATCCAACGAAGTGAGATAGACATTCATGGATGAAAGTGATGATACAGAACAACACAAGAGATCCAGAACAACACTAGAGCGCCAACGGAGTGAGAAATACATTCGTGGATGGAGGAGGTGATCCAGAACAACACTAGAGATGCAACGGAGTGAGATAGAGATTAATGGATTAAGGAGGTGATACAGAACATCACAAGATATCCAACCGTGGGAGAAGGAGATTTTTGAATAGAGGAGATGATCCAAAACAACACTAGAGTCCGACCGGAGTGAGAAATACATTAGTGGATGGAGGAGCTGATCCAGAACAACACTAAAGATTCAACGGAGTGAGATATAGATTCGTGGTTGGAGGAGGTGATACGGAGCAACACTAGAGATCCAACGGAGTGAGATAGTGATTCGTGGATAAAGAACGTGATATGGAACAACACTAAAGATCCAACGGACACAGAAATAGCTTCGTGGATAGAGGACGTGATGCCGAACAACACGAGATATCCAGCGGAGTAAGATAGAGATTCAAGGATGAAGGAGGTGATACAAAACAACACAAGAGATCCAGGACAACACTAGGGAAGCAAAGGAGTGAGAAATACATTCGTGGATGAAGGAGGTGATACAGAACTATACTAGAGATCCAACGGAGTGAAATAGAGACTCGTCGATGGAGGAGGTGATACGGAACAATACTACAGATCCAACGGAGTTAGAAAGAGCTTCATGGATGGAGGAGGTGATGCCGAACAACACTAGAGTTCCAACGGACTGCGATAGAGATTCATGGATGAAGGAGGTGATATAGAACAACACAAGAGATCCAACCGAGGGAGAAGGAGATTTGTGGATAGAGGTGGTGATCTAGAACAACACTAGAGAGTGAACGGAGAGAGATAGAGACTAGTCGATGGAGGAGGTGATACGGAACAATACTACAGATCCAACGGAGTTAGAAAGAGCTTCATGGATGGAGGAGGTGTTGCCGAACAACACTAGAGATCTGACGGAGTGAAATAGAGATTCATTGATGATAGAGGAGATATAGAACAACACAAGAGATCCAGGAGAACACTAGAGAACCAACAGAGTGAGAAATACATTCGTGGATGCAGAAGGTGATCTAGAACAACACTAGAGATCTAACAGAGTGAGATAGTGATTTCTCGATCGAGGAGGTGATTTAGAACGACACTAAAGATCCAACGGAGTGAGATAGAGATTCCTGGATGAAGGAGGTGACACAGAACGATACTAGAGATCCAACCGAGTGAGAAGGAGATTTGTAGGTAGATAGGTGATCCATAACAACACTTGAGATGCAACAGAGTGAGATAGAGATTTGTGGATGGAGAAGGTGATACGGAACAACTCTTGAGATCCAACGGAGTGAGATAGTGATTCGTGGATGCACGTGGTGATCTAGAACAACACTGAAAATCCAATGGCGTTAGAAAGAGCTTTGTGGATGGAGGAGGTGATGCTGAACAACTCTAGAGATCCAACAGAGTGAGAGAGATTCAAGGATGAAGGAGGTGATACAGAACAACACAAGAGATCTAGAGCAACACTAGAGAGCCAACGGAGTGAGAAATACATTCGTGGATGGAGGAGGTTATCCAGAACAACACTAGAGATTCAAGGGAGTGAGATAGAGATTCGTGGTTGGAGGAGGTGATACGGAAGAACACTAGAGATCCAACAAAGTGAGATAGTGATTCGTTGATGGAGAAGGTGATCCGGAACAACACTAAGATCCAACGGACTCGGAAATAGCTTCGTGGTTGGAGGAGGTGATGCCGAACAACACTTGATATCCAATGGAGTGAGATAGAGATTCATGGATGAAGGAGGTGATACAGAACAACACAAGAGATCCAGGACAACACTAGAGAGCCAACGGAGTGAGAAATTCATTCGTGGATGGAGGACGTGATATAGAACAACACTAGAGATCCAACAGAGTGAAATAGAGATTCGTCGATGGAGGAGGTGATATGGAACAACACTAGAGATCCAACGGAGTGAGATAGTGATTCGTGGATGGAGGAGGTGATCCGGAACAACACTACAGATCCAACGGAGTGAGATAGTGATTCGTGGACAGAGGAGGTGATGTGGAACAACACTAGAGTTCCTAAGGAGTGGGATAGAGATTCATGGATGAAGGAGGTGATACAGAACAACACAAGAGATCCAGAACAACACTAGAGAGCCAACGTAGTGAGAAATACATTCGTGGATTGAGGAGGTTATCCAGAACATCACTAGAGATCCAACGGAGTGAGATAGAGATTAATGGATTAAGGAGGTTATACAGAACAACACTAGAGATCCAACGGAGTGAGATAGTGATTTGTTGATGGAGAAGGTTATCCGGAACAATACTAAAGATCCAACGGACTCGGAAATAGCTCCGTGGTTGGAGGAGGTGATGCCGAACAACACTAGATATCCAACGGAGTGAGATAGAGATTCATCGATGAAGGAGGTGATACAGAACAACACAAGAGATCCAGGACAACATTAGAGAGCCAACGGAGTGAGAAATTGATTCGTGGATGGAGGACGTGATACAGAACAACACTAGAGATCCAACGGAGTGAAATAGAGATTCGTCGATGGAGGTGGTGATACGGAACAATACTAGAGATCCAACGGAGTGAGATAGTGATTCGTGAAGGGAGGAGGTGATCCGGAACAACACTACAGATCCAACGGAGTTAGAAAGAGCTTAATGGACAAAGGAGGTGATGTCGAACAACACTGGAGTTCCTATGCAGTGGGATAGAGATTCATGGTTGAAGGAGGTGATACAGAACAACACAAGAGATCCAGAACAACACTAGGAGTCACCGGAGTGAGAAATACATTTGTGGATGTAGGAGGTGATTTAGAACAACAGTAGAGATTCAACGGACTGAGATAGAGATTCATGGTTGGAGGAGGTGATACGGAACAACACTAGAGATCCAACGGGGTGAATAGTGATTCGTGGATGGAGAAGGTGATCCGGAACAACACTAAAGGTCCAACAACCTCGGAAATAACCTCGTGGATGGAGGAGGTGATGTCGAACAACACTAGATATCTAACGGAGTGAGATAGAGATTCATGGAAGATGGAGGAGATACAGAACTACATAAGAGATCGAGGACAATACTAGAGAACCAACGGAGGGAGAAATACATTCGTTGATGGAGGAGGTGATCCAGAACCACACTAGAGATCCAACAGAGTGAGATAGTGATTTGTCGATTGAGGAGGTGATTTGGAACAACACTAAAGATCCAATGGATTGAGATAGAGATTCCTGGATGAAGGAGATGACGCATAACAACATTGGAGATCCAACCGAGTGAGAAGGAGATTTGTAGATAAAGAGGTGATCATGACCAACACTAGAGATCCAACGGAGTAAGATAGAGATTTGTGGATGGTGGTGGTGATACGGAATAACACTTGAGATCCGACAGAGTGATATAGTGATTCGTGGATGGAGAAGGTGATCCAGAACAACACTAAAGATCCAACGGAGTTTGAAAGAGCTTCGTGGATAGGTGATACTGAACAACACTAGTGATCCAACGGAGTGAGATAGAGATTCATGGATGAAGGAGGTGATACAGAACAACACAAGAGATCCAGAACAACACTAGAGAGCAACAGAGTGAGAAATACATTCGTGGATGGAGGAGGTTATCCAGAACAACACTAGAGATTCAACGAATGTATTTCTCACTTTGTTGGATTACTATCTTGGCCGGTCATCACCCAATTGGATTACTATCGCGGCCGGTCATCACCTTCTTGATCCATAACAACACTGATGCTCGTGCCGCGATAGTAATTCAACCTAGTACGAGAGGAACTGTTGATTCACACAATTGGTTATCGTACTTGGTTGAAAAGCCAGTGGCACGAATATACCGTGTTTCGGATTATGACTGAACGCTTCTAAGTCAAAAACCAAGCTAGCAACCGGCACCAATGCCCATCGTCCCTCCCGACCCAAAGCAGGGCCTTCGGCCCCGACGGGCCCGTGCCATCGGCCAGGCCCCCGCGGCAGACGAGTTGTGGGCGACCGTCTTGAAGGTCAATTTCACAAGGACGGCAGGCACAATCCTTTGCAGATGACTTAAATATGCAGTGGGGCATTGTAAGTGGCAGAGTGGCGTTGCCGCCACGATCCACTAAGATCCAGCCCCACGTCGCACGGATTTGTCCCTCACGCTATGTATGTATGTATGTATGTGACCGCTTGCCCTCAATGCATTTGGATTTGAAGCACCAATGGATGCATGTGCACAAGTCCCACAAGTCCCGCAATTCCTTGTATTGATGGGCAACTAGTCCATCCATAGATATAATTCATGTAGCCTTATAACCCTATTATTAGTTATAGCCTAAATATAAGTATGCATGATGGTTGGAAAACTCTCAGCTCAAAGAAGTTTTAGTGAGGCACTGACGTAACACTGCAAAAAAACACCGAGGCAAAGATGTTTTGGAATATGGATGAGGACACCGATGCACTACAAAAAAAAGCAAGGCAACGATGTTTTGGACATTTGGCGAGGCACCAATAAAACACTGGAAAAAAAACAGTGAGCTATGGCGTTTTCGAATATGGATGAGGGCACCGATACAACTCTACAAAAAAAACAGTGACGCAACGATGTTTTGGACATTTGGTGAGGCACCAATGAAACACTAGAAAAAAACAGTGAACCATACTAAAACCGCCGTCTCTTCGCTCTCTCTCCTCGTTTCATTTCTAGGGTTTTGTAGTCTCTCTTCGATTCATTTGTAGCTTTTGTTCTCTCTTCTCAAACAAAGATTTCTCGCTCTTTCACTCTCAAAATCGCGATTTCTCACACTCTCATCTCAGTGTTCCATTCTTGAGAAAGGCGTTGACAATCAATCAAGTGCCAACTCTTCTAATGACAATGGTAGGTAAAATTCTCAAAGTTTTCTTCTGAAATTTCTTTTTAGTACTTATTTACAGTTCATTGATATGCTTTAGTGAATTAATTTTGAAATTTCTGACTGAAATTGATCAATTTCGTCGTCTATGGATTGTTCACATGATCTGTCAGATTTTAGAGTGGCAAGTATATTGTTTTACAATATGAATATAGTGGTTTTAAAGTATAAACTTGCCCAATTTCTGACTGAAATGGTTAGGGTTATAGTAGTTTACAAGATATGTTTAATAGTTTTAAGGTGTAGTTCTGTTACACTATTTTTAAGTGTGGATTTGTTATTTTACATGATGCATGCAATAGTTTACAATATCTAACTCATAGTTTCGTGTGATGCATGTAATATTTTACAAGATTTATAATAATCTTGTTAGTTTTAAAAAGACATATTGTGGTTTTACACAATCATTGGTCTGGTTTTACAGTGTCATGTTGTTAGTTTACAGTATCAATCTGATTGTTCTCATAGTATCCATCTTGCCATTTTGCAGTATCCATATGTTGTTTGTACAATATCTATCGTGTTATTTACAGTATCCATCTCATTTTTTTAGCAGTATCCATCTTGTTATTTTACAGTAACCGTACCTCATTTTCACCTTCTGACAACTAATATGGTTCTTGTTTTGCAGGTACACAAATATAAAAAAAGCAAACAGAAATACCCTCATCACCGACCATTGTGTTGTTGATGTGGCTTTAGGTTTTTTCAACAATAATGTTCTTCACAGATTGAAAATTAACCATCTGAGGTTCTTATTCAATACCCCCTTCCTCCACCTTTTTGTGATTCTCAAGAAAGTTCTTGCAAGCAATGCCATCCTCCACCTCCACCGTAATCTGACCCGTTGGCACCATGCAAAGAAATGTTTCAAATTCGATAACAAAGTGTTAGATTTTACTTATGAGGCCGTATCTCATATCATGTGTCTCCCATCAAAAGGGGATCGGGTCGTTCTAACTCCCAAGAGGGACAGTTCCTCCACAGCCTCAATGCTTCGACATTGATATTTCCCAGGTATGGTGATAATTAGGAGTAAGTATCTTGAAGAAGCCATTACTAACGCCTTAGATGACCCAAAGTGCCCTGCAGAAGATGTCGTGAGTTTGTTGGTGTTGTACCTGTTCACCACAGTACTCTTGCCTAATGCTGGCGGTCATGTCCTGTTGCACTTATTCAAGTACGCACAGCAGCTTAATGAATTAAAAAAGTACAACTGGGGTGAAGGAGTTTATGAGTTGTTGGTTATGAACATTCTAAAGTGTGCGTTGTAGTGCTAGACACAAGATAAAAATAAAGGGGAATGTGAAGCACAAGAAGGCAAGAAGAAGGGGAAAGAGGAGGAGGAAAAGAAAAGAGGAAGAGGAAAGAGAAGGAGTCACCGCATATGCCTGGTTGTTGTTTGCCACTGATTGTAAGTAATTTTTAACTCGATATTTTGTTCGTGATAATTTGTATGACACATTTCCTCGTA